>OX457099.1:30000-5030000 GCA_949752805.1 Deilephila elpenor | reverse complement strand
CGGTTACCATCAGGCGAGCCACATGCTCTTCTGCCTTACAAGTTCATTACGTTCAACATGAATTCTCAAAACCGAAAAAGTATCTTATCAATGAATTAAGATATTAACTATGAATTAGTTCCACTCAACTGAGAAACTGATTCATCGGGACTTCCCAAATCTTGTTATGAGAAACGTCGGTCGGCCACAACCGAGTGTCCTACATCCTGCTTGATATGCGGGTGAGCATTGCTGCATCATAAATTCTAGAACATTAATATACATAGGTTGTCGCCACACAGATGTATTAAATCATGTAAAACGTATACAACGTATATTGCGCTAACTTTAACATGTCCTTTTCCCTAATTTTTAGAGTTTCAAAACCATGCACTTAACTAACCGAACTTAAATTGCCTTGTGTGATAAGACCGCAAATTGTACTTTTTAATACGCTTTTACTAGCTTCAGACGTATGTATGTTAGTATGTTATTTCCTGTATATTGTGTACTTTTTGTAGTATGTCCGGTGTACAATAAAGCTTTAAATAAATAAATAAATAAATAACGCATTTCGTGCAAAGATAGGCGTATGATTTTACAACTTCTTGTCCTCCTGACGACGTATAGTTCCGAGCAAATTATGTCTTGATCGTCTCTTCCGAAAATAACATCCGGGACTTACGGGTTTAAACGTCTACTACCTAATACTGTTTAAACAGAACAGGTATTACAACAATCAGATAATCTAAATGAAATCGCAAAACTGATACTCTTCCTTGTCAGCTACAAGTGAAATGTTCATTATAACAAATAGCGTAATATCTTTAAATATTTTAGAATAATACTGGTCTGTAATGCAAAATATATCTTAAAACACGGCTCACTGTCTCGCAATGGATCCTGCAACAGGTTGCCGGCCTTGCCAGTATCGTAAACATTCTAAGTTGTGATCGGAAAACGTTTACACACGACGTTTTAGCAAAATGTCAATATTATATTCCTGCCGTAGTTGAACAAATCGTTTGGTTACGTGCCACCGCCTCTATATTGTTTTAAATCGTCACTTAAATAGAAACACTGTATATTATTATTCTACTTTTCAAAGGTAAAGGTTTTTGTCCTACTTCAATGGTTGTTTGTGAAATAACCTCATATGTTTAAAAGTATTTTAAAATGTATATTCATTTTATTTATTTATTTTATTGAAGTGAAACTTCTTTATCGGGGTTGGAAAATTTTTTGCGTTACGCGCCATCTTTATTTCTAAGTCACATTTTTGCGTTACGCGCCATCTTTATTTATTTAGTAAATAAGTAATACTTAGTAGTAATCCTGTGTATTGTAACTGTATTTAGTACGAATCCCACACTAGTGTATCATCCCACATTTGGACATAATACAGTGTATACCATTAGAACACATTCTGTACCCACTTCAGTAAGCCACACCCCCAACCGTGCCCAAGCCCCACCCAAAATTTTAAGTCCCACCCACTTTTTTGTAATTTGATCCTTACCCCCCCCTCTGGCCTTCCCCCACCCTAAATCCAAAACAGTGCCCAATAGCCTCCCCACGAAACCTCCCCCCCCCCGCTTACCCCCACCCTAAAATTTTTACCTCACCCCCCCTACTCATATCTCCGGCATTATCCATCGTAGACCCACCGACCTTGGGTTCATTGGAACCGGCTCGGTGAGGGCTACAATCCTGCCCCAACAGAATTCCCGAATTCCCCCTCCACAACTTTCCACACCCAAAAATATTTTAAGGTGCCCAATAGCCTCCCCACGAAACCTACCCCCCCCCCGCCCCTACCCCCACCTAAAATTTTTACCTCACCCCCCCTATTCCTATCTCCGCCAATATCCATCGTAGACCCATCGACCCTGGGTTCATTAGAACCGGCTCGGTGAGGCCTACAATCCTGCCCCAACAGAATTCCCGAATTCCCCCTCCACAACTTTCCACACCCAAAAATATTTTAAGGTGCCCAATAGCCTCCCCACGAAACCTAACCCCCCCCCCGCCCCTACCCCCACCTAAAATTTTTACCTCACCCCCCCTATTCCTATCTCGGCCAATAAAGGTCGTGGACCCACCGAGCTTGGTATCCTCGGAACCGTCTCGGTGAGGGCTACAAATTGGCCCCGATAGAAATCCCAAATTCCCTCAAAAATTTCCCCCCTCCTAAACTTAAACTTTATTTAATTTAGCTTTATTTTACCAATTCTGTAAATTTGTAAATAGTAGATCATTTTTCGAAAAATGATGTCATAAAGAAGTTTCACTTCTTACGTGTGTACACTATACACACACACATTTTTTTATTTACACTTTATTGTACATCAAAAAAAATAAAAATACATAACAAAACACTTAAACTAAAAGTACAGTACAACTGGCGGTCTTATCGCTATCGGCGATATCTTCCAGACAACCTTTGGATGGACTAGAGTGAATGGAAGTAGGAAAACGGGGGTAGACAAGTCAAGAAATTAAAATAATAATGATAATAATTAAGAAAAAAAAATAACAATAAACAAGCTAATGATGTACCAGACTGACATACATAAATATGTACACAAACAAATACATATAAACATAAAATACTACATATACATCTTTAATGTTGTAAATATACATACATAAAAAATGATACCTACATAAATAAATATACTACATACATATATACATAATATTAAAATGTGCAATGTTTTTACATTAGAAAGTGAAAATACAGAGGGACAAAACAAACAACAATAGGAAATACGTACTAACAAATTGAAGAGTAATGTGCCTTGACGAGTCTTTTAAAAATAGGCAGGGACTTAGCTTGACGAATTGACAGTGGCAATTGATTCCACAAGCGGGCAGCGTTTATAGTAAAAGAATTTGCAAGAAATTCTGTATTATGCTTGGGAATTTCCAATGTCAAATTTTCCGACGATCTAAGAGATCTCGTGTGGGTATTGCTAAGAAAATTAAAGCGTTCTTTAAGATAAGGAGGTGTGTTGGGATGAAACAAGATAGAATAAAGAAGAGACAGAATACGAGTATTTCGGCGAAGGCGCATTGACAGCCACTTGAGTTTAGTTCGAAATTCAGAAATATGGTCATATTTGCGAAGTCCAAATATGAACCGTATACAAAAATTCTGAAGGCGCTCAAGCTTATCGAATTGGGCTTCGGTGAGATCAAGATAGCTAGTGTCACCATAATCAAGGAGAGGAAAAAGAAGGGACTGGACAAGTGCAATTTTCGTAGGAATGGGTAAAAAGTTCCGTAATCTTCGTAAAGACCCCGCTGCAGCGAACAATTTCCGACTGAGTTCTTGCAGTTGGGGACCCCAGGAGAGGTTCTTGTCCATAAATATACCCAAGTTTTTTACTTTGTCACTGTACGGGATGACACAGCCATCAAACATAACCTGAGGTAATTTAACGAAATCTAACCTGGAAACCATCCTGGAGCTGCCAACAACAATGACTTGTGTTTTAGAAGGATTCACTTTCAGACCATGCGTCTTACCCCATTCACTGATGCGAACAAGGTCTTTATTAATTGAAGAGATTGCTTCCGACATCCTTTCTGAGGGTGCCTGGTAGTATATTTGTAGGTCATCTGCATACAAGTGGTAAGAAGAAATGAGCTGATCAGAAATAGAATTTATAAATAAAGCGAAAAGTAAGGGAGATAAAACGCCGCCCTGAGGGACTCCGGCAAATGTATTACACCAAGATGACACTGCATCTTCAATACGTATACGTTGCCGGCGACCCGTCAGGTAACTACGAAGCCAGTCAATAACAGTTGGAGATATGTTAATAGAGCATAAAGTACTTAGCAAGACATCGTAATCGACAGTGTTAAATGCATTGCTAAAATCTAACAATGCAAGTACCGTTAGCTTTCCATTATCCATTGCAGCTCTAATGTCATCCGTGATATGTATCAGTGCAGTAGTTGTACTGTGACCAGTACGAAAACCAGATTGCAGAGGATTTAAAAGAGAATGATTGGCAAGGAAAGAGCTGAGTTGACGATGGATGAGATTTTCAAGGATTTTAGAAAGAAATGGTAGGATGGAAATGGGACGATATTCGGAAAAAGATACAGGATTCGGTCGTTTGGGTAGAGGTATGATTTCAGCAGATTTCCACTGAGACGGGAAAACAGAATTGGATAAGGAGAAATTGAAAATATGACAAAGGATAGAAAGGATTTCGTCAAGGATAGGAAGTAGCATGTTGCGACTGATACAATCATTTCCGACAGCATTAGAAGAAACTGATAATATGCTCTTTTTCACATCACAATCAGATAATTGACTAAAGACGAATTGAGGATAGTTAGGAGTTGGAATGGAGGAAAGATCTTTGAGTGTATTATTTTTGATAGCCCTATCAAAATGGGGCACAGCAGTAAAATGAGAATTTAGTAAATCAGTATTCAAATTAATAGGACTATACTCAGCGCGAGATTTTCCAACTCCCATAGAGCGAAGAAATTTCCAAACCTTTGCTGGATCACCATTCTCAACAGAATTATGGATATGTCGGCGTTGTGCATTCCTACACATCTTGTTGCAGAGATTACGTATGGCGATGTATTTATCCCGATTTGACGAATCCGGTCTACGTTTAAATTTGGCCTTGGCCACCGCCTTCTTCGACATGACTGTTTTAATGTCATCAGTGAGCCAAGGTGACGGAAGGTGTCTCATTTTAACAGGGTGAATAGGGGCATGCTTATCATAAAGATTAATTATATTACGTGTGAAATAATCCACTTGATAATCAATCGATCCGGATGTGGTCAAAGGAATCCAGTCAATGTTGCTGGCATCCTCACGAAGCCTGTCAGTATTTATTCCACGAAAAGAACGCTTCATCACGACCTTACATCTAACTTTAGGAGGACGAACTTTATAAGATAGATAAATAAGGTCGTGGTATGAGAATGCATCCGCAGAGCACTGTCCATGAAAATCAACTAGAGAGGGAGAAGAGACAAGGATGAGGTCAAGCAAAGAAGGAACTGAGTTTGGGAAGTGATGAGTGGCGTTAAGTGGAAGTATGGATAGATTAGAAGAGTTTATAACAGAATATAAGGAAGAAGAGCGGTGGTCCTTCTTAAGAAGGCAAGTGTTAAAGTCTCCCATGATTATGGTGTGACTGTACGAGGGAATAAGGTTACCGAGGATAGTTTCTAGAGAATTAAAGTAATCTATACGAAGAGAGGGACAGTAATAAACTCCGAGAAGGAGTTTGCAGTGATGGAGTTCAACTTCCAGAAACAAATGCTCACCTGCATTTGGAGGCGGAGGCTGGGGCGATAAATCAATAATGGAGAAAGGGATGCCAATTTTCAAGTAAATAGAAACCCCACCCCCACCACCAACAGTGCGATCATTCCTGATCAACTGGAAGCCAGGTAAGGAGTAAGAACTGGAAGGGAGACAAGGCTTAAGCCATGACTCTGAAATAAGAATGGCGTGAAGATTCGTACAGTCAAAGCTGGCTAGCATATCTGGGAAATGAGCCGGAATACTCTGCGCATTAATATGCACGACATTAAAATTCTTAGCAACACAGGAAAATTGAGAAGAAAGGGTATCAGCAAGCGATGTCAAATCACAAGAACTTGAATTGTCACTACATGCAGAGAAGAACTCATCAGAATCACTATTAACATCACACATATAAAACTATAAAAGTATAAAATAAATTAAAATACTATTAAAAATATAATTATGACTTAACTATTAATTCACAGATTTAAGGTTCCACCTGCCGGTTGTGTTACAAATTGATTCTAAAACAGTATTTAAAATAAAACAGATTATTTGCCAAAAAGAAAAATAAACAATGAGAAAAGGTAAAACAAGAAAAATCAATTGACACCAAACAATAACGAAAGATTAAAAAAAAAAAATTACTCTAAAACTATTCATGTGTATTATCTGGGAATAACTGTTTTTTTTATTAATGAATTTTACATAGCACTCCATTGTCTTATTACTACTGCTGGTATTACTATCCTTAATATTAAAGTTAGCTGTAATCTAAAATGTTTTGATTGGGTAATTGTCACACGGCAAAAGGAGTATTGGCAGACTAGAAGACATGCGGAAGCTGCAAGGTGTTTCCACGAAACTAGATAATTGCCCATCACGTATTCACACACGTCGTCACATAACCCTAATGACATCCCTAAATTGTCCGTTGATATGTGATTCTTTCAAATGTGTAATATTATATCCATCACAAAAGGCAATTGTTCAGAAACAACTTCTATCAAGTGCTTAAGTATCGATATACCTATGTAACAATATTACTCCGCTCGTGTCCAATCACTTATCAACGTTGTTACCTCATTAATAATGATACCAAATAATAACCACTCCGTTAGTAAAAGGCACTTTCGAGCCGCGTTCGAATATCTATTTTATCTCTAATAGTGCGGTCATAATGAAGTCATGAGATAATTATTACATAAGTGCCGTCACAGCTGTTACTCTTAATCGAGATTACTGATGCGGTGTGGAGCAAATTTAAGCAGAAACAACAAGGTGATATCACAACTGTGGCACAATTTCGTCATTTGCCCCGTGTTTAGTGTGAATTGTGTTGCTTAATTGAATAAACAATTATGAACTTGATACGTAATGACAACGTTGGCATAATTTGACCTAATGGAGCGAATGACTAATGTTATCAAGATTTTTAAATATAGAAAATCATTACAAGGACCACGTGTAACATAGTTATGGCAGTGAAAAAACTGATCGATTATTAATCATATCAGTTTAAAAGGTATTGGTTTTAATTATAAACGTTTAATAATTTGTTAAAGTATTCTTGAATTAATTTCTCGACATGTTTATCTGTTTTAAATATTGTTTGTGTTTTGAAATAATGCAAGTTTCCTTGGTTATCTGGATACATAAGTGATAATTAATTTTATTATAATTTTAAAGACTATATATCCTCATTCCCTCATATTGTAGTGTTTACTAACAAAACGGACGCGAAAGAAGATAACGGGAAGGAAAATACTAAATGTAAACAAACATTTTCCCACTTTTCCATCATACCTATTGCAATTGATCAATCTCAACAATGTACTTTTTTTGTAATGTACTATATTTTTTGGATTACATTATGGGTTCATTTCGCGAATAGCTTCACTCAACGCGCTTGGCATTGTTAATGAAAATAAAATGAAGATGCTATCTCATATGTTGGCTGTTTACATTTTGTATGAGTATGTCCGCAGCGCCTGATGATTTTTGCTGATACAATGCAATTCCGAAGTGTATGCATTGTGTTTTGTATTCATTTGTTTTATTTTTTCATGCGTGTCTGTAGAGAAACACGCCGATTGAATGTTATTAAAATGATAAATGCAAGTTTATTATCCTTGAAGCCACAATGAGCAATTTCGCGTAATTAACCGTAGGTAGATTGGTTACTAAAGTTCAGTTAAAGAAAATCGTGACGTAGGTTGGTCTCAACAAATCAAGGTCGCTGTTGCATTATTAATGTCCGCTAGTGATATCATTCTCGTACCTACACTGAATACAACATTCACAGAACATAATAATAAAATAACAGCAAAATTAGGCCAATAACACAGTTTGGTCTTGAAATAATATTATTTCTCAGATTTCGCAGCTTAATAGCGTATTAACGTACATAGCCCTAAACCCACATGAGTGTTCATATTGCAGGTATTAACACAAACATCGTAAATAGTTATTTTTACTGCAGCATGACTCAAAACTAATTTTAAATGAGTTGCTCCTGTCAACTATTCTATTTCGATCTATGAGTACAATAATCATTTACCGCACATAATACCATCAATCAATGTAATGGCATTTATTCTTATAAATAATGAATTAACTTCGTATATTTAACATTTCATTATTGGCCAATCGCTTCCTATTCGAAGGAATTCGAATAGATCGAGTACCCTAGGTGGCAAGCCTACTAACGATCGTGATTTAACCTGACCCTAGTTTCCATTAAGAGAAGGTCAGACACAACTGCAATACTAAAATATTTACCGTTAACTACACAACATTGAAGAGTATTGTAATATGTAATCTAAGATATGTATAACATGGTCTTACGCTAGATGCCGCTTAAAAAAAGTGTTATACTTCACTCTTTGCAGGAGATATCTATTACTTATTAATGTAATAAAATTCATCAATACTCTGTCTCAGGGACTACCTATCTCATAGAGCCGTTGTTTTCCCGAGTCTCGAGGGTTGGAAGAGGCGAAATATAGTATGCGGTGTTCCACAGGGATCAGTTCTTGGTCCTCTCTTGTGGAACATCGGATATGATTGGGTCTTGCGTGGCACCTATGCCTCTGGAATAAGCGTACTTTGCTATGCCGATGATACATTGGTTGTAGCGCGAGGGAGGTCGCACCGCGATGCAACAATATTGGCCACAGCCGGGGTAGCTCAAGTTGTCGACCGAATTCGGTGTCTAGGGCTTGAAGTTGCTCTCAACAAATCAGAGGCCTTGTATTTTCACGGTCCTCGAAATTCACCACCTCGTGGCTCCCATATAACGGTGGGAGGTGTCTCTATTAGAATAGAGACGACAATAAAATATCTTGGACTCATCCTTGATAGCAGATGGAAATTTACAGAGCATTTTCGCCGGTTAGGTCCAAAGCTCGCAGGTACATCAGCGGCGCTTGCGCGGCTTTTACCTAACCTTCGCGGACCAAATTCTATGTGTCGCAAACTTTACGCGGGGATCGTACGGTCTATTGCCCTTTATGGCGCACCAGTCTGGGCGAATAGCTTAACTGCTCGCAATGCTGCAATGTTACACCGGCCACAAAGAGCAATGGCTATCAGAGCCATTAGAGGATACCGAACGGTCTCCTACGAGGCGGCCACGTTATTGGCAGGATTTCCACCTTGGGATTTAGAGGCGAAAGCTCTTGCTTCTCTGTACCAATGGCGCAAGGAGGCTGTAATGCAAGGCATACGACCAGCAACCAGAGAAATCAAAATTCAAAAGTTGATACTTTATCAGGCGTTGATTGCACAATGGAGTAGACGACTCGAGAACCCTAGCTCAGGCATAGTGACAATTGCAGCAATTCGGCCTATTTTGGCCGAGTGGCTTCACAGACGGCATGGCACACTTGCGTTCAGAACGACACAGGTACTTACAGGACACGGTTGTTTTGGAAAGTACTTGTATCGAATAAGACGTGAGCAAACGCCTGTGTGTCATAGTTGTGGATGTGAGGAGGACTCGGCACTACACACTTTAGCTGATTGTCCGATTTTTGACTCGTTTCGTCGCGATCTTGTGGCAACAATTGGGAACGATCTTTCTCTCCCGGCTGTGGCTCAGGCCATGGTGGAAAGTGAAAGAGGCTGGAATAGCGTCGCCTCATTTTGCGAGAAGGTTATAGCACTAAAAGAGGCAGCGGGGAGGGAACGAGAACGGACAAGCAGAACCTTGCCTCGTACGCGGCGTACCCGCAACCGGAGAGACGATCTCCGACCTCCATAAGCTGGAATAAAGAGTCGCTACAATGTTACGCGCGGTATTTGACACGTTCTCATCATAAACGTGCAGGTTGGTAGAGGTAACAAAACCTCAAAATATAGCGGGTCCTCTTAGGACCAACTCCTAGAGGGTTGTGGTTGCATGCTCACGCGTATCCCACGACCCCTGTTTTAAAGGAGATAGCGGTGTATCACGGGTTTTTAGTCGGTAGGACGTTCTAATTTGTATTAGAACGGTGAGCCCGACATACCTATATGGATCCGTAAAGGGATTTCCTCGTGTAAGAAAAAAAAAAAAAAAAAATACTCTGTCTCGCATTAGGCCGATGACATAGTGATGTAGGTTGTGTGTACCCAAAAATAAAATTACTGTCCGAAATATATCCGCATAGGTTTGTCCAATGCTTAGAACCGCGCGGATTTCCTTCTTTATTTGCATAATTCTCGAAACATTTTTTTTTTGTACGGGAAAATGCGACTACTAAAAAGCTCTTACCGTGAGCCCAACACGGTTTAGGTGTTCTATTTCAAGGCTCTTACCGGGATAAGTAACACTTCTCCTATGTATAGCGCAGAAAACCATTACGCGGTTTCCTGTCTACCTCCTTACAATGACGGTGTAGACGCTTGTCGGGTTTCCACCCTTATATTGTTGATATCCCACGTACGCGAACAAAGAGTTTCGCTCCTACATTTATAATGTCTAGTGGCTAGGAATGGAATTCCCCGCCGGCGTGTGTGTTCCCGTCTACGATAACTTTGTTGTTTTCAGAGCCAACGAACTTTCTAGACGGATACGGTTGCGAAATGCAGTTATTGTGTACTCAGACGACACTGTTCATGAAAAGATTGGTCTGAATAGAAAAATACAATGACAAAGGAAAGATGATAATGAAACCGTACAAATATTCCGTTCACTGGCCGCTCTTTGTGGCAATTTTCACAGTCGAAATTACCTGTGAGTGTGTGTGTGCCTTAACGGTCTCTTTTATAGTTTAATTAAAGTAAAAGTGTTTCTACATTCCTATGTAGAAACACTTTTACTTTAAGGATTAAAGGATTTAAGGATTTAAGGATGTAGGATGTGACTAAAGAAATAGATTTCCGTAATTCATAAGTGATATTTGTTTCTTTTTTAAAGGAAAAAATCACATTAAAGCAGGACATTATATAACTACTTCAATCGTATAATTAAATTTAAAGCTATATTTTAAAGGAACCAATAGTCAATACAGATGACTGATGTAACTCAACTCTCAGTATACGTTGCTTACATCCTGGTCTTTCACCTGAGTGTTACCTGCCTTGTGATCCGATATTCCTGTAACGCGAGCATGTTGAAATCATTACTGGAAAGTGTTTCGGTCTGCCGCATCTGCGCAGCTGTGGAAAAATCGCGACTTTTGATATCATGTTTTATTTTACAATGTGCTTTATTGCACACTTTGTATGCGCATGTTTTCAATGTATTCCCCGAAGATAACGTTGAATATAAATAGCCGCTGTCACAGACTATAATATTGATACTGATTCCGCAAAATAAACAATGTATCTAAGTTTCAGATCGTATATAATCATTAGAACTATAAATGTTAAAATCTTCGTAAGTTAAAACGTATTGTAAGCAATTTGTGCGTGATTGCTTGCTATTTTCCTTCCATTCAGTCTAGACCTGTCCTTAAATGGCAATAAAAAGGTCACAAGAGCTCAAGGTTTGAGCCTAACAGCAGACATTGGAACGTATCTTGCAATTTATTTTTAAAATTAAATGAGGAAACTAAACAGTTATATTAACATATAATAAGTTTTGTGTACGAATGCACCAAGTTGGTAAAATAACATTTGTGAACGTGAATCAAACAGGATACCGGTCACACTCCACTGGGCCGTGTTCGAATGTCGAGACATAACGAATATCTGTGTCCAATACCTCGGTAACAAGATCTTTGCTTTTCGATTAGTGTTTGTTTATGAGTCATTTGCAATATTTTATCTCCGTTATATAATTCTTTGCTTCGAATAACTTAACATTCACTGATGTTTGCGATTGATAAGAATTCACGGATTAGCATAGTTATTAGACAGAAGTCGTAAACCGTTATAAATTAAATACATATGAAGGTAAATGTACAAATCACTGATAGTTGTCCACTGTGGCAATTATACCAGTTTCTAAAATGCATTGTCATCTTATAAACATCGCTACAAGCACGAGCGTTTTTCATATGATGTGAGGACTTTTATAGAGTGATCTGTCATAAATCTATAATATATAATCTATACCTACACAAAAAAACCGTTTCTCTATGTAACATAATTTTACTTCTTAAGTTCGTCGTAGGTTATCTCATTCTGAATGCGAAGATATCGTAGATACCTTCACAATAGCCAGCTGCGTTGGATTTTCCCATTGACCTCTTTCTTGGAACTTGGACATTCCAAACTGTACTTTCTTAGTTCGATAGATATCCCTGTACAAGGCTGAATGGCGTGGAAGTTTTGGCATTCGGCACGTTTCTCGTTTGTGCATTTTTATTTTAATAATGAACTAACTTGTACTAGCAATTTGCTTACCGTAAAGTTACGTTTACGATCAATCCAGTGGAAGCCTTTTTCTGTGATCAAAAATTGCCTAACTACATTGTTAACCTAATTCTATTTGCCCAATATCAATCCGATCAGCTGCTATGACAGGAATAGTACACACACTACTTAATTACCTCGCTGATTTTTTATCTAACTTCTCTCTTGTTTCAAAATTAACATGACTTTCGACCTTGTTTGCTATAATTAATTACTAATGCTCATCGCAAACTAGTTTTATATCCAGCCAATTATTAATAACATTTGCATTTCGATATTGTTCAAGGTCCTACTAACTACTAGTTTGTATTGCTTAATTAAATAGTTATTACGAAATGACTCCTTAAATGACTGTAATTACTTGTAATACCACATAATCATTTTAAAGAGCAATCAGTTTTCCGTGATGTTTTATTGGAATGATGATTTATTATATGCAGATGACGATGTGCTAATATTAACTAACGTGGCCTATATCGAGCATGTTATATTTAAAAGATTACTCAATATAATGGAATGTAAAAGTAATTTACTCTGTTGCTATAAGTTTGGCTAAGTTGAATGCTCTATCTATTTGACTGATAGTTTCGCCAACCAACGAATTGTTTCTTCAATTTTTTTCTGTGAGCAAAAATAAGTTAACTAAATAAATAAATTTGCTATGCAGGGATAAGAAAATTGAATATGCTTCAAATTAATCTATTGTTGTCTATATTTGTAAGTTAAATACTGCAACTGCAACCTGAACTACGGTAAACACAACGGCGTAAATGACAATTTTTATGTATTGATTTATGACAAGTACTGAAATATACAAGAGTTCATGGATTTTTGGCTTCCGTCTCAAAATTATATTTAGCACGAAAAAAAAATTAAGGCATCTTCAAAGTATAAGGCGTTGCTGTTGTTATTTATATGTCCTTATATTCGCGCACGTTTTTAATTAAAGATTCTAACGCCAAAATACTGGAACGCAACTTAAATATAACTTGCGCTTAACTACGTTAATCCCGATTAAATGTACTGGCTAAGTGAGCCGTGCGCTGTTAAGAGCAACTTATTATTTGAATGTCGTTCCAGTATTCGGGCGTAATAGCTTTGCATTTTTACTCGCACATTCAACTCAATTACCATTAATAATAATAGTATGGGATGCAAGAACTTGATGTGGATGGATTACTCACGATGTGAACTATATTTAGTATGTTAAAATGCTTCCATCACATAAATCAACGGCGGTGGCTGCAGCGGCACGAAAATACGTGCCGTCGGTTGTAAACTCCGCTCGTGAATCGGGGACTGTTTTCATTACTTTTTGTTTCGACATGCTACTGCACTGGGATCATGAAGCAATTATTGTTCTAAATTCTACCAATATTTTGGCTGTTATTTTTAGCGTCGATGTGTAATATTTTGCGTCTCGCGCTGTACTAAAAGTAAGGATTTATTGGGTTTTAGTTTTTTTAATCATTCAATAACAGATATTGTTATAGTCTTCAAATTGGCTGGCATACGAGTATATGATTTGCGTTTTATCTACATACATTTAGACAGCCTCCGTGGCGCAGTTGGTTAGACGCCACCTGTGAAACGAGAGGCCGCGGGTTCGATCCCCGTACCGAGACAAATATTTGTGTGAACCACAAGTATTTGTTTCGGGTCTGGGTGTCTGTGAGACCGAAAAGTCTCTCGTAGTTTCTGATACCCACGACACAAGACTCGATCTTAGTGTGGGGTCAGGACTATGTATGTGACTGTTGGGTGTATTTATTTATTTATTATTATTATTTATTTTTACTATGGAAATATTAGTAAAAATATCCACAGTAATATATTATTACATTAATGAAATACAGGATTTAGTTCCCCATATTACTCGATGTATAAACTATGAACGTACATATACACTAAAATGTATATGAAATACGGAGTACAAAAGGGCTCTCAAACATTGATTTAAGACGCGGAACATTAAGTAAAGCCATAAAAGAATTTTGCAAAATTCAAGCACGCATTTGTGAGTTCTCACGAACAAGGAAACGATCGTGAGGAAAGCCCCTTGTCATTCAAATGATTAATGGCGTGTGCGTAACTTTGACGCAGTTATAGTTCGGATATAGGAAACGGTGCGGTGGGTGAGAGTAATTAATCTTAATATTATGCAGCGATAATTTGTTATAAGCGACCGCTAGCAAGAAGTCGAAAAGTTAAATTACGCTCCATAAAGAAGAGACCTCCCGCCCAAAGATTGCTGAAGACATCAATTGATCGAAGGCTGAAGACCAAAAAGCTGGTTGTCGCATATTTATGCACCTTTAGCGACTATCGTAAATAATTATAGAAAGCCCATCATATTAAATACTGATCAATGCAAGCTGTGATTAAGACGGTGACGGACAGGGCGACAAAGTAGTGTATTTTTATCTGGTAGTCTCAATTAGAGCCTTGAATAAGACATAAAAAAATACCGTGGTATCCAAATAAAGTAATATACGTCTCAAAGGTATTACAAAAATAAATAAAAAGTAGCTAATGTGTGCTTTGCCGCCTAATGACGATGTAAGATGCTAATGGTTCCAACTTCCACACACATCAATGTAAATATTTACTTGAATTTGTAAATGTTTTGAATGGAGCTGCGCGATTACATCACTAAAATGTTTAGTGATGGTAGGATTCGCATTCAGTATATTATTGTTTATGCATGCTTGTAACAACAATAGTCTTTTTCGAATTATGAATGTGTAAGGCATCGTCATTATTCAAGGAAACCTTATTAGGGAAATAATATTATATCCTGTTAAAACATTCGCATATTATTCAGTAAAGAAATTTGCATATGAGGAAAAAGTATTGCAACTTGTTGAAGGATTCGTCGTATTGTCAATTGTGTAACAAGGTTAAAAATGGCAAGGGTAAAATGCCAATCCAATACACAAGTTAGCCTTATAATAATATTTTGTAAGATTTTGTTATTGTCAAGCACAATTGGAACAATCAATTGCTGTTATTCCCCCCGTAATTTAATACTCATATTAATTAATTAGGAAGCGCAATTAAAATTAATTAAAAAAATATAGATAGTAGGTATAGTCTAGTGTAATTTGTACATTCACTTAATTCTAACCATAACAAAGTATGCAAATGATAGTAAGTAGTATTTTGTAATCGACAAAGTTATCAAAGCGGCTCGCGGTTTTAAGCCGTGGGAAGCCTGTAAACTGTAAAAAAATACGAAGAAAGAATTTTATACCAAAAGTCATGCGGCCGTGATAACTGTACTATTATATGAGTAGTTTTATTTTATTTTTACAAGTGAAAACGCATTCATAAAATTATCATGAAGATCGTATCTTTATACCTCATAGATGATTATTACGCAATGTTTTAAAACTATAAATGTCTCTGAAACTGCACATACACAAATTCTCACTGCCGCTAAACTTGCGCAATGCAAAATGAATTTGATTTATATGCGAACGGTGATCATAACATAGTATTTTTACACGGTGAGCTTTCACAAGAGCATTGCAAAATGGTCACGGCAATTCTTTGTGTCTGTATTTCGCACAAACTGGGCATTAAGTGTAATTCATTCCACTTTCAGCTGAGGTATGGCTAAATGTGCGATAATAACTATACGAAGTAATGATGTTGCTACTAGAATTATTATAGTGACGAGTTGTTTTAAATGTGTTTTGTGGCGTTAATTTTGTTTCGCATGAAATATTTTTGTGTTAAATAGAATATATTAGGTACTTATAAAAAACGTTGTCTTGTATCATTGGAGTCACAATTATTTATAACTTTGTTTTTATTACGCACTCATACGAATTATACTATAGGTCATGACTTCATGATCTGACTAGTATAGTGCAATTTGAAGGCCATAATGGACATCGGAATAAATAGTACGATTTTCATCCACTGTGCACATTTTTCTTGAGGAGCCTTTGATAATCCATGCTAAAAACACAGTACATAAACAAAACTATATCATCGCTATTTCTCATCTCATGTCGCAGCTAAAAATGAAAAATTCACAGCATCCGAAATAAATATGAAAATTACATAAACGCCAAAATGGCGCCCCTACCACGACTGCAGGAAATAAAACGATCTCATTCAAAGTGCCCCCATTCGAAGTCTTTGAAGTGGAGTGGAATTTTCAAAAGCGCGCCCTACCGCCTACGTGCCGGAGGGCCGAACTGCGGGAACGGTTGACTTCAGTTGATTCAGCCTTCCCTCCTCAGTTGCGTCCGGGAAGCGTACTAATGTATGTATGAACCCCGTTTGACTCTGATATGAGCACAATTAAATGGCATGGTGTTACTCATAATTGAAATTTAATCTTAGAACATAATTTATTACTGGTTATGAGTCTACAGATTCATATTGTATAAATGTCATACTAGGGCCAGCTTCGATATTCAAGGGAGAGTTCAGAGTATCACTGTCTCACAGAAAATAAAGATAGTATGATCTTTATTTTCTGTAATATTCGACGAGTCAGGTGGCTGGTACTACCAGAAACATTTCTCCTCTGTATCTTTAAAGTCGCCAACACTATCACAATTAAAGAACTCTAAAAGCGAGACTATTATCGCTTACAAAATATTATCTATTACAATTTAAATTACTATGAATTTAAATTGTAAAGAATACATAATATTTTCCATCAGGTAATAAATATCTATTTTCGACTATATTTCTTGCTTGTCCAAGGTTATAAAACGCTTTCATTTCAAAAAACACAAATGTATACTCTAGAACACTCATATCAACACCTGCATAGAATCCCGGGTACACAGATATTGGTTTTCCGCATCCGGGAACGTACATACACGGCGCGCAATTTCCTCCTGCCTCCGAATTCCTGTGCCTGTCGATAAAATATCGAATAAGTATAAATTGAACCCCAAGTTGTATTGGGTATTTGGAAAAGTATTTTGAGAAAGGTGTATGAAATACTTATGCTTCTCATAAGTATTCATATCTCATAGTGGGGTTATATCCTAAATGTAAAAAGTACATATCGAATTGTAATTATCGACTCAAAATTAAATTACATCATTAACATCATTGGTAGTTTTTATGTAACACTAATAGAGTGTCGAAGATTGTTCTTTTTTTGTTTTGTTGTCTGCTTCATTTGCCGTACACAACTAGGGTAATATAAAAAGTAAATTAAAAGATAAGGTGTTTACATTCTAATTGTATATTTTTATCTTAATTACATTTTGTGCTTGAAATTTTCTTTTTAAAATGCCTTTGTATACTAAATCTAAATAATATCGAATCTCTTGTACATATTATGCATGTATAGGTGTACTACTAACTTAATGTTTGAGATTCTATACATCAGCTGGCTTTACTAGGGTTAGTAAGAGAAATTTTATTACATCAGGTAAAATAAATGTAAAGCCATCCATTAAGTTTTATGATGTGGCTTAATAATAGTGTCCGAATATTCCATTTGCTCTCCAATGCACAGAGACTCGTGTTTGTGTTTTTTTATCAACAAAAATCAAAATCGACTGTTCCTTTAAGTGCGACAGCCTCCGTGGCGCAGTTGGTTAGACACCGGCTGTGAAACGAGAGGCCACGGGTTCCACCCCCGCACTAAAACAACTATTTGTGTGATGCACAAGTATTTGTTTCGGGTCTGGGTGTTTGTAAGACCGAAACGTCTCTCGTAGTTCCTGATACCCACGACACAAGACCTCGATCTCACTGTGGGGTCAGGACTATGTATGTGACTGTTGGGTGTATTTTTTTAAGTCGATATAAATCCACGACACTATTAAGGAATACCACTCCTCATCGTAGGTATCGAGTATTTTACGGTTCTATCAGTCATCAGTTCACAGCATAATGCCATTAATAATATGCAATGCATGTTAGCATTTCAGCTAAGAATGAAAATAACACATTATACAGAAACAACAAAAAATATGCATAAAATCAAGCTTACTCAATCACTTGTCGATTATTAATGGATGAACCAGTATTTTTACATAAGACATGAGTAGAAATCTAGGTGTTGTAAGTAGGGAAATGTTTTTTCAACGAGCTATTCTTACTCGCGGTTTTCCGCTCGTTTTGTTTGTTCCTCGGGAACATCACTTTATAACTCTAAAAAAACTGGTTACTGCGCTATCTTACAGATTGTATGCAAGTGAAACGATTAGTATCTTGTAATAGAGTCAAATGTTTTATTAATATTCTTTTACGTTAGTATTTAATGTCATTTCGTTATACAGGGTATATCAAGACTGCTACCGAAAACGAAGCCAGGTGATAGTATTAGTGACTTCAGACACAAGGCAAGTAAAAATTTCGCAAAAAAAAGTTAGCCATTTTTTTTGGAATTTTTTTTCTTGTCGTCGTTTTTGGGTGATAAATACATATTTTTCTAAAATAACGATGTACTCCTTTTTATTTTTAAATACGCAATGGTACGTAAGGGTTTAAATTAATATTTTCGCAAAGACTAAGGATTTACCACCTAAAAACAATGATTTTTAAAAAATTGCCAAAAATAATCTGTCGCTTTTTTTGCGAAATTTATAGTTGCATTGTGTCTGTAACCACTAAAACTACCACCCGGCTTCGTTTTCGGTCGCGGTCTTGATATACACGGTATATTAACTATGAATAGTTATATTTTGTATATCGAAATAAAATACTATAACATGTAACTATGTATGTATGTATTACAGCACGGGTGTACAGTAAGTTTTAAAGAATACCACTTAAACTAAATTCAACATCGGAATCATTTCCAAACAAATAAACGCGAAAGAAAATTTATTGTCGAACTATTCCTAGTTCATCCTACAAACGTAAATGTACCTATATACTTAGCTCAGTTACCGCAACTTATGTAATTTATTGCCCTTTCGTGCGAATTCACCAAGCCATATTGAAAATTTTACTCCCAATAGTTCGGCGCCCGAAACTTTAATTAGGATTATTGCGTTAAAATATTTGTTCCGTTAAAATATTTGTTAAGGATATTCTTATCACAGAAATTAAAGTTTACAGTTTACAAACAACTCGCAATTGATTACAAATGATGTATGCATATGCTATTGTATATCACAGTTTTATTTTATTTATTTATAGGTTATTAGTTTAAATTTTATCTATGTATGAATGGAATAAAGATGAATGTAATAAGGGAACCATGTTAATTTTAAAACGAGAGTAATTTGAGCTTTGAGTTTCTCTTAAACTTTGGTTCGTAGTAAAACAATATATTGCACTCCACAATTCTTAAATAAGTTTTACAAACATAATGGATACAAAACCGTGAACCCTGTCGGGTAGGGTAACATAGAATAGATTAAAAAGCATGTCTAATGTTTATTAATTGTACATATAATTGTACATAGATACATCTGCTTGGTATTTTAAGCATAAGAGGGTAACATAAAGTGCGACAAACTCACTTTCCCTTGTATATTACAATATCGTAAACACGAATATATTACAAACTTATAAGCAGACATTTTCGCGTACATGGGAGATGCTTCACTCGGTTGGAATTCACATAACTTAGACGCACCTTAGTGAAAGGAAGCTTGAACTTTATTGTCCACCATTGCATAAGCACGCTGACCGATCGGAACTAAAACATGGGTTTTTGTTCCTCCAGTGTCCAAGCTCACTTTCCGTTTGTAAATTAGCTTATTCTGAGGTCACTTCTAGCCTATGGAGTGAAAGGCACTCGAGACTCTTGTTCACTAGATTGTCACATTCAATTGTTTCCGACAAAAGTGTCTTGTAAGCCACGAAATGCCTGCCAGCTGTATAATTTTCTCTTTTACATAAACAACACTTTTTCGTGCCAGCATGCATACGAAAAAAATGTTATCTCGCTCAGTTTTTCGAGGCTATTATCTATCGTACATCATGTTTTAACAGCCAAGCCAAAAGGCCATGAGTAAATTCGTATATCTTCGGAGGTCTTACGAACCATTTATTTCCAAATATAATGCCTAAAGGCATCCCGCTATGAAGTCTGCCCTTTTAGGACGTAAAAAATGTGTGCTAATATGGACAAAAAGTAGTCTGGAAATACATTTCGCATGAGGATACGGCGATGTGAGTCACTCGCATTTTAAAACGATACACTACAACTCCCTTTCTTTGACCGGTTTAGGAGTCGTGCCCCGTTCAACCATGACAGTTGTCGGCGTCACGAAGCCAGCTACGCGTATTAATTTGCCGTATTTAATGTTTTACATAATGCCTTAAAGTGTTCAAGTCAGCCCTACGTTGTAAGAATTTGCGGTACGCATTCCTTATCACTGCTATCTTATCACTATTTATAGAATAGACAAGTGAATTCATTGTCCCTTGTTTTGCTGATAAGTTAAGTCAACTAAGTGATGTGAATGTTTCTTCGAAAACTACACATATAAGGGATAACGTCGGACTAAATGCTTCTTCAAGTGCAAATAATTTCTTAACAACATTTACGTTGTTTGTTTTAAACTGTTAAGTTTATTGCCCAGAGAATAGTAGTGCAGCCGGGGTAAGACGATTAAAGAAGCAACGGCTTTTAGGAAAAACCGTGAGAAAAGCAACATTTGTTTATGCATTACGTGGCACTTGAAAGCAATTTTGTTTCAATCCCCAGTATCGATTAAAATGTATCTGGGGGAACTTGCAGTTGGATCAACTTACAATTTATACTTATTTAAAAAAATATGTAAGTACTCACTTCTGAGAGATTATACCACGTGTTAATAAAAATGCATTTTTTTTATTAATTTTAATAAAGTTGGGTCAAATGCGGGTTACTTTATAAATTAGGATGAGCTTTGCGGATTATATTATGTAGATAACACTGTAATGTCAAAGAGGGAGCGTAATTTAGAATTTGACGACGTATGGGTCCGCCTCGGGCCGGGGTGGCGGCCACCCCGCGCCAACAAAACAAAAACAAAACAGAGCCTTATCGCGGGCCCAGCGCGGCGTGAGCCGAGGGCGGAGGCGCGGGCACGCCGCAGCGCCGTCGCCGCCCGCCGCTCGCCGGCCGACACTGCCGCCACTGCCGCGGCCGCCCGGCGCCCTCAGTGCACGTCCGGCGAGCGACTCAATCGCGCGTTTCAACAACCGTGCATCAACACGCTAGTTCCCTAATACGCATTCCACTATCCCGAACCAAACAATTCCTGTATCACGATCGAGAGCATTGCAGTTATTTTTAGAGAATATTTAGACGTTTGTGGAACACATTAAAATGCCGGTCGAGACAAAAATTAGCTTCTCCGGTGAGTACAAACCCTCCTTTACAATTCCCTTTTAAACATCATCTGTGATTTTGATTGAGAAGATTACAGTTTAAAATTAATTTAACTGAAGTGTTTGCTAAGTTATTTGCAAGTGTGTTTGTTCTCATGATTCATGTTAAATATAGGTTTTAAAGATAACACGATATCACGAACAATAGACAATTTCCTTTACTATTTCTCGTGAATCACTGTTTTAATATTGCTTAAAATTTAGTAAGAAACGACATTATCATAGAGATTGTAGAGACTGTTAGAATATTCCACCCAGAGCTTAAAACTTAGCCATCCTATAGTTATATCCCTTGCATTTGAACGTCTACATTATGTGCAAATAGAGGTATTAACATAGTATTTAGGTTCTAGTTCCAATTTGAAGTCTAGTGTTAACAAGTTGAATCATAAGTGCTAACACGTCAGACATGTTAAATGCTCTAGAAGTCTAGATGTACTAAAACATATACAGATATAAGTTTATTGTGTTAACACAATTTGCCATATTCTGCATATATTCAACACTTGTTTACATTAACATCGAGTATTGCTAATAAAGCGTATTATTGTGGCGAAAATGTGTCGCGCCAGTTTAAACAAATGTACAATTTTCATAAAATTAAATGAGTCGTACTTCTACAATCTACATGAATATATTGATAGCCTACATTATAAGCACCGATAATTAATTAATAATTGAGTTTATTGCAATTATGTATGCATTAGATATATTGATTTCGTGACTTTCTTGGAATCAATAAGTGCCTTGATTGATAAAGTATATTATTATTTACAAAACAGGCGCATTTTTTTATTGAGACGGATTTTATTGGAACACGGAAATGCCTTTTGTTAATTAATTTGTATTGCGTTATACATACATGTGTATTTACTAATTCCCAGTGCTACAGTGCCTCCACTAAATGAAGGCGAAATAAGTCAATTTTCACCATTATTTATTAAGTTATACCAAAACATACGCCATGTTTATTAACAATGTGTATAAGTCACGTAAACAGTCAACAAAAACACCTTAGAACATATTACATAGGACGTTTTAATAACTTATAATAAATAAACCAAATATTTACGTTTTCGTTAATATTGCAATTTATGTCATGAAGTTTTCTTTTTTGCGATGTATGCTGTTATAATTGCCAAGTAGAAGTCGATTTATCATACTTAGTTGTTACATACGTCTCTCAGAAACCATTATATTGCAGATAATGAATATAATTATGTTTTTGTTGCGTTCCAACTCAGTTCATAAACATAAAATATTTTGTGATATTTGTGAGGATATTTTGAATTTTACTTTACGAGAAACTATAGGTTTTTTTTTATCATACATGCAATGCAACTTTTTATAGGAATGTACTATCCCATTGTTTTTAACAAGTGATATATTAAACCGTCAAGTGTTTGCGAAGACAAGGTATTCTAAAGCCCTGCTACACTCTCCTTTGGGGAACTAAGTTACCCCATCGATTTTTTCAAGGGGCATTGTTGAAGTGTTCCTAAAGTTGTTCAAAAGTATTTGCGAGGGGTGACTAGAGATTATTCGATTTCTACAAATAGCAGTGGTTTAGCCTTTGATTTTTTAATTTTTTATTTAACATATTGAAGTATAATGTTTCATAGTATTTACGGAGTATGTATTAAAGTGCCTAAATCTGATACCGCCGAGATATAGTGTGAGATAATAACAAGTGCAAAGATCGAGTAAACACTACGATACCGATTTGTACATGTAAGGAAGGAAATCCCATACATAGCTGTAGCTAAAAATTTGAGCGCACATGTTACATGTTTATTTTTATGTATCTAAAACATTTTTTCCATTTACCCTAATGATGCATAGAATAGTAATGGGAAGCCTTGTATGAAATCATTTCCATTGATCTGCGGTCACGGTGACGTCTCCTCATTCTATTTCAGAAACCGAACAAGTGGACGATTTTGTATGGACACAGCCGCAATTGTCATTTCATATGACTCGGTTGGTTCGTGACTGTCGCGTGATCAAGTAAAGTTTGTTTAAGTGCTTGTAAACATATGTGCTTCTTTAAAACTAGGACTGCACGAACTAGACTCTGAATATTTTACGATTATTATTGTAAATTATAACTTGTTCTCTCCCACCTACAGTAACTTCAGCTGTATCATTAGAAAGCAAGGAAGAAAATTAGCAAATCGAAATATTAGTGTTGTATAGTGAAAGATCACATTAATTTTCCCCCATACAATACTCTTTCTGGACGGTATTGCACTTATCACTGGAAATGGCATCTATTTGCTGAGCCGGGATACAAAACTACGCTGCCTCTATGCAGCTTTGTGGAGTGATGCATTTTATCAGTCTATTGGTCAACGTAGTCAGAATTCCCAGGCCTTTCAAAGCTTAACGAATGTGCTGATAATTCTTAACGACTGTTTCCATTGCAAAATCGCAACTACATATAATTCTAAATATTTGCCTTGAGAAACATTTTTATTGTTGAGATAACGAAGGAAAATATACAGCAATATATTTTTGTGACAAAGCGTTGTTTAAAAATTGGATTGGAAATTTTGAAGATGAGTATAAATTAGCAGCAGGATTTGTAAAAAATATATAGTACTATTACTAGGTACGTATACAATTACAACCATAATGTATTTTTCATAATAGTTTCCCCTAATACTTCTGGAATTACTTTGTAAATTAATTTACCCGTAAAAGCAAATTGTAATCAATTTTTAATTCAATTTTGATTAAAGTAACTTCACAAATAAATGCGGGTTTTTTTGTATATATTATTTTACTAAATTAATTTAAAAAGCTTTAATCAATCGTGATTGACCGAACGATAATCTCGTTCGAAGTCACGGCTGATATTTGACATTTCAAAATCTACCTCGTCCACACACTGAGACCAGCGTAAACTGGTGGGTACTTCAATTCTCCGCTAAGAGTTTCTTTATAACTGTGTTTCTAAATGGGGCGCTTTATACAGCGGGATAGTCGGCCTAAAGTTCCACTTAAAAGACTCATTGTCCTGTTATTAAAGCCTTGAAGTCAGTACTACTTTTACGTGCCTACAAAAATATTTACAATTTCTGTTATTTAACCCCTACGGTTCAAGTTTAAAGATCCATTGATTACGCGAATTGCGCAACGTATACATAAGAAAATAATCGCATGGCTTCCCTAGCAAATTACCCTGCCCGTCCGAGGCGCAGGGTGTCTCCCCATGGAGCAACCCCCGCCCGCCCCCGCAACACCCGCCCTGAAATACTACGCTGTGCGAACTTTCTTACGCGCACAATTCAATTTATACGCATATTAAAATTCATTTATTCATCGTAAGCGTGTGAACCTCACACTGCCGTATTAACACGCTAATGCACACCCAGATGATTGACTCTTTATTATTAGATCGATGTTGGTGGCCGACATTAGTTCTCCGAGCCATTTTATTGTGAGAGGTTCGCCGTGACCCTCGGGGGCCGCTGCACTTGCATATTCCTTAACCACGTAATGTTCCGACCATTACCGCGCTCAACGCACTTAGCCTTGTTTGGTTCAATATGACATGGCACATCGCAAACCATAAGTGCATCCTGGCCTTGATGAGGCCCCCATACAAATGGACTAACGCACACACGTACACTGCTAATTCCATTTACCTGAACTACGTTAATACGCGAACAAAAAACATATTACGACGCGTGTGTTTCAAAGTATCAACAGCACGCTAGCTTTTGTTAGGCAAATTTGTAACTAAACGATAGCCTATGTTATGTATATCCAGTGTGTATTTACAATGCCGCTAGTTAGCAGTGCTTAGTTGCGTAATAATTCTGCTTCTTTATTGTATTCCATACTTCGTAGCGTGACACACGTCACGCAACTTTAACACAGGGTAATAAATAGTCACTGTGTTTTACCTACTGCTATTAAATTATTAACCGCGCGCTGCGATGAAAATATTACCAACACGCCACTCAAGGTCACCTTCCATAACAACTGAAAACCAAAGAAACAACAAAAAGTAATTTTACGTTCTGTTTATTTTTTACAGTGCACGTTGTCACTCAAGTTGCTATTGTCGCGCTGTGACGGAGAGCATCACACGACGTATCGGATATACTTTTCTCGAATATTCCACTATTATTTAACGAATATCACTTACGTGTTTTTCTGTAATTTATCCATCCTGCAGCTATATGTCGCTGTTTGCGTAAGGTCCCGCTAGTTCCGCTCGTTCAGGATATGCAAGTAAAAATAGAAGCCGCCATGACAACTTCCCGCCTCTTATCCTTATCGGATATGTGCTCTTCAGTTAGAATTGCTCAATTACTCGAGTTGGCATTGTTGTCGGTCAACCGTGGCGAAATTACAGAACAAGTGCGACCTGAGGCAAGTTTTACGTGACTTCCTTGCGGCATAAACAAATGCATCATCTTGACAACGTTTGCCTTTAAAACAATTGGTGTTACTTTTTGTTATCCTCTTGTCATCCTATCCGTATAAGACGCGTTTTTGTAACAACAATAAATCATTAATTATAGCGGCACCTTGAACCACGGTTTCGATTTCACGTCGATAGCGATTCTTCTCGAGCGTATCAGACCGAACCAAACATGTCTAGGTAATCAATCGTCAGTCGGCAGCTTGTCTTACAAGCTATTTTTATTACAAAATTGAGATGTAACTTTAATCGCACTCGATCGAATCCGGAGGTGCCGCTCACGCCCACTGTCGATGTCGCGGATGACAAATAATTCTCCGACGGAATTGCACGTCTCTACGTACATACATACATGTGCATATGTTCGTTATTATATGTGTAGGTACATACGTGCATGCATTTCATCGTGCGCCCTTAATCTTAGGATTTAATCTAAGCTCACACAGAGACGCTCCATGTCATGACGGTGTATCTCGAAGACAATCCACGGAGCTCTAATCGCTAGATGTTTCCCATTCTCATATATCTCACGTGGCAATCTGTGCGGTACACCTGTACATAAAAGCAACGTAGGCTATTTTAAATTACTTTAACTGGGAGCGCACGCGCGTCAATCATTCGACCAGTTTTTGCTCTCGCGCGGCGCCATTTAATAAGTTGCCTGATTTAGTCATACGCAATGGTTACGCGAACAACTTATTTATAGTTACAATTTAAATTTTAAATATAAATTTCCTGATATGCTTGATTATCCTTGCGGTAAATAAATCTAGATATTTGCATACTGAAGGATATCTGGGTAGTTTATCGAGAGTTGCTTATCCCAAGCACGTCTATTCCTCAACCGCGGCGGCCTATGCGAAGTCACGTCCGGTTCGCTGTTTATCTTTCCTCCTAACCGGGCGTCTCTTACAGGCTAGAAATTTCTAACATTTTATTGCAATTTTAGTGTGGTCACGAAATCCGATTTCGTGTAAAACTTTGATTACTCTCTTACATAACACAACAATGTGTTTTTGCACGCTTTTTGCCGTGCAGACTGAGATCATAACATCCTATTTCATGTGAACTCTACAATTAAAGATTTCTTAGAAAAATAGAGTTTTTCGTTTTACTTATTGTAAGCGTAATCTGTATTGCGTGTTTTAACGAGTATAATGCCTGGATTATAGCCAAATACGGCTCGATTTCAAGACTTAATAGTAGACGGGTGCACGAGTAGGTCGAAGACGTTTCACTATTTATAGCTGTCGGCGTCGGCGCCGTCTCGTCTAGACCACGCCGCTTATTGAATGATTCCCTTTGACCCGCCCGCTTCCTGCTTGCACCCCGCGTGCCGCGTGGAACAAACCGTTTACTTCGATACCTTGAAATGCCACCATTATCGTTGAATTACTCGCATCTATTAAGCTTCTAGCTTTCATTTACTTAGCAATTTAGTTGCTTTCTCGTTTCAACTCGTAAGTTCTACTCAACAAACGATAACCCAATAGTGTCAAAGTAAAACGCTATCTGGTGAGATTTATAACGCCTTCACTGTACTCATGAGCCCTTTCATTACCTAGGGCTGTGCTGATTGCCAGTAACGGTAATTATCAGTTTTATGACGATTAAACGAGAACACTGCGATAAGCGTAAAAACCGAGATGAGAACAGAAGATGTTATTAAGGTAATCGAAATAATTACGAACAAATTGTAATCTCGAAATGTTTATGTTTAATAACGAAGTCGAATGCATATTTTTAAAGATTTTACCCACTTTAAGTTTGTAGTTTTTGTACTTCAATTTTCACTTCATGTTCGAGAATTGAACGTATTTATCAAAAGTAATCCTACCTTTAAGTGGTACGTAAGCTGAATTTGAACATTTGAAGGTTTTAAAAAAATTATATTTGTATTTTACTCGATAAAATTTCAATTAACTTTATAAAAGCTGTTAACGCGTTGTATTCGCTGAAAACAAGAATAATATATACAAAATGCGAAGGAAGGTACAAGTACAAGGTTTTTTAAACATTTATAAATAAATTCCCTTCTGTTTTCATATTTTGCTTGGTTATTATTTTTCTTTAAAATTTTAACATTCTATAAACAATAAAAAAGACATCGAACTCAGCACATATTGCATATCAATAAGGTAAGTAGGCAAAAGCCTTAACTGTTTCGAAGATTATCCTCTTTATATTTATAATTTAAATATTTCTACAAAACCGATGAAACTAGTTTTACCTAATATAACCATGTACACCGGCGGAAAGTGACCGATACCGTTCTCGCGTGTGATTTGAACGCAGAGGCGTTATCGCCTTATTAATATGCTCTGTCAACATCTAATAGTGCACACGATCACCTCAGCTCAGATCCATGACCATTTATAACACGTGATAGCTCACCCACGTCAGTTCTCTTCCTTTACTTCAACACGCCAGCCCATATTTATCTTGGCCATGTTTTATTTATCATCAAACATTGCCCAAGTAAAAGTTCATAGATCACTGACTCTATAGTTAAGTGCTTCGTTGGATTAAGTTCAAGTGTTTAATGAAGTCGTAACTTCCACGGCAAATATCGAGGGATCAATAACTCGAGCTTCTGTACTTCATACATCTTGCCTAACTACTGGTATAGATTCTAGCCATACGATAAAAGTCCTTAAGACTTGATAGGCACGGTAATTGAGTTAATATTCTATCAGCAGTCTGACCTTTCTTTAGTGGCTCAAATTATTTTAATATGAGAGAAGGTCTTTGCCCCTCAGTTGAACGTATATGGGATGATATTGCACAAGTAATGTTTAACAAAGAGATTACATCACATCTGGCAGCATTCCAAAATCTCATTTACGAGCTTGCACTATCAATAATAATCAGTTTGTTCACCCTCAACTTCTCCAGTGTTGTTAATTCCGAAGGCTGATAAGGAATAACGTACCAGTTTGCCAAGTCAGGGACATTTCCCGGTCTTGGTTTATTTTCATCTGTAGCTCTGAGTGTGTGATAGTTGTTTTAATAGCAGATCGAGAAATAATTCGCAATTATAAGAATCTGGTATGAAATTCTGACTGTTGATAAGAAAATTTCTACCAGATAGTCCTTATTACATCTTGGTTTGATTAAATGGATATTAAGTCGTGTTTGCGGTACTTTTGTTCATAAATATTTATGTAAATTTCTACCTTGTTTAGTCACAAGCCCAAGGAAAACAATTTGCGTAAATATTTATATTGTGTTTTTATACTTCTTGTTGTTTGACCTCAAATAAATTAGTGTTGAATGATAATCTAATGGGGTTGTCTTGTGTTTTCTGCAAAATTGTGTTATCCTTCGCCACACCTTCGCAGTTGTATAAATAAAATGTTTAGGTAGACGTGGCGATCGATATTTAGTTTGTTGATAATATCCATTAAGTACTATACTAATGCTTATCTTTCTTTCTGATACATATCGTATCCTAGAAAAATATAGATACAGTCATTCTTTATTATTGCAATATTTTTATGGTACGCTATTTTATGATTACAAATATTACTTTGAAAACATTGTGAATCACTGACGTTGTATATAACATTCTTTAAGCTATCAATGGTAGCAATAAGAAACACTCAAGACTAACATTTTTCACAGTATCGCTTAAGAAATACCTTAGAAAATATTATAATGCATATTTAACGTCCTAATATATTCATTTTAACGCTGAAGTTATAATTTATTCATTAGCTTGCTGGATGGCGGTTAGAGCTGCATATAGCTATATATGTAAACAAAAAGTGTTATAAATATTCATTACCACTAGTACGCAAGCGAAATACGGAATTAAATGCAGACTACTTATTAAGTAGTTGTGCAAAATTCATTGGATATTATTTGCATTATAGTTGTTTAAAACCTGCCATGTTTTAGACAATAATGTAGGCAGTAGTTACTAGTCGGGACAGTGTAAATTGATTTATTGACAAAACACTTGCGTCAGTAGTCGGTGTTAGTTTGTTTTAGTCACTCAAGTTCAAGGCGATGCTACAACTTGGAATAGTTCTTGTGTGATAAAATCTTTTACTCGGATGTCGTACTGGGAGCATTTTGTTTCTGTTTGACACGATAAGTGGCTATGCTTTTGATACTGGAACTATATATTGCACTACGACTTCTTGGCATCTATAAAAGTGTATTTTTAAAGTAGTTCGATACGTACTAATATTCAGTACTAGCAACGTCAAATTAATCCAGTCTTAACATTTTAGATATTTCGTAAATATTTGCGTAGTGAACGTGATGTTGTAGGAAATGCCATGTTATGTATGCAGTGTACACAGTTGGCCCATACAAGCAAGTGACCATACCAAGATCATGTGCAACACCGCTGAATCACCTTGTTTACTTGACTATGTACGCGGTCGGCGCTTAAAGGGCTTGCCCCAGAATCTGTACGCGTTTTCATCACGTCTTTGCAATGTTGATGTCATCATCTCGAATATCCATTAGCAAACTTGACTCTATATTGTGTTCGCCCGTTGTAATCATTAACGTGTTTGTGATCAAATATGCAGGTGGAATAGCTTGTGTGAGTTCCATTTGTAAGGCCCGGCTCTGTGGAATAATTTAGTGAATATACAACCACGTTAGAATTTATAAGGCTTTAGGTATGTTTTGGGAAATACGATACAGTTTCTAGTTTTATGGCGTGACTAATATTTATAGGCTTTTATAATGTGATAATCATTTTAGTATCTAAGTCCGGATTTAAACCTTGACGTATGTGCTTAACAAAACAACGTTGCTACCACCTGCTGTTCAAGTAGCCGGTTAACCACATTACAGACTGCATTCATCACTGATAGCAATCTGAAATGCATGTAGCAATGAAACAGCAAACACTCAGCATTCTGCAGTTTTAGCTTCGTGACTGGCTCCCCTTCTAACAGTTCTCCTTGTAATGTCAATGGAAATTTAATGTTATCGTATTTGATAATGCCACCAGTTTTTCAACTCTTGCTAATATCACTAAGCAGAGTTTTGTTTTCAATCCATCGCGTATAGTAACAACTGAAAAGTGTTGTATTGTACAAAGGAAAAAAAAAATTTTCATCCATATTTAACGACAGCGTTGTTTTCGTTTTTATTAGCAGCCAAACAGCCACATCTCTGAAAACATGAATATAAAAATAAATAATACAAAATGTGTATCAAAAGTAGCGAGGAATACGTTTTGATTTAATCAGCTTATTTGTCAAAACATAATATTTTATTCAAGCATTGACCTGCTACAAATCCGGATTGGCATGTATTTTAGCCAAATAAAAAATATTTAAATTTTATGCCAACTTATTCATTGTATTTTGGTGAATAACAGAACCTTGATACATTGATTAGAAAAAAAGGTAAAATCTAAAAACTCTTTCCTATTTACTAGTCTGAAACTGCTAATTATGGTATTATTTTTTCTTCTATCAAATTCCAATGGCGAATTGCTCAGCAATTTCACCTCTACCTTTAGCAAGCAGTATTATTTCGTTTCGGATACAATTGTCTGATTGTTTCTGTTATGTGAATGCCGAACTCACATACAATTTGCGAGTGATGATACTTTCTATAAGTTGTAATTGGAAAGTTATGGCTCGATCTTCACTATTGTTCGGCATGCAGTGTGCGCTTCTTTCGGATCAATTATAAGCCTTTAGAGTAAGTGTTGACCTGTAATTAGCATTCCGTTTGTAGTGTTGGCAAGGCTCATTAGGGCCGATTATCGTAGAGGGAGCGAACGTGTCCTGATTACCAAACAAATTTCATACCATATGCTGCCCTGCAGGGCGGCGTTGTCCGACCAATCGCTACCATTGAATTATTCATCCATTCATTATACATATTGTACTGGGCTCCAACGTCACATGTTGCCCTAAACTCATTACAGATTCATCAATAACAGTGTCTTGGTAGTTATTAGATCATAACTGTTTCTATGACTATGAACATTTACAGTAATGTTATTAGCTACTGTTGAGCCTGTTTTATTAAATTGGAACGTAAATGGCTTTTATCAACTGTGTCAAACGGCATGGATCCAAGTCGTATTTAGCTTGGTTTGTTACACCAATGTCAAGGCTATTTATTGTATCAACTGTCCCGTTTGGCAAATATGAAATAACCTTAGACTTCTTTATGATTTTTTAAATTAGTTACTATCGTTCGACGTGTGTCTTCATCTTTAGCAGTTATATTCGTAATAAATTAAACAATGGCAAATGAATGTATCGAATGTTTAATGAACAAAAGAACACTTACTGGAATAATTTGTCATTCGCTTGTTTGGTCACCTGCATGAGAACTTTTTAATACGCGTTTTTGACTTAAATATTCCTTATACGGTTCGGTAGACCTTTATTGTCATTTGCGGGGTAATACAAATTGCCATACACCGTCTTTCAGGTCACATGGCATGTTATTATAAGGCTGCAAAAAATTGTCTTCATACATACAAGTGACTCATGCATATCAATAAACAAGTTATACGCAATCATTTTGGTGTAGGTACAGTGTGCACTCATCAATATTTCACTTATGATAATGTTTCGACAAGTGATTGCTTGAAATATGAGATCAGTGAATCATTGATGTTTTGGAGACGATCATCTGGCTTATACCTGTTATCGTTGTGTAGAGCAGCGGTTGCGGACGCCAACTCGGTCAAGCTATTTCGATATAAACTTTCAGTACACCACTTCGTACCACTTCCTCATGACTGGACATAATTAGCACTTGAAATTAGGTCTATGCCTTCACACTTTTAACATTATTTGTAATTAAGGAATTAACTTTTTTCCATAAAATTATTTCACGCCTTCAGTGCACGCGTAATCTCTTATGCACAACGATTAATCTCTTACGAAAAAAAAGCTTATCCAATCAATTATATGCACGGAAAAAGTTGTAAGAAACTCGGAACTTCATGCTATATCCCGGTATATAACCATAATTGCTGTGAAATCATTTAACGAAGCTGGAATCACTAGTACTATTAAATAAACTGTATAATTGCCATTGAGAATTGCATCTGACTTGCAACATGTGTTCGTTGCATCAATTGCTCGCATAACATGAGAGCGGTCCGCAAAATTGCCCTTAATTGACGAATTAGTGTTGGGGCTGGGAAAGTGTGATACCTCATTACTAGCTCCAATTGGAACGCATCGTGTACATTCAATGTACCGACTTCTTGTTCATCGAAATGTGAAAATATCCGAACGTGCTCTCTGAAGTACTTGAACTTGACCACAAAAAGCAATGTCATTAAAAATTCTTTATCCACGGTCCGTTGCCAAGCATCCGCCGTCATGCGTTAATAAAATGGACAAACAATGTTCGTGTTTGTTGTTCAATTACATAATATTTGCGATTCGTGATATTTTTCTCGTCACCACTCGCTATAAAACTTTTTGGTAATTTTCCGTATTGTGATTAAAAATCGTGTCAATATGGGTGGAGTTTTGCTGAAACAGAGCAAGGCCAAAGGCGCGTGGTATCGAAATATAAAATATGTTATCCACAATTTTACAACTATTTAGCAGAAATGTATGCACGAATGGGAAATAACCCGTCAGATATACGGGGTTTACCAAGCTATAGTCATAGACCATCGACTATGCGCACCTAGAATCATTTTGGACCCTTCTATTCTTAGTATGTTTTTCCATATCAGTAAGAAATAAAAAATATATATTACATCTAAACTTTAATCGTTTGTACTATAGTTGTGCAGCTGCTATTTTGACCTTTATATTAAATTTATTTTCATTAGATACAGAGTATAGTATAGACAATGGACATTAATCAGTTTTACTAAACAATGTAATGAATTTCATTCAACGATAATACGATCCCCACCGAGCTTCGTACAAAGACATTCTGAAACACATTCAATATGCTTTAACAGTACATGGTTCATGTTCCATATCCGCTTGTAATCGTTCAGATGCACGTTCAAACAATGTATTAATTGGTTCATGATTAAAGGGGCAGTTCTCGGAACTATTCGATCGCCCCCACATACGATGTATGACGAGAGCAGATCAGTATTATTGGCGTGGGATTTCTACTCGATTCATTGTGCGACACCTGTTGTAACATAATATACGGTCTGTGTTTCCAATTCATTATCACTAAGGTTATCTCTTTGCATATTATTTTTGCCATTTCGAGTCAACGCAGGCATTGTATTATTTGATAGCTGTAATTTGTTTTCGCCAGTGAAATCAAAAACATCTTGTGTGAGCATAAAGAGTGTGCATCAATATGATGAATATCTTTTTAACATTACAATAGAGGTCTGCCGTTTAAGTGACATATCCAACACTGGTTGGTTATTCTAATAGACATACAATTCTGTTTTAAATAATATGTCGAAGATTCTAGCTTCCGCATAACAAAGCTAGAGGACGTTCGATTTTTTGAATAATAAGCGAGTCACATAGCTAATTGCGGCATAAGGCCTTTATTAGTATGAAATAATAGTGGAAGAGCGCAGCTGTGAGTTGAATTAATAGAAGTTTTTTGCAGCCAGTAATTTATTAGATAGTTATTAGGTAATTTATTCGCGACAGTTCACAATTATTCGAATAATGGTTTTAATTTGTTTCGTCGCCCGTTTCCAATCATGTTCAATAATAATGATAGTTTGTGAGACTTATGATGGCTTTGTCAAAGGTTGTTTAATGATGCTATGTGGCTGATTATATAAGTGAGTCATCATAAATCTAACCTACGCGGAAAATCTTCATTGCCATTAGCGAAGTAGTGCGATCATATAGTATTTTTATTGCTATATGTGTATTGTGACTTCATACATTATTGTTAATTATTACTTGACATTGCATTGCAATGCTACGTTTTATTTCTTGTATGATAGTAGCTCGCCAGTCGATACATGTCACCTACATTGTTGTTTATAAAAGGAGAATGACCATTTTACTATGAAACTTGGTATCGGTGCGAAGATTTTTGTCTCTCGATGAAACCTACTTTTTTTGAAGGGAGAAATATACAGAGTATATCAAGACCGCGACCGAAAAAGAAGCCAAGTGGTAGTGTTAGTGATATCAAACACAATGCAAGTAAAAATTTCACAAAAAAAAAACTTTTTTTTTGTAATTTTGTACCTATCGTTTTATTTGAGTGATAAATACATATTTTTTTCTAAAATTATGACGTACACCGCTTTATTTTTAAACACGCAATGGTACGTAAGGGTTTAAATTACTATTTTTGCAAAAACTAGGTATTTATCCCCCAAAAAAGATGATTTCTAAAAAATTGTAAAAAAAAAAAATTTTGTTGCATTGTATCTGCAACGGCTTAAACTACCACCTGGCTTCGTTTTCGGTCGCGGTCTTGATATAGGTACCCTGTATATTTCCAATAAAAATAAACATAATTGCTATCCAGGCCCGGAGTTCTTGGAGAAATGAACTTAAAGTCCAGTCATTCTGGTAGACCCATTTGTACTTATGGCTAACGTATCGTAAAATTTCGATACACGGACCCTCTCAAACAATAACAATAGCGTAAGCACGTATCATTAACAAAAAATGTCTACACAGAAGTCGATTTAAAACGTGATTTCACGTGTAGGTGAGGCGGGATTTGCGTGAAATTCTTCGTACAACTTGAATTATGATGTGTAGACCCACGCGTGGCAGCAAGGCCAGCTAGCTGCGCAGTTGTCACACACTTTGATGATTAATCAGGCCCCGGTCAGAGAGCCGGACACGCTATGAGCTTGTATTAGCCGACAGCCATTGCCGACCTCCGCACGTCTTCCACAAACCGATCAATTTGTATCTCGTGTAAACTAGTGCTGTGAGTGCCTCGGTACAAGTCGTTAATGCAATTGGTTGTCTTGTTTCTCTCGCGGTTTTCACTTAATTACCCTTTATTGCCAATAAGGTTAATTGATTGAATAGATCATAAGTGCTTGTTCCTCGTAATTGTGCGACGTTTAAAAATATTTGACGGCATTTAAGTTATGCCTGTGTTTTTCGTGCGCACTTCATGTAACGCGACGAGTGACGTAAAATATATTAGTAATTTTATTGTCCTCTACCAAGAATTGCAAACAATCTGAAACGTATAATATTCATTCGTTCATTATTTCTGTATTTTCATACGATTGAATGTGTCCATCTGTATCAACACAGCTCTAAGTATATGTTGATTTTGTCGGCATGTTTCTTTCTTTATTTTTTGCTTTACGTGTCATGTTTTTGTTGTCGTAGACGGCAGCTCCTCGGACACGCTGAGAAAGCTCAGTGACGACTTGTCCAGAAAACATTTGTCTGGTGAGTGTTTCCATATCTCGACATCCGCATGTAAGGAAAGAGCGAGCATGCGACGTGCTTCTTGTTATCCTGATAGTAATGCACGCGCTATCTCTACATTGCAATCAATATCACCTATTTGTTGCTAATCGTGCGCACAATCACTTGTTCATAATGTATGTCGTTCTTGTACGATCTCACGGAGCAGATTTAATCGAAGCCGAGGAAGACGAAGTGACTAGCAGTCAGCCGGACAAGCCGCGAACCTATCGCAAGGCGTCCAGTAAGTCTATCATTCCTTAAGGCGATGTGAAATCACAAATTAGTTTGTATGGTAATGGTGGAGGTCCACGTAGAAACTAAGTCATCGGGTGATGGTCACATATCGCAAGCCACTAAAAGCAACCTACTACGTTTAATGCTCTAACGTGAGAAAAATTGAATTCGTCTAATATGTAACGTAATGATGCAACTTTTTAACTGTGCTGTGAGAAAACGATGTACTTTGGAGCATGACCGATAATAACAATAATAACATGATACAGCTTTATTAGTCGACGGTGTAATTATAGAAGCATGTTATCCGATTAATATCAAGGAAAATATATACCATTTTTAAAGTTAGCTTTTATTATTACAAACTGACTTCACTAGCAGGATGTAAACGTAATCAATAAAAATGCATGCCAATAAACATTCGCCTACGACTAATTAGATATATTGTCTTTACAACTCGTAATTATGAGGTATTGTTTTGCTCCTTTTGTGTTGTCTCAATAAACGCAGTCTGTTCACAAGTACTCGCTTTTCTGTGAGATAATTGTTATAGACACAAGAAGGCGTAATATGAGCGTGCCAAATAGAATTTCAATGAATACTATTTGCATTAAAATGTACGCATGCACTAAATCATTGATAACGTAACGATATTATTAAATGTTACACTAATACTGGGCATATAATTATTTCGTGAAGTAATGCCATAACCCATAGAAGTCGGTAAAAGTTAATTATAAATCATAACTGAAGTTGGCGCGATTCCACGGCAGTCGGAAACACGGCCAGTGAAACGTGAAGTAAACCGTAAAAAATTAAGTAGCGAGCACGAAAGTTAGTTACGTCCGAGTAGAGTTGCTTGTGTTGGTGGCTAATGTGCGTGTGTGTCGCTTTTTGTGTGGTCACAGCTAGCAGCAACTACAGCGGCACCTCCATGGACGTTCTGTGGGAGAAACACCCGCGCCGCCTCAGCGAGGCCGGCCTGCGCAGGTCCTCAGGTAACGCGCACCATCCGGACTACTGTACTCCACATTAAAGTCACTTACATCATGTAACTAATTTCATTATTAATGTCACAACAATTACACATTTGAATTTAGATTCTAAAGTTTTCGTTGTGGATAAATTTACTTAATTATTTACTGGATTTCCAATATGTTTTCTTTGCAACATGCAATGAATTAGTAACTTTACTGTGGATGCAGTTATGTACAAACACTTGAATGTATCACCTACTGCCGTCACTTGGGCAGCTACACCGAGCAGCACGTACCCACTTGCTCCAGTTATCCAGCATCAGTACGCGTGCTTGTTAGCGCTTGTGCACTGGTGGAAAGCATGACTTGCTTGAATGTTATCCTTTATTACAGTTATTGCCGGAAGTCAAATGCAGTTTGTTGAAGCGAAAGTTAATAATTCCGATGTAAGACAGTGATATGCATACGGGATTGCCTCCTTGATGGCCGTTGCACTTGCATATAACGGTACATATTCATGTGTTTGCACGCACGTCGTGCGCACAGAATAGGAAATGTGACGGCTCGATGCATATTCAAATATCTTGAAACTTGTGTCCCCTTCGTTGCACTTTCTTAAGAATTTTTCACGACAGGCATAACAATTGATGTTATGTTTTGGAAATTTCTCTATTTTATTTAAATACCTATTTTAAATATAATTACTTTCTTGTTTTCAAAATTTTAACTTACGACGTCCTTGTTTCGTTTTCGGCATTGTTTACATATACCCACTTAAAAGTCCTAACAATACCCCACTGCTAGATGACAAATACTTTACAAGTTATTCCAAAGAATAAAATTCAAATATATTAATTTACCTGATTTATAGTCCAATACAGTTTGAGGAGAAATTCTAATGGTGAACCTTTTAATTTCAGACCACAGTGTCGTTTTGACAGAAGACACTGACAGTTTCATAATCGGCGAGCGCGTTTGGGTGGGCGGCACCAAGCCCGGCCAAATCGCTTACATCGGTGAAACACAGTTCGCTCCTGGAGAATGGGCGGGCATTGTGCTCGACGAACCTATTGGTAAGACCCGTGCCGTTATATAGTATTTATCATATCCTATGAAATATGTAGCATCTATATCGGTCACAATTTATTATGCATAAGATGTTCCGTATGAATAACGAACGATTTCTCTGATCATCTTTGCAGGTAAAAACGACGGATCGGTTGCGGGAGTGCGATATTTCCAGTGTCCTGAAAAGCGCGGCGTGTTTTCTCGCCTGACTCGACTGACGCGAGTGCCGCTCATGTCGCCCAGCGCGCACGATGCCTCCCCCGTATCCGACGCAGGCAGCGTGTTCGAACGACCACCGTCTGGCGCCGCGAGGCCCAGGCGAACCCTATCACCGAACGGCAGTATCCGTAGCATCGTCAGCAGTAAGATGAGTAAGGTCCACTTCATACCTTTACATATTTCTTATTTCGAGTTAGTTGTATTCAAAATGACATTTGATTTTTAGATGCTTCAATATCAACCACAACCAATGGAGAAGTTCGCACGGGTGATCGCGTTATCGTTTCGAGCAGTCGCGGAAGCAAAGCGGGAACTCTTCGATTTGTCGGTCCAACAGACTTCGCCCCCGGTGTTTGGGCCGGAGTGGAGCTCGACGATCCGCTCGGCAAAAATGACGGATCTGTCGACGGGAAGAGGTAACAGCTGGTACAGGGCGATGACCATGATGACTTTTGTACCGGAAACTAACAACCTCGATTCGGTTTTCAGATACTTTGAGTGCGCGCCTCGCTTTGGCTTATTCGCGCCCGTATCAAAAGTGTCGCGGTCGCCGTCGAACCGCAAGCCGGGCGCGTGCGCCATCCACAGCAACGGGCGGATGACGCCGCTGCGGCGCTCCAACTCTCGCGAGTCGCTCACCTCCCTGGGCACGTCGATCGCGTCGTCTCGCGCGGGGGTGAGGCTCGGGGTCACGTCGCTGGGCGCTCAGGTAGGCTAGCCGCGCGCGCGCTCCGCCTCGCCCCGCTCCCCGCGCCTCTCGCCGCCTGCACCACGCGCGCCCCCGCGACGCCCGCACCGCAGCGCGCCCAGCTTGCTCGACAAGACGCTGCTCGTCAAACACGTCGAGTACGACCGCTGCGCCATCATCGCTCTGCCGCAGCCGCGTGTCTATTACGATATCGTGTTCCGATCTGACTCTAAATGCAAAGAGCTGAACCCGCGCCGCTGGGCGAGCGAGACGTTGCCCAAATCGTGGCGCTGCTCGGAGAGCGTGCTGAGCTTCGAGAGCCGCTGCGTATCGGGGGGTAGGTCCGGGGGTGGTTCGGGGGCTCGGTCGGAGCGATCTCGGCGCAGCGAGTCGAGCGGCAGCAGCGGCAGCGGGTGCGTGGCGGGCGCGCGGGGCGCGGGCGGGGAGGTGGTGCGGTGGGCGGGGCGGCCGGCCGCCGTGACGCGCGCCAGCCCCGGGGTCGCGCCACCTACCGACATATTCGTAGAGATGCCGCCGCCGCGCACTCACTTCTCGGGCTTCGGGAAGAGCTACCACTTCTCTTGCGTGTCACCCTTCCAGTTCACGTACCCGTATGTGGTGTACATCTGAATGTTCCTATCGTATCTGACGCATACGTACATACATATGTCTTGTGATATTTATTTTGACTTGAAGCGGCGTGTACGCACTGAATATAGATTGTTAAGTATTTGCCATTCAGATTGATTAGCATTTTATCGTCCTATATACAAAGAGTATGTACTGTAGTAGTTTTATACGATGTGGCACATGCACGTACTGTGTGGAACTGAAGTGTGACAGCAAAAGCGATGGTGCCTTTTGTAGAAAGCTTATCGTGTGCATGAGTTTGAGTTTTATATTTGTCTGTAGCTGGCACCCCTTGGTTTGGCCCTTGTGTTTTATATGTATATATTTATATACTATTTAGTTTTTATCGATTGTGTTGGCCATTCACATTTATTTTTTTTACATTGACCACTTAATGAATGGTGGTTTTTTGTTCACCTCATCAAGGTATCGGCTGTTAGATGCTTGTATCCTCATTTAGTTTCGTATATTTTCTAAAGACTGCAATAGTCGTATGTATGATGTATTTTATACTGTGATATTATTTTCTAAGATACATTCCTTGTAGGACTGATCATATTCAAGCGATGTGTTTTGTGGAGATTAACACTTTTGTTTCGTTTTACGCATACTAATTCTTTATTTTATCATATTATATTATGCCGTTTTATTTCATCAGGCATGGTGCTATGATTTTATATATCCATTGAATATTATTTTCACTACATTCATTTAAAGGAAATTATAATATTACAACCGTACTTACATAAATATCAAAACTTTACACACATTATTAAGCTCACAACAGATTATATATCTTGAACATATTTTTAATCAAGAGCAGTAAATTTATTGACCCTTTTTTATCACGCAATATTTTTTGTAAAATGTAATTTGCCCTTAAAATTTCGTGCATTATATTTTTTGCCGTGCCATAGTGATAAATAAAACACAGATCCTTATTTTGTATACCAATCGTGCAATATTACTGGTGTGGGAATCAAACCCGTGGCCTTGGGATTCCAGAGACGCCCGCCGCGACATCTAAGGTCGATAAACTTGTCCAGACACGGTTACCGAGTCACGAAACACTTTGAAAACTTTCAAAAGAAAATAAATGTCATGTTTGCAATTTAATTTGAATTATTTATTTTACAACAATACTGTCGATAATTAATTTATAATAAATATCGATACACCAGTTGCAAAGTTCTAGCCTGTACTGTATTGCAATGTATGAGCCTAGTGACCCACTGCTTAGGATGAGGCTCCTCTACAATCAAGCCTTCGATTGAGACAGTTCAGGCCTTAGTCCTCACTCCACCTCTGCTCTGTTTTAAACCAACTTGTAATTTTTGTAATAATCACTATATTCTAAACTGGTTTTGAAAAGAGCAACACTTGAGTTTATTGAGTTCTTATCTAGTGAATACTGCTTTCCGAATCGGGTGGTAGTTAAAAAATGACTGAATCTAAATAATGTTGGACACTTTATTGGATTCAATAAATTATTCTCATTTCATTTCCTTTCACTACACTAGCCTGCAATGGGGGGGGGGGGACGTTTACATGCCATGAAAATTCTTCTAAACATTCTACAAGCTCCTAAAACTAATACTAATTGTAGTAAAAAGTCTAGTCACGTAGCACAGAAGACAATAAACTGTCAGAGTTTTTTTCCAAAAAGATCACATTTGCGGTAGGCCAAGACGGTAGACCGCCAAATGCAGCTCTATGGCAAAAGAAAACATTAAAAATTCAATAATGATACGTTCAAGGCTTGTTACACTTTGCAACCGATGTATACATTTCCATCATTATTCACTACACACACACGTATTTATTAGCATAGCTTGAAGTTTAAGTTTTGGAGTTTTTAGCTTTCATTTATTTGCAGTTGTGACAGATGACGTCATAAGTAATCTGTCGTAACTCTTATATTCCGCTAGATGGGACTAGGAACTTTACTAAAAGGGAAGTTGCAATATATATCAAAATATCGTATTTGTTGCAGAAAATATATTTACAGAGTTAAATTAATGCCAAATACTCGATCTCACATTTGAATAAGATAAAAATATATTATCTGTAACATACATAAAGGATTAAAATTGAAAACAAGCATCCAAAAGTCGTTATCGAATTCGATTATCGATATTGATGCCCGAAATAAAATCACATAAAAAGGATATAATTATCCATTTATATAACGATTAATCGATTATTCCTTGTTTAATCGATGCACCCTATCGATAGTCGATGTACAATAGTGTACCATATAGCGGAATAAGTTTGCAATAACGCGTGTTTTCCCTTTTGTTCGTTGCGCATTCGCACTGTCACTAACGGCACGGCGGCAGCGTGTCGGTGGTCCACGCGCCTCGTCCACTCCGGTATCCGCGAAGAACGCCCTGCAGGTACAGTACCCCACTATTGCGGCGCGGTAGACCACACGCCACCCCACGCGTGGGCTATGCCTCAAAATACACCTTCCACTTTACAAACTTGTTGCTGTTTATGGGAGAATGTCGATAAACGTAGCGAATAAGGTATAACGTGTAAAATTCCGCATTTGGCGGGTATATTTGGTTTTGAGCATTGTAGCATACTTGTATAGGCTCTATCTGGATCACACTGTAGTGACCATTAGATCTAAATGAAATTAAATACGCGAATTCTATTGAATTCAAGTATTCGAATCATATGTGGTTCGTTTTAAATAGGTTGCCTCAATTTCGACTACTCAAATATCGATATTCTCTCATAATGATAACAGATCTTAAACATGTTTGTAACGTTGAAATTTAATTTTGAAGTTTAGCACACGCGCGGAGCTAGTGTTAACTCTACTGCCACCCGCGGTATCGGGTCATCCATTATTTAAAAACATCAAGCAGCTTAGCATAAGATTTTTTTTACTAATGGAAACAACGAATGTTTTATGTTTTTTTACATTGAATTGTAACAAACTAAACTTGGCAGAGTTTTGTCCATGTTAATGTTTTCGTAAATCGTGTGTTTATACGTAATTTTATTAACAGACAATATTTGTCGATAATAGCGCACTTTATAGTACAAAGTCAGTTTATTTTCTCATACACGATCATGTTCCGACGATACACCAGTACAAGCTTAGTTGTCAGCGAGACTGTGATATTGTTTCATTCTATTTGATTGTCGAAATCATTTTTGTTTTTTGAATGTTTAATTTTAAACAACCAGTGCCTGTAAGTGTTGATGATATTCATTAAAATAAAGACTCACTCGTCACGAGCATTCCTGTAGGTTAATATCACGTAATATCTTATTAATCTAGTATAACATAGGTATAAAATAGAAGCTAATTGTTGTATTTGTACGTATGGTACATTAATATAGCAGGATATGAATATAAATAAAAATGTGTTGTATTGGAAGTTTATTATTGTCCCCTTGCATCCTGTCAATAAAGTATACAATTAACATGTTGTTTTATTGCGTTATTGATGCTGTACTTAAGCTTGCGCGATGCATGGTAGATTCGCATGGAGTGTGACTTGTGGCTAATATGAAACTACGGAACATCCACAATATGCCTTTTATTATACCCGATGGATAAGCCCTTTGAATAATGACTTTCTTCACCTCATTCAACTTCCTTATTGCTCCTTTAATATTCTCAGTCCCTTTGTAACAGACGGCGTCACCTTTATCGCTTTATCGAAAGACGTAAAAGAAGTGTGCGCTTAAAAATAAATTTATTTAATGCTGAACTCCTTTCGCGTTTTATTCACAGAAGTGAAACGTCAACGAACTCGGAGCAGGACGTTGATATTGACATACATTCATAATTACATAAATATATTTTAAAGTGGTGAACAAATTGAATAACATGGTTACGTTAGTTATGCAAATAGAATATAAATAATTTATCAACAAGTATTTAGGAGACACTTGTCCTTACTTATGAGTATGTAAAGTATAGGACAAGTGATATTAGGAACTCATTTCTAAATATGCAAAACAAACTTTTCAACCATTTCAAACAACCTAAATAGATACTTGTATTATATTCAGTCCCGATTATACTTGGTCAGCTTCGCGTAGCCTTTTGTTTATTCCCTTTAAAATCTACTCCATTGGCGTAGAGCTTACCCATCATTTTATTTAGGTATATTACCTTTGTTCATAAACAAAAGCCAAATACCTACGCAAGATACGTAATCATAAAATATTGTGGGCGTAGTTTCATATAGTCACAATTCTGCAAAATGGAAACGGTATGGAATTGTATATTATACTCGGTACAGAGGTAAGTGTCGCACTGCGGACAATTTATTTGGACTGCAATGAGGTGTTGGTGAGAGCATGCCAGATGTAAATATGGAAATGGGAATTTGGGATATTTTCAAGACTGCAGCTGGGTACTCTATTGGATGAACGCTTCAAAGCTTCGAAATATAACGCAATGAATAGCGCTCTAAAAATAAAACCAAAGGCAAAGGTACGAACAATACATATATTCTTATGTTGTCGATGTTGAATAAAATAATGAAAACGGATTAGCGAAAAATTTATTGATTGTCAAATAAAGCTCACGTCAATTAAAAACTGGTAAATAATTATGGTGATGATGATATGACGCCAAATGGTTGAAGGTTAACTGGTTAATATATATTTCGAATATAAGGTATTATAAGATTAAACAGGCATCAAATAATAACGTAATACAGAAGCTGATGTAAACCCAAACCTCGTTTGCTGAAGTGCTATTGTCGGCTGAAATGAATCTCTTCATAAACCCAGTCGTTTGGAGATTATAACATTTTTTACAAGAAAATGCTCTCAGCATTTTCATATAGTCAGTATTAAATGTTAATCTCGTATCATGATGAAAAGCTTTAAATGAACCAAAATTATACCAGAATTACTTTTTGTATATTTTCAGTAAATAACTTAGGAATTTTAATGAGTCGCGTGACCTCATTTGACCTATTCAAGTTTAACATTATTAAATTTTACTAATTGCACATCAAAGTTGCCCAAGCAATACTTTAGGCTTTGTGCTTAACAGAGGAGCCTCTTCTTGAGTCGGAATAGCTGCAGTCATATTCTCTTAATTGTATTAAAATAAACACTGCTCAGTTTAAGTAAATCTACATATAAATGTACTTTAACTCTCTGAGATAAAAAAGAGAAGAGCTTTGAGCTCTAAGTAGATTAAAATGTTTTTGTATAAATTCGTTTTGGTATTTTAATAAGCAGTTGCTTACCAAGGTCTATCGCAGTCCAATCTACTCTGAATATCATAATATAAGTGAAGCATTAGGTTTGTTTCACTCTGTATTTATCTACTCTTACTCTTTTTCTTTTTTTTCTTTTTTTTTCTTATATTTTGTTAATTCACGCCAATAATCTCATCCGGACAAAAGTGAGACGTTGTAGATATTTTATAGGTGCTACAATTTTTTGTTTTCTTTTGCGAAAAGTAAATGTCAGGGCTATCGATAGGTAATATTATTCTCTTATTAATAATTAAGCAATGTTTATTCGGAATAGGTCAATTAATAGGAAAAGTATTAAATAGCGCCTCGGTGGCGCAGTTGTACTACGGTATGATTGCAAAGCTAAGGTCTCAGGTTCAAATCGGGTTGGGCAAAGTGATATTGGATTTTTCTACTCATTATCAGCCTGGAGTCAGAAATTTGTGTCCGATATGGCGATAGGCTCGCCCCCTATCACATCGTGGGACAGAACATACAAGGCGAAACGTGGGTATCATGATAACACCTCTGCCTACCCCTTCTGTGAAAAAGGCGTGAGTTTATGTATGCATGTACCTACTTATCGAATTTAGGACCACCTGGTTCACACGGGTGATGAACCATGTGGCCTTAAATGCGATTATGAGGTATTCCGATTTGTTTAAATTTGTCGATAGAGAAACTAGGCTGCACGCCGAAGAGGGGAAAAGTCTAATCCATAACCATAATTTGAAAAATATCCCTACCGGCACCATGAAAATATGGAATAAGAAAAGGTAGAAGTACAAAAGGCGACGCCCATCTTTATAAATCTTTTATAAGTAAATTACACCCCTTTCATAAAGATTATAAGACAGGCTAATAAGTAAAATTGTAGGTTTAATGTATGTTATCTATACATATAATGGTAAATAAAATATGACCCGACTGCCCCATAGCGTAATCGGCAATTCTCGACAGGGCTATAAATAACCTTAGATATAATTTCATAAAAGGTCCGTACAATACCGCCTCAAAGCACCTAATTTACGGTTTGGTGCTTTAGATAATATAGGTAAAGGAGCGATAAAACCCTTGTGGATGTGCTAAATGGTCTAATTAAGCTAAAGTCGATACGCATCGGTGGGCGGCGCGGCGCGGCGTCCCGCATGGCTCACTTATTACTTCCTTTGCCTTATCTTTGACAAATGCTATTGTACGGGAAGGCGGTGTAGGTTTTAGGCTATAAATTACGCTGTGACCTTAGGTTGTACGATACGGTACGAAAGACGCGTACTAATAAGCGCAAATTTATCAGGGTAAAACAAATACTTAACCTACGAAACATCAGATTGCAAACACTGCAACCTCTATTGATGTATATGTCGAGTATTTACACTCTACCTAAAGGTTTGATTTAGTTTTGTGCAAGTCTAAAATGCGAAGATAGGTCCTGTAGTTAAGATAAGTACCCACTTGATAGTTTAGGTGTATCAGTGCGAATTAATTACGATAGGTAATAGGTACGATAGATACTTGTAAACCTAACGCATTTACTGTAAACTGTGTAAGATTTACAAGGACTCTAGGATGTAGGTAATGCAAATCTTCGACATTAAAATAAAAAATAAAGCGATGTCTCTGGTGTTTGCCGCTTTTATGAACTTTTATGTAAAACAGTATTATTTTAATTTATTGTAAATGTGACATGTTTTTACTAATATAATATTTGTGTTGCTTGCTTAAATCATATGCATTATACACTGCGTTTATGGTAAAAAAAATACTATTGATAATTAATTTATAAAATATGAATGCAATAATTGCAACTTATTAACAACACATTATTACTAAAATATTATTATTACTAAAATAATGTTTGTCTACATGTAATGAAACAAAACATAATAAGGTATTTTATGTGAATGAAAATATAATAAGCTAAGTACTTAAACTGGTGTATTGAGGAACATGTTTCGTTGTATTATGTATGCAGGGAAATAAAATCAATACTGTCTTAGCCATAGACTTAAAAGTAAAACTTTATGGATATAGCATTCAATAGAGCATGAACTGCGCAATTATTACAAAATTTACCATTCTAAATGACAAAGCAATATTGCGGCCAATATGGCAAAGCATCTGGCCGCAAGTTTGCTTCATCTCCCTTACACTTCGCGTTTGTTCATACTTTGCAATTGTAAAGCGCAGGCCATGCTCTATGTTAGTTATTGTATTGATGTAAGTTAACAATCGATTCTCTCGATTGTAGAGTAGGCCCGTGCCCAGCAGTGGGACGTATAATGGGCTGATACAATACATTACAAAAAGTTAACTGTGTAAACCAGGAATTACTGAGGGAGAAGCAACAACACTTGGAGCGGTTGATGCGCGAGCGGGAACTGGAGCGAGCTGAAGTGGCCAAGATATCTCTACAGGCCGACAGAGCTGAGAACGCATTGACACAACTTAAAAAGGAGGCCACACAAGTATGTTTAAACTGCATTATGAATCTGCTAAAGTACCTTTTCAAGATAATAACGCTTATATCTGTGTTACGAAGAAAAATAGCATGATAATTCGATACCTGCAATAAGTCTTGCGAATGATTATTAACTTTGTAGGGTACAGGCAATGCTTTGCCCTATTACAAATAGCGATAATAAAAAAACGACTTACATAAAGGCATTCGGTATCGTTGGGTGTACCTACTTCAAGGGCAGTGCGAAGGCAATGTATCTAATATTAGTTACTAAATTACAATGTTATAATTTACAGGCTAACAATGAAAATGTCAAACTTAAAGCGGAGCTCGACAAACTTAATAAATTGTTGGATGACGAGAGGCAAAAAGTTGAAGATCTTATGTTCAGGAACGAGGAGGAAAATATTAATAAGGAAGATTATAATGTACGGTATTTTATGTTTATCCATTTTTCTATATTATGAGTCGAACAAATCTTAAACCTTATAATTTTAATATTTTATACTTGTTACAGAAATATAAAGAAGCAATGGAGGTGAGTAGATAATAAGATCGTTTAAGACTTATGGAAATACAATCTAAACGAAATAGTGTTACCTGCTTGGCGTACAACTACTACAAAAGACTTAACTATGAAATTATTAATTTTACCAGGAGATTTAATTAACAAGATTATATTGGTAACCTAATCTTCCAGGCCGAGAAGGTTACTCGCGAGCAGCGTATTCGTGAGCTGGAAGCGGAAACAGCGCTGCAGGCGGCGCGAGCTGACGCCTCGGCGGCCGCGCTGCGAGCCCTCGAGGAACAACGCAGCGCTGAGGCGGCGGCAGCTGCAGAACAACACAAGGAAGAACTCACAGCAGCACACAGTACGCATACTCACTATCCAACATCAATTTTGTAACCCATGGAACTTTAATTGCATGTAACTTTTTAGCGTTGTCTTCAGAACTACAAAAGCTGCTGGATGAAGCCTACGCTCTGCTCAAAGAAAAAGAAAACGAAAAGGATTCACTGGGCAAAAGCATGTCAGATGAGCTGGCGCGAGTCAAGACAGAATCGGAAAGGGCCTTAAACGAAACCAAGACCAAATTAGCTATAGCACAAACGGAATTCGAAACTCAGATTTCAGTATTGACAGCCAAGTTGCAGCTAGCGGAGTCCAAGTTGGAAACGGAAAAGCAAACATTGGAAAGAACGAACAAAGAAAATAGTCAAACAATTATTGATCTTAATACCAAGTTGACCCAGCTCCAAGCTACAGTCGATGACAAAACTCTAGAGTTAAATAAAAGTAAGTATTAAAAGTTGTGGTTTCTAACTTGTAAAATAACAATGGACTCTAATTATTTTTTGTTTTAGCTATTGCAGTTAATAAAGAACATGAAGTGAACCTGAATAAGGAAATAACTAAGTTAAAAATGGAACTAAGTGCGAAAGTCTTGGACTATGAGCAACTAGAAGATTCGAAACTAAAACAAGAATCTGCCTGCAAAAACTTGCAAGAAGAAATCACACGGTTGAAGGGGGAATATTCCACTAAAGTTAATGAGTACGAAAGTTTATTAAATGAAGTAACTCAACAAAATGAAAAGAGTAAATCCGACATTTTAGTACTGCAACAAAATCTGTCGGCCAAAATTAAAGACTATGAAAAATTACTTGCGGACTCGAGTACGAGTACAAGTTCCACTGAGAAACTTGTAAATGAATATAAAGAAACTATTCATGAGAGGGATAAAGAAATAATAAAATTAAAAGATAATTATGAGCAAGCCACGGCCAACTTCAACATTAAACACAGTAAAATTGCAGAAGAACATAAAAAAGAAATTGATGAACGTAATACCAAAATTGAACAACTTCTTAAAGAAATCGAAAATCACAAACAAAATCTTGATCAAAACAAAATTGAATTAGATAAACTGAACTCCCAATTTAATTTAAATGTTGACGAATTAAAACTTTTAAAAGAAGAAAATGTACAATTAAAAGAATTAGTAAATAAATTAACCGACGATAATAATAACTTAAAAACAAAAATATCGGCCATGGAACTAGAGATAGGTGAATTAAAACGTCAACACGATAGTGTTGTTGAAAAATGTGAGGAGTTACAGAAGTCAAAGGAAAAAGTAGAAGCGGAATATTTAAATCTTACTGGACAAACTACAGACTCCAACGACCAATTTAATAAACTATCCCAACACTTAAAAGAAACTGAAAAAGAGCTGCAAGATTTTAAAGATAAACATAGAGAAACTATAAATAACTATGCGAGAACAGAACAAGAGTTAAAACAAAAACTGTTTAAATTGCAAGAAGATTCCTCCTTAGAGCAAAACCAACTTGTTCGTTCCGTCAATGACAATATTGAAAAACTTCAAGAAGCAGAAAATAAAATCAAAGACTTTGAAACACAAGCTCTAGAAATAAATAATCGATTAAGAGACGCCCAAGTAACGAATGATAGTTTAGTTGATGAGAATACAGTTTTGAAAAAAGAAATTGAAACTCTAAAAGTAAAAGAGCAAGAGCTGGCCAATGAATATGAATCAAGATGTAAAAGACTTGAAATAGATATTGATAAATACAAAGAAGAAATATCACTTTTGAAAGCAGAAGGTGCTACGTCGGAAGTTAAACTAATGGAAAAAGTAGATCAACTGACTGAAGCGCAAAATGATTTAAATAACAAACTTGAAGAAGCCAGAAAAAATGAAGATTCCCTACAAAAGATACTAGAGGATATGACAACGCAATTGAATAACCAAAAAAATCAACATGAGATAGAGTTGGCACAAATTAAGGTACAGTTGTCCTCTGGAAATGAAGAGACGAATAGACAAAGAGAAGAAGAGACGAGATTGAAAGGCTTGCTTCAAGAAAAACAAAACCTTATTAAGGAATTAACCTTGAAATTAGAAATGTTAGAAGTTGATTTAAAATCCAATACAGAATTAGTTAATGAAAAAGACCGCCAAATATCACAAGTAAATGAGGAACTCGTCAAAACTGTCGAAAGTCGACAGCACTTAGAAGAAACTTTTAACAACGCGCAGTTAGAGATCTCAAGTTTAAAGCAAAAGTATGAGAGTCTTATAGCTAATTCTTCCGCTGAAGAATCGCTACTAAAAGAACAACTCAATCAATTTGAGACTTTGAGAAAAGAAGCCACAGTTTTATCTCAAGAAAAGTTATCATTAGAAACAAAATGTACTGAAGTATTAGGAGAATTCAATAAATTAAAAGATGAACACGACCAAACTTTGCAAAAGCTAAATGAAAATATTCGACTTAATGATGAACTTAAAAAAATGTTAGATGATAAAGAAAGTATGGTAAAATCTCAAAGCGAGATTAATAAGACTGAACTAAACAAATTGAAAGTCCTAGAAGAAGAAATGGTTCACTTGAAAGAGCAAATTATTACGAAGGAAACGGCATTACAAGAAAAAGAGTCACAAATCAAAACATTAAACGATACATTAGAGACAGGTTCTAATGATATGCAACATATAGTGGTGGAAGCTCATACAAAGTATAATGAATTAAATGAGAAGTATAAAAGAGAAACAGAATCTCTAAATAATACTATTAAAACACTACAAAGCCAAATAGCCAACAGTGAGAAAGAATTTGAAGAATTAAAATTATCTAAAGAAAAAGTGAATGAATTACAGCAGCTATTGGAGAAATCAGATCAGGATATAAAGCTATTAACCAATATTAATGAAGCACAAAAAGTAAATTATGAAGATTTAAATAAACAATTACAGTCTCAGTTTGATGAGTATAAAAAAGAAAGTAAACGAGTTAAACATGAACTAAAAGCTAGGTTAAGCGACTATGAAAAAGAACTTCAAGCATCCAAAGATAAAATCAAAACAGAAACAGATAAGCAAGGTGAATTGCAACAAAAACTGAGTGACGCTGAAAAGACGATATCAGAATTGTCTCAGAAATTAGAGTTAATTGTAGTCCAGCAGAGTTCGGACGTAGAAAAAGATAATAAATTAGAAAAGTTATCAGTTGAACTACAATCGTCTCGACAATCTTTAGCAGAGCACGTAAGAAATAATGAAATATTAGTAAATAACCTTAAGGCTGACATTGAACGCAAAATAAAAGATTTGAAGCAAAAAGATGATTTACTAACCAAGTTGCAAGAAGAAGTAAATGTAAGTTGTTATTTTATTTCTAACAATAATTGTATTTCTAGATAACTTTGAAATATTTCTTTACATGTTTGTCTTTTCAGAACCAAAAAGCCAAAGTAGAAATAGCAGAAAGAGAAAAGCTTATTTTACAAAAAGAAATGGCGAATGGTAAGGACGTGAAGGACAAAAATGACAATAACGCGATGGGTATATTGGGACAAGGAGATTCTGCGTCACAAAAGTATGTACAGCTTAAAACATAGTTATGTAGATAAAATGCGTAAATATTATGAATATAAAAACGCGGTGCCGACTGACGGTACGACTACAAAGCTGAGGTCTCAGGTTCAAATCCCGGGTCGGGCAAAGTGATATTGGGTTTTTCTATTCATTAATTAGCCCGGAGTAAGGAATTTGTGCCCGATATGGCGATAGGCTCGCCCCCTATCACATCATGGGACGGAACATACAAGGCGAAATGTGGGTGTCATGGTGGCGCCTCTGCCTACCTCATCTGGGATAAAGGCGTGAGTTTATGTATGTATGTATGTATTTTATTTTCATTAGATTAGTCAACTTGGTTTCTTGTTTTACAGAACGTTAGAGGAAAAAGAAATGTTAGATGGTCAAGTGAGCTTCCTGAATTCTGTGATCGTGGACATGCAAAGGAAGAACGAGCAGCTAATGGCGCGAGTCCAGGCGCTTGAAGGCAGTTCCGTCGTCAGTGAACCCCCGCTTTTGTAAGTAATTGATGCGACCACACTTAGAATTATTGATGTTTTTATAGACTCGCTTTTCAACAAAACCGGCTACTACAATCCCTGGTAGTCAAGATCAACAATTTTTTTTAAAGAAACAATTCACAGCTAGCTCTGAAGGCCGGCAAGTCTCTTAGTGGCAAGTGGTGATTTGAAGATTGTCTAGTGCACAGACAGAAATATACTAACATGAATATTATCTCAAGTTGCAGTGGCAGACCACTGTTGTCCACGTTCCTAATTACAAGCCTCACGCCTCGCCTTTTTCCCAGAAGGGTTAGCCGGTTAAGGCAGGGGTGCTACCGGAACACCCAAAGTTTGTCTTGTATGTTCCGTCTCACAATGTGACAGAGGGCGAGCTTATCGCCATATCGGGCACAGATTCCTAATTCTGGGCTGATAATGAATAGAAAAATTCATATTACTTTGTCCCATTCGGGATTCGAACCCGAGACCTCAGCGTTGTAATTGGACTGTGGTACAAATGCGCAATCGAGGCAGTCGAGTCAAATAGATAACTAATATTGGTATAATTTAGCAGCAACGGTCGTAAGAGTCGCGCGGTGGCGCCGCGGCTGTTCTGCGACATCTGCGACGTGTTCGACGCGCACGACACGGAGGAGTGTCCGCGCCAGGCCGCCGAGCACGACGCGCCCGCCGCGCACCCGCGCGCGCCCCCCGCGCCGCCCGCGCAGCGACCCTACTGCGACATTTGTGAAGGTACACTAGCAAAACGAATCGAATGCGTTGTTGTCATGCTGTTGTCAAAATATTAGGAACAGTTTTTCTCTCTTCACTTTTTATTATATTGAGCACGTTAATACAATTAGTTTGCGTGTTTCAATGCTTGTTGTTAAATTGAAATCATATCTGAAACAATGCGTTAAATAGATATTTTTTTTTAATTTTTTTTTGGTGCCAAATTTCGACACACGCCAATAGAATTTAGATGAATTATACCTTATATGCAACATAAAATAGCATGCCTATTTAGTTGCATACCAACTGGAGTTTATTAATTATGCAATAACTGGATTTTGAATAAGTAATTTCTATGGTATGTAAGTCCGCCAACCCGCACTAGGCCAGCGTGGTGGACTATATGGCCTAACCACTCTCAATCGATTCTCTCGATTGTAGAGTAGGCCCGTGCCCTGCAGTGGGACGTATATGAGCTGATATAGATATAGATATAAGTAATAACCTGTGAATATAAAAATATATTAAATCCCATAAACAAGCTCTATTTCCCAAGTCTAAAACAAGCTATATTTCGACAACCTTAGTTCAAATATCCAAATACGAATTCTTAAAATCCATTTTCAGCAAAACTGCTAACGACTAAATTCAATAACCACCTTCTACCTATATTACAGTAACTTGAATTTTCATTTGTTACAGTGTTTGGACATGCTACTGAGAATTGTGATGAAGAGGAAACATTTTAATGCCTATTTATTGTTAATTTTATGTTAATGTTACCGTTATTGTTGTTGTCGTTTTGCCTGGGTATTATTTATTATTGTTTACCATGGATATGGTATCACTTGTTTAGTAGTCCAATTCTTAGGCAAATATATGTAAATAAGTACTATTTGTTCACTTTTCTATTGAGTAAGTCAATATTGCACGTTATTTTTATCAATAAATTAGGTGAATGGTATCAATTTTTCGTTTGCATTATCTGGATATAATGCATAATTGAGAAATCACTTCTTTTATGGCACAAATTGATTAATTTCCATCACAATCATGATTTTAAACATCTTTTATTGCAACATGTATTAATCAACTAAATAAATAAACACCAAAATATAACAGTTTTATAAACAATAAATTAATTGGATAACTATCGTTTTTTATTTCTTACGCTACTCAAATAGTTCTTACTTACAGCTCCTCCTGTACAACATTTTATACTTTTCCTGCTACCAGTCTGCAATTTATTTTTCATTTTGGACTTGAAATATTTATTTATTACATTTGAAAAGAAACAATACTGCCTCGGTGGCATAGCTGTACTACGGTACGACTACAAAGGTGAGGTCTCGGGTTCGAATCCCGGGTCGGGCAGTGATATTGAGTTTTTCTATTAATTATCAGCCCGGAGTCAGGAATTTGTGCCCGATATGGTGATAGGCTCGCCCCCTATCACATGGGATGGAACATACAAGGCGAAATGTGGGTGTTCTGGTGACGCTTCTGCCTACCCCTTTCTGGGATAAAGGCGTGAGTTTATGAGTTTATTTATGAAAAGAAACAAGATCATATAATATTCAATAGTTTATTTCTTAGATTAAAATTATTTTATTAAAATCTTACTTAATTCAATTCATACTTTCCTAAGTGTATCTAATCTAAACCTTCCTTCTTTTCTTTGATTGCCTCCTGAAACAAAAATAATATGATTTGAACATTTGGTAAGGAAGCTGGGCTCAGCACACAAAAGTGGATATGCAGTTCAGGCTTTTGAGAAATTTGGCATTGACATGATGATGTGGTGTTATTCAACAGCAGAAATAATTATAGAATCCGCCTTGACAGTTACACCATTATAACTTAACATATTAAATGTGGCTTACACATTATGTGTTTTTCATTAGAACTAGATAGTTCAGTATTTTGGTACTGCAGTTGGTGTTCTTAAACTATGGATGTATTGTATTTACTGATATATTAAATTAATTAAAATTATTGTATATATCCTAATTTACATGCATATGTTGATAGTAACTTCACATAAATAATACATGCACACATTATTATAATATGTAATTACATGGCATTATTAGCACATAAATGCAGTGACGCCAATTACTCACTTTGTACCACATTTGGAGGAACTTTTAAAAAAAATCTTGATTAATACATTTCTAACTATTTGGTCATTTGGAAAAAAAAATTATACACTAAAGTGCCCTTTAATAAAATATAAATAGGTACTATTTTCCTTATGAAATAAAATACTATACTTACTTTAAATCTTTCCTCAAACAGTGACAACTCTGAAGTAAGATCGGTGATAGCATTCATGAAAGCTTCCTGTGGAGTATAATCCGATGTTGTTTGAATGCGCAAAACAAACTTGTGTTCCAAGGGATGTGGTAATTTATAACCAGCAAACAGCACTTTGGGATCCTTCAATAATTGGCTGGAATTAAATTTATAATATGGTTAAGGAAAGAAATAAGTTGTTACACTGGAAATATCATAATTCATATCTCAATATTTATATCCAAACTGGTAAATATGAAAACATGGTACATATTCATATACTATTTCAAGACTACACAGAAAAAGAACATCATTTTCACAGTATTTGATAATATTCATAAACAATTTTAAAATTATCTGCAACATTGGTAAACATGATGTTTTACAAATGCTATGTGTAAAACATCCTTGTGGGTCTAGAACAGCTTGGCATTAATGTATAGCTATTTTGATTTGTATCCTAATCAACATTTAAATCACTACATTGCCACTGCTGAACATAGGTATTGTCCATTTAGTGTGTAATAAGTTTCATATAAAATATACCTACTGTCTGATCATGTTTCCAAGCGTATGGTCCTCTTTGTTCACCGTAAATATTGCCGCATTGGTTACTTTCGTATCATCTTCTTTCTGAACTCTGTAGAATAAATGAAAAATCTAATTAAACTTTTTACATCACAACATCAAATTTAAGAATATCACAACACTTACTTTTTCTCCCCGTCGTATAACAAGAATGATTCGAATGTTGGCGGTGCGTTCATTTTGTAGTGATTTTTATTTTAACGCTGTCCAATTATATTATTATTAATTATACGTAACAACTGTAATTTCTATAAAATATTTTGAAACTCCAAAGAAAGATAACCCAACAAAACTCTCAAGTCATAACACAAACCACCGACAAACTTCTAACCACAGACTATAAAAATCTAAGGATTCTAAGGTATAGATTGGTATAGATAGTAGAATTTTAAAATAATAAGCATTAGGGATGACATTACATTCGACTCGATTTTTATGCAGGTTGATTCCAATGTAAGTTAAAGTAATTTTATAAATGGTAAATTCATTTTAATTTCTCATTACGAGTTTATTTCAATTTCAGTCCAAGTATTTGTAATTCTTTGGAAAAAGCTGTGGACTTGCTGTGGCCAGCCCTCCAGTTTTACTTTGCCCCCTCCGTTAGCCAGTCTCCCCATTCCAAAATATGGACGGGAAGACTGAGGATCAGAAGGATCTCTCCAAACGAGATCAACATTCGAACCCATTAAAAGTCCGATCTTGACTCTCGTACGGACTTAACCACGGAACAACTCCGTTTTTACGGGTTGCTTGGGTTGGCCACACACTACGGCTTAAGCCGGTATTGTTTTCACATCGTAGAGCGTCTGCTATAACAGAGAACCCATGTTTGTGAAGGCCATCGGCTGTGGCTAGTTCTAGCAGCCCGCCCGGCCCCAATTATTTTTTGAATCCAGTCCACTCTCTCTTCAGCCACAGGAAGGCTACTGAACATAGGCCTCCCCCAAGCTGTCCAGTCTACATCAGAAACATTACTTCGCGTAGGTAGACCTACTAACTGTGTTAAAGTTACTGCGTCTATTGTATATAGTGCCTCTATAAATACAATGTGTAACAGAATTTAATGTAAAAGCCGAAAGTTGTAGGTTCAGAATCAGCTACTGAATCGATATCAACACTTTTTTCTATAGGTTAAATTTTTTAAAATAATTAATTAAAACTTAGTAAATAACAGACACCCTTTCCTTTAATGCACCGAACAAACGAAATTGAAACGTAACTCCAGAGTATAAGGTCTTTTCTAAATGACATAATAAACGAATACTTTAATAAATCAAATAATAAACAAATATGAACTTTATTTCAACAGTCATAAAGGTCCTTTAAAATTCGCAAGCAATCTAGTATTAAACGAACACACACAACGTTAAGCCCTGGTCTGACGAACGGTACCTGCGGCACTGCGGCAAGCAACGCAGTTCAAGCAACTAAGGAGGTTGCACAAATAGGTTTCACTCTGTGCCTAAATCCCTTGACCAATGGGAGAGCCGAAACTTGACAACAAATGTTATTATGACAATTTTGCATTGAAGTCTTCACGGGTCTCCATGACAACGGATAATAATTATTTGAGTTCAAAAATATATAGAATTTTATTAAAAAATTGTTTGTGCGTCATTCTAAACGAAGTCGGTAAAAAGGCACATAAGACCATTTTCTCAAATTTTGATACGTGACATAATTAGTTTATATTTTCTCATGTAAATTCGCGTGTTATTAACTATATTATTTTATTTTTTTCTGCTAATAAACCTATTCTTTGATCAAGTTATATTTCACTGGACTTGAATAGATACCTACTCTTAAATTATCGCCAATTGTACCGTAATTTGATAAAAACAAATTGTATTATCATTATAAAATAAATCATTTTGTTATAAATGATCACAAGCAAAACCTGTATCAATACTGATGGACACTTTTTAAAATAATCATTTAATTGTAATTTTTATCTTAATTCACAATACGGAGCTCAAATAATATACGTAGGTATAAGTAGGTAGTAGGTATAAATCTACACAACCTCCAGCACAATAGAAGATGTTATAGATCACACATTAACTTGTTGAAATCCGCAGCTTTATCAAAAAGTAACTAAATAGTGGGATTTAAAAAAAAGGAAAATCTATTTGCCTACAAATTGAAAGACAATTAAATATTGAAAAATATTGGCTGGAGAAGCTAGATGTAAAGCAACACGGACTAATATTAACAAGGGACGCTTAGATTATAAGAAGCGACGTATGGTACCTATAAGCTGCGAATTAGCTTTTTTATAATATGTACGGAAAAAATTAAAAAACATTGAGCGGAAAGTACTGAAATAATTCATAGATTGATCCATTTGCCACACCCAATAGCAACACGAGATGTTATTTGCACAGTATTCAACTGTAATGTATTATTATAATACGCTCATCGGATGAACTAGTGATATTTTCGTAATTGCTCCGACCACCGTACACGAAGGTGGTAAACTCGTAAATGAAATGCAAATATTACGCGTTTCAGGTTCAGCCTACATAAATATGCTTTCGTGCAGGCTAGTATAATAGTGTTTGACGGCAGGAGCTGATTATTTCTTGCTGGTGGATATTGTAATTGGATTTAAAATTGTAATACATCAGATGCATTGCGGTTGTATTTTGATGCTTATATGAAAAAGAAATGGTCACACTACCATCGGAGATTTTTTCCTTTTATTATCATTTGTTAATGTGTTATTTCTATCTTGATATAAAACACAGGGGCTCCTGCGTTATTACTGTAAAATTATCGACAAATAAATCCATTCCGCAATGTCGAACGCGGAGGCGATTTGACGAGAATGACGTCTGGTCTGTGCGGTGTATTTTCATATAAGTCTGCGTCCAGCACCGCAAACCGCTGTCAGTTCTATCAAAGACCAAAATATCATCAATGAGTTGACCCTTCACCATTGCGGCTGGCTGACGCTTACCGCTCCAAAACAAAAGACAAATGATGACGTTTTTCATACAAAACCGAGTCTGACACCGCATTGCACGCAACGCATTGCCGCGCGTACCGTTCGGCAGACCAGGGCTTTAGGCCTGAATAAACATAATAACCTACTAAAATAAATAATTACCATATTCTCTTTTCCGCATATTTAACAACGGTTAGACAGAGCAAGATGCAGCTATTGTTTAATGAAATTTGAATCATCCGATAAACGATGGCGCGCGCGGCGGAATCTTAAAAGGTTTGGGCGGTCGGTGTAGGGTAGTTCCGCGAAAAACGTGTGGCGAACGCTTCACGGTGACGGCCAGCGTCGTTTCCACCTGAGAAGCTGTCAGGACCTAATTCCTCGTGATTACGCACCACGATTAGCGTGGCTATCTTAGAATTGGATCGGTCGCGGCGGGCCCGTGCAATGGCCTCCTAGGTCACCTGACGTGACGCCTCTTGACTTTTTTTGTGGTGACGTATTAAATCTCTGGTATACTTCAGTGAATCTACTAGTGTGGAGGAACTAAAAAGTAGGATAGTGGCAGCGTTCCAAAAAGTTAAGAGTGACACTGAAGTTTTAGATAAATTATGTGACTAATTACGCAAACGTGCATTGAGATGTATTGAGTAAGGTGGTGGACATTTGGAACATATTTTAACAATAAGTCGCCGTATGAGTGCCATTAATTATCATGTAAGTTAATTTTGTTTTTATTTTTTTGTTAATATTCCCAATCTAGTGTTCGTTGTATGATATTTCGTCATGTAATTCATCAGCAATGCAAAATAAATAACGCCTGTATCATGCCTGCCTGTATGGACTAGGTTAAACAGAAGTTAAATTAATAATATTTAATAACCGATGAATGCAAGAAAAGTCTTGTGTTGTCTTCGTGCCCATAAAAATGTAAGTTAAAATATTTCGTTTTGTACCTCAAATATGATAAGCTTACACAGTAAATAAATAATTAGTTTACAAAACTACCCGGTAATCAGTTACGTATGAAATTTGTATTTCGTTTATTGTCGGCTGTTTCCGCCGGCGCGGCGCGGCGTTCTTTATTTTATGCATGGAAAACCAACGGCTTACAAATATTTTATAAATATCATAGTGTACAACATAAGAGTCAATAATAGGTCTTCACGGTTAAATAACAAATTTAAAAAAATATAAACAAAAAACAATACCAAAAAAGAAACTAAGAGAAAACAAAGGTCTTCAGTGAATAAAATTAATAAAAATATAAACTTAAGCATTAACTATTAGATCTCTACACACCAACATAATACATATAGCTCATTCTAATACAGTACCAAAAAAAATAAGGTTAATTTCCTTCCTAAATTTCGACACACCTGCACAAAAAGGATCTAATGAAAACTCTTTGCATATGCTATTATAGTCTCTAGCAGCTCGAATTATAAATGTATTTTGTCTGTAGTTAGAGGACACGGGAGGGACACATAGAGGGGGATTAAACCTAATTGATTTTGTAGGAACATTAAATTTAAATTTATGTAAAATATCAGGACTATCAATTTCGCTGGACAATATTTTAGTTATGACAGAACAGTCAGCAATGCGACGACGCAAGTATGTGTATAATGGAAGCATATGAAACTTCCTACATAAGGCTAAATAATTATCTGAATGATAACTTATTTTTCATTTGAAACAAAGGTATTTCATAAATCTTCTTTGAATGCTTTCAATGCGATCAATGTATTAGTTTTGTTTTATTTACAAGTGTGAAAATTTTAACATGATTCATACAACATATAAAAGTTGTCGGATTGATCTGCAAGCGAAACTAACGTTGTCTTTTAATCTGCACGATATTCAACATTTGCTTCGACTTTAAGCATTTTTTTTTAATTAATTTTTGTTAAGATATTTAAAATATACGGTAGGCATCATACTATTGAAGCAAGTGCAAGACAAGACAAGTCAGTGTTAGTTATACAGGTGCTTTTTAAAATTTTATTTATTGTTATAATCTCAGGGACTCGCAAACATTTTCAGTTCACAGTTTAGGTTTAGTGTTTTGTCTCGGTCTAGTTGAAATATGGAGGGTAAAAGCAATGACGCTAGATTAATAGTGCATGCGAAGATAAGATGTCAGCGCGCCCCCCTGATCCTCGCGCCCTAGGCTGCAGCCTAATTAGCCTAAGGGTTAATCAGGCCCTGGTCCAATCCCATCCCTTTAAATTTGAAAGAGTAGCAAATATACTTGATTTCCTCGCTCATCCCACGGGCATACTACCTACATTTTTTTTGTTTTGATAACGGAGGGGAAAAAGTATAGGTATTTGACTTCAGCATCCTCTACGTGGTGGCCTATAGGATACAGACTAGAGGCGCCTGCCAATATGTTCACGGTAATCGCGGGTTTAAATCCCTGGGCTTTCCTCTAGCTTTTCGGTGTCATGTGTGTATAGTCGATAGTCAATAACCACGCATTATACCGGTGAAAGAAAACATCATAAGGAAACTTGTGTACCATAGCGATTTGTAAGAACTTCTATGGTATTTAAAACCCGCTAAACTGTACTAGGCCAGCGGTTACACATATGTATATAGGCTAACGCCTCTCAATTTTAGGGTAAAAATAAAACAGGGTTAGTGGCGCATTGGGTTTGACGCCGGCTGTAAAATAGAGGCCGTGGTTTCGAGCCCCGCACCTAGTACTAAGCAATCTGTGCCCGCACCGGAGCAAATATTTGTGCGATCCACAGGTATTTGTTTCGGGTCTGGGTGTTAGTTAGACCGAAAAGTCTCTCGTAGTATCTGATACCCACGGCACAAAACTCGATCTTAGTGTGGGATAAGGACTATGAATGTTACTCTTGTGTGTATTTATTTATTAAAAGCAAAGATCGTTGGCACCCATAAAACATAAAATGGCTGATATTGCTATTATTAACATTGGTATTATTAAACAAAGTGAATAAAAAACAATTACAGCAGAAAACACCGTTTATTTTATAATTATGAGAGAATTTCAGATTGATAACCTACATATAGAATAATATGACTATAAAACCAACCTAACTTCAATTTTACAATGTGTCCAGAATCTCACTGTAATCAATAATATAAGTATATATTAGCATAACAATGGTTGTATGTAATCAATGTTCCTTTACAAGAAGATTACAAGACAATTTAATATAGAGGGAATACAATTTTAATATAAATTATGAAACATTTATGGGTATAAGATTTGTAATAGAACGGCACTAAACTATGTATTTCAACATTTTCGCCTAAACTAAACGGTAAAAATTAACACGATTTAAAATAAATTATAAACTCTAATATATATTTCATATTATTTAACGGCAAGCAACATCAAAGATTCCGAAAGAACAAAGCACGAATTGTGGAAATTTGATAAATTACGAACATTTATCTACAAATCGAAGTCTAGCGACTCTACTCATAACCAATGGTAAGTTTAGAACGTTTAGAGTAATCAGTGGGGTTTCACTTGTTAGTATCACTCACCAAGTACGTACGTGCGTACGGCGGTCCATCGTACTGGGAAATGGAAATACGCGGTGTACAGTGGAGAGAAAAGTATAGACAGGACCTATTGTGAAATGCAAACTCCTTTACTTATAAATATTATGTGCTGTGTCTAAGTAAACAACCGGAACTTTAATTATTGTAATATGCAACGTCGGCTATTAATAAACATGACACAAAGCGCCGGTATACACTACATAATATTTTCAAAAGAGCGCAATGTTTTTAATAAAAATCTATTGTTAAGAATCTACGATTCAAGATTGGGTGATCGTTAAAACAGTACGATGAAAAACAGATGTAAATTGTTTCATTTTAGATCATTGAGATTCTTATAATTACATTTCGAATGTTCGTTGTTCCATAAATTCACCGAGACAATAATCAATTGAATCGTATCAGCGAGTGGTTTGTACGGGTAGTTACACTACATCTGAACTATACAAACTGGGATGTCGGAAATTGTCCAATAGTATATGCGTTTTCCTATGTGGTATACGGTTATACAGAGAATATTAAATTGAACGTTATGAGAGTTTATAAATTTACATTCATTCATTCATTAGTGAATGAAAAAAATATCGAATAAGCTTAATGGAACAGCAATGCGATTAGTTTTGGATTATTTTTAACACTTACTAGCTATCGTCTGTTTATGTAATAAAACGCTATAAGAATTGACACATAAGTATATAAACTATACTAATTGTGTACTTATACAAAATTAGCAATCCAATCAACAATATGCATACTATTGATTATGAAAATATCTATGTTCCATACGAAACGATGGAGTTATAACAGGGCGCAGGTGCGGCGCACCTCCGCGGTGCTGCAGCGCGCGGCGCTTGAACACGTGAACATCATTTATATGTACACTAGTAACGGAAACGCCCATCGAGATTTAAAGACTGATATTTGAACAACAGAGATCATTAAAAGCTGACTAGAAGTTCGGTTACACCTACTCTAAGGACTTAGTATAGAGCGCGGGCCGGCGAGCGAGGTTCGAGGAACGTTGCTCGCGGCCGCGCGGCGCGTCACTTGTGCGAATGTGCTCCCGTGGGTGACAGTACGACGCGGAGCACTGCCAGTCACTACATTAATGTTACATTGGTGTCAGGTACGCGGCCTCGCCTCGAGAGACCAATTAATATACTTACATTTAAATGAGCCAAGATGCATCTAGCTAGAGTCAGCGCGATGAGTATGCGCGATGAGTGCGCGACTGTTGAAGGCGGATGACACAATGGGAACGACGCCCGCTCGCGGGAACACAAGCGAGATAGATCTCTGGCGTATATGGACATGCAAGAGCGATGGGGATTTCGATAATAAAGCTACCAAGAGAAAAGGTATCACCAAATTTCTCTACCGTTACGAAGGCAACTAGATGAACTCCTACTCTTAAGGATAAAAATCTAATTATGCTATAAATTGTTAAAATTAACATTGCTTCATGTTCTTACATACTCGACTGCCACCAAGAGAACGAGTACAACACACGAGGGCGGGGGAGGCAGGCGGACGGGCAGGACTCGCCGCGGGGCTGGTACTTAGTGCCGTTATCCACTCGCGCCTCATTTCTCCATACCCACTCCTCAACAAATATATCGATGACGACACAATTCTTAAATACCATTTTAATAATAATTCTCTTACAGGAAAAATGCTAATATATGTTGGTGCTCAAATTTTCACGTGAATATTCACTACAATTTAAATTACAAACTGAAAATACTGATCTATTCTTATATTGCTGAAGACTCGGTACTTCAAATTTATTAAAAAAGTTAACCTAGCTAAGATGGCTACATTATGTATTACTGTACAACGAAGAACGTCTTAATGGTATCAAATTAAATGTCAATCAACATCCACGCAATCATAAATCTGATTGAAAAAGCGCCAATTTCTTTGTTGTATGTCTCGTTTACACTATTATATTGAAAAGTACTCTTACTATTTAAAAGTTACACTCACGATAACAATTTATCATTATTATAAAGTTAACTAAACAACAACTGCATCTACTATCACACATTCGAAAGTTTAAAACAATTTTACAATTGTAAATCGAACTTCATTATTGCTTCGGCGACGGTGCGCCGGCACGATATGCTCCGCGAGGGCGGCGCCACTCGCTCGTCGCTACACAAAGCGAAGCTATTCCCAACCTCACTCCCGTGCTACCTCACAACTCACCTCGGCCGTACCGCGGGCTAAGTTTATTTGTTCGTTCAATGCAGTGTTTTCGTTATCCCCGGAGTCTAACTGATAAGTTGATGTTGTGTATGAAATTGTATGAACTTTCTTTTCATAACATATTTTGTATCCAATCGCTTTGAGGCCTTTGAGCCGACCTAAGACCCGCGAACGCACCCACACCATCTTGTTTCGCTACATTTACGACAGACTACTCCACGATCGAGTACCTGAATTAGATTTATTATAGCAAAGAGTGAGGGTACTTACTTCACACTCGCTATAGTGGCTCATGTAGTTGTGAGGTAGAACCGAATGCATTTAACATATTCATTATTCAGGTCCAAAATACTGATTGTAAACCGTTCCGACTTCGCTGATCGCTACGTCGCCTATATAAGGTACACATCACCAATCCTTACTTACTTATTAACGTTTTTAAAATTTGACCTAACGTAATTGAGGGTATGTCAACAAAATATAAAATCACAACAAGTTCCAAGCTAAATTGTATAGTGGAATAATTACAGTTTAAAGAACGTTAATATGAAAGGGAGAATCGTGTTGAATTTTTAATGATTAATACGAGACTAGAAACTAAAAACATTGCAGTGGAGTGACGTTAGTGTTGCGAGCTAACAGTAGTGTCAACTTGTTTTGGGCACTGACTATTTTGAGTTTCTAGTCTCGGTTCACTTAAGTATTACAGCTACAATCACAGCTATGGATCACATCGATACCACACCGTGATTTGAAACAATGATTCTTATAGATTAAACACAGGTGATCGTGTTTAGGCATTGCACATACATATAAGTAGAAATGTTCCAATGGTAATGAAGTATATTTTAATAAGACAGCTTAAATATTGCAAATGCATGAAGATACTATTTATAATGTATCATTTAACTAATGTTTATAGATTATTGCTCACTAGTTCTGTTTCATATGTGGGAATAGATATTTTACACATTATTCAATAAACCAGTTACGATATTTGCTGATGGCTAAATACGACTACCTTCCAGCTAATGCTTTGATTATATTCAAATGAACAGTATAATTGTATTCAGAAACATTTGCCTGAGAGCATCGATTTCGTTTGGGGGATATTTGAGTACAGTTTGAACGCCTGAGACAATGTTCTAATGATGAGTATAATGTGTTCGTGTACATGGATGATTCGCTCCATTGCTTCATGTTTGTTGTTGCCAGGCGGGATGCAGGCACCAAAATATACGCGACTTCTTTCTGCGTGACGGTTCTGGAAACCACAAACTGACATGAGCTTACTTATTCTTTTTTATTATCACATTTTATGCTATTGTGTAATTAAGCAAGGAAATATATGAATATTTTTAGTTGCACCATAAAACTTTATACTATATGTTGCTAGAATATATGCATAATATGTATTGCTAACGGTTCTTTAAAACTCCATCTAAATGTTTCTAAAAATACTTTATTTTGTAATCAATTCATAATCAAATATGCTAGTAAAAATCTGTATGTGTTAACTAAAATTAAGATATTATAATTAGAAAGGTGCAAAATTAAAAAAGTGCAAGGATTTTTTAAAAGTGAATAATATTTAAACTGTTACTGACATGAGTTTCTGCGTAAGCAAATATGTATGTATGTGCTTATGTCATGCAGTATGAGTAACGATATTGCTGATTTTTTCGCCATGGCAGAAAACCATAACAGAACTTAATTTAACACACCGGCACAAGAAAACGGATATGCTGTGTCCGCGACCCCAATTTTTCATAGAAGTATTTTTGAATTTTGTTTTTCCATCAATGATTTTTTAATCCTGCTTTTGTTTGTATAATAATTTGGATAATTTGTGAAGTATCAAGACTCCAATATGTACGCAGTTGGCAAAAGGACTACAGCTCCCACCCATGACTATTCACATTCTCGATAATAATCATTAATGAGGTTTTATATGCGATATTTTTTATTTTAAAGAAAATCCTGACACTACTTGATACAATAACACTATATCCTAATTTGACACACAAGCCGACCTTTCCCAGAGATTAACCCAGGTATCAATCGTTTACATGTATGATTCTTTATATGTAATATAACATATTAATATTAATAAATATTTTAAATTAAATAGTTTAGGCGTAGGACTAATGTACCTGCTAATGTTTAATAAGGAAAATACAAAAATAAATCGAAAAAAAAAACTAAATAAGGTAATATGTTCGACTGTTAATGTGGGCAAGCAAGTTCTATAATGTGAAATAGATGTCTTATAAATATTATATGTGTAGTGCGCCTGAGATCAGGTTTTGCTAATGCGCATTTCTAATTTATAAGACTTCTCTTTTGCTGTACTTATTAATTCGCAAAAAATATTTTTTCTATTGATAATATTCTGCAATTCAACCATGCAAATTTGAAACCCCAATTACACATGTCGGGCCCAACTTCAAAGTCTAGGCCCAACGTTGGCATCATATTTTTGTCCGAATCACTAGGTATTGTCTAATGAGCTGATTGGCAGCAAGACATAATGCCTACTTAATATTTCGACGTTAAAATTCTAGCTATGGATGCTGTCTATTGCGATCAGAAAGTATGCGCGTCAAACCTGCCCCCATGAACCATTTAGAAGAAAGTGCTATACACGTAGCCGGTCGCAATGAGGCCGAGCACGAGCAGGCACAGCATTATCATTATCTTCTTCTGCACATTGGACAAACACAACAGGAATTAGTGGGAGGAAACTACCGGCGGGCGAGCGCGGCCTCGGCCTGTCGCGACTCCGTGCCGACACTGTGGCGCCGCGACATGCGAGCCCGGCGCCGCCCGCCGCGTCTCGACGCATTTACCTTTGAGCATTTGGCGAAGAGAGAGCGGGAGCCGCTCACATAAAGGTGCTCGACACGTAGCCCACGACGACCAGGCCCAGAATGAGCAGACACACTAGGATCATGATCTTCTTCTGTGGACGCGCACGGCGCCGACCATGCAACAGTACGCTATACACATCTCGTCGCCCACTCCCGCTCACTTGCATTCCTCAACACTCTCAACTCTTACGGTTACAGTATACATATATGAATGATGATCAGGTGACGGTACTTCCGGCTTCCTTGCGTAGGTACCTACTTAGTGGGTGCGTCATTTGCCATGAACACTCGAAATGGGTAATAAAAGAAAAAAAAACTGAAATAAAATAAATAAATGTAATTTTCAAATTATAAACATATTTACAACATGAGTAGATTTTCCATTTACACGATTAATAAAAACAACATTTCAACTGTGCCCTTCGTTGTGAGGGCAACTAAATTACTTACATTAAAATTTATGAAAATGAAAACATAACTTCTATTAGAACATTAACATAATTAAGTAATATGTCACCATTGACTATGATGACGATGGCAATAAATTTATGTCTCACAGTCTTTTGATTAAATACATGAGTGCGCTATCTTAGGGTACATGAACAGCGATATAGATAAAAAAATTCACGTATAATAATTCAATACAGCAAATTATAAGGCAAATAGTGATTTTATAATCTATTGCTAGATCAATATGTGAAAAATGCTTATTTAAATGCAAATGTAAACAATAAGAGCCATACTTTATCTGGTAATATCAAGAGCTACAAGAATTTTATATAGTAATTTTTAATTTATGCAAATTTTGTGAACAATATAGTAAACGTGACAATATCCATTCATATTATTCTAATCATTCGTATGTTTACGAATATATAATAAATATAAAATCGTAGTGAAATAGTAAATAACATTAAGTTTACAGGGTAAACTAACTATTAAAATAACAATCATTTAAATTGTGATATAGTACTTAGGGTTGTTATACAACCATTTTGTGTGTGTACAGCAGAAAAAATACCAGCAACTGGAATAAATTATTAAACATACACAAATATACAGGGTGGTGACTACATGATGTTCAAAAACTGAAATCAATACAAAAGTAATTAAAACACCATAACTGTATGAAAATCAGGTAGAAAAAAAAATCAATTAGTAATTACCTACACACATACACAAACTCACTTTTTCCCAGAAGGGGTAGCCAGAGGTGCAACCTGGACACCCTCGTTTCGCCTTGTATTTTCCGTCCCATGATGTAATAGGGGGCGAGCCTATAATATTAATAATATTATAGTCATTACATATTATGTGGTTATATTGAATTTGGCGTACGCAATGCTGACTCGAGACTCTGCATGAGGTCTAAATTGATAATATCATGCCTCCACCACCCTGCAGTAATGAGAACACTAGATCGATATAAGCTTAGACCACTAATTGCATCAATTCTAATCGATACAGGCTAAATACTAATGTATTATTTGTATTGGACCACCGATTAACGCAACACCTAAAAAAACTGTCCATTAGCGCCATAGAAATATATCGAGATATTTCTGTGTTTAGCGCCGTTCAAGAAAAGCAAGGATACATATTATCGTTTGTGCATATAATATTGCAGTTTATAAACCCACGGTGTACAATAATATTATTAGTATGGGCATATTTTAAGGAATTAATTTAGAGCCCCACTGACAATAATACCTTTCTTTATTCAAGGAATATAAAAAAGTGTATTGGAAATTAGTAAGAAATTGTAACAAAAGCACGTATGACGAAGCTCGTATGCAGGCGAGCGCAGATTTAATTCAAACGGAACATAATATACATTCCAATACTTACTATAAACCGAAGACAGCATATTAAAGTAAGAATTAATATTACACTATATATAAATACTGTTTAGTGCTTAACGCTTCACATTTGAAAAGTATTGCGCAAAATGTTGTACTGTAATTAAAGGCGGTTGCTCACAGGGCAGTTTTATCTATTTTACAGCCTTAAGAATTCCTGAGTAATTAGAGTTTGTCAAACTAAAAAAAACGTTTTAGTTCATGTTTTTCTTATTAATATGAGCAACTGCCTTTTGCTGTGATAGATAATAAAACTATTCTCTAACAGTGTTTTCAGTTTAGTCGTATCAAGTTAGCACATGTAATAATAGACTCTAATAACAGACAGAATCCCTCTACAGCTTTAAAATTGTTTTTAATCCTATTTGAATTTTTTTAATACACATTCAGTTTAAATATTATTATGTACATACATTTTGGTTTTTTATACCTGGTAACACCAGCGAAGCTAAATTGTATTTTAAATAATTTACTAACCTAAAGCACAATCCATTTTATTGCACTTTACACATATTGTCTTTAAACTTTACCATAACGGTATAGAAACAGAGTGAAAAATATGAATCGGGAAAATACTTATAAACAAAATTGATTTGTGCTAAAAGTTAAGATGACGACATCCATTACACTTGGGTGACATATTTCTCTGTAGGACTAGTGTAGAACAATAGGCTGAGCTTAGTTAACCGCCACTTCAACCCTAAGATAAAGATGTCATACAAGTTACTATCACAGGTTCGTGGTCAAAGCTGTATTGCTTATTAACAACGTCTAACTTGTCTCATAGTTGACGTTGCCACGGAACCAGTAATGGACGGTTAACATTAATCGTTTTTCGTGTAAATTGAACGCAAGCAATTACATTCAGATACAAATCAAAATTGGACAGGATGTTATACAAACGAATATCAATGTTGGATGCTTGTGATGAGAAACCAACTGAATTCATATTTCCGTACGCATTGTCCGTGGTGGGGTGATGTGGTGACGTCACTAGCCGGCTTCTCTCGACGCTTAGGACAGCACGATCGCGAGAACTATTATTAATATTATCAGCGTAACAGACAGGCATATTATGATGAAGATTTTTTTCTGCAATGACAAAAGAAAAATAAAAAAAATAAAATCTTTGCCATGATTGGGCTTTTGCACAGTCGATGTAAGCTGTACAATGTAAAATGAATAAAACAATTTAATATCGACTGTCGTATTAATATAAATGCTTTTTAATTAAAGAAAAAAATAATCAGTTTTTAAACAAGGAACTCTTCTGGTTTGGGAATATGATTTGAGTACTGAATGTACAAATAATTAAATTAAGTTTGAAAAAAAAATGTAAAAAAACAAAGGTTTACATATTCAAAGTTTTTCAGCATTATTAAGTGGTATAGTATAATTTACAGCTGTATTAAAAAGCGATATTGCCACCACCATGCCATCACAAACAGCATCTAACACATGTAGTGCACAAAAGCACAAAACGCTATGGAGCTGTATGCAAGTGTATCAATTATATTGCGTTCCATTATTATACATATCAAAATATGTTTTTTATTAATATTTAATGATTTTACAAAAAAAAAAACTTTTGGAATGGCTTAATAATGAAACGAATATAGCGTAACATAGTGAAAGTTATGTATTCTGATAAACGAAATTTTATATCATTTTACATGACATCAATTTGAATAATCTCAACTTCAAACTTTTTTACGTGTTATAATGATCAAATATATTTATATTTAATGTTGGATTTGAAAAGAGATTTCCAACGATTAATATGTGCTTTTTTTTTGTCAATTGTGATTAATATTCGTTGATCAGTATACTACTGTCTACAGCACTAAAGCTTTGTGACAGACATTCGGAACCACCTCAGGAATCATACGACGTACATTTCCACGAGTTTTTTTGTTGTATAGATGAAGTATTTTCAGCCGTTTCAAGACCCATGCAACGTGCTTTTTCAAGAATGAATGCGAAGAAGTCAGTGCAGTAGAAGAATTTATTGAAATCATGAGCCTCTCTGACGGGATCTCACATTAATTGTATTATTTTAGAAGTTTTGTAGTGATGTAGATGCTGTTATTCGTCTGCTGCCGAAGTTTGTATACCGCCTCAAAACCATCGTGTTAAGTATGTATTAATTTGGTAGTAAACTGAGTAAGTGCGGCCGGAGGCGTAGATTACCTTTCGCGCCTTGATCATATATTGGCGAGCTTTACTGATCTCCTGTCGGCCGCTGCCCACGTAGTCGCCGGTCTGCGTGACGTGGTACTCGATGCGGTCCACCAACTCGCCCTACTTGGCTAAGGGCAACGACGCTGGGAGGGAGCAGGACCACCATTGGACCACACACCGGTTCTTACCGCCGATTGGTTCATACGATTTTTGACACAAAAACCCCACAGCGATATATGTTACAGGAGCCGACGGAATAGAGGCTGAAGTGGAAGGTTAGATGGTTACGAGGAGATTGAACACGAAAACCGCAAATTAAAATAGCCACAACAAGTTTCCTAATCAGTACATATAAAAAAGAAGAAGAAAACCGACACACGTGATTGACATTCAGTGTTAATATTAGTACACCACTCGTAAATATATATCACAGATCATAATACGTAATACATAATACACCAAGACATTTGTTACAAAATAACATAATATGAAAACCAATATATGCGATAGTTAAAAAGGCAAATTACGCACACACCAAGTAATTCATAAATAAGTGAGACACACAATCAAAACGTTAGGTTCAGAAGCCCGTTACGACCCAGTGTTAGTTTGAGCATTATGAACAGTAAGAACACAACAGTCAAAGCGTATTCGTGTTAGTACATACAAGGAGTAAAACAAACAACAAAACATAGTGTGAACCAATCACCGGATAATCGACATGGACAAATGCATAAATAAATTGATCGAATTAAATCATTCACAACATAACGTGAGACGGGGGGGCAGGGAGCGGGGAGGCGGCAGGAAGGGTACGCGGACGGAGAGGGCGCGGACAAAGAAAACAAAACACAGATTAATAATGAATGAATCGACATCGGAATGATAACTCACCCGTCGAGCTTTGCTCTGATATTTTAGGGCCTTCTTTGTGTCTTGTGTGGCGGTTTGGACATAGTCCACAGCATGTTCTACATGATATTCAATGCGGTCGATCATTTCACCCTGTATCCATAGGAAGAGATTTAGTGACACAGACTAGGCCTCTAGTTACTGTTAGAGAGGGACTGCTACCATCAGTTGTAGGGCGGTACGGGTAGTTAGAGTGAGAGAGATATAGAGGGGGTAATGCGTGTAGCGTGTTGACCTGGCTCTCGACGAGCATCGCCATGTCCATGAACATGTCGTGCAGCTCGCGGATGGAAGTCTCGAGCTTGATGATGTCGGCGTGCCGCGCCTCGATGTCCGCTAGCGTCTGCTTGGCCTGCTGCGTCTCCATTATAATCTGCAATCATATATATGTTCATTTACTACTGTATCTTTTTTTTTATCTGACTCAAATGTTTATGTATACAATATTGAACGAGCAACAGTATAACAACGGTTTCATTGATAAAATGTTTAAGTTCCAAAATAACTTTTCTTTTGTCTTGTCGAAATATATGTATTATTCATGTCGTAATCGACTGTATCTTTTGTACATACTTTTTTCTATAGTAAATACTGGAACTTAAAAAGTACTCATTAATTTTCATGTGGATTTGCAACCTGATAAATTAACAATTATTTTTTTATATCTCATTATATTGTATTAACATCAACAACGTAGTGAAACCATTGGAATCTGCTAATTAATAGTTATTTTACTTTTACTACATAACTAAAATTCCCAAAATAATGAGTAGAAACTTTTGAAATTCTTAACGATAGGCGACGATGATTCTTGGCGATTTTCGGTTGTGAGTATACCCTGATACCTACTATTAAATTAATACGCAAAACGTAACTTCAAATATGAATCTGTACAAGGGAATTGATAAATAGCACGAAGCTAATGAAAACAATCTGTGTCTGTTTATTATTTTTTGCTGTAAATCCACTCATCACAGCGGAACAACCCGAGCAAAATGTAAACAAATATTTTTCATTCCAACTTCACCGGCAACAGCGTGGTATAAAAATAGTACCCGCTGAGCTGTTTTAATTAACGGATTAATACCGTAAGCATTGCTTTGTATAATCAAAACAGCGGGAATGTCATTACATGTGCGCGCCGCTAACTCCGTACAACTAGTTAATACGGGAAGGTTCTTGCAATATGAGAGTTTATTGCAAAAACGTATCTGCCAACTAGCTGTGAGTGCGAGTTAGTTAGGAGAGAAATTGTAATTAAGCAAAAACGTTGTGGAGGACGGCCCTCGAGTAAAAAATAACGATGGATGAATAAAATAAAATGAGATATTTTAAATTAAATGACATATCGGTGACATACACGGTTGATCGCGTGGTTTCGTCAACCTGCAGCTTTATACATTTAGGTCATAAACATAGTACCGGAACGATTGATTGGATTAATAAACACGAAACCGCAGAGTTTTTTGTAATAAAGAGATTGTGTGTGTAGTCATTTAATTATAACGGATATATGATGTAGCGCAACTAACACTTATGGCACCAAATAATTTAGTTTCAAGTTTGAATAAAATAACTTCTAATTATCACTTTCATTAATTTTATATCAATTTGGTATGTAGTAGTATTCATATTAGGAAGAAATGAATTCAATCCATCAAAACTGACTAAGGAGGAAGAGAGATGAATATCCTTTTACGTTTAAACATATACCATCATCTATAGACCGCTACATATTTGCTATACGATTAAATCAATATAAGTGAGCGACACTGACCCCCTGGGTGAATACAGCGGAGTTGCCCTGCTCCAGCATCTCCTCGAGCTCGTCGTCGGTGGTGGCGCGGCCCGTGATCTCGAGCTGCCGCTGTATCCTGCTTTTGCAGCGGTCTCGGTAGTCCGTCTGCGTCCGGTTGTACTCTGTCATCACCTCGACGAACTTGCGCGACAGCGTCGAGTGCTGTGTCTTTCTTATCCTCAGGTCCGCCGATGATTTGTTCGAGTGCTCTTCTTGTTCGATGTTCTGCTCTATGTCTGCGGATTCACGAATTATAACGATCAATATCAGTTTCACAATTTCATAGAAATGCAATCGCGTAATGAATGTTGTCGATAATTTGACTTACGTTTTAATTTTCCTCTAACTTTGTTGGCAGTTTTCTTGACGTCAGCCATGAGATCTTCTAATTCATGCTTTGTTTCTGAAAACAACAAATGTTTATTAAGTATATGAACACATTATTTATTATAAACATAAATTTTACATAAGCAGTTTCCACAAAACGCGAGCGATATTATGAATACAATCAGAAAAGGCACGTTCAACATTGGTTTAACTTCGCAAAGTTGTTTTCGAGAACTCGTTCCCGCGAGGATGGAACAAATGCAAAATAAAATTATCTTTTTGTAATAATGAACTAAGTTTACTTTGGTTAATGTTTTTTTACGATCATAGACATGCGGTGTTGGTTATAGGATTATAAGGCATTCAGCGCATTTCATCACTGTTTATTACTTATCATAGTTGTTTAAAGATTTATTAATAACGAAAACCACATTATTTGGCGAAAACTGAATCATAAAGTGTGCCTGTAATGTACCTCAGTTACCCTTCATAACTTTACTGAACAACAAAGAGACAAGTAAGTGAATTACACTTATCCGAACCATCAGATATCTGTAATAATGAACAGAGTTACATCAATAGATAAAATCCAATAGCGCGGCAGACACAAAAACTTACGCCATTACGTCAGAACTAGGCGGCGTCCTCAGCTTTCGTGTACATTACCGAAAGTTACTCCGCAACAAGTAATCGTGTTAATAAAGGCACAGTGCTTCCCTGTTACACAAGTCTTACTGAACAATTACAAGCAACTTTGTTATAAGTATAAGTATAACGTAGCGTATAAGTCAGACGAGATTTGTCTTCCATTCATTTTTGTCAGTTCATTAAACTTCCAGAGTAATGACTTCTATCTTTTCTTCCAACGTAACGGTGTGAACATCCTTTGTTCAGCTAATGATATCCGTTCACTAATGTCCTTAAACATTAAATTTTCTGTTCTTGTTCCTCTTACGAAGTTTTAAACTCCTGACCTACGCAACTCTCTTAACTATTTCGTAATTTTTCTCCTTTGACAAATTCTGAAAGTCACCGTTGCGTAAAACCTTGCGGCATAATATAAATTCAGCCGGCTTATAATTAATACGAATATTCAACAAGCTGAAATATCGCCGACGTAGAGTTTTTGATCGACAACGACGTCGGATGAAAGGAAAATCATCTCTTTGCGCAAATCTCCACGGCTTTGCCGATAAGTGTGGATTCTCGGTCCGAAAAGAAGAGCACGTCTCATAAAAGATTTGCGAACTTATCCGCATTTGAAAGTAACCCATGATTGCGCTGATTCCCAACCACGCAGGAGCTTTTATAAATATTCTATTTTACTTTCACTTTTGTTTCGCGGCTTTATTTGCTTTATATTAACTTTCTTTTTGATACCAGATTGTTCCTAATCCTAGATTTCGTTATAATACTGTAACGTGTACCTATACTGTTCTGTAGTAACATTGTAGAATAACAAGGGTATTCCTCATATTATAAATGATGACAACTTAATTATAGTACTCAGATTTTTTGTTCTTTATAATTGAAACTGATGGCATTCAGTTTTTCAATTAAGTATAAAACGAAGTCTATTATAATCCACCTCGAGATACATGTAAAAAGTACTCGTTGCTTGTTTATATAATCAAGTTTTTATCTCCAAGAAAATTGCTAACTCCTATCACGCAATTTCCTTTTGTGTTCGAGATTGGCGATCTTAAAGTCTCAGTTGAATTTCGATCACCGAAGCTGCTCCCTTTACATAACTTTTTCACTTTCTTATATAAATACAGCCCAAGACGAGCCAAAGGAAGAAAATTTGCAGAAAAATCCGTGGCAGTTTTAACGGTCTTTCGAAAATACAGTGGTCCATAAAAAGTTTGTAAAGTTTATAATTTAACTGCGGCAGTTCTGTGTTCGGCAGTCGATTTTCGCAAACTTAGTTTCGTTACATTGTGTGCGAGGACAACTGTTTGCCAGCGTTGTTGTTGTAATGAAGCTAACTATTCGCCGGCTATTTTGTACGCTTTCAATACACATCAGTGCAACTCGAGCCATTGCATCCAGTTTGAATCGCTACACTATTTGCATAAACTATTGGTCCCGTTCACGAGCAAACACGCGCATATATTGTCATCGGCGAATATCCAGCTCTGGCGTTTATATGAACTTGTGCTTTCTTCTAAATTTAAATTGCTTGTTTTACTATTACTTACATATTTTATACAACTACAGCGTCAAACATAACAGACACACCAATTCAAATGTAACATATAAAATACAAAACAGAATTCTATTTCCATAATTTCAGTCAAAATGCTACGAATTTGACGCATAACTAAAATATATTAAGCCTGTAGCTTTCAAGGTTAATTATGAAAATTGCTCAATTCCAGGCTAAATTTAATAATTCCTTTGTTGGACGTGAGCACTCTAGGGTAGATAAATTCTCGCCTTGAGGACCATAGGCCATACGTCGCGTGAGTAAACCATTTCCCCGACATCGTTGTTTCAAAGGACACTCCCAAAGGCGGCATTATCGCCTTAGTGTGGCAAATTTTGAAAGTTAGCATACGTCTGAGTCAGTTTGCGCTCCTAATGCACGACGAGTGTATTTTGAAAGGATTCACAGAACGTGAAATTCGTGCGTATAACAATTTACATATAGATATAAAACGGTACGAGGCGATCAGACGGAGCGCCTGATATTTTATATTCACTGAAAATATTCTCCTTTTTCGAGGCACATCGTGATATTTGTTTATGAATATAGAAGAGAAGAAAAATATATATTTAGGACGGTCGTCTTAAACAATCCTGTCGGTTGTCAGACGATAGTACGTGATTCCTAAATCGTAAACAATATCAAAAGAATGTATCGCGAATGTTTAGTTTAACATTTTTATTGGCAAATGTTGAATGGTGGCCACACAGAAAATTTACGAGTTGAATAAATTTACATATTGCCGCCTGTTTATGAGCTTTATTGGACCATACAAAATTATGTTAGCAATAAGCCACAGTATAATGTTTTGAAATAGGGGTTGAAATTTAGCGATACCGACATATTTCATTAATAATGCTAATGTCCACCGTTCTGCGGCACAGGATGTATAAAAATAACTTAATTTTATTTCCTTTACGTTGGAAGTAGTAAAGTTTAATAGATTGCTATGAAATAGCTGTTGTTACAAGATATAAATCTATGGACACCACTGGCTACACTTGCCAATGTGTCCATTCAAGCCACTAAAAGATACAAAAAAAGTTTAATTAATTTTGTGAAAAACAGCTCCTATTTAAAACATCTATGTTACGCTATATTTTGTTTGAAATGAAATGATATTCGTTTATTGGTCATGTAGGCAATTAAATAGCTCTTTTGACATGTCAATACACATAGCACTTAATCTATATTTACAAAAAAAATGTTATATTATTTATAAACTCTTTAGAGCAATTACTGCGGGTTTTCAGAAAGAATAAATGAATACCAAGCAACTAAGTTGATGATCAAAGACATTTTAAAAAGGTCAAATTATTATTTAATAAATATTCAGATAAGGGTCTTACAATTCAAAGAAATTTTCTTGGAAACAATTAATCAGAATATTGTATAATGTTCGGCAAAAGGAGGAAAAAATCTATTTCATGGCTCTTTCAAAGTTGATCCTTTCTGTCTGATTACTTTCAAGAAAAAATCTTGGTAGTTTGTTGGAAATCAATAAAAACAAGACATTAAATATCTCTATTCAAAGAAAATGAAAGAAGCCTGAAAGCCCGCGCCGCTAAAACTAGATAGATTTTAATATTTTTTAAGGTAATATACCCTTGACCTGTGGCATTCAGTTAAAACAATATTACACTATTAATTAGTTTCATAATAATACGATATTTACAGGCCATTTTTAGCTTTTATTTTCACATTAGTAGAGCCGCGTAAGTTGTAGCAAATCTTGATTACTATGTGAATAGGCGAGACCAGGCTCGTGAGTATTTCTATCTTATTAAAAACCGCACTTGAAGCAAGAACTTTGTTATCGCATTTCCTGCGGTAATTATAATTGCCCGGGGTCTAATAACATTTCCTTTCCAACCCTTATACTTCCTCGTTAAAAGCCGCCCCGACGACCTCCTCCTACCTATTATCACGAGGGTGTCATTGTGATCAATTTTTCGTGTAATTTGTGGCGGCGATGGTAACAAAAAACTACTAGAAGAAAATTAAATAATTAATTTAATTTGTATAACGCATGCGTTAAATTTGTATGTTGTATGAACATTTGTATGTAGCCTTAAAAATTGTATGTGACTATGTACACAAATAACTTGCGATCAAAAATCTTTAAGACTTTTTTGCTAACATTCGAAAAAAAAGTAAAAACTCTGCGTTATTTTCAAACTGTGGGCTATATTTGAAAATCGATTTTTAAGGAGCAAACTTCAATGACATGCACATAACCTCAATCACATCCGTCTTTTACAAGTACAGAGAAAACGAATAGAAAGCTACACATCGACATAGTACGTCACGAAAAGGCAACATAACGTTTTACGTTACACATAGCCAATCATCTTTCACCATCCGTCGAATTGAAACTATCCATTGAACACGATTCATTCATGACTGAAAACACGATCAATCATTGCCTAGTCGATTGTTGAAAGCTATTTGGAGATACATTATTCTTAGAACTTATGACTTCGAGATACAGCTAATGTTATGTTTGACTTCTCAACTAAGTAAAATTATGGATGACTCAAAATATATTTATCTGATGGTTAACGAGGTTTTTTGTTTGACTTGCTCATAATGATTATTGAATAATGATTTTAGACCAAGAAATATACATATGTATTGCGAACCATCATTTTTCCTTATGCAACAAAATAACCAAAGTTGGTCCAATAAATTATTTTCCTGTATTATTTACACATTATGTAGGCTCTCAACAAAGAAATGATCTCATATTGAATATTACTATGTGGCTTATTACGCAATTCCATGTAATTGAAGTTACCACGGTAACATAATTTTAGGGCGTACAAAACCCAAGCGAATGTCCCTATTGTCACCGCGATAAATAAAGCGAAGCCCTATTCCCCGGAGAAAGTAAACTTTGTTGTTTATTTTTCGTGTCACGTAAAATTTTTCACAAATAGACGTACGGCAAACACGTTACATTTACAAAAATAATATTTTCAAGTGCTAATGCTTGAAACGGAATGATGTACAAAATGTTATATGGGCGCAGGCATTTGTTTAAGTTAATAAAGTGTTATCACGAGCCGGTACGCTATTAACGACTGAAACGATGGCTTATTCGAAGCTATTTGGGTCGGGTCGACCGCTAATCGCGATCATTCGTGACGTTGTTGCTGACTAACTACACTTTTGTATGTACTTTGATATAATATCTTTGAGATGTCAAGAATCAAGATATAAAAGCGCGATACACCGAAAAAATAATTATAGGTTGTTGATTATATTGGAGATAAGATTTTTATATATTTTTCTTTCAATGATAGTCCGATTTCGGGAAAAGATTACACGTAGCATTATTAAAACATTAAAGTCTCTCATTATCTAGCAGGCTACCGCGTAAACAAAGCTTCATACCCGAATTTATGAAAATGCGAAGTATAACTGTATTTGAATTAACAAAATGAACATTATAACGAAAATATTCTTTACAGTTTACAAAGTCTATGGCATAAAAAGTAACACAAGGTCGGCAAAAAAACATTTGTTGCGTCCAAGGAAGCACGCCGCGCCGACCCGACGTCAGGTCAGTTAATTCGAACTAATCTCGGGTTAAAATCAACTACAAACAAGGCTAGCTACGAGTAATAACTCGTTCCCCTGCAAATACAGCGTGGTCATATTTCAGAGTTTTGCCATCAACTTAAAAATGCGAAAGATATAAATATACACCGCTACCCGAACCACGCGTGGCCACTTAGTTGGTTTCGTGAAAATATTTACAACAAACGTGACTGAAATTAACCTTAATTAAATGTAAGCTGTACATTTTAATTAGGAGAAGAGCAATAAAAATAAGCGAGTACAGTTTTATCATTTATATTTTAATTTCAATATGAAGTTAGGAGAGCTTTTACTATATCTAGGGATTTGGAAAATTCGCACGTCATTTCTTACATGTCAGAGGCGCTTGGAAGATGAGTATACAATTTTATATTACCTCTATAATTGGTGTAGGAGTAATTTCTGCTTGTTGCCATGTATTAAAATGTTATTGCCATAGTACATTCGAGTGACGGAACAATATTCCCAGACATTATCGTGAAAGTCAGACAGACGCCCCCACGTCTACGTAAATGCCACCAACTTCGCCCTTCAATTTACTGTGTGGGTTATACTGCGAACTAAGTCGGACCAGCCCACGCTGTCCACGCCATGCGACACCAATATCAATAAATTTCCATGAACGTGGCCCACCAAGATGACACGGGATATTTTTAGGTAAATATTATCACCAAAATAGAAGATTCAGTGCGCTTTTATTGAGGCTTCGAAACGCTTTTACGAGGAGTTAATTTACGTTAAAATTACGTAGTCTATAAATAAATGACATTTGCGGGAACGAAAATATCCTGTGGCAATTCTTGTAAAGAGGAAGTAAATTACCCCAATCATCTACGTAAAACAAAACCAATAGTTCCAAAGTGCTCTCAGAATGAAATGAGCAAACGGTTATATAGCTTTCAACATACTTCCCGTGCGCCGAGGCAGGGGCGTGGAAATTAATTACAGCTTTATTTAAGGAAACATTTTCTTCATATTTGCCGTAGCTGGTAAGATTAATTATTTTCTCTCAGGTCACGCAACAATCTCGTGGCCACTGAGCGCTCTTACACTACGCCTACGAAAATAGCAACACCTTTACTATCACTTACTTTGAGAACCTTTCATGGAACAATTACATTACACACAACTACGAGTATTTATAAATATTTAGTACCAAAATTTTACTTGGAAATTGAAATAGATGTTATTTGTTTTATCTGCTTAGCTTTGTAGAGTCATATTTCAGTCAAAGAATGACACTGTATTGCAAGATGATGTCAATATCTCCAGTGGCGGCGTAAGGTAGGTTGGCACCCTGGGCGGTTTTGTATTGAGCACCCCTACCTAAAATATGATACCAAATACTATACATGCTTACTCCGGACTTTTCGCGCTCGTATAAGATCAGACATTTTTGTTCAAGGGTAGGTAGGTAAGTAGGTACTCCTTTTTTGTAGGAGGCGGCGAGTAGGATCGTTTCGCCCACGATCGTGGTTCACGCTTGTCGGGTTGTCGTTGTCACCCCTTGGTGCTTGGTACCCGGGGCGGACCGCCCTCATCGCCCCCCCTTTACGCCGCCACTGAATATCTCATAGAATATGTAAAAAAAACAGTTCTATAGAAATAATCGTGAATCACTTCACTATTTTTTTGATGCTTGTGCAAGTCGCAGGTCTTATTAGAACCACTTTTGATTCTGACGCATCACTGTGTCAAGTAATATTATTAGTTGATGTATAAATGATTAAAACAGACATAACAGTATATTTTTAGTCGTATTCTTTGACGATTTGTACTCGTATTAATAAATTGTGTTTTCAATATTTTAAATAAGTTTCAGATATAAAATGGTTTAGCTTATTTAGCCGTGGATTCTTCTTCTTCTTTTCAGCCATGAGAAGTCCACTGCTGAACATAGGCCTAAGTTCCAAGGGTCTCCACATTGACCTGTTGGAACTTGGAAGTAGCCTGCATCCGGCGACTTCTTACAACCTTAACTAGATCATCCGTCCTCCTTGTATGTATAATAGCCGTCGATTCATTGTATGTATAATATATGTACAAAGGAATATATGTACTCACTTTCATCTGATTGCGGTGCTGACAGGATGGCACTATGCTTCTTTTTTACCTCTTCCACGTTGGCTTGAATCTTGTCTATCATCTCTCGTATCTCTTCCACCTGTGCAACAAACAAATTTATTGTTAACTAAGTTACATTTAAGTATACATTTCACATTATTTGGATGTGAGGCCGATGTGCTTCACCTAAAACGCAAAACAACCTAAAAAGAATAATTCAGTTATCGTAACTAAACTGGTAGCGTTATGTCAATAAACGTTGTATGTTTAAAGTTATTGTTTGTTAAACTCATCTATGTTGTATGTAGGTATCATCACGATGACAATATGTTAATTAGAAAACTAATAATTACGGCGTTAAGTTTCAGAAATACCAGAATAGGGATAAACGCCAATTAAAAGTTTATATGGCAGCGTGTCTGGCGAACGTCAGTCGGCTGTAGCCCAAGTCATTAATTATTCGAGCAAGTTGAGAACTTGACCAGGCATCCCTTAGCTCGGCTGTTAATTAATCATCCGTTTTAATGTAATTTAATTTTTTACGTTGCAATGCAGTACGTATGCCGTTTATCTTTGTATCGGGCTAGAGTTAAAGAGCGCCGGGGAGTCTAGGCCGCGCGGCGACGGCGGCTGGCAGCCCGCCAGACTAACCTACAATCCGCCTTCGCCACATTTTATAGGAAACTTTAAAATAAGGCCGACAGCCTTATCTGAAAACTTCTTCACTCTAGAGTTTCACACACATTTTTTCGTTGCACGACTTCCGCTTCCTGCAAGGGCTTCGAGTATTTTACATCTTTTACAACTACCATTTTATTATTTTGTCACAGATCATTAAAGAAATAAGCATTTACGAGTGGATACTTGCGTTAAACTTATCCTTGTCGTTCACAGCAAAATTCATCGTAAACTTCAAGTAATGTAAATTCTTAGATCGCATTAATAATTCACAATTAGTTAGCTATTCGGCGCAAATTACGTAAGGCATCTGCATTAACTCGGATATAAGTTGAAATTCCCCAACCATTACGAATTCACAACAGAACCGTTTCATTTCCTTCACAAAGAGAGTCATCAAACGTGAAATAATCCTTTCAACAAAGAAAGGATATTACGTGGCTGCCACAAAACATACATTGTACACACAGACGTACCGTAACAAATCCTCGATTGCAAAATGTATTCCGCCAGTAACCCCGTGGTTTAATTCCGCCAACAGATGAGTCCGCCTTTCCTCTCTGTAGTTGTACTCGACGTTAAACTCGGTTTAAGGGATCACTGGCAACAATCCAACCGCAGAACAAACGCCGCTCAGTTAAACCAACACCGGTTTATCAATACGCAACAAATTCTTCACAATACCAAGTAATCATTTAATTAAACTTGCGAGCTATTATTTTATATCGCGGTTGAGGAAATTAAAAAATATGATGAATTATTTTATCACAATGTACATATTTACAAATAGCTAATAAAAAAGCACAAAATTATCCTGTAGGTATATCATGCTCGATTCATAATATGTATAACGCTCAAATATTAAATTGTGAAGAAATGATATTACCTACGTGGAAACCCAGCATGATTCACGGGAAAAAACGTTTGTATTTAAACAACAATGGAGCATAACATTACCATCTAAATATTTGCAATTGACTTATTAACATCTACCATTGACGGGAGGTGTTCGCTCGGATTGTTTGCCGAGTTTATCTATGACAGCAGGCGCCATAATGCACTTATGTAACGTTATCAGATACATGTTTTACCTCTATTCTTACCGTATCTATGTACGGGCAGTGCGTTCATAGATTTTATATGGGTTCTATCATATATAGTACAAATAGTGATTTAAATTTTATTCGATCAAGTATTAAATCCAGACATTGATACTCGGCATGGAAAGTAACAACATGAATAATCCAAAAGCGATTTGTAATCTACAATAATAAGTATTTAGAAGTGTCATATTCGGGTGTATTGGAAAGCGATAGCAAGAGACATTCGCCAATCGAGTTGATTACAGTCAGAAAGTGAAGTTCACGGTCGGAATTCGGTTGGGTCGATACAAAACCGTTGAAATCGGCTCGTGAGCTGCGCGACACTCCACATGACTCACCAATTAATCAGATTACCGCGATAACCGATACCGGCAACACGCCAACCGATAACCGTCCGTTTGCCACACCGATATTAATAACAGTTTCTAAACTAACTACGGTGTGCACGAGCCATCAGTTAGGGCTTAGCCCTACAGCGTGATCGTACACACACACGTTACCCTGGATAGCTGAAGCATCCTGATAACATTATCGTGTATAGCATGCAGTGTATTGTTTGCTTAGTATTTATTTATGCATGCATATGCAGTTGCCAGGCTCAGCGCTACGCTTGCACAATACGGTACGTCAGATAGTGGTTTAATCAAATTACGCGCTTAGTATATGTGCGTACTAATGAAATAATGCGACATTTGCTGTACTTCAGTACAAACGTGCTGAATAAATCCGCGCATACGTAGATTTATACCATACCATTTCCTGTAACTAAATTAACTTTACCTGTATGTAAAATTCTCTTTGACTTTCAACTTACGTATTTTCGACGATTGTAATTTATAGACGTCATTTGATTTTGGTAATATTTCATCTACAATCCATTTGTTATCCAAATTCGAAGACAGTTTCTTCCGACTCGCTTTAAGCGAATGTATGGAACGATTCCAAAGTTAAAATGTTTGCACATGAATCTACATAATATATTGAAAATTACTGAGTAGAATAATGCAAATGGGGCACGAACCGCATCCTACTCGGGGTGTGCGGAACATTACGTAGCCTGTTGTGCGGATGTGATGGGAAATAACAATAGACTTACAGCGTCCGCAAGCACCGTGCCTTTGTGACCCAGAGCTTGACTCGTCGACTTAATATAACTCCTATACAATACACTGGCGCTCATAAATTGTCAGTTTCGCGATTAATTCCGAGTTAAACTGGGCTAACGCATCGATGTGTTGTCCACGGAAAGTCCAAAATAAATAGGCTAGTTCGTAAAATGGAATTAACAGTTTTACCGCTTCGATTATGTTCCATTGCAATAAGTGTTTCAACAGGAAACTTAAGGAATGCCAAGCAACACTCATTGGCGTTGACTCATTTTATTTAATTCGAACGCAGCCTATTTTGTAATTAAGCTAATTCCGTATTAAAAACGTACTCGCGCGTAAAAACAGATAATCCGGCATTGCGAGTCTCCAACACGATTACGCTGAGGAGGCCTGCGATATTACATTCAAGCAGTCTTTTTAAAGTAGCTCAAGTGGTCTACGCGACTGATGTCATATAATTGTATGACGTAAGCGAGATGCCCTAGCGTGTTCTCGTGGCGGTCGCCGTCGGTCGCCACGACGCGTCACCACTGCCGAGTGTCACCACTCGAGTACATCTCCTACACACACACGCGATAATAACATGTAAATGAATCCTACCATTATGATGAATACCAAACACTGCCTGAATATTTATGACAGTCGTGAGTGTGTTGCGGATGAAATGGAAATGTATGTAAAATTGAAGACACGATTTGATGCTGGTGACGCAACGTGTAACTTATTTTTTTAACGTATTTTGACTTATTCTAATTAAAAAATACAACAATTTATGCATTAATGTTTGCTATAAAATCACAGGCTCATGCAGCAAAAGGATTTCCTTACATTACAGTAACATAATAAGGTTCGTTCCCACAATTAATCCAAAGTGCAATACACGATAATATCAGTTGCATTAATGGACGCAGTAATGCCTCATGTCTTTGTGAATGATAATGTGGGAGTTTGCGAGGAAATTACATACGTGTGCACGATTATACCTCAGCCATGCATTACCAATTAACTGAATATTGGATGACCTGTAGTAAACATAACAGGCATTGAATGGCAGTAAGGCTGTGGAAGGAAATTAACACATTCCTTTTCATTATAAAGTAATTAAAAGACACATGCATGAGATGTTTATTTTTTGTAGGTCGTCAGATATACAGGGTGTACAAGAGAATGGCGCACCTGCTATTATACATTTTAGTAAATCGTGATTACGTCTAGATTATGATGCATTTTCGTAGCGTTCTCTGATAATAACAAAGATGCCGAGAAATCAAGAATTACCATCACACGTGCTTCCCCTTAATATATTACGCCAAAGTGATTGAACCTTACAACTGAACGGGTCGCTCCACAACAGATAAGTAGGAATATTTCTCCATAATAGGTGATTAAAACTACATGATTGCCACGCCACTTAGTGTACATAGTTAGGCAATAAGAATTTAGCATTGAACGAACCGTAGAATATGGTATCTAGAGAACATGGGCAGAAGACCTACAATAATTCAAGCGTACTGCTTAAGTGCCGCTAATAATCATAAAATAAATAATAACTAACCCTATAATTTGAGCCGTAAATAGGTACCTTAGGTAAGGAGGTAAGTGCTGGACCTGCCAAAATCCAGCACGAAAGCACTGCCACAATTTGATAACATACAACACTTTTACGTTTATAATTCACTTCATTACTATGTGTACATAGAGCCGTCGCTCGGTCTTCCGATGCAACGTGTTTGATTCAACTTCGCGTAATAATGCACAACTTACTAAAGTATTCTACCGTTTTAGCCACGAACCCATGATCATTGCAATGCCCGAAATACACTTAGATATTAAACTAACACTTCACAATAAATACCATGGGATATTCCGTACCTACGTCAACATTGATAAAATTCAATCAAAGTAACTGGAAACGAGTTAATAATACAAATGTACACGACAAATACATGTACACCGGAACGTAGTCCGAATCAACTAATAAAAGATAAATATTTTTTTCGAAAAACGAAAGATAAAGGTTTGTTCACATTAGACACCTTTACACCTATTTCAGTTCATAATAATTTGTTTTCCAAAATTGATACACGGTTTTACTGTTATCACTAATTTAATATCATAATATGGTATTTCTTAACTAAACACTATTTATTCGGCTACAAAGATTTTTTAAATTTCGCTTGTAGTATGAGATTTTAGTACATTTTTATCACTTTAAAGCAACATCATTATTAATATTAATTAAATCATAAGCAACGGCAGTCTTGTAACTGAATGGATCAAATTATGTAACTATTTTAACACATTTAAATAAGATTAATATCTCTGGGGAGAGTAACGATCATTTTATCAATCCATTATGATCTTCCGTTTTTACGTAACTCTAATTATCCAAGTACCTAACCAAATTAAGTTGTACTAAGTGTGAAGTGTAAACACACCCTAACGTGGCGGTCATCCTTTGAGTAACGCACAAAAAACACCGCCAATGGTATTAGTGTCACTCACACTCGGAAGCGGCGAGCTCAAAGGAAGAATAATCGAGCCGCGCTAGTTCCGACAAAGTTCCGACGAGTACACAGTGACCTTTGGCTTCCTTTAAGAAATGGGCCGAATTCTGCAATCATTTTAATATTTTATTTTTTATTTATCAGTGTAATTGCGTAAAAATAAATTTTAATGAATATTAATTACTTAAATAATTTAAATGTTGTGTATTACTAAAAATTTGTAATTAATAAATTTGCATGGTACAACATGGTTTAACCAAAGACCAGCGTGATTTATTGGTATCTTATGGTATCTTATTGGTATTGGAGATTAGATTTGTGACACCTTAAGGAAAATAATGACAAAACACTCGATCCATGCTCGATGCAACTATACCTACCTAGTTATTATGTTGTGAATTTGTTGACGCTATAAATCTAAGTACGCCCCTGTTTAACGGTTTTATTTCTTTGAAATGAAACAAAAAATACATTTTTGTAAAATTAGACAAGGATAAAGTACACAGCTGAGAGTAAATGACCTGACCTATTTATAAAATATGTTAAGGCGAAGTCTTTGAAATTTTTGTTGTTGAGAAAAAATGTTTTCGTGGTATATTTCGTTAACCATTTAATTAACAACGAAACGAAAAAATACGTATATGTTAAAATCTTGTTCTTTACCCATTTCAATTATTTTTTTGCGAAAATGTGATGATTATACTCAAAACTTTAAAAGGTCATAACTCCAAAACGGATAAGTATTTTCCAAATATTATTCTTTTATTATCATATTAATATTATGCCCTTGCACCCAACTTAGCTACTGCGCCATTCTCTTGTGCACCCTGTATAGAATCCGAAATATATACACAGTTCGAAGCCAAAACATGACACACTTGCGTGTTAAAACTATGTGTTTTCTAACATCGTGTAATATGGTTTCGACCCGGACAGATAAAAATAACCTACAGCGAGTTTAAATTGATTTCCCTGAACAATGGGAAGTTAAATCAAGTACTCAGTTAATAGTTGAGGTCGGCCCGGAGCGGAATAAAAGAGAAGGTAGCGGAAAATGCACAGGCATTGTGATAAAGCGACATGGGAGGCTTCACAGTACTCTCGTACTTAGTTAAATTACGCTGCACAGATAGCTAACGACCGACATCACTCATCATTAACCGAGATGGGACAAATACATGCGTGTATGTACTATGTATTTATTTATTTAAAGCTTTATTGTACACCGGATATACAAAAAAGTAGACAATATACAGGAAAAAAGTACAGTTGGCGGTCTTATCGCACCATAGGTACTACTTTAGTAAGCGTAAAAATGTACGTAAATTAAATATTTTATTTATGCCGCGCCCATAAAATTTAATATTAAATATTATGGGCGGTTATGCCGCTATTTTAGTATAAAGATATAATTTAAAACTTTTACTGCAGCTGAGACCTTACTAATTGGCATGTGGCACAAACTATTACCAACCAGATAAATATTCTAAAAAAAATACATATATCTTCAGCTAATTAATATTTTGTGATATAAGTCGAATCATGAATATACTATTAGAACAAAGTTTCTTGGAAAATTCACTAAAATATTAATCAGGGACGGGTTTCAGTTTAGACTAAAGGCCGGTAGAGTGTCAACCCTTTTTGAGGTATTTACAGTTATCCGGCATAACGACTAGTGTCAGCGCCAAATGGCGACAACTGGGACCCACGGATTAACACGCTCGGCATGGAGACTTCAGATTATAAAAATTATTAGATGATCAACACACCACGTATTAGTCAACAGGCAAATGCGATGAAGCATGATTTTTTCCGAGAAGCAGGTGGACGGAAGTGACTTTTCAGTTGAGGTCATCTGTACGACAGAGCGGCCTGATGAACTAACGTCTATGTCCATTTCTAAAGAATGTACCAAAAACCCGACGTATGAAGTGCCACCGCACGTAAATTATTTTATGAGATACCGATATGTACAGGAAAGTAGAACATTAGCTATAAAAAATTATATCTATATACAATAATAATGGGGTTGGTGACTTGTCGAGGGCGCCTGCTGTATGTCGTCATGTAGCGGATAAACGGCTTGTATGTACTCATATGGTCACGTGTGAACGCGTGACACTCGCTGTTAGCAAAGAAAGTGTTCTATTTTAAATATTTACCACTTTCACAAATTTCATACGCGTGATGAATTCTATTAATAACCTCTAAATTTAATGAAAAAAACCTTATCCTAGGTGTTATTGGAGTAACACACGCAAGCTACATTTCACTGATCACTTGGTGGAATCGTAGCAAACAAATCCACTTTCCATGCCCATTTTATCTTTTTTTAAACAATGCTAATGCTGAAATTGACGTTAATATACTTTTTATCTGCTGTTGGGAATTCCCAAACTCCTCATTATAGTGTTAATCAATATTTCCAGAATATCGTACCATTTAAATATTTATCTTGTTCAAGATAAGTGTTTCATTGGAACACTAGCACGGCATTTGCATATCACATTTTCATAGTTACTCGCAACCATACATCGAGTATTCAAACAGTCTCGACTCATAAACTGGTACTTCCCGTGCTAAAGGACGCTAAACATTACGTTATGTTTAATGGCACTACACTCGAGGCAAACACTACGAGATAGTACAAATAGTTGTTGCGCTCGGAAACAAGCTGCACCTCGTGTCTCACTTAGTTGCGCAATTGTTATTTGTAACTTTCAAACTTTATCTCTACTAGTACATCGAATTATGAATATTAACTATTAGAGTATTGTAAATTGGGGTATGACTTCCAACCATCACCTTTACAGTTCAATTCAATAGCACCTGATCGCGATGCACTGTGCTAGCCAAGAAATGGAGTGCTGAAGTGCGATCTATGGCTTAAAACCATTGCAGATGGTCAAATGAGGTGGTCAAATTAAATACTGATAAGAAGAATGAGATTAACATGAAAAACGAGTTCTTGTGCTCTCTGAACTGCCTGGTTTATGTATCTGTACCTGGTTTATGTAGTATTGGCATCACCAAATTTCTATGGGAGCCTTTATCTAGCAACAAACTACCTGTGGCTGGAGTAATACTGATTATTAAATACTTCTTCGATTTTACCTAAGAAAAAGACTAATAAAAACTGCAAAATACTTTATCAAACAATTTCTTTGTATTTTTTGTATCTATTTTTTTATAGTGCTCACAACATTAAGCAATATAAATGAAGTCCTGTTCGTTTTAAATTAACAATAGCTACTCCTCATAAAGAACGTAAATGAGGTGTTTATTAATTAACAAGACACCACTTTACGCTCACTTAAGTACATCTGAGAGGCAGTGCGCTCCAGCCGCGTGAAGCCTTGAGTCCGAGTTTTTGAATATAAACACTTGATGCAAATGGACCAGGGCGATTCTCCAGGTGAGACTGGCTAAATACAAGGATGAATAAATTTCAATCAATCATGCGCCGCATACTTTTTGAATTTATGATCACTATTTCCCGAGTACGCCCGTTTTCGTGAGCGTGGATTTGGCCAAAATCTTTCCTCGGCTAAAATCAAAATGAAGTTTGCGATTGATTTTAAGAGAAGGATAAAAAAATCAATTTGGTTCATGTACATAGATATTTGCATGTTATTCGAAAATAATGAAAGTCATTAATTAATTAATGTAAGACCAAATCAAAATTTTCATATTAGCACTCTGCTCCACTCCCATAAAAATATATTTCCTACACATACATAAATATGTTAATTTGAGCAAGAATAAAATCGATTACTTCGAAATAGATTGAACATCAATATTGTTACGTAATACAACATTACGCATCAGTGTTGCATCTGCGCGGCTCTCCTGCTACGCGACAGATATAGGTCGGCTGTAGATAGGAAAACTTTAAATCGTTTTTCGTTGTCGTCACCGCTAACTTTTATTCCAAACCCCTCGTTTTTGAGGAATACCAAGCGCTTATTTATAGTTTATGCGTGCTGAAAGTTACAAGGATTTTGTCAACGGATTTAAACTTTTAGATGGATTTCATTATGGAAGCTTTTAGTTTAACGAAGGGGGCTGCAGATCGTAACAACAAAAGTGTTTTATATTTTATAACTTTACTTTAACTTCTCTGCATAGTTATTTAAAACGATACCGTAATATAGTTTTTATCGAGGCGTATTATTCCCATATTGCACTGGTGATGAACAATTAATTTCCTGTTACATTGTATCAATGCCTCAACTGACTAGTTATAGTGCTCTTTACGCTGCCAGCTTTAATTCTTTTGACTAGATTATTTCTCCTAAGGCAATAACTTATCCTTCGAATAAATCATATTACAACACAGAATAATAACAGCCATGAATGAATACCCCCTCGAGATCAGGGTTGCGGTAGAACCCATCCGTTGCCTAATTGAGGCGTGTATTGTGTTATTATATTTGGCAATAGAATTCCGAGCTTGGACCCTTATAGAAACGAATTCGTCCATTCCGCCCAATTAATTCACGACTGTTGACGTAATGTAGACAACATTATGACATATTAAACTTGTGCAAAATGAAACACGATTTCCACGTTGCGGTGGCTGAAAATCATAATGCATACGTTTTGAGCTCTGGCACTGACATAAATGTGAAAAATATTCGACACTAGAGAAAAACACGCTCCGTAAACAACGTCGCTTTTGATGCGATACATTTGAATTTTATACAACACTAGCTCGACTTTATTTCTGTTGAGATCAAGTGTACCTAATATTTTTAAAAGCGAAATTTGTTCCGAATATAATGGGCCGATTTTTGTCCCGGATGATATCTAGTTATAAAATATTCTTGTGTCGTAGGATCCCCATTAAGGATACGAGCTTTCCCTTGAGGATAAAACATGATTTTCAAATATTCTGGGAATAAAAGGTAGGTAAATCTTTCAAGATAAAATTCTCAAACAAAGTGGATGTATGTATATAAGAAATATTGGACTCTAATTAAGTTACAAAGAAAAATATCTTCAGGTATGTTAATTAAATATTGACATATTATATAAAATATTTATTACACTAAAAAGCTAAAAATCCGTATTTATAACCAACGTCGAAATGTTTACATGGAAGAGAAATAATTACATCCGCTACAGTTCACGTAACTAAAAATACAATATGAATATGTATAAACATTTATCTGATTGCTAAGCCATAATAGCTGTGACTTTAATAAATATTTAAAAATAGTTTTACTACGTGTGTGCAAAATGCAAATCCTCCCCTTCAGCGGAGGCAGTATTTTAATGAGAATCACATCACGAGTTGTAAACATAGCGGGTTTCCCCGCTCTACATTTATTTTCTAGTTGTTTATTGTGGTTTTGTAAGCGCAAATAGTTTGTTCAATGATTTTCGCACTAAAACTATTAATAGAATACTGTTTTACCTCAGACCAAAATTAATCAAGACAACATTGTGGCTATTTATTGAATCGATTGCACATCTTAAAAATAAAGGGATGTTTATTCATTTGCTCTATTAATAATTAATATAATAAATACAAATTTATAATTGCCAATAATTTCTCATGCTCCGTTTCTTGTTTAAAACACACAAACATCATCAATCCACGTTACGTTCGCATATAAGACCAGTAAAGGTCGCCCCATTACATTATTATTTACTTGGCTGTAAGATCACAATTAAATTATATTAAAGTGCGCCATTTTGTCAGAATACAACGGCATAATAGTGGAGGTAACACAATGGGAAAACAATACCGGAGCAACAACAGGCTGAAAGTTTTATGCGACTGTGTAGATTGGAAAACTCATAGAAACGAGCCGCTACTCGTTAATGTTCACCTGGCTAGCGCTAGTGTCTACTGTCTGTAGCTCTGTACATTACACCAAACCGCTCGCACCGACTTTTATAAAGCAAATTAAAATATTTTTATGTTAATAACTTAGCCAGCGCCGAGTTTTATGAGTTTAATGAAAAAAATTACACTATTTTATGCCACGGGAGCTTTGGACCGCTTAATCCGTTGGGATACCGCCAAATCTGGCGATAAATCTTCCAGTGAATAAATGTAGGTCGAAATTCGACATTTCCTAGCCAAGGAGAGTACCGAGTGAGTATCAAATATTTATTTTTACGTGGCGCTGCCGTGAGTGGCTGAATAAAACATGCCTTAATGATAAGTAGCGTGGCAGGTTTGTTTAAGTCTGACGTACAAACACTAAACAAAGTAGCATGGAATTCACTACACCGTTAAGAAATAATTGATAACTTACAAATTAAAAGAAAGAATCAAAAATGTCCAGATTTTCCAGTAATAATAACATTTGTATTTAAAAACCAAACATTACTTCATACCTAGTAATTTATATTGCATTGTCAATTTTCAATAACTTCTGGATTTGCAAATCTTATTAAATCTATGGTTATTTTCACAATTAACAATAAATACGCAAACATGCCACGTCCCATAGTCGAGATACAAAGGAGAGTTGTGCACAATCGATTCCGCCGTTGACGAAATCGTGACTCAGACACAGGTACACAAACAATCCGAGTAATTGAAGACAATACGTTAAATTGAAGACTGAAGCATGTCCCGACTCGGCCTGTGAATTTTATTATTGCGGCGCGACGGCACAATGTTACGTCAAATTGGAACAAACGTCACAAAGGACTAGATGTAGAATGTCAAAAGTTTCATCTGCGCTCGAGAGACACAGAAAACTAAACTTTCTTGTCTAAACTGTCTTTGTAACAAAATTATATCTCTACAAACTATTGTTGTCGGGAGCTCCGGTGCCGCGATAATCTTGTTCTTATTCAAATGTATGTAACATTTGAATACAAAACTAATTGTACATTTTCAATAGTTTGAGTAAGTGTTGAAGTAAAATTAGCATAGAAAAATGGGACAGACGCAATATTCTGCTTTAGTTACGAAACAAACTTGACATTTCAAGTGCCGAACTTTTAAGTGAAATAGACTGTCTCCATAATTATAGATTTACGGTGTGTAACAGTGAAACAATTGAATCATTTTATTCCCAAATTCATGTTTAATTAAATGTTCTCACGTTATGCATATTCTACACAACAAAAATTGTTTATTGAAAAATCAACCCTACAAGGTCTACTTTAAGGTCCTATGTTCGTGCTTTCTAGCCATCTCGAAATCATTGCTTTTAAACTAACGTTCACGAATATGCAATCGATACTTGGTTTCGAGTAAATAAGAGAACAGCACCAGCCGGTAGTCGCCACCCACTGCGCCCGCCATCGCTCTCGTTATGTCGAGACGGGTCGCCCAATACTGCTGACGTCATCCGCCTCCTTTTTCATGGACATTGACACTAACATGGGAGTTCGAGGCATGTATTCACTATTTACAACTATATTATTCTATATAGCTAAGTAATTAATAGTCGTGTGGCGCTGGTACATTTTATTTTATAGGTTAAGTTGGACATAAATCTGTCTGAGAGCCTGGTTGTTTATAGAAAAAGGTCAACATATTGCTCTCCAGAAATAGTAGCATGGAGAATAGAACGGCAATTTATCTCGGGTTTGGTGCAATTGAACGATGTGACTTATTTATTTATTCAGCTTTCCTTTTGCTACGAATCTATCTCGGAACATTGTTCTCTATATTTTTGGTTTAAAAATGAAGGCAGAGCTCTATACGACCATTCAGCCTAGAAGGTATTTTATATTTATTTTTACAATATTAACCAACACCAAAACTACAGTGTTGTGTGATGTGGCGGCAACACGAGCGCTATAAAAAATAAGTATTCAAATCGTACACAATTTCAGGTCCGTCATGACCATAGATGTAGTATAACATAGATCGGTGAAAGAGATAGAACGATTTAACTTGTACATTAAAGCGAAATGCACGACAAGACAACACACAAATAGGAAAGTAGCCTGAAGTAGCCTATTTAATACTAACGGTCTGGCCCGGATTCTCCCGGGTGCAGATAGTTTTTGATTCTAGTCCACATCAACAGCATATTATTTCGCGTACTAACAGTTTTATATTTAAACTTAGTATGATCGCCGTTGACTATATTGCTTTTTCCTTCCTGTCCGGTCCCGTTATATCCTGTTCTACCCCAACTTTTACTGCCCATGACGAAAAACATGTAATCCTGTCCTCTCCTGTCCCGTGCTATCAATTAGAATTTGAAAGAGTAGCAAATATGTATAATTGAATTGAATTCCTGACTCATTCATCAAAACTATATTTTTTCGGGATAAAAAGTAACATTTATTTACCACTTTAAATTTATCTCAACTTCTCGAAATACGTATGACTTGATAAGGACAAGACCCAACCCAGAGCGTCGAATATCAAGATTTAAAAGTGAAGAACCTCCTTACAATACGCGCCGCGCCGTGTCAAGACTCAAGTAGCAAAGCCTTTTCCCATCCATCTCTTGAACCAACTTGAGCGTTCTATTAGTAACATTGAGTTTTACGCATTATATAAACATACAAAAAAATGATACTTTTGTCAAGTTTACTATCAAAACAGTATATTTCAGTATTTGAATTTGTTAAACATTTGCTGATATTTTATTGATATTACGTTGTTCAAATTCGAGACCGACTTTTTTATTCCGATATAAGTTGGAAGTTAAAAAGCTCTAGACCAATTGATGTTTCCACCCGGTTATTTATATTTTATTGTAGCTGATAAATATTAAAAAGTGAAATCTATTAGAGTAATACCTATATACATATTGTCTAATAATGGGCCAATAATAGTATCTTCAGCACCTACTAAATTATTTTCAGGTAGGTAAGAATCATGACTTTCTGAATGTAATATAAAAACTGTTAAACGAAGGCCGGTTCAAACAGGTCGCTATAGAAATTCTTTGACGGAGATCTTATTTATCAGTTGACTTCTTGTGGTTGAAGGAGAATATAAAATGACTGACCTCACTGAAGAATTCATCCATGAAGCCGCCTTCGACGGCGACGTTGACATCGTCCGGCCCGACATCGTCGTCGTCACTTTGCGCCTGTAAACAAAACAAATCTTAGTATTCATGCGGCTTTTACCAACTAAAAATATCAATACATAAATATTTCTACATCCAACACTCTGCTCTGACTTTAAAATGAGATAGAAAGTAAGTTCAAAGTGTCATCAGGGTCAGAAACTCTGATAGGCTTTATGGTCTCACAACAAATAAATTCGAAACAAATATTTGTAGATAACAAAATCATTTGTCCTTAATGCGGTGGTCATGCCCGGGGCCACTTGTTTTACACCGCCTCCACCCTCCTTGATACTACCAATCATTGTTCTAATCAATCTGGGAGGATTCTGTCGAATAAATATAATCCCAGCGTGTTTGACATATTCCTAGAACTTTCCTGAATAATGTATCAAAAGATGTGAGCTTGATAGGACAAATAAAGGCTGATGGCATAAAAGATCATAATATAAGTGTCATTAAGAAAAGGTCAAATAAGGTTTCCGAGTAGTCAGAACATCATACCAGTTATTTCAGTGTAAAAAAATATTTGTTTGCTTATAAAATGGCTAAATAAATTTATGCAATTTCATACAAAAGTATTTTAAAGCTCCGTCAGAATAGATTATGTTAACACGGAGTAGTATTTCTAAGCCAGCAACGAAATCTGGTGAAGGTATAATATAAAAATTTCCAGAAAACGCGACTCCTTTCATAACTCGCAAAGGCCTACATAGAAAAGAGCACGTAAAGCAAAATAGAATCCACTTAGTTGAGGCGAGCTAGCCATTATTCAATTTATATAGAGGCAGGACCGCCAGTGTACGCACAAAGGTCCGCTTCAAGTGTGATGCCATGGGATGTGTCAAATAATATTATTCATGCGATAATTTTACAATAATAACTCCATTCCTTGCTATAATAGCTAACACAATATACAAAGTAATTATTCAAAAGATAATTGGTAAGGGAACGCCTACAGTAGGAATTAATGCAGACAGTAAACGTAATCTCAGCTTAAGATTGCTTACTGCTTAGCACATAAATTACATACTTTATCTATTTAGATAACATATATACAATCGATCATATATGAGGTATTGTTACAATATTTCCTTAGTCCTAAAATAGAAGCGAAAATTGATAAGATAGTTAAAACTTATCATCAGCTGATTGATATTAAATCATTTAATATGGGCTAAGTTAATCGAAGATAATTATCATAATGCATCAATCTATATATCAAGTTCTCATGAATACGTTTAATCGACAATCGTACTGGAGCAGCATCAGGATGCGTCGGGTCGTTCAATTTCCTCGTGACCTAATAAAGGTCATACCACCTATGAACATTAAAGTACTTTACTATGTGTCCATTAGCTGACCCAATTACAACCGTGGTACATAGTAAAATTATGAAAGCCGCGCCATTATTCGCGTGTGAAAGAGCAGGAAAGTATGCAAACCTCGTCTATTAAAACCCGGACGGCCGGTCGCAGCTTTATGCAGCGGTCAGAGCGATGAATCATCGGCAATTAGAATTAAACTCATTTTAGTCATTAATGTTCATGAAACAGATTGTCGACGACCTGCTATAACTGTTTTGATTTGTTAAGGGGATATTTCCGCTGTTCAGCGGCGTGGAATTATCGAAACATTAATTATTAACAAGGCCCCAATTAGTATTAATTCAACATGCGGTATTTTGGTGGCGAATGGCGATACATCGGATCAACGCTCTGATCCGTGTGTAAATGTGTAGTCTATAGACGATTTATTTATAGTTGACATTTTAACGGCGAGAAAAGCTTAGTTTTATGTTACACGTGTAGACGCCGTAAATATATACGGCCTTATATTCCAGAGGGTAATGTGAGCAAACAGGCATTGAATTCAGGAAGCATAACGTTTATTGGAACCCCCGCCGCCCACGCAGTTATCCTGATTTAACTTAATCGCATAGGAACGAAACGACTGATTGTTTTTATGAAACTTCCGGCAGTAGGCAGTAGGGTACGGTTTAAATTGTGACTCAACAATAAACTGTTATTGACTTGTTGGAATGGAAAGGTGCGATGTTATATTTTAAATTGGCTTTTCGTGCAGGGAGGCGTGTATGAATGGGTTTATACGACAAATACATGTGAAACGCGACGAAAAAGTGCAGGCAAATTATTACGATGCAATTAGCATACCTGTGTGGGTAATATGTAATGTTTAACACGATATTTATTTACACTTTGCTAAACATTAATCAATCAAACGTAACACCCTAATACGATACGGCAAAGTGAAAAATAACTCCAATAAATAAGAACAAAAGCGACCGTTTGCGTGTTGAAAAAAAGTTTTCTATTATCTGATTTTAAAAGTACTTAGCAATTTCATTCGTTATTCCTACTATCGCTATATTAGTGATACTATCGCACCATAAACCATTACAGTTAAAATTAAATCGCTGTTACGCAGTTGTCGCTATAAAAGATGCCATCGAGATAAAAAGGCAATTCCGTTGATACGCAACGGCCGTACTATAAAAAGGACTCATCCAATTTGCTTGGAAACATTTTGTTTGTATCCAGTCAGTCTGTTAATTCCAGACCTAGACACGGTCACGGCCGCCGGCCCAGACAAAGGGCTCCGCCGATTACCATATCCCAGTGTACTGACAATTTAATTCATTTCGTTCGTCCTTGGACTGGGAAAACTTTATCGCTTGAAACTTTGAAATAATATTTTTTACTTTAATATGTGTATAGTTCGTTATAGGATAGTTCGGTTAGCTTAAAATAAAATAGTTTTTCGTCAAATATATACTCAAAAAGCGGCCAATAAATGTGCGATAAACAATAAATATAGCGTTGTATTGAAAAAGGAACCAGCGCTTTCGAGCATAATGCAATTTTCCAGTGTTCAAAATAAATAACAGAAAGCTGTGTGGGAGCGCGTAACGAACTACCCCGATTGAATTTATTTCGAGTTATTGAAAAATAACAACTGCAAAGCCAGCACAGGCACCAAATTACATAAATCAAACGATCTGCCAATAGTTAATTAACTCGTACGCTGCTCGTACTATTTTCGTATTATGGAGTGCGGCGGGAGTCGGGAGGCAGCAGGGAGGCACGTCACGTATTTCAATCGAACCCTACTCTGATAACGTCAGCCGTATTGGCTTCCCGGCATAGGTTGCGGCCATCTCCTGTGCAAAATTTTCACTCACATTTCACCTCGCTTAGCCGGAGCCACGGTCGTACCATAAATTATATTCCGGAAAAAAAATACTCCCGGGAGTACGCGCTTTACTCCAATACACTCAGTATCCGCATTGCGCTGGTTTTGATAGCTCAACTTTATTAATTATAATTCAACCCACATTTAAATACTAAGCTGGAGTTAAAACACTGATGGGAGAGACTTTGTTTAAGTGACATTAAAACAAACGAGGTTATGTTTATTCAATTATTCGCCGCAATAAACCCTGTTGAATAAAAAGAGACGTAGGCTCGTCCCACCTGTATGGACTTTTGATGTTAAATTTGGCTCACATATCAAAGGGGCCCTTTAATTAACATTAAGTATAATTCTATCAATTGGACCAAAAAATATACAAAGCCAGAGTTATTTGGGTCTGTTCACGTTTATAATTTAGCGGGGTTTAATTAAACAACGGGAGAACCACGAGGGTAGCCCGAATTACTCGGCCACAGCTCCTAAATCCCGTTACAACAGTTAAACCCAAACGTATTTCAATTTAATTGAACGACCGACTCGGTTATTTCCCTTACATGTACATTGTGTGTAAATGAAATGTGCTAATTTGTAACAATCTGGAATCACGAGAGTATATTTTCATATTTTCTTTCCTTTATTTATGGATAAAACACTTTTTTCCTTTTTGTTGTATTTATTTTGGAGGAGGAGTTTAAATTGGCTTAACCTCTGCGGCTCTGATTACACAATATCGCATCAATATAATATGTATGTATGTAGTTTTCTATAGCGGTGCCAGTCATACCATCGATGGAAACTGTGACTTATTTCATTTTGTGGCTGATTAAGATTATGATGAACACCAACTTGATACCATTTGAAAAACCTACTGCGGTAATCAAAATGAGTACCACAGCCTCGATTCATAGACGGATGGGTATCGACAGCCATCCCTCGAAATTTAAGATAAGTTAACTGCGATTTAGAACATCATAAATAATTTGAAATTTGTCACATGTACAGAAGTGTAAATATACAAGGTAATAAAAAACCACATAAATATTGCTACGCCGACATAACATCTTTATTGGAAATCAGGTTGGCGGAACGCATCTAAAAATCCCGTGGAGGATTGAACCGTGGAAAGGGATCAGCGACATCTGGGTCATTTGATGGCGGGGGCGAGCCTAAATCTCGGCAAATAATTACAACGCTGTTGACGCGTAGTAAAGCATCCAGAGATCGCAAGTCACCACTCAAAGTCTTTGACCCGATTCCCTGCGGCTTCCGCAGTATTTTAGCGTAATTATGTTGGAAAAAAGTGGACTTCGCTTCGTTTGAACTTGCATAAAACTTTTATATTTATACTGTTATTTATGTGGGTCCGTTGTACGAATGGCTTTTGTCGGACCGCTCATAGTTTGGAGTACCTTCGGCGAAGTTTACCCAAGACCAAGTTTATAGAAACCAATTAGGCAGAATAAGCTAAAGTTATGGAGTTTCTTTAATTTACGACAAGCTAACTTAAATAATATTTCGAAAGAATCATATTCAACTGCTTACCGTTGCACCACTTTACAAATGAGTGTTTTCCGAATAAGCTAGACAAAGACAATGGCCATGGCATAGAACTAATACAATAGGACGAAAACAACGTTAATTTTACGCCAAGAAGAACAGTTCACAATAACGTTGTAATTATCACCTTTGCATCAAATTAATTCAAGGTCTTATTAAGGAAGGTTAAGTATCACTCACTAAGCGATTTTAGCTGTCGAATGAAGTTTCAAGTTTTTCGCTAGCCGTAACTGAATATACGATCGAGCGGAAAAGCTGATAAATTTATCGCCTCAAGGGAGCCGTCTATTTAGTCCAACAAACTGGCTAAGGGTTGCTACCGGCTGATTTGCCTAAAAGCCCGAGGCGGCGCTTTTATCTCGTGAGAAGATTTTCCACGGCAGCTTTATCGCAGACACCCTGCCGGCTTAGAACGTCGCCAGGTGTGGGCTTAGCTTTCAGCTGCGACTAGTCTCTGGCTAAGAATAATGTATACCAATGCGACTTAGAATTATACTACACTGAATTCCGTGACCTACAAACGTGATTTATGTGTTTGAATGTCATGTACACGGTTATAAATTTTGGAAGCTGAACTTGTATGTGGCACAATTAAGTTCGAATAAAATATATTATTATATTTATGGATTTGTAGACCACGATCTGCCGTCAAGAATAAAAAGAAAAAGGTCGCAGTTTTTAACCAAAAAATGCCTTTACATGATGCTTAATATACATACACATTACCAAAAGCAATTAAGATAAAATGTATTAGACCAATTTTAAATTGACACGTTTTAGTGATATCGAAATAAGTTAATAAATAAAACATGTTTTACTTAAGAATTCAGTAAGTATTATTTATAAATTTTGAGTAAATTAACCAGTGAGAGAACAGGGTGAAAATTTTGATCAGGGCATCAGTTATTCAGTGCGATAACCACAGATGTATAGTACTCGGGATTAATATATTATGGAAAGAGTGAACTTAAGGAATTTTTACTGTAGAAAATATTTTTTGAAAATTGATTATACGAGACAAAAACACTTTTAAAGAGTAAATATACCAACTCTACAACTTTTTATAACGCTAACATTTCGCACCTGATAGCAATCAAACATGAAAGCCATTTTATTGTTGAATGGAAAAGTTGTTCCATTATTGGTTCCAGTCTGCCCCGATGTCAGGTAATTGATCTATATTTGGGTCAAATCATCACACCTGTACAGCCTTTTAAAAATAAATGAACGAGGGAAACGGTATTCAGGCGATCGATTTCATTAAAAGCTCAATGATGTGATAATTAATAATTAATCAATGAATATGATAACTATTTATATAGCAATTTATCTTTATGCATAAAATATACAACGATCTGACTACCCAAGTCTTTGTGAAGTAATTAAAGCTTGGCGAACAAAACGTCGTGTTTTCATTCCATATTGAAAATCTTGTAAAGGTACGCATATATGCATGAATTGTCGACATTCATGCCAAATTCCATTTTGTTCGCATTTATGGATTAAAAACCTATTCCGTCGATGCGGAGGCAAACTCATTTCACGCACTGCCAGTAAATTGCAATGTAAAGTGGCAAAGTTTGCTGGCACTGCGTTCCCTGACCTATTTAATCGTACCAAATCAAAAGCCACAGTTTCTACTAGTTTACAGAGGGCTGGCCATAAACCACAGCCGACGGTTGGTCTGCCCGCTGACAATGCTGTGCTTATTTACGGCCGTTAATATTATTCCTAGGAATGTAATATCGTAGTATACGCACTAGTTTTGGTATCGAAGCGTAGACTTTAATCCCATATTCGTGATAAATCTCAAATATATTTATTTAAGGACTGATTATAAGTTACGCTTATTGTCTGAAATCAATAGATGTTATTGTGAACAACACAAAACAGAAATGTCTGCTGTGTTTTATGCCAAATGACCTCAAAACTATACTTAGCATAACATCAGGCTATGACCTCTCAAATACAGCCGTCGCAATAAAAACTTCATTACAATGACGAACAACGGGACGACAAGCAATAAAAAAGCTAAGCTAAAATGCAAGCAACCGTGTGAGAGAGTACAATAGGCGGCACGGCGTGCATTGACGGCCGGATCCAGCAGCCAGCGACGCCGCAGATCTTACGTAACCACCCTCGCGCCTCCGCCACACCCCGCGTTCACACTTCCGATACCCGCCGCCCGACGCCGTATTTGCAATGTGCACTGAATATCTGCCCGCCGAAATTCATCAGTCGACTGTTAGACAGCTGCTAATTGTCTATCAATAAACCGTTACAGATGATATCGATGTCGCACGTGGGCAGCGCCGCCCACGGTCTGTCGAGAATCGACAATTTTGTTTGTAGAGTTTATGATCAAAGGTTGTGTTGAACTCCATGGAGTATTTTATAATTAAATTCTATAAATGATTCTAAATATGATTATTATTTGCTGTTCTGATTATACAGGGCGTCCCACGGCGATGCCACATGGAGGAAAAGTATGTTAAATATTGTAGATAGACAATTTTATTCAAAGAAGACATTATTTTTATTTTAAAAACCATTTAAATTGCATTCAAAGATTTTCAAATAATCGCTTGTCTGAAGCGGGAATCGAATCTGGTAAATGGAAAAAAAAAAACACATAGTACGTGCGCAGACAAAAGCAGACCTGACAAGTGAATAAATAACGAGATCCGTGAGTACATCAATTCAATCCGAAACGTAATCCGGTGTAGTTTGTCACCTGCGACAAATGAGACGGTAAAGGCCCCGCCGCCGCCCGTCACACGTACCTGGGACCCTCAAAATTCATTCGACCCTAACAACGGTTCGCTTCGATATGAGGACACTGAATCACTAGCAATATTTGCGCGACACCGCACTACTAAAACAACTCATGGCGAATAGACGAACTGTGAAACTCAATGATTACAATTTTACACCCCAACCGAGAACTTTTAGGAATTTTTAGGGTGGCCGCTTTGAATTCAAACCTAGCCGCAGGTTATTACCTACTCAAAATGCCACGGAGTGGTAAGATAATTTGGGCGATAACAATGGAACAAGCGTGCCCTGTTTTCGCATTCAATCCGTGTTACAACGTCACGAATCTGCCACCAAGATCCCTACGTAGGGCGGTGGCTTGTTTACACTGAATTACTAGGGGATACGTATATTGTCACGGCATACTAAACTAATAATATTCATCACGCATTGTTTAATAATAACGTGTGGGCCGATATTATTCAGCTGTTTGTTTACATGTACGATTGGAGACATTCCACTTGCTAATTGTATGGAGTATGCTCACGAACCTGTTCGAGTTCAGGCTTTTTAAGTTTTCACTAAAACTGCTTTGACATGTTAAAATTTTATGGCGTCATTTTAGTGCTCTAATACTAAAAACATGACTGTATATAAGTTAATGTTATAAGCAATCTTATAATTTTCATGTTAATTACGTTTAAAATACGTAATTACCTAAGTGAAATTTATCTCGAGCTGATATGCGTAGTGAGCAGCGCAACAAACACGGGGAATTATATAAGCTAATTATTGCAGACTTCATGGTACGTAAGCACACAATATACAAGCCGAAGACTTGTAATATGTGGGAGTTGTCGACGGCAAACAATGTCGTTATCAAGGAAAATTAAACTATTGTTAGTCATCAAGCTAGATAAAACAACGGCATGTTGTGTCGGGTTTTGAAGCAAATACATCGAGTAAATAGCAAGAATGGTCAGTCGTCCCTATTATAATCAATTCAGTTTTAAACGTAAAACGGTGTGCATAAAATCGACATGAACTTTATAACACTTTTAAATGTAAACTATTCACGCAATGCTCCGTATTTGAAACTGTTGTTTGTATTTACAAAATAATTTACGTTCGCAATAGGTACAAAATATTCAAACAAACTTGTTTAAAAGTACCTAAAGTTGACGAAGTAAACCCAATTTTAATAACTACATCGTAACTCGGCTTTCAATTTCTTTTGTACCGGAAAGACGCGCCGCATTGCAAAGAAAAGAAAGTTCAACGGCAGTGATCTTGAAATTCGTCACAATTTCAATAAAAACTTCCGCTTATTTCAAAAGTAAATTGTCACTCTGAAATCAATTATCTTGGGCGAAAATTTACGAAAGTCTTCATTGTATTCTGGCAGCTTGTCACAATTTTGTAGAATTCATTTCAAACTACGTCCTGGCCTCATTACCTTTGTTATATTCAAAAGCTAAAGGATTATTACCTAAAGAAAACCAATAAAAGTAATCTCATTTGAGAACTTCAGAATATTAAGGAGGTAATTACTGTTTTCTGACGAGACGTTTCTGTTGTTTTTATTATTTAAAAGAGCGAGTGGAACCACCAATAAAATACGTGTAATGTCATGTTGCAATTTATGGGTACACAATATGGCTGTGAGCCTTATGTTAAAAAGACGCGTTACGATCCATGATGTCCGACAAGAGCAAACTGCCTTTGCATAAAGATATACTCTTTCAATTTTCATAGATTTAATTCAGACTCTAGATTTGTAGAAGCAACTTAGCTTCCGCTTACACATGATATCTTAGACGCTTCCGGCGCTGCACCCTTTGCATTCCAAATTGCGGGCAAACGAATTCCCAAGCGACCAGTATTAATGGATGCGCGATTTAAATTCCGAGAACCTCGTTGTATAAAACCAACACGACGCCTTTGTTCCACCGGGTTGGGAAAAATAATAGCATATCATTTGGGTATCGTGGCTACAAGACTTTTACAAGGATAAAAAATTCTCTAACGTTTAAGTGGGCGTCATTGCGTCATCTCTATTAATGGCTGTTGATTCGAGTGCAAACGTAATCCTGTGATCGCTTACGTCCGTGTTAAATAGTCAGTCAGTCAAGTCTGAACTTCATTATCTTTGCCTTTAGGTAATTACTACATCAATGCTATATTTTGTCGACACAAAACGCGTATAACGTGGGCGTCCACATTAGCATAAGAGATGAGACGCACAAGATTGGCGATTTATCTGCTCCGGATTGCTTGATATAATAAAAAAATACTATCCATATATTCGTCTATATTGTTTATCGTACATGCGCTCCCGAAGAAGTATATTTATTGTCTTATTTTATATTTAAAATATGTATATATGTAGATTTCGTACATCCCTCTTCTTAACTCACTATACAATCATTTATTAACTGCATTTGTATCTTGTTTTCCCATTTCAGTTTTATAATCACAACAACATAAATACAACATTGAATTCAATACTAAACAAAGACACAAAACACAGATTATAGAATAGAAAGAAGCATTTTATTATAAGCCTCGTTTATCTGACGACGTAGATAACATTTACGAGTCATTCTTAGTCAAAGCCATCGTCTGAGATTAAAGTTGTTCAGCGTTTGTTGACAAATGGATTTTCTGTACCGCAAAGAAAACAAACCACGTATAAAACAGCTCTCGTGGATATAGGGGAGTGCAATTTTTCCATTTACTTGCGTCAACACCGGAGCAGAGAGGTGCAAAGAGAGGATTTAATCGATAACCACCCTCTTTGATCGATAGCCTGTTAATTTAAGTCTGCGATGACACGGAGGTTGAAGGAGCCTTATATAGTCTCATCGGGGCGAGATAAAATCATGACATTGCATCTGATAAGCGCGGTGCAGAAACTACGGCGGGGAGCGGTGACTGTATCTTGTTATGAAATGCTTTAAGTAGTTTAAGTATTTAATTGTATTGGCCAGTCTTTTAAAGCGATTCATGGGAATGAGATAAGCATGAGAAGATATTTTCAGTATATGCCGTTTTTTATTCGCAGGTACATCTGGGTTATTGCAGTAGTTAAGTTGTATAATAAACTTTATGACATATAGAAATGAGCACCGGCGACCTAACGTAATCATGCGAACATGATTTTGATACACAGTTCTAAATATTATACAAAACAATTAGTAATTTAAAACGGCCGTAACGCGCTGAACTTCAATTAGCAAGTGTGAATAAAGCGTATAAAATGTGTGAAAACACGTTGTTATCTCCTATTTCTATTGAATCATAACCGCAATTTGACCGTTTAATCACAATGAACTTTCGTGATTACGGCACTTCGTTTACATAAAATGAATAATTAACGGCCAGCCTAGACGACCATAATTACAAGTCGAACTATAGTGGTTCTATTCATAAATATTTTTCATTAGCGGATAGATTGGAACCCTATACGTAATATCTTGTTAGTGAAGCTCTTTTGTGTGCTAATTGAAATGTTCCGTGGCATTAGACATAAATAATTGACTGAGCTAGTGATAGGCTAACAGGGCTTTGAATGGCATGCTCCTCGAATATAAGTAATATTTATCGCATGAGCGCAGAAAGCGATCTGATAAAAATTGACTAACCTAACCCTTAGCCCTTAGAATTTATAGATATATTGCTGTTCAACAATAAAGGATAGCTAGGAAAGCTAATATCACGGAGTCTCCGGTTACATTAATAACCGGTTAAAATAAAACAGCAAAACTTCTTCTTCTTCTTGAATCAACACATTTATTAGTTAAGGAGTTAAGACAACATATCTTTATTTTCAAGGTACATGAAGGAGAGTTACTGAAATTGAAGAATTTGAGAAATATGTAATTGGGCAGCTAGATAATGACAGCCGAAAATGTTATCTGTCGTAAATTTATTATTACCGGACATAAACGTTGAATAAGGCAAAATAGAACATTCCAAATTTGGGTTGGAACACAAATAATTCATTCGAGCAAAATCATCTTCGAATGCACTTGAGGTTATTTCCAACACATGCTTACTTGGCATTGTATTATGTAATATCCCGGTTGCCATATAAAGAGATTTGTCTTTAATGTGGCATTCATGCAGTATGTCTGAGACCCAAAGCCAAGAAATTTACTACGTAATAAGGCGACTGGCGTCATCTGTAATAACATACGTATGCACATGAATTGAAGTTATTCCCATTCCAGTATATGCCAAGTTAAAAGAAAAGTAGGGCGTTATATTTGGTTCCGTTGAAATTGAATTTAAACGTGTAATTTATGGATGCGCACGTTGCTACTTGCAATGCGCCATTTTCAATCATTGAGTTTTGCTTGCGTGTTTATTCATGTGGATGGCAAATCGTGTACTCAAAATCGATACTTCATTCCTGTAGTTCACGGATACGATGATTTAAAATAGAACATGTATGAACATCAAAGGCAGATTATGCATTAGCGAGCCGTAAAGCCATTTTCATTCGAGTTATCTAGTATTTAGAATACATATCTGACAGCCTCCGTGGCGCAGTTGGTTTGACGCCGCCTGCGAAACGAGAGGCCGCGGGTTCGATCCCCGCACCGAAACAAATATTTGTGTGATCCACAGGTATTTGTTTCGGGTCTGGGTGTTTGTGAGACCGAAAAGTCTCTCGTAGCTTCTGATACCCACGACACAAGACTCGATCTTAGTGTGGGGTCAGGACTATGTATGTGACTGTTGGGTGTATTTATTTATTTAATTTTAAATATCTAATAGAATGAATTTTTCGACTTTTCATAATCTATGATTGGCCAGACTCTCTTCGGACGTCAAAGGACGATTATACGTGCAAAAAGTGGTTGGTATACTGTTTTAACTCCACCACAGCGGTACAACCCTGGGATCATGCTATACCTAATAATATATAAAATAACTCTGATCTTGGCGTACGAATACGTACCACTGTAAGATCAGCACCTCTTACAAATGGCTTGGGACTTATTCCAGTGAACATCAGGTGGTGGCTTGCCTAGGGTCAATAATTTCAGGCAATTGAGTTCGAATGCAATTCAACAAGTTTCCAAAAGCAACTAGACCGATAAGCCCTGTAAAGGACAGAGGGACTCTAAGCTTTGTTAACGAAATGTAATCATTTCCCATCCTGGATTCAAAACCACGTAAATCCATTGTATGGTATAGTATTATACCTCTCACCGATTAAGCCAGCAGACCTTTAATGCACGCTTAATTAATATAAAATGGAAAACAAGTACTAATTTGAAGTGTAATCCAAGTGGAACGATTTAATTGCAAAAGTGGCGACATTCAACAACGAAATCTCATCAAACACAATAGCTGCACAAATTAATTAATCAGTCGATATTGGAAAACAACATACAATAAATGTATAAGTATAAACCGCATTGACGATTTTATAATTTGTCCCTATACGGGGGAATACCAACACCCCAGTATACGATTAACATTAAGCGTCATAAAAACATAAGTCAAATGTATAATATTAATAAATAAGGAATGTATTTGTTACTAATAAATTCTTCGTTGGGGTTCTAGCCCGGCCGCCGCATCCGCTAGCGTGTTTGGCTGGAAGACCGGTGTCAACTGACACCGGCACCGCTCTCAACCTCCCCGAAGTAAGGAAAGGGGAGCATTTTCTTCTCTTTCAATAGTCGAGATATCCCCAACTAAACTATGGCTTGTTTTATTACTATCTTTTATAATTATAACAAAAAAATCAGTCCAAGTAAACTTTGCAAAGTTCTACCTGGCAAGCATATCCCGACATCGATAGGTCAAATAAAATACTTTGGCATACAGAAGCAGCCTAGCAGCCTACGAACTCAAAGTGGAGGCTTTTTGGATGATCGCCAGTAGTAATAAGACTGGCGATACGCTAATTGTAAAAACAGCAACCGAATGGGGTCAACGTCGGAAAATTAATAACGAAGCGTCTGGTACTTGTGTTTTATTGGTGCTACACTGTACTTACATTTATTATTTTATTTATTTACATTTAAGTTAAACAGACTTATAAAATGCTTATAATAACTCTATACGGACAGCATTGCAATAGCCATCAGTAGAATTGTAGCCAGTTTACCGTGCCAGTAAAAATAAATAGAATAGAGACGTTGTTACAGACGGTTTCAGAAGAGAACTAATATACAGAAGCGAAGTACCTATAAATATGACAAGTTGAATAATCTACGATCAGTAATTTATTTTATTAATCCTGTGAGTACTTCAGTCACGTGACATTTGGTTCAAATGCTCAATAAACTTCATCAAAGTTTCCACAGAAATCGATGCTGGTTATTTTTAGCACCGATCGCTTGGACGTGTCGGAAACCCTTAAAACACTTTTTCAATTTTCTTTTCCACTTTAGATTCAAGCGGTGCACTCTACTCTAAAATCACTCTATTGAATTACTATGAGATAGATATGGAATTTATTGCTATTTATAATTGCCATTTCATGAATATTTTTCCGTCCTTTTTGCATGGGAATACTCCCGGAATGGATTTTTATCGCGCAATGCTCTTATTAATAGTGTCGTTTTTTGTGATAAATCAAATTATAGAATGAAATACACACAGCGGGGGTGAAATACGAAGATATAATATTTTATATGATTTACGAAAATTCCTGATTACAATATCTAATTCAATGCTTATTATGAAAAATACTAAACATAGAAATTGCATGAAGTAACAGTACTATTAAGTCACCTTATAAAGCTGTATACATTCCGATATGTAGATATGGGAAAAGCACTTTGAAGTGTAAGTGGAATAATAAATTTAATTTCACGCCACATCCCCCTCTGCAACAACACTTTTATGAATCCAATAAATTGATTTCCTGTCCTATTTAACGTACGAGCGCAACACTCACGAAACAAAGTCACGTTTCCCCTTGAATAGAACAAAAATAATAACATTTTCTTGTGATAATTAATCATTATTAAGCTAAACAGAAAAAGAAATCATTTTAATTTTACTGTCCACACCCAATGAATACAAATTATTTTTTCGGCGATACAAAGACATTAATTAGTTTTTTTTATATTTCGTAAAATATTTGTATAATTATGCCCATGGCGTGCATAAAAACTGCAATATATTATGCTCTTATAAACAAACGGAGATATTCGCATAATTCCGCACTGATATATTACATTCAACAACGTTATTACACTCGCCCACCTACGCACATTAAAACCTATAATTACCTACATTGTTAGTGTGACCTACATTTTGCCGATAAATAAAAACATAACCACTATGACTCTGTAAAAAAACGGCATACCCACACACACTCGTCTTATTAATCAATATTGCGCTGCATAGTGCCATGGAAAAGAGCGCGCGGCACTCATCGACGATTGAATAAGTTGCTTCCATTGTTTTATTCACTTTTGCGAAAAAAAAGTCAGCCAGTTAAAGTTATTTGCATGCTGACCGGCAGCACGTGAGCAACTCAAACAATGCCCTGAATAATACCCAGTTATGCATTCTGCACACGACGTAATCTGCACTGAATCGAATATTACAGATACAGGAGTCGTAAACAGAATATGAAATTCGCTTTTATCTACGTTCCCTTTTCTCTGTGAATATTTGCTCGACTTCTTCAAAAGTCCTACTTGAAGTACTTGCCTTAATATATTATTGCGTAATGGTTTCCTTTTGTTATACAAGGGGTCGTTGTGAATTTTTATGTTACTTTCACGTCGTTTATTTCCCAAGGCTGTGTGTAAAGAGACATTACCGGTTGAAATTATCTCCTTTTGTGACGAATACACCGAATCTTTACAAGACACACGTTTTAAGGTACTTGTGCTGTCAGATTTCATTTCTCATGGCCTTAAGGGTTAACAACATCATTTATAATACTGTAGATTGGTGGGAAGGAATTTTATTTGGATATTACTGATTCTAGTTTGGAAATGCGATCGTTCCCCAATCTAATCGGACCCAGTTTATGTTAAGCATGTTTTAACTACAAAGCAAATGTTCTTAATAACAAGTAAAATATAAATAAACCATAAGCATATTTATTGTATAAATAAAACAAAAATAAATCATATAACGTGATATCAATCACAAAACTAACATTTAGAACCCGTTTATCAGTTATGTTCATTCATCGAAAAACCACGTACCACGTGATACAAAGTCTAAAAATAAACCGCGACGCACGATGTGAATCAGCTGGCTGCAAGTGCATGCCACTGACGTAGGACCTCGTTACAAGGCGCCGTACTTAAACCACTCTAAGTTTTTCAACCGGCAAAGAGTATTACTCACTGCTCGTAAATTGAAAGTATGAAAAAGCGTCTTGCAGCGAATATCTATACTTGCAACAACTACACTGCCAAGTTTTTTAAAGTAAGACGTGTAACGTGGGAATGAACTTCCGTTTGAGAACTTCTCACGAAGCTGAAAAGAGGTCTTAAAACGGGTTAGAAGGAATTCACCGAGTAAGCAGCATTAGCGTGAGTGTTAGTATTCACTAAAATGTTGTGTCCATGAAATGCATCTTTTCTTTATTCATGCACATATTTTTAATGTAGAACGAGATAACGTGTGCGGTTAATATTTTACGAGTATCACTTGCTTAATTTCGGGAGAAAATATAATGAGCTCAGAATTACAAATATCTTTCTAGAGCTATACTCAAAGTATTCGTTAGTATAAAGTTGGCATAAGACGAGTACATTCTCACCTCTATTATAATGCAATGATTTTTATATCTAAATTGAATATTATATGTAAATTGGACATATACACATTGTATTCATATTCGATGATGATCAAATGATTTACGATTTGAATCGCGCGGACCAATGAGTCAAGTTTTGTGAAGGCCGAGCGCCGGATGCCGCCTCGTCAGCTGATAACACCATTTGCTAACTTGGTTAACTGTATCATCGCGTACACATGAGATCACATGGCTGCATGTTATCCATACAAACGTTCACAAATGATACGTTAGAGTGTGTAACACTGTATGTACATGTATTTCTGTCATGCTTATCAAGGAAGGAAAAGGATAAATTTAAACTACGATAGGCAATGGAGTATCGGAATATATGGCGTCAGTCGCAACACATGTATACTTATATCCCATTGGAATTCAAGAACAAAAAACACTGTATTACTTATTAGGAACTACGTGTGTGTTATGTCACATACAGTAAGATTTTTCTCTCCAAGTTACTATTGGGAAGGTTCTCTCCGTGAAAAATACATGAATTGTTAGGTGCATAAAGATAATGTTGACTATAAATAGATAAAGTTATCGCGATTAAATGCTGTTGACCTCGGAAGTGTGCATCAACTCAACGGATAGAAAGTTAGTAAGCAGGACAAACGGTTCTTTAGAGTTTAGTGAAGGCAAATTTGTCATTATTGCGTGATAATCGTACGTATATATTTTTAAATACTTTCATATTACATACAAGTTGCTTTATACATCATGTTTAAACTAACTTTACATAATATTTTTAATAGATTCGATGCCACGATACAGTAAACGAAGGTTGAAACTGTTAGTGTCAACAATACGTTTTCATCACGATAATGCACCTGGACTTCGAAATCTTAGCGATATCGAAACAGTCAGTTTAATGACAATAATTTAAAATCTGACGGCCTTATTTATAAATAGATTTAAAACCTATTTTAGATATCGAATATTTAGTCTCCTTCGCTCAAACAGAATTCTAAAGTCGTTCAAAGGGACAAAACGTTCAATAACTAAAATAGGTTTAAAACCTGTCTATGAATAAGGCTGTGAATGTTCAATGCGCTATCAAGTCAGGAAGTACGAAATATGGTGGTTTGAGTTATGTAATTTTTTAGGTTAAATTACGCTTCCGAATTAAAGTATGTAATAATTCCTATAGAAACGAGTTTATGTTAAGCTATTTTTCATTTTCCGGGCACGTAATTCAACCGCCACTAAATCCAAACATATATTTTTTTTACTTAAGAAATGAAATATCGTGCACATTTTACGGCTCGAAAATGTATTTGCGTGAGTGACGTAATTCCATTGTGGGGAACACGTTTTACACATTCGACTGGTCCGGTGTTCAACTCGATTATCGTATAACAGAGAATACCAATAAGCATAATAAATCATTTCGAGTTAAGATACATTTTATTTTGGAAATGGGTTAATAAACTTTATTATGTAATGTTGTATCAGCCCAATATACTTACTAATGCGGGACATAAGCCTCCTCTACAATGGAGGGTGCGAATGAGAGGGTTTAGGCCTTATAGTCCACTGCTAAATAACCATTACCACTAAACTAGTAATAAACTTTGAAAAAATGAATACACACGGAAATAATAGGAGAAAAATAGCACGATTATGTCACAAAACGGGAAGGTTCAACTTGCCATCCCAAAACCTTCCGAATGGCGGTTTTTTTCACAGACGCCTTTGTATTTCTTCCGCGGTTGCACATGCAATATAAAAAGCTATACTTACGTTTTACGCTGGAAATATTTGACACTCCAAAATATCGACAAATAAGGGAAAACGGCAGAGTTCTCTTTTTACAATGCCGACTAAATCATTGTTCCTTCTAATTAAATAAGATCACATCAAAGACGAAAACAGAGTTAAACAGATAAAAACTGCAAGACAATTTGTAACTGATACTTGAAACATGAAAATTGTAGTTTAGTATTCAACATGTGTTTTATCTATATCTTTTATATTCTCTGTATCTGTTTATATCTCTGGCTCTGGTTATAATCAGCCAATTTGACAGGTACATATATATTATATACTGTTTTCTTTATGCCATTATCAAGGTATTTTCTACTAAGATGGTTCCAACTGGAAGGTCACAAAGTGGGGTTTTCTTGACAGAAAAAAATAGATTTTAAATTCCTGTAAATTAAATATGAAAATATTTCTTTAGAAATAATCCAGACCATATACATTGTTACAAGGACCGAGCCTGCTCTACAATTAAGGGATTATAGTTTATTACACCAATTTTAAAAAAGTTTGAATGAATCTTTACAATCTAACTTTATTTGGAAAATTTAAAGTAAGAAAAGTACTTTTACCAAATTAATATGTGAATAATGAAAAATTGAATCAGGATGAAGATGAAACACATATTGATAATATGTATTATGAAACCCCAGTATGCTTGCTTCTAAACATTATTTTTATCCAACACTGTATATTTAAAACGCTGATAATGTTACTAAATACACAACCTATTATTTACTTTATTGTTTAAATAATTTTATATCTGAATTTATTCTTATAAGAAATTGATCAAATGTTTTGATTTTTACATTGTTATCATGGAATGCCAGGTTCTTTGATTTATCAAGCGTTCAAAATTTAAATTGTTTAGTGTCAAAAGACAAGACACTTTTTGATTTATCCCATTTTCAACTTATACACATGAAAAAGTTTTTTTTTTGTCATACTAGTTTTCCATATAACAAAAAGGTGTAGTTAGTTATTATGTTTCAATGACTCACAATGATTTAAATATTATCATATTTTATCGTTCTAGTTGATAAGAGAACAATAGATGTTATCAGTAACTCTGCATTTTTTATAATATGTAATGGAATATAATTTTGGTTTTCTAACAGGAAACAGTGTACCTACTTAACTATTTCTTTTGTCACTTATTGGTAAGAAGAGAAATTGGCGAGTATTTGGGACAGCGAAACAAGTACTCTTGTGAGGTTATCCAACTGTGAAATTCTTACAAGGTTGTCGAGCCAAAAACAATAGCACTATGCAGATAAAGTAGGTATCCGGCTAAACTGCAGAACGCAACAAATTGTCTCGCTACAATGACAGCAATCATTCAGTGGTGTCGAATCCGGGGTGGGGCGACGAACATTAAAACTCTTAGAAAATGATTGCTCTTCCGAAAATTTTCTTCCGCCAAACACAATGGGCTCAGCATACAGGCAACACTTGGTTGAAGCGGAGCATGATTTCAATGCTATTTCTATACAAATTCGAGGTCACCAGCGAGACCTTTGGTTATACCAATGCTTGGAAACTAATGAAAACTAACTTACCGCTTGGAGCGCCGCAAACCTGTCCTTCGTCATCCTTTACAGAGAATCACACACCAAATAAATGTTTTATCTTGTTACACAATCCCATTCACAGATATTTTCCTAACAAACGTCACTAAACTAAAGGACACGAACACTACGTTCACTTCACTCAAAAAATCGATACACACGAAGCGAACAAAACTTCGCTACCATCTCGTCTGAAATTGTGGAAAGTTGTAGATGGCGCAAGTATAACTACCCGTTGGTGACGTCATAATCTCTATCGGCAAAACAGTTCCACCAGAGAAGTCAATTGAATTTTTAGTTATATCTTATTTTGAAAAATAATGTTTTAAACAAATAAATAGAACTTAATAAAAGAAAATAATTATAAATATACTTTTTTTAAATCTAGATCGTCTAATTTTTGTTCTCGATTGACTTATAATTGAAAATAACAAGACACTCAATTGATCCTCTAGTCAGTGCGCTTGTCATTGTCAAGGAAATCTTCCGTTTAGTCAAGTGACGCCATTGTGAGCCGTAACGACTTGTGCCTGCAACGAGTTTAATCTCAATTTTCTTATACAATCCCGGTAATTAACATTTATATTTTCAGTTATTCGCTTCTATATGGAATGATACTTATTTTTATAGTATTATTTATGTGACGGATTTAGTAAATTGAGTGTTATTTGTGTTAGTGTTCGGTGCCATTGAGCTAAATTCCTGTGAGGGCGATTGAGCGCCATTCGGTGAAAAGTTAATACAAATTCAAGTTGTCAGTTTCATTCAGTCAGTTTATTTGTGTTATTAATCATTCATAAAACCTTATTAATTGTTGTGACATTAGTTTTCTGGTTGACACAATCATAAACTATTTATATTGTGTTTTTCTAGAAGGTACGTCACTGATTTATCCGTAAGTGTAAAATTAAAATTTGTGTTATTATTTCAGACTTAAACCACAAAATCCACAATCATGGCAGATGATATGCCCACATTCAAGTGCGTCCTCGTCGGCGATGGTGGTACTGGCAAAACTACATTTGTGAAACGGCATTTGACTGGAGAGTTCGAGAAAAAATACGTCGCTACTCTCGGTGTCGAAGTGCATCCGTTGGTATTCCACACAAATCGGGGCCCTATTCGGTTCAACGTTTGGGACACTGCTGGTCAGGAGAAATTCGGTGGTTTGAGGGACGGTTACTACATACAGGGACAATGCGCTATTATCATGTTCGATGTAACCTCTAGAGTCACCTACAAAAATGTACCGAACTGGCACAGAGATTTAGTACGAGTTTGTGAAGGCATTCCAATTGTACTGTGCGGAAACAAAGTCGACATCAAAGACAGAAAAGTCAAGGCCAAAACTATTGTATTCCACAGGAAAAAGAACCTCCAGGTTAGTTCACATTTTGATATAAAAACATGGTGAAATTTGTATTTCCGTTAATTTTAAAATGTCTCACCTTTGTTGTTTCATTTTCAGTATTACGACATCTCAGCCAAGTCTAACTACAACTTCGAAAAACCCTTCCTGTGGTTAGCTAGGAAATTGATTGGTGATGGTAACCTCGAGTTTGTAGCCATGCCTGCTCTGCTACCTCCAGAGGTCACTATGGACCCCACATGGCAGAACCAAATCGAAAAGGATCTTGAAGATGCACAGAACACTGCCCTTCCCGAGGAGGATGAAGACTTGTAAATATAGGATTTTAAAATTCTCAGTGCCCTTGTTGTGATTGGAGGATCATGCAAAAACATGTGCTCATGTGCTTTGAACACAAGTCATTGAATATTATGTTTCATTCCATTAGGTAACAGTATAACAGGAGTCGATTTGTGTGAAATTTAAATTATTAACCTTCAATCGTCATTCACTTAATTTATGTGTATAAGCATTTTAGAGTATTTATGTTTTTAATACAGCCTATCTCGCTAAGTAGCATAATAACCTGAAATTGCCTTATAGTTTAATGATATAGCATTTTCTAGATGAAATTGCTAATGGCAGTGTATGAACCAAAATCTGAATTATAGTATTACTTTAGGAATTTGAAAACATGATAATTATTGATGATAATGTTAGCTTGTAACAAATTGTATGTATTTGTAAGTACTTGCATTGATCGCCCAACACATGCCATGCTACATGCTGCCCTTGCAATGTTTTCTTACTCAAGTGTATCCTTTGTAAAATAGTTACTCCTTTTGTAATTGATTTGTGAGTGATTATGTAGCATGTACATAAGTTTTTGTTTAACTGGTCATATTGGTCTTTTTTTGTTACAAGCAATGACTGACAATATATTTCACTGTAAAATTGTGGTGATACTTTTTAATAAAGTTATTAAAATATTTGCGTCTTTTATTGATGATCTTTGATTAGCCCAGAACTCGACATTTTTAAGTTTACACAATTAGATTTCTAAAAAAACAACTTTGGAATCGGTGTTTTATTATGAATTATAATTTTGTTTTTTTATTGCATAGGTATGACAAATTACCCAATATTTATCACCTGATGGGAAGTGATCACTGCCGCCCATGAACATGCACAAAGCTTGTATCATAGACGTGTTGCTGGCACATTAAGTCGCAAGGGGAGAGAGAAGAGGAAAGGGGGTATTGGTTCCTATCGATCTTCTGTGAGTCAGTTGTACCACATAACAAGTAGCCTATGTGTTAATCCAGGGTGTCCTCCATACCAAATTTCATCGAAATCCGTTATGCTGTTTCTGAGTTCATCGCGCACAGGCAAACAGATAAACAGACAAAAATTCTAAAAATCATCGTTTTGGGTTCTATTACGTCAATACAGACCTCCCATATTAGATTTTCTCATTTATCTTCCATGTACAGACATTGATCGGTTACAAATTTATTATATGTATAGATGAGGCTTACGAGAAAATCAGTGTTGACTCATTGAATTAACGTGTTATTTCCTGGTTTATTCATATGGCGCAACGCCTCTACTTAAAATACATCAGATTTGTTTGAACTGAAGTGATTGCAAATACATATCATTATTTTTTTCCAGGACAGACAATGCCTTTACAATACTATTCAAATCGTTATATATTTGAAGGAGTCGTGAATATTACATACATAAGATCACGTCTATATTTTGAAACTGCCTAAATGACTAATAAACTGTGTAATAAATAAGGACAGCCCCCGAGGCGCAGTTGGTTAGACACCGGCTGTGAAACCAGAGGTCGCGGCTTCGAACCCCGCACCGAGACAAATATTTGTGAGTTCCACAAATATTTGTTACGGGTCTGGGTGTTCGTGAGACCGATAAGCCTCTCGAAGTGCCTGTTACCCACGACACACGACTTGATTAATGGGGTCGGGACCTATGTATGCGACTGTTATGCCTTTGATTACAAACCACGAAATCTACAAATTGCTACTGTAACTAGAAAACCGCCTCAGTTGATGGGAAAATAAGTACGAAGTATTTGCATTTATTTTACTGTGTCTCCTAAAAGCTTGAACACGTTCATGATGACCCTAAAAATATGCACTCTTTCAAATTGCTAAACCCCCAAAAAGGGCCTACTGAAGTAAATTAATTTCTAAATAAATTATTAACTTTTTGCGAATGTCTTGACAACCGAAAATCAAAATGGATTACTAAACGGCGTATTTGTTTCAAGTCCTCTCCCCAAATCATGACTGGGACTGAGCATCATGGGATTATGTTAATAAAAGAAGACAAATTGGACTGGTTATTTATTTGCCAGATTTAACATTTTAAATGCATACAATAATAATGGCCTACTATCCTAAACTTGGTTAATCTAGATATGTTCACTTCTTGGCGGACGCCTTTTCACGTGCCTTCTTTCCTTCCAAGAGCTTAGTTCTTTCTTCCTCGGATAGGTTATTGTTGATCTTAGTGATAACTCCAGTGCCAAGGGTTATGTCTCCAAGACGTAGGGTAAATCTTTGTCCCGCCATGCACACCATAGGCTTGAGTAATCGCAATTGCAAGCTGCAAACAAAATGAAATTAATATTCATAATATTAAAATATTGACAGCCTCCATGGTGCAGTTGATCAGACACCGGCTGTGAAAGGTGTGGGGCTACTATGTATGTGACTGATGGGTTTATTTATTTTTTTAATTACATTCACCCTTTTAACCAGTCATTGCCTATGACTTGTTTCATGTTTTGATCACTGACAGACTGACTTCTTGATTACAAAATGTAATGACCAGAATGTATACAGAAATTGTAATTCAAAAATTCAATGTGATGAAAAAGTTTACAACATATTAAACTTTATTTTATACAAAAAATGGTGGGTAACTAATTTGTACCTATGAAAACCTAATTGAAGTACTTACGTAGCGTCTTCACCAGGCATAATCATTTCCTTATCAGGAATTGTGACTTGACTTGCGCAATCCCAAGTCATTGAGAACATTTGCAGCTGAATGTAAGATGTGAAGGGCTTTGATCGGCCACCTTCTTCTTTACTTAGAATGTACACAGCAGCTTCAAGGTTGTCATGTGCCTTGATAGTGCCAGGTTTAGCCATGACCATGCCGCGCCTGATCTGTTCTCTCTTAATGGAGCGAACTAAAGCACCCAGTTGGTCACCTGCCTGAGCTTCGTCCAAGGTTTTGTGGAACATTTCAACTCCAGTCACAGTTGTCTTCATTACTTTACCATGACCAACAATTTCACATTCTGTACCCTTTTTCAGGACACCTAAAAATTTAATTTACATGTTACAAACATCCATAATTTACAGTAATTTAGATAATCATAACTTATTGTAACAATACATTATTTTATTAGAACACTATTTAGAATTTTACAATTTTCAAAACTAATTTATTCACAACAGAAAAATACAACAAAAAACATTTATTTGTTACCTCTGTACAAGCGGCCAGTTACGACAGTACCACGTCCAGGAATGGAGTGAACAGATTCAACGGGCAAGAGGAATGGTTTGTCCAATTCACGAACTGGGGTGGGAATGAATGAGTCTACTTCCTGCAATAGCTTGGTGATGGCGTCAGATCCGATCTCAGGGCTTTTGCCTTCCAGAGCACATAAAGCAGATCCTAGAAAACACGAAATAAATTCATAAGTGTAACGCAATTATAGTAGTATGTATATACAGGGTATATCAAGACCGCGACCGAAAACGAAGCCAGGAGGTAGTATTAGTGATATCAAACACAATGCAAGTCAAAATTTTACAAAAAAAATCGTCAATATTTTTTTTGTTATTTTTTACATATCGTCGTATTTGAGTGATTAAACATAGTTTTTCTAAAATAATGACGTACATCGCTTAATTTTTAAACACACAATGGTACGTAAGGGTTTAAATTACTATTTTTGCAAAAACTAGGTATATACCCCTCAAAAACAATGATTTTTAAAAAAATTAAAAAAAAAATCCGTCGTTTATTTTGCAAAATTTTTAGTTGCATTGTGTCTGTAGCCGCTATGACTACCATCTGGCTTCGTTTTCGGTCGCGGTCTTGATATACCCTGTATATTGTAACAATTATTATATTTGATTTTACCATCTACACATATTAAACATTTGGTATTTGGCTATGATATAATATATTAAATATACCTTTAATAACTGGGATTTTGTCACCATCATAACCCATTTCGCTCATTAGCTCACGAATTTCCATCTCTACAAGCTCAACCATCTCTTCATCAGCAGCATCAACCTTGTTGATAAAAACTACTACGTGCTCAATACCAATCTGCTTGGCAAGAACCAAGTGTTCACGTGTCTGTGGCATAACACCATCGGTAGCAGCTACTACAAGAATTGCACCATCCATTTGAGCTGTTCCGGTGATCATGTTCTGTAAATCAAGAGTGTCACCAATTAATTGTCAGTGAAACTGAGTTTAGGGTGTTTGTTACATGTAATTTCTAACATCATTAATACTAACCACTGCAAACACACATGATATATTTTTTAACACAATAAGTGTGTAGCAAACAAATCTGTTTTGGTATAAAATAAACATATTCTTGGGAAGTGGCAAACCACTTGGGACAGTAGTTCATTGTTTGGACACACCATCAATGTGTGAAGTATTAATATAATTTATTATTATAAATTTGGTTGTGTTGTCTTTTAAAATAGGATGATTTTCATCCAGCAAGAAATATAAGTATCTAAACTTCCATAATTGGAAGTTCTTTATAGAATCAAAATTACAAAGGTATTCCAGTCAAATTAGTATATTTACCTTAATATAATCGGCATGTCCAGGACAATCAGTGTGTCCATAATGCCTCTGCTCTGTTTGATATTCAACGTGAGCCACATTAATAGTGATACCACGGGCTTTTTCTTCTGGTGCATTGTCAATGTCTGAGTAGCCCTTCTTCTGAGCTAAGTTGAGGTCTGATAATACTATAAAAGAGTATAATTTTTCATTAAGAATTATATATTTAATGCGAATAAAGAGACTAAATTACAAGTTATTCAAGTTTGCTATTGCTTAACAATATTTATAAGTAACAATAACAAATATGTTTCCACAAATTGCAATCTAAATGACTAATGGACAAATACACTTAAACAATAATTATGGATTGTAGACTAGGTACTAGCATTACTAACTAATCTGCAAAAACTTACCTTTAGTAATGGCAGCTGTAAGTGTTGTTTTTCCATGGTCAACATGTCCAATAGTGCCAACATTGCAGTGAGGCTTGGTTCTTTCAAATACTTGTTTCTCTGCATAATTTCTTCGGAGTACAATGCTTAATGGTGTCAATCCAGGCAAAACTGTTGTATTTCTGACATGGGAGCAGTGGCTTTGTTTTAATACTAATTTCAGGGCTGGAAGAAATATTCATTCATAAATGTGTTACGTTCTACAAGAACATTGCATTATAAGACCATTAATAACAATACTGCATGAAAACATAATATCATGTACATATTTTCAACATAATTTTAATATTGAAATGTGTCAAACACAATGCTTAAGAAATAATTTTAAAATATTCATACTTATATTACTACAAGGCTTTAGTAGCTACTACTAGCCCCAAAGATATACATTTTACAAATATTTTTAATCAATAACTTAACCTCAAATATGGAAGATAAATATAGATAGCAAGATACTTCACAGAAAGTAATTTTTTTACATTGGATTACAGATAATGTTTAAGTCATGAGTTGATATTTTCCACACATATTTTAGTAAGACTTATTAGGCCGAACTGAAAACCTTTTACATAATCTATTGATAAATCAGCAGCAGTGCATGTAAGGCAACTTACTGAAACCTAAAGCATTTGCTATCATTGGAATTTCTTAAATTTGTTCATACTTATACTACATACTGTTTCTTAACAACTAACAGAAACAACATATGAAATTAAAACAATTTATGGAGATACTTTACCTGGATTAACCAAACTTTTCACAATCGATATAGACGCCATAATTAGTGTGTTATTTACACCAAAAGGTGAAAATACCCTATTTCAATCCGCTTACACTTTCTGTAAGGCCCTAAAAATGTTTTTTCCGGTGACCCCTGAAATATATGCACGCCGGAATTTTTCCCTATTTTCCGACTTATTGAAGTAGGGCAGGGCCTGACTATGCCATTGCCTTTATCGATTATTTTGTAGTGCTGTGACATTCGTTGCTTGTTAAAATCACAATCGATGTCGATTTTTAAGATTGAATACGTTCATAAACAATTTTTAAAATAAACGAACGTTTTTGAAACTTATTTCTTTAATATTAGTATGAGACTTCTATGTATGTAGGTACTAACAATAAAATAATTATCTCATCATATCATTATAGAGATGAGTTGTATATATTACACACGTATGACGCGTTTTAAATAAAGCATTATGAAAAGAAAAAATTGAATAGAATTAAAATCAAACAATATTATAAACCAATCACACTTCAAGAATTCCTTTATTATGAATAGAATTTAACATTCTGAAACATACACACTTATACCAGAATGATCAAACAATAGGCCAGAATAACTTTAAACATACAATAAATGTTATTTTAATAAAATTTAAGCAATTCTATTACAAGAAATCAAAATCGTCACTGGTGGGTGAGGTGCTTCTATCTCCTAGGTCACGCACCAAAGCCATAGTTTCCTCAGTTTCCGTTTCGGGAATATAAGTTGTATCGCCTGTCAAGTTAGAAAAGTAGACATATAAAATGTTTCTTTTTTTTTTACTTATTTCAAAAAAATAAACACAACCACATTATTTTAAAGCTAGCGGGCCCACCAAGCTTCATCTGGTTGCAAATACTTTTAGAGTCCAGTCCATATCAGACACAATATTTCGTATACTAACTCTTTTAGAGACTGCCTCCGTGGCGCAGTTAGTTAGACACCGGCTGTGAAACGAGTGGCCGCGGGTTCGATCCCCGTACCGAAACAAATATTTGTGTGATCCACAGGTATTTGTTTCGGGTCTGGGTGTTTTTGAGACCGCAAAGTCTCTCGTAGCTTCTGATACCCACGACACAAGACTCGATCTTAGTGTCGGGTCAGGACTATGTATGTGACTGTTGGGTGTATTTATATATTTATTTTAATATTAAAACCCAACGTGACTGCCTCCCAAAACTCACAAACTCTATGTTCTATTCCGTCCCATGCCTTTGACTATGAAAAAGTAGCAAATATACATATATGACTTGATTGCTTATCAAATAATTTCTGGAATAGCCGATATACGTCGAACTGCAGAGCACGGGCCACCTCCACAATCGAGAGTACGGTTGAGAGGGGTTAGGCTATATAGTTGGCCTAGTGCATATCGCGTACATATCGCTACGGTATGCAGTTGTCCTCACGATGTTTTCCTTAATTCCTTCAATACACACATGACTCCGAAAAGTCAAAGATTTGAACCCATGATCATTCCGAACATGTTGGCAGCCGCGTCTGGTCCGCTAGCAATAGGCCACACACTTATAACATCAATCAGTAACAATGCTCAACAAAATGTAGTCTATGTGTTAATCCAAGGTATCGGCTACTTCTTCATACCCAATTTCATGAAGTTTGAGCGTGAAGAAGTAATAAACACACAAACCTTAGACTGCACAATTCTTTGCACTCTACAAAATAACAGAGTATTGGAGCAGATAATATTGTTATTATTTTTATTAGTGGGCCGGGGGGAAGACCTATCGGCTACCACAATCAATTTGTCTAAAACTCTACTGCCGCTATTCGATTCACAAATCGATAGGAATTTCTGCCCACTGTCTATAGACATGGCTCGGTAGCGGTACTTAGTATTCTGTGGCGGTACTGCGTCGGTGGCGTAGTTGTACTACGGTATGACTACAAAGCTGAGGTCTTGGGTTCGAATCCAAAGTTGGGTAAAGTGATATTAGATTTTTCTATTCATTATCGGCTCGGAGTCGGGAATTTGTGGCCAATATGGCGACGGGCTCGCCCCCTATCACATCGTAGGACGGAAAATACAAGGCGAAACGTGGGTGTCCTGACCCCTTCTGGGAAAAAGGTGTGAGTTTACGTACGTATGTATGTATGTCTATAGACAAACATAGATATCAGCCTTATTCATAGACAAATTCAAAACCGATTTTTGTTATTGCAATGTTGTTGTTGTCGAATGTTGTTATTTGATAACTAAAATAAATTTTAAAATTGTCTATGAATAAGGCCCTTAAACGTTAGTAAGTGTAGAAAAACGTATTCTATAGGTACTTACAGTGGCGTAACAATAGAATGGCAGAGGGTGCAAAATGCCACGGGCCCCCGACGCAAGGGGCCCCGGCTTCGGACCGAGACGCCGCGCCGCGCCGTAAGCAGAGAAATAACTTTTACTTGTGGTAGGTCTCTCCTATGTGCGGGTGATACTGGCACACCCTCAAGCCCTTCCAGCCTCCTCCGAGACACCGGAAAGTGAGCTAAACAGTTTTCCTCTCGATACAAAAAAAAGGGGGTCCCCATCCGATGATTTTGACACGGGCCTCAGATGGTATAGTTACGCCACTGGGTACTTTCTAATGCATATATAGATGTTCATACTAACCTTGATCATTTGATGCTATTGTAGTAGGAAACGACGGATTGACATCACTACCTACTTGAACAGCAATTGAATCTGGCTCATTGTTACTTTTTTTCGAATTATCGGTTTTCAATTTCCTATGGTTTTCTGAATTATTTTCATGAGATCGTTTTACAGACATGCCGTTTACAACTTTCTTGTTGATATTTTTTACCACATCACTTGGCGTTTTTTCCTTTGGGGCTGTTATTTTCTTCTGAGGGAACATTATTGGTTCACAGTCGTCTGAATCAGATGAGCTCTCGATTGGAAAGTCAACATTGAATTTTCTTTTCAATATTCTTTGATACTTTATGAGTTCTGCCTTTGTAACTCTTTTTGGACTTGAAATATTCCCTTTGTATCTTGCTATGAAGCTATATTTTTCCAAGCGGTCTATAAGAGGGAGTCCTACAGCATCGTTGGCCTGAGTGATCGCAGCTTGGAGTCGGTGCGATTTTTTTTTTGTATTCCTAATATTTTTATGTGTAGACTTGTCGGTGGAGTAAGGTCGCATTTGTTCTGGAGCAATCCACGCCCGAGTCACCTCTTGAGAGTCAAAAAATACTACGTTGTAATGGGTCTGAAAGAGTAATTTACATTACAAAAAACAAAACATACAGTTAAATAAGAAACAAACCAAATAAAATTATTCGTAACAAAATAAATCAGAACATCAACATAACGTCATAAATTTGGTGTTGTTTCACGATTAGTCTGTAGGAGTTCGTGGAGGTTCCCTAATTATTTTATTATATCCTCTCTGCCGATATCTTCATCACTACAGGCTAACGTCACCAACGTACTCACGCTTACATTTAATGGGTGTGTCATCGTTTAATAATTCTTTTCTTACGATTCCATTACCACCTTCAGCCTCTGGAAATCCTATATTCAAAATAGGCTTTTCGAAAAGCTTCTTAATTCCATGTAAAATAAATAATGATGTTCACAATACAGTGGAAAACCTACCGGTATATCAGAAAATCCATCAAGCCAGTAAAACTGTTCAACGTCGGGACAATCATCGACCATGGCGGGCCACCACGGCCAGCCGTTTAACCGCGCCCACACAACTGATCCTGCTGAATAGTCGCTGTGGATCAAATCTTCTTCTTCGCGAATATGTAGAGGCGTTTCGGGGACTGTACAATCCGCGAAAGATTTATCTAGAATTAGTAGAAATTAGTCAACAAAGTGTTGTAATTGATTAATGTAGATTTTATTGCAGCCTATACTTTGAGCCTACATCATATTAGGGACCTAACACAAAAATAAAAAATCTGAGTTACACTTTTCGCGCCTTAAGAAGTTTAACTTAAAAAAACAAAAGTGATATTGGTAATAATTCACTTTCCACCAGTAGTCGCTATGGCTTTACACCAAAGTTACAATATTATTTTATCAACATATTGTTTTGGGTTTGGAAGTTGTATGATCGAAAAATCTTTTATAATATTTTTTATAATGGCTTCAATAAAAGACTTATTGTAGCCCCAATCGGCCCAATTATGTATGCAAAAGTTAGATTATTTAGTATAATTAGCGATAATAAAAACAAATTCAATTTTTTTATATTGTCAATGATTTAATGACTAAATTAATAATTAATATTGGCATCTATTTTTACGTATTAGCATACCCGAATTCAATCGACAAAACCACTTGTTAGGTAATTCAGAACTATCCAGAACGTTCTGCAAATATCGCCAATTTTCACAGTCTTCGCACTGCGCCCATATTCCGGGCGTGCGGCGTTTCTGCAGCCACAGAAGTTTCTGCCGGTGCGTCAACCCCGGGGCAGGTTGACTCAGGACTTCTTTGTAATTACTGAAGATTTTGCTTTATTATTATACATAGTCATTATTAGAAGATTATGAAGAGGCCTACACTCAGCATTGGGTGGATACATAGGCTGAAGAAGAAGAAGAAGATAGTCATTATCTATATTAGCTGTTCGACGGACACGATATGCTTGGTTATAAAATTATAATCATCCTTAGCCTCTAGAAGTTCATTGCCGAACCAAGGCTTTCCCAATGATTTCCACAATGACCTGTAAAGAACTGACTGCATCCAGTAACTTACTGCATCCTTCCACAGACTAACAAGGAAAATCCGTCCTCCTTACATTTTCTAATTATCGAAAACGGAAAAGATAGGTAGGTACTTTACTTTACAGTTTGCACTGTTCATTGCCAGTTCAAATAAAGACTCGTATATAATATTTTTGTAAAGAAAATACTACTGTTTTTGTACCTAAAAATAAAATATATTGAATATAACCTGCTTGTTTGTGAACATGTTTTTTCTACACTTTCAGCAAAGGTGATATTTTGCTTTTTGCTGCGTGTTCCATCGATGGGAGGTAACATGGCTCCGTCGATCTGCAAAATATTTACTTAATTAATGATAGGTCATTTGATACCATTATTTTTGTCCATATTATTATCTTCCAAACATACTTGCACAGACGCCTATGCAAAGGACACCATGTAGACAAATTAATGAGTCTATGTGTGTAATAGTATAATGTCTGGATTACAAGCGTTTTGTCTTTAAATACTACGAACCTGTTTTGCCGCTTCAGTGGGCTCATACGCTATTTGAGTGGGTAAATGAGCGTTTTCCATATTTATCCAAAAAATCCAATTTGCTTTCGCGCCTGAACAAAACTCTTGATTCCATTTGGCGCCAAAATTCTTTACTCTATTGTCTATACTTTGAAGGCGGAACCAGTAGTCTGTGGCGGAGCAATCTTTACTTTGGAAAAATCTAAAATCCAGCAATAAAAAATTAATGTCAATATTCTATTTATCTAACTAATATACTACAAGATATCATATTTTTTTTAACTAAACTTCTTAGATCTACTTTAGATTTGTCATTATGGAATATTTATGTAAAAAAATAAAAATACTTTTTAGATACATACATGATACTCACGCCTTTTCCTAGAATAATATTTACTCTTCATAAGTTTATATTATAAAATATAAAAATAATGATCAAAAAAAATATTGCATAAGCTTTATTAATGGTGTTACGTGAACGGAAGTGCGCATCAAGCATATCGGCTGGCTGCCGGCTGGTCGCCATATTTTTGGCGAGCTACAATATTTTCGATTCCTTAAAGTTTTCGTCGTTAGCGACGAAAGGGAGTATATCAATACTCCCTTTATTCCATTCCGTGTGTTATATTTGTTTTTTACCGTCAGGTAAAGAGTATTTGTACAGGGAAAAATTGTTTTTTTCTTTGGTCAGTATCATAAACATGGCTTTCTAAAATGTCGGCCCTGTACGTAATTGCGTTGTCTCCTCGCGGAGTATCCCGCTCAGCTTTTGTGGATGTTGGAGGAATCAAGGATGGACAAGAAAATACTGAATCGATCTACTCAATCACAGTCGAGGGCATCGGCCATCGACTGTAAAAAGAACACAGGTGAGTACTTGAAGGTCATGTCATTTTTTCTTATGTCAACATGTTAAGATTGTTTTGTATTCAAAGTTGCATTTAAATCACATGATGCAATAATATTAGATATGCAGGAAATTGTGTAAACATTGGAACAGTTTCGTATTTTGATCTTATTTGAAAATCTAAACCATTGGTAAGGTTTTCAATTACCAATGTACTTGCAAATAAATCACCAATCCCTTTATGTATTGTTTTGTAGAAGCGGCGCATAAACCTTGCACTCGAAACAATAAGAAACGTGAAGGACCCAATAGCACTCCTAAGAATGAACCCTATCGTAAAAATGTACCAGCGCAAAGGGGCAAAAACCAACTGGACCGGAGACCACGTCCTCGAGGTTCAGCTAATTTCGCTGTGGGTGGAGCGCAGAACACCAGGTATCTGATTGACAAAATATTGGAATGTTTTGGTGTTTTTTACTAATGAATAGCAGTGTTAGCTTATGATATGGTGGTGTAACTCCCAAGGCACCAGAAATGAAGAGCACTACTTGTGCATAACAGGTGTTTGAGTATGCATTGACAAGAGATGTATGTTGCTGACATAATTGTGTTTGTGTTCGAAACTTATTAAACTTGACAGGGTGAACTGAAACTCTACACACTTGTGTAGGCCATTTTGCTGGGTATTACACTTATATATATATATAACATTATCATGTAGAGTGAGGTCTATCAGCAATAAAATAAAATAAATGTAGGTTGATTATAATTAAAATTTATTTGGTAAAGTTGTATTACAAGGGAAAATTAAAAACCAAATTGGCAAAGCTGTTTGTTGTAATTTATCAGTTAACTCTTGATAACCTTTTAAAATATTATCAATCTTTAAAAGTGTGAAGAATTAGGTTATAGTGAAGATTTGAGGTGTACTTCATAGTATTATCTTCATAATGCTTAATGTGATAAACAACTATTTTAATATCCAAATCATTATTTCTTTCTCAGATGATAAGAATCATAAATACTTCTAATCATACTGTAAATATGTTTGTTATTACAGGTTAGACAATGAGGACGAGCCTGAGATTGGCTCGGTGTTTGTGCCTGGAAGCAAAAAGCAAAATTTGAACCATTTGCTTAACTTCATGTACCCGTCCCGTGGAGGTACTGAGCGTTCTGAACGCAGAGGCCCACAAATACAACGTCGTCAATTGCAACACCGCCCTAACTATCGTCATGACCATGATCTTTATCTGCGAGCTTAGTAAGTTATCCTTTGTACTTCAGCCACTAATAGATATTTATAATCCTTTGTATGAAAGTGACTGTTTACGTTTTCACATCTAATTCTTGAAATTGTTAAATATTTAATGATTCCAAATAGAACATAATAGGCATTAATATAAAGTAAAGTGAAAATAATGCTTTTTTTACGTAGGACTTCATACAAGATATTTCCAATGTAAGTTTACTATCAACAACTTAACATTGTTTTAAAAGTAAATCATTTTAAGCGCAAGATTTTGTTAAAATAATAAACATTACCAGTATACTTTTCAAGAGCCTCTTCTAGTTGAAAGTAATTCACCTACAAGACTGAGTCATCAAAGTTGACATCATTGGTGTTTCATTTGGAGTCATCTCTGTTTGTTCATTCTATACCAAATCCAGTCTGCTTTTACTAGATAAGTATCATCAGATTTTTTATTAATTCCCTTTGTTAAATCTCAAAATATCTAATTGAAATTGTTTTCTTTGTCTATTTTCTACTAAGACTACATATACCAATAAGATTTATTAATGTTTTAGAATAAACAAACAGTTTTATTACAGTCTAGTAGTTATATTTCTGTGTGATAATCATGAAGTTGCTTTAGTTTTGTTTAGAATGTTATTAGATAAAAGAAAAATATTAGATAAAAATGGTATTAAAAAGATGTTGACTGACACAATTGTTTATTCAAAGCAACGTAACTAAGGCTAGAAACAAAATATATCAAAAAGTAGAAGAGAATAATTTTCTACAGTAACATTTGTGTATGTTTTAAACAAATGTTATTTGTTAACAGTTGTCAATTTGTGGTGAAGGAGGATGGAGATTACAAATTGAATTTGCTGGACCCTGATGTGCCTATCAAGTGGGATCTAGTGGAGGAAGTTGTAAGTATTAACTACTAAACCTACTACTAAAAGTTATGATTTTCTGGTGCATTTAACTGATTAAATATCCTCCAGCCTTAGTTATCTGTGCACCTTGGTGAGGCCCGTATTCAGGAATGTACTTGAATTGGCTTTATATGTTGATTGTAGTTTTTAAACTATTAAGTAGTCTAAATATGTAATGCCCGGGAAACAGCAATGTAAATGCACTGTTGTGTTCCAGTTTGAAGGACATTGTAGCCAGAGTAAATACTGAACATATTAAGACTTAACATCTTATGCCTCAGGATGGGAAGTCCATTAGAATTCCAAGCAATGCTTTGTAATTAATGGTGTTGTTTAGTTTTCTACTGTCCATGCGTGGTCGTATCGCTTGGCGAATGGCAAGCTGGTCTCGCTATTTGTCGCGAATGTCCGATAATCTGTATAGTCCAATATACAGATTTTGGCTCTCTTTGCACAGTAGTAGGAACCGGAAGTAGTTAGTGGTATTTTAAAGGACGCCTTTATACAATATTGATTAGTTAAAATATTTATACTATTGTATAATTTTAGAATTTATGTGACTATGTACTATGGGTTATTGCCTGAAATAAAAGCCTTAAATTTTATTTTTTATTTTAATGAAATGCAGGTAGTGAGAAGCACGGGGCGGTCAGAGTGTCCAATATGCCTGGGCGGTCCGGTGGCGGGTCGCGTGGGGCACTGTGGCCACGTGTACTGCTGGGCGTGCGTGCTGCACTACACGGCGGCGCACGAGAAGCAGCCGCCGCCCTGCCCCGTGTGCGCTACGCCGCTTCACGTCACCGACATGAAACCCACTAGGATGTTGCAATGGCCAGCTCCCGCAGAAGAAGTAACTCTTTACACCAGATATTATATTATGTTCACTTTATTTTATTGGTTACTTTTTTTATATTTTTTACATATACATATATAAAAAAACATATACGTAAAAATATATTAAAAAACATTGCAAAACATAATATTAAATATTATGTTTACTATTAATAAACTTTATGATACAAGTGTAGATAAATATGAACATTTAACATGCATCACTTGAACATACCATTAATATTTAATTGACTACTATAATAGTCTTATATTATTGTGTAGGTAACCATGCGCCTTGTACGTCGTTTACGTGGTTCCACTACAGTGGAGGTTGCGCCCCCTCGAGGTGAATTCACAGAAGCACTCCCGGAATCTATTTTGCCTCTAGAGAAAATCAATGATGCACCATTTTGCAAATTGTTTGCTGCTAATAAGGAACAGGTAAGAAGAACCTTGCTATATTTTCTCAATATCTCTAATTAAAGCCCTATAACCATTTCAAATGGGGAAAGGATAACATTTTATAATTTATTGTTTTATTTACAGGTGTATGACATTTTAAAAAGAGAAAGAAAAGAAATTGAGACTCAAATATTGGCTGAAATTGACACAACTGAAATTGTCTACTTAGAGCAGGCGTTAGAAATGCTCAAACAAAAAGAAGAAAACATAAATCTTATTGAAGACCCAAAGGTCTTAATTGAGAAAGAAAATATAGATGCACCTCCAATAATTTATGAAAAACAAAATGTGAATGAGAACAAACTTGATTGGTTTGATGTAAATGAACAAGGAGCTGCTTGTGCAGACATAATTAATAATAAGATTGAACAGTTAAACATTAATGAATCAGGACTTAATCCTGATGCACCAGTATTTACTATTAGTGAGAATAAATTACCTGATGAAGAGCTGCCGGGAGCTGAGTGTTCCAGTGTGGATACTGAAGATCCTACAGATAGCTCTGATATTACCAATATTGACAAACAAAATCAAGCCAAATACTTTTATTTCTATCAAGGTACATTGTGTTTTTAAAATTATATTTCCATATACAGAGTCCTAAGTAATATAAAATTAATTGTAAATTATGAGACTTGTAGGTCTTACAATATCTCGATTTTTTTTTTGTGGTTTACTGTAAAAGTTTAAAAATGAATCATTATAATGCAACATTTAATATTTGTGCCTAGTGAAATGTGACTAAAATACTTTGTTATTATTCTAGCTGATGACGGCCAGCAAATATTCTTAAATAGTTTGAACGTGCGCATTCTAAATGCGTCGTGGGGTTCGCTGGCAGCTGCCCCACCAGTCATCACTGGCCATGTTCTTCACCGAGAGACATTGCCACTCAGTGAGCAGGTACTTACTTATGTTTTGTGTTGTACTAAAAGTTATATTACCTTATAGTCTATACTATTATCATATCTAATTTTATTAACAGCTCTTATAACAAACTATTTAGTTTCACCCTGTTTTGTTTATATTTTTTATTAAATTATTAATAAAGAAAAAGGGAGTCATAAAGTATTGTAAAAATAATTTCGTATTTTTGTATTTATATTTAATGTTTATATAATAATATGGGAATTATTTTTTAAATTTTCAGACAAGAAAACACATGCCATATACTGCTCATCTGCCTCTCTATTGTTCATTTGACATTGTTGAATTGGACTTGCAACCACCCTATGTCACATCTTCAGCACTTGCAAATTTTTCAGGTAATTTTTATTCTTTTAAATCACATAAGCATATTGGACTGTTTTATGGGTTTATCCTGTAATAATATAAATTATTACCATAAAATAATTTAAAATGCGTCAATTTTTCAGAGGAGTTATACCGTAAAGCTCGAATTCGGGCACGCAACGAGCGCGATGAAAGACGTCGAGAGCGCGCATATCGTCGTGCCATGGAAGGACCACCTAAACCGGACTTCTCGTCTGACGTGCTGTTCCCCCCAGCGCCGCACTCGTTTTCTAGCTCCATCGATCCACCATTAATGGCTGAAACAAGAAATAAAACAACTGTTGCCATCGAAACACCATCAACAAGTGTAGGATCGCCACCATCAGGGCCTTCATTCGCCAAGGTAATATTAATGCCAGGTTATTGATATGTTTAATAACTGCCTCGGTGGCGTAGTTGTATTACGGTACGGTTACAAAGCTGAGGTCTCGGGTTCGAGTCCCGGGTCGGGCAAAGTGATATTGGATTTTTCTATTCATTATCAGCCCGGAGTCAGGAATTGAGGCCCGATATGGCGATAGGCTCGCCCCCTATCACATCGTGGGACGGAACATACAAGGCGAAATGTGGGTGTCCTAGGTGGCGCCTCTGCCTACCCCTTCGGGGATAAAGGCGTGAGTTTATGTATGTATGTATGTATGTAATAACAATGAACATTCCAGCATGGATTGTTATTGTTAAAAACCAGTTAGTTGAGAATTCTATTGCAACAATTTTGTCACAATAATTCCGATACATTTGTCAATGAATGATCAGATCATCTTTTTAAATTATATCCATGCTTAAAATTGTATGAATTTATAATTGCAGATGGCGAGTACTAGTGGTACTTGGCGCGTTCGTAAAATGGCTTCACCACCGCCGCCGCCGCCACCTCAAGAAGAAGGGGAAGAAGGCTCCTGCCCTCGCACGTTGTGCCTTAGCGATGCTATCGAAGCTGCCCTTCACGCCACGCCTTCGCCTTCTGGCAAGAAAAACAAAAAGTCCAAGCATAAGGTTCTGTTTGCCACTGGCATGCAAAGAGCGCCGTGATTCGTTCCTTATATTAGATCCTATTATGTTATAATTATATACTTCTAACAGTTTGTTATTTTGTTTCAAATGAATATTTTCAAATCTAGCTTTTAGCTTAGCAAATTCAATATTTTGCTCTCTTGGCTAATGAATTTTTGGTGGTGAAAAATGTGTATTATTACAAAAGGAAGGAAATAGAATAAAAATAGCATCTTTTATGTTACTATATTTGCAGTTTAAAATTGCATTTATTTTCGTCAATAGTAGAACTCCATGTAATCGGATGAAACTTATTTAACGTGCATACAAAGAATGTAATAAATAGAAGATGGCAAATAATGTTTTTCATTTCTACCTTAAAATGGAATCAATCTAAGTGTTTTTTTTTATTGAAAGATTTATTTGAGAAACCCATCATCATCATTACCTTAGTACAGAGTAGAGTATGGTGCAGTATGTAAATCGAACCATAGATGAAGTAGTGTTTCATACTACATCTATGAGCCGAAATAATGTAATGAAAATAGTTTTTAATTTTATGATTGGGAGTCTAGAGTAAGTCTATTTTGTTATAGATTCTTCATTCTAACTGTTGCTTTAAGGAAGTCCTCCACGCCGCGCCGTATTGTCCATGGCGTAGTCCACGAGCTTTTATTTGGTTTGGAAGGCCTATATACTTTTAAAATTCTAGTATGAGTCATCTACTATTGGCGTGTGGCGACATTTGGAACTACAAATAAAATTAACTGCCTCGGTGGCGTAGTTGTATTACGGTACGGTTACAAAGTGATATTGGATTTTTCTATTCATTATTAGCCCGGAGTCAGGAATTTGTGCCCGATATGGCGATAGGCTCGCCCCCTATCACATCATGGGACGGAACATACAAGGCGAAATGTGGGTGTCCTGGTGGCGCCTCTGCCTACCCCTTCGGGGATAAAGGCGTGAGTTTATGTATGTATGTATGAAAATAAAATTAAAAATATTTATATTTATAACCCGTCGGAATGCGTGACACTGTTGATCCTGGCTTACAGGAGTTGCAGTGGCGGGTGTGAGGGCGGGACAGTCTCCTATAACCCGTCGGAAATATTTATTTATTTATTTATTTAAACTTTTTATACATGTTGTATAAAGGCGGACTTAATGCCTTGGGCATTCTCTACCAGTCAACCTTTGGGTGATGCAGAGATTATACAAAGTAGGTGTTATTACTAAATGTAATAAAGTGCAAATAAACATACATAAACATAATATGTATATACATATCTAGCTACATACCCATACAATATATAAATATAATACATACACATAATATACAATATAGGCGTATATATATATATATATACATATATAAATATTATATATAAAAATATAATGGTAAAACTTAATTTGACGATTCTGCGATTTGTTTAAGGAGAAGCTCGCGGACCTTCACTTTAAATGCATAACGATTCCGGCATGTCCTGATTTCGAGGGGGAGCGCATTCCAAAGAAGTATGGACTGTATTGGGAAAGAAGAATGTAAGAAATCAGTAGTGTGGGAAGGACACTGGAGAAGTAAATTGTGGGTTGACCGAAGATTCTTATTGTGGTTGCAACCGAGATACTGAAAGAAAGGAAGTAAATAAGATGGAGGGGAAGGGGAGACTAGAATAGAGTGCAAAAGAGTAATTGCGCGTAGACTACGACGCTGGCGAATGGGCAACCACTTAAGTAGAGAACGGCAAGCCGACACATGGTCATACTTACGAAGATTAAAAATGAAACGAATGCAGTTATTAAGAAGTCGGTCAAGTTTGTTGAGAAGATCTGCATTCAGGTCAAAATAGCACACATCACCATAGTCGATTAAGGGAAAAATTAGGGATTGCACAAGCATTGTTTTAGTTTGCGAAGGAAGAAAATTCTTCAGACGATATAGAGAACGAAGGGAATCGGTCACTCGACGGCAGACGTAGGTCACCTGGGTTCGCCAATTCAAAGTTGAGTCGATATGTAGCCCAAGGTCTTTGACGCTAGAAGACAGTGGAATTACTGACCCGTTGTAAACCAGTAGTGGAAGACTGGTTACGTCAATCCTGCTTATCAATCGCTGGCTACCTACAATAATCGCCTGACATTTAGAGGGGTTCACTGTGAGTCCAAACTCATCAGACCAGTTCTTGATGTATGTCAGATCTCTGTTGATCATGTCGAACGCGGAATGTAGGCAGTTGATGTTGGCATGAGTATAAAGTTGCAGATCATCGGCATATAGGTGATACGCACAATGAAGATTCTGGGTTATGAGATTAATAAATATAGAAAATAAAAGAGGAGAGAGTATACCGCCTTGAGGGACACCAGATTCAAGGTCACACCATACTGACGAAATTTCGCCAAGATGCACCGCTTGCTGACGCCCTCGAAGATAACTTGAGAACCATTCCAGTGCATCCGATGAGATCTTGAGATATGAAAGGATGGACAACAGGATGTCGTGACTAACGGTATTAAAGGCGTTCGAAAAATCTACCAAAACCAGTACGGTTACTTTGGCATCCTCCATGCCCACCCTTATATCGTCAGTCACTTTAAGGAGAGCGGTAACCGTGCTATGGCCAGGCCTGAATCCAGACTGCATTGGACTTAAAAGATTATTGTAGTGCACAAACTTGGCCAACTGCCTGTGTGCACAAGCTTCAAGCACTTTGGATAGGAAAGGAAGAATGGAAATAGGACGGAAGTGGGTAACGAGAGATGGGTTAGGGATTTTGGGGAGTGGGATAACATGAGCTTTTCGCCACAAAGATGGAAAGACACTGGTGGTGAAAGAGAAATTAATTATATGAACTATGGCAGGGAGAAGATAATCTAGGATTGGAATTATCATACGACGACTTATTTGGTCACAACCGACCGCATGAGACTTGATACTAAGGATGGACTTTTTAATCTCATCGGCTGCAACTGGAGAAAAGTGAAAGGAATCAATGTTAGGACGGGGAAGATCAGCTAGATAGTTCAGAGTTCCAGATGTGACTCGGTGATCCAACGGACTACTTTTCGAAAAATGACGATTAACATCATCCGGGTCGATGGTCCACTGACAATCTGGACATTTTTGCTTGCCAATACCCAAAGTCTTTAGAAACTTCCAGATGTTAGCGGGCGAGGAAGAGGAAATATTATCAAAAATATATCGGCGTTTGGTATTTCGTATCACCTGATTACACCGATTCCTTGCAACCTTATAACGAGCCCAGTTATCCTCAGAGCGATTGTGTTTAAACTTCTGGAATGCCCGATCCCGACGTCTCATCGCCCTCCGAACATTTGTCGTCATCCACGGAATGGGAGGACGCTTCAGTTTTGTCCTTTTAACTGGAGCATGGATGTCGTACAATCCAATGACAGTGGAGTTGAAAATGTCAACTTTTTATATCTGTGAAACTAGCTGGAATGCGGTTCACATTTAATTTTTTTGTGTTCCCCTATCTACTGTGTTATTTTACATTAAAAACGTTTTGAGATGGATGCGAATTCTATTTTTTATTCTTTTGTCTATTTTATTTCAATTTGTATAGCCTACATTTTGAATTTGCTGAACTTATATATTATGTTTCAATGACGTCAATTATTCAGGTCCACAGATATTTCCGACGTACAATACGAGTAGCTCTTTGACATAATAATGTTTTCATAATATAAACAATAAGGATTTATACAAGTAGTCTAATAGTATTAACAGGCTGTTGGTATCAAGTATATTATGAAGTCAGACTGAATCCTTATCTATAGCATCTAAGGGCCGAAATTACTACCTACATAATACCTAAATAATCTTGATCGCAGTCTGAAAGACTCCAAATGTAGACGAATTGGGTTAAAAGATTCGTCAAGCCCACCTGGAACTTAATTAGATTAGAGTATTTCGGGAATCGATAATTGGACTGAGTTCGCTATGAAGATCGTTAATTATTAATTTCTGCAATAATTCCACGAGTGTCAATCGCTACGTAGCATAAGGTGTGTGCTTTGTCAGCAGGGGAGAGGCGCCCGCACAGATTACTGGGCGCCCGTACTATTCCATAGTTGCTTAGTGTGAATCCGGGTCAACGTGTCGCAGCCGTCTCCAACTTGAAAGGGGAGGAGAGGACATTGTAGTCCCATAATGGCGTTTTAATTTGGCATTTAAAAAACAATGCTTAAAATATGTCTTATTTATAAAGTCTAAATCAATGTAGGTACTGAATGGTATAACGACCCTGAAAATATTTCGTTCCAGTTGATCGATAGAACTTAATAATTCCGCGACTACGGAGTACCTGCGCCCCTACGGTGCGCACCAGAATCGATCACATAGCTATTCGTGGGTTCAACGTTTAGGAGGATTGTAAAGTCTGAAGGCCTAAGCAATTGGGTATTTGACTGTTGTGGCAATAAATTATAAAATCTGTTGCATATGATAGCTTTTTGGTAAACAATAATTATAGGTATTTTTATTTGCATTTATCTAAATTATAAATATTTAAATTGTCTACAATAAGTTTGCCATTTTTTATCTGTTGATTAAATGTAACAAAACACGACAAGCTGTCATTGTGCAGCGTGTGATGTCACGATTTACAATTTTCATTCATCTCTGCCACTAAGATTTATAATTTCACCATTTATAAAGCGTGACGTAACTTTTTCAAAGTCACGTGACCTACCGTTTTGGTGACATATATGATGATAAAACTGAAAAATATGTTTATTCGTTATAAACAACTCTTTAAAAATAAATTAATAGTTTGAAGAGGTATAGAGTGATTATATCTAGACTTTAAAACACTTTTCAGAAATTAGTCAAATAGCCAATTGCCGCCTTTGTCTTTAGAGAGAAATAATAACTATCATTGAATTTGATCCATATTTATTTGTCGAAAATTTTTATAGGCCTGTGTAACTTAATTATTTCTTATATATATATATATATATATATATATATATATATTTTTTGTATCTATAAGTTTGTATTATATTTGACATGTCTTCGTAAATGCAAACCGTCTAGTGATACCAGATTTCATAAAACTGTCAAATTATTTGTTCCCACATGTCAAAATAGGATTGATTTTAGATTTACGTTCTGTATTATTTTTCTATATAAATGGAATATCTTAAATAAAGTTTTGTAGGAATTTTATGGCGTTGTATTAAGATAATAGGATGAGGACATCTAAGAAAACATATAATTTCGAGCCCTTTAAGGTTACCCAAGTAAAATGTCGCGGTATCGAACACCCGAGGCCTCGAAGCGGCCACAGAATTGCATGTGACGATGGGAATATATATTGCTTCGGTGGTTACAATCCATCTTTGCCAGTGCCAACTGTTTCAAGAGAGGATGCTACGTGGACCCCAGCGCGACCGCTTTTTAAAGAGCTATGGAGTTTTTCACTAGTCAGTCGAAAATGGAAACTACACAGAGTGCTGGAGAATATGCCCGACGAACTGGCATCAAATGCTATGTATATGTCTGGGCGTTATTTAATGGTTGGTAAATAAATTCATTATTAAACAACATACAATGCAAGTGTCTTATAGTTTATACATTTTTTGTTTAATTGTAGATATTCGGAGGAACTGGTGCTCCTTTTGGCAATAAATGCAGTAACGACGTGATTGTATGGCGAACACACTCTGGTGATGCCAGACTGAAAGTGTTGAGTGTGACTGGCACCAGGCCCCCTGGACAGTATGGACAAGCGGTGCTCTGTCATGATGGCTACTTTTATACTGTGGGGGGCACAAACGGATTTGCATACAATTGTGATATTTATAGGTGAGTTGACTGATAACAATTAAGTAGCATTACATACCATTACTGGTGTTTGTCATACTGATAGATATGGAAATCATTAAAAAATATATAATGGTATTAGTGGGTTTAATATTATTAATTAATAGCTATTTTTTTCTTCCTTTTTATGTTCAACTGCACAAATAACATTAAATTTCAGTGCAATACTCTACTAAATGTACAGGAGCTGTATATGTGTGCAATCCATATTAAACAATTATTGGTGTATTTTTTATCATCTTTTAAGTCTATTCTTTTCAATGGTATATATATACAGTTGTTTGGAAGTGGTTGCCCATAGGGATAAGAATGGCATTTGTTTCACTTATCATTAAAGTTTATGTACAATAAATTGTTATGGCTTTTTATTTAATTCTCTTTGTCTGTTATGAAACTGAAGTTTTTGCATAAATTCAATAATTTCGATTAGCTAATGGGGATTTTTATTTGATATTGTGATGATGTTTACTAAAATATTTTCTGATGCTAAGGAAATACAATGTCCATTTGAATAATACTAAAGTCATTAAATACATGCACAAGCACTAAAAAAGTAATTTCTTTACAGACTGGACCTGCAGTCACTAGTTTGGGAATCAGTGTATGTTGGAACAGGTAGAGATGGTGAACCCATTGGAAGATACAGGCATGAGGTGGCCCGTGTTGGAAACAAGCTCTACATTATAGGTGGAGGTACAGGAGATTGGGCATTTGAACTCATGGAAATACCTGTATTTAACATTGAAACTAAGAAATGGTCCATTATGTCACCAAAGGCTGATGATAGTCAAAAGAACACAGTGGCACCATTGCCAAGAAAATGCCACAGTGCTGTACAGATTGACACACCAAATGGTGTCCAGGTGTTTGTTGCAGGGGGGTCAGACGGACAAACGGTTTTTGAAGACATTTGGAGACTCAACATGACTGATTTGCAATGGACACTTATGCAGAAGACAGTTTTACCACATCCTTTGTATTTCCATTCATCAACAGTCACATCATTTGGGTGCATGTACGTGTTCGGAGGCATTGAGCCCAGAGACAATTCTACATGTAGGAATAATATATTATATAAAGTTTGGTTATGCATACCAAAGCTAAGCGAAATATGCTGGGACGCTATAACTACGTTTCACCCTAGATTACATCGGATACATAAACAGGGATTAATTAATTTGGGCATACCAATACATTTTGTAAGTAGGATATACCCAGATTGAAAAGTTACATTCTTTGATGTGTTCTGAATTTTTGAAACATCAAATGATATTTATTTATGAATGTTTTTGTGTTTTACAGTGACTTTTTGTTGACCCACACCATTTTTGTTTTGAGTTTGACAAATATTAAAGTTATACTTATGTTTAGCAGTATATGGGTGTATTCTGTTTACATTAATACATATGTATGTGAAGACTTGTGTGAGCATGCTCTTTTATTTTATGTACCATGGTGTTACTGCAACATTCTTTGCTATTTTTATATAGCTATCAAAATAATTTAATATGACACAATAAGTAGATAACTGTGCTTCATCTATTAATATTACATTATGTATAATTATTAAAAATATTGAATATTTTATTACCACTTTAGACCGTGGGATGCTATGGACATAGTACAAGTTTATATTTATCTCATCTTGGCGAAATTCGACTTTACTATTTTTGAATGACGTTAAGTTACTTGATATGGTAAAATATCTTAACTTTACCTGTTTCTACTACCAGACTAAAACCTATTTTTATAAATTATACTATGTAAACTGATGCATTTTTTTAAATTATCCTTCAGCGAGAGTAGAGATAAGCTGTTAATGTGTAATCAATAAATGTACTACATGTTTAAAAATAAAAACATAGTTACACAATTTGAAATACGCGACTCATAAACTAAGATGATAATACAGTATATTCCTATTCAATAAATACATGTTAATACATATTTGATTAAATTAGTGTACAGATTAGTGATGGTAAGCAACTATAGGAAACATTGATATATTACATGTCAATTTTATTTGTTTTAATGGCTCAAAAATCTTTGTAAATAATATTATGGTGAGTTTTAACAAAACCTTGATAATATAATGTTCATTCAGTTTAACTCTTTGTGTTTTGTGTCATTGTGCATTGGAGTTAACTGCGAAACATTCGTCTATTTTTGATTTCTTACACTACATATTTGGAGATGATTTTTTTTTAGCGTAATGAACCGAGTGACATTAGTTGCTGACCATCCCATTGTAGTTTTCAAATACAGTGTCTTGATGTTAGTTGTAAAATAAATGTGCATAGTCTGTTATTAAAATAGTGTACCTATGTTAGTTGCTAAATATAAAAAAGGAATCAAGTCGACGGATCTCGATAATCGCATTCAATTCAGTATTAGAGAAATCAATTGTTTGTGGTTCTGCTACATTGTACATCCTACAAAATATTCAAAGATAATGTTATCATAGATTGTAATTATGTACTAGATATGGTTTTAATCGCATAATAGAGCAGTACTTAATACTCATCTTTATTGTGGCTGTAAGGACTTTAATAGATGCCTAATCAGTTTGTTCTATACTTGATAATAAATTGTGTCCAAATGGTGTCAATAACTTATTTGATTTTCCTTTATGAGTAAAGACTAAATGACAATGATTTCAACAGATACATAGTACAATAAAAAAAATACCCACATTTGGTGGCGTAACTAGATCTAGATTATTGTACGCCCCGTCAGATTCCGTAACTATGTCTTTAGAAATTGTTGTAGTTGATCCCTTTTACCACAGTCTATTATAGCACTGGTGACGGGGCCTATGCCTTAAGCTACATCTGCTATAGGATATTATGCCCCCTAGACAAACAGCCCCCTTTTTACGATAAGTCCATTTACTTCTCGTTTCACTGCTTGTTTCTCGCCCTCTGCCCCACAGAGTTTAATAAATTAGAAATTCTTGAGCAATGCCAATCAAGAACCAATCTACATCATCAATGACACACATATGGTAGACATGAAAGCAACTGTATTCTAATTCATTTAAAATAAAATTACGTCATTCACTGTCGCGACTGCGGAAAAACAATGAGAATTTAGAGACACCATTGAATAGGTATTTCATGTTCAGATAGGATCACGCTACCTGGGTGTCTTGGTACCTATTGCTTGAAGGCCAAATTATGAACATTACTTCTTTTTCTATAGTTTCTATAATCAGTATCTATTTCGCGTCTCCCTAAATGTCGGGTCTCCAATCACGATTGCATTCGGATGTTGCCGCTCTATTTATACTAATCGGGAGTTTAATCTGATCTAATTCTACTGCCCGACATGCGACAAACGTGAATAGTTTTATGCAAATTCGTAAGCGAGCACATTGGCATAGACAAACCACCCGGCAAAACCCGGACCCGTTAAGAAATATGCATCGGATAACTGTAAATTGTTTTATAGCAAACCTTAACACACTTAAGCTTTACAGCATTGCCCACTAGATTCAAGGCGACGAGGCATATGCAAACCAGCATTTATATCAATGCTCGCCAACCTTGTGCGGCATACACTACATCCCTTCTTTCTTTTAAATTTTTAATAAATTTATTATATTTCGGTGCCTGTACGATCAAACTATTTAATATACTCGTAAATATCTCGTATCTAAATGCCTCCTGATTGCCTCGGTGGCGTAGTTGTTCGACGGTACGGTTACAACGATGAGGTCTCGGGTTCGAATCCCGGGTCGGGCATATTGGATTGTCTATTCATTATCAGCCTGGACTCCAGAGTCAGGAATTGAGGTCCGATATGGCGATAGACTCTCCTTCCAACACATCCAGACAAGATGAATCGTGGGTGTCCATACCAGGAAAACCTCTGCCTAGGTATCCCTTCTGGGAAAAAAGGCGTGAGTTTATGTATGTAAATCTAAATCCGTGCAATTTCATGAATGTACATACTTATAGTCAATTTAATAAATAAATTTCACTGAACATTTGCTCATGCACAAAGTTTAATATAGTACCTACTGTTCTGTGGTCACAGGCATAGTCCTGGCTCAATAAAGTTGCCAAAACTATGAGGAGCAACAGAAACTACGAGGCATTTTTAAGTCTCGCAATGGATATGAGTTAAAATATGCGCGCGTACTTTGTCGCGCTGCGGGGATCGAACTCGCCCCTTTTTGCTTCCAAGTTAGTTCTTTACCAACTATACTTTGCAGATTATAATCAATTGAAGCGGAGCTCTTATATGGTAGATTGTTTTGCTGAGTGATCACATCAAAGGCCGTTTGTTTGTTTTCTGCTTGCAAGAAGATTTACTAGTACTTAGTTCTTACGAAATGAATGGTAGTCTTTTAAGTTTCATTTTGGATGAGAGATAGATTATACAAATAAAATAGCAATAAATAAATACACTCAACAGCCACACACATAGTCCTAACCCCAAAATATGACACAACATCGTGACTATTAGAAACTATGAGACTTTTCGGTCTCACTGACATCCGGAATTAAAACGAACAGCTACTTATAAATCACATAAACATTTGCCGATGCGGGTATCGAACCCGCGGCCTCGGATTTCCATGCTGGCGTCTAACCAACTGAGCCTCGGAGGCTAAGGAGATGTTGCTTTTGTATATTTAGGTACTTAGATTACAGGACGTTTTCCAATCCCAGAATTCTGGAATTGACGGAATGCGATACCGGATAACCCCTATATAATATATTACGTAGCTGCCTATATGTTACCACAGAACAACATTTGACTGTTCTATGTATGTTATCATTAGACTACTTATTGGTAGGATGATATTAAATATACATATGTATTTAATTGCAATTATATTTCTACATTGTAACAATAGTTCGTATAGGTGCATCAAAAATATATTAAGAATAGTTACATGTAATTTACCAATAGGTATTAAAATATCAACATATTTTAATACCTATTGGTAATATAACATCACTCTTTGTATGAAACGCAAAATTACTTCCGTATGTTGACACTTGTCCTTGATAACGGCACTGGTCGTCATTCATCACTAAAAGCCGCTGGCTAGCTGGCTCGCTGGCCGTAAGTCGCAACAAGTGCTAAGCGGCAAGCGCGTCGGCGTAGGGCGTGCGCCTGGATGAGTGCCGTCGTCACTATTTCGCGCCAATTCGCGCCCGCAGTGATGGGAAGCGCGCCTCACGAGCGGGACACGCTCGCCTCACCCGCTACTCTTCGTGATTCGAATTCGGATAACCGATAATACTATTGTTTTGGATTCGAAAGTTTGATAGTCGCTAATGCAAAATTGAGGTACAATTCCTTAGCGTCAAAATGAATAAATGTACCTGCAACGCATTGAGCTCCACGTTATCTGCATTCCATTAAAGTGTAAAGTTTCACACAGTTTAGTTATGTGGTCAGTTTTAGAATGTAAATTACAATGCGACGTGCGGAGTATCCCTCGAAGAAGATCTTAAGCAATGGATATGGCAGAAGATCTTGTAGTTTCGTCGACGCCGGGGTCGGCTCCTCACCGGTCGCCCACACCCGAACTTCACGCGGCATATACGACTTTCGAAATTTTGGTGGCTTTAGTGGCAGTTATTGGCAATGCCATGGTAATGTTTGTGTTTCGCCGTGATCGGAGGTTGAGACGGCGTACGAACTATTACATCGTCTCTCTAGCAGCAGCAGATTTTCTAGTCGGACTTCTGGGAATACCATTCGCGATTTTGGCTTCCGTGGGGTTGCCGAGGAACCTGCACGCGTGTCTGTTCACCGTGTCACTGCTGGTGATGCTCTGCACCATCAGTATCTTCTGCCTGGTGGCCGTGTCTGTAGACCGCTACTGGGCGATCCTTCACCCCATGTGCTATTCGAGGAATGTGCGAACCAGGACGGCTATTGGTAAGTTTAGTATTAAATCTTGTAAATTTTGTGAATGAAACAGTCCCCTGTCCACGCCGAAATGAGCGAGCTTGTTTTATTATCTATAATCTGATATCGTCGTGTGGCAGAGGTCAATTCAGATGTTCATTTTATTGTCACTTCAGTGTCATTAGTATTTGAATACAATGGGCATCAACACCATAAAATATTTTCATAAGATGATGAAACAATATATAATGGTATATTAGTTTTATAATCGTTTATATTCAATTGTATAGTCGTATAATATAAATCAAACAGGAGTCGTAAACATTCCGCATTTAACGCATTGGAAAATTAGATTTCCACAGATTTTTGTGGCGTTATGATACTTTGTATGAGTGTATGTTGTATTTAAAAGCTTACAATAATTTTATTTGACTAATTATAGCTATAGTACATCATTGAAATTATACTTATTGGACAACAATTTCCTTCCGTTTATTGTACCGGTAGGGAAATTAATTGCACGATTCATATTTACGTGGAACATTTTTCAGCGATAGAGTTCTATATGAAGAAAGTTTACTGGATATTATTGCAAATATTACATATTATTTGCTGAAATCGCTTCGCCATTTCCCTAGAAATTGTTTTTTTTTTATTTTAGATTTCAATTTTTAGTTAAAATAACTTAATATATTTCTAACTAATTTGCATTTTTATAGTGATTCAAAGTTATGAAAAGGAGCGTATCTACTTATATTATACCGGGTATACCAAGACTGCGACCGAAAACGAAGCCAGGTGGTAATTTTAGTGGTTACTGACACAAAGCAGCTGATAATTTCAACTGTTTTAAATCACAAATTGCCTCGGTGGCGTAGTTGTATTACGGTACGGTTACAAAGCTGAGGTCTCGGGTTCGAGTCCCGGGTCGGGCAAAGTGATATTGGATTTTTCTATTCATTATCAATCCGGAGTCAGGAATTTGTGCCCGATATGGCGATAGGCTCGCCACCTATCACATCGTGGGACGGAGCATACAGGGCGAAATGTGGGTGTCCTGGTGGCGCCTCTGCCTGCCCCTTCGGGGATAGAGGCGTGAATTTATGTATGTATGTATGTATGTTTTAATATCATTGTTTGTGTGATAAATTGTGTTTTTGTGAAAATAGTAATTTAAACCATTGCTTAAATTAAAAAGGTGTACATTATTTTTTTGGGAAAACTTGTATTTCTCACTCAAATACAACGATCAGTAAAATTACAAAAAAAAGATTTTTTTTGCAAAATTTTTAGTTGCATTGTGTCTGAAGTCACTAATAATACCACCTGGCTTCGTTTTCGGTCGCAGTCTTGATATACCCATACATAGTAATGGATTTTGATGTAGGTTCATCAAAAATAATAGAATATTAGAAATTCATAAAGTCTAACTAAATTATAACTGAAATGGTATATACGGTAATTGTATACAAATTGTCTGGTCAATTATTTTGCTAGTTCAGTAATTTGGATGTTGACATAAATGTAGGGCTTCCTATCAATTTACGTCATGGGTTAAATGAAATTCTATTCTGAATGTAATCAATAGCTCCTAACGCATTATTTGGTTATGTATCATTTTATATCTATTGTGTTTGTGTGCTCTTTTTTATGGCAGCCTCCGTGGCGCAGTGGGTTAGACGCCGACTGTGAAACATGAGGCCGCGGGTTCGATCCCCGCACCGAAACAAATGTTTGTGTGATCCACAGGAATATGTTTCGGGTCTGGGTGTTTGTGAGACCGAAAAGTCTCTCGTAGTTTCTGATACCCACGACACAAGACTCGATCTTAGTGTGGGGTCAGGACTATGTATGGGAATGTTGGGTGTCTTTATTTTATTCTAGAAGACTTATGTACTAGAAGGCAAAGACCGAAATATTAGTCTAGAGTTATTTTGTTGCTAGTCTTGTTTACTTTTTTGTTTTAATTTAAGCTAATCGTTTATTCAGTCATTAGAGAACGGCAATGGAATCTTGTTTTAATTAAAGTTTGTTACTTACTGCAGCTTCATTTTAAAAATATTGTGGTAGATTATATCTTTTATAGATGTTTTTTTTAGAGGATTAATGAATTTTAAAGAAAGAAAGACAACGTAAAATGTTGAATAGCGACATAAATAGCTATACGTAGATATTTTTTGGACATTCAATTTTAATTGTTCTTATTATCTTAGTAAGATAGAAACGACTAATATTTTAATATTCTTTAACTTTTGTATGCTTCTATTTAAATCAGTGCCAATCGGAGCATTGTTAGTTTTATTGCGTTGGTCTGTCAACCTTCGAGTTCCATCGATGCGGACAAGTGTTTGTGGTCACTGGATCGGATTATATTTATAACAAGTCCACCGCTACTTGGAGTTTCTTCGCGGTTTTTGATTTACCGTTCTATTTCCTATGTAATTAGCCAGATCAAATGTTTAATTAATCGATCTTTTAAATCGTAAAATGTTACTTGTAAAACAGTTATGAACCAAAAAAAGTTGGTAAAAAACAAAAATGGTCCAAATTGGTGTAATAAGTAATAACGGCTGTGAACCGTGAACAGCGTGGAGATTCCCGGGTCGGGTAATCCGTTTTCTGAGAGTTTTATTTAAATATATTTACATTATGTACCTCGTATAGTCTACTTACATTAATAAGATTAAAGTGGGGAAAAGAAATACTTAGTGAAATCAAATGACGAAAGTTTTGTTCTATAAGTATTAAATTTTTATTTGTTTGTTTACTTATTCTGACCGCTACCAACTGCCAACATTAATGTAAAAAGTACCTAACTATATCCAAACGCCACTTAAATGTTATATTGCACCTAACTACGCAAGTCCCGCTTAAATGTACTGAGTAAGTGCGACATGGGTATTTAAGTGCAACTTAATATTTGAATGGCGTTTGAGTATTTGGGCGTAAATCTTCAGAATTCTGAAAAGAACTTTCAAGAACGCGTAACTTTAAATGATCGACGGTCGCTTTTCCTAGATTTAAGTTACCTACGCATTTATTAAATTCTAGAGAGATGCGCCATATACAAATAATATTTACAAATTACTCATATTCCTAAAGTTTTCGGGCATAATTAAAAAATGAAATATGAGCCATTAACTAGAATATTGTTTACCTATTTCCAAGAGTTGAACGAGTTACCATACAAAAATGTTTATAAGAATTTAACTACTATTAGAGACCTTCGAAATTTTTTAGGTATCTAAGTATTATAAGAGCGACCACAAATTAAAAAAAACTATAAACACCTGAATTATATTTTCTCTTATAAGTAATTATTAAGTAATTGCAGATTCATTGGAAATATTCCAGCGTATTTCTTCACATTGACAATATCTATGTTCTAAATTGAATTTATATATATAAATTAATACACCCAACAGTCACATACACAGTCCCGACCCCACACTAAGATCGAGTCTTGTGTCGTTATATCCGAATCAACGAGAGACTTTTCGGTGTTACAAACACTCAGACCCGAAACAAATGCCTGTGCATCATTAAAATATTTATTTAGATGCGGAGATCGAACTCACGCTTTCGTTTCACAGGCGGCGTCTAACCAAACTGCGCCACGGAGGGTTTTTCATGGTTTCTTTTCTCCTTCTATCGCTTTTCCTTCCCCTTTTATTGGCAACGCATCTAGAATCCATATTATGTTGTAGATTTTCATAGGCGGTAATTAGTTACGATCAGATGGAGTTTTTGCTCTTTTTCTGGACCTGTGCAATAAAAAAGGGTTGCGTAAAATGTTCAGTTCCATCAAATTATTTGGTATAAGTTTTACAGTACAAATTAACATTATTTTAGCGGAATCAGGTAGTTTCCACGGAGGGTTTACGTCATGCAAATGTCCGGTCGTAAAATTATAAGCCGAAACATTCTGTAACATGTATTAAAACCATATTGCTGAAACCTACGCACGCTGAAAGAGTGTATGAAGAAAATGTGATTGAGTACTTATTAGGCAGTATATAATAATAATAATATATTTTAAATCATCTACCCACAAGTTCTGGTAAATATTGCAAATGTTCTGTATCACCTGTTTGTGGGCTGTATTTCGTAAATATTTATTCCACAATACATTCAATGACTTTCTTGTAATGCATTCCCAAACATTACATCATGATGAATATCCGCTTTTATAATCTGAGCCATAAATATTGATCAAAGAAAACCTATATTTAAAGTGCATTAAGCTCGCACAAATTTCACAATCATCATTTATCATAATTAATTTGTATTTTTTTCACTACCGCAAATAGTAGTATGAAGTAGGACCATGTATTATGCAGTAACGATGTTTTAAAAAAAGCTATTAATGGTGAGATGCTATTAACATCGGTTCCCGTACTATCAACACTATAAATTACTAATGTTTATTTTGCGGGCACATATGGTTACGGGTTAGGCCTGAACGATTTTTCGTTAACACCTACATTTGGAAATGACGTAATGACGTGAAAATACATTCAAAGTAACAGTAAAGAGCATCGGGAAAGGTCACATTATAATTAGAGTGTGTGTCGATAGATAAAAACGATTTCACGGTTCATGAAAGTGGTAGAGCGCTTCTGTAATTTAGACTGTAGTCTTTTCGAATAATCGGACATTAAATTATGTACCTACTAAAACGGTTTTGGTGGTTAGTTGATAAGCAAATTGGAAACGCGCAAATTTACGAATGCCATATGACGGATTGGACACATTCCTGGTTGTTTTGCAATGAACACAAATATTATTCATCAGCTTCTTATCACCAGCTCTAGGATTTCTGGCCATCCTACATAGGTATTAAAAGAGGTAATAAAGCAGTCGCCTTATGTCGGTTTTCAATAAGATAATGTTACCGAGCGAACCGATCCATTAGTGTTGCTTTACCAATCAAGAGCCGAGCTCTACCCCTTTAAGCGGATGAACTATCGTAAAATAACGTGAAAAAATATCGATTGCTGCTGATTTGATTTGATTGCTTGTTGCTGGGCTGCGATCTTTAAATTCTTACATATTTTCTGCCTCCTTTTCTTCATCCATTTAACGGTTGGCAACGCAATTATGATCCAGTTCCTGAACATAAAAACCTTGTGGAATTAATAGGTTCGTACTAAAACGACCTGATTTAATCATAATACTTATCTGCATAATAATTGGTAAAGGGTTTCATGAATATAAGGAAATGCTTGGGTTACCAGCCCTGCTAATGTCAACGACCACACAAACTCCTGAAGGCGCGTTTTATTTGTTTGCTATAACCATTTTCTTAATTGAAAGTATGTCCATTAACGAAATTGTAACATTTATTTGTACAAACATGCGTAAATATGTACTCGTATGTATGTATGTATAAGTATTAAGTACATTAGGTAATAAGCGTGGGCAGCGAAGAGACTTGTCGATTTTGACGCCCATATTTTTCCAAGCCTATTTTTTCCCAAATGTGATAGGGACGAACCTATTACCATACCTAGCTCTAATTCCCGTCCCAAGAATCTCGTTTAAGATTCCTCAAGCCGAAATTCACGAAAAAAGAGTTACCGACTCAAAACCCGCACACCTTGCGGTACACTGTTCATGCACGCTGCCAACAGACCAATGAGGCGTCAGGCGAAAACAAAAGCATTAGACAAAGCAAAAATAATTTTATTACTGACGCAGTCAAAGGTACAAATTATTTTTTGTAATAAAACGGCGCATCATGTAAAATAATATTAGAAAAAGCGCACATACAATATACATACGTACATAAGTGTAGAATATGATAATGAAACTATTACGAGTTTATAATTTATATTAAGGTGTAAAACTATAAAATAAAATAATATAGAAACCATAATTGTTAAGAATTTTATGTGGGCGTATACTGTTTGAAATAATAACGCCTGTAGCCACAGTGCAGTGGATACAGTAAGGTGGGATTTGAATTAAGCAAAACATCTGCAATTGGTTTTAATGGATGCACCAGTAAATTACACATGAAGTTGTAGAAAATGACCGCACTATGTTCATAAAGTTATCGTTCATGAAGATATGAGTAATAAAATAGATCTAGTATTGATAGTCAAAAAAGGGTTAATAGTGGTGTTGACAAAAAATGAAAAAATTTACGGCCTTATTCATAGACAGATTTAATACCTATTTTAGTTATCGAATAGTTTGTCTTCTTTGCTCAAACTGAATTCACTAGAAATAGATATTTCAATAGATACCACTGAAGTCATCGTCGATCTTTTGAAGAGATTTAAGCAAAGTGTAATTTTTAACATAAGACTTATTACTCTTTGTGTTTAAGTATATATTTTTTATTCTATGTAAAAAATATTAGACCAATGTTACTTTACTGTTTTCTCTTTTTCCTATTCAAATTGTACATCCTGTAATGGCTGATGACGATTGATTTTTATACAAATGTTCAATGTATTTCTACGGCTTATAGTATTTATACGCATTCTAAATTGACAGCTTAAACAATTTATTTTGAAATTATCTGTAATATTTGGTTTTCCCAGTTTGCCATTAGACGTGAATCATCTGTTTCGCCCATTGGTTTGCGATCATCGTTAAGTTTTCAACACATCTAAACATAACATTACTTCTATCAATCGGCTATTGTCTTTTATTTTAATCATAAAATCTATTTTATGTTGTGAAAGTGTTTGTCTTTCTTGCATAGGCATAGTTTATGTGCCGGAAAGCGACATAAAATATTTCTTATCCAGAATGTACGATTTCTGTAGGGTACTATATGCTCGTACGCACACTATCACGGGTGAAATCTTGCTCACTTCGTAAAGACAGCAAATTATTAACATTACTCCCACGTGACATATTTACGTACTTATTTTTAACAGCTTGCTACAACAAATATCTTAAAATACAGGTTAGTCATGTTCGTTTGAACGGTAAACGCCTCCGTCTATGAGCATGTTAAGTGGCTCAAATGCCCAAGGACCTTCTGCATGATCACAATATATCCGTGACAATGTACAGAAACACTCAGGAAATTGTCCATCTGGATATCTGACAGGAAGCGGGCGCTTTGTGCGGAGGCGCGGTCTTCACTAGCGGACCGCTATTACGTCGCGTTTGTAACGGCGAATTATCACTATGTATAAATATTACAATACCTGATGTCTGATATAGCGAGAGCCCAGACAGCAGCCAATAGAATTGTCAAAATGGAGGTGGCAAGTTCAAGTCTAGGGCATACATTGACAGTTTGAAGTTATGGTTGGTGGATTGAGAATGGAAAGATATTGGGAAACCTTGCATACTCCTATTATCCATAAAAATATGTGAAGTTCGCCAACTCGCACTGGGCCAAGCTGGTAAACTAAGATATAACGCCTTTAAATAAAATTACAGGCTCCTGCCAAGCAATGGAACTTATATAGGTTCAAGGATGAAAAAGACGGTGAATGGTGATCATACAAATGCCTAATTATTGAACAATTACACAATGTTTTCATTATTTGTACAATAATTACATTTCATCAGGTTACTGATTAAAATTAGATTTACAAATGTGATAGGTATTTGTAGAGTCATTTACACGAGTTGAAATCATGATTTATTACTTGACATGTTTCTATATGTCCATTCCTGAAAAACAACATGCGCAACAGCTATGTAATCGATAACACATGCAGTTTTCCACCCCTCGGGTGAATGTACGCGCCATTCATTTATTTAGTCATGTCGGTCGGGATGGGGCGACAGGTTGGCGCCATCGGGTCTGTCATGGCGCCAAATCGCCTCATTTTCTGAACTACGGCAGTCGCGCGCCGGGACTCGGCCTTCGCGTTGCACCATGAAGTTCCTCGGCCCATTAATCCTGTTTCTTGTTAATGTATTGTGTGTCAGTGCGAAGATTAGTCGAGGGCCGCATGGACGTTTCAATAAACATCAGAAAGCTAACCATCACGTGAACGCTCACCACGCCTACTTCTCGTATCATCCGCCGACTTACATATCGTTCACGTGCCGCTATTGTACTGCTGCGTCTTCGTATCCAGTGTACCATGCGCTCCCACCCACTTATGTTTACAAATATAAGGAGTCCGGGAGCCGATTCGGTGATTTACTCACTGGTCTCGCTCTCTACAACCTCGGAAGATCTGCCGGCGAGCAGTGGCATTCCTCCCACTACTACGTTTCGCGAAAAGAAGAAAAATGCTCATTACAAGTGATCGACCACGAGCATTTCGACGAGACGACGTTTCCTTGCTTTATGATGTCTTCGTTTATGGATCAAGTGGCGAGTACGAAGCACCTCGATGCGGAATCACAAACCGTTGACGTAACGACGTCTCATATTGACGTCAAACCATTTTTACAAAACAATGGCACACCAATAAAGGTAACAAGGGAGCAGGAATGTGTTCTATGGCACAATTTAACCTTTATACAAGAGAGTAAGCCGGTTCCTTGCGCTCTGTTGAAAGAGTACGCTAAAACTATGAAGCCTTCTGGAGTGCCGGTGTATATTTGGCTGCCAGCGTTGGTGGGAACGGTAATTGCCCTGTCTGTGTGCTGTAAATGTTGCAATATGTGCAAGAAGGATAAAACTGTCAAAGAAGAAGCTCCGTTAAATCAAGCCACTGTCATAGGATATTGTTCGAATTACTAATTTATTATTGTGATTATTTTTTTATCTTTGGATTTTTTATTACTTATCTTTTTTAACCGTGTAGACATAATGTTAGCTTTTAAGTAGCATTATTTTGCTAAACGCGTATAAAGGTGTTGAAAGTAAAAGATAAATTATACATTATCTCGTTTTGAGTGTTAATAATTATTTTGGGCAGTTAATATTTTTGACGATATTATATTCGTAAAAAAATGTGTAAGTACGGGTAACTTTTTATTATGTCGGCCAAATTTTTTGAATGTAGTACGTGTATTTGTGTTTAGATTTAAATTACATTCATGAATATGGGCTTAGAATAGAAATGTTTGTAATGATTTGGTAATAAAGTAATATTATTGTTGCATTTGAACAGTGGATTGCGTAGGTACAGATGAAATCACAAGTGACTGATTTAAAGTGGTTATCATAAAAATTATTTCTTTTTAGTTAGGTCTAAACCATTACAAATGTGCCAGTACTAATACAGTATGGGAAAGCCATACCATGCTCCCTTTTTATCTATTTTAAGGAAATAAAATATCAACAGAAGTAAACATGGCAGAAACGTATTAATGTTTTCACTTCTGTAATAAAGACATTATTTTAGAATTATTTTTAATATTACTAAATTGAAATGTTTGTTATTAAAAATAAATTGAAAGAATAAATTTGATATTTCGATTATAATTTTATTTGCTAATACTCATGACCAAACTAAGGATTTGGTATTGCAATTTCTCCATGTAAGTAGAAGACTCACGATTTGGAATGTTGATTAAAAAAAGTTATGAGTATTACGAGCACTTAACGCAGGGATAAACCCGCCTTAATGAGTCACTCCCGTGAGTCTAACATCGATGTACATAATATATTCAGTCCAGTGACTGATCTAGTAATCGCCATAGTAACATTATAGTCAGCTACATTCATGAGTGTATCGAACAATTTCGGTTGTGTGAAGTCGCTTGACTATGATAATTAACCGATAAAGGATTAAAAATACTATTAATTTAAATCAATCCATATACGCCCCATTGCTGAGCACCCCGCTTTATAACGTCGAGGTCGTCGAGATGAAACGTCGTGTCGAGGTTTCTTCTTTGGCCTAATATCAGATGGTGGGCGAGTGGTTTTAGGTTTATAAAAGACACATGTCCGTTCTCCGTTATGTTTGACGTAGCTTAATGTTGCCTAAGGCTTAAACGAATCGATTTCTTCTACGTGGCTCTCATTATGATATATAAATCAATAGAATGTAATGAGATATTATACGGAATACCGCACATTTGTTTGTTATGGAGGAAAAATGTTCGAAATAACATTGTAAGCGCAATTAGTTTGATACTGCCATCAATATTTTATACCTTAATAGTCCATTCCATTTTTACTGCTTGATTCCCCATTAGGAAATAATATTCACTAATAAATTAATGTTTTAACTAGTTGCTAACGGAAATTGCAGCGTGTGTTCTGTGTGTTTGGCTAATAAAAAATAAACTATTGTTTATTCAAAACGTGGTTTTATTCGATTTCGAAGAAGATACTATGGTATCTTACCTTTAATTTACACTTAATTATGTATTATTGACTTTATTTTAGAATTTATATTTCATATTAAATCTCACTATACAGAATATCCGCTAGGGTAAAATCTATTTCTAACAGTTTGGCATATTCGATGACCAGCGAATCATAATCAACTCATACTAATTGATGCAAATGCTTTACTTCAACTGGAAGCTTTTCATTAGGTCCGGAAAAAAAATAGTATTCCGTGTCTAAATAAATAGTTGTTTACCGGCGTTTGTTAAGTGAGTGTCGATCAAGATATTAGGTTTTGGGATCCTTGGGACTCACTCATCAAGGACAAGCAATGTGACGCCTATCCGCATCAAACTTCAGAAAACATCCTTATCCGCTGTAGCCACGTGTCTTACACAGTAAAAACATATGCCCGAAACTAAACACCGCATTCTCAGAAATCTGTACAGTCCTATTAATGTGGAACCCGAGAATGTAATATCAGTTAATTTGGCCAAGTTGTCCCGCTCCTACGCGTGGGATGGCTCATATGCGCCAAGGGATTTGAGGGTCTCGGAATGCGACACCAATTTCGACCGTATTTAACTTAAGTACGTATGTATTTTCTATTTAATGGGATAGTAAAATCTACATTTCTAGGAAACCATTTAGTTTAATACAATAGCCATTTCCTTTTATTTTGAGCGTTGAATCCCTTGTCATACTTATCGAATATGTAAGAAAATATTAAAAAAGTATACATTGGTTATTGCTTGAATTAGTTAAAAAATAATTGTTGTTTATCTATATATCACATATCTATTATTGAAACAGGTAAACAAAGATCTAAAAGACACAGTATTAGGTTAGTTTCTTCAGTGTTTGCACTTTTTCATCTTTTATGCGTCTACACTAATTTTAAAAGGCCCGTTTCACCGCTAAATAACAAAGTATTTAAGAGTTTTCTACTAAGAAAACTTTTCGCATTATTTACAAATTACATGACATAGCATAGAAGTATTTTCAGAATATCGCAGTTAATTTTGTGTTATAACAGCTAGATGTCTAACAATCGGTTGTTGATCCCACGGCTGATATTTTTAATCGAGACAGCCAAAACGTAATCATAGTGAGTTTATAGTTTATGTGTCCGGCGATAAATATTTTAATACGAAAAGATACATTTCACTTGTATGAGATAATATTTGCTGTTACGAGAGTAAGTTAAGACATTGTTAGCTCAGTTACTAGAAGTAATTTTTGTTTTATTTTTTCTCATTTATTATGTTATTTAGTCTTAGATTTATAATTCAAGCGGTAAATATAAAAGTAAAGGTACGAGTTACCATGACATTGCACATATGGCCGCCAAACGGTAACTCCAGTAGCACGCGTTTCATAAAAACACTACACGGCTCACCCATCAGCCGCGTGAATGTCCTGATTTACTACTATGACGTCACACAGATTATTAGGTGGCACACACTGTGACGTCACTTATCGAAGCAATATAGCTTAAATGGCTTGTTGCCGGACCTGTGTTTATCATCCATCAGCAGACACGATAACGGATCTGATTCCAACAATCAATTATGTAGATATGTTTTTTGAGTTGATTTGAAATGTGAGTTGCGTGAATCACTATTTAATTTACATTGTTATAGTATTTTCACTTTGGCAAGTATAAACTAATTTATAGCTACTTCTGAAAGTAGATCCGCAGCCACCGGTCTTCCGTGAACTCAGCCGCCTGTCGGAATAGTGAATAATATAATTAAACATTATGTGTATTAAACACACAATTACATCATTCATGAAGAAAACTAACTAAAATATTTATGTAAGTTTTTAAAATAGCACGCCGTATTCTGTACTCGATGTTGCACGCAGCATGCGTGTTAATGAAATAATAAAATGGTGACATACTTTGCTAAATATAAATTAAATCCAAATACTGTAAATTGTTAAAGCATTCGGTGCCAAATGTTGCCACATGACGAATGAAGTTCCAATTCTGGTGTGAAGCGCACGCAATTCCTATGCAGCCGGCCCAAAGCTAATAAATAAATGCACCCATCTGTCAAATACATGGTATTGACCCCACACTAAGATCGAGTCTTGTGTCGTAAATGTTTTAAGTTTTTACAAATATTTGACCAACAGAGAAAATCTATTTCAGCTACTGATGTTTTAATTAGATCGAAGCTTAAAAGTTTGGTATAACCTGTCGGAAATATCTGTGAACCTAGCTGGAATGCGGTTCATATTTGATTTTTTTGTGTTCCCCTATCTACTATGTTATTTTAAATTAAAAACGTTTTGAGATGGATGCGAATTCTATTTTATTCGTTTTTCTATTGTAATTTAATTTGTTTAACCTATATTTTGAATTTGCTGAACTTATGTTCCAATGACGTTAATTATTCAGGTCCACAGATATTTCTGGAAGGTAATAACTAGGTGTAACTTTATTTTAACATTGATATGAATGAGGGTAGAGTGGTGTTTTAAAAAAATAATAAATCAGTCTTAATTGTTCACTACTGAGTACGGAATTCCTGAACTATCCAGGGTTCGATTGAGATTCTATTGTCCGCTAATGTACCAACCACGCTAGACTATTGTGGTTAGTTGAATTCCATATTTTTTATTGGAACCGGTGCTTCCTGAGGTTTGCGCATTCAAACAGACTGTTCAGTTTTATATATTTGTGTAGATAACAACATACTTATAATATCTCGAAAAAGTTTCTTTTTCACTTGAGTAATTATAAAACACATTAGTTTGTCATGAGATCGTAGAAAAATCAAAAATGTCAGAAGAATGGATATCACCGGTAAAAGATATTATTTAGTAATGTTAAATTCCATAAATGTAAGTACCTACGTGTAATGCTTCTCTATTTTGATTTATTCATTGTATATTCTGTTTTTGACATCGTACATAGAAAGTATCGTACATAGTAGTACTAGTCCAAAAAAATAAAATCAGATTGAGGATTTCAATTCTAGAATTACCTACATAGTTGTAGAATGTATGTAAGTTACTGTAAAATTATGAATGAAATCGTTTGGCATTATATGTGTATGTTATTGTGTTAACGGTGTCGACAGTATCACTTCGTCTCCGATATTTTAAGACGCATGTAATAATGAGTCTGAGAGATTTATCCGAATAAATATAAAAGGTCGTGGCGCATGTAGGTTGGAATTCAACTTGTTTTTGCTCCATATGTTTGAAGGTGATCCGGATAAAGCAGGAATGAGGTGCGATTCTCTCATCCATCAAAAAATATCTCAAGAGTGTTTTGTATATATTAAAAATTTTCTGCTCATTCGGACAAAATGCCGTTGAATTTTTTGGATCCATCCAATTCTTGGATTTATACAATGTTCTTTTTTCATTTATCAATCGTAGCTGGCGTTTTATACTTAAATTTAATTACTTCTATATATCGTGAAATACAGAGGAAAATAATTCCGGAAATAGTAAAACTTATTGTGTTTTTGTAATTGTGTTTTACTAAATCAAGTTGTTATTACAGGCGAGGCGTTTTAGGTAATAAAAGAAATGTCAAGTGTAACCTAGAATGTTTTCCTATAATAGAAGTCTGAGTGGGTTACCGTGTTCTTTTATCAAAATGTGTTCGGGTGTTAGAAACCATAAAATGCAATGCGTTAGTGTAATAAATAAATCTGATCTGATTATTCGGGTCGAGAATGTGGAACTCAATTACTAGAGTTTTTATTTTACTTTCGTTTTTATGACTTCCGTTAGACGTGATGTATTAATCTATTTTAATAATAACAACATGCACCATACAAAAACTCACGCATTATCCCAGAATAAGTAGACAGAGGTGCTATCAGGGCACCCAAGATTCGCCTTGTGTGTCCCACGATGTGATAGGGGGCGAGCCTATCGCTATATCGGACACAAATTCCCGACTCCGGGCTGATAAATAATTAATAGAAAATTTCAATATCACTTTGCCCGACCCGGGATTCAAACCCGAGACAGCGACTCAGCGTTGTACAACTTCGCCACCTAGGCAGTTCACATGCAATAGTTTTACATTATTTATATTTAGAAAACAGCAATCTCTAATGTACAGAATATGGCGCTAGCAGTAACTATGTTTTATGTAGCTATGTTATAAAACTTACTTTACAATTTTATCGATATGTTAGTTTTTAAACGCTTTACATACATGCATAAGCTCACGCTGTTTTCCTGGAAGGGGTAGGCAGAGGGGCTACCAGGACACCCACATTTCTGCTTGTATGTCACGTCCCACGATTAACTTTGACATCATTTTGTATTTTCTCTGATATTATGAATGTATGCATTGTTTGTGCCTTACTTTATACATATGGACATTAGCTAAGTATTTTGTTAGGAGATAATGTATAAAGCCAAAAAGAAGTTATATTTTCTTTATCAGTAAGTACATACCTAAATCGTTCATACACTTGACAGAGTTTTCACTCATGGGCTTGACAAAATTTAACCGTAATCCTCAGTGTTTTATAGACAATTTATCTTGAGTAAGCCGTGTAAAAACACTGTAGTCTACATTTCCAATGTAATTTCGTTATGTCCGTTCTATTTTATTGTAAAAGTTTATTTTTTTCTTTCAATTAGGAATTCACCCATGAATTTATTACACAAATATTTAATTAGGCTGTATATTTTATAGTCCATTACGTTTGAGTGTGCGGTAAATTCCGAAGAATTAAAAACATATTAAACACAATTGTCATACAAGAATTGGAACCGTTCCAACGTGTTGTATGAACTGATCAGTTCACGAATAACTAAAAATAAAAATACGGTTTATTTTATATCTTTCTTATGATCTCAAGTTAAAATAACGAGTTAGAAAAGTAAGCCTTTGAAGTTTCTAATTATATTCTCAATTCAGGCTTCTTGTGGCGATGCCGAATTTACAAAAATATATTGCTTTTGGCATTACGGAAGTGCGGCCCTAGCATCATATCCATATCATACTAATATTATAAATGTGAATGACCGTTTGTTTGTTACGCTTTCACGCGAAAACTACTGAACCGATTCTCATGAAACTTTGTACACATATTCTTGGAGGTATTAGAAGTAACATAGGATCCTTTTTATCTCGAAAAGTTTAGTGTTCCCGTGGGATGAAGAAGGAATTCCGATATATTTGCTACTTTTTTATACTCAAAAGGATGGGATGGGACTGGATTACATTCCATTAGTGAGAATGAGACGGGGTGGGCGGGATATAACGGGTCGGGATGGGAGATTTCAAATAAAGTTAACTACGCAAACGAAGTTTGCGGGCAGAAGCTAGTTTTATATATTTTGTTGACTATAATAACGGGAAAGTTCTTTCACTGATTTTGAACTGAACTTCATTCAACTCTAAAGTTCACGATTGTGTCCTGCTTTCAAGTTTGTTATCTCTAAAGTCTAAGCCTTTAAAAATTAATTAATTTATGACATTAAGTTACTCGTATGATCGAATTTCTATAACTTTACTTGATATTCAGAATTAAAAACAATAGTACAATCAGAATTACTATCTTAAATGCGTTTCTTATCGTGTTTTCTAAAATAAATAATGTGCAGTGATACAAACGTTCCAAATTGTTTTTTGTGTTTTGATAGAAGCTTACAATACACAGATGCTACAATCGATATCTCAAAAACTATTTACAACACCTGAGAAATTAACTTCAGATGAAACGAATCAAAAAATAAATTAACGGTTTTCTTTACATTATACACTGATATCAAGTGTATAAATCACATTAAATATAGGTAAATGAATATGGGTTGTTTATTTCAGGTTTATCACAAATATGTTTTTTTTCATTTTGAGCTTTTATTTGACGCAAATAATTTGTTTCCAAAGTTGAAAATAGGCCAAATAGGCGGAATCAAATTATGGCGTCTGCTTTATCTTATCGAAACCCAATTTTCTTTGTGAGATGAGCACCGATATTCAAAATTGAGAAAACGTCCTCATCGCGTGTACACATTACTATGAGGTTTATGTACAAACGATTTACGTTATCACAAAATATTTTGCATTATCATTTATCGGCATAGTAATCCAGATTGTTGTGTTCAAGGTTTTGACTACAACATGTGTGGTCCATAAAAAAGATCCAGGTCACAAATACGCCAATATTGTAATCTTTTGATTAGCATCGACATCAATAAATCAAATCATGATTGTCTGAAACATGTCCTGTTTATGGCATCAGTATAATTTCATTATTACCAATTATATCTATGGTTAGACCGAATCATAGACCAAGGGATGTTTTTCTTAGTTAATTACTGTATTTGGCAGGATTATTGCCCCTTATTATTTTTGTTATTTGGGTACACTATCCACGTGATTTAGTCCTGTTAAATATACTGATTAATTATTACTAGTTTGCTTCGTATTTCGTGTCTGCGATGTATTTATAATTACTATTTGTTTATTTTTTGTTACAGTTGGATAGTTCTGAAACTGTTTAATTTTTATTCAATTGAAAACGTTTATATTTAGATAATATTTCCAATAGCCAATCACAGTAATAGTACAGATATAGACTCTGGAGACTAATTAGGACGGTCGGGAACGATAATAAACGTCAGGAGGGGCGACTCGTGGCCGATTTAAACGTTGTCTTAGTTATTATGCCGTCGTATCGTGTGACTTCTGAGGCCAATCCAATGAGCTTTAAAATTTACAATTAAGGCTAGTTATTAAAGTCGATTATAATAAATTACTGCCATAAAATCTAGGCCCTATATTAGAATTAAAGGAAACTAAACCCAATTATGTATGTGGAGATGCAAGAGCAAAAAAGTCGTAAAAGAAAACTTTGAGAAAGGTTGTTCAAGCAATTAGATAAAATTAAAATGCGGCCAATATTTATTTACATTTTTGAACAGCATTAGCTAACAGTTAATTGAAAAATGCTTATCGCCTAATTTTTTTTTTTCTTGTTACTATAATATGATCCACAATGATCAAATTGGAAGAAAAGAATCAAGAAACCTTGGATTTCTATTACAAAACCATCAAGTTCCCTTCTCTAGTCGTTAGAGGATTATCGGCCTGGCCTTGGTTCTTGGCGACTCCTGAGAGAATAATAAATGGTATTAGCGGCACTCCCTTGCCATACTAGACGGTGCAAATAAATAAATATGTTTTAGTAAATCAGAAGAATAACCCTTACGCTCTAGTTAAAAAAGATAATGGTTTCAGAAGTATCTTTCGCCAAAAGTAGAGCATCAAATAAGGCAAAATAAACCATCCTGGATACAAAGCAGAGATGACGAATGTAACATTTGTAGAGTTCGTTATCTAGATACCTGCTAAACCACGACAATCTTTATCATGCTTACACAATTAACTTTACGTGGATCTCAGACAATTGAACTGTTAATACAGTCCTTTATTCAGTAGTTACCCCATTTTTTTATTGCAATGAATGGCGAGAGGAGCATGCCATTCGCCTGATGGTAAGCAATACGACCGCTTATGGACAGTAACAGAACCAAACAACGCCATGAAGCAACGCTTGGCATTCCACTGCGCTCGCCATCCTGAGACATAAGATGTTAAGTCTCATTATGTACAGTAGTTACTCTGGCTACATGTCCTTGAAACCGGATCACAACACTGAACTTGGCGGGAGCAATAACCATTGCAGTGGTATTTACCCTGGCGGCCTCTCACATATTATGAGAGTCCTACATCAGTAAATATTTTAACAAAGAATGGATCTGATCATACAACCATACGCACGTCTGTTTCTCATTGGTGTAGGCAGACTGTCTAGCGCCATGAGCCACGGTTCAAATACATAACACACTTCTTCCGCTTCATCAATCGTAATTAATCTGTTCGTGCACGCTCGTCGGCCGTCGGTGACGAGTACTCCTTAAAATAGGTGCTAAGTAGATTTCAATCATTACTGCCACTGCAAATATGACTCTCTATTATAATTATTATTAACTAACGTACGTAAGTAGTGTTGGGTGGTCACATGACACATCGAGTGATCATAAACTTTACGTCTACTGGCGCCGTCAGACCGTTCGCACAAATATATATCATGGTTATATCGTTATTGACCACCACGGTTTAATCGCTTATGCCGATGTTAAAACATTTTGATATTACGGCTATGGCGACTTAATTTATGACTCGGAATTGTTAGTACATGTTATGATCGTTTGTGTCAACGGAGTTTATATTTCCCATTTAAATCTGAGATGTTACTGTGATTGCAAATTGCGATATATTTTGGCAACACTTCCTTTTATTTTAATAATTCTTACTACACTTCCGATTTTTTCTAAGACACATCACTTCGATAAACAAGAGCATTCTTTTATCTAATTTGTGTAGTGTTTTTTAACAACAAAACCAGGATTTATGTGGCCTCTGATTTATACCAGCTACGTAGTGCGCGTACGAGAACAAACAAAATGGAACTGAACCGTCCTTTATTGGCAATTTTATGTGTTTACATAAGAAAGGTTTTACTGACATATACACCACATTTTGTATGATTTTGTGTGTTATGTCCATGATAACGCATTGTTTGGGATACTAGAAGTTTAAAAGTACTTGATATTTTGTAATAGTCTACAAGGGCCAGGTCAGAAATACCCTCAGGATACTGCTTTCACCTAAGCGAACGCATGAAAAGAGTGATGAAAATGGATGAAGCTAAGGTAATAAATAATTGGCGGAACGACTTGCACAAAAGGGCCGGCAGCGACTGGATGCGTAAAGCAGCAGACCGGGCTCTGTGGCGTACCTTGGGAGAGGCCTATGTCCAGCAGTTGACTGCAACGGGCTAATGATGATGATGGGTTACTGTAGTGCGGGTTATGTACGTACAACATGCATATTTATGGAAAAATAAATTGGACGCTATAACACTAAGTAAATCTATAAGATACTACTTTTTGAGTGGCTATGTGTTTGTTTGTACATTTCTAATGTTCTATTCATTCTCTTTTATTTGATCTCACAGTCATTGTAGATAAAATATGAGGGTTGCGTGGAAACTCAACAAGGCGTAGGGGCGAAGTTGTTTATGACATTGTAAAAGTTTTATTGTAGTGCGTGGCACAGTTTTGATGAGTTCTATCGTTTGGCGCGACTTGTTGACCGTACCCTGAATGAATGTGGTAAATATAACTTTCATGTGAATTATTGTTTACAATCAATTTTCTTTGTTATGATGGGCTTGTTTGTTTAGAAAACTTTCATTAATATTATATTAGTTTAGTTTTCATCTTTATTATAAATTAATCTATTGAATTATTATTAATTGCAGTTACAGGTTCAATCAATTTTATTTGGATGGATTTTTATTGCTAAGATACATACATACACGCCTTTTTCCTAGGAGTAGGCAGTAATGCTATCAGGATAATTACATTTCGACGGGCCGATAATAAATAGAAAAATTCAATATCACTTTGTTCGACCCGGGATTCGAACCCGAGACCTCTTGCAATAGTACCATAGTACAACTGCGCCACGGAGGCAGTCTGTGTTGTAAATATGGAACTACTTTTTCTTATTGCATAGGTTTTACATACGACGTGTGTGAAGGGAAACATTTTTTTTAACAATACCCTATTCCGCCTAAACTACATACCTTCGCTAAATAATAGGAGAAACAATTAGCTGCTTAGTTACAATATTTCAAACATACAGTCGTAAATCAACTTACGCATTTATGTAAATACGTATTTAATAAAATGTTCTTTGTTCCTTTCATATTTTGCGTAAATGAATTGTGTAAGTGCTTTTGTCAGCTAAAACAAAGGGAATGTGGCGACAATTAACTGCAAACCCTGTTTAATCGAGAGTGGAATGCTAATTTCTTCTTTCTTCCTTCGTGATTACGAATATTTTTTTCACTGGTGAACCTTATTTTGTGTTTTACGACAGTCTTGAGATGTATTAGTGCGATTAAATACTTTTAACTAGAAATACAGGCTTCCTAATAATGTTTTATTCGTTCAAGTCAATAATCTTATACTAAGGAATACGAAGAAATTGTGTTGTAATGTATCAGCCCACATATGCCCCACTGCAGGATCTCCTCAATCGAGAGTACGTGTTGGCATACTAACAAAACAGAGCTATTCCAAACATGTTGAAATCTATGAATGTATATTGGAGCATTAACGAATGTGAATTCTCTAATTTAGAAGTCCAGACAACTTCGAATCATGCGACGCCTGAAGAAACTTTTCCAGAAAATCAATTTTTGTACGAAAAATCGCGTAATGACGCAAATAAGTTATAACTGCGCAGAACTTGCTTCAAAGAAATTTGGGAGATGTCGAAATGATTCAAGACTTACTTGAAGAATGATTATAAATGAGGGTGCCTTTTGTTCTGTTCTTATTTTGGTTTTCGTATAATACAAATGGAGGTTTTCGATCGAGTTCTCTTATATGCATGAAAGTCGTCTCAAGGTCTGTAGTATATTTTTCTCGAAATTTGTATTTGTTCGTCAATTGTAGATAAAAGGTTTACTGCAGCAGTAGGTTTGTAACAAATTGTTTGCTAATTTAGCAATGTAGCACATAAAATTGCTTCTTTATTGAGCTCTAAGTTACTTAAACTTACGACCTATGAATGCATCGTGGAGTTATTTTATAGGACGTTTGAAGATAAATCAGAGAAATTAATTAATTATAATAATATGCGTAAAATATTGGTATAGATGAAAATAAAATATGAATAAAATCCTAGCTTGATGAATATCTAATAATAAAGGAATTGATCGACTTCAGGCTGGTTTGCTGGTTATTTATATTTTTGATACTTTATGAGGTAATTTTTTGCTAATTCATATTTCCGATAGAAAGTAAAAGGCGCCTAAAAATCCATTCTGCGTTAATGTTTAATGAAACTAAAAGCTTGCATTTTCTATTTTCTCTAAATGTTGGCGGAAACGACGAAATTACTTTTAGTAATTCATCATTATTTTCCACACGAAATTAACGAGCGCAGCTGTTTTTCCGACACACGAATTCTTTGGCATGGATACTTCTGAATATCCGTTTTGTGCCTATAAACTTTCATTTGATATCATTTTCCTTGTTATTTTACCTATTGTATAAGATTCTTTGTATTGTGGTGATTTTCTGTGATCCTAAAAAGATACATACATAAACTCACGCCTTTTTCCCAGAAGGCATAGGCAGAGGTGCTACCAGGACACCCACAATGCGCCTTGTGTGTAAAATCCAATATCACTTTGCCCGACTTGGGATTCAAATCCGAGACCTCAGCTTGGTAATCGTACCGTAGTATAACTACGCCACCGAGGCTGTCGAGGCACTTACAAAGATCCTGTTGTAAAATACTAGCGCTACGTTATACCTTGTGCTAACGAGGACCATAAATCCTAGCGCGAAGGTCAGATAGTCGTTTATTCCACTATTTAACTTCATTACAAATTCTTCTGAAGGTAGCTCGGACACAGCGTAGTCTTTCAACTTTTAACCAATTACGCGCCCGGAGTTTTAATTTATATTTCTCTTTGATAAGGGATGTAACAAGAGACAGTTTTGCTTGATAAAAAATGTTCTACGCTAGCTGAATAACAAATCCGCGCATTTTTGTTTACTCGAAGTCAAATGCTTACAAGGTACATAAAATGTGAACTATTTTAGATTAAACTTGGAAACGTTTTATTTAGGAGCCTACAAATTCAACGACGTAACAATATAGCAACAGCTAGAAGTTAAAAGGGCGCAAACGAAGGCAGCAAATAAAATCTACATACTACAAACACGTTACACGCATGAATATTGCAACACTTCTATGAAAATCACGCAGATCTACAAAACATTTAAGCAGTTAGGATGTTTAAAATATAACGCGGTTCTTTGAAGTGATATCACTGACCAGGAATATTTACATAATAAGGGACATTCTTTATGCGTTATATAATACTTACTAGAGTTGCTTTATATTTTATTTGGTGTTAGTTTGACGACCAATATATTATCAAAAAATTAATACTTTAACCTGAAGATTCGGGGAACAGCACTGCTTTGCCTCAAATCGGCTTTGGTATGCTGAATGTGGGATTGTGTTTGAATAGAATCGATTTTGTTTTGCATAGGGATATCAAAGCTTTTACAAACGTCGCATATGGTGAGAATTATTTACATGAACTGTTTTCAGTAAATAAAAATTGGTACATAATTTTTCTCTCTTCCCTAGCTCGTTCGCTCTTGTTATTGTAGTAAGGCCATCTTTCCTTATCGACTGTTGTATTTTAAATGGTAAAAACATCAAAATTGTTAATATGTGGGTAATTTTACCTGAAAATACACCACACCCTAATAAAATAGTTTATCATTATAACATACTTTTTACTCTTTCTCTCAAAATTTAAAAGTGTAGGACATATGCATACAAATGCAAACACAAAAGGCATTATAAGGCCTTGTCCTGCCAAATGAAAGACGCTATACTGACCTCAATATGCCTTTCAGGTGTAAAATGTTTACATGATCAATTTTTCAAGTACTGTACAATTTATCTCCGGAGATGATTTATTAAAAACGTTTTAAAGATACCAAACATTTTACCGATGCATTTAATAAAAAACAGTTGTAACAATTATATGAACCAACCAACCAACTAATACATTTATATCTGACGTCAATTTAAGCATTTTTTTCAGTAATGAGACTACACATGTTATGCCTATTTGTAAGCCAGACATATGTACGTGATAATAATGCCACATCACGAAAATCTTCACCGCCGTAAGAAAATCTCGTAGTGCTCGATTAACCTAATATATTTTTCTTACCTGCCGAGTTAAGTTTTTTTGCACACATTTTCAACTGCTTGGTAAAAACGATAGGCATCTTCAAAACACGCATTACCGATAGAGAGTTCTATTCAGAATATTACGCAAATATGGCTCCCGGGCGTATAAAAATGCCAATATCAAGGTTAAAGAGACAAACACTGTCGCTTTTAGATATCACTTTAGAATTAGTCAAGTCAGGTCCGTTGGATATAAAAACTAACAAGTTTCGGAATCATCGCGGATATTGCGGTTCTTTTTATTACTTGGCACAGGGCGCGGAAAATGTTTGCTAGTTCAAATTAAAATTGTTTTGTACGTTTTTATTACCAACATGATGATATATAAATATATTTTTAGTTTATTTAGTTACCGTTGCAAATACAATATTATTATAAATTAGATAATACGTGATGCCATATCACAGAACAGAACACAAGCATTTAGTAATTTCCAACTTTATGATCCAGTTAGCAATCGTTTGGGTTTTATTAGCATTATAGATTTTCTGGTGATATTTATGTCATTACTATGGATAGAAATCTGTGGCGATTTGACAATTGCTTCCACATCAAATATGAAAAAACTGGGAACTATGACACGGAGAAGGCTTTGGATCATTGAATACCACGGGCGCAGTTTGACGGCTGCTAAGGGTTTCGGAACTTGGAAATTAAGGGACTTCGCAAGAGTTTATACAGCCGATGGCGCCGTAAAGTCTCGCTAACGACGCCGTAGCAATCTTGCCCTCGGCAATGTAGCAATTATTATGTTCATGGTGCCGTAGCAGTGTCGCCTATGGCGTCGTAGCAATTTTCCAAGGTCGCCGCACCGTAGCAATCTTGCCCAGCCCCATAGTCAAGCCCAAGGCGCGGGCATTGCCCTTGCTCATCTTGCGGTCATTCTCACATCTCTATAGCGTAGTGGTAGCCTTCAACCAACCGACCATTAAACCCGACTATTATCTACGTGAACTTCAACAATCTCGAAACTCATTCAGGGCAAATTCCGTGCGACCATTCAATTACGGAAACATTTTAATTTGTGGTTACAAGGCTGCTAACGTAATCTCCACGCATTTCAGGCAGTATTCATTCTTATTTTAATTTAGTTTCTTCTTTTTCAGAGTATGGGGCAACGCAATGTTATGTAAAATGAAGTGAGCAATACATTAATTTTAACATATTATATAATTTGATCTCGTTTAGTTATTGATTTAAAAACGTAAAATTCTTTTTTGTTTATACAAGAGAAGTATATGACAAGGCCATACCGAATTAAACCGACATTTGAATTAAATAAAGGGATAATAATCACGTGACTGTCATTAAGTGAAGATCTATGATTAAGAAAGTATTTAAACGATATTAAAAATATCAAAGTTATTAAGTTTGCAAGGAATGTACAGTATTTGTATAGCAAATAAAATAGGTATATAGGTAGGATATCAGGACGAAAATGCCGCACAGTTATCCGCGCATATTTCTTAGGAAGATTAAGGAACGCCTAAAGAATTCCAACTCAATTCCCTACTTTTTATTTTTATTGAATTATCGATGTTATTATGATTTATTTTTGTTTTCTTTAATAAAGTTTCACTGTTATAGACTACTGCCCTATTTCAAATCCATCACGACTGCAATTATGTGGCATATTCTTTAAATGAAATCATGATTAATGGGGATTTTAAATGAATATGTGTGAAATTATGAATGAAAATTTAAATTAAAAAAAAACCCAATAAAAGATCATTTTTACATAGAAGAAGAAACTTGAAATATAACTGCGATAATTATCCATAGTTGAAAACCTAGCTGCCCCAATTAATACATATTCATGAAGCGAGGTCCGGATTATCATTTATTTGCGCTGAAGGGTGTTATCTAGGGGTGAGACCTGTCACACTGGAAGGTCGAAGTACTGTATTCTTTAGTGTTATGATTTTATCACAAGAGTGGCCTTTACGATATGTTGCAGAGTATCTGAAGGTTTTAACTTTTAGTATGATTCAGTTTTTATTCCTATTTTATGCAGTACTCACATCTTAATACACAGGAGTACGTGTTGCTTGCATAGGTAATGAGGTTACTTTAGGTTGTATTTAGATTAAAAAAAAATTGTTGATAATGTGGTCTGTGGCACTGTCAAGTTAAACTTTCTTTAACCCCTCCGGTGAAAAAGGGCGGGAAACGTTCGAGTTGTTAGGCGCGCTTTTTTGTTTTCATATTTAATTTATGATTAAATGTTAATTTATTGGTAACCAGTGGATAATAAATTGCTCTTAGATATATATTTCGTTTAAGTATTTAATTTATTTCTTATTTTCTTCTTGTTTTCTGGCCTTCTGGTAAGTCCTTTTAATTTTCTTGCTGGATGATGGCTGAGCCCCCCGATCCAGGGGGGACAGTCCCTCCAATCGGTTGCAATGTCACTATTAACACATCTTTTAATGAATCTGAGTCGGGAATGGACACGGATGGCTCGCTTTCGCAGCGTCCACTTAAGCGAAGTCGCCTTCACAAAATTTGTAAGCGATGCAATAAGCGCAGGAGAACACGTCATGGTTCGGACGATAACAAATCCATTAGTTGTCAATGCAATACTGATTTTAACGAACAACCTGAACTTCGAGTAATTACAAGTAACTCAATAGATAGTCAATCTAACTTGGGACAGAGCACCGATATAGTAAATCCCCAAAATAGCAATATTTCTATAGGCAGAAAATTATATGCTGATACTGATAGCGCTCCTTATATTTTACATATACAAAAAGTTCAATTATCCCCAAATGATGGCTCCACTCTTCACCCTTTAACGTTTGGGAAATTCCTCAAAAAACATGACTTTAAAAATATTATAAACGGCAGTATTAAAAGAATTGGAAGAAATAAAATTTCCATGGCATTTTCAAAATTTATTGATGCAAACAGTTTTATTGAGCACAATAGCCTAATTACACAGAATATTAAAGCCTATATTCCCACTTTCAATATTACCAGAATGGGACTGGTACGTGGAGTTCCTGCTGAGTGGTCACCAGAAGAAGTTTTGAGTAATGTCTCTGTGCCTATTGGTTGTGGAAAAATTTTAAAAATTAGACGGTTAAATTATAAGGTTTTAGTGGATGGTTCCCCAGTTTGGAAACCTTCCCAAACAATAGTAATGACGTTTGACGGCCAAGTGCTACCTAAACGCATATTTATGTGCTACAATGCTCTTCCCGTTGAACTGTATGTTTTCCCTACTATCCAGTGTTTTGCATGTTGTCGCTTCGGTCACACTAAAGTGCAATGCAGATCGAAGCCTCGATGTTTTAAATGTGGCCAAGGACATTCTGGAGATTCATGTAGTGTGGAGGAGGATTGTGGTTCATGTTGCTTGTGTTCTGGCAACCATTTTGCTATAAATAAATGTTGCCCTGAATTTATTAGACAAAAGGATATCAAGTTGTATATGGCTGAAAATTGTATATCCTATGCAGAAGCTGCAAAGAATTTTCCTTCTGTTAATAGATCTTTTGCTGATGTATTAATTAATAAAGAGTCTTATGTGCAGCCCTTACAAATAAAGAATTCACTTAATAAGCCTTCAACATCACACAAAAAGACAGTATTTTTAAAGCCTCGCACCCCACCCAAGTTTACAAGTGGTTATAATAAAGAAGCTCATCAAGCACTTATTAAAGACTATAACATGCCATCCCAATCACCTAATGGTTCTGTGTTACAATCACATCAGAAACAACAGAAATCAATAATAGATATTGTTATAGCCCTGATTAATTGTTTGACTCAGTTAAATATAACAGTACCGTCCCACGTTGCCCCAGAAATAATGAATTTAATAGATAACATAAATAATGGACCAAGTAATCCAGTGGAATTGTCGCAGTGCAATCAGCAAGAAGAGTGATATATTATATATGGTTAACAAATACAATCCTTTTGTTATTGCACTTTCAGAGACATGGCTGAAGCCAGAATCTTTTTTTAAAATACCTCATTATATATGCCTAAGGGAAAATAGACCTGATGGGTATGGTGGAGTTGCTCTACTTATTGAAAGCTCACAAATATTTTCTCCTATAACCCTTCCTCAACACAGTGATGACTTTTCAATTATTGCAGCAATCATCAATAAAATATGCTTTATATCCATCTACATTCCCCGTCCTTCTTCTGATATCTTTAATCAAATAAGTAATATTCTTTCTTCTCTTCCTCATCCACTAGTAATGCTGGGAGACTTTAATTCACACCACAGATCTTGGGGTAGTTCAATATCAAACACCAATGGTGAAACTTTATTAGATCTTTTAGATCGTCATAATTTGTGCATTTTAAATTCAGGTAGCCCAACTCATCGAACAGGTCCTGATGAGATTAGTAGTGCAATCGATTTGTCAATTTGTACTCCTAATTTAGCTTCTTCTTTATCTTGGTCTACATTACTTTCCACATTTGGAAGTGATCATTTTCCAATATTGATTAAATTTCCTCAAAAATACCAAAAATTGCAAAAAGTGCCTCGGATTAAATATAAATTGAATGGTCGGGTCTGGGGAAAATACCAATCAATCGTTGAAAAGGGTATATCTACTCTTCCAAGTACATCACTTAATGATCCGTCTGCTTGTACAGATGCTCTATTGAATTTACTACATGAAGCAGCTGGTAAAACATTCCCTGTAAAGAATATACCAAACAATAAGCTTCCTTCTCCACCTTGGTGGGATGAGGAATGTACACTAGCTATAAAAAAAAGAAGAGCAGCAGAATGTGCATATGGTAGAGACATGTCCGATATAAATTTTAAAACTTTACGAGAAACAATCTCAAATACAAAGAAAACATTAAAAAGAAAGAAATCAGAAGGATGGAAAACGTTCTGTGACTCAATTTCTCCACACTCACACCCTTCAATAGTTTGGCGTAATATCAAGAGGTACAGATTGGGTACGGACGACAATTTTTTTTCAAATGTTATTCCTTTTGATTTAGCACATAATTTCATAGATCATTTAGCTCCCCCATACGTACCACAGAAAGATTTAGTTAAAACAAACCCTTTTGATGTTTCCAACAGAACAGGCCTTAACTCACCTTTTTCACTTGTTGAATTGAAGGGGGTTTTGAATGGTATGAAGGACACAGCCCCCGGAATTGATGGCATTACATATTCATTCCTTGTAAACCTAGGCGATTGTGCTCTTTCTTATTATCTAGATATTATCAATTTAGTGATGACAAATGGAAAAGTGCCTTCTACATGGAAACATAATTTAGTGTTGCCAATATTAAAGCCTAATAAAAATGCTAATAGTGTTTACTCCTACCGTCCCATAGCAATGTCGTCTGTGTTGGCTAAAATTGCTGAGCATTTGGTCAAAAACCGATTAGAGTGGTTTATTGAGAGTAGAGGATTATTATCGGACACTCAATTTGGATTTAGAAAAGGAAAAAGTACTATGGATAGTGTCAGCATATTTGTTACCGATATTCGTCTTGCCTTCTCATCTAAGGCATCGGTAGTTGCTGTTTTTTTGGATATTATTTCTGCTTATGATAATGTTCGCTTAGACCTTCTCAAAAATAAGTTGTGTAATCTGGCTGTTCCAGAAATACTCAGCAATTTTATTTTAAATATACTCACAGAAAGGAAAGTTACTCTAGATAGGTACTCCTAACTCTCGAAACATATCTAGACTTGTGTGGCAAGGGCTTCCTCAAGGATCTGTTCTCAGCCCCCTTTTGTACAATATCTATACACACGATTTGGCATCATCACTTAACGATTCTGTCTCTGTACTCCAATATGCTGATGACCTTCTTTTATATACTTCCAATCAGTCTATAAATTCTGCTTGTTCAACTATATCCTCTTCGCTAGGTAGATTAAAGAATTGGTTAAACATTCATGGCTTTGAACTATCTGCCTCAAAAAGCACAGCAGTCCTTTTTTCTAGGCATAGAATCATTCCGCCCCTTAATATACAATGTGATGGTCATCAGATACCAACTAAAACATATACGAAGTTTTTGGGTGTCGTGTTAGATGCTAAACTTACAGGACTACCGCATTGTGATTATATAACTGCCAAATGTGAACGACATTTAGGCATGCTTAGATGTAGCGTTGCCAGGTCGCCAAACCTAATAGCCGGACAGACCAGCCAGTTTGGCCGGACATTTGGTTAAAAAAGCCGGACACCCTATATTATTGAGGATTTTGTCTTAGTATTAATAGGTACGACAATTTTTTTTTATGTAAAATCAAGTCTTTTGAATATTATCATAAATCTCGGCCACGCTCGGCAGCGCAGCGCGGCGACAGTGCTCGCTTGTTTGCGAAATGTAAAAAGCCTAACAAAAGCCGGACAAGACGGACACCGTTTATTTTAGCCGGACATGCAATCAAAAAGCCTAACTATGTCCGGCTTTATCCGGACGCCTGGCAACGCTACTTAGATGTCTTTCGGGTGTTTGGTGGGGTGCGCATCCTTTTTCCCTCAAATTGGTATATAATGCAATAATAAGAAGTGTTCTGGATTATGGAACTTTCTTATTGGAGCCTGGTAGTAGAGTGGGATTTAAAAAATTGGATGCAATTCAGTCGAAAGCCTTGAGGATAATTTCAGGCGCTATGAAGTCAAGTCCTATTAATGCATTGCAAGTGGAATGCGGTGATCCCCCTTTAGTTCTCAGACGACAATTTATTTCGGACAATTTTTTGTTACGAAACCTACAATTTTACAACTCCCCGCTTTTAACTAAATTACAGGCGCTCAATGAACAGATTAGGCTGTCTAAATATTGGACTCATAAATCCCTTCCTTGCTTGCTCATTAGCCTACGAAAATACCAAACCATTCAAGCTCCTATCCACAACTCCCGGTATCTCCCTATATTTTCCACAAATTTTGAATCCCTGATATTGTCAGTAAACATATGTTTTAACTTAGGCATAGACAAATACGAAAACAATGCCAACATTTATTTTAATAATCTAGTAGCTAACAAATGGTCCTCTTGGCACCATATGTACACTGATGCATCCAAACTCTCAATCCATGGATGTGTTGGGGTAGGGGTATATCATAGCCAGTATAAAATAGTTCAAAAAATTAAGCTTCCCCCGGAGTCATCTGTATTTACTGGAGAATGTTTAGGTCTACTCAGAGCAGTCGAGTATGTGCTTACTATGAAATTAAGTAACACCGTCATATTTACAGATGCTAAAAGCGCATTATTAGCATTGGATAGGTTTCCACTTAAGGGAAAATTATTTCATATTATAATGCAAATTAGGTCTAAATTATATCAGTGTACCATAAATAACTATTCGGTGACCTTTGTTTGGATACCAAGCCATTGCGGTATTAAAGGGAATGATAAGGCTGACGAGCTAGCCAAGCATGCGGTGGAATGTGGAGACCTTTTTCCATATCAAAATTACTATACTGATCTTGCTGCTCTGTCCAAGGCTAATCTCCGGACATCCTGGGATGAACTGTGGGCAGTTAGTAGCCGTTTTAAGGGTAATTATTACTACAGAATACAACCCAATATACCAATAAAACCCTGGTTTTTCAAGTTCGCTCTTAGTAAGTTGGCTACATCCATTTTGATACGGATGCGGCTTGGGCACGTTTGTACCCCAGCCCATCTTGCTAGGCTTGGTATTTTGGACACTCCAGCCTGCTCATGTGGGTGTGATGTTGGTAATTTAAACCATTGTATGTTTTCCTGTCCCAACTATGACTCCTCCTCATTATACAATCAATTACAGTGTCTTCGTGTTCCGTTTCCTACCAATATAGCCACTCTTTTATGTACTAACAACCTGAATATTTATAATATCTTATCTAAGTATATAAGTAAAAATAATATTAAAATTTAGCCTCTTTCCTTTTTGACTATCACCTATAATTAATCCACTGGTACTATTCCAAAATTATCCGTTCGACATTATCCGTGTACCTTACCCCTTACCGAAACCATCGTTTCCCTAACTTTGATCGAGTTTCTTGAAATATACATTTATAAGAACTTCGACACTGGCAGAAGCACAAATAGTGCATTGCCATGAAGAGAAAAAAAAAAAAAAAAAAAAAAAACCCCTCCGGTGTCGATGTATAGACAATATTAGACAATAGACTTTTTGACAGTTCTACATAATAGAGAATAATGGGAGCACAATGGAGGCTGTCACATAAATCATGACTCAAAGCTCATTTGTGGCTTTGTGGACACCGGAAGGGTTATTTTTATTGAAGGGACATTGTTAATTCTTCTCGATACCTAATTTTACCTTTTTTTAGTCATAAGCAAAAAAATTACAATTCTTTAGGATTTTTTGTAATAGCACATTTTTACAAAAAAGTTTTGTACTTTTAAGTTAAAATTCGAAAATGAAAAAAATTAATTCTAAAATTTTAAATTGTAAAATTGAAACAAGGTGGTATGCATAATATTGCGCTGAATGATAAGTACTATGTTTCTATCCGTGCTGCAATTTTACGTAATAGGATGTGCTCTTTTATGATTCCGCTCTGGATCTTATAACCACGTCCTTAATTTCGGATGCCGGCATGATGTAACACACTATAATAGCTTGTGACATAATACAGTATGCTTGAAATCACAACGTGACAAGCTACATTACGAGAGCTGGCAGCAATTTTTGGGTAGGTTTTTGAGGCAAGCTAAAAACTTGTCCCATACCTATCTTATTATACCCGCATGACTCGGATTCGATGGTATGCGAATTATTCAAATATGTGAACTTAATATTTGTATGTACAGTCTAGGAAAGTGATATTTCACGGAGGTTAATGATTGTTGAATAGACAAAAATAAAAGATTATAATTACATCCTAAGATAATTTAAATTAAGATAGGTATACATACATGATAGATGGATAAATTAGGTATGAATAAAAGTCGTACACCAGCAAAACGTCAATAAAATGAAGTGATAACGAGCTGAAACCGAATTCAAAAATATGATGGTTGTATATCAAATAGGGTGTTCCAGCGATTCAAATTTCAGATTATTCGCCAGCCTGTGATGGACATCGTTTGGCACAGAACACGCGCTATCTCGGCTGTATTTTAGTCATTAATCTTAGAAACTTTTTGTGTACTGCCGATCGGGTTTTGGGCATTAATCTTGTGCATTATCGTCGCGTTGACATTATAGCTTCAAATAATTTTTCCAAGAGATGATGTGGCGAAAATCCTTTGAAGCGTTGAGTACAGTAATCTTGGAAGGGAAAATACGAGCATATAGCATACGTTGACACCTGTACATCTTAGAACGGTGGGTTGACGTACTTTTACTCCTCTACTCTTAGTTCGCCGAACTTGTTATTGTCTTGTTTCCCGGGCAACTCTTATGAGATTAAGGACGCTAAAAAATCTCTCAAATTGGAGTGCCTGACCTGGGAATTCAACCTAAGAATACACATTACGTTAGTATACTAAGGTAATGTCAGTACATTACGGAAGATCAGTATCTTCCGCCTTAATTGAGTGACATTCATGAATTAAATTTAAACTTTCTTAGAAGAACGTAACTCAATCGAAGTGTTGGTAAAAAAAGCTTTTGGCATGAAAATGAAGTTGAACAGCTATTAATAATTCTGATTGACGGCACCTGGGTACTATTGAAGCTATTTTTACTACCAGTTACTTGCGGCTTTGCTCTTGTGGTTTAATAAATCCCATAGAAATATACATTTTTTCGATACTAACTAGAGACTTTTAAGAATAGAGCCCAAGGCCCACAATTAGCTTAAGTGCAGGCTACGCACCAAACAGTTCTCTGGTGTTGTGGATGTTTTGTCTGAGAGCATTTACCATCAAGTGGCCTGTCTGCTTCTTAGGTAAATAATTTGCATTCCATACTAAAAATATACTCGTATAAAGTATCTCAAACAATTTCAATGCAAATTCACGTTGTTACGTTCTAAGGTGAAAGAAGGACAAATCAATTGACACACCTTCGCATTTATGGATAGAATTAGTAGATATAGAGACTATAGGTCTATATACAATAATTTATTTAAGTATAAAAATCTGATGGTTTATTAGGGCTCTTATTATATGTACTTCGAAAGGAAAAAGTTAAATTTTATTTCGTTGGCAATACTGAAGTTTAAACGGTTTTCTTAGTAACGTCATAATACTTCCTTATCTGGATGGCAAAAACTCGTTTCAAACTCGATATTAGTTTAAATCCGATATCTGTTTGCCTAGTTCTTTTTAACTTCACAATTATTAATTGTAAAATAATCAATTATTTGAACAAGTTGCTATTTAATGTTATAAATACGTAAAATCGAATAAAGTACATACTTCATTGATTATCATTATGGTCTCGGTCTACTATATTTTAATAAAGAACGTCTAAAAGTATACCCATTTCATCAGTAATAGTAATTTATTGAAGGGCGTATTTGTCGAGTCACGCCACTTACGTAAATAGAGATTCGTAATTTACGTAATTTAATGAATTCCTTTTTTGTCCTTTCAATTAGGTTGTCAGTTGATAATGCAACGCCTTAGAAAGGGGTGGGTGTTATCTCGCGGGGATTTACTGATCCGGTGACCTTGCCGCCGGCGTCACGATCGCAGAGGTCACGTGCGACGCCTCGGCGCAAACTTATTGCTTTCTAAACCTCCAGTATTTATTTAGCTGTATTTTCCAAGACATTGTTTTGGAAGTGACTTTTAGATCCTTGAGTCATTGCTTCGACTTAAATAGGGAATTATAACTGATTTTTTTAAATGAGAACTTACATGTTCGGTTCTTCAGTTCATATTTGAGGCGCAACATTAATCAGTGGAAAAAATGCCTAAGAGTTATTTCTTATCTCTCATAATGGGTCCTTCCTTCAAAGCGTGAAAATGTTTGTATCACAACATCATTGGGTAAAAAAACGAACGAATGAAAGTAAATCCCGGAACGGCTCTGTAATGTCGCAGTCCTTTCAAGGAAATGAAAACGCGTCTCATGTTTACCTACATACATATGTACACATAGATATGTACACAACAAATTTCATCTTATCAAATATTATTCTTGAACTAGTTTCTGCCTGCAGCTTCGTTTGCGTTATAAAGGTTTATAAGGATAAAGGTCACAGCTCATTAGGGCCACCCGGCACCCGACCAGCACTGCCACGTCGCTCGTCATCCTCTCGTTGTCGGCAGGTGGTCAACCAGAAGCCCTCGCGTGGTCAACGAGTGGACATCGCGTAGTCAAACAGTGGACCTTACGTAGTCAAGGAGTCGAATACGCAGGATTGGAATACTATGGTTTTTTAGGATAAAAATGGGTTAATCTAAGGTATCAGCTACCACTTCCATATCAAATTTCACCAAAATTGGTCCAGTCGTTGAGCGTGAAGAAGTTACATACAAACGCACTCACAAACTTTCTCCTTTATAATACAAGTTATTAGGTACTGTTGTAAGAATTTTGAAATAATAATAATAATAAGGAATCTTAAATCGCCATGCCATCTTAAATACATATTTATTGATTCAAACGACGTCATCAAATAATATTTGTACCAATACCATTTCAGATAATTCTTAGTAATCGTAATTTTCATTTGAACATTTCAGGATAGAAATAAACATCGAAACGGAACTACAATGAAATATTGCCGATAAAAATGTAACATTTTCATGTAAAACGGATGGTCCGAATAAAAGTCGACAATGGATGTGAAAAATACTGCACTCGATCAGCAATATCGCAATAAGATAAAAATAAACTCATGTAAATGTATCTGCTTACAAACGAGATTCTTAAAACTTTCGTAAGAATGATTTATATTTTTGATTCTGCATGAAAATGATGAGTGCCTAAGTGGTATTTTGACTCCTTAATTTTGTTTTAATGTTTATGAATAATGAATAGTTTTAGTTTGTTGTGGTTACCTAATATACTAATACCAAATAAGTAAAATAAAATAGCTATAATTATTGAAATCTGTATATTAGTATGCATAGTGACGACTGAAATAAATAAAAATCACGAAAAACTAAAAATATACAAATATACGGGAAAGAGACCTTTCAACAACACCTTCTTTCTTTTTCGTAATTATAAAGCGTTTCTTTGCGTTTATTCTGCAGCAATATTCCAAGTTCCATTGTTGATGTCGATTTGTTCACTATTCGCAATAGTAAAGAACGTCAGAAACATTCTCATCATTAAGGAAACAACTCATTAATAACCCTTCAAGAATCGAACCAGTCACAGCATCAGCCAACCACAAAGCAACTTTTATCAAGTTTCCGCTTGAGGGGATTATTTTTCCTTGTGATAGAGGACCGTCATTTATTTTTCCCTTATTCCTTATAATTTAATCAGCAAAGCTTGAATGAACTAATGATTTCTTAGATTTACGCGAGTGTTACACATTGAAGTAAAACTAATTTTTACGGACTGTCAGTCCGCCCAGTGATCACAAAAGCTGTAATGATCGAATCGTCCCGACGCGACGTTTCGAAGTAAAAAATGTAGAAATCAAACAAAATCCACGAAAAAATCCACAAAAAATAGTTTTATATCAATTGAACCTTCGAAATTCAATTAACTATTTATTTCATAAGATAGAATTGATTTATCTAAGTGTACAATTCATGGAAGATCAAATTATAAGAATTCCTGTTACAATTTTACAATACTGCGTTTGTAAAAGATATTTATATGAACAAATCAAACTATGGCAGAGTGTTTACAATATACGACGCAGCCATGATTAATTCACGTGGTAAATTCTATTCGTTTCGTTTCAATCCACTTGCGCAACACTCGCTAGACAAAACAGTGTTTCATTCAGTAAATACTGGTAAATACGCAGGTTGTCCTAAAACATGAAACAATTACGGAGCACTAATAATTTGTGTCACGTGACAGTTCGAGTAAAAGTAATTAATTCAATGACCGTGGCCTTTCGCGACGTGTAATTCCATTAATGTTCATAATATAGGTAGTATTTAACGCGGATCCACTTGCCCACATTACTCACGCCCTAAAAGTAAATTAAGGATTATTAGATACACAGCTGTTCTACTTTCTATAATGTAAATATATTTTTTTTTAAATAAAGAAAACCAGTTATTTTTGTAATTTGTACCACAATCTTATCGCATTGAGCGGTTTCATACAGGAATTCATACAGGACTTTTTTTTTTCTTTTTAATTTATTATAATTCAAAAAATATTACAATAGGTTTAAAATTAGGCCCGCAAAAAGTAGCTTTATCTCTTATGTTTCGCTTCAACGGTTAACTGTTATGGAATGAAATGAAAATATTTTATTGAACCCATGAAATGTCATACATTATTTAGATTCAGTAACTTTTTTCCACTACCACCCGATTCACAAGGCTGTTTTCGTCAGAGAAAAACGGACAAGAAACTCTAGCGTTGCTCTTTTCAAACCAAGTTTACAATACTTTGATTATACAGGAGTCGCAGCGCAGTTGAATTCCGAGCAGTTCATAAATAATTTAGAATAACAATTAATTAATAATAATATTGGTCAAGTGATTTTGTACGGCTTAGTTAGGTAAGTGAAGTTGCCCAGAACGCGGAATCGGTATACACTGTTCTACCAAAGCAATTAATAGTAATAAAAGTTTCAGAGTAAAAGTTATCCTTATAAGCAAATCGAGCAGACCAGTCCACATAAATAGCAGTTATGTTTCAACAGAAAATAACAGTTTGTTAGTGGTAGGGCTACGTCGTAGTAATTGTAAGTTTGAATGGGATGAAAGTACTGATTGGGTATATAGGGATGTTAAAAATGTTGTCTTGTTGTCGTCTTGATACATAATGAGCGTTAACTTACGTTGGATATATAAAATATTGCCTGCTGATGTATACTACATGAAACTTGTAGAGACTAGGTAAAATTTAGGCCCCAATTAGAAAAATAATGAACTGTGGCTTTTTACATTGGGCTTCTGTGGCTATAAAGTTTTGGCACCTGCTTTGCTACCGAAGGAAGTGGACAAAAATTATTTCTAACTTCTAGGTATTAATTTTACTATTTGATGAATTTCGTCGCTGGCTTAGAAGTTCCCAGAGATTCGCTGAGCTTCAATTGATGCTCAGTGTCATTAAAATGCGTGCCACCGTTTATCGGTGCTTACAGGAGTTGCAGTGGCAGGTAGAAGGGACAAAAAAATGTCTTGCTGTCGCGTTTTGTTCTGTAGGTGATATTGCAATTCGCCTTCCTTACAAAAGCCAGTAACTATCTAACAAATCTTAATGCAATGTGGGAGTTAACGGTCGGCGGTGACTATTTTAGATCATTGTAAATTTGCATTTCCTGTTATCGTTATTAATTTTATGAAGAAAATGAGCTCTCCATTTTGATAGAGGCTTATAATGATTTCATAGATTATATATTTTTTATATAGATCCAAATTTCTATATTGTTTAATGGAGAGGACTAATCCCTTATCCCTCTCAATAGAACGTTGGCTAGCTTGACCTATCCTTAGCAGTGGAAATGTTTTAGCTGGTACAGCACTCTACTAATTATATTATTACTACTTAATTTCATCAAATTAGAGATGAGATGTGGCACGGAATTGGCTAACGAGGCGTCTCGAGAAATTAAGTTACATTATCACTGTCGCACACTTGTCGGTTCAAAATTATGATCTTTATTAGATATGAATATATACTTTACTTTACTTTACTTTACTCCTTCTGTGCATATACCTACCTAATTTGTTTACTAATCCATCTGCTTAAAATATGTACTTATATCATTTCAACGCGCTGCGCCTACAAGCATATTATTCTCGTCCAAAAATGTTGGTTGAAGCTTGCAAGATTGATTTTAAAACTTTTAGTTCAAACGGTTTTACAGCCATAATGCACGTAGAGTGCGAATCCGAAATCCAATTTATTATAACATTTAAGGAATGTTTGTGATGAGGTCAGTGTTCCCATATCGTCGAAGATTTGTGAATTGGAAATTATTTTCTTTGTTTGTATAAGATCTTAGAGTTCTTTGACCTTTCAAAAGCATTAAGTAGTCAATGTATGCAAAAGTATTTTTGCATTCTGTTATGAAGATGCGAAGCGCTTCATAAAAGCTTTACAGCAAAAGTTACTTGGGTAATGTGTTTCTTGACATAGCAGTATTCTATACCCAGGTGCTTTAGACCTAGTTTCCATGCATTTACCATTTTTGTATACGTAAAGACGATTTTATTTAGTATAGCAGCAGTAAGAAATAATTGGCAGTTTGGTATTATTTGGTAGGTTCTTCAATCGGCCTGTGTCTACTGCAGGACATAACCTATAGGCCTTTCGAAATGTCGTTATTGAGCTTAAATAAATGAACTTTGGTTTTATAGTAAGTAGTACCCATATAATAATCCTACATAGCTCAGCTGGCGGGATGTGGTGCTCTTGCAACGCGAAATGACAACCATTTGTTAAGCTTCTATAAATCTTGGAGCATGTTAAGTTGTTAGTCCTCGTTTACGCCAAATGCATTAACAGGAAACATAAATTATTGTTTATAAGTGACTAAATGACCTGCATTGAATTAACTCAAGTTGCAATTTTTGTTATAATCACCTTACAAAATACTGATAACGTTAGATAGTTCACATTGTGTTACATTTGTGTTTACACCGATATGTCAAGAGGAATAGTTGTGTAATTTTACTATCCAATGACGCACAAGATGAAACCCACCATAATAAAAAAAAATGCAGTTGAAAAAAACGGCAAAAAATTACTTTGAGGTGTATTTGCAGCATCGACTAGCTACAGACAAAACTTGACGGCGCAGCGCTGTGAGCACCACTCAATGGTACAACTTAGGTAAATGGAGGGATCGCAATGATATTCGTCATTCAGCAGTATAGATAACAAAATTTTTCACAAATTCATTTGTTACAATCATCTCGCCTTACTTTAGCCCCTGGTTTCCCTTAAATGTGTAATCAATGATTAATTATGAATTATTAAGTAACTGATTTATTTAAGTTGCAATAGGTACGTAGTACGTACCAATTTTCAATTTTTCCTGACATCTGAAAAATATGTAACTTATACTTACCTAGTGACATCATTAGCTGAGTAGAATAAATCGAAGCTTAGTTGCATCAAGTAACTATAACGTTATCTCAGACGTCAAAGTTCTGCAGTTGTTGTGATGCACAGACTAAGGAGTATTGTGATGTTAGCTATATGCGACAGTTACGACATCTATGCTCGAGATGATCCTTTATTAATCAATGTATGAATGACCTCGCTGTTACCGCTTGATTAATTTATGTGCGTCGTCACGAGATGTCACTGGCGGCCCGTGGAGGTTACCGCGGTTGCCGCTCGCCTACAATTAATTAAAGTTTTTAGACAAATTGCCCTTTTCTTATCGCCTGAGTATTAATTGAACTTTATAAAATAAGAATGTAACTCTATTGTAAAATGTGAGACATGTTTTAATTTTTTAGAAAAATGGTAGTTATGTGATCAAATTGCGCGAATATTTCGACGCTCCCTACGTAAACTATCGAAACTGTAAATTCGCTGGTTTACACCAATATCATTGAAGGTGGCAAGTTCGATCAGTTGAAGGTATACAATTTGTATATATTTTATTATAATTATTTATTAAATCGACCTAGATATGCTACCTACATACAAATTTCTAAACCAGCGTCATGAAAATTGCATTAATTGAAGGTTAAAAATTGCATGCAATATTTTTTACAGCATCACTTTACACACACATATACATATTGTATTCATGTATTACGTTCAAGACGTCTGTTTTCATCTGGGTTCGAAAATAAAGTGATCAGTTCGACCTAAGTATTTCTATACCGTGATATTAAGTCATTATTGATAGTAATTTAGATAGATCATTATTCACAAGTTGTTTTAAATGATAATTAAATAACATTGTTTAAAAAACCGACGCCTTAGAGTAACTTATAGCATTGGCGTCAAATTTTGAAATTTATTCAAACTTGTTCTCTTAATTTTTACTTAAGTAGGTACTAGTTAGTTAGTTTAATACGCTAAATTATGCTCCCGGGAATCATCACAATTCATTAAAAAAGTTTAACACCATTTCCTTAACGTTTAATTATTATTTTGCCAGCATTTGTCTCCATCTTAAGTTTAAACGAAATAAATCGACTTATATTTGTTAAAGTTAATACAGAATAATAACCAGTAGATCTATTACATTCATTTTGGATTACAAAAATGTCCGCAATCATAATCCCCATGAGCAGGCCCGAGTCACGTTTTAATTAATAATAACGCTTGGAATATTATATTTTCTTTTCCGAAAACAAGCCCTTATTGCTTTGTCCTCTATTGGCCTATTTGTATATTATTATGATAATAATCTTTGCTGTTCGGCTTTCTGCGGGTGCGATAATATTCTTTTATGACACTGTTTACATGACGCAAATCATTTCAAGGCTCGAGGGAATTTGCGATTACAATCGTTGATTTCAGAAGAAAAATTGTGGTAAGGACTTATCCATCATGTGGTTGTCTGGAAGAGATCGCCAATTGGGTATTCTACCCATTTTCAAAAAGTCTTTTAAGTTGTTCCTAAGATTAAGACAAACTATTTAAAAAAATATCAAATTTTTATTCGCTCGGCAAGTCCAATAAAAAACCATTTAAAATGTAAATTTTAAATTTATGCGCGCAAATATGTGAAAACGCTAGGCGCCATGTTCCTTTAAAATGATACGTCACTCAACCAGTAAACAACCTGTGTTTGTATGAGCTCTTGGACACCGGAGGGGGTATTCTACTTACGGAATGACGTAGAATCGTTATCCATCATGGCGGCAGCCGTTTCACATATTTTTGGGACAGATAAAAAAATTGAAATTTTCAAAACGAATTATAAAATTTATTCCTTGGAAATAAAAACTGAAATTAACATATACTTATTGCTTAATGCTCTACTATATACATTTATAGTTTTTAGATTTTTTCTTTCTTATAGTAAAATACCCAATTGTTGACATACTTGATACTAGCCACAGCGCGGTTTTCTGGATCTGTCGTGTATATTTTGTGGTGTACATTTGTGTGGAATTTTTCGACGTGTAATGTAAATAGTGTCGGCTGTAAAGGCAATCGAACTAAATAGTGACTATATTTTTGGAGGAGTTTAATGGTGAAGAAAGTACATAAAGGGGATTTATTCAATACAAAAGCGCAAGTGACACTACACATATTCATCGACCAGATGAAATCTAACATTATTCATTGAATCCACTTTTAAATCACAGAATTTAACGTCGTGATTTTACAAGAAATGCACTGAAGGAATTTTAGTATAAGTTTATTTAGAGATCCCGGAATTTCTCCAACGTGTCAATTACATATTTTTATATGGCGATGAATGGCGAGACGATCATGCCATTCGCCTGATGGTAATCAATACGACCGCTCATAGACAGTAGGAAACCAAACAACACCATGAATTACAAAGCAATGCTTGCCACTCCACTGCGCTCGCCGTCCTGAGACTAATTATGTTTATCAGCCAGTCTACTAATCCGTATTAATAGTTTTATTTCAATGTTAAGTCTCATTATGTCCAGTAGTTACTCTGGCTACAATGTCCTTCAAACCGGAACACAACAGTGCATTTACACTGCTGTTTGTCGGGGGAAATAGACATTGCGGTGGCGTATCCAGGCGGCCTCTCACATATTAGATACCTACCACCAGTAAATGGGGTTTTTTAGCAGATTAATATCCGGCATAACCCAGAAATAATTTATTTATTCGGAAACCCATGAGAATTTTCCCTATAGATAAAAGGTACAGTTAATATAGTAAATTCATACACCTAACAGCCGCCTCATGTACTTACTTTCCTTACAGTCAAGGTCTTCTTTCGTGGGTTTCACAAAGAATGTGGCATATTTTGGTCTGACAATAGGAAGAACCGAAACAAATATTTGTGGGCTATGCAAACGATTGTCATAGTATGGAAATCGAGCCTGCGGCATTTCGCCCGACACCCACTGCGCACCGAAATTGACAATTTTACATAGAGCACCCAAAAATATTTTGACGCAGGAATTAAACTCGCGATATGTTATATCTCTGTCCGTACCACCACTCTGTGCATGATGAAATGACAATCGTTATTATTTATATTGCATCTTTAACGACGCAGAAACAATTCAACTGTGTCATTTCAATGGTGCAGTTAAGACGGTGATTCATTGCGCTTTTTATTATCGGAGGACGGAGTCGGTTAATATATATTATGTATATTCTAAAACATTTCATATCAGCAACATAGCTGATAGATTCTTATGTATGTAGTGAGAATTATAACTTCGCAAAATAAATATAATATAAATGCTAAATGAAGTACACAACTTATGAGGTATCTTGGTATAAATCATAAGACTTACTACTTTATTCATAGTCAGTTTATAAACCAATTTTAGTTATCGAATGTTTTGTCTTCTTCGCTCAAACTGAAATCAAAGCTCGTTCAAAAGGGACAAAACATCCGATAACTTAAATTGGTTTATAAACTGTCTATAAACAAGGTAGGTGTATTAGATCTATCGTAGAACTTACAGTTATGAATCTGAATTTCTAGCAGAGTCACTGTATAACAAAAACGCTTCCACTAAATAACGAAGTTGTCGATTAATCCATCATTATTTTTAAATAATCCTGCAGCAGGTTTTATACGTTTTGGCCAGTTTCAAAATGTTATTTTACTCTCGTTTTTAACTTATTTAGCTAAATTTGTTAAAAATATATACAAACAACGGAAGCAATGACTTATAAAGATTGAACCATATTCGAGCTCAGTATATATAGGCTTGCTTGAAAAATAAAAACCACGACAAGGACGCCATCTCCGGAATTCGGTATATTTTTGGAAACAAAACAAAATAACATATTGATGTGACCGATCAGTTCGATGTGAGAATGGAATTCAGTATTAAATTCCATGGAAAGTTTAACATTGCCCACATATGTATATGTATACATCGCGCGGGTGTTTCCCCATTACGTCATGGGGTTTAGACCTTACAACTAATCCACATAGAAAGGTTTCCCAGTTGGTAAAAATATTATTGCATAAAATTCACCTTAATGTGTAGCACTACTGTTGTCAATATGTAATATGAATTGATTCATTGAGCATTTACAATGTTAGTCTAGCTGTAATCTATTGTCTTCGTCCGGTGTAAGAATGGACAATAAATTGAAATTAAAATGTGAGTACATCAGAGTAGCTATCATTTTAACTTTGTTTTCAAGCGCTCTTAACAATGCGCAGGATGATGTCATTACATCCATTGTATCATTAAATACTCGTGTTTTTTCCAAAACGAACACTTGTTAACATAAACGTGTCGCGGTAACTGAAAGACTAATTCCATTGTTGTTTCAAGTGTCTAAACAATGTCATTTTATTTCATTTTTACTGTACTGTATCAGCCGATATTGGCCCCACTGCAGGACACGGGCCTTCTCTACAATCGAGAATACGATTGAGAGGGGTTAGGCCATATAATCCACCACGCTGACCTAGTGCGGGTTTGCGGACTTTACAAGCGCTATGGTAAAGGCTTTACAGGCGCAAGTATGCAGGTTTCCTTACAATGTTATACTTCACCGTTATAGTGCGTGGTGATTTATGATATACACATGACTCCGAAAAGTCAGAGGTGTGCCCTGGGATTTGAACCTGCGACCACCGTGAACATATTGTCAGCCGGATCCGGTCCGTTACCAACAGGCCACCACGTACTTATTTTGCTATATGACTAAAAATAAAACAAGGAACATAATATATTATAGAATGTATTTACAGAGAAAAGACACAGATCTTTTACAATTAAAGACTTGTGTTGGATCCGGTAACAAAGTCCTATTTATGTCGTACAATATTATATGGTATGTATAATGCCTATAATGCAAGGTCTCATCATGTAATATTGGCAGCTAATATATTTTCTTATAAACAAATTTGGGTTAAAGTTAGATACGTAAACGGGAAAGCTTTTCTGTAATGAAAATTCCGTTATGCCTCGAAAAACATTGTTCTGAGGGTGGCAATAGTAATAGAATAGAGAATACTGGTTTATTTTGATTTGTAAAAAGATTGAAGATAAATTAAAATTATTTATTGTAAGGCCATGGGCTTAAGGGTTCGATTCCCGCGAGAAAATGATTCGATAAATAATTGATTGAAAACGTGTTGACTCTACTTTTTGAAAATTATAAATTTAATCATTGTATTTTCATGTATCATAATTACAATCATGTTTATCCGGCCTCACGTAGGTATGAGATAAAAAATTAAATTCGAAAAACCCACTAAAAGGCATTGTTACATTATGCTCACATGAGCTCGCATTTTATTTTAATAAATACTGGTTTATCAAGTTATTCGACATTTTATTATCCTTTTAAAACTACATTTTCATTATGTTTTAAAGTGACTTAAATAAATTGATTTGCCGTTATATTATATTCCTTGAGTCGGCACATGTGTAAGGTTATTTCTTTCTATCCTAGAATTCTTCCGCTTCCTGGATTCTGATCAATCTCATGCATCGACGGATTCAGAGAGCCTTTCATGTTACTGTCCGTCAATTCATATCGTACTTTTGAAATGTATTTATTTTTATTTGTTTCTCTTTCGAATATTTTGTGTATCATCAATGCTATTTAATTTAGGCACGTTGTTACTTGTATATTTCCTTACGTTGAAACTTCAATTATATTTTAAAAATTACAATATTCGATGTAATATATCTATACTTATTGAGTTGTGTAATGTTGGCTAGTTAGTGTTTTCGTTTTATTTGTTATATTTTTCTATCAACTTTATCCTCAATATGTTATGTTCAGACCACGTTGCTTATTCTAGGAAAGCCGTTTTTTATTTTTTATACTTCGCCAATATAACAACTTCTTGTACAAAAATGTCAATGTAGAACCTGTTATTTTAGTATTTAAAGTGCTTATAACAGAATATACGTACATTAGTATGAATATTGAATATGCAACAATAATGATCATTAAAACACAATTTATTTCCTATTATCTATTTAATGACGTTAACACTAAGTTGTACTCACTCTTGTAGCTTATTTATAAACATGAATTATAACAATTGCACATCAATTGCACAAAATATTACGCAATAGAAAAAAATATCCGAAAATGTAGAGGAAAACAGTTACAGTAGGTCTTCCGCGGGTAATTTATATAAAACCTAATATCACTTGAATACATTTTATATTGGGAAATTACATCACTGCATATTATGATAAGGAAAATTATATTTGTAGGTCTTGAGTTATATCCTAGGTTTGACTCTTAGGTCCGGCAACACAGACTTGAGAGCTTATCAAGTTGGAAAATTTCATAAGAGTTTCCCAGGACAGGCATTTATATTTGGCGTACCGTTCGGCTCGTTCTATCATATCTTGGGACCTTTAAAAAATACACAGGCGTGTGTATATATGTTTATATATGTGAATTCATATGGAAACTGTCCCGCCCTCACACCCGCCACTGCAACTCCAGTAAGCCAGGATCAACAGACGCTCGTGCTACTGTATTGATGTGAATTCATATATGTTATTGGCTATTGTTTTAATTAATTCATCTATATTATGCCCTTCTTAGGTAAGTACATCGGGTAAATACATATTAAACATAGACCTGTCCCCATATAACTTGATTGAGTTTTTACATTACCTTGAACCAATAGCACTTGGCGTGCGGGTGCATTTAATTAGCTTATTGGCAAGTCCAATGTTAGAAATTTAAAGAAATAAACAGGCTTCAGGGTTTCTGAATAAGTCATTGATAGTGCCATTGATAAAAGTCAACAACAGAGGCCGCAGGTTTGTAGTGTTCGCCGAAGCGCAAAATGACATTTTATGCTACCAAATAATCTCGCTACCAATGTTGGAATCGAACCAGTCACTGCGATCTAATGGTATTACGAGAATGAGACTTAACAACTAATCCAGCCCTGATTACTCGTATGTTAAAATCCGTGATACTACAGAAAGTTTTCTTACATATTTCTGAGTTTACGTATACAATATACATAAGTATTTAATTTTAAATTAGTGTCATAAAACCTGTGTATAAAAAATATAATGCGAAATAATTTCTCTAATATCAGTCTTCTATCAGCACGTGTACATTAATGGTTTTATATGAGTTTTCACTGATTAGCTCGGAGCACACTTAAATTAGTAAGAAACAATACGAGATTTCTTATATCGCTATAAACGTATTATGATAATTTCACATACTTATTTAAACTGTAAAGAATTACTGAATTGGAACTAATCGTTGTCAGTACGACCTTCACTGGGCAGATAACGAAGCCGCGTTATTACTCGTCTCATACAAGTGTGTATTTGTTTGTCATACTTAACAAATACCCTTATTGTTTTTACACCTTGTGTTTACGTACAATTATAACAAAAACCTTTATTCTAGATAATTTAAGAACTAAATAAATAAATATACAAACAAAAACACACAACAAGGAGAGAACTGTGTACACGGACGGTCCCGGCTTTTCCAGCCATGCGATCATTTATATAAAATAAAATCTTTTCGCAATTAATTTGATAGTTTATCATTCCTTCTCTACTGTACATCACTAGTCTACAATCCGCACTTTTGGTCACATACAGTCTAACATGTGTGGTAGGATCCATAACCGTAGTCATTTTCCAGTCTTTTATGGGCTCTTTGTCTGGCTGCTTATTATAGGTTTCGTCTGGCACCCGCCGAGGCTCACTCCACAGGCTGACGTCCGCCTTATCCTCTGTCATCTTCCGGGAGTTATAATCTCTAATATAGCTGCGCAGGAAATCTTGTGCGATGTAACAATAAACGGTCACGGTCTCCACCAACTCGTCATCTTCGATTCGGAGCCAGCACTGATCGGCGCGGTCGTTCCGGTTGGGCAATTCGAAAGGCACTGGGAACATGTAAGGTTTGACCTGTTTAACGCTCCCTTCACTGCACTGCACATCCGATAGTAATAGCGTGACAAACACTATTATTGCGAGTAACATTTTAAATGTGCCGCTGCGGCGACGTCATGATGAAAACTAAACGATTGTCGTGTCAGCTGTGTGTCGCAGCCACAAAAACTGTTGCAGAATGTCAGTTTCGCCTTCACAGAGTTGATTACGGGTTAAAAAATACTATTTGATTGCTATTTACAAGTCATTGTTGCGAGCAGGCGGTGCGTTGCACGTGACACCGGCCAGTTGCCATAGTTTAGACATAGGCAGTTCGGACTTGCGATTACTAAACAGTAAACGGTAATGGCTCAGTGATTTAGTTTCCGGAGAAAAACATGTAGGTGACGAAGGCTGCAGGTAGCTACTTGTTCCACTACATACAAGGAGTCTTGGCACCGGAATTATGTGTTATAATGATCACGTTAAGATTTATGTGTAATGGCTTATACAGCGTTTATCAATGGAACATAACGTTTATGTCAAATTGAATAAATTAATTCCTAAGATTTTCCTCTTTTAATAATAAAGCAAATAATACACTCAGTTATCAATAAAACTTGTATTTATGAATGTTTAAGTAATTGCTGATAACTATATCCATGTCTTGATGAATTTAAATTAGTGATGATATGTAAGGACTATTCGAGTTGTCTATTTTATTTTTTTAAGGCAACTAACAAAACATGTTTCCTTGCCCGTTCTTCTCTAGTGAAAACCGCTTTCTGAACCGGGTCGTACTTTAAAAATTACTGAATCTAAATAATGTTAAACATTTTCATGGATCAATAAATTAATTTCAATTCATTTTCATTTCATTTTTTCAATTTGCAAAGCTAATACCTATTTATCTGTATTAATATTATATTTTAAAGCCATACATTTTAATATTGTGCATTTAACCTAATATACTGTATTTTACTGTGCTGTCGGGTGTATTTTTATATTTTTATTATTATTTATTTACGCCAAAGATTTGTATACTTTTAAGCAAATTTTAATTATACAGGGTATATCAAAACTGCGACCGAAAACGAAGCCAGGTGGTAGTATTAGTGACTTCAGACACAATGTAAGGAAAAATTTCGCAAAAAATATCGATAACTTTTTTTTTGTAATTTTTTACTTATCGTCGTATTTGGTTGATAAATACATAGTTTTCCTATTAATGATGCAGACCTCTTTATTTTTCAACACTCAATGGTACGTAAGTGATTTAATTATTATATTCGCAAAACTAGGCTTTTTCCACACAAACATGATGATTTTTAAAAAATTCTAAAAAAATATCTGTTGCTGTTTTGGTGAAATTTTTATTTGCATTGTGTCTGTAACCACTAAAACTACTACCTGGCTTCGTTTTCGGTCGCGGTCTTGAGATACCCTGTATAAATATAGTGATAACTGATACACAATACTGTTTTTATAAATTAAATACTTTGATATTCTTATAAAACCTTGTTTAGATCAACTAACCCAAAGTGAAGTGATCAACTTACATACATACATAAACGCACGCCTTTATGTTTATCCTAGAAGGGGCAGGCAGAGGCGCCACCAGGACATCCACATTTCGCCTTGTTAAGTGATCATCTTATCTACAATATGTATGTTAAGTGATTATCTAATCTACAATAGATATTGTAAATACATGATCTGATAATGCAGCTGTTACAAAAAATAATTAGACTCCGCTAAATAAATCATCATCATCATCATCATTAGCCCGTTCCAGTCCACTGTTGGACATAGGCCTCTCTCAAGGTACGCCACAGAGCCCGGTCTGCTGCTTTACACATCCAGTCGCTAAATAAATATCTAGGAAATAAGCTCTTTGATGGGAATGAATGAGTAGGTATATTAATATGTACTTGATATGCAATACACAACACATCCATGATTCAGCGTTGTGGATGTTCATGGGCGGCAGTGATCATTTACCATCAGTGCCCCTAGCCGGAACATTTTGCACTATCGTAATAGAATAGTAGGTAATAGTAAAATTTTGTATGGGAATTTAAACAGCGCCATTGTGAGCGTCTTTGGAACTAAAATTTTACAACGGGAAACGTTTACTTTACTATACGAGAATTACTATACGATAGTTCAAAATGTTCCGGCTAGGGGCACTGGTGACCTGTTTGCTCGTTTGCCGGACCAATGCAATAAACAAATATCTAATCGACATAAAAGAATATTATAATTATCTATTGTTTTGTATTGAGTTGTAAGTATTTCTATGTTGTGAGAAGTCCGCAATCACGCACTAGGCCGGCATCGTGGACTATGGCCTATCGCCAGTCTCATGGTTGACAGTGGGACGTATACATGCCTGTAGACGGTTTATTAATTTATCATACATTTGTCTAACCGGCTAATTGTTACCTTACTTACATTTTTAAGTAAAAAAAACAACCATAATATTTTCCTCATACCGACGCTATCGCTGAACCACAGCACATTGGCCGGAGCGAGACCGCTCGACGTAATTCCCACTGGGCAAGTTTTGATCTGATGACGTACTTACTCTACTACACACGCATGTGCAATAGTTTTAATAAAAGCAATCGACGCGCTCGAGATCAATCGCTTGCGTATCTTCGTGAGTTAAGGTCATACAAAATGGCCAACAGAGCGCTGCTGTTGTGCCTGTTAATTGTGAGTTCGGGCGCGCTCATAGAATGCCGCGGAGGTAGAGGTTTTAGTTCTGGAATAAGTTCATCTTTCGGTAGAAGCTGGGGATCAAGCAGTCGTGGATCATCATGGAGTTCAAGCAGTCGTGGATCATCAAGGAGTTCAAGCAGTCGCACAAGTTCTAGCTCACATAGTTACCCGGCCTCCTCGGGACTATCAGGATCAAGTTCACACAGCTACCCGTTTTCATCGCCGGGATTATCAGGATCTAGTTCTCGCGGTTACCTTTCATCATTATCTGGAGTTTACGGATTTGGAAGACTTTTTCGCCCCGGGACCCTCTTTCATGGGTATCCTTCGTCAAATGGCGATCAAAGTAAATCAACATATGAATATAGCTCATATACCCATAAGCAGACTTTCGTTCCTACTTATTACACATCTCCTCAATACATATATTATGTTAACCAGTATAGGCATTCGGATAGCCGTTATGGAGACATCCTTACAGGCTTGGCTTTGTACAACATGGGTCGCTCACATAGCAACTACCACGAACATTATTATAACGACGATTACTACAGAACAAGGTACTATTCACATGGTAGTTCGTCAACGCTTCATAAAAAACCAGATGAGGAAGCGACTTGTACACTTAAAATTCAAGAAAACGGTCAGACCACAGCATTGAAAGTACCTTGTGAAGTTGTATCTACATTTACTGAGGGAAGCCGTAAGTCGAATATCGTTAATACTACAGTGTGTACAACTAATACAACTGTGATAAAGAACATTGCACCGCTTGCTAACCCCGTAGTAAATGCTACAACTCAACCAACAACAGAAACGACAGATATAGAACCAACTACAATAGTAACAAAAGACGAGAATTCAACAGCTGTTACTGAAGAACCGCCGTTAATAAACATGACATCAATGGTTGGCAATACAACAACAATAAGCCCGACCACTTCAATCTCCATAGAAACGACAAGTTCAGTTCCTTCAACAAATGCATTACAGACCTCGTCAATAATTACTTCGACCGAACAACCTAATGAGAATTCATCGATAACTTATACTACAAATTCTAAAAAAAATTTAGCTCTAGCAACCAAGTCAAATACAAATGCAACTATAAATGGAACCCAAATCGTACCAAGGAATTCGTCTTCTACATACAACGTCACTACAGTGAACGTAACAGTGTGCAGTTCTACTTCTAAAGAAATAGATCCTTTAGAACAAAAGGGTTCGAAATTGAATTCATCCAAAATGCGTGCGTGCATAGTTGAAATTCGTACGAAAGATCATGTGTTAACCAATAAAGTAGACTGTAAAGTTCTTATGACATATGCAAGAATGCCTGAACCAAGAAATGATAGTAATAACAGAATGCTACCACCTAGGGAAATGTTAAAGAAATTGTTGTCTAATCCGCCGTGGTGGATGGCAATTTTGATTGCCGTTTAAATTTGGCATTAAAAGACTTAAAATAGAATATTAAAATAGGATGACATCATTCTAATTTGAACATTATGCACAAGTATACGGTATAATAATATTGTTCCAGTACCATCAGAATAGATACAGACTGTGCGTAATGGTAACAACTGTTTAGTTTTAATATTATATTTATCCTAGGACATAGACTGATTTTCTGTGATTTAATAAGGCATAAGTTTAGCTTAAATAAATAAAAAATAAGTGGAAAAAATATTGGAATTATACTATAAATTTTGCGTTGGCCTTTCCTATTGTTGGTTCATATATACTGAAATTTGCAAAGCCAATATTTATTTGTACTTTAAAGTCATATTTTCATATAGTGCTGTTGCATTTTACTTATTATACTTTATTTTACTGTACTGTTTGGTGTATTTATTTATTTAATTATTATTTATTTACGCCAAAGATTTGTAAACTTTTAAGCAAACTTTATTATAAAAATTTTGTAAGACCTAATACTGTTTTTATAAATAAAATACTTTGAGATTTTTATAAAATCTTATTTAGATCATTTAACCCAAAGCGAAGTGATCAGCTTATCCACAATAAACATTATTAATGCATGATCTGACAAACTAGCTATTATAAAAATTAACCAGACACCGCTAAATTAAATAAATATCTAGGAAATAGGCCTTTTGGTGGGAATGAATTAGTATGATGGGAATGATTTGTTTCATTGGAATATAAAAAAATACTTATCCATAATCTTAATTATTTTGAATGTCTTTTCTTTATCGAAGTGTTGCAATTGCTAACACCATCTATTACGTTGTATCAAAACTAATATTTGTACTGGACAACAAATACTGTACCTACTACTTGACAGCCTCCGTGGCGCAGTTGGTTAGACGCTGCCTGTGAAACGAGAGGCCGCGGATTCGATCCCCGCACCGAAACCAATATTTGTGTGATCCACAGGTATTTGTTTTGGGTCTGGGTGTTTGTGAGACCGAAAACGTCTCTCGTAGTTTCTGATACCCACGACACAAGACTCGATCTTAGTTTGGGGTCAGCACTATGTATGTGACTGTTGGGTGTATTTATTATCATTATTTATTACTTGCCAACTAGGGTACATAGCGATTTTTTGTTCTGGGAAGACTTTTTGAGAATGAATAAATGATAAGCCTTCTCAGGAATGGAATCATGTTGTCTCAAGTCGATCACATTAAAATGTATTTGATTTAATTTAAATTAATGAAATATACTTATTCTAGCAATGTTTGTTTTTGTTCATTGAATTTATTGTATCCTAGCTTCTGCCCGCAAACTTCGTCTGTGTAATTTACTTAATTTGAAATTAACTTTAATTGGAATATCCCATCCCGTCCCATCCCGTTATGTTCCGCCCGTCCCGTCTCATTCTCACTCAAGCCATTTAATCCAGTCCCATCCGGAATTCCTTCCTCATCCCACGGGAACACTTAATTTTGCCGGATAAAAATTACCCTAAGTGTTAATCCAGGGGGTCAGCAACCTCCATATCAAACTTCATCGAAATCCATTTAGCCGTTTCTGAGGTCATGGTGCACAATCGCACAGACAAACATACAAAAATTCTAAAAATCATTGTTTTGGGTTCTATTACGTTATTACAGACTCCCAATATTAGTTTTTCTCATTTATCTTCCATGTACAGACATCGATCGCTTACAAATTTATTATATGTATAGGTTCTAATGATGTGGGAGTATTTTTTCATTACGTTTCATTAAAAGTTTACAAGAACGTTTTCTACATACTATCTACTTGTACTCCATAGGTACTTGTGATATCGTCCATATACATAAGGCCTTTGGATCTACATAGTATGCGTATATTATGTTAGTTTTTAAATCAAATAGCATAAAATTGCGTAAATCAATCTTCTTAAAATGGAATAAGAAAGTATTAAAATTATTATTCTGTAATAAATATAAAATAATATATTATTTCTTAAATCTTTTTACAAACTAATTCCATCTATCGGAATTACGTTCAGTCACATAATATCAACTGTAACGCTTCTAGCGCCATCCGTGGCGATTACCAAGTACTATTACGTCATAAACTTATTAACCTGTTTACACATGTTTATAACCGACTTCAGAAAAGGTGGCGGATATCAATTCGTCGGAATATTTTTTATGCATGTTCACCGATTACTCGAAGACGCCTGAACCGCTTTGGAATATTCTTTTTTGTTTTTGTTAAAGCTGTCAATGGGCAGCTTACATATATGTATTTATACATAATATGCAGCTTACATATGCAAAACTTATATTAACAAGGAATGCCTTGTTAATATAAGTTTCCCAAGGTATATATTGTCTGAAAAACTACGTTAACCTTAGAAACTAACCAGATTTAAGATTGCATATTTTATTTAATATAATATTCGTTTTTAATATTCAATAAGTCCACCGTTGAATGTTACCTTGTGTATGCTGTTGGCATGTCTTCCTATAAATGAATAAATAAAACTAGAACTATTTTCTTAATATTTTGATTGCGTATCTATTTTCCATAGCCATTATCTACCTATTCTGTTTTTACTATTTAATATTTTTTTCAGAAAAAGTAATTTAAAAATAGGCATCTAAAGCATTGACGCATAAAACATCATCTTCACCTAACGAACGCATCTTTACCTAACGATTAAATGATTTTTGGAATTATGAATCAGTGAATAACTGGACTACGGCAGCAATTTCACTACAAACGAGAAATACATTATAAGTAATATAAAAAAGAATAATATGTAAAATGACTGCATTATTTTATACGTATACATATAACACTTTATTTAGCAATAGAATAACAATTGAAATAAGTAGAACCAAAAAACCAAGAAAGGTACAAAATAAAATATTTTGTGCCTATGAAATTCGAAATATTTTATATATTTGGACATTGTCTGTGGCGCAGTTGCTTAGACGCCGCGCCGCCCGCGCCGGGTGTGAATTGCGAGGCCGCGGGTGCGATCCCCGCACTGAGCTTTTTGGCGATATCTCCCTTCCGAGTCATTTTCCGATGAAAATACATTTATATAAAATTAAATAAGAGTGAATTTCCTACAATTTATGTTTTAACATTTTTTTCGTAACATCAATAGTTTCGGCGTGCACATAAAACAACAGTTTGGTTAAAAACTCGCCACCTGTGACTATAGTCCATAATAAGTTTAAATATTACGTTGAAATAAAACTATTTTATTACGGATTTTATCGCGATTTGGTTTAATTTTTACATTTTTTAACTTCCCGACGTTTCGATTACTTTACAGCTTTCGTGGTCACGGGGCGGACTGAGGTATTAGTCATCCGCTCTGTGACTGTCACAATTAAACTACCCTTAATTTTCAATTATTAAATTAAAAAGTTAACTAGTTGTTGCGATCCGATCTACGCAGTAGGAGCTCACAGTGTCTTGAGGTCTGGCAGCTGGTCTTTTGGGTTCCGATTTAATCAAATGTAGAACTGGATCCCATGATGGTGCAAGCTTCAAGCCATCTTCTCTATTGAAATTTGGATGTTTTTTAATTTCAATAGCCTCGCGAAACATCCTGGGTAGGAAGCGGTGTTCTTTAGCGAGGATTAGGGGCTTATCAAAACGAAGGTAATGCTTGGAGCCTTCTTCGATGTGTTCAGCAACTGCAGACTTCGTTGAGCGTCGGTGTTTGACGTCAGCTATGTGTTCTTTTACGCGGGTCCCTATGCTTCTCTTGGTTTGGCCGATATAAGAGAGGCCACAGTCACAATCTATTTTATATACGCCCGGTTCTTGCAAAGGTATATGACACTTGACAGGTGGTAAGAATTGACTAATCTTCTTGGGCGGCTTGAAGTATGTTTTAATGGAAGCACGCTTCAGGATGTAGCCAATCTTGTCTGTGACTCCTTTGATGTAAGGTAGTATAACCGGGGCCCGTTCAACTGTGGCTGGTTTCACTCGGTTTCTGTGACGGCGGCGTGGAACTTGGAGCTTGTTGTCTCGCAGTACCTGCTTGACGTGTTGCAGCTCAGTCGCCAGGTGTTTCTCATCACAGATTCCTTGTGCTCTCTGAAACAAAGATTTACCCACGGTAGCTAACTGTTTCGGATGGTGGTGAGATTCACCGTTCAGATATTTATCTGTATGGGTCTTTTTTCTATACACGGTATGACCTAAGGACTGATCAGGATTACGGATTACTAAAACATCTAAGAAGGCAAGAGATTTATTATGTTCCAACTCCATAGTAAATTGAATTTTATTGTTAATGGAGTTGAGGTGATTTAAAAATGCAGTTACTTGGTTAGATGGTAAGATTGTGAAAGTATCATCTACGTACCGCTTGTAAAATCTGCACGGAACGCACCCTAACACAGATAACACGCACTCCGGCGCAGACAAACAACGCGCGGTCATTAATCTGTCAAAACATACATTGGATGAAAACACAGTTCAGGTTTTGTCAAGAGGTCTAAATTTTGCCGTAACTCCACGTAGGATACCGTATGAAGACATTATTTGTAACGTTGAGAACAGTCTTTTCATTAACAATTTGAAGAAGGAAGATTCGGAGGCGATACGTCAAGATATATCATCTTTACTACGACGAAACAAAGTGCCGAAACCAAATCTTCCAAAACAACTATTTATCGCTTTAAAGAACCTGCGATCTATGAAGGAATTAACTGTTCTCCGTGCAGATAAAGGGAATGCGACAGTAGTGATGGATACTTCAGATTATAACAATAAAATCGAACAACTTTTATCGGATGACACTACTTACAAAATAGTCAAATCAGACCCGACTACCAAAATATTAAAGGCCACCAGCTCTTTAATAATCAAGTACTCCGAGAAGTTAGATCTGAACTCTAAGTCACTCATCCCATCGTGTGCAAAACCTCCAAAATTGTATGGATTACCCAAAATACACAAGGAAAATGCTCCACTACGTCCCATCGTGAGCCAGATCGACACACCAACCTACAGATTGGCTCAGCACGTAGCACAAGTGCTTTCACCACTCAGAGGAAACACTAGAGCATCTGTGAAGGATTCATACCAATTTGTCAGTGACATTAAACATCTACAATTAGCTGACAATGAAACAATGGTTAGTTTTGATGTGCAGTCACTTTTTACAAGCTTACCAGTACAAGACTGCATCAAAATTGTCACTAAGAAGTTAGCAGAGAATGACATGCCACTAGAATATGCAGAATTACTCAAACATTGCCTCACATCTGGCTACATGTTGTGGAATAATCAATACTATGTACAAATGGATGGTGTTGCTATGGGCTCACCTGTATCTCCTGTAGTTGCCGATATTTTCATGGAGGACTTCGAGGAGACAGCCCTTAGTACAGCCCCGGTCTCGCCAAGATTTTACAAGCGGTACGTAGATGATACTTTCACAATCTTACCATCTAACCAAGTAACTGCATTTTTAAATCACCTCAACTCCATTAACAATAAAATTCAATTTACTATGGAGTTGGAACATAATAAATCTCTTGCCTTCTTAGATGTTTTAGTAATCCGTAATCCTGATCAGTCCTTAGGTCATACCGTGTATAGAAAAAAGACCCATACAGATAAATATCTGAACGGTGAATCTCACCACCATCCGAAACAGTTAGCTACCGTGGGTAAATCTTTGTTTCAGAGAGCACAAGGAATCTGTGATGAGAAACACCTGGCGACTGAGCTGCAACACGTCAAGCAGGTACTGCGAGACAACAAGCTCCAAGTTCCACGCCGCCGTCACAGAAACCGAGTGAAACCAGCCACAGTTGAACGGGCCCCGGTTATACTACCTTACATCAAAGGAGTCACAGACAAGATTGGCTACATCCTGAAGCGTGCTTCCATTAAAACATACTTCAAGCCGCCCAAGAAGATTAGTCAATTCTTACCACCTGTCAAGTGTCATATACCTTTGCAAGAACCGGGCGTATATAAAATAGATTGTGACTGTGGCCTCTCTTATATCGGCCAAACCAAGAGAAGCATAGGGACCCGCGTAAAAGAACACATAGCTGACGTCAAACACCGACGCTCAACGAAGTCTGCAGTTGCTGAACACATCGAAGAAGGCTCCAAGCATTACCTTCGTTTTGATAAGCCCCTAATCCTCGCTAAAGAACACCGCTTCCTACCCAGGATGTTTCGCGAGGCTATTGAAATTAAAAAACATCCAAATTTCAATAGAGAAGATGGCTTGAAGCTTGCACCATCATGGGATCCAGTTCTACATTTGATTAAATCGGAACCCAAAAGACCAGCTGCCAGACCTCAAGACACTGTGAGCTCCTACTGCGTAGATCGGATCGCAACAACTAGTTAACTTTTTAATTTAATAATTGAAAATTAAGGGTAGTTTAATTGTGACAGTCACAGAGCGGATGACTAATACCTCAGTCCGCCCCGTGACCACGAAAGCTGTAAAGTAATCGAAACGTCGGGAAGTTAAAAAATGTAAAAATTAAACCAAATCGCGATAAAATCCGTAATAAAATAGTTTTATTTCAATGTGTAACATTCGCGTAAATCTAAGAAACCATTATTAAATATTACGTTTTGTCAGTGCCGTATGTTCATAATATGTCTAGTAGTTGAAAAAAATATTTCCACTATGTATTAGTACTGCTTTCTACCACGACGATTTTGTGTTGGATGGTTGGGAAAATGACAGTTGGAAGTTGGGACATCAATCATCAATGTCACAGTTTGGAAAAGTCAGAAAATCCAAAGCAACGTTCTATGTATAGGTACCTATCAGTTACATTACGTTAGTGACAATGAGCCACAAGAAAACCCACTGAGCTCAATGCTCATAGCTTTAGCTTTTTATTTATTAAATGGTCGGCGCGGGCGGCGCATCGCATACCCACTGCGCGTAAACGGAACGGAACAACCGACGACGTCACTCGCAGCTGACTTCATTCAAGTTCATTCAGGTCTAAGTAATCTGTGTTCAGTTGTGACTTGTGTTGTGTGCGCACGAGTGTGTATCTAGTGGTTCGTTCGTTGATTATGGATTTTTATTAAAAACATTCACAATGTTCTTTCGTTTGCGTGCACTACTTTGTGCAATTGTGTTACTTTCAATTCTCGATGTGAAACCTGTCGTGGGCAAGAGAAGTTACGGTGGAAGCCACTCGTATCCTAGATCCGGTGGCCTTTCTGGCGGGGGTAGTCACAGCTACCCGAGATCGGGCGGCCTGTCTGGTAGCGGCGGTCACGGTTACCCGTCGTCAAGCGGCCATGGATATCCTAGTTCGGGAGGAGGATTATCTGGTGGGGGAAGTGGAAGCCACGCATACCCTTCGTCAGGTGGGAGTCACGGATATCCTTCACCAGGAGGAAGTCACACATATCCTTCATCAGGAGGTAGCCATGGATACCCGTCGTCCTCCGGAGGAAGTCATGGCTACCCAGCATCGGGCGGTTTATCCGGCAACAGTCACGGATACCCATCAAACAAATATCCTTCAGGCGGTACTCACACTACCAATGTACATAATCATTACCACTATACTCCACCGCAGCAAATCAGATACACGCCAGTGGGCGGTGGTCCACCAGTGAACTACCCTGTGTACCGCGGCACTCCACCAACTTACGTCTACCAAATGAAGGATTCAGGAAGCAAATATGGCACCTTATTGACTGGCCTCGCCTTGTTGAACCTGGGTGCTTTGGCGGGCACGGCGTACGCGGTCACCCACAGTGGCAGCGGCGGCGGCGGCGGCGGCGGAAGTCATTACAAATCACAGCCGGGCGAAGTATGTAAATTCGGCTTGAAAAAAGACAATGGTGATTATGAGGAGACCAGAATAGATTGTCAATTGATATCCAGTTTTATACTCCAAGAAGAAGCCAAAGCTCATAATAATGCCACAAACACTACCATTATCACAACGGTGACAAATGTAACCACAGTGAATGTGACAAATGGTGTGCCCGAACCGGTAACAACAACCACAGAAGCTCCTGGCAATCGTATTTACATGATGTTAGCGAATGGTACCCTAGTGCCTATTAATGGGACTGGTGTTTTGCCTAACAATACTACTGCAAGTGCCCCAGAAAGTACTCCTAACAACACTGTCACATCGTCAGTGACAGTGACTACCACTACTACAAACACTACTGTCACAAATGCACTGGACGTGAAAGGCAAGCCAATTGATGTAACTCCCGGAATGCAGTGCTTTGTGTTGAGGACAACGCCTACTTCTAGAATGAAGAAGTCTGTACCTTGTGGTGTACTGCAGACATACGCAGAAAAATCATTGAAGAAAAATGCAGCTGGTCGAAATATTCCTATGTTTACCATACTGGCAGCTGTTGTTGCACTTTGTTTAACATAAAAATTCAGTAAAAAGGTTATTTTGTATTCGTAAAAAACCTATGAGATCTGCACAAAATTGTATCTCATTTACAAATGACTCGAATGTACTTACTGGCAGTTTATTTTAACCAAAACAAGTTCTTTTTTATAGTTGAAACTTACTGGTAATATGATTTTCAATATTAAGTTGTCAGAAAGTGTATTTAGGTTTTGCTTATTATGATTGCTGCAAATAAGCATTAGTAAAGTATTATGAATGTATTAAGTTTTTAAATTCAACTTGAGAACCTCATTATTGAATTGTTAATTATTTTATTTTTTAATATCTATATTTTTTGTGAAAGTCTACAATGTTATGTAAAAATGAATACATCATAATATGACTAATTGTACAAATGCATGAATAGCATTATGTACTTTTAAATAAATCAAAAAGAGTCAGAAGGATTCAAAATACACAATGTCTGTGATTGGTGTTGTAAGAGCTTAATTGTTACAATATTTCTAGGTTGTATTAGTTTGTACCTACCATAATTTTCAAACTTTATTTAAATAAAAAAAAAATCTAATGTAATCTGTTTTATTTCATTTTGTGTATATAAGTTTTACAAAAAAAATCGAATTGAAAGCACAGAATACTAACATTTGTTTATTATAAAGTTTCTGACAATTAGTCCATCTTCATCAGAATTTTCCTATTTATAGTTACTTTCCGAATGTTGTTTACAAATCGCTTGATAAATATATATTTTTAAAAGAACTAAGATTTAAAAGTTATGGGTAATTATGGTTGTTTTCATGTCTAGTACATATACATAGATATAAATGTTAAGGTTTTGTTACAATAAAACTGCACAAATCTCTGACTTTTTGAATACTTATTTGTCTTAATGGCTTATTTCACGACTTATTTGTCTGATTTTACAATCGATTTTCCTCATCGTGAAGTCGTGTTCAAGACATAATGTGATAATAATTTCGAAGGCTACAAAAACGTAACAACGTAAAAGGATGTTGCTACTTTGAAACAAAATATTATGTACTTTCATTTGCGCAATAGTAAGGACCCGGGTTTTTTCATCCAGAAATATATTCTGTAAAATCCATGTAGTCATGTAGGCTGTGAACTTATGAAGTATGACGATTCGCTTTGTCAATCGGACTCGTACTTGAACATATTGAAAGGAAGGAAAACTCAGAACAAATCAATGTCCCCAGTGTGACTTCTGTTGAATAAAGAATTCTTGAAATAATTTCGGTCCATTTACGTAAATAGTAGGAAAGTATCTGACAGTATACTTCTCAATTATACATACATTTAATATGTTTTTATAGGTCATTCATCTTTCATTCATCTCTTATATCTCACCTTTTATTCAAGAGATGGGGCTTAAAAAAATGCCACCTAGTTTATTGTGCCTTTATATTTAGAAGGCTTATTGGGTACATTGCGCTTTTGGCATCTGTGACAGGACACTAGGTTAAATAACTACGTACAGTTAGTACAGTTGTGTAGTACCTAGGTCTAAAAAAAATAGACTTCAACTATTTTTAAATGCATTGACTGCCTCGGTGGCGCAGTTGTACTACTGTACGATTACAACGCTGATATTGGGCTTTTCTATTAATTATCAGCTCGGAGTCAGGAATTTGTGCCTGATATGGGGATAGGCTCGCCCCCTTTGACATCGTGAGACGGAAACATGAGTGTCCTGGTATCACCTCTGCCTATCCCTTCTGAGAAAAAGGCGTGAGTTTATGTATGTTTAAATGTATCGCCTTGTAAATATAACGTTAAAACTCGTGGTCTAGTTAAATAATTAAAAGCATTGTCGGGATTAGCGAGCCTGTTCCATTCTATTGGATAATTGATTGGACCGTGGTGATAAAATAAATGCGCGTTAGTATTAAGCAATTTAACAAGTACATAGAGTATAGCGATAGAACGTACATTTAGACTATGTTCTTTTAACTAAGATGTTTGATATAAAATCACATTCATTAAAAAGTTATGCGGTAACAATGCGTATTTAAATCGCAAATCAACTCATCTTATGGTTTCACACAGGTGTCATATGTTACATAGAGACTGTTATCGTTACTGTGATCTAGTCACCTACATCCTGACACTTGTGGGTCGTGCTAGTTGTGGTATCTCTGTAAATATATTATGTATTACGAGTTTATATAAAAGCAAAATGAAGCCAGGCTTGATTTACAATACGTTTCGTCTTGAATATTTTGTTTTCACAACAAATATTGCGTTCTTTTAACGATTTTTAGCTGGTTTATTATTTTTCTGTGAGGCAATTGGCTTATATGAAAGTATAATCTTTAGATATTATACGTATATTTCGCCGTGAAGTTCATGATTAAGATAATTTTCCAAAATGGTTGACGTGAAGAAGACAGTCGGTTTTATAAACAAGCAAAACGTGCTTCTACATTCATAATACACTGAGTTGTTAAATAAACGAAAATGAAGACCCAAGAATGTTGTGTTTTATCTTATAATTATTACAAGTAAAATTCCGGATAGACTAGATCGTGTGTGTGGAACCAATATGAAGTAATAGCTGTGCTGATGCTAGAAAATTCACATCCGTCTGAATAGCGACCACCACGGAAGAGAGACAACAACTATTCCGTGGCGACCACCGTGCACGATGATAATCCATTGTACCTTTATGGTGACCCTCTCAGATTACGTGTTGTGTTTGGGTTCGGCCTGTGTATATACTGATTCAAGCAGAGATGGTACAACTGTGATTGCTCTGTTTAGATTGCTTGGTATTTTCCACCAGATGTATAACAAATATATAATTTTTGTTCCTGTATAAAAATAATGTACGACATCTCAAGGCAGCTTACCTATAACAAAGTGACCTGCATATACTTTATTGACGAATATAATAAAAAAATACAGACAGTAGACACCCATGTACATATAAATAAACCGTAAATAAAATCCTGAGCTGGTTATTCGACGCCTGTTAACAGGCAGCCATTGTCAAATAACTGACTCATTGGTAGAACAAATAATGAACTCAATTATTTAAGTATGACGCGGAAGGCGAATGTATATTGTATATTGAGACAATAGTTTAGCACTGATAATGTTGCGTTCATGGTATAAAAAAATATCCTATTTACCTCGGTCGTGTCACTTACTGGCTAATTATTTGTTTACTTTAGTTTCTAAAAAATAACCGACTTCAAAAAACTGACAAAAAATCCTATTAAAAATAAAATTCTAAAAAAAGAAAAAAAATCTGACTTATGACAAACTAAAATGCACTAAAAAGTAAAAAAATAATTGCGTGTTTTTCACGCAAGTTTGTTTTTATACACATATATTATGTATCCAGTTAAACTTTACATCTAACTCAACACATACCTATGAGTAACAAATAATTATAAAAACATTTAATTACAGTTCACCTAAGATAAAATTTGAAATATATGTATGCACTACTTAAAAGACAATCAAATTATTAGAATAATGTACAATTATAGTTATTTTTGGAGTCGGTGTCAGCCAAGTTTTATGAGTAAGTAACTACATAAACGTCAGATATTATATTTTATTGAATTAAGGTTAATAAACAATAAATCAAAACTAACCGCGCCTCTACGCGGCCCACATAATAGTTTAAGAGGATATTCGTATAAAATAGATTTCATAAAGTTGTTGTCATTTAATATTGTCAGGTATCTTTGGCTGACACCGACTCCAAAAATAACTATAATTGTACATTATTCTAATAATTTGATTGTCTTTTAAGTAGTGCATACATATATATCAAATTTTATCTTAGGTATGTTACTCATAGGTATGTGTTGAGTTAGATGTAAAGTTTAACTGGATACATAATATATGTGTATAAAAACAAACTTGCGTGAAAAACACGCAATTATTTTTTTACTTTTTAGTGCATTTTAGTTTGTCATAAGTCAGATTTTTGAAGTGAAACTTCTTTATCGGGGTTGGAAAAAATTTTTCGTTACGCGTCACATTCTTCCGTTACGCGCCATCTTTTTTTATTTAGTAAATTAGTACCCACTTCAGTAAGCCACACCCCCAACCGTTTCCAAGCCCCACCCAAAATTTTAAGTCCCACCCACTTTTTTGTAATTTGATCCTTACCCCCCCTCTGGCGTTCCCCCACCCTAAATCCAAAACAGTGCCCAATAGCCTCTCCACGAAACCCCCCCCCCCGCTTACCCCCACCCTAAAATTTTTACCTCACCCCCCCTATTCCTATCTCCGGCATTATCCATCGTAGACCCACCGACCTTGGGTTCATTGGAACCGGCTCGGTGAGGGCTACAATCCTGCCCCAACAGAATTCCCGAATTCCCCCTCCACAACTTTCCCCACCCAAAAATATTTTAAGGTGCCCAATAGCCTCCCCACGAAACCTAACCCCCCCCCCCCCCCCGCCCCTACCCCCATCTAAAATTTTTACCTCACCCCCCTATTCCTATCTCCGCCAATATCCATCGTAGACCCATCGACCCTGGGTTCATTAGAACCGGCTCGGTGAGGCCTACAATCCTGCCCCAACAGAATTCCCGAATTCCCCCTCGACAACTTTCCCCACCCAAAAATATTTTAAGGTGCCCAATAGCCCCCCCACGAAACCTAACCCCCCCCCCCTCCCCTACCCCCACCTAAAATGTTTACCTCACCCCCCCTAAACCTATCTCGGCCAATAAAGGTCGTGGACCCACCGAGCTTGGTATCCTCGGAACCGTCTCGGTGAGGGCTACAAATTGGCCCCGATAGAAATCCCAAATTCCCTCAAAAATTTCCCCCCTCCTAAACTTAAACTTTATTTAATTTAGCTTTATTTTACCAATTCTGTAAATTTGTAAATAGTAGATCATTTTTCGAAAAATGATGTCATAAAGAAGATTCACTTCTTACGTGTGTACACTAATACACACACACATTTTTTTTTTCTTTTTTTAGAATTTTATTTTTAATAGGATTTTTTGTCAGTTTTTTGAAGTCGGTTATTTTTTTTTGTTAAAATTTTGGTTTATTTTTTCATTTTTAGTGGCTTAAATGTTCCATAGTCAAATTTTACGTACACAGCTTCTGGTAGCTTAAATAAATTAATCTTAGGTTCTCATAATAGACAATAGACCGTATTTTTTTTTACATCATGGTACTTATTTCTCAATCGGCAGCAAGAAAATACTGTGTAGCGTTTTGCCAAAAATTTGACGAGCAGCAACCCCGGTTAGCGACTGGACTTCCACAAATTTAGGCTTCGTTAGGTATATCTATTGTTGGTGCGTAACAACGTTTGATATGCTCCGCGATTAATTTTAGCAGAAATGATTTACCATTACCTGCACCACCCGTGACAAAGTAGCAGCTGACATTCTCGTCCTTTCAAATTGAGTTTGATTGCCGTTAAGACTTTCTGAAACACATTCTTTTGTTGGATATTTAATCCTCGAATGCTTCTTAGGAACAATTCATCCGACATGACGGCTCGTTCTTCCATGTTTTCACAAAAGTTATCATCGTCATGTACAATTTGTTCACCAACACATAACAATCGGCAATGGATTTCATTACGGAATGGTATATGGCATAGGTACTATTAAACTGTACTAATATGATTCTTTGTCACTATTACAATTTACAACAGATCTTCATGATTTATTGGTATAGTCGCCGAAGATATTGACTATTTACATGTTTGTTCTTTTTCTCAACCGCCCCTACCCCTACTTTCATCCACCACTGTAACTTTACTTTTATACTGAATCCAATGCAAAAAGAACCATTGGAATCGTATTCAATTTTGAGGAGTTCTACTCTCCAGGACCGAAGATATTCATCAGATTTTCATGATTTATTGGTGAGATCAAAGTGTTAATACGTTTATTCTGATGCAAAAGAAATCACTAAAATCAGTTAAAAGCTGCCGAAGATATTGACTATTTACATGTTTCTTAATTTTCTCACCCCCCCCCTCGCCCCTACCCCTACTTTCTTCCACTACTGTAATTTTGCTTTTATACTTAATTCAATGCAAGAAGAATCATTGGAATCCTACTTTATTTTAAGGAGTTCCCCTCTCCAGGTCCGAAGATATTCATCAGATCGTCACCATATTTTTATGAGACCAAACGACAAGCACCAGCTTTCAATTAAAGAAAGAATTATCGAAATCGGTTTACCCAGTACAGAGAAATGAGGTAACAAACATAAAAAAAAAAAAAAAAAAAAAAAAAAAGCAACATACAGTCGAATTGAGAACCTCCTCCTTTTTTTGAAGTCGGTTAAAAAAAAAGCAACATACAGTCGAATTGAGAACCTCCTCCTTTTTTTGAAGTCGGTTAAAAAGGGCGACATATTATTAGCCAATCTCAAAATTCGCAAATGTTCTCGTAATACGGACCAGTGCCTTGTTTCATTTTAGATTTTCCTGGTCTACGTCGTACATCACGACTAGTTCACAAAAAAATCGATGCCTAATGCGTTTTATTATTGGATACAGACACCAGTGTATATTATATTTTGTAAATAGATAAAACCTAGACCGATGCCAAGTTTTGAAATTACATTCGATTTACTACCTATTTTTAAATGCACATTGCTATGGATTACAAACAAAATCTGTTTTTAAAGCGATCTACATCGTTATGTTCGTCATACTGGTCTACAGTATTAATTTCCTGGAACATTTAACGTCATAATGAGAGGACGCTCCTGAGTTCTGACTCATGAGTCATGGGGAAGTTTCTTCGTCATTAAGTTATCATGTGCATAATATCTGTGGCGTGAATGTATTTCTTGCACAATAGTTTTTGTGGGTAAATTATTTAAATATTTATCATGTATGTAATCAGGAAGTCTTCCGGCTGATTGATTTGTTCAAATTGGACATCTCATTTTATTAGGTTGATTTGACGTACATACCGTAATCTATACCCATATGTTAAGTTTCTCTGTTGTTGCGATGTCTCGAATATGTTATTTATTTAATAATACCATTAATCTTAGCTTCGGTCCTATAGGTATAAATTTGAGGTTTCATCTACACGCAAAAAATATTTCTATTTGCATTTTAGTGACACAAGGTTAGAGGATACAACTCCCTAGATGAAGTCTGTTGCATTTGAGATATTAATAATTCTTTTAAATTGATAATCTGACCTTATTTCTTATCGGTTATTCGGCTTGGGAATTTGTTATATTTGGAAATATATAGCGATAAAGTTAATAATAGCACTTGCAGCAGCACTTGTAGTTTTATCACAGTCCTTTACATAAGTACCTATATTGAGATTTGAGTGTGAGAATCTGATAGCCTGATTGGCGCAGTTGGCATGAATTGGAAGTTACAGTTTCACAAGCAAATTGTAAGACCTAGAAGTCTCATTGCTTGTAAGAATAAGAATAAGAATAAGAATAATTTATTTGTATAACATAGGTAGGTACATTGATGATCTTAAATAAATATTATGAACTCTATGTTTTGCCATAAAGGCGTACAAATATTAATATTTAAAATTTTACAGTTACGGATTACATTGATAATAGTTAGTTATTATTAATTTAAGATAATTTACATTGACATTAATTTAAAACATAATTACGCAAAAATAAAGAAAAATAAAAACACTTATTCTAACACATCATTTAGGAACTGTTCAATACTGTAATAACACTTATCAATTAACATTTTAAATAGCGTTTTTTTAAATTTAGTTAAAGTCATATTCTTCAGATTGTCAGGTATTTTATTATAAATTTTTGGAGCCATACCAAAGAAACTTTTACTCATCAAAGCTGTTTTGCATTTTACGTGACATAGTTGATTTTTTTGTTTAGTGCGTATTGGATTTTTTTTAACTTCAGAGACTTTAACAAATAAGTTAGGATTGCTCTTCACAAATAATGCTGTTTCTAATATATATAAACTTGGTAAAGGTAGTACCTTAAGAGACTTGAAGTATGGGATACAGCTATCTGTTGTTTTTAGATTGCACATTGATCTTATACATCGCTTTTGTAATTTAAATATAAGCTCCCTATGAGTTGATAATCCCCAGAAAATAATACCGTACCTTAGCACTGAGGCAACTAGGCCATGATATGCCGTTAAAAGTGTATCAATATTAACTTTCCTTGACAACTGAAATAGTAAATAGGCGGCTTTGCTCAATCGTTTACATAACTCTTCGATATGGGTCTTCCAAGTGAGTTTATTGTCCAGCATAATACCTAAAAACTTAGTACTACTGACTTCCTCTATATCATAGTTTTGAAATTTAATTATTTATTATATTTAAATTGTAATATTGGGTCTGGGTGTTTGTGAGACCGAAAAGTCTCTCGTAGTTTCTGATACCCACGACACAAGACTCGATCTTAGTGTCGGGTCAGGACTATGTATGTGACTGTTGGGTGTATTTAATTATTTTTTAATTTAATATTCCCGACACAAGCTACACACACAAGTGGTGACGGTTCAAGTATTTATTAATCCGATTAATATGCAAAATCTCTGAACATCCTTGAATGACATTGTTTTCCTTTGTCGTTTATAAAATTACTGCAAATACGTTAGCAACATCAGTGTACGTATGCTTGGCTTAATGAACAATTTCCTCAACCAGTGTATGTGCACATCCGTGGATTTTATTATATGTGTGCGTGAGTGTGTGTATAACGATTCGTAGTGTGTGTCAACTTTCACTGGTCATGCAACGCGACAGTCATATTTGCGTTCAGCTGACTGAGAATTCTTAATATCGTTTGATGTTCCAACATAATAGGAAAAAAATAATTAATGAAAAAACTTAAGAGACCATCTCAATCGTATGAAAGCGATTTGACCATTATAGATGTGAAGGAACCAAAGCAGTTCTTGATATAATTCCTTAAGATTGTAGGTATACAAACATTTAATGAAATCAGTATTACAAAAAAAAAATAGTAATATAATGTTATAGTTCAAGAAGCAAATCTCTACGTATGTAACAGAAACCAATTTGTTTTTAAGGAATTAGGACGAAAAGATTGATCATGTCAGATCTATAATTTACTTTGAACGATAATATAATATCGAAGCTGAAGGTGACAACGGTGAATCAAATGTTGAGTACTTTTATTACAATTCACAATGAATGACAAACTAGTTTTTTACATGTGGCGAATTTTACATTGTGTCTTGATAAGACACATAAGTTGTAAAAAAGGTTAATGTGTTTTTAACAGCGACTGTAAAATCCAACTCGACAACATTTTGACAGTGTTTTTCTTAAAGGTTCATGGTATGACTAAATCGATAGACAATCTAAAAGTTTCCACATTTTCATCTTTGAACTTTGTATGAGAAAAAAGGTTTTTTTTGTCCATAGTACGTACATACATAATATATCCGCGTTGGATTATTTATAACGTACATTTTGTTGGAAACAACTGCATCATATCTTCCTGTTTTTTTGGCATGAATTGAATAATATACTCATCAGGTTAACCTTTGGATTCAATTGGTGACTGATTTGTTCTGAGTTGTGGCTACTATTTCTTTCTACTTAGCTTTTTCTGCGTGGGTAGTTGAGTGGTATAGTGAAACAAATTTTTGCTCAGCAATTTTTAATTGTTTTAAATTTTTCTAAGTGTTAAACTTTCACTTTCAATGTTTATATACATTAGCTAAACTGACTACCTGCCGGTATTAGTGTATATTTCCTTTCTTCTTTCTCTGCATCACTGAACCCGCACAACACACTCTTCACTATTTATTACATCACTATGGAGTCCACACTTAAGACCACTATTGAGGAGATGAAGGATGAGTTCCACCGAAGGATGACTGCTTTTGAAGCCAATCTCCAAAAGTCATCAGCTGCCACCTCCGGCTCAACTGATTTGGCAGCTGAATTTGCAACATATAGGGCCTTCATCACTCAAGCCCTAAGTCTTCTTCAGCAGCAAATAGAAGCTTTGGCACACAATGTTGATACCATGGAAATGCAGCGGCGCCGGAAAATTCTTCTCTTCCATGGCGTTGCCGAAGGAGCTGATGAGAACACTGTGCAACTTATTGTGGATGTAGTGAAGCAACATGTTGGAATAGACGAGTTCAACATTAGTTGTATCAAACGATGCCACAGGATGGGCCGTCCGTCACCTTCCAAAAAGCCTAGGCCTGTTCTAGTTAAGCTGCACGATACGACGCTCAGGGACAAGCTTTGGTTTAATAAGACTAAATTAAAAGGTTCCGGCATCACTCTCTCGGAGTTTCTCACGAAGACCAGACATGATTTATTCATGGCTGCGCGGGAAAAGTTCGGTGTCACCAACTCCTGGACCCGGGAGGGTAATGTTTATATCGTCTGCTCTGGTGTTCGGCATCGCGTCATGTCGCTTAGTCTGCTGAGCCAGATGAAAGTTGACACTCCTGCGAAGTCGACTCCGGTGAAGAAGGCCATAGCTGTACCCAAGACGAGACGAGCAGCAACCACCAAGAAGTAGAGTGTAGTTTGATCATATTGTTTGTTTATGTTGTCCAGGTATTTCTTTTTAGTTTTTAGTTGTAACTGTCTTATTTCATTTATTTTACTTTTAAATTGTTACTTTACTTGTTGATGACTTTTTCTACTCTAATTAATCTAGTTGTGTTATGTTTTAGTCTCATAACAATATTTTTATCCATCGAATTGTAGGTACATTGTAACGTTAGAACCACAAGATATTGACAATTGACATTTCACATGTCATAACTGTCAGGTTGTTTCGTTCTGAAATCTGTTAAACAAATGTCTCTTTTTAGTTATGTTTTTGTTATGTTTTAATTTTATATTTCTTAACTTTTACCTGGATTATCATAGTTAATCTCTTTAATGTTATAACTTTGTATTAATTAATTTCAACCATTTCTTTTTATGTTTCTCTCTCTTTCTTTCCTATGTACTGGTAATCAAAATTATTGTGTTCAATATTGTTATAACTGTTTTTATAATTAGTGGGTTTTGCCTACACTACCGGCAGATGGATTGTTTATAGTTAAATTGTTTATAATTTTTTTTTTTATTGTGTATATTAACTATTATTAGTATAAGCTACGGCTATTTATTTATATATATATATATATATATTTTATTGTTAATAATATTTAAGTATTATTTTCAATCACATTAATGTCTGTACACAACCTGAGTAGTGATAGCGAAGAATTCTTGTCAGCTTGTAGTGATGACAGCTTTGTCAGTATTCCCTCACTTGCCGACACTCTTTCATCTCAGTTCTCTGACGTCCCTAGGAATTTTAATGTGATTCACTTCAATGCCCAAAGTATTCCGGCCCATTTCCCCGATATGCTGGCTAGTTTTGACTGTACTCATATACATGCTATTCTTGTTTCTGAATCATGGCTTAAGCCATGCCTATCTTCTTCCTCTTACTCACTTCCTGGGTTCCACCTCATCAGGAATGACCGCACTGAACGTGGTGGAGGGGGTGTTGCTATCTATCTCCGTACGCAATTTCAATATTCGATCGTTAGTACATCACCGCAACCCCCGCCACTAAATGCTGGCGAACATCTTTTTGTTGAGGTGGAATTCTCCCTCAAAAAACTTCTCCTCGGAGTTTATTATTGTCCCTCGCTTCGTATAGACTTTTTCTCATCCTTTGAAATTATTCTCGAAAATCTAGTTCCTTCATACAGTCAAAGCATAATCATGGGTGATTTCAATACCTGCTTACTCAAGACCGATCGTCGTTCTTCTTCCCTCTTGAATGTTATCCAATCCTGTAACCTTTCCATTCTTCCCCTTTCAGCCACTCACCATTCCCCGAATTGTACTCCTTCCCTTCTTGACCTTATCCTCGTCTCTTCCCTAAGTCATGTCGCGAAACACGGACAATGCTCCGCCGACGCTTTTTCCTCTCATGATCTCCTATTCTTGTCCTACCGTGTCCGTCCTCCTAAATCCTTACCTAAAATCCTCCTGCAGAGAAATTTTCGGGGTATGAATATTGATAACCTTCGTAAAGATGCCGACAGCATTGACTGGAATCCACTGTTTCTCACAGATAGCATTGACGCTAAAGTTGATTTCTTTAACAGTCAATTAACCACACTCTTCGACAGGCATGCTCCGGTTAAAGCTATCAAGCTAAAACACTTACCGACGCCTTGGCTCACGGCCGAAATTAAAGAGTTGCTTGCTAAAAAAGCGTCTGCTAAATCCAGGTATAACCGACGCCCTAACGAAACTAACTGGCTGAAATATGTAGCCGTTCGGAATCACTGCACTAAGGTGTGTAGGAACGCTCAACGCCGACATATCCACAACTCTGTCGAAAACGGTGACCCAACTAAAGTCTGGAAATTTCTTAAGTCTTTGGGAGTGGGTAAATCTCAACAAGACTCTATTCCCAAATCTATAGATTTGAATTCTTTGAACCATCATTTTTCCTCTCCGTCCTATTTCCCTAGGACGATCAAAGATAACACTTTAATGCGTCTTTCCACCCGTAAGACTCCCGATCGTTCTGGTTTCGTTTTCAAACAATTTGCTATGTGTGATGTTAGGAGAACCATTTCGCTCATTACATCGAATGCAATGGGTAGTGACCATGTCAGCCGTAATATGATTCTTCCTATCCTCGACGAAACTCTTCCTATTATTACCCATATCCTAAACCATTCAGTCTCCTCAGGGATCTTTCCGATCGCTTGGAAAGAAGCCCACATCATTCCTATTCCGAAAAAACCTAACGCTTCTCTACTTTCCGAATTTCGTCCTATTTCCATTCTTCCATTTCTGTCCAAAGTCCTTGAACGCCTAATCCACAGTCAACTCAATGGTTTCCTTTCCAAAAATAACGTCCTTAATCCTCTCCAATCTGGATTTCGCCCCGGACATAGTACCACTACTACTCTGACTCATATTACGGATGGCATAAGGTCAGGTATGGAAGAGGGCAAGCTGACAGTTCTAGCGTTGCTGGACTTCAGTAACGCTTTCAACACCGTTGATTTCGATGTATTACTAGGCATTCTGAGTTCTCTTAACATATCTCCAATGGCAATTGATTGGTTTCGAAGTTACCTGTATGGACGTCGGCAACGCATCTGTGTTGAGGAAAGTTTTTCCTCTTGGTGCACTGTAAATGCTGGCGTCCCTCAGGGCGGCGTGCTATCTCCTTTACTCTTCGCTGTTTTTATCAACTCTATAACGAATCATCTTTGCTCCTCCTACCACCTTTATGCAGATGATCTCCAAGTCTACACTCGGGCACCCCTGGACAGGCTAGCTGATGCAATTTCGAAAATTAATGTTGACATCCAAAGCATCTGTGATTGGAGCAAAGCTAATGGGTTGACGGTTAACCCATCCAAAACTCAGGTCATTGTTGTCGGCAGCCCCAGGATGATTTCTAAACTAGACTGGGATCTGATGCCCCCGGTATACTGTAATGGTACCATTATACCTTACAGTGATACTGTTAAAAACTTAGGTTTGTTTTTAGATAAATCCCTCACCTGGGGCCCGCAGCTTCGTGAGCTAAGTAGAAAGTTGTTTGCGTCGGCGCGGTCTTTGCGAAGGTTACACAGTTTCCTACCCGTCACCACGAAGATTTCACTTGCGCAATCACTTCTTCTCCCCATCCTTGATTATGCCGATGTCAGCTATCTCGATCTTACCGAGGACCAGCTTCATAAACTTGAGCGTCTCCAAAATTTTTGCATACGGTTCATATTTGGTCTTCGCAAATATGATCATGTCTCCGAGTTTCGTGTTAAGCTCAAGTGGTTACCCATTCGACTTCGTCGGAATACTCACATTCTTTTTCTTCTTTACAATATCTTGTTTAATCCGTTATCTCCCTCTTATCTCAAAGATCGTTTCATATTCCTGCATGATTCACATACAAGATCCCTGAGATCGTCGGAGAACTTGAGGTTGAGAATGCCTGTGCACTCTACGACTTTTATGGATAAGTCTTTCTCTGTCCAAGCTGTCCGATTATGGAATGCACTTCCTGATGCCGTAAGACGGGCTCGAACACTGTTGTCCTTTAAAAAAATGGTGAAAGAACACTACTTGTCCCTTTAACAGCCAAATTAGTCTAGTGATTGATTGTTTTTATTTGTACTTTATATATTATATTTGTGCACTTATGTATGTATATATTTATTTATATATTATGTAATTTGTATGTTTATTTTATCATTATATATTATATTACTTGTAGTTTTTGTGTTACTTGTTTTATGTATATACGGAGTATCTATTAATTTTTGTTGTTATTATTTTAGTTATTGTTTTAAAACACTTAATATAAGTATTATTATTTCTTATCAGTCTAGCTATTAGTACACTATTGACTGCCCTCTCTTTTATCCTTCTGTTATTTCCATCCTAAGGTAGTCGGTAAGAGATTGCTTCGAGCGATACGACCGCCTTTTGTACTGCTATCTAATTTAATGTTGTTGTTTTTTATTTCTTTGTTAAGTTTATATAGTGTACAATAAAGGTTATAAATAAAAAAAAAAAAATAAAATTATAAAAGCCGTTGGCTGGGTTTTTCTTCCTAGACAATTTATACTATCCCCATTGTTAGCTTGGTCGTAAAAAACTGGGCTTAGGTTGCAAGTTGCTATGTATTCTTGTGTATGAATGTGTAATGTGTAACCAAACCATCTCAAGCGATATTGTTGAAGCTTATCCGCCACATCGTGCACACTTAGACAATTTTGTGTGATTCCTAACTAGAACAATTGTATTTGACGTTAATTACGCAACACTAGTTAGTTAAAGTCGGTGCAAAATGCAGTAACCTCCAGTTGAAATGTATGAGTCATATTTCCATAAACCACCTGTTTAAACGGTAAGTGTTTGAGGACATCAGACTCGTGTGCACATTCGTTACACTGTAGGTGTCACTCATATATCTTCGTTATCAACGCCTACAGAACAGATATACCAATGTACATAGTAGGTGCTTATATACTTGGTATTACTAATTTATACAGACTTTTTTTCTCCCGTCAAACAGCAGTGTGAATGCACTGTTGTGTTCCGGTTTGAAGGACATTGTAGACAGAGTAACTACTGGACATAATGAGACTTAACATGTTATGTCCCAGGATGGCGAGCGCAGTGAATTGCAATGCTTTGTAATTCATGGTGATGTTTGGTCTATGAGCGGTCGTATCGCTTACTATCAGACGAATGGCATGCTCGTCTCTCCTTTCATCGCAATAAAAAAGACAATAATCCTTCATACTGTAATAATGGGCAATAATTGACAGCCTCCGTGGCGCAGTTGGTCAGACGCCGCCTGTGAAACGTGAGGCCGCGGGTTCGATCCCCGCACCGAAACAAATATTTGTGTGATCCACAGGTATTTGTTTCGGGTCTGGGTGTTTGTGAGACCGAAAAGTCTCTCGTATTCTCTGATACCCACGACACAAGACTCGATCTTAGTGTGGGGTCAGGACTATGTATGTGACTGTTGGGTGTATTTATAAAAAAAAAATAGTTGTGAATTTATATTACATTTTAAAATAAAAGCAAAAATACGTACAGTAAATGTAATTACTTGATGGCATTGGCAGCACAATAGGCATGTTCCTTCCTAGAGTATAATCAATTTTGTAATATGAACACATATTTTATACAAATTGGAAATTATGCTCAGATGCTATGTTATATTTCCTTATATCCTTATTTTTAAACAACTCTCTTGAATACATTGGAAAAGGAAACAATAGCTTGGATTTATATTGCGTTTAGTTGTTTAATTTAATTGTTTCTTATATGAGCTTATGCAACGTCCACGTTGTTGAATAGTGTGAAGAACAATTGAAATGACTGAATAATAACAATTTTCGTCTAGACATGTACATTTGCATTTTTTGCATTAGAAAAACATTGCATACAAGAAATATGTACATATTGTCCCGGGAGCGACATGCTAACTTAATACTATGTCTATTCCTTTTAACAAAATTGACTAAAAAGGAACCTTAACAAGAATAGTTTTAAAAAATTTATATCTGGTAGTTATCCAGGTTTGAACTAAACAAGAGATATTTTAATCGCGCCTGGATCCTCCAGGCGCGGTCTGGAGATTAAAAAATATAGAAATAGTCGCCTAATAATAGGTACATGAAAAACACTCAGAATCTAATAACAATGTCTAATGTTTTTATTTTATTTTAACCTCTTTCTTCCACCTATACGGGGACAGGTAGATAGGCGTGTGTCCATTAACAGTACTCAGGCGCACAATTTTTTCCTCTTTTAAAATAAGTAACGTCTGGTAGGCTCGGGACCACAAGTGGGACGTATGTATATGGGCTGATACAGTACTGTACAAAGAGCAGGTAATATATTAAGGATCCGGTGTGAGAAAAACATTAAGAAAGTTATTCATGAGTAACCGTGCGGAAGCGCTTGATATTGTAGTGAAAAGAAAAATAGTCGCTTAAGGATGTTTCGGGATATCTGGGAATAGAATGCATTACGCATTTGGGTTCAAGACGGTTCACGGTTTACATTGAAAGATTTTCCCGATTTTAAGAACAATGAGAACACCTGCCTTAATTCCACCGACGAGAAATGACTATTGAGCAATTAATTTTTTCAAGGTTTTGTTATCCTTGCAATGTTTGCTAGTTATTTGCAGTTTAACTAATAGGTGTATTTATTTAATGATTGATTATGATTTATATTTTGCCCCAAATAAGTTCTTTGTAACCCAATTGCAGTAATTTCAACGATCCTGTCCTTTAAACAGACAGACAGTTTATTCTAATATTTTTTTGCAACAGGAAAAATAAATGGATATAAAGAGAACCCATATTCTTCCCGTTTCGCTTGTAAATGCACCGCCTGCACTGTAGTTCATTGTGTACGATATAGTAAATTGTGATAATCCATTTGTCTCTTTCGTTATATTGGATGAGTCGTTAGTCTTCAGCGTGGGCCTGTCACCTTGGCCAGCTGTTTACAAAACCAAATGCAACTGCATTGACGTAAATATAGTTTTTTATATCAATGTGCAACTGTATGCAATTCTTTCAACGTTACAATAATAAAAGAATAATGCCTTTTATGTCTATAGAATTTATTTGATGTCAACATTTCTTTATGACACATAAATGTTATCACATTTGGTGTCGATAGAAAGTTACAATTGTAAGTACACAATTGAATTAAAAATATATATTAAAAAAAATGAAAAGCTCGACTGCGTCAATATCTACTATAATTATTAAATTCATTGAAGAACTGAAAAGATAGAAACAAGATTTTAATTTTAGTATTTTATTTTGGTTTTGCATGATCTTAGTTGACAGGAGTCGGAGGCATGACACGCTCATTAATCGTAATTTTGTTGGTGATATAGGCAGAGCAACAAAATCTAGGACTCAACTCCAGAGGCTGTCAAAAACATTAGACGGCTGTTATAAGCATGAAGTATTAATACTCTCCGTGTCTATTTTGAACTGCATTACGAGGTAGTTTATTGAACAACGTTAGCACTATTAAAAGTTTCAAGGACAACGAACTAATCCCGTAGAGTTTTTTGCTTTTGTTTTGGCGCTCCGGCGCGGCCTGATTCGTTCGAACGAGTTTACTCATGTGGTACACACTATTATGTGTACCTAGTTATGTATTGAATATTTTGATGCGGAGTTACGATGCGCTAATAGTATTATCAAATACAAACCGATCTAGGTATTCAAATCTTTACATGTACATAGATAATAAATTTACTCATTAAACTGCTGTATTGTGAAGTGTTTTCCGTTATAATTATAGCAATCGTTCTAATTTTATACTTCCACATTCCGATTCCCTCCATTTTGCACAATTCGTCCTTGAGAACCGCAATGGCAGTTTTAGTTCTTCGAATTTCGGGAATGTTCTCGGACATCTACGGTATTCGGTCACATTCCATTTGAGAAGACGTTTGCGCTTTTGCCACTTTTATGCTTTGAAAAAATATAATTTGATTTCATACTAATAAGTACCTACCATAAAGTCGTTAATGAAGTTCTTATATTATGTATAATGTATATGTAGTGTGTTATAGGTAATGCTTATTACATAACGATATTGGCATGCCTCTCTTATCGACATGGTAGTGTATTAATGTGTTAGAAATGGTGGTCAGCACAACATCCTCGCCAAAGTAACAATGTGTGGGCAGTAGGTACACTCATGTAATCCAACGGTCCGTATACTGTACAATCTATTGGCGTAAAGCGAAATTCGGAACATGAAATAAAATTTAAAAAATATCTATTTTACACATTAATTGTTGAGATAAGTTTTAATATTATTATTTTTTTTTTGACAATTACGCATTCGGGACCGTAGAGACGATCTGTAAGGTTTACCGTTCGATAAAAATGACATTTAATAAGCATAAAAAACATTTTAATCTAAGCAAACATTTTGTCGAATCGAAAAACTTACGTTTTAAACATTGAGTTAATATTAATATACGTAGTAATATTAGCTCAATTGTTTTAAAACATTGATTATAAAAAAAAGGATCGACTGGATGTCTTTTTGCAACTTACATTGTGCATATTGTAATTATAATGTGCACTTCATACAATAGCAGCAAAACCCTGGTAAGTAAAATACCATAAACGTTTACCAATATAATTTCGGTAATAATTATAAGTGTCGCAATTTTCATAATTACATGAGGAATATAAGGCGTTAATATCTGACCACAATGTTTCCTTATTTTTAATAATTTTATGGGTACTTATTAATCAGCAATCAATTCGCAAAGAACAATTAATCACGCTTATCAGAGCTCCGGAATGACTGGTGGTGGATAATTAATATTATGTAGGCACTAGGCAGGACTTCCGAACGTTTACGAGGAAAACATGATTCATAATTTTAGGAAAATTTGTTATTGATCGTATAAACCAATGTTCGGCTATCCCTTTCAGATAACGTAGCAATAACAATGATTACAGAGGATATTGTAATAATTGCTACTGTTTCAAATTAGAATACATGTTAGAATGTAGATGATAATACTTAGTATTCTGTGATAATACTACCTCGTAGCTAATAAACCATATTTAATAGAGGATGCACCATCCGAGGTCAATAAATTTAAATGCAAAACGAAATAAATAAAGCAAGACGGGAGAAAATTAATAAACAATGCTAGCAGGTAAACAAACCTCAGATTAAATGTGTATGTATTATTTATTAATTTATTTCGGTCCGGGGATCAAAGCTATTGCCTTTCGTTTGTCAGCTGGACACTGCATTTTGGAAGTTGCCGTATGATAAACTCTACTGTATCCCCTTATACGTCCCACTGCAGGACACAGGCCTCCTCTATAAAAGACAGTACGATTGAGAGAGGTTAGGCCATATAGTGCACCACGCTGGCCTAGTGCAGTAATTGGAAAATACTAATTATGGTAAAGCCAGATGTAAAGTAACACGCATACATTTTATGGTTTTGTAAGAATTTCTATAGTATGTAAAGTCCACCAACCCGCACTAGGCCAGCGTAGTGGACTATATGGCCTAACCACTCTCAATCGTACCCACGATTGTAGAATAGGCCCGTGCCCTGCAGTGGAACGTTTATGGGCATCAGCCCAATCATATATAAAATGTATCATCATATAAAATGTATTGTATCTTATTGTATCAACAATAAGATACAATACATTTTATATAGATTTTAGGTGTTAAGTTTTACTTTCATATTAAATTTGATCCAACGTAATTGATTAGCATGTGATCACGACGAAATTTAAATGCATAAGTTATACAGTTGTGATTGTGTCTTCATGAAGTATGTATTGTTAATTGGACTTTCTCATGATTTTAAAAGACGTATGTTTTTTCAAATAGAAAACATAAGATTTATTCGAATTAAGATACAAATATATTATCTAAAGAGTCGTTGATTTCTCTTATTATATTGAGACTTTCTCTGTGACGCATTTTCTTGAGGCTTTTACATTTAAGTGTTAATCCATTGGATTTTTAGTTTTGATATCAATTGAAAGGTATTGTCGATGTGAATCGTACATTGACCCTTCAGTGGCGAGGCTGGAGACCCGATCCATCGGTGGTTAGGACCCCAACGTAAGGAACCTCCTCATTATACGTGCCATATCAAGCAATAGTGCCATCTGAACCGGCTCTATATGGAGAACCTCTTAAGATATTGGTAGAGGGTATTCACTGTAATTATTAGGATTGAACAGTCATAACTTTTATAAGTAATATTTTTTATCATTACATTCTACAAGTACTGATTATATTATCTTAGAAACTCCTTTTTTCTCGTATAATTTATTTATACGCGGTACATATCCAGTTCTACTTACCTGAATATGTACATTAAAATTAGCGTTATCCAAATACGTACTTAATAAATGCCAATCAGAACTTGTTTAAATTCCGTGCGCAAATCTTTAGTTTCACTGTTTTTGCGTCGAACTGGTTTATGCTCAAACGTCATACAAACATTACTGAGAACGTTTCTGCGATTATTTTCCTTAACAGTGAAGCGCGGGGAATAACGCAAACATTACAATTTAGGAAAATATGGTGTTATTTACACTATAATTGCTATAAAATTAACTGTTTATGCTGTACTTCAACTTTTTAATTCTTTTCTTTTTATCAACTCTTCTATGCTATTTAGAATGTTTTATGAAAGATGTTAAAAAATTCCACTAAGTGTCAATACGCTATTCTATGACAAGCATATTTATCTGAATTTCAACTACAACATGCAAAAACACAATAATTATTGTTCGAGTATCTATTCCAACTTCCATGATATACATGTAACTGCTATAAACAAACAATTTATTTTTACAGTAATTATTATCTACAATATGTCCCGAATTTACTTTCAATATGTAATACGTTATTTTATTTTTTAATTTTGTTTTATTACATCTTTAATCCACTTCGTTTCTTCTTTCAGTGATTATATCGGTGTGCTGGGTCGCCGGGGCGGGGGTGGGCCTTCTCCCCTTGTTCGGGTGGTACGCCTCCGTGGACTCCTCCCGCGGCTGCTACTTCGTCGAGGTGATGGACTACAATTACCTCCTGTTCCTCTACTTCGCCACCATCCTGACCCCCAGCGTGCTGCTCGCTGCATTCTACGCTCACATATACCGTGTCGTTGTGAAACAGGTAAAATTATATCTGCTTACTCAATTGCCTTCAATTGCCACTATTTCCTTTTTAATAACGTGTAGGATAAACCTACGGAAATTTCGCTTGATTGTAAAATATTACCTGGCCTGCACTTTACGTGTAATGTAAACTTCTGGTGGATGTAATAGTGTTTACCTTGTGTCTTAAGTGCAATCATTATTTATCTACTTTTTATCTTTTGTAACGCTTCCAGAATATTACTTAGGAATCCGATCACGTTGCGTTTCAGATGTGTTTTAAACTATAATACTTTGTATTCGCAACGATCATTTCGTCAAAATTTTTGTATAATTATGCTATTGTATCGCTTAAACAAAAATTCATGAAACATGCTCTCTAAACTTGATACAGTTGGCTGCATTTCATAACATGAAGCTAGCTGCGATTTGCCAAACAAGGTTATTGCATTGTGATAAAGTGAAGCGAAAACAATTGTTTCATTGTTTGGTAAACAACTGGCCACTGACTCTTTGCGAACCCTTTCTGTTCCGAATTTTTCACATAAAACGGATATTAGCTCGGCGAGCTATGCGTGATAATACTGGTACCTGTGTATCTTTGTCTAGCTATGAGTTTATTAAAAATTATTGATTCCAAAAGAGAAAATACAAACATTAACTATTTTTCAAATGTGGCTTCTGTACCCTAATGAACTGTAAATAATGTCGCCAATAACTATTTATTGGTTATATCTCGCTAATTTGAACACCATTAGCAATAACAATAGTAAAAACTATATACTTACTAATTTTAACAGTTTAGTTCTATAATTGCTTCGAAACTTGTTCAATATGAATTGGGAACACTTATATGTAGATTATGGATTTCTTAATGGAACGTGATTTACTAATAGGTACCACAATAAACGTACCAACTATCGAAAATATCAATAGACCATTAACTTTCTCTTGTATTGTTACAGCTAAGCGAAGTGATGACAGTGGGAGGCAGTCGAGGTCGCCTGACCGGTGGCGGCACCATGTTGCGAGTGCTGGGAGCGGCGCAGAAGCGTGAAGTGAAAGCGACGCAGAACCTCGCCATCATCGTATTCTTCTTCATACTTTGCTGGATGCCACTGTACACTGTCAACGCTATCAAAGCATTTATGCCCGATTTAGACATTCCTAATCCGCTCACTTATTTTTGCATTATATTCTCCCATTTAAATTCCGCTATCAATCCTTTACTCTACGCTTATCATTTGAAAGACTTTCGAGCAGCCATGAAAGGACTGTTGTGCTCGATATTAGGGCGAGGAGTTGCTATGCCGGCGGCGAATAGACCGTCCGCTCCCATTGGTAGACCAGCTTTAGAAAGGAGACCGGCTATCAGAGATAAACCAAAGGTGTATATACATTCTCCCGTTTGGCACCGTCAAAGAGAACAAGAGAGTTTGAATGAAGAAATTGTGGTCGCAACGGCACCTAACACTGCCGCAACAGATGTAGAACCTTTTCTGAATATAGTGAACAGCTCCAGCGGTTGCCAGACTCCAGAGGCGAGGGACAGCGAGGCCGGCCCGTATCTCATCGACTCATGTGCCGAGCGATGCCAAAGTCCATACAAGAAGGTCGAGGAGTTGATCAGGCGCGTGCGCAGCGCCAGCGGAGAGAGCTGACATGAGCCAAGCCGAGCGATCTCGGCTTACAGTGCGTCTTAAGCTTTAAATAGATAACATTCCTTAGAGGACTACTCGTTTCAATAAAGTTAAATAGATATAACGTCCGTTCCTGGTAGGAATATATTATATCACGTCATGACTATTTATGTAATTTAATATTAAATTATTATATTTATGGATGCTACCAATTTTTAATGAGATTATTATTGTTATACGCAAGTGTGATTAGTTTTCTGTGTAAATGTGTATTTACTTCATGTGTTGAGTGTTGTGATGTTGTTCGTCGAAAAAATGGTCAATTGTTGCTTTAAAAATAAACGTGGAAACAAGTAAAACGATTTAATTTATTTTAGTTTAGATATAATTCTTAAATCTCTTAGAACTTCATAGAATAATGAATAGTTAATACAAAATTCTCACAGGTAATAAGTTGATTATTTTGACATCAAGGAAAACTCGACATTATAACAAATATATTAAAACAATTTTATTTGTAAGTACCTATTTAAAAGCATGGAACTTAAGGATTTCTTCACTATCACTCATTCAAATAAATAAAAATTTCTTGTCTCACACCAACGTAGTACAATACGGACAGAGGATATTTGACCCTATTAGCTTTATTTGTTTTGTATCATGACCTTATTGTCGTCAATGTCGCAGGGGACAGCCACAGCCCACAGCTGTTATTAATGAGTCCAACCGGTTCGAGAGACGAAAACACGAAATATTGCAGACAGATAACTTCGTAAACTGCATTTTCTGGATTACTTGCAATGCTACGTCTGGTAAGGCGGTTTGTATCTAAGGGTTACTATTGCAATACAAATAAATCGGTAAATGAAGTGCACGCCATTTACCGTCAGGTGCATTCTAGTCACTTTCTTACGGCTGTATAAAAATAAGTACCTACAGTTTACAGTAGGTGTAAGTTACTCCAAATTAACTAATATTTACTATATTATTATCCATTAAAATTATAATTTCGTTAATGAATCCACTTAACTTAACCGGTTTCTTAGATTTACGCGAATATTACACATTCAAATAAAACTAATTTTTACGGGTTTTATAGCGAATTTAATTTAATATTTACATTTGTTAATTTCCCGACTTTTCGATTGATTTGCAGTGGTCACGGGGCGGACTTTACTGTTTAATACAAGTAAGGTGCGTTAAGGTGTCAACGTAATAGTATTGCGTAGGGGTCCATCCTTGTATTACGGTAATCCTAAACGCACCTTAATTGTAAATATTGAAATAACGGGTTTCTAAAAGGAAGCTACTTTATAACCACAAGTACTAAATACATTTTTATGACGGTGTTGGCATAAAGCGTGAAATTAATTTTTCACTGTTACATTATTGTTTACAGCTACCAGTTACTACTTATTTATCAAGTGGAAATAATCAAATGTACTTAATAATAATATATTATTTCGTTGTCACGACTACGAGTACCTACTGTGCAGTTTTAATACCAATACGTCACGACCTATGACGTATACCTACGTTACATTGTTATTAGTCATATAATAGCTATTAATCATAGCAAGTTGTATTGGTGACTGTTTTGCAAAACTACGCATAACAACTTCTCAAGTAAAGGTAGTGCAAAAATAAAACACTAAATACTTTATCGGAGGGATAAATTTAATAGTGCATAAATTTACAACGTCTCAGATGTAAATATGTTCTTATAAATGTGTTTTCGTTTAACAAAATGTGGATGAACGACCTTCCTTTTAGTCACATGACACTCTTCACTTTGCAATTTACATAAATATCGGAAGTTTCGGTTCTATAGAGTATAGGGTATAGAGCCATCTATGAATTTTATTATAAGATTAAAACATATAAAAATATTGACATAACGGCATCTATCGGTAATTATGTGAAGTTGTTTCAATTGTCATTGGCTGGAACATGAAATGATTCCACTATTTATTAACAGATGGCACTGTAAATATTTATTCTAAGTTTCTTAGTAGCGACATCTATTATTAAGAGTACACACTAGTTTCGATACTTGCTACCCATCTAACTAAATAATTCAATAACGAAACGACAGATGGCAAGTATTCACCTCTTTGTTTTTAGGATCTTTGTTAGCAATTCATATGTTTTGTTCATAGGAAGCGACGAGGTGATAAGAGAATGCAGAAAGAAATAAGGGCTAGCCTAGGGGACAACCTTTTTGTGTCAACAGCAATTAGATCCCCTTTCGGTAACCTGGAGGAGGCCGAAACGGGTATGTCAGTCACTGGTCTACCCGGAACGGTGCGGTGATGCGGCCAAACCGGATGTCCAACAAAAACCTAAAACCCATAATGGTTTCTTAGATTTACGCGAATATTACACATTGAAATAAAAGAACGAAAAAACCTAAAACCCGTCTTCGCGCTTATTATCGGTGGCACTGGATTTCTCAGGGCGAGAAGCGATATTCCCCCCCTATAATGGGCTGGAGCAAACAGGTCACCTGATGGTAAATGATCGCTGTTGCCCATGAACATCCAAAACGCTTGATATAGCAGTCGCATTCGGAAGCAGTGCGGAAAGGAAAGAGGATGGAAAGAGGAAGGGGGCATTTGGCATCCGGCAATCTCGCTCACCGAACGAAACGAGACAGAAACGCTGTCGCATCACATCGATCTCCTGTGAGACAGCGGTAGCGTCCCGGACGAGCCTGCCCTTTCATGCTGGGCCATAACCGAGAACTGCGTGGCTCTACCATTTTCAAACTGGTAGAGCCACGTTGTCCCGCTTATTTTATAATAAATCGCTTAGCTAGATATTTTCTTTTTTACCTCCACATTCCTCGTTTAACCCCGTTTGATAGTATAAGAGCAAAATAGCGTATACCCTATACCCTTAATCGGAAATACTACATAAATTGTTGCTATGTAATGAATTGATAATAAAGTATAAAATGCATAAATATATTCTAATGGAACCCGGGACCTCAGCTTTGTAATGGTACCGTAGAACAACTACGCCACCTAGGCAGCACCATGAATTGTCTAAAGTGAAAATTATGAAAGTGATATATTATTCACAGCCGCTCGTTAATCTTTCCCATTGTACGTACATTTATCGGGCGTAAATTGCACGATGCAGTAACGCTAACGACCGGTGTCGGCTTTGTGAAGCCTTGTTTAAAGCTCTAGAAAGTCTATAAACCGTAAATCGCAAAAGTTGCATATATTTTAGAAGTTAACTTTTCATGTTAAGTCTTTAAATTTCCTTGTTGTTTGGGATCGGGACAGAGGTAGGGAGAAGTTTCAAAAAAGGATTTTTATTCTTTAACTTAAACTGGGAAAATGTGAGCTTTCTCGCACACTATCCTAGATCTGATGGAGAACTTAGGAAATATGAAGCGAGTCTCAAGGATTTTTGACCTCCAGACGAGAAAACGGGTTCTCCGTTTATTAAAAAAGCGCAGGATAAATTTTCGATCCTTTGTATTATGATTGTTGATGAGCGGCCATGTTCACCATCATAAGAAAGTAAGTAGGCTGCTGTAGACTATGATAATAAATATTATAATAAGCCATTTGGCGCAGAAATCTCGTTAGGAGGTAGTTTGGTCACATTTGAGCCCCAACAAAGCGGTGTCGACTTTAATAATTATAATAATAATTTATTTATTGAAAATTCCATTGTATAAATTTAAAGATCGCTGGTTCCTAAACTATTAACTAGGATATTATACCGTGTCTTAGGAAACCAGTGACTTCACATACATTTTTTCTCAGGATTTTATGAAGATTTTACAATAGTTAACAACTGAAAGAAAAGTATTTATAGGACTTGCATGGTACATATCTGGTACATCGGACGAAGGCAAACATTCGATTTATCAAGTTTCTTAAATGTCACAAATCCTTAACTAACAAGGTGTGAAGTATAGGATACAACATATTATTTCAAACTAAATTACATAAAAGCTAATGGAAGGGTTTGCATTGGCGGCTCGTTAGTTATGTAAATTATAATGTCTTGACACCTAACGACTAAATTAATGAAGCCTGTAAATTGGCCTCTTATTTAACAATTGCACAATGAATTCATTTTCCTTTCACACCTCGCCTAGTGGAAACTAAATTAATATTTCAACATGTCGGGAATCATCTCTTGGATCAAGAAGTCTAGAGACAGGTTCAATGAAGATTCGTGTGCTAATTTAATATGGTTAATAAACTTTTTGCCGTCGCTCGCCGGTTTTTCATTATTGAGCAAAAAGTTAAATGGTATGTTTATTATGTGAAAGTTAAACGTAATAATAACCCTTTATTTAAAACACCAAAAAGTTAATACAAAAAAAAAAATACTAAACAGAAAAAAAAATGTGCTAAAAACATATATTCGCAGTTTGTTCAAATTTATTGCTCGACAAATTCCAGTCAAAGACATTAATACATTAAATCTTGGGTTTGTTTAGTTTTTTTTTTATTATTAGACATCAAGATTAGTATATTGAGGAAAAAGGAATGGGCTTAAATGCATCCAAGCTATGGCGACATAATATGATTAGATCGCACTTAATTTTTAACTCCCCTGCTTTCTGTTTGTTCTTAATATTTGTACAGTATTTAGTAATAAATATTTTTCAGAAGATGTTATTTTAAATGACAAATTGTTTCAGTATTATTCTGGATAATCCACACGTTTCTACTGTTCTACGTATATATTTCGGGCACAATTGTATACCAGAAGTACTACGCTCAAGAGTTCTTTGATTTTGTCAACAGCATATTCAATATCTTTGTGTTTATTTTGATATTCATTTCAAGCTGGTGGATATTGTTTAATAGGTAAGATTTGGTAATTTTATAAGGACCCGTCAATTCCATCTAATATAATCTTATCCGCGTTTTCATCTTGAACAAGATTTCCATTTCGCTTAAAGCTTCAAGTTTAAAGCTGCTAACCTGGTTCTAATCTAGCCTACATTTTTAACGAATATCGTACCTTCGTAGCTTTGGGAATAGGCAGAACCTGTAAATCTGTTTCAGACTAGGAATCTAAACAATAAAAATAATTTTATATTTTTGTATTAACAGGTCTGCTCTGAGCCATGTTTTGATACTCGCTCAGAAAAATGATGATCTGATAAAAGAAACTGGAAGATTGAAAGACCAACATTTGAAGTTACTGAAGAGAATAAAGATTATTCTAATATCGTGTTATTTATTTCACTTCGTTAACGACGTGTGTATATTTATTCCATCGAGGACAGTTACTCTGGACAATTTTTCGCTGGCTTCATGCGTTGGTAAGCAACATATATTATCTAAGCTAAAATAACGAATAACTACTACTTTATATCGAATGTCTTTGTCTGTACTAGCCCATAAACGTCCCACTGCATGGCACGGGCTTCCTATCCGCTTACAAAGGAAAGTGCGATTGAGAGGGGTTAGGCAGCGGCGTGCACAGGATTATGACATTGGCTATGCGGCGGAGTACTCGGTCACAAAAACTTTTTCTTTTATAGATTTTTAGCATAGCCACAGCCACGCGACGGATCTCTAAGTCGGAAACTATTCCAAAAGAACAAGTCTTAGATGTACTACTATTCATGTAGGTACATCTTCTACGGCAACGCAGACAAAACAGCAATCGATCGTCGCGGCGGAAGAAATTCTAATAAGTAAAATAATAGTTATACTTTTCATAACTTTCAACATGAAACTTTCGAGTTACATTCCCTTTTTGCTGGTATAATTGTTGTAACTCGGGTACACACCTACCTTTAGAGTTTAGAGACAATTTGAATCTTTTCACTGAATGACAATTGTGCGAACTTGTTATTTTTAATAGACACACAGTTTCAACCCAAACCTCACAATAAAATAACATTTTTAAAAAATCAACAAACGCACTATACTGTTTCCATTCGTTTATTTTATTTTTGACAGTTCACGCCTATAAAGTACGACATTACAGTAGAACAATATTTTGAAATAAAAGTAGATACTTTCTTGACGGGTAACGCCCACTTAGAGTTGTGCCATTCGTAACGAATGACCACAGATAACAAAAACGATTTTGAATAGAATCAATCAATCGGAATCATTTGAAATAAAATTACATTAAAATGCTAATGAAAACAGTTAAACGTAATATAGTACCCAATATTAGGATCGAATGTATTTGCTGCAAATTAATTAATATGAATAAAGGTATACGTATTGAAGTGACTTTTAATAAGAGTTTAATTTAAAATAATTACAATGATTACAACGAAAATAAATGTTTAGTACCTACTTGTAATAAACAGTTAAACCATGTTGGAATTCATAGTACTTTAAGGATTAAATAATTAAAACAACTAAAAGGTAATTTGTTAATATTTTTATTTATAAACAATCGTCTGTTTCGTCGGAATCGGCGTCGTCGTCACTCGTATCCCCAGTAACACTAATTATTAATGAGTGCATGGGTAAGTTGTCAAATGCGACATCGCGATCCCAATCAGACATTATTTCTTTCTTCGTCTTATCTACGACACTCGCCCAGTTATGAGGCGTCACATTTTCACACGCATTTTTAAGCAACTCCAGCATTTTGTTTGCGGTGAAAGGAGGAGTTGTATTTATTCTCGCAGCATATCCTTTCACTTGCGCCCATATTAGCTCTATGGCATTATACTGGCAATGATATGGAGGAATTCTAAGGACGGTGTGCCCATGTTCTGCAGCCATTTCATCTATAACGTATCGTTTAGGCTGCTTCCTCATTTTTAATATTTTAAGTAACTCTACTTTTAATAGGGACTCGTCCACCTCCTCGCCATTGTTACGGAGCCAGTTTATTATTTCATTTTTTTTACTGGCTTGCGTTGGCATTTTGTTAATTTGCCGAGAGTGATAGGACGCATTATCTATAAATATTGTTGATGGCTGTTCGAGTGACAATAACATTTCCCGAAACCATTTTTCATATACTTCGGAATTCATTTCTTCGTGGTAATCCCCTGTTTTCTTTGATTTAAAAGCTAACATAGCATCTTGCACAAATCCTTTTGCGGTTCCTGCATGACAAATTATAATTCTTTCACCTTTTCCCATTGGCACTGCGGTCGAGGAGCTAGCAGTGTTGTCAGTCCAAGTTTTTGATACCGTGTGATTCGCAATGAGCCAAGTTTCATCGGTGAAAACAACATTCGACCAGTCTTCTATTTTTTTAGCTTGTCTTAAAAATTCGCATCGATACAAAGCAACATCATTGCGTTCCATCAATATTTTTCTTTTGTCACATTTTTTGTATTGGAATCCAATCCTATTCAATACCTTCGCCAAAGAAGACTTTTGACCACGGAACAAGCCACTAGTTTTCAGAGATTGTACTAGGTTATGTAAAGTAGGAATCTCTTTTCTTTGGTAATAATCGTATATATGACGACGAATAGCATCACCATCAAAACTGTCAATTGCTGTCACTTTAAAGGGCTGACGTTTTTTCTTAGGTGTAGATGGCTTGTTTTGTTCCATGCCACTACTGCCGTAGCCTTCTTTAATTATTTTTGAAACTGTTGGAGCAGTAATACCTAATGCTGCTGAAACACGGTCTCTGATTTGAGTCACTGGTATAAGAGGTCCACCATTACGGCTTTCCCTTTCAAAGTACTCATGAAGTCGCAACACAAACTCCCTTGTTTGTCCTTTAAGCACCTTTCCTTTAGGCATTTTGAAAGTGATGAAGGCAGGTACGATGTTCTCAATTCAACCAAATGTAGGAATTCACGGGTAAAACAATACGGAGGAATATAAATACTCAACTCGACGTATGAAAAATGTGAATTAAAATTCAGCGAACGGAAAACACTAGCACGGGCGCGGGCGTCTCGTTGTGAGTGACCACAAAATGGCGGCGCGCGTCACCTGTCTGCCCAGTGTTGCCGTTTCACAATTTGTTTTTAACAACATTACTATTGCCGACGGAAGTGATAAGAATATTAACTTAACATGAGTAAATGGTTTATTTTAATATAATTATTAAATCAAGTAACTTAAATATCCCTGAAGTTTTATAAAACAATGCATGGAGCAAAAAATAAAATATGTATTAAATCGATTAAAACTTGTTCAAAAATAAAATCGTTTGTTATAAAAAATTGATTCGATAACGCATCAGGCCATCACTATTTGATTCAGTACTCGATGTGTCAAAAATAAAATAAACGAATGGAAACAGTATAGTATAAGCAAATCACAATTATTATAGAAACTCAGTAATAAACTGTTAAATGTGTACACTTTCAAATGTTAAGTAGAAAATTCTTTTAAGAAAAATATAAATATACTGGCGCAAACAAAATAGTAAACAATGCTTATCACATGACAAAAGCAAAATGGCCACCGCGAAACACAAAACATTTTTGCTATTTAAACAAAACCTTACCAAAAATGCATAATGTGCATACGTGATTTATTATATGTCCGTCTATTATTTTTACTCGGATTATACGCAACGAACATTTCCGATTACTCCCGACAACTGCCGAACTTCCGTAGCCTGCCGCAGGAGTCGCGGCTTTCGATGCTTTCGATATTCATGGGTGTGTTCGTTTGCGAACTGTGCACGGACACCAAAATTAATACACACATACGAACAAATCTCCTGCGGGACGCGGCGGCATGACTTGGTTGATTATAATCCGGCCGCTCAGAGCATGCGTTCCTGAAAGGTTGTAATCGAACGGACGACGTAACTTTGAAGTGTCATTGCAAATGCAACGACAGCAAATGTAAATACATTATCGAACAATTTTATTTATTTACCCTACTTACGAAATAAAACATCATAAAAAATTAAATAATATTTAAATTTAGGTTAAATTTTATCACTTTGGACTAAATATGACGGTTAATAAAAATAAAAATATTATATTTATAAGTTCATACCACGCCGTTACAAGGTTATGTCAACTGTTCATTTCTGGAGTGATGTGGCCAAAAATAGCAGATTATTATAACGTTATTTTCCGTTATAATATAAAATAATACATTTGTTTTTTTAATAATGTATAACGTAATAATTAAACGGATCTAACTCTTTATTTCACCTGGCAGCAATATAATATCTTTCACATTTGTGAATTTTATTTAAATTTGGCATTGAAGTTTACGTTTTTACTAAAATATTTTAAATAAGAACATTTAATATTAACTTATATTATTTACTTATAATTGATTTAATAATAATAAGAATCAAAATTAAAATCCGATCTATAATGTGATACTATTTAAGCGGCGCAGTGGCGCCTCCTTTTCTTATTATTTTTTATTGCCCAGCTATATCTCCACTAAGTTGGTGAGTTTTTATTTATTGATTAAATGTAACAAAACAGGATCGGCTGTCCTTGTGCAGCGTGTGACGTTACAATGTACAATTTTATTAATTTCTGCCACTAAGATCATTCACCAATTGTAAAGTGTGACGTCAATTTTAAAAAGTCACGTGACCAACCGTTTTGGTGACAATATTTTTAGTAATAAAGAAAAACATGTTTATTCGTTATAAAGATCTCTTTAAAAATATATTAACGGTTGGAACATTTAAAGAATGATTATACCTAGATTTTAAAACACTTTATAGAAAATAGTCAAGTATCCAATTATTCTAACTTGCTACTTTTACTGGGAATAATTCAAAAGTTTAGCAAAATGAAAATTATTTCCCATCACTACTCATGATCAACTGACATGTGTCAGGAACGCATTCTCTGAGCGGCCGGATTATATGTACATTATTGAAGTGAAACTTCTTTATCGGGGTTGGAAAAAATTTTTTCGTTACGCGTCACATTCTTCCGTTACGCGCCATCTTTTTTTATTTAGTAAATTAGTACCCACTTCAGTAAGCCACACCCCCAACCGTTTCCAAGCCCCACCCAAAATTTTAAGTCCCACCCACTTTTTTGTAATTTGATCCTTACCCCCTCTCTGGCCTTCCCCCACCCTAAATCCAAAACAGTGCCCAATAGCCTCCCCACGAAACCTCCCCCCCTAAAAATTTTACCTCACCCCCCCTACTCATATCTCCGGCATTATCCATCGTAGACCCACCGACCTTGGGTTCATTGGAACCGGCTCGGTGAGGGCTACAATCCTGCCCCAACAGAATTCCCGAATTCCCCCTCCACAACTTTCCCCACCCAAAAATATTTTAAGGTGCCCAATAGCCCCCCCACGAAACCTAAACCCCCCCCCGCCCCTACCCCCACCTAAAATTTTTACCTCACCCCCCCTAAACCTATCTCGGCCAATAAAGGTCGTGGACCCACCGAGCTTGGTATCCTCGGAACCGTCTCGGTGAGGGCTAAAAATTGGCCCCGATAGAAATCCCAAATTCCCTCAAAAATTTCCCCCCTCCTAAACTTAAACTTTATTTAATTTAGCTTTATTTTACCAATTCTGTAAATTTGTAAATAGTAGATCATTTTTCGAAAAATGATGTCATAGAGAAGTTTCACTTCTTACGTGTGTACACTAATATACACACACATTTTTTTTTTGCAGCGCTATTGCTATTTATGAAATATTAAGCGTTTTTAAGTTATTATATTTTGTATATTCATTTATTTACTATTAATTAAAGTCATCTAAAATGTACAAACGTTTTATTAAAATATCTGTGAATAGCAAGTAAAGCAGTGCATTTCTGCCTACAAGGAGCGCACGCCCCTGGGGTTAGGCCATATAGCCCACCACGCTGGCCTTTTGCGGGATGGTTGAATGTCTTTAATACTTATGAAAAGGCTTATTCTCAAAGAAAATATGCATCATGTAAGTTCGTTGTTAATGATTAATTGTTCACCCTAACGATTCGTCGATAGCCTAGCTGCCTAGCCGCCGATGATTATTTTTCAAAGAATACGCGACGGATCGCAGTTAATTCTATCGCTTACATTAATGGTGAACACAGCGTGTGAAACTTGAATATTCTAACGATTCTGTATACGAAATTCGAAGGAATGTAGTGTATATCACTGTGGATTGGCACAGTAATTCAGGCTGTTGAACTAAAAACTCAGCGTGTCCATGCCGTACCCACTTTTATAGGAGGCCTGTGCCCTGCAGTGGGTCGTAAATAGGCTAATTTTATAACACGTTCATTAATCGACTTTACATGGAATTATGTAATATTATTTAATAATTGTATGCTTGTTTTCTCTAGGTTTGCATCCTCTAACATCTTATAGAGATCGCATCGTCTGCGCGGGAGCACTGGCGGCCCAAGAACTAACAGCAATAGTTGCAGTTGGCACTTTTGACGTCACGTTACTGTTTCTTTTTACTCACACAACAGCAGTGTTCCAAATGCTTTACGAAGAAATGATGGATTTCAATAATTTGACAGAAAAATACAATAATTCCCCGGAAATGGCATCTGAAGTTATGAATCGTTTGAAATGTTTGGTTAAACGTCATTCACTCGCTTTGCATACAGTTCAAAAAATGCAAAGTTTTTATAGCGTCCCCATTGGGATTGGGTTAGGACTGGAGGCGATTGCAATGTGTGTCTTTTTTGTTTTGCCTTTGGACGAATGTTTGGTGTTTGCGCCGCTCATATACCACAGCATTTTCGTGTTCTTTTTGTATTGCTATCAAGGACAGAGGCTGACAACGGCTTCGGAAAAATTTGAGATGGCTGTCTATTGCTGTGGTTGGGAAAATTTAAGAGTATCGGATCAGAAAACTTTGTTGCTAATGTTAAAGCAAGCTCAGAAACCGGTCATCATGCATGCAGCGGGTCTAGTACCGATACGTATGCGCACTTTTGCTATCACTTTGCAGAATATTTACAAATTTGTTACCATATTCAAGGTTTAGATCGCGCACAAAGTATTTTATTGCACGAAAAGGGCACCTTAAATGAAAATTATAAATGTAGTAATGTCAATATATCACATAATATTTTTCTTTTATCTGCTGCAAAAATATAAAACTTTAAATATACTTAATAAGTGTTTTATTACAGGATAACATTGTTTTTAATTAATTTTGTTACAGAATTCTGTTCCATAAATAATGCCCAATAATTCGTTTTGTTTTTTGTATGTTCAAATATTATCTACTTGCGGTCGGGTCCGGCTTCGCCCGGGAGCAGATAGTTTTTGAGTCCAGGCCACATCAACAATATATTATTTCGCGTACCAACTGTTTTATATTTAAACTCAATGTGACCGCCGTCGACTATACTGTCCCGTTATATCTAGTTACATCTCATTCTATCTCATGACGAAAAGCACGCAATCCTGTCTTCTCCTGTTCCATGCCATTCATTCGAATTTGGAAGAGTAGCAAATATTTGTAAACGAATTGTATTCCTAACTCATCACTCTATATTTTTCCGGATAAAAAGGAGCCTAGGTCCGTCTCCGTGGTAAAATGTATCTTTATGTTAAATTACATCAACATCGGTTCGGCGAATTCGGCGTGAAAATGATGGTACATTTTCACGCCGAATTCGCCGTTCGTTTTCACACACACACACTTTCGCATTTTTATTATTAGTACGGATATATGCAGTATAAGACTAGATGCATAAAGGAGCAGACCGGGCTCTGTGGCCGGTTGCGTCCCTTGGGAGAGTTTTATGTCCAGCAGTGGACTGTAACGGGCTCATGATGATGATAAAGTTTCGATTCCACGCATTCTTAGTTTATGAATTTCATGAAAATGATATCTGAAAAATTCAAGATCATATTTGTCTTTAAGGCTCCTGAACATAGCAAGTATTTATCAATTGCGAGAAAAGTTTACATACATACATAAACTTAAGCCTTTTACCCAGAAGGGGTAGGCAAAGGTGCAACCAGGACACCCACGTCTCGCCTTGTATTTTCCGTCTCACAGTGTAACAGGGGGCGAGCCTATCGCCATATCGGGCACTAATTCCTGACGCCGGGTGGACAATGAATAGAAAAATCCAATATCACTTAGCCCGACCCACTGACTCGAACCCGAGATCTCAACTTTGCAATTATACCATAGTTGTAAAATTCTATTTCTGTTAAAGAAGGAAAATTAATGAGTAGGCTTATGAAAAGCTGTACTTTCAATACCCATTGAAAACAACTAATCGAATCGAAGATGCGTTAAAAAACGCGTTTCAAAGAGACCTATTTTAGACTATCACAAATGAAAAATAATATTTTTCCTTTCTGTAGTGTGGTGCTAATACGCGTAATTATAGTATTTTTAAATGTATGGTGTTAGAGGCGTGGCTGCAGGTAGTGAGGTTGATAATTAATGTTCCACAGTCCATATTTTACTGAAGGAAGGTGTTTTTTTATTTTCTTTTCAACTATATGAATAAACTACGTAGTAAACTACGAATATTCTGTATTTTTTTATAATCGATTATTTTTTGTTCGTATTTCGAGAAGAAGAAACTGCAGCAAAAAGGCTGCAGTCTTATTAAATCTAACTGCGGATATTTTAGTTGATTTGGCGCCACGAGGACAATTGTGTTTTGTAAATATATGCCGCTTAAATACGATCTCTCCTACCTTATAACCTTCACGCATTTATTATTAATATTTTATTTATAAATACTTTATTGCACACACAAAGAGAAACAGGAAAAGTATATTAAATACAAATACACCTAAGTAAAATATATACATGCATACACACACACACATACATACATTAATAGAAAAGGATACACATACTTATATAAATATATAATAAAGTACCAGAATTAGCAAATAGGAAAAGTTATTCTCGTCAATGTAACAATTCACTGAGAAAGGTAATGATCCTTGACCAGTTTTTTTAAATTATGATAGTAATCGTGCCCGTCTCACCACAACTGGCAGTACGTTCCACAATCGAACAGTGAACGACTTATCCATAAATGTCGCATTTCTCAACAGGCTCTCAGGCATTCTCAACTTCAAGATAAGAGGGGTGAAAGGAGTGTACACTATGTTCTACAGAAGAGAAAGAATATGAGCATTTCTACGAAGCCGTATGGGCAACCACTTGAGCTGAGCACACCACTCCGAAACATGATCATATTTGCGTAATCCAAAAATGAATCTAACACAAAAGTTTTGAAGACGCTCAAGTTTATTAAGTTGGTCCTCGGTGGGATCTGGATAGCTGACTTCAGTATAATCAAGGATATGGAGTAGGATTTTTTTAAGAATGGGGATAATGTGGGCTTCTTTCCAAGCAGTTGAAAAATTCCAGTCGTGATGGAGTGGTTAAGGATGTGGGAAATTTTAGAAACGAGTTCGTCTAGGATAGCTAGGATCATATCACGTCTGGCACTGTTGCTACCCATTGTATTATATGCAATAAGCTTATTTGTTTTTTCAACATCACAAGCAGCAAATTGTTTGCAAGCAAAAGCCGAACAATCAGGAGTCTTAAGGGTAGAAAGATGCCTTATAGTATTATCTTTAATCGTCTTATCGAAATCGGATGATGAAGAGATTATGGTTTAGAGAATTTAGGTCAATGGATTTAGGAATTGAATCTTGTTGAGATCTATGTATTTATTTACGTGCGTTGCACACATTGTGCCCATAACACAAATTAAATCTTTATTTGGACACCAGGGTTCAATCTAACACTTTCGCTTTAATACTATTTTGTATTGTTTTGTGTGTGTACTTTAGTTCTATTTTGTATGTCTTCTTTTGTTTAATAAAGTTTATTATATTTTTATTATTTTGGTTTCTCTTTTTAGACGTAATCCCCTAACATCGAAATTCTTTATAATTTCCTAATAACAGAGAATAGAATATTACACCTGAAGATTAAAAACGAATAATTATACATTGAAATACACTCCTCACTTATTACAATATGGGCACTAATATGTGAGCAAGTTAATTAATACTTTCTTGTTTTAATTCTATGTTACTAGCCATTCGCGGTATTTTCTTGAACGTAGTTTTTTACTCGAAGCTTTAACTTGGTAAGCTGAACACGTCAAAATGCTGTTGAAGTTGAAGGCTAACTGGAGGAAGATAAAACACCGTTTTGAAGATGTTAGTTTGGAGAGTATTCTATGGATTCTTAACTTGGTACCCAAATTCTTCGGGTTCCCTTTCCGCGGAGAGAAAAATTCAGGTGCGCTGATATTTTACACATTTAAGTATTACAGACAGAAAATAGTCAATATCATCATCCAGAGGACTCTAAGCCGAATTTATTGCAATACATATAGATACACTAGCTTAGGTACTATTCACAAATAAAATAAAATTAAAATTTTACTTGCTTGAATTTCTATCCGGCATGGCGATAGGCTCGTCCTCTAACATTTTGACACGGAAATAATTTCGGCGAAACTTGTAGACCATTAGTGGTTCCACTACATACTCCTAGGGTGCATAGGCGAAAGTGAACGAATATTATTTATACTCAAATTATGTCTATTTCCTTTGACGGAAGAGTCAAAGTAAGTATAAAAAACAATAGGTTTAAAGGTAATGTACTGTAAGACAAATATTTTTGACCCGGTGAGAGTCGCTATTATCGCATTTGATGTTGCCAGTAATAATAAATTAAGCAACAAAGTTGGTAAATAAGTCGTCGAATTAAAAATATTATCCAAAATACTATAATATTATTATGTATATATAATGCAGTTCCATTAATAATACAATTGCGTGGTGGCCTGATGGTAACGGACCAGACGCGGCGGCCTACATGTTCACGGTGGTCGCGGGTTCAAATCCCAGGGCACACCTCTGACTTTTCGGAGTTATGTGTGTATTGATAGTCAATCACCATGCACTTTAACGGTGAAGGAAAACATCGTGAGGAAACCTGCATACCGTAGCGATTTTAAAGAATTTCTACGGTATGTAAGTCCGCCAACCCGCACTAGGCCGGCGTGGTGGACTGTATGGCCTAACCACTCTCAATCGATTCTCTCGATTGTAGAGTAGGCCCGTGCCCTGCAGTGGGACGTATATGGGCTGATATAGATAGATAGATATAGATGTGACTAAATCATAACCTACTTGTTTGAAGTTCGTTAAAAATATGAGAATATGCACACACTACATAATATGTATCTGGACTTGACGTTAATCACCTGGCAATTTGAAAAAAAGTTCATGGGTAAAATGTTGGCGTAATGTTAGCGAATGGCAAGCAGATTGACATTTCAAAATGGCGTCATTAGTTTCCTCTTTTGGCCACCGGGCTAAATATGTTTGTAAGTCTGTAATCATAAATTATAGCGATCCTAGTAATTGTTTGACAAAATTGTAGGAGAGTTTTAAAGTTTTCAGTTTTCATTTAACAAAGCCGTTGGGTTTTGTTACACTTATTGACTAATATAATTTTTTCAGTGGTGTTTTGGTTAATACATTTGTTTTTGCTGACTTACATTTATGGAGTTGGCAGCTTCGTGTATCAGTGGAAGTTTGCGAAAACTGTCGGCGATTTTGTCAAGAGTATAATAAACATCGCACTTTTTATTTTAATCGCTACTAACAGCTGGTGGTTTCTGAGCAAGAGGTAAAAACTTGTTATGAGTATTATAAAAATGATATTATAAAGGTGAAAGCTTGTGTGTTTGTTACTTCTTCACATTCAAACGGTTGGACAAATTTTAATGAAATTTAGTACGGAGGTAGCCAATACCCTGGATACCGACACACATGCTACTTTATATCCCAAAAGTAGTGTTCCCGTAGGGTGAGAAAGGAATTCAAGTAATGTATATTTGCATCTCTTTCAAACTCAAAGCGATGGGATGAGATAGAATATAGGACGGATGAAATGGGATATAAGAGAACAGGATGCATGCTTAGAGCCAAGAAACAAAATATCACTTTGCCCGACCCGGAATACGAACCCGAGGCCTCAGATTTGTAATCATACCGTAGTAGGTACAACTACGTCACCGAGGCAAAAATGACATGAAATTTCAAATTGACTATTTTAGAAATGTAAAATATCCTTTCTTCGATTTTTTTGTGGTTGTAACATCTAATTTAAATTTTCTTGGTCTTTTATTTAAGATGCATTTTATATGGAGAAAAATAATATAATCGAGCCTTTTTATTTGTATCTTAAAATTATAGGTGTTCTTTTTTTCCATATGGTTTCTATTCCAGGTTCAGATATGGGATTATTCAAAAATATTTGAATGCAGTGTATCTGTATCAGCCCATATACGTCCCACTGCTGGGCACGGGCCTACTCTTCAATCGAGAGAATCGATTGAGAGTGGTTAGGCCATATAGTCCACCACGCTGGCCTAGTGCGGGTTGACGGACTTACATACCGTAGAAATTCTTTAAAATCGCTACGGTATGCAGGTTGCCTCACGATGTTTTCCTTCACCGTTAAAGTGCGTGGTGTTTGACTATCAATACACACATAACTCCGAAAAGTCAGAGGTGTGCCCTGGGATTTGAACCCGCGACCACCGTGAACATGTAGGAAGCCGCGTCTGGCCTGTCACCAACAGGTCACCACGCACTTCCAACAGGCCACCACGCACTTGCAGAGTGAATTGTTTAAATCAAAATGATGTCTTCTTTCAGTAAAATTGTCTATCCACAATACTTAAGGTACTTCCCATTCATGTGGTATCGCCGTGGGGAACCCTGTATATTTTACATGACAACGTAAACTTTATGTAAAATATTGAATAGTGATAGTGGTATCTGTAACCGTTTTATTCAATAAATAAACAAATAAATTATGGCCTACGTAAATATGTCGTCTTTAATATTCAGCTTGTGCATGCTGATTTCAAGGAGGCTAGTATATCGAGGGGAGTGTATCGTGTTTAAAAATGAACTTTCTTTGATCGATGATAACGATAACATTGAAATAATAATGTATGTTTATCTAGGACATTGCTGAATGACGTACTGAAGAAAATAGCGCAGAGTGATGAATTTTCGCGGCAAACAGATGCTACAAGAGAAAAATCCACAGAACTGTTGAGAACTTTAAAGAGAGTGGTGCTAACGTTCTACTGCATCAATTATCTCGACGAGCTAGTCATATACCTACCCAACAGAGTTAATATTAATAATGATTACTCCATGATAGCCTGCGTTGGTAAGTTAACACACAATTAAGTTTACAATAAGACCTAGTATGATGTTTATGTTTACTTTGTTAAAACGGTGTAGCTTCGATATTTTACGGGAAATGGCTATGCAATATACATGTTATGATGATTAAATGAAAATGAAATGAATTGAAACTTATAATATTGTTAATTAATTTTCTTGTCGCTGTATCCAATCTCATAAGAATTTTATTTTAGGTATCGAGCCACTGACGTCGACTCCTAATAAAGAAATCTGCGTCGTAATGCTGGGAATGGTAGAATTAACCATATCATTCGTTGTACTTAACTATCAAATCTTATTGATGTTCCTCATAGCCCATACCGCCGCCATGTATCGCATTTTATCTTTTGAATTTATGTTGTTAAATGATTTTGAAGACCTAGAAGAGCATCAAGCAAATGTTAAAAAGGTTTTGCCTCTGCTTGTGGACCATCACGCTTTGATACTAGATGTGACGAATAACCTTAAAGAATTGTACAGCGCGACTCTGGGAATTAATTTTGCAACGAATGCTGTTTGCTTGCTTTTAGTTCTGTATTTGCCTATTGAAGAGTTGTTGATGTTCATTCCGGTCTGTATTTACTGCTTTATAGTTTTCTTTTTGTATTGTTTTCTTTGTCAGAAACTTGTTAATGCGTCTGAGGATTTCGAGGTGGCGGTGTATAGCTGCGGTTGGGAGAACTTTTGTTTGCCAGAGCAGAAGATGATTTATATAATGCTGTGTCAGGCTCAGCAGCCGGTAGAAATACTCGCGGCAGATATAATCCCAGTCAATATTTATACATTTGCTACTACATTGCAAGCTATGTATAAATTTGTTACTGTTGTGAAATTATAAAATTCTAATGTCTTTGATATTGAAATATTTAGACACTACTTGCACATTTGAAACACGTCCTAAATTTTTTTAACGCAATTAATATTGTTTGGCTTTAAACACATGAATATTTTCATGTACTTATTATTCCTTATTCACAAATAAATATTCACTTAATGTTTCTTTTTTATTTAATTGTGCTTTAAACATAAATAAGTTTTTGAAAGTCATATTATGGGTAAGATTTACTAAGCTTTTGACATAATTAGGTACTCAAAGAACTTCATAATATAACCATCACATATTTTATCACAACTACATGTGTGTATGGTTGCAACAATATATTTGAGTTAATAATATATGAATAGGATTAGTTAGCATAATTTATGTATTTCACAAACCTTCATCAAATCCTAACATTGCGAGAATGCGTTGTAGTTTTGAAATTGGCACGTTCCTTTGAAGGCCACATATGAACGTTGCAACAGCTGCTTTGTTTATTTAGATAAGTGGTCTTTGTAATAAGATATATTTTTTGTGGTCACTAATTATTTAGACTGCCTCGGTGGCGTAGTTGTATTACGGTATGGCTACAAAGCTGAGGTCTCGGGTTCGAGTCCCTGGTCGGGCAAAGTGGTATTGGATTTTTCTATTCATTATCAGCCCGGAGTCAGGAATTTGTGCCCGATATGGCGATAGGCTCGCCCCCTATCACATCATGGGACGGAACATACAAGGCGAAATGTGGGTGTCCTGGTGGCGCCTCTGCCTACCCCTTCGGGGATAAAGGCGTGAGTTTATGTATGTAATTATTTAGATGTTACAAACATAAACTCACGCCTTTATCCCAAAAGGGGTAGGCAGAGGCGCTAGCAGGACACGCACATTTCGCCTTGTATGTTCCGTCCCACGATGTGATAGGGGGCGAGCCTATCGCCATATAGGGCACAAATTCCTGACTCTGGGATGATAATGATTAGAAAAACCCAATATCACTTTGCTCGACCCGGGATTCGAACCAGACACCTCAGCTTTGTAGTCGTACCGTAGTACAACTACGCCACCGAGGCAGTCGATGTAATTGAGATGTTTATACTAACATTAAGAACGGAAAGTATTGAGATGAACCAAATTTGCAGCTACTGCACCTGATTCTATGTACGCTAGATTGAGCATTCACTCGTTGCTACAATTTTGCCGGCCTTTTTATTGCTATGAATGGCGAGACGAGTATGCCATTCGCCTGATAGTAAGGGATACAACCGCTCATGAACAGTAGAAAACCAAACAACACCATGAATTATAAAACAATTTGCATTCCACTGCGCTCGTCATCCTGAGACATAAGATGTTAAGTCTCAATAGACTTGTTAAGATGTTAAGTCTATTGAGACTTAACACCTTATCTTAGAAGAGAGGATTGGACATATTAATGTCCATTAGTTAAAAATCGGATATGGGTTCTATTATACCACCATCGGCCGCAGACTCACTTGAAGGGAACAACATCAATCTTGTGCTTATAAAATAATTTAATTAGCGCTTTAAATAATTAATGACATTAATTTTTCGCTAATAGCGGGTTTGTATTCAAAACGTCGAAGATGTTCTGTAATCACTTCGGTCATTTTTATGAGACAGAAGAGAATCTGATCTATGTTTCAATAGCGTCCTAAATATTGTTCATCACTTAGCGTTTATGCATGGTGATTTAATATAAATAATATTTCGTGCCCTTGTATCAAATATGACATTTACCTTTCAAAGAGTTGAAAAGACTGGTATTTTCCAGTTTATCGATCGTAGAGTTTGAGTTTATGCCAAGTTAGCTGTATTACTATTTACTAGGTCACTGCGTCAACAACGAATGTTTCAATTATACTATTAATATATTGCATGTGAGAAACAAGAATCATTTCTAAACTTAGTAAACCGTTAAAATTAATAAACAGATCGAACCATAAATGAATGTCGCTATCCAAAAAAAAATCCTATATCATTAACAAATCCGAAATATTGATTTCGAATCATTGCATTAAAATAAAAGAGTACAGATTGAATTCCTGTCAAATAGGAAATAGTAGAACTATCGTGTCTCGAAGTTTGCCCACATGTTTAGCAAGTACGGCGGGCCTGCCCAGCCAGTCACACACCAAGCATTCACTAGGACGGTTGTGCAAGTGCCGTGATATCGTTTTAGTTTTAAGATACATTTGTTCCGTGAGAATGAAAATGAAAGTGTTCGTTTGTTGCCTATTCGTGATTGCTAACATTAGTAATAACGGAAAGGCCTCATTGGATAACGCTTCCTATACCACAAAAATTTCCGAGAAGGCGATACAAAACTCAGGTATGTATGATAATGATCAACTTGATAAGGTTAACCTGTTTGTATATTTTGAAATAATAATTATTAAAGCAAATATGTATTAAGTTGTACGTTCTGTTTTTAAAAAGCTTTTATAACCTTACAGCGCGTGCTTGTAGCAAGAGACTAAATTATTTAGATTATTTTTTTAACTTTGTGTTATCTTCCTAAGACAAACCTTCGGATATTATGTAATATAGGGGAGACCAGGGACGAAAGGAACGATTTTATATTTTCTTGTAACATCTTATAGACCTTATTAGATATGAAATTAATAATATTTACAAATGATATATTGTTATTTTGGCTATCACTAACACCAAGTCGATTGCAACCGCTAAAACAGATTTTGAAAAATATATCCAAATAAAAAAAATTGAATTTGTTACAATCATCACTGACCATTGTCTAATGGTTTCTTATAAATGAATGATATTATCTTGTAGAGAAATGCTACCGTCCGTGCAAATTTAACGTGAAGCCTAACCGATGCCAGTACAAGTTCAAAATCGACACTAGCATTGGAGAAGATGACACAGCATCGCTATCCATCAACGGCATGACACCAGGACCGCCCATACATGCCTGTGTCAACGATGTAATAGTCGTCGAAGTGACCAACAACATCCCAGGACAAAGCTTTGCGATACATTGGCATGGGGTGGAGCAGAAAGGCACCCCGTTCATGGACGGAGTTCCTATGGTGACACAATGTCCCATAGAATATGGTACTACCTATAAATATGCCTTTGTAGCCTCATCTCCTGGAACTTTCTTCTATCACGCAGATTCAGGTTGGTATTTAGGTTATTGTCAATTTTACTATTGACCCCTAAAGTATAAGCTACCTATGCAATTGGAAATTCATTGAAGGGTCATTTGAATACTCTTCTGATATAACGGTTTTGAGGGAAATGTCTCTTAAATTAAAAATATTAGAAACAATCAATGGACCATTAAAAATACAACAATCAAACGAGATGTACTCATTTTATACATCAACAGCCCTTTAAAATACCAAGGCTCTTGGTCTGTAACAGATGTAACTTAACGATGATAAAACTGATATTTGTTAGTAAATGTAAAGGTATTGACAGCCCCCGTGGCGCAGTTGGTTAGACGCCGGCTGTGAAACGAGAGGCCGCGGGTTTGATCACCGCACCGAGGCAAATGTTTGTGTGAACCACAGGTATTTGTTGCGGGTCTGGGTGTTTGTGAGACCGAGAAGTCTCTCGTAGTTTCTGATACCCACGACACAAGACTGAATCTTAATGTGAGATCAGGACTATTTATGTGACGGTTGGGTGTATTTATTACTTTTCAAAACTTAGGATTTCAATTCTTCTAGAATAAAACAACTATCTAGATCATTATTAGATTGATTATATCGAGAGTATTATAAAACACAAATACAAAAAATTGAAAAGAAGTATGTGTTAGTCACCTACTTTCAAAACCTATTGAAGGTACTAATTAATCAAAAAATTGTACTGTTGAAATTCAATTGTTTTTTTGATAGAAATTCCGTTCCGTATTTTCTACGTTTAATTATATACATAACTATTGACTGTAATATAGAGTATATACATAATTATTAGCTTTCATTGTTTCTGCGATAGTATAATTCACATCTTAATTAAATTTACCGAAATTATCTTTATGGACGTAACCATCTTCAACGATGTAACATTCAAAGATCTGCCTACAAATGTATTTGTTACGTGTGCATAAAAATGTGCTGCATTACGTAAAATATCATTGAAGCTGTAGCTATATGACATAAGTGAAAAAAGTATAGTTTATAGTTTGAGGTTTTTTATCAAGTGAAGAGAATACTGCAACAAGTGTGAATGTGCCTGTGTTTCATTATGTCGGTTAAGTATTGCATCGCTGTAAGGTGTGATGTGTGTTATGTGGGGTGTGGCCTTCAAATGGTTGTATTTATTACGATTACTCTTCCTTTTTCCGGCGTGGGGATTCAGCCTAAAGCATCTACAATAAAGTGGATAATAATAGAAAGTTACAAAGAGGGATATGAATGGTAGCAAGTTATCGACTCAGGGATAAATATATAAGCAAAAGAGGCTCTATATTTTTTAAGGATAATACCAATTTATTACAGTTGCACATCAAAGTGATGGCGTATACGGATTGCTAGTGGTAAATCAACCACAACCATTGGAACCGCACTCTTCATTGTATGACTTTGATCGGAGTAATGAGAACTCCCTGCTTGTAGCTGCTAAGTTTCCAAAACCGATGACTGGAAGCCTAGAGGACGTCAGTGAAATGAAACCGAATGCTCTAGTGATCAACGATGGTAAAGAAAGTACCAAGTACGTGTCATTTAAATCAATATTCAGATATTTATTAATAATTTTATCTAGATTTTTATTTTTGTTCTTTTCTAATGCAGATTGAATTTACAACGCTTATTAACAAAATAGTAACAAAAATGTATTGTATAGGCATTCCTTAGGTATCAACATGAATCGAAATAGGGTGCGTTTTATAGGTCAAAAATAAATTTCGAATACCAAATAAGTGATTGACTTAATGTAAGAAATATGTGCATAATTAATACAAAGTTTTTATTTAATTGTTTTTAGGTTGTTCGTCTTGCCCGGATACGCTTACCGGTTGCGCCTCATCAATGCTATTGCAACAGAGTGTCCTGTTGTTGTGAGCATCGACGAACACGACATGATCATCATTGCAACGGATGCTAAACCTGTCAAACCAGTACTGACGAGATTTGTACAGCTGTATCCAGGTAAGGACGAAGTATTATCGGTAATTGAGAGCTTTATAGTTTATATTCGTGATTTATTAGCAGATTTGAATAAAACAGCCGAACATCAGGACTAACTAATTAAGAAAAATCCCATTAAACGAAATAGTAATTCCATTTTCTCGGTATTTTTAAAGACGCCTTTTTTCAAAAGTAACGGTCTGATGTTTATGATGGTGACGATAGAAAGCTTAAGATTTTAAACTCCTGTCGTTTATTATAAGAAAAAAAAAATTTAATATTTAAAATAGTGCACAGAACAGCGGATACAGTAAGAAACGAAGCGGATACAGTAAATAAAACCTAATAAAATGACTCACCGGAATCTCGCAACTGAAGCTGTCTGGACGACGCCGACAAAAACAGTGATCATTGTAGCACTCAAAAGCACTTGCACTAATTACATTGTCCACAAACAATTTAAATTAGTCAACAACTCTAGCGCAGCAACGGAGCGTGCGTCTTGCTCTTTCAAGCGATCGCGAGAAACTGAACTATTAGTCCAGAAATATGGCGTAAGATAAATATAACTACCCTACATTGGATAATATTTTTTTTAAATCAAAAACACAAGATCGTAAATATGGCAGATGAAATAAATTTGTATCGAAATCGGAACTTCTTACCATTTATAAAAATCTGAACTGAACTGAATAATTTGTATGTACCAATTACCAGCCCATTTCAAAACGATCGCTGTGAATGTAAAGAAGGTCTTTGGAAAACACATATACCGGGTACCGCATTCTTTACTCCGCGCGTCAAATTAATACAATATTCAAAATATATTTTTTTATTAACCTTTACCATCCCACTGTTGGGCAAAGGTCTCCTTCCTCTTTTCCACAAGTCGCGGTTCCAAGCAATTTCAGGTCACATGTGCTCGAATGCATCCAGGTCGTCACGCCAGCGTATTTTTTGCCCTTTCGCGACGTCGCGCTTAAAATATTATGTTATATAAATTATCTAAAGTTGAATTATGACACCTATATCGTGATAAGTATGCAACTTGAAATTCAAACACTTGAATACCCAAAATTATTTAACAGTTGGCCAAGATGCGGTTCCCTATTCAATTGCAAGAGGTTATTTTAACACGCAATGGCTGCATTCAGTTGTTCTTAACCTCATTACCCAATGTCGGTTATGCGATTATTTAATATTGTTTGTATAATTCTCGACATTTATTCGTTGAGGAAACCATGTATCCACAAACGACTAACGTCTTTGTATACGGAAACTCGTTTATGGTAATACTCGTAGAATGAACTTCAAATAAAATATACTTTACTCTAAATAAGTTCTATGCAGTAAAATAACTGGAGATGTGTTTGATGTGTTATTATAATTTGGAAGTGAAGTCTGCATCTAATTAAATTAAAATATTGTATACTCAAGCACTCGTACAACTTATTATGGATGTTCAAAAAACAGTAAAAAGATAGGAGCCTGTATGGGCCCTCTGCTGAGCATGAGCCTCCTCTAAGATCAAGTGCGATATAAGGCCAATGATCTCATAACGGTGACCCAGTGTGTTGTTGGAAAAAGGATGCGGAAGATTCATGTCTGGACAGATAATTACAACAAGATTGTGTATTTCTTTAAAAGTAGGTAACATATTGCATACTAATTAAACAATATGAATCATCGTTACTTACTGGGACAGACTTAGACCATGGTGCAAAAACAATAGTACTGATTGATGAGTGATGACAGCGCGTATCTCAACTCTGAGTGACGAAAAATATTTACCACCTTTTATGATATGATATGATATTGCCAACTTTTATGATTGATGTGAAATGATTAATTAGAAAGTTTCATACAAATGAAAATCTTTTACAATAATGTGGAGAAAATTGATTGTACAAGCAACTTGTTAGTATCAACAGCCTTATTTTTAGTATTATTGCCTCGACGAGTGAGAGTAGAAAGGCGATTAGCTCGGCGTCTTACTTTTGCCGGCTCTTAAGTTTAAGGTCATCGTGAAACCGGTTCTAATAATTTCACTTTCTGCTGAGATTATTTACAACGCTTCGGAATGTCTTGTTTTATATCTCTATATTTGTTTACATTTTGCGATTGTTTCATTGACGACATATTTTGATTTACGCACACATCACCAAATTTCGTTGTTTTTACTTTTTACGAACACTAAATATCTTGTGAATCTATTTTATCAATAACTCGTGCATGAAAATAAAAATAAACTAAATTTTAAACTTTATTGAATTTATTCTTATCAACACTAATAGGTTATCTCAATATAACACGATGAGACGAAAATTATTTCAAATGTGGATGGAATTATTTTGTGTAGGCTTTCTACTTCCGTAATAGGGGAAAAATGGAAAATTAATTTTACTATTGTTTTGAGAGTAATTCATCACACTTGTTCCTAAAGACCTGACATTTGAGAACTTAAATGATTTATATAATGCAGTGCTTTGACCAGATGGTTTCACGATTGCTGTCGGTAAAGTAGTACATTCTAAATGTTTACATTTGATGAAGTTATAATAATGTTGGATAATGGACAGTTCTAACATTATTGATGGCATCAGGAAGTCGTTGAAAAGTGTAATTAAGTGCATTATGCAAAGCGATTACAAAACCACGGACAAATGTAAATTTTATTATAAAGGTTTCGAAAAACTGTAATTGTAACTACAAATAATGATTGCGTTGGTAGACGGCAACTTTTTAATTTGTGGTTAAGGAGTTTTATAAATAAAATTTTATAATTATCTGATGAGTTTAAGTTTTATAATAATAATATTATCTAGGAGAAACAGGTTGTCTGCAATAAATCTATTAGCTTCATAACGTGGATTAACTGAATTCCAGTGCAGTGGTTTGTAAAGATTGTATTCTATAGGAATAGAGTGCGAATATGAGAGGTATTTGAAAAATCCAACGTGCATTTAGACTGGCGTGTAAAAACGTATTTTAGGCATGCTCGTCTTAACTAGTGAATAATTATTGTGGCGAAGATGGCTAAACATCTTGCAGTGGCCGAACGTGTTATGAGCGATCATAGCCGTTAGTGAGTATGGGCCACATAACGTATTGTAATAAAATGATCTTCTAACTAATTTAAAGTATTTCGCATCGATTTGAAAAAAAAATTAACAAACCAACCAAAACGCAAAGAAAGTGGCACAAGAAATTGAAAAGGCTTGAAATCTTTAAAAGCAATAATTCTTGTTTATTTTTCGTTCCGGTTTAGTGGAGCTATAGAGTTTTTGTCCTAAGAAAAGAAAGATATATTTTTTTAATTTAAAGAACCACTCTACCAATTATTTTTGCTTTTCCGTGAAGTATACAATACTCTACTAATTCTTTGTTAAATCTTTTCCAATAACATCCTATTTGTCTCGCTTGGTGGACACAAGTCGTTCAAATTCGTCTAGACGTGCCATACACTCGGTTGAATCACGCAATCCTTGCATAACTAGTCTTTCAGCGCCTTATTTCGTGTACTTTTTGCAGTCTACTTTTATCTCGTTACTACGGAAGTAACATTTTGACTAAATTATAGTTATATCACCGAAAGTAATATATATTTATTTGGGTAACTAACATAACATACCCAAGCATTACGATCGGTGATCATTTAGGTCACGATGTGGGTAAAACTGGTCGTCATTATTGGAACGTATCTGCACTTGTTTTAAATACATTTGGTACCATTCAGACTTTTACAGCTGCACTGCACGTTTCCGCGAACGCTTTTGGTGAACTAAGGCTTGTATTTGGAAATGAGATGTGATGACATACATACTTACATAAACTCACGCCTTAATCCCCGAAGGTGTAGGCAGCGGTGCCACCAGGACACCCACATTTCGCTTTGTATGTTCCGTCTCACGATGTGATAGGGGGCGACCCTATCCCCGTATTGGGCACAAATTCCTGACTCCGGACTGATAATGAATAGAAAAATCCGATATCACTTTGCCCGACCCGGGACTCGAACCCGAGACCTCAGCTTTGTAACCGTACCGTAATACAACTACGCCACCAAGGCAGACAGGGATATGATGAGACTGTTCTAATTTACTTAACTTATTTAATACTCTCTCTATAAATGCAACAGAGTGTATAGAATAAGAGATAAACCCAAGCAAACATAGGCTTTAATTAACTTTTGTTGTTTTTTTTTTGCCTGGGCAGAAATATGCTTTTATAATTATTTGGCACAGACGTTAACAATAAATATGAGTAATTGATATAATAATTTATTGTATTATCATACTATGAAAACGACAACAAAGAATACCTTGATGTGTATTTTATTTTAATATGCAAACCCCGTGTAATTACATTGTCAAAAAATACATTAAAATATACTGCAATAATTGTACATGATTTCAGGAGAGCGTATGGACGTGGTGGTTCGTATGGCGCAGAGCAACGGTGGGTACTGGGTGCGAGTCCGCGGCGCAGGCGCCTGCGCAGGACTTACTACTAGCGCCATGCTGATATACTCCGGCTTCAACTACACTTCCATGTTGGAAAACCAGGTAATTTTCTGGTGGTTTTTGTTATTCGTTATGTGAAGCGAAACGTTATTTTATGTTTTGTTACGTACCTAATTTGAATGGTATTCTTTGGATTTTTTGAACAACCATAGTCCTAAATATGCAAAGGATTAAAATTATTTGTACACTTTGGTAAATTGGTACTAAGGATACATGTACGTAGTTTGTTAAGTACATTTTATGAATTTGTACCAATATGTCGATTAAACTTTTCCAGAATGAACCTAGTCAAGAACAAGACAAAAACACAGCAGCAATAAATGGACAGCTACTTGAATCATTGAAAGACTCAACACACAAACCAGACGCTAAATTAGTTTACTTATCAATCGATAGAACTGCTGCCAATACAAATGAAAATGACTTTAGGTATATCAGTGATGCTATTCCGAAGAAGCCTTATTATCCGGCACCTCTAGGTAAGTATGTTTTGGTTACCAATTATGGATGTAATTGCTACTTGGTGCATTATGCATGGACGATAACGATCACTGAGGATGGTACAAACTTTCGAGATTGTAGATACCCTGCTTCAAACAACGAAATACGCCATTCTTATAAAAACAGCGACTGTATCCGAGTTTTTCAACAAACACATTTCTCATAAAATACATAAACATACATACATAAACTCACGCCTTTATCCCCGAAGGGGTAGGCAGAGGGGCCACCAGGACACTCACATTTCGCCTTGTATGTGCCGTCCCACGATGTGATAGGAGGCGAGCCTATCGCCATATCGGGCACAAATTCCTGACTCCGGGCTGATAATGAATAGAAAAATCCAATATCACATTGCCCGACCCGGGACTCGAACCCGAGACCTCAGCTTTGTAACCGTACCGTAATACAACTACGCCACCGAGGCAGTCTCATAAAATAGTTATAAATAATAAACAAGATTCGTAAACCAAAAATTTCAATATATACACCAAGTAGCATATGTACACACAAAATTTTCAATATATATTGTCTTGTAAATAGAGACTAAGTACTATGTATTGACTTGTCATAAGAGCTATTTAATTAACTTCATGACCAATCAACGAATTTCATTTTAGTACTACGTGAGAATGGAGTTGTTCAAATCAACGGCAAGAGTTTTCTCTATCCCAACGCGCCCATGCTGCTGCAACCGGGAGACGTAAAACCTGACATGATCTGCAATGTGGGCGAAGAGAGCGGCAACATCGAGCCACAATGCATACAAGTGTTGAATGCTGTTCAAGGGGAAACTCTAGAATTGGCACTTGTTGATGAAGGTGACAAATATTTAAAGCCTAATTTTACTAATTAAATCATGTTTCAAAATCTTTTAAACTCAATACTTATATTTAACATATTGATTTAAATATTCAATTATCTTAAAATATTAATGAATTTTATAACTATTTTTTTGCATTTGGTACAGCCCTTGCATGCGAGCCTCGGTATAAGTTAGTACAAAAATTAAATAAGTAAATTATGAATGCGTGAATGAAACAGTGATGGTAATATTGGTTTGTGAAAATGGAACTACATATGAAATAAGAAATAATTTTATGTAATGCACGAGATAAGAGATTTCTCAAGAAAATGTTGCATGATAATTTGTTATTTTCAGGCTTCGGCAGCAATGATTCGTATACCTTTCATATGCACGGATACAAAATGCAAGTGGTTTCGACTTGGCGACATCCCCATAATCATCCTATATCAAAAGAAGAGTTTATGCGAATGAACAAAGAAGGAAAAATTGCCAGGTAAAAATAGAAAACCATTTATTTTATCTTATTGGTGGATATTTAAAATTCTGGCGTGACCATGAGTATAGACCTCATGAGAAGCGTATTAATAGGCGATTAATAATTATTTCACGTTATTCGATCAAATCGCTCCTTCACAATCTAGGGATTAAAGCAAGCATTGAATACTTGGGCTAGCAAACTGTTTTGTAACTTAATTTAGGCTAAGGATACTTATTTTATTGCAATGGTTACTTTAGAAGTAGAGCCTAAAAATATATAACGTCACGGGTGGTTACTACATTTTTTTTGGTATTTTCCAGGAATCTTCAAAACCCTGTCATCAAGGATACAATCACAGTACCAAACAAAGGCTTCACGATTGTCCGAATCACACCCGACAGAGGGGGCAGTTGGATTCTAGAATGCAGATCCTGTGGCCTATCTTCTTTACCTGCAGCTATCATAGTACAAGTTCCTCTGATCTTACCCAAATCTGTATCAGATTCTTTGCATAAGTGTGGTAGCTACAGGCCCCCAGATGTTTTACTCAACTGATTTGTTTAAAGACTGAAGTAACTATTAATATTAAGTTGTTATTTTGACACGTAATGCTAGTGGCGTAATATTATTAATGTTTTTAGAGTTGTGGGTGCAGCAAAAAAATGAATTTAAAGGCAATAATAATAATTTTTATTTATTGCAATAATTTAACAGATGCTTTAAGAGTGCATTATCTTTATTTAGTAACAATAGAACGCAAGAAGAATGTGTTAAGGTTTTAAATGGGTAGCGAGCCTCTCAGTAGCTTAAATTTTGAGTTCCTTAGTGGACGAGAAAATAGATGAAGTTGTTCCTTATTATTGTGAAATTACTGTATTAATGGTTCTTCTTACACCCACATTATAAGTGATAAACGTGATCCTGAGGATCTAAAGTCGGGTTATTTGTTAATAAGTATTACTTTTTTACATAATGTTTAGTTTAAAATAATTATTAAATAAAACCTTAAAATCTTAAATGTTACATTGTTTCTAGTCGTAAATATGTTTATAAATGAAGTCTGTATAAGAAGATACATTAGTGTAGACTGTGGGAGCTCCTTTTGCTCCACATGGCGATATACCCCAAGAAACGATGCCTATTACAACTGGAATCTTATTGTCGATAACATTAAAGTTTATAATTTTCGTGGGTTCTTTTGCTGTATCGTTGGCATCATCATACAGATAATCGTCTTCTTCGTAATTGGGGCCATCGATGTCATTGCTTGCTGGTCTTTCTTCCTGGTACGTGGAGGAGATGTACTGTATGAGAGGGCCTCCGGAGTCGCCTGAACAAGCCGCTATGCCGCCGGTCAGAGGGCCAGTGCATAGGTGGGCTTCTCTATCTAAAGGATTTTCTTCATCGTCCTCCATTAGTTCCTCGAGGGCTTTGTAACATTCTGAAACAGTTCCACAATAGGTTTTATATTAATAAATGAGTGAGTCATGACATAAAATGAAAAGTCTTTACGTATTATTTTGTATCATAGATGTCGCTACTCCTCCAATTGGCTTTGGAAACAAATCAAACGATTTTTAAAAAATAAATTATAAAACAACTTAACCATCATATGGAAGATATGTGACTTGAACTTCTTGCAAGCTGTTAGGAAGGTTGGGTATAAATGAGCTTGTTTTCAGAAGACCCCATCCAGCGAGCGTTAAGTATTGCAAACGCAGGTGCTTTTCGGTTGGCAAGTTAATCGGTTGGACTTCTTTCGTGAATTCAAATGGTGTTTGTGCCCGAATCATAGCTAAGTCGTAAGGTCCAATGCCTCTGCAAGTGAAAATATATTGTTACGTTGAAGTCAAACAGCAGTATTAGAATTATGGACAATAACCCAAATCTAGGGAGGTCAATGTCCTCTCATGAAATTACTAAAATATGTTTGTAGCTCTGTTTATAACTTTTATTACATACTAATTAATAAAGTTATAAAGACTATCAACATCACCTGTATCCTGAAAATGAAAGACAGATTATGACAAGTTTTGAGCATATAATGTTCGTCAAGTACCAGCTTGCATAAACTTAGCTTGCTTAGTTTGCTTATTACCGATTCCAATTCTTCAATGTTCAAAATCCTTATATTTCAATCATGTATTCGCACATTGCATGTTGGTATTAAATAATAACAAAATGAATCACACCTACCCTTCGTACAAAGGATGTGATATTTGCTTGCCGATGTTACTGATTTGTGCTGTGGGACCCAAATTATCTACGTCATCTGTTCCAGCGATCAAATCTATTGGAAGCCATCGTAAGTACCACGGCTGGTCCATGCAGTGTGCAGCAGATAATACCTAGAATTCGAGCAATATTCTGTTTTAATCAAGGACGGATTCGGAACGTTATATTCCCTCCTTTCATGGTGGATGTGCTTGGACTATTTTGACCACTTTCAGTCAGGTGAGCTGATTGCTCATTTGTCTCTTTTTTTGGTACAGACATTTGTTACATACTTGTTTACCGTAATTTTCAATTAAATAGCTCAATGGCAGCGGATAGTGCACTGCTTAAAATAGGTCTTACGTTTTACTAAACAATGAAACCTAACTTTTAAAAGCATCCTAAGTCGCTGTGCATAGTCAAAATAGGGTTTTCTTGTATATATTTATTTATTTTACACACATAAGATTATACATATAAGAATTTTCAAAGCACTGGTTTTTTGATTCAATAATAATTTGGTAAAGTAGTTTACTTACGACAAATACCTCTTGTAATGTTAGTAGCAATATTTACCCAGTTTTCATTGAGGAGAGCTCCGCCACACATATGAAATCTGTACCATAGTAGTCGGTATTGTAGAGACACCAAGTATGGATGACTGTGCGGCTCGGCAGCGGTGCCTCCTACTATTCGGGGTCTCTTCCTCTTCAATGGATTCGACGGTGCTACAATTAGATTTTATTATTTATTAATATTAAGTTGCCTGTTTATATCTTACTATCATTGGTTCAATGCGATTTTACGAAGAATGCTCAAAGTGCTTGTTAAAATATTCCAAAGCATCGGTGAAAATCTCGGTTATCTCTGTCTTGTCCTGTTACATTTGGATTGTTACTATCTCGTTAAGTACTAAGGATGCCTACAGAATTCAGAATTCAGGCGAATGGCATGCTCGTCTCACCATTAATTGCAATAAAAAAAAAAAAAACTGACAGTGAACTTTTTATTAGCCTAAAAAGAATAAAGATTAATGGACGACTAAGTCGCCTCAAACATAATAGTGGGACTTATTTAGGTTTTCATAGTTAAGAAAAATATGTTATATGAGCCTCAATGACAATTAATTTGTAAGAATTTTTCATAAAAATTAGTTTTACTGCAGGACGGTATTAGGATAAACACTACCTTACCTGCCCATAGAGCACAGCAATACACTAAAATAAGGAGTAGATTCACGCAGAAGTTCATGGCAACATACATGAACCGGCTCATTGTTGGGCTGTCTTTATATAACATTCACAGAGGAGAAGAATTCCGTCAGTACTTTAGTACAGAAATGCAGAACAATTTCCTCCGCAACACATACTTTTTTTTAGTAAAAAAACATAGTGTTATATGTCCGTTCAAACTAAAAAAAATACAGATTGGTGGTATCCTCGGAATAGATGGTGAATTGATATACAGCACCATTATTACGTGGTTTAGTAAGCTGGTTATAATTCTCTCTGCTTTGTATTCCCTCTTTTATATTAAACATATTTTTTGGCCTTATAAAGACTTTTAAATGTCTAAGTAAATTGACCAGTTCTTGAAAGCTTTACCCACCTATGCCGTTGTATGAAAATACCTATAATTTCCAGTTATCCGAATTAGTTTGGTGTGATGATCTTAGTTCGCCTTTGATATATGTGTTCGAAGGCTTGTGCGAAAAGGTGATTAAGATATTTTTGAACACACATTCGAGTGTCAATGGTTGGTGACACATGTTAATTGCTTATTATGCCCTGCATTCAAAACTGCGCCTCAAATATTATACGGGTTATTAAAATATTAGGGCAGGGACAAATATGTGATTTGCTGTTGTTTACAATCGCATTCTGCCCTTAATGGCGCACATTTATTGGGCAAAACGATGTTTTAAATCATAGTGTGTTAATACGATGGTATCAGTCAAGAGTATCGTGAATAATCATTTGTTTTTCCATGAGAATTATGAAGGGCCGAAATTGTATAATGCTCCCTTTCTTCTTCGATCCCCAAATCTCAGCCAGTTTAAAAGAGTGTCTATGGATATAGGTGACGATCTACTACCCGCTGAGTTTTATTTCTGACACGCCGGTGGTAAGACAAGTGTTAAAACTTACACCGAATAGGTTACCATATGGCTCTGCAGTTTCATTATATCCTCCTATGTTGGAGTTCGTTAGGAATTGTGTCATTCGTGTTTCTTTTCTGGCACGGCAGAGTGACTGTATTGCACCTGGTGGTAAGTGCTAATGCCGTCCAGAGTATCGAATAGCAGCATATTTACTGGTCGGAATCTTCAGCTGGCATTAAAAAAACGATTTATAGTTAGTAAAACTTCACAAGTTATTTTATTCAACAGTTTATTTTTTATAAAATGACTACGCTCTCTACGTAATGGAAAAATAAATATATATATAACAATATATAAATATGCAAACGAAAAGAAGTATAAATTTGAAGGGCATTCCAATTTTCAAGCCCACCACAGATGTATATTTTTAGACAAAATATTACCCTGTGTCAAAATTTAAAATATAAATTAGAACTGGATTTTCACATAACATTTTACAACTATTTTTTAATTTTTTATTTTTTTACTTCTGGCGTTTTGCGTCCAGAAAATATAAAAGTATATTAAATATTAAAATAATAGATAAAGCAACTAAAAAAAAAACAATAAATAAATGCAAATGTATTTATGTGAAAATTTCAGTTCTAAAAGTTCATTTCTCCTGCCACAAAAGAGTGAACATGAATTTAGCGGATATTAATATACTCATTATCGATGACAACACATATATTTATGCAATTACAAGCGTGGCGGAAGAACTAAGTACCGTAACTTACATTACGGCCTCAAGTTTCAAGAGATCGCGTCAGAAACTTGAGTGTTAAATGTAATTAAAAATATAATAGCACCATTTTCCGATACACTGATCGATTCACGAAGGTAATGCATGACCGCGTGCCATTTACGACGAAGTTACAAGCATGCGGGTGGTCTTTTATCTCTCAGAGCCGAGACGTCACTTCGGAACATATTCAACCAACCACACACTCAATTCTATCTATTACGAAATTTTTAAATGAACATTTGCACTTAGCCCATTATAATATTTCTTTATGCTACAGCTTGCTCAATACTTAATTTTCTAGTAATCATTAAGGTAGAATTAAATCTAATTTTATGTACAACATTACAAAACGAATAACAAAAATAAACCATTCATCTAAACCATACAGAAGTCTTACGTACGAAAGGCTCGATTGTTCAATGAATATTTGCCGCTCATTGATATCGATAGAAACGGACACGGTCCCTCTTATAAATATTTGGTAATAATATTGATTAAAATTACTTTGGTCTTTTAACTTGACATGAGTGATTTGATTCAAACAGCACCTTAAAATAACATTATTTACACGACAACCTCGACGATAATGTGTTTATTCGTCCGTTGTATTTTACAACTGAATTAAATATGGCATAACGTGTTGCTAGTTTTCGAGTTTCACTCATTATTCACAGGCTCTCACAAGTCACAAGGCTGACATATCGACGTTTCCCAAGTATAATCATTATTACCGTTTACGACGTGGTGCTCGCGTGACGTGCAGTTATTGCGCCTCGCGATGTAAATACGTATTGATTTCAACGAAAATTATCGGCAGCCGAAGACGATTAACTCAATAAACGATCGGAAATATAAATTTCGGATTTAGTTGCAAGTAACAATAGAGTTCTCTTTTCAAAATTTATATCAAAGGTACCTCTTTTATTCATAAAACTCTTGTTTCTAAAAGGAGTCCTATACTTATGAACTTTACTCAGGAACCGTCGAGATGATTTGAATGCATTAGCTTTGTAATGTATCAGTGTATCGGATAGAAGGGTGGCGTGATAGACGGCAGATGGTGGCCACAGCGAGGGAAGTTCGGCGGCACGGGGGGCAGATCATGCTGCGTGCCTATATGGAGGATCAGGTTCATCCCGATCACTATGTGGTAGATGAAGTGGCAATGGAACAACCAGTAACCTGCAACAACAGACATTCATTAGTTCGTGTGTGTTACGAAACCAAAATGCAGATGTTTATGTTTGTGAATGCAATTTAAATGTTTGCTAATCAAAATATGAATAATTCTACTTCATCAGCAATCGATATTAAATATTATTATATTATAACAGTCTTTTTAACATTAGTTTCGCAAATATTTGTATACGAATGCCCAAATTAACTAATTCCTCAAACGATCTCACTTTTATGTTTACGACATAATTGTGTAATGCAGAAATTAGAAATTCAAAGCAAGTGTATGTACTGACTGCCTTAGTGGCGTATTTGTGCTATGGTACGATTACAAAGGTCTCGGGTTCGAATCCCACGTCGGGCAAGTGATATTGGATTTTTCTATTTATTATCAGCCCGGAGTCAGGAATTAGTGCCCGATATGGCGAAAGGCTCGACCCATATCATATCCTGGGACGGAACATACAAGGCGAAATGTGGGTGTCCTATTTGCTAACAGGACCTGCCTCTGCCTACCCCTTCTGGGATAATGGTGTGAGTTTATGTATGTATACATATGTATGTATGTACCTGGGTTGTCAGCTTTGAGTCTCAGTACGACGTATCCGTTGTTGGGGACAGCGAGGGTATCCTTGAACGGAGGCAGGTTGTACTGCCTGTGCAGCAGACCCTTCCTGTCCAGATCAAGAGCGTGTTTCAGATTGATCTTCTTAATGTTCTTGTCCGGCGACCGGCCCATACCGATGACGTTGTAAGGTGTGCCGTGGAGATGGAATGGATGTGACAGATTCGGTGATTGTACTGTAAAATGAAATAAAACAAATTTATCAACCTCAATACTCGTAATATTGTGCATAACTGTCTAACAGTTATAAAGAGCCTCGCCTATAATTGTTCTTAAAGAAATATGAAATGTTTAATGGTCTTTGCATCTAAAACTGTTTTTCTTGAACAATAGTCGACATTGTGAAAAAGTGTTTGGTTACAAATCATAGTGGTAATTTAAAAAGAATTAGAGGAGAAGTGGTCTCACATCTTCAGCCTTTCGAAATATACATAAATACATTCTCAGTCTCAACCTGAAAGACTGACTTCCAATAAGCCCTGAAATAGACTGACTTAAGAAGATCCTCACCTTCATCAACGAGCACGATCTCGACAATAGAGTTGAGGGGAACGTCGATCATGTGTGTGCAGCGGCAGTCGACGGGACAGTCGGGAGGCCTGTTGTCTCCGTTGCAGAAGAGGTCTGGGGACAGCTCGTGCATCTGCGACAGCGGCGGCGCGGGCGGCGCGCGGTACGATATCTCGTCCACCAAGCTGAGCACGTGGTCTCCGCCCGGCGCCACTGGAAAAGCAAATATCGAGTTAGACTAATAAATTCTGAGGAGTAAGGACAAACACAATGATAAGTTTTTTATTATATCTTTTAGATGTATTCCTAACGATCTATCGATGCCTGTTGTTGAAAATGGGACTCGAATTCGAGACCTCGGCTTTGTCAGCGTACCGTAGTACAACTACGCCACCGAGGCAGTTAAATGACTATTAATAAAGTTTTAATATAACTGGGTTTAATCTTACTCACCTAAGAAGTTTCTGTAGGTATTTTCTTTGAAGAGGTCCTTTGGCTTGTAGAAGTGGAACCGGAATGGCAAGAATATTTTGACGTCGGGCCTCTCTTGCAGTATGGCTTTGTCCACGGGTTTCGCTGATTTCAAGTTACTCACGCATACGGCGTCATTTCTCTTTATGTGACACATTGCGTCCAACGGGTTCATTACCTACATTATCAAATGTATCAAAAAATATTGCAAATAAAAATTAGGAACATAGAAAGCATAATTTAGGCCATGTAATGAAATGTAGTAAAATATTTACAAGCAATTTGAAAACAGAAGATAATTATAAAAATGTACAACCTGGTTTTATTGGTGCAGCCTCTCGCCTCTATAGTTTATTTTCACTATTTGTTTCCCTTCAAAGAGTCCAACTAAGTTCCACTAGCTAAAATACATACTCAACTATGTGCTGTGGTAGAAATATTTACATAAGTATATACACCCGTGCCAAAAATAAATAAGCCTTAACAAAAGGTAAGATCAAAACTCGTTTTATTTTTATATATTTTATTGAATTGTATAAAATTTTACACACTTATAATAACATAAAAAAATGTTATACTTTGCTTTTTATCGTTTTGCAATATTTGATTGTTTGATGATTTCGTTGTTGTTCGCTGGTGGCTCCAACGTTACAGACTAGGCATGGCCGATAGGTTTTGTACAATTTGTGTAGTTGTAATTTGGATGAATCACACATTCTCAAATAGCAATAGTACTAAATTAATTTTTCTTAATATAATGGTAACGTGTGTGGTAACCAGTAAGTACGTCTACTTTCTACAAGGTTTCTAGTTATATACAGTCTTTATTTCTTTATGGATGTGTGACAGACTTCTCGAGCTACATGTATGTGTATTTACATAGTGATGCAGTTATTTACACATTTCGTTAGACATCTGTATCGCATGCTATTGGATAGAAATTGGTCCAATAATTAAAATTCTAAAGCAAGTATATCTATACGTAAATTTTAAATATATACAAGTAATAAATATCAATCATGAAAAATATAATGGCAAGTTGTTAGTTACAGGACAAACAAAGACAATATTACGTTAAAAACATATGATTTACCAGCCTCGAAGAACATATTATAGGCGATACTATTATTAATTACGTAAATATCACCGAATATGGCATATAAATTGAAATCAACACGTAATAACAGTATATCACCGTTTAAATAAAATCACAAACCATCATAAACTCCCGTAGAAACATTCTAATACAAAATAAACACAAACGACGGAATCGAGCACTTCGAATCCGCCGGACACATCACACAAAACAAACATAAATTTACACTTAGTTAACATTATTAAATCAACTGCGATGTACTTATCTTTGCACATAGTAATTGGGAAATGGTGTAGGAACAGTTTAGTGGGGGGTGATGGGGGGTAAGTGGTCGCCACAGGTCGGGAAGCCGGGAGGGACGGGTGGCAGGTCGGCCTGGGTGCCTACTTGCAGCACCAGGCTCATGCCAATCACGATGTGGAACAGGAAGTGGCAATGGAACAGCCAGAAGCCAGGGTTCGTCGCTCGGAAACGTAAGATGACGTAGCCGTTGTTGGGGACAGCGATGGTGTCTTTCGCCGGGGGCAGATCTCCTTGCTTTAGGTGACGTTCGAGCAAACCTCTTCTGTCGAGGTCGAGAGCGTGCTTCAAGTTAATCTTTTTAACGTTCTGGTCGGGCGAGCGGCCGATACCGATCACGTTGTAAGCGTATCCGTGCAAGTGGAACGGGTGAGATAAGTTCGTTATTTGTACTGGAAAGTGAAAAGCGTACGATCAGCGATTTGCATTCTTATTATGAATACTTGCAACATATTATGATCATTACCACACATCATATGGTCACACTCGTGTTTGTTGAAGAGAAGGCAAAGAACCTCGAAAACACACATAGCGTTTCGGGTCCAATATATACTCGTACAATTGAATACCATTTTGGAAATTGATCCCGTGCTCTCACGAGTTCGACACACTCTGACTCTCTACTGTGGTGTTACAAACATCAGGAATTTAATTATACAATGATCACCTACACAGGAAAACATTCTTAGCGATCATCGCAACCGTTATTAGCTTACTACTGTATTTTATGATTTTATACGGCTAATTGACAGCAAATAGAAAGTGCTTATATACTCTTACGTGGTTACAACTAAGTAAATAATATGTATTAAATAGTGTGGAAGAGTTTTACGTACCTTCATCTACCAACACCATTTCCACGACAGCGTTAAGCGGTATGTCGACTTTGTGAGTGCACATGCAGTTCTGTCCGCACTTGGCTGGCCTGTTGTCGCCGTTACAGAACTGGTCGGGGTTGATGTCGTCGTACTGACTGAGTAGCGGAGCGGGCGGCGACATGTATGAAATTTCGTCTACCAAACTGATCACGTGATCACCTCCAGGGGCAACTGTCGAAGTCACACTCAACTTTATACACAATCCACCCTCACTACAACTCAATACATACAAATGCGGAAACGACCTTACCTAAATATCTGTTATAGGTGTTTGGTTGGAACAGTGTCTCGGGACCGTAGACGAAGAAACGGAAAGGCAAGAAGATTTTAATATCGGGCCTTTCTTGTAGAATGGCTGGATCAATGTGTCGGGCGTTTTTCAGCTGGCTGACGCAAATCGCGTCGTTCCTTGATATATTACATCTTGCGTCCAAAGGATTCATAACCTGAATAGTTAGTGGGGAGAAAGGTTCGTGCAGTTACTAATATACGTGCAATATACACCGCTACATCTACTGTTTCTAATCCACTACTCATAGACAACTAGTTCTTTTCACATACTATGCCTTATGTTCATGAGTTGTAAATGTTGGAGAGTATGTTACATGTAGTGTAGTTATAGGCGCGTATATATTTACAAAACAAGTCGGTAGGCAGCTATGAAATTAGGCTGTACAGATATGGTAAAATTCATCAAGGGCTATAATTTAATTTTTAGTTTATTCGCCACTGTGAAATTTGTTTTAAATCAAGCCGATACCTGCGTTTAAGTTTGAGCAACCGTTTGCTTAGCTGACAGTTTGGTTAAGTTTAATCGAGGCTGTCGTGTCGGCACTAAGAATCTAGTATGCAATATCCGCTGTTTAATAACTCAGCTGGTATCGGCGCTCGAGCCGTACATTCTATAAAACTTATAACAGAGGACACTGAGCGGAAATCCTGCGCCATTAAGGAAACATCCGCATGTCCTGTTAGTATTGCGCAATCATATCAATGATACAGTTTTGTTGGGAAATGTCACGTAGAGTTAAGTTTCTATTATGACCGCACGCTTCCCACCGCAACACACCTCTTACATTCGATAGTCGGGAATTCGTTGTTTTTTGGTTTGTTCGAAGTGAATTACATTTGAGTGTATTTTGTGCGTGTCTGTTCATCATCACGTCGTGTCCTTCACCTATATGTAACTATTGCATCGGTATAGTTTCTATTATTATTTTTATTACAACCCATTTTGTACTTCAGGATTGAATTACTATCCAGAATTACACCACTTTTGTCTCCATTTTCGATCATAAAATATGTACATGATCATTGATACTACTGTTTGATCTACTTTATGGTACAATATTTTCAATATAGTATGAAACTCACCACTCCCTGAGGGATGCCGATGTCGTAGGTGGGCGCTTGGGAGGAGGGCTGGTAGGGTCCTCGCGCGTACCGAAGAATTCCCAACTGTTGCGCCCTCTTTATACCACACTCCCCGAGGCCTCGAACCTGGATCCAGTAAGCTCCAGGGATATTGTTCGCTTCGATGACAAAGTCGTATCGTTCGCCTGGAATATCAGTTGGTACTTTGTTTAAGTTTGCCCAAAAAGTTGTTTAATTTTAATCTATCGTTTCGGGAAATTAGAAATTAGAATTAGAGAACAGCCAATTAGATTTCACGGTTTATAGTCAATTGTCGTAAACGCGATATCTCAGAAACACGTTGGCATAAATTACGAACAATTTTACATGTATGGATGAATACTTCAACGATGGACGGCTAAAATTCTTTCCGCTGGTTATTAGCGCGATAAATAGAAAATTAATGAATGTTGTAAAATAGGAAGCGCGTTCAACGATATTATACAATTGTTTTCGCATGAGTGGCCGCTTTACTTGGCCGAATGCATTATTACGACATAACAAATAGGCATGTCTCGTAAAGAACTCTATTATCACGATTACTAAGACGGATAAAACAATTTTTTGCATGCCGATATGGAAATTTTAATAACGTCAATCAATGTAACCACCTAACAACGTTTCTCTATGGCGGCGTCCTTCTACACATATTTAACGCCTCAGACTATTACGATAATTGCATGTGTAGATTTCTTTATATACAATGTAACGTGATATATGAGTATGTGGTATTAAAATTATACAGTTGTAATGGTTGTGCACCAACGTTTCGAGGTAACACGGTAATCATTTGGTTATGTACACATAGAAGCAAATTAGACATGTTGTAATAGTTTAAAACTAGCGCAAACAAATATTCAAATTAGCTAAAGCTAGCAAATATAATTTAAATACGCTTTTATGACTTCCTTCTCAACGTACCTGAGAACGAGATAATAGTGTTGACTTGCACGGGCTGCACGGGCTCGCCGTCCGTCGCGATCACAGTCAGGTTATGGCCTTCGAAAGTCACTTGCGCGGGACACACGGACGCGAAAGCGTTGATCATTCTGAACCTGTATCTTCTTCCGGCTGTGATCGTGAACACTTCCAGCGGCGTGTTTGTCATGAAACCGGTGTTGGGGTCTCTAAACTGTCCCTTTCCGTTAATCAGTACCGATTCGGGGTCTTGGCCGGTGTTGACAGCCAGACGACCAGGATATCTTTCAGCGGCGTCTTCGTGAAGCCAGTCACTGATTAGCATCACGTGGGTGGTCAGATCGTAGTCGTACAAGTGACTGTTGGGGTCTTTGGATGGAGGTTGACGGACGACGATGCTGCCGTACAAACCGTCAAGTTTCTGAAGACCGGTGTGAGCGTGCCAGAAATGAGTACCTGCGTTGCCTTGCCATTGGTACCTGAAGTTCAGAATATTTACATTAATGAATTTGACAACAATAATAATGTTACAAATCCGTCTCCTTAATACAAATTCAAATTTTACCTGAATGTATTTCCTTGTTGGATCGGACACTGTGTGACGAACGGCACACCGTCATAGTACTGGGAGCCTCGCTGCCAAATACCGTGCCAATGGATGGTCACTTCCATACCTTCCATGTGATTTTCAACATCAATAACTACTTTGTCGTTCTCGCAGACTTGAATAGAAGGTCCGGGAAGCATTCTGTTTGCCGTGAGGATACCTCGCTCCACTCCATCGGCGAGCACACATTGGCAGTGAGACCAAACTACGTTGGTAGCATTTGGTGTACATACTTGACAAGCCCTGTAACGTGATCGTAGTTTGTAACAAACTCTGTGACATAATCTACTAAATTATACCTTAATTTGTTATCAATGTCGTTAGATTACACGGTTTCTTCAGTCCGTGCCTTTGAAACAGCGTTGTTTGCATAAGTTCTGTCGTCACCTATCAATTACGTGCCCGAATGGTATTTGGTTCAACGTATACTGCGGCATTGAAACTAATGTAGTCCGTGTGAAACAAAGCGTAAAATGTGCGAAATGGAAAAGTAGGTCGTTAGGTCACTTGTTTTAGCCACGATTCTGCGTGAGCTTCTAAAAAAATGTCTTTGGTTTGATCTGCGGATCGTGGTGGCGATGATGCGACGATTACTTGGATTTATGAAGTAAGTCGTTACGAAACACTTTTAAACTACACTTTAGATACTATTGTGATAAAACTGATGGATATTGTTAGCGCGAACGTTTAATCTTGGCTCAATTACATTGTGCCGTCTTAAATGGACTTCCGAAAGAGAATTGATATAATTAATTTGCTGTTGGTAAACATGGTCATTGTTATAAAATAGAAACACAATGGACCAAAGTCACCGTAATTTAGACGGTAAGGCGACTTCCATTGAAAGAGAACTGCGTAATCAAAACTAGTTCTTATATTAGATACAAGTTTGAAAAACCTCGTTAGTGAGGGTTTCCCGGAAAGTACTTGTACGTATGGCGGTAATTTTATATTACCAAATATAATTGAGTAATACTTTTGATAATTTAAGGCTAAACCTTGTACATAAAACTAATCCTTGTAAATAGCAAACACAATTTATTCACATTGACTTATGTTTATGAACCACAAATAAAATTATTATCTAAATAATGTGCAAAAACTAATTCGTTAAAATTGTACAAATAAATGGTACTCACGCTCCTAAAACAGTGTATAACTCCAGTGTAAAATGGTAATAGCAAATCCTTGGTGGTTCATTCTCTCTGCACGCTCTAGCGCATTCATCAGGGGCGGACAAGGATGGGTTCCTCCTCAGCTCAGCAGTAGCGCTGCTAGTAAAGTCAAGATGTTTCAAAGACAGTTTTCCGTTGGCGTTTCTCGCTAAGCTTGGCAGTGGGTTGTTTCGGACACCTCCGCTGAGCGGACCGCTGCCGCTATGACCGAAGGGATTTGATGAGGGCCCAATAGTACTTCCGATGCCTCCAAACGAAGAGCCAAATGGATCATCAGCTGTAGGATGGGTCTGCACTAATCCGTGTGTCGATGAGAAGGAATTGCCTGAGGTTTCGCGGAATGGTGTTGCTGTACCAGCTTGCCACCAAGATGCAGATGTTGATTGGTCATCTGGTACGTTGATTGCTTCTGCAAAGAGAAAGAGAGAATTAAAAATTGCTATAATTATTACTATTAGAGTAGTGGTAGAGTCTGTATTTTGTTAAAACTGACAGATTGATGAGCATATGTTTAAATAAATAAATACCCCCAACAGTCACATATATATGCCTGACTAGCTGAGGCAATAAGAAAAAGTCTTGCGTCCTATGTTTCAACAAAGTTATATGAGTCTTCGGCAAAGATGATCTTTAATTTGTATGTGTATGTGCTGAATACCAAGGAGTAAAAAAAATAATGTTTTATAAATTATAATAATGTAATTACTATGGAAACTATGATCTTGTTTTATCAACGGATTGTTTTAATACAGGAGTAACTCACGGCTATAAAGAATAAAGTATAAAGTATATGCAATAAAATCAGTAGCTTAACCAACTATTAAACCACACATTCTATGTCGTAATATTATACATCCGCTTGTATTATTAAATTATTCTAAATATACTACGAAGTTGTGGTCTATAAATCGTGACTTCTCTATAAAGATATTTGCCGCAAAAACATTGCTTGTAGTAATGATTTCGTTGCATTCCTAATAACAGCGTGGGATATCTGTTTGTGAATGTACTACAACACTGCAGGTGCCATGCCAAGCACCTGTTGATTTACATGAAATCTTGGATGGTAGGTGAAATTATACAAGTTTCCTGTAAACAAAATATGAATAAATTGTCCATCTGTATGATTTATCTACGTCTATCTGTCAGCTAGCCGCTTAGCCACCTGTAGTTTGGAATTACACCAATATTTTCCCAGGTTTGTTTGTACTCGACTGTCGGTTTATATATTCGGGTGATTAGTCTATTAGATAAAGTTGCGTCTCGACAGGTGGATTAATACAAATTGTCAACGTCGCGTCGTTTAGTGCTGTCTAGGCTTGATCCAAATTCGTAAGTATTGCTCCAGTTTAAAACGGTTGCCGGTTAATTTAAATCAATATTTCCAAATTAAATTAAAAACTGGAAGTGATATTATCATTTAGTTGTAATAAATATAATCAATATGTAAGATCACGCAGTCTAGAAAATTTATTGTCAGTTCCATTAACTACAAGTTTATTTCGTAATTCAATTTATCTTAGCTTTGACTGAGATTGTTTCGAATGTCGTTTATACGTAGCCTAAATTTTCGCAACAAGCCCAACAGGGACTCCGGTTTGCGTCCTTAAATTAAAGGACTTTTACTTCCTAGTTTGAATCTATTACAGTTTTAGCGTAACATTAATTGAACATTATGCAGTCAGATAAAATCGTTTCGACACCATTATCTATTACTTACCCAACATTTTAAGTCTAAAATCGACTGTCATTGGTATGTTTTTTTGTTTGTGGTCTTAGGCCAGTTTATTAGAGAAACCTTGAACAAAACGTACTTTTATTTCCTAGTTACTAAATTGTGTTAACGTTGTTCAGCACCAAGCAACAGCAATTCGTTACGCCGTCGATGTATAATAGAGTAACGGCGACACTGTTTTATAACATTATCGAGGAATTGGGGCTCATTTTTGTGATTTTACTTTCCTAATCTGCAACGAAATCGACAACAATTTTCGTTGCAGTTTTTCATTAAATTGTAATTCCTATTAAGATTAAATATCAACGTGTAAACAAAAACTTTACTTGTACTTAAACCAACGGAAATGGACATTATGTGTTGGGTAAATTATGAAAATAGGTTTTTAGTAAGAAACATCAATTTAGTATCTTTAAACGCCATTTGAAAAGTATCATAACCAACAACCATTACAAACGTAATGCTTTCGTCATTAAAAGCACTTGTGGTTGGAAGTTGTAAATAATAGTAAGGCTGTATTTAACCACTCGGAAAATTTAAACTCTTTCAATTTTATTTAATGCAGTTACTTTATACAAAACTCAGTCATTAGGTGCATAAATATACCGCCGGTAACGTTTGTTGCCGCCCAGGCCCTTAGGGCTATCTAGACGGTATTTATTGAGATACCGCTCTATAAATCGTTTCCAATCACTGGGTAAGAATTGGAACCCAAACAGATGAACGACACCTTGACTGCGCCGCAACTCACTTCCCAGTTGTATTGCAGTCGGTGCAACTGTTAAATTCTGATGCAATTCATGCATAATATTGTTGTTGTTGGTACTTAAATTGAATTATATTTGAGTCGTAGATATTTTGCAGTAGAGATCATCATCTTCGAATTGTAAAGGCTACATCATGTGTAATTACATATCATGGAATTTAATGTTGGATACGCTGCAAACATTTGGTAAAAATAGCTTCTACATTATTTTTTATCTCATTTCTATTGGTCTTACAATTAATATGTACCATTGTTATCACTGAAGTCTTATTAAATTTACGGGCTTGTTTGGTTATTGGCCACTTTAGTGTCACTATTTTAAAGCCACCAAGCACCGATTTTTGAGGTTTCTTAGCCAATCCTAGTTGTTAGGTGATGGCAGATCACCTAACAACTAGGATCACAAAATCTTTTCTATTTGGCACTTTTCCTATCTGGGACCTTCGTGTTACTGTACCAAATGCGTTAAGGTGGTTTAGTTGATTGTAGTTGGTCACCAGTTTGTCGTGGCCCTTACATCAGAGCTTGTACGGTTGTCACGCGCTTTTTGCAATATCTGATATATTGTCTTCCTGTAAGTAAGCTGTTGGCACGTTATGTAGGTGTCTCAGAGTAATAGTGTCGTTTGTAAGTAATTATGGCTTGATGAGGCTCGTGTGTGTTGGTTTTCAGTTCCGCAGTGTAATGACATCGTTATTATGCACTTAGTGTGAAACAATAGCGTATGAACATATTTCTTGAGCTTTTTCAACGATGAAAGGTTCTTAGAGGCGTATTTAGTGATTCTATTACCAATACACTTTAAAATACCTGTCGACAGTTGAAAATTGACAATAATATTTGAGATTCATTGCTATTTTGTCTTTGGGCTTTTGTAATATAGATAAAATAGATATAGCTACTTTTTGTGCATTGTCCGTATTTTTAAAGATTCTTTTTGAATTCTTCTAATTAATTATTCAGACAAGATGTCGGTTACATAAGGCAAATATAAATAGTTCTTCTCTTATAGAAATCAATTTGTCTCGAACTCTGTATTTATTAATATTAATGTAATCAGGCAAATATTGGAGATATTTGACAAATGTGTATATAATAAATTGTTGGCTCCAACATGGTTTATTGAGTTGGCGCTAATTTTGACAGTGGTCATTTATCTCTATGTGTTGTCCATGGGCGTAATATTTTGGATATACTTATGTTAATAAAATACATGATATTACAATATGTTATATTCCTATTTCCTTGGCATATACATTTTATTTATTTTATTTATTTTATTTTTGTAGGAAGTATTATCCTTAGAGATAAAATCGACGCCACACTGATTACATTATGGAATGGTAATATTTCTATACTATCGAGGATGCCGTTCAACTTAAGCTGTTATAATAATTGTGAAATAAATGCTGATTAACTAAGATACACTTGTATACATCGGTCGGACATTCACAGAATGTGCGCGAGAAAACGTGTTTGTACTCAAAAAGATGGTCTGCGATTCACCCATTTATTTTTTTCACTTAGTTAATTAGAAAACACTTCTTAATATATATAAATGTAGCGTGTAATTAAGCGTATGCTATGTGACGGCCTTAATAGCTTTGAATCTATAAGCTCAGGGTTCGAACCTTACGGTAAAACATGTTTTTATGTCATCCAAAAATATTTATATTCATTCCTACTTCTCTCGTATATTCTTATATATAAAATCTGCTTCTTACACTATGATCTTATCAAACAACAGACAACACATTAAAACATAGATTTTCTATAGCTTTACTCATAGAATAAAATTATTTTTGCAATACAATTAGGTGGCTAATGAACAAATACGTTGTTAGTAGGCGTATTTTGATAGATGAAAGGAAGTAAACCGCGTGATTTTTATTGACACCCACGGATTAAAAACCTATAATCATTAGCTGAAGGTCAATAATGAAGTATTAATCACTCACTGCTGATATTGAAAGGTTGCGCAATATGCCGCGTGTCCGTGACGGACGTGAAACAACGCGGGCCTTCCGTCTATTAGGACATTTTTTATTTGACTGGGTAATAATTATCTATTAAACTTTAATTAACATACAGAATAATGTCCGGTGGTAGGTCTCTCATATGTATGAGTCACCACCGCAATGTCTATTTAACCCGCCAAGCAGCAGTGTAAATGCACTGTTTTGTTCCCGTTTGAAAAAAACAATCCGCAATCGAAATAATTTTGCTGGCCTGATCGTTAGCTGAACTAGCCAATTTATTTGTATTTGGCTAAGTATTTTCAATGTATTGAAAGTAATGTAAATTGCAGATAGATTTTAATTTTAGCAGGGATTTAAATCCCCTTTATCAAGGAATTCATATTCCTATCGAATTATGTTCAGTCTGTTCACACTTTTTTAATTGTAAATGTGAAAATCAATGGTGAGACTTCGAATATGTTGCCGGTGGAAAATTCAATTGGGCGCACAGTTAATATGATTATAACATTAACCCGCTGAGATAAGCTCAATGATGTAATTAAATTAATTCCATGGAACACCATATCGGTATTATAAATTTGTTACAGATAATAAACCTATTGTTTAAACATTGCATAATGTTTATAGCTGCGTCTAGGCGTGGACACTTGACACATCCTTGAGAGGTTTTAGAGCATAAAATTAAATGTTTTACATTGAAATTTTCGGATTTAATGACCAATACTTAATTAGAAACATATTTATCAGTAATAGAAAACCAAATACTTAAAACAAAACATTGAATTATATTTACAATATGCAAATTTTGGCTTAGCGATAATCCTATTGATTTTGATTACGTGACTTAAGTATGATTTTTGTTTATATTACAAAATTTAAATAAGACTAACTCGATTTTATTTTTCCGAGAGCATACAATCGCGGTCGTTGAAGTGGAAAACAGTGAAAGTAAGACTAGCGTCGGCTTTAAAATCATAGAGAACTGACTCCGCGCTTTAATAGCTAGAGATGCCACTAAACTTGAAAGATCAAAGATCTGCATTTTGATACCATTTTAATGATAATTACATAATTAGATAAAACGCTAACAAAAATTGAAGTTTATGAAACGGTATTATGCGGTATCTTTTATAGATTTTGTAATCTAATAAAGCAATTATATTTCGTCGCTGTTTTTATTGTTTTATTTTAATGCTTTATTGTGCGTTTAAATGTAATCAATTTAAGAAAATGTATTATGTAGCAACAGTACGTGACAAAATTGTCAACCGAATTATTGCGAAAGTTAGATCGTGACTGTCTCTGTCTCTGGTTCCTGCACATCTTTCTATTTATTGTGTAAAATAAGAGGCTTATGTTCAGCAGTGGACTGGGTGCTCACAGTCTTTTTCCTCATTATGTTTGATCAATGCGGCTTCATGGATGAATGAAAAAAATAACCATTTCTCTCCGTGGATTCTTTATTTTCATCGTAATTACTGTACTTACTTCATTTCATTATCAAAGAGTTTGAAGACATCGCTTTTCACTGTATTCGAGATTCTAATCATCAAGTCTTAATCAATCGTAAACAATAGCTCTACACTGTCTGCGTGGCACGTAGAGATTCAGGTATTTTTGCCTCTAAATCTGGTAGATTCCATTTCAGGATTCAATACATAACAGTCCCACGAATTCATTTTCTTGTAATCAAGAACAGACAGTCTGTATTGATTAATGTAATACACGTAACTGGAAAATTTACATACGCCAAACATTACCTGTATTGAAAGGCAAGTTTTTTTAAAAGTAGGACAGTACGACCACTTTAAGCTTTTAAGGAATAGTTACATTATTACAAATTGAAATCTAATTTACGACATTTATTTTTAGGAGAATGACATCAGCTAAAAACATTTTATAAGCAGCCAAGCGAGGTTGCTCGTTGATTTCTTTTCATTTATCTCTAAGTGAAACCCCAGAATTGCGGTTTAAGTGGTAATTATTTTTAAAAGGCTTAACGACTTGCATTAGCGGACACGGTAGCATGCCGACAGCCTTATGTAAAACCTAGTGCTTGTAAAACCGGTTCGCATTTTAGATTTACGATTCATTTTGCATTCCGTCGAGGCACATCACTAGCAGTGACATGTCCGTAAAGCGATCCACGGCCGGCGTACCGTGTCAGGCGTACGAGTAGTTACGCTCATTGACGACATTAAACGGGTTCTGTATCAATTTCAAACAACTCAACGCATTTCAACGCTGTGTTATTAGTTTTGCGTTATGTAATGGTGAATGATTGTGAATAAGTAAGTATTGATTTTGTTACGTGCAAGGTAATTGCCGCGGTATTGTTAAAATTACTATTATTGGTATTTCTTCCATATATTTGTCGGAGTTTTACCACGGAATTATAATAATGTATAGTAAATTTATGTTTTTGACGTGTAATAAGACTGAATTAGTTTATAACTTTAGTAATTAAGAAATATCTATGTTAATCATTTTTGTTGCAAGTATGCTGCACTTTCTCCACATATCTCTATTCCAGAGTACATATAGAAGTGAAGTATATGCGTCACTAGAATATATATTCCATGTTGAATATTAGCAAACATTAAACGTTAAAAGTTTCATAGAAAACATTCCATGATTATTTCAAGAAATATTTTCACCGACGTTTTCTTCGCAAGCTTTCAAATTAAATTAGCACGTTACTTAAGGTATTACATTGGTTGAGTAGTTTGAAGGCTGTCTCAACAGCGGGTAACACTATACTAAACGCTAAGCAGGCTACTGGGTATAAATTAAGCACATTAATGGTTCAATCTTGCGCTGTATTGATATATAGGTTGTATACTATTTTTAGTTCAAACAAATTTTAATCTTTAAAGCTTGGAAGAGGTTTAAAGTAATCTCCTATTTTTTTCCTGAATTCGCTATTGAGACTATGTTCAATGGCTAATGAGATTAGTAAGTTCATGAAAGGTTTTCAAGTTTCTACTTTACGTCAATCAGATTGTCGTGTTATATTGCTGATTTATTTGGAATTCCACGATGCAAAAGATACTCAGCAACTTAGGAAATAGCGGAATAAGAAAAAGCGCTTTAATTACTATAGTATACTGAAAGAACTATAATTAATAATAAACACATATATACATAAGACAAAGTTTTAATAATAGTTTATTTTTATTGAAATAAAACTAATTTTTACGGATTTTATCGCGATTTGGTTGAATTTTTATATTTTTTAACTTCCCGACGCGACGGACGTTTTGATTGCTTTACAGCTTTTGTGGTCACGGGGCGGACTGCAGTTTAGATTACTTTTATTTCAATGTGTAAAATTCGCATAAATCTAAGAAACCATGATACTTCCTTTTTAGTTTAGTCAGGCAACGGTTATATTGTTAACAAAAGCAATAATTATAAATGTATATTGTGCGTTATTATTTGGTCCGCCTTAATCCGTTTCCTAGATCGAAGTTTTAAAGTGTAAATATAAATTGATTCTCGTTCTATTTCCTATACAACTACTGTTTATATTATAGTGTAATTTAAGATTAGTTACGATTTAAATTAATATAATTTACAGCTTATGCAATAAGTATTAACAGCACAACTATTGTAGAGAAGGAGACAAGGATTTCCTTATTTTAGGCAAAATATGGCTTTTGTACCGTTTTACAAAGATTAGGAAATATTCGAAATAGTATAATTATAGGTAACTTAGAATTTGTTTTTGTGATGAATTAGAGCCAAAAAAAATTAAAAGTTTTAGGACCTGGAAAAAGTTACGTCTTCGATGGTTGAAAGCATAATATATTTTCCAAGCCTGGGCTATTTTAAACCGCTACAAAATTTATCACCAGTTTGGAAGTTCTGCCATCAAGTTGTTAATACAACAAAAACTATAATACATATAGAGATGTTAATATTGTGTCTACGGCGTAAAATCTGAGTGTATATATTATAAACCATAGTTTATTACTATTATTTCTCAGGAATAATACAATAATTATGCATAAACATGAACTGACAGTTTATTTACTAGCTTCATTAATATAATAAATAGATGAGAAAGGTATCTCGAGAAAGGAACTTCTTGTGTAGGTCCGATTGTGTAGGCTACATTACTGATTGTACTTCGGCTTGCATTACCCAGTTGAATGAATACTATTCAAAAAGTACTTATGTGTGACCGGAGAAAGTTTTCAGCATCATTCCGACACCAGTTTTGTTTGAAAGTAATTACATCTGGGTCGACCCGTTCATTGTTGGGTTTAATTAGATGCATTGTCGAACCAACGCCTGAAAAAAGTTTCGATAAGGTTGTTAATTGGTTTCGTGAATATTTAGCGCAATCTCTTAGCACGTACTTCTCTTATTGTGTGTGAAAGTGAATGCCGATTATTATTAGCATATTTTTCCTGTTCTACTTAGTGTGACGGAAGTGTTTCAATCAGAATCAGTTTGCTCTTCGCACTTCACTGGCAATCCGTTTATTCATTCTTCCATCCACGTGCAAGTTCGATTATGAGGTTGGCCAATGTAAACTGTCTTAACTTTCTTTATAAGATGATTTTCTTCGAATTAATTAACATCCTAACCACAGTCAAATCTACCAAAGCCATACATGTATTTGTGTTACCGGTTCCAAGAAAGTAAGAACACTATTTATTTACACACTTTATTGTAAACCACAATAAAAGAGAATAACACAGAACAGTAAATCACTTAAAGCTAATGTCATGGTTACAATTGGCGGCCTTATCGCTACCTGCGATCTCTTCCAGGCAACCTTTGGATGGATTAAATCATTAATGTATAGAATTATGGGGTAGTACAACTGGAAAAAAAAAATGGAATATGGATGTACGAGCTATACATAATAAACATATACATACATAATATATACCTACATTATAAATACATACATACACACAAATATACATATCTATACATAAACATATACATATTAGTACATATCAAGTAAACTTAAATGATGATATAAAGGAGGATAAAAAATATGACAGGATAAAAAGTTATTGTAGCGACAAATAGTGAGTCTTAACAAGTCTCTTAAAAATTGGTAGTGACTTGGCTTGCCTAATTGATACTGGTAATTCGTTCCACAAGCGAGCAGCATGAACTGTAAAAGACTTATCAAGAAATGAAGTGCTGTGCTTGGGAATGTCTAGCGTCAAGTTCTCCGTTGATCTAAGACTGTTACTATTCTACTATTGTGACCCAATATTTGAAACATTATGCACGCATACCTTTGTAATAATAGACCTTCTATGTCGTACAGTTTATATTTTGTGCAATTCAATCTTTCCATCGAGGACGTCACAATGCTTGAAATATACGCAAAAGATTGGAGATCTGAGGCATTAAACATAATGATTTTCCATGCGGCACCGCACATGCCCCGCGTGTTAATAAATGATTTATGTCTGTAATCACACATGAATTCATAAAATTGGACAAGCGTTACCCATTAAATTAAATAACGAAAGTATCTGCAATAGAATTTCTAGAATTTATTAATATTTCACTCGGATTACAGCAAATTAATAAATGTGTAATAGCCGTGCGCACGCGCATCAGATGGTTATCACTTAGAATCACTTTCACCGCACCAGTAAAATTGCTTGTTTCATTTGCGTAAGGGATTCGCTTTTATTTTCATTAACCGTTAATGCTATGTAATTATTTGTTAATATTACGATTTCTCTAGCAACTTAAATTTATATAAAGAAATGTAAAGGGTTTGCGAGTTTCAAATCATATAGAAAGCTGTTTAGTCGTAGCAATGGGTCGTCATAAATTCTCACGGTGTTTGTTATAAGATATTGTTCTACGGAATATAATCAGATTTCAAAACATTACTATGTACACTTAGCTAAGGCATTTATTTAATTTTGTGCCCGAATACAAAAATAAAAGGATTTTGGTACATAAAGATAGAAAAATGACCTCCTGAAACATATAGTAAATCCGTTTTGCAGCTTTAATCTCTTGCATAGATACAATCGGTATTGTATTGCATGTAAAACATTCAAGCGTGGCGCCACAATGTTACGTGTCGAACTCTGACCTCGCACACGCTTGTCTCATGACAATACCACTGTCAGATGCACGTCTACGCCGATAACTGTCGCTTATAAAAAATGTGTACGTACACGAAATGTTACCGTCTATTTCATTCTGCCCTTGTAGGTGTCTGTACTTTCGTCTACTTGTTATAGTAATTTTTTTTAAGGAATTCTGGATTTATTTAAGACCTTTAGCACTTTTAAGTCTCTAAGCTACCTCACTGGTAAAATGCAACAAATACGATCATTATTCAGATATCTTAACACGTTTTTTTTTTTTTTTTTTTTATTGCCGTATAGGCAGACGAGCTAGCGGCCCGCCTGATGGTAAGCGGCTACCGCTGCCCATAGACCTTTGCAATGCCAGGGGTCCAGCACAACAAAGTCGCTGCCTACCTTAAGGATAGTACTCTCTTTAAGCCTCGTTTGAAGAAGGACAGGTCATAGCGCTCAGGAAACACCGATGCAGGGAGTTCATTCCAGAGCTTGCACGTACGTGGTAAGAAAGAACGCTGGAAACGTACCGTTCGGGAGCGGTACGCTTCCAGGTGGTAGGGATGAACTCTGCTGCGGTGACGGGTGGTGCGATGGTAGAAGGGCGATGTTGGTACCATCTCAAACAATTCCTCGGAGCACTCCCCATGGAACAGACGATAGAACACACAGAGAGACCCGAAGTCTCTCCGCAGTCCTAACGGTTCCAATTTGTCCGTAAGATTGGGGTCATCGACTATTCGACAAGCTCGTCGCTGTAAGGAGTCAAGTGGGTTGAGCTGGTATTTTGGGGCACCTGCCCAGAGGTGAGAGCAGTACTCCACGTGGGGCCGGATTTGTGCTTTGTAAAGCGTCAATCTATGACCCGACGTGAAGTAACGCTTGGCTCTGTTCAGGATACCCAACTTTTTGCTCGCCAGTTTGGCTTTGTCCTCCAAATGACTCCTAAAGTCAACATTGCTCGATATTTCGACGCCGAGGATCCCAATACTTTCGGATCTTTGGAGAGTAACTCCTTGGAATTGCGGCGCCATGACAAAAGGGTCCTTCTTCGCAGTGAATGCGCAAACTTGTGTCTTCGAGGGGTTAAATTGAACTAAGTTCAATTCACCCCATTCGGAGACCCGCCCCAGAGATCTCTCGACTTCAGACACAAGTTGAGACCGTCTTTCCTCAATGGAACCTCGAGAGAGACTCTGATGGCCGATGTATCGCGCGTCACACGTACTATCATCCGCATAACAATGCATGCTGTCGTTAGACAACATGTCATTGATATGCAGGATGAAGAGTGTCGGCGATAGCACCGATCCTTGTGGAACACCAGCGTTAATAGTCTTGGTCTCGGAGCAACAGCCGTCCACCACGACTTTTATGCTTCGACCATCCAAAAAACTGGCGATCCACTTGCAGAGTCCCTCAGGGATACCATACGCAGGTAGCTTCGCCAGAAGGGCGCCATGCCACACTCGATCGAACGCCTTCGCTATGTCAAGGCCGACCGCAATCGCCTCACCCCCACTCTCCAAAGCCTCCGCCCAACGGTGCGTGAGGTACACAAGAAGATCACCAGCTGAACGACCGTGACGGAAACCGTACTGGCGGTCACTAATCAGCTGGCGGTCCTCAAGATACCTCAGGAGCTGAGTGTTTATAACTCGCTCCAAGACCTTGGAGAGTAAGGATGTGACAGCAATCGGCCTGTAGCATAAAGGGTCCGATCTGTCACCTTTTTTGGGGACTGGGTGGACATGGGCGACCTTCCACGAAGCGGGAACCCGGTTGGTTTTGTAGGAAAGACGGTAAAGGCGCGTTAGCACGGGGGTCAACTCAGGGGCGCACGTCTTAAGAACCACTGCGGGGATACAGTCCGGCCCACTCGACTTATGGATGTCGAGAGCCATGAGCTCCCGTCTGACAGCACGCTGGGTGATTTTTATATCAGACAGGAGACTCTCACACCAGGGGATGTTCGGCGGTGTGGCTCCCCCGTCATCCAAAGTCGAGTTCGAGGCAAAGTATTGGGCCAAGAGATCGGCCTTCTCCTTTGCACTATGGGCCAAACTGTTATCGGGTTTACGCAGTGGTGGGAGACTGGATAGGCAGAAATTGCCCTCCACAGCCTTAGCGAGCGACCAAAAAGCACGGCTTCCAGAGGGATAGCTTTGGAGCCGCTCGCCAATTCTGCGGATGTGCTCCGCCTTGGCCCTAGCTAAGGCTCTTTTGTTGGATCTAGAGGCGGCATTAAACTTCCGTTTCTCCTCCTTCGACTTTGGATCCCGACGCCTCCTGGCGTCTTGCCACGCCGCGTATGCGGACTGCTTGAGGCGCGCAGCAACGGCGCAGGCACGATTGTACCACGGCCTGCTGCGACGCCCTGCGGGTATTTTTGAGCTGGGTATGAAGGTCTCCATACCCAAGCCAATTGTCTCCGCGACGTAGTCCGCACAGGCGTCAGGATCATCAGAGGAGAAGCAAAGCCGCCTCCATGGGTAGGACGCGAAGAATTCTCGGAGTCCGTCCCAATCTGCTGACATATACCGCCAAACCTTGCGAGTTCCAGTTGTAGAAGAACGACTGGAACCCGCTGCAGGGGCCCACGAACGGACCAGGCAGTGGTCAGACGATCCCAGTGGAGCATTAACCACTATCCTGTATCCGTTCGGGTGTGTCCTCAGCAGAAGATCCAACATAGAGGGCTCATGGCTCTCAACATCTGGAACACGGGTGGGCTGTGTTACCAGCTGCGAGAGACCATAAGCCAAGGCCATCTCGTAAACAGCCCGACCGGGGAGATCAGTGGACCTGGATCCCAACCACTCTTTGTGATGAGCGTTGAAGTCACCGAGGACCACTACCTCCGCGGAAGGGAACTGCTCGAGAATCCGGTCAGTCCCCACTTGGACGCTCTCAAATAATTGAGTAGATCCCGTGTCACTGCCGTGGGACCTGTACAGGCATGCGTAGACTCGGGTCTTACCCTTGAATTCTGCCCGCAGCCATAATAGGGACAGGTCCCGACGCTCGAGGCCCCGAAGGCGGTGACAACAGATATCACCCCTGACGAAGACGCACACCCCGGCTTTACGTAGGAATTGATGTTCCAATACGTAACCGGGGTAATTTAAGTACGATACATCGTCAGGGGCGGATATTTGCGTCTCCGTTAAAAAGAGCAGGGCAGGCCGCGCCGTCTCTAGATGGTGGTGGACGGCGTCGAGGTTGCTATGTAGACCCCTGACATTGCAGAAGTCCACAGAAAATGTGGATGCATTTCCCGCCGTGGAGAGCCTACTTTTATTTTTTCTTCTTCGGATTTTTTATTTTAAAGAGAGTGGGAAAGGGAAAGGAAAAAAGCGTGGTTGACCCAGGACGATACCCGAGAAAGGGAGGATATAGTGCGGGACGGGCACACGGCAATAGGAGGAGCCAGCGAGAAGCACGGAAGGGCCCCCGGTGCCCCCCCGCGTGCAGTCGCCGGGATCCACTCCAGTCTCCCACTCTGGCACGACGACTGCATGACGGGATTTTCGCCGGTTGGCGGGACAGCTTCCCGGGGAGGGAGTTTGACAATAGTGGGCCCCCGGGTTCAGGTCCCCTACTGACCGGCAGGCGGCCGGCGGTGACCGTTCCCACCGGGTCTCCCTGTACTCCACACCAGCGTCCCCCAGCCTAATGCCCGCTCCGACACCCAACCACATCAACGAGCATCGCCTGGATCCACCAACACCTATCAGAAGGGTGGGAACGGATGAGGGGGGAACGGCTATCCAGCCCTTCTACCGGAACGCATTTCTACTTAGCGGCAGAAATAGACCGGACGGTGGTACCAACCCGCTTGGATTTGGCATTGAGTAAAAAAAATTGAACTCAATCCCAAACCCTACCACCAGTGATGGGGGTGGAGGGAGGACACCAAAGCCGCGGAATGGGAAGTGGAATGCGGCAATGGTGGCTCGAGGGGCCGGGAGTGCGTGCCCGTGCCATTCTGTAAGACAGCCGGACAGGTTCCCAGAAGAATGACCCTCTGACCTCAAAAACGTGTAAGCTAATGCCTGTATTTTCGAATTCTGTACTGTACTGTATCAGCCCATATACGTCCCACTGCAGGGTACGGTCCTCCTCTAATTCGAGAGTAAAATTGAGAAGGGTTAGGCCATATAATCCAACATGCTGGCCAAGAGGCCGGGTTGGCGGACTTTTTATATTATAATCGCTATGGTATTTCCTCACTATATTTTCCTTCACCGTTATAGTGCGTGGTGATTGACACTGATGACTCCGAAAAGTCAGAGGGGTGCACTAGGATTTTAACCCGCGACCACCGCGAATGTTGGCAGCCACGTATTCTCGAATTCTATTGCATATAATTTACCCCCATCTGTACCAAGTAAGTGAAACTTAAAAGCAAAGACTTATTTAAGACAATGTGAGTTATTTCACCACGGGTATGTTTTTATCAGACAGAGCCATAGTTTAATAAAAAAAAGATAAACGTGTTATGATAATCGCAATAGATGTCCTTGCTTTTACCAGTAAAGTGTGGGACGAATTTTCTCAACTGAAGCGAAACTTCTCTTGATCGAATATAATGTAAAATATTATAACGAATATAACGTAATAAAATATAACGAATATAATAAAATGTGATTACGCGGCATCTAACACTTACGAGGCCCGATTAATTGTGCATTTTTCTTATTTTGTATCCATGTGCCATTGGCATTGAAAAATTACACGCACGAAAGAATCTGCGTGGAAAGGGAAATTACGTATATTTGGGGCAACAACAAAATTTTTTCATGCACATGTTGTAATAAGCGTTATTGAACATTTAGGCAAAGGTTGGTAATTTAATCTAAAACCTTTATTCATTTTTGTATATTTTCGCCACTATAATGGATAAAACGAAAAGTTCACCTCAAAATTAAAAAAGGTTAAGTTTTATAAATAGACTTCACCTTTTTAAGACCGGTTTATTGATTTTTTTAAGAATTTACAAAGCAGTTACAGAAGCATGACTATATTTTTAAAATTCTATCTTGTATATTCCAATTTTAAATACAATGGCCCAATTATTATATACGGGTTATGAAGTTTCAAAATACGCTCATGAATAAAACGTGGAATTGAATGATTTCCTAACATGAAAGTTTATGTAAGTAATGTAATGAATGGGTAGTGAGACATACTTGTTTCTAATTACAAATAAACCTCGCACCATCGCTCATCATACCTAATTACAACTGATTGATTCATATGACCAGTTATTAAGTAATTACATACGACGATAAATGGATATTTCAGCCCCAACCGAAAATACTAGCTCGTAAACTGGTAATAGAAATTTGACCTGTATTAGCGCGAACACGTAATAAGGGTTTCGAGGAAACGATCGTAGTGCAGTAGCCACAGTTGCTATGTAATGCAGTTAACTAATACAGTAATTGTGTTTCAGTAATTGCTATTATTATCAATTATAAGGCCGTGAAAACGTTTAGGTTCGGTGCTAGCTGTCCACTACGGCTGGTTGACGCATAATTTCATTGCTTGAGCTAAATTAAAGTGTTGCTTCTTTGTGAATGGGCTTGTTATGAAAGTGTGAGTCATAAGTATGGGCTTTGTGGTACCTTGATATTTGAATTCATTTCCATGTGATATCAGTTTTATTGTATATTAAAAGGTTATCATTATTGTTTTTAGATTTTTTACCACTTTATTATATGATCTTGAATGATATCTGCAAGATAAACAAATATGAAATATATGCACCTTTAAATGATAATTATTGACTTAAAATGCAATCAGATAATGAAAATTGAATCTACGTCAAAATATAATTGTTTAATAATACCACAAAAATATTCATGTTAAGGTTTTAAAATAGTTTTTGAAGTTATAACTCGTATAATTACTCGTATTTCTCGGCTATAAATCACAATATTGTTTAAGCAATTACGGCTTAGCCAAAGAATATTAAAGAAGATAAGTGTTGTATAATTGTTACTTTTTGTGTATGCAAAATGCAATCAGGTGTGCTGACATTTAATAGGTATGATGCATTACATTTTTTGTAACTATTAAGTATGTGTGTTGTGTACTGTTGTACAATTAGCATTTAATTTAAAATGGGGGCTGTCAGTCATTATTTATTACACATCTCTTTAAAAAAATGCTAAAGACATTAAAAATAGTAATAGTAAATAGTACTTAGCATTATATTTTATTTTAAATGTTAATGTTATATTTCAAAGCGTTATTATTAATGTACCTTTTACAATTTAAGGAAGATTCTTTTTTACATTATTGCATGATGAAGTGGCTTGATTGCACCTAATGCGCATACTGTTACATGGGTCACTGTTGCTAGACTTACATCTATGTTATAGGTAGATATTTTGCTGCCGAATACGAATATCTCAACATTCTACGTTGCTTACAAACAACACAAGTTTTATAGTTACTATTTTGTTTATGTCTCATAATTTTAGTTCAAGGTCTATTTAAGGTCTGTAGAATATTTTTTGCTACATTTTCTGTTCTGAGTTATGTTTTTCTGTTCTTAATATTCCTAGTTAAGTTAGTAAATATTGTTAAAACGCCAAAGTTATCAAGATGTAGATTTATGGACTGTTTAAACCGTTAACATTTCGTGCAATGCGAATAATTAGCGCTTGAATTGTATTTTGTATCGGATGTGTTCCCACGGTTTCTTGTCATTAGCGGGGGCTTCATTTCAAACAGCACATTACTATTTTCATTATGCCTCTGCAGCCGTCTTAATTTCTTAATTAACTTAACCAAAAGCGTGAGATGATATGGGAACCAACAAAACTTCAATGCTCTTTCTTCTGAACCTGTCTGCCCTTATCCCACGCCTGTACAATCAGCTCTATAATTATTAAATAATTGTGCAGATTTGGCTAATGATTTATTATCTGCCTATTGCTTACCATTTTTGGGAAATATCCGAGTGCGGACTTGGTTTTGCGACGTACAAAACCCACTACACTGCACCTTACAAAGTGACTTTGTATGACATTAATAAAGTTATTCCTTGATAAGCAAAGGAAGCTTTACCTATATTTAGGCTTCATATTTTTGTCTTGATTACTAAAAAGGATCTCTCACAGGAAACTTCGATCGTAGAGGATTCAAAGTACTTTAGGAAGGTTGGTAACTTTTTTGAGCGGTAAAGTAATTAATCAAATGGTTTAAAACAACTTTGGAGCACGAATTATGGAGGAAGGATAGACATCTGCCCAGCATTGTGTTGAAAGAAATGAACTGATTGACAAGACTGTTTTTATTGATTTTATTAACATTTTTCTAACTTATTTCAATGAAATCAATGCTAAAGTCGACGTGTGTTAGTTTGTTAGCCGCCGATTTCTCTAAAAACTTAGTCGGTCGATCACTAGTTTGCCTTGTACAATAACTGTTCGCCCTCTACAGGTCGCGGCGGCATCTAGTTGACTCATATTAGGCAATTTTTATTAAAAATCGGTTCAGGTTTAATTGTACCGCCTGAAGCGTTAGCGCACCTGTCCGTACGCGAAGGCCGAGCCGAGAAACTAATGATACTACAAAAAAATTGCCTGTTAATATTGTTTGCAGCTAATTTCATTTCACGTGCAGTTTGTTGCACATATTATTATGTAATTATATCATCAATCTCTGAGGCCACAGCATACGTCTTCTAAAACTAGCTTTTGAACCTAATCTTTTTTTTTATGGGTATAGAATTTGGAGTGTCCGCTCGAGATGCTTAAATGTCGAACAGTGGCCATCCAGTATTAGAATTTACATAATTCTAAAGGGTCTTATAAACGATACAACGAATTCTGTCATTACCAAATGATAGCGATCGACGACAAGTCAAATATGCTTTTTGACGCGCAAAAGGACATAAAACAAAGTTAAACGTTAAGTATAGCTACCGGCACGAATTTTGAGCGCTGGCCGTTACTTGCGCAGATGTCGATTTTTGGGTCTCTTTAGAGGTAGATGAAGAAGGCGGGCGGGGGCATTATCGCATCGGCCAGTGATTGGTTCACTACGCAACGCCATATTGTTGTTATGCCCAATTCATTCATTGCGTTTGTTCAATTTATTCATTTATTTTGTCCTTAAGTTCACGATGCGCAAAGCTATCCCCACTCTGTCGCCGAGCGCTCAAGATCCGTGCCGGCGTTTATACCATGCCATTGAGATTGAAAATCGACAGACGGGAGTCTCTCAGTTGTTCCGTTCTTAAGTTACTCCGTCACTCCCCGCTTAAATCACTCAGGTGTACATGAACGATCCGTGGTCCACTAAAGTATTCCACAGTTTGATGGTACGGCACATATAGCAATACTTGGTAAACGTTACCGCCCTTGAACTGCTCTAAAATGTAATTTCGTACACATATTATTGTAATTACCGTTTCCTACATTACGTGCATTGCAAACACCCAAATTGTTTTAGGTCAGCAAAAGCGAGTCGAATTTTATAATGATATTTACATGTGATTTGCGATTACAAACCGCAGAACATTATAAAAATAGCGTGTTAGAGATGAATGTTATGCAAGTCGGTTTAATTTTACATACACATAAAAAAATTTTTTGTTGATTTGTACGTCGTTCCATGCGGTCTGGCCTCATTATTTTTTGTTGAAGTTATATGTGTTATCATATTACCAGTGCGTTCGGTCGTGAAATCATCACCCAGTGTTACCTGCAAATAAAAAAAGACAAATTAATTCAACGAATAGAAAAAAGATGCAACTAATTTTTAAATCAGGTAATTTGATTTATAGTCAAACAAAAAGTCGTCACCATATTCGCTTTTTATTGAAAAATCAAGTTGAAAATTGATTTAATTTCAGTTTCATTATCTTTTTATACAGTAGATAATGAAAACGTAATTGAAATGTTTATTTGTTTATACAAACCATTTGGGCGGTAAGGTCATTGGCATTGCGAAAGAGACCCCTTGGCTAATTGCTTTCGACATTCAACCTAACCGCTTTTATAATTTATGCACATTTTTTAAATTTAAGTACCTTATATTATATATTGCAATAAACATTCGGCGAACGTATGAGTTGCAATTGTTCATTGCAAATGCATTCAAGGCATGAGCTAAGCATTGGGTCATGCGGGTTGTAGCCTTGACATGTTATTATTTCTTTAATCATTCCCTAATTTATTCCCATAAGGTCTCAATTGACTGTTGATAATTACTAAACCACCTTTCATTCTAGTCTACAGCTTTTATTACCGACCAGAGCAATTCAGTTATAGATATTACATTAATTACTCCTAATTATTTATTTATTGGTTTTAAATCCGTCCATGAATAAGGCCGTTATTAAAAAATTCATTAAAATAATCGTCTTATAACGTATGAACTGTTATCGTGAGCGCTTCATATAAAACGTGAACGATTATATAAACGTATTGTGAAGTTATTCAAATGTCTCAAATTGTAACATTTCAACGACGTGTTCACAATACAACCGCGTCGTAGAAACTTCTGGTATCAGTTTCGGTGCATTTTTTCATCCACTTTCTCCGATGAGGTAACGCCAAAAAAATATGATGGACAGATATTGCAGAGATTTAAAAAATATATTTAAAATATTGTCTTGTTGCACACAATGATTTAGGTCGTAACATTTTTCGTACGAAATTTAATATTGATTTTACGGCCGGCTTAGTATGAATAAAAAATATTTATGTGTCTACGTGGTGTGTCACTGTATAAAATGTGCGATTTCTAAAATATTTTTATGTGGTCGTTTTAGCTGTATTTTGTGCGGCTGTTCCTAGAACATATTTCTGTTTGAAATTACTGTATTGGCTGATGGGACGATGGGTAGAGGTGAAGTCGACATGACAACCAATCACGAGGTTTTGAGTTCAAATATTAGACAATTATTAATTTTAATATGATTACTGTTTAACAACTGAAGAATCATTACTGTGTGAGGCATATTAACTATTAGTTTCAGCTGAAGAAGAAATTACACTAATGTACAGTTTTATAACAATACCTTTACACAGAGATAGATACACGTAGTTATAAACATACGATTTCAACATAAATTCGGTGATTAGAAGAATGGTGAAAGACTCCATTAAATAAAATGGGTTTTGTAACACAAAGGTGCGATATTACGAGCCGCTTAGACCCTTTTTATTTATATAATTTTCTAATCGTCTAATCTGATACAATTTCAGTCGCCATAAAGTTTTACAATAACTATTGTGGTGGTATCACAGACATGGATATTACTTGTTAGATTTTAGATATCTACAGCACTCAAAAGTGTACCTAAATATAAAATATTAGGGTGTATGAAACATAAGTTACACCACTATAATAGTTCTATTCTCGGAAAGTCAATTACCTGTTTTTTTCTACACTGTATGACCGCGCTGTTATTAATATATATTTATTTTATTTTGGTTCTAATCGATTGATAAGCTATAAAAGTGATGTATATTAAATAATGTTTCTTCTGATGTCGTGTTTATGTTTTGCCGTGACTACTTTCAATCAGCGGCTTGCATGATCGCTCCTATGTTGTAAAGTGTATCATTAGAGTACGAACACGGACATTAAATCGTACCGTTTAAGTGTAAAGTTTTTATTTCTCGCAAATATGTCCCAAGGTGCGTGTAAATATCGTGTGAAATTACATTATAATTATTGTTCGAAGTTGTTTGCAAAGGCCGGCCACTTTTTAATAACAACAAAAAAAATGAGTTTCGCAAGCCGATCGCCATTGTCCTCAACCTTAATTCGGTGCACATTCGTGTTTAGACCGGCCCAATCAGAGCCGAAGACAATCGTACCCCATGCGCGAGTAAATTGGGTGCGTTAGGCAAATAGAGACTACGTACTCCTTGTATTGCGCTAACAAATGCATGCAATTTCCATTGCACCGTTTCTTTGTTTATTTTATACATAAAGGCTAGAACTATGGTAACGCATGAGAAGGTTATGTTCGAGTATGAGTTATTTTTAAATGGGAGCGTTTCGCAACGTGTTACGGAACGGTTGGTAAATCCTTAACCACGGTTGGTTTTTCATCAAATTTGGCAGTCGTTTTGTCACGTTTGTGGATGGACCTTGACATCGCACTGATTACTCTCCGTTTCGCAACTCACGGTCGCCCTTCTGCGTCCAGTGGTTTGCACCAGTTTCACGTAGCAATTAGCGAATTCTTACCATGTTAAACGTCATTAATAAATGAACGGGTTACGTTTCAGAGTTAGCCTTCATTTTACTATTCATTATTTTATTTGCATACCGTACAATGTCAATTATGTATGTGAACGATAGCAATAGCGAATTTGCAATCTAATATCTGTTATATTGTATTATGTAGATAAACATAAATGAACGTAGCGCTAAATGTTTAAAGTTTTCTCTTGGTCGAACACTCGATACTGACTTCCGTTATCGTCGAGCGGCAACAGCCTTCAAGCCAATCAAACTTCAATTAAAATTCTGATAAAATATTGATTATAATGCTGCGTGAATGAATGTTGGTGGCGTACACGCGGTGCGCTACGCCCCTAACAAAGACTTGTACGCGGAAACAGTAAGCGTATTCAAATTGTGCCGTGTTTCTAGTTAAGACCGAACAAAAAAGAGCAATTGTGCTTGTTTTCTAAAGTGACACACTAGAATTCTAAATCTTAAAGTACGTTGTGGGAGTTTTGAAATATCATATTAACAAAATTGTGGACAAATTATAAGTTACTCAACGTGCTTGCTACGGAATGATTGACTTAATAATTTTACAATTGGTTAGTATAGAAAACAGACGCATAATGTATCATTCTATTTTTCAGCGATGAATGGCAAGACGAGCTTGCCATTCGCCTGATGGTAAACGATACGACCGCTCATGGACAGTAGAATACCAAACAAAACCATGAATTATAAAGAATTGCTTGGCATTCCACTGCGCTCGCCATCCTGCGACATATTATGTTAAGTCTCAATATACTCAATGCGTTGCACTAAATCATATGCTGTTATATAAAGTTTAAATACCGACATTGACCTCACGGTATCTTCAATTCTGTGGCCATAAATCACGGTCTTGTCGCTTTGACGGCATTAATGGCGATATAACATTTCATTGATTGATTATGTAATAACGATTTCACTTGTGAGCGCTGGTTAGTATTTTTTATTTAGAGATGCCAGCGATCAGTTACTTGGTAATGCTCCCCATCGCCTATTTTCGTTTAAAGTTCAAGAACCTATATGCCATCAAATTGATTGCTCTTGCTTATGCTTTAATAACTAATTCACAGTGGATTCCTTGATTTAAGTATAAATCCGGCGACCGCATAGTTTCTGTCAATTTAAATCTTTATCACGCCGATGAGCTAATATCAATCTATGTGTCAAATCATAAGGTATATGAACCCATGATGGCGATATTTAACATGTAACGTTAAGACAAATCTTGTTTCTCATTTATATGTATATCGATATACAGGGTATATCAAGACTGCGACCGAAAACGAAGCCGGGTGGTAGTTTTAGTGGTTACAGACACAATGCAAATAAAAATTTCGCAAAATAAGCGACAGATTTTTTTTTTATTTTTGAAGTGAAACTTCTTTATCGGGGTTGGAAAAAATTTTTCGTTACGCGTCACATTCTTCCGTTACGCGCCATCTTTTTTTATTTAGTAAATTAGTACCCACTTCAGTAAGCCACACCCCCAACCGTTTCCAAGCCCCACCCACTTTTTTGTAATTTGATCCTTACCCCCCTCTGGCCTTCCCCCACCCTAAATCCAAAACAGTGCCCAATAGCCTCCCCACGAAACCCCCCCCCGCTCACCCCCACCTAAAATTTTTACCTCACCCCCCCATTCCTATCTCCGCCAATATCCATCGTAGACCCATCGACCCTGGGTTCATTAGAACCGGCTCGGTGAGGCCTACAATCCTGCCCCAACAGAATTCCCGAATTCCCCCTCCACAACTTTCCCCACCCAAAAATATTTTAAAGTGCCCAATAGCCCACCTAAAATTTTTACCTCACCCCCCCTAAACCTATCTCGGCCAATAAAGGTCGTGGACCCACCGAGCTTGGTATCCTCGGAACCGTCTCGGTGAGGGCTACAAATTGGCCCCGATAGAAATCCCAAATTCCCTCAATAATTTCCCCCCTCCTAAACTTAAACTTTATTTAATTTAGCTTTATTTTACCAATTCTGTAAATTTGTAAATAGTAGATCAATTTTCGAAAAATGATGTCATAAAGAAGTTTCACTTCTTACGTGTGTACACTAATACACACACACATTTTTTTTGAAAATCATTGTTTTTGGGTAGTAAATACCAAGTTATTGCGAAAATAGTAATTTAAACCATATCGTACCATTGAATTTTAAAAAATATAAAGGTGTACATCATTATTTAAGGAAAACTATGTATTTATCACCCAAATACGACGATAAGTAAAAAATTACCAAAAAAAAGTTGACGATTTTTTTTGCGAAATTTTTCATTGCATTGTGTCTGAAGTCACTAATACTACCACCTGGCTTCGTTTTCGGTCGCGGTCTTGATATACCCTGTATAATAAGAACGAAACAAAACCTCATTGAAACGCCGTGTTTGTATGGTATCTGGAGGTGCTATCGTTAGATGTTTCTATTCATCGACGCCAACGTGTAGAGCTCGGCAACAGGCGAGACTCACTGCAGTTTCATCACGAAATTTCTTTACACAATATTGATATGTATGTTTATTTAATTATACCTTGTTCTATTCCGGGTAGGCGGAAACCAAACCTCTATAAATCTTTTTGGGCCGAAACAAAAACGATTGCTATGGGTGGTATCAAATACAAGGTCGATATTTAAAGCATTCATGCAAACGTAATGCTTACAGATTATCACTCGAGATTATCTTGTTCTAACATTGTAGCCGGACAGCGACAACCCTGTCACTCAAAAATCTTTCCTTATGAATAGTATTGATATCCTTATTGCGAAATACGAGAGTTCAGACCGCAATCGACACAATAAAGTTCAGCTATCTTTATCGATAATCTGCATCGAACTTCTGTGTTCTGTTAATTTAACCCAGCATTTATTAGGCGGGACACGCCCCGAGCGAAATGTTTAATTCAGTCGTGATAAGTCGATAGCGAATTAACGTCACAACTCCACCGTATCGACTATCGATATAAATTGCAGTGCAAATTCGATAATAAAGTAATGAGGGCCTAGTACAGATATAACGGCATAATAGCAAAGGAGTTAGTCGGCGCAGGACTCGGGTTCACACGATTACGCCTCGCAGGCCTCCTACAATTGGCAGTTTCGGTCAATAAAGCCGCCGGCACGCGATGATTCATAGCTTTATCGCAGTATCGAAGCCGTGGGCTTAATTTAAGACAGCAAATAGCAAATTAAGGTATCCCTTCCGCAATATTGTTTCGGTTATTAATTTCTTATGTTTTGTTTACATTCTGAAATCTTGATTCTATCGCACTGTAGTTTGTTATGGATGTCTGTAAAATTCTGAATATAATATTGAATATTGAGCGCGTTTAAAAAAAATACACTAAACACACATACATATATTTTTTATAAATTAAATAAAAAAAATCCTTATAATAAAATACCTATAATTTATTGATTGATGTATGACATGTCTAAATAATACTGTGGAATTATTTGATGTATTACTTGCTACTTTAATATTAATTCAAAAATATGATGGATAGTGAAAAGTAATTTGCCACTGTCGCGTGAACCAATCAAGCGCCATTTAATATTGAATGCAATTTGCTAGTCATTTTTCCGGCACCTTATTCGTTATCCTGTACATACCTGCAGTATATAAATGAATTAATTTATCTAAATAAAAACTCTTTTATCACTACATCCTTGGTGTAATTAATCATTCACCAGGAATTGAGGTGTTGTTCGTTTATTGACATTTAGTGCCGCAGGTATATCCTGTATCGACACATGGTGATTTATTGCTAAATAAACACTACATTGAACTCAATCAGTATTTTATAGCAATGAGTTAAAGTGGCTGCTTGTTTGCAAGGATTTATTTCAGCAGACATGGGAATATGTGAAAGTTAAGGTGGTGATAGAGTAGAATTGGCATATTTTCCATTTAATTGTAATACAATTCGAAAGGGAACGGCTTGTTAACACGGGTCTCTGCAGTTTGTCTTAGACGCACGGAATTATTAATGTAGTAATTAGACTAGCACCACAGACCAAAGCTCAACCCTTCAATTATATAGAAGCTTGTGCTTACTAAATGGGATTATTGACTTACTCATTTAAATACTGTTTTCTAACATATCCTCAATTGACAGCGTCCGTAGCGCAGTAAGTTAGACGCCGACTGTGAAACGAGAGGCCGCGGGTTCGATCCCCGCACCGTAACAAATATTTGTGTGGTCCACAGGTATTTGTTTCAGGTGTGGGTGCTTGTGAGGCAGAATAGTCTCTCTTTCTGATCCCACGACACAAGACTAAATCTAAGTCTGGGGTAAGGACTAAGTATGTGACTGTTGGGAGTATTTATTATTAAATATTTAAATGTGTGCATATATATTGTTTTTATTCTATATAGTGGTTTATTTCCTCTAACAAAACACTACCCTATCATCAGTTGGCAGGAGCTTTCGTAGTAAATTATTGCAATGCGATAGCTAAGTCAACATGAAATTATTAATGTGTATAAATTGCGCTGGTGTCGATACGAGATATGAAATATTAAACCTAAATGAGGCAGTGAAAGCAAATCTTCGTGCTACTATATTATAGGATTAGTCTGATCAAATCCCTGACTCATTACCATAATGTATAAATAGGTGTAAGCATAGCACTTGCAATGACTAGTTAGATGGGTTGCTTCTACTTTTTGGAGTGTTTGAAGACGATATACGATTTGTACATTATGGTTTTTGTCATCAAATAAATAAAAACGTAAACCTTTGCTCACTCTTTTTTTATACTGGTATGATAAAGTGACTAGTTCCAATGGATTTGTTGGCGAGTGCAGTGCCGTCCAGATAGACTTTTAGTCGACGCGAGATCCTCTTGCCTTGACAAAATTACATACTGGTATAATTCCTTCCGGATTTGTACAGAATGAACCCAAAATGCTATACACCTATGTGATGTTTGTGTTGAAAATGTGTATATAATATGTATGTAGATTATTGAAAATCACGCTTCAAGACTTACGCAAGAGTTAGAAGTACCGCTTACAATAAACATCTCAACAGTTGAATAGAAGCTAGCAGGTTGTCTCCCCATTGAGATCATAGATAATTAATAAATAAATCATCGTAGAATTAAGTAATCAGTAATACTGACATGTAACACATGTAACACATTGTGTACGCAATGAATACTCAGATCAGGTTTGAGTGAGAGTGTGACAAGTTAGATTAATAGGCGATGCTACTTTATGTAATTTGAATGTTACGTCTTCGATACCTTTATTAGCAGTGCAGATAGGCTGATCGAACAACCTCATGAGGAAAACTGGTTTACACCGGTTCCGCTTAAAAGCTTGTTACATAGTCCTGTGAAATTGCACGGACTATTTGTATTCTGATTTCGATTTTATATTTTTCATTTTATTTCTTACATTAGCTGTATATGAATATTCAATGAAGTCAGGCAATACCAGGTTTGCAAAGTAAAATTTTGTAATTTGTAAAAATGTAAAAAAGTAAAGTTTGTGGTTTAAAGTTTATGGTTATGAAGTGTACACCCTACTTGGTCCATAATCCTTTAGAAAACGGAAAATGACCAGTAGATAGGCTTAAGGAAGACCGGTCCATGTCGCAACACTTAATATTAAACACAATTTCATTACTTATGTCAAATGAGGCCTTATCTAGCCCATTTTCTGCAGTGTTATGCAGTTAATAACATACATACAGATAAGCCCTGCACTTATTAAGGCGGACCCGAATCGTGTTGTAATTCTCAGTAAATATTTAGCATAAGATAAGTGCGTGGTGGCCTGTTGGTAACGGACCAGACGCGGCTGCCTACATGTTCACGGTGGTCGCGGGTTCAAATCCCAGGGCACACCTCTGACTTTTCGGAGTTATGTGTGTATTGATAGTCAATCACCACGCACTTTAACGGTGAAGGAAAACATCGTGAGGCAACCTGCATACCGTAGCGATTTTAAAGAATTTCTACGGTATGTAAGTCCGTCAACCCGCACTAGGCCAGCGTGGTGGACTATATGGCCTAACCACTCTCAATCGATTCTCTCGATTGTAGAGTAGGCCCGTGCCCTGCAGTGGGACGTATATGGGCTGATATAGATATAGATATAGATATAGATAAGATACCGCACTACGAAAAAGCTCCATTGATGATTCTAATTGCGAAAGATAATGCAGTTTTAATCGAATCGCCTAATTATGCTTATGATAGCTTGTGGAGATTGTGGTCTGTGAAATTCTGAGTTCAATAACCAGATAAGACAATCTGTCTAAGCTTTCAGTTCGAAACACATGATTTGTCCAGGGCAAGTTATTTCGCTAAAGTAGACGACCGGACATAAAAACAGAAGCCATTTTTATTATTAAAATAAATGCTGTTCACGTACACGTCAATCTCAGATAGTTTCAGAACAATGAAACAAAAAAGAAGAAGGTATTTTAAATTTGGAACCTTTTAATGACCTGGTATTACCCCACGCACCGCCCTGCATCTGGCAAGAGCGGAAGCTGTCATAACATTGTCACATGACATCAGAGCGTGACGACCGTGGGCTCCTTGCCCGCTGGCGGCGACACGTATTAGTTAATCCTGATTTACCTCGTGATTAAAAACAATAGCAACGCTTTAAACCGCGAATGCATACGACTGTTTTTCCAAGTTTGCTAATATACTGTTAAACGAGCAGAACAAAGGATTATTAACGTGTTGCATTGTTCGAATATCTTTATGAGTTTATACTTCTAATTAGTTTGGTTTTAAATATGATATTTGCTTGGGTATTGACCTGCGAGATCACACTAAGAGTGGCTTAATAAGTCCGAGTCTAGACTGATTTTCATTGGTTAACTTGACCACCATCATAGGAAGATAACTACCTCTCGTCGGTGGATGCTCTGGAAAATTACACTGCACTTACATGTAATATAGTGATGTTGCACGTACATATTATAAAAACATTTGCCAATAGGCCAGCGTGGTTCATCAAGGCTTAATGCCCTCGAATAATTGGGAAAGGTTGTGGCTTTTAGTTTAATACTAGCGAGTATGTTATCGTTAACTTGTAGTTTATTTGTAGTGTATACTTTTATGTGGTAGAATTATAACATTACTCCCACAGATATCATTGGTCATTTTGAAATCTAAGCCAGTTTTTAAAACATAAGCGTAGCTTAAAAATGCTGCTTGGGTAAGGCAGTAAAGCATAATGTTACAAGTTCTTAAGGAATAAAAAATCGTGATATGTCAGACATGTGGCAAGTATTTCGAATTACAGGATGCGGATAATTTGACTGACAGCTGCGGTTGTGGATGGGAATTGATCGAGCGGTATATTTATGAGATTTTGACAGATACTGAAGACATAGTCGATGACGTATTCGACTTTTTATATTGATTGCTTGTCTGATGTAAAACCTCGTTCAGAATACTTTTTAGTTACTACCGGGTGTTGCATTTTATCAGTACATGTATTACTGTGTATTCCATTGATAGTTTGAATATCCGCGATTACAGAATAAACATGCCTAGTAGTAGACAACGGTTCGATAGATACGTATTTTAACCTTACTAAAATATAAAATGAAAATCAAGGAATGCATTTCCTTGAGAGACACAATGTCCTGTAATTAATTGTTCCAATGGCAACAAAATATAAGAAGAATAAAAATGTACGATGCTACTGACATTTCAGTCTGATTCAACCCTCAACTTATTCCCTATACCCAATTATTATCTGTTCCTACACTTTAACACAAATATACCAGAATCATTGCAGGTGTTCATGGGCATCAGTTATCTCCCGCTATCAGATGACCGGCCAGTTCGATTGCAGACTCTGTGCAATTAAAATGTACAGGAAATACCAATTTGCTTCCAACCAACTTGGCAATTATTCATTACGTATAGAGTACGCGTACCTATGCGTTATTTTGTAACGAGATTCTTTACAAATATCGAACGTTCCGCTTAATTACGCCACATTGAGGCTTTCCACCTTCGAGTTAACGCGGGAAGTAGTAAGTCACCCATTTGTACATTCTTTGACTTTTTGTGTGAACGTGTTATCACGTCTTGAAGACAATATATGGTAAACATGCGTGCCGTGTTTTTCCGTTGGTGTATTTTAATTTCATTAATTACAACATGCAACATACAAGGCGAAATGTAGCACCTCTGCATACCTCTTCTGGGAAAAAGTCGCGAGTTTATGTATGTATCAATTGCAACATGTATTGTACTGTATACAAAATTATTTTATTAGAATAATTAGAGTATTGTACCTTCTATTCGTGGGTATAAGTGTTAATCATGTTGCTATGGGAGATTGTTTGTCCATATTGTACAAACGCGGTTTAGCGACTGAAAGACTTTTCTTGCAGTTTGAATTTTCGTTTGTAAAATCTTAATTGAGCTGTACAGTTGTTGCTTGGAATCTAAGAGATTTCAACAGCCGGATTGTTATCCCTGTGTTAATTTACTTAGACTTTTTACAAAGTGGTGGGTAAGTATATCTTTAATGAGACGATGTCGGTAATTATACTTCAAGTAATTTAGTAAGATTGTCATTTTTTCACACTTCCTACATCATTAAAAGTTAACGTAAAAGAAACATACTATGCACGGCCTAACAGTAGTAATGCGGGCGATGTCCCAAGTGTCACTGAGTATGCAATCGACAGACTCATTACCAAGAGTGGCATTTAGATCCTTCAATTTCATATCGAAGCATGTGAAAGGACTTGACAGTTCATACATTAATTTAAGCTAATGATGTTATCACCAATACTTTTTGTTGTGGAATGGAACAATTTTGAACGATGGTAAAGATCAATTTGTATCAAGTTGTGTTTGTATTAGTAACAACAAACTTCTCTGTTCAACTCTCGATTGTAGAAAAGACCCGCCTTCAGTAACGTTCTGTTATATTATATTATATTTAATATGAAAGACTGCCTCGGTGGCATAGTTGTACCACGGTACGATTACAAAGCTGAGGTCTCGGGTGTGTTCCCGGGTCGGGCAAAGTGATATTGGATTTTTCTATTTATTATCAGCCTGAAGTCAGGAATGGCGATAGGCTCGCAAAATGTGGTTATCCTGGTAGCTCCTCTACCTAGCCCTTCTGGGAAAAAGGCGTGAGTGTTTGTATGTTTATATGAAATATACTTGCACACAGCAACCTTATGCGACCTTTGCTCTGACATATAATTTACATTCTTTATTACATTTATAAGGCAATGGAAATGAAAGTGAGTTTTGTTTATTTTCTGTGTGAGTAACGGGTCATTAATCGCGGTATGCGGTCGTATACATCTGCTATGCAATCGCAGTTGGTGTTCATTCATTGATTACTGACCAGTGACCAGTCTGTAACTGGTGTTAATTTACGCGTGAGATTTGTGATTAACGATAGTAATTCCACGAGACCAAGCATTTACTAATTTTATTTGGTTTATTTTTGTTATACCAACAGTACCAAGCTCCTCTAGTAACAGGTAAAAGAATCTATGTACATACAGCCTTGTTAATTAAATATTTTTAAAATTGTTTAGGAACAGTTACACAATATTACTTATCGTTTGCTGAATATCAACTGCGGTGAAACAAATAAGAATTAAACATTTCCTTGCGAGTATTGATCTGTAAGCAACAAGCAGCTGGGAATTCATTTGTTTGAGAGTTGTAAATCTGTAAACATCAATAACCGCTCACATGTCCCAGGGGGAAGGGGTAAATGACGTTCTTATGCCCGAGGCGATTAACGTAAACAACCGTTATCTGCCCGAGCGTTTTTAAACGTAAACAAACGGTTCTCAGAACTCAAGTGCTTTGTTTAACTATCAAGTGTTATGTTTTTTGTTTAGAATATGAGTGTGTTGAAATAATACTTCAGTTTGTTTATCAGATAATGACTCAAGTGAATTGTTATGCTGCGTTGAACTTTGAGATATCGCGATTTAGGCGCGTCTTGTATTTAAAAAATCATATCTCGAAAATTGAATCGATGACATATGGTTTTTAATGTTTTTTTTTTTTACTTATATAATATATTATAAGGTAAAAAATAAAATCTTACACCCGTCCATACAAAAAGAATTATTTATAGCCCTTTGATTGTAAACAAATATCTGGCGCCGCGCGGCCTAATTTATGTTCAATTTTACAAGGCCAAGATGCAAAAAACTACCACTATTTGACTTGAAATAAAGGTATTACAGCATAAGTAGTCTAATATTCTATTAATAAAAAATATACATACATTAAGAAAATACAGCCAAATACGCCAAATTTAAAGGCAATAATTACGATGTCGTGCGCCAAAATGTACCTACAGTATATTTTGGGCTTCGAAAAAAAGGCACATTAATGCGTATTTCATGCTTGAATTTTTATATCTACGCGGAAGTGGTTTACATCTGGCGAAAATAACAAAGAAACAGGAGCAAACACTTACGATTTATGAAATATTTCCAAGGGCATTTGAGCGGTTACCCGCTCAAATGCCCGTGTCAAGTAGGACATGACATGCGATTTTACCCGTCGTATGCCCGTGTCAAGTAGTACATGACATGGCGATGTGCTCCGAATGCCTTAGAATAAAAGGAAATATAGCCGTTTCGGTCGTTCTATGGACAATTTGTATTATCCATCTCGCTTCCCCGTTAGTTTACGCTTCAAACTATGAAAAAACAATACCCCGCATCGTGAACAAAATAAAAAAAAAAACGGTTTGAAGGTCACTCGAGTGCGTGTTGAGTGGGTGTCGGCGAAGTGATTTTGTTTTGGAAATATTTCATAAATCGTAAGTGCTTGCTCCTGTTTCTTTGTTATTTTCGCCAGATGTAAACCACTTCCGCGTAGATATAAAAATTCAAGCATGAAATACGCATTAATGTGCCTTTTTTTCGAAGCCCAAAATATACTGTAGGTACATTTTGGCGCACGACATCGTAATTATTGCCTTTAAATTTGGCGTATTTGGCTGTATTTTCTTAATGTATGTATATTTTTTATTAATAGAATATTAGACTACTTATGCTGTAATACCTTTATTTCAAGTCAAATAGTGGTAGTTTTTTGCATCTTGGCCTTGTAAAATTGAACATAAATTAGGCCGCGCGGCGCCAGATATTTGTTTACAATCAAAGGGCTATAAATAATTCTTTTTGTATGGACGGGTGTAAGATTTTATTTTTTACCTTATAATATATTATATAAGTAAAAAAAAAAAACATTAAAAACCATATGTCATCGATTCAATTTTCGAGATATGATTTTTTAAATACAAGACGCGCCTAAATCGCGATATCTCAAAGTTCAACGCAGCATAACAATTCACTTGAGTCATTATCTGATAAACAAACTGAAGTATTATTTCAACACACTCATATTCTAAACAAAAAACATAACACTTGATAGTTAAACAAAGCACTTGAGTTCTGAGAACCGTTTGTTTACGTTTAAAAACGCTCGGGCAGATAACGGTTGTTTACGTTAATCGCCTCGGGCATAAGAACGTCATTTACCCCTTCCCCCTGGGACATGTGAGCGGGTAACGATACCGGTTTTAATTATTTTTTTATTTCGTAATATTGAAAAATTTATTACGCGCGATCTGACACTTTGATTTGGTTTAAGCGACAAAGTGACCGTACGTTTTTGGGCATTTTCATGTGATGAAAGTTAATAAATTTCGAAACTACGTAACTACGTCATGTAGGCAAAGTTGAGACGTAAATTTAATGTTGTAATTCATGTAATTCATTGCGTTTCCGTATTAGTAGCAAATACATTTAATTTCTTTTTTTCAATAGCAATAATAACTTCGTAGAAATTTTGTCGCCCACATGTCGAGAGACAAATGTTTGTGTAATCCACGACTATTTGCCTCAGATCTAGGCATTATCAAATACGATTAGTTCCTTGTATTTTTAGTTACTCGCGGTACAGAGTTTTGCTGTGGTATTGGGCCTATTTGTGTAAATATCGCCTATAAAAATAATATCATATTGATAAATTCTTTAAACTTATTTTGATTGGTCCAGTTCATTAATATTGGGTTAGACATATTACTCAATATTCACTTATGCATTTTGATGATAAAACATCATCGTTTCACTAACGGATTTCTACATTCTATAAAAACTTGTATACTAAACAACAAGTTTTTAGGCCGTACGGTTCTTGAAATATTTTGTGTAGTCATGAGCTATCGTAAAATAGTAACCAGTCCCCAATATTAAAACGTGTGTTTATTATACTTTTATAGTTTATAAGTCCTGTTTTATTTCAATAAATATAACAAATATTTTAAGAGATAAAATAAATAGAAAATAAAATCAAAATCGTCATATATAAGGATTTCTTGGCAGTAATTCGTTGTTTTGTTTGGCTATTGAAAATACAATGAATAGACAATAAAATTTTATGGCTTGACTATAAGCAAACGCAAGATTATTTAAGAGGTTTCTCTTACGTATCTAGTCTGTTAAATATCATTATACATATAGTATTGTACTGTGGGAAATTCCGAGTGTTCTCGGACTCACAATGATATCTCTGAAATATTCAAATCGCGGATAATCATGCAACACAAACAGCGATTGCATTCTGTAGTGACAACATTAACATTACAACGGCGACATGAATCAATCAGAGTATTACAAGTGCATTGAATAATTGGTTAACTAATTGGCTATAAGTGTGTTTCATGCTTGAGCTCTCTACTGGCTGTTCAAGTGCGCAACACGTAATTGATACTTTTGTGTTCAGTTCTATTTGTAACAATTTCGATAAATAAAATAGAGTAATTTACAATTATTACGATATTTCTTTATGTTCTCTATTGTAGAAGCATGTGATGAGACGGTCTTTGATTATTTTGTAAGAATCGTCTACGTTTTCCTCTATGATTGTTGCATAAATGCTCATACATGCTACCAGCACGGCATTTAACGTCTATTTCTTTAGTTCCTTTCTTACTGACTAATTTGCTGGTTAGAGATAAATATCTATGTTTCAGTATATGAAATTGCTTTATTGGTAATGTAGGCCATTAAAAAGCACATCAAAGCGAAATCATATCGAGTCATTATAAGTATTTGATCCCAATTTACAAAGTATTTTATTAAGTAACATTGTTTACATATTTTAGCATATTTGTTTTTCCATACTCTTATTTTATAATATTTATTTCTGTTTTATAAAGATATTTATTGCAAAGTAACACACTAATTACATTAATCAGTATCTGAGTGGACAATTAATATTAAACCATTTGATTCAACGGCCCTACCTGAGAAGATTCGATGAAACAAGCTCAATGGGCTTACATTACCACTGGAACTACCCAGTTCTGAGTATATCCGGCGAATAAGATTCAGTGGATTTGTTTTGCATTAAATTAATTAAATAACGATCACGAGTATTTTCGAAACGTCACGTAAGTTAAGGATTACGGCTAACGGATCTAGTAAATAGTTTTTTTTTTCAGTTCCGTGCTTATTTTTCAACTGGCTTACCCATAAATAACAAAGTTTGCGTAGTGAGTTGCTCTTATTTCACAGCCAGCGTCTTAACCAAACTGCGCCACGTAGGCCGTCAAATTTGAAGTTTATTTGTAAGGTAGAGTATGTTAAGCTATGAGCGCTATTCTATAATAATAATATATAAATAAAAAATAAAATAAATACACCTAACACTCACATACTACTATGTATGTCCCCACATTATGATCAATTAAATCTTATGTCGTAGGTATCAGAAGCTACGAGAGACGTTTCGGTCTCACAAACACCCAGGCCCGCCGAGCAAAATACTTGCCTCGGTGCGGGGATCGAATCCGCGGCGTATCGTTTCATAACCGGCGTCTAAACTGCGACATGGAGGCTATCATTCTACACTAAAAGAAAAGACGTAAACATTTTCAAGACAAATCCTAACAGCTAAAAAATACACCAAACTAGCTACTGTAAACTGCGAACATCTGCTGAAGGTCTAATTCTTTAAATTCCTCATATAATGTAGAGCAAGGTTTCCTTATAGTAATGGACATATGAATATTATTAACATTAATATAAAAATGTTTTAATACTGGCATTACAAAGTGATTGCAATGCACTTGATGGTAAGAATAATTCAACTCCAATAGCGATTTTACCGACGGTGGCTATGGTGGTTTTTCCATCGTGAGCAGTGGTAGCTATTGCAGCGTATATTAATATACGCCACCATATAGAATCCGTCTAACGGCCTTATTTATAGACAGATTTAAACCTATTTTGTTATCGAATGATATGTTAATAATCGATGGTCTTCTTCACTCAAACTCAATTCTAAAGTCGTTCGAAAGGAACAAAACATTCTATAACTAAAATAGGTTTTAAATCAGCCTTTGTTATTGCTATCTTAAATCATTAGTAGGTGTAAAGGTCGTTTATATAGACATTAGATAAACAGCAATGAGTCACAGTTGATATCGAAAGGAAGTCGACTTGTTAATTACTGATGTAGTACCCGTAGGTCCTTGTGATATCAACATGAATGCTTGGGACTAGTAAATTATTTAACTAAAGGTCACACGCAGGTCTTTCAACTGTTATTTATATTTATTGTTTAAGTAACATACTGTTTTTTTATTATTAGACCTGAGATCTTTTTTTATTCAAAATGAATGAATAAAATAAATTAATACACCCAACAGTTACATATTCCGGACTCCACTTTAAGATCAATTGTGACTTGTGTCGTGGTTATTAGGAATTACGAGAGGCTTTTTGGTTAAAACTAACACCCAGACCCGAAACAAATATTTGTGGATCGCACAAATATTTGTCTCGGTGCGGGGATCGAACCCGCGGCCACTCGTTCGTCTCTCAATTCAGAATTATGTTATTCTAGTAATATTTTTATATGAAGAAACCGTTGAGGCTGTCCTTGGTTGGAGAGTTGGGCGTTGTACTCAGCGTTATATGGCTAGTTTCGAGCAGCGTTTTTTGCATCGACCGGTTAGTGATAACTATCTCTCGCCAATGTACAGAGTATTCGGATTGCTCGTCATTTACCCCCAGGTGCAAAGATTTTAACATAATAGCGCTAAATCGACTTAAGAGGAATTCCCACATGTTATATAGCTCATAATTTTGCCTACAGGCTATATACACGCAAACCATTAGGATGTACTAAACTTAGTGCTTCAAAGAATAGAATGGGTGCTTATCACTACAATCTATTTTAAAATTGTTTCTCACCTCACATTAAAATATCGATAAGAACAAAACAACGCCCCTATCAAATATTTTATGATATTAAATGATAAGCTTATAGTAACTAGAGAGATTTTTAATGACGAGAATAATTTTGCGAAGTGGTAGAGCCACGCTGTTAGATATGAATGAAAATGTGATAACAGATAAAAAATGAAATAACAGGCTCGTATGCAGCGCTTCCAGTGTCTCACAGAAGATCGACGTGAACTGTGAAGCGACAGCATCACTGTCGCGTTTGGCTCGGTGAGTGAGATTGCAGGATGACTAATACTCCTTTCCTTTTTCCTTCCTGTTCCCCTCCCGATTTAATTGGCCGGCTACTCATCTATGATCCAAGCGTTGTGGATGTTCCTGGGCGGCAGTGATCAGTTACCACCAGATGACCTGTTTGCTCGTTTGCCGGACCTTTTGTATAGTACAGTATAGTACACCCTGCTATATCATATAGAGTAGTCTGCTATTTAATAAGTAATATTATCGTTGCTTAATCAAAACCATAGTAAATCCAATATATCATACTTCTGTGAGTTGCATTTACTCTTTCCGCGAAATTATATGAATGACCACATGATGATTATCTAATAAGTGACAATTAATTTGTTTCAGCAAAAGAGTTTCTCTTCAGTGGATACAGGCGGATCCGGTATCGCACCAAGCCGCGCTATTCTTTTTAACATAGCAATTATATTTTTCGCAACATCAAACGGTTGCATCAGTTAATAACGAGCGGCAGACTAATCGCTTGCAACTGGCAGCACAATCTTTTCATTATGAGGCTGGATAGCAGTTAATATTACTTAACTTAAAGTAATGAATGTTTCACGCCTCAGTTGCCACATGATGCGGAGCGGAACGTTTTTTTGTCCTTTGTCACTAGTTGTCTTATAGTTAATTGCGTATAGTTCTTCAGAATTACCCCCCGGATCACGTTCATGTAATTCGTGCTGTACTTTAATGTAATGTCAGTATTATTCTATGTAAAATGCTGCTTAGATTTATCGCAATTGTCGTTAAAATAACGTCACGGATATTCTTTTAACATTTACGAAATGAATACCAAATTATAGCTAACATATCTGAATTGAAATTAATTGAATTGATAGAAGCAATCGTTCATAACCAGCAACACTTTTCTTCTCAAGTTACGACGTACAACTTATATTATGCGTCATAGCTATTATTTTGTCTCAGGTATCGACATCAGTCATCGATCATATAAATAAAAAGAATGTCGATATAAATTTAAATATAAATTAATCTACGGTATGACGGGAGTGTCATGAATTCACTTTCGAAAAGTAATTGTTTATATCGATTACCACGGTATATTGAATACTAGGTAACAGAGACATGGAGTGTGGACTGGGTATTGCTATCAGCTGTCAGCAATAAGATGGCGTGAAAGTGTGGGGGAGATAGGGTAATCGTACAGACAGTAGTTGTTTCTGGAGTCTGGAGTAATTATTTAGATGATATAATATAGAAATGCCTGGACATATATTGCTACATTTTTACACGTTGGTATAATTGCTGTTATGTGTGATATATCGTTTCAATTATAAAACACTTAAAAAGAGTACGAAAACACGAGAAAAAACAAAAAATACTCGGTAAAAAGTACTACGGTGCGATTACAAAATTGAGTTGGGCAAAGTGATATTGATAATGAATCAGCCCGGTGTCAGGAATTTGTGCCCGATATGGCGATAGGCTCGCCCCCTATCACATCATGGGACGGAACATACAAGGCGAAATGTGGGTGTCCTAGTGGCGCCTCTGCCTACCCCTTCTGGGATAAAAGTATGTATGTATCTTGAAACTAGTCATGTACATTTTTTTTATATTTCGACCTGGACGTTTACAGATGGTAGAAGATGGGGCTGAAAACTAGGACAAAACGAATAAATATAGGGGAGGCCTTTACTCAGTGTTAACAAATATTTTTGAATACCTATCTATTTTGAAAGTCACGTATTGTAGCACAGATTCAGGTAAATATTTATTAAAACCTTGATCTATAGCTGTGTGGTGCGATAAATTGTTATATTATAGACGTTTCAAATACTTTAATGGTTCCTATTGCGGGCTTGAAATTTAGTTTAGACACGTATGTTCACACGTTGAAGCGCATTGCGCGGACGTGACTCGCGCGTACTATGTGTAGGGAAAACGATACTATACAGAACAAATTGCTTTTACGAATAAAACAAAAGAGCCGGTTTCTAATGTCCGTTTGAGGTGTTATTGCTTTTACGAGGTACTTTTACGTTTTTTAGTCACTTTTAACGTACGGTGTGGCTTTTTATGTTCAGTTTTCTGGTTAAGATTTCCAGAGAAATTTGGCATGGATAAGAGTTTAATCCATATTACTAATTATGTATTTTAGTCATTAAAGGAAGCCCGAAATTTATTTAAACATAAATTCCTCAAAGTTGTAATAAACCGACTACTAACTAAAACATTCGGATATTCATTAAACTTGTTTCAACTAATCAATTATCCATTAATGCATTCAAACGTACGTCAGCAGGGACCTTTACCTCTAAAATTTAATTTCTAAGCTCGCTCCACGTTTTCACTGGTTGATGTTAAGTACAGGTGTCAATCAAATACGAGATTCTCTGTTAGACTCATTTATTCATGCGTGCTTGCTTGGGGGTACCCCGATAACATTTTATATTTTAAGTTTACACATGTACCGACAGTTGATACATGCATTATTTTCCTACCTGGACCAAGTAACAACTTTCGCTAAAAACGTGAGATTATTATTTATTCCAGTCCGTTTTTTGACATGAGTAATCGCCTCGCCCTGTTTGGCCAGTTGACAATATAGCCGTTTTGATTTATATCTTGATTTGTAATAAGTATTTATTTAATTTTGTCCATTTATTTGTTGTTGGTGATTTCTGATGTGTCAATAGATAGGTCTGGGTGTTTGTGAGACCGAAAGTCTCTCGTAGTTTCTGATAGCCCGACACAAGATTCGATCTTAGTGCGGGATCAGAACTATGTATGTGACTGTTGGGTGTTATTTATTTATAATTTGTTTTCACTACTTCAGGGGTATCAACCAAATAACGAAGCCATTTAAAGTTATCGGTGTGATTTGCATCTTACGAGCTCCCATTGCATTATTATGAATATTATACACGACGAAAAATATAAAAAATCGGACAATAATAAGACTAATTATAAATCGCGTTATTAATTAAATAAATCAAGCATTACCCTATTTTAATAAAAAATATCAAAGATGCGTATCTGCTGTACGAATGGTCCGTGATAGTATAACATCTTGGTGTACAATAGCGTATGTCGTAACGGTAGCCATGGGAACCACAAGGCATTTAGGTTTACCTATTCAAAGTAGCACTTGAGTTAGTCCTCTTAGTTCGCGACCTTCGAACTTAACACTCTATATTCCTTCACAATGCTCGCGGCCTATTGGGTTTTAATGTAAATAAAGTTTATCTCTCAATCTTTATATCTTCAGTAAATATAGGAAGTCATTTCCTTCAGTTAGACTTGAATCTCCCCTTCACATTAAGTGATAGTACCACTAAAATACACTGTATGTTAATACTGCATCATTATTAGTAATATTCCTCCGCCTGCCCCTATAGGCTTTCATATCAAGTTTTATTTAAAAATATACTCGTAATAACTAGGTTTTCGTCTTATGAGATCAATCTTTATCACCATGATGTTTCTTTTAGATCGTTCTTATCATTAAGTACATGTTGCTCACTCCAACATTTGGGACAAATTACTACGAAAAGTACAATGTTCACTATCATCCATACATTTTAGTATTGTCAAGCGCGTAGTCAAGCCAAAGAACTGACTACCTTACATACCTGACCTTACTACTGGACATGTCGTACGTATGTATACTGTTGGAGCAACACTGTAGACGTGAGTTCCAAGCAACATGTTATACATAAAGCAATTTACGTTATCTAGTAATTACCTTGTATGATTTAATGAGTATGTCAATTTCATATGCAAACACTTAATAATTTAAATCATGTTAGGGGATAATGGGCTGCGCTGGCAAATTAGTTTGCGAGGAAAGTTAAAGCTTATGAGGTTGTTCATATATTAACAAAACCTCTTGAATATCAACATAACACTTTTATTTGGTAAGGGACATTCAGATCTAGCCATTAATTCATTTTTAAATGTGGTAGCATACATTCCGATGTTAACGTCATCATTAACATCTTTTTCTTCAGCATGGAATGTCAACTAGTGAATATAAGTCTCCTCCAACAATTTTCACTATGACCTATTGGAATAATTAAAAAATTTAGAACTAATTTGATTGTTACATTACTAATAACGAGGTTTAATCGCTCTGTAAGTCATTCGAACATGTTTAGTTATATTAGCTTAATATCATCGTTTGATGGGATTTACTTCATTTGAAATTGATATACTTCGGTTGACCTTTCCTATAAATAATAAGACGTATAAAAGCGTGTGACCTCGGGCTATCATTACATAATTTATTGTTGGCAGTCAACAATTTTGTCAGATTAGTAAAATTTATGTTTGCTTTGTAAAATATTTCAATTGGATATTTATTTGTTGATTTAATATCCTGTCGATATTATAAATTATGACCGTCCTTTGATCAAATCCTAAAAGGCTTGATAACGTCTAAAAAGCTTGTGTTGGTTCATTGATTGAGTTGTTATTTCATATTGGCAGTAGATTTGGTCTTCAACACCTTTTACGTGAAATTTATTTCTGTCTAAGTATGTTTGAATATTAAGAAATACTAATCAAATATAAATGAATGTTATTTTACTTATTTGTTTAAGTTTAACTCTTTTGTTTTGGACATAATAAAAGAGTAGGAAATTTTGTATAGACGATGTAGCATACAGTATTTTTTTTACATTCTTAATCTTCAATTTAAAATTAATATTTTTTATTACAACATAGATTATATATAGATTAACGATAGATTGCAAGAGACTGGTTCAGTTAGAAGGGTAATATTTTTATCTAATGCTCGACAGTTCACGCACCATGGGAACCTGGTATTTTACACGATGTCACTTATTTGATAGTAATTGGAGTAATCCAGAACATTATCTCCAACAGCAAATTGTCTTTGAAAATAACATCAATACTTTGATGGATTGCAATATATACGAGTATAGGTTCTAATAGTGTTTTTGAAATGGATAATCGCGGTTATAGTGGATTCCATTGTCTGAAGGTGGCAAACACAAGAAATTTCTTGCTATCCTATATTTTTGGGTACAGTTCTCTATTTCTTTGAAGTCTATTAAGTGAATAAGAAAGATGAATTTGTGTCAAGATTGATTTTATTAGGCTTGAGGTCAGTTTGGCGTTAGAATGTTCAAGCCATGGTTTTTCGATTGTTGCCACTGCCGTGACGACTATGTGTACTCTGTACAAAATTGTGGCACTTGAGTTTTTGTCGCCAAAGATCGTCGCTGTGTGCTCTTGATTCAGACCTTGGTAATTTCAACATACAATTTCAAGAAAAAATGAAGGTACAAAACGGCGAATACTATTAAAGCAGTATTCTCATTTGTAGTAATGCGGTTTTAATATTCATTTACGAAATTGTAACACTACGTTAATAACCACTGGAGTCAGAATAGCAAGCATTGTAAAAATAGGTATATTCTATACGAGAACAATAAGTATGGACGCAAATGATGAAGGAAAATATCTGTTCGGACGTTCAAGATATCAATGTCACGGATGCGGTTCTTGACTTACATAGCAGAATATTCTTAGAATCAAACTATTATTAGATATTAAATATAGGTTTTGTACGAAGATAAACTACTAAAAAAAAACATTATTTCTGAGGTCCTTCACCTCATGGGGTTTTAAAAGATTCCTCTACTTGACCTTTACTATTGTTGTTTAAAAAATAATTCTGAGGTTCTTCACCTCGTGTGGTTTTAAAAGCTTCCTCTGCTCGACCTTTACTATGTGTTATGTGGTGTTTGTCCATGGTGTAAGAAAGCCATTAAAGGCGTAACACATAATTTCATTTAAAAAAAAATTTACACGGTAATGGTCCTGTAAAATGACTATTTACGTAAATAATAGCATTGGCGTATTTACGAATTATACAGTAAAAGTATTACATAGTTTACGGCAATAAATGGCCGATGGATACCGGAGCACTAATGATTGTTTATAGCTTTTGACATACTCGTATAAATACATCTCCTTATGTAAGAAAACTAGTTTTGCAACAGAACTGCCAAGTCACGTATAATCTTCCTCATTACAGCGGAATTTTGTGATTTCTTTCCGTGTATTTTATGATATCCATATGTCAGAATTGATATACCGTTGCTGGTTAAATAAATAAACAATTCGCAATGATTTAAATTGACATATGCAAATGTGTCAATGGCGCCCCTGCACCGTTACCGTTAATCACAGGCAATATTTTATTTATTACACAGAACCAGTGTTGTAATATCAATCAATAATAAGGAACACCCAATTAAATATTTTTTGCAACCATGTATTTAAATAGGGTATTGCATTTTATTGGTTTGTAATATTAAATTCACGGCCAACGTTGACAAAGTTAATTTGTATAGACTCAATTAACTTTGAATGGACAATTTAAATAACTGGTACGAGTACAAGTTTGGGATGTGACTTCAACGGTGTGATGCGTTTATAATATCGTTGCCCATAAGTTTCTGCACTTTAGAGTTGCAGGATTTCGTGTTCAAACCATTTATTAATTTATAATTGTTACGTTTATAAGGCACTAAAGTAAAATGATGTCTAAAATAATCCCACGAATGAAGCATTGTCTTCAGTCTTGCCAAATAAATTTAAATTAAAGTATATTTGAAACAACAACATAAGGTTAACATAGCCTCATATGCATGCAGTTTTCTGTCCATATTTTAAAAAGAGCAAATGAAAAACATTTTAGAATTTTGTTTAGTAATGTGATTACTGGTTTTGTAAATAAATAAATAAATACACCCAACAGTCACATACATAGTCTTGACCCCACACTAAGATCGAATCTTGTGTCGTGGGTATCAGGAACTACGAGAGACTTTTCGGTCTCACGAACACCCAGACCCGAAACAAATATCTGTGGTTCACACAAACATTTGTCTCGGTGCGGGGATCGAACCCGCGGCCTCTCGTTTCACAGCCGGCGTCTAACCAACTGCGCCACGGAGGCTGTCAATATGTAAACATATTTCTTTCAAATCCTTATGTTTGGGTTTGGTAAATTCACACACCTATTTGTACTGTAGCTATGAAGACATAAAACATTATAGACTTAATAATTTTTTTCTAGTAGTTAATTTCTATCTCCTAAAACCTAAGCTGGTGTTGAGAAATGGTAATGTCATAATCGTGCTTCAAATTAAGGAGGCTAAACGACGCCATTTCCTTTCAATCAATCTGATAAATTATAATATGACAAATTTTCAAACGAACATTAATACAATAATTCATGTTAATGAATACATGTTATGCAAACTACCAAGGCTTTTAAGCAATGTAGACTTAAATTAAAACTACTTGAGTAGTACTACTTTACACACAGACTATTATTACTCAAAAATCGGACAGGCTATAAATCTGTTGCTTAGCAGTGCAGTTTTAATTAAAAAACTGCTTCTTACATTAAGATACTGATATCGTCACAGGTATAAAGAATTTAATCATTAACATTTAATTTCGCAAAGCCACACGCCTATACTTACAAAATGTATGACATTATTTTTGTAATAAAGCATACACGCGGCGCGGCGGCGCTGTGATCAAGACACTCGTATGTTCTAAATGTTCCAGTTTCGTGTGGGGCCGATTGTTAATCCACTTTAGCCGTTACATACAAATCATTACCAACCATAGCTTTTATTCAGGTTGGACGTGTATTTCATTCGATTCGGCCGTCATTTGTTTTTGTAATGTTCTGAAACCTGTACCCGGTGCGGTAAAAGTTGTTCCGAGATGACATCTATTAATGTTGACAGACGTGCGACAGGGCTCCATGCTTATATCGATTACTCATAAACGCATACATTTATTTAATTTCACCAGCCTTGCAAACACTTGTGCATGCGAGTTTACAAAGTTTCAAGGTTCATATGCATAATAAATGAGATAACGCAAGATCATAAATCTATACTCTGGCCTAACATGCAGTTGAACAAGTTCTGAATTCGGCTGTATAATGAAAATAGTTAAAACGACATGGGTATGCATGACGCACAGAAATGACGAATTGATCCTGGCCTCAAATACTTTATAATCATTTATAATCGTGAATGACAATCGGCGTTAACCACTGATTGATGATCCGTTTAGAAGATATTATACCCTAACTGAAATCCTACGTACACTCCACTTTAGTCCATATACATATTATGTATGTGTCACTGCCTCGGTGGCGTAGTTGTACTATGGCACGATTACAAAGCTGAGGTCTCGGGTTCGAATCCTAGGTAGGGCAATTAGGCTATTGGAATTTATTCTTCATTATCAACCCGGAGCCAGAAGTTTGTGCCCGATATGGCGATAGGCTCGCCCGCTATCACATTATGGGACAGAAAATACAAGGCGAAATGTGGGTGTCATGGTAACATTTCTGTCGACCCCTTCTGGGAAAAAGGCGTGAGTTTATGTATGTATGTAACGCTAATTGGAACAAGCGTCTCACGCAAGTAGGTACATTTTGATTAGGGAATACACGTATGTCATTAGATTTATTAGGTTTAGAATTTTCACGTCATCGAAATTCCAATGGATTTCGGACGCGGCGTAAACACTGTTGATACGAGATTTTTGCTACCACTTGTTCATTCTACATGTGGAACACTATCACAGTACCCCAGCGCTACCATGCAATACTTAAGTAACAAGCCCTCGATGCCTATAGTATAATTTAAATACTCGATATTGCTATGCGCCACTTGGTCCGCGACATATTAAACTTGGAACCAAAATCATTTACTTGAAATCGAGTACTATCTCCGTAGATGGTGTGGATAATGAAATGATTATACCGGAGACACACCTTTGTACTGACCTCTGGCGTGTCTTAACGATACCCCAGTTGCCATTAAAGGTGTTCATTTCTTCAAATGTAACATTGCAATGGGTCTCGTTAAATTTGCATGTTATTTAGATTATGATAAATGATCCCTTAGCTTATTATAACACAATTAAGATGTGTACAATATTGAAATATTTGTTAGGGTATTTAATTGATATAGATTGTATCAAAACTGCAATAATAAAAATTATTATCGGTGGAACTCTGTCTGTACCATATGCCTGACTATGGGTTAGTATCGTCGAGCTCGGTTTTAGTCAGATTAATGTATTCAGCTCTAATTTCTCACATGTAATTCGGAGGAAATGTCTGTGCCCAGAAATTGAATATTACACCGTGATGCTTTCATCAGTGTATCTATGTGTAAATAGATATAATTTTATCTATTTACACAATTTTATTGTAAGTCAATAGTAATAAAACCAACTGCTGTAATTGTCATCTTTGTGGATGAATAAAGACACGGATGATTACGAAATGTTCTCACAGATTATCGGAGGCAATTGCCCCGCCTCAATTGACTCAAGTACGAACATGAGAGGTTGAATAACTCATTTCTTAGGTAGATAATTGCTGACGCAACTGGTTTTGCAAGTTATGTTTTTATCAGTTAATATACTTCGATAAAGATTTTCCTGGTGTTATAAAAATGTTACCTAACTCTTATTATAGCATAATGTATTAGTTATTATTGATTTAACAGTAGATTAAGAAATAAATTGCTGTATGCGATAAAAGAATAAGCGTTATGTTTGAATTAGAACTTGATAATTGCAATAAATTAGTTCAATTAGCATTTATTTGTTTAATATCAAGGTTACACGATGGGGTAAAATATTGTGATTGCTTAATAAGTTGGCAATAACATGATTGCGACATTATTAATAGCACGAAAGCACTTGCACTCCGATATATTCGAAATTATAATACACCAATAAATTCGACATGTGTCAGGTAGCCTATTAGCTTTTCGTAAATATGCGGCGTACAAGTAAAAATAACATTTCAGTGCACATGTTGATTAAATGCAATGTTCTATAATCAGATAAAATTATGTATGTTTATGTGATTATTTCCCGAATTTAGAAAGCGAGGTTGTAGTATTCAACTGTCTGTATTGAATATCGTATGATCGTGGATTTTGATTCGTCCTCATTAAATGGTTATTTCATTCACATGTCATTATTTAGACATGTCATGCTTACACGTTTTGTAATGTGTAAAACAATGGTGTTCTACTTTAATTACAAGGACGGGCCGAGTAAATTGGCCTTTAGCAAATCTTACGGTTGGTAGGTACTCATTGACAATTGCCCTATTTGGGTGCGTAGCTGAACAAAATGTTTGTGTAAATCCAGTCTCCCTGATTATACTGCCGATTTAGTGCCATTAAACCTTGCGGGGAATAGTTTCTAATGATAAATTAAGCAATTTGATGGGTAACAAACAAAAGTTACAATTTGAGACAAAATATCGCAACTTAATTAAATACTTCGTTTTTGGTATTTAAAGTAAATATTTATATTGGTACATATGCATAACAATATGTTTATAAAGTTTATACAGTACACATCGTCACGTATTTGAAATTTACTAAATCGCACTACACTAGCGTTGCAAGGAACCCCTCAATTGCCGAGACAGTCAGTATGAAAGATTTGTAACTTAATTGCTTAGAGAGCTCATTCAGCCAGGATCAACAGTGCCTAACATTGTTTGCTAGTTGCAAATCTGACGACTGAATTTAATTTGTTTGTGATACTGCAATGAGCTGTCATTACTTCATGGCCAATTAAAAACAGAGCTAGCTTAATTTCTGACAACTTGTCGCAACTATGATTTTATCATGTATCTCGAACTAATCCAGATATTTATCTTAGGCTTTTGTTAATAATATAATTTGCTAGAGATTACTGATTATTCCTAATAATATACAGCTGATCACTGGCCTCTCTCTATATCGAGTGAGAGGTTTTCAAGGGGATCATAACTTCAACTGCATTAGGATGACGTTGGTGTAGTAATTGTGGTATAAGTTAGCCTGCGTAATAATATCCATTAGGATCCTTGAATGTTCCGGCGTTCGAATAGTTATCATAAAAAGGTCCTAATATATGTACATTACTTGAGTGTTTTATCTTGGTGTAAAGCCGCTGATATAAAATCAACCTAGGCTTTAAAACACGGATATTTTGTCATTTTAAGACAAAAATGCTCCAAGCAGGCCTCGCCCTATCGCTCAGGTATCACGCGAGAAACCTGAACAAGACGGATAGCCGCGCAGCTCCGAGATAACAATAATTTATGCAAACAAGCAGCGCGAACATAAACAAAAACGATTGATTTTGTATCAGACAAGATATTTATAAACAATAGCCCGTGTTTTAATCACAATGTCGCATATAAAGCCGGATTGGTGAAGTTTATTTGCCTAGTGGGCAGTGATCACGTTCTACTGAACTCGACAATGTTCCGTTTCCATAATGAATCATTACAATTATCAGCCAGCCTCCGGTTTTCCATTTAATTGATTCTTATCCTTGTTCATAAATTGTTTAAAAGCAATTGTTACATAGTACTAAATGTAATGGGCGTTTAACATTCAGTACAAGAGAACAGATCAGTAACTCGTTCCAGTGAGACACCTAGAGACTTATGAGATATCTACATATGGTAAAGAATAAATACATAATATTATGTAATACATATCGGCTCCATTATGAAAATGCTATTTCTGTACAAAGGTCAATGGTATTTGTAGTCATGTGAACAAGTGGACCGGACTTGCGTTAAAAGATTATTTTGCGTGGGAAAATAATATGTATTGTGAGATTAAACAAAACATGTGTGAGCTCGGGAAATTAAGAAACGTTTTCCATAGTTTACCGCGGAAAAATTTCGATCTGTTGCAACAATAAAAAGCGATTGCTAATTAAATGATTAGCGCTCGATAAAAACGGGTCAGGGTGCCGACTGCCGAGTGAACGCTATCGACAAAGATCAGAGTACGCCTCCCGATAGGTCTACGACAAGGGCGTTGTCGACATCCGTCTTTCAGTTTGTTTGCGATTTGAAATCGATTTGATCCGCTTTTAAAATTGTCATACAACGAAAGGTTTCAATACCGCGGCCGCGCTGGGCGGTGTTGAAATAATTTTAACTTTAACACCAGAGGCCGAGTTGCTAAATTCGTTCGTGCAAAAATAATGTGGAATGCAATTGTCGTGAACTAAGTCGGCACATTCACGGTGTGCGGCCTTGTCCACAATGAGGTGCACCTTTAATGGTCCGGAAATTATAAAGTTTTTGTCATGTTCAGTAGATTTGATATAATATAATTTTGGTTTTTGCGGTTTTCCCTTCGCCCCTCACGTCTACGCTCGCACCGGAATTGGATAGTTGATTTCGTAACCGCACGAATAATTACATTAGCGCGGTCTGCACGCGTTTTGCGTGATTATTTAAATTCCTCAGAGCAATATTTTAACTCGATTTATGTATGTATATGAATGTTATAACACTTCTGGATATTGATGATTGCTCCTTACCTGAAACAAAAAAGAAAATTGTTAAATAATAGCGCAGTGGCATGTTAAGAATTGTTTAAATATTTAAACGTAATGTTTAGCTAATTTAGTATGCTATGCATTATTTTCGAAGAAGCAGGTGGTTGTATCTAATAGAACGGACATATAAATGAGAAATGATAGATCAGTAGAGCGTGATCGCTAATGTGTATATATTTCGACAAGTAATTTATATACTCAAGGTTTGTAATTGTAGTCTATCAAACGGCAATGATCATTAAAAATTTAAACAAAATCATGCGGGTAAGTTCTTGGGGCAATTTATTCGAGTGCGTTAAACATGACATTCCACGTGGTTCAGTTTTTGCTATTGATTGTAAATCTTAAAGTATATTGGCAGAACAAGTGCGTAAGACAAGTTCCAAGTTATTTCTCAACCTTGTCACCGGTGCTCCAGTGCCGCGCAAACCCGTTGCGACACCAGTCAATGCACTCAATTGCACTAGTTTGGCGAAAGTAAAAGTCCAACGGAACGCATTCGTTCTTGAACCAGTCAGAGATGCCATTTTTATTTCTTTTTACGTAAGGAAACGCCTACAGGAAGGCTACCTGTAAGCATATGGGTAGTGGTATGGCTGCGTATGGGCGTGATGAAGCCAACTTCCACGCGATTGATTGATTTACAGTTAGACGTATAAAAATGTGGCTAGTGCCTACTACTCGTGGTATATTCCAGTAAAGGCGCGACTAGAAATCGCCACCAGTCTCACCATAATCAGAAAATAAAAAGTCACCCTACCGGTCAATTAAACACTTTCGTCTTCTAATTATGGAATCGTTTAAAGAAGAAGCGAAGCGTTTGGATTGGGATTGGTTAATTAAACACCACGTGGTTATTCGCGCATAACTCATACAAAAATAGCGTACAATGTTAAAAAAGGAACAATTTAAATCAGTTTATTTAAATCTTTTATGTAAATTACACCGCAAGACGATATTGATAATGATTGTACTAAAAAGATAGCGTTAAAATGTAATATTAAGTTAAAATTAAAATTAGCAGTTTATTGTGTTCCAAATCGTACGTGGTAAAAAAATAGATTGCAAGAAGCTGCTATTAACCGCCGTTTCTGTTTTAATGGTCACTGAAACAAGAACCTATTTTGAAACTCTAATAGTACTTGATGTGTCGTTAAAAGACATAAGCAATAAGAACACATTTCGTAAAACGAGTTTAATAACCCTTTTTTTAAACTATATTTAATTGTCCTTTTCCCAGCCTTGGCAATTTCGCAACTTTTTAACTGCATGATTTTTTAAAGCTGTAATAAGTGTGTTTGTATTGTATCACGCTATAATTTCGCCATTCGTACGAATAATGCAATCACGCTTAGCACATGATTTATTTTAATGCGTTTAAATTAATGCAAATAAAAATACAGTATGTATATATAGTTTTAAGAGGTAGAGCCACATTTCAGTGTTCAATTTGACTTGAATGGGTTGTCTCGCTGTAGGCGGTGCTACTGTTTTGCTGATAACTAAAAGTACAGCTTTATATTTGCGTTTTGTTCACTCAGGGTGATGACCGTATATGAAATAAATTCTTGCAATCTCTAAGCTATATTTTTATTCTTAATCCTAGAAGATAATGGTTCACGAGGTACCTACAATTCCCTAAGTATTATAGATGTTATTAAAGGATCACTTTCTATTAGGTGAATCCAGCGGTTCACCTGCACGGATTTGAAAATATAGTGTTCACGCTGGTGGACATATTTGTAGCAGATGAACTCAAACTTTAATATTTTCTTTCCAGACACGTTAGTTTGCAATTCACATGATAGTAAAAGAATTGGTTCTGCTTTTACATATCTACTCAAAATGATCAAAAGAAGATCTAAGTTATCAATGTTTAAAAAGATATCATCGTCCGAACTCGAATACATTTTGGAATTAAATCGATAACTTTAGATTTTTGGTTTTGCCCAGGTTTCGCATCTCGTAAGCACAAAAAGGCGGTAAGAGTGTTCATTATTTAGAGATTTTATGGTTATACTCGGTTATGGAAACCAAAGAAAAGCATTTTGCAGAGAGCATGGGCAATTTTACGTACCATATAGTACAATACCGTCGTCATTGTCAGCAGATATACGAGTAACACTTTCAAATTTTTTACACCAAATATCGAAGTTTTCTTTAGGAGAAACACGACAACTGTAAGTTTTGGCGAAACGATACCAATTCATTGTTTTATGAAACCATTTTATTGGTTTAGTAATTTTATTGCACACCGTTTCGTAAGTACTCTCGATGCAAAATCGGTTGCATTACTTTCAATTTTATTTGGACATTGACGCTCGTTATATAAAAAACTTGATGGTCTTTTACTTTCCGTATTTAATGCAGGTAAAAGTGTTGATAAAGGAGCACGTATTACTTTATTTTAATTAGAAAGATAAAGAAAATGTGAAATCTACTAATTACATAAGGTATAGCGCTATTCAAATAGCAACAGCGCCGAAAAGTTTGCATAAGAAGAACAAAAGTAAGTTTAACGGTACCAGTAGCAGTAAGTGTTAATTTGCTCATTTTATAAGCATCGAGGTTATTCGAGCAGTTTTTTCAGTGGTTGGGGTTATGCTAATGCGTGTTATTCAAGAGGCGATGCGCTCGCCTGTGGTTGCGCGAGCGCCTCACTGACCGCCGTGTCGGCGACCGAGCGCAAGGTCTCTGCCTGTGAACTGCTTGTCAAATTTGAACTTGAATGTCCCAAAACGCACTATTGTCCATTGTTCTTTACGTATATACAAAAATCACTTGTTCTGAGCATTACATGATATAATTCTGTAGTCATTTTGCACATATTTACTGCATGAATTGGAGGTCAGCCTAGCGTTTATAGGTGTCTAACAAAAAAGTTTCACACGGTCATTCTGTTTTCGGATGTTACATATTATTCACCTATTCAACTGCCTGTAATTGTATCCGTATAAAACACCATTGCTACCATGATATTATAGGCGTATATTACGGGCTTCAATAACTTTCTATAATACTCGTTTGCTACTTTGTTTGATTCAATAAAAAAATATATACAAGCAGAAGTAGAGCGCATGAAACGTGTACAATAATTGAATCAGTATTTTCCGATTATATAACAATTAAGTGGTTAGTTGGTTTTTATTGTTGTTTTATAGACACTTAAGTTTAATATAACAGAACATCCTTCCATACAAGGCAACTAGTATACGTGTGGCTTGGTTATTTCATATGTGGATCTAAATAATAGACCAACCTTAACACTCAATAAATATTTTAACAAAATAAAGCAGAAGTTAACTATGCATTTTGGTAGAAAATGCCGTACAAATGATATGGAAAGAGACAGTAGTCTATATACGATAATTACGGATGTGTATTGTGTAGTTCGATGCATCGTTACCTATATCTCATAAAATACACGATTGCCTACGTTTTTTCAAACGTTAAATGACGAAAGATTTTCTGAATACCGGTAATGTATTTCCAAGTTGTAATATCTAGCCTGATTTTACTGTTCAATAAATGATAATGATCGTATGTTTATTGCTTATTTCCTAATATCGATAGTTTGTACACAGATTACAGGACAGTTACATAAAGACAGTGAAAGTGTTAATAATCTAAACTGTGTAAGACAAGTAAAATTGCCTACGAATTGTCGCGGCGCGTATAAGACCTCGATTTAATAGTACATAGTTAATAGAGCATTGGCTACATTTAGGCACGTTTCACATTCACTACACGGTAAGCCACAGATGCCTAATTTTATTAGAGAACTATGCCGTCAATGTAGTATTTCGATACGCGATTTATGCGATTCCAGTTATTCGTAACGAGCATGAGAACAGTGCGTTCTGGTGCACCAGCTGTTCTCAATATTGTAAAGTGACTAGATCGCTCCAATAAATTCCAAATCACATTTCTGAATTCAATTTATTGCCTTGTATGTGTCGACTAGATGCCGGTTGCGAAATATATAGTGTGATACAAATACATATTTTTTTAGTAAAATTGACGGGGACGTTGAGGACCTAATCTAGATTTCTTTTAAATCCCAGAAAAAGTGAGTATTCACGAGAAAAAATTCCTTAATTGTAACGTGTTTGGAATATTATTACAGTCTAAAAGAGGAAACTGATTGATTTGACATGTCCATTTTCGAAAATTGTTCAATTGGCAAGCCCGTGCGCTGATTTTTTTGCGATATTGATACAATTTTCTGGCTGCATTAATAAAGCATGAATCGTGGATGGTTTTTCTCGATTTGTATTCAACGAAATCTAATATTATACGCGCTCCAGTAATTAAGCTGTCAATTGGAGTTTGATGACAGTCGAGACAAGAACTACAGCATTTCGATGCCACGGTCAGCGGAGGGCTCTTGACCCGGCCTTGTGATAACTGAACCGATGCCTAGGAGCCACCACAAAGTGAAACTTCTCGATGATTGATCTAAACTGTCGCATCGCTTTCTAAGATTATCTTATAATAGCCGCCGATTGTATCGTAATTTATATTAAAATGCAGACTGTCCGCCCGGTGTCCGGTTTTTGCTCTATTGGGATGTGGTTAATTTATTTCGTAATACAATGGTTGATTGTAAGCTTAGTAAGGAAATTGTGCTGTCGTTTGAATTAAGAGCTACTTTATCTGAGACAGCTGGTTATTTATTGAGATAGATTGTTTAGACATAAAGTGGTTATTAAACAATTAGCTGTTGGTTTAAAAATTGCAATGTAAATCAAATCAATATTTATTACATCCGGTAATATAGAAGTTCGAGATAGTACTTATAAATGATTTCCATTGCCTTAATTAAATTTGCTGTAGTTACGCTTTGTCCTTGTTTGAGTTTCAATGCGTATTTGTTTTATCATAATTGGGTATCTGTAGTAGTCTTTTCATATATTTGTTTTTATTAAATTGTATTGGTAGAAGCTATCATCTCCTCTGTAGCACCAAAAAGGGAAATAGAAGTTTAAAGACTACATTCATCTGTCATCATTTTCTCAGTCGGATTCAATAAGAGGGCCTATTTAAAGCCAACTCGTTCATTTGGCTATGTCTAATAAATCAATAAAATCGTACAAATTATAATGATGCCATATTAGAATATAATGCCATATTACCCAAGAAAAATAAACAGAAAATCGAAAATTAGGAATGAATTAAATTAATGGAGAATAGTTTTGGAAATAAAGCTAGTCTTGAAGTGAAAAGAAAATCACTACATTACTATCTTATTTTATATATTACACAAAACGTACCGTTTTAATAATATGTACTCTCCAATTATTTCGTTCGCGTGCTGTTAAAATTAAATAGTCATTTCTATAAATACCTTTTTTAGAAACTTTAACCTAGTTTCGGTACTTTTCTTTTTATAAGTAAGTAGGCTTCGCGGTACGAAGTGTTTTGTTTTATTTGTGAAAGAGCACATGTCGGTCACTTTCAATTACAATATACAGCTTAATTTATAGTTAAATAAGTTTTGCTTTTATTATGATCTGACCGATTGGCATCACTTTGTAGTTAGCAATTATTGTATAATTATATTGAATTGTACGGTGGCTCAACGTCAAATTATATAAGCGTGGTTAGGTACTATAATTAACACTTTTATTTATGTATGTGTAGTGTCTAATATAATTATGCTCTCCTAGTACGCGATACACTTGTGTAGGCTAGTATCAAATCAGATTAAATATACTTATTTCTAATAATTTAAACATTTTAATTTATCATTTCAATTTAATATTTATCCTTAGGCGCACTAAAAACGGTTTTTAATGTTTTTTTTAAATACCTTAATTTTGCATAAAACCGTTTTTACCGTTTATGTACATACCTTGACCCTTAAAGTAGTCATACATTTTAGAAGTTATTTGGCACGGATTCTGGTCTGACTAATATGGTGTGATATACGAGGCATGTGCCACTATTGGATAATATAGGTCCCACATCAATATTATGCATCTTATTAATCGTCACGCATTTTACGACGCACACAGACATATACCTATACCTATAGTCTATACATATACCTAAACTTCTTTCGTCGGATATCGGAGACTATATCTCTTTCATAATGTATTTAGTTCATGCTCGGCCACAGATGGACAGAGTTTAATACAACAAATATGTTTACCTAATAAGTGCAATGAAGCGTCAACGCAGGAAAGGGAAAACTGAACGCCGTCGGCCGCTAAGCTGGTCGTCTCTTTAGAGAAAGTTTTAAATTATACATCGTAAGTAAACTGGTAACATTGACGGTGACAAGACGTGGACGAACAGACTTAGTTCGTATGAAGGCGGGAGTGAAGCAGGCCTGCGCACCACGCGTTACCAGCACCAAATGTAGCCTATACTCCACGTGACGAATTAAAATGGTAATTTAAGTCCAATAAACTTTTGTGCGTTTTTGTCGGATTTTGCTTCTTGCAGTATAAATAAATTGGTGTTTGGTATTGAACTCCTAAATTATTTGATGTCAAATAAGTAGTACATTTTATAAGACTTGCAGTGAACTTGAAACAAAATAAATCGATGAAAGAATTAAAATCTAGTTTCACAGTAAGAATGAGAAACTAATAATTAAAATAAATAAAATATATAAAATCTCTGTGTCAACTATCGCATGATATTGCGACAGATTATGCACGACCCTTGGTTGGAATTTATTCGCAGTAGATTATTTACAAAGTCCTCCACAGATTCATGAACTATAATTTTCACTAATAAATTATGCATAACAGCGGTGGAACAATAAAACAAAGCAAAGTCAATCAAAGTCACATGCTAGCGTTAAAAGATGGCCTAGGCAGACGTAACATGTTACGCCAAAAAGAAAACGAAACGTTTTAATAACAGTTTCAAACATTACTGCACATAACGTTTTGTTATGATTTTTCGTACATAATTTGGGACACTCGTCACACTTAATGTATTCAGATAAACACTTCAAATACAAGCAAACTAGTTACACGACGAGTGAGAAGTTCGCCTTATTTTATATTGGATCGCTTTGTCGATATAACTATTTTCGCACTCTCAACGAATATGGGAAACAGTTGTGCAACTCGGATTTGAATTCATTTTCTACCGTCCTCACGTTGTTATGTCATGTCTAAATCATTAATGTTAATTAGACGTCCGAAATGCTTGTACAATGCATCGCCAGGGATTACGTCAGAAGAAATTTTAAATATTTTTGCAGAAAATAATAAAAAATAATCCAACATTTTAAAAATGTAATAACAGGTTTAAGCAGGCGTTTAAACGATACCTACTGTGTTATTACGGTTAGTTAATATTATTTCCGCTTTGCTTTTTTATTACTTTTAGGATATTACTGACAGCCTTCGTGGCGCAGTTGGTTAGACGCCGCCTGTGAATCGAGACACCGCGGGTTCGATCCCCGCACCAAGACAAATGTTTGTGAGAACCACAAGTATTTGTGTCGGGTCTGGGTGTTTGTGAGACCGAAAAGTCTTTCGTAGTTCCTGATACCCACGACACAAGAGTCAATCTTAGTGTGGGGTCAGGACTATGTATGTGACTGTTGGGTGTATTTATTTATGGGTATTTATTTATTACGTAAATATACAAAGTTTTAACAGATTTGCAACTAAGAGTAAGCAGATTAAGTGCATGCTTTAGATCAGTGATTCCCAAAGTGGTCCAGGTGGACCCCCAGGGGTCCACGGGAGACTTGCTGGGGGTCTACGTAGGCGTGAACAAAAAATGGGGGTCCATAAGATGTTAATGGGGGTCCACGAAAATTTATCTGCTTTTGATAGTAAAGAGCAAAAATGTAAGCATTATAAGGGCCTACCTACATTGTTTTAAGTAGGTACCTAACTATTAATTTTTCTTGGAATTCTATTCATTTAATAAAAAAAGTGTTATAAAATGTACCATTTTTCGTTTTTATTTTACCTATCGGAATATAGGGACAGAACTCAGAAGCGACACAATTTTTATTTTTTGGCGACTTTAAGAATGTGGTAGAAATGTAGCAGCAGGGGGTCCACCGAAACCAGTAAAATTTTGAAAGTGGTCCACGAGAAAAATAAGTTTGGGAACTACTGCTTTAGATAATCACTTTAAAATGTGTTCTATATGTACATATATAAGCGGATCTGTCATAACATTCAAAACTAATCTTAATCCATCGACATTTATGTGATGACAAAAACTTGTTTGAATAAGTTTTCAGACTAACTTGTTTGATATATCTATCGCCGAGCAGTATATCATCAATTTTTCATTGTCAATAGGCTATATTGACAATGAAAAATTGATTTGTTTCTTATAAGAGAACCGGTTTGTTTCTTATAAATATGCGACCTACAAGCAATATATTCTAAAGGCGCCCATCTATCATCAATGGATTCTTTGCAATATTTATGTGTACATCATGTTACTTGTGTACAGGTTATTTTGAGAGAGAGCCACGTTTTACCCATGTCAGGCCATCATTCATGGAATGAGGCTCTTAAAGAGCGGTGGAATATTATCCAAAACCAAGTTTTTTTTAAGAATAAATACACCCAACAGTCACATACATACTCCTGACCCCACACTAAGATCGAGTCTTGTGTCGTGGGTATCAGAGACGAGAGACTTTTAGGTCACACAGACACTTAGACCCGAAACAACTACCTGTGGTTCACACAAATATTTGTCTCGGTGCGGAGATCGAACCCGCGGCGTCTCGTTTCACAGCCGGCGTCTGCGCCAACTGCGCCACGGAGGCTGTAACGAAATATAATAATGCCACCCACCGGACGATTTGGTACCCTCTCGCCATATCATGTACTTAAGTACCTACACAATTAAATTTTCTTGCAAGCTCAAATCGTGTGCACATTTAGTGTGTTTACTGTTTAATGTTTACTACATTATTTGAACCCTCAATTACTTTGAGAGGCAACAGTTTATCTGCTAGGCTATCACGGTCTACATATTTTTTTTATTACCGTCCGATGAATGTACGGGTTGCGTAAGTGTGGCTGGCACGCACCGGTAGCAAAGTGCTCTGCTGTAGTTAGCCCTATTGTCTGTTCATTCTCTGAATGTACTGTAATGCTAATTAGTGTGATTTTTTTCTAGGAAACACATATCTGAATACCAGATATGCTTTTGTTTTCTCTTTTTCCTCCGTTACTAATGATTCAGTTTTGTTTTCATTAGATAAAACTGCCGTTTTGGTTTTCATCTCAAGTACTAATTTGTTTCTTACGTTTAACAGTACAAATAGTACAATATTTACTATCAAAGTCAATTATATTTTTATCCTCATCAATGCTCTTGAACTAGTTACCTTGTCACTGGATTGTTTTCTATATAATGATCACGTAATGGCAATGCTTATGAAGCGAGTAATTCTACAGAGTTTGTCTTTATGTGATATAATAGAATAATAAATAATTGAACAAGGAAAATTTGTGAATGGCAGACTGTGCAATATTTGTCATTAAACTTTTATCAATATTATATTCACAACCTCTTATTATTGCGTTCGATATATTAAGTAAATTTTTATTGTTTGTTCAGGTTGCCTCGAATGAAAGCATATTATATCAATTTATTAAATTCTGACATTTAAAAATGCAAATAAAATTCAAAGAACATTGTATTTTCAAGAAGACATTAGTGTTTACACAAATAAGAACAGATTTTATTTTGTATTTGAAGCAAAAAAAGCCTGTCTAGATATTCGGTAATTAATTAGAATGGGTATTTTGTATTTGCGTGTTGTTCTTTTGCATAACATTAACATTGCTTATAAGCTGTCGTTATCCTAGTTAAGATCTGAACATTCTTTATACATGCAAAATTGGTAATACATGGTGCAATGGGTGGTTGCAAGGCGCTGCTTGGAATTTATGGCTGTTATCAACTTGACGAAACGTTTCACGGCTCAATTAACTGTGAAAGTGAAACGGACATATACCTACAGCTACTGATTAGGCTAGACGTGTGTCTGTAGCTTGATTTCTGAATCACATTCACAACTTCATTAATTTCCGACGTATATAACTTGAACCGCCTGTTTTGGTATTTAAACATTGTTTGCTATGTGAGTAGAATATTAATTACAGGCGCTTAATTTAAATGATATATATTAATAGTGCAGGCATTTATGCAATATATTTAGTACATATTTGCAATAGTTATGCCTTTTTTTACAGGGATTAATTTGACTTTTTAGGTATTTATTTTAGTAACTTTAAACTTTTCTATATTTATATTATCGGTATTTATCTGACATTAAACCGTCACTTGATTAGGTAACAGGTTAATATCAGTTCTTTAAGAAATTATACACGCATTGGGCTACACATTAATAAAGCAAGAATCACAGTTATTACAGTAATCTTGCAAAGTACAGGCGTAATAGAAATTTTTGATAATTATATAGTGTCAAAGGTCTTCGACGTGAAGATTAACGATCGGAAATTTGCCTAAGCACATGTCATTTATGTTGCCTCAGTATCTTAAGCACAGATTGCCTTTGTAATTGGTATTTTACCTAGACTATGAGTGTCATAAAAACGAAACTCATAAGCAAGTGATTGAAATACATATTTAGAAATTATGTGTCATAAATATTTTCTTTTTTCGAAGTGATACGCCTACTAATCCGCTTAAGTGTAGCTTATTTAATGAGTTTCGCAGAAGTCGTATGTCTATATATAGATATGCCTAAATATACAATAATAATGATAAATCACTATATGAGGACTTCATTCTCCAGGTCTAATAACACACATCAGTAGCGCGTTTATCACCACACTTGAATGCTAAGCTCAATGTCGTTATTTAGTCATTCAGTATAAGTGTAACAAATTCATTAAGTTCACTCTCAATTGACATAAACGGCTTTAAAGTGACGTAATCACTTTCATTAGCGTTTGAACACGTGACACGAGTAATGCGCAGAACGAATACTGTAATGTGCCGGGCACGCGTGTTTGTACGCATTGTCATCCAATAAGTTATTCGATTACCTTCCGACGTCGCTCTGTGGCGGCTCAGTCCTAAACGGGTTTAGAATTAAAATAAGACAATAATGTAATTGCGTTGAATGTGAATTGATTAGAGAGTTTTAGTTGAAGTTTTCGGTGAAAATAACGTGTGATTAGAATGCGGCTATGGGTGAGAACGATTTTCCAATTAAGTTCTCACCCTATTAAACACTTTAATTTCTGTTATGTAAAAAGTTATCCGTGTCATGTCTTCAAATTAGGATATAATTGTTTACGATCTCTCCTTTTCTTTTATAGAAGAAAATGTGTAAAGATTTATTCGTTGCTTTTTTTATACACGCAAATTATAAATTGGTTAATTACCAAAAGCTTTATGACATAAATAGCTCCCACTAATTTTTGCTTGTATGTTGTGATACATTTCATATACGCTCATTTCATAGTTTTTAAAGTTTTAAATAAACGAATTCGTTTGATAAGGCTCAGTTGTATGAGTCTCGTAGGAAAAATGCCTGTACGTAATAGTGCCGGAAAGAGGAAGAGCGATTTCTTCTAGCTCGCAGCGAACATTGTGTAATGTGACGCGGACTAAGTGGCCCTGGTTCGCTCTGAGAAAAAGCTTAACGTTAATGGTAGAATAATGTAAGTAGCAGGTCAATGTACAAGTAAAATAAAAAAAGGAAGAACGTTCTTATTTTTTAGTCAAGCCGTAGTCAACATAATATGTTGTCACTTAGTAACAAAATTTTATAAAATATACAGTGGAGTACACTTTTTTATTCCAATGTGTATTTGATTTCACGTAAAATACAAAAAATAAAATTTAGGGGATTTGTAATTATACGTCATACGATGCGTAATTATAATACAATAGTTATCCTACAATTATATTTTATAGTTCTCATAGTTCTGAAATTTACAAAATAAATGTATTTAAGTGGGCAAAATGTTTTGTCTTTCTTTAATAATCTATTATTCAGAATAATAAATAATTGAACAAGGAAAATTGGTGAATGTCAACAGACTGTGCAATATTTGTCATTAAACTTTTATCAATATTATATTCACAACCTCTTATTTTTGCGTTCGATATATTAAGTAAATTTTCCTTGTTTGTTCAGGTTGCCTCGAATGAAAGCATATTATATATATATATTTAATTCTGATATTTAAAAATGCAAATAAAATTCAAAGAACAATGAATTTTCTAGACGATATTATTTACACAAATGCAGTATTTTGCAATATTCCATTTATATATTTTAGTTTTAAATAATGATATTTAGTATGTAAATATTTTTACGACTCAAAAAGTATAATTGAAGTGAAACTTCTTTATCGGGGTTGGAAAAAAATTTTCGTTACGCGTCACATTCTTCCGTTACGCGCCATCTTTTTTTATTTAGTAAATTAGTACCCACTTCAGTAAGCCACACCCCCAACCGTTTCCAAGCCCCACCCAAAATTTTAAGTCCCACCCACTTTTTTGTAATTTGATCCTTACCCCCCCCTCTGGCCTTCCCCCACCCTAAATCCAAAACAGTGCCCAATAGCCTCCCCACGAAACCTCCCCCCCCCCGCTTACCCCCACCCTAAAAATTTTACCTCACCCCCCCTACTCATATCTCCGGCATTATCCATCGTAGACCCACCGACCTTGGGTTCATTGGAACCGGCTCGGTGAGGGCTACAATCCTGCCCCAACAGAATTCCCGAATTCCCCCTCCACAACTTTCCCCACCCAAAAATATTTTAAGGTGCCCAATAGCCTCCCCACGAAACCTAACCCCCCCCCCGCCCCTACCCCCACCTAAAATTTTTACCTCACCCCCCCTATTCGTATCTCCGCCAATATCCATCGTAGACCCATCGACCCTGGGTTCATTAGAACCGGCTCGGTGAGGCCTACAATCCTGCCCAAACAGAATTCCCGAATTCCCCCTCCACAACTTTCCCCACCCAAAAATATTTTAAGGTGCCCAATAGCCCCCCACGAAACCTAAACGCCCCCCCCGCCCCTACCCCCTCCTAAAATTTTTACCTTACCCCCGTAAACCTATCTCGGCCAATAAAATTTCCCCCCTCCTAAACTTAAACTTTATTTAATTTAGCTTTATTTTACCAATTCTGTAAATTTGTAAATAGTAGATCATTTTTCGAAAAATGATGTCATAAAGAAGTTTCACTTCTTACGTGTGTACACTAATACACACACACATTTTTTTTTTTATTTTAACAAGTCATTATTCACTCCATTTAACACTTGTTCAATTTAAATAACTTACAATTAATAGTCGTAAGCGAACACTTTGTACCTACGCGGAAGTTTCACAAAAGATATCATTAATTATCGAGTACAAAATTTAATTGAACAAAGAGACTGTTTGCTTCAAAACAGTACACGATTAGATAATTAATGCAAAAAGCATTTGATTGAAATCGCACTATATCTTGTTACGTGTATTTACGTAAGAAAAAAAATGCTTTAAAGTAGGCGTGTTACCGACTGTTACCAATGCATTAATTATAACGGAAACCAGTTATTGTAGAATTGCACAGAGTTCTTTAATTGTATACCAGATGATAGCTTTATTAAAGTAAAGTGTTTTATTGTACGTAACTTGCTTTTTTTATTAAAAATTATAGACATAGATACTCGTATTATTGGTACTTTCAGTTGTCTCTAGTTCATTAATTAGTAGGTCGTTAGTTAATCAACTGTCAATTCTAAACTATTACATTGTTGTTCGGTTTTCTTATTCATGGATATTTTATTTATTTTATACTTATGGAAGAACCCACAAAAATACAAATGGTAGTTTTTAAACTTGCAGTAAAAAGTAGACATTTCAGTTAAACGAAAGTAGATTTATTAAAGAATATGTAGTAAGGTGATTTGCATGTTGTAACCTACATGTACGTACAGTGAAAAACAAAGGAAACGTTACAAAAAGCCGGCAGTGATTAAACGAGGCTTGTAAAGACAACAGGTCTACTTCCATCATAAAAAAACGGAAACGATATGATAATGACTCAATTTAACTGCATTTTATTATAGACCAGTTAGTGATGCTGTCATAATGTAACGGACTCAGTAATAAAGTATTTTAAACAATAACAAATGATAAATGATTATCGAGATTGGTTATAGAGGAAATGCCATAGATCATTAAGTTGATAAATACAAACAGTTATTTAAAAGTGAACACCGGACGCATGGGATCTAGATTGCAAATTATAAGTGGGATCAGATATAATATCTATTAATTTTATCATATATCATAGCAATTAAGACAAAATCTTTAAGTGTTGGTTGAAAGTATGTAAATGAGGCAAATTGTAATGAATTAAAGAGGTGCACTCCTAGAGATGGTTCTTTGGTTAAGTAGTGCAATAGTGATTATGCAACAAATGATTTACAAGATTATTTAAATACTGACTTAATTTTTATCACTTATATTACGCAATTTCTTATTCTATTAAATCGTGAATCGGAAGAAGTGGTTAATTTGTTACAGAGGATGTGACGGATTGTCCGGCTGGCCTAGATTTGTGATTTCAAAATTAATATAATTACAACTTGGCCTCTTTGACAAAAAAAAAACAACAATAAAAAACAGTAAAAGTATGATGTTCATACATGTATTGAAAAGAAGGATTTTAAATGTTTTAAAGAAAAAAATAATAGTTAATACAGTGCAACAGATTCGAATATGTACGTTTATTATCACTAATTATTACACAATGTTGCGTTTTGTGATGCAAACGTATCGCTTGTTATTGAAACAATTCACTTACTATTTAAATAAACACTAATTGATTGTATTAGCTCCGCCGATGTTGAAGTTTCAACATATGATTTATGGTTTAATTTTTTATTCAAAGATTTGACAAATAATATAAATGATTTAAGCTGATTGAAATCGGACCGATTCATTGTAATATTATGACAACATGTTAGACTGGATACACGACGTTAGCTGCTATTAATAAGCGGAGGAGAATTAAGCAACAAAAACTTTATGGTCTTTCTTAAACAACTAACGGTACATGCAAGCCAAGCATAAATAGGCAGTGTTGTACAGAAATACACAAAAACACAGAAATATCTACTTAAACCTCTTTATTATATCAGCATCGATTCAAATGGTTTTCTGTTATAAATAACTATTTTAAGTAAAAATGCGTGCGTAGATATACACTACTTTCAAACGTTGTTATTGAGCGCATAATAAAATTCTGGTATGTACAATTATTATAAAGTTGCATGGTACTTTTAGGTTCATATTATGTCTCACGACTAAGCAGTGCGTAAGAATGTAATTATTTATATAGTTGTATTATTAGAACTAAAACAAGTTGACGACCTAGAGCTGAACAATATGACTGTTATACAGAAATATATTTTTATTGATAACTCTTGGTACATATTTATAGATTCTACACTTGTTTCTATGCAACAGATATGTATGAATGAAATTGATTAAGCATGTGTGACAAGGTAGCGGTTCTTATAAGCATTTCAAGAATACAGCTAATTATTCGACGCACTGTTGTAACTCACTCTTGTAGAATTCGTCAAAAATAGATGAAAACACTGTAAAAATATTGAGTGACAAGATTTTTATGTAAACTGAGTTAATATCAAATAAGATTTTTTAACTTGATAATCTTTTGATACTCTGATCTCTTGGATGTCACGCGCAAAATTCAGAGAAAATCTATATGCGTATATATTAATAAATTTTAAATAAAAATAAGTTGTATTTTCGAAATTTGAATACGTCCCATAAATTGTGATAATTTATTCGTAGAATTTTACCACTTTTTGGATCTAGAGCCTTTCCAATTTATTGCCATTTATATATGACAATTCCATAGGCAGATTCAAAATTCTCCTCGTAAATAACGGACAAACAAATTGCCAGCGACGAGCGCCATACAAATGTGTCTAATGTCTGTCATTCAAATGAATAATGCATGCAGGTGGATTTAAAGGGGCAATGTTATGTCGTGATGGGAATTTTAAACAAATTGAGCGTCTACTCGGAATTCTTGGTATGGAAATTGTTTGAAATTCTGTTCCTGTGGCTTCAAGCAGAAGCGAAGAAATTAGTTCAGGGCACATATAGTTTTCGGAGTCACAGTTGCTTGATAATAAGTTATTCAGTTCTTGAAAAAAATAGTTATCCTTCCACAATCGGCCGACTGTCTTACTATTCAATACGAGGCGGGAAAATTTGATAAGACTTTATCAAACTTGATGATATTAAAAATAATGTATTGATAAAATTATTGCGTTATAAAGATGAGTGGAAATGTTATTTAAGAAAAAAATAGACATTCGTAGAACAGCACAAGTGCATTAACTTAGATCCTCATTATGTATAGACGACATAAACAGCTGCTGTTGTGTGTCGACACGCGCTTAATGCTCATGCTGGTAATATAAAAATGAAGATGAGCATTGAAAATCTGTTCGGGCGTTTTTATTATTATAGTTAATTGCGTAATTTCGTGTCACAAATCACAATACAGTATGTGGATCAATAAATAGACTAATTTGATAATGATAATTTCAGGTCAAAGGTGAGATGATCTAGCCCACACAGGCACTGTAATGTCAATTTTTATACACGTTACAAGTGTATTCAGCCTAATTATGATCGAAGGCAAGTAGTTAAACTTATTTCATGCGACCGTTTTAAAGTTAGAAAAAACTTATTCGGTTGTGAATGTTCTAAGTATTAATTGTTGTTGTTTTTGATTAATTTACCTATTGTTGGTCAAAACGTTTTAGGCGAGCTGTAATCAGACGAGGAATTTTTGATTGTAATTGCCATTTGTTTATATTCTTTAAAAAATACATGGTAATACATATTATATGTAGTATTTTATTTTGACTTGGCAATAGTATCTACATATAAGTTATAACCTATTGTTGTATAATGGGCAATGGTATCTCATCGAAGACATCATAACCAGAGTAATACAGGTACTAAGACTAGCTTAGTGAGCGCGTCAGTTCAGAAGATTTATTATAGTCACTTATGATGAAGATGACTTGTTTTGTGAAAATGGAATTCTTGTTAACCATAATTGAACATTCTAGACCGCGAGCAAGGACGTATTTGTCGTTTGCAATGTATACCGTGGAACTGTACAAAGTAATTTATATGGTTTTCATACTAAGTGTTTTTTTTTTATTGCAATGAATAGCGAGATGACCATGCCATTTGCCTGATGGTAAGCAATACGACCGCTCATGGAAAGTAGCAAAATCAAACAACACCATGAATTCCAAAGTAATGTTTGGCATTCCATTGCGCTCGCCATCCTGAGACATAAGATGTTAAGTCTCAATATTTCCAGTAGATACTCTGGCTACAATGTCCTTCAAACCGGAACACAACAGTGCATTTACACTGCTGTTTGGCGGAAGAAATAGAAGTGTGTTTTACGGGTAGCAGTATGGCATCAAAATTTAAAACAACGCATGATGTCTCTACAACGACTTAGCAATTCCTACAGGCTTCTTTTACAAAACGTGCAAGATCGTAAAATTTAATAGAGGTTATTTCACCTTAGACCCACAATGTGACACAAGTTTGAAACATAAACTTTTAGATAGTTTATGCGGCTTAGTATGTCGGACACGCATATCTTCGCTGTGATATCACGTAAAATGATGCAAGCTGAATTTATTATTCAGTTTTATGCTAGGAAAACGTATCTAGGCCTACAGATGCCGCTTCCTTTGAATTTCACTTTCGTTCGTTTCTTTGCGTAACCGTGTTTTCATTCGTGTGCACTAGTTACTGACCGCGACTTAGATTACAAGTGACGTAATTCTCTTACAATTGAAATTATTAAGCTGTTTTGTATGTGCTAATATTTTAAACTTTTATGGAGTGTTTCGCCTTGCTTATTCTTTTAACACTTAAAATAAAGTTGAAGTAGGCAAATCGTTAGCTTTAATGTAGCTCTATGTTACCTCAACATATTATGAATGTCTATGTCGGATTTTATTTTTCACGGAACCAATCTTTTTATTACGTTTCTTTTGTTAAGTATTTGTAATAACAGTAAAATATTTCATACATTAACCTTCTATTTTAATTGTGTTGTATAATTTTCAATATGTGTTTGATTTATTTATAGCTACTCCGAAATAAGTTTAGGCATTTCAAGGTGAAGCTATAGGTTATGATTGATAAAAATAGAAGTTGTATTAGCAGTTTTTTTTTTAAACAAGTGATATCTATTTGTCCTATGTAGTAATACTCTAAAACATAGAGACGGCGTATACACAAAAAGAGAACCTGTTTAATCCGGAAAAGCCTCAGTCATCAATATTGCATTCATCTCTTTTTAAGGCATTTTCTTATTTGATTGATAAATAAAAAAATAATACACCGAACAGTCGCATACATAGTCCTGACCCCACACTAAGATCAAGTCTTGTCTCGTGGGTATCAAGAACTACGAGAGACTTTCCGGTCTCACAGATACCCAGACCCGAAACAAATACCTGTGGTTCACAAAAATATTTGTTCCGGTGCGGGGATCGAACCCGCGGCCTCTCGTTTCACAGGCGGCGTTTAACTAACTGCGCTACGGAGGTTCTCAAAACTATATAGATTACATTATAATTTATATCATAATGATGCTCTAAGAAATGTAAAAGTACTCTGATGTTTATCGAAATTACAATTTGTTACACGTATTAGTGCTGGGAGATCGTTGTTACATCTCAAACGTCGGCACGTACTAAGCCTCGGAGGTATTTATGGACAATTTACCAGTCTAAGCAGGGAGAAGATGCAATTGCTAGTAATTATTATGAAAACATGGAAAATCAAGCATCGCACGCGAGCTCTACAACCGGTCGCGCTCTCGCTTATCGTACAGACTCGCTTTTATTTAGATAAATAGATAAATGCAGTACTGCGATATAATAGTACTGTTTCTCTAATTTCATACTAAACTATAAATTATGAATGAAATAGGTGTGTAGTACTGAGAGCTCGTTACTGAGGTTTGCTTATAGTTGGAGGTTATATTTCAACCGCAAATTTTCTTTCACTCAGTGAGTTCAGTTCTATACCTTTGTTACTACTCGTAGATGGTGTTTTAGTTCGTGTTTTAATGGAAATGTAACCCGACATTATTTGTAAAGTATACATACCTATACAGGGTATATCAAGACCGCGACTGAAAACGAAGCCACGTGGAAGTATTATTGATATCAAACACAATACAAGTAAAAATTTCACAAAATATTTTTGCAAACCATTTTTGCAAAAACTAGGTATTTGCCCCCCAAATACGATGATTTTAAAATACTGTAAAAAAACCGTCGCTGTTTTTGTAAAATTGTTAGTTGCATTGTGTCTGTAACCGCTAAAACTACAACCTGGCTTTGTTTTCCGTCGCGGTCTTGATATACCCTGTATATTATGCGGGATGAATTTGTATTTATTTATTTTTTAAGTAATTAAATAACCGTGTGAAAATTATGATGATATTTTATATGTATAATGGAAATTATATGTAATGATTTAAATATAAGTTTTATATTATTCTTATTCTTACGATTTTTTTTCTAAATTGATACATTGTATTTAAGCTTAATTGACACATATAAATGTACAAGAATACCCATTAACTTGGGAAATCAGCAAACTCTCAACATTCACCAGTAACCTTGCTGTACGTTCGATTAATGAATGAATTCGGGCAACTTACAATCAGTTTCATGTGAAACATCTATCGATTAAAGTTAATAACTAGAATATACTTATTGTCCGTATTTTCTGTATAATTATGTTATTGACGATTAAATGGATGATATTTACATAAATGGACTGCGATTTTATGTCAAATTCTCACCAGTAAACTGTCCTTGATTTTGCTAGGACCAGCATCGGGTATATTGTATTGTTATGTGACTAAATTGTTATAATCTGATGTAATAAAGATACTATAAAAAATAATCATACTAAGGTAAAGGTAGAAGAACATGACCAATAATGTAAATTATGTTTGATTAAATGTTAATTAAAATACCTGCAGTGACAACACTAAGTAATATTTTTAAGAAACGAAACATAATTTTACTCAAAAAACTAAAAAGTAAGCTAGTCGCCTATTTTTTAATTTTTGAACTACAAATACATTTTTACTTCATAAACAGCAATATTCATATATACTTACTCGTATATTAGTTGTAATGATCATTTATTATTTTCTCGACGGTAGAATAAAAGAGAGCTGGTGAAACGCAATGTCAGCGATGATTTTAGTGGAAGATATACATATCCAGTTGCATACTTTCGCGTGCAAATGATGCAATTTAAATGCTGTAGTTGCAATGAAAAATATGTACATCTGTCTAAAGTCTAGACTCTAGTCTAGCTAATAGTGCAGAAACATGTTGTATATGGTACTAAAGTTAAATAGTAAATATCAATTACAATGTTAATCAACAAAATGCATTACTAAGGGTGTTAGGTCTATTAGATCCTGGTACAATCAGCGGTATTATGGAGTAACTTAATGAGGTATTAGATATATACAGACACATTTTTCTTTGATTTATATGGGTTAACAATTTACAGAATTATCTGGACATTGTATTTCATACTTTCAGCAATTATAATACGATATACAATACTAATAGTATGTAATAAATAAAAAATAATATAAATAAATACACCCAACTGTCACATACAGTCATAACCCACTTTAAGATCAATTAAATCTTGTGTCGTGGGTATCAGAAATCATGAGAGATTTTTACGGTCTCACATCCACCCAGACCCGAGACAAATACTTATGGGCCACACAAAAATTTGTCTCGGTGCGGGGATCGAACCCGCAGCCTCTCGTTTCACAGTCGGCGTCTAACCAACTGCACCACGGAGGCGGTATAATAATGTAATAATATTATGGATTCCCATGCATACTAAATCGGTCTCTCACAATTAGTCTTAATACTCATAAAGAAAATATCGTACATAATGCAAGCCTTATTTATTAATTTCAATAAAACGAAACTTATTTAAGAAGTCTATAGCGTATATAAAAGTATAATATTCATAAAACATGCATAAATATTTAAATTAGGCAGATATAAGCCTTTTGTTGAAGCACATAATAAATTTACGCACGAATAATTTCGATTAAGTAATAATTATGTAATGATTTTTAGATTTTATTATATGCGTTATTGGTGCTTTTGTAAATTGATAAAAATCTTTTTTTTACGTTGTCAAAAACGGAACTGGCTTTTGTTAAATGAGTCACGCATTGTGTGTAAAAAAGCCATTGTCACCAATTTCTATGAAGTTTCTAGTTTCGATTCAAGACAAACTTTTTTAAGATTCAAGATTCGTTTTCTTTGTCATTTGTTGTTGGTTTCTAAAAAAACCGCTACGGTGCTATAAATGTGTTTTTACGGTAAATGAAACGGTGCTTCGGAGTATTTAAATTATGGAGTTTTTATGGACCCATATAAATATTTCTGCAGGCATGCAAATGTAATTAAATCATGCTGCTAAAAATCGGACAAGTAACGGTATATGGAACATCTAAAATTCCGTATGTGTTTCGTAAATCTCACTTTGCTGATAAAAAGCTAAACTTTCTTTTAATACAAACTGTAACGATGACTTGTTAAACCAGATGGACATTTACACGTACTTCTTTTGCTTTCGAGAAACAATATTTTGTTCTACCGACTGCTTAATTTGTATCTTAGTGTAATTTATTAGGTTTGAAATACGTGTATAAACAAGTAATAAATATTTTATTTTATTTTATTTTTATTTATTAGAATCTCCAACAAAGAATACACTTTACAAGCTTTGCTATTGTACTGTTGCAGTTTAAAAATTGTGTTTCTTCAATTAGAGGAGATCACAACATGCAATAGTACTGTACAACAGGAAAGAACTATGAAATAACTTATCCATACCTAAACTATCAATATAAAATTAAAATTAAATTAAAATTAAACAACAAAATTGAACGACAAAATAAATTATATAGATAATTTATATTATTAATATAGTAAACTACAGTTTTAAAGCTAAGCTATAATAAAAGTAATAAAACATATTTTTTTATTAAAAATTTCGATACGCGTGGCTGAACCTTCCGGTGTGTGAATTAATTTCGAATTAAATAACAGTGCTGTTTATAATTGAGCTTATAACAAATCGATAGAAATCAATATTACAATTGTGAGTAATATTCATTGGAGTGTAAACAAACGTGGACCATTATGGCATCAACAACGTTCTCGTACAACTGCGCCCAGCCTTGTCTCTCGTACAAACTAGAATTACACTCGTCTTGCTCTCGAGTTTGAACCTTATGCACTAGCAACGCAGCGAGCGGTATTGAGTTTCATAAATGTCGTGTGAACATTTTAGGCTTCGATGATTATTAAATGTTCCGTTAAATACACTTAAGGTATTACCAATATCAAGGAAAGTTATTACTGCACAATTCGACATCCTTTTAGAAAAACCACGTTAACCTGAATGCCGAAAACCATTGAAATCTGATCCTTATGGCAGCCACAATACAGCTCAGCGTTATTCGCCTAAAATGGGTACATGTGGGTAGACGAATTATACAAGCGATATATAGAGTTCTCTAATGTATCAAAACATTGTGTAAGACAGACACCGGATTTAGCTTGCGGTCGTATAACGCGAACCTTATGTGTATTTTGTAATAATGTTGTGTTTGTTAGCGTAATATGAATATGTGTTACCTTTCTTCCGCTTGGGCACCACTCTGACACCGAATGCAAGCTCAGTCACTAGGCACAAGGATAGAGTCAGTAAACAGTATCTTCCACTGCACCCCATTTTATCACACAAAGTCTGACGCCTCTGTTTCAGTTATACTATAAAGGCCTCCAACGGCTGCGCATTTGCCTGATGGCACGAGTTTTTTGGTATATTCCTAACACGAAACACGCGCACTGAAAAATATTTAAGTCGTCGGTACCGACGAACGCACGCTCGGCGAATGCACGACGAGCGAGTGAACCGCCCGACTACCCTATATTTTGACTTATAGCAATTTGGCAGTGCGAATTCCACTTGTATATAAAACCTTTCGCCGGCCCGGGGCGGGCGGTCATTGGTCGCGCGGCGGCGGCGCGTGGTGCGAAGGTGAAGGGAGCTGGAAGTGGCACCCCCCTCCACACGGGCTGGGGGAGGGGGGGTGTGCAGCCAGGGTCGGCAGACACTTTTGCTATCGACGGCGTACGCTGGGTATCATGCTGCGCAGGCTGTACCGTTGCACCGCGATATTTACGTCACACGCGCGCGCGCCGACCAACCGACACTGACGCGCTACTACTAGCTTTACCATTATTATTAGCATGTTTATTATAAGGATAATGCTTTGAAACCCTGAAACTAATCATTGTTACATTATACTTTTACAAGATAATAGACAAGGTCTGATGGTACTTCAAATATTATGGGCTTAAGACGTTGCTGACACCGGCACCTCGGAGCATAAAATGAAAAATGAAAATCTCAAGCGTCTCATCCCTACCTTTGAGCTTTCGTTGTGCATATATTAATCGATATTAATCTTAACTGCAGATAATTAAGAATCGGAAATTGCGCTCTACATCTTTCTTCCAATTCACATTTAAATGATTGCAAATGTTCCCAATTAACTACTGATAACATCATAAAGTTGTCACCGCATAACCCCATTACAACTAATATGCGTAATTATTGAAAAAAGTTTAATGGAGAATTAACTCCAACGCTGCGGAAGTACCGCGTTTAACATAGTGTTTACGAGGAATTCACATTTAGGAACAAATTCAACAGGTTTTTAAAAAAATAATAAAAGGCAGGAAATCTTTATAGCTTAGCCGTTTTTTCAATACAGCCACATATAAGTAAATGTATACGATAATAATGATGATCGTTTATTTTTTATTTAACGTAATAAGAAAGTTTTCAGATGGGTAGTCATCGTGAAAATGATGTGTTACGCACCTGCGCAACTTATGCGGCGATTAGCACTGAAAAAACAGCTTCATTATCGAAATTACCAGCAATTCGTTTTATTGCGTGTTCCAATCTCCTGTGAGGCGGGGTTAAATGTACGATTATTAGCAATCGCTTTATTTGCTTAGTATGTAATATCTATATAGTACCTTTAATTGCTGGGTTGACATTATCACTTACTAACGCTAGGATCTTAATCTACGACGGGGGACCAATATGTCTCAGCTGATTTATTTGCATAGCACTATAAAGTGACTAGAATGCGCCGTTGGGTTGAGCAGTGCAATCCAAATAAATAAATAAATAAAAAAAAAATGTTAGAGTATCCACCAACCGGACTCTGAGATAATGGTTTCTTAGATTTACGCGAATGTTACACATTGAAATAAAACTATTTTATACCGTGAGTCCGCCCCGTGACCACGAAAGCTGTAAAGTAATCGAAACGTCGGGAAGTTAAAAAATGTAAAAATTTAACCAAATCGCGATAAAATACATATAAAATAGTTTTATTTCAACGGACTCTGAGAGTTAGCCATAACGTGCCGGCCTAGTCGAAACCGAATATCTGTATATTGTATGTAGATTGGCTGCATCCGAAATGTGACTTTCTTTGGGTGGGTGGTTTTGAGGGATTCTCCATCATTGTGTCGGGTGATCGCTGACCAGGCGGAAACGAATGTAAAATGAGTTTGGGTCGCCGCCAATCTCACTCATCATAGCTCACTAAATCAACTACGGACATCTGGAAACAATAGTTGAATGTAATTTCTGTGGCACAAAAGGATTCTTACCACCGAACTTATTTCTTTGTAGTCGCATATGGGTGTACTATACATCTCGATTTAAACAAATCTCTCTGTTAACAAAAACGTAAAATTCTTCTTGTACGAATAAGATATCATATTGGAAACATGACTAACCTTATTGTGTAATTAATGTTACATATACTTCGACTAAATCCCACGCTAAAGTAGTTAGGCTAAATTATATTCGGAAACGGCGGATCTTGTTGCCCAATTCTTTTCAATATTAGGCTCAGCAAGGTTTTAAGCATTGAACTTTGATGACTCATCCAGTGGAAAATGAAACAAATTATATTTATTTCATAAACTTTTTAATAAAATATAGTTTAGAGCGAAGTAAATTTTGTGTTCATTCTCAATCCTAGTTGATCTTTCAAGTGTAAAGATCTATGGTCAAACGCTGGGTGACTGCCGCGAGCAACATGGACGTCTTCCCGGTCTAGTATTTTCTGTCCTGCGTTTAATGTAGGTACGTAATGATCACCCCAGTTTCAGCCGGTATATTCATTGGCACAGGTTAAGGTTTAGGAACCAGTCTGGCTGTTTCCAGGGCTACGGGCAAGGACTTATACCCTTTTCAGATTCCTTGAGACGTTAGAAAATCTTAATCTTAAGGGATGACACGAACTGGTATTCTATCTCCCAAAAAGATATTACTTAAAACTGTACGCGAAATCTACAGTGATAGAAATTTAAAAATTATTACCCGGCAAGAGAATCGAATCCAGGATCTCATAATTTCCGCTAAGTTAAGCGATCATTAGACAAAGCAACAATGTCGCACCTTATCAATGAATCAAAAATGTTAAAAGCCTACAAACGTGTTTATATCGTCATACCGTTACACATTAACCGTTCTACATTTCAAAACCTGTCTAATCGAATATTAAATCATGTGCTGTCGATCCCGTGTAATATATTTTTTGTTCATTGATTAACGCCGCGTAATATTATGATATGTGAAATATTAAATATTTGAACTACAATGAATATGTTTTAATGTAATTGGGATAGGCATGCTCGTGATAAAGGGATTTAAATTGCATGATAATTTCGCCAACTTTATACCGTTCTATCATTATAAAACTATAATTTAATTTATTTCTTAATTCTTACATTTTAAAATCTATCTTGTGTAAATATACTCGTACATACACACCAAAGGGATAGGCAAAGAGGACATTAGTACTAGCTACAGATCGCCGACATTTTTATTTCGGTCACAAATATAATAGAGACGTGACTGTAACTGGGATGGGCCTAAAATATCTTATTTTTATTGAGATTAATGACGAGGGGGCATGCTATTTGCTTGATAGTAAGCGATACGACTGCTCATGGAGAGTAGCAAAACCAAACAACACCATTAATTAGGTACAAGGCAATGCTTGGGATTTCACTGCGCTCGCCATCCTGAGACATAAGATGTTAAGTCTCAATATGTCCTTCAAAACGGAACACAACAGCGCAAATTTACACTGCTGTTTGGCGGGAGAAATAGACATTGCGGTGGTACCTACCCAGTACCCAGGCGGCCTCTCACATATGAGAGACCTACCACCAGAAATGTAATATATTTTGGAATCTTCATAAGTGTAATACACAATGCTTTGACAATTACACATAAAATATTCATCTTTAGGAATAGGTTGTCTGGAAAATATCGCTGACAGCGAAAAATCCATTTGCAGTCTAAGTATTTTATTTTGATGTTTTTATCTACAATAAAGTAAAAAAATAAATAAATAAATAGGTACTGCGTAGTGCGTGAAGAATTACTACATTTCCCTCTTGACAAGTGCCCTGCTCTCAAGATAAGAGTATCAATACACGGATATATTTGTTGAATGACAATAAAGTTGAACTAGTAGGAATGAACTTTTTTTGTGTTAGCAATATAGTATTGTTTCCAGTTTAATAATATTATTGACTATTGTATATGGTTATGGCAATGCTCTTCATTAAAATGTTGCAGCGAGTGTGTTAGTCAACCAAAATGTGTCTGAATTACAACATAATATGCTAAAATCAAATTAAAAATGCTTACGGCAGGTCAGTTTTAAATGTCTTAGGATGTTAGTAGAACGCTAATATATCTCATATTAATGCTTCTTTTTGTGATAAAACTGTTGTTTACGTAAATGATTATTAATGAGATTAGGAAATATAAACACAAATAAAAACGGCTCTCTGTATCGATACAACGTCATCTGACATATAAGATTATAAAAATGACGAAAATTAAATGAAATTCCGTCATTATTTGTGTCTGTAGCAGCTTTGGTGTCAAAAACTCCAGAGATGTGTCAACAATTCTGAATCTAAAGATACCAACTCTCATATCAAGGTCATCTGGATGAATAATAAAAATATGGGTTGTGTTGTACAAATTGTGTCATTTCGTAATAAAATGCACATTATGAAAAATTATATGTAACGATACATTTGGTCATATTATGTTTTCAATACGGATGTCGTTATTTTCCACATCCTGTGTTTATCATAATTTCTCTCGCGGGACTTCCTCTATTTACATAGTTTTGATTCTAACAAATCCTTTTCTAAACATTTATCGCTGGTGTTTTCCGTAATGTAGCAAATATCTCGTTTACATGGGCTTGTATTAATTATGCAAATGTTTTTCATTAGGTAATATACAACTGTGTTTTATTACGCTATTGTTATGGAATTCTTGTTTTCATGAAAGGCGTGAATTAAAGTTTGTTTAAGGCTTTACATTGCTTTTGTGTAACACAAAGTAACAAGGTACATGTTTTCGCTTTTAATTGTCATATATGTTTTTCATGCAAACTAGGTATATCGTCATACTGATTTTCGGTGGAGATCCCGGGCTTAGTCTCCTTATTTGGGAATTCAGATTTTCTTTATATCGATGTTGGCATTTCAGACGTTGCTATCTGTTCAGCACACAATATAATGTTTACGTTATTACGATAAATCCTTAGATTAATATTTATTTTTAAGCTCTGAATTAAAATAGATATTGGGATATTCTTTTGGTCAAAATAAGATAATATTACAAGATAGTTTTGCAAGATTTATAGTGTTAATTCTTAAACTAAACCGTGTGCTTAACATACATATAAGTTAGTGAGAAATTGACAATGTTTTCCTTCTTAATAATATAATTCCAACGAGCAAACGACGTGGAAGGTAATATTTTTCAATAATTATCCAAGCGTTTAATCTAGTTATTTTTTTTCAATGGTCGCGAATGAGAATCGGTATTACCTGTATGAATTTCCATTTTATATCAATTGGCGCTTTTTGAGGAAGGAAATAAATGCACCTAATTGTTCTTTATTCTCGAATACACGGTAAAGTACTTAAAACCATGGGTTTCAGATACCGTGTAGGACTTTCCAGTCCTACAACATTAATACCTATACTTTTACTCATATAGTATGTGTATAATGGCCGCCACATACGTTCAAGTGCGTTTCCGCAAACGCGAGTTTGCACCAGTCTCGAATCGAAAATTGAACGATGTTTGCGCACAACATACTGGTACAACACACACGTTACAGTATACTGGTGCAAGTTCAGACTTGCAGATTTATTTCGCTCCGTGTGTGACGGAACTCGTGATTCTAAGTAATCCTCGTTTCACAACTCGCTGCTGGCTAATTTTCATTCTGTAGTCTTGTAAGCTAATTCATTCAACCATATTTGAATTATTTTCGCTAGGGCCATATTTGAACAAAGTTAATTAGGTACTAAATCAAATTGTAAAAAAAAAACTAACAAATATGATATAATATGGGACATATAAACGATTGATTGTAACCAGTTTGAAGAAAGTAATGTACTACAATATATTATAATGAATCATTCTAGAGACAAAATGGACCAAGGAAGCGATATAACTACAAAAATATACAAGACGGTGCAAAATAAAGTTGCCCTTACTGTGGGAAAATTTGAATTTGTCATCCTGTTTCGCTTTCGTTGTAACCAAAGGTTGTAGCTGTGTCATAAAAACACAACACCGCTTTGGAATGTGTAACATTAAAGTCAAATAAATAAATTTATCGCATATTGATTTCTTAGACGTTTAAAGTGCTTAATAAAATAACTGATTTTACAATCTGCCTACGCCATGTGTTAGTATTTTTAATGCGATGAATTACAATCGATTCGTATTGAGTTATTGCAAAAACACTGATCGACAATCAGGTTAAGTGATGTTCGAACTCGTGATAAGAAGGGGCCATGTTAAGTGACAATGATACATTGCCCTTTTTGATAGTTTTCCTTAATATTTTGAAGTGGTAAAGTCTTGCTGTAGCTCAGTAAAGCTACAGTACAGTGTGTCTTGTTTTGTGTGTAGCCTGTGTATACCGGTCTTCGAGCAGGCCGACATTATTGTTTCGAACAAAAAATATGGTAATCTTTCGTTGGTTCTAACTTTATTCGGATTGCTTTCCATTTGCTATTAGGTACATTATAGTAAGTGGAGTGTAGTTTTTGGCATAATGAGCCTAAAACCATGCTAGATACAATGCAAATATCATCTGGAGTGTTATACTACATGGTCTTTGTAGAGATTATGAAGAATGTACGTGCCTTACGGCGTTTTTGCCATACCTATTACTGGAATCAAGTATAGCAGCTCACGTAATAGTTCCCATTTAAATGTAATAATTAATTGATCCGTGGTGCTTTACAGCTGACTCTTTGTCTGTAAAAGTCTTTATGCGTGGTTATTTACCTCTTAATTTCATTGTTTTGTCACCCGCTTTATTACAGAGGGAAGTGGACAATAATTTATTTCCACCTCCTCCTCGCTCAATATGATTGCCTATATAGCCTATATAAAAGCGATTTTTTAAATTTATATATAACTTACGGGGCGTTATTCACAGACAGGTTAAAAACCTATTTTAGTTATCTATCTAATGTTTTGTCTTCGTCGCTCAAACTGAATTCTAAAGTCTTTCGAAAGGGGCAAAACATTCGTTTAATAACTAAATAAAATCCGTCTATGAATAAAGCAGATAGACGCTGCCTTACTGCTGACTGGGCGACCTAAGCGAGCGTCTGGTACCACGCTCAGTGCGGCATCTATGTACTATTAGTCATGTATCTCCTAAACTTATAAAGTTCACATTCTACAACTTTTAATGTAAAATTAATGTTCTATTAGCTTTATTTTACAATAAAAATAATTAAAATTTTTACGGGCCAAATTATTCAAATTCTGATTTGAAACATTTACTTCCGGTTTAATATAAGAAAAAAAAATATAATTTCTAATCTCGATTAGAAATAATAAAGAACTGTATTTTAAGTACATAATCTGATGTATATAGTATTTTATTGTTAATTTCTTCAATTAAAAAAACCGTCTCCAAAAAACCCTTTCACTAACTTTTCCAATTCCTTCAACATCAATAACTCAAAACTATACTACATATGAAAAAAATATTCCGTGGGCACGTTCATACCCTCTAGGACTAAAGATAAACAGAACATGATCGAATTCTGGAACCTCGCTTTTTTTTTTTGTGAAATGCCCTTTATGTCTCATTAATTGACTTCACTCTCGTTTATCATTAAATTACATAGTCGAAGTGCTTTTAAGGCTAATATAACGAGAAAAACTATAGCTTACTTAGAACAATAACAAATTTAAGCTGTGATAAGAGTGAAGAATGAATAAGAACTTTGTATAATAGACTTGAACAGCTCCATGTTGAAGACAACAAGGCCGCTCCCCGTGATGACCAAGTCCTTCTGTGCGCGTGCGATCATAAATATTAATAGTTTTGTAACTGCTGGGTCCGACCACTTCTCCCAGGGCGCTGAGTATAAATCTGTACCTATTTCTTCACCAACCTGAAGCAAAAATTATTTCGATTTGTACTAGTTTCATACAAATGCACTTCTTTCGGACTAAAAAGGTCTTTTTATCTCTCTGTAGCAAATATCGGTATTCACATTGTTTGGCTTGTCTTTCAAATTGTTTGAGCTGCTTAATCGAAGCGGGTCGTAAGAACTTTATTTAAATGACCATTCCAGGATCATTTTACGAGATCGTCGCTGCTGAAGTAAGATATAACATGCATTTTGAAAATAAGGCAATGTAAATTATAATAACACAATAAACATATAATACAAACGTAACACACAAAAAATGTTCTAAATATATAGTGTAATTCAAGGCTTTCATTTAAATGTGCAATTTACTGTCGACAAGCCGTCAAAGTAGATCCGGTACTTATAAGAAACTCCTATTTCTTATCTCAATAATTATGCATTAGCACCTATCTGCTTACGATGTTATTATCCTTGTCAACATACAATGGATAGGAGTTAGAACATTTGAATTAATTGAACTACCTGCAATGATTTAACTGTCGCCGCCAGCTGTTGGCCAGCGGGATGATGAATTGAAATAAAAGAAATAAATTACGTTACCTTAGTCAAGGTGCTTGCGTAGTGACAAGGCAAATAGATGTGGAGCACGCCAACCAAACCGAACATCGTGTATTTGGGATCAATACGTTGCAATAGATATAGCATGTATAAATTAAACGAGATCATAAAGGAGGTCAGCATGAACACTGCAAATAACCATGGCCCATATACACTTTGCATTTCTTTGTAAAATTTGAGGGCATCCTGGTGGTCTCTGATAGCTTCGTTCACCAGTTTCCGTAACTCGTAGCAATTTTGCGCATCCGTAAATGCTCTGTGCACTTTATGTGTCACCAATTTCAGTTTCATCCGCAAATGTGTCGCGGCAATGCAAAAGGAACCGTCGAATCCAGTGTAATTCGGTACCAAAACAACACATTGAATACAGTTGTATGCAAACATACATTGAAAGAACGGCGTTTCACTCTGAATATCTTGCACAAATATGAGTTCCATATCGTGGACCATCAATCTGGTGTACGCGTCCGTTTGAATACTTTCAATGGACATACAAATCCCAGCGTAAATCGGAAACTGTGCACTCAGCACCGTCGGTATGAGTAACCAGGATACCTGAGCGATTTTACCATCCTTTATATGGGCTTCACAGATTTCTTGATAGTCCTCATCTATATAATTCGCTGCCAATAAATCACTAGACATTTTGTGCAATATTGCAGCGAAATTCTTTGTCGCATAAATAACATAGTATGTCTTAAAAAAAAATAACATGACAACGACAGCTAAAGTCATGTTTCTTGCGAAATTGTAAATATCCAGCGTGTATAGGCATTTAAATGTATATGTTACAAACCAAAACATTTGACCACCGTTGAACACGATAACTAGTGTAATGATAATAGTTCTCTTGGTTACGTTAGATCTGTTTGGATAGAGAAAAGCGAAAGCCAGTGCAAAAGCGCATAGTGAATACGTTTCCTCAAACACTTTGAATTTTTTCACGAGTGCCTTATCGGTTTTTATCTCCATCTTTTACGTTACAACAACGCAAGTTTCATCGTGAATGACTTCGAATGCAAAGTCACCCGCTACAAGTGTCGCAACGTTTTATTTTTCATAAATACTCTAATGGAGCTAATCGCATTAAAAATTGTTAGGTGCATTTTATAAGTGCTAAATTACCCACACGTCTCAATAATCGCAATAATGTAATGAGTCTCGGTAATCATTTTACAATTTTCCTTTATTTTCAGGTGCCTATTACTCATCCATATCTAGAATTATTGAACAACCACACGACTTAACACTTAACAGTTATCGCACTTATACTTTTACGCCTTCATTAACATATTACGTCTATGTTCTATCCGAGTAAGCGTGAGTTTTACTTTTTATGCTTTTTCTGTTTAAAATACAAGTTTTTTTGCTCTTTCTGTTTTGGCGTAAATTTCCGCTTTTTACTTCATATCCATTAATTTACTCGCTGACTATTTGGTAAATCAGTCTTCTTTTAAATCCATCCCGTGGTTGATGTAAGACATTGCTGTGGACCAACTCCTAGAGGGTTGTGGTTGCATGCTCACGCGTATCCCACGACCCCTGTTTTAAAGGATATAGCGGTATATTTACGGGGTTTTAGTCGGTACGACGTTCTAATGTGTATTAGAACGGTGATCCCAACATACCTATATGGATCCGTAAAGGGATTTCCTAGTGTAACAGCTCCTCACCATTTTTATATTAAGTTGAAGGTACCACCGCCAAACAATACCGACGGTGGGGAGTTGTTCGAGAGTATAAAAGGAGTAACAACCAACAGCAGAGCTCAGTCGTCATTTTGCCGCCGTGACGTGATGTTGTTATTAATTATAAATTAGTGAATCATTGTAATATTTATAATAAAAGTAAAAGTGGAATATATCTTGTTTTAATAACTTCGCATATATAAAAACCTGCCTTAACCACGGTTACAACTCAGAAGTGGGACACCAATCCTCTTCAATATGAACGACGAAGATCGGGACTTGGAACGGAGTTTATCAAAAAGCCCGCTGTTGCAGAAAATGACTACGAAGGCAGTTGTACATCATCAACCACGTATGAACCAAAGACCAGATAAGCCAAGACACAGTCCTAAAAGAATGCTGGTCACACCAAGACGCAGCAGCAGCCAAAGTAGCGCCTCGAGAAATCTCCACAGAAACCACGACTGGGACAATGATAAAATTTACCGTCTAAGCCGTCAAGGAAGCCGCACTCGGGGCAATAATAGGATACGCGATGTGGGCCATAGTAGGAGCCCGGATCGAGGTACCAATGAGACTGATCACCTCGATCATGATCAAAGTCGCACTTGGGGCAATAGTAGGAGCCGCAAGCGAGACAGTGATGGAAGCCGCGCTTGGGGCAATGGCAGGAGCCGCAAGCGGGGCAGTGATGGAAGCCGCACCTTGGGCAATGACCGGAGCCGCAGTCGCGACGACACGAGTCGCGATTGGAGGCGTGAGAGGACTCGTGATCTGAGTCTTAGTAAGAGTCGCGATCGGGGCAATAAAAGAAGCCGCGATTCAGGGCATGACAAGATCCTCGATCTAAACTATGAATGGGTCAATGATTGGAGCCATAATCAGGGTAAAATAACCAGTAGTGAAAAAAGCAGTGCAGATAGGCATCGGATAAAACTCTTACGCAGTCATACGCGCAGCCGCAGTCCAAGAGAATACCGTGGAACATGTGATGACATAGAACAACAGAAGCAACGCTTGCATTCTAAGGAGAGACAATTGAAGAAAGAACGGCAACATCTTAGAGAACTGGAACATCGCAACCAACACCGAAGTTCTGGAGAATACCATCCTGGAACTGAACGGTCCAGGTCAGATTCAGCCTCTATATTTTTTAAGGAACTCTTGTCTTCATTGAAGGCAAAAGGAAGCGATAGTTTCCCTATTCTTAATGTTGTACCCGAGTTTGATCCATTGCAAAAGGAACAGTCTATCACTACTTGGCTTACAAAAGTTGACGAGTGTGCCGAAATATACAAATGGACCGAACGGCAAACGATACATTATGCGTTGCCCAAACTCGCTGGCCATGCAAAGATATGGCATCAAGGGTTACCCACTCTGAAACATACATGGCCAGAATGGAAGACGCTTCTAAGAGAATCATTCCCGGCAACTGAAAATTATGCAGAATTATTGACCGAGATGCTAAACACAAGAGTACGGATTGGGGAATCCCTTGAACTGTACTATTTTACAAAAATAAGTTTATTGAACCGCTGCAAGATATTTAAGAAGGAAGCCATAGACTGCCTTATACATGGCGTAGAGGATAGAGGGATAAGAGTGGGCGCCCAAGCGGCTAATTTCGAAAAACCGGAACAAGTTTTACATTTTTTTAAAAGTCTAAAATTACAAATAAATGATGTAGAAATCAGAAAAGATAAGAAACCACCTAATTATAATATAACAAACCGACTGCTCAATAAAACTGATCTTAGTAAGCAATTTACGCCACGACGATACTCTGATAGCATAATTTGCTTCAATTGCAAGGAAAAAGGCCACCCAAATTCTAAGTGTCCAAAGCCCATAATCAAATGTTCGTTTTGCCATTTGATTGGTCATACGTCAACCGAGTGCACCAAGAAAAACTCGAAGACCGAGTTAAAGGATAACAAAGTTATGAAAATCCTTTTAGAGGACAATTTAAATCCCACACGGGAGGGCTGCAATGATACCTCGCTCAGATATGCTCATGACAATTCAGCAAGTATATATAGAATGACAATACACGTCAATGGAAACCCAGTATTCTCACAGATTGATTTGGGTAGTGAAGCTACTTTAATTCGGAAAACAGACGCCGAAATATTAAACCTGCAATGGACAGCTGTCATTGGACCCTTGCTAAGAGGATTGGGAAATGTGCCTTACACACCATTGGGAAAGACACAGGTTGTTGTGGAAGTACAAGACGTCGTTGAAAGAGGCATTGAGGTGTTTATTGTTGACGATCATCTTATTAATACTCCGGTCCTCTTAGGACATACCTTCACTGAACGGCCGAATGTACGCATTATAAAGACTGCGTCAGAGCTAAGATTTGAAACTACAGACCAAGATGGCGAATACAAACTTTTACTCCGAACAAATCAAGACGTGATTATAAATCAAGGAGAAATGAAGGCCGTGCAGGTTACGTCGAATGATAAAATTAGTGGAAGAATTTACATCTGTGGTTCAGTGAGAGGATGTGTGGGATATGAACACTTGCTGCTACCAGGAGAATACGAGATTCAGGAAGGCACATGTTCGTTATTGATCCAAAATTTAAGTACAAATCCGGTTAGAATCTCGAAGGGGACATTGGTTACTCGTGCCAAATATTTAAGTATGGTAAAACACATTTTTAACGTCGTAACTGACGAGAAGTTAAACGAATCACTGGCTCATACTGGCGGCCAACTTACTTTCGAAGAAAAAGAGAGCTTGAAAAGATTACTGTATAAATACAGATTATGTTTTTCCAATCATTTATATGACTTGGGGTATACTAACGAAACTGAAATGGTAATTCAATTAAAAGACTCTAAACCAGTAGTTTATCGGCCTTATCGAATGTCGCAGTCGGAAAGACAGCAAGTACAAACTATGGTGAGCGAAATGATGAAGTGTGGAATAGTTCGTGAATCCAAGTCACCCTATGCCAGTCCAATTGTGCTGGTACAAAAGAAGTCCGGCGAAAAACGTCTCTGTGTGGATTACCGCGCACTCAATAACAAGACCAAGCGTGACCATTACCCTCTGCCTAGGATCGAAGACCTACTAGACCGACTATCAGGGCATACTGTGTTTACAACACTTGATTTGGCGTCAGGCTATCATCAGATACCTATTGCGGAAGAATCTATAGAGAAGACTGCGTTTATTACACCGGATGGACAATACGAATTCACCCGTATGCCCTTTGGTTTGGCAAATGCCCCAGCGGTATTTCAAAGGGTTATGCACAAAGTGCTGGGCAAGATTAAGTACGTAATCATCTATATGGACGATATCTTAATACCGGCCGTCTCCGTCGAGGAAGGATTGAACCGATTAGAAGATGTGCTAAACGTAATACTGGAGAGTGGCCTCACACTGAAGAAAGAAAAATGCAGTTTTTTTAAAGAAAGGATTGAGTTTCTTGGATTTGAGATCAGTAAAGAAGGGATTAAACCTGGACAACAGAAAACTGAGGCTGTATCAAGATTCCCAACGCCAAATAATCAACATGACGTCCGAAGATTTTTGGGTTTAGCCAGTTTCTTCAGAAGATTCGTTAAAGGTTTTGCTCTAATAGCAAGACCCTTGACAGCCCTTCTAAAACAAAATGTTGTCTGGGAATGGAGTACTGATCAGGAAACTGCATTTCAAACCCTAAAAGAGCAACTAGTAAAGCGACCAGTATTAGCGTTGTACGAGCACACCGCGGAGACACAGTTACATACAGACGCTAGCAAACTGGGCCTGGCAGGTATCTTACTACAACGTAGTGATTCAAAGCATTGGCGACCCGTCGCATATTACAGTCGACAAACGACCGCTTATGAGCAAAAACTACATTCCTTTGAACTAGAAACGCTGGCAGTAGTGAGTTCACTTAACAAGTTTCGAGTCTACCTTCTTGGCGTGAAGTTTACAATTGTTACTGATTGTAATGCTCTACGGTCAACTTTTACGAAGCGTGATCTTGTTCCCCGCATTGCAAGATGGTGGATACAATTCCTGGAGTACGATTGTGTTATAGAATACCGAGCGGGAAACAAAATGGCACACGTTGATGCACTGAGCAGGAGTCCGATTTGCCACGACGAAGGTCAACTTCATACACTAGATATCCTTACAATTAACATCGACGATTGGATTACAACTGTACAATCAGGAGACCCCGAAATAAAGCTCATGAGAGAGATGTTGGAGGATCCTTTGACTACGAAAGTTGCCGACGTATACAAAAACTACAAGTTGAAAAATGGCCGTGTTTTTCGGATTATCGACGAGAAGACAATACGCTGGGTCGTGCCGAGAGATGTCCGATGGCAACTACTAAAGGCAAATCACGATGATGTTGGCCACTTTGGGTTCGAAAAAACCCTACAACGTCTTCAGTCTTACTACTGGTTCCCTAAAATGCGCCGTTTTGTAAAAAAGTACGTAAACGCTTGTTTTGAATGTGCTCACCATAAAATCCCCGTTGGAGCTAAGCAAGGGCAACTACATCCCATTGAGAAGGTGGAGATCCCATTCCATACTCTACATGCTGACCACCTAGGACCGTTTGTACGCAGTAAGCACAGAAATTCATATTTGTTAGTGGTTGTAGACGCTTTTTCAAAATATGTTAACCTCACCCCAGTTCGTAGCACCAAAACCAAGGAGAGCATAAAGGTTTTTAAAAACCTCTTTAGTTATTTCGGTACCCCTTCTCGGTTAATAACAGATAGGGGAACCAGCTTCACAAGCAAGAAATTTAAGGATTTCTTAAAAAAATTAAATATCAAGCATATTTTGAATTCGGTTGCTACGCCTCGTGCAAATGGACAAGCTGAGCGATACAATCGCACTATCGTCTCTGCCCTTGGAACAATGATGCACGGGAAAAACCCAGACAAATGGGATGAATTCATTCAAGATATACAATTGGGTATCAACTCCGCCGTACATGAAGTAACCAAGAGAGCCCCTACGGAGCTATTATTTGGCAAGAAGATAATCAATCCGGCACAAGGAATATTTAATGATATTATAAATGATGTAGGAGGAGGTGTTGTAGACAAAAGCTTAGAAGCAATCAGAGACCAAAGTAAGATTTTAATTAATAAACATCAAGAAAAAAGTAAGGAGAGGTTCGACCGGGGCAGGAAAAAGTCCCCAAACTACAAGGAAGGTGACCTCGTACGAATAATAAAAAACATACCTGGAGGAACTGGACAGTCAAAAAAACTCGAACCTAAATGCCAGGGACCTTATAGAGTGAAAATGATACTACCTAATGATCGTCTCGTAATAGAGGATACGCCATTGACAAGGAAAGGAGGAAGACGTTACGAAGGAATTATGTCCATAGACAAAGTGTTCCCGTGGCTCGCTTTTGGCACGGGCTCGAAGGACGATACATGTAGCGGCAGTAGTTCAACAGAAGATTAGAACCTCTCAAGTACAGCCGTCACGTATAACTAGACAGATTGATTATAATACATTTTAATAAGGATAATGTCTAGTTGATATGAAGTCAATCGATTGGATAAAAATGTCGCAAGATGATTAAAACGCATGTTTCGAATGTAGTGCTGTTTAGATTAGAAGATCATGATGAAATAACTGCTACCACGTCAAGGCACTCAATGGCGTGACGAACAGTTCTCAAGACTGTAACGAAGGGACTCGCTACAAATCGGATGGCCGACTGTAACAGCTCCTCACCATTTTTATATTAAGTTGAAGGTACCACCGCCAAACAATACCGACGGTGGGGAGTTGTTCGAGAGTATAAAAGGAGTAACAACCAACAGCAGAGCTCAGTCGTCATTTTGCCGCCGTGACGTGATGTTGTTATTAATTATAAATTAGTGAATCATTGTAATATTTATAATAAAAGTAAAAGTGGAATATATCTTGTTTTAATAACTTCGCATATATAAAAACCTGCCTTAACCACGGTTACACTAGGGTAAGAAAAAAAAAAAAAAGACATTGCTGTAGAGCGATAAGAACGCATTTGTACTTTGTTTTGTTATTGTTTCTGTATTGCGTATTTTTGTTCTTAATTAGAAATTTGTACAATAAAGATTTAAATAAATAAGTTACTTGTTTGAACGGTTGTCATAGAAACTAAGACTAAACGAATAGACATAAATCTAAGTGTTAAAGAAATGGACTTCCTGATTGATCTGCTGTATCGATGTATGTGTAACCGTATACTTCGATAATTAGTGCCATTACGAATCTAAGTGAATGTTGTTCAGTCTGGTTTTACGACATGTGATCGTTAAATAGTGACTTTCAAGGGGGGTGCTCGAGATTTTACAAACTCGAGTATTCGCGGGCATTTAGTTACGTAATACCATATAATAACTAGGTGACACCGAATTTTAAGAGCAAGGGCTTTCGAGCGGCTGATTTCTTAACTTAATCAATGTCCGATAAAATGTAAATTTCAGTGCCTACTACAGTAATGAATGTTTATCTGAATACACGTAATTACATACATATATTTCACAACTTTTTAACGTTCCGGTTTAAATATTATAAATATTGAGATAAACGAATAACTTGATATCAAGTGGTCATTGATTGAAGTGACACACCTTATTTCTTAACACGTGATACGTGGGAACATATTTTAGAATGAAATAAATTCGCTGTTACATTCGTGACACGTAATTTAACCGTTGAAGCAACCAACATAAACGAAAAGAAGGGAAGTTATGCCCTGACTTAGCATTATAATAATTATCGGATTTTAGATAATGCATTGAGACTAGGTACTGTACTTAATTCAGTTTAGATTTATTTAATTTGTCTTAACTACCATACAATCATTTTTTTATTCTTTACATATCTACTCGTATTTAGATGCTATCGTTCGCTCTACCAGCAGTACATGTAGACATATTGTAGTTTTCATTTCAATACGCAACAATCGAAAGTAAAGCAAGATCTACTCTCAAACCATTGAGTATGAAAAGATGGTATCTTTACAATAAATTCTCTGTGCAAATTGTGCTCTAAGTAGCAACACGCAACCTCGCGTGCGGCGTGTTCCGGCGCGGCCGCCGTCTGTTGGCTAATGTGGAGGAAACTGCAGTTTTTTCATGACCTCACACGCCCGCAGCGCTGTCTCCCAAACTGGGGGTTCCGTCACAATTTTATTTATTGCTTTTAATTGAATCCACATATTAATTTTACTAATTGCTAATATAGACGGAAAAACCCTCGACAATTTAAAGTTATCTGTCATTGGTTATAGGATATTGTTTTTCGTATGGTTAGTGACCATAGAAACAAGAATAATACTCAACATACATAATATATGTCCTCGATATTGTGCCACATTTCAGGATATCACTGTTTGGTCAGATGACGCTCGATATTGATAGATATTCCTGCATTTTATATTATTTTGTCTGGTATATTCACCATGCCGTATCCGTGCCAGTAACAAAAATTAAATATTTGTGTGTATTCCGAAATTGTTATCTAATGTGGGATTTGTTTTCTTTTAATGAGTACCAAAATATAAAAAGATTAAGACATATCTACACCAAAAAAATATAAATAGCAACCTTATCGCTTTAGGGAACGTCTTGCATATACGCATTAGCATGACGAGAACATAAGGAAAATATTAATTGTAATTGTGTTTAAGTCTTCATCCCTAATTTTTCGTAGCGCGAGTATAAGGTTGAATAATTAATTGCATGTTTTCATAATAATCAATTTGGATCTATCAATGTTTTTTTAAACACCTCGTTAATCAATAATTAATCATAAGGGTTATCGAAAAAAAAACCAAGGTAGGAATGTGTGATGAATCAACTGTATTAAAAATAAAATATATTTGATTTAAGACTAGAAAAGGTTCGACTTCCTTCCTCAAGGGCGCGGCACGAATAATTTTCAACCTAATTTATAAATTTACTAGTGCGTGCCATCCCTCGTCCGTGTACGTACAAAGTAATTAATATTTCCTCTATTATCAACACTGCACAGCGGACATACACATTTTTAAGGATAAAACCTGAAATAATGAAGGATACTTTGTGACTGCCTGTTTCATAGATTATTTGTGGTGAATACTTACCCTTCATATAAGTACTTTATAGTATTGTTATTATAATAAAAAAATCATTGTCGTACACATTAGATTTCAAATCAACACGCAGTTTAATTTATGAGGTAGAAGTGTACATTTACGGTGGAAATTATTGGAAATAGTGAACTTGCTTGTAAAGAATGGTGTGTAACATTTAAGTACGAGAAGATATTCTTGCCATGGTCCTGATTACTAGCCGGTTCGTAGACGAACGGATGTAGCCAAATGTAGTCGGAAACTAAGGCAATAAATGCAAATAAATAAATACACCCAACTGTCACATACATAGTCTTGACCCCACCCTAAGATCGAGTCTTTGGTCGCGGTATCAGAAACTACGAGAGACTTTTTGGTCTCACAAACACCCAGACCCGAACCAAATTCCTATGGATCACACAAATATTTGTTTTGGTGCGAGGGTCGAACCAACTACGCCACGGAGGCTGTATAAATGTCTACTTTAATATACTTTAAAATGGCTGCTATATTCTAAAACCAATAAATACTTTTCAGATGACACAGAAGTTTAAAATAAACATAGTATTGCTTTATAATTAAACACTGACTCAAACACTGAATTATTCGGTTTAATATTTGATTTCTTGAATATACATGAACAGAGAGGTAATCAAGTTATTCATCACAAATGATTATTGTTTATCAAGCTTTTATTACAGCAATTTGTTTCAGATAGGTCACACACAGCGTTGGCATGGGCGCAAGCCAAAACTATTAATTAAATTGAAAATGTTCACAGGTTACTCATAGCTTTCAAAGGTTCTATTTCAATTTATTGTTATTTGAAGGCTGTATCAGACACGTATTTAGAATTGGTCTATTTGATAATTTTACATTGGTATTTGCGACTGTATTTTAGTCTTTCTATTCTATTAACATATTTATGACACGAATTATTGCAGTTCCGTGCGGCACTTTTTATTTGCAACTGTGGAATATTCTGTATATTTAAATATTCACGATTTGTCGACGTTTAATTACCTTTATTATTAATTACTGCAGTAATTAAATCGCTCACACTAATAATTTTATGCCGAATTAGAGCAGTGTATGTTATTGGTTCCTTTCGTGCTTTTAATTTTAATATTCCCATTATTTATATAAATTAGGTTTTCATTTTAAAACAATAAAATATGTGGTACTTATACATTTATTTATTCAAGTACGCTTCTGTAAAAAAAACCATTACACCGAACTAATATACGCACTTACACGATGTTAAACTTGTACTTAATATAGGTGCTCGATTAATAGACACCACTTTAAATGTTCGAAGCGGTAATTACTGTCACAATATAAAATACAGTATGATAATTGGAGCCTCATTATTATTGACAGTCTGGGATAATAACTTGCCTATTTTTATAGAGCGTTGAACAAAATATACCTTAAAAGTGACGATCCATTTTCCATACATATAAACATAAATCCACGCCTTTATCCCAGAAAGGGTAGGCAGAGGCGCTACTAGGACACCCATATTTGGCCTTGTAAGTTCCATCCCACGATTTGATAGAGGGCGAGCCTATCGCAAAATCGGGCACAAATTCCTGACTCCAGGCTGATAATTAATAGAAAAATCCAATATCACTTTCCCCCACCCGGGATTCAAAACCGAGACCTCAGCTTTGTAACCATGCCGTAGTACAACTACGCCACCGAGGCATCCGATTTCCAGATTGGGTAAAATGTGAGATTTCTTTATAGAATACGATTGGATGAATTAGTGGCATTGTCTCTAGCGGCCAGCTGTTATTAGGCATATTCCATTACAATAAGAATAAAACTGATAAATCCTGATCCTCTAGGTATCCCTTTGGTAGTCTGGATAGGTAAAAAAGAAATATGTAACTGCTGTGGTGCGAATCTTTAACGATCGTTATGTCTAATGTATTTTCAAGGCAAATTAAGCATATTTTGTTCTTATATTTTAGATAATCGACCGCAAATCTAGATGCGTGTTCGCGTTATCTTACGTCGCAGAGAACATAATTTCATTATTTGACTGCTCAGTCTAGTTATATAATTTTATATTCCGATGAAAATGGATAGTTACAATTCGGATTCCTATTTAAAAGTCAGAGGTAAGAGCATTGATGTTCTGAAAAGACATTGACCCTACTCTCCATTTAATTATGTCCTGGAACACAACTTATTCGAGTTGAAAACTCTGGCGTAATTCAAACCGTGTATAATGAGCTCGCAATGTTAGCGGTTTCGAATATTTTTCCGTTAGCAACTGTTGTAGACTCACGGAGAAAATACCATTAGTTGTGAAAGTAATACGTGAAAATCTTTTATTGAAATGTACTTTCTATAGGTTTTACTTTAATTACCAAAACAGTGATAGAAACATCACAAACTGGTTTGTGGATTATGAAATCTTGTGTTACCATACTTAAAATACTTTCGTGGTTACGTATTGACGAAATGTTTAAAGAGAAACAGCTTCCTTGTCTTTAGGAGTGTGTTTGCTTGTCCATTGCAATGTTTTCAGACGTAAAGAAATTGTATATTTCTTTGTGGGGTTTTTATAAATTTTTTGAACAATAAGGAACCGAATAAAATTTCAAGTAACACCCAAACGCACCGATTACAAAATTGAAATGAGATTATTGTTTACAAATACATTACTATGCAAGATGCTTTTTAAAATTAAATACCTATTATTTTTAAGAAATGAAATAATGCAATATATTTCTCAAGAAATGTATGACCTGCGGGTTATACACCTGAATATTCAGAATCGTTACAAATAAGTCATTGTACAGCTACTTTTTTCTATTGAATTTCGTAAATTCGATGCAGTTTCAAAATGACGGCGAAAACATTTTTTCAATCACCATCAGCGGTTAGCGAATGTGTCATATTTTTAACCAAATTTTATTGAATGTCTTTTTAAACGTTTTAAGTTTGAATGACTAAATAATTATTTAGCACTTAATAAATAAAATACACCCGTCAGTATTTTGAAGTTTTATCGTTATAAACCCGTAAGCTTTATTAAAATCTGATAAATGTAATGAGAGTCTCAGCTACTTCATCAACTATTTGGTTTTGTACGGCTGTCGTACAAGCTTTACACTACTTAAAATATTTGGCTACGGAACTGGGGATTCACTATGATTAATAATAATGGTTATACCTGGTTATTTTGCAAATTATTGATAATTTTCATAATAACAGAACGTATTTACCCGTTCAATGGATGCAGTCATTCTAGAGCACGGAGCCAAATGTCGTGCAGTTAATTTCGGTAAGGTTGCCGGCTCAATATTAGTGTTTGACAGCGATCAATTGCGTGATACCAAACTGGGAACAAAGACTGACGATGGCTACTTTTTTACTCGGAGTTGGTATATTGTAATATGCACTAGCGATTATAAACGAATAAAAATATTTAATTATAGCAAAATATTTATACATATACAGAAAATTGAAATAAAAGAATTTTATCTGATAAAATAACATAATTAATATTATATTTATTTACTGACAAATAGGCAGAACAATGCTTTTTTGTATAACCCTGTTTGTATTATTTGTAATTTGTATCCCATTAACTATTTAACTATTTACTTCCCTCTATACATATCTTTCAGGTCCTGTCCAGTAATACTGGTGGTAGGTCTGTCATATGTGAGAGGCCGCCTGGGTAGGTACCACCGCAATGTCTATTTCTCCCGCCAAACAGCAGTGTAAATGCGCTGTTGTGTTCCGGTTTGAAGGACATTGTAGCCAGAGTAACTACTGGACATATTGAGACTTAACATCTTATGTCTCAGGATGGCGAGCGCAGTGGAATGCCAAGTATTGCCTTGTAATTCATGGTGTTGTTTGGTTTTGGTTTTTTGGTACTGTCCATGAGCGGTCGTATCGCTTACCATCAGGCGAATGGCAAGCTCGTCTCGCCATTCATTGCAATAAACAAAATAAAAAAAAATAAAAAGTCCGCTCCCGCATTAACAATGTGAACAGGACATTACTATAATAATTTTGAATCAACGATTGATTAGCCGCTCTAGTGATTCAATCGTGACCTCATCATGACAGAATCTTTGCGTGTAAACTGCAGCTAAGAAAATTCTGGCGGGATTTTATCAGTTCCTTATGTCCGTTTAATAGTTCAAGGTTTTTTAGAAATTGGTCTAGTTCTATTTATTGTTTTATTTTAAATATTGTCATTCAATTTCAATACAATTTAAGTTGAATATAATATTCTTACCAATAGGTAGATTATAGCTAATTATTGCCTTAATTTCCAGGATAAAGTTTCCCGTCCAGCACATTTTATGGGAGTTTGATGGAATTGATGGAATATGTAAAATTATATACAGAATTTATAACTATTATTCTACATATTTTTTATGTTTGAGATGCTACATAGGTGTACAACAGCTGTGCAATAAATTCCAAGACACGATAGACATCAATACAAGCATACAAGGACGTCTAGGATGGATGAAAAGCTCGGCCACATAATGTCTGAGCGGGCGGCGTCGCGCGGGTCTAGTTCTGAGGACAAGTTGAAAGGCAACATCAACACGTATGTATATGATTTGTTGTCCAGGTCAAGTTGATTTGCATCCGTCGCGATTGAGCCATAACGGACGAGGATGTGTCGAGAATACGACACTTCTAAGATGAATAGAATTTTTATTGTGATAAGGTGAAAATAACGTTTTATTTAACAAAAGAAGAATTTGATTTATTTGAAAACTTCTGTGTTTTAATCTTATTTACTTTATGTAGAATATTTTTCTATAGGTCTAAAATTTTTATTATAATTTATTAAATAATGATAAATACACCCAACAGTCACATACATAGTCCTGACCCCACACTAAGATCGAGTCTTGTATCGTGGGTATCAGAAGCTACGAGAGACTTTTCGGTCTCACAAATACCCAGACCCGAAACAAATACCTGTGGATCACACAAATATTTGTTTCGGTGCGGGGATCGAACCCGCGGCCTCTCGTTTCACAGGCAGCGTCAAACCAACTGCGCCACGGAGGCTGTATTATACCATAAGTGGTAATAAGTCACTACACAGATACGCATTGCGTCAGGTTATTGACGTGATACTAATCATTTTAGGATGCCAGCAATAGTCATGAGAATAATACAATTTATGTCCTAACACAAATATAATTTTGCGATACAAAATTCACCGGACAGGAAACTATTATGTCGTATTTCAACAAGACCCATTGTTCTCGTTGATCTGCTGCATTATCTGCAATCATACAGTAGACAGAGGTAAAAGCGGCAAATGAGTTTCCATTATGATTTTCCGGCCCCCTAGCGTTCGGCTTAGTAATCTTATTCAGAGGTCAACCATGGGGTCAAGCATTGACATTTATAAATATCGTGTTCACTTGTACCTTATCAGGTCGAAATGGTATTGTTACCGGTGTCAGTTGGATATAGGGCAGGCCTGCATCTGAGTTACTGCCGCGGTCTCCACGCCAGAATTGTAAATATTTCTGATAACTTATACACTGACATATTTACAGTTTAATTCATAGTTAAAATATGTCTATAAATTAGTTGTTAATTTGATAATATCTCTTGGAATTGTATCTAAAAGGACAGAACAATTATCTGTCAAAATTATTTACGTTTCAATAAATCATTGTATCTAAACATTGCTGTGGTGAACTACATAACAAATAATTTCCAATGTTGTATAATGTTGGTTTTCAAATACGGATAACACCCGTCTGACTCATCTTATCTCACTTTGATTATACATGACACCCGTGATAATATATTTTACCGTCAGTTGGGATCAGCAATAGGTATATTAGACATTAACTTGCTTTTGTGAATTAATTTTTGAGTACTTTCTGATAATTACCCGCTGAAGGATATGAAGTAGTATTAAGTTTAAAATTCGATAAAATATATCATACACTATTATGACACTTTTAAACACTATTAATAATTTTAGAGACGTTCTTATTGAAGCATTTCTCTATACGATTTCTGTGCTCCGCTTGCAATCCCGCCCTGGTTCCGTGTAACTTTTGTAGAGCATGTTTGTGTTAAACCGTTGTACTGCGGTCGTGATTCGGCCGAAACAAATGTGGTCTGTCATTGTCTTTGTCTGCAGACCAATACCAAACTCCGTCATAAAGTAATAATGACTTAATGACGCTAAAGTGACGAGAAGGCATTTTAAGAATTTTCGGTCACGGCAAGATAATGGTATATAATAAATTAAGGTACTTGTAGACAGTATTCTATTTTTCGCTTATATTTTTAAACTGTTAGTAAATATAAGGTACCTGGGTCGAATATGGCCACCTTAAGGTTTGTTATCCTTTTTTAATAATAATATTGCTAAAACAAACAAGTTTTAGCACGTATTCATGAAGAGTAGCTATTTATCTTTACAACAAAGGTAAACAATACAAGGAATTTAAAAGAAAAAGAACTTTTACAACAGTATTAAAAAAAAATTGAAATTGGCCATATTTTCGACGGGGGAGGTAATTATGCCCACATATGTGGCCATATTTACTATACGAATTAACAAGTTTAAAAAACTTCTAATAAAGTGAAATAAAAGTGGATATTATGTTGTAATAGAGCATTTATTTATAAAACATTCTTTGGGTGACAGTTTTTAGTATTTAAAGATATCATATATATTTTTTTTTAACTTAAAATGTTATTTCGTTCACAGAATGTCTTAACGCATCTACGTAGTACACGTTGTGTCAATGGGTATCCCACATTGCATAATCGAATAATACGTGATGCTAAAATCTTCTCTTGTTCAGGATTAAGAAGTGGTTTCCGGCCCAAAATAGATTTAGTCTCCCTTTCTTCTAGTAAATATCGTCTTAGAGTGCGTCTTGGCACATTTTAATACTTTGCAGCCGTATACACTTTCATTTTACCGCTTTGACTGCAGTCAAAGCGAGTTTCATAGATGCTTCTGACCAAGTACTTCGAAGCCCTTTAGCCTTATAGCGTGCCATGGCCTAAAACAAAAAAAAGTAAGTTTCGGTATCGGAAATATGGCCAAACGGTGGCCATATTTGCAGTCATGCATTTTTTTGTTTTAATACTCACGAATGAAAAACACACTATTACTTTGATAATTAAACAAAGAAATATCAAATTTCAATAGTCACACAATATCCTAATGTGATTAATAAAGATTCTTCTTTGAAAAATAACAAAAGACAGGTGAATACTTACTTAATGTTTTTATAGCCTCAACAGCAGTTTTACTTTAATGGACGCTGGGCGAGTACTGGACACGCGGGAAGGATGACAGGTACGTCGTTCGGATACATGTGACACTAGCGACAATTTAAGGTAGCGCTCAGATATTTACAAATTTTCGTGTTTGGAATAATGGTAGGTGGCCATATTTTTCGGCTGGCCATATTCGACCCAGGTACCATATTTTCATAAGCCGGCGTCCAACCAACTGCGCCATCAGTGGCTGGTAAACATTGAAACGCATAAAACAATATTATACATAAGTAAGACAATTTAATTTGCCTGTAAATTAAACGGTGTAAGACAAAAGAGAGAGTGAGCAAAATTCCGGATATTATATGAATGCCACAATTAAATCTAAAAATATTTAGCCGCTGGAACCTAGCATTGGCTTTTAAAAAATAACTTCCTGACCGCAAGTACCTACGTGATTTGTAACAATTATGCAGTCAATGCTGTGGGTAACATTACAAATACTTGTGGGCAATAAAAATGGTGTAGATAATTGCAATTACGAATAATTGAAAATAAAAACAATTGACCAAAGTAAATTAACTTTAGTCACTAACTCACAACAAGGATTTGCGTGACCAATGTTTATTACGATATCGAATAATGACATACAATACAGCTGAAAACTGTAATTAGAACTGCCTCCTGGCCAGGTGGCGGGACGACTTGTTTAATAGAGCACAAACTTAAATGTAACCTCTTTATGGTTATGGTCCTTATGGAGCATATTGAATGCTAACCACAAACGCCGATAAGGTCAGTTTAAAACTCATTATATTAAAGAGCTGTTTCGTTACTAAGCTATAGTTATAATATGTAAAATATTAATTTTAATTCATGAGTTAACGACTTCCAGTGCAGACACTTAGTTTTGCTAAATTATAGTTGTGAGAGACTGAGGCGTTGAGGCATAAAGTTTATTAAGTCCCTTAATAAAAAACGGAATGATGAGCAATATTGGTTATGAAATTCCTGAATCCGGGCTGATAATGAATAGAAAAACCCAATTTCACTTTGCCCGACCCGGGATTCGAACCCGAGACCTCAGCTTTGTATTTGTACCGTAGTACAACTACGCCACCAGGGCAGTCAGCAAGGGCTACTACAACCAATAAAATTAGTTTTTTTTATTCGATTGACTTTGGCTACTTTTTATCCCGAAAAATAAAGTGTTTCCGTGGGATAAGGAAGGAATTCCAATATATTTGTGACTTTTAAAGGGACGGCATGGGACTGGATTACATAACTTGAGTGAGAATGAGACGGGACGGCGTGATATAGTGAGACGGGAAGGGATGAGAAATTCCAAATAAAGTTAACATCAAATAAAGTTAATCACGCAGACGAAGCCTGCGGGCAAAAACTAGTTAATAATAAAAAACAAAACTGAACAGGATACATTATTGTATAAACGTTCATATTTAACTTGGGTAAAGTTTATGTTTGTGAAGTTTGGTTGTCAGTGTTGATTAAATGTACATATGTAGTTGGAATACGCCTGTCATAGCATTATTTTTGCCCCTGTTTGTATGTGGCGGCTTTATTTTTAAAGTTTATTTTTGAGTTACCATATGGTACATTTGTTCGTAAGGTCCCTACTCCTGAAGGGCTTGGCACAAGTGCCACTAGTGCTACCCACGCTTAGCCAATCTTATATTCGTCCCAAGACATATTTAGTTAGGGCGCTCTTATCGCCATGCATGCCGGGTACTAACTCTAATCGCGAGAAACGTAATATTTTATAAATCCTACACCAAAATTGTTTAAATGTAGCATTATGTTAATTCAGGATCCAACGTTCCACAACCCGTTCACTCAACTAATAGAGCAATGAGATACTAAATCAATAACAGGCAGATAATATTCGAAAACGTCTTTTTCAAGAACTGAATAAACTACAAGAACTATTTTTATAGTTTAATAAACATTAGTTAATATATATTTATGATATTGAATATAGGACTTACTGCTCCAGTTTCGTACGTAAAGAACGAAATACACGGATGTGATAAAAGGTAAGGTGGAAATCATTGGGAGAGGCCTATGTTCAGCAGTGGACGTCCTTTGGCTGATGGATGGATGGATGGATAAAAGGAAAAAATAAATAAAACATTTCGGTATTATTTTATTGAATTAACAATATTTATGAGTTTCAAAACATGTGCATGAAAAAGATTACGTAATTTCATATTCTTTATAATCAATGCAAGGAGCTTATACTATTGGACTCCGTTTGATAATCTTCATTTATCCTAACAGCCGTGGATTTCACATACCTATTAAGTTGTTGACAATAAGGACTGAAATAAAACTATTTTTTACGGAAAAACTAATCTAAAATGTGTAACATTCGCATAAATCTAAGAAACCATTAATAAGGACTGATTGAAAAGTACCTCTACACTTCTAGATTCGTTTTGAGTTGATCAAAGATTCGGTCATTTATGATTGCTGAACAGAAAACAATGTTTAAAAGAACAAGCATTAGCGAAATGTTCCAAAATTTAATCAATTCTCCTTTGGGAAAATCAGCCCACAGCAATCCACCGTTGTACCTATTTTAACAGCCTCCGTGGCGTGAAATGAGAATCCGCGGGTTCGATCTTCACATTAAGACAAATGTTTGTGCGGCCCACAAATATTTGTGTCAAGTCTGGGTGTTTGTGAGACCGAAAAGTCTCTCGTAGTTTCTGATACCCACGACACAAGACTTAATTGATATTAATGGGAGCCAGAAGTATGTGTGTGACTGTTTGCTGTTTATTTATTTATTCATTTTCTCTCATTATTAAACTTCATAAACGTCACTCGTTTATCACTAAATTACAGAGTCGAAGTGCTTTTAAGACTAATACAACGAGAAAAACCATAGCTTGCTTATTGCAATAACAAATTTAAGCTGTGATAAGAGTGAAGAATGAATAAGAACTTTGTATAATTGACTTGAACAGTTCCATGTTGAAGACAACAAGGCTGCTCCCCGTGATGACCAAGTCCTTCTGTGCGCGTGCGATCATAAATATTAATAGTTTTGTAACTGCTGGGTCCGACCACTTCTCCCAGGGCGCTGAGTATAAATCAGGACCTATTTCTTCACCAACCTGAAGTAAAAAATATTTTTGTATTATACTAGTTTCATAAAAATGCACTTCTTTCGGACTAAAAAAGTCTTTTTATCTCTCCTTTGCAAATATCGGTATACTACTACTCAATTGAAGCGGGTCGTACAAACTTTATTTAAACGAGCATTCCAGGATCATTTTACGAGATCGTCGCTAATAAAGTAAGATATAACTTGCATTTTCAAAATAAGGCAATGTAAATTTTAATAAGACAATAATTAAATAATACAAACGTTACACACAAAAAACACCTGGCATAAATATACAGGTTATATCAAGACCGCCACCGAAAACGAAGCCAGGTGTTAGTATTAGTGACTTCAGACACAATGCAAGACATTTCCCAAAAAAATCGACAATTTTTTTTGTATTTTTTACTTATCTTCGTATTTGGGTGATATACAGGATGGGTTGTTCAATTGGGCGTGGATGGCCAAATCCGAACGTATAAAGAATATCGAAAAATCGTCAAAGCTCTATTTTGAAGAAAACTAAAACTGCATACTTTGATTTTTGATAAATTAGTATCTCTAGCGAGGAATCGAACTCGAATCTCTAGCGAGGAATCGAACGAATCGAACGTTCATACTCGATTGAAGTAAAACTTCTTTGGCATAACAGCTCACGCCTATAAAGTTAGGCATTCTTTTTGTTATGATGTCATACAGATAAATACCGTACTTCATGGATGGGTACCGCCCCCTTAGAGATGTGCCATGCATAACGAATAACCGCAGACTATCAATAATCGGTTTTGAAATGAAAACAATACATAAAAATAAAAATAATTTGTTTCTTGATTGCCGAAGTATGTTCCATTAACAGTACTGATTACATGATAAAATATGTGCATTGAATAAAAGTTACCCAGTCATATTTTATGGTGTTATACTAGAAAATGGATATAAAAAATAGTATATATTGAGTCTGCGATTGTAACAATAATATTTCTGGTCCGGTTAATAATAAATAAAGAAGTTTAAAGAAATTATTTTATAAAATCCATACCTTAATCACGCGATTATCGATTACAAGTTCCAAAAAATAATAATCGAATAGATTCATTATCGATTATACACAACCCTCATCCCTACTGCGAGCTGTCAAAATCAAAAATATTTGAAAACCGGATGGTACAGAAACGTGACGCCATATTGGTGTAACGGACTTCCGTTGCATTGTCGTCCAGTTACCTCCTAGTCGCGCCTAAAGAAGTTTAGTATTATTACACTATTCGATAATGTTGCTAAGCAGGATCAAATTCTGGGAAGTCATTACATTCGTCAAACTAAAGGAAAGAGGTCATTTTTAGCAAAATCATATTTTTTCTTAAACCTTACCTTAACACCAAGGATCCTTGTGTTGGCAATGGAACCAACAGAAAATAACTTAAAATTGTTCGGAACTGTTATTTCTAACACTTCATTACAAATGCCTGGCTTTATTAGTTTACATTGATAAAGCTTCCTCCTTGTTAAAGTTTATAAATATTTTTTTGAAGACCATTAACAGTGAAGAAACGATATGCACGATATTTTTTCGGTACATAAGCGCGAGTGCCGATACACACAAGCCTCCTATACATAACTACTACCATAATTTATTGATTCCTTATTAAAATAAATGAATTCAACTTATTTGTATATTTTTTACAATTTTTTAACGAAATATAAAAAAAAAACTTCAAAATTTCGCTCCCTACGCAAGGGGACCGGGTTTGAAGGTATTTATTTATTATTGTACACTACATAAACTTAACAAAAGAAAAAAAAAACAACAACATTAAATTAGATAATGGGGGAAAAATATTATTTTGCTTAAAATGACCGCTTTCCTTTAGTTTGCCATATAACATTACGTCCCAGAACTTGGTTATTATTAGCAACGTTATCGAATGGCGTTATAATACAGCATATGTTTTCTTTTCCAAAATCATCTGGTTCGATTCCTAGTGAGGCATATTGATTTATCAAAAATCTAAGTGTGCCGTTTTAGTTTTCATCAAAATCGGGCTCGTAACAACTTTCAGCTTTTTCGATATTCCTTATTGTTTCGGATTTGGCCAACCACGCCCGTTTGAAAAAATCACCCTGTATACATAGTTTCCCTTAAATAATGATGTACACCTCTTTATTTTTAAATACTTAATGGTGCGTAAGGGTTTATTTAAATTAGTATTTGCGCAAAAACTAGGTATTTACCACCCAAACATGTCAATTTCTAAAAAATTCAAAAAAATATCTGTCACTATTTTGGCGAAATTTTTATTTGCATCGTGTTCCACCAGTTGCCATCTGGCTTCGTTTTCGGTCGCAGTCTTGATATACCCAGTATAGTGTAATTCAAGGCTTTCATTTACATGTGCAAGTAACTGTCGACAAGCCGTCAAAGTAGATCCGGTACTTATAAGAAACTCCTATTACTTATCTCAATGATTATGCATTAGCACCTATCGGCTTACGATGTTATTATCCTTGTCAAAATACAATGGATAGGAGTTAGAACATTTGAATTTATTTAACTGCCTGCAATGATTTAACTGTCGCCGCCAGCCGTTGGCCAGCGGGATGATGAATTGAAATAAAAGAAATAAATTACGTTACCTTAGTCAAGGTGCTTGCGTAGTGACAAGGCAAATAGATGTGGAGCACGCCAAACAAACCGAACATTGTGTATTTGGGATCAGCACGTTGCAATAGATATATCATGTATAAATTAAACGAGATCATAAAGGAGGTCAGCATGAACACTGCAAATAACCATGGCCCATATACACTTTGCATTTCTTCGTAAAATTTGAGGGCATCCTGGTGGTCTCTGATAGCTTCGTTTACCAGTTTCCGTAACTCGTAGCAATTTTGCGCATCCGTAAATGCTCTGTGCACTTTATGTGTCACCAATTTTAGTTTCATCCGCAAATGTGTCGTGGCAATGCAAAAGGAACCGTCGAATCCAGTGTAATTCGGTACCAAAACAACACATTGAATACAGTTGTATGCAAACATACATTGAAAGAACGGCGTTTCACTCTGAATATCTTGCACAAATATGAGTTCCAAATCGTGGACCATCAATCTGGTGTACGCGTCAGTTTGAATACTTTCAATGGACATACAAATCCCAGCGTAAATCGGAAACAGTGCACTCAGCACCGTCGGTAAGAATAACCAGGATATCTGAGCGATTTTACCGTCCTTTATATGGGCTTCACAGATTGCTTGGTAGTCCTCATCCATATAATTCGCTGCCAATAAATCTCTAGACATTTTGTGCAATATTGCAGCGAAATTCTTTGTCGCATAAATAACATAGTATGTCTTAATAAAAAATAGCATGACCACGGCAGCTAAAGTCATGTTTCTTGCGAAATTGAAAATATCCAGCGTGTATAGGCATTTAAATGTATATGTTACAAACCAAAACATTTGACCACCGTTGAACACGATAACTAGTGTAATGATAATAGTTCTCTTGGTTACGTTAGATCTGTTTGGATAGAGAAAAGCGAAAGCCAGTGCGAAAGTGCACAGTGAATACGTTTCCTCAAACACTTTGAATTTTTTCACGGGTGCCTTATCGGTTTTAATCTCCATTTTTACGTTACAACAACGCAAGTTTCATCGTGAATGACTTCGAATGCAAAGTCACCCGCTACAAGTGTCGCAACGTTTTATTTTTCATAAATACTCTAATGGAGCTAATCGCATTAAAAATTGTTAGGTGAATTTTATAAGTGCTAAATTACCCACACGTCTCAATAATCGCAATAAAGTAATGGGTCTCGGTAATCATTTTACAATTTTCCTTTATTTTCAGGTGCCTATTACTCATCCATATCTAGAATTATTGAACAACCACACGACTTAACAGTTATCGCACTTATACTTTTACGCCTTCATTAACATATTACGTCTATGCTCTATCCGAGTAAGCGTGAGTTTTACTTTTTATGCTTTATCTGTTTAAAATTCAAGATTTTTTGCTTTTTCTGTTTTGACGTAAATTTCCGCTTTTTACTTCATATCCAATAATTGAATCGCTGACTATTTGGTAAGTCAGTCTTCTTTTAAATCCATCCCATGGTTGTTTGTAAGATATTGCTGCAGAGCGATAAGACCGCCATTTTTTTTTGTTATAAGACTAATTGCTAAGGAGAATAACAAAATATAAAATCTTCAAGAAAGGACGAACATCAATAGAAGCATACAAGGACATCTAGGATGGATGAAAAGCTCGGCCACATAATGTCAGAGCGGGCGGCGTCGCGCGAATCTAGTTCTGAGGACAAGTTGAAAGGCAACATCAACACACGTATGTAAATGATTTGTTGTCCAAGTCAAGTTGATTTGTATCCGGCGCGATTGAGACATAACGGACGAGCATGTGTCGAGAATCCGACACTTCTAAGATGAATAGCATTTTTATTGCGATAAGGTGAAAATAACGTTTTATTTAACGAAAGAAGAATTTGCCTCGAACGAAACTGCCTCGGTGGCGTAGTTGTATTACGATACGGTTACAAAGCTGACGTCTCGGGTTCGAGTCCCGGGTCGGGCAAAGTGATATTGGATTTTTCTATTCATTATCAGCCCGGAGTCAGGAATTTGTGCCCGATATGGCGATAGGCTCGCCCCCTATTACATCGTGGGACGAAACATACAAGGCGAAATGTGGGTGTCCTGGTGGCGCCTCTGCCTACCTCTTCGGGGATGAAGGCGTGAGTTTATGTATGTATGTATGTAAGAAGAATTTGATTTATTTATTTGAAAACTTCTGTGTTTTAATTTTATTTACTTTATATTTTTCTATGGGTTTTTAATTTTTATAATTAACTAGCATTTCTTGTTTAATCCTCTTACCCCTCCATATCTTAAAGAACGTTTTCTATTTCTCCATGAGTCTCACTCAAGGTCCTTGAGGTCATCGGAGTATCTGCAAATGAGAATGCCAGTGCACGTCACAACTTTCATGGATAAGTCGTTTACAGAGCAAGCTGTTCGACTGTGGAACGCATTACCATTTTTAGGTGTGTTTTACGCATTACCATTGGTGTCATTAAAAATAAACAGGTTTTCAATCTTGTTTTAGGAAAATTATGTATTTACCACCCAAATACGACGAAAGTAAGTAAGTAATCGAGTGTAAGTCGAGTCCATCCATAAGTCGAGTGGGCCGGACTGTATCCCCGCAGTGGTTCTTAAGACGTGCGCCCCTGAGTTGACCCCCGTGCTAACGCGCCTTTACCGTCTTTCCTTACAAAACCAACCGGGTTCCCGCTTCGTGGAAGGTCGCCCATGTCCACCCAGTCCCCAAAAAGGGTGACAGATCGGACCCTTTATGCTACAGGCCGATTGCTGTCACATCCTTACTCTCCAAGGTCTTGGAGCGAGTTATAATCACTCAGCTCCTGAGGTATCTTGAGGACCACCAGCTGATTAGTGACCGCCAGTACGGTTTCCGTCACGGTCGTTCAGCTGGTGATCTTCTTGTGTACTTCACGCACCGTTGGGCGGAGGCTTTGGAGAGTGGGGGTGAGGCGATTGCGGTCGGCCTTGACATAGTGAAGGCGTTCGATCGAGTGTGGCATGGCGCCCTTCTGGCGAAGCTACCTGCGTATGGTATCCCTGAGGGACTCTGCAAGTGGATCGCCAGTTTTTTGGATGGTCGGAGCATAAAAATCGTGGTGGACGGCTGTTGCTCCGAGACCAAGACCATTAACGCTGGTGTTCCACAAGGATCGGTGCTATCGCCGACACTCTTCATCCTGCATATCAATGACATGTCTAACGACAGCATGCATTGTTATGCGGATGATAGTACGTGTGACGCGCGATACATCGGCCATCAGAGTCTTTCTCGAGGTTCCATTGAGGAAAGACGGTCTCAACTTGTGTCTGAAGTCGAGAGATCTCTGGGGCGGGTCTCCGAATGGGGTGAATTGAACTTAGTTCAATTTAACCCCTCGAAGACACAAGTTTGCGCATTCACTGCGAAGAAGGACCCTTTTGTCATGGCGCCGCAATTCCAAGGAGTTACTCTCCAAAGATCCGAAAGTATTGGGATCCTCGGCGTCGAAATATCGAGCAATGTTGACTTTAGGAGTCATTTGGAGGACAAAGCCAAACTGGCGAGTAAAAAGTTGGGTATCCTGAACAGAGCCAAGCGGTACTTCACGTCGGGTCATAGATTGACGCTTTACAAAGCACAAATCCGGCCCCACGTGGAGTACTGCTCTCACCTCTGGGCAGGTGCCCCAAAATACCAGCTCAACCCATTTGACTCCTTACAGCGACGAGCTTGTCGAATAGTCGATGATCCCAATCTTACGAACAAATTGGAACCGTTAGGACTGCGGAGAGACTTCGGGTCTCTCTGTGTGTTCTATCGTCTGTTCCATGGGGAGTGCTCCGAGGAATTGTTTGAGATGGTACCAACATCGCCCTTCTACCATCGCACCACCCTTCACCGCAGCAGAGTTCATCCCTACCACCTGGAAACGTACTGCTCCCGAACGGTACGTTTCCAGCGTTCTTTCTTACCACGTACGTGCAAGCTCTGGAATGAACTCCCTGCATCGGTGTTTCCTGAGCGCTATGACCTGTCCTTCTTCAAACGAGGCTTAAAGAGAGTACTATCCTTAAGGTAGGCAGCGACTTTGTTGTGCTGGACCCCTGGCATTGCGAAGGTCTATGGGCAGCGGTAGCCGCTTACCATCAGGCGGGCCGCTAGCTCGTCTGCCTATACGGCAATAAAAAATAAAAAAAAAGTAAAAATTTTACAATAAAAATCGCATTTTTGCGATATTTATAGTTACATCGTTTCTGAAGTCACCAATATTACCACCTGGCTTCGTTTTTAGTCGCAATCTGGACATACCCTGTATATCTTCTTTCATACTTACAAGCTTATGATTCTATTGCCGGTTGCTTGCCTGATGTCATTTTTTCTGTGACTCAAATGCATGTATTTTGTGGTAAACACGTCAGCATCGTTTTGGAAATGTCAATTCATTGTATTATTATCTTCCTACGCGTTGATAAAGGCACTTGTATTCGCATACCTAATAATTTTCACAAACATTTTAGGCTAATACCTGACGCATGTAAAGAGAGTAAAACGAAAACATCCAAATATCTATCTATCTATATCTATATCAGCCCATATACATCCCACTGCAGGGCACGGGCCTACTCTACAATCGAGAGATTCGATTCAAATATACTTAATTCTTTTAATCCTTTTTTATACGCACGTTATACGATACGATGGGATTCCTTTGGAAACATCAAGCTTCTATTGTTTAAGATTTGCGTGCTCTATTAGTCGTTCATATATTTTTATTAGAAAAATCTATAAAACTGAAAAGTTAACATGATAGTTTGACCTAAATCTAATCAATTAAAAAAGCATGTTACTATATTTCCGTATTCTGCTTGTTTTCTTTTATTAACTGGTTGTGAAGTTCAAGTGTAATTCAGCAAGAGTCGGTCAGCGTCATGGTCAAAGAGATCATAACTCATACTTCACTTTGGGGTCATATCTTATATAATATTAAGCTCTTTGTGCCTTAACGAAGCTGATGGCGGTACAACGGCCGTTCAGATACTGCACTATTCATTACGACATTAATCTTGGTGTATGTAAGTGCTTCTCTCGGTGTAATTATGGTCTTTTGAGACACTTGGTACTTTAGTAATGTAGACTGGCATTTTTAGCTAATATATATGAATAATTTTGCTATTATTCACAGCACGAATAGACGATTAACAAGATGATAATTTTGGTTTGATTTTCGTAAATAAAATTTCAATGTTTGTGAAGTTGTTTTTAGCATATCTTCAGATTTTTACTTTTTAATTAAAATATAGAATAGTTTGGAGCACTGCTTTTCGTTAGTTGTCACTAGGAGCGTTTGGCAACTTTGCCCACCTCTTCCTGGATACAGACGTGAGCTTATACATGTATATATGTTATACATGTGAGTACAAAGCGTAAATCAATAAAACGATCGGCACATTCGCCGTGTGCCTAGATACATTGTTTGGAAATAAGTGTTAGGTTAGATTTATCATTAAAAAGCAAGGCAAGTATATAAAAATGTAAGTTTTTCTCTGCAAAGGAAAACCTTTCGTCGAACCAAAGCATGCATCAACGGTAAAACGTTAGGTATTCCGTGAGTTTTCTGGGTTTATACGTGTTATACCTAGAGAAAATATATGCACTATACCAATTCATTTGCAAACGTGTTTGATGTGACCGTAATACCCAATTGTATTCGCGCAAATGATACATACATACATTCGGTGTCCTCTGTATGTAAGTAAAGTATTCACGCTTATTCTGTTCAATTTAAATTCAATCGATTTCACAATATTTGGCACTGCGTAGTTCATCATTAGATTGCATTTATGGTTTATTTAGGCCAGTATTGCGGAAAACGTTTCACAAAGTTCGGGTTATGACGCAGATGGTGGTACGTAGGGCAGTTTAAGAAACAATTTAGATCTATCAATTAATAATCGGATGCCCGCTGTGAGATATTGTTAAACATTTTGACTTGCATTTACCGAAGCTGATAATGTTACAAGACAGCTTTCTCGAATATTGGCAAGTCCCACTCTTCTTAAGGAGCAGGTGGTAGCAAATGTTTAGATAGTTTTGTTAATAATTTCGAGATTATTCGTTCACCGGATTTTCCAGTCCTTCACGACCGGTAGTAAGTTTCATAACAAATGCATTTGGTTTAGAATTTTACAACTAAATGTCCTTGATGTTTTTTTTATAGACAGTCGTCCAATCTGGATTTGATGAAGTTTTCGAATTGAGTAAATTACTTCCAATGTGCTTCCAACGTATTTCTTTTTACATTTAAGTAAATGAGCCGATGAGTGTTATTAGAGGTTAATGTTTATTAGGAATGATGTAGGCAAACCGTGATTGTAGACAGGTAGATCAAGAATCAGAAAAAAACTAGTGGTGACTAAACTTGTATATTGTACATATTGTAGTAAGAATGACATTTAGGTTCTCATGTTACGGTTCTCTCTCTCTGAATCTGGACAGTTATGCTTCTAGGAAGGGTTATCTCTGGCTAAGAATGTAACTCCGACTAGTCTAAAGCCGGGTATCGACATCGCGATGTGAAGACACGTTTTCCTGGCGAGCCAATTTGAACGTTGCTCCGCTTGAGCATCGCTCGCGCGAGCCGGCTCGCTGTCGGTGTATGGCGGTGCTCAAAGGGCGCTCAGTGTAAGCTGCTCAGTTGCATGGGACGTATTTGTATTGCCTAGTGCGCTCGCAACATAGAAGACAAAGTCGAACTTGTAATCTGATGTGTTTCATCCACCGACGTGGTTTTCTTCTCTTTTCCTATTAGTTTCTTGTTTTGTCTCAAAATTTTACTCATGATGAAAAACACTGTAAACGTAACTAAAACGTTTGGTTCCATGTTCAAACGTATACTGACGCCTCACAGTGGCGCTCGGCGTGGCTCGGCGTGGCTCGGCCTGACTGTGTAGACGCTAAATGAGCGCACCGCGAAGCTGCCTCTCCACACACTGCTCAACTGAGCAAACTCACGAGCAGCCTCGCGAGCAGCATCGCAATGTCGATACGCGGCTTAAGTATTTATGATTTACAATTGTTTTACATCAATTTATACTACGATCACAATCAGCCATCAATCAAAAGACTACTGTTTTAAATTCCTCATTCTATTTTTCACATTCTTAAATCTATTTTTTTGCCACAAAATTAATTTAATTTGGAGAAACAACAATTAAAATGCTCAGCACTAAAATGCAACCTTACTATATATGTACCTACAAAGTATGAAGTAACAAAAAACAAAATAAATGTTCCGGTATTAATCAGCACCTTAAGTGCATGTATTAGAATAATAATGCGTGTGGTGCGATTGGGAAGGCATTACGATCGCATAACGTAATAAGGTTTAATACATAGCCAGGGTTCACGTTTTTCTAATAGTAAGTTCTGCGGCGGAAATAGTCCCCTATTACTTATGATTGCAGACATTTTACAATTTTACAATTTTATAATATATTAGTACGTTTTGCCGCGTCAGATGTAATGTGATTTTAATTTACTGTTCTTTTTATTTATACGTATATCCGTCGAATTGAGATCACTGTAGGAACTACTTGGCTTTTCAACAATTATTATGTAGTCTACTATGATAGCTCAGTGAGAATTTACGGAGTCTATATAATTTGGAACTGAAGTCCGCCAACCTAGGCAAGCGTGGCGGACTATATGGCCTAACACTTCTCAATCGTACTCTCGATTGTAGAGGAGGCCTGTGCGCTACAGTAGGACGTATTTAGGCTGATACAGATATAATTTCGGAATTCTTCCGTATGCACATTTCCTATGAATTCACCTTAAATACAGTGCAATAGTAAATAGTTGAGAATTGCCTACTTATTAGTATATAATATGCAAGAAACTATTAAACTCCACTTGATATCTATTTAACCTATATTTTTCGTTACATTATAAAAAAATACAAGGCAAGACAATTTAGATTTGTTTCATATCCTGTTCATACTCGTTAAGTTTATGGTACCAAGTATAGCACACTTTTTGCTTATTGTTTCGCAAAATTGCACAACACGTGTTTAGGAAATGACTTAAAATCTCATATAACATAGATTAGTATACAATATTAAGGATAATCGATGTGTTCCAGCTATAAGTTTTTGCAGAAAACCGAAATTTAACTGGATAATTTATCATGTAGTTTCTTGTACAGCAGCCTAATGCAGCCTAGTGCCAACTAATACTAATTCGTATTTATACAAATAGGTTAGACTCAACGTTCAAACTGTGGTTGCGATTTCCTGGTGATTAACTCTTATAAAGGTTAAGGTTTTTTCTAATATTACTACATTGGGTAATTACTCCCTTCCTTTTCCACACAAATTTGATTTCGTAATGACCGTTTCATGACCGTCGACAGGAAGCTTTTGAGCTCATAAAAAGTAGCCACACTCCTTTCGCGAAGTGTCGATATCGTTTACGCAACAAAACTAAATAAAAAGAGGCTGGTAAAAAATCTCACGTAAGAAAACCTGGGTATTAGTGCATTTCACTTGCAATACAGTTTCATTTTAAACATTATCTGATGATCTTAATATATAACGAACTAATTGTGAACGTTTTTTTAAACAAAGCAACATTGTGTTGTGTGAGACGGCTCTCACACCATAACAGCTCTTAAGGGAAGTGAACACGTAATGATAAATACTGCGCGCGGTGCGTACTGTATTAAAAAGTAAAAACCTAATGAATTGTTACGACCATAATTGTCTCATGCTTACATTATTATCTGACATGTACAAGAACATCTTAATACGTACTATAGCGAGGGAACTTCATATTTTTTAGAAGTTGGTTGTAGTTTATACGTGTTTATGTACCTGGTCGATTCATTAATTATGTATTTATTGTTTTGAAATATAATTGTATGAGGACTCTTCATGTGTACTATGTGTATATTGTTCATTATCGAACTTTAGACCAAGAAAAACTAAATGCTTACATAGGCTTTTAGAAAAATAAACATCCTTATTTGTTAATTCGTGTCTGTATTCATTGACGTACAATCGTACTCACTGGCATACGATATAATATGTATGTATATGCGTACGCCCAACCGCACGCACACGTATAGTACACAAATATGCAAGTACGCTAACACTTAGGTACATAATAATTTATTTACCTGACTGCCTCGGTGGCGCAGCTTTCCTACGGTACGATTACAACGCTGAGGTCTCAGGTTCGAATCCCGGACGGACAAAGTGATTTTGGATTTTTCTATTAATAATTATCAGCCCGGAATGAGGAATTTGTTCCCGATATGGTGATAGGCTCGCCCCGTATCACATCGTGGGACGGAACACAAGGCGAAACGTGGATGTCCTCGTAGCACCACCGGCTACCCCCTTTAGCAAAAAGGAGTTAATGTATGTATATACTTATGTAACAATTATTTGTTTTACATACCTACACTTGTATGATCAAACAACTGCCACAGAACACCCACATTATTGTGATGTGCAAAACTCTAGTATATTAATATAAACATAATATAAAAAGGTACAATATATATCTTTCTCGCTTCTGAATTCACTGCTTCTGCTAACTTACTGATATAAAACTCTAAAACCAAAATCTTTAGGTACTCCTATTTACTTGATAAAGGATACTTACAAATAAAATCAATGTAATTTAAATCATGATTTTAGAACACTCGTGTCACTTTGGGTTATTTTACGAGCTCTTAATTTTAGTGTAATGTTTTGTAGATACAAAGTAAATATTATCTATTTAGTTTAAAGTGCATTCTACTTAATGCACTTAACTAGTTCACTTAAACGAAGTTAAGGTAGCATAATTGAGTTTTTCATAGTTTGGTTTCATTTTGCGTAATAAGTCACAGCTGCAATAATTGTTAAAAAAGTTTTTGTGAAAAAATATATCGATATAATATTTTATTCCTTGTTGAATATATTTCATTTGAATAAAAATGTTGCGGTATTTTCTCTGTTAAATGGAATCATTTGAAGGTCTTTGATTTATTACCGTGTATGTTTCCTTTGCAAGATTTTTATCGTTGGGTGTACCGGTCAAAACTATAATATGAATCTCCCGATACAACCTAAAAATGTCCACTAGTCAAGTTTCTTCGCATACCATGTTCATGGGTCGTAATAAATAAATAAATACACCCAACAGTCACATACATAGTCCTGAGATGGTCCACACTAAGATGGCGTCTTGTGTCGTGGGTATCAAGAACTACCAGAAAATTTTCGGTTTGACAAACACTCAGACTCGAAACAAATGTTTGTGGTTTCATACAAAGATTTGTCTCGGTGCGGAGATCGAACCCGTGGCCTCTCGTTTCGCAGCCGGCGTCTAAGCAACTGCGCCACGGAGACTGTCCAATGTATAATAAATTTATACATAAATGAATATATTATTTTAATAATTATAAGTAGTAATATCCGTACAGTCGTCATTCGATATCTACCTACGTTTTTAGATTTGATTTAAAATGGTCAACCTTGCACAATCACGGCCATTGTTTACCGATAACATTATTTATTGCCTGTAACTAATCATTAAATTTTTTTATTAAGTAAAAATTTAAAAATGTGTCGTGGCATATTTCACGTCGTTATTGTTATCTTAGATCGTTGCCAGTGATTGGACAATTTTAATTGTCTATTGTGTTTAATTACATCGATCATGACATAGTGTTATATCGACAAAAACTAATAAGTTACTAGTGCATAGCTATATCCTGAATTAAATTTATTGCCACTGCCGAGCAAAAACTATGTTTCAATCAATGCGTTTTCTGTCTCTGCAGTAACAATATTATTCATTAGGATGTGGATAATGGTATATTCGGATGTAAAAAATGCTTACGTTGGTATTTTAAGGCCAAGGCATTTTCATTTGCAAAACGTGAATGTGCTATATTTGGCTTTGAGATGGAGCCGGACGCTTACGTATTTTAGAATTTTATAAAATTAAATAAAAATGCATGTGATTTTGAACTTAAAAGTACAACAGGTACTTACAATGTTAAATTACACTGGTCAACAAAAAAACAACTTTTGCATGTAACATGAAAACTTTTGTCTAGTTATGTTTAGGACAAGGATAAGGATACTAGAAATAAAATTAAAATGCTTCAAATACGAATAGTTTTTTCGTAATACCATTTTGTAACATTTTGGAATTTTTCAATTTTTATCAACAGAAATAAGTTATTTCGATTTATTGCAACATTAATATGAATTTTCTTTTACGATTTTCGTCTGTATTTTGCTTCAGGAACGTCTCGTTTTAATGTCCAACTGTAATCTGCTAACATACGTGGGCTCCACTTGCCCTCATATCGTTTTTCTATGGTAGAAATGTATTGATGGAATCTTTCATCGTGATCATCGCGGACGGCGCCCAAATTTTCAGGAAAGAAGTCTAAATGTGTATTAAGAAAATGTATTTTCAACGAGATATTAGAGCCCAAAGCCTTTTAATTTAAGTACATAAAAGCTCCGCGATAATACATTTATAGTCACTTGATCGGTGATTTCCTAGAAAATTGGAAGTTACTTTCATGAAAGATTCCCAAGCTGATTTTTCTAAATTATAAGCTTTTCTTTAAATACATCATCTTTCATCAATTGCCTGATTTGAGGGCTAACAAATATGCCCTCTTTAATTTTTGCTTTACTTAGCTTAGGAAATTTTTCTTTCAAGTATAAAAAGCCGTCACCCCTGTTGTCCATAGCTTTCACTTTGTGGTTCTGATACCGGTAGATCTTCACTATGAGGGATCGTTCTTTTAGCTGATGGCAGGTCAGGATTAATTGTAATACCTTTTGTATCAGTAAGACAAAAAAAAACAATCAGATGAGTGGTTCGTTGGTTCCGTCCAAATCATAGGGATTGCAAAAGGTATAGATCGAGATCTTTTCGCCCATCCAGTGAGGAGACCCACACAGGTAACACAGCAGACGTGTGGAACCCACGTTTTGTCTTGTTATTCGATGGCGAAGCCAAAATACTGTTCATATAACTTAGATAGTAATGGTGTCAATTTCCTTCGCTGAGTTTTGAAAGTATTGTCACCACAAATGTAACAAAACTTGTCAGGATCATTTTGACACTTTCTTGACATTATTTAAGAATAATTTAACTCTAAAAACAGAACAAAACACTACGTTCTTCAAATAAACAAACTCTCTGAATGCGAAAGTGAAACAAAAACGGTCAATTTTTAATTTTGTGGTTAGTACCTGTAACACGAAAACTAGACCTAACAGAGTCAAAATAAATATGGTAATAAAATGAGGATAGGTAGGTAATTTAAAATTAGCAAGCACCTTTCTTGTTACAAAATTTTGTTGACCAGTGTTATATAAAGTAAAACCTTTAGAACTATATACTTTGAACACGATTACATTACTACAGAATATAATAAAAAAATTACATTTATATTTTTTCTAATATAACTTTTTCCTCCTGAATAACCAGATATATATTAATGCAAGAAAAATAACCCACAGCTTTCAATAAATTTAGATTAAATCATGAGTGTTCTATTATCGTGAGACATTCACAAATGGAATTTAAATGGACATTCTCACAGATTTCCCCAAGCAAATATAAAGAAAGGCACAAATATGGAGCGATTGTAAGCTTGCCCAACCTAAGTATGCTTTCGGCGCAAGCTTTGCCTTAAAATCGACCCACCAACTGACAGAACAATATCCGTCGGCTACATTACATAATGTTAAATATAATACGTACCTACAGTAAGGTCATTCTACTTTATGGTAATAAAGGGACCTGTTACAATCGCCGCGGACTTCAGATAAATCTTTGGTCGCACGAAAGAGATTGGAATTGTTACAGCCGGTCACGTGACAGAGTTTTGTAACTTATTATATGAAATTAATGTGGGTATTTTTATATATTATAACCTGCAATTTTTATTGTGAGAACTTGTGTTTTAAAATATGAATGGAGTTGTCCGTAGCTTCAGCACACCTACGCGGCCTTTGCATTGTTTACAACTGTATAATTAATTATAACGAATTAAGTATTTTGTACATTATACACAGAAATAAAAACGATATTGTTAGAAGAGTTTCTTTTACTTTAAATGTCGGAGTTACTTTAGATAATGTGTGCATATTTATAGAGTTACTTGGAAATATTTCAATAGTTTTTTAGGCTTAATGCGTGGAGTATTAGTCCATTGGACATAATAATATTATGTAGTTTGATCTCTATGCATTAGATATCATGATGTATAATAAAAGTGAAACTGATGTGGTAAACTGCTAAGAGAATACAGTATCTTTTTATCATAATATTTTTCGGTTCATACCATCTAATACAGTTTACAAGTAGATATAGATTTTTCTCGCATACATTTTAAGGTGTCGATGAGTTCATGTTCCCCTCTTAATCGTACTCTCGATTGTAGAAGAGGCTTGTGCCCTGCAGTGGGACCTATATGGGCTGATACAGATACAGTAGAGTTCATGATTTATCTTGCTCTTCCATTGATGTTTGATAGAGATTTGATCGTATAAATTAAATATGTCAGATTCATATTGCATTGAAATTGGTACTAGTAATTTGTGTACTACGTGTCATGTGCTTGCGTGGAATTCACTACACGCAGTTCGACCATGAAATGTAATTACGCTGACGTTAATGCATAATTTATAAAGGTTTTTTTGTTAAGTAATCAAATGAATATGTACGCAACTTATCAATTAAATATTATAATAGAGTTTTTTTAATTTAAGTAAGGGTTTTTATGTAATAAGGATATGGGGCGTATAGGTAAAGTATTTTAAAGTGACTGGCAGGCTACGTGCAGCCTAAATTAGTAGTTCAAGCCGCAAGATATTCTGTATAGTGATATACGGTATGTATAGTTTTATAACGTTTACGTAGGTAAGAAGGTACTAAGAAGGTAATATTGACAACGTATCGTTAAGTTAGTAAATAAATAAATATATTTAGTTCGTCATTTCTTAAGTTGAACATAAATAGCAAATTTCATGTGTCTCAGAGTTTGTGAGACCGAAAGGTCTCTCGTAGTTTGTAAAACCTACGACACACTTGAAGTTTGGGGTCGCAGGACATTTCCTGTAATTGCTCGTTAATTATTTATTAGATAAATACTTGAAAATCCACTATTTTTGAAACTATTCTGTTTTTTTTGGTATGTAGGTTTTCTCTAAAATCTAGAGGAAAAACATCTAGATATTTTCCTAGTAATAAAAAACATCTAGACTCAAGAAAGAAAAAAAATCTACTCAAGAAAATGAAAAATTTAAAAACTTATAGTGCGAGATGTGCCTTAGAGTATTACTAATGTAGAGCATTTAAAAAGACACTGATGTAAAACTAATTACGAAACCAAAATATTTTTATAACAAATTCCGTTGTTAATTTGTCCGTTTTGGGTTAAATATAGCTTACATAAAATCATAAATACCGGTTTTTTTTCCACGCACAACTTACTCGTGTTAGCTTAAATTCTATAAATAAGTCTTTACTTACCAACTTTGTTCTCTTAAATTATATACCTAATTGTTGCGGTTCTTGGTAAATTACTTTAATCGAAATTTTATGCAAAGATTTTTTATTGGTATTTATCAGTCGTTACGTTTACTTTTAGTGTAATAATAAAATAATAAAATGTCATAATCATTTTGCAATACCATATAATTTTATGATTCAATTTAAATGTAATAATTCCAATAAGTTGTTTATATATTTGTACATTTTATAAATAAATGGAAAGCTTTTTGTGTTTATTAATATCGACGAATTTTATGTACTACAATATAAAATGCTAGGTGGTAAAATGTTATTTCAGCTAAAAAAAATTCTATAATGCGTGTATTTGCTTAGACGAATTATATTCTCAAACGTTCACAATTTGGTTAATATTTGGAGGCCATATAAATATTTTAACGTATCAATTACCTAGTGTTACGGTTGAATTCGTAAACTCCAAAGCCGGAAGTGAACTTCACTGTTGCCTTTTATTGTTCCAAATTTTACTTATTTCCATCCTATAGTATCTTCATAGGAGTACAATATAAAAATAGATTTCAATGAAGGAAAAGTTAAAGAGCATTCAAATAAATAAACTTTATGAATATGCTTTAGATGATAAAATAATGATTAAACTATGTCTGAAAACCTACATAATTAAATAACATGTCACATGTTTAGTTAATTCATCTAAAGTTATAAAAATTAGAGGTAATGACGACATATTGTAGCCTATTATACAAGTCAGTCAAAGAGGCCATTATTTATGTAAATAAAATGGCAAATAGCCGCACTATTCGCCTCAGGGCAAGCGGCTATCGTCGCCTGTGGACTTTTGCAACACACGAGGTATTGAGTGCACTGGCCTGGAGTTAAATAAATTCAGGAAATTTATCAAAATTGCCGAATCAATATTCATTGACCGAGGCAATGTATCTTTTACTATGTCGTTGGTACGGTCGGCGTAACATTTTTTTGCAAGATGCAGAATTTGATTATGTTTTTATGATGCTCTAATAATAATATATTATACACTCATGGCGTAATCATCTCCTTTGAAACAAATAATTCTTACAAAATACAATGCCCGACCTGAGCATCAAACTCATGACCTCACGGTTTGCAGTACTTGTACGTTGCCAAAGATCAAAGAGGCGATAAACGTGATAATGATTTACACATATCGTTGCTTAAGATATCAAAATATCCCAGTGATGATCAATATCTTCACTGATGCAAGATAATTAGCAAAAACATTGGCTATAATGCTCGTCTGCGTCGTGGGAGAGTCTTTATTGAGATCACTGACTGTTTTATTGCTTAGATCCTATAAATGACAGGTTGTATACCTATCGTCGCATCCGATACGAATTATGACGGCAATAATACTATAATTTCCTCGCTATCGGCACTCGATTATGATGTCTACGTGTAGTAACACTTTAGTAGGTTTGGGGTCATCATTAAAAGATTCTTATTTTGTTGCAACAAATACAGTTCGCAAGATTTCATAAAAAGTACGTTGTAATATAATTATAATGTTAGATCGAGTAGCTCAACTATATGTACAGTTTGTGGACAAATATGTATTGGGTTCAACCATTGATTTACTGCGGAAAGGGCAGCCAAAAATACCGGGTCACTAATTGGTTATTAATCTAACCATTGTCTATTTCAGAAGATTACATTTATTGTCTAATACCGTTATAGGATGGTTCGCATTTATAACAAAAACCAAGGTATCTATAAATATTTTTTATTTCATACCGTGCCAAGAGTGGAATTAGCTTCTCGATTAGAAAATTACCTCTCACTTAGTTTAGGATTTGTGGGTACGTCACTTATTAAGGATGAAGGATGGTGAATAAAAGGAATGGGAAGCAGAAGTGCTATGGAATGTGGGGTTTACCACCAATCTCACTGACCCGGAAATCCGGCAACTTCGTACTTCATTTCCAGTGTGACAGTGCCGCCGATACCAGACGAGCTGATTCACGTTGTGGTAAAACTAATTACGGCATGGGTCTATCTGTACCCCATGGTTTACATTTTACAGGGTATATCAAGACCGCGACCGAAAACGAAGCCAGGTGGTAGTATTAGTGACTTTATACACAATGCAAGTAAACATTTCGCAAAAAAAATCGACAACTTTTTTTTTGAATTTTTTTACTTAACCTCGTATTTGGGTGATATATACATAGTTTTCCTAAAATAATGATGTACACCTCTTTATTTTTAAGCACGCAATGGTACGTAAGGGTTTAAATTTGTATTTTCGTCACTTTTTTGGCGATAATTTTATTTGCATCGTGTTTGTAACCACTAAAAGTACCACCTGGCTTCGTTTTCGGTCGCAGTCTTGATATACCGGGTATGTAAGCAATTATACGTAAAGAGCCGTAAATGAAATTCTACTACTCAAAAGTCTAAAATAATAAGACGTTAACACCAAGTTACCTAAAACGGCTGTAATATGTGCAATATGATACTTTGAATTACAGATTACTATCACAGGTAAACCCTTATTAACACCTCAAATGTATAACATTTAAATTAGGATATTTCACAACGTCCATTTTGCAATAGTTAAACTCAACACTGAACTAAAACAAACTGAATTAATGAGTCCGCTAATTAAAATATCATTTCCTGTACGTAACTTGGTTGTGAACATTATGCGTTTTTAATAGTCAGCCGGTCGGTGTATTGTTGCGGCTATTTCACTTGGCCAGTTGGTGTGACTGTGTGTGGGCAGCAAGGTGTTTTATCCGCGGGAATATCCGAATACACATATAAGATAGGAAAGGTGTTTTTTAAATGGAACGCTATTAGAAATGAAGTGGTTTGTATGGGTATAATAAATAAATACACACATGACCCATGACTCCACATCAAAATAATGATATTCCAGTGTCTGAATATCCAGATCCATATAGTCAGCATATCTTTTCCCGGTTTCGGGAATGGATTCACAGTCTATTGTTCACAATTGGATTCTTATCTACTTTTATTTTTACACAACCTCGTATAAATCCGCGTAATCCGCTTCCAACCCTATCATGGTTTATTCACTTCCCAAACTCACACATGCAACTTTCTCGCTGTAGTTTACGTAACGATTGCTACAGTTTTTTGGTCGATTCCACTTTTATTCTACCGGCCTTGATACGGTTTGCGTTGGCGACTGGAAAGCATGCGACAGTGGAGCGCGAAATTATATTTGACGAAACTTAGTGATATAGTGCGCCGGCGCATTTACTCCCTTTTAGTCATGCCGTTATGAAACTGCGTCATTCGGGAGTGTATTTAGATTAGACAAAGGAGACCTAAATCATATTTAGCGCTGATTCATCATTCAAAGAGACAGAATATCCACATGAAAATTAGGAACCGATAGTAAAACTTAAGCCTGTCTTAGATATTTTTGAAGCGCACTGTTGGAAGTACACGTCTTTAGAAACATTGTGCGAATTAAGGACTCATATGCAAGAGTACAGGAAAGTTCTTACAGAAAACTGGAAAAACAATCTCAATGGGGGTCTTGTCCAATAAAATTCGCTTCATTACACGCCTGGGCATCGGATTTGAGGTGAAGGCGCGCCCAACTTAGTTTTTTGCAGTTGAGGTAAGATTTTATTGTTGAACTTGAAATCAGTTATAGTCTTCGGTGCAATCATTTGGGTGACAACACTTTTATTGAATACAATTGTATTTTTAGAGGAGGCCGTGGAAATATTGCTGTGCACAATTACATTTATATTTTTTCTTGAAACAAATCAATGCTTAAGTAATTTAGAGTGATAGTAGAGGCCATCCGTCGTCTATTGTGCTGTTGCCATTTTATGTTTTTTTTTTCGCGAGATTGTCAATTTAATATTTTATGTCTTCATTCCGGTCCAAACCGAAAAATCGAAAGGGAATGGCCGGGTACCTGCGGGGATTGTCTAGCGTATAGATGGTGGTGTTAGCATTGACATACATAATATGTAGACATAAACTGATACAAAAGACGACGTTAATATTAAATTTTATATTTCATTAAATACGATAGACGATAGAAAGGAAATGTTTTTCGAGATATCAAATTTTTTTATTCAGTGTGCAAAAGTATCATAGGATTAAATCTTTAGAAATCTGTCTTCAAAATTATTGTGACAGAATACGTTTACAATTATCAAGATTAAATATTAATAAATATCGACAAGATCTTTATTATCCTATAATTTTCAAATGAATTTCAAATGTTATAATTCATTTTACATACATTAAATTGTTAATGGAAGTGTCGCTGTGTTTGAGAGTTAAAGTTCAAATGTCAAGTACTTATTGAATTATTGTGGACTAGCAATTACGTGGCAAATGATCGAATTTGATCAAATTGTTAAATTACTTGTCAGTCTGACATTTCATTGTTAAATTCGGCGTAGGCGTTTTTATCTGCGGGCGATTGATTCACTATAGAATACTATAACGGAATTATTCTTTGCAATGAATTTAGCAGTATAGATAAACGTATTTCAACAGTTACCCTATTAATGTACAAAGGCTAAAAGTTCAATGACAGTAGACATATTAGAAGAATAATCCAATATTCTCAAAATATTGAATATTAAATATTATGATAAAGCATTTTTAGTTTTGGCTGTTTAAGGCAACATTTTATGGTAAGGTTATGCGCTAGAGAAAATTCAGATACGATAAATAGATGAACTGGAGTTTTTATTTGTTTGTACGCACAATAGTGCCAATCTGCTCGAAGCCGGCGTGGTACACAGTTCCGTTGATTATTTTTACGGATTTGATAGTTTGTGAAATGTTCAATTGAATAAAATAAATACATACATACATAGACTCACGCTTTATCCCAGAAGGGGTAAGCAGAGGCGCCATTAGGACACCCACATTTCGCCATTTATGTTCCGGTCTCATGATGTGATAGCGGCGAGGGGCGAGCCTACCGGCATATCGGGCACACATTCCTGACTCCAGGCTGATAATAAATAGAAAAATCCAATATCACTTTGCCCGACCCGGGACTCGAACCCGAGACCTCAGCTTTGCAATCATACCGTAGTACAACTGCGCCACCGTGGTAGATTTAAATTACAGGTCCATATAAACATGCTCATAAGTGTGAAACGCGCCCATAAAACGTGGTAAGAAGCAAACTATTTTCCACTTACATGGTAAAAGACAGTGTGACACACAGCTAGGCAAACCGTGCCACATATTCAAAGTGGTTTTACTTTTCAACACGTAGCCATTTCCCAATGCAGTGTCGCCAGGAAGGTAATTCTATGTGATTTAAATAACTGTTACGCTTTTGATAAACTTCGTTAATTCGTAATGGCGACTGAATTTGCCAAATTACCCGTTAAGTGGAGCTGGACAGTGCACATTACAAGAGCAACTTGCGTTACGTATTAGCCTGTCATTTGTATGTAACGTTTCACTGGAATTGTATAACATTTTGTGCGAAATTTTTGTGTGGCGGCCCTATCGGAGTTGCTATGTAATGACACTTTCAGTTTTCGTTTTTTAATACACTTAACTGCACACTAAATGAAGTAGTAAGGTGATTCCTAAAGCTATGCTAACATGTTCGCGGTAGCCGTGGGTTCAAATCCCAGGGCACACCTCTGACTTGTCTGAGTTATATTGGTAGTCAATCACCAAGCACTATAACAGTGAAGGAAAAAAAAGGATTTGTAAAGTCCGCCAACCCTCACTAGGCTAGCGTGGTAGAGTATTTGGCCTAACCCCTCTCAATCATACTTTCGAATGTAGAGGAGGCCCGTGCCCTACAGTGGGACCTATATGGGCTGATATAGATAGAGATACAGCCTCCCAACATTTTCCTCACGAAATTTCTTAATTTACCAATAATACTTCTTATACATTTTGTAGATAATTCTCATACAATTATTGCATAATTGTAATTCTGAGTAAAACACACGTGCGCGGAATTCCATACAACTCTTTATAAGCACGTACACACCTCACTGCGGAAGTTCTGCCATTGTATCGTATATTAAGTCCGCTTCCTTTTGCTCCATTTATCATCCCACATTTGATTGATGAGCAACTAATTACACACGATATCAAAATAATTACTCTTTAAGACTTTCTTGTTTTCACGCAATGTATGTATTAGACGTGAACGTAGTATGTACATACGTAGGATGAATAATGTGTGAGAATTGAATCAAATTTTCTATTGTAATTACAATGTTTCATGAGCGGGCAACAATGCCGGCAGTGTTTGCCGGCCGACCGGTAGAAAGTGCTCGTTGTCCAAGGCTGCTTGGAGGTCAGCCGGATGTTAAAAATTTTATTACCGTTTTTTAATTATATAAAATGTATTGCTTTGGGTATAATTGTTAACCACTATTTCAGTATTTAAAAGTTTTATTGATATAAACAATTTATGTGCACTCATTTCTTGATACAAGTAAATTAATATTATGTCTTATTGGTCCATTATAACATAATGAAGGAATTTTAGTCAATTCTCAAACTTGTCTGGTGAAATAAGTATAATTTAATTGTTAGGATATGTAGTAAAATATATTATTTATTAGATTTATATAATTAAAAAGTAGTTGGCTTAAAATAATGCTTGTTCCAACATCTCCTATTTGTTTTTTTATTTGTAATTAATTTCGATGCGTGTTAAAAACAAGCTAGTTTTCCTAAGAGACCCGCCGAGCTCTGGAGTTCGGTGCCAAACCTTTTGCGTGCCACTGTTGATCCTGGCTAACAAAAGTTGCAGTGGATATGTGGGCGGGAAAGCCTATGAACTTATAGTAGGTATTGTCCATTAGTACTTGTGAGCAGTTTGGATATTCTGAGATAGAAAAGTCCTTCGTAGTTTCTGATATTCACAACGCAACAAATATGTCTTATAGGTATTGGTATTGTTGGTGTACCTGTCGACTGCATTTATTTATTACAGGTAGCTATACTATACTTCAAAGGTTTTTAAATAGATTTACCACAGTTGTGCACGTTTGTATTAATTTACTCGGATAAACGTCATATCTTTGGAGAAACGTTACTTTTTTGGGCTAAATAAAATACAAACAATACGTCACGCTTACTCTTATAATGGTGAAAACTAACATGACTATAATACCAAAGAATATAATATTCACAATTTAAGCAACTACATTTCTCTGCAATGCTTGCGTAATTTAAACTCCCATTTGTCACTTAAGGCGCAAAATCTTCAATGTCTGTTGTATGACTATTTTTATGGCTGTGTCACAATGACATGGCATGACACACAATTTTTTCTTCATTATTTTAATTAACCGAGTGCTGAGATTTGAGAACAATTATCATACAACGATGTTCTAGTTTTACTCGGATTTGACGTATTTTAATAGTATTACAGTTTTATCGGTTTGTAAATAAGATTTACAGATTTTGGTGCTTTTAGGTCAATGTCCACAGGTATTTTTAGGCGCGCGGAAGTTGTGCATAATGTGTATCCTGTCAGAGTTACAAATCAGTCTAAATGCTCGGTCACGAGATAAACGACCGCGATATGCGACGGTTAACTAATGTAACAACAGATAATTAGCATACATTGCGTTTCGTCGACGTCAACTGACGTTATGATCTATGACCTACAAGTTTAGTCGTGTCCTGTTCCGCCGCACCATAAGTTTCACGTGACTCATGTCTTGAAAAACTACTACGTGAATTCACTGATTAATTTATGCCTCACTTGTAGTGTTGATTAAATTAAGGCGCACTAATTGGGTGGCTTAGGTATTAAAATTAGCTCCGGCAGTACAAAAGCAGTAAAGTAATTAATGCAGCTAACGCCATCTATTACACAACTGACTTAATTGGTAGTGCGAAAAATAAATTAAAATGTATTAATAGGAGAGTAATTTGGTAGGTATCTCATATGTGAGAGGCCGCCTGGGTAGCTACCACCCCAAACAGACCCGCCGAAGTCCAAACAACCTTTAAAGGATGACTATGCAGTCATTCTTGAATACTATACAGTCCTTCTTGAATTGCAGATCTTCATGGGCAGCTGTAATCGATTGCTTTTATGCTTTTGTTGAATATCGTTGCAGTTTCAAGATGGCTTACTGATTCCCAGAGATTCATATGGTGGGTTTAAATAAAATACTTGCCAGATCCTGACTTATAAAAGTTACAGTGGCGGGTGTAAAGGCAGAATAGGCGTCAAATTTTACCTGCTTGAGAGTTTGTAAGTTTTAAGAATTACTTTTTATGCACACCTGCAATTCTCCAATAGCTTTTAAGTGCGTAAAGTTCTACTAAAATTTAGACTATCAAATAATAAATTGTATAGTTACACGTGTCTAAACAGAACATGCGTTTCCTTACGTTAATGAATGTTTTAGACGTTATTGAATCGGGCAGACCCATATCAGTTTGTGGACATATTGATTGATATTAATAAGTTTTATAGAAAAACTTTCAGCAGGCAAAACTTTTAGCAAAGCGTTACTGCTCAATCAACAAAATCAATCAATCGCTGCACTTGTACCTCGCAGTCACATTAAGTCCCACAAAAATTTTGTTATTTTAAAATAATACCGACATTTAATTATTTTTTTTCTAAAATATCATCTTAAATATAAACACCTCGCAACACGTGTCGATCTTTCATGCGGCCACTTTTTTGGTTCAGCAAATTATTTACAGATATACAATATTGAAATTGTGTTCTTGACTGACTCCCAACAGACTCAGGGATAAAACCTGCATGTCGCGACTGCAGATAATTACATCGAGTTTCCGACAGAACGGCATATTGTTAGGTAAGAGAAGAAGAGAAATAAGGAAATCTTTGTACTGATGTTAAGGAACGCATAAATTAAAACATAATGTTTATTATACACTCAATTACAGTATGTGCGTAGCGTAATTTTATGACCCACTATAGGCACGGGTACACGTTAAAGTTGTTAACATAATTCACTTATCTAATAAAAAACTGGTCTAGAGCAAATGCTGAGTATTCTTTATTAACATTCATGTCATAATGGTTTTATACTGATGAGAAGAAGATAGATAATATTAATGCCTGTTGTGAAACCACAGGCTACGGGTTTGATCCCCACACCGAGACAAATATTTGTGTGAACTACAAGTATCTATTTGTTTTAGGTCTGGACTCTGGGTGTCCGTTAGATCGAAAAGTCTCTCGTAGTTCCTGATACCAACGATGCAAGGCTCAATTTTTTTTTAGTATGTCCGGCAAACGACCAAACAGGTCACCTATCAAGTGATCACTGTCGCCCCCAAATCGGGAAGGGGATCCTAGTGTGGGGTTAGGATTATTTATGTGACTGTTGGGTATATTTATTTATTTATGACGAATGCTTAGATAACCTAAGCATTTTGGAGTCACAATATTAGGTGAATATACAACAGTTAGGAAAAATCCTCTTAGAGTTATTTTAACTGATTACTTGCGCCTAAATGCTTTGATGGATATGAAAAAGGAAGTAATTATTTTTATGTAGTTAACATAATTTTTGGTTTTATTACGTTGGCAACCGATTGTCCTAATTAGATTAAAAACATTGATTCTTACACAATTAATAAAGCACAGTAAAACGTAGCAAATTCTGTGTGTTTATGTCTCTGTTAATTTCGATAATCATAGATAACGTAAACCGCAGTGGTAAAATATAAACGAAGTTATTCCATTTGTTTATTGCAACGATAAATCGTAACTGAAGAAAATTAACTAGTTGCAATTAAGAACAATCCACTTTACTGGATACAAACGGTTCTATTTGGTTTCCTTAATATACATGTCGGCAAACCGATTAAGATGCTTGGATAGGATAAAAACGAGCGATATTAACATGCAATTCGGGATCAGTCTAATGAAATTAAGATAGCTTGTAAATTAAATGTTTTGAACGGGAACATATTCCGTACAACGCAATTACAGTCAATAAAATGAAATAACATGGTAGTAAGTACGTATCAAAGGACTATTGATAAGCAGATTGAAAATAACTAGGTGATTATTTATTTAATAGCACGTTACTGCTGATACTGTTTTGAAAGTCGCATATATTAGGGTTCGAAAATGCTAAAAAAGAAATGTCGTTTACAAACTGGTTCGTATATTTTAGCCTACATTACGAGTATTATGCATATCTTGTTAGCTACTATTTTAGTTTCGTTATGTTTGATTCCATAAATGTTTAAACTATCTCCCTTATGTTTGCTTATTCTAGAATAAATTCCATTCGGCTGCCAAGTGAGTTCATTCGGAAAGGAAATAAAACGGATGAAATAATCGGGCAAATCAAGTTGAGGTAGGTAGAATATTTTTACAAAGGAAAATTAATGCACATTCATTTCCTTTGAATTCGGACGCTATGAGTCAGCCGCGTACATTTCTCGATCTGTATGTATATTGCATTTTTTTGTGCAGACGTTTCTTAACATGGGATTAAGATCACAGCTTATTACACTAGCTGAATATTAATTGATTAATTCTATATCTATATCAGCCCACATACTGCCCCACTGCAGGGCACGGGCCTACTCTACAATCGAGACAATCGATTGAGAGTGGTTAGGCTATATAGTCCACCACGCTGGCCTAGTGCGGGTTGGCCATTGATTAATACATATAAGATTTTAACATTTCTAAACTTAGGATTCATTATTTAAATAAAAGATTACGGTTATGTTGTACCGCTTGGACATAAATTATAGGTAGTAGGTAATAAATGAAAAGTATTGATTCAAGAACTGTGCTATGAGCCAACATTTTCTTTTGAAATGGTCAATTTCTAAGCGTCGGCATTGTATTAAAAATCTCCCGTAGTGGACGTAAATTGTCACATTGCAACATGGAATTCGACGCAAATTCGTGAGCATAACATTACCGTAACATTGTAAATAAGCTTAGTTCAAAATGCAGGTCGCTTACTCATGCGGTTCCCACGATATGACAAAATGTATTATGCTCTCTTTGTTAATGCGCTAAGGCGCTGTGTGACTGTTTATGACATTGCAAACCGTTGTTACAACGCTTGTAATATGTTATATCAATATTATAATCTATGTTATTCCATTTACGTGTCCCAACTTATCAAAAACAGTTTTTATAACCATATAGGAAGTATGGCAAAATCCATACCTTGCCAAACAAAATATGACTACTTTTTAGGACAACCACGAGGTTTCCGTCGCACTGCTTAGTCATATTTTTATTGTTTATTATCCATTTACCGAAACAACTATACAAATCGTATACTAAAGAAATGATGAGTGTCGGATGAAACAGCTACAACCACGATGGTATCAACTGCAGTTAACACTGGCAACGCTCCAAGAACTCTTGTTTCCTTTTTCCTATGCAATTATGTACTGGAGCGTTTTTCTCCAATATTTCCGCCGATACGGGAAACAAAACCTTGTGTTACACAGAATTGTATGATATCTTTTGTTTTTGTATTAGTTTTGTTCGACGGCGTACGTAGCGCAGTTGGTTGAACGCCAGCTGTGAAACGCGAGGCCGCGGGTTCGATCCCCGCATTGAGACAAATGTTTGTGTGAAGCACATGTATTTGTATCGGGTGTGGGTGTTTGTGAGGCCGAAAAGTCTCTCGTAGTTTCTGATACCCACGACACAAGACTGGATATTAGTGTGGGTCAGGACTATATATGTGCCTGTTGGGTGTATTTATTTATTATTTATTTATTTGTTGCTTATCCCCCGCTATTATGTCGATGGAAACGCAAGTTGGTTAATGACATTGATCATTTCGATTGAAAAAGAAAAGTTTCTTCAAGTAAGTTTTTATTAAATAAAATAGTTTCATGATTATGTGAAAATTCAGAGCCGTCATCGATTCATTTGACGCAATGGCAACCAGGCTTTATACAGCTCATGGCATTGTTTGTAAATAGATATGCGTTAGATTTTATCAGTCGTTGAAAACAAGTAAATTTCGTTGTTGCATTCCGCTCATGCATTGTATTTAAATGTGTGTACAAACTCGTGTACAAATACAATCTTATTTTTGTTTTGACTAAATACTTGATTAAAAATATTTGGCGATCGTATTTACAATTTTGTAATTTTACTACTGATTCTCTTACTTCTGATCTTACTGGGATTTGCATCAAATTCGAGGCTTTATTATCGCGATCCGGTGTTAGGGGAAGACCATTATATTCCACGTTGAAAGTGATAGTTTAAGTATAATTTAAGAAACTTGTTGAAATTTATTGTCTTATTTGTAAAATTATTTAATTATACCCATAAATTATAAGTGGCAAATTAAAAATTTATTTTGGACAAGCTTATTTCATTATCGAAATTCTCTGCGTTTTATTTTATTGTTGAGTTACAAGCGTGCGAAAACAAAACTTTAATTTATAATATTATTATGAAATAATTATCAGATGTTCGATTCCTGCTTCAGGAATGAATAATCGTATTAAATTATCTTTGAGTGCTATTTCAATTGTTTTCAAATTCAAAATTATATCTTCTTTCAGAAAAATTATCTATCAATAATATTAGAAATACTAAGGCTACTTCATGTGGCATCGCTGTGGGACGCTCTGAATGTCGCAAAAGACATTCAAGAAGTGTAATAAATTGAAAATTGCTGGGCATTTCTACATATTAAGAGGTTTTACCTTCAATTACTCAATAGAAGTGAGAATTAAAAATGACTTAACTTAAAAGAGAACTAGGAAATTGTTTGTTTTTAGTCTTCAGAAGATATGTTACCATAACGTTCTCTATACTCATCATCTGTTAGGAACAAAGTATCGCACTTGGCATCAAAACATAAGTGCTTGATAATATAAAGATTGTACAATATTGATGAAATGGCTAGCAAGTAAACCAAATTTACGTAGTATATTTGCCGACCTCTAATAAAATGTGTCGCATAATCTCATTTTCAATATTAAGCAATAGGACATATAGTTAATATAATTATAGTTGTGTTACACATTTGGAAAATATTTTATAACCCCGAGCTATTTTTACGTAAGTGAATATTACCATTCTAAGATCACGACAGTTACTTATTTTGATGTATGGGACATAATTTATAGATTATATTAATATTAACTTATCTTACACAAGTACGACAAATCTTATAGAATTAACTTGAGTCTCGCAAAGATAATTATTTAAAATTTTGAGACAGCTGGGTACATATTATAATATTATTATTCCATGTCACGTTGTTTTCGTGTGACAAACTAAATCCAGTAAATATTTACCGTATTGTTACAACATTAAAAGATAAGCAACAAAAACTGTATACGAGCACTTTAATCAAGATTTCTCCACTAATAGTCTGTTTATGAGCGTCTAACACGACTTTATCTGGATCAATTACTAAACTGCGCTAATGTGTGTTAGATTAAATTTAAGTGTCGTTGATAATGTTATGCTTGTAAGTTGTAACAGATTATATATGAAATAGACTAGGAAATTTAAATTTGTGTTTTAATTGCTTTTATGCATTAAGTATGGTCAGGGTTTGTGTCAAAGCGTTGGCCAATGGCACGATGCAATGAGGCGCTCTCATTAATTTTACAATACTGTTAACGTGTTGCCAAATTAGCGAAAATGTAAATAACCATGACATTTTATACATTACCAAAAAGTCGCATTAGGAGTATTAATATTTCATGAGTATTATTTAATAATCTTGAATTTAATTATGTATATGTATTGCGGATACAGCACTCTATGTGAAGTAACGAGATTTACATGAGGAAAGTGTTTACATATTTTATAAAATTGAAATATGTTAACATATTCATGAGCTAAAACACACGCAGACAAGTTGTTTCGCCATATAAACCAAACGCAATAAATATATTTTAACTAATTGTTAATATAGGTGGTTAGTCATAATTTACAAACGAATAAAACCAACTTTTTCTTTCAAATTACTAATCTTATTTGTACAAAGTGAGTTTTACGGAACATATTAGTCTTTAAAAGTTATGATATTTGACATTATACTCGTACTTGTTTATATTACTTATAAATAATTTACATTATAAATTACACTCAGTCAATTATATGCTCGTATAATTTGTGACTGTATGTGGGTTTTATCTAAAGTAAGCCAAAGCCTGTGTCTGTGGAGATAGTACTCGACCATGAATTTAACCCCAAAACATTTCACGTGCCACTGTCATTTCTCAGTCTCTGTTGTTGTAACCACGTATTATACTTGCTATTTTTTTACTTAATAGTATAAAAAGTATGATAAATATTATACCTGCTTGTTTATTACCTCTCACTGTACCACATGGTGTCGAATCTTCAATAAACCTTATCTATTTACCATAGATTCCAAAAGCTTGTGTCGCCCTTATACGAAAAAAAAAACTCAAACAAAATAAAGATTATAGAAATCTCTTGTCAACTCTTAGTGAAGACACCTTACGTAAGTAAAGAAAGAATTTACTAATTAATTATTTAAATTTAATCCAGTAGTAACTGTATTCTACCCTTTTTTTATAATTATGCTAATTTCAATGAAACAATGAAGTGGCATAAGTTGTTAACGGGATATTAATTAGTTCCATACACTGCGCCGTTATATTTCAATTAATTAGCATATGATATTATTTAAAATATGCCTATTTGAAGTTTAATTGGTAACACTCTATGGCCATTGTGTTGGAATGACGAAAGGCGGGCCATGATGAAAACCAACCATGTACGATGACCACACATACTACTTTTTCATTTTTTTAAGACGAGGAAATTTTAACTAGCTCTCTGTCTTGCTTAATACCTGATTATTATATTATTATATTTCAATAGCATTCATACAAATTCTGGATATTGGCCTCTTGAATTTCACTCTACTGAATACGAACCTTTCTCTCTCAATGCAGATATGTCATATCGTTTGAATAATACGGATTATTTATAATTGGATTATTATAGTAAAAACACGTGAGATACAATTGAAGGACATAACGATTACACATTTGACCTGGTGACCTTTAAGGTACCTTTAAGTTACCTGTAAGGTAATCTTTAGTGTCCTTGCCAATAACCCCAGTTTCCGCTTTCCGTCTCTTCCCCGCCTTCTTATTCATACGGCAATTAATTTTCATGACAAAATAATTATTATAATAATAAACAATATTTAATAATACACGGATATTGAACAAAAGATAAAACCTTGACTCGTTCCTAGTTGAAACAAAATAGATATTATCATGCTGTAGGAAGCCTGTCAAATTGCGTTATATTTAAATCGCTTATCCTCAGTTGCTTGTTAGAACATTCTACGCGTAGGAAGACTAATCAATCCAGCAACGACTTCTCGTAAACATTTAACTTTATAACATGATTATTTCCTATTTAAAAATATTACATCTTAGGTATAACGGAAATAAGATTGACGAACTGAGGATGACCTAGTGCCACCCCTACAGACATACAGACGTTCGGGCTTACAGACTTTTATTATAATATGTATAAATAAATACAATTTTAACTAGTTAGTTTTATATTAATTAGGATAGCTGATAGTCATTTAAAAAAAACAATCACTTTACTTAAAGCAGATTTATTTAAAAAATACTTTAAATATTTATAAACCATCTGTGTCAATGTGCATTATAAATATGCAGCTGGACCTTAAAGTTCATAAGTTGAACAGGTGCATACGACCTCCGAACAAAAAATGTAAACAACCAGACGAGTCGCTCGTGAAGCGTGCTGTGACCTAGGTCCCAACGCAGCGACAATGCAAATGCACTACAAGTAGACAAGTTTATTCCATGAATGAACCAGCTCGTCGGTTTGTACCCGCAGTGACGTACGCACTATCCATATCACATGTGATTGACTTACATTTACGCAAGCCGGACAATTTGAAAGTAAGTATAGGAAGCTGATTGCGTTTAAGGTCGCCATTGAGTTAACCAGTTCTATGTAGATCAAGCCGTGTGTCACCAACGAAATAATTTGAATACTATGTTTACTTGCATTAGATTATTTTGGACGTAGAAAGTGAATTACGGATTTACTATGATCATGAGTGGAATTTAAAAGAAAATATTGCGAAACGCGAAGAAAGTTTTTGCCTAAAATTCCAGCGTAATTAACAATGCAATGCGTTACATTTATTCAATGTGTGTACTTCATGTCTGGTTTTCTATTAGAATTGTTTTGTTATCTGATTAAGTTTATTGTAGAGGCTATGTCTTAAGGAACTTAATGGTAAATAGTTTTCCTAAATTTAGATGTGAAGTGCATTTATATTACGGAGTGTTAAGTTTTAAACTATGTTAAAACAACAAACTGCTAGAATATTAATTGTTGCCTAATGCTAAATCATGTCTCGATTAAATTAATGTCTGGTGTAGAACGGTAGCTGAAACCTATCCCTTCATCTCAATGTACAAGCAACTATGTTTATTCTATTCCTAAAAATTCATAGATTTCGTAATAATTTTATCTGTTATATTTCTTTATTTATTAGTATGATAATACATTCAAATTTCAAATGAATAAATAAAAATAAAATTTAAATTTTCTAAGTTATATTTTATTTATATAAAAACAGCAATAATATTGTTACTGCATATTGTTTAGAAAATTTGCATTTTAAATAAAAATAATTTTTTTTATTTAAAATTCAAATTCAGACTGCCTCGGTGGCGTGGTTGTATTGCGGTACGACTACAAAGCTGAGGTCTCGGGTTCGAGTCCCAGGTCAGGCAAAGTGATATTGGATTTTTCTGTTCATTATCAGCCCGGAGTCAGGAATTTGTGCCCGATATGGCGATAGGCTCGCCCCCTATCACATCATGGGACGGAACATGCAAGGCGAAATGTGGGTGTCCTAGTGGCGCCTCTGCCTACCCCTTCGGGGATAAAGGCGTGAGTTTATGTATGTATGTATGTAATAAAAATAAACAACATTAAGTCCGACATAAAATTGTTACGGACATGTTTTCGAAGATTCAGTTTTTTGCCATATTTTGAAGACGTAGTTGGGGAATACAAAAATTCTTGCCATTATTTGGATAATTTTTCTTTTTTTTATGTACCGTAATAAATCTCCGCTAATTCATAATATTTGCTAAAACAGTAAGGGAAGAATGCCCACTTTGGGGATTAAATAGCCGAAAAATAAAGAAAATATACAGAGGTTATATTTTTTACCTACCTTTATAATATAAAAGACATAAACAAAGTTCGCGACGGTTGTCAAAATCAAAGTAGCAGTGGCTCGTTATAAACAACGTGCTACAAACACCTATTTAGACGCCTAGAATGTGGGTTGCCTTACAAAATTCTTGTACCAAAATCTAATGCATGGCGTGTGCCTGCCGCGTCCACTTTCGAATATATTGAGAAGGTCAGGCTTCATTTACGTAACATTAACAAAAATTCTTATATAATTATTTAACATAAATTATTCACATATTGTTTGTCATCTTATCTACTGTTGAGACAGTCTCTCTAAATGAATATTATTTCTTGTTATTTTAATAAAAAACCTGTTTGAACATGTGTAATCAAACATAACTAAAAACTGTATTAAGTTGGCTTTCGTGAATTGTGCAACTCATGATTGTCACGTACTTAATTGAGTACTAATTATATTATACCAAACGAAAGTAGGTTACAAAATTTCTGTGATGTGCATTGTACAATTAATAACAACAACAACATAGAGAAAACTAAAAAGCTGAGTAAAACTTCCGAACTATGTAGCACTCTTAAAAATGCGTATATGTGACTATACACATGTAAGTCTCAGAAGAAAGAACTATTGAATAATACGTGAATTGTTCTCACCGGGTTGATAACTTGATACTCTCCCTGTCTCTCTCTCTCTTTCCTATCTCTCTTTTCAGCCATAGGAAGTCCACTGCTTAAATAGGCCTCCCCCAAGGACTTCCACATTGACCTGTTGGAAGTGACCTGCATCCAGCGACTTCTAAACTTCCTGGTTGATACAACATATCCCCGAATGCTGATGTGTAGTAATAATAGCTTTGCTTTCTATCTTCTATAGGATACACGTTGGTGCTGTAATTACTACGTTGTATCTCCCAGGACGTTTATCCTTTATGCTCATATTTAGACAACGTATGAGTGGCTCTAGTCAGTGCAGTCTTTCCCTCAGAAGCGCCGCAAGCTCGCTTACTATTTATAAGCTCAAACTACCTCTTAACTGGCTTTATTTACATATAGTTTTATCAAATTATCTTAACCATCACGTTAACAGCAATGGACGAAAATAATAGTTCAAGAAATTCATACTTATGTTATTAAAGTAAAACCAATCCATACCATGTCATTTTATTAACCGAAAATTCCGCGCATTTGATTTCATAAAAGTTTTATGACATTATTGCGAAGTATTGATAATAAATAAATTATAATTGAAATCCATCCATCCATCCATCAGCCAAAGGACGTCCACTGCTGAACATAGGCCTCTCCCAATGATTTCCACAGTGACCTGTTGGAGGCAGCCTGAATAGGTGCCTGTCCCTAGAATAGGTGCTACGAGTACGCGACCTCGGCCCCCCGAGCTACTGCAGTCACTACCAACCTTCCCTTCCGTGACTGCAGTATCCACTCCTACAGGCCATATTTCCCTTTCCCATAACATCCTCCACCCACAAACCCTATTTCCCTTCCCCCGGTTGATGACGGGCAGCAGCGTCATCAACGCGAGACCCCCCCCCCCTTCTGCGCTCGCCAACCCGCCTGCCAAGCGTGGCGAGTATTGGCAAAATCCTTGCAATAATTGAAATGCCTGACGATAATTTAAAAGCTAAATCGGTTCATAATTAGTACCTAATGTTGTAGATCAATGTTAACTGCCGAGTTTTATTATGGGTTTACTTTTTTATTAGGCCTTGAGGTCGTAAATGCGTACATAAGGCCTTTTGAAAATATTGCTCAAGAGATAAGTATGCATAATAAATTGAAAACAAGAATTTCGTTATCCTTGTAAGATTCTAAAGTTACTTTAATGAAAATATCAGAATGTGTTGAATGGACGAAAGTAGGTAACTGGCCCACATCCATGCTTTCAAAATATACTAAACCATTAGAATTAGCTAATGACCAAACAACAACAAAAAAGGACATAAAACCAATATAAGATGTAGTCGTTTAAATTAATAAAAATAATAGTATTCGTTAGTTTGCCGTTCATTATTATTTTTAATTTAATACATTATACCTATATAAACGCGAGTATTGTGTCATCATAAATTATGTGTAAAATCAATCAAGTTGCCTTCACTGAATTATAAGTCTACATAACGTGGGTGTTAAGAGCAAACTCGCCATCCAATTCTACGAATTCCTAACACACGTATAAAAGACGTGTGTATAAACACGGTTGTTCTCATTAAATGCTCATCATTTATAGACAAAATCAGGTTGCATTATGAAACACATTGCAGATACATGCTACAACCCATAATACAATTAACACTTTCTCGCGTCTACAGACGAGCAACTACATTTCACATTACGTAAAGTGTCGCAACTTGATAAAAATTTAATCATTGATAGGCAGTTTTGCATGCGTAACGTAGGACCATCATCACTTGTGGGCAGCGGCGCGGCCTGTGTGTGGCTATCTTATCTGTAATCCGTGCGACACACTGACTAAGCTTTGTCTCACCTAGGCAGACATAATTGAATGCTATGCGATTAAAATAATAAAAAATCATATTAAAAAAAAAGAATTAAATCGACATAGAGTAAAAGGCTACGTTAATAATCTGTGCTCTTTTCAAGACGACTGCGCTTAGTTACCTGCTAACAGAAATTAGTTGAGATAAAAAGGCGAAAGCTATTGTCTCCCTATTAACAAGCTTATTATTGGACAGTTTGAACAAAAACTATATCATCAGCAATATCAAAGTACAACAGAGTTAAAGTTTTTGGGGTACATTATTATTACATCCCTCTGCTGGACTTAAGATTTTTAATCAAATTACTAGAGGTGTCAGATCACAGTGTTATTTAAAAGCGAATTTACGAAAGATTACTATTGCTAGATTAGTGGCCAATGTAGAGTAACATTTTTGTTAAAGTTCATTAAAGTTGCATAATATATATAGCATATATAGCATTTGGCACAGTTTTACGGTTGCCAGTGTTAGTGAAATAGGGAAAACTGGATTTCACAGACGGATATATTGTTCACTGCTGAACATAGGCCTCTCCCAAGGATTTCCGCATTGACCTGTTCGAAGAGGCCTGCACCCAGAAATATGCTAATCGTCACCAGCAATTATGTCTAAATATTTCTAAAATGTTTTTAATGTGTGTTCCAACGCCATCCACGCAAAAAGCACGTGAGACGCGAGCCTCTAGCATTGCATGCCAGTGACATCAGCGCAGACGAAGTGGTAATTTCTAATCAATGGAGCAATGATCGTGTTCGCAATCCAGATGCGGTAAACGAAAGTAACGGATCTAGATACAACACGCGCGCGTTTTACAAATTAGAATGGATCAATGCAAATGCTGGGCGAAATTATGCGCCAGTCGCGGCTACTAAATCCTTTGCGTGTGGGCGACTCGACAATGTTGTATTGACTTATGCGCTATTGTATCCTGTTTACATTATAATTATTTAATTATTTTTTATGCTGCCACGTGGCAAAGTATTTATTCCGCTAAGCTAGGTGAACCTGATACGCGACACACTTTAGTCAAGTTTCCGACCTCAAGTACGGCGTTGTTGGGATTATTACAATTGTCATAGAATAAGTTAAATTATAATGAAGTTACACAAGAACACAGTACGATGTAATTAAAATTCAGAAGTGTATTCATTAAGCATACCCTTATGTGAGAGAGAGAGAGCCCTATTGCTGTATCTGTTATGAATCCAAATAATTATCTTCAAACGAGCCGGAATATACAAAAAGTTGCCCTGTTGTATTCGTTCTTAATTAAATGAAGTTAGTCAGCGCTTTCACTCATACAATGTTATTACTCATACAATTAATGGAATCAAATAGTATTTTTTCTAGATCAGGTTTAGAACTGCCGCTTGTAGTGGGCAACGTACAAATAATAATTTATAAAAAATACATCAGCCTTGTGTCGCCATTACGTCATTACGCCATGCCATTACGTCTTGTGTCGCAGGTATCAGAACTACGAGAGACTTTTCGGTCTCACAAACACCCAGACCCGAAAGAAATATTTGTGGGCTGCACAAACATTTCACTTGGTGCGGGGATCGAACCCGCGGTCTCTCGTTTCACAGCCGGCGTCTAACTAACTGCGCCACGGAGGCTGTGATAATGAATCGAAAAATCCAATATCACTTTGCCCTACCCAGGATTTGAACCTGAGACTTTAGCTATGTAATCGTACCGTAGTACAACTATGCCACCGAGACAGTCGTTACTACTTTGTATTACTCTGGAATTCAAAACCCAAGAAAAACCTTTCCGAGTATTATGCGAAAATAATTGTGTTATAATCTCAGGCGTAATTATATTCCATAAACATGTAAAATAAACAATAAAACATTGTGTCGCCGAGATATTTACAATCACTTTACGTTGAATAACCTTTAATTTTATTTCTCCGTAGCGCAGACTTGTTGACGTAATTAGCATATAATTTAGTAATACATTATAATGCACATAACGGCGTGAAAGCTGGTTAGTTTGTTTATTTGCTGTCTTTTATTTCCGTCATGGACTGCTTAATCTGAAGCATAAATAAGCTGCGGGCCTTAAGTTCCTGATTTTCAATTGGTAGGTAGAAAATTCACTACCTTAAACTTTTCTATTTCAACCTGATACATCTAATGGTAAACGCAATACGGTTCAGATAGTGTATCCTCCGAGGAGAGGTGGTCATCTCTCGCCGATCTGATTGTATCCGGATATGTACTGTACTGTATCAGCCCATATGGGTCCCACGGCTGGGCACGAGCCTCCTCAACAATCGAGAGTACGATTGAGAGCGTTAGACCATATAGTCCACCACGCTGGCCTAGTGCGGGTTGGCGAACTTTACACATCAATAGATTCTAACAAATCGCTAAGGTATGCAGGTTACCACACGCCGCGATGTTTTGATTCACCGTTATAGTGCGTGGTGATTGCTATCAATACACATATGACGCCGAAAAGTCAAAGGTGTACACTGGGATTTGAACCCACGACCACCGTGAACATGTTTGGTCTGATCCGTTTACCAACAAGCCATGCACAATATTAAACCTTGAACCCAAAAGCTGCTGTTTAGTCTGCTGTTTACTAGCCATCCGGGCGGATATGAATGCTAATGAAAAGTTAATGTGTAAAACTAAAAGCTAGTATTTATGTTATCAATCGATTTTAGTAATACTATAATAATATTTAGTTACAAAAAATAATATGCAATCGATATAAAAACGTGTTATTTCGTGTTTTCTATCATTACATATGATGACGTTCTTTTGCTTTTTAGTTTTACGAGCGTTCGATAATAATAGATTATTTTAGATTTTAAATTAGTGCCAAAATTAATGTATTACATTGCAAAAACTACTACTTACATCACAAATGAAGGGACAGCGCACGTTGCGGCAACCCGCTAGTCCTGCGTTCGATTCCCAGGTCACATAATTATATTTGGCTGAAAAAAATATCTTGTTATATGTTTTGTTTAAGAACATTGCAGGAATTCGCATTTCGTCATTTAATATGACAAGAATGTAATAAAATCGATATTTTAAATTAGAACCCAATTTCCTGCTTTTTTAAACTTGACAATAGATGCTTAATTGTAATAAACAGTGGCAGATTTGATGGCAAAAGTTTAAGTTATTTATCTGCCTATTGGTTTATTATTTCAAGTGGTAAAAAGATTTTGGCAGAGCATTTTTCAACTACATACATATAATATTAAAGTAATGGATGCTTTACTTACATTTATTATAATCATAATAAAAATGCTTTTTAAATTACAATTGAATAAAAAGATGTTAATGGACAATAGTGTACGTCTGTAAGGTAACTTAGGCTACAAACAAAAATGTATCAAAAAAATTGAACAATAATGTTTTTTTCGCCACTCGTAGCATGTCTGGATTGTTCGGATTAAGCCATTGTTGTTAAGATATTATTTTTTAGTAACTAATTTAAATACATCTACTAATATGTATCATACATACATACATACATAAACTCGCACCTTTATCCCAGAAGGGGTAGGCAGAGGCGCCACCAGGACACCCACATTTCGCCTTGTATGTTCCGTCCCATGATGTGATAGGGGGCGAGCCTATCGCCATATCGGGCACAAATTCCTGACTCCGGGCTGATAATGAATAGAAAAACCCAATATCACTTTGCCTGACCCGGGACTCGAACCCGAGACCTCAGTTTTGTAGTCGTACCGTAGTACAACTACGCCACCGAGCCAGTAATATGTATCACTAACTTCAATTTTAATAATTTGAAATTTAATTATAATATAAATGAGAAAATATTATAACATTTATATATGCGTAGCTTTACCTTAATGAGATTAAGCAGCTGGCGTCATATGGATACCAATACTAATTTGCAGGGCTTATAGAATACAATATTATTCTTCGAGTTGTAACTACTATCTTTAATTTTCTACCGGTTAACATCACATCAAGCTATTTATTAATTAATCGCCACATTATTTCTCTACCAAACATGAAAAAACAATTGAAGCCACTATATTTTGCTTTTCAAAATTTGAATTTAGAATGTTGGAATACCCCAGCCAGCTACCTTCAAGTTTATCTATCTTAAAGAAATGAGTAATGATAAGGCTGTGAAGCCTAATTACTTTTGCCTGTCCGCAAGAGTAAATGTAATGATACTATTAATGGTCACTATAAATCATAGAGTATTAAAAAAAAATATATCATAATATTTAAATGCACATTAGATTTAGACTCTTACACGTTTGCAGTTTTCTTTAAAGCGATTAAACGCTGTATAAGTAATGCAAGATATGCTAACGTATTTAGAATATTACTTATTCAATATAAGAACGTCATAATCCATCCTTAGAAATAATATTAAGTTAAGATAAATTAAGCAAATAATATATAAATAAATACACCCAACAATCTATAAGTAGTCCAAAATTGTAAAGTCTTCTACTTTCTCATTCTTAATTTATTCAATTCGTTGTTTAAAGACTTAAATTATCAACTTAAAAAAATAGATAAGATTTTTAAAAACCCTAACTAATGTTAAACACCATAGACAAATTATTGTTATTTCCTTTCAACAATTCCACTACACAAAGACAATAATTACATCGTGACTCCGATTATGTAAGAGGGACCATTTATTGTTCAAATTCAATATCGACGTGAATAACACGATGGCAGTGTTGAGAAATAGAAAATCACTGTAATCCGTAGAAAAGTATTTATCGAGAGAAAATAATGCGATTCCGTTCGATTACCACTATTAGATGTAATTTGAGTTTCAATAGAAGGAACGTTTCAGGTAATTTATAAAATCTCTTTTTATTATATTCTTCTCTGAGTATTCAGTATGTAATTTGTGTGAAAGCATCCAATTTAATAATGGCACAAGACATCACACGTGTAGGTAGCAATTTCCTAGTATTAGGTACCTACTTAACGACGTTATCATTTATAATATATTATTGCGGTGTTCGCTAAGTCAATGTGGAGAATCTTGGTAAAAGTTAAGGAAAATAAAAAACACACCTGCAAAATTATTGTACGCATAATTTATGTGTAATGATTTAATTTAATCTGGAATATTTGAATATAAAAGTTAAATGTCATCATGGCCGTATGATACATTTCCAATGCTTAATTTATAAGCATAGTTCCGCGTTTTGGCGGGAACCGTGGCACGCCGCGTCGCGTCGCGATTTATCACTAATTGTTTGTTTTGTTGGATTACCTACGTTTGCTACGTAAATATTAGGGTAAATATTTTGTGAAATAATATAAACAATAATTATATATGAAATGCGGGTGTCCTGGTGGCGCCTCTGCCTACCTCTTTGGGGATAAAGGCGTGAGTTTATGTATGTATGTAATAATTATATAATTGCCTGGAGTTTCGTATATGGTGGGTGCATTAAATAATTCGGATTACACATGTGTAATTTTTATTTTCAGAACGTGAAATTCGTCCATCGTCATGTGTGTGTTTAATGATCTAGTGTACGCAATTCCTTTGGACTCCTAGTTGAAAATCAATCTGTAGTAGGTGGTATTGGAGAGTACTTCTGAATAAGGTAATATAATTCATAATGGTAGCTAGTGAATATGTACAGAATATATACATAGATTATTTTTTACGTGTGATTATGTAATTTTTTCATTTACTTACGTTATTTTCGTGCTATCCATTGAGCTGTGGGTTCTGGGTAGTACTGTTATTGCTTTCATCTAGAGCGAAAATAATGATGTATGAATTCTAGTTTGACTGCTCTCACATTTATGATAAAAACAATGACAGAAAATAATGATAAATAGCCTCTTAATTTTTCATGCAGACAGTCGTGACAGTTTGTTATCAATTCAATCAATAACTAGGTAACTAATGGTATTAATCATAATATATAATTACATGATTGTTAACGCACACAAAGATTTGCAGACATAGGGTGAAGTGACCAATGAATACCACAAAATAAATTTTATACTTATCTGCATAATGAATACCTGCAGAAACGTGTCAATTATAAATTTCTATGTCTATTTTCTTTTTGCGACCGGTAACAGGAGAATTGTTTGGAAAATCTAAGATTTTTTGTATAGCACAGAAGACGATTGACTACCAGACGGGACACCTGGTAGCTGTTTATTACCGCTTATGACAACTCAAGAAAGGAACCCAAAAGGAGATTTGGTTCTCTAACGATTAAATTCGCTAATTGAAATGCTACAGAAAACTTTAACTTTCATCTATACTTTGCTAGACAGTGTATCATTTAGGATTAGCCATATGTTACCAATAATACCGTAAGTTAACATCATCTAAATATAGGCAACGTCAGAGGTCATAAATCGTGTACCATACGGTATTTTCGTTAAACCTCTTCATTTGAAAGACATACCATAGTCGTCTATTTTTTGTTTCTCGTTAAACAATGGCTAACAGGCTAGAGGTAGGATATTTTCACTCAGTTTGATAGTGACCAAAACGTATAAAATCTCACAATCAAATTACTCAATGGGCACGTCAAAAAGTTCGACATAATATTCTGTTTTGGAGCACCACAGTCACAATCGACCTTTGAATGGTTTGAATGGAAAATCTCCCCACTAAGATGTTTTTGTAACTTTTCCAAGTTTCTATCTATCTATCTATCTATATCAGCCCATATACGTCCCACTGCAGGGCATGGGCCTACTCTACAATCGAGAGAATCGATTGAGAGTGGTTAGGCCATATAGTCCACCACGCTGGCCTAGTGCGGGTTGGCGGACTTACATACCGTAGAAATTTCCAAGTTTATTAAGACGTAATCATATTTTTATACTATTATTTATTAAATACTAGCTTATTTTGATTTATTATTCACACTGTGTTAAAATTACATTAAATGGGTGCATTCGTATGAATTTATTCTCACTATCAATAAAAAATAGGCCTTACTTCTAACAAACCGCTATTTTATACTTCATTGAACTTTGTAATAAACTATAAAATATAAATTACTATTTTTTCTTAGAAGTCAATTGACATAAATACAAAGTAAATAATACTAGAGTAAATAAATGAATTTAATTACTTCAAAATAAGACATAAAAAACGTTCTTTTTGATTTTGCGGGGAGATTCGATTTATCGCTACCACTGGAAAGGAGGCGGAGCGGTGGTGTTGGTTTAACTGGTTTTACGGATCAACTTTGAGCCACCGGGGGAAGATGTTACCATTCGGGCGACCCTTGAGTCGAGTCACTACCAAAATCCTACACCGGCATACCAACCCAAAACCCCACGGTAGTCCTCTTCAGCGCATTGGAGCGGCTCCGGGATCCTGAGCCAAAACGCCAGAACCTAGCTGGAACTCCTGCGCGATGCCGCACTATGGCCTACATAATATATACACCACGCATATACACCACGTATTCGGTTTCGCAGTCTCCCGCTGTGTGCCTGTGAACACAATTGTCCCCATTAGTCGCCTCTTGCTACAGTCAGGGGATACTGATATAATTCTAAAAATAGTCCACAGCTAAAAAGAATGGCCTCGGTGGCGTAGTTGTATTACGGTACGGTTACAAAGCTGAGGTCTCGGGTTCGAGTCCCGGGTCGGGCAAAGTGATATTGGATTTTTCTATTCATTATCAGTCCGGAGTCAGGAATTTGTGCCCGATATGGCGATAGGCTCACCCCCTATCACATCATGGGACGGAACATACAAGGCGAAATGTGGGTGTCCTGGCGGCGCCTCTGCCTACCCCCTTCGGGGATAAAGGCGGGATTTTAATTTTTTTTAAAAGAATGGTACATTTTGAGATTGCATTAATTATTGCGATATCGCTGTTTAGTCCATTTACCTTATCAAAAGTCCTTGAACTAATTGTAACGGAAAACGAAATGAAAGCCCAGCGTTATCTATTCACTATTATTGCAGAATGTCAATAAATAAACTTAGTATCGTTTGTCGGTATTGTTTCTTATCAGGGCTATTTGTAACATTACCCTACACTGACATTTGTTCCGGGCCCTTTCAAAATTATGCGTAGACATTGTTGCTAGTTCTAATCCTTAATATACTAGGACATGTTTTAATTTAGCCTTTTGGAACACTTAGCGACATATCTAATTATTTCATTTACTTGTCTTTTGTGGGTGATCAAAATATACATTTTTGTCTCTTACCGAATATCTGTCTTCAAATATGAATGTCCATAATTAAAAAAGTACTTAATATAAAGATTATTTGGGTAGTGACGACCTTACCGAATACTGTGTATAGGTATTTGGTACATTTGATTAGAATGTCTTTGTGCGAAAAAATTACGACTTACTTAATAAATTGTATGATGTTGCTTATTGCCATACCGTTTATAGCACCAACGGGAATCGATGCCTAACTTTTCCAAACTTTTCCAAACCAATGTGGTTACTCCTGACCTCCGACGCAAATCCTATGGTCAAGCTTGACTATCAGTGATAGGTAAAAATGCTGAACTTTTAGCGCTTGTTTTACTGAAAGTAATTCTCACATGTTATATTTAAAAACATGTAATATTTAATTAGAGTTCTGGCGAGTATTACATTTTTCAATACTTTCGTGTTAGTTGCCAGTTTCCGTACCAAATAAATAACATTTCAGTCATCACGAATCAAATAACATAATGTATGAAGTCAGACGGTGAAATATATATTTTTAATTTAATTATAAAATGATATACTGCGTAACGCGTTAATTATAAACAATTATGCCACTTTCCAACACACTACCGTTTCATTTGAATACATGAATTTAATATTGACGTAAAATACTGAGATTTCCTGTTTCATGGAGGCATAGTTTTAGATTATTTGTCTAACATTAGCAAATACCAACAGCTTAATACGCAGAGGACAAGGTTGATTGATATTTATACCTCCGATAAAGTTGTGAAAAGGTTAACTCAATCGCGTATGAAATTTCTGTATATTTAATGTTGGCTAATGCCACCTGTCCGATTATCTCGGTTATTCTTACAAGTAGACCACTCTATCGATTGAGCAATAGCTTTGGCGAATATTCAACTGCCTTCTATCGCTGGTTGTATATGACGATGTTTTGTGAAGCGAAAACAGCGTGAGAAATATTAACTATACGTATGAACAAGTCAATTTATATATCGATATTACTAGACAGAACCTGGCCAATTTATCTTTTTAATTTCGCTATATTTCGCTTTCTTACAGATAAATCTGCGATAACTTAGTTACTAACTTGAAACTTGTGGTTGGAACCGAGTATTGTTTCAATATCCAGTGTCCAAGCACGTTTAATCGACAATAATTGTGCAACTCAGCCGTTCAAAAACAAATCCGTGTTAGGGCACGTTAGATAGGAAGCAAGCTTTAATTGTATCTATTGTTTATTCGAATGAGAACGTGACGAAACACAAGTAGGCCTCTGATATGCCTTGCAATACCTATATTGTTAAAATAACATTGTTAAAGAAAATATTTTACGTACAAATCAATTATTATTGAAATAAACTTTCGCACTTAATGTCAGGATCGCAATGCATTACGTCCAAATCATCTGTGACAAAAAAAGCTATACCTACTTACACAATAATTATGCAATAATAAAACTAACAAAATGCAAAGAGGAAACTACACATATTCACCACCCAGTTTAGCGTATATTATAGCAAATAGCGATATGCAGTGATTACAAACAAAGCTTTTGCATTGTGGGCTTGTAATTACACAACAGTTGGCACTATTGGCGAAGGCCCGTTATCACGTTTTCAACATGTTCACTTACTTTACCATAAACCGCTAAGTGCAACAATGTTTCTACACTTTTTGTGAAATGATATGTAATACCGATACTATAAGTATTCCACATATATGAAAATAATGAGCCAGTATGATCTAATGAATCCATTTTTTTGAAAACATTACAAATAAAGAACCCTTTTTAAGCGTAGTAAAGTACAAGCCTTTCCTCGCGTTCAAATTCTGTGCAATAATTTAAAATCATTTGAGCTTGCGGTCGCATTAATATTAATAAGGCGGATGGAAATAAAACCGGAATTCTTCTGAAATATTTATACTTATTTACTGTTTAAAGAGAGCAAGTAGTACATAATTTATTATAATTACAAAACGTGAACTCTATGTACTGAATGCAATAGTATTAATTTATGTTGTGTTACAAGTTTTAAACATTACCCACTTCATTGAAGTTAATTATAATGTAGTTTTATAAACACATAACAGCCGATCTGTTCCTATTTTAGCTAATAATTAATCAACTAATACAGTCACGTTAATTCAAATGAAATACGGAAACCACCGACTTTAGAAAATCCTTCACAAAAATATAAGTGAGAACCTATTTGATGGTACTTATTTGATCTCGATTCAAATTATATTTAGCAATGGCTTAATTATTGATTGCTCATAACTTATAATTTTAGATCTGTCTAATAAAATAAAGAAATAAGGGCTTCTATGTAACATTGCAAAGTAATATTAGAATTCTATATCTACACATATATTCTGTATCCTATTCATTATCGTCATTATTATGACCTGAAAGAAACTACTGCAAAGCATCGGTCTGACAATAATTATGTTTAATTTTAGTATTAATATGGTAGATCATAGAAAAAACATGTATTAGTTGATCATCTCTGCCGATTCATGATTGAAAACCTATTCCATAATAGGATTACTTTCATTACATATTTCAAATATATTCCCTACTATGCTGAGCATCGTTAGATTTAATAATAGTAATGTTTAAAAGTCAGTCGATGCATCCGTCCTCATTAGAACCGGATTTCTATTTATGTATTGAAGAAGTTAGCAAGGAAACGTAGTCAATTTCCATTAAATTCCAATAAAACCGGCATGAGGTCAAAAAAACTTTAATTGGCGATTACAGCCAGCGACATACGACTTCGTACAAGGTATCCAATTAATTGGCTTGGACAAACTGCTATTATTTATTTCAGTAAATTAATATTTCGTTACAGTTCGTAACATGTGACCACCTACCGAAAATTAGAGCATGTATTCATTACGGCCTTCCATGTGTTTTATTGGTATTAAGTAGGCTAATGTACTTTGAGCAGTATCGGCAGAGATAATTTAAGGTCTCATAGTAATATCATGCTTTAAGTTAATGATTGTATGTAGTAAGGCGTAAAATTTCAGGTAATGTGTCCCAATGATTTTAATGGTCAGAAAGTTCAGATACAATAATCAGGTAACAGGTTCAATTATTGTTTTACTGGTACGGCTTAACAAATAGTGCGCCTTGTCTTAAGTAAATTACCTACTGTTGACATAGCGTACCGACTAGCGCAAGGATTAACAGGATTAACGCATTGTACATATTAACCATATATTGCAAAATATTATTGGAATACCTAATTTCGACAAGTAACTAATTTAAATATCGTTTTCTTATATTCTCCATCCTGAAGAACTTCAAATCCAATGAAACAGTATATATAAATATCTTAGATCTCAGACAATAGCACAAATATTGCCGTTGTGATTGAGGCAGGTCGGTACAAACAAAGAAAGCCCCACCTGTCGCTGAGCATTCGTCTAGCCAGTTAGTTATGTAACATATTACGTTATTATGTTCCACTTATATTTATTAGTAATTCATATGCAACCATATTTAGTAACTCTGATTTTGATTGTCAATAAACGGAGCAGGTGCATTTTTAAAGTAAAGGTCATAAGTATACTCTATGTCTGCGCTTAGAATGGATTATAATTAATGTTATCTTAGTTTAAATTAACATAGTCTCGACCCCGCGTTAAACAGATGTCTTGCGTAGTCGTAATCAAAATTCACGAAGACGCTTTGGTTCCACATCGTCCAGATATAAAAAGAAAGTTAGTTGGTTTAGGAGTTAAGATTGAAACCTTGACCTCTTATTGCAGTGACGAGTTCTCACCTATTGTTTAACAAAGCCTATCAAATCTTTAATAGTCTCTCCTGAAATCAATTTGTGAATCTAAATCTCACAGCGGACAACGGCGTTTACACACATTTTATTGTTACTCAATGTTTAATTAAAATAAGTCACACGATGAGCGTCGCTAACGTTATAGTAGTGCGTAAACTACGATTACGGAGGTCTACCTTCAATTATTTCACGCTATCGACCCTACACATTACGCGTGGGAATTCTAATTCAAGTGTTTCATATAACGTGGTCGGATAACTGGTCATTATTACCACATGCCCAACTAAATGCTTTGACACTGCCACAGATAGCCAAGGTCTGTGACAACGCCCCTGTTCGGAACTCACATCCGATCACTTTCGGTTAATGAGCAAGAAATAATGTTTATTTTATTAGTTCGGACATAATACAGCGGGCCAGGCTTCACTCACGAACCTATTATTTATAATAGCTGTTTGTTTTTCATATACATTTGTTATGATAAATGGTCAAATTACACCATTTACATACAGCCCATTGTAGCAAATGTTTTGGTGTTTGTTAATTATGAACTGGACCATGGTTTCTGTTGTGGAAAGGATGTTTTAGGAAAAGCTGTCTAGAATTTTCATATATTATGGAAAATTGTTACTTTTTTAGAATGGGTGGGTATGTATAAAACAAGCTAAGGATCCGGATGCGTCATTTGAAATTGTAGAGTCTTATCGCCTGGCCTGTTGGTAACGGACCAGATGCGGCTGCCTACATGTTCACGGTGGTCGCGGGTTCAAATCCCAGGGCACACCTCTGACTTTTCGGAGTTATGTGTGTATTGATAGTCAATCACCACGCACTTTAACGGTGAAGGAAAACATCGTGAGGAAACCTGCATACCGTAGCGATTTTAAAGAATTTCTACGGTATGTAAGTCCGCCAATCCGCACTAGGCCAGCGTGGTGGACTATATTGCCTAACCACTCTCAATCGATTTTCTCTATTGTAGAGTAGGCCCGTGCCCTGCAGTGGGACGTATATGGGCTGATATAGATTATCGCCTGTAACAGACTTACATAAAGTATGAAATTTGATGATTGTTACGAATTGTTCTGGCCAAAAATGCTCAAATGTACGTCAGTTAAAAATATGATGGTAAGCCAGCAACTGCGATTAATACTACCATGAAAGATCTGCCTTACAGATGGGTTTTATTTTATTTTATTTTAAAATAAAAACATGTGAATCCATATTCTAATCGATATTGTTTATATACTCAATCTAACTAGTAAGCACCAGGAAATGTTTGCTTCTGTATACTTTTAATTTAGTATGAAAATTTAGCCTCGGTATGATTATTAATTGAAAAGAAAATCATGTCAGTTTCTGGTTGAGTACACATTTTGCAAACGTGATAGACTTGGCAAGATAATATATAATTTTTACGGCCTATCGAACAACCAGCGCTTAAAATATGTAATTATTTGAGGTAAATTAAGTCTTTTTCACTCTCAATTGATTCTCTCGATTGTGGAGTAGGCCCGTGCCCTGCAGTGGGACGTATATGGGCTGATATAGATAGAAGACTTTTTCATATAAAGCACAAGAACAATTTTATTTCATGAAAAAACGGATGATAAAATAAACAACGTTCTCAATAGTTAAAATAAAAGGGGATAATAGAAAAAGTGTCTTACATCAACCCAACTGTATCTTTAACCGCAAAACAAATTTCTTATTCCACATTAGTCTATTAGAGTTTACATTGAAACAAACGGACTAATGGTTTTATTTATGTGTAAATAAGTATAAAATATAAGAATTGTAATATAGTAAGACATAAAAATGCAGCACATGACCATTTCGTTAATAATTGTCCATACAGTTATAGACTCCTTACATAACTAAATTAATTTCTCGACCCAGCTCCACATTTGGACTTCATTTATGGTAGCTTAAATAAATATTTAATAGTTTTCTGAGCACGTAATAAGATCTATCAGGGTTATTGGTTATTTTTATGCAATTCTGAATCAGTGGCGTGCCTAGGGTTTTGGAATAGGGCAAGCCCAATATTATTTTAGTTTTAATACATATTTATTTAGAAGGAAAAAAATACTAAGAACGACGAAATCGAATTTACGGCGCGGCGGCAGACCTACCACACTATCTGTACAATATTAGGATTAGGTAATACAAATATAGATAGCCTACGGTCATGCAACCGTAACTTTTTAATGCACTAACTGCTGAGCACTTTTAATACCCAGCATTACACGAGCACAACGGTAGCTACTATGCTCCCGTGTTTGATTGCGCAGTTAACCAAAATTGCGGACAGAAATTGTTATAAATACATTAAGGTTAAGTGTTTACAAGTAATTTTAATTACAAGTAATAGCATGCCTTTTTGAAAGGACCACAAACTCATTGAAATCATTAGAATTAATCCAAACATTCTAATACACAAGTGTCCCTTGAAAAAAATATATGTAACACGACTGTTTAATAACCTATATGAAGGGGAGCATATAGAAATCGAATTACGTAGTTTAGTAAACTGAACCGCTAAAATGCCTCTTGTGATTTACCACGAACTTAAGAAATGCACAAACTCGGCGTAGTTTTCGCGCCAGTTTCAATAGAATTGAATTAAATTACCTTTATAACGGCAATGAACACTTTTACCATCACACTAAAACCATTACAGGAAACATTACAAATCATTTTCGTATCAAAAAGTTTAAATAACATTAAAAAACGAATAATTAACCTACAACCGAACTATTTACAATTACACTATGTCACAAATCACAATACTTATGAAGTTAGTAGTAATTCGTACAGTATTGCTACTAAACGAATAAATAAACATTACAACATGCAATTATAATTTATGAAATAAATATAAAAACCTCATTATTTGTATTTAAAAAATGATTAAATAATTTTAAAAAAGAATCAACATATTAATAACAATAAATATAATTTAGTTAACAAATAATGTTGCACATGACGACCTTCAAACGTACGATGTTCACTCAAAACAATTCTGTGGTCAAAAGCTGGGCTTTTGGTTTAGTACTTTATTGCTATATATTATAAATATCAGCTGTAGCTATACATTCATAGTGCCAGAGTGTAGCATTTCACCCGTCATTGTGAAAGAGATAGCATGCGTTGCCAAAAGCCTCGTAAAAGCACACGAGAGAAAAAAAGACAGATATATATTTTGCGCGTACCGTCTTTTAAAAAATGTGTGGAGCTACGTTCAACGTGAGAGGTACAATTATTGAATGAATTTATTACAAGCGTTGCGCAGCGCGGGCGGCGCGGCGCTTCGGCTCGCCATCGCAGGCGCTTCATTGAAGAGCGCCATGCCGCGACGAAACGCGGTAAATTCAAAAATGGTAGATGTTTCGTAATTACTGTTTTGTATTGAATGTAATGGTTTCGTTCAGAATTTAGTATATACGTATTAAGTAAGGCAAGCCGGGCTTTTGGGCTTGTATGGAAGTACCGCCACTATTCTGAATAAGTGCACATTATTTAGTTCTCGCATTTGATTCGATTTATTGTATATTTGAGGAAATAATAATATTAAATGATTTTGTTATTTCAATATGTTACAAAAGGATGCAAACTCTTAAAGTACACTAATCATAAGTGTTCTTCACTATTTATGCAATTTTTACCATACCCTACGTATACCACTAACGAGGCCCTTTTTATAATTTCTCTAAAAAATTCAATTGTCAAATAATCTGGAGTCTTATATACCTACATAAAAAAGCACACACTCATTTGATAAATTAGTTCACTACTATCTATCTAAATTAAGAAGTTCCATTTGGCAGTGTGAAATAGGGATGCTGTCAAATAAATCGGTTCTTACAATATCCGATTATTTAGAAATATCGATAATATTTGTTTGTATTTCTTAATCGATTACAGTTTATATTTTCAGTTTACATCATTTCGTTTTTTTTTCATGAACATTTTTATTCTAATGAGACATCCACAATTGCATAAGTCACTTTACTATTTAGGAACAAAAGGAGTGATATACATCTATTACTAGCGGCCTGGCCCGGCTTCGCCCGGGTGCAGACACTTTTTGAGTCCAGTCTACATCACGCACATGCTTATGAACACATGGTACATACTTACAATACAATACATATACTCCAAAGTGAGGAACCTCTTCACTATGTGTGCCGTATCCTAGAATACTGCCTTCATTTCCATTGTAATATCCAAATCTATTAATTAATAATAAATTAATTTATATTAATATTATTATTTCATTATTTATTGATGAATGTTCGTTGACAGTATACCTATTATTAGCTGAAAGTTCAGTATTTATAAAAAATAAAAACAACTGGATTAAAACTGCTCGATTATTTAAATATTTTTACCGATTATTTGTATACAAATGCGTTTGAATAGTCTCGACTCTACCAGTAAAAGATCTAACGAGGTGACTTTGTAATGACGTCTAGAAAAAAAATATGTTGTTTATAATGGTTATATTACTATCATTAAAGGATTTTAGTTTAAATTTAGTGATTATGGATTGTAAATCTTGTGATAAAATAAGAATAGCTTCATAATTTCATGGATTTACGGAAAGTGTTATTGAAATTGTGTGAGTTACGTGTGCACGAAGTTATTTACGTTAAAAGCATGAAACGTCAAATGGAACTTCTTAGTTTAGATAGACTGTAAGCCCATTGTGTAATGAGTAATGATTTTTATGAAAATTATTTATATATCAACTCTACCAGAAACCCGATTTTAATGGAATGTTTGTGATACTAATTTAGTTACTTAAATTGAGACGAATAGAATCAAAACAACACCGCTTTGTGAGGCCTTTAGCCGTGTTAATGATAAATTAATAGAATCCGTCATCGGCTCAAGTCGGGCGGATTAAACTGTTTATTTCAATAATATATAATCCGTCAGTAAATTAAATTAGTATTTCATTATAAGGTATATTATGAAAGTGTGGATCATTTAAGAGACCTGTTGTTTTATAAGCATTTCGTATTGTAATGTATAGGTAGAGATTCATTCGCGTTGTTTATATCAACAATCTATCAATCAAAATTTTAATGAGTTTTGCTCTCCACTTGTTTCAAAATATTATGATTGCGTAATGAGTGTAATGCATACTTGAGCTCTTTTATTTTGTAAATAAATCATTAATTACTTCAATTACCACATAATTAGTGTATGCATTATGTTTTAATATATTTAATGTCTGTGTGAAGTATTTATGAATTGATGGTAAACGTGCAAAATTGTTACAAAACCAATGTTTTTTTTCTTTCCAGCGATAATAAGTTTAAACAAGCACTTGATGTTTGTTGTATATTACATTGAATCGTTTAAAGTTTATTTTATAAACAATTGTTAAAATTTCAAAAAATATGAACATGAAACATTATACATTTAAATGAAATGAGATTCGCATAATTTCCACATGCATCACGTTAATTAAGTATGTTGCATTGCGTACGATGCAGTTTTATGTAATCTTGATTTATGTCATGACATTAATTTCCAATAAAATTTAGTTTATTACGATCTTAACAAATAAACCATCAGCGCAATAATATGAGAAACTGTGTCAAATGTTTCAAAGCTGCTTTTATTCTTTTACCTTGCTTTATTCCACTCTCGGGTGGGTTCGGCGCAACCTGATTTTTATACATGCTGTACAAATATTTCGCTTCTTTGATGCCTTGGTTTTTACGACCGAGCTATTTGACTTCGAGCTTTTTAGAGAACAACTATGTCAATGACATTATTATCATAACATAATTATGTACTACCTATTTAATTGATATTTGCTATGAAAATTTAATTGCCTTTAGGTAATACACAGATACTGACTGGTACATACACTGATTGAAATCGATAAAATGTTTGGGTAAAACTTTAGTTTATTAGGCCACGATATCGGGGTTGGGAGGGAGTGAGGGGGGAGGGGGAGGGTGTCCCATGTCCCCTGGTACCACTCCCATGAAAAGGTGACGCACCATTCCCGAGAAAAACCAATTAATGTAACCTAACCTCAAAACACTTGTTGTCAAAACAAATTTACTTCTGCAACGTCTCCGGCGCTGCGGGAAGTGCAGCCCCTTCGCCCTTGCGTAACAAAGGATAGGCACCCATGCTCACCTCCGCAGCTTCGGCTTGCTGGTCGCCTCCGGCGACCAGCCTCAGCCGCTACGGCTCGCACGGTTGCCTATCCTTCGTTACAGCGGGCGGGGGCTGCTCTCCCTCCGCGCCTCCGGCTTTTTATATACACTCTAGGGGTGGTACCCAAAAGACTACGTGAAGTCGGGGTGTCCCAAGTCGGTTTTGGGACAAAGTCGACCTATTTTACGCACAAAGTTGGTACACCAAAACAAATGACACTGACACTTATCGCAACTCGTAATTATATTTTTTACATTCCGTTTCACCATTCTTTCACAAATTTTCAAATCACAGACTATAGATTTGACATAATATTATCGATTTGTTTGTCAATCGCCCATAATAACGTTCCGTTTTACCTAAAATGTGATTTGAGGTTAGAAACTATTTTTATTAATTTGTCGAAAATTGTGCATTGCCTTTTAATAAGAGTGATAACGTTGTAATCAGGGACCGAATCCCTAATACCTTTGATCACTTTCATCCCTCAACTCGTGGCCTAATAAACTAAAGTCCAGCCTATATGTTTATAATACAGGTGCTCTGTGGGGTTACTCTATGAACCGAAAGGAAGTTCGAATGTTCGAACTTTCGAAGTCCAAAGTAAGTTATAAGTTTTTCACTTCTAAAACTCAACACTACTCTCTATGATCCTTATCATTCACTACGAACTTAGTCTATGGTTACGACGTACGATAGAGGATTCGAACATTTTGTGGAGTACCTAGGCACATTCGTACAGGTTTCATTAGAGTAAACTCCCTGATATGTGTGATACCTACAAAGAAGAAATATCATTTTCTTACTGTGCGGTGGGGATTACAAGTATTAAAGGATGGTTGCGTGTATTTATTTTATTTTTATCACGAACTGTATTTTCTTATATTTAATATTAATGTATGCACTTTATTGCGGAGGTGTTTCCATAAGTAAAAGTGCATTCGGTTAAGGCAAGCGTTAACTACCCGTTGGATTAATTTTAATAGCATGGCAGATGGTTATCTGTGTTGCTCAAGTTTTATTTACCTTTATGTCAATTTTTATACGAGAAAATATTTGTGTTTTTAAAGTAATTAACGTTAAGAAATAAAACATCTTTGTGCTGCGTAATATCGCTTGAATGTCCAACTCCTGTATGTCTGAGTATTTTTTTTACTTTCTTCCATTCCACTGCACTGCACTACATCCCATTACACCTAATCGCATCTTGTCGCATCACTCAGCATCTAATCTAACCTTGCCACTCACCACCTGGCACCGGATATATTCAGCAAACTTTATTACAGTCTACGAGTATGTATATTGTATAACTACTTATAATGTGCGTTGTATTCAACATTGTTTTACAATGAAATTATAATATTTACGTAGGAATTTTGAATTAATTTTGTAGTTACCAATCTGGTTCATGCATTTTATATTGCTTCTCAAATTGTATGGAGGTACCCAATAGTTAAGTACCCCCGAAATAATTTAGCAGTTGCGTAGCTTCGCGCCGTCAACATGCAGATGAAAAGTTATAAGAGAGTAGAAGAGGTAGAGATTTTCGCAGTATTATTATGTCCGACGCAGTTTCGGACGACAAGGTAAAGTAAGAGATCGCAGTTTATAGCTTCTTCCAATAGAAGAAAATCTTTGAAGTATGTTGTAATATTCATATTTATTTCTATTCAGTGTTACGCATTTTACAATATAAATTAACAGTAAACATTCGATCGATCGTACCTATTTCCGCGCACTTTATCTTTTAGTAGCGACCTTATATTAATACCCGTTAAGTATGCGTTGACATTATGAAAATACATTTTACTCGGCTGTAAGCCAGGATTTGATATAAAAGTAAACTATTAGTGCTAATGCGGTGGGCATATCTAGATGCACGCCCAGCAATCGTTCTAAAATAAACAATGGCGGCCCGGCACGCCACCAATTGACAAGGGCTTGTAAATGTAATGATTTTCAATTGTTTATTATTTTACATTTAATTGATTTTATCGTAACGGAACTGTTTAGTTAGGCCACGATTTGCTTACACCAAATCCGGCCTACCGAGCACGACAGATAAAGCAACTGAAGTTAATAAAAACGTTACAGTTGCGTTTCCCCGTAGATTTATCACGGACTAGTACATTTTAGTAAAAAAATGCAAATGCAAATAATTTAAGTGTACATACATACATGATACATAAATAAACTCACGCCTTTTTTCCGAGAAAGGGGTAGGCAGAGGTTGGACACCTACTAAAAAAACAGGACCTTAACAACAGCGCCAGGTTCCGGCTAAAAAAAAACATAAACGTCTCAATAAAAGTACAAAAAAATTGTCGTCAAAATTGGTAAAACCGTTCAGGAGTAATATAATTACGAGTTTGTGTTGCCCAATAGTTTGAATGAACAGGCGTGCGAGTAAGCAACATAGATGGAAGTAGCTCATTAACTCGAGATATAAGGAAGGATATTAGCCAATGTGTCGCTATTACGCCGGGGCACGTTACAATTGCACACATAACAAGTAACCGAATTAACTGTTGGTTATAAAACCGTTTAAACGGCACTTGATTTTGATACGAAGACTTGGTAAACGATCATTTTGTATTTTTTAAGACCGATATTAATTTTCTATCTTAAAGACAAAACGATAATTATATTATATTAGCGAACAACTAATTTTTTTACTGTTAATTTGTTGTTTTTTATTTGTTTATAAACAAAAATGCCTGTTAAAATTAAGTAGTTAATAATAATATACAGAATTATATCCAATAATGAAAAATTCAAAACACATACTTGCACAATACTTGTAATGGGCCTTTAGATACTTTTTTTACGTCCAGCCGACATAAAGCGTCACAAATATTTCGACATAGAAGAAAAACGTCCCGGATGTGATTGTATATTGCGGAAGTAAGAATTTCGGGGCCGTTGACGTGTCCAGGGCGTGTCATGCCGCATGGGCCTACAAGTACACCGTTTTAGGATTCTCGGAAGTGTGCCACATTTCGGTTTCAGTCAGTGCACATCAACTCGGTTTCAACCAGGCCAGCATAATTGTGCTGACTAGCTAATGATAATAGTTTCTTGCCGATGAATACTTTATATTATTTAGATTTTTTCGAGAGCGTTAGGACTATAATAGGTGACTATTGGGGTAGCCGATTTTTCGTGAAAATATTAATAGAGAAACAAATAAATCTACCTAAAAGTTATGCAAAGTTCCTTCTGCGCAGAATTATACCTCTTCTATGTCTTGACAGTAAGGTTCTAGGAACCGCGGTGGTGACGTCCTCAGGATTGTTTGTTCATTGAAATTTGATGAAAAAGGAGAAGCGAAGGGTTGATAATTAGGTATAGGGTATCCGGTAATTCTATTATAGGATTTCTTACAAATAGTTAGCACAGGCATGTTGTTATTCAACAATGATTTAAAGCTTCGTTGATTTTGTGGTACCTAGTTAATTGGTGTGAGCTGCGAATCGAGTATGTTCGATTGTACATCTGTGCAGGACACAGCAGATAGTTTCTCAGAATATCATTGTCGACTTCTCCTACTGTCTCATTTTGTACAAGTTCAACTACAATAGGTCGATTATGATTAGACTATTATGTAGCCAGATATTAATACTCCTTTAAACACTTACAGGTAGGTAAGGAACATGCTTCAACGCTTTAGTTGATAAAATAATTTGCTATAATCATCATTTTTAATACTCGTAGTTCAGATCGTGACTGCGTCAACAAAGCCGCCATATAATCGCACTTCATATTTAAACTGTAATGACGGACGAATTGTCTGTAATGCGTGTCTAATGGCGATGTCTTATTTACTATTTTAGCTACTATTAAGTCGGAAAGTGTGTTAGTATGTTTATTTTCATACAGTTAGACACGTTTCCTGTTTAAGAAATAATATCCTTAGTACAAAATTAACTATTGGTAACTGGACATAAAAATGCTTATAATATGGAGTACTGAGCTAAGGTTGTTGTAAATTACCCAAAAAATAACAATGTTTTGGGAATTATGTCCATGAAAGGGCATTGAGTCTTATTACCTGGTTTTGACCATCAAAAATTGCTTTATATTATAGTCCTGATATTGTATGAGATGTTTTATCATGCATCAAGCAATTCGAAATCATACCTACATATTGAAATCATAAATATTGCCAATAACACTGGTCGATCCACAAAATTGGTTGGAACACATGAAATTTCACTACTGGTGCCAAATATGTTTTACCTACTAGTTTCCTACAGTACTATATTCGGACAATCACTAAGTAGCATTGATTTGGTAAAAACATTTTTTAATACGTGGACGCCCTCGGAATATTTGCGGCGATTTCAAACACCTACGATGTGAAATCTTAATACTAATAGATTTTTCCATTAAAAAATATCAAGATTCCAAGCTACGACACAAAATACTATAGTTCATTTTAATTAGATGATATTTTGGGATTGATGGATTGCAACATGGTTTCAAGGCACAGCTGGATCGTTAAAATAAAACTCGTGTTCTTTAAACTAATTCTTGCATTAATTATAATTGTCAGACTGCACGAAAAACATAAGTGTCATATGCGAATAGACAAATTTATATAATACTCGTAGACAACGTTAAAAGAGTTTCGATTAGAAACGCCACAATATATAAGCTAGTGGCGAGTTGATTGGGCTTAGCTTCGGTTACGGCAACAAGGGTTTATGCATACCGGCAGTAAGTCGTGCGTCGAGCGCGTGCGGACATTCGACAACTTCGACTATAACATAGCGCCACACCGATTTTATTCACTATATTTTATATTTATTATCGTCATATAACAAGACTAATTTATGGTAAGTACTAAGGAAATGTATTATGGCATACAAATAATTATTGCACTTTACTATATCAGCCTGTAATCCTCCACTTTTAAGCACGGTACTCCTAGATCTACAACCGAGAGATCGATTGAGAAGATTAGGCCATTCCGGCCACAATGGCCTAGTACGAGTTGGCGAGCTTCACCTACCATAGAAAATAATGTTAAGATCTCTATGGTATGCAGCTTTCTTCAGGTTTTTACCTTTATTGTGAGCGTGGACCTTCACCGTCACCATCAAGAGCGATGTTAGTAATTGACTATCAGTCACACATGACTACAAAATGTCAAAGGTGTGCCCTAGGACTCGAACCTATCGCAACCGCAGTCTCGGCAGTCGCGTCCCATCCGCCTTAGTCCTCTCAATCAAAGTATCGGTTATTGGGAGCCCTGGGGTCTGTAGCCGGCGATTATGGAATATTCCAGTCACAGTAACACAAGCGTCAAGTATATTGGGATCACTGTTTCATGGTTTCAGTATAAGATAGTGATACTGTATATGCGTTATTTAATGCTTGTTAAGACTAAACATAACGCGTCTCTGTCACATGTTAAAAAAATCATACAGCTTTTCATTGATTCTTTATTCAACAGTAGAATAATTATTACAATTAGCAATAATAAAAAATAGTAAATTCTTTTTTATGTAAGCCTACTTCAATTGGCCTTTATAATTAATACCTACTTTTCGCCTTACATGATAGTGATAAAGATTAACTCAAAATATAATCACAGCACGATCTATGTTATATAAATGATGCCAATATGCCTACTTAATTTATGTTTATAAATAAATAGCTAACCTAGGTAATGTCTTTGATCATCAAACCAGCAAGTGTTTAATAATTTTGCCGAGAAACTGAATCAACTGCTGTTGATAAATGTAAGCATATCAAGTTTATTGCTTCCCATTTCATTTTACAAGCACTTGACAAGACGTGATTAAATGGAGGAATGTATTTAATAGTTATTAGCAAACCGCTACCATTAAAATTAATCATTGCGTTATGCTAAATAACACCGTTGGCTGCAATATGAAATCTGATATTTTGTCACGTGCCGTGTAAATGTTACAAGTATACAATGACTTGCTAATTATTTTATTCATCATGCCAGTAATTGTTTGAATATCGGTAATTTTTTCTTTAAGCTTTACTCGTATCCCACCATGTACTATCTATTCCCGTTTGAGCGAGATTTATATACCTACCACAGATATTGTTAATATCCGTTTCTATCATAGGCATCAGGAAATACTAGGTACCTTTTAGTTTCACAATACCCAGATAGAAAAAAAATACTGTCTTTTTGTTTATCCCCCAATATTTTTTCCGGTGCGAAACTAATTGCACCCTTACGTTTCACAACTGATTTCTCATAATAATAATAATAGATTTACATATTAGGTATCAAGCTTAATTCATTGACGGATTCCATTCCATCACGATTCCATCAAATAAAAACCGCAAGATCATTTGCAACCGCACCTGACTTAATTTTCGACAGATAACTGTCAGCTTACTGTTTTTTTTATTTCTTTATATTACGTAAGTTGCTGTGCATCTGGAATGGGTTTCGCACCGGTGCTTGTTTTACTGTTCCGTTACTAATACTGTTATAATGAGCTCTTCAAATATACCATAACCGTTGGATAATTAATTTATAGAAAACTTTAGTTTTACCGTAAAATTACTAATGATGTTTGGGACATTCCTACTTTTATTCTTCAAAATTATTTTATTCTTACTAAAATCGTAAATTATGTAGATTCTGTTTAAAATTTCATTATAAAATAAAATTCATAAGCGCTTAATAAATTTTTCGAAGCAAAAAACGCAAATTCCCATTGTTGTTACACATGCCTACATTACTTCGCGTTTTACAACACCAATACAAAATAACTTCGTTTTATTGTACAAGCTGGTGCGTATATTATTTCAGACGACTATTATAGCGTGTCCACTTCGTATCAGAGGTATAGGGAAGTAAGCAGTCTGGACATTGTAACAAATACCTAGAACGACTACAAATTTTATTTTCGTTTATTATAATGGAATTTCATATCTGAAACAAAAAATAAAACAATTATAAGGACACATATCGCATACGAGAAGGTTTTACTACAAAAATTTAAAAATTATCTGACTACTGACATCCAGCATAGGAAGGGCCTCAAAAACTTTAATGTTGTGTGTTCTTTACTAACACAAAGACAAATTCATATTTTTATAAAATGAGTAGACGCTCAAGCTATGACTTGCATAACTACAGTTAGTCGATGAAACACTCGCAAGTTTAATTATTCGAGAAATCGTCAATTACACACCCAAGCCTTTTTAGAAATTACCTAATTTGCGTCCAGCGACAACCATACGGATTATATAAACGACCACAATAAGTTGTGTAAAATCAGGCCCACGTTGCGCCACGGCACTTAAGACTCTAATTGGCGCGCTAAAAATCACGACATTCTTTAAGCCGTGCTTCTACTGCCTCGGTGGCGTAGTTGTATTACGGTACGGTTACAAAGCTGAGGTCTTGGGTTCGAGTCCCGGGTCGGGCAAAGTGATATTGGATTTTTCTATTCATTATCAGTCCGGAGTTAGGAATTTGTGCCCGATATGGCGATAGGCTCGCCCCCTATCACATCGTGGGACGAAACACATACAAGGCGAAATGTGGGTGTCCTGGTGGCGCCTCTGCCTACCCCTTCGGGGATAAAAGGCGTGAGTTTATGTATGTATGTATGTATGTATGTATTCTTTAAGCAAATACATGTTAAGGGAAATGTAATAGGGTGTGTTTTGACACATTGTCACTAAGTCGGCAATTTAATGGCGCAATTGGCTTCATTTCAACAGAAATTTCCATTTTTTACCACATTTATAAGCCGGCATTTACCTTACAAACGCATTCGCACAATAAAAAGTTAAGTAAATATTGCATTAAAATAATTTCAAGACAGGTAACAGACTTGTTATTGTGTTAGGTAATTTAATTTGTTTTAGTTTGTAATTATAAGAATAATTTATTAGGCATAAAGGTTTTACATTTAATTCTTATGTTCAATGTTGGACGCTGGGTACATTGTGGTTTTGAAATAGTAGACAATTGCAGGTACTATCAAGTACCTTATTTATTTTAAACTCTTGTTTCTTGTATTTTTTATACATGTTTTGTTATTGCATTCCTTTATTATTTAAATTTCTTCTTAATGTCCTTGCTTTGTGACTTTTATAGTCAACATCAGCATCAGATTTTTAACAATTTTTTTTTTGTGATTTTATAAATGCTTAAGCTGGTGTAGTCCGTTACACAGGAGGAAGGAAAGCTCCGTTACATATTAGAAAAATCCTACACATACCATTAAAGAAATGAAAAATAGTTGCGGTTGACCCACGCATATTATCAAACTAGGGGCGATTTTAATCTGAACAGTATAGTTTATAACTTTATCAGACAGAAATGACATTCCCTATGCCACGTAGGTAGAATTGTTTGCAAATACGTCAACGAAACGATAATAATTATCATTAATGAGAATATCATTATTTTATTTATACATACAAATGTTATACATGTGGGTGGCATCTAGTTTACGTATCCATCGTCAACTTAACTACCAAATAGTTGCCACACTGACGAGAATTAAATGGTTCTCATATTGCATTATGATTGAATATAATTGATACAACAATTGATAGTTCTGGAGCAAACACAATTTACTTAAGCGAAGTTCATACAGTCTGTCACATAACAATGGGTTACCGATGAATAGTTGGCTTTAGTTCCTTATTAGCCCCTAAAGCTTTGCTCTAGATCAGTATCAGATTTAGTATTTTGATATTAAGACCGATTTAGATATGACTTAAGCGGTAAATGTATTTGAAGCTAAGTTAAGACACATTTGATACCTGAAACAATTAAATAAGGCTATACTGTCATTATAGCATGTCTTTATTTAGATTGAAATTCGCATTTATTTAACACCGTAATTGTGATACTTAATTGCTTTATTTATAAATAGCATATGGCTGTTGACGTTATTTTATTTTGATTTAAATCAGATTAAAATCTTTCGATATATGTCATAAATGATTTTAATTAATTTTAGTCTCGCACGTCAATTAGTCCATATCAGATTTCTACATTCATATGTATGTCGGGTGTATTAACGATTAACCAAAGATATCTGAGTTTTCTTAATGTATTAGGAATATATTTTTATTACTAGCCATTTATGAAATAGGTGTTTAATATTTATAAAATTTTAAACTCTCATATTTGAGGCGTTGTTGATTTGGTTATAATTTTTAGATTGAGTAACAAAGTTTCATCCGTGTCATATATTTTAAATATAAAATGTGTTGACATAATTACATGTATTGTTATTAAATATAGTTGATAACTGCTTTTAAGTTGTAAGAATACTGAACATGATGAATATTTATTAAAACAATATTTTATTAATTATGTTAACATTTGAAAGAGAGTTTCGCTTTGCATTTTCCGTCCCACGTAGTTTGATTAAATAACTTACCACCATACCATAATATCTACCTCAGTGTGCAAAAGTCTTCATGCAGCTCAGATACGCATTACGCGTACAAACTTTTTTATTTAACTTTCTAAGCATATGAGCATATTAACTGTGTGTTAATTATGGAGCTATTTCATAACAATAAAATTATTATAACGTGGTTTACAATTTGGCTGAGTGAAAACAGGTCATGTGTCTTTTTCTCTTATTGTTTTTGAATAGTACAAGAAACCAACAAAGCGGTATATACAGGGTATATCAAGACCGCGACCGAAAACGAAGCCAGGAGGTAGTATTAGTGATATCAAACACAATGCAAGTAAAAATTTTACAAAAAAAATCGTCAATTTTTTTTTGTAATTTTTTACATATAGTCGTATTTGAGTGATTAAACATAGTTTTTCTAAAATAATGACGTACATCGCTTAATTTTTAAACACGCAATGGTACGTAAGGGTTTAAATTACTATTTTTGCAAAAACTAGGTATTTACCCTTCAAAAACCATGACTTTGAAAAAATTGTAAAAAAAAAACCGTCGCTTATTTTGCAAAATTTTTAGTTGCATTGTGTCTGTAGCCGCTATGACTACCACCTGGCTTCGTTTTCGGTCGCGGTCTTGATATACCCTGTATATCTACTGCAGCCGAACATATACGTTACAGAGCATAATCGCGTTTGTTTCGAGCCTTTGAAGATGTACGTTATGGAATGTGAGGAATGGAAAAGAACTGTTGGACTCGAACTAAAGAAGCATAATTTATTGTTCTTTTTGGCAAGTCTCGCTGATTTGGTATGACTAATGAACTGAGTTCAATATATAAAATCAGAAATCAAAATACGAATATATTTATTAAATTGTTTTTTAAGATCGTCGTGTTCATACATACGACTTGAGATGAATAATTTCAGAAATATTTTTTTAATTACCGCGCTGCATGAAATTCGTGGTTGGTGTAAACTGCAAGTCACACTTCCTACACTGATTGTATGTTAATATAACAGTAGGAACAGACACCTTTGCAAATCTTATAAGACAGATTTATTATCACGCAGCTCGTGTTGGATATCGCACAGCAAGCTACATCTGGTCATACTGCATAGCGTGGCCCACTCGGTGCAACATTTACTGATAATGTTATTTATGTAAACCGGGCTGAAATTAGGTTATTGAGTTGTAGCCCTCGGCTCATAGTTGAAGGAGACACTCCAATCTTCGCCCATGACAGCTTACAAACAAAATTGTAATTTATTATTAACAATTTATTGATTTAATTAGCGTCACAGCAAAAAAATATATATAAAAACAATTTATTGTCCTATTTTGAATAGCAAATTCAATTACTGGATAAACAAAAAAAAACAATTTGCGTCTGAGTAATAACTAATAGGTGACTGATTCTAAGTGCGTGGTGGCCTGTTGGTAAACGGACCAGACGCGGCTGCCTACATGTTCACGGTGGTCGCGGGTTCAAATCCCAGGGCACACCTCTGACTTTTCGGAGTTATGTGTGTATTGATAGTCAATCACCACGCACTTTAACGGTGAAGGAAAACATCGTGAGGAAACCTACATACCGTAGCGATTTTAAAGAATTTCTACGGTATGTAAGTCCGCCAACCCGCACTAGGCCAGCGTGGTAGACTATATGGCCTAACCACTCTCAATCGATTCTCTCGATTGTAGAGTAGGCCCGTGCCCTGCAGTGGGACGTATATGGGCTGATATAGATAGACTGATTCTTTATTTTCAACTCCGGATGTGTTTTTTTGCCTCGTGACACTTCATCTCGGCAGGCACTAATGTATGACGACATTAAAGCACAAATATGTTTGCTGAATAATTGTATGGTGCCTGTACTACGGATGAACAAAAAAAAAAGAAATAGTATACGATGTATGTGCGTTCTAAAATCATAGATATGTTTCGTGTATGGTTAGCAATAGAATGATGGTTAAAAATTCTTCTTTGGGTGCAATACACACAAATAGATTCACAATTTTACTCAATACGAACTATAAAGTGGACTCTGTAATTAGTGGTTTCTATTACGATTTACATTGCCACGATTGATGCACATTTTGATGATACTATCACTAAGAAGTGGCTATCGGATATTGACTGTCAGTATGTACTCACAACTTCCAAAAATAGATTAGTAATCAATTGGCGCTGTCATTAAATAATAATTGGTGTATTGCACTAAAAGCTTGGCGTACTAGCGGTTTTGAATTCTGATCGGTTTAAAAATTATACGGCTCAAAGAAATTCTGGCCTTCATGCGTAATTTATGTTTATAAAAGCACTCATTACCCTGGAGAAATCTTAATATGGGAAAATGATCTTGAATACGAAATTGTCGGCATTTCAAAATACGATACGTGATGTCTAAAAATAAGTAATAAGGCTTGTGCTTTAAATAATTAACCCGAAGAATGTTTATTTTTGTTCAGTAAAAAAATATGAGTAACTGGTCGATTTTAATATGGATATTTAAATTATTCTACAAAATTATTAATATTTAATTATAGTATTATAGTCCAAGGTCCGATAAGTGTCAAAGTTGTCGTTAGCTAGTAAAGAACTACACACGTTCACGCGTAAAGTAAATGTAAATGCTCGTTTCGCCCACGATTTTAATACATCGTTAGTACTAGAATAGACGCACGTCATAAGGATCCAACAAATATACTGACATGGACGTAATTAATGGATAGGCACGTGAAATTAGCCTTTTATACGTATTGATTGGCTTATTAGGTGATCAAATACCCATTTTAACCAGCCCAATCTCTTTCTTGTGGCAAATCATAGCACACAACGAGTTATTTCATTTTTGTCACGGCCGTCTGGTTACTTAAGTATAAAATAAAAGAAATAATTAAAAACACCGACTATTGCCACATAAGAATTCGTTTATGGTTAAATTTGTATAAACATTCTCAAAATGTATATTGCAGAATAATATCAGTATTGCGTTTCGTTTGAACGTAAAGAAAGCATTATGTAAATGTTGTAAAAGTATGAATACTTTCACTTTTTTTATGTATATTTGCGAAAAGGAAATGATTTTTTTTTAAATTGACGATACCATTCATGAATTTATCATAATGTAGGTAATAAAGGTTACGTCATTTAATCCTTAGACCTAGAGCCCGCGACCGCCAGACTTTCGTCATTTTATTAAAGCTGAAATCTAGTCTGCGCATGCCTCTAACATAGACATCACACGATCAGCTATTATGAAGTTCCAATTGTCGTGGCTTTCGAAGTTATCAGCTTTAATGTGTCTGGCAAGATTAAAGAACCATCGATAGTGTCCAGGGAAGCACGTTTTGATAGCTTTCTAAACAACATATATAAAATTCAGCTTTTATACTATAACATACATATATACATAAACTCACGCCTTTATCCCAGAAGGGGTAGGCAGAGGCGCCATCAAGACACCCACATTTCGCCTTGTATGTTCCGTCCCATGATGTGATAGAGGGCGAGCGTGTTAACATATCGGGCACAAATTCCTGACTCCGGGCTGATAATGAAAAGAAAAACCCAATATCACTTTGCCCGACACGGGATTCGAACTCGAGATGGCGTAGTCGTACCGTAGTACAACTACGCCACTGAGGCAGTCTAATGGAATTATATTTTATACTAAAAAGCTGGCTAAATTGTATATTATTTCTTCAAATTTTAATAAAATGTAATTTTGTCAGCGTCATCTATGTCAGAGGCATGGGCAGACAAACTTTCAGCTTTTATAAAATGACGAAAGTCTGGCGGTCACGGGCTCTCCGTCTAATAAAAGCATTGTTATATGTTTAAATTCATTCAAGTCTTGGTTATCTTTAAATTGGTCCAAAAAGATTTACACCATTTAGACATTTAGAAAGTAACTATAAAAAACTTAAAAAATATAAAGAGTACCTATAACTATTTAAAACAACTGTGCTTATTTACTGTGTTTGTCGAATGGTGTGGTACAAAATCAAACAATGATCTATAATAACCTATTTATTAATATATAAATTTCGTGAGCTAACTTTTCGATCTAAGATCGTTAAACTATACATTCATTGTCTTAACAGTAAATTCAATCAAAAGCAATCTAGTTGAACCGTGCTTATTCGAAGGTCAGCATTGACATTAAATAAGACATTGCTTTTACCGACTTTGCCATGGATTGCCCTGCCCACTGACTTTGTGGCAGTCTAAATGTAATTGAATTATTTGTTCTGAAATATTTCGACCGTAATAATACAAAGGTGCAGCCTTGACAATTATGAGGGCTTAGGTATTTTATTGTTAAATACTAGCCCTATATTTATACTGAAAAAAATAAATAATTGCAACCACATTTGTATCCTCGGTGTGTTATCTCAAGTATGACCCACGGATGGTGAAGCTTTACCAAACTTATCACAAGGGGCGAGTCTACCGCTGTGTAGGACACAATTTCAATCCCAGGCAACTTTGCATTGTATTGTATCAACCCATATAGGTACGCCCCATGCCTCACCAACAGGCCACCACGTAATTTTTTCCACACGTTACAATATTCTTACTGAGGGTAGTAGTACCAGCATTTATGCTCTAGTGACTCACATTTCGGGACTAGCTTTTCGACTTACGCTATGAGCCAACTCGGCAACTGCGGCTCGAGAAAATTGTCACTTAACGTAGGACATTTTGAAATTCTCGGTTTCAATTATTTTACTGCGCCCGTTGACTTATATTCTACCGATAGACGAGACACGTGAAAGAAATAAAGTGCCCCCGTATTTAAAAGCACACTGCAATATTACATCACTTACCTGGTATTTTATTAAAATATTGTAACTTCAGACGATTTGCTTTCGGTTTGACGGCGAAACATTCATTTATTACTTTTAAACGGATGCGATAAGGCGTACTGCACTGTCACTGTCACGAAGCAAACTGATTCATGTGTGGTGCATGCACCGCAAGTAGTAGGGACACATTTTTGTACTGAATGTAAGTCTAGTTTAACATTGATATCGATGACTGCGCCATTTAATAAATCAAAATCATAATTATTTTAAATTGTGCTCTGATAGATAACTTCACGAATCTTCATTGTTTAATACTGATTTACAATACAAAAGTTTATCATTGACAAAACAATTAATTTTAGGTTAAATTTTAGGTCAAGGTGGCAAGGCTATTTTGAAGTACACACTATACATTTCGCAAAGCATCGACGCAGAAGCATATCCGGTTAATCTCAATTTATCTAAATAGTGGTGTTGCCGAAAGCCGATAAATAATAATCGGCGCATTAATCAGTTCAAGGGCGGTGCATGCGCGTACTCACGCCCACATAGCGACAAACGCGCCGAGGTACCGTCCACAATAAACCAACGTAGCTTAGACAGAAAATAAGTTTCACTGTATTATTTTTTGGTTAGTAATCACCTTGGCTACAAACATAAACAAAGGGAATCGTAGGTTCGTTGCCAGTCTCTAAAATAACTGCGGCCACTGCGAAAATCCGCTGGATTTATAGTTTAATAAGCAAAAAACATCTACAGCGGTAATTATGGATCATTGGGAGAGCTGCTGACTCACACGATCGTATTTTGTAATAAAAATACCCGAAACGAACTTGATCGATATATTTGGATGGAATGTTTGCTCAATTTGGATAGGTGTAATTAAATCAATATTGAGAAATAATGTATTCTGAGAGATCGTAACACAAGAATAAAATTATTTCAAGCAATATACATATATATGCATATTCCAATGCAAAACACAACGATTTTATGAGCAGACGTTAAATAGAAATATGCTAATAACGATTATAACTTACACAATTTCATGGGTTTCTATTCATTTTATTGAGCTAGGTTAGGAATGATATTACGTAATTTAGATGTGGCCACGTAATTTTCGGAACATTTTTCAAACCAAAATTAAAATTTTATTTGAAATCTAGGCGTCCAAATGTTTTATTTGAATCCTAGATTTCGATTGCGATAAATTTTTAATTTAAATTAGCGCTGCAATAACATTAAATAATCTATATTGCGGCGGGTTTAGGTTAGATACTACTCTACTACTCCCGCAAGTACATCCATAACAGGTACAAGTTAAAAAAAAGGCATCTTATTTTTTTACTAACTGTACATGAGATAAAAATCATTCAATGGTATTGTAACGAAGGCAAGTGGATAATTGATGGTTAGACCTAACACGGGCGTGGTTTTTACCACAGACAAAACACTTATTGGCCATAGACAAGCTAGGCTAGTGCAGGTCCTAAACTTGTATTTGCGAGTCCGATTTGTCCCCTTAATCAGCGAGTAAACGATTAGCTGGGCCGACTCGTTGAACTTGACCTAAGAATGCCTGCATATGTAACTATGTAGATCGTACATTCACATTCCCCATATATTATTGAGTAAAGCATATTATTGAGTACAGCCACAATCTTAAAACGTAATTTGTGTGAAATTTCATTAATATTTGCCAGGAAAGGCTTTAAAGCGAAGTTAATGGTTCGTTTTGAAACATTTTATTATAACTTTTCCATTATCAGTTACGAGGTGTATAAACTCGAAAGTATTTTAGTAACACATTTTATATTCATTGGCTACAAAGATAAAAACGAAGTAAAATGATTTTCTGAAAGTGACTCGTATAAAATCCTCGAATCATTCATGAACTGGTAAAGATGTAAGAACAATGAATGAATAAAATAGTACTCGGCAGCTCATTACATTGAATACATACCATCAGCATCTTATTTGAATAGCGTAAAATACCAACTTTATCAGTCGTCAAGTTCTACATTATTCAAGCAGGCAATTTATTTTAATTACGAGCTTTACATTTATCACAGAACATTTCAAGGGCGAATATAAGCTATTGTTCTATGGGGAATTTAACATAATTTATGTAGAATTCCGTGGTTAATTAGTGACGAGTGATCAATCTTTCGCACGCCACAATGGCCTCATGTGTGGCTGAGAGTGGTTATGTGCTGCCTAACAGTGTCAATGTCAGTGACCCGCTCACTAACTAGATTCGTGTTACGCACTGTTATGTATTATTCTCTAAGAATGTGCATAATTAAATAAACACATAGTCCCGATCTATTGTTTTATAAATCGGTTTTGACAACAAGTTTAATGCACCGTATCTGCATTAATTATTCTTTAGAATTGTATTTCTATTCCGTCTACAAATACTTTCAACAGGTTTGACTTAATTATAAAGTGACTTGTGAATTTATGACCTATGGGTCAAACGAAAATAGTATTTTCAAAAATATAATGTTATTGATTTACATGATAGTTATTATCAGTTGTAGGTAAAACATCAAAGAAATAATTACTCACATGTTGTAAATAATTTTGAACAAATTGTTTGTAGTAGAACTACAATAAATATTAAATATTAAAATTATAGGTCATTAACGGTAACTCTATTTTAATAAAGTTGTTCCGCATAAAATGCTGCAGGCTACAATATCATTTTGTGTTATTTGCTGCAAATGTCAAAATTTATGAATTCTATCTGTAATAACACCGGAAAGCAATATACTATTAATTATTTTATATGCTTACATTTCGAGTATAATTTTAATGCCTAAACCGTAAGGCATTGCCTGAAATATTTGGTGTCACGACGTAGTCAGAAATCTTGTCATAGAAATATTATTCTATAATTCTTCAGAAGAAATGGAAAAGATAGAGTACGGTAATATGCTAATAAGTCTTAGTAAGTATAAAATCTATACAGATCATCATCGATTTAAAGCTCCTAATTACGGACGATTTTTTTTCAATCTTCTTATGTATATGTAGCACTTATACATACATACATACCTTTACATCCCAAAATTTTGGAGCATTTTGGGCCTTTTTGAAATGGATGTCAGGCTACCAGGCCATCTAAAACTTATAAGCGCAGTAATTCTGCAACTAGTCTGGCTATTTATAGGCAGACCCATATCTTCATTTAAGAATTTCACCGTACATGATAGTATGATACTATTGGTTAACTCAGATTGGGATATGGTATAGAGCAGTTTAAAACAACCCTATAGAATAATTAGTTTCTTTATGTTAACACGAAATGGTGAGCCGTGAGAGATAAATGAATTTCTGCTTAATTTAATTTTCAAACTAATTGCTATCCTATGGGCTCTATTAAATAATAATAATAAACAATTAAAGCTCACAAATAATGATCACATTAATTCACCTGACAATTTCCATCGTATAAATTTTAACTAGTTTTATTAAAGTGTGTGTAATAAGTCTATTTTGCGTTCCGCTTCAATATTTGAACTATAAATCAATCAGTAATGAACGGAACGCAACAGCATTATGTATACTATTATCAACAGCGTTTGTTATTCAATGACAATATTACATTATTTTGCAAGATATACAGTCTAATTAATTGTGTACTACGATATTGATTCCATGTCTATAGAAAATGCAGCTACAACCATATAAATGTTACATAATATTCCACACAATATTATTCTTTTCTTAGTAATATTTTCGAAATTCTACAGCAAAAAAGGTGGACACAGTATGATCTTCATAATATAATATTTATGTTAAATTTACCATGCGGACTCAAAGATAAAGAAAAACAAAAAATTATGTCGACGATTTTTTAATACAGTTAAACAAAGTCAACAGCAAATGTATACTCAGAAAAAAAAAAATGTTCCATCTAATTATGACACCTATACTTAGACAAATTTTATAATTATTAAAACTTCGTTCTAATGAAGCACTACATCGTGTAAAAGTACTGGTATAAAAGTTATTTACAGCTACGAAAGTTAATTACAGTAACAAAAGGCAAACTAAATTGTTTTCCCATGATTATAATCAAAAGTTTAATTTCGTTTCTTACATACGTATTTAATAAATACTACTTTCTTTATGAATAGTGCGAACATTTCACGCGCTTTAACACTCGAAATTTCTCTTACAGTTTAAAATCTGCAAAGAAAGTAATCACCGCACGTTTAATTGATTTTATTGTGTTTTCACGCGAACATGACATGCGTAGAGAAATTCATATTCATTGTAATAAAACGTTTGGTCATTTATTTAACAGCTGCGGTTACTTCATACATGCTGTGGTTGCAATTTCACAGTTTGTAAATCAAGCTAAATTCAAATCTCGCGGAAAATTATTCGGAGCAATATTTTGCAACTGCGACCTCGTGGAATACATTATCAATAAACAATATACAAGGTGTCCTGATTAGAAGGTTGTATTCATCGTCGCTGTGCCGATACTGAACGAACGTCCATTCGCGGATAGTTCTGAATGCAGCTAAATATAATTTTATATAATATTAAAATAGTCTTCAAGTAAATTACTGTTCAAATAGAATTATAAATATTACTGAATTAAAAAGCAGCAAATGATAATGCCGGCTGAATGGTGTTTTTTTTGAATAATACATCGGTTTTAATATAAAATATTAAAAGCTAGAATTTTGAGCAGAAATTGTGTACAAGTATTATGCTTGACTGCCTCCGTGGCGTATTTGTACATGTACTACGATAAAAGCCGAGGTCTCGAGTTCGAATCCCGGAGCGGCTAAAGTGATATTGGGTATTTCTATTCATTATCAGCCCGGAGTAAGAAATTAGTGCCCGATATGGCGATAGGCATCTTAACATGGGACGTTACATACAAGGCGAAATGTGGGTGTCCTGGTGGTGCCTCTGCTAACCTCTTCTGGGATAAAGACGTGAGTTTAAAGTTTTTATATAAGTATTATGCCCATATTGCCTATTGCCTACCTACTCTTACTATACATCAAATACATCACCAAATACACCTATCGCGTTATCTGAAATGTAGAATAGTAAAATCGAATCCATAAAGCGTAAAAAAAGTCGCTTTTCAAAAGGAAGTTCGTCACTTAGATATAAAAACAATATCGAATAAAGCACAGGACGCGTTTCACGCGATCAAAATAAATTGGCACTAAGTAAAGGTCTTTCCCAACTGTCCTAAGTCTCTTTCAAAACCTTCATTGGCAATGCATAACACCTTATCACAACTATTGAAACTTATAATTAACGGATCAATTTGAACGGTTTCACCGTTGCAATGTGGTGGTACTTGCGGTCACTTTTTCTGCCAGACAATGTTTTATTAACGTATTTTAAATTAAACGTTAATTTTGCATTGAAAGCAGATAATGTCGTTATAGTAAACAAAAACTAAATACATTTATTTCAGAAGTTAGGTTGTTGATCATCAAATAGGTAAAAGATATTATAACTTCAAACAATCTCATGCGTGTGCTGTGTGAAAACCCGCGAACTCCGTCCTATGTGTTAGCCGCTCTTACTTCAACTCTCGTCTATTTTACCACGCATACAACATGCCATCGATTGAATAGCAATTTAGCAATAACATAATTTTGAATTAACACAGTAATTGGACATTGATTGTAACGGCTAAATATTACACCCGACGGCGACATCGCAACCTGCTGTCGCTAGCTAAAATACTATCGCAATATTGCGGAAGCAGAGGTAAATAACCGTTCTACTATACATTTGATCGCGCAATGATTTTTCACATGGCAATAAGGTGCAAAACAAGATAATTCTCATGGCTTGTTGCGCGCCATAACAATGCAAATTAAAGGTTTGAGATATTTGTAGTAGCTTTACTTTCTTGTTAATTAATTATATGTGACTACATGCCAAGGTACGGACCTCCATCCAAAAGGCACGCCCAATGTTGGTTGAAGGACGAATGGATTATAAACCAACAATATTTTGAAATTTTTGCATCCATTTACAATAAATTATTTATATCGCGGCTTAATTACTAATGATATTGCGGAATATCGAAACCGGAACGGATAATTCAACGCGTTATCCACGACATAGAAAGATTCGCTAGACGTATAAAAAGTATCAAACGAATGCCTAGAAGAGTTTATCTGCCGAAAAGATTTTTGCATACCTACTATAATTTTATACTGACATTTATGTTTCTAGCACAATCTATTAAATATATAATTTCTATCTGTATCTTCATAAACTATCGAACTATAAACTCAATTACATTTAAAAATATTTCCTGTTTGCTGCATGAATAAATTATTAAACGCATAATATAGCAGACATTTAGATAATATGAACCCATTTGGAGAATGAAAATTATTCTGTGTAGGCGTTTTGTGTCATTTCGATCATGTGGTTACCAATAGCCATGTTGCTATTACGAAATGAGCTAGCTGGTTTCTTTAATCTATTAATCATAAGCATTCGCCTGTGTCAGGAACTAAGTTACGAGCTGAACCCAAAATTATCGAAATGGATGTAGGCGCAGGGCAAAGGTATTTGGCTAATAAATTAACGTGGTGTAAGTAAAGCGTTAATTGTTATCGATTAAAAAACCTCTATACTCAACCGTGTTTATACAAATAATGTGCAGAGTCCGCCATTACTTTTTATTAATGACATAAACAACGTCATTATTAAAGGACCCTATATGCTGAAGTCAGTAAACATAATAGGCGATATTTGCCGATAGCCCAGTTTACGTGGACAAAACTAGAACCAATAAATGCCACCGCTGTTTATATTATCATCATACAAATAAGAATTTATGGTGTCTCTGTGATCCAGTCGAATACCAAATGCGCTTTAGGATTGCAGAAAATCTGTATCAAAATTCCATTGAAACGTCGCACACGTCTATGCTGCCGCTATCTATTAAACTAAGCTAGATGGAAATTTGCCTGGTTTATAAACTACTGTAATATCGGCTAAACGGTTTCGAATTTTAATAGAAATTTGAAAACAGGCTACCTGATCGAAACTGGTTACGACCACCCATGTGTACCCATAATGCCTGTAAATATTTAGTATTTTATTCTATGATAAAAGATAGAACGTATGTTTTAGGATATATTTTTATATAACTTTTTGAAAAAAAAAATAGGCCAAAAGATAATTATTAATGATTGAGGACTGAAATAAGCGAAGCTAATAATAATTATATTAGTCATGGACCATAGCTTTTTATTCTTTTTTACTAAAATTGATGAATTAATCGAAACTTCATAAGACATTAAATTCTAATTTATGACAATTATTAATAATTAATACGACGAAATTATGCTAATTCCCATATTATTACACCATTACAAGAGTATAAAATTATTTCTTGGAACCCATTTAAAAGCTATGTCCAAATAAAGTATGTCATGACCGTTATTCTTCCTGTATATTCATTTTCATAATTACATTGCATTAGACACGAATCATATTATAATATTAGGACCTTGAATAAGTTCCAGCTGTTTTATTTTTAAATAAAACCTTTATTTAAAGTAAACCGTAAAATATTGGGGCTGAAAGTTTTTGCTATCAATAATTTATTACTTCTCTTTCTGGCAGCAGATGAATATTATATCTGATCACGTCTTGTGAGGCTATCGAAGAAATGGCCCATTTCGCGGCATAAAACTCAAAATTGATTAATTCTATATATTTTAGCGAGCTAATATTCCCTAAGGTTTGTCATTTGAAATTTTAAACAGTTAGGTGGACAGTCCGCCTCGTGACCACGAAACCTGGAAAGAAATCGAAACGTCGCGTCGAGAACTTAAAATTGTAAATAAAACAAATTCCGCGATAAAATCCGCAAAAAATAGTTTTATTTCAACATTCGCATAATTCTAAGAAACCAAATACAGATAAATCAGTTAACAATGGAATGTGTTGCGCAATGTCGTACTCTTCAAACTTTGACCACAGCATAGATAGTATCAGTAAGAACCCGTTTGTTGGCGCCCTCATGGACTTGGTTTCGGTTCGCCGCACCGACTCAAGCTCTGCCAATTATAAGGATTAAATTCATTTAGAGATTTCAAAGTCAAGATTACAGCGAATGAAATTAATTAAAGATTGGGGACTTGGGGACGGTTGATGACAGCTCATTTACTTTATGTTTGTCAGTTAACAAGTATTTCTTTAGTAATCCAGTGAAAGTATATTTACCGAGTTTTGTGGTCTACATAGTTTTTTTTTTTATTATTATTATTTTAATGACCGTTATCTATTCCCAAAAGACTTACGATTAAATAAAAATATAATTTTGTTATGAGTTCTTATATTCAGTTTCCTTTCTTAAGTAATTGTATTTAAAAAGTATAAAAATTAATAATTTAATTATTCAAGCATTTCGACGTATCGCTATCGACCATAACCACGACCATTAAAAAGTCCCTGTTAGGTAATATTTAATCCGTTCCAATGATTAGTTACTTAATCGTGATATTCTTTTTTCGCGGACGTCTGTTGTTCGTGGGTGACAAAAAATTGGCAATTTCTTTAGCAAAACTATTCAACCGTGTAGTATTACGTATTTTAAACATAAGTTTATTTCCATTGTCATTTAAGGCAAAGTTCCCTTCGTATAATTTGATTTTTTTATAGTAAATTGAGAATAATTTAAGCTATTACACGAAAAAGGCTGCGAATACTGTATTAGGTGTAATCCTCAGCGCCCTACATTTATAGAAAGATTTTAAGACCAATATCTTTTTCGGATTAGTATGACCCACCTGCTGCCAAAAAAGTTTTTGCATATTATTCCAATTTTCAAATGAACAAACTAATTATTTTGTTATGGATTAACTTAAGTCTAGGGCGACATGGTGTCGGTGATATATATTTATCACGTATTGTAAAGTTTCATATTGTATTAGTTATTTTACAATTTTTAAATCATCATAATTTTCAAGATAAATACGTGAGTAATTTATGTAGGTAATACAGACTGTAAGAGTGCAAAAACAAAAAATAAACAAGAAAATCAAAGACAGTAAGTGAGTAATAAAACAACAATCACTACTGAAATTACTAAACATACAATGTGTAATGATACACATACCACGTGTAATGATGCCTACATGTCAATGAAAGCCATTCGTCATGTAATTCGACAGAATAAGTCGTCATTATTTAGGCGTTTCTGAATTGAATAATCCCTCAATCAATAAATCACTATTGTACGAATTAGATTCGTATCAATGTATTCATTACTAATGAATATTCAATTTGAACAGTAATAGAGCTATTCACGTGCAAATGTGCAATACACTTGACGATCCTATTTGAATAGTGTCAACGACTCCTGCAAAATGACGTGCAGATTATACTAAACAAGCAAACATTTAATATTCAAACTTAGATTCATGAAAATAATTATGGTCATTATAGTATTATGTTTGTTTTTTAGAAATGTTTTTAATCCGTCTTATCTTATTCAGTCACATTGCCTCAACCGCCATCAGGTAATGAGAAAAACTATTAGCTCCTACACCAAAAATCGAGTAAAGTATCATAAATAAAAAATTGCTTTAGTTCTTATTAATTATCGATTTACGTAAGCAGTAAAATTCAATTGTATAATTCAATTAAGCCAGCTGTGTGGACTATGGCCTAAGCCTTCTCAATTGAACTCACACTTGTAAAGTCCCATGCTCAGCTATCAGATCAGATAATAGTCTGAATAAAAATATTATATTAGCTTCCACGTAGTACAATGAAAACGTTCATAAGCTAGATGTACTCTAAGTCGACTGAAAAAACGTATTTATTAACTTTCACAAAATAAATAATACGCTTGAGAGATATTATAACCTGATTAATCATGTTTGTTTTGAATTGACTTCGATTTTGCAAGAAAATACTTTTTTTGATTATAACTCTACAACATTATTTCATAATTCAACCTGCAGTAATTTTGCAAATTCGCTTAGCATGTTATTTCTGTATGGCAATTAAATAAATAAATAAATAAATAAATACACCCAACAGTCACATACATAGTCCTGACCCCACACTAAGATCAATTAAGTCTTGTGTCGCAGGTATCAGAACTACGAGAGACTTTTCGGTCTCACAAACACCCAGACCCGAAAGAAATATTTGTGGGCCGCACAAACATTTCTCTTGGTGCGGGGATCGAACCCGCGGCCTCTCGTTTCACAGCCGGCGTCTAACCAACTGCGCCACGGAGGCTGTCAAAATTATCGATTTCTTGTATATAAACTGGTAATAAATGTTGATAAATAAAAAACAATGATCATAATTTATTATGCAATGACTTTCATTTTCATTTTTTTCCGTTTGTTAATGTTGATAAAAAAAAACTTTAAAATATTGTTTTATTATTTAAACTATTTTGGTAACTAATATACAATTAAAATTGCATCGTTCATTTAAACCACGTTTTAAAAGGATGTGAAATGCAACAAATCAACATTTCCAATAGTTCTTTCAACATATGAAAGGAATAATATAAATAAATAATTTTACTTCCGTTTCTATTAAGTTGTATAGCCATTTAAGTTGTATAATGCATAATATTATGCATGCATCCAAAAACGTACTCTACTAACAATTAATTTTATACTGGTGGTGACGACAACTTGCCGTGTAGTCCAGATGGTGAGTGCCTTCAACTGGTGGTGGCAATTATTTCTAATTTATAAATTTAATTTATAAAATTATAATGTAACTAAATAGTTACATCCTCAATATCGACAACAGAAAATCAGCGATTAAAGCCGTATCTTTAGTCAATATTTGATGCATAAATGTCACTGATTGAGACATTCATTTTCAATAACTTAATAAATGTAAATTTCAATATTATTTAAGAGACGAATGGCTGAACTTCACACCATTAAAGCATTAGCGATAAAATCGGGTGAAATCTCTAATGGCGACTCATAAATCATTCGATTCTGTCGCGTGGTACGCTGATTGGGCTTGTTTGGGCGCGTCCAGCACGCTGGCTTTCCATCAATGCGTAGATTTACATAATACAAATTGATTAACAGCAAAATCAATGTGCTGCTATAAAGCTTGAATAGCAATTGCCTGAATTTTGAATATTGAAGCGATTTACTGTTGGCTGTTGTTTCGCTCAACAATTCGCAGAAGATTGTAACAAATGTATCATAATGATAATATAAATAATACTATGACAAATGTTTTGTAAATGAACATTAAGTATTGACTTGTGTTTTTTGTTATTTAGACTGTTAGGTTGTATTTTACTATTATTCGTCTTTTTTTTCGCATGACATCCTATTGTGCGTTTTTTTCCAATATCGAAGGAGCTTTATGAATAAACACCCAGAGCAAATATCTACAGTTCATACAAAAAATAACAGTGCAAGGATCGAAGACGCAATCTTTAACATCATCTGCGTAGCTGCTGCAATACGTCGCGTCGCCAATTATAAAATAATATAGCACCCAATGAAAATTACAAAAGATTCTCGATAAAAATGATTTATTCCGCAGCCTACGTTCCTCGCTTATAATCATGACACAATTTTGTTCCATATCTAGAGACAAATACGCACCTTATTCGTAAATTACTTACAACTTTCTACGTAACTAGCATACCTTGAGTTATTGGAGTAATCGGGTTTATGTAACTTTTGTACTTTACGAGATTGTAAGCTTAAGATATATCAGTTGTTAGGCGGTGTCGATTTATTGAATTTGTACATTGTTTACAGAAGTTGTTCTAACAAAAAATCAGGGTAGAGAAACCAAAGTTTCCTGCTTATTTTTTTCTATAATGATTTAATTTACTTTGTGCCAATCTCATATAACATTTATGTGAGATTATTCCGCCCGCATCCTGCGTTAAGATCACACCTGTTAACTAAAGTCGCGATCATAGTAGAATAAATTAAAACGTGACTAAGTAGCGCAGTTGTCTAAAACAAAGAACAGAATGAGATAATTCTTACTACAAAATTCAATTGCAATGGGTCATTATTAGTTTGTTTGCAGACTTGCACCATTTTTTAGGATAGAAAAAAATGTGGGATGAAGAATATCGGAAGCTGTTTCATCCTATTTCTGGAAGAATTCATTAATCTTTGAAAATCACGGCCGATGGAGACAAATTAATATTAGCCCATATACGTCCCATTTCTAAGCATGGGCACCCTCTACGGTTGAGAGGGGCTAAGGCCGTAGTCCAGCATGGAGACCTAGAGCGGTAGGACGGTATATCTTTGAAATTCTTGTGTAGAGCGATCATGTAGGAGAATTCAATGCAGAATTTCACTTTGTATTTTCTTCATAATTAATGCAAGGGACAACTTATTTCGAAAAAAATAACAAGTTAGTTCAGAATCGAGCGTTCCTGAAATAAAAAAATCCTTTAAAATTCCGAGGTTAGTTAATCTACTATTTCGATAAGTAGTGTCTTGGAAATAAATTAATTGTGATATCTCTTGTTGAAATTAAGGACAGCGTTAAGGAGCAAAAAATGAGAGCGTTCAACTATGTCAAGACCTTTAAATCAAAGTAAATCTATTCAACTAGCGAGACCAGAGAACGAACATTGAAATACCAAGGCATCTTGGGACACTTTCGCTTAAAGTGATCCTCACCCAGACTAGAGAGAGCCAATTAAACTCTTAAACTAGATTGAATGTCAGTGACATTCATTAATTGACAATGCGTCCTGTAGACGATTCTAATCAGTCATCGCAGTATTCTGAGAATGCGTAGTGTTAGGATGTCTAGTATATTAATTTGTTGTTTGTATTAACAGGAATATTATATGTTTATATCCATTGTATGTTTTTCTTGCTTTATTGATAGCACCAACATGAAATCTTATAAAACCATCTATTGGTATTACGCGTTGTTTCTATTGATGTAATATCTATAAAAAGTCATTGACTGGTAAAGACGCAATGGGTGACTTGTTTATTTTTTCCGTGACTCACAGATGAAGAAAAAATTTTGCAACGATATTTTTTTTACAAATCTTCGCGTTCTAATTTTTATTTATTACTGAGGTGTAACCAGTTTGTCTAATGCCTCGTAACCAAGATAACATCAGAACAAGTTTATTATGATCATACAAATAAATTGCTCCACAAATCAGATGAAAGACAAATTCATTAAGAAATAACTTTGTTGTACAGACTAGGGCCACGAAAAATGATTTGTAAGTGGGCCATTGGCTTCCGGGCATTCGTGGTTGGTCACGAATCGGGCCGTACTTGCGACACCGTGGACTCTCGGACCGAGCTTGGTCCTTAGAACCTTATGTCATCGCTCCGATTAAACTGGATCACTTGGTATTACACGCCAGATTTTCACTTTCACAAAATTAGTAACAATCTATGCTCTACAAAAGCGCAACACGGGTGTTGTGTCAAACATCTAATTCATTTTGTATTTTTGATCGAAATTTTGTATGCTCCAAATCTCATTAGGTATACTGGCACTGTGTAAAATCGGTGTAAAGATTTATTGTATTTTTGATGTAAGATTTCTTTGACTGAGTAATCCTTACCACTTATATCACCTCTTTTAATAAGATTGGATCAATTGATTTTGAACGCAGAGTTTCGTAATGTTCACAATATGACAATATATGTTTTCGCAAAGAATCAAGCTACTTTAAAATAAATAATGTTCAATTAATAAATAAATCTATTATTATTGTTCAGCCTATATGCACCTACAGCTATGTTTAGGCCTCTTCAATGCATGTCATTCTTCTAATCAAAATTTTTTTTAGTTTAAAATTGTTTAAACATCAATCAATATCTGTCGCATCGGTAACGTATCTTATTAAATTGTCACCGTCAAATCTAATTTAACGTCAAGTAATGTTTACACATCTTTCTCATATTTCAAAAAAGCTTGGCAGAGGTACAATATGTCTTGCATGTCAGCCTGTCTCTTGGCAGAAGTCTCTTCTAGCTTTATTCTCAGCCCCGTTTCTCATATTTCGAGCTCTGTTCTTAAATATAATAATAATCCACATCACTATTAATAAAATTACAGCTGGTATGACGTATGTATACACAACTAATCATCACGACTTAGACAGCCGTTGTCATAAATGTCCGTAAGACTTTCAATTTTTGTCCAAAATAGGGTATTACCTACAAACAATAACATAATACGGCGTTAGTCACAAATGTCACTGTCAGCGGTACCATTGTTCCTGGCTCAAACAAAACAATAAAGCATATCTGCAGCCCGTGTGCACTGATCTTTACGCTTATTTCCTGAACTTTCTCCGCGATCATCGCATTATGCACGCCTTTTATGAAAAGATAATCTCATTGATCGCAGAAAGTAAAAACGTCAATTTTATAAGACATTTGATTCTTGATTACAACAATTCATTATACCATGTTGGATCATAATGGTACGTTATGTTTACGAGACTGTTCACATTGAAAACATCGATAAAATCCGAAAAAAATATTATTTCCGCGTCAATTGTCATAACATTCCTTTGTAAGAAGGTTAACTATGTGGTTTTTGCGGGAAGTGTTTTGTGGGTGTTCATGGGCGGCAGTGATCTCTTACCATCATGAGACTTAACATCTTATGTCTCAGGATGGCGAGCGCAGCGGAATGTCAAGCATTGCTTTGTAATTAATGGGTTGGTTGGTTTTGCTACTATCCATGAGCGATCGTATCATTTACCATCAGGCAAATGACAAGCTCGCCCCACCATTCATCGCAATAAAAAAAATGCAAACAAATTAAATTCTAGTGCGGTTCTCAAAATTCTGAAAGTAGAATTGTCAGAAAAAGTGAGTTAAGATAATTATAATTACCCGCTTAACAGACCATGTCACATTAATCTATGAATTACCTTATACCAATTTAGATAAATCAATTGACTTTTTTTTAAACATTTTCACCTTTGTATTTAATGGTCTTTCAATGATTTTTTTTTGTGATTTCAGAACAAAAAACCATCGTGAAGTAATTAGACCTGCCACAGCTAGATTATTTAAGAAAAGTCCTCAATGAAGAACTTTGTACAGGGTGATAGAGTCATGAAAACATTAAATTACGACACGATCGTCACGAGGCAATCATAATGCATTAAAATTATAACAATAAAGCTAATAAAATATATTTTATAACAAATTTAACAACTCTTTGAACGTTGCTAAAAGGTTAACATAATATTTTAAAAATGGAAACCGGTGCCCTATTCAATAATCAGATTGTCTTAAATAGACTTGGAGCAAAGGGTATACAAACGGTAAAGCTATGTGACGCAATACTTATTTATTAGATATTTCCCTCTTGTCTCACAAACCAGCAGACTAAGGCGTGTTTCGAATATTGTTATTTGCACGCCCCCTACAAAGACCACCCACATTCCACCGCATACTTTGTGTTTCGCGATTAATTTATACCTGACTTGACATAATGCTTTTGTTGTTACAGCCTACATGCTAACCTATTGTACATAAAAGAGTACTACGGACATTTGCCCCCGTACCTTGGGTATAAGAGGAAAAGCACTTTTGGTACCATTGAGTTACGACTACTTGTCTGTGTCATATGAGCAACCACGTCGTTTATGGAATACGAATTCAATAACCAAATTTTGTTACAATTTCTTACAACTAGTTACAATAAAAGTAATTTCTAAAACTAATAGCAATTGTCAGAGGTTCCTAGACTAAGCTTAACTCGTCTTGGATTAATATTATCACTTGCCCATACACAAGTCTAAACATGGTCTCAGACATGCTACTAATCTTTAAAGAATGTAGAGCGTATCACACAAAACGCAAGTGCCAAATTGTTGCTCAATGTCAACACTTATAGTTGTAACACAATGATACCAACTTGATCAAGTTGACTCATTGATTGGCGGTGTTGGGACACCTGTTTTAGTATTCATTTTCGGATCTTAAATCCAGTTTTGGTCAATGGTAACAATAGTCACACTAGGTCAGACCTCATAGTTTCCAAAGGATTTTTGAAGTTTAAAACATTAGATTAACTACCTAGTGCCTTCTACTAAATAAACGCAGAAACCATATGGTACTTGATATAAATAAATATTACTAGTCACTTTCGACAGCATTCTAACTCTAGTATTCTTTCGTGAGTCATTAATCAATCGGCAATAAAAGATCTGACCTTTTCCTTTTCAGCCTGACCTTCAGTTGTCCCGGTCAATGTCAAGGTTGTCTTGATTTTGCGCTTGAAATAAAAATGCAGTAAGTGTAACTGAAACTGAAATTATTCTTGTCGTTGTTTAAATTGTAATATACTAACAAAAATATGATAAATTAATCCTTTAAATAGCGTTGTTATTTAATTACATCAAATCAAATTAGCAATCAAAATCCGTGACCATTGTTAATTAGCTGCCGAGTTAATTGGCAATGTACAAAAAATGGTAATCTTCGAAAGTTTTCATAGATAATGTTTTTTTTTAAATGGATACCTAATGTTATTTGTAGAGTTTTTGTAAATAGCAAAAAAATCTCCAAATTACCGGAATTATCTTATATTGTAGCTACCCAACAAAAATTATAATAATATATTTAGATACTATGAATTTAACACAACAAACAAAGATTATCTGAGTAACTAATTTTTTATAAACATTATTAACTTTTCACTACCCAAGTACACTTCACACCTTCTTAAAAATACTCGATGTTTTATTATCTTATCTGGGTTAAATTAAAAGACCAAAAACGAATTCAGTAGGTACTGTTTCCTATAACAATTTACAGCTGTCATTCATCTCAGACAGGAAATAAATAGTAAAATCCAATGAACAATAGCTTGTGACCAGTAAAATCGTAACAAAAATTAATTTCACTTGAGCATGCAATGTTCCGCTTGCATACACTTCGATACACAAATCTAATCTCAACGACAGGGCCTGTTTGCAAATCCTTACTTGCAACATTGATTTATATTCCAATTCTGTGACGTAAGCGAGAAAATTAAGCAAATTACCTGCTTCCTATCATAACTTTATGGTTCAGAGCAGACAAGTAAAGTACGAGTACAAGCGTGAGCTGCTGTCATTCCTTGATCCATAAACTTCTGTATAATTTATAACGTTTTATGACATCGAAATTAGGATTTAATTTAGTAGAACGTTTTAACATGCCTATACGTAATTTATTGTTCATATATTATTATGAAGTGTTAAATTCCGATGACGTTGGATGTGCTTTTTTTGCCACCTACATGTTATGTAATATTATAACTTTCTCAAATGCCGATAGCACTTGGGCATGGACTAAAAACGTAAGAACAATTTCATAAATAATTGCGTTGGTTATTCCATTATTCATAATTTATTATTATATAAGATCTTTTAATTCATAGTTACAACAGTAATTTAAGCCGATTCTTTTGAAAGCTGATAAATTATCATAATTTGTGTTGTGTACAACAAAATCAGCCTATAATATGCCTTTAACTACACCCAGACGTCACAGTTTAAAGGAATATAGACATGAAGCGTTGCTGATAGATGATTTTTTAAAAATACAATTTCAACCATTTCACTTTATGTAAGTTTTTCGATTTTAGTAATCCCATATGAGTTAGCCGGGACTACAATTTGGTCCCCTCGGTGCGACAGGTTTGCCGCCGTCACAATATAGGTCGGAAATAAGCTTGGCGAGCTGCAGCAATGGGTGGCATTTGAGGTAGGTGCCTTTGGGTATAAAAGTGGTATAATATATGTAACATTGTTTTTTTAATGGAGGTAGGTAGAGTTTGAATTTGAATGTTTCATTCAATTTAGTATCTATTCCTGGTAGTTTTTTTTTTGTATATTGTATAATTTAGCCGTTTACTTGGTAATTATTTCGCAAAACAAAGTTTACCTAAAAATCTACATCAATTTAATGACGAAAAATAAAAAATAATTTGAGAGTTAAGGTATATTAAGAGTGGCTAATTTATTATACATACCTTTCTAGTAGTTTTCACAATGTTTATCTAGACGAATATATCAATCGTAGCTGTGACCATAACACGAAGTAGTAGATAGAAAAACTTTTTGAAATCCTTCGACTTTACTATAGCTTGTGGATATTTTTTATGTAGAGAAATCTAGGTATAAATAAAGAATTAAGAATGATTAAAATTCATATTGTGGGTATAAAATAAATAGAAGATTCTTTACATAAATTTGTGTTCATCAAACCAAATATAATTTTATTTTGAATGTTAATTTAATCAAAATAAAGCGCAATTCAACATTACTTTCCAATGTGGCCGCCTGAGGCGATAGTTGGCACGATTTATAATTTAGATTTAACACTTTTTCAAAATGATAACTTGTCAATATTAGGACCCAATTTTGCCACCTGCTGTGGTCTATCGTAACTAGTTATGTAATCGCATGAAATGAAACTAGTTGATTGCTCTATTTGAGTTTATTAATTTCATTTTGAAATAAATTACGTCACGGTACGACTATGGCTGTAAAGCTCACCTGATTTGAGACATGGATCTTGGGATCAACCTAGCTCAAGTCCTACAAATCGAACACTTTATATTGAAACAGTTATTTTGAGAAACAAAGAGCTAATATGCGGAGTTATAAAATGGTTAAAATATCTGCACAATGATTACGTACCTTTTTAGAAATTCCTAATTATGTAGCTGTTGACAGTCAAATGCTATGTACATTGTACATATCGTGTTTCGCGTCCATATTTCAATTACGTCTGTTAGCTTACATATTAACTAAAATGATACATTTGGCTTGCATGCAAACAACGACATGCGGTTATCTAATATGTGACGGTCTTAATTATTTTAAACCGATAGCAGTCGCAAATTGATAGTAATCTGTTTGAAACAAACTATTATTTGCCACGATAAAATTATACATAATCATAACTTATAAACTATCTATCATTCATCTATAAAAAAAAATAACTAGACCGCTATCTAACTAGGTAGTTTTAAGTTTGGAATTAATTATTTAAACGCCGCAAAAGGCAATAAATAACAACGTACATACATACATAAACTCACGCCTTTATCCCCGAAGGGGTAGGCAGAGGCGCCACCAGGACACCCACATTTCGCCTTGTATGTTCCGTCCCATGATGTGATAGGGGGCGAGTATCGGGCACAAATTCCTGACTCCGGGCTGATAATGAATAGACTCGAACCCGAGACCTCAGCTTTGTAGCCCTACCGTAATACAACTACGCCACCAAGGCAGTCTAACATTGTTTAAAAAACATACATTATGTAGATACCTAAAAATACTACAATATTCATATATTTTTGTATTATATAGGTATGTTTGACGGACGAGCGAAAAAGATTGAACTCTGACGAGGAAATTTTGAACCTAGGGCAACCTTACCTCTGGAAATATATTTGGAAACGAAACTGTCATTTCACGTTAATTGTGTGTGATATAGTGGCAACAACCTCGTCGAATCATCTACATTAATCATACTACTCTAACCAAAAATCTGTGGTTAAGCCACAATTGGCCGTTATTGGCTCTGCAACTATTAATAAAGTTAAAATGTTAACAATGTCCATGTTATCTAAGTGAACATCGATTAGAGCCGTACAAAAACACAACTCGTCTATTAAACCCGTTTTCCTCGTTGACCGCTGACCCGAGAACCGAACAATTGTCACAGGGTCTTCGGTTGCTTCACCAGACCTTTGACAAAAAGTATGACAAAACGTTTATTACCATAGCATGGTATATTCCACTTGAAGTTTTCGATTCTCTGTTTCGTAACAATTCACCTTGCCGACTACAATGGGCAGTAGAGATCAACTTAACGCTCTGTATACATTTCATTGTTAATAACATTGTAACGTTATTTTTATGCTTCGGTACGTTAATTTGTCGTTTTTGGATGAACGCAATATACAACTGTTGATTTGATGAGTGGCTGTATGTCATAACTTTATTACCTGTGCGAAATGAAACACTATAATTATTATACGTCCGTTCAAATATATTTTTTTACGCTGGATAGAGTATTCCTGGATGACATCAGGGGCCGGATTCTCATTTAATCTTTACTATTTTGTGGATATTATGTATGCATTATTATTTGGTACCAATAAGCCTTGTTTTGAGTAGCCCTGCGCATTTTTAAGAAGTTAACCACACATGAGCAATCGGGATTACAAATTGGAGAGCCCCCTCAGCCCCCCAGTTACACGAACTGCCCTGCAGCATGTTGCCCCATTCCCATGGTTTGGAACAATGTACCTCATCATATCGTATCACCATCTTCAGCCATAAATTAATGTCTACTTCCCACGAAACATAAACCTTCCTTTTCCCCGTTTGATTTTATACGCCTATTTGGCATCATTATTGGCAACTATGTATATATTAGTTGGCAATTAACCCGAAAAAGCTGACTTTAGGAAACGTTTAATAAATCAGAAAAAAGGAAAATATGTAACAGGATTTCTAAAAACGTTACTCAAAAAGTTTTTAACGTAGCTAAAGACATTTGTGGAATTAATCGTACAGATATTTCGTTTACAATTGTGCAGATACAAGATGGATAAGTACAAAATATCAAAGCCACTATTGCAAGTCTCAAGTGTAGCGCAAGTTTAGTCAGCGCTAAACTGTCTGTACCGGAGATAGCATCTACATCATGTACACAACCAGTCTTGATATGCATGAGACATTAACTAACTTTTATTGTGACTATGCTCGCTATTTATTTTCAACTTAATACCTTTTTACTTGTAATTTATAATTGAATACTTGTGATAGTCGAATGGTTTAACACATTTTTATTAACATGAAATTAGACATTAACAAATACGCAGTATTGTTTTAATAACTATAATTATACCACAATTTTGATGTATTGTTTTATTTTAATGACATTAACTTTAATCTACTTCGATGTACAAAAGAATTAGCGTTTGCGTTCTCTGATATTCTATATTCTATATCAGCCCATATACGTCCCACTGCAGGGCACGGGCCTACTCTACAATCGAAAGAATTCCTTGAGAGTGGTTAGGCCATATAGTCCACCACGCTGGCCTAGTGCGGGTTGGCGGACTTACATACCGTAGAAATTCTTTAAAATCGCTACGGTATGCAGGTTTCCTCACGATGTTTTCCTTCACCGTTAAAGTGCGTGATGATTGACTATCAATACACACATAACTCCGAAAAGTCAGAGTCGTGCCCTGGGATTTGAACCCGCGACCACCGTGAACATGTAGGCAGCCGCGTCTGGTCCGTTACCAACAGGCCACCACGCACTTATTATATGTTATAATTAAATGTACATACATACATACATAAACTCACGCCTTTATCCCCGAAGGGGTAGGCAGAGGCGCCACCAGGACACCCACATTTCGCCTTGTATGTTCCGTCCCATGATGTGAAAGGGGGCGAGCCTATCGCCATATCGGGCACAAATTCCTGACTCCGGGCTGATAATGAATAGAAAAATCCAATATCACTTTGCCCGACCCGGGACTCGAACCCGAGACCTCAGCTTTGTAACCGTACCGTAATACAACTACGCCACCGAGGCAGTCAATTAAATGTAATCATAATAATTTGAAACTGCCTTTGTACACAATATCTCAATGTACATTTTCCAACTACAAAACGAATATCTCGGCAAACAATACCACGATTTACTTTGTCCTCAATAACTTAAATAAGTAATTAAACAGATAACATGCAACTGACATACAACCACCCATTTGAATTAAAATAATTATTAGCTTACTATATCATGAATGGATACCTTGGTAGCTAAGTTCGTATAAAGTAGGTCAAAGGTGAAACGTGCCGTAACATTGACTCGAACTTTGCTTCGACGTAATAGATTTAACTCGACGTACATAATGCACGCCATTCATCGTCGGGCATGCTCCACGCTCGACCAACTTGTTAGTATACTGTTGGCGACTTTCCCAATAGCTGTCAGCTCTCCCGCCTTTATGATGCTACCATTGATTCAATAATAACCAATAGCGATTAGGTGGTAATTTAATAAACTTGAATGCTTTTTCATACTATTGGATCTTAAAAAGGGGAAGTGCTATACATAATGGTGTATGCCACCACCTATATAATATCGACAGTTCCTGGGAACCGTAGGTGCATCGCCAGAGTTGTAGCATGAATTTCGACAGGTGTGTCAGATGTAAATGTAGGAGTTATTGAGTCCGCCAACCTCGTTAAACAAAAGATGTAAGCCCCATATTATATGTGTATATTTTCACATCGGTATTCTATAAGATAGTGCAACCTTAGTAGAGTCGAACAAGTCGTGCTGTAATATAGTCCTGCCTGGGCATGGTTTTATCAATCAAAGCTGTACTAGAAATACCCAATAATTTAATTAAATCCATTTGTTCACCAACCTGCATTAGATCAGCATATTAGCCGTAGGCGCAGACCCCAAGAAACGGCAGAAATCTGCAGCCAGCTGCTAGACAGCCTGTCTTTCTGTGTAACTATTTCCACTTATTAATCTGATTCATCAATAATGTGTCAACTCAATGTTAAGGTTAAATATGCGTATTTTTGCCATGACTAATACTTACTCGTATGTCTGGGAAACTTTTAATGGATCATTTATATACTCGGTTTCTCTTTTTTTACAAATTAATTTCCGCAATACAGGTGATCTAATAGCTTGATTAAACCTTGTTTTGTACTTTGTTAAATAATAAGTATAAGATTTACGTTTGGAACTTAATAATATCACCGTGACAAAACCAAGGCCTCTTAAAAGTTTTCATTAAGGTGTTCAAGTTTTGAACCCTGTCAGAGTAATTGTAACACTTCTGACGTGTAATCATCTGACCTACGAGTCACTCACATTCGATTATCCTTAAATATAAAGTCAAATAAACATTAGTTGTTGTGAACAGTATTCAATTGTGTATTGTTGATATAAAGCCTACCATTCGGAAAAGTCAGATACATAAAAATCGTGGAGGGCTCTGCATCAAATTTAATCGTTGGTTAGTATTTATGAAAATCAAGTTGTTTTTTTAAATGTTTAAAACACTACGCTTCTTAAATATGTCCCAAGTACAATCAACGAACAAACTTTTTTTCGATGTGATCTTTTGACGTATTGCTGAGATTCGGAGGTCAGCGGGTCTCCCTACACCCGCGTGTCAACTTCACAGCTGCCTAGTTATTTACGATTATGATACGTCTCAATTGTAAAAGGCTGGTCTGCATGGTAGAAGGCTGTATTGTTTAAGGGACTGGTCAGTCACATTGGAGCTGACCGGCGGATGTACGTATTATGGAGCAATAATTATATAAAATATGGATAACTTCGATATTGCCAAGTATTCAACTTGAAGAACTTGTATTAACATTGAATTTTCCACACAAAACATAATCCCTTAAACCTATTGTAGAGTTATAACATGAAAGTATATTAGTTAGTTATTTGTCGATATCATTATAATAAATTACTGATTTTGCGTTTATGATTAAATACTGGCTACTGGCCCGTAATAAACTTGTCAGCTTTAATTGCCGCAGGGGAAATTTGACAGCCCTTAAATGCATTTTTAATATAAACATTATTCCGTAGCAATAAAGTTCAAAATAGGTGTAGATGTAGTATAAACTAATATAACCTTGTCAAGGGGTTTGGTGTGGTCTTGTCAAACAATTTGTGTAATAACCTTCGACATGGAGTGGCCTCAGAGTAAGCATTCTTGGAATTCATATTTGGTTCAATTTAAGAATTGTGTAATCATTGTCCTTTCTCCAGGATGTAAATTTTGAAAAGAGATAGTTATTTACTGCTAATATAAAGCATGGTGAAAGCATTTATCTCGTTTGATACATTTTAAATGAACAACAATAATTTATGTTACCTACTATTAATTCGTTTTTTAATGCTAACACTTTTAACATTAACAAAAGCTAACCTAAGCCGTTTCGTTGAGAACTGTGCAATCTATTGAACACTATGTCTATATTTCTCTAGGTGTAAAATAATACAGCTACCTATATTAGGAGATAATCGAATAATAAACCGTGACTCATGTCATAAACCACATTTCATAAAAAATAAAACTAATTCTGAGAAATATAAACCACAATTTACAATGACTACTTCAAAACTAGCCATTCGGATTCCGAATGCTTTTTTTATTTTCGATTCTGGTATATTATTAAGCCCGGGAAGTTATGAAGGTCAAGAGAAATGTCTAGAGTATCTTTCCTTTGTGCCATTAGCCCAATGACGTATTTTAACTTGTTGGTTTTTTCAGATTTTAAAGGTAGGTAAGGCCGAGTAATTATGTTCCACATCGCGCATACTTAATGTCCAATTTACTTTTTCTTTTCAATGTATTATATTACGCAAGTCAGCCTTGTACCGGATTTTCCGAGAAATTATAACAAAGAAATTATGTTAATTACTTTTTTAAGACGTCATATTTTAATAATTGCTATGGCATTCACATGTAAAAATACGATTCAATCGAAGTGTATCCAAATCTAAATTTTTGCTAACTAATTAATGTTATAACTTTGTGACATAAAAGCAAATTCAACTAATTAGAATACAAGCTAATATCTCATCGAAAATCTCTTATACTAAAACTATGGAACGGTATTCCGTTCTGGGAGACAGTTAAGATAGAGTCTCAACATTAATGCTTTAACTGGACATCGGTGGACAGTTTTGTTCCAATTTCTGTCTATTTTCCGTGAAAATAGGTAGTGTTTTGAAGATTGCAGGTCTCCTAAGAACACAGTAGATGGATAGAGCTCATCCTTTAAATTGACCAGCATTTATTATTGGTATAGAAAAACGGAGTCTACCCGATCACATTAGCTGTATAGGTGCTACCTGTGGTTAACTCATTCATTAGGCTCGGGACAGGAAACTATAATTCATTATTTGATATTCGGTTCCTTGCTAGTCGCATACTGTGAGTTTTGGTTCTACATGTTTTCACTGATGAAGTTACTGACATCGGATTGATATGTGATAGTGATACCAACCTTGTCGGCGTTACTCACTGATGCTATAGTCAAAACTGGTTTTAGCATATTTTACCATACCAGGCATTTTACCAATTTATGTATTTAAAAAAATCAAGTGAATATATCAAAAACAATAATAATTCCTATAATAAATACTCAATAATGTGTACTTATTGTTACGAACCAAACTGACCGCAAATATCTATTGCAATTCATAATCCACATTTAAATGCAACAAAGTTTCATGCTAATGAATGCAGCTCAACTCCTAGTTATTGCGACCGATATTAATCAATTTGTAACAAGTTAACTTTGAGCCACTATCGTCGGAGAAACTGCGAAAGGATTTTACACTTGCTGCACCGTTTTATTCACCCGCAAATGTTATGACATGTATCAAAAGTTATTAGATTACCGAACATAATTAATATATCAACTCGGGATTCCTTGTAATTGCCCAATAAACGGAGTAAACTCAATTTGTTTCAGCAATCTAATGACATTCCTAGTTTTTAAAATGTGGTTTAATTATTTTCAAACGAGTTGCTGCTAAAGTTCGACTTGAAGCGATAGAACTGTGCAGAACCTGGTTATAACTACAGTCTAAATAGGATAAGGGCTAAATGCATTACAGTTTCATAGTCGCGTTTCATTTAGTTTGTAACATTGCTGGAAGTCCAACAAACGTTAACTCTCTCGCAACTTTTTTGAATGAAACTAAACTTTTTTTCAACGACTTTAAATGTTTGTTAAATATACTGAGATAGTTCAACGATGCCTCCGAGGCAGTCGAACATATCATTACAATATTCCGTATACGCTACGAATATTTTTTAGTTACTTTTCGAAGTCGTTTGTTTACTTTATAATCGTGTATAATTAACGTTCGCAATTTCCTGTTGGAAACGTAGTCAATCTCGCATGCCTCCGGCATTTTCAATGTAGGAAGAAATCAGTAGAGATTAGGTTTTAATAGACCAGCGTACGACCACAAAATCATCCTCGCACCATACGATCCATTTCTCGCGGTTTTATAGAGATACAACTTTGATCAACAACACGATTTCTTGCACATAATATCAGCATGATATAACTTAGCGTAAAATTGATTACAACATTTGTCACAATAAGTAATTAATTCCAACGCCAAGATAAATAAGTTCATAATATCCCTACGAGTCCAATTATCTTGAAATACATCTCGGCAAAAGCCTCATTACTGACTAATCGACAGTAGCAAAGCCTAGAACGCGACCATTCATTTCCATATTATTTTATTGGTTACATTTCGTTGAACGTTCACAGAGGTTGCAACATTCAATTCCTGCTCTAAATTCCAACCACTGATAGCTAAAACTTTACCGCATTGCATCCCAAACGTAGTCCGAGCTCCAGTAAAGAAACAATAACTCCTAACGCTATTGAGACCGCCGCTTCAAAACTAGAATCGCCAAAATCTAGAGCTGCCAATTTAAATCTACATTGCGCATGGTAATAAATTGTCCAATGTTTCAAGAAGGACGGCTTTTAAATATTAGGAAAGTTTTAATAGGCGTTTAAATTGTTTCGCGTTTAGTATTGTTCACGTAATGTAACATATTTGTAACTTTGTTAAGTATGTTAAATAAATTAAAAATAAAATTTGGTCTGGTAGAATTGTCGCCAATTCGTGATTTTTTCGTGATTTTCTTTTCCAAGGTCGGTAAATCCTTAAAGTATTTTTCTAAGTCGGTAAGTCTATTTCGATTATAAAAACCTATTTGTGCTGGAATATCATAAGCATAATAATAAAACCTCAAATAATTTACAACATAAAGAATAATCCATCCTTATTTTGAATGGGATAAAGGCAAGTGAAAGATTTTTTTAATATCATTTTCAGTCATAAAAAGTACCGCTGCAGATAGGTTCCACCTATGAATTTTCACATAGATAATTTGGAGGCAGCTCGTATTCCGAAACTTCTTTTAGTTTTTAGTCGTTTATCTACAAAACTATTATTTACACAAGTGTTATTTATTCATTGGAACTGACACTATATTATCACGTGGTGTTATTAGATACTAGTTTAGGTAGGTACCTAAGTATTACTCTATTACGACATAGATACCTTATGCATATTTCCAAATGACAACAATTACTTAAGTAAACAATTTATTGTTATCAGATCCTTATCATATTTGTGTCACTTAATGAGGTCGCGTAATTTATGTTGTATAAACTTTATAAATTGTAGACTCACACCTGCCTCACTTAGTTCAATCATTGCATTTGCTTAAATAATTTGTCCAGGCACTACAATATTCGTGAATGAATGAAGTAATAAGAATAATACAAACTGACAGGGTACATAAAGATTCAATTTTGACCATCCCTTGTCAACAGATCGTATGGGGATATCGTTCGATCGGCAGTTGTCGAAATTTCTATAAAATTATTGGTTTCAGATTGTATGATTTCATTAAAGAAAATCATGCCAATAAATTTATTTTGCCCAAATCAAACTCTACAGGGATAATATATTGATTTAATAAATTAATATCTCTGATCCCATAATTCCCAAATCGTGTCATATTATGCGATCGAGCGCTCACGTTTAATGACCAAAATTTCTCGTTTCTTTAGACCTTGAAAAGCTCGTTATGCTGTCAGTCTTGGTTTTTGTCAATTCGTAGCAGTCGTGAATTTCTACACAGATTAAAATTCCTTAGGTGGGAGGTCTCATGTAGTAGATGGTATGAAGAATATTTATCCATAATATTTTAACTCACTTTTCAAATCGTTCAAAAAAATATTTTTGTAGAATTTTTTAGATTTTTAAGTAATTATTGATACAAGAACATTTACTTGTTTTTTTCAAAAGCATTTTATTAGTGGTACAATTGAACAAGATGAGATGGAGTCGAAGTCTGGTTATTGATTGTGCTTCAAATGATGACAATTTTGAATTTGGGTTTGTAGATGGATTCGGCAAAATTTCTACATTCCATGTGATGGTAAGCGCAATATAGTCAAGATAAAATAACAACTGATATGTGCTATCATCCGGCATCCCTTTCCTATAGAAGTAATAGTATAAGTGTACTATAGCTGCACCCAAATATTGATGCCGGATCTTGAAACTCTTACGCCACTACGAGACGTTACATCTTATGTCCGGCGGACTCTATCAATAAATTATTATCAAAATAAGAAGTAATATTACTCTACTACTTTTTCATTTGACCGCAAGATACTGTTACTGGACCGCACTATATAACGAGCTCTTTGAAATAAAACTTCAACGAATAGAAATAGATACGTGATCGGGGACAGTCTCATAGTATTTCACTTTTGACCGTGCTAGTTTTTTCTAGAAAAATTATGCATAGCACTTGTCGAGTCACGTAGACCCAATTTCCAGTTTAGAAATCAATTCCTTTGTTAGTGTAAATACAATTGCATTTGTAATGTTTTACACTGCACACCGATAGAAATTATTCGACAGCCGGTTAATTATTTTGCAAACATGTATATTTATTGCTATAATTACTAACTATTATCAACATTGCAAAAATCGATTAGCAATAATAAATACCATCAATAATTATAATAGTCGTTCATTGTATATTCTTAAGAACAATACCAATATACACAACAAAAATAATAATGGAACAGGATAAAGTTATTAAATAATATTTTATAACCAAAAAGACTTGCGTAAAACATCAGACCAGAGCAACGGGCTGATGATGAAGATGATGATGATGATGAACCAAAAAGACTCGCAAAAAACCAAAAGCTTACAGCGTTTTTGAGTGTACGAGAAATATGCCATAACCGGGTGGATGCACTATGGAGAATGTATTTCCAAAACACAGTACAGCGTCGATATCGTTTCTATTCCTTGGTAGTTTTAAATATCCCCACAGAGCATCGCATCGCGATTGGATGGTTTTTGAAAGTGTAGGAACAGAGGTACAGGAACTTCAAAATATGTAGGTCTTGGTAGTGTTACTCACATTGCTTGTTAAGACTTAAGCTTGTACTATGCATATTTTAAACTGTACCCTTTATTAGTAAGTTACCAATAATATGATTGTTGTGCTATTTACGACTATGTAAATGATTAATAAATTACAGACAATTACATTTTACACATTCATTGGATCAAATTTCTTTAATTACCAGTCAATTAAGCAGACATGACTGTTTTGTGAAACGGAGAGGAAAATCATTACTCCCACAGATTACTCCGCGAGACGAGTTAATATCGACACCTGCCGTTATGACAGTTGTTTGCAGTAACAATGTCGTAAAAGTACACAACAGAAGTAAAAGCATTGTTGCAATGTAGTTATACAATTAATGAGGAAATTTGTTCTGTTACGTAGCTACAAATACATTGCAATACCAACATTTTATTAATTAACGACTATCTACGACATTGTCGCTCTTTATCGCTGTGTACTGTCTGTCAATTTACAATTTGTTTTTAAGACTTAATTAGATTTACTACAAGTTAGTTGAAGATTTTTATTCGTTAAGACCGATCAGTGCGTCAGACAAGTTCTGTAAAACTTATAGTCATGTAAAAAGTTACTTATGCATCTACGTTACCTTTAGTATAATTATTGCATCTACTTCACCTAATGAGTGCTGAAAGAAAGGTATGCAGTTGCTAGTTTTAAATCTTCACGCAAGTACAAAAGTTCGTTTTAGGTCACATCGAGTCATCGACCTATTTATATAGACACCAAAACACAATCAAGGAAACACCATTGTAATGACAAATTGTACTCAACATAATATATTATATTAAAAAGGCTCTAAAAAGGTCAGCCAATAAAAACCATAATCATTTAGTCTAGACTCTAGACTCAAGATAAAATTGTTATTTCCAATATGCTGCCATCTATTAGCTGGGGTTGTCATTACTATCATAAAAGTCTAACAGTAAAGTAGATAGTTTACAATGTTATCAATAGATGTCAGGGTAGCAAATTAAATACTAAATTGATAAAATATTTTTTATTTCTGTATACAATCTACTACGCGCAGTAATTTGTACATCTTGGTCCTTATAAATTAGGTACTTAACATTATCTTAAAGAGGTATCAGTGTTTAAAGGAACTCTACGTTACAATATAATAAATAGTCTTTCAATTTTGAGTAGCGATGGCATTTTTTTTCTTAGCACTATATTTACACAAGGAGTTTTGAATTGTAAATTGGTTGCTTATTCACCAGTCATCACCTCCAAGAATTCTGAAAATTAGTAATATTATAATACATTCTGATTTATTTAACTTTACCTAGTGGCAAAAGATTGTTGTTAAGTATATGAAAAATTAGATCGAAGTATAAATTATCCATAGTATTATTATAATATTTTTGGGTATATATTGTTAATCCAGCAGTCACAGTTAAAAACATTAAGCCACACTATGCCATATTACTTTCGCTTTATCCAGTTAATCATCAATCTCTTCATGCATTCTCGTTGATATAAGGTACTTTTGAGCTGACCCTTGTTAAGATTATCACAGATTTGGATGGTGAAGGTTCGGTGAGGTCAACCCCTACCGACTCTTCTATCCACATTCGCCTTGTATATTTGCTTGCGTAGTCTCATTCTATCCATCCTCTCTAAATGCCCAAACCATCTTATGATACCTTTGTCAATACTCGTTACTACATCCTCTTTCACTCCACATTTTTTCATCCCAACACTATTCCGTACTTTGTCACGCAAACTCTTTCTACTTACCCTCAAAGTCCACGGTCCCTGATCCGTCAGCGTCAATTTCCTCAATCATGGTGTCCAAGTCTTCGGACGACAGTGTGTTATCCAACTCCCGGAAGATTTCTTTCAACACCTCGGTAGTGATATAACCGTTACCTGGTGAATAAAAATTGGCTAAGATTACCTAGAGTATTGCATTCCTGGATTAAGCTGTGCACATCTAATTACGATGCCAATTTTGTCCACCGCTAGGCATATTTTTGCTAGGTAAGTAACCCTATTGTATAAAAAATAAAGTCTCCTTACTCCTTAGCACTTACGATCGGATAAAAATGTTTATACAAAGAACACATAATCCTTTTCTCATACAGATGACATGTCTAGTATTATGGGGATTCTAATTTCCAAAGTACAAAGGGTTTTGCGGTGCCAAAATATCAAGAACCGAATCAAGTAGGTATATAGGTGTCATACAAATATTGTATTCTCTAGAGTCTAGATGATGACATCAAACTATATAGATAAATAAGGTATGGTTTTCTTAAATCTTTGCTGCAAAATAACCCTAAAGTATTGAATATCTGAAGCAAAAGGTTTTGTTACCTTCCCTGTCGTATAACCTGAAAGCTTCTTTAAGTTCTTGCATCATTGTCTCATCGTCTTCATCTTCTGTAAGGAACTTGGCTGCTAATGCGCAAAAATCGGTGAATTCCAGTTCACCCGTATCTGTAAATTAAAGTTTATAAAATTTAAATTTGTGTTGGAATACCATAATTAAATTCGACAGCTTCCTACAAGCCTCAACAGCCGTGATCGTCTAGTGGTTAGGACCCTACGTTGTGGCCGTAGTAACCCAGGTTCGAATCCTGGTCACGGCAATGTGTAGAACATTATCTCGGTGGGGCGTTAGTTTTGTTTTTACTTTTTGTATTTTATTTGCATTAAGGATCTTATTATTTCTTGTACATCCATATGTGTATTGTTCATATAATTACATGCTACGAAATACAGCTTGAAAAACAAATTTTAAACATTATAAAATTATTTTTACAATAATGTGACGAAACAAACATTTAAAGATGTTTAATTATTTTTACAGTTGTCACTTGAATAAAATTTTGGATCAGCTAAATAGAGTTAAAAATATGAGGAAAGATTATGACAGCGCCATCTAGTTTTGGGTTTAAAGACTAGTTACTTTACGACAAATTTTTATTTTTATGGTACAGAGCCATCTGTTAATACGAATTTTAAACAGTGTTAATAATATATTTTTATGATTCCATTTTAATTTAAATGGATAATTTTATATCGCTGGATGAAAGCTGTTTTCTACAGTACTCTGTGAAAAATCTTACTGGAGGCCCGTACCCTGTACTTCGTGTGCTTGAGGATAATGACGATTAAAATATAATGTTTGTCATAAATAAGACAAGTTTGATTAAAATTCTGAAATTTATGTCATAATATTGAATAGTTTCCCTCGACAGCTAAAATATAAGCTACTTACGGTTGACATCAACTTCATCGATAATTTCTTTTAGCATTTCCTCATCGGGGTCGTGACCTAACATCTCGAGGATGGTACCGATCATGTCCGTGCTGATGATGCCCTTTTTCTCGCGATCGAACGCGTCGAAGGCATTTTTCAACACTGCAAATTAAAAAAATTACCTACTTTACCAATAAGGCTGTTGCAGGAAATTGTATGAAATTAAGCGATATTTAAAAGGTTTTCTAATTTTAAAAAGGTTTGCTAATGGGTTCATACTAATGAATTTCAAAATGTATCCAGTCTCTCAATAAGTATTACTTTGTATAAATAAACATTTGTATTTACTATGTTTCGAACAACAAAGATATCAATAACGGTCGGTATTTTCAACAAAAACAATTGTATTAATATTATAGGTATTTTCCAGTCATAGTTCAATTTTTCATTTTTCACAAAACCGTCAAATATGTTTTTTTAATACAAATATAAAGCATATAAACTCACGTAGGAGTTGATCTTTGTCGAGTTCTTCCTGCGCAGCGCACATGAAAAAAAATAACAGACCGATTAGTTTAACGAACAACATTTTTTTAAAGCAAAAAAGAAGAACAAAACGACACTGATCACAAAATTAACACACGCACCATTTTTAATTGCTGCCCTAATGACAAATCACAGGGAAATACGAATACGGACTCAGTATTTTGAGACTGATCCAGATATTCTAGACGTAGGCCGTTTATATATCATTTGTTCGTTGTGGTTCCGCCTGTGTGGAATTGTTCAGGGGTGTCTAACTTTTCTCACATAATATGTGTCACAGAAATTACCATTGATTTATTATGTTATAGTGAAACAATTTATTTTAAGAAAATAATATACAGGGTATATCAAGACTGCGACCGAAAACTAAGCCTGGTGGTAGTATTAGTGACTTCAGAGACAATGCAACTAAAAATTTTTTTTTTGCTTATCGTCGTTTTCGGTTGATATATACCTATACATAGTTGTCGTAAAATAATAATGTACACCTTTTTATTTTTAAAGACGCAATGGTACGCAAGGGTTTAAATTACTATTTTCGCAAAAAATAGGTATTTATCACCCAAGCACAATGATATTTAAAAAACTGTAAAAATATACTGTCGCTTTTTTCGCGAAAGTCTTACTTGCATTGTGTCTGTAATTACTAAAACTACCACCTGGCTTCGTTTTTGATCGGAGTCTTGATATACCCTGTAAATACTAATAGCTCTGATCTTGGGATACTCTCTTTGTTTTGCATTGCATTTACCAACAGGTGCAGTGCAGTACCTTTGTAGTGTCAGTTTAGACAATAATAAGTGTTACATGAATTAATTAATATTACATTAATAATTACATGGTTAATTATTGTTAAGGGTGCTAGAAAATCCAATATAACAATTTTATGAGCTGAGTTCTGGGAATCCATCAAAATTTTATATCTATCGTGTGGTTTAATTATTCGTTAATTTAAGCACGAGGCAATGTTTGGAAACTCGTACAAACGAACAGTTTAACACAATTTAATGAATTACTACCAAAACCTTTTCTTGGAATACATTAAAATTAATTGAAATTTAAAACATAACATAAAGGTATATTTGGGCTTAAAGACATATTGCGACAGTTCGATTTGCGCAGAGGACGTAGCATATTAAAGAAAACATTCCATTAAAATGTTCCACAATTTATGTCACATTATTCAATGTTTCCTTGGCGGAAACGACTCACACCTGTTAATCGTATTTTAGTATGACTATTTACTTTAACTTTTCATTCAGACGCTAACCAGACAGAAGAAATGTTTTTATTTATTTAATAATCTTCTAACAAACAAATTGATTCTACGTAGGTAAATAGGTACGTATATTAATAAGATAAACTATTATTACTAACTAGCTTCTGCCCGCTAACTTCGTCTGCGTGATTAACTTTGTTTAAAAAAATATACATGTATAGATTATTTGGTATTTCTCATCCCGTCCCGTTATATCCTGCCCGTCCTATCTCATTCTCACTCAAGTCACTTTGAGTATAATAAGTAACAAATATATTGCATTTCCGTCCTCATTCCAGGGGAACACTTAATTTATCTGGATAAAATGTAGCCTAAGTGTTAATCCAGTGTTAATATGGGGAATATTAGTTTTTCTCATTTATCTTCCATAATACAAAGAAACACCCTGTATGTAAATAAGACATTTACCAGTTTTTAAGTTTGATTTGTACCTATACAGGGTTTATCAAGACCGCGACCGAAAACGAAGCCAGGTGGTAGATTTAGCGTCTACAGACACAATGCAACAAAAATTTTTGCAAAATAAGCGACGGATTTTTTTTTACAAAGTTTTAAAAATCATCGTTTTTGAGGGGTAAATACCTAGTTTTTGCAAAAATAGTAATTTAAACACTTACGTACTATTGCGTGTTTAAACATTAAGCGATGTGTGTCATTATTTTAGAAAATCTATGTTTAATCACTCAAATACGACGATTTGTAAAAAAAAAACAAAAAAAAATTAACGATTTTTTTTGTAAAATTTTTACTTGCATTGTGTTTGATATCACTAATACTACCTCTTGACTTCGTTTTCGGTCGCGGTCTTGATATACCCTGTATAACTGTGAAACCGCATCTCATTTCGTCTTGTAGTTTTTGCGTTATACGCAAGTAAACAAAAAGAAACACCCTGTATATAAATAAAATATATACCAGTTTTCAAATTGGACGTGCACCAATATTACTGTGAAAACTGCATCTCATTTCGTATGGTAGTTTATGAGTAATGTGCAAGCAAATAAAAAGAAACACCCTGTATGCAAATGCAACATATACCAGTTTTTAAGTTGAACCTGCAGTAATACAACTGTGAAAACCGCATCTCATTTGGTGTAGTAGTTTATGAGTAATGTGCAAGCAAACAAAAAGAAACACCCTGTATGCAGATGCAACATATACCAGTTTTTAAGTTGAACCTGCAGCAATACAACTGTGAAAACCGCATCTCATTTGGCGCAGTAGTTTTTGCGTGATGCGCAAGCAAACATACAGACAGACAGACAGACAAAAATTCTAAAAAAAATTGTTTTGTCTTCTGTTGCTGTTATAAAGACCCCTCGCGTTAAAATTTCTCAAATGTCTTCCATGTACAGACATCGACCATTTACATTTTTATTATATGTAATAGATTATTTTTAAAACCTATGTTTAATGTGAAACTATAACATAATATAATTAAGCGATTTCACAATAAGTTGGCATGCTTTATGAAAATAATATGCTTAATTATAATTTAGGCCTTTTAATTATGCATAAACCTATTAACGAAATGAGGAAAAATGCTCCCAATGATTGATCTTAGTCACGTTCCGCGACGAAATATTCACGTCCAATTAAAATTCCAAACAAAGCAAACAATAGCATTAATAAATCAAATCCGAGCATTGATTTATATTGGCTATTAGTTAAACTGTTGACGTCCCCTGGCTGTCTTTTAGTCGCGAGAGTCGGCATCTCAGGAATGTGACGTCCAATGATATCGACATGGCCGAATTTACCACGCTATTAATATAATTGTAAACATCAACTTATTGCATGCACGTTTCGATTATTGATTGATTGCTACGCAATTGAGGCAGGTCTTTTTTGTTTCACGGATAATAATATGTATTTAGTTTAACTAATTACATTTACGACAAACTTGAGCATGTGCTGCTGGCGAAGCTTATTGAGTTTTTTTTTTGCATGAGAAATGTATATTCGTTTTCTGCCGTATAGCGACCACCATGGCTACTTTATTGCGGAAAATCCCTTCTGATTTCTGCATGCCGGGTTTTAAGATATAAGATATAGTAATGACGAAATAAGGTTTCCATATTCTATCCGGACTGCATTGCAATAGGCATTTGTGTACTAATTTCACTTTATGGTATCTATTAGTAAAACATGTAGGGGATGAAATAAAAAGTACCTACTGCAAGAATAAAAAAAGAAAATATAAATAAATGCTCTGTTGGGTTGCAGTCAGTCGACCCAGCTTTCTAGCTAGGAAATGGCAAATGTAGCTCCAATTCATGTATTTTCGTAAATAAAATCTGAGTACTTCAACATCCGTAGATCTTAGTAATACAATTGACCTACTTCTCATTACGACACATATCTGGATATGTCACATCAAATGTAATAAGACAGGCGGCAGCTTTGATCATAGGAATTTCGCCTTATAAATTATTGAAGCTCCCCTTGTAATCTGGTTGGAACAGACTTCGAACAACTATCTCTCATCTAATTTCGGTTAAGGCGGAGAGCACACTTAAGAAAGCCAATAAATTATAATAAATCTTACGGAAAGGCTTCACCTCACTGTTCACTGGACTTTCTATGGTGAAGGATGATCATATTATGGAAGTGGTGGGGACACACTGTTGTCAGTCACGACTCAGTATCGATGATCCACATCCATGATCCAGCGTTGTGGATGTTCATAGGCAGCTGTGATCTATTACCATCAGGTGATCTGTTTGCTCGTTTTCTGGACCTACGCAATAAAAAAAAATGAATTATAGTGAATTATTTTCATATAATCTGTATTACATTTTAGTGGAAATGTTAAAGTCAGCACAGCACTCATTTAATCAATCCAAGGGCCAATAATCCTTAAACCCTTTTACTCTGCACTAATGGCACAGGGACAGAAATAAGTAAAGCGAACCCACCTTTCTCAAAATCCTTACATTAAAAGCTGCGGATGAAGACATAAATTACCCGCATAAGGCAAGTGTATGCCTTTGCCCGTAAACTTTTCAATTCAATCAGCGTTTTATTTAGACTGGCAGTACTCGATACCTATTTACTGAGATTGAGCAAAATTGCCGTTGCTGTCAAAGCTAACAATGGGCTGATTGATCGATTTTGAGTATTTCCTTGACTCCCATTGCGAGTACCACAAGCGGATATTACATCACTGCCGCATTCAGGGAGAGCGTCGTCAATTGATTACCCGGCTACCGGTAGTAAATGTGCCCTCGGGTTTACATAATGGCCACTAAATATTTAATCCAACCTAATTGCTTATGAAAACGCCTCGATTACATTCATATACGTTTTAATAAAATTTGTATTTCCGAGTGGATTAATTATATTTGATTTAGTGCCGTCTATTTTACTCTCTGACAACATGACGATCGGGTTTAAAGTTACGTATGTAATCAGTCTACTAATGTATGATGTTAATACATTATACGTTAGTGTTTTTTATACAATAATTCAAGCAAACGATCAAACAGTTCACCTGATAGTAGCGAACACTACTAACACGAGAACGGGAAGGAAAAAGGATGGGGAGAAGAGTCACGTCGACCTCCTGTGAGACAGTGGTACCGCCTTGGACGAAGTTGTCTATTCATTTTGAGTGATGATTACCAACAGGGTGGCTCTACGACTTTCAAGAACGCTTAACATTTTTTAGTAGCAAGATTTCAGCCGGGTTAGACCTTCGTACACAAGATGTAAAACCCGCTAAAATATGACGTCACATGTCGGGATCACCCTTAGTGCATCTTCAGTTCAGCATCCTAGACTAGTGGTCTCCACCTATGAGACATTATTAATTTTCGCCGATCAATACTTAAATCAGCATTCGGCAGCCCTGCCCTTACTATCAAATCATGACGTGAAAAGTATATTTTAGATCTTATAAAGAAACATCTCCAATTCTGCTCTGACCGCACCAAAACGGACCAGCTATAAATTTATTTTTACTAATGAAAGCCTTAAATTTATTCCATGCTTGAATTTTTGAATCTGTGCGTTTAATAGCATCGACTCAGGTACTTTTTTATTAAATAAATGGGATTATTCTAATTGTTTTATACAATTTAATGTTTGTGGGGCTTTTTAATCGACGTAATCAACGCTACGGCTGTCCACCACGCTGACCTAATACCGTGCGGTTGACTGATGGATCGAAACTAATGACCAATCGAGTGTTAAAATATTTAAGACCCAAAATGTGGCTGGTATTTTAATGTCAAAACTTGAATACTGACCTCTTAACTTAGTCAAAATAATGAAACATGAAAAATAATTTATGTGTTACTTATACGATGTTTATTACTTATACATACTTGTATAGTACCTACTATAACGAATCGTATGTGGTCGATTATATGCAATGTGCAAATGTTAATATTTGTCCTTGGAACATTATTGGGTTGTATTGGAAATATCAAAGTAGGACGTTATATTTAGGCGTTATTTTGAAGCACCTCACTAATTACAGTTTAAGTACGATACCATTAGTTAATTGAGGAGACAAAAAATCTGTTTAAATTTTCTAAAGAGAAAAATAATGTTTTTTAAAACAGTTACTTAGTGAATAAAGTATCAACTTTCTACTAATAAATTTAAAATAAAACGGTGTATCCATTCCGATCCCGGAAGTTCTTTGAAAATATGTAAATACGCACTTTTCCCCGGGATAAAAATTCTTGAATTCTTTTCCTTTTATTTCTTCAATCGTATTTCCTTAGATTTATAATATAGATATATCTGGATTAATAATGCTAATATTTGCTGCCATATCCATATTCATGACGGTTGTGGGTTCAAATCCCAGGACGCACTTCTGACTTTTCGTAGTTATCTTTGTATTGATAGTCAATCACTAGCACTAAAACGTTGAAGGAAAACATTGTGAGGAAACCTACATAACATAGCGTTTTGTAAGAACGTCTAATGTCTATGGTGCGTATAATCCCCCAGCCCGCACTAGGCCTGCGTGGTGGACTATATGACCTAACCACTCTCAATCGTATTCTCGATTGTAGAGAAGGCCCGTGCCCTGCAGTGGGGCGTATATGGGCTGATACAGATCCAGCTAAGCGAAGAATTTTTAATATTGAATTTACTTCGCAGTAAAGTACCTACTGACTCCGGAATCGACGCAGGGACTTTACATTTTTAAGTTAATAAAATACGTTTGCCAATAAATCGAACCTAAAATCTAAATGTTGTTTAAAGTCAATTTCACGAGTTGAAAACGTAAATTTTATAATATCCTGTTAGACTAAAGAAATTAGAACTAATGTTAAAGAGAAACAAGTTACGAGTACGTAACGTAACAAATCTATGAAACAAAAGTGATGATTAATGTTACATTATAAACATGCAAACTTTTTACAACGAACATTAGCAAACTGAGCGCATTTATCATGAAAATCCTTGACTTTTAGAATTCAAAGGTAGAATTAAAAGGATCGTCTTTTATTTGGAATTCAACTTGTATTTAGACTGTTATTAGGAGTCATTGGTCTAGTGGCAGCAAGTATAGGTTGTGAGACACGAGGTCTTCTATTCCAAATAGGGAATAATATTCCAATAAATTGATTTTTGCATTGCATTGCAATCTAAGCAAGATGCTTAGCATTTATTAATTTAAAATTGCCTCGGTGGCGTAGTTGTACTACGGTACGATTATAAAACTGAGGTCTCTGATTCGAATCCAGGGTCGGGCAAAGTGATATTGGACTTTCCTATTCATTATTAGTTTAGGAGTCAGGAATTTTAGCCCGATATGGCGATAGGCTCGTCCCCTGTCACACCGTGGGACGGAATCCATAAATCTTAACGTGGGTGTCCTGTTAGCACGTCAGCCTATCCCTTCTGGAAAATAGGCGTGAGTTTATGTATGTATGTAAAATTTCCTATGAGTTGCCTTAGATTGTAATTTGAATTGCAACTGTTCTCATCCGCTGTTATCATAGTCGTCCTGACACCTTGGAATATGAAATTTTGGTGAAATGTAACTGCCAATAAAAGCAGGCCAACCCCAGGGATTAAATTGGCTTCAACTTATGCGAAATTCATTAGAATATATGCTGTACATTAGTAATGGAAATATGTTAAACAGAACATATTTTGATTATTTCATTCCTATACTGTTAAAACCACACGTTTCTATTATTTTTGGCGGTTTGTCAACTTTTGAACTTTTGGCATTGGTCGATCTTTTGTAGTCTATCGTGGACCAAGACTATATTATAATATTTCCACACACGTTAAAACTAAAACCGCAATCTAATTAATATAAATTAATAGAAGCTAAATATAGTCAGAGTATCTTACCACCTATTGTGTTACTTCCTACGTTAGGGCAGCTCTCTAACAAAAAACTCATGCCACGAAATGTATGTAAAAATAGGGCAGATAAAAGATGCACATTCGCGCATAACATTACTTTCTCCCTGCCTGGTAAAGAGAATAGTTTTATTCAGCAAATTTGGACATCCAAAGCATTCCCGCCGTGGCGCATAAAAGTCAATATTAGTTTCACTTTTGTACGAACATTTTGAATAGGTTTTTATTCGGCTACCGTTAAACGTAACAATAATGTTGGTTGCTTTGAAATGAATATTTAGTAGCACGTTTGCGATTCAGGGTTTTTTGCTTTTCTGTTTCATAAATGAAGTTTATTAAGTTTGTAATAGATATTATTACTCATAACATAGGTCTTTATTTATTGACTACATACTATAATAATTAGCTACAGTATATTTCTATTCTTGTCTCTATTTAAGGTAAGCCATATGCACGCGACTGACCTCAATCTTTATCTCTTTGCATTCAGTTATTTCCCGGTACTTTATTTCGGGCATTCATTCATTTCACTACAAAACTTTCTATAAGTGATCTTCATAAGAAAAATTGCAAAGCCCAGCTTTTTTTAGGAAATAGTGAGCTTACTGGTACTTCAACCCAAAAATCCTTTGACTTTGAGCTGTGGCACTATGTTTGTACCTAGGTGGGTGAGCGATCACGACTTATTTATGAAAATAATGTCTACTCAAAATCATCTTGACGCATAATTTATTTACATTTACCGATGAATTCTGGAAATGTTTACTTACAAATGTTCAAATTATTAATTAAAAAAAAAGTTTAGTTAAAAGAAAGTAGTCTTTGATGTCGTAGATGTTTAATATGCTTAAAGATTTTGAAAGGAAATGAAATTTATTTACGAAATGAAATATATTCATAAATTATTGAAGCGAATAATCTAATAGAAATAACACTAAAAAATACATGTAGCACGTTATAAATTCGGAGCATGCAGAGCCAGGCTAGTGACAGATTTTATCTGTTCTAAAATAGCTTAAATCAACACTGCATCGAATATCGCTACATCGTCCACTAAAACCAACTATGAGAATCTACGTCATGACTTTAAGAGCAATATTTATAGTCCATTTACAAGTTATAATTGTTTCCGAGTTGGTTGCGAGATGTTTGTAGTAGAGAAAAAGCGCCATCTGTGTTTTAATTAAGATATTACATTGATTTATTAGATCTGATTAAATTGATTTTGGCATTCGTTAATAGGAATTTGATCTTGGCATGCTCGCACGGATAGTTTCGTTCCGGTATGACTTCGGGTGAAAGTATTTTAGGTAAACGTCTATTACGTATAAGTCAAGTAGTTTAGTAGAAACAAATAAAAAAAAGGAACATTACTATTAACACGATATTTATAAAAATACACACAATAATATATTCTTAATACTACTATTCCCACGTAGCTAAAAATGAGCTGATTATTTGATATAGACTTATATTTAAATGGGATAAAGCTTTTTAAAAACAGTTTTAAATTCCAGGCTAAAATTATAAAGTAATCCAATATAGAGTTTTAATTAAAACAATACACGAAAATACAACGTCCATGGGCAGATTAGAGTAATTGCAAACAACTTGTCGGTTCTGAAGTTGACACGCGGGAGTAAAATTTAGAAAAATTCCGCAGACACCCTTCATAGCGCAACAATAAATAAATACGCCCAACAATCATACACATAGACCTGACCGCAAGCTAAAATATTTGGATGACGACGAGAGCCGATGCTTTGAACATGCTTGTTAATGTTTCCGCTTGAGTCAATGAATAGATACGTTAGTATAAACCTAATACACCTTTCTCAGATGTGCATTATTTATTCAAAGCATAAGTTCCATCAATATTTTCGAACTGATATTATACAACACATGACTAAATGGCTAACCCCTCCCAATCGTATTTTCGATTGTAGAGGAGGCCTGTGCCCTGCAGTGGGACGTATATGGGCTGATACAGATACAGATTGTTCAACAAGAAATACGGCCAATACTCTTTTTATATTTTTGTCATCATCAGGGCCTAAAGTAGATTGTCCAAGGTCACAAAAGCCTTCTAACCTATTTAAGCCTTCTATTATCTTAATTACAAATAGGGTGTACTTACTAATTTAAGAATAGGTTCGTAACATAACTAAATAATAATAAAATATTTAAGAAGTGTAACAAATGCTTCATCGAATATTACACTACATCAAGGATGTTAACCTCGATGATATTTTAAGTATTGGAAACCTCGGAACAGTTCATAGTTTGAATTATTAACTGGGTGATATGGCTTTGGATACGAGTAACGTTAGTTGCCACTTTATTGAAAGAAATTGAACGTTGCCTAATTTTTATGATAAATAAATAAGCAAATCAATAAGCTTAATGATCACAGAATGACCGGTTAGAGGTGAATGAAAATTGAAACTAGTTTTAGGTAGATCGTGTTTAGTGTTGTTAGCTATAAAATGCCAATGTCCAACAGTCTATAGAGCAGTCTATGCAAATAACAAATCTTAGGAGTAAAAATGATATAACGAATGTAGTCAATCGTTCTTCTAAGCGAAGTTTCACGACCTCCTCGTCCACTGTGCCACAAAGACCGTCATTTCAGATTTATGTCCCTTAATGATAATGTTAATTAGAGGAGACAGGACGTTACGCATTCCGTCTGCTACTACAATAACTAGCAGTCGAAGGATGACACTATGAATAGTTCTGTGTCAGAATTACCTGTCCCATGTCCGGGCCTCTATACAACTGTTTCTCTACAACCAAGTTGTGAGTAATGGTATTGTTGTTCGTGTGTTAAGGATAAATTAATTATTACTGAAAACACTAATGAACTTTAGTTGAGTTTTATTTTGCAATTATTTGTTAATTTATGTTATATCTTTAGATATTTTAAAGCTCTATTCTTTAAAAGAGTGCTTTGGTGTCTTTTTATCGGTATAAATATGTTTAGCCCCTGAACGTATGAAGGTGAAAATTTGCATATGCTGTATTATGTTAATATCATAGTAAAACATAGTCAGGTGTACTCAAAGAGCTCTAGACAGAATTCCAAGGATCTTATAGCGGCAGACTCGCATCTGCTGCTAATGTAGGTTTAAGTGGAAGCTCCAACTTGCTTTAAGGTATGAATATCTTATTTCCGAGAAATTCTGCTGAGTATACTATAAAAAAAATCTCAATGTTTTACTTTGCCAATCTATGGTTCATATTAGCATGTATAAAGACTTGTTATGAGCAGTGAAACCATTATGAATATACATAAATACATTTTTATGATAATTATTTCGCGTATTGTCACTTTGTGTACAATTGAGAGTTTACGGATGAACTCAATTTATGTTTTTATTTTTTTAACATTTATTATCTTCGTCGCCCTCAATCTTCCATTAAAAAAATAAGCTGATTCCTTGTTTATATATACCAAAAAATATCATAAGGCATCATCAACATCACTTTTTTACGTTTTCAGTGGTTGTTACCTAATATGTATATCTTCGCTGGAGAACACTAAATCTAATCTCTATCGATTCTGTAAGCCACGTAGTATTTATTACACGTACCGCAACTTCAGTCTCCTCATTAGTGAATCGATCAAGTACTTATTACTAAATTGAGCTTCTTAATTGTTATCGATTACATTCTATATAAACAGCGCTCGACAATCTCACTCTCCAATCTTTCCTTTAATTTCCATTATACAAACTTCCATAACAGATTGTTAAAGAAATCCTTGGGGTACCGGGGAAGCCTAAACTCAGCAATGGACTTTTTGGGTCTCAGGTGAGAGACAGAAGGAGGGAGATACATACATAAACTATACGTATGTTTACTAATCTTTTTGTTGTCTTTCAGACTACGTTTTCGGCAATTGTTGGGAGCTCCGGTGCTTTAGTTCAATTGTCGCGTAATTGTGATAGTTTGGTGAACAATCAAGTGCAAATTAGTATTTAGTGCTTCATTATGTTAACACTGTTAACTTAACAGGTATTTGTTGCGGAATATCGGTAAGTTGGAAACTTATAATGTAACCCTTCTGTACTCTATCGTTACTTGTGTTATTTGATTATCTGTGCGTAATGCAATTTTCAGAGCACCCTTATGCCTATCATCCTTAATAACCAATTGTTTCAACCCAGTAATACTCTTTCGACTTGGTTTAGTATATTAATAACATAATTCAATATGTATATGAATAATAGTAATATTTATACTTGAGAAAAGTCAAAGCTATTAATGTGAGTAAAAGCTAATTTGCAATTGACTTGAAGAAAAGTTGAACGCAGAGTCTGTGGTTTTATTCAACAGGTGCAATTTTGTGATTGTAGTTAATTTCGCGAACATTGCGAAACTTTTCAATGTTCACGTTCCTACGAAGTAATTACGTAAATGTATTTCATAAAACATTTAGTTTTCGTAAATTAAGCATTGAACTTATAATATTCATTACTTTTGAATTCCACTGGCTTTACACAAAAACGAATGACTATAAAAATCAAGTAGAGTACGAAAAAAATATTGGAAATGGAAATTGTGGAATAACTAGAAATTCGATCACACAGGTTACAATTTTTGCCTTTAGCGTGAAATATTCATTATAAATCTACCACCTACATCGCCGTAACAAACCCAACAATTCCTTGAATGCGACTTTCTGCGGAAAATGCTGGTTAGTTAAATAATATTCAATTTTATATTAAAATTCCAGGAGGTATCCAACAATAATAATGCTTTAATACCAATAAAAAATAAAACAATGTTACTGTTTAACATAGATTTTATTAACAACTTAACAATAACTTATACTTAGGAGGTATATACTCGTAATTTAGTTGACATTGATTCGTGTATTTTTTTTTCTAATATACAATAAGGATGTACGATCGAATTAGTTGACATTGATGTGCTTAATCGTCTCCACCAGTCATGACCTCCATGAATTCTGTAAAGCAGAAAAGATTTATAACAATAACTTATTAATTCTGTTTTATGTTTCTAATTAATTTCCCGAATAAAATTGTTACACCGGAGCGGCGCGGCGCGGCGTCTGTTTGTAAAATCTTAAGCTATATGTTAGTCCCGCGATAATGTAGGAGTAGGGGCACAACAAGTTGAATGTCATGGTTATCGATCTCATCGGTATATTAAGAAATCTATTTTTTATTTAAATGAGATAACACTGTTTGACAATTTGGATGTCTCTTCATTGTATTCTGTTAGCACCTTTCAGTATTGGATCAGCCCATATACGCCCCACTGCAGGGCACGAGCGTCCTCTACAATCGAGAATAATTAAGAGGGGATAGGCCATATAGTCCACCACGCTGGCCTAGTGCGGGTTGGAGGACTTTACATACCATAGAAATTATTAGAAATAGCTATGGTAGCATTTAATATGCCTTAATTTAAATACTACTTTCCCAAACATCTAAATATTATATTTAGATACCCTCCCCCTACTCCGCCTAAAATATTATAAAGTGAAATTCTGTCCCGTAGTCCATTTTATAAATCGCCAGTTGGTGGTCAATCAAACAACACGCGGTACTTGTTGAAATATAAGCAACAGGAGAAGCTACCCATTTTTTGCATGTTAAATTTTTAAAAGCGGCCACAATGAAGATTTATACAAAGCAGCAGCCAGCGGCTGAAACTCACAGATTTGTAAAGGTTACGTAAATTCATACGTGGCTGAAACACTTGTGTGAAATGCAAATATAAAAACGGCAGATTTTGGAGCGCTTTATGCTTGTACTGCTTTGTAAAAACACGGATTTCTCAAGTTACTGTCTTTTCCCTATTATGACGTTTTTATTTTATAATAAATAAAAATAAATAAATACACCCAACAGTCACACACATAGTCCCGACCCCACATTAAGATTAATTAAGTCTTGTGTCGCAGGTATCAGAACTCTCGTTAATTCACAGCCGGCTGTAATGGAGATAATAACTAACGTCCTAACGGTCTAACGTCCAACTGCGCCACGGAGGCTGTCAATTATTATAACAAATAACTTAGATTTTAATGAATATAACCAGAAATTCACACACATCGTCTTAAACCAGGAGTAGTCCTTAAAGTTGAAAACAAAATATATTAGTAGTTCACAAACTTATCGACAAGTTTAAAAAAATATATTTTTTCTGGAATTATTAGGATATATTTTCGTAAATTTCGATACTATTTATTTTTTTCTTAGTTAGCAAAATACAAAATTTTATCTGGTATTTAAAAACTTATAGTCAGTACAAATAATTCGACAAGATTTTATTATTTTATTTGATTTTCCATATAATGCATACGTTACAATAACATTCTAAAACCAAGAACATCAATGCCTTTAATTTAAAGATAGATTTTATACGTACCATCGAAGTCTACTGTACCGGAGCCATCAGAGTCAATTTCTTCAATCATCATGTCCAACTCCTCAGCACTGATCTTGTCGTCCAGTTCCCTGAGGATCTCTCTGAGGACAGTTGTCGTGATGTAACCGTTTCCTGAAATTGAACAGTGATGCATTACGTTATAAGATTGACCTCGTAATAACATTGCAATGAGATAAAAACAATAATTGATTTTATGCACCGGCTATTACAGCACTTCAAGACTTGGCAACTAGCAATAATGATTATTGGTTTATACCATTTGTATTTAAATAAATATTAAACCCACGTCACAACAGAGCGGTAATGTCATAAATTATGTATTATAAGCCAAAGCGCGAACTCATTTCTAATTTCTATCCATTTCAATGTACATATACAAGGTATATGGTATAGGTAGGTACCTGTCTTCGTTTTCGGTCGAAGTCTTGATATATCCGGTATAAATTCTTTGCAACAATAAATATTCAAATGAAACTATTTCTAACGTGCGTCACTTGTGTCCGTGACAATGTATTGGCCTGTCATGCCTAGGTTTTAAATGGCGAGCATTGGCAAAATCAGCTGCCGGAAAATATAAAAAACAACAAATGGAAGTTATTAAAATACACATTTAATATTTTACTGGCGAAAATACATATATTTCTAGATTATGGCCGCATTTTCAAATACTAGTAAGCGCAATTATTAAAATTGTATTATGACAAAGTGAAAGTGAATAAGAAATCAACCTTATCGTTTAAAACATTTGGCATGTGCAGCGTGTCAAAATTAACTAGAAAAATATATTTATTTTAATTTAAAAGCTCGTTTGTGTTCTTAGGGATTTATTCAATATTTTATTGGTATAATATTAAAACACCGAACATTAATCATATAATATATTAACAAGGCGAGAAAAACAGATGAGGCTGCGAAAAATGAACAAGATAATCTAATGGATACCATCCATATTCACCTTAACAGGTGAGCTTCATTCTTTGAAGAATGGAAGACGTGGGAATATTACTTATTTCATCGTAAACAATGATTTACAGATTTTATACCGTCTATTAATTTATCTGAAGTAATGAGGAAAACTAAAACAACATTCGTGAAATTATTCAAAATATTAATTAACTGGCATTTCAACATTTATCCGTTGTTAATATTTATGTATATAGTATATATGTAGGTACAGTAGCCACCTACATGACTCGCTACTGGGTACAAGTCTTTGTCTATATTGAGAGGACATTGTCTGTAAAATCCGTGTTAGGTTGTTTTATTTCTTCTAGTAAGTACAATTTTTAATGGCAATCATAACTACTTTTAAAATAATCTACACCAATTAAATATTTATCTATAATGTGTTCATATTCGCATTTATAAGATTTCTCCTGTGCTTTAAATATTAACTTAACCTGACTCGAAAAATGTCAATAAAATATACCTAGATTATAATTGTTGTTATTTTATTGCGTTGTCGTTTCGTGGGACGTCTATAAACTTGTCAAACTGTAGGTGGCACTAATGACGCCTCTGCCTACCGTTCAGGGGTAAAGGCGTGGGCTTATGATTTATTCGGTTTTGGAATTCTTCTCATTGTTTGGTTTACTTTGCTATGAATAATTCAAATCTGAATATAAATTATCATGGAAAGCTATTATTACGTAGCTATTAATAGGAGTGGTGCGCTTTTATAAGTTTTTGCAATATTCAACAGTATACGAGTATTTCGGGTCATACAAACATACCAAAATTTTTAATACATATTATGTAGGCGTGATTTTTTTTTGTTTTATTATTATTAAGGGAAGGAACTTTCCTTCCCGCTAAAATGTTCCTTTTTATAAAAAACAACGGAATGTGTTGGCGCTTTTTTAACAGTAATATGACGGTAACGTTGTAAAGCCGTTATTATTATTATTCTTACATTATTAATGCCACGCCTGGATCTCTTAGACATAAATTAAGATTACGGATTCCATTTCAAACGTGGCATGCCATTTTTATCAATTTCCATAAAACCGTACTTTATTTCCTGTATTCATACAGCCATGAAATAAGTGTATAAATGCTTAATATTTCAAAAAATATATAACTAATTCGTCTGCTCTTATAATCTACTATTACAATACACATTGTTAATAGCAATATGCGGTTGACATGTCCCCACATCGCCGCCACCAATTAGCCTGTCAGCGAGGAGATTAATATTATGAAGACCGAAATTCGCACATGCAATGCCAAATTATTATTGTATTTATAAAATTGGATAGCCTTTCATTGATTTCAAGGTGTATAAATACTAAATAGCACTCCCATTTGTTCTCGTCGATGAATGCGTGGAGGTTTTTTGAGACAAGATTTAGATGTGTGGTAATCAATTATATTAATGTGTGAGCCATGTAACATATAAACAAATGTTGACTAGCTCTCATAACCTTACGAATAAGTCTGTAGCTTATTTGATGAACACACAAGCGTGTCATTAGTACGCTTGAACGACGTGAATATAAATTGTTAGTAAAGATTGGCTACGTTTCAAGCCTAACATTTCATATGTCTACGGACCTCGATCCGATCCCTTGTAGTTGTATTTTATTGTGTCTAAATGCTTCAAAATAAAACTAGATTTCATAAAGCCGTTACCTAAACAAATAAGATTTAAGACAATAATTAAGTAACAGAGTTAAACACTAGCTTCAAACAGATATTTTCATAAGTTTAATGTTTTATGCGTCTAAAATTTGTTCCGTTAATAATGCGAATTAAGATGAAATTAGCATACTAGATTACACTAAACGCCGTCGTTGTTACATAGAATTGTGAGATAGCATCTTGTTTCTTATATTAATAAAAAAAACACCGAGACTATAATATTATATACTAAATTAGCGTTCAACTCTTTTGTTTTCATTCATAGTCAAAGCAATTTTTAGTCTCCACATGCAATTTGCTTCTACACCTTTATCATGAATATATCGTAATTATGAAATATTTCTTATGCTAATTTTAATCAATATATTTTCGTGAATATTACCTTCTTTGTCGTATAACCGGAATGCCTCTTTGAGTTCCTGTTGCATCGCCTCGGCGTCCTCCTCTACCATGAATCTAGAAGCTAGTGTGACGAACTCTTCAAACTCCAGTTCACCAGAGCCTAGATAATATAAACAATATATTAACAGAAACATTATTATTCAGCATTGGAAATCCCGAGGCTGAAGAGAGAGAGAGAAAAAGAAAGAGAGGGAGAAAGAGAGCATAGCGAGATTTAAGAGATTAAACCTATAAATTCAAGGAATATTACCAATATCTTTATCAAAAAGAAAATCAATCATAGAAAGACAAATTATAAGGTTCTCGTAAGCAAGTAATAAAAGATTCGTATGAATCGTATTAATTTTTTTAAGAAAAATTTAATTTAAACAAAACAATGAAGTTGCTTATTTTCCCGCAAGAATAGACGATATAAAATCGAATTAAATTAAATTACGAAACTAGTTAACGCCATAATACTAGTTTCTAGTTCAGACGTTTTAAACTAGTTATTTTTTAATATTGCATCTAGGGCACGCACTGAATAATCTTTAATACGCAACGTTTAAGCTCCGCATAAAATTACACTCCTTAGTAATATTTCCAACATTGAATGAACTAAATAGTATCATCTCAGGTTTTTATGTGGTAGCTTAGTTTTAAAGCGCAGTTAAAAATGTGTGATTTCTAAAGAATATTCAGTCCAGATGCTTAAAAAAGATATAACCATTACTATTTTAGTATATTTGTTAATTCAGTTCATAGTTCCTAGCAATGTTCATTGCAATTTGTTTTGTTAGAATATTAAAGATATATTACCACTTGCTAGTCTTGATGGGCTACTCACCGTCAACATCAACTTCCTGAATAATTTCCTGAAGCATTTCGTCACTCACATTATGTCCCAGCATGCCCAGGATTGTGCCTACCATCACTGTGCCGATGCATCCTTTCTTCTCCTGATCGAAAGCTTCAAATGCCTTCTTCAGGACTGAAAACACAAATATATAATGTTCTATTAACGACAAATACACTTCAACTGTTTTCACGAAGGAATATTATTCTTGTTTAACAAAGCGGCAAAATTCGGAAAGTCTATGGCACATTTTCAATGTTATTAAGAAATAACTCACTGATAATCTGGTCCTTGTCAAGTTCCTCCTGAAATACGCCACAAAATATATCAATAATTTAATCTCAAAAAACACTTCACTCCCGAAAAAACAGACAAAATCCTCACCATTTTTCGAAATACGTAGCGTAAATTCTAAAGATATAATATAAACGAGTACGCTAACGTAAACCAGACTAAGAGGAACACAAGTCCTTTTATCTGTAGAGAATGAGCGACTAATCGCAAGCGAGCGCGGATGTCATCCAGGTTGACTCTGATGATGGACTCAGGTTTCTTTTGAACCACGAGTCACCGTCCCTTGGCTCGGAGGAACGCTTTTAACTACCGCTGATAAGGCCACAATACATTATGTGCTATGCCGGATCTCCTCAGTCGGTGTGCGTCAAGTCAGCCAGCCAACTGCGTAAATCATCGCATTAATTGTTTTTATCTGAAATTAATTACTTACAAATTAATGTATTATGTCATGGTTGGAGAGTTGCCATGACATTTGCTACTTTTTGCCAATTTTGTTCAAACTAGTTCTTAAATTTGTGAAAGGTTACAAAACCGGCTTAAATCCCTTTAAGTAGTATTTGAGTGATAAATTAAACATAAAGAATAATATCTGTCATTAAATCATGCCAGGAAAGTTAAAAATAGATAAGTAATTATACTGTTATTGACTGGATCTGGCTCTTCTGTAAATCATTACATAATTATTATACATATGATAAGATGAATTTCGAGGTTATAGGAACAAGACGCTGGGTACTTGATCAAAGTAACCTTAGTAACCTTACTTTGATCAAGTGTGGAAACCTTGGGAGCGGTATAAGCCAGACCCGAGCAAAATCTAAGTATTAGACTTTTTTTTATTTATGGCAAACGGTGCCGATGACGACAATTCTGCCAATGTCAAATGTGCGATGAGTACTCGTGTGTTTTGGTACTATGATTTGCGTTGAATAACAAATTAGAATCATTTGATTCAGCTGCTGTTAAAATACAAGATTTTCGGGACTTTAAACTAAATGTATTAAATAACGGCAACGTTGTAAGTATTAGACTTATTTTCATGATAATGATTATAAATTACTGAGGACCCTAGAGTCGAAAATATCACATACCTCCAAAACTCTAGATCAAATGGTTAAATTATTAAATGTGATAAATAATTTTACACCGTCAATACCATTCATATCTTTTATACTTTGTATAACAATAAAAAGAGCCTTTAAAAGGATTCGTTTATACGTCCGTGATGATTATTTATGAATTATTGTTGTCTTTGGTTATTTTCTATATGTGTCCATTGATCCTGACAATCATCTTAAACAATAAGTACAATAGAAAATAATAATTGAAAATGGTTTAATATTAATTGCCGTTCACAAAGTAACCGCCGGTATAACGGACATTAGGGAATGTAAATAAATATACAGTTCTAAATGAGGTTGGGGGCGGCGCGGAGGGGGGTGGACACAACGGGCAGGTGTATCTGATCGCAGACAGTGACATATTTTGTTGTGGCTATTACTTTCCTTTGCTGCCAACTGCGGCTAGTGCAAGGAAAAGTTAATCAAATATGACGTCATTCTATTCGGCACTATGTAACTGTACAAATCTCAGAAGGCAGGTACGAACTATTCACAATGGTATTCTTAGTACAAAAAAGCACTATGCAAGGAAGTAATTCTCGCCGTATGAAGGTAAGTTTTAAATATACTATAAAGCCATTAATACTTGATACTAAGAAATATTTTGTAATCGCTATAAGAAAATTATTGTATGACAAAATAGTTGTCTAAAAATAAAAAAATCTGTGCAAGCAGTTGCAAATAATGAAGCTGCCAGAAAAGTCTCAAGTTCTTTAACTTTCCTTATGAAATAAGAGATACACATTTCGGAAACAGACAGCTCGAGACGGATTCTTTTATATGTTTATTTTAATTTTAAAAAGTATGACTAAATTCTTGTTTCATTTTGAAGTTGCGAATACAAAATAAAACGAAACTATGAAGCTTATGTCGGTACGCTTTACTTTATTTTAAAACTTTTTTGCATTTCGGATAACGTTTTATATGCTTACTCTTGATAAAAAAAAAACCCGATTTATAGCTTTTAATCGTTATAATACTAATACCGAACGTAATTACTCGATCTCGCAAAGTTAACGTTTTTATGTCCCTCATATTTTTTTTACAATATACAATATCGCGCGTCCCCTACTTTGTTAGCAATACTCGTAAAACATTGCTGGTTTGCGACACAAATCAGTTTTTACCATCCCCCAGGGTGCTGTCTGCGTCATACAGATATCATACACTACGCCGCAGTCTGCGAGAATATTCCCAACTTTTGTATAAATATTATACCCCATTCTATCATTTGCATAATTATCTTTCGGACCTTATTAAAAAGTTGGAAATACGTTACTTTGTTGTATGAAATGGGATGTTTAATAACCTGGGTTGCTTCCATAAATAGTATGTCTACATACTATTTGTAGAAGTCGTATTATTTACCCGTAATAGAAGACTTAAAGGCCTATACGAGTATCAGTAGTTATTTCATTGTTTAATATTCAGCTTGGAGTTTTGCAATATGCTGTAGCCTACATAATGGAAACTGCAGTACATCGCCCTAATTTTTGTTGAATTCACATCTGAAATAAGCTATAATGTATACCTATTTTCAGGCTACCGACAAAATGTAGTAACAATCAATTGATATTACGAATACCATGTCTCCACCACGGACGAAATATACGTACACAAAACATCCTAATTAAAGTGGACAGCAAGCGTCATATTTACCGCGACAAGTGCAAGTTGGCATAGTCGGCGACGCGGCCGCGGTCAAACCGTATCCAATTAATGTTTTGTCCGATTATCCATAATCACTTTTACAGGTGTCTGGCAATTAATAGCGTCTATGAAGTGTTTATTACTTTAGTATACTCGGCAGTAAACATGTTTGTTTCTGGTATCATTTGTTTCGCCTCTCCACGCTTGCTCGTTCTTTATATAGCGGGTTGCTGTGTATTAATGACGACAATACCAGATCGAACTCGCGTATATTTTACGCGTGCGAAAATAGAATACATTTACTTTTAGTTATGTTTTTAATATTAATACGATAAGGTTTTAATTCCACAATCACTTTTTTAATGTAAGAAAGAAATAAATCAAACTATTGATGGGATAAATAAGTCAATATAATGAAACCGGCGCCATTTCTTTAAATTCGTTAGTAATAAAAGAGATTTCGCTCTGCAATCAAGTTTATTTGTACTCTTATAAACACGTTAAAGCTACTAGTTAAATAAAATTAATTGCTTCGCATTTTACCAATATTTTGAGATCCTCAAACATCCAGGGATTATAAACATGAAAAAATGCGAAATGTCAATGGTTCGGTAAATACAGACCGATATAATAATTACTCAGTCAAGCGTCCTCCAAACATTCCTCTGTTGATCAATTCGTGAAAATATTACACGGCTCTTGATATGAGCTGTTTTTTTATATGTATTACGTATACTCATTTACATTAATCTTGGTGTATAGAGGCTAATACACAGAGCTCTGTTTACAAAGCGATGGTTTAATATTTTCATACAGGAATCAATAGTCGCACAACTAAATTATATTATATTAGTTATAAATGCTCTTAATTTCACTGCTTGATATTTTACAATTAAGTATGTTTATAAATAACACTTGATATCAAACGTCATAGGGATATAATGAGTTAAATATAATGTATCCAAGGTTGCCGTATTGTAAATCTAATATGTATTTAAAACTATGTGTACCTAATACACAACGGAACTACACATCGCAAACTTTGAAAACATGAATATTAAAGTAGTTGCAGTTGAATTTCAAAGGTTTCCCTGATGATATTGAATATTATTTATTCATCACGCAACGTCATCACGTATGCGGCCACTGAAAACTGAGCGGAAAACTATTTAGTTGAAATATTCGAATAGACATGGAAAATGTCAGAATAAAACTATTATTTATAGCTCTTAACGGTATCAGCCCGATCCGAAGCTTATTTTTACGACACCAGTTTTTTTTTCTGCGGTAATTGCAGACAGATATGTCTTAGGTACCGGCAAGAAAAGAGCCAACACTTTTCTTAGAGGTCTGTAACAAAATGACGAATTATCTTTGTTGGATGTTCGTCAGCGGCAGTGACCACGTACCATCAGATCATCGTTTACCAATTAGTCTTCTATCTCCTAAATAAAGAGATTCACCATACTATGTGTAAAATATTGCCTCATACCACGATTACTTAAACGGTATTTAAAAATACAAAGGTAGATTCGAACGCACAAGCACTTAGACCCGAATCCAATATCTGAAGACAATACAAAAAGTATCCGGGTGTAAAATCCGCATATTACAGTGCAGATAACCAGCTTCTTAGCCGCTGCACCACTCAGAATTAGTTCCATAGACCGTATGTCGTATAATTACACTATCGAATAGTCTGTACAAAAATGTTTAGCTCACCAATAGAATTTTTTGGCGGCCAGTGCCATTTTATATTATCGTATAAAAACACCTGCGATTCACTGCACAATGTGTTCCTTGAAACAAAGAGGAATTCATATTAGGAGATCCCATGTTAGATTTGTACCCAAAAATATTGCCCGCTGCCATAATTACGAGCATCTGCTAGTGGATTACAATCCCTATTGGTAAACAGATGAAGCTTGCTGATGCTATAGCTATTTCTGTGTCTCTCAAGTTATCATCTAAGTACCAACTCTCGTTTAGGAGTCGTCGCTTATTCTTTTCTAGGGACATCCTATGCTTCGTTTACTTTAACTCGATTTACAATCCAGAACTTTCACCCCAATGCTTACAGATTTTTCTTACTGTGCCATTGCAATATTCTTTAGTTTTCAAAAATTTATTGATCATAGTTTATATAGGGTTCTCAGATGATTTGTATTTTATTAAAGTAAATAAATAAACCAATGATATGATGCTTAGTGTCAGACAATACTCAATTAAGGTCGCTGCTACATCTTTAGGTCTAAACGTGGAGCTTTATGAAGTATCTACTTGCATTATATGTGATTGTTGGGTATATTTATTATTTATTAAGGCAATGTGGCGCACTAAGCTACCTTTTTAATCCTCGAGGAGGTTCTTCCCAGCCGTAACACACGCATGATAGGTTCATGTACTGCATTAGAATTTATACCTACAAATATTCATATAATTTTAAATCCTTCCGGGAAATGAAATTAACCAAATCCCATAGCCTGAAATAAATAATTTTAAACAACTATGAACATTGCACAGCGGAGCTAAGCACTACAAAACAGACTTGAGAGCACACACACACCTGGGGTCCTCAGCTTCGAGAATTAAGTCGAAAAAAAAAAAAAAAAAAAAAAAAAGATGTTTGCCTCAGCAAGGTCCTTGCGAAGGTTACGCAATTTTCTACCGGTTGCCACGAAAATTTCGCTTGCTCAAACACTCCTACTCCCCATCCTTGATTATGCCGATGTCAGCTATCTTGATCTCACCGAAGACCAACTTAATAAACTTGAGCGTCTCCAAAATCTATGCATAAGGTTCATATTTGGTTTACGCAAATTTGACCATGTTTCTGAATTTCGTGTTAAGCTCAAGTGGTTACCCATACGGCTTCGTCGGAATGCTCACACTCTTTCACTCTTATATAATATATTGTTTAATCCTCTCACCCCTTCTTATCTAAAAGATCGTTTTGTATTTCTCCATAATTCCCATGAAAGATCCCTGAGGTCATCGGAGAATCTGAAATTGAGAATGCCCGTACACACCACGACATTTATGGACAAGTCATTCTCCGTACAAGCTGTTCGATTGTGGAACTCTCTTCCAGATGTCGTAAGACGGGCTCGAACACTATCGTCATTCAAATTACAAGTCAAGGAGCACTATCTCTCTCACTGAACTCACATATTGCTGTGCTTTTACTAGTCCTTTAACATTTATTATGTATATATCTATGTATATATAATATATTATGTATATATGTATGTAATATGTATGTTTGTTGTTTGAGTTTATACTTGTATTTTATTTTATTGTATCTTTATCTATTTATATTTATGTCACTATACACCCTAGACTGCCCTTTCTCTCTCCTTTCTTCTATGTCCATCCCAAGGTTGCCTGGAAGAGATTGCCTTGTGCAATAAGGCCGCCGATTGTACTTATTGTTTAGTTTTGTTATTATCTGTGTCTTTTTTCCGTGGTGTACAATAAAGAATATATAAATAAATAAATAATTATACTGCAGAAGGTAATTAATTAGAAATGTAAGCGGCTTATGAATACAACATGCAACATAAGCTTAACTTTCCTCTTGCATAAAGTATGACGCACAAACGTGAAACTATTATGTGAAATCGTTTGTTTGTTTGATCTAAATTTACATTAATACATGAATAGTTAACCAAGTTACATTTCATACCTAAAACTGAATTGCTTGTTTCAAGGTGGATATTGCATGGAGATTAGCGCACTTGGTTAATAAAAGCTTAATGCTTATTTGAATAAAATAATTCGCTTATTCGGTATTCGCTTGAGTATAGCACTATGAGCTATTCATTAGAAATATTTTTAAAGGTAATATAGAAATTACATATCAACAGTCATTTTTCGTGCCTTATCATTTCCTGTGAGTTATACTGATCTAGCTCTACACTTACTTTTAATTTATTCTGAAAATTCCACATCGAACCAACAACTTAATATGTGTTGTGAGTTTTTATAGGTAGATTTTCCATCTTTTAAGCAACAATTTTAATTCCAGGTTCGGTAAAAAAGTTACAAAACATTGATGTTTGGCTTCAGCCCATTGCATCCTAGAAAAAGATATGTACAAAAAATATTAACTTCACACCGAAAATATGAACGAAAGAAATCGCGGGAGAATCTAGCATGCCATAAAATATATTTTATCGTCTCAACTGGTTGTACGTTACGACTTGCTTACCTAATAAAACAAATTTAAAGTCATAGAGATTCAGGTGTTCCTACAACTTTGTAACAAATGTTGTAGTTACAAGATATTACATAGTGTTTTGGCCATCTGCCAGAGGAGACACGTGTTAACTCAACTTTGATGATTCTCCTTTCGTGTTTTCGTGTTGGTGGAACAACGCATTTATGAAGTCAACAATGGACAGCGAAACTTTATAATGAACATTTTGCATTTCATCGACTCTATGCTTTAATAATAACAAAGGAACTTTCTTTGTGTGAACATTAATTAAAACCAAAAAACCGGTGTTGCAAGAAATATGTACATGTAAGTGTATTAAGTTAAATAAAAAAATATATCTAAATATTATATAAATATAAAAAACTGAGTATCAATGGTACTGATGCGATAGTAAAATTATTTACTTTATATTTCTGGATAAAGTATATAGAAATAAATGGAAATTTCTAATACGTTGAAACTGCAATCGTCTGGTAGAGAAATAAAATGAAAGAAAAACTTTAATAAAAAGATAAGTGATATTATTATAGTCAGATCTTATATGACTCGAAACAAATTGCATATTAGTAACGGGCATCCACACGTATTAATTTCCAAGGACATGTACGTTGTTTGTGTATCTAAGAAAAAAGCTAATTTTAACGTAGTCTCCTCTTTCTCAGTAAATCGATTGGTTCTAATTGACAAAAGTTTTGTAAGTAGGGATATTAATATCCATTACTCCTTAGCAAGCCATAGCTTTTATCCATAGTACTAATCTGATTATCACTAACTGTACGACCTTACAATTGCTGTTGTAGCGTTCGTCCGTTGGAATTGCCAGAGCATTAAAAACCCTTGAAATTACCTTTCTTTGTCTTTTCGACTCCCAAACTCATTCCAAACACTTTCTCTTTTAAGTGCGTTTATAAGAAGATTTATTGTTCGCTTATGAGAAGAAGATAAATTCTTACAAGATTGGTGACAATATTGGCTTGAGTTATGTGGCTATTCGTTTACACTTAACAACAGTAATTACATACATGTACCAGGTATATATAGGTATAGATATAATTGGTTCCTTAAATATAAAATCCCCCGTTTGCTTCGGAGGGAAGTGGAGAAAAATATATCCAACTCCTCCTATTAATTTCACTATATGATTAATTTCGTTGCGGGTTAAAGACAAGCTATGCATTCCGGGAGATTCACTAAGCTTCGAAGCTCGATGTCATTGCAATGCCAACCACTGATGATCGTGGCTTACTCATTGCTCAACTTGTTCAAGGGTATATATTTTTGCCTAAAAATGTTTTAAATACAAAATTGGAAGAGTAACCTTCAACCAGTCCCAAGGCCACCGGGGCCAATTTCTTATCAGTAACAGATATATGAGTGTCGTGTCAGTCTGCCAACGTGAACAATGTCACTGCCAAGTGCATTGTTCTGTCTGTCCCGTCACCGGAACAATAAGGGCTGCCAATACTATTGTAGCCCGTTGCTACTATTATTTATCGATGCTGATTGTCTTATTTATAACGCAATTTCTATTTACAGATTAATTTATAATGAGTTTCACTCTCATCAATCAAAAATACATGTTTGAAAGTTACTAGGAATCATCAATATTTTAAGTAAAATCTTTATTCGTATATTATTCTTTAACTGGCTGTAAAATAATGGTACATTATTAGATTTATTTACTAAAATTGTGGGAATATTGATATCCGATTTTAACAATATACTCCAATTAAAAACCTACACTAAATCAAATTGTTTCATAACTATCTTGGGAAATTAATATCTAATAAAATCTGAAGCTGTTCTCAAACCCATAACATAATATGTATACCGTTAATATCAAAGAATAATAAAAATACTAGACTGCCTTGGTGGCGTAGTTGTATTACGGTACGGCTACAAAGCTGAGGTCTCGGGTTCGAGTCCCGGGTCGGGCAAAGTGGTATTGGATTTTTCTATTCATTATCAGCCCGGAGTCAGGAATTTGTGCCCGACATGGCGATGGGCTCGCCCCCTATCACATCAGGGGACGGAACATGCAAGGCGAAATGTGGGTGTCCTGGTGGCGCCTCTGTCTACCCCTTCGGGGATAAAGGCGTGAGTTTATGTATGTAATAATAAAAATAAAAATAAAATATTTTAAGCATAAACACAAGGCAATTTTTTTTTGTCGCTATTTGACCTCCGTTAATATTGATGGTTCTTTTACATTTTACAATTCAGTCCGATTTTACTGAATTGAATAATTAATTTAAGTGCAGCGACGAGCGCGCTGGATGTTATAAATTTAGTTTTGTCAACAGCAAAATGGCAAATGCACTGTAGAATAAACTATCGTCTCAACGGATTAACAGAATTAGTTATATGAATGTATGTAGTTATGTATTAAGGATTGAGAAGATAATTCTTTCTATGAAGTATTTATTTAAGATCAAAATAAATGACTGCGCGCATAAAATCAATCAGCTAAAATTACACCACTAGAGTGTTGAATTGTCACATAATAAATAATTAAGTAATCTTGACTTCCTTAACGTTGGTAGCTGGATTTTTATAGAAGAAAATGAATTATAAAATCATATGTTTAAAATTATTTATTGTATAATTAAAAAAAATACATAATCATTAAACACAATTATTACCTCTGGGTTTATTGAACATCCATCCCAAAGAAAACATTTATTGTGTAGGTACAGTATTAGTTTAGTTTCACTTTACATACAATTTTTATATACATTATAAAGCGTTAGTTAATTAGCGTTAATTTAACCTTGATATAATAATTTATTATGAAAAAAGAAACTACTTAACCACAGCGACGAATTTCCACAGAACAAGATTTAAACATTACGGAGCTGAAATTAAACTACATGAGTTCATTAATTGATTATCTCTAGGCCTACAGTCGATTTTAATGTGTACTGAAATAGAACAAACGTCCAATAGCAAGACAATAGCTATCGCGTCGTCTCCTCGCTCAAAAACAGCTGTATGAGACTGATTCATGACGTGAGCTGTGACAAATTTGGACGGGCGTCGGAATCTGTAGCTCATGTCACACACCGCTATAATAAATTATATCGATGTATGAACGCAGATGAATACTAGAGACATGGCATTTTTATGCGATGTCAATATTGTATATACGGAAGATCAACACAATGTCAAAGAGCTTATTAATTATAAGGTGAGATCAAATTAAATCTATTATGTAAAAATACTGAATATTGCATTCATTAGTAATGAAAAGAAAATCTAGGTGACAATTTCAATATATAAATAAAACAGAATAAAACTAGTGGAAAATCCACTGGCATCTTATCAAAAGTTTGAAAACCCTCCAGAACACAATATCTAATTTAAAAATATTACTTACTTCAAACTTTCATAAGTTTTATCATCTTCAAGGGAGTAATACAAAGAATCCCCTTTAGGAAGCCACGAAAAAAGAGAAACATCAGACGACGGTGTAAAATTCAAGTCGTTCTTGAAGTGATTCTGAATGCGCCATTCTGCAAGCTGGTCATCAGTCGGTTGCAGAGCCGACACGTAGCTTGGTGAGTTACTTTTTCCGCTATTTACAGATTTCAATGTGTTAAACTTGCTCGAATTCAGTTTATCGTTAGATACAATAAATATTTTACTGTCGTTGTCCTCCGGAGCAGCTAGGCTTACCAAACTGTGCCTTAACGGAATCTTTGGGGGTAAAACTAAGGCGTCGACAGTCTTGTGTTTAACAAACAATATCCTTTTACTTCCTTTAAGAAGTGATGGGTTATTACGAATAAGAGCATAAACGCAGAGAGCACCAAAAATAAGACATACTAACCCCGTGGAAAAATACATAATAATTTGATATGCGTCATAATGATAACTCAAGTTAAACTGGGAAGTGTTGTAGCTGATGCACTGTTCCGCTTCAAGAGCGCCAGTATTAACCTCAACAGGGCAAAATGTGTACCGAGCATTGGACGGAATGTTGTAGACTATGAGATGATTTGGCAAGAGACTAACACAGTATATTTTTGTTGGACACGAGGATTGGTACCATACAAGGCCGTATCCATTAATTCCAGAAGAATCCATTTGAATGACTGAATATTCCTCCGTCTTTAAGAAGAAATTAAGTTTCAACCAACTGTTTTCCGTCAAAAACAAATCAGTTGCTGCTGCAGAAAGAGATTGTAGCACACTTGAATTATTAATCGCGTTCATTGAGCACCTGTGCCTCAATACAGGAGATACAATACTATATGAATTATTTTGTATTGGTAAATCATTTCCAATACAAGTTCCGTCTAAATAAATATCATCATGAAGTCGGTCAATTGTTGAGTTACAATATTTTTTTCCTATCACTTTAGATGATGATGTTAATCCTACAGATTGACAGTAACTGTCGAATGCGGTAAATGGCATGTCTCGAAATTCTTTTGGTTCATAACATGTTGGTTCCACATATAGTAAATTATTGGCCACCAAAAGTCGCAAATCGTTGGATAAGCAATCACATTGCCAAAAATTATCTTGCAAATTAATCCGAGGCTTAGGCGTCAACGAGGTAATATGATTAAACAAACCAGGTGGAACGGTTACAAGGAGATTATTGTTTAAATAAATTATATCTATATTATGTAAATAATCGAACGTGCCCGGACCGAGAGCAGTTATTTTGCAGGAATTTAAGTACAATATTTCACAACGTTCTAGCCCAACGAAACTGCCATTATCAAGGATGTTGCCGAAATAATTAAAAGAAAAGTCGACACTGGAAAGGAGTTGGAAATTACTAGTTCCTGTTACATTAACTGGATCCCAATTGTAACTGTTTGTCATTGTTAAAGATTTTAATGTGTCGTCTACTGCTCTCATTGCACCTGTTTGTATCCCGATGATGTTGCATCCTTTAATATAAACTTTTTCTAAGCTGAAGAGACCCACGAGACTTAGGTCACTCCAAGTTCGGATGGTAATACCTTGCAGAACGAGGATACGAATAGTTTTAGCAAAATGTCCCATAAAAGCTTCTGGTGAAATGTGCATTAGGTTCCCTCGAAGTATTGACAATTCGTAGATTTTATCAGTTTTCAATTTAGACATCCAATAAGCAGGCATAGTAGCGTTTACAAAAGTCGGCGTATTCAATGACAAAACTATTCGTATACATTTTGTCTCGGCGTCCTGAAAAAAAAAAGTTTGTTAGATAAAATCACGGTCGATAAGTAGCTAGCTTTAGAAATCTATTGAAGTTATATTTTATACATTGACACCAATTCCGTACCAAACCAAATTCAAATTCTTTTTGTTGTTCTTTATTGAACATACACCAGTCAGAGACATAAATTATAACTATTTTATTTTAAAGTACGTACAATTGGCAGTTTTATCGCACTTTAATATCAAACAAAAAAATATAACGTCTTAGAAATAGTATTAATACTTTTTGTAAATTACCTTTTTTAAGTACCCAATTACGATTTTTACATTTATTGTGATAGTTCGTGACATTATTACGTTTCTTATAATATTACGTTTAATATTACGTATCTTTAATGATTATTATCATAGTCTTTCCATGAAGTTGACAAGAAACATGAATATTGAACGAAAACATGTGTTGTACGTACGTACAACACGTGCGACTTGTATTTATATAAGTCGCACATGTGCTTTGAAACGTGGCTTGGTTTCTAATACTATGCAAAATCTTAGCTTATGTAGATTTCATTGCCAAACAAATTTACCGTTATCTTACGTGTTTTGAGCTTGTACAATATTTCAGTGTATTTGCTTAGTTTAGTCGACTATAATTTTTAGTTGCATTGTGTATGCAGTCACTAAAACTACCACCTGGCGTCGTTTTCGGCCCCAGTCTTGATATTATACCCTGTGTAATGTCAGAACAAAATAAATATATAACTGATTATTCTTACCGAAATAGCGTTAATAATATCGGTCTCATATTTGTCATAGTACGGAGCGTCTCTGCAAATAACTCTGCAGTTATTTACAGTACATCGAGAATGTCTTATTGGTCTACCCACGATCGAGGAGTTCTGCATGGCCATGATAACTATCAGTATGAAGCTGGTGACAGTGATCACGGCAAATATTGTCTGGACTACGACACGGAGCCATCCTCGACTACAGGATGCACTTCTGAAAACCAATCACAAATCTATTTAATACACCTATTAAATTCAAATATATTGAATCACCGACACGTAAAGTAGCTGCACATCAGTATATAAAGTAAAAAAAGTGATCCCGCTCGCTTATAGCCCCTGCAAACCCTTTAGTTTGCAGCAGTTTCGTTATTGGGTTTTAAAATGGTTTTTTAAGCTATTCAAAATGACGTCGCCACTCAAATGATGTTGTGTCTGAAAATTTTAGGAAAGTAACGAAATACGTCAGCATGGGTACTTTTAGGTTTCAGTTGGTTGCACTCCTATGTACATATAATATGATATGTGTGCTCAATCAGTATCTTAAACACAGAACTCCAAGAACTGCTGGTGAATCTTCTCAAACTATACCCACGTAATATCTTCGTTAATTGTCTTAAAAATGAAATAGTGGAGGGCACCAATATAATAATAATTATGATGGTTAATTCATACTGTTCTATTACGCTTTTCAACTTGACTGAACCGAGATGTTTGATAAGGCTTAACTCTCCGTTAGATTTACATTTATATTCACGGATTAATGATAATGGTTATTATCTGGAAATAACAATTTTGTGATCACAAATATACACAAATATATAGCCCTACGCCTGTATCTTCGATAAAGGGGGGAGGGGCAAAAGTGCCACTAATGAGCCCACATGTCGCCGAGCCTATTTCCGTTCCAAGATGTCGGAGAGGTCGCGTGTACCGTTATGCCGGACACAATTTGATGTTGGGATTAAAGTGTTAAAGAAACTTATGTAAGTACTTAGAGGAGAAAATTGTTTTGCTAATCATATATACCAATGTGTTTTTAGCAATATTATATCTATACTCGTATACTTGCTCACTAAAATACCCATCATTCACTTCATTATTTGACCAACCATGTTCCAAAGTCAATAATTTTACATATTCAATTACCGATTTTGTACGTTATGAACGTAGGAAACAGTACACGTAGCTCAAAGTTGAACTTTGAAAATTGTAACTAGACACTCACCTAGCAACAGTCGATAACGCTCTAGTTTTACCAACAAAGTTACCCCGAGCAATTTGCATATTGCTCATGTGAATTGATTTTATGCTCCCATACACATGAACAGTTTCGCACTAACTACGCAATCCAAAAGCTCCGTTTTAACTGACTGATTAGCGCCCTCGCAAATGTTGATAAGTATGACCATAATATTATTGTATCAGCCCATTAGTTCTTGTGATGATAAGCTGGTCAAACAATAGAATGATCGAGCGGTGCTAATTTCACGGACAAGGGCGTGGTTATCTACTAGCACTTTGCAATGAGTGGCAATCAGGGCTGAACGCTCGAGCGTCACACGTCGCATCGGTGCCTCCACCAGAAATAACCAGAAACATTTGCAAAGGTGAAGAAATATACTGGCCAGTTGATGTCTAAACACGCATAATATTTCAATAATTGACCCCATACATTAAAAATCAATAAATTAAATACTACCATAAAACTTAAAAATAAACAAATTTAAATTAATCAGAACAATTTCATACAAAAAAATTAATTTGCCAAGGGTGACACATCCAATATAGAAAAATATATATAACGTCCGATATAAACAAATTTGTACAGATATCGAGCTTGTTTATCTAGAACAATAGATAAATCGACCGATAGTCTGTTTTGAAGCGAAACAAAATGACTAATCGATGACCAATCACAGACCGCGGAAGTCTACCTAAGCTCTAACTCTACAAGAATTCTAGACACATACATTTGACTTTTCTTACTTATGTGTGTATTAAAAATTATACTCGTACATTGTTTCTTTCAACAATGAAAGGAGACATCATGGAGAAACCTGGTTACCTTGGAGTTGTCGTTACCAAAAAAAGTTTAAAGCTTTTAAAGTCCTTAAGTTAATCTGTAATAATTATTAAATAATTGGCAATAATAAATACGACACTAGAAAAGTTGTTAAATCCTCTGCAAAATTCCATAATCTTTTCTGGAGTGGTACCGCATGTAACGTTTCGAACTAGCGTCGCATTGAAACCAGGCTTAGCTGCAAATCCGATCACAGAGATGTCGTGTTCGCGCTAACTTCTGATTTACAGTATCCATACGCCTTCTATGGTGCCTTTTGTGTGATTAAATGTGTAAATTATCGACATTCGCGAGGACGAAAAAAAATGACGGCATAAAAAATCATGAAGCTATGTTACTCCAGGATATATATATTTTTTTCATTTTTATAGCCACGCAGCTGTATATTATCTGCAAAGAAGCATGGATATAAATGTAAGCAAACATAATCTTTGCCATGGATCCACAACTAACTCAGTCTAGGGGAATAGCTTTATTAAAAAATACTAGATCCATTATTAGGCTACGAGTATTTCTAATCATTGGTCATCAGTGGAAATTAATCAAATAGTTTCATCTAAAATGAAATGTATCTACGGAAATATGTGTCCCTTCATTGGTCTATCAGCGGCATGCGTGGATTGTGATCCTTAAGATTCTGAGACTAATTACCAAGTAGACAATCAACAAATGTGAGCTGTTCGATCGGAAAATTTTATACGAGTCACTCAGAACTGATATTTGTGCTTGACGATTTTATGAGAAAAGGGTCAGCAAAATGTGTGGCATTTTTGTACGTCTTTCCTACTCCCTCGAGGAAATAAGCATGATATTAGTACTGTATTGTTGATACAATATACGTGTATGGGCTGATGCCCCATACACGTCACATTGCAGGGCACAAGCCTCCTACAATGATATAAGTACTCATTTATATTTTCATTTAATAAAACCTAATATTATTGTAGCTTACCCGTAGGAATATTAACTGTAAAGGAAAACATTATGAGGAAATCTGCATAACATAGAGAACTTCTATAATATTTGAAGCCTGCTAACCCGCAACAGGCTAGTGTGGTAGATTACAACTTAAGCCCTTTCAATCAAAACCCGATGGTGAAGCTCTGTGCTCAGGAGTGGGTGATTATACAGTAAAATATAGTAAATATTGGTGTACAATAAAGTATATAAATCTTTTTTTAAAATTGGCCAGTAGCGTCCCACTGCTGGGCAAAGGTAGGAGACCTCAACTCTTTCTACTTATCCTTACCAGTTGCTTATACCATCCGAATTCTATTATATCTGTCAAGTTTGTTACGCCACCTTCTCCGAGGCTTACCTCGTCGCCTTTTGCCTTCCTTGGGCATCCATGACGTGACAATCTTTGCCCACCTTGTTTAAATATTCATGCAGATTTTTTTTTGTCACCGGCAATGTTTATAGTAATTAACTTTTAAAAAAATTGTTGAAATTTATTTCTAAACTGAAGTTATTTTTATTTCGAACAAAAGCGAAGCTGTAATACAAAATGCTAATTGCCTTTCTCGTAGCAAAATGGGGGCGGAACGATATTTTAATTATAGTATGATTAATAATTTAAAATATTCAGTGAACGGATGACGATAGTTTACGTCTGTAATTAATTATTCATGTTTTGCCATCTGATATTATTATAATATGTAAACAGATAAGTGTTATATTATGGTATTTTTTCGGATTTAAAAAGAAAAAAGGTTTTATTGTGTTGAGTTTATTTAATACCTTAATAAATTATACTGTAGTGCACCAGCCCATTAAATAAATAAATAAATACACCCAACAGTCACATACACAGTGCTGACCCCACATTAAGATCAATTAAGTCTTGTGTCGTGGGTACCAGAAGCTACGAGAGACTTTTTGGTCTCACAGACATCCAGACCCGAGATAAATACTTGTGGGCTTCACAAATATTTGTCTCGGTGCGGGGATCGAACCCGCGGCCTCTCGTTTCACAGCCAGCTTCTAACCAACTGCGCCACGGAGGCTGTCAAGCTGGCCCATTATATTTATACTATTGAAAGTGTTGCTAAGGTTGGTCTCTATGGTTACCAACGTTGTTTTCCATCACGAATAGTGTGTGTTAAGAGTGAAACTCTGCTATTAATTCTTCATTTGTGATGATTTCGAAAAGCTAATCAAAGAGCCTTTGCAATGTTCATGATAACGATAAGGGCGCCGTTGTCATGAACGCTTGCGTTCCAATAAAAGGAATTTATAAAATATTTTCCTCATTACTTCGTTCTGAGTCAATATTGACATTGAATTTAACAATAAACGTTCCCTTAATATTTTCAAAGGCATTTCAAAACGTTCAGTGAAAAATCGAGATAATAAAAGCCTCCGATCATTACGACAACAGCGTCCATCTTTCCATGAATTACGATTGAAGTAGAAACACACTCAAAACGAAAATTAAAGATGATGATTACTCTTAAAAAAAATGAGCTGCAAAAGCTTTCATGAATGTTTTTGCATGCATTTCGTAGCACTTATATTTCTAGAGCGTAAAAATTGTTTCAAGCGATCCGTATCTATACGATGCGCCATGAAACTTTAAAAAGAAACGAAACATTAAACATTTCTTGGAGGTGCTCTTAAAGAAGAACAAAACAGGTAGCATAGGGTATTTTAAATTGTCAGACAAACTATTCATTATTATTCATGCAGTCTCTTCCAAGATCTCCTGAATCATTAAATAAAACTGGAAAAGTCGCACGAGTTACTCCTTCGGCTAAACGATATGCGATTAAATTAAAAAAATATATGCAGATAACTTCAACTTTCACATGGTTAGGATATTGTCACCAAGAAAAATAAATGTTGCAACGAACGATTAACGCAGTTGGCTTCCTGCACCAGAGGTTGAATTTTAAATCCCGCGAATAAGCTTAACAGCTTGTTGCTATTTGTCTTTTTTGGGTCTCTTCGAATAAAAAATGGTTTTAAACGTGTTTTTACTAGCCAGACTGGCAAAACAAAAACTGACAAACAGGCAAATCGTTTAGTATCCTACAGGATGTAAACTGACCAAAGATTGTAGAGTGCCAAATGCGTACTTACTCGAAAGGTACTTTTTGTTAAAACGTATAAAATATCTGTATCTTTTCATCCACATATTTCTTAAGAAAAAAACAATTGTACAAACATACAACAAAATAAAACAAAATTAATTTTGTTCCTCTAATTCTGCCGGCGTGTGTATGAGGGGCCTAACACATGGTATAATGTTCTCACAGCACTTGAGCAATACTATTGTTAGAGATTGAGATAACGAAGTAAACAAAGTTAAAACTCTATTAGAAGGATCAACCTCCAATAGTGGCGTTAAATGAGCTGTCACTTACATTCCCAGAACGTCTTAACAAATTGAGCACCGTAGTCACAAAGTTGGTTCCACAAAACTTAGTGTCCGGTACTCCTTTGTAACAAGTTGGGTAAACATAGATACCCCGCGGTGAGATTACAGTCCACCTCACCACCCCACTATATTAATTTCCACTAAAACATTTGAGGCTATTACCATTTAGACATTGATTTTAGAAAACTAGGTTCTGTTTTACAAAGATTGTTTCACAGGTTTACTTTGAGTAATAATATAATATAGTTAAACAATTCATAAAGCCCAGATAAATAAACATTACAAAATTTATACATTAATCAAAATTTCTATAGCCACTCATTTGAATTCTGCCAATTCCGGCAAAGGCATTTATTAGCTTAGTCTCTGTGATTGCATTTATGGGTTTTATTGGAATCGGCTTTAATTTTATCCAATTGCACACCGACGGAAGTATAAATAGTATCTGTACTACATTAATTCGCTACTTTGTGATGAAAACAAGCAGATTCAGCAAAGCTTTAAAAATAATTTAAAATATATAAAATGTTACTTATGGAAGATTTTTAAATTGTTTAGTTGTAAATTAAAAATGATGTTACACATTATGTTTAGGTTTAATATGGTAAATATATTTTAAAACATATAATTTATTTTGCTATCCATCGGACGAGGGCGCGAAAAAGCGACGACCATCATAAGCCTTTACATCTACGGCTGATGAGTTCTGAGGAGTGTGTTAAGATTAAATTATAACTATATTTAGATTTTAAAGAAACACATAAATACCCATGGTACATATAATATTTCCCTTGATGGTGGTAGACTTAGGACCGATATTGTACTCGTAACTTGAAATATATATTTTGTACCATAAATTACATGATCAAATTAAAATTGAAAGTTGTGTTAATATAATTACTAATTATGTCTTTTATACTAAGTCAGGTTATAATATATATTTAACTGGTAATTTTATCTGACGATTAAAATATTAGCCCTTATTTACATTAATTTCAGCGTAAGCTGACAAGTTACAACAATACAATATTTCGAGTCATCCATTATTATTATCATACTGTAGTATTAGAAAAAAATTACGTGTGCCATTTGAACTTTATACATATTTTTATAAATTATTACTTAATATAAAATGAAAAAGTAATAAACATAATTTTGGTACGCTGTGTAATTACAACACTACATAAAAATTATTTCGTGTTTTTTATCTAAGACCATTTATAATTAGTACAAGGGCAACTTACGGCATTGCTTCAAATTTTGTGATTTATTTCACACTACATTAAGAATGTTAACATTGAAGTATTTAATTAAATTTTTAAAATCAAACATTATACAAGCGTAACTAAAGTGTCGTGATAAAAAAAATAAAACATTACAAAACATCAATTAGTAGCCTGTAGTGCTTTCATTCCAAATCAAATTGACCTCACACCTTATTTGAATGGTCATGAAATGAAGTAATTTGAGAGTTATAAAAAATGCATTAGTTATTTTAAGAAATATAAGCACGCCATCTCATCAGAATGCAGCTACGTGGTATAAATCACTCCCCACGCCTCACCGCGTCAGCGATTGGGGTTGAAATGCTACGAACGTTAAAAAGTTTTTTAATAGTATTCTCGACTCGTATCGAGGATTGGGCTATGTATTTTATTTAGATAATATAAACTTTAATACGTGATGTTAATACCAAGTGTTAGGCAAATGCTTTCGAAATTGAAAACAGATGATAGCACTTATTAAACCCTTCATGATGGGTTTGAAAAAAAAAACATATGTGAAACAATAATCTTTTCTCAAAGTATTATTAGCATTATGCACGCTGCAACGTCTTTTTCAGCTTAAATTAATAACTATTACACAAAATTCTAAAGTTTGCTAAAAATAAATAAAACCAGCAGTAAAACACAAAATGTATTACCAAGGATATTACTTATAGTATTTTGGTTTTGTCTTCGTTTTCCTCAGCACCCGGTATATTTAAAAAAACGTACGAATTAGATAGCTATAATAAGTTGTTGAGCCACTCTCGAGTTTAATTATAGAACTACCTACAGGTCAAATGTGTGTCTAGGAATCATATGGGACCGCCATCTCACAGAGACAAACCTGAAAAAACTTACTTATACACTTCTCATTCAGTCAATTGAATTTGCCGCCGATTGAATTTGAATTTGAATTCAATGAGGTTCCGTGAAGAGATTAATAACACCTGGATCTCCCTATTCATCCTCCATTAATTCTCTATAATATTGGCTAGGACACTAATATGCATACAGGGAAATTTGTTTAACACTTTATCATGAAGGTTTCGTATTATACAGTTAGCCTTGGTCTGTTATCTTAAGTATCGCCTGGCTGTTATAATCAGGATATTGAAAATGTTAGCGTTTTTCGTGTTAGTATTAGATCTCCCTTGCCATCCGCTTATTTTCGGATGCCTTTAAAAATTAACAGAAAGTAAGGGAGGTATATCAGGGTTTTTGTGATTCGAGCAATCTATTACCAAACAAAATGTTACAGCTTTGTGATTTTCAGTTTGAATAATAAGCACTCTTAATAATTATGTTGTAATATGCTATTCAAACAATTTGTATCCCAAAGTTGAAAGTTAATTAATTTCAAAACATTGCCACTAGTTACGATTTTCTGTAATGTTAATGCAACACATATTCTGAAGTACATCTAAACACTAAGATCAAATCCTCAAGCTAAAGCACCTAAAAAAGTTTTTACGTTCCGTGTTTTACAAAGGTAAGCCGCTTTGCCCGGCCGTCGCTAACTTTTGTGATAAATATTACATTAAAACTAAAATATAAAATTACTTAATACAAACACCGAAGTCTCAAAAATCTTTAGAAGTAAACGGGTACTTTGTAATCACAAAAACAACCTTTGGAATAGCCCGAAGCCTCTTTATTCGAATTTCAACACTGTAGTTGGACGTTTTAGTATTAACAGGCCCGTTTTGCCTTAATGTATATTCTGAGCTAGTTCCCATTGTCAGTTCTTGATAACTTCGTTTGGTAGTCGGCTTCTGAGCCACATCGCCCGGGGCTTAACGAAAACATTACTCCGTGCTTAACTTACTAGACTATAAACCAGATTGATTTAACAAACGTACATTCTTGCTCGGTAAAGTATTGTTTTAAACGGTATTGAACCTATATTTTTACACCAGTACTGAAATACTCTTGTGTAAATATTTTTGATGTTACAAATGTGTGAATTGTCCTTTGTAAAGCATAAGCTAATGCACCTGTGGAAACTTATAATTAGCCTTTAATTACCAATTGTTCCTAACTTTATGTATTTATTAGCTGTTAGTTTTCCTAAAAGTGTAAAATATTTATTAACCGTCGGGCAATCTCTCAATTATCGGAAGTGCGATGTCAAAGGTCGCAGTTATTTATGAAAACATGGAATTTAGCGCGATGCCAGACGGGTGCGTCGGGAGTCGGTGTCGGGACTGTGATTTGCAATATTCTCGGCGTTTGCCGTCACGGCCCGCGACCCGCCAGCTGATGAAAAATATGTTTTCCCGTTAGTTTTTTTTTCAATTGCCGGGACTATGGCCTGGGGCGATGAGCTCATATTTTATATTGTAAAGTAACTCGTTGCGGCCTATGAAATGTATTATTAAAGCGATAAATATATCCCAGAGTGCGTGTCGACGTTGCGGTTCACGTATTTGTTATTTATTAACTCAACCACGAAATGTTTTTTCGTACTTAGTTTATTACTTTATACTTTGAGTACAAAGTAGACTAATATAATCTGATGATCCTCTACTTTAATATATCGTAAACATACCCTTTCATAATTAATTAAACTCATTCAGTTACATGAGAAACGAAACTATTAAAATAAACATTTAAATGTAAGTTATTTACATTGTTCTGTATAATTATAAACTTAGACTAGAGTCTTAGAGAAATTTAAAATAAAATGTTCAAATTTGCTTTGTATAGTTGGTAATTTCGTTATTCTACTAGGATTATCAACGAACTTAATTGCAAATGAAAATGCGAAAATTTGAATATTGTTTAGTTTTTATGTTAATATTATTTTCAATATATTTAAACAAGCGTAGACAGTCTTCCAATTTCAAAAACTAAAAATATTTGACTAAATAAAGAAGTAGATTTTCATGTTTTGTAGATCCCTTTCGAAACAAAATATTCATAATTACTTTAGCAAATGAATTTGTAATCGGCCAAAAGTCTAGTTGCTTTAGTCATTGAATTACATACATACATACATAAACTCACGCCTTTATCCCCGAAAGGGTAGGCAGAGGCGCCACCAGGACACCCACATTTCGCCTTGTATATTTCGTCCCACGATGTGATAGGGGGCGAGCCTATCGCCATATCGGGCACAAATTCCTGACTCCGGGCTGGTAATGAATAGAAAAATCCTATATCACTTTGCCCGACCCGGGACTCGAACCCGAGACCTCAGCTTTGTAACCGTACCGTAATACAACTACGCCACTGAGGCAGTCAATCATTGAATTCTTAGCACTTTATTATGGCAGTACAAAAATCCTGTGACTCAAGAACTGTACTAATAAACCCATATGTTTAATTCCATTTTGGTTACTGAAAGTAGCTGCCTTGAGCTAAATAACTTTATATAAAACTGTTATTAATTATTACGCTACTCGTTACAACTCCAGTGGTAATAATATCAGTTAAAATCTAAATTACATTAAAATAACAAGACCGAGGCCCTATCACAACACCATTAACAGGAAAGCCTCGCCTACCTCTCTTTAGGTTACTCAAATCTTCCATTGTTTACTTTGTTCCCGGACGACTTCAATGATCATTAAAACTACTAAACACACGGGGTTTTAGGAGAACAAAACATCGAGACGCAAGCCTAGATAAGGGTAAAGCCTCGCACACATTACGAACTTACCCGAGGACAGTATATTTTAGGGGATGTAAATGTAATTATGTGCTGTAATATTGGGATAGTTTTGAGAACATATCCACATAAGTAACTTTGTATTTCAAACTACTACACTACGCATGTTTTAATAACCCAAAAGAATAATAACTTACATTCTCCGCATTTGAGTGGGTGGCAGTTGAAACAACTTACAACAAAATTTAGGCCACAAGTGACAAACATGTAAAATAATGGAATATATATTTTTTTAATACAATACTTTACTTGATCGACATATTTGTAATTTGCATGCCCAGTCAGGGTTGAATACAGTGAAACTTTCTACCCACGGAACATCTGTACCAATTTATGTAACCTGTATTCTGCAAATAAATGAATTTGAATTTGAATTTGAATTTGAAAATGTTTAGTTCGTGCACCATCGCTTCGTGGAATCAATTGAAATGTGTGGTGGATTTGGACATTTATACTATATACAGGGTATATCAAGACCGCGACCGAAAACGAAGCCAGGTGGTAGTATTAGTGACTTCAGACACAATGCAAGTAAAAATTTCGCCAAAACAAAAATCGACACGTACACGTAATTTTTTACTTATCGTCGTATTTGGGTGATATATACAAAGTTTTCCTAAAATAATGATGTACACCTCTTTATTTTTAAACACGCAATGGTACCTAAGGGTTAAAATTAGTATTTTCGCAAAAACTAAGTATTTACCACCCAAACATGATGATTTTTAAAAAAATATATAAAAATATCTGTGACCGTTTTGGCGAAATTTTTATTTGCATCGTGTTTGGGACCACTAAAACTACCACCTGGCTTCGTTTTCGGTCGCGGTCTTGAGATACCCTGTATAAATACTATATATAAACTATATATAAATTATATAATATGTGTGTTTATACGTAATGGTTTCTTAGATTTACGCGAATGTTACACATTGAAATAAAACTATTTTATACGGATTTTATCGCGATTTGGTTGAATTTTTAAATTTTTTTACTTCCCGACGTTTCGATTACTTTACAGCTTTCGTGGTCACGGGGCGGACTGAGGTATTAGTCATCCGCTCAGTGACTGTTACAATTAAACTACCCTTAATTTATAATTATTAAATTAAAAAGTTAATTTAAAAAGTTAGCTAGTAAATTAAACCAAATCGCGATAAAATCCGTATAAAATAGTTTTATTTCAATGTGTTTATACGTGTTTGCTCCACAGTTATATTCTTAATTCACCCACCAATCAATAGTCATGTTTTTGTACACCGATTATTTTTGAACCGGAGAGCTAAATAGACAACTTTTTATCCAGGGAAAACGGACACTCTGTGAACAAATTAACATAGATATAATCTTAGATAAGATTACTGAAAACCATGTTATTAACAGAACTTGTACCCGCGACAAACTAATAAACCACAATTTATAAAATCCTTGCAATCTTGTGGACTGCGATCCGCCCAAGCTGAGGACAGCGGTGGTGTCTGGCCCAACTATGGAGGAAAAGTGATAAATCAACTGTCACCATGAGATATTGCTTTGCGTGGCTCACTTCACTTACACCATTTTATTAACACATCGTATAATTAGTTGTTGATGTTTTGTGTCATAATCATTCGGTAAATGGAATCCGGAACGGTAAACAAAATTATGGCGAGTAATAATAATATTTCAAACCGTAAATAACAACGCTTTCGTCTTATCATATCCAACAGACGTTAATGAAACCAAAATGAATGATCAAAGGCAATAATGTTAAATGATAATGCCATAAAGCTTATTTAAGACCAATATTAGCAAATGCGTTGGCTCTCTTCGCATATTTTATCATTTGTATCACGAAGTGTTCGGAAAATTGTTTGCAATGATAATATTATAAGCTAATGGATTTCTTGGTCTTTCTTTTTTCTTACTACATTTATTAAATGAAGTCTGAAACTCTAACTTTGTCTAAGGACGTAAAAAAATCAAATTCTCAAGGGTGTCGTGGTACACATAAGTTTGGGAAATCCTACCATAGAATGTAAAAATTACAAACTTTTTGGGTTCGCCATCGCATTGGTTTACACTGTATTTTATATTTGTGACTCGGGACGGAAATAAGCTTATTACAAACTACGGGACGAGTTTCAAATCCTTTGCCTACCCTTCAGAGATACAAGCGAGAGCTTATGTATTTTGTACCTTTAATAATCTAGATTAGACAAAAACTCAAACTATAAATTATCCTTGATAGTGTTTTTTTTGTTATTCCAGCGAGATGATTCGCAAGTAAATAGATTAGTTAGGTAGTGAGTTTTTGTTAAACGCCGTTTGTTAGCCGTCGGTCGGCCGGAGCTAAAGACTTCAATTAGTCTGAACCGTTTTGTGTTAAAACCGTCGTTAGCGTGATTGTGTTATTAACGATCTTGAACTGTTTTTTTCCAGTAATGGAATAAATTATACTTTTAAAATATCTGCCTCGGTGGCGTAGTTGTACTACGGTACGACAAAGCTGAGGTCTCAGGTTCGAATCCCAGGTCGGGTAAAGTGATATTGCGATTTTTATATGGCTATAGCGTCGCCCCCTATCATATCATGGGACGGAATACAAGGCGAAATGTGGGTGTTCTGGTGGCGCCTCTGCCTACCCCTTCTGGTACAAAGGCGTAAGTTTATGTATGTATGTATGTTTAAAATATGTAGTTCAAAAGTTTTGAGAAACTCGGTTCTTCTTGTGCTATGTTGTGTCTTGCTGCTTAAGACGAACATATTTCTCTATTGAAACAGGGTTTATATCTTGGTTCACCAAATAAGTCAAAGACGGGTTGGTGTACTTCACATATTCTTCTAATTCTTGTGGAACTCGTAGATATACGACTCTCTTGCTGGTGGTTTCCCTCACTATTTAATTCATCAATAATAATTAACTACGTATACACAGTGAAGAAAAAGAATTATAATCGAGAATTGATATCGTGTTAAAAAAATGGATCTTTCAACAACCTGAATAGTGCAAAAGCACAATGAAAGAAATATTTTCAATGAAAAAACACACAAGTAATATTTTTCTAACTGAATTGTTATACCAATAAAATAAAAATACTAAATCTAGAAGTTATCAGCATGCATACCTATAATGTCGTTTCACTTCATTCGTACTGAAGAAAACACTTTTTCATCGCAAATGGCTTCTATTTAGATCGTATCTACGATTCCATGGCTTTACAAAGCGAGCTCTATTTCATATTAGAAAAGCTAGAATCAAGAAAACCTTTCATTTCGAAGCTCATAACAATTTCACAGAACTGTAATTTCAAGGAACAACGTGCGACTGACCACGCATTGTTCTTTGATGAAATTGCACATTACAATATCTTCCATTTTGCTTATTATTCATTATACAATTTTTATTTACGGTATAAGTATACATTTAAATAAAGTTAACGTCTTATTTTATGTGTCTTGCTGGGATTCATGCACCTTGTGTTATAATATTCGTTCCCTTCCGTATAGTAACAACAGCCCATCCACCTTTGTCACCCCCGTAAGGTCGACTTTTTTGTGGTCCGCCTGAGTTCGCCAGGTTTCGGCAGGTTTCCGCCGCGGTATGCCTTGCCTCGTTCGTAAGAGGCGACCTGAAGGGATCATTGTCGCTGGGCACACTGCGGGAGCGGTGCACCCTCACGTATAACGAGTTCGAGATGTGCGATAGAGTCATGTCTCTGTCATGGATGTCCGCAACATCTTAAAGGGGCGGCCAAAAATAGCCGTAGGTGGGAGTCATCCGGGCCCCCTACAATGGACCGACCAGCATTGCTTTTGCACAGGGCGGTTACGCGGACGTAGATTGGGGCGCTCTTCGATTCCTGATTCTGGGATACGTTGTGCCGCCTATAATATGTGTGACTGTTATCGAGGGGTTATGCTAGCGTACCTACGCGTACGTATTGGTAAGGTCTCAGCTCGGCCACAACATCCGCATTGTGCCATACTGGAAGGCCAGTGACACCGACAGGGCAGCTTAATAGCTTTTCTCTTGAATAAACAAAAAGTTTCGTGCAGGTATAAAATTATTATGTCAATCGCTGCATACTTCATAAAGTTTTTACTGCACTTACCATCATTAATGTGTTGAATAATGTGTATTGTAGTGATTTTTACGTATTAGTATAAAAAGGCACTTTACCATCGCTGTAGCCGCTTTGCCTTGCACGAATAAGGATAAGTATTCCTTTCATATTAATACCTCAGAATCTTACTATCATAACTACTCAAATACTACCACAGGACTATCAATGGCTTCCCCTCCATAACAACCATTCCACGTACATTAACATTATTCTAGAACCACCACTTTAGCTAATGAATCATCCATCCAAGATACCACGTCAAGCGTTGTAGAGTGCGGTCAAGTTATACACTCAATTATAAATCAGCCGAGAAACTTAACATACTCCAGTACGCAGGTTGAAATTGATAAACCGGTATTGTTTTATACTATGGCATAAATCGACCTAGGTGCTACAAAATGGAAAATGTCTTGTGTTTTATTAGTATAATAGGAAATCTATGTATAAATAGCTATGTAGAAGGAACGTATTAGTACTCCAGATAAAAAGGTTATGTCTTTGTTTATAAAGGTAGACAGGGATAAAAAACATTTATAAATGGACAGATTACATAGATATGTAGAAGTTTTGTATTTCTACTCCTCCATATACTGCTGGCATCATCATAGGGTCAAAATAAAAATTTAATTGTTTTCACATTTAGTACTGTGGTGAGAATCAGAAACTACGATGAACTTATCGGTTCAATATCATCCAGGCTAGAAGTCAATATTTTTAATGGCATAAAGAATTTACTGAACGCGATATCAAGCTCGTAGGTTCTTCTTTCAGTAGTCAAAACTAACTGACTTTGTTTTTTTAACATTATTTTACATTCAACCGGCTTAAAACATATATTTCAACAAATAAACAAATAAACAAATTCACCAACAGTCACATACATAGTCCTGACCGCACGCTAAGATTGAGTCTTGTGTCGTGGGTATCAGAAACTACAAAAGACTTTATCGGTCTCACAAACACCCAATCACGTACCAAATAAACACATTTTTTTTTTGTTCTAGTGCCGGGATCATACATACATACATCATCATGGCCTCTCGTTACCACAACTGGCGGCGTCTAATCAATTGTCACATGTGCCACTATTGAGCTAAAACGAAATAAAACGTACCCCTGCCGTGATGTGTTACAACCAGCAAACGTCACACATTGTTCAGAGCTTCTCAAAAATATAAAGAGAGACAAAAATTCCTTGAACCAAGCAATCGTCCCATAATGTGTGTTATTGTGTGACAAGCGCTCCATTTGCCGCCCCGCTCCCGTGTCAAGGCTTCGGCGCATAATGTGCGGTATAATGTATTGTAATCACAACTCGGCGGCGGTATCGAAGCTCAAAGAAACTTCTCAGAAGTGATGTAGTCACGCAAACTTAATGAAATGCACTGCTCGAAAGACGAACGTAAAAATGTAAAACCTCATACACAATACCTAATTATTTTGCATAAAACGCAAAGGGCTGCAGGGTAAAGAACTTATACAATGTCACACATTGTGAATTCTTTGCGAGTTTGTTTATCGTATAGTTTTATTTCTATTCCAATGTAACTTGGTTTATGTTATTTTGGTATCAATAATCTCAAAAAACTCACATGCCATATATATTTTTACAAGAGTTTCGCCTGTATGCTAAGACCGTAAACCCGCAATAGACCAGTGTAATGACCTATGGCTAAAGTACTCTTAATCGGACTCTAGTTGGTAGAGAAATTCCTTGCTCAAGGCAATGGTCATGCATGGGCTGATACATTATTCTATTCTATCTATTCTATATCAGCCCATATACGTCCCACTGCAGGGCACGGGCCTACTCTACAATCGAGAGAATCGATTGAGAGTGGTTAGGCCATATAGTCCACCACGCTGGCCTAGTGCGGGTTGGCGGACTTACATACCGTAGAAATTCTTTAAAATCGCTACGGTATGCAGGTTTCCTCACGATGTTTTCCTTCACCGTTAAAGTGTGTGGTGATTGACTATCAATACACACATAACTCCGAAAAGTCAGAGGTGTGCCCTGGGATTTGAACCCGCGACCACCGTGAACATATAGGCAGCCGCGTCTGGTCCGTTTACCAACAGGCCACCACGCACTTATTATTGCATAAGCATAATTTGTGATTCCATTATATTCCAAATCATAATATTCAGAGAATCATATTATAAAGCATAAACAGATGACGTAAAACTCTAAACAAAGTTATATTTAATGTAAATGCAATTAAAACAGTTAGGTTTATTAATAGCTTAAGTTACATATTAACAATCATCTGAAATTCCTCACCTATAATTCTTCGAAAAACTTGCGACGAAATTCATGGCTGTTGCTTATCATATAATTAAACCTTGTTAGAAATGTCTGACTTCACGCAATATTATTAGTGAAGGCCGGAAAATGTTCCAAACATTTGAAAACACTAATTTGGACCTACATATTTTATCATAACTACCTACTATAACTAAAATTTGTTGCTAAGAAATTACTAGAGGAACAATTTGATTATGATAATGAATGTATTAAATCGGTTTTTCAAGTAATGAACTATCGATTAACATTGTTTATAATTATCACAAACTGTATTTACCGATATAAGCCTTAACTAATTTAAATTCAACACGCAGTCTAGCTACTCAAAAGAAAAGTAATTAAAACATAAATATCATTTCCTACAGTTACAAAGCTTTTATACGAGGCATGAAAGTATTTTTTGCAGTCTCCGTAGCAGCAGTATTTCTTGAATATAATTACATTAAAAGCATTGATAAGGACGCAGCTAAATTCAGTATACATTTTAGAAAATTTGCTTTCCTTTTACATAATTTATTTCTGAGAAAAGCAAATGTAAATTAAAATGGGTCGCAATATGAAATCCCGTAATGAAGTGTCTAAATAGTATAATATTATTTGATGAAAACATGTTGATATGGATTTAATCCAATATGAAATATGCCTAGGAATGTGAAACTAATTTTACATTTTGGTACACCTTAGACTAAAACTTAACAACAAAATATTTTTTTAAATGTTATATACCTATATAAGATGAAGTAATAATAACCTAGAAAAATAAACAGACGAAGACACAGTAACCTTCCTTTATTAAATAAACGTTTAATGATTTTTTACAACACAAGCATTTTTATGCTTTCAAAAAAGCTTCACAAACCCTTTTAGATAATTAATTATTTCAGATATTTTTAATTTAAAAGGGTCAAGACCCTGAAAAAATTTATAAGTAGGCTTTTTACAAAGGCGTATAAAATCTTTCCCTTTTAAAACAAATGTTGGGTAAAGACTTTACCGCCCACACACCCACCACTGCTACTCCTGTCAGCTAGGACCAACAGTGGCACGCAAAAGAATTGGCACCGAGATCCGGAGCTCGGCGAGTCTCTTAAGAACCCTAGCTTGTCTTTAACCCGCATCAAAATTAATCCGAAAGAAGAAACAAATTGGAGCAGTTGGAAACAAATAATTTTCCACCTAATTTGGGTAATCAGACTTCGGCCAAAACATTAATTAATAAACATTAACTGCTACTACTTTTGCCACAAGGTAAAGTAGAAGCACATGATTCTACTTGTATACATTCTGTCATACTATCGTAGCTTAGTTCAGGTAACTAATTATAAGTAGCCTCTAGTGTTAATTACCCATATTTTGTAATGTTGTTCAAGTTAACTAATTACAATTTCGAGCTAACCCGAATAAGCGCCACAAACATGAAACTGCATTATCACAATGTGTCAATTAACAACGACAGAGGTTAATTGTAATTTCATCATTGCTATGAACATCAATAGGGTCAGCTATCAAAGGTTGTGTATGTAACTCAATACAAGCTTATGATTTAGCAGTGTCATATTAAATATTAAGAGCCAAGGCCTATAAATCCTTAAAGGGCTCGGCTCTAGTGCCTAGTGCCTAGTGCCCAAGTGTGACCACAGTGTCCAAGCAACAATAAATTATAAAAAAAATATTGACAAATTATTTTACATGATCTGTTATGCTCACTCTACACATAGATTTAATTATCTAATGTGAGGTATATTTGCTATCGGCGATTTGCTTTACTTAATTTAAGTAATGTACACACTATGATAATACGTACAAAACAATGAGACAAAAAGCTAATGTACTATGCGTACATAAATTGTTATTTTCATGAATATATTGTACTTCAACAAGATTGCCTAGGTAAGACCATCGCAAATAATTTTCAGACTTGTTTATTTCTGGCCCAACCAATTAATCATTGTCAGAGGCTGTGCGTCTAGCGATTATTATAAATAAAGAAACCAAACGTGAAATTATTTTGAGAAATGTGTACTTAATATCGCTCTACAAAATGTATAAATGTATCTGGAAAAACTTGTGAGCTTAAATTAAGTTCATAACTTTTTGTGTTTATAATGTCATGTACATTTGTTACCTGAACAAGACAAAATAAACATGAAATTAATCATGACTACAAGTATAATCGGACTCTTGGATATATTTTTTTTGTGGAACAGACAATAAACTAGTAATAGAAAAAGGTTTTGCTCGGTATTTCCAATCTATTAATATGTTACTCAAAGCGTTGGTATTGTTGTGCATCTACGATATAATTGGAAAAACATACATAAATGGCGTTTAATAGGAACAATTACATGTATAGCGTGATAATAAGGTTAATACAAACGGACTAATGGATTATCGACCCAGTTAATGATAGTGGCTTATTCATATTTAATATAATGATAACAACACACCGGAACCACTCACCCCAATACGAGTCAAATAGTTTTTATATTCGATCAGAGTACAAATTTGTTAGTTCTGTTATTATCTTGTTCCGTTTTCTTTTATTTCTTCAGACGGACGGTCACGCCCATCAAGTCATTTACAAAAGGAAAGTATAAATTAAGGTTTTATTTATGGGCGGGGGTTTGAATAACACGAAATTGTGGAATACCAGCCGGAATGAATAATACAGTATTTTACAAGAGCCTCTTTAGGTTGTAGCGTTTTTATACAAGTGGAGGCCATCGTGTGGCAGGCGAGTTTCACAGAAACCGTCTCAAAAGGAATTTTCACCTGAATCAGTGATATTTTGAAAACGAACGCTGTTAGATCGTCCCAGATAAAGGAAACTCTTAACCTGTTTTTGCTGATCGTTATTATAATAAGTTCAAGAAATTGAAATATCAGCTTAAATGAAGGGCATTTTATCGATAAAATATTAATGGTGATTACAGGGTTTTAATGAAACAGTAATTTATCATATTTATTTTTTATTTAAACCAAAATTAAATAAATACACCTTTACAGCGAAATTTCAATATTAGATTAAAACTACCTAGAATTAGATTCAACTTAAATAATAAATGTGACTGTAAACTTGTCGAGAACATTTACAAACAGGAGTTTAAGCTCAGACTGTGATACAGTAATTATGCATTGATTATAGATAATTAGAAATGACAACAGTAAACATACACTAACAAATTGCTGTTTAAATTGTCTATGCTTCAGATAAAAAGATGAGAAAACTGCACTACACTTTATGTCGTAATCAATTACTTCAAAATTACAGACATATACAAGCAACATCCATCCATACAACAACGAATAAACATTTAACAATGAATATAATATGTTTTATATAAACAACACACAACAATGAGTAGATATAATTACAATACAGACTTAATACTAAATTGATATGCAAGAGGTCGGCGGTGCTACATGTGCCTTATAAATCAATTTCACTCCGCCTTCCCGATATGTTTTATGCTGGTTCCCTTGGCTCTACATCATTACTGATGCTCCACTTTAAATATGAATAACACTACGATTACCTACATATATTAATACACAAAAAATAATCACTACATTTTTATATTTTAAATATGCAATTTCTTATTCCAATTTTTGATATCGAATAGATTGAAAGTTAAAGTTCCTTGTCTCTAAGAATGTTGTGATAAGAATATAAGCCAAGATAGAGTCTAAAACATCCAGACTATAAACGTTAAATACATTTCTGAAAATTCACGTACACAAAAATCCGCGTTACGTTGGACCACGCCAACAATAGCAATGCAGCAGAACATACTTCTAACTTTCTTAATCATAAACAACTTAAGCCGGGCTAGAATGCCACGTTTCCACTTCTGTATTCAAAATAAAAATTTAAGCTCAACGTCAAACTTGATTACCTAGTTCAAACTAATTCAAGAAAAACCACTCACCTGCGCTCGTGAGTTAAAATTAGCAAACCCAATTTAGATATTAATAAATAAATCTTAGAAAACTTTGGACTATTTCATATTAAAATCTCTCTCAAATGCATACTTTATAGTCTGGATTATCTTTAGCTTCCTTACCTTATAACTTTAACTTGCGTCAGATTATTTAATAAAGCGTTGTGTGGCAACATGAATATAGAACATTAATAATATTTTATAACACGACACTGAACGTTAAGAATGACATCGAAATATACGTGAATGAGTTAAATATCAAGAAACGCTTAATTTATCAGATTATGAACTTTTTAGTTCTAAATATAGTGCTTTATAGACTACGATTTGGGTGCACGATACAAAAGTCGTAATGAAAGGTAAACAACATTTACGATTATATATTATCAAAGCCTCTAAGAATTATAAATCTTATGACTTGTAAATGTGTAAAAGTATGTAAATTGAACTAGTCAGTCCAACCTCGCGTCTTACATAGATTACACATTTATAATTTAGTAAATAATTAGCATTTAAAAATGGGACAAAAAAAGGCATGGTATTGGTCATCCATTACTTTTAACTTCACTCCCCCATATAGCATATCACAATTTCTCAATCCATATATTCGTATATTAAACACTCTTAAAATTACATAATTCAGACTAAAGGATATGTTTTTGGTTACATTTTATCACTTAATGTTATTAACGATTACATTGTTCGCGATCAAATTTCACAAGTTTAAAAGCAATGCTATTAAGCGAAATAATAACTTTGATGCGGCGGAAAGGAAGGAGCATATTGTATGTAGCAAAGAAAATGGAATGAGCAAAAGTTTAAAGTCACATTTATTATTCCACTACGTAATAACGATAAAATTTATAGCAATCTCAACGAAAAGTAAATCAACACTATTTTTACAAAGCAATAAAATGTTATAACATTTCCATGCAAAAGTAGGAAAATGAAAATCGTAAAATACAAAGTTAACGTAATAAATTAGAGGCAACATTAAAAAACTAAAAACTTGACGATGGCGTCAAACTAATTCAAAAAGAATATAAACGTATCTAACACTTATCTACTTACACCTAGACTACATCAAATCGAACATTTATGGGCTATAATATTGAATATTCGAGACGTGATCTCGGATAAAAAGATAAAGTTAATTGCATTTCCACTAATTAAAACACATTTTAGCTTCAATATTAACTGGAATGAACATTTGAACTTGCAATAATTTTAACCATGGCTATCAATCGATATACAAATTTACATAAATATGTGAGGGTTATATAACATCGAACCGCGTCCTAATCATGTATAGAATATAGAATAATATTGCAATAGTCAACATCGTAAATACATAAAAGCTCACTAATGTGTGTACAAATACACTGTAAGGCAGGGGTAAACGATAAAAAATATTAGAGATCTCCTCAAAATTACAAGGGTCATACAAAGTTTCAAACCAAACGCACTTACTAAGGATTGTTTACAACACCTATGTGTTGTCAAAAGTCATATTAAAGATTTAACTTTGGTAAATGATCTCCAAGCGACTGGAGTTCACGCTACGATCATAGCAACAATAAACACATCTTCAGTGATACGCACTATTACTAGAATGCTGTACTGATGTCGAGAGAATGTTGTTACCTACTTCCTGGTATATTACTATTAGTAAGGCATACCGTAAGAGGTTATCTAACTTTTAAAAATACTGTATCACACTAACTTACGCCATTCTCGTTATAACCATCTTCATCACTTAACAAGCTACCGCTCCATTTATATTACTAATTTTGATTTAGTCAGCCCAAATTTGATATGTATCGTAGTATATTGCACAAATTCATCACGTTTACAAGATTCAAACGGAACTTACGAACGCAGCGAAGGCTGCGCTTCGGGCCATCCGGCCACAGCTGGCCCGATTTGAACCTTCACTTGAAATTATATAGGATTAACTTAAAATACAAATTAATCATTTAATTAATCTATAGCCACCTGGCAGCGGCCATTAAAAGAGCGTTGGTCGCAAAGCTTATTGCAGGGCGGGCGGTCGGCGCGTCGGAGGTGCGTCCGTACGCAGGTTTCCGCTTGCAGTTCATCTTGTCGAGAGGCATCTTGGCCACGCTGTATTCCCGGTGTTCCACCACCATGGTGCACACGGTGCGTTTCTTCTGCATCATTTCATCATCGCGGTCGCGAAGTCCCGCCAGCCATGCCTCATACCAAGCCAGTTCGCAGTCGCAGATAAGAGGGTTATCTGAAAAAAATAACTTATTAAACAATCTTATTTCCATTTTATTTCAATGTGTAACATTCGCGTAAATCTAAGAAACCATTAATCTTATTTCCTCAAATAATTCTGCATTTATATTAAAACATAAATTATGACATTATAACATTATAAAAGCTCATTTGTCCATAAAACCTCATTCGCGCAATATGTTTTTATTCGCGACACATTGATGTTGCTAGTTACCGCACAATGGATAAAAAATATTTAATGAGGAAAATAACAATGGAATCCAATTAGTTTTTCTAACATTATTGGCCTCATGCGTAATTAAGGACAACTCTACTTATTAGCAGTACCATAAATCTGGTGCATGCCCGATTATAATAACTATACACAATAGTATTGTTAAATATGTCATAGAAATACTAATTGATTTTCATAACAGTGTGATATCAATATTTCCTGTTTCTTATTATGTTCACAATATGTTTGCTGTTTTTATTTTAAGTGTAATGACTACTAATATTAAAAGACCCTTACCCATAATATCGACCACACGAAGCGTATCCAAAATAGGCTCCATTATTTCTTCTGGTATATGCTGCAACTTGTTATTCTGGAGGTTCAGCGTCTCCAAAGAGTTCAAATTGTCAAAACCCATTGTGGGTAGCTGGTGAATCCTGAAACGAACGCTTAACTTACTATCTCATTCTTAACAATATTTAGCTTTAATAACTCCAAAAGAGTTGTAAAAACTTAAACACCTTAGCGCAAAAGTTTTAATGAAATCATCCATATTATTACAGCAAAGAAAATGAATGAGAATTTAATTTTCAAATCATAAATTTAGTTTTTGCATAATAAATGAATTATAATAATCTTTGCTATGCTCAAAAGAATACTTTGACTTTAAGATTGACCCGAAATGGACTGTTAAGGTTATTTAAAATTCATGCAGTATACACCCTTTCTGTAATGTCGGTGCTGTGAGCTTAGTAACACGATTTAAAACTTGAAAATAAAGGTATTACTCATGTAATAATCCAAGCACGCTCAACAGATATTTATATAAAATATTTATTTAAAAAGTTGTTCCAAATATAGAAAACTTGTAAATCAAGAAGGTTTTACGGAAACAATTCATCTTTAGTCAATTGAGACGTGATTTGTAGTCCCGAGGGAGTCTGATACCGCATGCCCCGGAAAATTAATCAACCGCCCACACTTTTGTGTATTCCACCCAACAAGGGAGAAATATTTATTAATCGTAAAGTTGAAACAACTTGATGCCAACAAAATTTATGGCCGAAGTATAGGAATTCAGAATATTAAATTCTTTTGCTCTGGGAATAACATCCAATAACAAAACATTGAAATTATTCTTCATTTGAATTGTTAGACGCTTGATTTTTCCTACGCCTAACACTATGAGGGACAAAGGGAATGAATGAAACCAACGTCACTTATACTTCTAAAATAAATAACAAACCCACCATTTAAAATAATCACTTACCTATTTCTGCAATGAAACCATTAATATTAAATAATTTAAGGCTTTATTAAATTTGTGGTACTTTTTGAGCCAGATAAGAGATAATAGAAATATTTTACGTAATTAATCAAAACAATAAAAATATTCTTAGAGCTCCATACAAAAAAGTTGATACTCCTTAGGATAATCCTCTCAACTTACATATTCTTCTGAAGGTTGAGGAAAGTAATGGAATCTCCATAGCCAGTAAACGCATCTTCGCTGATGTATGTGATATTGTTCGATCGCAAGTCCAAGTGTCGCAAACGATGCAGAGGGCGAAGGGCTTCAGACGGTATCTCATGCAGTCGATTGTCACCCAGACGCAAATATTGAAGGTTTTCTAATAACAAAAAATAATGCTATAGTGACATGCCAGATTAAAAAGAATTGTAAGTTATCGTAAAATCAAAGTTAATCAGAGAATTAATTGAAAGGCGTTTAATTAGTATATTAATAATATTATATACCTTCAAGTCCTGCAAATGCTTTCTCATCGATCCGTTGAATTAAGTTTCCTTCAAGCTCCAAAGAATTGAGGAATGCCAAATGCGAGAATACTTGGGAAGGTACCTCACGAAGTTGGTTGTGAGCCAAACCCAAAGAATCAAGATTTCGTAGACCTGGAAAACAAACTTAATTAAAGTACCAATACAAAAGAAATCACTTTCAAAGTAAAGTTAGCGAATTACCCGCAAAATCTCCTTCCGAAATGGACGTAATCCGATTTTCCTGCATCTCGAGTTTTTTCAAATTTTCGAGCAATGCGAGGGCTTTCTGCGGCACAGCCGTCAGCTCGTTTCCGCCGAGATTCAGTCGTTTCAATTTCCTAAAATAAATTGCAATTCATCAAAACGTAATTCCGGATAAATAGCTCCGTTCCACAACGGAAAGAATTAGAAACAACGGTAATTTATTTGAATAACGAAGTGTGTAATTTATTCGTCCAACTTTCCGGTACGCAACCAACAATAGCTTCCGAACAGTTTGAACAAAGTCGAAGCCATTAGGTACTATACTTTAGTCATTAATTTTGCTGCTACTGAATAAATTGCTCTTAAGCACATTTAGCGTTTGCTCATTTACTAAAGTGTCGCGCGAATGTGTATACCACCAAAACTTTACTACTGTTTCATATAGCATCGCTTTAATACTATGTAGAAATTATTGTTTGTGTTTGCAATTTAACTATTGCGACACGAATTATATTTGGCTATGTTTGCATAATTTAAAAGCTTGTAAATGTGGCTAAATGCATGCAAACGAAATTAGAATTTTGATCGGAATACTATCAGATTGTTGTCATTATGCTGATAATGCTCAATTAACGGTAATTGTTCATATCAGTCAGGTTAAGGACAAAATTTATGTTTCAACTCGTAAAAAACCACAGTTATCACAATATTTTTTACGATTAGATCTTAAATAATTTTTATGCTCATATTTTGCCTCTACGCAAGTTAATTTTTTTACGTAAAAATAACAGCTAATTCTATTAAAGCCACTTATGACAGAAAGTTGTTTAACGAGAGGCGTAAAAGTGGTGATGAAATAACTACGCAGCGCGCGGATTCATGTAAAATATTAAATCCTAAGTGTAGTTGAAATGAATGTGGCGACATAAATCCTCGGAAATAAAATAATCCCTCTTACTTCTCGAGTCCTTTGAAAGCCTCGCCGTCGACGACAGATATTCTATTCTCATAAAGAGTTAAGATCTCCAGCGTGTCTAGTCCCATAAAAGCTCGGTTGTGCACCGCGGTTACCTTTTGACAAAAAGTTTTATTTGTTTTAGCTACTTCACAGGCAGATTTGCTTCTTGTATAAAGATATTTTAAACAAAATATTATATGAGCAGCATCGGATGTGTGAAATACTAAATATGAATGATGGTGTTACTCTAAAAGTAACATTCTCACACACTTCACACATCATTGTCATTGAAATAATTTAAGAATATCCTGACATAAATATTAATTTAATTTTAATCCGCTAATGACATGAATATATTTGAATTTACTATTGCACAATACATCAGCGTTATTCATTTGTATTATTATTCAATTCTTTTGGAAGATTATTCAATGCCGATCAAATACATATAGCCTGAATTGGATATGTAATTGGGCATAAAAACTCTTCAATTTACATAGTATCTCAATTATAAATACCTATTTCAGAAAAAAATCATTTATTTCCACCAACAATATTGTTAAGACCTTAGATCGAAAAGTAAAACAATTTGCTTAACAAAGATCGTTTGACTTCCCCGCACGCGTTGTTACAGCTTTATATTGTAATAAATAAAAACAAGACTAGCATAAACAATAAGTAGATCATTATCACAATTACCTTGTTATGGTTCATGTTGAGAATGAGCAGGTGATTAAGGTGCGTGAACGATGAGGTCGGGATCGTAGCCAGACTGTTCTGAGACACGTCGAGCTGAGTTAACTTGTTGCCTGTGAAGGAGTACACTATACTATAATACACTATAATTACTCCTGTATTATCTATGTACGCATGATCGTCATCTTTACCTATTGTAAGTGCACAATGCAATATGTATGTATATGAATACTGTAAGTCTCCCTCTAAAATTTCCACAGCGACCTTTTTGGAAGCGACCTCTATCTTGCGACTTTATTGAGCTAACCTTAATCATTTTGTTACCGTATTTAATAAATATGTTTTATATCTTGTAAAATCGTGAATTTCACATGCTTAATTACCCCAAATATGTAGGATTTTTAGCATAGGCCGTGATCGAAACTCGAATTTCCGACGCACGAAGCTAACTTTTATTCGCTGTACTCATTGCACGGCGATGCATTGAAGTTACTAATGACAAACTTAATAATCTGACATTTGACTTTAAGTTAAAATGACTATTTTAAATGTAAAGGTTATTTTTTATTCGTCTTTTATCAAATAGTAATAGGGAGATACAAATAACATAACTTATATGATTTTCTTTTATAATTAGCAAGAACGCCTAAATACTCGCTCTATTTTAGTTCCTCTTAAGGATAATATAATATTGGCTATCATGAAACGATAATTTCCAAGAATCAGGAGGAGATGAACAAGAAACACGTCCCGCAAATAACGTCTTGTAATAACCATACAAATATTCAGGATGAAAATAGTATCACATTCTATTTTGTACTTGTTACGCGAGCCAGAACATTTGTTATTTTTATTAACCCACTTGTCTTATGCAAAGTAAGTCATAAAGGGAAACTTAACTACAGCTATTTCTGGTTAGTCGCGGTTCGCTGGTATTAAAACGGGGATAAATGTGCACATCTGACATAAAGTTGAAACGCTTAAAATTTGTCGGAGAATACTTTTGCCTAAAACACTCCAAGCCGAAGTCATCTTTAACTTTTCGGTTTCATGAAATAAAACTACTTAAACTTGTCACTAATGGCAGTATCATATCTTCGTATTACATAAATTTATCATTTGTTGTAACATAAGATTGTAAGTCTTAGTTCAGTCGATTGATACCCCTTCTAAAACCACTCACGGTAATTGACAGTAGCCGTACGTGACGTAGATATCAACTCACCAATGGAACTGAGCGAGGAGTCCTCAATGACAGCCAGACTGCTGTTATGTACGGTTAGGTGACGAATGTCGAGGCCAAGGAATATGTACGAGGGCAATTTAGCCAAATTGTTGTGGCGCAATTTCAAGTAGAAAATTATCATCGGCTTCGAACGCAGTGTATTCATTGCCTGCAATGTTTGCAAAATTGTTATACAAGGACATCAAAATATGCATACAATAGTTAGTGTCAGTAATTCATACTGTTAGGTTGTTATATACATGTTTATTAAATGTAGATGTTTATTATTACATATTATTTTAGTAGGATTACACCGACGATTTAAAAATTGGTCCGTAATATAACGATGGCTTTTGAGATTTTTTCAATATGGTATTATATAACATTTATCAATATTTTTCAAAAATGTATTTAAATTATATGAAAGTGACGAAACTTCCGTCTTTGTAAGTGCAATTCTCTGCAGTGGAGCATGAATTAGCTACATATGTTACACCACAGTCTAAGCCAAAATGCAAATAAATATAAAGTACATTTCCCCACCTTCTGTATATGCTGCTGTTCAGTGAACTCGCAGAGGATGTCGAGGCCGTTCTTCTTGACGGTGCAGCTGCAGGGCGTGATGGTGTTGGGCGGGGGGCACTGCTGGGCGCCCTGCGGGTGTGCGGGCCGCGCGCACAGCACCACGCAGCACACCACCAGCCACCGGGCCACCATCCTTGATAATCTACATTCATTCATACAAAATATTACTCCAGCATCTATTCTTACAAAGCCAAGGTGGTGGACTATAGCCTAAGCCCTCTCAATAGAACTTTTGCAAAAGAGTCCCGTGAGGACAATAATGGGCTGTAAAAGTACAGTTCAGTACTTCAGTATTTATCACAGCATATTTTTTGAAACCTCTGAGGGAGATTTACGTTCATCTAATTCATTCTGGTGTTCTTCTAGCTTCGGTCTTGTGATCTATGGTTTGCGTATTATTATGAAAACGAACAACGCTACGAATAACGTCATGAATTATCTTATTCTTAATTCACAAGACCAAAGCTTTAGATTAGACATCCTGTTAATTGAACATCCTATGATTATTATATATCCTGTTCTTATTATAAAGGTTTCATAGAAGTTAAAACGTTTTTGTCAGAATTTTATAAAAAATACTATCATTTGTTGCAGAATATTTTTAAGACATTTATTTTAAACACATTGTTCATCAACGAAGTTTCAATAGTTTACATACTTAAATGTAATTTCCGATTATGTACTTATTAAAGAATGTGTTAATCTCTTTTAATTAAAGCTACGATTTACATAGCAGCATTCATTTCTTAAAGATGGCCTTTAAACCATTTGCGTTCAAAACAAAATAAAAATAATTCTTCACATAACCCATAAATTTTGCTTATGCTTTCGTTAAAGCAATAAAACCCATCTAAGGCTAATATCAAACCTATTTGAGAAGGCCCTAAAGTTAAAGATATGAAACTTTATCGACAAAGGAGTATTAATAGCCAAAGATATTTATATGGAGCTGATTACGAGCCATAATACTAACTTTTATTTGAAGCCAAAATATTATTTTGGTACGATGAGGACGAAAACAGGACAATGATTAGATTTCACTGTCAATGAAACTTGGATATCATGCATTTATATGCTTTGTGGTTAAAAAAATGAATAGCGTGGCTATAGAACCCTAGGGATCATTGATCCTACTGCAATCTGATTAAGCGAACAAAATGAAAGAGCGTCGCAGTTAACACACAAACCGTTTCATTTTTTGTTTCACCACGTACTAAGGAATACGTAAATAAAAATAGTAGCTGCTCAACTAAATCTTTCATCCAATATTACGAGATCGTAAAGCACGTGCCACAAAAATAATGTTTCTTTACATATTATACGAATATAGCAGCGAGCTGAATACTCTATCGGTGAAGACACGAGTCGCGAATACCAAATAATATCGTTGTTATTTTAAACTATTTACAGAAGGCTTTGTTATATAGACTTGTATTGCTATCGTTGGATTTATCTAGTCAAAAGCAATAAAAGTGAGAAACGAAGATTCCATCTACTGCAAACTATTGTGAAATATGAAACTGTTCTTTCAATCCAATTACACGATACATTTAATTAATATTTGAACGATGCGAGTATTATATTTCTTACGCAGAACACTCGTGAACCCTGCGCATTTAAGACTGATTTGAGGCGAAACACTTAATCAAATCAAAATCAATAGTTCATAACACGAATTCATTAATTCATGTACTAACATATCCCTTATATTTTATCATCACGCATATACTACGGTACAAACACCAACCGCTATTAACCTAAACGAGCGGCCATATGCCCGGCATAAATTACATGTGTGTATTTGTGATCCCATCCGACATGCACATCTCACGATGTTTGCCCTCGGAACACGGCTGGATGTGTCAATATGTGGGTAATTAACCTAGGCTCAGTACACACCGCCATACCAGTCCAGATGCCAGGTAGGACAACAGCCAACAAGCTTTCATACTAATTTGGGTTTCCAATTATCTCCTCAACAATTGTAGGAGATGGCGCTATGATATTATTGATTATGTAACCTATAGATTATTATCACATTTAGTAGTTATTTAAAAAGTCACAAAGATTTCTGTTATTTTAAAAATTGAGTTTGATGCGTGCTTGTTACACTCAAGTTAATTTTAGACCTTTATTTCAGTAACAACATTCCAAGCGCCTACTACTACATTTATTAAAATATTTCGTAAAGCTGCCAAACATATTTCACGAATTTTCCGTCAGTATTTACATACTATTAATAATTAACTTATGTACTTTTAGAAGTACATACATAAGTAAGCACTTTAGGTTACACAGTTGAAATAAAGTGCCAAAAGTTCTCATTGATCCCATGGGTGCAGTTCATTCTCCAGTTAGTTCTCCAGTCCGATTAAGCTTATGCGTGCTCAATACATTTGCTATGGAATCGTTCTACTATTCATTCTTAGATCTGCATGTCTCATGATCCATATTATTTTGGTTGCCTTTATTAGCTGAATATAACATGATGTATACTTTAAATACTCACTTATATGTTCGTGTTGGTGACAGGTTGGCGAGCGATTACGGTGTGGAGACACTGGGTGCGCCGATGTCATGTGGCACTAGGTCATGGTGGCGTGAATCCTCCGAGAGCCGCCCTGTTGGGAGCACATTACACTAATGTTATATTCTCACGAAAACATTGCTACTGGGATTTTCATGTTTACAATGATACATCGTAGACCGGGGAGTTGTTTGAATAAGTAGTTATTGTATTTTGTTGACCCAGTTAATACTGCTTCCAAAACAACGGTTTGGATGCAGTTTGCGATGAATATTTGCTATTAACATACAGTTGGTCTCTCTGGGCTGGTTGTAATAACGATTGTGCTTATACAGATTGTAGAAAACATATAATCGTTAGATAGGTATGAGTGTTCTCTTGTTTATTGATTATGTCCTTCATATCTTAAAATTCTTAGCTTGTTATGTTTATTTCTTATTGTTTCTCCTTATGCTCTCTTTATGTTTATATGATTTAATGTTAATGATTAGCTTAGTTTAGATATTAAAACATAAGAATACCAAATCCAATTTAGAATTTATATTACAGCAGATTAAACGATTTTGTATTTAAATAATTGGCCTGTCGACTATAGCGACTAGTTCATAATTTCATTAACGGCTAGTGGTTGCGACCCACAATTTAAATATATTAATGACTTCTGCGGTATGGGAGTCACGGGCGTTTCAAGGACTAGAACCATGAAATATAAAATCATATTTTTAACCTTCTTAATTAAGAACTCGAACATTTCAATTTAAGGCAACTTATCTGATCCTTGTTTAAGGCACTTTTGTTTTAAACTTTTATTGGATTCATCAATTCACTCAAGTACCCTTCAAAGTATTCCAGTACGCTTAGTATTTGATATTACTTAGTAATTACGGTAAATTCAAATTTATATTTCCAAAAGCTTTCACATAATTATTTAAATCTCTACTCAAAGAATAATTCTTTGTAGAATTCGTTTTGTTAAATAAAACAACCAAGGCAGGAGTAAATAAAGTGGGCTCCATTCCTTCAGCAAATTTAAAGCGGTCTCAAACAATTACTGAACAAAGGAGCCGGAGGTCATCCCCTGCAAATCTGCGTAGTCAAGTGATAGTTAAGGGTGCTCCGTCATCCTCGACGGGAGAGATAAATTAAATTTGTAAGTTCAGCGTTTATTAGATTGCTCCTGGATATTTTGGCCACATTTTAATATAAATCTTCCACTGGCTTTTGGCACAATTGTGTTTTTTCACGCAAATCTGACCGAGCACGGACTGTTTATAAAATTTATCTGTACACGACTCAAGAGCGTGCGGTCCACATTTTGGTTACTAATGACATAGGTGCTGTAAACAGGTAACAATTTTGAGCCTCCTGATGTGCCAATCCGTAACACGCAACTAATTGTTTTAGAATTTTAATAGAATTTTGATAAACTGCGCAAACTTTGCAACTGTAGTTGCGAGTTTCGTTGGTCGCAACTATTTTAGGTTGCTATTCTGTGGCCAAATTAATTTAAATCTGCCTAAACTAGCTGACAGATTTTACTAGTTGCGACCAGTTGCTAATTTACAATTAAAGTACAATCACGACGTGTAGAGCGACGTAATAATAGTATAAGTTGCTTCTTAGGGATGACCATTACCAATTGACCAATAATCATGGATTTTATAAGTTGATAATAAAAGTGATATTTTCATTTGATTGTATCTAAGTTTAGTCTTAGCATGACCAATAGTCGCTTAGTATACATGCTTGAGACACGGACGAGACCAAGAAGGGGTAGTATTATTAATTGTTATTGTTTACTGATTATTTATTATTTATGATATTGCTACGTACAACATCAAAAGACCTTCGACATGATTTATTTAGCATTTAAATTTACGTAGTACGCAAAAAAACAACATTGCCTTCGAGGAGCACTTAAATAACACGTCTTCGCGAAAATTTGTTAGTCAGGTAAAAGTAAATTTAACTAAAGATTTTCTTTATAAAACTGACTTAGGTTTTAATAAAATATAACGATAAATCAAAGTAGCTTCAGGAGTAGAAGGCATAAATATTTAAGTACAACTAGTTCAGACTTATTGCTAGTCATTTGTTACCTGTCATTTGTTACTAATCAATAGTCTCTTGGGATGAAATCCTGAATTGAAAAAGCTCAATTTTATTGATGAACTTAATTCCCCGCTTGAGACTTAGAATTCCCTGCCCTCATTATGTAATAAAAACGTATTTCAAATGATTTATATCTTTCAAGAGTCCTAAAAAGTTTTATTACGTTGACAATAATTTGCATTTGACGAGACATCGTAGTTTGGAATTACCATTTTAAGCAATTGGCCTTTTTCGTTTAAACTCTTAACTTAAACAGTTAATTTTATTTACGACATATTTCTACAAATGAATGTATTTGTCAATAAAAAACAAATTGAGTGTGTAATCTACGGAAATTATGTAACTCACAAGATGTTGGGAGAATCATTGAGTATGTAACAGGGTTTTCTATTAGGTCGTTTTTATTTTACAGCATAGCACTGAAAACCAACCATAAGATGAAAATTAATAATGAATCTATAAAACAAATAGTCAAAGTCCTAATTGTTGACGCACTTTGTTCACTTCTTTAAAGAGGAAAATAACTTAATGCTACGGAGCATATATATAGCCTATAGCCCTTTCACAAGCTGCTGACAAATTTGGCTACACTGCAATTGCACTTATAAAACTTAATTCATATTTTCGTACAATTTATTTTAATTAGAGTCGACTATAAATGTATTAAATTGTAATTAACGAGTTAATTGGATCCGTTGTTATTGCCAAAAACATTTAATTAATTCGGCGCCCAATGGATGCTATTTGTTGAATCTATTTTATTCATTATAATAATCTCTTTACTTAATATAATGAGGTTGTACTTCACAGATATCAAAGATTTGGTTCCATTTTAATTACTTTTCATATAACTTCTTTATGTTTTAATATATTTAATACTGCAAAAATAATATCGAGTTATGGAGATAATTACATCAAATTAATTGAAATTTCGTGCTTAAAATATTGATTCATATTTAATGATAAAGCCACTAAATATTCATTGGATTAAAAGTATTTATTTTCGAATGTTAATGTGATCTAATGTAGCAAACATTTTGATTAACCCCTAGCTATGGTATAGTTTAATATGGCCACGTCTTTTAGTTTTTATATAGCCCTCTAAACATGAATCATATAATATTTGAATGTTCAATGTTAAGTTTTGACACTTTTATTGTTTATTTAACACAAAATTTTTAGATCCCAACATTGAAAAATTTACACAAGCTTAGTACTTTATATTTGACGTATATTTTGTAACTTGTGACTGCTCTTATTAATACTCTGTTCATAATTTTACAACCAGCAGACATCATCCTTCTGGGAAATATCTGCATGCACATAAACATGACTTTCGAATTGAAAACCTACAGAAATGTTTGTTTTTGAATGAACAATCGGGGAATTGGCCCCTGGACTTTATGATTTACAGCGCATGTGAGCCTTACTTAACAAATATTATTACTGTTTGTTAGCAATGAAAAATGCAGTATTCAAAAAAAGAATTTATGCAGCGAGTTTATAAAAACAATTAAGAAGTATCAAAACCGGCTTCGATATTCACAAAATTGAAAGCAAACAAATTCAATAGCGGTACGAGAGAAATGAACAAAAAATATTCGAACTGTTAATTAAAATCTAAAACCGAATCGTTCTATTTTACAGCAAGAATTACTGCTACATCTGAGAAATATTTTTCAAAACATTTTTAAGCCTCGCGCAGCGGGTAATGTTTTGATTATAATCTTTCAAAGAAATCATGGTTAGAATGAATAATCAATATATTTCGGTCGTGGGAAATATCGACATTCACCACACAAGGTGAGTAGCAACACATATGAGCTGTGAATTGTGAGGTCCTGGGTTCGAAGTCGAAATGGCAATCCATTTTATGTGAGTTTCGCTTATAAATTAATTTAGTAATTAAGGCCGGAATTTGTCCTCGACAGTACGCTGTGCTCGCCCCTATCACATTTCCCATATTGGGACGGAAATAAGGTCGATGAATTGTAACACTAGTGGTACCTTCCTATCTTTTCCAATTTGTGTACGCTTGAAAACGGTATTAAAAACATCGATTAGTTAACAAACGGTCAATCATTTTTACTAATTATATCTCTAATTGTGCTTCCGGGAATCACAAAAGCTTATAACAATTATTTCACGTCAAACTTTAATCTTTATTTCATAATATTTGCTGCTGGGATTTTACTTATATCTATTGTTTGCGATCAATTATTTAATTGGTTTTAAATACACAATTTATTTATAAGTTGGTGTACAGTGATCAATCTATTTTTTGTTTACCTAAATGTAACAAGTACTTTTATTAATAATAAATGAACTATATTTGTATATAATACCTAAGTTACAGATTTGTAGTTTGCAACCACTATATTTAAAAGAAAAATACAATTTAAATCAATATATTTTTCTTGATATTTAATTGAAATAAAAATAATAGGGTTAGATATTTCAGAGAGTTAATGACTTTGTGCATAGTTTGCAGTCTATTTGTCCGCTAGCGATGACGTTAAACCTGTTATATAGATAACAAGACGTTTAGTAATATGTTACTTCCTAGTGCCGCAGTACACGTGTACCATTCATTGCATACAATATTTTTATTTAAACACTTCACCTGAGAAGCTCGTTTAATACAGATAAGACATAATATAATTATTATTATTATTAGGCATCACCAGGCCATGTACACATTGTACAGAACTTAGCCTCGCTATTGAATACTTAAATAACTACATACATTTAATAGAAACGAATTCTGTTTCTATGTTGCACCATGAATATATATTTTGTTCTTCGTAACCCAATGTGTATGCTATTATAATAAATTACAAAGTTTGTAGTTCCGTTCCCGAAGCAAACTTTTCAAATTTAGCATAATTTTACATTTCCTTTGCGAGTTTCACAAAACACGTGTTAATTATAACTTTCACAGCAATTAACTAACAAGGCCGTGGAAAACATTTATAGATTGAAATTTAGATTCAAAATAATCACCATTTTAATACAAAACCATAATATAAAAATAATAGTTGTCAGAGAGAAGTAAAACTACAAAAATATATTTACCACACATTCAGCCGCCACAAATCTATAGTCTTTGAAGTCTGCTACGTGATCGGTATAATAAACAGGAAGAAAGATTTTTATCGCTAAACACTCCACACATAAATCGGTACAAAGAGTTTTCCCACACGTATTTCTATCAGTAGCATCACAGCGCGAATAAAGTATTATGTGACACTTCCCTTGAAAGCACTTTTCCGGGTATAGCAGAAAAATCAACCATTATATTTTATGAGAGAACGCACTCTACACAAACAACAAAAAAGGAGATGAACGCTGTGTTTTAAAGTTAAATATAGTGCTTGTGCGCAGAACTGCGGCCGACTGGCCAGGCCCCTTCGTTTGATCATATTCTATTATCATTTGATGGGCCATCTCCGTTTAGGTCCGTGTCATTGTGCGAGACGGCACTCGTTTTGTTACTTATGGACACCGGCTTACCGGTTGGGAAGGGTTATCATTCACATGTCGCGAGTCGCTGAACTCGATAATGTGATGCGCATTAGCGTGCCCTTTTTGTGTAAACATGTGTATCATTATACGTTAAAACGTGGAACTTTGACATTACTGCGTAATAATTCACAAGTTCACGTGTCATATTGTATTAATATATTATGTGTAGAATATATTATGTGCAACAATTGCCTCTTAGACCTCATGAACTATCAGCAACGAATATCGTCACAAGTTGGAAATCATCAAAAACGTTCAAAAGTGGTAGAGCCACGCTGTTGTCGGTCATGATTCAGCATGAATGAGCTCGTCCGGGCGGTACCAATATCTCACAGGAGATCGACGAGAAGCGACAGCTGTCTCGTTTCGTTCGGTGAGTGAGATTGCTGGTTGCCCAATACCCCTTCCCTTTTTTTTTTTTTTTATTTTATTCTTCCCATCTTTTATTCTTCCCACTACCCTCCTGATTTGATGGGCCGGCAACATATCCATGATTAAAGCGTTATGGATGTTCATGGGCGGCAGTGACCACTCACCATCCTTATATCCTTGTGAATGTACAAATCCCACTTAATCAAATAAACCAAGCAAGACTTTTGCATCAATGTAGAAATAATGAAAAATATAAGCGAATATTGTCTTTGCAGTTTCTCAGTTAAACTTGAAGGCTGCTTACAGCGAACTTGGCGGTGTATGAGGAACCACATAGAAATTTAACATATTCATGTTGAAAGTGGCCACAAACTACACCACTTGTACAGTTAGGTATACGTTAAAAAAAGGAATATAAAGTTATAATTGTTCTTAAGAACAAGTATAACGTTTTAGAGATTAAATTATGTTAATACTGATTATGTTAATCTTGTTTTACAATTATTTATTTATATTTTCTGGTACTATCGTTGGTTTCTTACCCATCCACAACTCTACAAACATTATAAGGCAAGGTGGAGTAAGGCCGCCTGTGGAGGATGCATGAAACAAATCGAGGAATATATTTGAGGCTGCAATGGGATCAACCTAGATTCTGCTAAGGACAATCCAGTAATGATGCCGATGCCGAGCCTATATGCCACAACTTGGAGATCCAGCTTGCAACCCAGCTTCTATACATTTGATCAATGAGATGCGCAAAAAGCTAAGCATAGCTTTCGATAAAAACTGATATTTAGGAAATAGCGAGATATTCCAGCCCAGGCAGCAACCAGCGTAAACTATACTGTATTATTTATTCGGTTTGCACTGTTTTCAACATCAAGCGTAGCTTTTACACTTTGTAGTTTCCATCACAAGCGATTTCCACAGATTGATAATAAACAGACACATTTTCATATTTTCTACATAAAACCTGACACGTATAATCACGTACGGTTCTTATTTCACGTCGGCAACACCTACCACGGGCGGTATCGGATAATTTTAGAGATGTAGAGCAGAGGGTAAGTATCGATCCAGCGGTTACGTGCCTCAGACATAGGACAGTGCGACCCACCCGGCTTACAATATTTTCTTTCTCTTAAACTCACCTTCTATTTTGTGCGAATTATAAATCTCGTCTTTTATATGTAGAGATATATTTCTTAACTGATTTTATATTTAGAAAAATAAGTATTATTAATTCAAAACGATAAGTTGTTAAGTTGTATTAAAAAAATAACATTTTGAGGTTAGGTAACACCTCAAAATTTAGATATCTTAATTAGTCCCCTCATAATGAGTAAAATAAGGCTAAGACAAATTCAGCGAACAAAAATCATGGAAACCACTTTCCTCATTAAAAATATTTTAATCCGAAATCTGCCAAAAAGTAATCCATGCTCCCATCTCAAATGTAAACCACAACAAAAATAATTTAAATTTGCATTAGAGTGTGCTAATTATAATTTATGATTTTGTTTTCAAGGTATTTCAACCTAAATATGGCACATACCAACTTTATTGTTGCCAAGCAGTTTTCGAGAGGTGAGTGTGCAACGTTTTAGCGTAATCTCTTTTCATAAAGGACGGTTATTGAAAAGGTTTTCCTTTTACAGAAATGTGTATTGAGCGTTAACGTTATTACGTTCGGCAGATATTCATGAACATAAAACGTTATGTAATAACAAAATCAGATTACCATCAAAATTTCATTAGATATCCTTAGAGTTCGTTATAGATGTCTTTTCTGATATAGTTTATTTATACAAGCACATCGAAATTACTAAAAACACCTGATGATTAATTATACACATATGGTCACAACTTTCGGGTATTCATAATCATATCAGAAATACGTCAGGCATTAAGCCCATTCATACAAAATTTTGAACTAAGCCCGTTCTTATTAATAGCTATATGGTAACTCTGTAGAAATGAAAAAATGAACGTAAAGCCCAATTTACTATAACCAATTTATGATTCTTAGGAAAATAGTAACACAAAAAGTGTAGGTACTCTAACAAAGCAACTACGCGTTAACAATGTATCTAAATATATAGGAACAACGATAACCTTCGCCCGATCGTCTCAAATTGGTAATAACTTTCTTTGAACAGATAAACATCTAAGTTTCGACGTTTATATGGAGTTTGCTCACGACACGGCAATTGACGGTAAAATGTACGTAATCGAAGCGAAATCTCATTATATTGGAGACTAACGTTTAGTTAGAACCATTCCAATTATTTTTATGTCGAATTGGGAATGTATTGCGCACAATTATATTTTTTTTAGAAGAACTCCGAAAAATAAATATATTTCAATTCGAGAATTGATTTGTATTTTTTGAATAGAAAAATCTTGAGATTGGAACTGTTAGGAATAAGTGTGTAGTTCTAAACATACTGTCGAAATACACACAAATACAATGGTGAAAAACAGTATGCGGTATTTTAATTATACACATTATTATGTAATTTATGTAGCATCTAAATACCATGAATAGAGCTTTTGATGCCTTTTAAATGTTCGAAAGTTGAGGAAGAGAGATGTGATACAATTGTGAAATAACTAGACGCAGAAATCGCGAATAAAGAAGCAGTTCTTTTACCTACATAGATTTGCGAGATGATCTTATTAAACAATTTGGTTGTATTCTAAAATTAAACTTGATTATATTGTCTCTCTACCACCCATATGTTTAAGCAATAGGTACTGTGCTACTATGTTTAACGCCTAGTTTATAACGTTAACAAACATTAAAATCTATTGCTAAATTGCTGAGCTCAGAATTTATTCATATTCCCAGTGAAATACTTTGGAACTGAAGGGATAATGAGGTGGACATTAATCCTGAAAGCCAACCACGTGGCGGCAAGGACCTGACGTCAAGCAAACACATCAAAGGATTTCTACTAAAATCCCACTATAGTTTTGAACGCAGTCGTTTAATTTTGTACCAAGTGCAGAGTACATTTTGTGGTTACTCCGCTTTCATGATTTACTGAAGGGCCATTAAACAATTTACATTGCTCGCTATCTGTCAAATTAATGGAAGCTGAACACATCAAACGAGTAATGTATGCACATAAATTATTTGTTGTAACAGAATTCAGAGCCGTAATTTAATATTGAAAATTGAAAATTTACATAAAAATATTTTGGTTGAATAAAAACCAGACCATCTTAGTTGGTAGCTACAACGTATTATTGTATTTCAATTGTTCTAGGGTAACGTAGACTCAAAGTCAAAGAGAGATGGATATTATTCAGTGCCTAAATATCGTATATATCACAGTGACTCAGGGAACGCTGGATATTTCAGTATCTGTTGTTGCCATTTCCTAATAACGGTAATGTAACCCGGCCAGAAACCTTAGTGAATTGAAATTACTTGCTTGTGTTTTAGCCATTATTCTAACACCATTTATCAATCGATCCGCTTTACGCCAGAATTATCTTCTTGTAGTACATGTCGAACCATAATCGAAGGAATCGATGGCAGTATTTTTATACCGTCTACGTTTACCATAAATATGAGTAAAAAATCTTGTATCTATCATAAATAAGAACGTGTCCTCATTATGCTACGTTTTTATGGCTTATACTACATGTACTGTAATATGCAAAATTAACGTTTTCAGACGAAATATTAGTGGTCCCGTAGTATGTCGTTAGATGCCGAATCACAATTTGAGATTTTAGCCAAATGGTGTAATGTAAAGTGAGAAGTGGACCTGTTGAACAATAGCCTAATATGATACTCCCCTTACTTCCTTGCCTATCTATATCAAAAGATAGACATAAAATAAATGTTCCGAATCAACCTTTATACATTGTATTCTTACAACCACGCACTTAATACAAGAATACCCTTTCCCATATCATATTCCTTTACACTACAACGTAGCTAAAAGGCAAGTGTGTAAATCTACGCAAACACTTATAGTAATATCACGTTTCTTGTTTCATATAGCAGACCCGAAACTTTATTAATGTTGTACGATATCCGAGGCCTTGGTGTTAGTTGTTACCATCGGCTCTTGAAATTGCCATATCCGAGCCGTTTGTATTATCTTTGCCTATATAACATAATGTTTGTCTGCCTGTCTATTAATGCGCTTAGAACTAGAGAATGGCTGATCTAGTTAAATGATTATTTTGTTAGCTTTGTTTTTATTTGGTATCTATTCTATATTGTCCCTAGATTACCAAAAGATACTAACAATTTCCATATATTTCCCGACTATGTTAGGAGAAGGAGGCCAAAAAAAATCCATTCGTGTGTTCATATATTATTTCCGTGTGTGTATTCCAATTTCTATGGTATTGTTGATCGAAGATGTCATTGCTTAAAATAGACTCCGCTAATACCTTACCTACGTAAGAAGAGTAATGAATCTCGTAATATCTTTATCATATGACTGTGTTTGGAAGCAGTGTTCATATTGATATGATTTAAAATATTCTGATTAATTAAGGTCAATGCTACCTACCCAATTAAATAATCTAGACATAAAATTAGTATACTCAACTCAGAAACTGTGAAACTCGTAAATCCTGCTATATATCTAAAAGTTATTCACAAAGCCCCGGAGATACACGTAAGATACTGTACGATAACTTTACACGACCTCCTTAGGAGTTATATTTACTAGCCAAATTGAATTAATTAGCAAACTTTCACTACACGTAAGGTCTATGTAGATGTATATAATTTAACATACATTTGTGTTGAGTTTACGAAGAATACAATTCTCTCACCACCCTTTCATCTTCCTCAAAGGCACCCAAAACGGTTACTAGGAGCTTCACCGCCGCTATGTTATATAAAAATAACTAAAGGAACTTAATATAATAAGGTGCTTCATAAATAAGTTCCTTATCGCGCCGTTACAAGTTGGAATCAAATTAACAAATGATAACAGTCTCGCCTTGACACGATCGATTTTATAATTATATCAATGTCCTTTTTCGAATTACACAAGGACGATCGGATGCTACATCGGTCTGCTTGTTCCCAAACTCTTATACGTATTATATTTATTTATTTATGTAATATATTATTATGACGTGAAAGAAATAAAGAAAGTAAGGTGATATAGACCGAATTTTTCATATACATAATTATGTGACATAATTATGTAAGTAGATAAGTGCACGTTCACGTAATAACTGGTTGGTTAAGTGCCCTGTGGCTCGATGAGCATACGGATATATACATATATATATATCTCTATCATAGGAAGAATTTATCGGAGCGTCGCGTAAGTGAGACACCGTTGGTGTGAATATCACCACATATATGTACGTCCTATGGAATAATTTATCGCACAAGTTGCCGAAGCACTAGCCATCGATCTTGCGACATAAGGTATAAACGTTGTCCAAGACAAGATTATAAAAATAAGCTTAGCTAGGAACTGTTTAAATTATATTTATTTTTTCTTTATTTAGTATATGTAAATGAGTGCACACTGCACACGTAAGTCTGTTAATACTACTTAATTTAAAAAAACGTTCTGACTAACCGTACCTTACAAAAACGCATTTGAACTCCCCAAATATTGGCAGTAAAAATTGCCTTAGCAGCAAAAAGCCAGGCAATTTATGAAACAGAAAGAACTTGGCAAAGAATAATTTCCAAAATGATATTAACCGACACATTTAACTTGGCGAAATTTTGCGACACTTCAAAGGCAGTAGGAAGTGTGCGTAAATTTTTCTTCGCAAACAAGATACAGCAAGTTGTGCAAACTTGGTAGACGTGCCGCCCTCCCGACTCAATACTTCCCTTTATTGTAGTAGTTTACTTTTTGTACGGCGCGATTATACTCGGGGGTGATCTTTGCTTTTATCGAGTTGATTTAATGTCTTAGAGCTGGAACAAGCCCTCCACTTGCTTCAGTAATTCATTGCTCTTTTGTGTATATAATACAAATAATTATAAATTGTTTAACTAAAAATAATTCACATTTTACTTACTAAATAACGTGTTTCCTACTTCTTCATCATTGTTATCAATGGGACAAAGCAGTCAACCGTCGAATAAATACATCCTTTAGATATTTCCAGTGTGAAACGCGCGTTCTTCTACAATAGACAAATTTAAGATATCTATTATATAAACCGGAGTATGTGTCGTTAAACTAATCAAAATACATAAACGACTACGGAAAACATTTAAATACTTTCATGCCATATCGCCCAATAAAACGATGTAAGATAGAGACAACAATAAACGCAAATATCTGACAACAATAAACGCTGAGATCAGTTTTAAGTACGTACATAAAATGCGTGTTTCACAAACAACGTCTTACATAAAATCTCCCCAAGTAACACAAGCCAGCTGTTGACAAGCTAAAGGCAAAACCATAAAATAACGGAATGGTTTTCTGACGGGAACCACAAACGTGGCTTTTTAATTAACCAATGTGCTCTACACAGGCATAGTATAAATACATTTCGGTTTCAGGTTAAAGAAAATTACTTTAAAAGTATCCAAAATATTCGGCTTGTAAGTAAACAAGACGAGGTTAATGGAAGTATACATAGTGAAACCATAACCACATTGCAAAAAAAAACTATACTCATATCAGCGATCGCAGCATAATAACGTCTTATCACATTATAATACAATATGCTGTTCAAATGCATGGGGAATCTGACACAGCTTAACTGTATCGATAATAAACAGTCAATATCTTTTATTTTTCCAATTTGTAATTATGAATAGAAGGGTAATATAAAAGATACTGATGCGTCCAAAAATAAAGAACATTTTCACTTCAGGAGTAGCATGAACCTAACCCAATGTTCATAAAATATAAAATATTTCCTTTTTTTTTACAGTAGTTCCGATAAATTAGCAAACAGGTCACCCTATTGTGAATGATCAATACCGTCCATAAACATCCACAACCCTTAGATCATAAAAATGTTGTTGGCCCATCAAATCGGGAGACGAGCGGGAATGAGAAAGGTGTATTGGTCATCCGGCATTTCACTGACCGAACGAAACACGCCAGCTAACCTGTCGCTTGACGTCGATCTCCTGTGAGTTAGTGGTACCGCCCCGAACGAGCCTGCCCATTCATGCCGAGTCATGAATGACAACGGCGCGGCGTGGCTCTACCACTTTTGCAAGAGGAGTAAACCCTACTACTCAAAAGGTACCTGAAATATAATAATCAGTTTATTTTGCTTATCGTTAATTAGCCGTTTCACATTCACGAAACTAAAAATTAAAATCCGCGCTATATTTTTCCGTTCGGAGTATAAATTATTACTAATGAAAGACACTTCATTTACAAACAAATATTATCTCACAAAGAAATACGCTTCTTTAAATAATGCAACATCATTAAAATGAAAAGCATAAAGCTTGACCCATAAATATAATTAGTATTTTATTAAAGCGATTAACGCAATATTATTATTATTATTTATATGATCATTATCGCTTATTCATTTTACTTTGGTAAAAACTGTTTCATTCAGACTTGAACTAAATATTGCCATCCTTAAATACGACACACAAGAAGTGTTTTATGCAATGGCGAGCTTTGACTACAGGCGGTTACATAAGAGAACGGGTCAAATTTTAGAGCACTCGGCACTATTAAATAGAAGAAAAGCTATTACTACTTTACGCAAATTTTCTGTAAGAGTATCACCCCGATGTAGCTTGAATATTTATGCTATTGACTACGACATAGCTTTATCATTTCCTTAAACAAAACCTAGCTATATCGGATTTATAAAAAATATTAAATCTTCTTCTTGTATTCATATACATATAATAAATGTGTAACTAATCGATGTCTGTACATGGAAGACAAATGGGAAAACCTAATATGTATGTACGTAATAGAACCCAAAACTGGAAAGGGATAGGATGGGAAAGAATTAAATGCCTTGAGTGAGAATGAGACGTGACAGGGCAGGATATAACGGGAAGGGACGGGACGGGAAAAACATTATAGAGCACGGCAGTATGTTTGAATATAAATAAAAGAGTACGGGAAATAATATTAGGCTGTTGATATGAACTGGACTTAAAAAGTATCTGCACCCGGGCGGAGTCAGGCCCGCCCCTATTACCTAATGAAGAAAACCTTTGTTTCAAAACTTTTGTTCTCATCTGTCAATTACACCGAATTCAGTAGACATAATTGAAACGTGGGTAGATATTTGTTACATTTTATCTTTTTATACCTTGTGTATATTAGATTTAAAAAGCCTTTTGAATTAAATTTACATCGGTAACATCATTAAAGAAAATTACTCAAACAAAATATTAAATAGGAATGGACAAAATATTTTGTTGAATGTTATTTGAATATGAAAGCCAATGTTAGACTCCTTTGTTCTCTGTGTATAAATAATAAAAGCAAATCCCGCGATGATAATATCAATGTTCGTAAACCACGCAAAGTAATTGAAACCTTCACTACGAAGTGGCTATTCTGAAAAAATAATAATAGCAAATAGTCTTGGTGAGAGCTTGGAATGTTTTAAAAAATTCACCCTGTATTAAGAATAATTAATTATCTTTCCAAATAAAATAGGGATTTTCAAAAGTTTTCATTATACCAATAACGAAAATATGTAATTAAATTTCATTAGAACCCTTACAAAATGACTAATTATAATATTTGCAAAATGAAAAAGACGAGGGTAGTGCGCTCGCTACCACAATACGAAACAAAACTAAAATAAATAGCTCTTTGAATCAGAACGAAAATTAATGAAACGGTTTAGAATTTTCTCTCTTTATTTATGTTTCTAAAACTCTGTCTTTGTTCTCAATAGAATACAGAGATATTTCAGACTTACAACTTTGAAACTTGGGAAATGAATAGTTGTTCCTTTGCTAGTAATTACTCAAATTTAACAGCTCACAATTGAAATAATAGAAGGCTCTATGCCCTTATTCTATACTTTGTACTATACTTTTATGTTAGTGATCAGAATAATTCGGTTTACTTTTTACTAAGTCTGGCGTCATTCTTATCAAAAATGATTGAAAGAAAAGCAATTTTTGTTATTATTATCCGAATAAAACGAGTTTTTGAGTGAATTCAATAGCCCTTAAATATACTTTTGTAATTTTCGTTTTCAAATAACTCGCACATGTTGAATATCTGCCATGCACGAATTATTCAACTTGTCAAATGTCAGCCAAGAGAATTGCAGAAAAAAGTGGCCCGGGACCACCATTTTGATCTAAATTTTTGAAGTATCCCACTCCCTCTATATTATAAATAGGTACTCTAAATTCAAAACGTTAATATGACCCTGTGATTAATAACCAGGCAATATACTACTAGACTAACCAGAAGCTATTAATTATAACTGACATATAAAATATTATACCAACAGCTGCAGACCCAGAAAAAATCCAGAAGTTCCAGAAAGCCTTCATAAAGAACTGAATTTCATAACATCTAAAAATATTTTTATTTCCCTACAAGTTTTCTTTGAAAGTAACCGTTCCGACTAGAAACTTTTCACTTTAGAGAAAGTTGGTGAGTTTAAAACATGGATCTTCGTTTCCTACGTAACGAAATGACCTGAAGAAATGTTCTTTTATTTAAGAAAATCTCAGTCGTACTTTCAATTGCAGAGAAGAACCGTGCCCCTAGTAAAGCGGCGGAAGACATAAAAAACCGAGCATTCCTTTTTTTTTTCTCGCCCATTTTCATATATTTTGTTATTTCATACTGCAATGCACCTGATGATACGTGCAGAGCAATTCAAACACAGTGTACAGAGTGAAGGTAAATGCTAGATAATTTTAAAAGTTTTCTTTAAGGGATAAAAATAGCAGTCAACATTTCAATATTAATGCATATGAGTTAACCCTCTGGGAGAACGGTGTGGATTGTCTTGAGTAGCTCGGCGTGCGGTCGGCCCGGCACCACGGACCCCGTACGGTTCCTCCGTGGCGTTCCCGGTGTCAAGTGGCGCCGATCGCCGTCGCGGCACCCCCGTAGTCGTCGTAGTTATATATCTCGCCGGTCAGTAGGTACAGATACCGACCTGCATGAAACCTCTACTAATATTTTCAAGTGCTGGTGTCGCACCTGTCTGTACTCTTTAAGCGTTATTAACATGTCTATGCAGCGATTAGCACTTAAATTTTGCTCACTTTCCTGGACTTTTAATTTATAAAATCAATGCTCGCTATGTAGTTAAAAATTAAGCACGCGTCACACATCCCGACCGTGAAAATGGTATTTAAATTACGTAAGAAGTGTGCTAAGTACTTGTCTATTCGAATTTGGCGATTTTATTTATAAAAAAAATAGCAAACTTTTTCAAAGTTTCCTGGTCAGATCGTAACACCCTGGTTTTGAACCCTGCAAAAAGCAAATTCATGGTATTAGGGAGTAAATCGCAGATTGGAAAAATTTTATCAGCCAATCCACAAATAGTGATAGAAGGGAAAGTTATTGATAGGGTAGAAATAGCGCGTAATCTGGGACTCATCATGGATCCAGAGCTCAACTTTGAAACACATATAAGTAATGTAGTCAAGAACTGCTTTTACAGGCTCAAAATGTTATATCGTTTTAGACAATATCTTAGTATTGAGATACGGAAGAGGCTCGTAGACTGCTTGATTTTATCTCCACTAAATTATTGCGACACAGTGTACGGCCCTTGTTTATTGGCTCGAACGAACAAATTGATCCAGCGTATGCAGAACGCTTGTGCTAGGTTTTGTTTCGATGTCCCCAGTCGTAGCCATATTACACCATTTTTAAATGATGCCAATATTCTTAAAATGGCAGCTCGGCGGCAACTTCATATGGGCACTTTACTTTTTGGCATTTTTAAAACAAAAAAACCTCAGTACCTGTACAATAAACTAATATGGAGACAAGACAACCTCGCACACGGCACTCGTACCATCACAAATCCTCTGTCGATACCCCACCCCAGAACCACTGCCTTCAGGGGATCCTTCAGGTATGCTGCTACCCATTGTTGGAACAACATTCCACCGCCATGTCGGTCTAAAAACACAGTGTTTAGTTTTAAATATAATTTTAAACAACATTTGTTACTACTCCAAAAGCAACATTACTAAGATAAGATACTTACCAAAACGTTTTCGACCCGATACTGTGATGAAACGAAGAGGGTTTGCATGGTTAATTAGTTTCCATACAAACCATGATTAATAACACCGCCTATGACAAACTTATAGCCAGTATTTCCACATAATATTATTTTAGATTGGCGAGGGACACAGTTTTACATCCTTTTCTCACCTCACCTACATTTCAGTTACGTACCCGTAACACCACCATTTGTAATGTGGTTCAAAATATTGTTAATTTGTTTTTTATTTCATGGGTAGGTACAATATCTTGTAGAACAGCTCGGTACACATAAATGATGGCAGGTGCGTGCGTCGCGCCTCTGACCGAGATACTGTACAAAGCACTATGGAATTTAAATAAATGTATATTTTTATTTTTTATTTTCCTGTTTTGCTCGATATGGCGAGCCATACTTACATATGTAGGTATACAACCACATACCCGCGCACACACACATACAACGAAGTTGTGATGCAATAGAATAGTTCTTTGTTTCTTTTTTTTAAATATTTTTTGCTTGTATTTAGGTTTATTTTGAATTGTCATGTTGTTTGTTTATTGTATTTTTTACTATTAAAATTTCTGTCTATTAAATAAGTAACTCCGACTGATCGTCCGCACGTCTCTTGGGCCTCCCATTGAAAATCAGCGTTGTAGTATTGCATATGCAGTAGTAGCAGCAGAAAGCTGAATGGGAGGTTCCATCGCTGGCGCAATATTTATAATTCAGAATAATTAATTTTATATTTATAATTCTGTTCTTAGTGTAATTCGTTTTTTGTTTTGTATTCTTTTGGTTTTTATTTTTTGTAATTTATTTTGTTATTGTGCTAGCAATAAATAAATATTTCTTTCTTTCTTCTTTCTTTCTTTCAAAGCATGAAACCTTTAGTGAAAACTTTAGACAGTTCGATCTTGATTCGTTGGTTTGCTTAGTGAGGCGCTAACGTAGGAAGCAGAGGATGATAAGGCAAGTATTGCTTTATGGTAAAAAAATCTTCGTGATTAAACTTTCAAGGTTTTAATACTGTTACCCCTATACGATAATAATAGTGTCATTAAGTAAAATAAACTGTTATGTGTGAGCTTCGAAATACTTATTAATTATGTGTTAGTTTGAAAAAGGATATCTAAATAAAAATACCCATTTATTTCAAAACTCATTCTTTCTCTTATTAGTTTTATACAATGTGAGAGCACTGCTTCGTTTTTAAAGGTATTGTTGCAGAAAAAATCCCTTATAATTTTACACTTCAGCGCGTGACTGACGGCAACCCCATGAGAAATATATAAACCCGGATAATCGTGTTTTCCGCGTTGGAATACTTGCATGTGGAGTCCGGCCTACCGTGCTAAGAGGGATTTACGTTTCGCTTGTGTGTCATTCAACTAATAAGAAAAAAATTATAATTTAACTTGAAAAATATATCGAGGACCGTATTAATACTAAGTCAACGAAAGGACGAGATATCACTTCGAGTAACCTCACATAGCTAAATACCGCGAGAAATAAATGTACATCATGTTTTAATTAATGAAAGTAAATCACGTCAATAAACGTGACTGGAAATATAATTTCAAAAAATAAGCCATACATTCCCCGTCTCTTTTTACACCTCAAAACACATTTTACAAAATGTGACCTCCATAACGCATAAATATCTGCCCCTCATATTATAATACGTGTAATATTGCATGTACAAAATGACATCATAAATCAACCCTTCACCGGCCCTATGGCCCAACGCGTTATGGCTCTCTGGAGCCCACGTATATGACATTCGTAGTAATACAAACGGAGGCCTATCCTTCATTAATTTTTCATCCTCTCCGGTCCTTTAGTAGTCGCAGCGAACAGCGGTCTCTCATACCCACACATGGCAGCTTAATTAGACTGTTACACTTTAAACCCGGTAAAGGATGAATGAATGTTAATTTCCAAGTTTAACTGCATTTTCTTATACGATCGTTATTATTATGAATGCGAAATTGTGTTTGTTTTGCCTCGCCAACAGTTAACTATTTTGAACTGAGAAATTTGCACCAAACTGAATAAATTATGCTGCATTTACGATGCAAAACTTTTGTTTCGCTGATGTAAATGTGTGGAATATTCACCCGGGGAACCTGTGAGATATACAAGGTCTTTAATTGCGCAAATAAATTTATTGCTGCCATAATTACCATGCTTACTAATGAACGAATACAATCAGCGCGGAATTTACAGCTGAATGATTCCTCATGTACAAGATTTGGGCATATTTTAAACATATTTTATACATGTTCCACAGGCCTTTAAACAAATAATGCGAGGGATTTATCTCAACCCCATAACGATCTACCATTCCGTGTTGTCGGCGGGATGAAATAATGTATTTATGGAAATATAGTCGCCTCACAGGTCTGATAGTAATAGATGGTTAACAAAGTATAAGAATTGTATTTTTTTAATTTATTTTATATATACTATGTAGTATAAGGGCGGACTTAATGCCTGAGGCATTCTGTGCCAGTCAATGCTACCATAAACTTATTGTTATTTGTGAATGGTTTAGCAAATAGCAACTATAATTGCTCTCCTTTCCAAATAAGATCCCTGTGATATCAAGCCTCAAAATTCCTACACAGTAAAATTATCAATTCCTTCACTGAAACAACTCATATTATATTCATTACGTTTGGAGTTAATACATGTGTGCCTGTATTCATCGATCAATTATGAAAGGAACGACACGGTAAAACAGGTGTTAAGATTCCCTTTCAGTAGATTACGGTACTGTGTTATTTACAGTACAAAACAATGCGTACTGTACACAAGACACTGCCTAACCTATTATATTCTAACATCCCAGAACGTGTTAGAATAATGGTTCTACTGATAAACCCAACCACTAGCTTCCTAATGGATCAGATATTCACGCACAAAATGGATAAGACGGAAAATTGTATTTGGTGTCGAATTCGTACATTTAATCGGACGAAACCTAAAACAGAGTCGTAAAAATACCTTTCACGGGTAAAGCCTCGCATCTTATCTATGACAATAACTCATAAAACAACCATAAAAACCCGAAATGTTTTCATATTCTGAAATGCGGGTAAAAAGACATGAAATATGATTTTATTTTATTTCTGCGTCAAATATTATTCAAATTTATTCACCATTAGAGACCGAGTCCCTCATTATGGCTAAATTTGCATAATCTGATATATTTATATACAGATATAAGCCACGACTCATAGCCAATTATCTATATTTGTTATAAACTACAACAATAAAAACCGATTTATTAATTATGATTGTAGATAAACTTTAACAATAATAATATTGCATTAAAGTTCTATACACGTAACACAGAAGAACATCTATCTATAATGATTAAATTGTGAGTGTTTTTGTACCTGTAATTAAAAAGCTTCAAATCATTTTCTTATTACAACTTTTTTCCACAAAACCTTCAGGGATAACACCAACATTTATTAGCAATATAGAGTTGTTAAAATCATTTGTAATTTTCAAAATTGCTCTACCAGCGCTCCAATGGAATATCACAACTGGTTAATAAAATAAATTTTAATTGTGAATTTGCATGGTGAAGCTCGCATTAGATTAGACAAAAACTAACATTAACACGTCGACGGGGGTCTGCGGCGGTATTATTAAATTTCATGTTACCGTCCAAGTTTTAATTAGTGCTTCGTTATTTTCACTGAGAGTCCGCATTAATATTTCCTTCACGTACTTCGCTTGGCTGAAAGCTTTGCACGTAAAATAGATTGGGGACAATTCTAGTCTAGCCATAGTCTAGACCTGTCCTGCATGGTAGACTATGGCCAAAGACCTCTCGAAATCTCGATTGCAAAGGTTTCTAATGCTGTGCGATTATTGGATGTTACTTCTGTGCCAGTAATTTTGTTTAGTGTCAAACCTCTTAAACCATTCAATAACACAGACAAGAGGCTAAGCCGTCGCTCCTTATAAGTATATAGTTGCAGTAATAGGAACCTTAACAAATATTGTAGTAGAGTAACATAGTAGCATGCGTTGATTGAAGCATACAAAGGGAGACTGGGCCGAGGCAGAAAGTATGCTTGCATCTTTCACAATCCCTCGTGTTTTATAAGTTGTGGGCGTTTTTCAGTACCAGTAACAATTTTCCAACAAGCAAACCCCATGATTCTAAACTTTTTTGCGACCGATTCGGGTCCTTAACCAACCCTACACCAGTACCAACTAATCCCTCGATAGCCGTCGTGTGCATTTTGGGCGATATTGAATACCTCAGGGCGAGAAGCACCCCCGTTCCTTCCCTTTGTTCGCCCGGCACCGAAACATGTTTGGTCATTCGGGAACAAAGTTGTCCCGACTTACATCTTGATTTGGACGAACAATTAAGTTGTCCACGGCAGATGTGAGGTCACGCGCTCTGAATCGCAGCTAGTGAGGATGCACCGCCTCCGCAGCACATCCAACGATTCGGATGACCCTTTAATTCGAGACTAGTGTAACTGCTATCCTACAATGAGAAATTAAATCTAAAATGTAGTCAATATTCAGAATATGGATGCAGTGATGAGTACAACAAATATGCATATCATGATTAAATTGAATCTATTCATAACATTATTCCCGTGAGATTTGATATGCAGAATATGAAATATATATCGGATGGAATATTGGCGTAAATTGCTTGTTGAATTGCAAATTACGAATTTAACTACACATTGACACAGTGATTACCATTATAATTACGTATAAATTAATAATGTACAATGACACGAATATAATATGTATAACAGATTTTATGCGGTTTCGAAATTATTTACAGTGTATGCTATTGGTTTAGGTCTTAAAATTATTAATTAAATGATTTCATAACTGATGCCGCAAGCGACTACTCTATGCAAAATGATTTTATTAAAGCTTATGAGTACTCACAGATTTTAATGTACATATGTATATAGATACGTTGCAAGTTTGCATTAGAGATAAAGTGGGAACCCGCAGGATTTATCCATATGAAAATGCCGCAAAAGAAAGTTGGTAACGTTTGATTGAACCTCTTCTACCAACCATGAATTAAATTATAATTTTGGATTATTATCGCTATCCATGTAACGAGCTTTTGTTATTAACTCGACAAATAAACGTCCCGAACTAATCTCGAAATGCGAAAACCCCATAATTGATCGGATTTATATAACAATTGACAGTTATCGAATAAAGCTTTGGGCATTATCGGCGGTGGCGGGGCGAAAGCGTCGGTTTACCGCCATGTCACTGCGTCGCACGTAATCTGGTACAAATAAATGAACGCGGACGTCCCTACATACAATGACGTGCTATCACGCGGCAGGCATTTTGCGGCCACGGCTATTTGACAAAGTGTAGCCAGTCCGTCTGAAGCAGCGTTTGGCAGAGCAAAATCGTTTGGCAATTTAACCGTCAAGCGTACGGTGGACAATTTCGCTACAGGAGGTTAGATTACTTGTGAACACGTCTCGATTACGATCTAGTCTTTACCTGGCTCAATGGACTCTACACCTTTCAGCCCGGTAAGCGTTTATTCAAATAAATGCTACAGACATCCTTACCTGTTTGAGTACACCTTAAAGCCGTCATATATCCATACATTATTACGGTTATAACTAAATTGCCTGCGAATATCGCAAATATATGCAATTGTTCGACTTGTACTCGTCCACGGCAAAAGTTTACTCCGTTAGTTCGATATGAACCGTTTGTATGTGAATAAGCAAAGAATCATTCATATGCGCATATAATTATTTATTTAAGTTAGAACTCCACCAGACTCTCATGAGAAGTGTCGTATGTTTAAACCCAGTGTATCAGCGAAATCGTGAATAAATTAAAAGGAAACGCAAAATTTCGCTCCACAAACGTAATCATAATTATTTGTACTTACGTGTGATAGCGGTGTACCACAAAGTATGTAATTGTAGTATTACATACATACATACATAAACTCACACCTTTATCCCCGAAGGGGTAGGCAGAGGCGCCACCAGGACACCCAACATTTCGCCTTGTATGTTCCGTCCCATGATGTGATAGGTGGCGAGCCTATCGCCATATCGGGCACAAATTCCTGACTCCGGACTGATAATGAATAGAATAATCCAATATCACTTTGCCCGACCCGGGACTCGAACCCGAGACCTCAGCTTTGTAACCGTACCGTAATACAACTACGCCACCGAGGCAGTAATTGTAGTATTATTATTCTTATAATTATTGGTACAAATGTAGGAAGCCTCAACAAATACAAAATGAATAGTTTCTGAAGTTTCGTTTACAAACGCCCTCATAAAAGCAAATAGTGCACCACTAAATCTCTATGAACGATGTTCTGAGTTTCCGAATCTTGTTGAATTATTCATAAATTGAATTGGCGTTGACGGCAGAACTAAGTTCGTACAATCGATAGTCGTTTGGGTAGAAAGATCCACAAATATCAACTATGGACTGGGTGGAGAGCGGAACTGCCTCCCACTTAAACCTTTAGATAAAGGTCACAAGCATTGAGGTCATAAGGAAATTGTATTAGTGAACTAAAAAGGAATAATTAAGCTATTTGGGTTGAAATTGTACACCCATGGGGCCTAATTTTCCTTTCAGTTTTTACCCACCGCTTTCGTTTTCCACTCTATACTTAATACCGGAGGCGGTTCTAACAATACGCTTTTGCGAGTTGGGTACAAACAGTACTTTCCAACTAGCAAGCCACTTGGAACTTTGCCACTCTTATTATCACTGTCGTCTTCAGCCATATAAAGTTCACTACTGAACATACTGAATACTCTTCTCCCAAACATTTTTAGTGACCTGTCGAAAACGGCTGGTATCCGGTAATTACCTGAAGTTTTCAGTACATTGAGTGCTTTTTCTACGCCATTTTCAAATAAAATTTATAATATATTACCATGGAACCGACGAATTCATTCTAATAATTTTGGAATGAATTTATTTTCCCCAATTTTTGTGAAACTTTGCGAATATTTCAATGATATCATTTTTTTAAAACATATTGTATTTTCAAATATCGACCTACTAAACATCAAAGTTAATGGTAACCCATTTTCTCACTATACTGATGATTTTTATAAATTTACCCATTTCCCATTTATATGATCACTCATCTATATTCTATGAGGCATAGATATATTCTAGTGCTAGAGCGGGAAAAATGATATATGGGTCGTAAATAGAGGGCGCCACAAATACATCACAGCGAAGGGGAACATGAAATATCGATAGGAAGCCGATATGTCACTAGAATATGATTTGTAACGTTTATATTCCTCCGACCTCACACACATCATTCCTTATGTCATGAAATATATGTATATACACATACAGCTATATGTGGTCAGAATGTACGAACGGCAGCTTCCGAGGCATAGTGAGTGATAAACAAGCAAAGAAATATAAGGCCTTTCTATCTCTGGACCAAGATCAATGTAACCAATAAATTGCAAATTAGTGTATTCATTTAAATCGATAGAAAAATATTGACTTTAGAATATTCGTAATTATTCAATTCATTACCCACTAACCCGCAATAAATCATCTAAATGGACTAAATCCCTCACAATCGTAAAATACCAATATTTCAACCTTTTATTCTGCCACCATGGAGTATAAAGGTTGAAATATTACTTACTTTTTACACTGGGGTAATATTTAATCATAAATACTTTTAAACCTGGACGATTTTTTTGTGTTAATGCAATGTTATTTTTTTCCAGACATTCGCTTTGATTTTTCCTTGTCATTATGCGAAATGTTATTCATATACCCTAAATTCCAAACGCCTAACTACATATATTTTATACTGTGTCCACAAAAACTTTACAAAATACTCAAAACACACATCCTGCCTGAGTAATTAAATTACGAACACAGGTCATGAAAAGCAAAAACTAACGCTTATTCTAGCATCGTGGGTCGCGAAATTGAGAGAAATGTCCAACGGACGGCACGTGGGGAATTAAGATGAATGTCCACCTCCCGGGAATAATTGAGAATAATAACACCCGATAATAAATAATGCACCTTTAATCTCACTTTAATGTGGGTGTGATTGTAATCTAGGCCAACGCACACACGCTGTATTAGGCGGACTCCAGACCTACAATAACTGTACAATACATTTAATTTTTACATTAAAATTTAAAGGCACATTGAATGCAAAAGATTATATAGAAAATAAAATAAATATTACCGCGTCTTGGAAAACGTAGCGTGGGACGTCCTCTGGCCAGATGGCGGGACGACTTGCACAAGAGGACCGGCAGCGACTGGATGCGTAAAGCAGCAGAGCGGGCTCTGTGGCGTACCTTGGGAAAAGCCTATGTCCAGCAGTGGACTGCAACGGGTTGATGATATAGTACAATAATACTAAATAAAATGATGTTTCCATAACTTTTGGATTCTTTTCTTCTGCCACTATTGCACGCGCGCATGTATGTATTCCTCGTCAAGACGAAATAGCCAAAAAATATTGCTCATACTGACCGCTCATACTTTCGTTCAATAATTGTGCAATCTTCAAACCTAATCCTATACGGTCAATAAAATTGCACATTTCGTAATATTGCGCAATATAATTGATGGTCTAGTGGCCCCATTACGTAACATTTCCACTTCGTGGTCACTACAAACTAATAAAATAACAGTATTTTCAGGAAGTTTATTCATTAAGTGTGTTGCAAGAGAAAACAACAGAAATAAAACGCAAGTGCCCAGAGGTAATGTAAATAAAAACCACCACCATTCCATTAAAATGTAAATTATGTTTGCTTACTCCGTCATGTTATTTATTGTAGTGGCCTCAATATTTTCATTAACTATAAATTGGGCAGGAAAAAGTGCTTGATATTGTTTATTTAACAGCAGGATTATCCATTCACTTTAAAAATATAGAATTTACGCAGCGATAAGACGCTACAATATTTTTTTCTCTATTTTTTCACAGCGCTTCTTTAATAAACAGACTAGGTCAAAATGAACATCAATATACACAAACACCGAATAACGAAAATGTTCTTGTAAAACAGAACCTTCTATTATAAATTTCACGCGCTAATACATAGTCCATTTTGCTTCAGCTGTAAGTTATCTCACACGAACTAGTTAACCAAGTTTCAACTACCTAGCTAAGTAAAACTTGAGGATATTTAATTTATCTCTCGGTCTTATCTGGACGTAGGAACAAAGGTGTACACTGCCGTACTATAGTCATTACGAACTTAATCTAAGCTAATCTCACGAGTTTCTAGTTGTGTTGGCTCAAGACGTAACGCTGACCAAGCGCCACACATGTACATGTGTGTTATGCCTTACACAATAGAAGTTGGAAACAATACGGGTGTTATATTGAAACTTGTACAGTAAAATAGGGTAAATAGGAATGCAAAGACAAATAGGGACAAGAGTTACCCAATTAAATTAAATATTTATTAAAGCGCTCTATAATCATATCCCACTTAAGTATCTTCACTTTACAAAAGGAATAAGACCATGTTTTACAGGGAATAAATAAACGTCACAAATACTTGGTATCTGTATTTCACATCCTTGGTAATCCCTAACGATTAGAAATAATATCGATAAATTGAGTAATTTCTATATCAAATATGAAGTCGTTTGAGAATGCATAAGCCATATAGACCACGCGGGCATAATGCGCGTTTGCTATCTCCATATACCATACCATAGGCATTCATGTAAGAATCGATGTGGTAGGCGAGTTTTACAATGCCTGAGATTCGAGCCCGCTACCATCGCCTCGGCAAAGTGCGCCCATTATTACCAACTGGTCTCCACTTCCCACACACTTCTAATATATCTCTTATAAGAACCCAAATCTCTCGCATTGTGTCAAATAATAACAATTTTACCTAATAAAGACTCGTAGAGAAGCTGGTGTGGTGTGTTTGGATTCTAACAGCATTCATTAAATTCAGGCAATGTACTTTGCACAATCGACGCATTTTTCACAGTAGTATTTCAAGGAATATCTATTCGTAAAAACGCGAGCTTGACCCGCAATAAAATCCTGAAAGATAGTTGGATTTTATTTACCACGTTAACCTAAAACGTAGTAGATGTTCTCCACACGCTGTTAAACACTTACAACGAAATCTCACCTAAGATTTACCAATAAACTGTGTAGCTTTGCTTGCCATGTTTTTATTTATCTAATTGAAAAATTAGCTAAAAGCTAGTATACCCATGACTTCAAAAGATCGAATGTATGTACTATGACTTCGAATTGCCAGCTCTGAACAAAGTTATCACTTAGTCTTAAATTCGGATGGGAATTTCGGATGTTTTTGTCTACCACAACAGCGCGCGTAATTACAAATTTAGCGAATTAAAGCGTAAGTTTTAACATTATTTAATGATTTACTCTAGACATTTATGTACACTAATTACGTAAAAGTCATAACATTACACATGGAAGTTTCAGTGCTTTCATTGTCTACTTAGGACGCTATTTGACTCGACGATTTTAAATAAAGCCGTTTTGTACAGAACGTTCCATTGAACACCTTTCATATATGAGTTATAACAAATACTTAGCACTTACTACTTTTACTGGTGGTAGGTGTGAGTGTCTCATATGTGAGAGGCCGCCTGGGTAGGTACCACCGCAATGCCTATTTCTCCCGCCAAACAGCAGTGTAAATGCCTTGTTGTGTTCCGGTTTGAAGGACATTATAGCCAGAGTAACTACTGGATATATTGAGACTTAACATCTTATGTCTCAGGATGGCGAGCGCAGTGGAATTCCGAGCATTGCCTTGTAATTCATGGTGTTGTTTGGTTTTGCTACTGTCCATAGTGTTATATGCTGTCCATGAGCGGTCGTATCACTTACCATCAGGCGAATGGCATTCTCGTCTCGCCATTCATTGCAATTAAAAAAAACTTACAAATAATTAATTTTTCTTTCGTATTCGTAACTTCCTGTTCGCGAGTAATTTGAAGCGTAGTTGATCATAAAAGGTATTTTGAGTCGTAAATATTATCGTTTATTTTACATAAACCGTTGAAATTTATACTTGCAAGTTACATTTCAATCCACGCACCGAGACAAACATTATAATATAGATGAGGCAAACCTACCAGATCACCCATCGTAGTCACATAAACTAACAAAGACCTGAACAAAACTATGGGGTGCTCGAAATAGAACAACGTGGCTGCACTGAAGCAATAGTTGCTTCTTCCCCAGTGCATACTGCGGTCACAGCATTACAGACATAACATTGGGGTAGTTATGATCATGTTACAGGCCTTCAAACAGCCAACAGTCAGTATTGAGGGAAGCGTTCAAATCTATCGATAACCGAAGCTTTGACAAAAATTTACCAATAGCATTAGATATTAATCACTTTAACTACGGAATTTTACAGCAATTACTACCAAACCTAGAGACCCATTATTAAAAACATATTAAGTACACACTACACAGGTCAATAGCGTATCATTATTTTATAAATCAAATAACTCACAAAAGCGGCCATACAGCTGCTATGTTTCAAGTACCACTTCCAATTTCATAAAGCGAAGCCTCTTGTTCAATATATAAAATTAAAGGTCCCATTAGAAAAGTCTTGCGTTTTCTATTTATAAAGATTTGTTATAAATACACATAGGACCAATTAAAATATTCCAAAGAGCTTTACCTTTTAACTATATTATTTTATAAAAAAAAATTGAGTCAGGAGTAAATACATTTTTCTATTTTATTTGACTTTAAATGTTACTAATTGTTTGACTGACTCGGTGGCGTAGTTGTACTGGTACGGTGGTACGATTACAAAACTGAGGTCTTGGGTTCGAATCACGTGTCGGGCATAGCGCTATTGGATTTTTTTATTTATTATCAGCCCGAAGTCAGGAATTCGTGCCCGATATGGCGATAGGCTCGCTCCCTCGCTAGGACCGGACATACAAGGCGAATTGTGGGTGACTTTATAGCGCCTCTGCCTACCCCTTCTGAGAAAAAGGCTTCTGAGTTTATGTATGTATGTTTTTTTTATTATTTTTTGGAACACAATTTTCTTTATGGGCAATTACATTTACTCGTATCTACATATGTCAACTGTTAGTGAGCCAGAATTTAAATGTTTCCTTTTAAAAGGTTCTACTTGAATATTCCATCGTAAAGTAGCATAGATAATGAATTGGCAGCCGTGATTTGGGAAATCGTTTTATTTTCCTTATACCGCTATGTGATTCCATCAATTTTATTTAGGGAATCCAACTTCTGATATTTAAAAAAAGGTGCGATAATATTCTTTGCATTTCTTCGTTTTATAATATGCAACAAGGATGAAGATAATGTGAATGTATTCTTAGTAATTTTAATATAGTTTATTTCATATTACCAATTTATGACTAGTTAGTTAAGATACTAATAACTATCATTTTGCATAATAAACTCGGTATGTACTCGTTGTCATGGAATTGGTTTGCAATGTGATTGCCACTTATATTCACTAGATAAACAAAAGATTCTGAAAACTAAATAAACTTGGTATACATTTTTGCAAACCTCAAAAACAAATTAACAAAATTATAAAACGCTTTTTAGGGAATTTATGAAAAGTCGGAGTTTATAAAAAGTTTTACGCAGTTTATAAAAACTCGCTTTTTAAGACTTTTTTCACGCACTCGTTAAAAAATATATGTTTAAAAAAACAACCAAAATTGGCAAGGCAATTTCCAAATCTATTACTAAAGAAATTTGTAAGGAACACCTGTGACAATCTTGCTGCTAACAAATCGTTAGTACAAGTTGTCCGTTTTATTAGGGTAAAGCCTACGCCAGTACACCTGTCCTTTCTTCAAATATATTTTTACCTTGAACCGTAACAGATAGTCGACTGTTTCACTTTTTTCAGAATTTGTATTGTCTTTTTAGATATCCACGTGTAGCGGATATAATAACATAGAAAAAAATGTTTTATACTTACTTATTATAAATATTACATAATGAACTATCGAATTGCGAATTTGCATCGGACTAGCGAATCCAATATATTTAACCAAAACAACAATAAATTATTGTAATATACAGGCAGTTAAAACTTTTCAATTTTTACTAAGCAAATAACAATATCAGAGTTTATCCCGGAGTATAAAATACAATAATCAACATTTCAAATCTTCCATACTAGGTTTGTGCGGAACACCTTCGATATACGAAAGTAGTCCGACGTAGCCGATTTTTTTGCGTACCTGTAGCAAAATTTTCGTGACAATCGCCTCTGTAGCACCGTCGTTGGAATATCAATTTATTTGTGTAAAACGTTCGAGTTCTCCGGTTTTTTCAGTAAGGATGCTGTAACCGACTGTCATTAGATTGTGAAAGCAATCTTACGACGACATTATACCTCAGGATTATTTTTCTCCTACGACAAAATGATGACATTGATTTTTTGTCTGTTGATAGTATATTAAATGGCAAAATATTCGTATATTTGGCCGGTTAACATAATTGTGCTAGTCTGCTCGATTCACGCAAATGTAGACCTCAGAACGGGAAACATGCGTAGGTGCTATACTATAGATATAGCTACGACTCGTTTTATACCTTCTCAACAATGCAAATCGTGGAGGGCTGTCGGTAAACGGACCAGACGCGACTGCCAACATATTCACGATGGTCGCGGGTTCAAGTCCCACAGCACACCTGACTTTTCGGAAGTTATGTGTGTAGATATATACTCACCACGCACTATAACTATAGGCTCGCGTGGTGGACTATGACCTAACCCCTCTCAGTTGTTCTCTCGATTATAGAGGAGGCTAGTATCTTACAGTGGTGCGTATACGGGCTGATACAATACAATGCAAAAAAGCATTGCGACCTTTGGTCACTGATTAATCTGTAGATAGGATTTTCATATTCCGCAGCAAAGCAATCACTGTACTTAATGGTCGTGACCCACCATAGTGTATTTCGTTTCAGATTCAGCTTAATATGTTAACCTGGCATTCAACTCGCCGACGTTATTGTGTTGACCAGCAACAGATAACTATTAGATATTTTATTTTATGTTTTTTCCGTCATTTGTTTTATTTTTATCACCATCATATTCACCCCATCTGGCTCAACGTTGAACTAGCTGTGTTTTCCAGTTATCAGGATTTATGCTATATTATAAGTAAATATTATTATCAATTGTGTGTATTACGCTACTAAATGGACCTACGTATGTTTCCATTAAATTAAATTTGTCGGTACTATATAACATTTGCGCTCGCAGCGATATCAATGTTTTCACAGGACAGCAAGACCTAATGCATATTCAAAACGCTATCCATATTTTACTATATTCCATATTGCGTAAATATTAACTTACTAAGTTTAAAGTGACATAAAATGTTTTTCTATAAGAGTTTTTTTTAATATGCGAGTAATGAAGAACTTATCAACGTTCTTTCTAGGTTAGTTATAAGTCATAAACATTATCTTTTTTAATATACGCTTTAACTTGGAACTTTACATCCACGGACATAAAATTTGTATAACATTTTCAAATGCCCCTGTATGTTCATTTTAATTAACCTTTAGGAGACTTTACGTGTATAAAACAATAAACAACTCTGCGGCGCAATTCAGATACAGAATAATAAAGTTATGACAAGTCCTTTAATAACCATATTTAAACCCGAAGTCTAGACAGTTAGGTAGTAAAATAGCTCGTATACTAAGTCGGGTATAATGCGAAACTACTCGGGAACCTTCCAGCTCATTTAGAAGTTTTACACCTCGTGTGTTTCATTACCCGAGGCCGGCGTGTGCAATAAACAATGCTACGGCTTTCCAACTCCGCTCCAAACTGTTATACTTTCATCAAACGCTAAATTAATCACGTATACTTTTGTTTTGATAACTGTGAAGCTGACGTGATGTTCTGCTAAATAACTGTTGCCGAAATTTATTCTATCTATGTATTACAGACCAAAGGCTTCAACTAATATTTTTATATATTAGTTGAAGCCTTTTAAGTGAAGGATACAAGAAGTGTGCGTGGGCGGATCGGAAAAAAGTTGGTCTCGGGTTACGTCACCGACTGAACGAAACCGCAAACCTACTGTAGTGGAAAACAGCACAGTGGTATTTTATGTGAAAATATAGAATCACATCATACGTAAATATTACTTTAGTAGGTCAAAGACCTTGAAAAACCAACAGAAAACCACAATAAACTTTCAATACAATCAAATCAAATATTCAACATATAAAATAAACATTCTGAGAAACGGCCAGCTTTAATTTATAGTGTGCATTCTTTAACACCTATCACTTTAAATCGGTATTCTATGTGGAACTTGTACAATCGTGGTAAGTCCTTATAATATTTAGTTATTTCAGTATCATTTACTTATGAAAGAATTATATCCCTCGTCAATCATGGTAAATGTCGTTCGTGTCTAATGCAATGCTAAAATGCATTTACGACTTATGATATTATAATGGATTTGTGGTACTTACTATCCTTTACTTTGTACTCTGCCTCGGTGGCGTAGTTGTACTACGGTGCGTTTACAAAGCTGAGGTTTTTCTATTCATTATTATCAGCCCGGAATCAGGAATTTGTGCCTGATATGGTGATAGGCTCGCCCCCTATCACATCATGGGACGAAACATACAAGACGAAATGTGAGTGTACTGGTGGCGCCTTTGCCTACTCCTTCTGGGATAAAGGCGTGATTTTATGTATGTATGGTACTTACTATACAGTAAGCTCAACTACTTGCTAGTTCCACGATTGTGTGATTTTACGATTGTGTATTATTTTAATTTTAGATTATAATCATTGATTTGTAATTTAGTTAGGTATCAGTATACTTTAATGAACAAATACAGGTTTTTCTGTTCTATTTTATTGTAATTTCAGTATGTTAACTAGTTTTGGGAAACCAGCGTGCTAAAACGAAGTAATATTGAAGACATAACGCGTACAGTCGTAATACAATAAGTAAGCTTTTACATTTTCGCAGCTCCACCTATATCTCCCAATATTGCGTACAGAAACAAATATTCGGAGCACGTAAAAGTAACTTGATTTTCCGCAAGACGAAAACAATTAGATGTTTTCTGAGTTGGCATACGCACGCATTTTTGTGGATCGTATAATATAATTTATTTTAAGAAAGATAAACTCCTATTTTAAAACACCCAGAAACTCTATGATGTGTCGAAGTTGTATCTTTTTTGGCGTTAGCAGACGTATTGTCATCGCAATAGTACTCGTAATTATACTTAAGTAAATTGATTTAAAAATATTGTTTCAAAAAGCCAAGTCATGTTAACGGCACAATCGTGTCACAACAGCTATGTGATTGATAATAATAAAGAGAATGTCAATTTTTCAATTACAATTTTATATCAGGGATCATCAATCAAGTCATGTACTGCCACTAGGGGCAACAAATTAATTTTTAATATGCATGGTTTTAAACGCTTGATATTATCTTGAAAACTCATAAAACACATACGAATACTCAAACGCCACTTAAATATTAAGTTGCACTTAAATACAAAAGCCCCGCTTAAATGTACTGATTAAATGGGCTGTGGTAGTTAAGGGCAACTTAATATTTAAATGGCGTTTGAGTATTCGGGTGATACAGTTCCTTTTTTTATTTTACTGCTACATCAATTTGATAGCAACATTTATTCATTAAAATAAGGAACTTCGTTCCAAAAATAAATTTACTAAAAATATTTTTCCCTCGTAAACATTGTTTTTGATTTAATTTTCATGAAAATTATAAAAAGGTCAATAAATCAATTACATTGGACCCAAATTAATGAACTCTTCCGGAAAAAATGTGTTCGCCCAAACAAATTACCGGCGGCACAAACTTAAAATACTTTGATAAAACGTAAAAGCGTACTTAGCCTTAATGAAAAGTGAAAAAATGTAATTTATTAATCGATGTGGGATTTATAAGTGGACTCTCTGTTAGCATATTACGTTACTGTAAGCTATAAAGTTTAATTTATTAAATGCAGTAATTGGAGGGCTCTTTCATATCCTCATCAATTATGTCTCTATTCTATGAGAAATAATGAGTATTTTGATACACATAATATGCACTGGTACTTTTATTATTCTAAATGTAGCTTGATCATATAGTTACGTGGGATAGGAATAATATAGTTTTTATACATATTTCAAAATTACTTAGCTTTGAGTCTGGCCGCCTAGACGCTAACCTTCCGTCAATCATTAGGAAGGTGATTACGAGTATATCATGGGCACATTATTATCACAGGGCAATCATGTTCTGTTGTGGGCGTTCGTAGGCGGTGGTGACCACTTTCCGATCCGATCACGCCTTTGACATATTTATGTACTGTTGTTTTTTGATAAACTGATTGCCACTACCATGTGCTAATATAACCTATATTACCTGCTTGCATACGGGAAATTGTATAATAATTTTACGTGGTTAAATTATCTCTAAAAATTTAAAATATATCAAAATATTGACAATATTAATAACAACGTAAACTTGTAAAAAGCCATCGTGAAAACGAACCAATTAAGTAGGAATCTTTAGCCCTATACGAGACTAACTACTTTATTATGCGCATCGAATGGTGCTAAGTAGATATCACGATGCACGGAAGTTGTAAACCTGTGCGGACAGTATACACTGCATCGGAAACTAGTAATTTGTGATATCGCCCTACACTTGGTAACTTTAATGATAATTATTTTATGAATTCCCATCGAACCAACTGGCCGACATCAGTGTATTTTCTTTTCTCGACACTTTGCCTAATACAGATCCCGTGACGTTTTAGTTGGCTTCTGTAGACTAAGACATGCTTCATTTGATAGACAGTTCTGTTCGTTTCAGAAAATACATCGACACGGCCGGAATATATTCTGGCTATCTGTATCAGCTCATTACGTCCCACTGCAGGGCACGTTCCTACAATGGAAAATAACACAAAACAATTGAAATATTAATGTTTGCTTTATATATCCGCGCCATCACTGTGTATTCCATGAGTGCAGTCCCAATATTTATACATGAATATCTTAGTCAACACAATTATATCACCTCGCTGAATACTGGCTACTGGTTGGCCAACTAGCTCCACATGCATTTCCATACATTTCCCACGAGTCAGTATAAAAAATGGAAAAGTAAAGCATACACCAGTCTGTTATTGTCAGCGTCCGGAACACGTGTTCCGAGCCTTTGTCCCGCACAGTGCGAGCAAAACATTTTATTTAGAACCTTCATTTAAAACTCTTGTTTGGAATTTAAAAAATATGGAATTTGGAATTGCAAAAAAAAATATGAAAAGGTTTCGTGTGCCGTGTGCGTGACAGGATTGTACGTAATTTTATGAGATTGTATTCCAACAACAACTATTATACATATTTTTCTTAAACTTAATAAAGAAATACTTAGACAAAATCTTATCTTAATAGATCTAAATTGCCAGTACTATTAGGAAAAAAATGCTCAAATATTTTCAATTAAAAAACTTTGTGAAATAAAATGTTACCATCTTCACCGACAACTACAAACTGATTTACAGCAAAAGACCCCGAGGCAATACAACTAAATTATGAAAACCACTCACTTAATGAATGCTTTTTACCAGAGAGGTGTGAAAACACACAAAGATATAAATATAAAGTGAGCTTGGAGGCTACCGACATATTTGCAGCTTACGTGGGACCTACTCGTGCGTAGTTAAGCCATGTATTTCTAAGTAGATCAGGGCTGCGCTATTATTTCTACCTTAGGGCAGCCCTAAGACTTAACATTAACATTACAATAGTCCTGTTCCAAACTTAGTTTGCTTTAACGATGTAAAAGTTAGCCGAATTGCTTCAGATGTTTTAGGGTTGCCATTCATCCGTTTAGGGGATTTCATTTTTAATAATTAACATGTACCAACATACGTCCACCTAACAAATAATTTGTATATGTATCAGCCCATATACGTCGCACTACAGGCCACGGCCCATTAATTTTTTTATTCAACGCAATTAAAATGTCCGGCAAACGAGCAAGCAGGTCACCCGATGGTAAGTGACAACTGCCGCCCTTGAGCATCGACAACGCTTGGATCATGGATGGTTTGCCGGACCATCAAATCGGGAGGGGAGCGGGAAGGAAAAGGTATGAGAAGAAGATAAGGCTGTTGGGCATCCGACAATCTCACTCACCGAACGAAACGCGTCAGCAAAGCTATCGCTTCACTTCGTTTGCCTGCGAGACAGTGGTGCCGCCCCGGACGAGCCTGCCCTGTCATGCTGAGTCATGACTGACAACAGCGTGGCTCTACCAGAATGGAACATAAAATGGATACATAATTATACCATTGATATTATGCTCTTAGACGGTCTATTGAATTTGTTACTTAATGTTACTTAATCTCAGACTTTTGTTTAATTATTATAAATGTCCTATAGTAAAACGCCTTCAATTTACAAAGTCATTATGTATTGTAATATTAAACGGCACCATGTTAAAATACAGAACAATGCTTTTTACTAGTAGAATATAATATACAGAATAGTATAAATGCATTCAATAAAACATTTCGTCTAATGAAATCTGACTTCCGTTGTCCTATAGGAACATCACCATGAGAATTTTAAATGCGTTCATATATTTTAATCTTTGAAGATAAAAGATGGAAGTCATAGAGACGAAAAGGTGTATTCAATATAAAACATAATGTTGACAAAAAACCCTGACATCCATGTAACGTATTAGCAAAGTGTAGCAGCCCTAAGCGAATTACACACAAAGGCTGATTACTAATTCTATTTACGGTTGGCGATGTTTGTAGGCATGTCTGGCAGACTGACACTAAACCAACACTCTCGAAAAGCGCCGCGCGCCGCCCCAGCCAAACAATCGAAGGGTTGCTCTTAAGTGTTCCAAAATAAATAGCTAATGTTACAATGTATGATCTTAGTGTTTCATACGTGTTACATGATGCATTGTAGTTTGTGCTAACGTGTCCTGAATTCAAAATGAGTTAGGTACAGCGTAATGCCATATATAAAGCCATACGTGATATTGTTCTATCTTCTTAATAACTTAAAGAGAACAGTATAGTATGGCTAATTAACAGTAATTAATTAATATTACTTATCAGTTGGCTGGCGTTACCACTTACTCTCACCGGACCAGATCGAATATTTTTTATATTTTCAGATGTTTATCTTTTTAACTACTTCGTCCTCGTTTTCAACCCTTATCGATTTAGTTATGTACTAAACCATTACTTGCATCTATACATTGAAACCCACAAGCATAACGAAATTCCTATAGTCATCTCACAACTATTAAACTACTGCTGGAACTTCGAAGTCGTGTTCATCAAAGTGCTGCAAACTGCATTATAAAGATCCCAAGGAGCAACTCTAACCGTGGGCGATAAACTCACACTCTACATGGATACATATCTTGAATCTAAATATCTGCTACTCCACGATCAATCACCTTTGATAGATTTATCATTTGTTAATGCACGCAGATCTTGAAATTGTGGAGATAAATCATTCTTAGCAGAAATTGGCAAAGTTAAAATTTCGTGTGACGATTTTTCGACCAATAATATTGTATCATTTTTCCCCCTCACCTCAAGCCCTGTGCTTGAAAAAGCCAAGTAATCGTACGACGAGAGCCCTGATAGAAGCGCTAATTACTTTTCATTAAATAAACCGTTTACCCGTTTTGAAAAAAAGAGAGTACCGCAATCAGAATATTTCAGTTAGTTCATACACAAATTAGTATCAGTTTTAAACATTATCATTTTGCTATTCTTAACCTATCTCAATCATACGAAATAAACACGCATAATTCAGTATTATTCTAACACAAACGTCTGATATTTCCATGAACTATCCCGTAGAATAACGTTCTACCACAACCACAGCCCTACCTCAGCACAGACAATTAAGCGTAGGCAATATTAATTGACCGGCTTAACAATGTATACAGATGCTTCCCGTTAGTTGACAATATTTTGGAGTTTTGGACTACATTGTACCGAGAGAGTCACGTGCATTGCTACGCTTGAAATGGTACCAATAATTTCTTGGGATTTCCGTCTGAGAAACGTAACTTGCTAAGCGTTATTGACGTCAGTATAGAATTTGATTGTTTTGAGACACGTCTGATAACTACTTTTATAAAAATTCAGTGGGAAATGCTTTTTGTGTTCGTTGCAAAAGAATAATTTAACTGATATATATTTTTTTCAATCCTGAACATGTATTTCTCAAGTCTAGCAATTTGGTAAAAATCATGTTCACGCATATGACTTGATCTATAAGCCGAAAACACCAAAAGTCAAGAAAGCAAGGAATTTAATAAAGTTATAAATCTGTTTTTTTGCCTAACTACGCACGCACACGAGGTGTTTCCATTTACAAGACTTCGGGCGGCGGCCGGCGTTGTAATTGAATCGCCTTTATAAATACCGTACTTTGACAGATTGCTATAGATTGCATTGGCACGCCCGTCCCACGTTTCTATACCTATAAATAGGAAATCTCTTATTTTATGTACCTGTTATTTGGCGGAATCCATTTATATCGAAGTGGTAATAAAGGCTGAATATGAGAACAGCAGAATTATGACCAGATGAAGCTTTTCAAAGAATTACATTAAAAAGTCAACTTTTTCGATTCTTTTAGAATTCCATTAGTCACAATGCGTGAAAATTTAAGACAACGGAAGGAGAATAGTTAATAGTCTGTGACCAACACTACAAATTTCCGGAATCGACAAACATATCCTCATTACAAGGTTTCAATTTCAACCGAACAAATTCCTTACATGAACTGTAATAATTACATTCCTACTCCTAATAATTATTTCATGACATGCATCGAACATTCATTACGTTAGACAAATTGCTAATAATTTGTAGCAGACACCAGATAATAGCCGTGTTAGGACGCTCAAATTCTGTTTGATTTTAATCGTGCTGTAAATTAATGATTTGACGTGTCATTTACATATTAAATGTAACCAACGAAGAGTCCACCTATACAATACATGTATGAAGTGTAAATAAATAAATAATATAAAATATAATTGGTATAGTTCGAAATTCCGTGAAACATTATATTGTACTCTAATAATACATTAAGTTATTTGAAATAATGTATATTTTTCTATTCGTAATAAGAAATTGAGCGATAATTTAGTTGCCTAAACTTGACTTTCCTTTTTTATTGCAGTACATATTATCGTCCAAATTACAGTTTAAAAAAATCATATGTGTAATTTGCTTCAACTATCGAAGTATGTGAAATTAAAACCTCCCCAAGGTCAACGTAGCAAACTATGCTTTCGAAGAAAACCCATAGAAAAAGTAGTGAAAATTCTAAAAATTTATATTAATAACAATCATTACACATACTAACTTACAATCAAATAAGCGAATACCCTTTTAAAACTCTCATAATTCAAAATAAATATTTTTTGAAAGCGGCAGAGCCACGCTATTGTCAGTAAAGACTCAGCATGAATGGGCAGGCTCGTCCGGGGCGGTATCTCTTTCTCACAGGAAATCGACGTGAAGCAACTGCTTTGCTGTCGCGTTTCGTTCGGTGAGTGAGATTGCCGACTGTCTAACACCCCTATCCTCTTCCCATGCTTTTTCCTTCCCGCTTACCTCCCAATTTGATGGGCCAACAACACAACCATAATTCAGTATTGTGGGTGTTCATGGGCGGCAGTGATCATTTACTATCACCTGTTTGCTCGTTTGCCGGACCTATACATTAATAATAAAAACAACATGAACCGAATAAAAACGACTCGCACCTACATACAGGGTATCTCAAGACCGCGACCGAAAACGAAGCCAGGTGGTAGTATTAGTGACTTCAGACACAATGCAACTATACATTTCGTATAAAAATACATCAACTTTTTTTTGTAATTTTTTACTTATCGTCGTATTTGGGTGATAAATACATAGTTTTCCTAAAATAATGATGCAGACCTCTTTATTTTTAAACACTCAATGGTACGTAAGTGTTTAAATTATTATTTTCGCGTAAACTAGGCATTTACCACCCAAACAAGATGATTTTAAAAAAAATCTAATAAAATATCTGTCGCTGTTTTGGTGAAATTTTTATTTGCCAACTGTAACCACTAAAACTACAACCCGGCTTCGTTTTCGGTCGCAGTCTTGATATACCCGGTATATCATTAAAAAGCAAATTTATTTCGTCATATTCGCAAAACTTTCATGTTATTTTAGTCAGTCACTAAGATACAATAAAAAGTACGAGAATGGTTGAAATTCCTATGAAGGCGTTGTTAAAGATCTTCATACTATATTTCACATAATATATTCATAGAGCCGTATTTTCTACTAATAATACAGATTGAATAAATATTACAATGCGATCTTGTTGCATAATAAACACAAAGATCGTCCCACAAACGTCAATTAATGTCGAGCTCAACTTCAAAAGCTATTTGTAGCGATTAATAATGAAGTGGCCGACGAAACAAGATCTCTATCGCAGGCTGACCCCGCTCCAGACTACATTCGCGCTTTGTTTACAAAAACTATTCATTTACAGCGACATAATCTAAAAGACTTTTCTATTACTACGCTGCACGCTACTGTAAGTCATTTAAAAATGAATTGTTGCATGTAATCTTGTGTAGTCGGATTTAGTTCATGTTTCACAAACTGAATGATCGTATCAATATCTGTAGAACCGTTGTTGCATGCAACGTCTAATATTTCTTCAATTGGGATCTTTAATTAAAAAGGAATCAAGTTTTAATTAAAAATCTATGCTGAATCGAACTTTTAAACATAGCTTTTATTAAACCTGTCATTTTATTTCGTTGAAGTTCCATAATAAGTAAATTAAAAAATGTTCATTCACTAAGCATAATGCATATTTTGTTTTTAATTAGCGATGCATTTTCCGCGATCTAACATTTCTTTGTCTCTTTATCTGTCTTCAATAATCATACTAGGCATTATGGCAGTATCAATAACTCTTGGCTTCACATATTTTATGGATATCAATGTATTTGTCGATAGAAATACTCCGTCCTATTGATCGTACCCTTGTTTATTGGCATCATTAATCTCCTCTGGCCAATCCTCATTACGTGCCTAATTCACGGCAAGACAGCTGTCTAAATCCTTAATACTCTCGTTCTACTGAGGAATGTTCATTTATTTTTCTGTATTTCTCAAAACAAGAGCAAATAATTCGCTTATAAGCTGGGTAAACAGAAACCAAATCCTTTGGAAACGTCTAGGGATCAATTCAATTTCCCTAACAAAAATCTCGGATACACATCTCGCCGTTCAGTCCCATTCTATTGTGTTTCATTCTATATTCACATTTGTATAAGATGAAAACAAAATGTTATTTTGTGCCACTAAACACGAAGCATCAAGATCCACCAGTGCTATACTTTAGTTGTTCTTTCTAGTTACATCCGCTCGAGGCTTTTTATGTCAAGTTGAGGGTCAATTAAGAAATACTAAAAAACTGTGTGCATATTTGCAAGACTTGTCTTGTTGACCGAATTTCAACCAGAAAACGGCCCGTGTTGCTAGATGGCTCTGTTTTTGGCGGACCTACTTTCAACAGTTTTAAATAATTTAGGTATATTTCAATACTTCTTATAGTTGTTTTTTAACAAGACCTATGAAATAGTTTTGAGAAAGAAAGCTTCATTTTAATTACCCCGTGGAACTCTTACATTAAAAATATAATATTCTTCTTACCGAATAAAGTTTTACTAAGCTGCGAACAACGATTTAAATTTAGAGATAAAAAAGGTTTTTTATTATAAAAGAGTTTTGCAGTTGAACATTCCCATCTCTTAATCTTAATGGACGGTTATTAAGAAAGTTGAAATAAAGAATATTTTACCATTCCATTTCCTTAAATAAATTATTCTTATTTATACACGTTCATTTTTATCTGTAGTCAGTATTGGGCTCAATATTTCTTACATTTAATTTACATACAATTTACAAAACTAATTAATGAATTGAGATAATCCACTTTATAATATTTTTAAATTACTTAATTGCCCAATAGTGGCCAACTGGGGGCAGTTATTTTAGTGCTGTTTGAGGGACAAGATCAACAAAATTAGTAGATAATATGGAATCAAAACCAAATAATCTTATAGCATGAACCTAGTCACGAGTCCCATGGGTGTATTAAAATCATGTCCCCGTTACTATGTATTATTTAAGCAAATTTATTATAACGAAACATCATTACACGACATTTAAGTAAAAGCCGTCTTATTAAAGATTCCGTCTTAAACTTGCGGATTAAATTATCATTATCTAAATAATGTTATAAAAGCCAAGAGAGGCCACTAATTAAATAATAATGTTTATTGAATTTATGAAAGCGTTCTTTTACATTACTCTTGTAACTAAAAATAACGTCCGGCAAACTCACCTTGAATAAAATTTACACCGTGGCATAAATTTTCCGCGTTCTTAGGGTATTTTAACCAGAAAACTTCATTAAAAAAACTTTTAACTCACAAAAACTGTGCAAATGAATCCGGCGAGGATATCTCCCAATTAGTTTTGTTATAAAGTGTTTTAGCCACTTTGGTGTTGAAATGGTCGGAGTGGCGCACGAGCTGGCGTTTCACCGGAAATTCACGCTTCCACTCGGTTTACTACCATCAGCAACCTCCGTTGGGAGCTTTAATTCATGTTTAGAGCACTGTAGTAACAATCTCACATATAAATCACCCGGTTTTAGGGTTGCTTACCCCATTTATTATTGTTATCATAATTGGCAGTTTCGAGAAATTTGCAGGAACCGGTGAGCCCAAAATCATTTCGCTTGTCCCCTAGGTAACGGTAGGTATAACTCGTTTTGTCCCATGGCAGAAAAAGGAGATTGCGTGATGTCGAAACGTAGGGAGAAATTTATGAATGTTCGATTTATATAAACGTACTTTCTTCTATGTAATACAAATAAGAATAAACATTACTAGTAGTTAAATTACCCGTATATTGTGGGTTTGTAGAAGCGCGTATGATAATTGAGTGAGGAACGCTTAAAATAATTTTCATAAAATGTTATAGTCAAAAATATTTTATTCCCAAATGGTCGGGCAATATCATTAAAGAAAAAATCATAAAAAGTAGCAAAAAACTTACTAAAAACTTTCAACTACAATTAAAACTCAAAACAAAAAGAAATCCAAACTATTTTATATAACAAGGAATGGCGTCGGGGAAAACCTGCCGACGAATAAATGTGTTAAGCCCGGCACGTTGGAAGATTTTATTGCAAATGTCACGAAGCAATTTATATGGGAGGAAAGAATTAAAGGATTTCCCTCGCGGCCAGTCTAAACTGACCCATATTACTTTCATACCAACCTTTTGTTGGGATCAATATCAAACTAATATTAGAAAAGTAAGCTATGGGTTTTGTCAACATAACTACGTATTGTTTAATATTTACCGTTAGTTGAAATATTGATACATAATTCGTATTGGATATAACATTGTAGTAAATAGAATCTCAATTTATAGAAATATCATTTTCAGTTAAAGCTTTGTAACGCAGGTAACAGAAAACATTTTCGTAATACCGTCAAAAAAGATTTGAAATACACATATTCTTGACTTCTATGATTGACCTAATACCATAATCATATCCTCCAACTTGTATGTTTGGCTTCAATCCGTCATATAAGATAAAGTCCAAAGCTAGTTTACTTCATTTCTACAACGCGTAAACGCTTTCAACGTCAGCTGTACAAAGCAAGGGTGCTCCGGATGCAAGTGATGACCTGACAGATATCTATTAATTATTATGTATTGCGCAGTAGAGTTGGACAAATTCGAAAACATTACGAGGAAGACGCCGCATTTTTCAAAGCATGAGTACCGAGCAGGTGTTCAGATACACAACGGTTTGAGTGCAGTACTTTGAACCTATATTGTTGCATTGAAAATATTTATCATACACATGTTTTTAAAACAACATATTCGTATTATGGTCGTGACAAGCACTTAAATAAAAGGTCGGAAATATATTCTTTATAAGTGACCATTCTTAATAAATATTTAATATTTACGAATTTTTATATTTATATACTGAACATTTCATTTAAATAATAAATTAAGAATGAATGAAGTGCTACGTTTTCATTAACCTATCAATTCAAATATTATACATAATTAATGAAGCTAAATTTATTAGCAGTCTCCTACAACATAATGAAATCAATTATTATTCATAATTACTTAAATAGCCAAAATAATACAATTCAGTTTATTTTATACAGAACCTGCAGCGTTAAAAATGTCGCTTTTATAGAGTATTTATGTTTCAAACAATTCAGAAAATATAAACCCAGTTTATATTCGTTAAAAAGGCATAATCACAGAGATCACGGGCTCAAAATGAAATCTTTGTAAAAGCAAGGCACATAAACAAGCAACGTGATACTGTAAAATATTGACGGTTCAAACACACAAAAGACAACGCCGGGGGCTTATGTGAACTGAGGGCGCGAACCTTCTGCGTTTAATTAACCGAAATGGCGGAATATGTGCCTAACACGAGGCAAATTATTCATATAATTCACAAACTTGAGACACGCCTGTACAGGGGATTAAGAATTCTGACGTGAATAAACTTCGTAGCACAATGGTAGCTTTGCTTAAACTGAAATGTATTTTTAGAATTGTTACGCTTTATCAATTTTGGACCATCATGGAAGTCTCATAAACTTTGAGATATTGAGATTGATTTGAGGTAAGGATGATTGATTTACGTAGACGTAGAACCTACTAATTTGTTTAAAAAGACTATCAATATCAATTTAACAGTTGATCGGATAATTATCATGGCTATTGACGGAACAGGAAATAGGCAAAAGTTTACGGACACACATTAACCAGTTCCTTATCTTAGGAGACGCAAACATTTTAGAACCTGGCTTAGGCTTTATCAGAGAACTCAAATGTTAATCTATATCATCCCACGTCAACCCATTGCTATATAGGCCTCCGCATTTGCATGCCACATTTTTTGGTCCTGTAATTAGTTTCGTGTAAGTAAATTAAGAGATCTAAATCTATCAGTACATTGCTATAGGCTGACAGTAATGAAGGTAAAACTTGATTAAGCGTTGGCCGTAATAAAGCAACTGTTATCCTTGGAAATAAAGCAATAATTAATGCATGAAACAACAGAACGGTTATCACAGAACGCTTTACAGCGGCTATAAAAGGGTTACGAGCGACTGGCGGCGATGTCTTCCGTGGTATTTTTCAACATACGCCCGCGTGTTAACGCTTGTTTGCGAAACACAAATAAAAGGCATATCACCAGGTACCTTCGGGAGAGCGCTTTGTGGATGAACAATGGACGGCATTACACGGGCTGGCGGAGTGAGGCGCGCCGTCGGGTACAATGCGCAATCACTCCTCGCCCGGCGGGTCGAGTTGGCCGGAACAGTGGTAAAACAGCACAGATAGCGCTGCAATTAAGAGCCAATTTCGTATCGCACCTCACATACGCTTGTTTACATATTTCTTCCGCGTAATGGAAAAACGCGATGGAATGTTTGATGTACGGATTATTGGGTTTGTTTTGACGCTTGACTCGTCACTGTTTTTTTAACAAAGTTTTCCTTTTTTCAATAACATGCTGGTTTTAATGCTATCATGAAGTAAAGTCTAATTCAACACGTATCCCGAGGCACAGAAAATGAGTGTTACTCATCAAGTTCTTTCGATTAAAATCTGTGAACCGCATTATAAAACAACATAATTATTCTGATTTGTCTTGCAATTCTTAAACAATTTTCTATTCACAAACCAATATTTATCGATTTTTGTTTTGTTTTTGTAATTAAACTTATTACTAGATATTTAGGTACTTATATTATGGGCAACTCTAAAGCACGTTCATCGTGAAGAAATTAAATAATTTAAGACTAACAATAACTAATAAAGTGCCGAAAATAACTCTTTTTCAAAGTAATTTCAATAATAAAAAAATAATATTCAGTAAAACAAATTAACCACATCAACATTGTTGTGAGTTATGAAATTTAGTTTATCGACTGAAATATTTTGAAAGCTACAATTAATAATTCCCATGATACGGTATCTATAAAATTTCTGTAACAGCAAAAAAATTCTAACAATATTTCACTGGAATATTTTATGTTATACGCGTACTATCCATTGTTTTCATTAGCTAAGTCACGCTTGTCACTTTGTAAATTTAGCCAGCGCTCAATAGCTTGTAGTTATCGGTCCGCTGGCTGTGACGTGCCGCCCACTAGCGTTTCACCATTACGTCCACCTAAACCAAATTGCCTAGCGCGTAGACTATTCCGGCCACTGGGTGCCATTTGCTCTACAAGCCCGTCAACATACGCACGTACAGAATTCCCATCAACATAAGCCCACACTCTCCTGTCAATACAAAGACGAAGTTGCTACTTCAAATGCATTTCGCATTGTCGCTATCCCAACTTTGACAATAGTATGGATTCAACAAACTTCTGCACCGCAATTCACGCTGGGATTGTTTTGTAACTTGAAAATTTGTGGACACGTTGTTAATGGAATTTAGAAATTAGTTTTTCGTTCGAGAAATCCTATATTTGTTCTAGTCTATATCTACAGTTGCTAAAGTTCAATTTATGTTAATTGTCTTGGTTCTTGGTATTTCTGGCACAGTTCTTTGGGGATGTTAGCTAAAGTTTATCCATTGAAATTCGGAACCGCAGCTATTAATATACATTATACCCTCCCGAAGAAGGAGTATTTTCTAAATAGTCACTGAATATATAGTATTAAACAACATGAATACCACGAATATTTATACAATATTATTAAATCAATTATATAACAAACTAAAGCCACATAAAATGTGTTTCTACTCACCCAAAGTGTAAGACAATCAGGGTTAATGCCAAGCTTTGTCGGCAGGTGAGTACGGTCTCTAAGCTAGTTGTCAGGGTGGACTGACAATGCTCGCACCAAGCGCCCGTCAAGCCAAACACTTCAAGACATTCAGTAATAAATATAGCCATAATAATATTAAGACTGAGCCAAAATGTTACAATTCTAAATTAATTCATTCTCAAATTAGAAGGTAATATTAAGAAAATGCTTATGATTCCAAATTAAACAAGCCAATATTAGACTATATTTTAATCATAACTTTGCCAAAACATAGAAAGATATTACAATATTATATAAAAAAGTATTAAAAAATATATATTCTAATAATAATATTAATAAAATATACAACAAATGAAACGAGTATGTCCAAAAATGCTCCAGTGGGAAAGACTGTCAATTTCTTTATTTTCGATCACGCACCGCGAAATTGGTACAATGACGAGATAAAATACGTGTGCACCTAACAGCAGTTATTCCAAGCTCTGTTAAATAAGAACTGAAAAACGATAACTCGCAATATAGGCATTTCAATGATTTTTTGAAGTTAAAGTTTGTTTTAAAGTTTGACTGTCTCGGTGGCGTACTTGTACCGCGGTACGACTACAAAGCTGAGATCTCGGGTTCGAATCCCGGGTCGGGCAAAGTGATATGGGTTTTTCTATTCATTATCAGCCCGGAGTCAGAAATTTCCGCCCGATATGGCGATAGGCTCTCCCCCTATCACATCATGGGACGGAACATACAAGGCGAAATGTGGGTGTCCTGGTGGCGCCTCTGCCTACCCCTTCTGGGATAAAGGCGTGCTTTTATGTATGTATGGTACTTACTATACAGTAAGCTCAACTACTTACTAGTTTCACGATTGTGTGATTTTACGATTGTGTATTATTTTAATATTAGATTATAATAATAGATTTGTAATTTAGTTAGGTATCAGTGTACGTGTACTTTAATGAACAAACAGAGGTTTTTCTATTCTATTTTATTGTAATTTCAGTATGTTAACTGGCTTTGCTTGGGAAACCAGCGTGCTAAAACGAAGTAATATTGAAGACATAACGCGTACAGCCGTAATACAATAAGTAAGCTTTTACTTTTTTCATATATGTATGTAAAGTTTGAACTTTAGCAAAAAAACGTTTAAGAAAAGAATAGAGAAAAAGAGCAGGGTAAATTTCAATCATGTAAATTATACAAAGCCGTAAAATTTACAAACGGTAGATGGCGTAAACTTTTTAACTCAACCTCTATGTCTCAATATATTATTAACTTTTGCACTTTATTCAACTTGTTGTTCCCAAGCCCGTTCTTAGAGCTAATATTCCCTGGCTGACCTTATAAACTGGAATGTTGGCCTCCCTTTCATTACTTAGATAATTTGACTTAAGTCTAATAAATCCTCTTTACGATATACGTACGGAACGCTGCCCGTAATTTTTATATTAGGAGCAATATCTTTTTATGTATTTGGGCAGATGACGGGCAGACTTGATCTTCAGGATCTTTGGAATCCTTATAACAACAGCCTGCTTGTTAATTTTGCCATTTTTGTCTAAATACTGTAAAATACCTATATATTGCCACCAATTAGCGTATTGGCTCCAGTCTTGATACTACATTTTTTAAATAGATTATAGGGGCAACGCATATTAGAAATAATCGGTGGGAATTATATTATAGTTATTCTTATCATACACTAGTTCTGAGACACGCATGATTTATAACAACAACAATCCTAATTTAGAAATCTGAATTCATTTTAAATATTTTAAATTCGCCCTTGCTAAAACTGTACCACAAGCAGTAGGAAATCAAATCACACCATGTATGTAATTTGAAATTCCATTAGCCTTGCTTCCGTCTCCGCATATCTGAATATTTACTGGAAGCACGATACATTACGTTGCATACGTAACATCAAATGTGATGGGGTAGTTACACCACCTTTATGGCTTTTGAAATCATAATGCCTCGCCTTAAGTAGATATAAAACTGTCATTTACGAAATACATATCGACCAGTCTTCAAAGTGGACACAATTACATAATATTGAACAAATTAATATTTACTATCCCGACTAGTCGATTCTTAATCAATACGTAATTACGGCTTAATTGGTTTAAATGTTGAATATATTGTTAATGAGAACGATATCTGGCTATGCTTAATTAAGGGCTGTTACCAATAGTGGACTTCATGTGGCTGAAGATGGTGATAATGCTATGTAATACTTATATTATTATTATTAAAATACTTTCAATTGTGAATTGGATATTAGCACCACTTTGTTAGCACCACTTTGTTACGTTAAATACGGGGCATTTCACGTGAAGCGGACAGCAAAAAAAAAGTGAGGTTTCAGAATTCGTTCATGTTCTGTTTTTCTGTACTCCTGGAGGATATGAACGTGAACACGAAATATTTTTTTTGTATGTGGTATAGTTATTGAGTTATTGGTGTTGAAAGAATTGGAAAAATTAGTCAAAGGGTTTTTTGGAGGTGATTTTTTTAATTGAAGAAATTAACAATAAAATACTATTTATATCAGGTTATGTAGTTAAAATATAGTTCTTTATTATTTCTAATCGAGATTTGAAATTACTATTTTTTTTCTTATATTAAACCGGAAGTAAATGTTTCTAATCAGAATTTGAATAACTTGGCATATAAAAATTTTAATTATTTTTGTTGTAAAATAAAGCTAATAATATATTAATTTTACATTAAAAGTTGTAGAATGTTATCTTTTTAAGTTTAGGAGATACATGAGTAAAAGTACATAGATGCCGCACTGAGCGTGGTACCAGACGCTCACTTAGGTCGCCCAGTCAGCGTCTATCTGCCTTATTCATAGACGGATTTTATTTAGTTATCAAACGAATGTTTTGTCCCTTTCGAAATAGTTTAGAATTCAGTTTGAGCGACGAACACAAAACATTCGATAAGTAAAATAGGTTTTTAATCTGTCTATGAATAACGCCGCATAAGTTATACACATATAAATTAATTTATAAAATCGCTTTTATATCGTCTATATAGGCAATCATATTGTCATGTATGAATCCCACAGAGGTAGGTAGAAACAAATTTGGCTAGCATGGGTTTAAATATAATATTTGAACTGGCTCGGCGTAATATTAAATTTAAAAAAATGAGGATATATTGAAATAAAACTATTTTATACGGATTTTATCGCGATTTGGTTTAATTTTTACATTTTTTAACTTCCCGACGTTTCGATTACTTTACAGCTTTCATGGTCACGGGTCAGTCTGTCCCGTGACCATGAAAGCTGTAAAGTAATCGAAACGTCGGGAAGTTAAAAAATGTAAAAATTAAACCAAATCGCGATAAAATCCGTATAAAATAGTTTTATTTCAATGTGTAACATTCGCGTAAATCTAAGAAACCATAATGAGGATATATTTTTAATTATGAATTTTATAACGAATAAAACAAATATGATACACATTATTAAAGATTACATATATACATAAACTCACGCCTATGTCCCATTGGGGTAGGCAGAGACTATTGAGCGCCAAGTACTACGGTCCTGACATACCTATTTCACTTCATCTACTGTCATTAATCTTTGCATACACGCTCGTCGGTTTCGAGGACTAAAGATTAGACTACACATTTTTTAAAATTAATATTACGCCTAGCCAGTTCAAATATATTTAAACCCATGCTAGCCAAATCTGTTTCTGCTTACCTCTGTGGGATTCATACATGACAATATGATTGCCTATATAGACGATATAAAAGCGATTTTATAAATTAATTTATATGTGTATAACTTATGCGACGTTATTCATAGACACATTAAAAACCTATTTTCGAAAGGGACAAAACATTCGTTTGATAACTAAATAAAATCCGTCTATGAATAAGGCAGATAGACGCTGACTGGGCGACCTAAGTGAGCGTCTGGTACCACGCTCAGTGCGGCATCTATGTACTTTTACTCATGTATCTCCTAAACTTAAAAAGATAACATTCTACAACTTTTAATGTAAAATTAATATATTATTAGCTTTATTTTACAACAAAAATAATTAAAATTTTTATATGCCAAGTTATTCAAATTCTGATTAGAAACATTTACTTCCGGTTTAATATAAGAAAAAAAATAGTAATTTCAAATCTCGATTAGAAATAATAAAGAACTATATTTTAACTACATAACCTGATATAAATAGTATTTTATTGTTAATTTCTTCAATTAAAAAAATCACCTCCAAAAAACCCTTTGACTAATTTTTCCAATTCTTTCAACACCAATAACTCAATAACTATACCACATACAAAAAAAATATTTCGTGTTCACGTTCATATCCTCCAGGAGTACAGATAAACAGAACATGAACGAATTCTGAAACCTCACTTTTTTTTTGCTGTCCGCTTCACGTGAAATGCCCCCGTAACTCGGTTTATATTCCAAAGACTGCCAACGAAACAATGTCCCATATTAATAGTTTCATTTTCAATCCAAGTAATCAATGAAAAATTAATGTTCTCTGAACTGAAATATTTGTTGGAACAAAGCTGGGCTTTGTTGGTCGAATGTCAGTGGGCATTCGACCAACAGCGGAGCGCAACAGGTGCAGTTCTTAGATCTGCAAATTCTGTATCACAATAGGGAGAGAACAATAACATAACAAAACAGTTTTTATGTCCATGTCTCTTTGTTAATTCCTGTATATTTATTATAAAATGTAAATCATTGTTCATCAGGAATTCTACTAAATTACTTGGTTTAATTATAATTATTCGTTACAAATTAATAGTACACTACTTCAAATAGTTAGTCATTTGTGGCCAAAGCTTAAACCCGAATTCCCCAATTTAGCCGTCTAGTTTTCACCCAACTGAGTGAAAGCTAATAGCCACTATAACGAGTACTGCGGTAGAAATGCTAGCTGTGAAACGGAAGGTTACGACTTAGATCTTAAAATAGTGATGTATACATGTATTTGAGTGATTGGCATAAATAATATACTCGTACTTGCTTCGGATACATGTTTTGTGTGACCACAAAAGCCCCGTTATTTTATTAGTGCAAGTTGCGGTAAGGAAGTGACGAATACGGAAGTGCGAAGTCTCCTGGGTGAATTTATTTTGTTTAGAATAAATGCATTAATCGTCAATTCAAATAACTCAATCCAATTTTTGTTTGTTTATACTAATTTTGCCGTATAACAGAATACTTATTTTTTTCTGTGATTAAATATCATTTCATCAATCAATTAACGATTTTAATAATATTATTATAGATTGATATTATAATAGATTGATCCTAATAAAGAACATCAGAAATACATTTCCAGATATCAAAGAAGGCAGCCTCCAATTTCTTAATTGACTCTTAAAGCATTTCCTTCAAAGAACTTTCCTGTTGTATTACACGGTATATAATAGGATTTCAAAAGGTATCTTTACCGACTTTGTCTCCACCGAAGCAAATAATAACTCCCTTATCATTGCGATCCTGCGAAGTAAATCACAAGTCGGTTGATATTTCTACTTTTGACATGCCTGACGGAGACATTTTCATTAAAATAAATTACAATGGCATCCAAAAAGTAACATTTGTTCTTCGCAGAGACGATCGTATGAAAAAAAATAACAATCTAACATGTCAGATGTTCTGGAAAATTATTAAAATATTAATCTTGTCCTTTTCGGGGAGAACGCTATTTAAGAGTTGCCTGAGGCATAAAGCGTTATACTTTTACAATGTTGGCTTCATGGTCATGTTTCTGATAAATGGTGAACATCTCTTTTCTTGTCCGCAAAGACGAGCAAAGCAAAATATATTTCTGCGCGTTTATGTGTAATCGGGACCAAATTTTTGTTATAGTGAACCATGTTCATATAATATCAGGTGAACCACTTTATATCAAATATTTTGTTTATCTAAATTGACAATATTTTCTCCCCCGACGCGAAAAAGTCAAGACTAATTTCAATAAAAGTATTAGTACGAAGTGGCTTTAAGACTGGTCGCAACATGGGCTGATTTTATTAAGGAATAAACTTTAGCTTCAGCGCTACGTTATTCAATTACGACCCAGAAAAAATATTGAAGAAGATTGCAAGAAAGATGGCTTTACTCAATGATCTGAGGCCGTTAACCTTTGTGAATAGAATCTAAACCACGAATTTAGTAGTAGGGAAATGTGGGCGAAGAAACTTTTTTCTGAAGCAGAAAGCCTATTATATAAATTCATTTTTCTTCACAAGAGAAGCATTAAAGCCAGGAACGCGCACGATTGAATAAGTTCACTGACAGTGATCATGAACACCAATAGCATTTAAAGACTTGTAGAGACGTTATCTGACTTTGAAAATAGAAAGAGGCAGAATGCAACCTTACATTTAACTTGATTTTGTAATGTTTTTACATTATTTGTCACCTTACACCTGGCAGCACAAATATTATGCAGATAAATAAACTTAATGTTCGCCAATCGTAGGTGGAAACGATGCAGTTCTACCCCTTTGAGAATACAGGATACGTATGTATGTAAATAATATATTCAAAATACCGAACACTATACTGTTTCCATTCGTTTATTTTATTTTTGACAGTTCACGCCTATAAAGTACGACATTACAGTAGAACAATATTTTGAAATAAAAGTAGATACTTTCTTGACGGGTAACGCCCACTTAGAGTTGTGCCATTCGTAACGAATGACCACAGATAACAAAAACGATTTTGAATAGAATCAATCAATCGGAATCATTTGAAATAAAATTACATTAAAATGCTAATGAAAACAGTTAAACGTAATATAGTACCCAATATTAGGATCGAATGTATTTGCTGCAAATTAATTAATATGAATAAAGGTATACGTATTGAAGTGACTTTTAATAAGAGTTTAATTTAAAATAATTACAATGATTACAACGAAAATAAATGTTTAGTACCTACTTGTAATAAACAGTTAAACCATGTTGGAATTCATAGTACTTTAAGGATTAAATAATTAAAACAACTAAAAGGTAATTTGTTAATATTTTTATTTATAAACAATCGTCTGTTTCGTCGGAAAATGGCGGCGCGCGTCACCTGTCTGCCCAGTGTTGCCGTTTCACAATTTGTTTTTAACAACATTACTATTGCCGACGGAAGTGATAAGAATATTAACTTAACATGAGTAAATGGTTTATTTTAATATAATTATTAAATCAAGTAACTTAAATATCCCTGAAGTTTTATAAAACAATGCATGGAGCAAAAAATAAAATATGTATTAAATCGATTAAAACTTGTTCAAAAATAAAATCGTTTGTTATAAAAAATTGATTCGATAACGCATCAGGCCATCACTATTTGATTCAGTACTCGATGTGTCAAAAATAAAATAAACGAATGGAAACAGTATAGCACAACACATGACCTAACCAATCGGGATTATGACATCTCTTTGGTAAGCAGCGAAACACGTTAATCAAAAACAAACACAGATTTTGCGCGACGAAGCAATAGTTACTGCTGATTTATGAGAGCGTTGTCGCAGTCTAAACAGAGGATTTGTGCGCGCGTGGCTCGCGCAAACATAATCATTTACCTTGTTACTGCCGGCGCCGAGGTAGTTAACAGTTTGGTATCGACAATATTGCAATATCGGAATATTGCATCGTGTCTCCCGCTGCGCTGCCGTCTAAATTGTTCTGTGCTATTTGCGATTGGATTTTGCCTTAAATTTTGTAAAGCTTTAGTAATAAGTGATATACCAATCTAATTTTTCTGATGTATATTAATTGATTGGTATGATTGGTTGTACAATTTGTTAAAACTCTTCGTTTCATCGATTTCTATTCCATTTTACCCTACATCGCCACCTTAGGTAGCACCAGTAGAGCATACAGGCATTATGTAAACAACTTTATTAATTGCAGAAAATGCAAATTTAAAAAAACTTGGAATAATTAAGAACGAGATTAAAAACACAATAAATGTTCCAAGAAGCTGAAAAAAAGACGTATAAACTATAAATTGAAACTAGCTGGCAATGTAGTGCCTACAGATCAGAATAGTAATAAAAAGTATGGTATTTTATGAATGTTGAAACTAGTCAAAACACAATTTATCATAAAATACTTGATATTTCGGGAATGTATAATTCAAATCTAAGCTACAGTTTATCTAAGACCTTAATAGAATATTTGTAGTATCTGAAAATACCTACCTAGAAGTTAATTGTGGTTGGTTATTTTTATCCGTTATCTATTTACGTGACGGTCACGGCAAATGTACATTGTACATATTATCCACATGAAGAAATATAATAATTAGAAACTATTACATTTCAAATTCTGCTAACGCTTGATGAATAATGTTCCTTCATCAAAAAATATATTTGATAAGTTGTTTATTTTTCGCTTTTTTCGCCCCGCTTATTGGTTTTATAGATTTTTTTCTGTAGGATGGCTGGATTGTGAACAAATGTCTAGCCTTCCTGACGGTTATGTATTCATTCCAGGGCTTAGAAAAAGGGTACTATAATTACAATGCGTATTCAATTTGTTTGTACATACATACATACATAAACTCACGCCTTTTTCCGCGAAGGGGTAGGCAGAGGCGCCACTAGGACACCCACATTTCGCCTTGCATGTTCCGTCCCATGATGTGATAGGGGGCGAGCCTATCGCCATATCGGGCACAAATTCCTGACTCCGGGCTGATAATGAATAGAAAAATCCAATATCACTTAGCCCGACCCGGGATTCGAACCCGAGACCTCAGCTTTGTAACCGTACCGTAATACAACTACGCCACCGAGGCAATTTGTTTGTGTTGTGCTCAATTCGACAGCCTCCGTGGCGCAGTTGGTTAGACCCGGCTGTAAAAGAAGGGGCCGCGGGTTCGATTCCTGCACCCCCGATTATTCCCTTCACCGATATTTTTATTTTACCAAAATGGCAAATCATATTCTGTAGAGAAGCCGACTTACCAATTACCCGATGTGAAACAGAATCTATTACCGCGTGTGAACGGCATTCATAATATCTTGAGGCAATATTAGTGGCGCTCGGTAAGACGTCTTGAAAGGATGCCAAGTCATCAATATTTATTCGAGACGCAAATACCCAGCTCGATCGGATAACGAACACTTTACACTGTAACGAGCAACAGGTGACAGCCCTGGGTTTTTATCATCCCGACACTATTGTCAAGGATCACCAATAATCCAGGCCGAACGCCAGATAATTTTAGTTCGTTCAGCGTTGGGACAGTTTAATTCCGACAGATGTTTGTTTTCGTGTTGCATTTATACGTATATCCACTATTTTTATTAAGATTATCTCTTTCCCGTATCAAGCATTTTACCGATATGTCTTCTTTTAAATTTTAACCACAGAGAAACGACTGAATATAAACTTTTGAAATATATTGTACATCTATAATCTTGGCTACATTGATCAGTCGATTCGATCAAGGTCATTTCACTTTCAAATAGGAAATTTACGCAAGGGAATATTTTTGCTTCTGTATTTACATCGCTGAATGCAAAGACTGAAAGTGGAAAGCCGTGCAGCCCGCCAGCCATTCCATCCTCCATCTTTAAGAGCGCTTAAGGGTGACACGACCAGTTGTCATCATGTCCTCTACTTGCTCTTCTGATGCATCCACAACAATAAGACTTGACAATAAATACCGAGATTAAACATTTTACTCTCTAAACAATTGCATACAAATAGGTATTAATTTATTTACCAGCAACTGTGAATGCAGCGTTGTTGGGTAAGCTGTTATTAAAAAGTACAAAGAAAACACGTTAAGCATTTCCCTTCATATGGAGTCAAAGCCGGGGCCAAACAATGGGCGGGCGGTACGTGTCGGCTCGTTACCGCGCACCGTGCCCCGTATAATTGAATAAAGGGACAATGCACTCCTCAAAAATGAATGTGTGGAAATGGCGCATTTTCATTCTTTAATTAGTAGGTTTCGCGTCATTATTACTCGCGTCACAAGTTCAGCAATTAGGGCGAATGAGATGGTGGAAAGCGCCTTTATGTATAAATATAATTATAGTACTGGTTACTGCTTGTCTTGTAAACTGATTGACCGTTGTCTTTTTAAAAAACATCGTTAAGAGTAAGAAACTGAGGGATCTCGTATAAGCCTTAGCAACAAGTTGCAAAATGGAAGGTCTTTAATTCTTCCCATCTAGAGACAATGCCAAATATGAAAAAGTACTTTTGCCACTATTATAGACACAAAATATACCTCCGTTGGTCATATAACGGATTCTATTAGAATAACTGAAAATAATGATTGCCCGCTATCCTACAAAATCGATGCAAAAGTTCCCTCTTTAATACGAAGTCACAGAACTCCATCCGAATTAAAACATTAAAAACGCTTCATTGCGACAGCGGAATTAAAATGGAATCATTCGAAGACTACACGTAACAATTAAGCATGCCAAAGTGAACGCACTGAAAGGCTCTTTGTCGTGAATTTTTAACAACCGGCATAAAAGCGGTGTAAAGCGCGCATTCTACTATTCCACTTGACACGATAACGAGACTTTATGTAGTGGAATACAGGCCTACGCTTTGACACAACTATCAGAGCTGTCTACCAAATAAAAAAATGTGTTTTGTTTTAATAGTATTGGAGACAATAATTAAGCTAATGAGTTATCTGAGGAAATACAATTACCGCCGTTCATAAACAGCCATATATTATATAGACGATTATTTCCTATCATATCATACAATGTATATTCTGAAATATCATTATTTTTTTAGTATGCGAAACAAGAAAAACGTAACGAATATGATCAACATGACAGTCGGATCAAATGAAAATAATAATTCAAAGGCAAATGGTATGTATGTAAGTGAAATAAAAAAAGACAAACATAGGACCCTAACTTTAGACTGATTGAAAGATGTTAATTTCATTTTATGCAAATCTATTCAAACGAAACATCATCACTAATTACGCGATAAGCTCCTATAAATATTAAATATCAAAGTACGACCCAGAAAACCGCAACAGACTGATTGAATTAAAGTCAACCTCATTAAATATTAATGAATTTAACGCTCAAATTACTACAATTACACAAATATACGTTGTTTACTTTCATCGTATTTATTATGTAAATAAAATGTAAAGTGCGTAAACAAAAGGCCTCTATTATTGGCGTGATTACAGCGACACCACAAAAGCCACCGCCGTCGCAATGCCGCTCAATGTTCGTATCCGATGAATATTCAGCGAAATTAATTTCCAAATGAGATCGTGTTTTGTCTCTTAGTAATCACACGCTATTGTCAAGAATGTAAACATGCGTCGGTATGGAATCCCATTCGCATAGGATTAGGTTATGTTAACAATGAAATTATATTATACGAATCTGTGTTTATAATCTAATACGCAATTTTGTAGGATCCCAAACATTAAGCGGTTGACAACGTTTCTGAGTAAAGTAAAGCATAACAACTTCCGGCAGTAATTGTGGAGCTGTGTTGGCCGTGAGTTTGATATTAGCACAAAAGAAATGTATGTGTATTTAAAAAAAATATAATTACAAAATATTTTGATTTTGTCTATATTTTTGGGACTAAAAATTCCCTGGTAATTGCCACAACAATTGTTATTCAAATATTATGCTCGTAGAAAAAATTAAAAACAACGGAACGGATTTCATATATAATCGGAAAAATATAAATTTCAGTCACGATTGTTCCCGGACTAATTAAAACTTTTAATCATTCGGACTTAACCATCCAATTAAGTATTCGTTGAAATAACGCGGAGTCCTTCCCTAATCTTCGATAATAAAAAAACTTACGTTACTGAACCCTTCTGTGTAAATACACGTTGAAATATGGATAAACCGGGATAAGATATAAATAGAAATATCTCTTCTCGACTTTCTGTTCAATGGCTTATAAAAATGCAAACAATGATTCTCGATTTGGTAATATATCGTCGGCGATCAAAACTCAACAGTAAATGTTACTTCATATCATAATATTAAATTTCAAGTAAAAAAATTACACACGTAACAGATCTAATGTACTCGAATATGATGTGAATTTAACGATTGTGATAAAATTACAAGTCCAACATGTCCATTCTCTTGTACTCTCTTTAATCTTTATATTAAAATGATTCAAAATACGTCTAGACTACCCGTACAATGTTTTTTTTGTGACAAGACCAATTCTAAAAGTTTGTTATCGTTATATTAATCTTGATAAGTGATGCACTGCCAAAATACATTCCTGTAACTGGCGAAATTGTCATATCCTGAAAGACCATCTGCGCCCTTAAGTGTAAATGTATAACAAGAATATGATGGAGTAAAAGCATCTAATCTTTGATAAAATATTCACGAATAATTTCTGCGCCCTTATAAAAGACAAATTCATTAAATTCCGCCGAATTACGTTTTAAATGTATCCCTAGGTGCTCATTTATTAAAATTAATTCTTACCTTCAAATTTTATGTCCTCTCGCTCGCTCCGACTTTAAATTCTGGAAAGATTAAAAGAATTTTAAAACTCATTTATTTTGACTTGGGTTTTTAAATGTAACAGCGAAATACAGCGATGAAAATATTGTATTTATTTATAATACGAGTAAGTCTTAAATTTTAACATCTAAATCTTTTAAATATTTTTATGAATAAGATCTTAGGGCTACATATTATTAAAGTTATCAAAACCGCTGCCTCCTAACCTGCCAAATAACAATAATCGAAGCAAATACGGAAAGCGTTGTTAATAATGGAAAAGCCAACATAGTCGATGCGCAGGTTTTAAAGAAAATTAATCACCGTAATTATTTACAGATTTGGGCAAACAAATAACTATTATTTAGTTTTATAACGTAATATACTTGTGCATTATTCAAAAAGTGTTGGCTTCAAACAGGCGAATCCAACATGAAAATCATTACGAAACGTATAAAAACATGACATTCCGACCCGTCGCGAATGTAAATGTAAAACACAAAAGTACTCTATATACAATTCTGGTTCTTGTTCTTTCTATCATAATAACGTAATGTTTGGTGCTGCGAATTTGAAACATACCTGGTTTTCCGCACAAAGGATGGATTTCAAGTAACAGTAATTAATTAGAGGCATGTCATGATACCTACCTGGGTGATACACGTCAACTCTATATTTAGCACGTATAATATTTCAGGTACATTCGGAAATTCTAGTCAGGCTAATTTTAGTTTTAATGTTCATAAATTTTTATTGAGTTTGGACATCACTATTCAGTGTGTATGTATGTAAGGGCTATGAATTGTGAGTTCCTGAGTTCGACTTCCAAATTGCGCAATAGAATTAAAACAAGTTTGCATTGTAAATCTGATATCAAATACCCGAGACTGGATACGAAAGTACAAGTAACACACGTGCTGCTGTCGTTTTTATGACTTCGTAAATATATTTTTCCATATAATAAATAAATAAATCAATACTCCAAATAGTCACTGTTACTTCTGAGCCTACATTAAGATCAATTAAGTCTTGTGGCGTGGGTATCAGAAACTAGTAGAGACTTTTCGGTCTCAAAAACACCCAGACCCGAGACAAATATAAGTGGAACTCACAAACATTTGTCCGGTGCGGGAACTCGTTTCATACCCGGTGTCCAACTAACTACGCCACGGAGGCTGTCAAAATACCAATATACATTTGGTGACACGCATAACTTCATCAGTATGGTAGTAGCACTTTACCATCAGATGTGTATAGGTGTGTAACTTAATACAAATAAAAGGTTTAAGCAAAACAGAGTGAACTCTATCCGTTTACTTTTTCCTAGCGGAGACCTCACCACCACCGCTCAACAAACTTGGCAACGAAACTAAATTTAATTAAATAGACTTGAGTGGAAGTATAATTAAAAAGAGAAACGTAGCACTGGCTTGTATTGCAATGTTTGTGCTCCACGCAAACTACGCGGAAGCGGCAAACATATCGAAGTGAATAACTTCATGTAAACACTCTTTCAGTAGTCTCTATTATTTAACTATCCAGATTTATTTTGTTATTTTATGAATTTTATTAGTTGTTTTTAGGTACCTGAATATATCGTATAAAATAAATATGAATGCATTAAATAATTATTTTATTACAATACTTAAAATTATATAACTACTTATATTATATACTTCATACGTGTTTTGAATGTACGCACTTTTAAGTGATAAATCTTTGGTGTAAACTCCCCAATATAAATACTAAATAAAACTAAAAATCTTCACCCACAACTGGAGTCCTTGCATAGAAAATAATTTATTATGCTGAAACATTCAAGCCCTTTTATTAAACCCTGATTATTTTATACGGAGCGTGAAGAAGCAGTTATGCCGACCAGTATCTTTGTGTCGAATGTTACATGAAATTAGTCGGCAGTCAGTGAAGACACTTTATTTATAAATAAAAAATAATAAACCGTCTTCAACATTTTGATACAAAGAGAGAAATAAAACAAATCTTTTCATTAGTCTAGAATACCTAAATAATAAATATGCAAACATATTTTGAGGTCGGTGCCAGTTGGGTTACTATGAGGTATATAACATCACGGTAAGAACAATGCGGGTAAAGCTGTAGTGCATCGCAAGCCCAAATGTTAAGGCTGACATACATACATGGCAGACGTGTTCAGAACCTGGTATAGACTAACAAATCCAAAAATGTTAGATAGCACACAATATTACTGTATGTATGTAGAAACATACAGGTCGAATTAATATTCTCCTTTTTTTGAAGTCGATTAAAAATCTTAAATAGATAGGAATTAGTAGTGTATGTAAATTTACTTTATAATCAACAATTTTATATACAGGATATATCAAGACCGCGACCGAAAACGAAGCCAGGTGGTAGTTATAGCGGCTACAGACACAATACAACTAAAAATTTTGCAAAATAAGCGACGGATTGTTTTTTAATTTTTTTTAAAAATCATGGTTTTTGAGGGGTAAATACCTAGTTTTTGCAAAAATAGTAATTTAAACCCTTACGTACCATTGCGTGTTTAAAAATTAAGCGATGTACGTCATTATTTTAGAAAAACTATGTTTAATCACTCAAACACGACGATATGTAAAAAATACCAAAAAAATAACTGACGATTTTTTTTGTAAAATTTTTACTTGCATTGTGTTTGATATCACTAATACTACCTCCTGACTTCGTTTTCGGTCGCGGTCTTGATATACCCTGTATATTAGACCCTGGAGTAGAAATACAATGTGTCGTTTCATAAAATCATGCATTTTCATTAAAATACCACAGTAATTTTTATAAATGAGCGATGAGTGCCCTTCAATGAGTTATCATGGTAACGTCACGCAATATACTGCTTTCAACACGAGTAAAGGATTAATGGATTTTTGATTAAGTCGTACACAGTGGTTCTTTCTAAGTAATTTGGACCGAAAACGATTCAGAGTTATGTGTGTATTGTTAAGCATCATGCGCTATAACGGTGAAGGAAAACATCGTGAGGAAACCTGCATACCATAGCGATTTGTAACAATTTCTATGGTATGTAAAGCCCGCCAACCCACACTAGGCCACCGTGGTGGATTATATGGTTTAACCCATCTCAATCGTACTCTCAATTGTAAAGGGGACCCGTACTGGGACGTACATATATAGGCTGGTACATACATACAAAGGATTTCAATTGCCTATCCACACACCAATCCATAAATCACCTTTATGTCTAAACATATTCCTCCAATTTCTGTATAGCTGGGTGAAAAATAAAAACCCACAAATATCTCACTTATAATACTGTAAACACAGCTTCGCGATGAAAAAACATGGCCCCAAAGCGAAAGGATAATTCGACAAACTGCCTCTATTCCCAACACTCGCCCCAGAGACTAAGATATCAATTTCATTGGATACGTATTTGTTCAATAGCTCGCGTTCAATTGTACAGCTTTTACCGGCCTTTATCCTTTTAAGTCATTTGTTCCGAATCACTTACTGAAATATTGCCTTTCTGTTCTACCCCTTCCATTATATTGACACTTTGAACGACATTTTTACAAATATGCCATTTGTAACAATATGATACATTGTCATATAATGGAATTTTATTACTGGTGGTAGGTCTCTCATATGTGAGAGGCCTCCTGAATAGGTATCACCGTAATATCTAATTTTTATAAGGCACATTATTTGCACGAGTCTGTTTTTTTAATAGTCGACGTCAAGCACCAGGCCGGATGAAAAATCCTGAACCAATAATATCAACCAAACATGTCAAATAGTCTATTCTAAACTATTACACTTACGTGACAAATAATCATTACCGTTTATAATTACTTCCGTTTGTAACAAAACAACTTCGACTAAACGATTGAATAAAAACAATCGGATAAAAACTACCCCGGAACTTTTTAAACGTCACAAATTATAGACAAGGCATGACACTCGCACCAAAACTACGTGAAATTAACACTTGTTACATATTTCACCGATTATGAATTCTTGCCTAATTTCCCTTATTTTCATATTAATGTATGCGTGTGTACTCATACCTCTGTTGTAGGCAGGTACCCCAATTTGTGCGGCCCGTAATTTAGCCAGCGTGCGTAAATTTTTAAGCAAGTTTTCCAGAATTAAGGGCTTATACCTTAAGCGCCTATCATACAATTTTGCCCCTAAACAAATAGATTATTAGGTTGAGTATACTGTATAAATGTAATATGTGAGGTAGAATCTATACTTATAGGTATAATAAAAATGTAAATGGTCAATGTCTGTACATAGAAGATATTTAAGAAATTTTACGCGAGGGGTCTTTATAACAGCAACAGAAGCCAAAACTTTTTTTTTTAGAATTTTTGTCTGTCTGTCTGTCTGTATGTTTGCTTGCGCATCACGCAAAACCTACTGCACTAAATGTGATGCGGTTTTCACAGTTGTATTGCTGTAGGTTCAACTTAAAACTGGTATATGTTGCATTTACATACAGGCTGTTTTTGTTTGTTTGCTTGCACATTACTTAAAAATTACCGCACGAAATGAGATGCAATTTTCACAGTTATATTGGTTCAACTTCAAAACTGGTATATATTTCATTTACATACAGGTGGTTTCTTTTTATTATACCCATAGGAAATACAGGGAAATTGAGTTAGAAACCTCTGGTAATATTAAACTGCTGCAATTGTAAAGTTAATTTCACGTTGGTAGAATTACATACAGGTTGTTTCTTTTTTATTAATACATAGTAAACGCAATGAGACTACTAACTCTAAATGATGTATAACATTTTATGGATTCAATAAATTATTTTCATTTTATTTAATTTTAAGAAAACCTTTATTTTCTTAAAATCAACACTTTCCTTTAGTTTGCCGTATACCATTACTTATCAGAATTGAATCCTTATTAGTGACACTATTGAATGGTGTAATAATATAGGTATGTTTTAATTCAAAATTAACGGGTTTGTATCCTAGAAAGGATTTTTTTTTTCAAAAATTCATTATTTACAAATAAAGTTAACCACGCAGACAAAGTTTGCGGGCAGAAGCTAGTAGGAATATCAAATATTTATGGACTATTAAAATTGATTTTTGGAGTATTTTTCAGCGAAAGTAAATGATTGTAGTACGAGTATTGTAAATTTAACTTACTAAGAATAAACTTTTCCTTTTTATAACAATCAGGTATAGTTTATTGATTTTTTTTTTTTTATATTGAAGTATTCAACTTATTATAATAACAAAGGCATTAACAACATCAGTGACGCAGTTGGTTAAACTCAGGCTGTGAAACAAGAGGACGCAGGTTCGATTCCCGCACCTAGACAAATATGTGTGTGAACCACAGGTATTTGTTCCGGGTCTAGGTGTTTGTGAGACCGAAATGTCTTTCGTAGTTCCTGATACACGCGTCACTCGATCTTAGTGTGGGGTCAAGACTATGTATGTGACTGTTGGGTGTATTTAATTTGTAAATTGTAATATTATTCTATATTATCCTGAGGTTCAGATTTTGTAAAACTAGTGGCAATCATCACGACTTTGTAAAATTCTACTAGTATACTTCAAATTTAACTCGATCTCATTAATCCTAATTTAATTGAACCCAAATAAAGGACAGGGAGGAAAATCTTTAAAGTAGATTCACATAAAATCCAAAAAACTATTACTGACTGCCAGCCCCAGATAATGTATTTAAATAGAATGGTCCCAACACACGATTATGTAAATAATGTTACACGCGAAGATAAACTGGACATTTTACTCAGAATAAGAACATTGAAAGAGAAAATATCCAAAAAGGATCGTGGAAATCCAAGAATCGGTCATACAGTCATAATTGGAGCTAATAGTCTATCTATCTATCTATATCAGCCCATATACGTCCCACTGCAGGGCACGGGCCTACTCTACAATCGAGAGAATCGATTGAGAGTGGCTAACAGTGCGTATAAATAATGACGTGGCCCGTGCATAAAAAACTTTTATAAACTACTTCGTCACGTGTGAACCGAGAATATGATGCGCGGCCTAGATTACAAAATTGTGTTTTGGTTTTATTTTTACTTTGTAATTGTAAAGCTGTCTCTTGGGATTTATTTGACTGAGTTTAATCAATGTTTTAAATGCATAGTTGTTCGGATATATATAGTTTTTTATATTGGTTAGATAAAATAAAATGACTAACTTTTTTTATGAAAACTATTAGTCTTTTGCGTTCCAAAAGGAAATCAGGAATGATAACGTTCTGTTGTACAGGAATATATTTGAAATAATCGTAAAATAAATAAGCCCTAATGACCATCATAGCATTCAGTCAAATATAAACGACGATAGCATATGACTTATCAATACAACCACAATTATTATTTCAAACTAACATTGTAAACACGAATACTGGGAACGAAATAAATTAATAAATCATAGCTACATCAACTGAACTGAACTGAATACCCTTAATATTGTAAACCAGATAGCGTGTATATTTAGTACTGCGAAGTTCAAACCAAGCAAATGAATAAATTACTTAACACAAAGCCGTTTATTATTTAGAATCTAAAATAACAACTGCGTCCCAGAACATGAAACCGTAGTCTAGAGGGACCGGGTAAATACTTTATCGACATAAATTGGTATTACCCTCCCTAGTACGGACAAAATAAAAGAACTCTTAAGTCGATTCCCTTTGTATATTTGATGGATGTAATAGGGATGGGTTATAACAGGACAAACATAATATCTGTTATTACTGTTACTGTTACGCAAAAATAACAGGTACCAAATTCTGTTATTAAATAACAACTGTTATTTTTTTCAACCACGGCCCATTAGGAAGAAAAAAAAAGTAAAGTGATCATTTTAAACACAAATCAAAACAACAGCCTTCTGGTTTTAAAACAAATAGCTGCTTTAATTTTTATCATTATTTTTTAAGTTAAACATGAATAAAGAAAAAACTAAATATAATAAATTATTGTCACAAATATTCAGTACCATGGAACATTTGACTAAAATCATAATATAAAACGAAATAAATAAATAACAACAAAATTATATTACAACAATCTTTTGGTTTTAAAACTAATTAATATATCTATACTAGGTATGTTTCTAACATGTTCGAAATAGATTTTGAAATCATTCAACCGTTCTAACTTTTTCTTCTAACTTTTCTAGCTTCTCGTTTTAACAACAGTCTATGAAATGAGTGTGAGCGAGATAGATTAATAAGCCAAATAACAGATAACAAGATTTAATTAAAGAGTCACGTTTGTACAATGATATCTTCTTGTTAGATTACTTTTCTATTTTTCGGGTTATAATACTAGGTGCTTCTCGTTTTAGCAACAGCCTATCAAATGGGTGTGAGCGAGATACATGAAACAACCAAATAACAGATAACACGATCTAATTAAGAATTCGCTTTTCAAAGAGGATTTCTTCTTATGAAACGACTTACTATAATTTTGGTTTATTGCAAATAAATACTAGGTGTGTCTCGTTTTAGCTTATGTCAATATTATACAAAAGACAAAAACAAGAATAGTGGTTCCATTTTTTATTGGCTGTTCTGTAATCGGAACAGTTAAGTATGGAACAGTTGTTACTTGTTAGTACTTGGTAATTGGTATATTAAAAAATATCTGATAATTAATGTAACAGTGGTAACTGGTAACAGTTATTTCGTGTTGAAGGAACAGTTGTTATATAGTATTTAAAAATACTTGTTATTTTTACCTGTTACGATAAATACGCCTCACTCCTAGGATGTAATAAAGCCGTGAATAAACGAGACATCTCAGTTCGGGCGATCCACATGTTTACGACACTCGTTTCATTCAGATACGGTCGACCTTTTACTGTCAAGCGCCGTTACAGTCGTGAATTTATTATGCCGGCATTTTAACACATTACAGCGAATCAATCAATATGACACAAGTATTCGCGTGACGCGTCCTTTACACAAACAACACGGTTTCGACCATTTTGTTTTTAAACTGACCAAAATTACTGCATCGAACAAAACAATTTCCAGGTATAAAATAATTGGATCACATGAAATATACTGATGATTTATTACTTACAGGAACGAAATACAGAGTAACATAATAAAATAGTAGGCATAAATATGTATATAATTAATGGATCATCAAATATCCACCAGAAGAAAGTCTAAGCGACATATTTCGTATGACGTCATCAGTCAAAGTATCTCAGAACTGACCGTAGACATTAGAGATTTCCAATGCAAAATTCTGTGAAGTGGTTTCCATCCAAAACTTTTCTACGCCATCGGCCATCAATTCAACGCGCTGTGTTTTACATTATCATATAAATGGTCAAACATAATGGAATGAAAACATGTATCTTTCAAAAGGGAGCAGAGCATACTCATAACGGTTGTCTCTTTTTTATTTTACAACAAATGTCTATTTTGAGCTTTATTGAAAAGGGTTTCTTGGTGAATAAATTTCATCATGATCCCTCAATACTGGCCTACCCTTTTCGCAATTGGCCCAGGCTTACCCATCTTTCAGAGAGTCCCTAAAATTGAAAACTCGGAGCTTGTTTCGCATACCAAGTGATTTTTTCATCGTAATAATTACCGTTTTTATTTCAAGCCCAATAATGAATTCAATACGTGTTTTGAAAATATAAATGGATGTATTTTACGGACAAATCAGATTTCTACAATATCTAATGAGATAATTTAAACGAGACACAACATCGAGATATTAGAATAAATATTGCAAATTATTTAAATCTGTGATTTCCATAAAGAGGGTCCCACAAATAATCGGTAATTACACACGACAAAAAAACAATGTTAATATTTGTAATAACCAATACTTTATTAACCGGTAATCCCAATATTTGTATTTAAAAGTTCCTACATGAAAACACTACTTTACTCCAAACTGAAGAGTTTCTACTAACGCCATTAGGCCTCACACAGCCACTAAGTGAAAAACGTTGTATTGACAGCCCATAAGTTACGATACGTCGAACTGGAAAGCTCAGGTTAATGTGTGCATTAAAGAGATACCCTTCCGACCCTCACTCAGTCATCGTCAAATAAAACGAGTGCCCTAAAACCGTAAAACTTTACTGCCCCAACTGGAAATATGGTTTTGCTCTTTAAAACTGTGTATACTCATGTTGTGAAAACTCTTCAAAATAAAGAAACTCTTCAATACAACTTTCTATTACATTTTATTGAAGTCTTCTAGCACATTCTACTCACTTTTCAATATTACTTTAGTCACCCGTGACACATCGTCATTTAAAAAAACATAATATAATATACAACCAACCAGCATCAATACATTTAAAAAAGTACTTTACAATAAACTGCAAAACCAGCAAATTGCACCCAGTAGTATATTGAATCTAACACTCAGTATATGAAATAAAAGGCTTGTATTGTTTATATATTAATTTTCAGACACGAAAACTTATATTTCTTATATTATTTTCTATTCTGAAATAAAGCCTGTTTACCGTCGAATATTATAGTACGAGAATTGTGGTTAGGCTATTGAAATACAGAATTGATTTTCTACTAATGAACGGCTCTGATTGGTTCATTATTTTTCATTTACTTTGCCTTACAACTGCCCTATCAGTTTCATTTGGACGGGTTATGTTTAAAGAATTATTTATATTGAGAATAATAACTAGTATCTATCTAGTATCTATCTATAAAGTTATTGGAATAAAGTTGTAGACAGTTTAATTTTATACAAATGATGTGTCATAAAGTTTTCTGTAGGGTTGCTAGTTTACGAGATACAGCACGAAAACCCTTTTGCGCCCTTTTCGTCCAAGTAGGTGGCCGGGGGACAAAGGTGGCGATACCACAAACTTGAATTTAAGCTTATACCCACCCTTCAAGCCAAAATAAAATTGCGCCCTCTGAAAAACGCAACCGTAAATGTAACTTTTCAATGGACTAAATATATGTACATACATGACTAGATTTTTTTTACATCCATATGCCATAGAATTGTTTATTAATGGTACCTAAGTTGTGATTTGTCACATTACAGCAAACACATCTACACAAACATTACCACTAACATACACCCGAAATATCCAAAAGAATATTATGTTTATAACTCAAATCCTTGACACACGTAATCTTCTAAGGAGTCGATTAATAATATATTACGTACGAGCTAAATAATTTAAGGCTACGTCGACAATCCACGTGGCTTGTATCACGTCATATTTAGAACGAAGCACCCACCGTTTGACTTATTCTGCCATTTATCATTCCGTGTGCGGTAACCATATTTCAAATAATGGCGTACAACGATTATTTAAAACGACTTTGGGGTGTTTTTTATCAAGCTTTTGATGTAGGAAGACGTTCAGTGATAGTAGGGTTTTGTACATCGAATTTGCAGTTATGTCAATTTCTGCTGACTACGTTTATTCAGCGAACAATTTTATGCACTGTAATTAGAATATTTTAGAAACTGTAATGTCTATTTTTTTCATGGAGATTGACTTTGGAATAGGCTAATATCTACATACACAGAACAGCATCTACAGAATCTCACTGTTCACAGTCTATACATGCTGCTAATACATAGAACGCTGGATAATTAGAGTTATTATTTGGTAATTAATCGCGCGTTGCGAAAGGGGGCTAGGCGGAAAAAAATAAGACTAAAAGTTGTACCGACACTTTTATTCCACGTTTGAGTTTGACATTCTAAATTAATAAATTTAGGAACTTATTTTTTGTTTTTAATTATTTGCTTATTATTTTATATTTTTAACCGACTTCAAAGGATGTTATCAATTCGTTGGGTTTTTTATAATTTATGTATAGTCTTTGTATAATGGCTATACAGTGTCTAATGTATAGTCTACATGATGATTGTTATTATTGGAACGAAGTTCCTTATCGCGCGTTGCGAAAGAGGGCTAGACGGCAAAAATTAAAACAAAAGTTGTAACGACACTTTTTGCTATAGTTGTAAACCGTGCGGCGAGCGCGTGTTTCTCTGTCTGTCTCTCTCTCTCCCTCTCATAGAAAGCAAACCAGTTATTTTCGTTTCGTCTTTCTATTTCGCATTGAACAGTGTGGTGTCGCGACGATTATTTTTGTTGAGTGTACACAGGTTTTTTGTACATAACAAATAATAAAAAATAATAAATCGAACTTTGTTCCATCCGGGTGTCTCTTGACACCTCTCAAGTTTTTTTTAATTATTTTTATTGCGATGTATGGCGAGACGAGCATGCCATTCACCTGATAGTAAGCAATATCACCGTTCATAGACAGGAGCAAAACCACACAACACCATGAATCACAAAGCAAACCTTGGCCGGAACACAACAGTGCATTTACACAGCTGTTTGGCGGGAGTAACAGACATTGCGGTGTTACCTACCCAAGTGACCTCTCACATTTGAGAAACCTACCACTAGTGGTCAGTTATGATTTGGTAACAAAATATTTGTAAAAGAATAAGTTTACCAAACGATTACCATTACTTACAAAATTTTTGTTGGCTAGATATGTACTAATTTACTTCTAAAACCCATAACGAAAGCAGCTGAATTCAAAACACAATTTAGAGTACGAAACTAACTACTTTGGGAATAACTAATCAAACATACATCCCGTGACCGTCTTCCCTTTTAATACCCAATGAAATAAGGTTATAGAAGTACGACACCCAATTATCAAATGCTACAGATCCCAATGTAGAATTAAATGTCCCTTACCAGTGCAGAAGGACAATTTATGTCCACGGACCAATAATAGCGAAGTAATCACTTAAGCTCCTCTTTTGGACGACTTCTTACAATCATCCGGAGACAATATTTGTGTCAGTAGTTTCTAATAAAATCTATTGTAAATGTACGCTTTTACCAATAATATCCATATAAATAGATACAAATTACATTTTCTTTGAACAGAGAATTTCAAGGCATATACAGGGTAGGGTATATCAATACTGCGACCGAAAACGAAGCCAAGTGGTAGTTTTAGTAGTTACAAACACGATGCAAATAAAAATTTCACCAAAACATTGACAAATATATTTTTAGAACTTTTATTTTCATTGCGTGTATAATAATAAAGAGGTGTAGGTACATCATTATTTTAGGAATCATCAATTACCCAAAAACGACGATAAGTAAAAAATTACAAAAAAAAATTGTCGATTTTTTTTGCGGAATTTTTACTTGCATTGTGTCTGAAGTCACTAACAGTACCACCTGGCTTCGTTTTCGGTCGCGGTCTTGATATACCCTGTATATACAGGATATATCAAGACTGCGACCGAAAACGAAGCCAGGAGGTAGTATTAGTGATATCAAACACAATGCAAGTAAAAATTTTACAAAAAAAATCGTCAATTTTTGCTTTGTTATTTTTTACATATCGTCGTATTTGAGTGATTAAACATAGTTTTTCTAAAATAATGACGTACATCGCTTAATCTTTAAACACGCAATGGTACGTAAGGGTTTAAATTACTATTTTTGCAAAAACTAGGTATTTACCCCTCAAAAACGACGATTTTTAAAAAATTGTAAAAAAAAATCCGTCGCTTATTTTGCAAAATTTTTAGTTGCATTGTGTCTGTAGCCGCTAAAACTACCACCTGGCTTCGTTTTCGGTCGCGGTCTTGATATACCCTGTATATATTAACAAAATAGACTAAACGGCAAACCCGGATATCTACACTCCTATTTTAAATCAAACTATCACAAGCAGCACCAACTAATCAAATTAGCTCAAAACGCGAGGGCGTGTAAATCCAATATGGAATTAAATATTGACTCTTCTTGATACAGATCTGCTATAGAATTGAACTAAATGTTAACATCATCCATTGTAGCTGGAACAATGTTTGCTGTGGTGATTGGTGTTGGAGATAAATGCGGAGCGCAAGTTGGACTCGATCATCAAGTTAGCCGCTTATTGTTGACATCGCGATAAACTGGTCCAGAACAATGCTCAACTTTAAATAGCGAACTACATTCAAGATGTTTCATGTTCTGCTCGTAAATATGTTGAGGTTTTTATCTAGATGTATCGACTTTATAGGTCATTACATTGTACACTTATCTAGCAGCGACAATACATGTCTCGGAGTACGAGGCTTGTCCCGTAAATAAAATGTTCATTGTAAAAAGGAATAACTTGACACTTCTCTCTCTCTCTCTCTATCACAAGGAGATCACTGCTGAACCTACCAACCACGGCTTTCTCCAAGAAATTCTGTTGGAAGCAGACTTGATATTTATTTAACAATATTGTATAAGACCGCAATTTGAGAAGACCGCATATTATATTCATTTTATATTTTCTTTTCATTTCTCGATGTTTTACCTGCTTTATTTACTTATTCAACTAAAATATTATGCGTGAAACCTTGCTAACGTTTATTAGCTTTTTCGCGTGGAGTCGTATTCGGATTCCAGTGAAATAGCTGGTATTAAAAGTTACTAGACTATAAATCTCTATTAACCAGTCACGATATTTCCTACACTTTGCCTGCGGACGCATTAGTTAGACATACGACCGATGCTAAATGTGTTCTGAAAAGGATTTATACAAAAATAGCTAGTGTCTATGAGAAAATATTACAACATTCTAAATAGATGAGATATGGTAGAAAGGTGTATTGAATTGAAATATAACGTATAGTATATTACTACTGCCTGACTGCCTCGGTGGCGTAGTTTTATTACGGTACGGTTACAAAGCTGAGGTCTCGGGTTCGAGTCCCGGGTCGGGCAAAGTGATATTGGATTTTTCTATTCATTATTAGCCCGGAGTCAGGAATTTGTGCCCCATATGGCGATAGGCTCGCCCCTTTTCACATCGTGGACGGAACATACAAGGAGAAATGTGTTTGTCCTGGTGGCGCCTCTGCCTACCCCTTCGGGGATAAAGGTGTGAGTTTATGTGTGTATGTATATTACTAACTACGATGTTGCTAACTCAAAATGCCTTAATAGTAGGAAAAACTTAGAAAAAATAATAACTTCCAGCAAATTGGCGAACCGAATAAGGAAGTACCAAAAGTATCATTTTAACAAGTCAAGTGTATATTAGGTAATGAAAATAATTAAACGAAGGGACTTTGCAATAGATTCGTTATATTTCTCGCTCAATTCATATACAAAATCGATTACCCGGTATGAATGAATCAAAATATAGGCCATAAGTAAACTAACACGCATTGAATATAATGTGACTCAATAAGAATTGTAATCAACAGTGAACTCTAATAAATATACATAATTTTAATCATATTGCCAACAGCCTATAGAAAATGATGTCGAATCAGGCAATGGTACTAAAATACAACGTCAAGATGGCGTTGCCACCTGCAGTAATTTTTAGCACTCTACCTAAAGCGTATATTCCTTATATAATCCTCCCGAATCTCGGAAGCGTTGCTACGAACCAATTTCGAACCAATCGATACACGATACCGTGCTTTAAATTGACAGCTTATCGATTCACTCTGTTGAGTGTAATCGCAATTTAGCCAACACTAGTCTTGAACCACAGCTTGGCTTGTAATATAATTAAGCTAACTATTAAAAATAAGTGCCTTTAAGTTCTGAAATAAGATGAAATGAGTTCAAATTTATTTTTATAGCTGTTTCTTGCCCAGTATTGAAAATGACCTCAACTATTCTCGGAGTAGTTTTCAGTGAGAATTGAATAGGTTCTTAAATATACGGTAATGTTTTGGATAAATAGATCACAATCACTCACTCATTCTCATTATCACAAACTGTTGCAAGCAATAAACATTAAAATGTCTGTTTAATATTTTATTGGATTTATCTATTTATTATAATCAGCCCGGAGTCAGGAATTTATGCCCGCTATGGCAATAGGCTCGCCCTCTATCACATCGTGGGATGGCAAATACAAGGCGAAACGTGGGTGTCCCGACTACATCTCCGCCTACCCCTTCTGGGAAAAAGGCGTGAGTTAATGTATGTTATATTTTATTGTTAAATTGGCACGATTTTGTATGCCACAAATGTGTCTACTTTTTTTTATTGTACGGGATGTATAAATTCTCCACAATAGTGAACACAATAGAAAAACTCAACGAATAATACCTTTATTCAGCTTCACTTATTAGAACATATATTGAGAAATCAACTCATCCAGTTCCACAACAAAAAATCGAGTACTCTATTCATTTTCCATCTGTATTGGATGAAGAAAAATGAAATATTACTCTCCCAACAATATGAATTTGTATCGAATTCGAACAGTCTTATTATTAGCAATAACAAACGAGAAATGGATGCAGTAATTATGTTAAAAGATAAGTTTCCATTCTGCATTGGTTTGACTGCACTACTAATGGCTTTACTACATAATTTATTCCGATATTATACTCGTAAATGGTACGTAATAAATGGGAGTTCGAAGACAAATTAAATAAAAAAACAAATTAGAAATGTTCCTACATCGCCGAGAGTACCACAGACAATTTTATGACGATAGATTACGGGACACAGGTTTGATTTTCACTAACATTTAAGCATAACATGTCGCTAGGATACTGATAGTCTATTAAAATACAACTTTCAGCACAGAAAACCGATTGTTTATTAATTACGTCAGGCGAACATCAGTTGCGGAAATTGTTAAGAACAGAGCGCGACCAAAATCGTGCGAGTATGACCTTATTCATAGACGGTTTATAAACTCATTTTAGTTACGAAACGTTTTGTCGTCTTCGCTCAAACTGAATTTAAAAATTGTTAAAAAGGGACAAAACATTCAATAACTAAAATTGGTTTAAAAACTGTCTATAAACAAGGCCGTTACCGTTTAAAGAATCTGCTTACTAAAATATTCAAATTCTACTGCGTACAACAAACATATTTTGGTTATTCAACGGCAATAAATGCTGAAATATATAATTCAAATAAGAGAGTCCATTGAAGCAATCCGTAGTAAAGATACTGTCAGTATTTGTAAGGACGGTGCGGGTGGGGCGTAACCCCAATTACACTGGTTTGTAACCTACTTCCATGCAACTGGCAAAGACGGGCTTATTACGGTCTACGTCGTTAGCTCCCTTTTAAAAGCGTAGAAGTTTAAGCTTTTTACGTTATTCCACAATTTCCTCTTTTAGTACCGTCATTGTGCAACAAACTAATAGTTTCTCCTTGCAAAAAGATAAACACAGTAACTATCTCCATTTTAATTTGAAACAAGAAAAAAACCTTAGAAACAAGCAATTACTATTCCTTCGAGACATTCTATTGAACGATTTGAGTTTTATAAAAAGCTGTTGAAATTTTTAAAGAATATCTACAACTAAAATCGTTATTTATTTCAATGGTCTCCGTTGTAAATTTGTTCGGACGAATCTGCAATACAAAATAGCTTTTCGCTCGAACATTGAACGCAAGAAACCATAACAAAGTTAGTTGCTAGTTACGTCAATTCCATTATCAGGTGGCACCTCCGGCAAAAACCAACAGCCACCCGCAGACACAAAGCCGCGCGACTCACTTGTTATCTGCTGTTCACATTTTGTTCGACGTCGCCGGTTTAATAGTTTTCGATGTCCTATTCACTCTGACGGCGCTGAGGCGACCGCATTCGCAAATTGTTCCACTGCTTTTCAGAAATATCATTAAACACCTCGTCGAAGTTATCGCAAACAAAACCTAATTTAACTTTTCTTTGTCGCATGAAAAGCAGCTGGATAAGTACTTAACATAAAACTAATTTTATCGAATGTCAAACGATCCGCAATGTACAAGTTACGAACGCGATGAAACAAAGTCCCCTTGGGTACAAGAGCAGAACGTAAACACGAGTTTAAATCTAGATTCAAGTGTACAATGTTTACAATTATTAAAAATATAATAGCAAAAATATAATCCAGTAACGAAAAAATGAACTAGTGGAATAAATTCAACTTTTTACACACCTTATGCTGGTGCGCTCCCGACGATGGCTGAAGCTCGACTGACCACAGAAGGCGACTGTGGAAAACCGATGACTACCCTCAATCCTTTATTCAATCGAAGCAATATATCCTTTAAATACTGTCACGGAATGGACGCTCGCGATAGAATGCGAGAATCCTTTCATAGGAACGGAACTATTTCATTAACAGCCAATAAATGTGATTCATGATCGTGACGGGACCTACTTAGGTTCATCGTTTTCCAATCCTGCTTTTTCTATGCGAGATTGTCAATATCTATCCTTTACAAATTGTTTTGGCTTATTCACTTCAAATCCAGGCGATGAGCTCAATCTTTAATTGGAAAAAAATAATAGTTTAAAAAGTGTCATAAATCGCTGCGAAATTGACTTTATACTTTCAAAAATTCTCATATGAATATGAAAATTCGATAGAAAAGTAATATAGTTTTGTTGCTATCAACGATATTCACAAAATAAATCCTCTAGGTGAAATCTAAAAGAAATCACAAAGCTATATCCCTCTATTCAAATTGTCATAAGGAATCAAAGCATTTGTTCCTCGCTCGCAACTTTATGAAAACCAACGAGGATTGCTACAATCTTAACACATATTACTTAAAATCACATTTTTGATACCATCATGTTCAAGCGACAACAACTATCGATAAATCTTACATATCTTAAAAACCTTTGTAAATTACGTTACTTATATATTATTTAACTTAACTAATTTACTTATTCTTATTTAAAAATAAAGTACCTAACTACCTACTAACAAGTTCCAAGTACTACATCAACCCCCAATATAATAAGCTAAGGATACAAATTCGTATTCCCAACGTTAAGTGACCTAAAATCCGAACCCACCTGTCCAAATCCGACGTGAACAAATGAGTTTTAAGAAACTTTCCTACATTTGTGTATCACTTCGCTACCAACAGACAAAAAATCCTTCGACAAAAAGTCGTCTTAAAGATGATGCGTGTTGTTTGTAGAATAGTTATACTTTTTTTTTATTAAAGAAGTATTGATTAATAAAACGATGTTAGTAAGGTTTTAAACCTTAAAATATAATATGTCTTTTGCATACATAACATTGATCAATTCATCAGTAGGTAGTATGGAAATCTTTGGTTAATACCTAAGTTGACATAGTGTGTCTGAAAATGAAGATTAATAATAATTATTATTATCAATTTACTAAGGCACTTGCTTAAAGGTATTATCAATTACCAATATTATTCGATTTTAAATCGTTAAAAAATATTGTCATTTGTAACTATTAGGATATGCAAATGTAGCTAAAATACATTTTTTAAAACAGAAACTAAGAGCGTAATGTACAAGTCTTAACTTGTGCTTCTAGGTACTAAATATCGCGATTTTTTTGCTGACATACATGTATGATTATGTCATTAGCCGTGGTCGTTTTCCTGTACTTATTTCAGTCTATTTAATTCCACTTTGCTCTTTCAAAACGATGTAACTGAATGCGTTCTGACTTCTTACTCAATGAACAAAATTTTCTATCTTTTCATCGTTATCAAAACTCAACACTTTATTGTTTAAAAATACTTTTAGTAATATTATAAAATTTCAACAACACAATCTTAAATCTCCATTATTTTAAAAGTCACTATAAAGAATATTTCATTCAGTATTTCCATAATCCCAACCGATAAACACAGTAAATAACCGACCGTAATAAAAACAAACGCTCTTCTAAGTATTAAGATTAAAGTATTTACAGAAAAGTGACTGAAATAAAAATGCTGAGCATTGTGAAGTCACGAAAGATTATCGTTTCATTTTGTTTCTTAAGCCTTAATACCATTTAGATAACACAAATCGTAGTTTGGTCGTATACATTGGATGTTTTAGCAGCTAATAATATTCTTTTAAGATATTTAATGGGCAGAAACCAATTCAAAACACTTCTAACGTGATAGTCTTAAACATCCAATGACTTTAAAAAGTATCACTTTTTAAAATGAGACAAATAGATTTTTCTGCCATAAAAGAATTTCGCCGTATGTCATTTGTCTCTGAGTACTGGTGCATTTTGACATTTATAAAAGAAAAGGAAAACATAGTGTATTTTATCTTTACGATAGTGCAAGATATACATAAGATAATATGTATACAAAACACATATAATTCAAAAGCAAAACATGAACTTATACAGGTTATACTTGATGACATAATTCTTGGAGTGATGTTGGATATAAAGCATTCACCTGAAATTCCACTTTAAGTTATCTATGTAGACCCGGTAACACTTGAATGGAAATCCCGTGTGTGCAATTCAAGCTATAAATTTTACTTTCTGGCCCTGAGCGCTGTTCAAACCGGATCATCATAGTTTCTATTTTCCTCGCAGAAACTGGTGTGTGCCCTTAGAATTATATATTTACATATGTGTGTTGGATGTGTGTAATTAAAGTACTGAGTAATAAAAGCGAGGGAATAAAAATGCCACAAAAGAAACATATTTCAACGGAAAATTACGAAATAAAATTAATGAACCCGACCTCTACAAGGGATCTTAATAATGAAACGAACCTTGTAAACCAATTCCAATTCACGGCACAAGCTTATTATACGATAGAATCGCTTCGGCACAAAACCTACTTGAGCGTAAAAAAGGTAAAATAGTTCAGCGGCAGCTCGCAAGAGTATTTTAATATCAGTTCCATGAATAAAACAATCCGGAGAGACGCAAAATAAATGGCAAAATATTTTTCTCTCATCTCTTCGGGGGTGGAATGGGGCATTAGTTTTACTCGGAGAGACATGTCCGGCATAAAAAATACTCACAAACGAAATACGACACGGCTCTCGACTTCCCCACCCTTCAAATTCTTTTGAAATGAATATAAAAGTGTCACGTAAACATCAACGAAGATATTTTTACTTTTTTTACTTTGGGAACGAATACTTTTTTAAAGATTGCGATTGCTGTCCGATAAAAAAGTTATAAGTTTTACATTTTTATAAAAGAAAACAAATATGAAATATAAGTAATCTGAAAAGAGCTCCTTAATATTACCGGCCAATTTTATTCATACTGTATTTCAAGGGCTGAACCATAAATACGCATTGGAAGGTTTATTGCTTTTTAACAACAGCTAGTTAGTAGAATAACTTTCCCTTCGAATGTAGATCGTAATCAGTTGAAACTGCAGTTTATAGTCATTCGCTTTATATGGCAAGGTCGAAGCTGTAATCAATATCTATACAAAAACATACTGTTAATAAATCGGTAGCTATATTCTAATTACCTAATTTCTCTCGGGGTTCGACACTATCAACATCAGAGCTCCACCTCTAATTTTAGAATTAGTCAAATGCGTTATTAAATACATGTCGGTTTTAATAGGGTTTCTGGAAATCTTGGAGCTGGAAATACCGCAGAAATTGGGATAATTGATTTCAAGTAATTAAAACCTCCTTTAAACTTAAAACTTATAATTTTATGCAGTTTCAAAATTATTCATTTACATTTTTTCCAGTTTCATTTATTTTATAATATTACCTACTCTTTCTACTTTGCTGTAAGCAATTTTCAAGCAATACTTATTTTACCTAAACAATTATGTCTTAATATAGCTGCATTTTATGTATCTACAGCAATCACCATTATAGTCATAATTTTATTTGTATTATTCTGTAAGTCACAAAGTAAAATGTTATTTTAAACTACATTTACTTTTACGATGGCATCTCTATTATTATTTGTGCACAAAGTTGTCTCGATTTTCCCACGGTTGTTAGCGTAATAAGAACTTACTGTGTTCAGACAATTCTATTTCTGTAAAATATTTGTTTGACCATTAGTGAATTCATGGCTTTGAATGCTTCTGAGGATAACGAATGTTAGTTATACAATATTTATAGAAGCCAAGAAGCATGGAGTCCCCCATTAGGATTTCAGATTGAAAACTCCAACCTAGATGTGTATTTCTATTCTGGCATGAAACTTAAAGTAGGGTTTGTATCTACGGTGGTGTGAGTGCGTATTGTATTTAGATGTTTTGCCATTAAATCCTACGATTAACAAGTTAGAACCCAATATCACAATGTGCAGTATGAAGCTGAAAACGTATAGTTCGTATTTTTCAATCACAAATAAATAGAAAAAGGAACAATAGGGAAAGAAACATCTTTCCCCTTTCTTATTATTATATTTCCTTTTCTTTTCCTTATTTTTTATTTCCTTTTCTTATTATTATTATATGTTTATGATTATATGTTTATGATTTTGTGTCCCCATGAATAGAAAACAAAACTAATACTCAAAGTCTCTGTATTACTGCTACTCAACAACAATAATACTCTAAAATTAATAAAGATTAATTTAGTCAACACATTATACTCGTACACCCACACTGCTTACATATCCGCAAATACTACAACTGAAACTCAAACTGCAAATTCATATGAGGCAAAGTTGAAGCACTCACGTGAGAACTCATTACCCACTCCTACAAACTGAGATAGCCACACCCAACTTCGTGAGAAGTACCACAAGATTATCAAGGAGCAGTTGTCTTAAGCGAGCCATCGGGAAGTTTTTCCTTTTAAATTCGCTTCTAAATTGGATCGGGAAAGTATTTCTGGAACTCGTCCCAGATTAAAATAGAAACGTGAGGTATCTGCAATTTTTATTGTGAAACTTTGCACCTTTACAAATTTCTCGAAAGGAACGTGAACGTCCCGCTGTACGCTCGTTTGGTGCACTTGGAAGAGTTCGGCGCCAACTCGTTTCAAAATGACGGTATTGCTTCCGACGCATTTACACGTTTGCATGAAATTTTAATAAATATTCATTGGGAAATTTTATATGAATTGCGTTTCCAAGAATGTACTTTGAATGAATTACTTCAGACGTTTTGATTGCTAGAATATGGTAGGTACCTTGTGAGAGTCACTCATCTGCCAAAAATTACCTAGCTAAAGACTTTTTACTACTGTAGAAATCTATAGTTTCAAGAATTAATGTACTCTAAAAGACAGTGCTTTTTGGAACTAAATACATATATTCAAATACTAATTCATCACTGAAAGTTGTGGTCGGTATTTAAAATTAGAATCAGGCCACCAAAGACCTCTGCGTCTTGAGTAGGTATTACATAACTCCATACATATTGGCGACTTTGACTTGAAATTTTCTCTTTCCATTTCAGCGGAATACTAAAAATACAACGTAAAAGGTAAATACGTAAAGGGAACTAGAGAATAACATAATTCCTCAACACACCCGCGCCGATGTATTGCGACACATATTTCATTTAAACTTGCAACTACTGCGGGAAAATCACGTGCCAGCTTGACAAGTTAAAACAAAAGGCACAAAGACAATTCAAAACTGTTGCGATATATTCTTTTTATTTTGTAAAGCGGTGAAATATTTTGTCTTTGTATTCCGGTTTATCAATTTACCAAGCGTATATATTTTCTAGAATATGTATATTTTTATATTAGGGCCTTTCGCAGCGCATTAAGTGAAGAAGATGGGTGTAGAACAAGGGGCCGCGGGTTCGATCTCGCATCATAATTTTTATTCCTACGACATAACAATGGATACCATACTACATAGTAAACTACACCCCATGGCCCAGGATCATGTCTGGGACTGATAAACCTGTATTAATTTATTATTTTATTTCCGTTTTGTTAGTAAAAACAATTTATTCAAATTGATCAATGCCAACATTATACTTAACACTAAAGTAACTTGAACTCTACAAAATAATCAACAATATTCACTAAATCCGTTCTCTTGGCCGGATTTATCCCGGAGATTTCAAAGGATGTGACACGGTAAAATGAACTACCTAGCTTTGTCAAATGTAGAAGGTATATTCACTTTTGTTTTATAGTGTAAAGTACTTTATATAACGTATTTAAGAAAAATATAATATTCAAGTATATTACTCAATGCTATGCAATTTCATTTCGATCTTTTAAATCAAACACATGTCGAAATATATAGTAGTTTTACTGGCCAATACTAAACTTTTTTAACTCAATAACATTTTTGCATTTTTGCTTACTAGTAAATTCTAACTCTCAATTTTTTAGTACAGGTATATTATATAGCAACGTGGTACATTAAATTTGTGGATCTCCAACAAATGAAAAATAACTTTCACTGAAAAAATCGTAAAACTAAAATACAATTAATCCAAGCCGGCCTCGGCTAAGCCACGAACTAGCCATTACGGCAGCCTCGTTGCGAATCCACAACTTTTCTAACTACATTTTTTGTTCCACGGCAACTGCACGACCATACTCTAAATTCTAGTATTTCAATATAATCTCACCATTTTTCACTGAAATATTGCATTGTTTGTAGGGTCCGCTTTACCATTTTCAATAAAATATTTATTTTGCTTTCGCTGTTGATGCCTCAAAGAATTACAGTAACGCCACTTCAATTCCACTGCAGTGTCAATATATGTAAAGCCTTTTGTGTTGCGCATTGGAAATGAAAGACAAATATTTGTCCGTTTTATTTGTTTGTTTCCTTTAATAGAATATCCGGCAATACATACGATAACACGAAATTTTAATTTCATGGAGGTAGGATATTCGTATCGCGCGTCAAAGTACACACGGAAGTAGTTCGTGTTTTGAGTTCAACCTGTGTTTGTATGGTGTAACCGGCAGAATTGTATCGACCGGCGATAGATAGCGAGTAGTCATTGATGGAGATTTTATTTCATTGTACAGCACTTAAGATCAAGTACATTGTAGTGACAAGCCAGTAAAAAACTATGTTAAGAATTCATATTTTTATAACTAAAATATGAGCCAATTACTTCAAATAAATAGGTTTAGCACTTCCCCATTTCCGCAGAGCGTTCATCTGGCTAATAACAGCCAAAGCAGAGACATAATCCAGCCATGAACCACGCGACATAAAAAAGTAATAACCCAAAAAAGCTAATGCATTAGCTGACGTGATGTCGACTTCGGCGCGTTTCCGCTATACCTAAATGGAAAACTAAATGGATTACTCATTTTTAGTTTCCGACTTAAATTATTTTTACAAATTTTGATTTAGGTATTTAGTAGTGATGACTTTATCTGGTGTGCTAATAAGCCATTTCTTATACATATGTATAGAAGAATAAAAACCATAATACTGCCTGACTGCCTCGGTGGCGTAGTTGTATTACGGTACGGTTACAAAGCTGAGGTCTCGGGTTCGAGTCCCGGGTCGGGCAAAGTGATATTGGATTTTTCTATTCATTATCAGCCCGGAGTCAGGAATTTGTGCCCGATATGGCGATAGGCTCGCCCCCTATCACATCGTGGGACGGAACATGCAGGGCGAAATGGGGGTGTCCTAGTGGCGCCTCTGCCTACCCCTTCGGGGATAAAGGCGTGAGTTTATGTATGTATGTATGTAAAAACATAATATTTTCTTAAGACCTGCAATAACAGACCACAAATATATTCATGAGCCACGGTACAACTAAAGTGACATTTGTTATCGTCACGGTATTGATGAATTCCAAAAAACACTCTATTGAAAATACTGTTTAATAAGACGGCACCTGGTACCGGTCGTACACCTAATACAACAATACACCTCAATATATTTGCACGAAACGAACGAAAAAATTCACGCATCTCTTAATAACAACGTTTCTGAATATTGATCGAACCCTTCCCATTCACTGGATACATTCATGTGAAAAACTCACGACCGTCCCAACAAAACCTTACTTTTATATGCTTCAAATACTTCACATACGAACGTAATATACACGAATATAACCCAATGTTAATGAACGTAAACGTTCCTGGAATATACAAATTGCTTGGTCAAATGTCATGGTAATGTATTCCACAAAGTTGGAATACATCGCTGACGCATTATGAAAACCAATTATAATTGAATTTTGAGTGTGGAACGTACAGAAATAATATTAACCCAATAAATAAAACCGCGAGACCCATTAACAAACCCATTTAAATTGAATAAATTCACTTTGAAGTACCTAAATAAATTTTACTGGAAACAGATTTAATAAATAGAAAATTTCAGTAAATTAAAGAGGTATTTATTCATAAGAGAGAAATTGAAGAGTTTTTAGTTGATGTAGTGTTCTTTTGGGTGTTATTAGGTTAAATGGATTGGTTTCAACATGAAATAACAATTTGGTTATCGCATTTTCTTCTGCCAATGTAATTATTGAACTACCACCCTTCCCCTTTTTCCTTTCCTTATCCTGCGATGTCTGAAACGCACCTTAGGGCAAATTTGCGTGAAATTATCACTATCTAAGCAGATGATTCACTTGCAACGCCTATACTGTAGTCAAAAGTCTCTTCTATTTCTTGGGGCATTAAATAACTCGTGAATACGCTATCTAATTAGTTTGCTTTAATGAAATTATACAAATAATTAATTAGAACAGTCTTATTTTCACCAGCGGTCTTTTTGTGGCTGAATATGATTATGCCAATACTAGTAATTCTTATTTAACTATTTTTTCCGTATCTATAACTATTGTAGCTGTCATGTATAACAGAAAATTTATTTAAATGAAAATAAACCTACCGGTATGTTTAACCCAACAGAATTTACATTTCTGATACTATTTCCTATGCAAAAACTTATTTAGCAGACGGTTTACATCGACCTGATTTTCCTCTTCGCTAGCTAATGCAAATAGGACGGTAAATGGTTTTCTTTTTCATGTAGCTAATGGAATATTAAAGGTTTTCTAGTTTGAAAATTGTTTAGTAACAAGTGACAACATAAAGTATAAACTACAAAAAACTGGCTACGTTCGAGTTGGACTCACCTAAGTTATCAACCAATTAATCGTACCTACCAAACAACAGCAAGTAAGTTTGTATTTGCAAAACAATGTTATGACATCCATTTTTCGGAAATTATAGACTTTTGGATAAATGCCATATTCAAACACTGTGTCACTCTGCTTTGTGGGCAAATTATATAATCTTAGGTCAATGGAAAATTCCCTGTTAATTTTCTTAGCAGACAGATAGAGATACGGAAAACGAACTGATTTCATAATGTTAGTCATTTGTGCTATTTTTGTTAAATACCATAGAAATATTTCAGCTACGTAATAATAGCGTCTTCTCCAAACGTGTTCAGAAATTAAAACTGCTTAAAATTCCCGTGCATTACTCTCGAGTACAGCATTGGGGCATCAGTGTATTCAACGGGCGTGAATACAGCTCGTCACCGCGTACTATATCGCAAAACCTCGTCGGCGAGTGCCTGTACAAGTGTTGCGGTCGGGTTGTTAGCCAGCTCCGGCACCGCAGACACTAGTTAAAATCCCTTGGATAACTGTTTCCCGGGAAACGATATCCTTTTTTTATTTTATTTACTTATTAACATAATTGGTTTAATGTACACCAGAAAAAAAATGATTTTACTAAATTTAAAATAAGTATCTACAACCGGCGGCCATATTGCGCTAGGCAATCTCTTCCATGCAACCTTTGGATGGATGTAAGAGAAAGGAGGAAGAAAATTACGTTAGGTATTTAAATTGTAGATAAATAATATTTATTTCTAGTCACTAGTAACGTTAATTAAGATGAAGAAGAGGCGGCTGAAACTTACGAGACAAAGTCTAAAAGTAAATTAAATAATACTTGTGTTATGCAAAATCTACAAATTGGGTTTATTTTTAAAATAAGATAATGTTAACGCTCCTATAAATATCAAAGTGCTCAATTTTACATCACATGGTATTCCAAATATACCAAATCAATTATCTCTCAAAACTACATTAATTAATGAATACAAAAATTCAACAGACTGAAGACAACTCATAAAAAAACATACCTTTTACTATTCTGCTGAACCTACGCAAATTAAAATATTCATACCACACCAACTATTAAGTTCACAATCGAGACAACGAAGCAACTTAAGGAAAGTCTCCGGAGAAATCATATATCTTTCTAACAAAATATATTTAATAACAGAGTTTCATTTCACAAAAGCTGGCTTTACGTGTCATTGTATAATCCGGCTAAAATACAAAGTCGGCGAAACTGTGACATTACTGCCACGGCAATGTTACCCTCACTTTGTTCGTATAATCAAGGCAAACGTAGGAATGCTATCTAAACTGGGAATTTAAACAAGGCGCTGTCTCAGATCGTTATTTTAAATACGAAAACCTTGCTTAGTTTTAGTGTCTGAATATAAATTAGCTTTAATGATTCTTAGCTGTTTTAGACAGTAGTTATATTTCAAGAAACATAATTGAAGATCATATCTAAATACATTATTATAATATATATTTTATCCATATAAAATAATTTAAGGCACCATTTTTTAACCATTGCCGTTTATACAAACTATTTATTTTTATGGGCTTTGCTATCAATTGTCATATTGTTAGAATGACAATAACAAAGAATGTTGAGAAATTAGTAATGAATTACACATAATTGAAGCACTGTCACAACAACAATACGTTTCAAAAATTAAGACACGTTACAAACGCCTTTATAACCCGCAAACATTTGAAACGAAAACACTATTCCGACATTCAAATTCGATTGAGCAAGGAGAAAAAGTTTACCTACACAACGAGCGAAATTGTCAAGTACATCAGATTGGACCCGGCACATGGGACTTTCTAAATTGAAAGCCGACGGTCGCGGACCATACTGTTGCCGGCTGGCTGCCCCGACCTGACCTCTAACGACCTTAGGGCCTATGTAGCCTATATACCTAGGTGTTGGTGTTGATAACGGGTTTGAATTAGCGACTGGTGTGTTCATATAGAAGGACGGTAGGTGCCAAATATTTTGGTAAGTTTTAGTTCAAACTATAGTATTTCATCCGCCAGTAACTCCATAGTGGCAAGGTGTTTAAAGGTTAATGTGGAAATAAAAGTGAGGCTTCATCATAAATTGACATTTGACAACCTAATCATAACAATTACCAGTATCTGGATAGCTACAATTATCCTAACAGAATAGAGAGCAACGAGTAAAAGTACTTCCCTTTTCTTAGTTTTATTTCTAAGACCTAGGAAATTACCGAAGTACTTTGGAGAAATAGCAACGCTTTCAATCCAATTCATTACTACATTGGTGTAGTATCGGGCTTTAAACCTGAATAGTACATTTGTAGTCCAAAGCTTTAGCTGTTATAGCACATTACTCGGTGTTCTCGCAAAGTGCTTAAGAAAAGCCGCTGCAATTTGCTTTAACGATCAAATTTATTCGAGGACATTTCACTTGAAACTAGATGCAAATTTCAAGTGATGCAAAGTACATTTTGCAATGGATTGTATAAAGTTACTTGATTTTGAAGCCAACCGTGAATTTTCGAATGTCGTGATCGTTGTCGTTTAAATGAAATCGATACAACGTGCTCTTCGTACTGCGGGAGAAGGCGAAATTTGACCAACAAATTGACGCCAACTGTCAATATCACAACTAGCAACAATGTCGATATCAATTGAATTTAAAATGCCATGCAATAAAACACGATGTTTGACATAAGTAATTGTCAATGATTAAATTCGTAACGATTCAATTCGAAATGTTATTTTTTATATTTAAATTTGTGGTTCCTTAACATTATATCTATACCACCTGAAAATCGTCTATCATAAACATTATGAAAAAAAATATAATTTCGTCAATTGAATTCAAGTGGGAACATATTCCTGAGCGTCAACACAACTGAAACAACCCCTTGCGGTCCCTAAAAAGTGCCAGCTTGATTTCGTTAGGGACGAATTGAAAACCAATGATCTCGCAGTCGAGGACGCTAAAGACTGCGTAAAATCGCAAAGGTTGAGCCGGAAAGTAGTCCCTGGCACCAGCCAAGTTAACGATGGATGAAATGAAAGAGTGAATGTAATTAATATATAAAGTATTAACATTCTATACGACATTTATTCTTAGAAGAACTAAGTCTTCAACTTATTCATGAGAATTGACACCGAATTCCTTAAAGTAACATAATTTAGTATTGAAAATGTTATATTACATGAAACAAATGCAAATCACAGTGCTATGAAAATGTACTAACACAGACAAATTTATTCATGACCAAACACGCTTTGCGCTACACTACGAACGGGAATTCAATTCATGGAGTTGTCTCGTTAGTGTTGTCATTATTAGAAATACATGGAAGCGCTGTAAAGCAAAAAAATATATTTTTATATGGAATGTAGAGTATCTTAGAAATAAAATATATAATGGACTGTGTGGGTGTATACTTCGATGCTACTTATACTTCAATTTGAGGGCTCTCTCATAAAAAAATATTTTACAAAATGTATGAACATTGACTATTTTCGTGATTTGTTGTTGGTAAAACCATGAAAAAGACAAATGAAACAGAACCACGCGAACCAAAAGGTCTCCAATTCATTTTTCTACCGCACAGTCAAGCTATGGAACGGTTTGTCATCACACGTGTTCCCTCTTTCCTATAATCCTGGGTCCTTCCGCCGTAGCGTGACGATGCATCTCAGCGGGCCGGCATTGATTGTATCGAATAGTATAAAACTACCGTCTAATACCATTCGATACTCTGTCTGGATGGCATTAGCATCTTGCAAATATGGAAATGTTATCTTATATAAACAACTTCGGTTAACTTATTTCTAAAAAAAGCAACAAAGGGTATACTGGATTAAAATATAAAATTTCGAAACTAAGCAACGCCTAACAATAATTCATTCAGTTTTATTTCTTTATATTCACCGTGAACAATGAAGCGTTATATTTTAAACGCCCTTTGTTATGATTCAATGCTAATTTTTGTGATAACTCCAAACGAGTACAATGTACGTTTGTAAAAAACTCTATACTTATATCAAAAAGACATTGTTTCAACAGTGATAAATGTGTCTGGTGATCTTCAAAATCCTCTAAAAGATTAATGCCCTTTTACTTCTTCACGATTTTTTTCAGTTTCCTTATTTTAACACTACAATTACTTTGTAACATATTGTTCTGAAATGCGGTCTCTTTGTTACTCTCACACAAAATATTCCAGGTGATTCATAGTAATATTTTATTTTGAGAAACGCGTTCATAAATATATTCATTTTTCTTCACAAATCGATGTTAAAAAATTTTTAACCTAGAGATGTAGCGGTCAATGTTCGAAGATACATAAAACAGCATTCTAAAAATATTTTTGCTTTTAAAACGTGACTCGCAGGCAAACATGGCAATGCGGGAGAGGGTGAATCAAAACAGAAAAAGGTTAACAAGGTAAAAAATTAAATTAACCCGGACAAAGCCAGCTCGAGCCGCTAGGTTAATACTATTACATACATACATACATAAACTCACGCCTTTATCCCCGAAGGGGTAGGCAGAGGCGCCACCAGGACACCCACATTTCGCCTTTTATGTTACGTCCCACGATGTGATAGGGGGCGAGCCTATCGCCATATCGGGCACAAATTCCTGACTCCGGGCTGATAATGAATAGAAAAATCCAATATCACTTTGCCCGACCCGGGACTCGAACCCGAGACCTCAGCTTTGTAACCGTACCGTAATACAACTACGCCACCGAGGCAGTCAATTACTTAATACTATTAACTGAATAAATAATGTAGACATTACAAAAGTCGTCTAACTCTTTTTATAGTCCTTACAGAAATTGAACCATTATTCTTCCATTCTCAAAACAATGGCGGGGGCCAAACGACAGTTAATTGTATGGATGTCGTGTCCGTGTCGGCGGCGAAAGTAATTAGCATCGACCCCTGTAATTAACTGTGGCGGCTTCCGTGCAAAGCCTTCCTAAATCGGAGCACATACCTCATGCCACCTCGCTAGTTGCGCTGTTTCGAGAGATAATTCGGTTGCATTTTACGCCTTCCGTGTTTTTGATCTCATGTTGTTTTTTTTTTAAGTTAATGTTAATTTTATATAAATATAAGCTGGTGTTGTTGAACCCATCTTTAAAAATTGCTTTTGAATATAAAATTCCATAATTAATTCCCCGAGGTAAAGCCGCGTTTAAGTGTACTTATTACAAGTAAAAAATATGCATAAATATATTTATCTTCGATATAATTTCCAAAAAACGGTAGACTTATCAAGCTGACGTAATCTTAATCAACATTATCTCCTTAAATAAACCGTAGCTCCATTATACCTTCCTTAATTTACTACGCACACATTTAAGCTTTTCAATCTTACTTAGTGAAGAAAACGAACTAACAGATGGAGACTTGGATTTTTCTTTTTCCGAGACAGAGCAAAAACCTTTTTTATGTAGACAATTTAAGATACCTATTTGCCCTCATCGCGCAGAAACATTGACTGAAGAATTATGAGTCTCGAACGGACTAAATTAAGATTTATATCTTCTATAGTTCGGTCCTTTTTTCGTAGATGCGAACACTTCTTGATTCTTTTATGCTTTACAAATGTAGTGAAGCGTAAAGAAGCAATTGTATTGGCTGGCTCACATTATTGTGTCCACTTTCAATGGATATTCGAGCCCGTACTCGTCACGGTTACGACAATACATATTCTATGTACATACATACATAAACTCACGTCTTTTTCGCAGAAGGAAGAGGTGCCACCAGGACACCCCACATTTCGCCTTGTATGTTCCGCCCCACGATGTGATATAGGGCGACCCCATCGCCATATCGGGCACTAATTCCTGGCTCCGGGCTGACAATGGGTAGAAAAATCCAATTTCACTTTGCCCAACCCGGGGTTTGGTATGTAAGTCCGCCAACCCGCACTAGGCCAGCGTGGTGGACTATATTGCCTAACCACTCTCATTCGATTCTCTCGATTGTAGATTGATAGATTGGCCCGTGTCCAGCAGTGGGAAGCATATGGGCTGATATACATACAACCCGGGATTCGAACCCGAGACCATTGTTTTGTAATTGTACGGTAGTACAGCTACACCACCGAGACTGTCAATTATTCTCCTCCAGTAAATTAAAACTTCCAGTAAAATAAACAAACCTATTTAATATTCCTATAGTCTATACGAAATTATCAATACACATAAGATGAAACAAATGGTAATATTGGCACGATTTAGAACACAACCCGATCTGATAAGCCTTTGATAGGAGATGATATTCCCAACCAACACTACAACACAAATATACAAAAATAAAAACAAATAATCCACCACAGTGTGCACATGAACCAACATTACGAACCAACAACATATTTCACTATAACAAATAAAACTGTGAAAATCAAACACATTTAAAAAGAATAAACTTCAGCAATATTTTTGTATAAAAACTCTTTCAATTCCATATTTCACGTATTCGCCTATTTGTACGCATGTTAAAGTCAATACTTGGCTTGTTTTTGTTGTTATAGGCTGACAAACGAACTAGTGTAGTGGTAGAACCTTTCTGTTGAAACTGACACCTAGTTACAGCTTTGTTGTTTTTTATGTCATCTGCAATCTTTTGTCGCCCAAAGGTGCTGTTGTAAAAATTAATAAAATAGCCTTCTTTCTCTCTTCACTCCTTATTACATTGGCCACATTTCATTACGTATATATTTTATTTATATTTATTTTATTTTTATATTCTTTATTGTACACCAGGAAAAACAAACAGAAATTATAAATTTAACAATATACTATACTATACTCGTAATCTTATACTATAAGATTACGAGTTTAAATGCTCATTGTCTACAATATGACATTTATGTCAAACAGTATGCTACACATGCCATTTTTAGAACGAAGTTCCTTATCGAGCGTTGCGAAACGGGGCTAGACGGAAAAAATTAAGACCAAAAGTTGTAACGACACTTTTATTCCACGGATGAGTTTGACATACTAAATTTAAAAATTTAGGAACTTATTTTTTGTTTTAATTATTTGCTTATTATTTTATATTTTTAACCGACTTCAAAGGAGGTTATCAATTCGTTGGGTTTTTTATTATTTATGAATAGTCTTTGTATAATGACTATACAGTGTTTAATGTATAGTCTACGTGATGACTGTTAATATTATTTTTATTTTTATCAATAAAAAAATCATAATAAAAAATGTATACCCGAATAATTATTTTCATTATACCTCGATAGAACTTAAAATTAATATTTTTATAATCAGGAAGTTCGTTCCTATCCGGTGTCCCACGACACCACACGGTATTTTTTTAATTTTATTTGTAGTTCCTACTATCACCGCATGCCAATAGACGGTGGATGACTTATACTCGTACGTCTCGTTCGGTGAGTGACATAATCGAAGCCTATAGGTAGTGGTAGGATATTCGAATCCCTGTACTGTATACTTGCCACACATCTACCACTATTTAACTGTAAATACCTCTATACACGATATAATTAGCCGCTGCCATCCGTGTTACCATTATTATCGGTCTGTCTGTGGCGACTTAATTATAAATGTGGGATCCACAGCGGCAACTTCGCCAACAATTTATACAATCAACGCAAACAAAGCCCGTGTGAGATTATACAAGTTCCAGCGTTTGTACACCGCTTACGTTATTACGGCTGCGAAGTTCTGTGTTTTGGTTTCATGTATATTTTAAACGTTTTCCTGCTTTCCACAGGGATTTTGTTCCCTTCTGTATCTGTTTCGGAACATTGCGGGCTTCGTTGTTCATATTTTATATTGGTTTAAGGTATAAATGAAGTCATACAGAGAGAGACTAAATTATATTCTACGACATCGGAGTGACTGATACAGGATGAATATGCTGTGATGTACAGATTAACAACGAACGACTTGTGTCATGGCTACAATGTCCTTCGAACCGGAACACAACAGTGTATTTACACTGCTGTTTGACGGGAGAAAAAGACTTTGCAGTGGTACCTATCCAGGCGACCTCTAACATATAGAGACCTACCACCAGTTTATTTCACGCCAATCAACATCGCTTTGACAGCTCGCTGTACACTATACATCTACAACTATACTGATGCAAGAAAAAACACACTTGAAATACCAATTACAGTGACGGGTGTTTATATACTTTGATGAGTCGTACAAATTAAATTGAACGACCGATATGGAACATATGACCCCACTGTTTATAAATAGATAAATAGACTGTCACTAGACGATAAAGCAATTAAATCACAGTTATTTAAACTCTAACATAAAGCTTTCCACACAAGCAGCCGGGTAAAATCATTATTCACTGGAAAGTAGTTTAATATTTGAGATTAATTTTGCAACATAAATTAATTAATCTCACATACGCCGGACGCTTCGCCACACGTCAACTTAACTGAGACTCCACAATAAGGTCACGAGCAAAAAACGTGTTAAATAAAACAAGCCTGACCTGTATCTACTGCAATGAATAATGCGATGAATTTTAACTGCTTCACTAAGCATGGAAGAGAAGAAAAGCTTCATGAATTTAATAATCGTACATTGTAACAATGCGATGAAAAACCATAAAACGCCTTGTAATTTTAGAGATATGCGTGTTTAAAATATTTTAGTAATAAATAGTATACTTAAGTATGTCTTCATTAAATATTAAACAATGTGGGTTTTCACTGTTAACGTAGGCAAACGAGCTGATTGCCTACCCTTCATATCTGTGTGCCTAAACGGATATGTTTGTGTTTTCTACCGCCTATCAACGTTTATAAACTCCAAAAGGGTGTCTAGTAAGCTGTACTATTTTACTCTTTCTTTGAAAACGATGATCTTTTGAAACACCTCTGCTTAAAGTGATCCTGGATCTAGTTAATGATTATATGAACTTCACCTGCAAATAGATTGGTGCTATAATGTTAGAAACGCGATGATAAGACTTTATCATTTCAATCGAAAGCGTTAAATATAACAGCACCTTGTATTTAAAGATACAATCTGCAAACCTCAACAACAATTGCAAACCCAAGAAAAGGGCAGGCAAGTAAACACAATTACAAATGTAAATACATTTTTCTTAAACAAATATTACTGTTCACAAACAGTGGACTGACCAATCTCCCACGTTTTATGGTACGAATGTGCGTAACCCTTCGACCTAAATCGTGCTCACCAGGCCGGCCCTTCGCCCTCCGACCCAATAAAATCAAATGACGTACCCTACAATTAACCCCGACCCGAGGGCCTTCGAATTAACGGTTTCTTTGACAATCGATGCTCAAATTTTTCGGACATCCAATTTTATTACCAATTTTTATTCAATGTTCATGAAAATCCCTTAGCATTCGATCGATAGTGCCATTAAGAACCAATTTCGACGGGGTGCTTCGGCGAGGTGATTTAAATTCATATTTTAAATGTGGATCGGAAAAATAATTATGTATAATTTTCTATTCTAAAATTCACTACGGTATGGTAAATCTATCCTTCTTTCTTTTTTTATGTAAAATGTTCCATGGACCAAAACTTCAGCTCATACTGTACACTCGATAACAAAATGTGTTCGTTTGACCGTATCATTGCCGTAGCTTAATACTGCGGCTAAGCATTCCGCCTGAATTGTCCGCTCCCTCCCATACGGTACATTTATACGTAATTAAATGAACCGTGCAAAAGAAACCAAGCGAACCGGCAGAACCATAATGGTGATTCCGACCGCTATCGCTTTCAACTTCTTCAGTTTTTTCTATCGTGCGCCCCGTAGGTTTTTATCCAAATATGCTCTGACATTGCAAATTCCGCATATAACGACAATTATTACTCACAGCAGGTAGTTAAACTTCTCCCTTAGCAACCGAAGTGTTACTTCAGAACTTAACACAAAAAATATCAACTACAAGGATTTTTTGTAGTTTCAATAAATTACAACGAAAAATATAGCTCCGACATAGTCGTTTCGTTCTCGTATACCTCTCACAAGAAATTGAATAAGATGATACCATGAGGACATGTTCGATGAATCTTAAAAATCCAATTTCCCAAGGGATTTACCCATACATAGTACGAGCTGCATTCGAATTCGTTCGATTACGATTTGATATTTCCTGCCTCGCGCTAGCTTTCAGATCAAATGCCTACAGTTGTAGGTTGTTGTGCCTGTAGTATATCAAGTGTGAATATTTTATGCGAAGCAGCAGACACGCCATCTGTATCGGGTCCTACAAAGCCGATCTGTTGAATACGGATGAGAACAAAACCGATCGCAAATCCGTTTCTTTAAAGCTATTCCAATGCTAACAGTTTGCATTAAAACTTATATTTACATATCTCGGTGTTCAACAGGAATAGACGTGAATGAATATATTTTATTGACTACAAAACTTGTTAGTTATATTAAAGGAATTATAAGGTTTCATAGGCGATGAATATCAAATTCTGACGGGAATTAGGAACGTATTTTTACTATTTGTTTGGAGGTAACAAGGGCAACGAATACTTTTAGCCAGTTTACGAAAAAGGCTTTTTCAGGGGTTGTATAAAGGAAAGAAAAACTAAAACGATGTTCGGTATCATTTGTCACAGATGTTTACTTAAGGTGTAAAACGAGATCACTTTTATCTTATTCGAGCTGTATTTCAAAATACGTATGTACATACATTTAGGAAAAAAATACCGATGTGCATAAAAAGTAGCCCAGCTCAAAAGAATATTTTTATATTTATTAATATATAATAAACTCCGCTGATGAACCTTCATCAGCTGAATTTGGTCTCCCACAAATATTTGCTGCATCCAATATATTGTAAAAGGTCTGCATCTAGTGACATCCTCTAAAACTGTTAAATCATTGAATCATATGAATAATCTAATACATTTAATAGACATTTTCATCCTGAAGCCAACATAACTGATTTATTAATAAACTATTAATCTGATTCAATAAAAATAGAAGAATGGAAAATAAAATACAAATCAATTGAACAAAAAGTTCTATTCAACTATGCGGAGACAATTCAATTACTACGTCATCGTTAGTGAAAAATTAATATAAACTAAATCAGAAAAGTTGAAGTCTCCCGCAGAAGCCGTTTAATCCATAACAATCTCCGTCAAACGAGAAGTTGAACGCTGGCTCGTGATCTCAACTATTTGAATAATAAAGTTCACACTTCGCAGAACAAACAATAAGATTGGTGAATCATATTTTGTGTGCGAGATAAATTTAAAGCTACCGAGAATGTGTGAACTCAATTTGGCCATTGTTTCGCGGAATCGCTTAAAAATATATTGTTTTCGAGAATTTGTATTCATATGGTTTCTTTACTCTGTATTAAATAGCTTTTAAAGCTTTCTTAAAATACAAAAGCAAACAAAAATAAACTCTAGGATAGAATAAAATTTGTTCTTAAACATTTTAAAACACCAGAAATATATATATCAGCAGCAAAATAAGACAATAGTCCAAATTAACCACTCCATGTTTATATAAAATTAGCCACGCATTCATCGTACAAATCCCATGGACCGCGCGTGCCATTAAAACCATCCACGCGTACACAAGCGGCCCCGATATACCCTTCAATTTGCCGTCAAAATATATCTGAAACGTCGAACGTTTCATTAGAACCTATTGAAACTTGGAATATAGACTGTCTACCATTAATTGAATTGGTAGGCTGCGTGGCACAGTTAATTGTTTAAGTTTCCGGTTGCATAGAGTGGCCGACAGCACTCCGGCGGCTGATGACGCTGCTAATTGCTCGGCGGATGTGCAACAAACTTTGTGTTTCAAACGCCCTGTTATGTTCGGGAAGTGTTTAGTTCCCTTTCTCCCATCTGCGCTCTTTGACAATCGACTGGGCACAAGTCTTGCCGCAGTTAAGATGTTCCGCGAAGTTCCACGGTTTTGTTGAAGAGTCCGAGATAATTTTACTGTAGAGGTATTGACATCTTCTGCTAGTAATATTAAACCTCCCGAAGGTTTTTAGATATGGTTTTTAATAAGTACCATTTAAAGACGACAAAACCCCGAATATACTTTAATAATATTTATATAATGATAATTACACCAAACATTCACAAGCTTAATCCTACTTCACATTTAAACATAAATATGTTTCCTATTTTACCTGGCTTGCTGCTGTATATGATATAACAACAGCCAGACCCAAAATAAATACTTGTGAAGCTGCAGTATCTCGTGTCACACCAGGCTTTACCAACTGGACTATGAAAACTAGTAATGTCAATCTAAATAATATGTTGTAATATAGTGGCGAAGGCTCCATGGAAGCCAATTCCCGCCGGGTTCCCTTTTGTAATTTATCATTACACTATAAACAAGCAATATATTCAAACTTATTTATTTAATATCAAAACTCAATTATTATTTTTTACATTCAACGACATCTGTCGGCCAGATACGTAAATATTACTAGGAAGCGGCACAGTAAGCCCTTTTTACATTGCGACGCGCTGCGACCTCTGGCGAATTCCTGTAAAATTGTTCGGCTTATTCAATAACACTAGCGCGGCCCGTGCGCCGCCGCCCGCCGCCGCCCCGCCGCCACCGCGCCGCCGCCGCGCCGCCCCTTACGCATTGTATAGTATGCAACAAACCACGCAAAATTGTACCTTAAATTTATAATGATTTAAGGTTCAATTTACGTTAAAAAAGCAAGAAATAAGCCGGAGCTTCTCCGGCATTTCGTGTGTACTTACGTATAGATATTACTTAAATGCGGAGTCTAATGTATTTATAAGTGTTGTATTTACATTTTTACAATATATTCATAGTTTTAAATGTTTTTAATTACAAACTGTGTAATATTAATATTATGGTTTTAATGGAAATTACTAATCGTTAGGAGCGTACTAATATGTTTAGATTGTCGATTTTACAAATAAATTTAGTGTTTATATTTTAGGACGTGCTCGACCCTCGCCTGATTAATACATTGTCTTACTATTGTTACAACTGATTAATGCGGGGCTACCGTACTTGTTAACATTGAGTCTAGGTTTTTATTTCTTTTATATTAATCTTATATTCACGTGCGGTTTAGAAATATACTTTTTTATTTTTCTCATTATGTAAGCATGGTTTAGTTTTTATTTCATGGACATTGTAAGTATTGACAGCCTCGGTGGCGCAGTTGGTTAGACGCCGGCCTGTGAAACGAGAGGCCGCGGGTTCGATCCCCGCACCGAAACAAATATTTGTGTGATCCACAGGTATTTGTTTCGGGTCTGGGTGTTTGTGAGACCGAAAAGTCTCTCGTAGTTTCTGATACCCACGACACAAGACTCGATCTTAGTGTGGGGTCAGGACTATGTATGTGACTGTTGGGTGTATTATTATTATTATTATACATAGGTAACGAAAATATTAAAATTTAATTGACGGCCGCAATAGGCAGATGCCACAATATCACTTACCAAATGAAACCCAATAATTTGGTTTGGTGAGTAAGATTCTCGGAGCAATAATTTGCTGGTGGGAGGATATTTGCAAAGGTCCGAATATAAGGACACACGTGCATAAATGTGTCGCGTTTTGCGTTCATTCTGTGAAACATCACACAGTAAATTTGATCTCTATTCGGACTGCACTACGCTTACTATCAGTCGCATTGTAGTCATTTCGTAATCCCTTAACCCTACTAATATTATAAATGTGAATGTAAGTTTGTTTGTTACGCTTTAACGCAAAACCACTCAACCGATCATCATGAAACTTTGTAGATATATTCTTGGAGGTATAAGAAGTAACATAGGCTACTTTTTATCCCGAAAAGTTTAGTGTTTCCGTGGGATGAAGAAGGAATTCCGATATATTTGCTACTTTTTCATAAGTACTCAAAAAGATGGGATGGGACCGGATTACATTCCATTAGTGAGAATGAGACGGGGCGGGCGGGATATAACGGGATGGGACGGGACGGGATGGTAGATTTCAAATAAAATTAACCACGCAGACGAAGTTTGCGGGCAGAAGCTAGTAACAGGATAAAGAAAATAAACATATTTTGTGACTTGAGCTTCGGCTTCCCTTTTAAAAAATGTCACCCTTCGCCACTGTTGTAATATATATACTGACTGTGGAAATAATAAGGAAATGTGTAGATTTTACTAACAGAAAAATAAATATTCACCAGAAATTTTAACAGAAAAATAAGTTACCTCGAGACCATCTCCATTTACAATATAATTAATTTGTAACCAGCAATACCCATGAATACCTCGTAATTTATCTTTTACGCTCAGTCTATTTCTTACTTTCCGCTCTGTTACGTTACGTTTTGACATTTAACCTTGCCCGGCGCTTCCATTCACCGTAACCTTTAATATTGTCCCCGTCTACAACATAAGTTTATTGTTCAGTCTAAGTATTCGAGGAACGTTCAAAGTTTGTTTTACATCAGACAGGAACTTACTTGTTTTTGTTCGGAATTGTATCGTAGGGATTAAAAGATAATCTAAGAAGATTACACGTGTATCTTTGAAAGTAAAAGATATATCTGCCTCGACACGGATCGTCTATTCTACGCTGAATACACTTGATACGAACGAACGCTTGAGTTGCTTAATGAGCTTCACGTATCGTTAAGATTCATGTAATGTACAGTTCAGTTGTGTCAGTTTCTTCACGTTATTTTATTTTACCGCCATAATAAGCTGTAAATAACTGCGAACACAAACATACTATAATTGCATCTGAAAATACATTTCCCAAATGACTCTTATTCCTAATTACCACGAGAATTCCCTTTCTGACGTCAACCCTGCAAATTCAAAGACGGGAAATACGAAAATCACGTTCCGCACTTAAATTCAGAATATGCACCGCAAGTCTTGCGGCGTTTTATGTTTTGTAAACTCAAATATTTTCGGTACAAGCCAACTATACGTCGTAAATACAAAGGCTCTCTGTAAATTGACTCCACACAGTGCCATCTCGACGGCAATCCACTCGCTAGAATAATATAGACTTAAAATTGATGCTAGCTACGTGTACATTTTAAATGAAGCTGTATTTGCTTCAAGATGCTTTAACTGTAAAATATTTTTGTCTCTGGCTTAGACTTTAGACTAACTGGTATTAATAATAAACTCTATTAACTTTGGTGAAAGGTTTCCAAACAAAAGTTTTAATGATTGATTTCTTGTTTCTTCACTAATGGACTTTGAAAATTAACAAGAATTTCAATTTGTTTACGTCGATGTAATAATGCTCGCTCTTAAGTGTACTCAAGAGTTTTAAGACCGAACGCACATTTTAATAGAATTAGTAAGCAAAAAATCCTTTAGAAGCAAATGAGCACCGAAAGACAATTTAATTGCGTACAAGGGCTTTTAATTGAATAAATTAGCAAAGTTTGCAAAGAACTTCTACAACATTGCCAAGCTGAATGCAAAATGTAAAAATAAGAAGGACTTTCTTTGTCACAATACTTGTGGATTTGTTTTCTTCAGCGATAATTGCCAGTTTTATATAATTGATACAACTTTAAAACTGTTAAATAATTTAATTTAGAATATAAAACAATTCCATACTACTCCATGCTCGCTCATCACTGTTTGCTACGTAATCCCCAGCACTTGGCAGACTGCTCGGCAATTTCATCAGCAGTTGAAAATAAACAAAACCTGTTACACGAATACGTCAGCTAGGAGAAAACTGCACTTTGTGATAAAGTAACATCGTAAACGTTTGTTAGTTTTTGAGAGAGCTCGTTTGTGTAGCTCAAAGGAGCCTTTTGCCAATTCAATGGTATTGAAGTCTGCACAGACCAGCACGCAGGCCAAAGGCCTCTCCACAAATTGGAGAGTGGATTTGACCCTTACGGTAGATGGACGCGGATTTGCAGATCATGTTAGTGGCGGCTGCTGTAGGTCCGAATTTGATCAGGTTTGAGGCGGTATACCTCTGTGCCACGTGAAACGCACGGAGAGTACGAGAGTTTACTCAGTGTATTTTGGAGGTATTGAGAGTTGTATCCTTTTTAAAGTAGTTACAATTTACATAGAATGTGCACATGTAAATTATCTTATTTTTGCTACTAATCTTTACACTAGCCGTGTATTTAAAACTAAATATATATATTTTTTTTATTGCATACGTTCGGCACACCAGCAAGTTACCTGATGGTAAGTCATTGCTGCCGCCCAATTTATTAAATTGGGAGGGGAGCGAAATGAAAAAAGGATAGGAAAAGGAAATGGGTATTGGGCATTCCGCTATCTCACACACCGAACGAAACGCGACAGCAAATCTGTCGCTTAATGTCGATCTTCTGTGAGACAGTGGTACCATCCCGGACGAGCCTGTGCATTCATGCTAACTTATGATTGACAACAGCGTGGCTCTACCACTATAAAATAAAATCATTGTTGAAGTTACCTTGTTTTAATCGTCTTGCGAAAACCATACATATATTAGGTGAATAATAAAATATTATTTAAACATAGCCTGCAATTTTTAAAGCAATAAAACTCCTTGTGCCTTAAATTTGCGTGACGATACAAGTTAAACACCCGGAATTATTGTATGTAACTTATATTTACAAAATCTACAGCCACGGTACAATTATAATATTTAATTGGCCCGTTCTGTTCATAATTTCTTTACATCCAAATTACAATGTATATTAATATTTAACCAGAGAACGTGGTAATAAAAGGAGGGCAGATAAGGTTATTGCTTTCGTCGCTGAAATGGACGGAAACGAACCACGAAAGGGATTGCCTTGCCTTCACAAAAGTACATAATTAGGGCGAGGGCATGTGCGAAACTTAGATTTGTTTTTTTTAGAATAGGAACAAACGGGCCAACGAGCCACCTGGTTGTGAGCGGTCACGGCATTTCAAGAACACATACAATACCATACATATGAAGATCCTTAAGAAAAATGTAAGCTCTCTTATTAAAGGTAGAGTCCTATAAGTCCGCATCGTTGTACCTAGGAATAAGGTTAACCTAATTCGTTAAATGAAAAGTGGTGGTCTATACCCGTCCATGGGGCCTACAAAGCCTGGAACAGATAAATGAATTATACTAGTAGCGACTATAAAGAAGAAGTTTATTTTAATTTACGTAAATACACCTTGAAGCTATTGTCCCACATTATTTTTCTTTTCTTTTTTTGATAAGACACTGTCAAGTGTCATCTGTTTCATTAACTAGTTTGCTAGTCTTCTTTGATTTCAATAGTCTTCTTTTGTTGAATTCACATTCCACATATCTCCTTTTGTTAGTATGAGTAATAGGAGTAAGTATCCTGACAACGCAATCCGAAAATCACGAAGCCCACGGTTATAAACGATAAAAAACCTCTGTCATGAATAACTGAAAATAAATCCACTGGAAACGCAAACTGATTTTCTTATAAAGTAACATTCAAATGAAGCCCAAGTGAAATATCACGGAGATCCTAATCCAATGAACGCAGTAAAAAGTTCGTAAATATGGAACAAACCCGTCGAGATTCTATTAAGACGGGGTTATAAAACAACGTCCAAAATGTTCGTGGCACATCTTGTGGAGTTAATAATTCCTTAAGTTTGCTGGAGCGATGTCTCTCGAGGGACAAAGCAAGCCTTAATCCGATTCGGAACATTTGTGTAGCGCGGCAGATTAGTTACAACGGGATATTACGATAGCTTTCATCGGCGGCTTAAGTCAATGTAATTGATACCTCTTATTAGGATACAAAGGAATTTGTTAATAGCAAATTTATTCGGAATTTAAAGTATCATGTATTGTCGTCGCTATTGTATCTTCTCATTATAAATATACAGCTATAAAGTTTGTATGGAATGAAATGAAATGGTTTTTATTATTGACAAAAATTGTAAATAAATCTAAATATATATATTTTTTCTATTTATTGTGCCAACAATAGTATTAGCTGGATAATACCGTAGCGCTGATTTTAAAAGAGAAGAAAATTTTATGTTTAATATAGTAAGTATATACTATTATCTACTATTATTCTTATTTATTCATTTAAGTTTGTTCCTAGAATCTGTATAAAAACATTTCAAAATATTAACACTAAACTCCCATGCGTTATGTCTTCCGTCGTTCCTTGAAAAATAAAAACTTTAATCAAAGGAAATGGTAATAAATTTCATATTCATATAAAGTGTATAAGAATAAATATCAAAGCAGAACGTATGTTCTGAGTAGAATTAATGCCCAAGTTAACTTTCCTTCTCGTTTCTTTGATATTTTCCGTAAGAAATATATTAATCTTATAACGTTATGAAACGAAAGAGCCTAGAAGTAGACGGTGAAGTTATGAAAAATCTGGCCTTTATGAATTAGGTAACAAGCGTAGGTAACGATATTGTTGTTTTAATAAAATAAAAACTCATTCTCTCATAAGAGAAATATTTAAAATTGGCTCGTGAGATTTTCAAATTTAGAACTGGCTTGCTACGGTTTCTGATTTTTTTTGCGCTGCGTAAGAGAACAATTAGAAAAACTTTGTAAGTTCTGCTTCGAACTCCAAATAATGGGGAGAATTAATTTGCAACAACTTAGTTCAATTTCATCATATACGTATAGTTCTCACTGTACTATGATATCCAAATTTTATTTAATCACGGGATCTGAATGGCGTTGTGGTGTGGTTTTCCCCTGTCATTGTTGGGATAATAAATCGTGCCTTCCGAGGAAACTGCCTAAACCCACCTTTAACCGTTCGCTGACAGAGAGATTTACGCAACACAACTTAATATAAAAGCAAAGATAAACCGCTTTGAACAACTCTTTACCAAAACGTAGGAGTTCACCTCAACGTGCAATTTCTTCACTCCAAGCATCACCCACGCTCAAAACTTTAATTTTCTTTGCCTTACAAGAGACAGGCAGGTAGCAGATTACCCGGTAAATGTATTTCTATTTCTATTTTTATATTTTTGCTGTAAATAGGTTAACACCTAGAATGCTGGAATATTTATTCTTAGGGGACAACATCTCCTACTTACAAGTCTATTCTGACAAAGCTATTTTTGAAATAGATGCTCTACTAAATAAGAGACAGCATCCAGCCGCAACACCTAAGAAATGGATGTATGATTTTTTTATGTAGCCTTTTGTTTGTAATGCATGATCGACACATCAATATTTCTTTACTATTGTCGAAATGTGTACTATAAATCAGACGGCATTCGCTCCTTTTCAAATAGCTATAAATTATATCCAGGAGATGAAATACAGTCTGAGAAAAAAAAAAATATACATGACAAAAACAACATTGTTGACATTTAAGCAAGGTTTATAGGCTATATAGGTTATATAGGTATAGGTTTTCCTGGTTCATGCAGTTAAACAAAAACAATAAGAGACAGCATTTATAAACCAGAATAATTCTAAAACATTAAATCCTCTTAATGAAACGCTCTTCCGTTTCAATTTGTATAAAAGCGTAAAACAATATTTTTTTAAACCCAATGCAAAAGTTGTCCAAGTGAAAAAGGCGACATTTTAATCGCATCGTTCTGCCGGCGTTGAATAAGTAATAGCTTATCCTCGTGAAAGCTATTTGCATTGCGAACGTCTTGACACGCCGGAAAATAGTCGCGGCTTAGTACGAGCACACACACACACCGCCAGACAGATGTACCAGATAAGTGACGATTTAATCTCTATGTACTTTGTCTGTTGTGTGAACGAACCTTTTGAGTAAAACTATTAAAAAATGTGAGAAATGAAAGGTAACTTTAGGATTTGTAATAGATGTTGAGCACGGCTTTCGCATTATAAAGTTGTTATTTAAAAATTGGCGTAAGTCAGTGAGACTGTGGTGGCTAGGCCCAAGTCTAATCGAATAACATTTACATAGATTTACATACACAGATTTACCCGCATATTACACATTGAAATAAAACTAGGTTTTACGAATTTTATCGCGATTTGGTTTAATTTTTATATTGACCACGAAAGCTGTAAAACAATCAACACGTCGGGAAATTTAAAAAGATGAAAACTAAACCAAATCGAGATAAAATCTGTAAAAACAAGTTTTGACACCATAAATGAATACACTTTTAACTATCCTTTTTTTTTATTTATTCTATCAAGTTTTACTATTTTATAGAACAATAATGGAAAGAAAATGTCAGAGCTTGCGATTGGCCAAAAGGCAGGCTTAGCGAGGTTGCATTTTATAGATAGCTATGAAACTAGCTCACTATTAACTTTGCTTAATGGTAATGCTCTTGCAAAAGAGGAAGTAAATATTTATTAAGACCAATATGGCTTAAGCAAATATAAGTAAATTAAGGCACCAGTGCTGGAAAATTATCTAGAAAATAATATAATAGTGTATTTCGGGTGTGAGTGTCGTGTGACCTAAAGGGCTCTCGTAATTAACGACATAAAACTAAAGATTTTCATCTATATGTCCAGATACAATACACATAGTATAATTTATTGTATGTTATTTTTATGCATTTTATTTTAATTTATAAAAAAACTTTAAAAACACTTATACGTTCAATATTTGTTCTTATACTTTTTACCAACAGACAAAACATTGGAAAGCCTCGCTAATCCCCTGATAATCCTCACATCCAGTTCACTAGTAAACAAGCAAATTCTGTAATCACGTACGCAACTTTTTATTGCCTTCAGGGGCCAGTTAATCTCCATTTTTTGTTGAGACAGGGCGAAATAAATCAACACAAACTAATGATAATGGGTACGATTGTTGTGGGATTACAGAATACGGTCGGGGCATTTGTAATGAACACCGATAACGAAACCTTATAGTCCTCCGGGAGCACATATTTCAGTCATTTGCGAATGAACATGTTTTTATTTTGCCCGAAATGTACGGTCATTTTGCTTTAAATGAACATTTCAGTTATTATCAAATGTAAAATCCTTCTCTCATGTTACAGTTCGTTACTCTTGCATTAATTTATTATCTAAATGCTGCACTCTGGAGTGTTTTACGCCATACATGAATTTAAGTCTACTCAGCTTCATTTTTTTATTATTCAACAAAACAGTCTAAGTTTACACTAACATGGAATAAATACTATGCTTTTAATGTACATTAAATTATATGTTTTTGCAAACTCAATAATATTTTTCTTATTTATCTACTAATTCGCTAGGTTGCTCTTAATAGGCTGTAGGTAAAGATCACGAGTCAGGGAGTATGCTATATAGATGATACAATGCATACCAGAAATCTACACGACATTGCTTATTTGAACTGTTTTATGAAGAAATGCAGGGTCACCTACAGTTACCTGTGCTAAAAAATAAAAAAAAAGATACAAAACCACTAAAGATAAGTCACATTCACAAGTGTACACAATCACAAACCATTATGTAACAATGTTCGCGAACAAGAAACGGTCCCTGTGGGCAGTCGCAACTAAGACTTACTTCTTATCTTGTTCACAATACTAACTTATGATACGCCTTTATGCAAGTTGGCCGAAGTTATAAAACTTACGCCATGACAACTCGCAGTTCTCTTGCCGATAAAGCGGCCGACACACTTGAAACTGCGATAAATAAGATTTGTTTCATCTCATGACTCTTTCTAAGGAAGCATGTGCGTAGGAGTTCTTCGTGCAAGCTTTAAGGTTATAATGCTAATGCAACTGGTGTCATTATCTAATTAATTTCTCTGTTCCTTATGCGAGGGTTGCTTTTCATTGCTGACACATGCAGTGGCATTTAAATGTTAATTAAGATATATCAATTGTATTCTTAAAATATTTATTAAGGAATTACTTAGATAATAGACATTAAGGCACTAGGTGTTAAATTAAATATTAGAAATTAACACCTACTTACAAAATTTTATGACATTGTAATAAAATTACAGTAATTAAATAAACTTTTATAAATTAAAAAAAATCTAAAGTGTATATAATAGTTGCTGATTGAAAACCGAAGCATACAGAAACATTTTAGTATAATGCTCTAAAAACTTAAACTGTTTTAACATATACACAACATACCCAGTCAAATCTAAAACACCAGAACATTACTGCCATACTATCTTGATACATCCATCACGGATCACCGTTTCGTGGAGTTTTTACCCTGCTTCTCATAATAAAAACAAAATGGAAGATGTAATTTCAGGGTGGTTTGTTCATAGTAATGTAAATAGCGCGGTAATAAGGCAATGCATCCGGCGCTATGTTTCCAGGAACGAAGCTGGCTTTGAGCGCTCCACTTCTCGTGTACATTGGTACACACCTAACCCTTTATTTTAATTAAAGCTACGCTGAAATTACAAACCTAGTCCAATGATAGAATTTACATTTTATTTTTAAAGGATGTGCTTTTAAAAATAAATAGAAATATTGACTTATACGTTATAACGTAGTTGTCATGCTCTGAATGTGATATTTAATTTTACCTATCAGGATAAAGCAATCAAGTACTGTAACGTTAAATAAATAGCACTTCAATGCCTAATTGGTATAGTTCATCACATACGTATAGATTGTAAATTGCAAACACTGTCTTGGCACGGCTGCACAAATAAATAAATATTTTACTCTCCCTTTTTTATATCTTCTCCTATTTTATTTTCTGGTATTTAGCATTTACGTTCCTTTTATATATACATATATATATATATATATATATATATATATATATATATATATATATACGTGAAAATAAGTCATAAGGGCTGTTAACTAATTTAATTGATATTTACATCAGATTGTATCATTAAAATTATTGTTCAATTTTTTTTAATGTGTACACTATTGGGGAAACTTATTAAATAAATAAATAAACACGGCCATTATTTAACACAATCCATCCAGTATAATTAAGCAGGCTTATTGTGGCTCTAGTAATAACTCCAGTGAACTCAATAATTCATCTTAATTCCAATAAATTATTCGACCAGTAAAAACACAATATTTCCTCGCCACTTACTTTCCATTTACATTAAAGTTTAATAACGTTGAAAATAAATTGAACGTGCAATTTCGACAAGATTGCATTCTGTTACAGTATTGAGTGTAAACACTTTGCTGAATGGGGAGCGAAAGAGCTCCGCAAAGCAATCGGGAAATGCAAAGTCGCGTTGCCAACTAATGCAATATACTGTGAAATATGCATGCATAAAGCATGCCTCAGTTTCATACTTACTTTGCGTTTCTCTCCGCATACTTGCCTAGTAATAAGCAAATTAGAATAAACTTTTATTGAACCGTAATTTCATAGAAAACTTTTTAAGGTTTCTGCCCAGTACTTGGTAGTATAACCCAAAGATACCAATATATACTTATCATTTATATAAATTACTATGCAATGCTACGTTGCAGTAGACTTTTTAGTGAAAAAGCTCATTATTTTGTTGACCATTTATTACAGTGCCTAATTTATTTTTTGCCGTAGTTCGCGAGTTTGATCCTATACCGATAAATATTTTATGGCCTAAAAATTGCAATATTTATCCGTGTCCTATTTTACGCTCGTCAAATTTGTATTTATATTTTGTATTTTTATTTTACATAACGCCCGAGTAATAGACACATAAGCGTGAAAATCAAACTTGATTACCGACTGAATATTCATCGTGTATTTTGAATATCCATTAAAACGTCGATTAATTTATTTAAATACGAGTGCCCAAATATCTAAAAATAAAACAGCGTTGAACGCGAAATATTCCTTGCAGTGCAATGAAAGACAAAATGAAAACTCATTTTCCTTTATTCACTAATTCTGATACCGCTGACAGTTTTGCGAATATATTTCATATAGGTACGCAATATTCTTACTCATTATAACAAAAACCACTTAATATTAAAAGACAATTTTCCAACGAAATCGTGATGTACGCGTAACGATGTTATATTTTTAATGACGTAATTAAAGAGTCGTTGAGTGTTTCCCATCGCTTTTAAAGTCAAGTGAAATGCTCGTGTTTAATCGACACATAAGCGTGAAAATCAAACTTGATTACCGACTGAATATTCATCGTGTATTTTTTACACAAAATATTTCGCGTTCAACGCTGTTTTATTTTTAGATATTTGGGCACTCGTATTTAAATAAATTAATCGACGTTTTAATGGATATTCAAACATTTACAAACCTTGTTTATTAATGCTCGAGAAACCGGCTATTTATTGGGTTGTCCCGGGCTTAATTACTAAAATGTAAGGTACATTTTAGTTTTAGTAAATTGTTGGTATCATCACGACCTAACAGGGGTATTGTCAAAACTTCGAAACACAACTCTTACAAATGGTTTTAATTTAACTAAATAGCAAATAATTTATCGACTCCTATAGTAGAATTCATAGAAACAACCAACATAATCACTTCGACACGGAGCTTATACTAATTATTGGAAAACGTGACTACGTGTGTAGGACACATTATAATTAACAGCCGACGTTCCAATATCACGTCCCGAGTAATAATATGCTTGCAAATTATATTCTACGAATTGTTGTACAACTCTCTTAAAATAAACGGATAGTTGGAAAACTGAAAACAATTCCGCAGATCACAGCGGCGGGTTTCTCTTAAGCGACTTAATTTATTTTCCCGTATACCTGAGACGCCTATTTAAATTCTTGTTAAAGTCTTTGAGCGGCTGTTTTCTTATCATACTGACAGCTTATTTTGTTGGATGAAAAAAGACGGAACCGTTTCTTCGATTTGCATAATCGAGTATAGATTTTCCGAGACGAATGAAATCCGCGAACAATGTCTTGTGTTTGAATTTCATTTTCGCTGCCATGAATTTGTTTATCGTCAATTTATTACTTTATAATTGGCGATAAATATGGTTTTTAAATATTTTAATGTGCTAGGTTCTAACAAAACGTAACTTGAGCATCCAATTTATCAAATAATGGCCAACTATTATTTAATAAATTCACGACAAAAACGTCCAAACTTTTAGTGGAATGTCATGACGTAATATTTTAAATAAGCTTTATTTTTATAGCGTAGGTTTGACAAACAAGCCTCCGGCTATTAGTAATCCAAAGACGGAGTTTGATGTGACATGGATTTAATGCCAAATTCTTAGTTTAGATTTGTGAAAATTTATTAAGATGGATTAGACACCTGATTTTTGTAATCAAGGGGAATTTATCATTTTATAATCAGATAAATCTGTACATAAACGTATATTAATGAAAAGCTTATTAATCTTTCGAAGCACGAGAACCCCATCTCTTTTCCCACACTTTTACTCCTTCCTTTCCATTCGCTTCAAAGATTGTCAATTCTACTATAACCCTCGAGTGTTATCGATATTTGCAGACATAAGCTCTTGTGTCGCTTATATCCGTAATATCGACAAATGCCAGCATCTCCCTTACCAAACAAAACGCAATAGCGATACTTAGAGTTAGTTATCTGTGAGATAACAGCACAATTTATTGACTGCAAAAAAACACAGACGTTGTAAACTTGAAAGCAGAATTTAAAATATCAGAAACAACGTCAACAATTTTAGAGCGTGGCATAGTAATGTGTTTCGTTTGTTTAACTGGCACGCTAGATTAAATCCATCAAACATAGTAAAATATTTTAAAGTACGCGCGTCGCTTCACTAACGAGCTCGGTTCATCTACATATTATTGGATTTTGTTATTTCACGTTAGCTAAATGCAGTAAAATTTTACTCGATTCACTTGTTCGTCATTAAGTCTGTGAAAACAATTTTAACTGGTTTTAGCGCTATTGATTTTAACATACTAAATCGGAGAATACATTGACATAATAAATATTTATTAGTATATTATGCATTATACAATTATTGCAATAAACTCCACGAAATGTTTATACTAATATAAACAACTTGGCTGTTACAATATAGAGATCTAATAACGCAGAATGATTATACTCAATATTAATAATTCATAAGCCTCACAAAATCCACTGTTAAATATAGGCCCTGAAATAACGATGGCAATATATCTTCACACTATTTTTATCCCATGATATCTATAGGTATAAATATACATTTTGGAAAAGGGCAAATTATGTGAAAATCCTTTAACCATAGATTCGGTGCATCCACGTGATTAAATGAGATTTGGAAAATAGCTCATTTCCCGTGTCCTCAAACAAATCAGTAAACAAATACGTAATTAAGAAATAGCCTCATAAATAAATCACCTGATCCCGAAACGTTAAAATAATCTGCCTCTGTGTCTCCCATTGTAATCAAGGAAAACATGTTATTTCATTACAAGTAAAGCCGTATAGATCCAGTGGTTTCCGCCTATGTAGCCGGGTTGTAATTAAAGTCCGGTTTTATCGCCTCATTTTCGGCCACGCCGCTTTAATCCCCATCTAAACTTAACCTGAATATTATCTCGACAGTAAAACGAAATAAAACAGCGCACCCTACATCTTAATGAATAAAAGGACAATATTACTAATTACTTTGTGAAATTCAGGCCTACTTTCCTTGTGTATTTGTATTTGGATGAAAAAATATACGATTAAATTAAAAATAGCAATGACATGAATTAATAAAGGTAAAAATAAAGTATTCCCACCTGCCTTCGATAAAGTGAAAACGTATTAAAAGATACCTCAAACATCCGATTACCAGAACCAAGAACTAGACAGATTAACTTAGCACAAACAAATTGGGAGACCCCACTACAATATAAACAACAGATATAAATAAATCACGAGAGCTACGAAGCAATTTCATATACCGTCTTATCTATAAACGAAACCTTACATGCTTACATCACCCGATTTAATTACTACTAAAAATAGCAAATAAATGTACACACACCTTACCTCCATTAAAGGAGAATACGTGATCCAATAACATTAAATCCCATACAGCTAAAGGCAAAAGGGAAGCATTTTGTTAAAAATTGAGTTTTTTACGCGCGGACGTGTTGCGCCTTGTGGGTGAAACCTATTCCTCCCTTAATGGCCGAGGGAAATTACCTATTTCGCGCTTGGATGGAGTCCGTATTACTCACGCATACTCTTGCCATTACTTAACAAAACAGCGCCACAAACTAGCAATTAGTGCTGGAGCAAAAGCCACCGAGTAACTTTCACGGTTTAATAAACTAAGTAGGATTCATGTGTTTTACATATACTGGACATAGGTATTCGTCTTTTAACGATAAAATATATTACGTAAAAATGTTTTTTTTTTATATAGTATAAATGCAAATTTACATGATTTTCGTCAAAGTATTTCGTATCCAAACTTATTAAACCAAAACTTTAATACAATAATAGTCAATACGTTTAATACATATTAACAATCGTCTCGCAATTTCAAAACGATAATTTTGCTTTTTATAATAATATGCAGTATATTATTGTTAGTATAAATGTACATTCATACCAACACTAATATATTACATATATCTACACCTATCTCCTAATAGATGAAACATGACCACCGCACGTCAGACAAATGGTGACGCCATTATTCACATTAACAAAAACCCAGAAAAAGGCTCTTTACACAGCAATATTTTGAAATATATTATACATATTATGTAACAATCACTTTAGTGTAACTTCAATATAATAAAATATATAGAGATGACTAAATCAAATTTCGTAATACTATTCGGAGACTTCACCTAGATTTCGCTATAAATCTATTTTCGTGATAGATGTGACGTGACATCCTTCATAGTCATATATTGGAGTAACATTATATCAAGGTATTCAACATTAACTCATACACATTGAAATAAAACTATTTTTACGGATTTTATCGCGATTTGGTTTAATTTTTACATTTTTTAACTCATACATTTCGGAGTCATGTGTATTGGTAGTCTATCACCACGCACAGAAACCCGCCTACCATAGTGATTTACAAGAATTTCCATGGTAACCATGTAGCAAGGTGGTCTATAATATGGCATACCCTCTGAATTATACTCTTGTTTGTAGAGGAGCCCCGTGCCCTCCATTGATACATATAAGGGCTGCTACAGATGCAGCATTTTACATAACCTATTTCATTTGTTATACGTGATGGCTCAGCATCCATTGTCAACTTTTGTTACTTAACGAAAACTCCGAAATAACTGCCAAAAAATATACCTAAAGCATAAATATTTATCAAAATAGACCAGCATAAAACTGAGAGAATCATTTCATTTTATTCTAAAAAATTCTCATTGGCACAACAATAAGTGCAAAGAACCAAGAGGTCACAGCGAAAGAATATTTCTTTTTCTGTACATTAGATGTAAAATGAGTCCAGTATTGTGTTTTCAATTTAAAAACTCCACCGTTACACAAAAGATTCTGTTGGAATATGCCCCGCACCTCCCTATAAATTACCATACCATTTCTGCTTCAAATTGCACCCGAGCTACTTTTTGTTCACAGAAGAAATAATATTTTATTGCGACCAATAAAGTGATTTCTTTAGAATAAAAGGACATTCCTACAGAACATTGCATTTATTTCGATTAAATTATAGATTTGATTAAATTATATTCAATATTTTTTATTCTTAATAAAATTTTCCACTGGACAATCAATACTGAATTAAACAGTTCCTTTAAAATACTATCTTCCGTGCAAATATAAAGAAAGATCCTTTGGAAACATTGCTTTTATTAGAAAGTGATACAATGAGATAGCATTAGATTCCTTACGGTAGGAAAATGGTCATTATTCTGGAGTCTAAAACTGAGATGTTAACAATGTATTATTGTCGCTACATGTGTTAAAAAAAATCATATAGTCGAATTGAGAACCTCCTCCTTTTTTGGTGTCGGTAAAAAATAAGAAAAAAACAATGCATAAACTGGGCATTTTTTCTCCAGCCCAAATGTGAATAAAGTGATCTTCTTTAATATTTCCTCTAAAAAAGTGTTCGTCATTGATGTATTTTATGAATGGATCCTAATTCAACCAATATTCGTCAAAAGATTTAACAAAATTCCTTACGATTTTTTTCCATACGATTTTTCAATTACGGTTTTTGCTCTGAAAAAACTAACCATTTTGTTAATATTTTTTTTAATTAGTCCCATGTGTTGCTCGTGTATGGTCTATTTTTGTTCCACCCTTATAATTATAAATAAATTCAACCCGTAAGTAAGATCAAGAATAAATACCACAAGGAAATTCAAATATTTACAGAACCAATACCGCTACCAAGCGACAAACTAGCTACAAAACCAAACAGCAAATCGTCTCCGAGAACTCGGTAAAAGCCTTTGCGTCAATAAAAATAAAACTCGTGCCGTCTGCATCTCCCGAAATAAATTATTCCGCCCGCTCGTCGTTTCTTTGTTTCCCCACATTCGGCGCTATGTGAGAGGCGTTACCAAGTTTTAATGAGTTGAAGAAAGGTCCAGTTGCGGTGGCTAGAAGTTGCCGGTTGAACACTGGTGCCGTCACCGACTGAACTACAAAGTTTCACCACCTACGGGAAATTGCCAGGAATCATACGGGTGGAAATTATACAATTTGTTTAAATTGATGATTTAGTTTGATTAATCGTTGTTTTATAGTTACGTAATTGGTTTTAATAGTGAAGCTGTTAAGAATTAGGATATGTAAAAATATACTAATTAGTATTAAGGTATATTTTAAGTATTATGAGTCATCATGTCTAAAATCTCTTTGTCAATGAAGATCGCTTTAACATTAAAGAAAAAGTATAGATAAACCTCTCCGATCAACGGTAAAATAGTGTTTTTGTACCGTAATACTTACTCCATTTATCGCCGCGTTTCCTTTCCCACGTAGCAACCGAGTAAATTGAGACACGAAAGTTCACTACTTCGTTTCAAACCTAAGATAACAGACGATGGAGCCAAAAAAAAATTCATTTCAGTTTCTCTTTGTGTCTGGTATCAATGATGAAAAAAATTCAATGTAAAATAACGTGTATAGATTTTATCCGGTTTATAAATATATTTTTGTCGCTTATTTCCTCCAAATAATTTTAAAAGATATCTACACACTACAGGACTGCTAACGAATTAAATCTCGTAGCCTTGTCTACGACGCGCGCTGCTACGAACTTCTGCGAAAAGGTTAAAGCAAAGTAGCCGCGTAGTCATTAATCAAAATAAAAATATCATTACAGAAAAATGTCACATAAAGTGCCGCAAGTTTTAAATTGCGCAATATAAGTCATGGTCTTTGTATCACACGCTTAAAAAGTTGCCGTTTTCTTTCCGGTCGCGAGAGACAACTTTTGTTCTTCGGCTTATCAAAGTTGTAACAAAAGAAAGAGTACTCACAAATTTATCGACGAAATCCAAAAGGCGCGGCCTTCTAACTTCTGTATGGGTGAGCGGGATACTCCTGTCGAAAAAACGAGCGAGCCACGCGCGCGTTCACAGTTAATAAATTAGCATTTTTCTCACTAGAAATGTGCACTGTTTCTGTGATATGAATGATTTTGCAGGCGGCGGCGGTTCGGCGGAGGCTGGCGCGGCGTTCGCCCGCCGCTGTCGCGCGCTACGGTCTGCCCGCGGCGCGGTGTTACCATCCCCTTCGGAAAATTTACTGAATACAGGTAAGTAGTCCACATTCTGTTGTATATTTTACATTCGTATAACTAAGTTTTTGGCCATAGGTGTATATTCTTTTTATCTGCTGTCGTAATACCAGCCTTCTTTTTGATTTAGCTGGTAAATTCTTACTAGCATTAACCTTATTTCTTAGCCAGACTGAATAGAAAGCATCCTCATTTTCGTTAACAAAATCTTGTTAATTTACACCCATTTACTGATACATGGTAGCTTACATATAGGTAGCTATTAACTACATGAATATTTTAAATTCCATACCCGAAATTAAATTGTGGTATATACCTGGCAACCCGGTCGACAGCCCCCCCGCGCCGCCGCCCCCGCGCCCCGCGCCCCCCGCTCCGAGCTTCAAGCCTCCATTCGTTTAGTATTCGCGCCCTTTGTGACACTTAAAACCATTGTTCACAAACGAACCTTTTGGACAAAGTTAAACTATGCCACTTATAACATGATAGTGACCGATCTGATATAAGTTAACAATACTTTTATCTACGCCCCCACCGGAACAATAAAACAGACAATTATTGTCACTCCATTTGATAATTTTAACAATGTTAAAATGACGTATCCACTATCCAGTATGTAATCTATTAAATGTTTCTAGTTGGTTTTCACGCTAATATTATATCATTAGCGCAACTGAATTTTCCTTAGGACTCCTGCGAATTAAAATATCAAAGTTTGTTTGGATAATAACGGTGGGTCTGAATTTATCTTTGTTTAACGTCAAATTAATTCGATATTGAGTAAAATGTCGGTCAAAGACATTAATCGTGGAATATTATTTTCTTATAATATCAGAGTTTGTTTTAGTATAAGTAAGTTCAATAATCTAAGTTTAAAATAAGCTGTTCGATCGTGGAACTCACTTTCAGATGTCGTGGAACGGAATCGAATACTGTCATCATTTAAATCACTGGTCAAGGAGCATTATCTCTCTCACTGAACTTACACATTGCTGTGCTTGTACTATTTAATTAGTATTGATTATGTACATAATATATATTTAATATGTATATCTTTTTTTTTTATTAATTTATACTTTTGTCACTATTCACCCTAGACTGCCCATTCTCTCTCTTTTCTTTCACGTCCATCCAAAGGAATAGATTTCCTCGTGAAATAAGGAATTAAGATATAATCTCTGTTTTTCCTGATGTAAAATAAATAAAACAATATAAAACAATAGGTACCTAAGTTCAATTCCAAAATATTTTGGACTCGAATTCATATAAGGAAAGGATAATTAAAATCGAAGAGGACGAATGTAAAAAACTGTTTCGAATAATAACGATTATATATTTTCATTTTGTTGTCGGTGAGCCTACGTCTCACATCTACTAAGCCGTAGCGGTTTGTTATGTCAGTGCATTTTTGCCTTTTCTGTATTGTTAAATAATATTTTACTCTTGTATGTCACTTTTTATTCTTCTACATGTATTTAGTATTTGCATTGTAAATATTTTTGTGCGTGTGCGTGGTGGCCTGTTGGTAACGGACCAGACGCGGCTGCCTACATGTTCACGGTGGTCGCGGGTTCAAATCCCAGGGCACACCTCTAACTTTTCGGAGTTATGTGTGTATTGATAGTCAATCACCACGCACTTTAACGGTGAAGGAAAACATCGTGAGGAAACCTGCATACCGTAGCGATTTTAAAGAATTTCTATGGTATGTAAGTCCGCCAACCCGCACTAGGCCAGCGTGGTGGACTATATGGCCTAACCACTCTCAATCGATTCTCTCGATTGTAGAGTAGGCCCGTGCCCTGCAGTGGGACGTATATGGGCTGATATAGATAGATAGAAATATTTTTTACATATAACTCGACCCCCACGCTTTGAATCTCTGGGGAATTATTAGACGTACTACTAATGGCACTCACATTTCGCCCACTTATTACCGTACTAAAAGGTAATAAGGGGTGAGCCTAATGCCATGCCGACTATAAATTTTAATCCCAACAACTAATGAAATTTGATCAAGGAGCTTAATTAATGTTGATGACCTTACCTGAGGATCGAACTCAGGATCTCACGGTTCACGTACATATTACTAGTGGCTAGACCAACGACGCGGCTAAAATTCCAATTTAAATATTCTAAGCAGATACATTCAGATCAAAGCTCAAAGAAATGCAAATAAGATTAGTATGAACCGTGGGTTGTAGCTTCGCTAAATGCACATAACCCCGCTGCATTAAATGCATATGAAACTAGAGTGGAATGTGCAGTAACAACACGGTTGAAATGAAAGCTGGCTCAGCGTGTACAGCGTTTGCCAGCCAATTGAACCAATAGCTGTAAATTAGCAAGTCAAGCGTTGAATGTGTCTGCGTTTAAACTGATCCAGTTAAAAGGATAGTTCGCAGGTCGACTGTACGTTTATTTATAGCCATTTATATCATTTATAGCACTCTCTTTACGATTCTGTAACACGAATCATGAACGGCAATGGATGAATTTATCAAATTTTATGTGTACTGATAATTTCGCTGTTTTGATCACACTTGTGACATATTATTAAACTTTTACTATAGACAAATCAAAAGAAATGAAAACAATGTATGTGTATTGATTGTCGAAACCTTCATTGCTTTAGCCGTGCTCCGGGCAAAACTAGCACAAATAATAAATCGTGTAATAGGTATGGAGATAAACAATTTTAAAAGCTGTCATGAACAAAAGAAAATACCATAACTCCGATAACAGAATAGATAAAATAATTTTTAATAAAAAATAAAAACCGACTTCAAAGTGCTACTACAAAGTAACAAATAATATATATTTCATCGTGCTAGTACACAATGATTAATGTTCTTATTGACTTGACTAGCTAACAAATCTTAAATACGTAATATTTTGAAGGCGGGTCGCTAAGTGCTGAACATGTACCTACGCCTTACGCTTAACATTAATTTGTTAAAGAAATTCTAGCGAAAAACACGCAAGATTTACACGGAATATTAATTTGTCTTAATATATCAGGCCGTAATCGTCCACTGTTGAGCATGGGACACAACATACCCTTTCTTGTACTTAAATGCCTTTATGTCATGCAGGTTTCCTGACTATGATTTAAATATATCACTATTAAAGAGTTTAGTAATTGAATATCATCAACACACAAGTGACTCCGATAATTCCGGAGGTGTATACCCTGGAATTATAACCGAGACGGTGGTCAACCGTCTCGTGGATCATATCTAGATAATTATCAACAGGCTACCACACACATATAAGACACATAGAAATTCTATCAAAACATCAAAAAATTTACACGTTGGATTATATTCACATTATATTCATTTTTGTTTAATTTACTTACGTGCCTTTCTGAGCCAACATTGCAGGATCTACATGTAATATCAAATGGTGTAACATTTGCTTAAATTTATACGTGTTTGTTATTTAGCGACCCGCCTTCAAAATATTACGTATTTAAGATTTGTTAGCTAGTCAAGTCAATAAGAACATTAATCATTGTGTACTAGCACGATGAAATATATATTATTTGTTACTTTGTAGTAGCACTTTGAAGTCGGTTTTTATTTTTTATTAAAAATTATTTTATTTGTCCCTTTTTAGTTTTCATAGGCATCGTAATGATGAGAAAGGTGATCATAATATAATCAAAACGTAGTCTTTAAAATTTTCGAATCCTTCAGACCAAACATGATATTATTGCTGTGAAATTATGAGAAAATTGTAAGTCATTATAATCATGATATCCGCTATTGTTAGACACTGACCAGGTCGGATTCTCTTAGTTTACGTCGGTAATTTACGTATCTATTTCTCTCACTCTCCCTCTTCTTCACCTACTGTTTATAGTAAAACTTTTATATTGAAAACGGAAATTAATTGTATCTTTTACCTACCCCCCCCCCCCCTACACGTCTTTCCCCTTTTAACCCCCCCTTTGTAGTAATACACTTATACTGAACCAGGTGCAAAAAGAATTATTGCCGTACCGTTCAATTTTGAGGAGTTCTGTTCTTCAGGTCCGAAGATATTCATCAGGCCATCACCATTTTTTAATGACACCAATCTAACATATCATACTTGTCGACAAAATTATTATTTTTTAAATCGTTTAAGTACTGCCACAGATATTGAGTATTTACATTAGTATCTATTTTCTCCCCCCCCCCATACACCCCTTTCCCCTTTTAACCCCCCTTTGTAGTAATACACTTATACTGAACCAGGTGCAAAAAGAATTATTGCTGTACCGTTCAATTTTGAGGAGTTCTGGTCTTCAGGACCAAAGATATTCATCAGGTCTTCACCAATTTTTTATGGTACCAACCTAGTACATCATGCTTTCCGACAAAAAAGAAATTTTTAAAATCGGATCCCAAATACCAGCGTAATCGAGTAACAAACATACAAAAAAAAAAAAAAAAAAATTCAGTCGAATTGATTACCTCCTCTTTTGAAGTCGGTCAAAAAACATATCGAAATTCACGAATGAATGAAATGTCAGTTAAGCATTTCGTTTTTGTCAGGCGTCAAAAGCAACAATGCAATTGAATTACTCTCAAACTATTGTACTCGCATCCTCTATGTGATTGGAATCATGTACCAATGTTTTGTTCTTGAATAATAATTAAGTCTTTCAAAATCATCTTATATTTCTTCAATTTATTTATTTGAACTTGATCGAAAACTGTATACCTACCTAATTCGGCAAACATATTAATTCTGCATTACATTGAAATTCAGCGGGTTTGAATAAATAGTTCTTATTATTTTCAATATTGGCGGAACATATGTATTTTGGTCACATTTAGAAATATTTTAATGCCCGTCCATAATATTAGAAATTATTTCATAAATTAATCCTAGAAATGCTTAAATTATAATAATGTGATAACAGGTCTTAGGCAAAATTCTCGCTGTTTATTTATCACTCACCTGATTGGTGATACTAAATATTATCAGAATCAAGAAACTAATACACTTGGAATTGTCTTCAATTGTAATATTTTAAGATTAAAAATAAGCAAAAGTTTTAACATCATGTTTTAGAAACAGTAATTTGTTCTAAAACTAATTCTATATCAGCCCATATACGTCCCACTGCAGGGCACGGGCCTACTCTACAATCGAGAGAATCGATTGAGAGTGGTTAGGCCATATAGTCCACCACGCTGGCCTAGTGCGGGTTGGCGGACTTACATACCGTAGAAATTCTTTTAAAATCGCTACGGTATGCAGGTTTCCTCACGATGTTTTCCTTCACCGTTTAAGTGCGTGGTGATTGACTATCAATACACACATAACTCCGAAAAGTCAGAGGTGTGCCCTGGGATTTGAACCCGCGACCCCCGTGAGCATGTAGGCAGCCGCGTCTGGTCCGTTACCAACACCACGCACTCTAAAACTAATTTACAAAACTAATTTATAGTCCTTTATTTCTATTTTATTAAACTTCATACAATAAAATTGTACAGGCGGACTTAGTTTGTCAGCCCATAATCGCCCACTGCTAAGCACGGGACTTTTCTACAATAAAGAATTCGATGGAAAGGCTTAGAACATAGTTTACCACGCTGGCCTGATTGAATTGGTTCTAGCATCCAATCACGTAGTAACTACATAATCATAATTAATTATTTCCCGAAATTAAGATAACCACCAACGAAATGAGGATAATGATATTGGTAAATTCATCGAATTTTTATTAATGTTGGGATTTAATGCACAGCTATGTTAACTACATTTTAAATTTAAAATATTTTCGCTCGTTTTTACCAACCAAACGAGTGGTACGACGCGATACCTAAAATAGTTTACCCAAAAATATTTTCACCAACATTCAGTTTAACAACGTCATGAAATTCCAACGACGTCGCGCTTAATTAACTAAATTATAGACAAGCGTCAATGAATTAATAACGTTTGTCTAGACTTGGTGCTTTAATGAACGAGAAGCTGCAAATCATGACACAGAGAGTTTGATCCCTGCACTGAGACAATTAATATTTTTTTGGATAACGACTATTTATTCAGTCTGTAAACGTAGTGTAGGACGCCCTCCAGCCAGGTGGAGCGACGATATTCGTGGGGTGGCTGGTAGCGGTTGGCGACGATGGGCTGAAGATCGAGTCCAGTGGCGTGCTATGGGAGAGGCCTATGTCCAGCAGTGGACGCAGAAGGGCTGATGAAGATGATTCAGTCTGTGGGACCGAGATGTCCCTCGTAGATTTTAAGCTATGGGTAAATGTTGAAAATACATAAGTTAAAACAGTGTAAATCCTTTTAGATGTAGGTAGGTACTGGCTAATGACAATATTGTAAAAAAACACTAACAATTTACGACAATTAATGGGGCCAAACAGCTTTAATTGCCCACTTACCCCGAATTATGCTTTTATTCATTTACGGAATAGATAATTTGAGTAAAATTACCATATTTTTAAAATTTTAGAATATAAAATGTTATCAAAGTTTTATTTGCGGAGAACTAATAAAGCCTTTGAATATAAATGTCGTAGTGGCGGTAGCAACTCTCCAACTTAAATTGAGGTTATATAATATTTATTTGCTAATTACTTGTAATTTTAACTTTATTTAAACATGTATTTTTGTTTTAAGAAATGACTGTAAATGTTTAACTGAAAAGCGTAAAATTTATTTAAGCAAGGATTTTTATGTAAATACTTAGTTTTTGCTGAAGTAATAATTTCAACAATGGCGTACCATTCCGTCCTTAAAAAATAAAAAGGTGTATATTATTATTTTACGAAAACTATGTATTTACCACCCTAATACGACGAAGAGCAATTATTTTTTGGGCAATACCCCGGATGTTTGGGTAGACCATTATTTTTTTGTTGAAAGAATAGATCCTTATTATTTCTTTAAATATTTTCTATCATCTATCTACGCTGATCTACGTTCGGGACACATATAAAAGTGTTGTTTTGAAGAACACAGAATAAAGTACATCTCTCGTACTGAACACATTTCGCTCCGAGTTTTGTGTCTGTTTATAATAACATATACGATAGATAATTTCCTGCAAACCCTCCTAAGTAACATTATTTATGTTGTTTTCCAAGCACGAATGTTCTCGAATTAAACCATAATACAAACTGAACTACGGGTATACAGTCACCTGAGACTCCAAGTAAAATTAGCTTAAACGGGGCGAAATATGTGTTAGGATCAAATGCGTTTGAAACTAAGACGATTCTAAGCGACACGTTACTAATCTGTGCATGTGGTTGTATAAAAAGGATATAAAAATATATAGTTTTATCTACCCTCTATGTAAATGCCCTTTCTTTCTCCTATTTATATATCCATCACATGGTTGCCAGTAAGAAATTACCTAGTGTGATAAGGCCGCCTCTTGTACTATTATTTGTATTGTATAATTTTGCAATTGTATATCTCCCTGTAGTGCAAAAAAGTATAAGATTAATAAATAAACTCCGATATCTCAGCCCCGGGTATAAAAACATAAAACAAGAGAATATCACAAAGTGCCAGAAGCTTTCTTATATCTCGAGAGTACATGGACGTTTCACTTAATACCTGTAGGAAGGAGTGTCTATCCATGACGTGAATGTACAAATATAAGGTGAATGTTGCGCTTCTGTGTCTGATCTCAGTGCTTTAGCTCTTCTTTCTAATCTCAATCATACCTAATGGTTTCTTAGGTTTACGCGAATTTTGCACATTGAAATAGAATCCATTTTTGTCCACCCCGTAACCACGAAAACTGGAAATTAATCGGAACGTCGGGAAGTTATCGATCGATCACGATCACAGGTCACGGGTTCGAATCCCAGGGTCTTGTAAATTATAATCAGTCGGTTATTTAAAAGCTTATGCTATACAATATTATGCTATGAACAAGAAGTCGAATGTGATTCTCATTAATAATTATTCCAAAACTATTGATTGTATTATTAACAAATATATTATGATACTAAAAAGTAACTTCTACTTTTTAATTCCACTGACACTAGACTCCAATCTATGAGTTAAAACATGTGTTATTATACCGAGGTTCTAATGATGTATAAAGTATACCGGGTATATCAAGACTTCGACCGAAAACGAAGCCAGGTGGTAGTTTTAGTGGTAACAGACACGATGCAAAAAAAAATTCACCAAAACAGCGACAGATATTTTTTTAGAATTTTTTAAAAATCGTCTTGTTTGCGAAAATAATAATTTAAGCCCTTGGGTATTGAGTGTTTAAAAATAAAGAGGTCTACATCATTATTTCAGGAAAACTATGTATTTATCACCCAAATACGACGATAAGTAAAAAATTACAAAAAAAGTAGTGGTTTTTTTTTGCGATATTTTTACTTGGATTGTGTCTGAAGTCGTTAACACTACCACCTGGCTTCGTTTTCGGTCCCAGTCTTGATATACCCTGTATATACTTGTTTTCCTTATTGAGTTTCATCCTATTCATATAAATAACAAAAAAAAGTTAATATAACATTACGAATAGGTTCATTTACTATAGTAGAGATTCAATATATGTGTAAAATATATTGATCCCCAAAGCGTTGTATACGTCATCATAGCGAGCAAAAAACACAAATTACAGTCGTGGTTAAATTTATTTTCCAATATCGCTCCATTCCTGCGAGACGCTTTTAGTAAACAAACAAAATCGAATTTAATTAAACACAACCTCGAAACCTAAACGAAATTCAATGCTTTCGTGAAATTCATCCTCAATAGGTATTCCCATGGCAACAGGAAACTGGGAGCGGAAGGGTTATATTTCAACAGTTTTATATTCGGCGATGTCATCCAAGGGAAATATTTGCAAATGAGGAGGTGAGGTAGTGAAGAGATCTTCGTGATAATATTTTTGCTGAAGCAAGAGGTTTGGGTAATTTAAGGTATCGCGCTAAACAACTTTGTACCTACTTCGTTGGTAATGTATTTAACATTCACGTATCGCACTTACTCTAAAATATGCAAAATTACATACAACAAGTTTTGTGAAAAAAGCTATTTCAACTCATCAATGTTTCTCTTACTTCTCCTTTAAATTTTTATTACATTAAAAAATCAAGTTATATACAGCTATGAATTTTTTTATTGAAATGTTTTGAATTATTGTTTTGTATTCTCCGAATACAGTACGCCGCACTCTTTGTGTTATGACTAGTTTTTAGAGGATATGCTATATGTGCTCGAAATTATGTGTATTTTTGTTCCTCTTCGAAACCAGCAACGAGCTGGTGAGGATATATTGCAGATAAGTAATTCATAGTCTCGAGATTGACACTGACTACATTTATCTTGAAAAATTGCATTGGTCCTGGCTTGATTGGATTGAGTGTTGAATTTTTTAATACCACGGGACGAAGCCTTGGTCCAATGCAATATAAAATACATCAGACAAGGCTGAATAAGACCATATTCATCCAAAAATCTCTGTCGACATTTAAATCATTGTAAGTCTATTTCGGATGATTTAATCATTGTCTTAAACATGCATAGTTAGTTTAATAGCTGTATAAACAAAATCCAAGCAATTGGCTAAAACAACTGCAATATTAAATACAACAGACCATTTTCGAACAATTAGGCCACTATCTCTATCAATAGCAGCGCTTATCAACGTCATAAATTCGAGTAGCAATCCCAGTTAGACTAACACAAACACTAAGATCCAAGGGTAGAATCCAATCTCCTGGAAGGGATGGGTCTGTTGCATGGCTGCACCGCACACGCCGACAATGCATACAAGCGTGTTAAACCGAGGCGTATTGTGCATCGCTGTTAGCTCATTACCACAATATTGTATCTAGAAGTTCCGTATTTATGACCAGGAAAATCTTGTTTTCATAACATGAGTGTAAAGAGTAAAAAGATGCAACAAAACTACATCGAAATAGTAACGAGTCAATGAAAATATTTTAAAACTGTTAAAAGGAACTGAGAATTGAACCCATGTACTTCCAATTCACCACCGTTTTAGTTGCTATTAATTTACATATTACAGCATACGTAAAATACATAACATCTAGCAAAACAACTATCGCAGATGAAATAAACTTCAATAGCCGGGTTAAAAAGACATTATTTCAAAAATACCACACGGAAACTATACATCATCGTACGTACAAAGCTATAACAAATAGAAATAATAATAAATACACACAACAGTCACATACATAGTCCTGACCCCACACTAAGATCGAGTCTTGTGTCGTGGGTATCAGGAACTACGAGAGACTTTTCGGTCTCACAAACACCCAGACCCGAAACAAATACTTGTGGTTCTCACAAACATTTGTCTCGGTACAGGGATCGAACCCGCGGCCTCTCGTTTCACAGGCGGCGTCTAACCAACTGCGCCACGGAGCTAAACTCCATACGTGGCAACAAGCAGTCTGTAGATGTAAAAGACCGTTTATATGGACGCCGCATGCTAGCACGTGCTGTGAATGTTCAGATATTCACGGTTTATGTCCTGTGTATCATAAAACATCTAGCATATGTATTTAGTGCAAGCATAATTTTCAGCTATGAGAGCAAAATTTCATTTATGTGTCATCTCGTTAAAATAGTGGCGGGTAAGCCAGGTCCTGAGTCCAATTCGTAAATTGCACGGTCCAGTAGAGTTTTTATATTATATTAAATATAATATATAAGAAAAATACATAATAATTAAAGGATTAAATTAAAGGATGGTTATTTATCTCACAATTAAAACAGGCTTTGACATACTCGTAAATACCAATTAAGGCGTTTACAATAAAAATCAATGAATACAATTTCAAATATAAATAATTTATTTTAAAGATCATAGTTATACTAAAATAGTTCTGGCATTGAAAACGAGTTCTTAATTCTCTAATACGAAACAACAGAAATCAAGCTATGTGTATAATCTCGTCTGGCGGAGTAGGGATTTTTCATCATTCCTCTGCTGAATAATCTTGGCAGATTTATCCGTTTTGGCGAAAACCCATTATAGGTTTTATTATTGGAATTCGTATATATCGGAAAAATCCGAAAGCAATTTCTGATGCATCTAGAGCCAGCTGTCGGCGAGCAAAAAATTCCACATCACGTTTTTCCCATTTTTAAAAACTCGTAGTTCCCCATTTACATATTGTTTAATAAAAACTTTATCCATAAACACGTGGAAACTTTTCATTTTGCATGTTAATACATTCGTTATTTGTGCATCGCGTTGCTTTGTGTTCGATCCAATTATTCCTCGGTAAATATTTATTTTCAACAGGTTTGCTGCTGCTGAAATACGAAAGTCTCTTTTACATGCAGTTTTATTTTGTTATTGGGTTTTAATATTTCATGTGATGTCACTATTGAAGTTCCATTAGCACTGAGTTACATGAGCTATCTGTTTAGGAGTGTCTTTGGTACAAATCCGGGATATCCTACAGGGAATAGAATTAACAGTCATCAGTGGTAGGTATGTTCATTAAAAATATTATCAGCTGGATTAGTCATAATTCATCCATAACTTAGTCCATAACAGTATGGGATTTATAAAAAAATGTTATATATTTTCGAATCATCAAATTCATTTTCTATAAACCATTGCAAATAAATGTCCAATTCCTAAACCCATAAAGCCTTACAAGAAAAAACATGTTTGTTTTGTAAATACAGAGAAGAACTAAGGCCCGTTCCACTTATCGCTTAGACGGAACGACATCTGATAAGGAAAACAAAAATGGACAAAGGAAATACAAAGGGGATCCTTGGCGTCTGTTTATACAGTTGGTCGGCCACAATAACGCTAACACGGCCCGGGTGTGGTACACTTCAGTGGGTTATTGTTCCCCTGTTGATCCTTACCGGCTGCGTGCCACAAACCTAGGTTCAAGATTTTGCGAACGTTGTGAGGGTGTTTTAAATTTTTCTAATATTGGAATCTATATTCTTTGTTCAAAATTTACAATTCCATTTCTCGTAGAGTTTTCTATGTATAATATTATTTAATTTTAAAGATGTAAATATTGAATAACTTATTCAATCGCAAATGTTAGAGTAATCTGTTGTATCTATTACGTCAAGGGAATCATCCACATTCCAATATAACTGCTAGGTATGTGTTTTCTAAGTCTGAAAAATACATGAAATAATGCTATTAGGTTCTGTTGAAAATACAACTTAATATTTACACTGCAGCTCCATCACATATGAAGGATTTTACAATTTACCTACGTACCTAGCACTAACGATACCAACGTAATTATCAACCACATAACGCACATCATTTTAATTTCTTGACTGATTTCCATTAGGGGCATCTGATAATGCGCAGGAAAACCATGAAGTAAGTCCCATATTCAAATGAGAGTTATGTCATAAAGAATCTTCCCTTTTCCTTGCTTCCATTATCCGCAATCTAATGTGGGTTAAATGTAAATTCCTCGCCATTTCTTGCCACTTTACCTTGTTTACCTTATAGGAGTGTAATAACTAAACGAGTACTACACAATCTTCTCATCGTCATCATTTTCAGTCAATATCCACAGCTGGGACTAGTTCATGTTTATGTTGGGCCACTTTCTTCTTCTTTGGGTCAATGACATCCAATATAGGTCTTCATCTAGTTGATCTGTCGGACCAAGATTACTTCATCTCGGTATCTACTCGACAAGGTTCCTACTCGGTCTTCCAATCTTCTCAACAAGGTATTAAATAAAATCATAATAAGTCCCTGGTTACTTTTCTCAAGCGTGAATTGTAAAAAGCTGTTAAATGGAACGGATAAACTGACGAAAACGTCCGATTCCCAGCGGAATGAAAAAATCGCGGTGTCAGTGCCCTCAGCAATATCTATGAAACTCATGCTTGTGTATTTTATCACGGACTACATTTGCAAACCATCAGTCGTAAAAATGTTTGATGATGCTTTTATTCTTGGTAGATTCATTTTATGACGGCCTCTTTCAAAAGTACTTTGTATAATAAAGGCAATGAAAATAATAAAACTTGTAGCATATTTATTGCAAAGCAAAGCTTATTTATTGAAAGCGATGCATAAGGAAGGTCACGCCCCTCAAACTTGAGGAACACGAGGCAATAAGAAGCATTTTTATTAATATATTAAATGTATTCCTTAAAATCTTAGTGTTGTCAGACTTATAGGTGTACATGGGCGGTGACTATTTACCATCAGGCGAACAGTCAGCTAATTTTCCTCGTCTTCCATAAAAACATTACTGAAATCCACACAGACAAAGCCACTGGGAATTCATTTCTTCATGATTAAAACCTTTTCTTAAACAAAGACTAGAAAGTTAATATTTGTTTTAATTTTGAGATTGTTTCTCGTCATAGCCCGACGATGCTTGCACAAACTCAGGTCCCGATCGTAAACAACGATATTATGTGTTCGTACCTTCAACACGGGAAATGTAGCAATTCCCATTACTGGCGATTGGGGACGTTATTGCAATAAAAAACCTGGCCAGGTATGAATGAAAAAAGAGCTTTACGACATCTCTAAATTTTGGTATAAATTGTGTTTTTTTTTCCTCTAAGGCCAAGTGACCATACTCGATTGAAAGAATATTGTTATACTAACAAGGTAAGCGTTATTATCTCTGGCGACTTAAAACAGTTCTAGAAACATAAAATGCTTAACGCTGATATGAACTTCAGCTCGTTGTTTATTCTGGTCACAATATCGTCTGATAATACTCAGTTTTAAACATTATATATTATTAAATATAATTAAATTAAATGTATATTAAACTTTGACGTGTAATATACGGGATTAAGATATCAAGTTTCTTATAAGGCCTCTCATCAAGAGCAGTGCAGGCAATGTCGTAAGCGATCATATTATTACATCCTTTATAGGCTTTATCCAACATCAGAATCCAAGACACGGGCCTTCTGTTATATAAAAAGGATCCTGTTATACCGAATCAATTATTTTTTTTATATAATTAAAATGATTTGGAAGACATCAGCATGTGCAATAGAATAAGAACAAGAAAGAAAATAATACAATTTAAAATCTGAAAATAATGCTCACGAGGCATTCGTTATTATTCCATAAATTAGTACAAAATCCTATTTTACGGAATAATAACGAACTTATAATATAAAATAATGACATGTATGTCTTCTATGATATAATTATTATCAAAGAGCATCACCGCAAATCCTCAAGCCGACCTTAATTTAAAAAGAAAATCCGGTGAATTTTTCGTGTGAAATGTACAAACATCGAGGTGTAACAACTCACTGGGCGCCCCAGGGCAGAGCGACACACTCGGCTAATACATTAATAATTAGCCAGTTGTCGCCTTATTCTGAACCACTATCTTTCAAAATAAATAAACAAATGTTTTGTCTTGTAAATAATAAATACGTAAAACTGAAATTAGTCACATAATATTTTTAACTAAGACTTTAGGGCCATTTACAGCGTCATATTAGGGCAAAGATCTTTTTCAGGAATAAGAATTACACCGTGTGATATCAGTAAAGGATCTTCCATAAAATCATTGAAATGTCTTTCCACTTTATGAATGAAAATCATATTGTCCGACCCCGCATAAGAATTACATAAAGCCAGGTGGAATCGCAACATCGTTCGAGGGTAACATTACACTGTTAAAGTAGATATAAACATATATGTTTTAACTGTGATTTTAATATATATCTTTGTCTATAAAACTAACATCAATATCAACATGTATACCTATAAATAGACTTCGACAACCGCACACCACTGAACACAATCCACGGCTTAACAATTAACAAGAAAAAGAAATAAAGTAATTACTTATTATCGGCAAAAATATTCCACGAAATAAAACTGATATTTCTAGGACATAACTTTATTCTTCCAACAATATACTTCTGAAAAGTTGAAGCTTCTATCGAAGTATCAAGTAATTACCGTAGCCTAGTACTAAAGAAGGTTAAGTATGCAGAAATTCCAGATTTGTGTCAGGAGCACTTAGCATTCCACTTTAAACTTGGACTTAAATCTCTGGCTTTTAGCTTATGTACAAAGTCTGTTCTTAAAATGTATTATTGAATAAATAACTCTTAGCTTCGCACCGCGCTTTATTTTTTGAGGATTTCATTTTCAAGGATTTAATGTGGGGTTGGTTAATGGAAACGCCATTAGCCTAACTATGAGCAAAAATAGCTGCTTTTATAAATGAGCTTTTTTGTTTCGAAACATATCATAATGCAACAAGATTCATCTTGCAATTACGAGCTATTAGGATATATTGTTGTATAAAGGTATGTATTTAACTATGCAAATAGGTTCAAACTCATTACGAGAGAATTGAAAAAGTCATGTTTTTTTTCCACCTGTACTGCATTGTGTTCCGCGCTTTAAATTGATGAGCACAATCAGATTTTCTTCATAATTTGTTGATAATTGACAATTTTTAAGTTTATTCAACATCTACATTTAAATTTTAAGAGACGTAATCAAAACTTTACTAGAAACTCTACCAACATCGGCTCATAAGACCCATCTTTTTCTAAGCAGAAATCTCAGAATTCTTCAACGCAAGCCTATAAAGCTGAAAACAAAATCTTTCGTACTACTTACATCGTAACAATACACTTAAATGTAAAATAGGGTATAAATGTAATATTTGAAGTTGGCACCCGTACATTTTAGAATAAGTATGCCAATTGTGATTCAAGGCATGATCCGGCCAAATCCGCGGCCGCCGCCTGTCCTAAAGCTCGTTAAACTGTGGACCAGACGACGGTCACAGTTAAAATGTTAACATAATTTTACAATACTCTACTAAATGCTTAAGTGACATTCTCGCCGACAATATTTCATTATGAAATTCTGACAATATTTGCCATTTCTCATACGGTGTGGGTGTTATAATAGAGTTTTTGAAATTACTATCGTTTATTTCAAGCTATTTTTCCAATTAGTTTTTTCATTGGAAGTATTTTAGCGATTTTAAAAACTGAACATTAGTAGCGATATTTCTAAGATTAATATTCTATAGATGCTTTAATAGGGTATTTGACTCATTTTTTTTTTTATTGTATGAATCAATAAGTATCCGTTACTTAAATGTAGCAAACAAAGAATTTTGTAAATCCATTGAGAATTAAACAAGTTAGAAACGTTTTAAATCTTGTAGTGGGGGTAATAGAAAAGGGATGCAAAACAAAATTAGTGACGTCACTGTGCATTATAGTGTGCGGGTGTGAAAGAGACGGTAAGATGTCCCCACTACGTCCCCACTCTTTCATTTAAAATACTAATGTTTGCTTCATGTTACAAGCTACTTTAATACTGTTTTCACAAAAATGTTTTGTTTTAATGGCACTTTTGTTTGTCTACAAAATAATACAAACATTCGATGATAGTCAAATACCCTATTACTTTGTCTGAATGTTCAGTATCTAGAATCACTTAATCTGTACAATACCTCATATTGTTGATTATTTTGATTGAATACATTAAATACAACGAGCTCCTAATACGCCAGTTGTCATGACGAATAAATTTGAATAATATTGAATTGAAGACGTTCAATCAAGCAAAATACTCGGGTCGTCTCAATGAATGCGAGTATAAAAACAAAAGCAATAAATATGAATAATTATGTCGCGTATTAAATTTAAATATTGATTCCTTAACGTTATCTAAACAAAGTTATATTAATAGAGACACGATACAATAGAATTTATTCTTGGAGGAGAGTTACAGCACTGAAATAATCCAGGTTCGATTCAATTGTGGTATGCGGTCACAATTGATTATAATATTTAAGTAGCAGCAGTTAAACAATGTTAAACGCCACATAGGCATTTTGATGTTCTAATTCAATCCAGTAAGTAAAAACATGCCTCGAAAACCCTTACAACATTGTGAACCATCTCCCAAACTTCTTCCATAATTTCGAGCAAGGGCAGTATCCAATAACTGCAACATTTGTTATTCTACAAAGACAGTTTTATTGCAAATTTAACTTTTCTGCTTTAACATCTCTATTCGCTGACTCAGTACTATGATGTTAAAAAATACATTCTCAGCAAAACAAATGATCACATACTAAAAGAAAATAAAATCCCCGTAACTTGGATGTTATTTTTCATGTTGAATGAAATATTAGGTAGATAACTCGGTTATTCACTCCGTGTGAGTATAAAATCAGCCTGCTGGCGACACTGCTCTTATATTTTTACAAGGAGCTGCGGTTAGAACGTTGAACCCGACAAGCGAGGATATTATCCAGTTTATAGCTTAATGTTATAGCCATTTTGTATTTTGCTTCAAAAGAAGCATAGTTATTGAGATTTTTTAGAAATCAAAGGTTTAAATCTGTATTTAACAGATAATAGTGCTCGCGAAATAAAAATGCAAGATAGAACACACAAATAACAATGATTAAACAGGTTCATACTTTATCCCCGTTTAATAATAAATGATTAATTGTAAAAGTTAATTAATGCAAAATTAACTGTCCAATTAAAAATAATACCACAATAATAAAATACAATTGCCACCATTATCCCAAATTAGAATAACTACGCAACGTATAGACAGTTATAAGGCGTTTAAGAACTGTGCGTCAAACAAAATATATAAAGAATAGAATAAATTAGAACGCGTGTAGGTTGAATCTGATGTACTGATTAGATAAGCTATACATTTCAACCGAAGACAAAGCTAATATACTGAACGTTTTTCTGGCGGCCGGCCAAACAAACTGTTTGCAAAACACGACGCTGGTTTAGCACTTCTGCGATTTTTATTTCTACTATTAGGCCTTGATTAGATTCTTGTTTGAGTTTTTTTAGCTTCATTCAAAGGCAAAAGAGGCGACTAAGGTATTTCTAAGTGACTTTTTGTGAGCTTTATAAAATTGATTTGCTTGTAGGTTTAATCTTCATATTAAACAATCTGGCTGCCTCGGTGGCGTAGTTGTATTACGGTACGGTTACAAAGCTGAGGTCTCGGGTTCGAATCCCGGGTCGGGCAAAGTATTATTGGATTTTTCTATTCATTATCAGCCCGGAGTCAGGAATTTGTGCCCGATATGGCGATAGGCTCGCCCCCTATCACATCATGGGACGGAACATGCAAGGCGAAATGTGGGTGTCCTAGTGGCGCCTCTGCCTACCCCTTCGGGGATAAAGGCGTGAGTTTATGTATGTATGTTAAACAATCTGGTATCAAGTAGCGTTTTGTTAGTCTTATTTCTTGTGTCCATATCTAAGCTTGTATTATATTTTGAGTCTAATTATTGGAAAGCTATTTCCTATAATTCATAAAACATTTGGTTCGAAGTGGTTCGAAGTTGGCATTTGGCTTGAGGTATGGTAAGAAATAATAAGACTAGCGGCCAGTCAAGTTTTCAGCATTTATACTGACCTCAAGCATACCTGACGGTAGAAACTGTGCAAACGAACCTGACAAGTACATCCTAGCGTGTATGGCTAGCTTAAGCCACTCATAAAATATCAAACACCGAAGACTGGAACTATTGGCAAATAGCAAGACAGAGACAAGACATAACGGACTCAATGGTTCTATGTGTTCTTCTAAATATGATTAAATTCAAATATCTTACCGCCAAACGCAATCTTTTCCCATCATGGAATGAAATCCCACAAAAATATCACGCAAAACCTGTTTTTGCAAATTAACATTTTTTCCTATCTACTGATAAATTAGTGTGCATCTTTATTACATTAAATCTAAATCTCTTTTATGAGAAAATATTATAGAAGTACAGTTAAAACCTAACGTATAGCTATTTTCAGAGCGCAAATTCTTTACTAGTGTCACTTGCAGTGAAAACGAGGCCGAACTTAATACATCAAAGCTGAAATAAATTGAATTTTGTCATTGTAATCGTATTTGTTTTACAGATTATTATTTAAAAGGCTATTTATATTCCTAATTTCTTTGTCATTACTGATGATCCATAACGATAGCAGCAATCGATGTCGGAAATTGAATGATCGCTTTAAAAATGCTGAAGCTAGACGGTAATAGACCGCCGATTTAATTTTAATGGTTTTTTTTATTTTTATTTTATTTTGTTTACTCTTTGGTGTTTAAATAAAGGGTTTATTATTATAATATGATGAAACTATATAGTCTGAGTCTTTAGAAGTAGTCTAGATCATCATTACAAACTTAAACAAAACATGTTACACATTTGACTAGAATTTAAGGGAAATATTTCAACACTAATCTTTAGCATTGTTAAGCGTCTAATATAAATAAATAATACAGTATACAAAATGATACTTCTCCAACTCGAGAATAGCATTTCATTTAATGAGCTCCAAGAAACATAATTACAACCGCCACAGCTAAAACAAAGGATTTTCAAGAGCTTTGAGTCTTACCAACTTGCCTCGTAATCCGAGTTCTTCAATTTATATATTTATAGTATTTCACTCTGACCCGAGAGTTCTTCACTTGAGAGCACGATTACTCTTGCACGACTAATTTAAGACACGAGAATTATGCTTGAAGCTCATGCACTGTTAACTTTGCTATTCTGAACTATAGTACAACGTCTACAAAAATAGGGAAGATATATTTTGTTAATGATACATATAATATGTATAGAACTTGTGTAATTCGTGTAATAACTGATTTGCTGGTTTTAATATTTATACTTATATCATGCTGGTTATTAATAGCAGAGTACAGAAACGTCGTATTGGCTTTAATTCTAGTAACTTTCTATAATTTACTTATCATAAATACATATTATTTTTAGGACCGTTTAAAAATCTCTATTTTTTTATAAAAAGAACCATTACACTAAATACGGATCTGCGTGTAAAAATGAATAGATACGTTTACAAGCGTATGTGCCGGAACATGGAGCCGTCACACGCAATTCTGTCGTTCGGCCTTGGGCCGCGAAGTGGGTTAATTGTCTGGCAGGTAAGCCGACACAGTCTAGACAAGGGTTCCGATATTTTAGGAACAGATATCGAGTATCGTATCTAAGAATGTATTTTTTAAGAAGCTTTGTTATTTTTCTAGTTTGAAACAGCAACTCCGATTCCGGTTTCGTGTGTAATGTACGACGAAGATTACTTGTTATTCAAGTCATGGTAAGCAGTGGACTTCCTTTGGCTGTAGAAGAAGACAATATTTATATTATTACATACAGTACTAAAATCGTTGTTTTATATTACTTTACTGATCAAGAAAAGGTAAAATGTAACTGGCGTAAATACACATATCATTAAACTACGAAGGTAATATTACTTTTGCAATTCTAAATAACACATAAATTATGATATTGCATGGCAAGAAGCAAAAAAAGCAAAACAACGCCAAGTAATCACCTGCAAGCTAAAGTTATATGGTTGCGTTTTCTTCATTAACTAAGTGAGTACAAATATAGAGTATTGCCTTGTGAAACATGCACGTAATTACATACATAATGCGCTGCCATTGTACCTCGATTACATACAGCTAATGTTGGCCAGGTAGGCTATGGCGCAAACTTATCTTCAGCTTCCATGGCTACTGATTTACTCATATGATTAGCAACCGCATTATAATATAAATTAAATAAATAAAAAATATTTTTGTATGATCCTAATTTCATGAAACTTCTTGATGAAACCCGTTTTTTGTAATATAGGTTTGTGAAATTTGTATTCACATTGTGTCCGGTAAGCGCAGCGTCCGACGTCCACCCACAAAGTACATGACCTAATAAAAATTGCAGGAAGTCACTGGATGCAGGTCGCTTCCTGCTTGTCGCCGAGGAAATCCTTGGAGGCCTGTGTTTAGCAGAGGAAGTACTTACTTACATACATACGTAGACATATTATTATCTGCTGACTTGTAGAAGTTTATAAACTATACATAACACAAAGAATACACGTTTAATGCGAAATATTCCTATACAATATAAAAAAGAACAGGGAAGTTCTCCTCACTTTACACAATAATAAAAGTAGGGCCGCAGTACGCTATAATCGTATTTGTTTTCGGATAGCAAGGATATTGGTTTTATGGCCTCTTTCCTAAAATGCCCTCATCACAGGATGTTCACAAAGAAATCCCCTAATATGCAGAAGGTATCGCCTAAATTCATTACACGAATGTAGGTCACATTCGCCAGCAATAAGAGTGACAATCCTTTAAATGTTTATTCACTGGCAATGAAATTCTAGGGCGTTGTCCACCCCACATTCATTAATAATTCAGATACTTCCTTAAATCCGTGTGCCGCAAAATTGTGGTCTTCACATTACTAAATTATTCATATCCGACCATGAGAACTGTGATGTAGTCATCCGGAATCTGGATTATAGTCTTGAGTTTTATGACTGGGCCATTATATTTTATGTATTAAAAGGACCGAATGTTTCTGCGGGCTGATGTAGATCCGTCAAGTTTTGGCCAAATTCTTCACGCCTCCTTTTAATTTAATTTGAGACGTTGGGTCAAATCAGCACTAAAATAACTTGATAAATAATGTCTCTCAATTAAGGTTTCTCTCATAGCGTATTTGGAAGCAGTAATTTGTTATTTCTAGTTACTAGGGCCATGGTTGGTTAGGGCCTTAGGCGTACTTTCTCATTGCGTCGCGTCGGCTATTTATTGTGTGTTCTCTCAACTCCTCGGAATTATTTACATGTTATTTTTTATTTTCCCTTCAAATAAGCAGTTACCAATACTTAAAACTGTTGATTGGTTATTAAAACTTAAAAATCGTGTGACGTTTAATTGACGTTACATAATAAGGAATGAAAAATCTACAGTCCGTTCAAATATAAGACATCGAATGTAGGTGGAACCAATTACGCCGTTTACGTAACAGAAGAGAACACGACCCTTGTCAAGAGCGTCTTGTTATTATTTGAGCCACGATGATAAAACGTCTTAATAGCCTTTTGTCGTCAAGTCCTACTCTTCACAATTGTAAAATATCAGGTTCGATCTAAGATATAAAACAATACAGCTAGCGACTTGTCTTTTAAGAGACGGTACAAATTATAAATCAAATGGAAAATTGTTCCCTATATAAAGAAATCATACAGCAAGATAGAAAATAACAATCTTTTATGAGTATCCAAAGCAAATTATATTATACTATCCAAATTCAGAGTTAGGTTTGGTGCTTGATCCAAGGCTTTTCAATTTAGGAAGCTTTAGTAATTGGAGGTTAGTTTGAAATATATTGCTTTAGAAACATCAGCTATCAATGAACTCGCCTACTCGCAACTCGGCTAACTCTAGTAATTAATACATTCGTTAATTTTGCTGTATATGCATATGCTTTTTTAAATTGTTTCAAAAATCATTTAATCATTCATCATCAATGATTGTTCCAAAAATCTTTCATAAATGATAATTGTACATTGTATTAGTAGGTATTAACAGTGCTTTAATTTTTTCGTTAAACCTTCAGACTACAATGCTGTTAAATCTGAATATACACGCACATAAACACATTATTCATATTTACATAATATGTAAAACTCAGTTACCATGGTCATTTAAATATTATCAGTTCCCTTCCAATGCAATATTTATTTTCTCAAGTTATGTAAGCAGTAAACACGAGCCCATCGCGCAAATAGCACCAGAAATATCCGACTTATTGACTAACAATGTAATTGTATATTTAAAAGTGAAAGCTGTAATGTTAAACAAGTTTCATTTTGCGTCGACTTGCCTCCCTTTAATGTATATGTACACTACGCACTTTGAATGTATTGTTTATGTGTGGTAACACAATTTTTTTTGTAATTCATATACATGATTGAACCAACATAGGGGAAATAAATCGAGCGGTAGTTAATAATACGCTTCCCAAAACCAATTCAAAACCTTATTCAGCAACATAAAATGTGTAGGTAAATGCGAAATACTAAATAATTTCAAAAAGCAACCTCTCATATACGTCGATTAGAGTAAATACTTTACATGTCGACACGTCGCTTGTCACGTGTATTTGTGATAATGTTTAAAATATATCAATACAAAAAACATAATAGTGACTAGCTTCAGCTCTGATTTGACGTATACGACGATGCATAGTGCATTTGATTTGATTTAATGCCCGTATGTTTCATCCCCCTCGGTGTATTGAAAAAGAACGTGTATAACACTCATAGAAATCGTAATTATTATATTTTTATTATTGTTTTCGGAAGCTTGAGCTGTGCTTTATTATATATACTTAAACTAAATGTCATAAAAATACCTTTAGTCGCATTATTTATAACAGTGAATGACCTTTGTTCAAACCGAGTACAATTTCTAACCCTTTTACAATAATAAAATCACATAATGTATATTAATTTGTAATTATCTTCTAGTGTTTGTATTTATTTCAAACTTAAAACCCAGTCTGTTTCAAAATGTGTAATAAAAATCTGCACCTAACTCTTTTTTATTAGCATTTTATTGTGCGTCATATGCAAAGCGATGCCACGACCCGGCATATTAATCATGAGCATATACTCGTAGATGCGAGCCTTTGTCTTGCATCTCAGGCTAAACAAATGATGCTGCAAAAATGTTTTTATTCATTCATTGTGCCTTTTGTCTGCGCCGTGCTTCCATTAAGACCGACACACCTGGACACAAAAGTTTGAATGTATTAACGTCACCATTTCCTTGTGGCATACATAAAGCAATTTCTATTTACGCAACGTTTAACAATAAACATTTTATGTCTATATTCTTATAGACCAAGAGCCCGTGATTGCCAGACTTTCGTCATTTTATAAAAGCAAAATTTTGTCTGCGTATGCCTCTGACATAGGCATCAGCTATTTTATGAATGTTGCTAAAAAGCTAAATTTTATAAATGTTCTTAAAGCAACTATGAAAAGGTGTTTCCTTGTCAGCCGGACACTTGATAGTTTCATTTTAACAGACACATTAAAGCTGATAACTTGCAGAGCCACCACGATCGGAACTTCATAATAGCTAATCGTGGGCATCAGCCCATGTGTAAGGCTAGCGCAGACAAACTGTCAGCTTTTATAAAATGACGTATGTCTGGCGGCCACGGGCTCAAGATCTATTAGGCAAGGCTCGAAAGACATTAGGGTCAGCTTTTGTTGAAATATTGTTGCAAATGTGCTGGAAAATGAAAACGCAAAAATAAGAAATGAAGAAACAATATGCATCGTATTTATTAAATACATTTTTGGGTAAAATATCAATAATTGTATAACAACTATAGTTTTTAGTTTTTTGTAAACCTAACATACACACAAACAGTAACATATCATTGCGAAAGCCGAATCTGGAATCGCTTAAACTAATACATAATTTGATTCGGTTAACCAAACCAATAGCGTCCTCGATCCAATCTGGCCTGCATTAATTACAACAGCCGGCGATAATTGACAATTTGTTGACCGAGCCTTTGAACTCAGATATGATTACACGACAATTTATCGCTAGATTATCGCACGTGAGCGATTTCATGCTGTAATAGAATAAAAACAACATACAACACTTTAGCTGTGTCGAATAAGGAAGCAGGTAGCTTCAGGAAATAATAGATGATCGTAATTTTTTCTGCAGATTGCCGACCGCGCATACATTGCTAAAATTATGCGAAATGGTGCTAATTATACTTTTCATTTCTAAAAAAATAATTTCAACGGCTACACTACAAAACTGATTATGACAAAATGTTTGCATTTCAGAAAGTATTTATTCAGTTATTCAATCAGATTCAATAAAAATTTTATACTGCTATAAAACAATTTTATTAAAATTAAACTGCCTTAGTGGCGTAGTTGTATTACGGTACGGTTCAAAGCTGAGGTCTCGGGTTCGAGTCCCGGGTCGGGCAAAGTGATATTGGATTTTTCTATTCATTATTATCAGCCCGGAGTCAGGAATTTGTGCCCGATATGGCGATAGGCTCGCTCCCTATCATATCGTGGGACGGAACATACACGGCGAAATGTGGGTGTCCTGGTGGCGGCTTTGCCTACCCCTTCGGGAATAAAGGCGTGAGTTTATGTATGTATGTATTAAATTTTAGCTAGAATCACATTCTGATCAAGATCTAAAGATGGAAGTTAGTGCTTATAAAGCAAATTCTTGTACAGTTGGGGGCTTGACCTCTAATGAGATCTGATAATGTAATAACAGTACAGCACAGTAGCCTTACGACCTCATGTTTCTTAAGGTTCTGTGTAATCTATTTTACATACAATGATTTTGTGGTTTTACATTTATATTTATTAAATAGTCTAGCTTTTTATTCTTTTTTGAGATTGTGTGTCTTTACACGACGAGTTTCTTTCTTCATAGACTATTTTTATTTTTATTTCTTCTCCATTTCGTTATTTGTGTACTTATATCTACTTCCCGCTTTTTAGGCTTGTCACCTTAATTCCGAAATATTTAAAGGGTCACTAACTTTAAAATTTACTAACATTTGAAATAATTTGACAAAAATATTAAATTAAAGTATAAAATCTATCAGCAAGACTTTAAAAGCCAAGGCATTGTTCACACTCGTCTACTGCTTACACCCTCGATTAAATAATAATTGATTAATATCACACTCTCTCTCCTTTAACCAATATCTTTAATATCAATTGACCCGTTGTCAATCAAGTCCGCTTAATGCTACTGAACATTTAGTGTATTAATTTAGTAAAAAAATCATGTAGAACCCAGGAAAGTGGATCATGGCACCATCCGGTATAATACGAGACGTAAAGAAAAAAGATAAATAAAATGTAAATGTGAGTTATATTAGTTGAAAATTCATTCCTTGCTTTGTAGCAACACCTCCAATGTTAAATACCGGTTGTATCTGAAAACAATACTCGTAAAAGAAAGAGGAAATTCTAAAATACTTGAAATAATAGCAAATAGTATACTCTATTGTATCTAGACTTTATTACCACAAGAGGGCAGATATAACGCGCTTAATTGAGTCACGGAATACGCTTATAATACGATTGATAGAAGGTAGCATTTGTACGTGTGTACTGTACTGTGAGAGCATTCGCCGACTCCATCATAAACAGCAATTCCACAATCTACGTTTATGCGAAACATCTTGATCAATTTCGAAGGGCTTTCACCCGCAGGCGACTGAGATTACACTGTAATACGTTTGCATTCAAATAGCGTTAGCATGAATAACTAAATGATAATTCTACTGAAGATGATGATTGCATAGTAAAGGGCAGTTTAGTTACACTACCTCAAACATGTTGCACTAACCTTAGGAGACAGTTAGACTTATTAACTTACGATATTGATAAACCCACTAAGTAGTCTTATAAGACGTCAAAAGTGCGTAATTTAAATTAAAATAATTTCTTACGGGTTCTAAAGATGTTACCGGTTGAAAAGATCTTGGTATTTAAAATTTAAGTTAAAGTCTTCGCATTTTATCTTACCTTTTGACTTCCTTTTGATAAATAGAAAGAAAATTAATTTAACTCTTTTCATCAATGCGATTGTCAACAGCAATTTCAAGAGCTGATTTTGATTTTGTATAAAGATTTTCTAAGATGATGTGTACCTTATGTGTATAACCACAATCGTCGAGTTTCATTCACTAATAACGTTAATTTAGCAACCAACGCGGCGTGTCCGGGAGTAATGATATTATCACAGTAATTGATGTTACGGTAGCCACAAAAAATTCCTCAACATAATTCATTATGTAAGTAACAAAGCAAATATAATAGATTCGCCGACGGATGTGTAGTTTACGCGCAAAAACTTGCTAGAACTTTATGACGCTATTTAGCGTGATGTTTACATGATTGGTTTAATTGTAAATATCTTTAAACGTGTCATTCACTACTATAATTTAGTGTTACCGCTTATAATAGATATACGATTATATCTATCAGCGATATCTTTAACAGCTACAGTATATGTACTGCTGACCTGATATAATGGAAGTAGTAACGTCCGTCCAACGATTTTCCGCGTCCTTCATCAAGTGATTCGTCCATAACGAAGAATGTTATGTACTTACCGGAGTCTGGTCTTTCCACGAGATGTTTACTTCTACATGCCCCATCTATCGATACTTCGACTTGCTAACGCCTGTATGACCAACAATCACCAGTAATATATTTAATAATACCTCCACAGTCGTAGAACGATAGTGTTCCAGTACGGAAATAACATTCCTTTCATATTGGGGTTTCCTAATTTCTATTATACCTTAATAAACGCCTCCTATCCAATTTATCAGGTAAAGTTTTAATAACGAAAATATTTACTTTTTTTCTTTCTGCTTGATATTATCTGGACTGTAAATAGCTGATCTTTTCTGGTGAATAAATTCTTAAATGCCACAATTTATCTGCATAAAGTTAGCATACGGAAAATAATCAATTACTCCATGCTGCATGCATACAACTATATTGACGTAACCATTTAATGCATCTCTCAACTCGTCAAACCGTAATTGCAAAGTATTGATCACATAGTGGAAAGTTTTCTGCCTACCATTTTAATATGGATAGTTCAGGTCATTGTGATTATGCGTATAATGATGTATAAATAATATTACAAGGAACCAATAATAGTTTATTTGTTATATCTAAGTTTAGGCAAGCGTTAGGCACCACGACCAATGTGTAAAAGATGCGGGGTCGAGGAAAGAAAATAAATTCTCGCTTAGTCACGATATTGCCTGGTTCACTGAAAGATTCGTCGCGACCCAAGCATTTATAAATCTAGGCTGTAAAATCACAACAAGAATGAATATAATACCGTTCTATTGATCGCAATTGGATAGTTGTCGTTTTCATCGGCTTGGTATTGTCGCCTCGGTGTTATTTTTATTAAAGTTGGTAGTTTCATCAGCATTTCATTTGGGTCACGGCAAAAGAAGCCAACTCTTCTATTATCTATAGCACGTACATTTTGCTACAGTTGCCGCCGCCTACTGGCACAATTATAAACACTTTCACTACCACATTATATGGTCACTCGCAAATTGAAACTCTAAACTCTAAAAACTTTATATCATAAATTAGCGAAAACTATTCATCAGACTTGCGAAAATTAGCGCGTGTGATGTGAAATCTAGGGTAAAGTAATAACGCCTATATTTTAGAATGTTGTAATAATAATCAAATTAATTTTAAAGAAATGAAACATTTATTTACATTTCAAATATTTACTTATTACCATAATTGCTATTTATGCAAACTGTAATACAAAAATTAAAATGCTTTTCAAAATTCTACAGAACAGTCTTATGTAAATAGTTTGAGTTACTACTTGCTACATTTGTAACTATAAGAGAATACAAGAATACAAAGTTACTAGAACATTCTAAGACACATAACTTACACAGCGCCCGTGGGAAAGTTGCTCCCAAGTGCTGTTAAGGGTATTGTTCTTTGTTACAGTCAAAGTACAATCGAAATGTCGCCTAAACAAACGCCTTAAATAAATACATAATATTGTATGGGTAACTTTAATATCACTTGTATATAATTTTATATGAGGAAATACTCCGGGCCGACGTATGAGCCGCACTTGGGAAAATCCGGGGGTGCCTGCACGAAGTCACTTTGCTCGCCAACTTTGAGTACAAAGTCTAATCCCCTTGTCCAGTGGGTTGATCTTTCGTCCCTCATCATCCAGTATCCGGGATTATCAGCCTTAAAACGCAAAGAAACCGCTCCAAACTTGGGTATTACTATTGTGTCTTTTATCACAGGATCTACGATATTTTTAGAAGGGAACAGTGTGCCTTCCTCGTTCATTTTGATGATATCTTCCTTAACCAAACTGCTGTTGAACTCCCGAACTCCGGTCACGTAGAAACTGTTGCCGTGGAGATGAAATATGTGGTCTGACTCGCCACCTGTAATGAAAAAATTAATTATTCATTTGGTCCGGCCATATGCAAAGGAGGGAGTGGAACATTTGATGGAATTTATCAACGCTACACCTGAACATAGCTGGGTATAGACCCAGGATATGTTGAACGTACTGCCTCTCTTTGATGTTGAAGTGGGTGGAGGAGGCATTGTACGCCTGCGACGATCAATTTTCTTTCATATTAACACAATAAGCCTATTTCATACTAACTCGCTTTTATTATATTATTATGTTTAGATAATTTAGTTAATGTTTCAGTTTCAATAAGAGATAAGTTGGCATAATACCTGCGTAATTTGGATACTTAATTACATTTAGTTAGCGTAAACTTTAATTTACCAACAAACAAAGTTTGTTACACAGTTTAGTACCTAGTAAACCTAGGACACTACTATTACAAGACCCATCGCCCTAACAGTTAGAAATATGAACCATATTAACATAGTATAAGGTGTTAATTACATCATTATCATGACATTCGCGTTATTAAGTCATCATAATAGACATTACCTAAGGTAATTATAAAAGCTAATTACGTCCCTGGCGAATGCTTACCGAACAGGAACGGGTCTGTAAGGAACGGCTCCTTTGAAACGCGATGGGCCACATCAGATGTTCAGTGAAAATAAAATTAAATTGCCTGTGTACCCACGTTTAATATTTTTTCGCTCAAACGATACAATTTACAATATGAAAAAGAATATTGGAATTTGTTTAGGGAATCCAATCAAAACGTATAATATGATTAAAACTTTCAATGTAAAATATTTTTTTATGATTCAACGCTATTTGGAACATCCATAGTTCGTCCATGACCGCCGCAAGACGTAATAAGAGGCGGACCTATCACTTTTTAACAGGCATAAATTGCAGTCTCGTATAAATCATATAATAATTCTTAAACTGTAAAACAAGTAATGTGGCGGAACCGACATCGCAATTGGACCCAGGACGTAATGCTTCACAATGTATATACACGCTGCTATTCCACCAATAAGACATAGAATGAAAGCTATAAATAACCCAAAATTATATTAACCGATACGAAGCTCATTTTCTTCGCTTTTCTGAAAGGAAAAAGAACTGCCTCCATATTTCTCAATAAATTAACCCCGGGTTAAAAAGTTTAAAAGGGGTTTATTTTTACTAATATTTTTATGGCTGGAGTTGAAAAAGTTTTGACATCCTCGGTAGCGGAACCGCGGAACCGCAGAGTAAAGCGTTTGCATCCGGGCGGTGAATAAATCAAGAGGTGTTCTCGGCCGCGCCGCCACTGAACTTGCCCAATCATGCTGTTGTTTTAGACCACGAACATGATGAAATATACACTACTTCGGGGAATTGCTGTGTCTATAAACTATGCTTTTTACTGTACTATCATATTTATATGGTGTACTTTTAATGGACCTTTTTTGATAACTTCAAAATATCTTTCAAACGTATTTGTCCAACTGCTCAGCACGGGTCTATTCGTTTAAGAGAGGTTCTGAAATAAGTCCAACACGCCTTCCTAGTGGTATTTGGTGAATATACCTTTAAATTTCTTTCGGAGAACTTTTGATGTGCTAATTCTATATTCAGTATAGGTATCTCGAAAGACCAAAACTCTGACATCCGATTTGTCGTAATATTCTCTAAAATTCTATTTGAAAAGATTTATATTAAAAATACATTACAAACAACAGCTTTAACTCATGTCGTCGTACAAAGGTTATAGGTCGGTAGAGAAAGCCTACTGCATGAAATGCACTTTTTTATTATTAGCTAGAAACACAAAACGAGCAGTTCGTTAACCTATAACACGACTAAAAACTTACTATGAATTTCGCTGCGCTCATTGTTCCAAGACATTCGGTGTTATGTCTATTAATTCCCAGTAGCAGTTAATGTGCGTGGTGGTCTGTTGGTATGGAACCAGACACGGATGCCGAGGCGATGATTATGGGTACAAAACCAAAGGTCCTCTCTTATTTTTCTGAGTCGTCTACGTATTAGTATAGTCAATACCCACTTTGACGGTGACAGAAAAATTAAAATCGTGAGAAAACGTGCATGCCATGAAAATTTTGCATGAATTTTCTATGATATGTAGGATTCGGCTTCGGCTGCAGTGGTGGATTATGAACTAAGCTCTATCAATGATGTTTTATAAAAGATAGTTCCATGCGGGGCGGTAATGCGGATGTAAATTGGGGCGCTTTTCGCCCTGGGATGTCCGGTACCGCCCACAATGCGTGTGACGATTAACGAGGGGTTTTTAGTCAGTATGCTGAGCAAAGCGCTTATACAGGTTGATACCAAATCATATTGCTCTCGATACGATAATAGACTTAACTTTACCATATCACGATATGAAAACAATTTTGTGTGTAATTCCCTTTATCTACCCCTTTAGTGATACAGACGAATATTATGTTCCAAACATTAGGATTCGCACAAATGAAGAAAACTTACACGCGGAACGCCCGTATCAGTAATACAATACCAACTCAACATATTTAATTACCGAGAAACGTTACTCAACTGGCAACGCCTACTTATCTTTTCATATCCGCTTATACAAGGTGCTTCTAAAACATCTTATCAAAGTTTATATTGTACTAATTTTGTTATCGCGCATTTGGAACCAATCGAAAACCTTTATTCGTTTTCCTAAGTTTATTGTCTACCTGAATTATGTAATTTATGTTATAAACAAGTTTTATTGCCGTTTACCTGTTTAAAACATGCTGTATACTATTATATTTCTATGGAGGCATGCGTACCGCATGATTGACAGCATCCACCTAGCATAATCTCTGTGAGTACAATTAATATGTTATTATCACGCAATTTCACTCGTACACCGCCAATAAAAAATTACTCGTCATGTTTTCGTGTAATGATTGTAATAAAATGTCTGTAATTTTAATAAGTGCTGTCGGATGTAATAAAATTTTCTTTTTTGTGTACGCTCTAAAATTAGACAGTCTTTATCACGTTATAAATTATTTTTAAGGTTTATTGAAGTACTACAAATAATTATTAGTTACATTAGTATTCTAAGTACGTCTTTATCATAAGATTATTAGTATTTTTTAGAATAATTCCTAAAATTTATCAATAACTTAAATTGAGAGTAAATGAGTAAGCAAGGTAAACTCGTAAATATATTCTAGTTTACTACGGTATTATATTAAGATGAGGCGTGGAACGAACACACAAACTTGATACTTAAAGCTTGGAGCTTCACAGAGTTATGGCATTGTACTGCATGTGCATCACCCATGATCGGCCACTACGGATCACGGCACTATTCTGTAACCAAGAGCTAGCTATAGTACCTGGTAAATATTACAGAATCAATATAACGTTAACTGCGGAAAATTGATAAACTTATTGGCTTATTTAAACCACAATTCCCTATTACTAATTGTTAACATAAAACATTTTTTAACTGGAATCATGCTAAGCTATATAAAAACTATTGTATAAAGCACATGAAATGAAAGAAACATTTATAAAGTCGAATAATAAAAACAAAGCAGAAACAAAAAGAAAAACAAACATTTAATTACAGAATTTGAAAGCTGTTGTATTAAAGTTTTCTTTCAAAGTGTTGCAGGATTAATTTAAAAAAGAACAAAAGCGAGTTCATATTATTAATGAATTTATAATACAAAAACAGCTTCAAGTTGACTTCAATCAGTGCTTGGTAGACACTTAACAAATAAGTTAGATCAATCACTTGAGAAAGTACTATTCAACTACATGGAGACAAACAATCAACATTCAAACGTTCTTCATTATTTTCTCTCTCGCTAAAATAACATTCTGAAAAGGTTACCCGTCCGATTTAGACAGGTTAATAATAACCCACATCGATTTCATTATCTTTGTAAATGCCTTAGGCGTATGTCTTAGGCGAAATAATGTTCATAGCTGATTGACGGAAGTACCAATGAAATACAAAGTTGTAAACACCACCAAGAAATATCTAAAAGTAATAGCCAGAAGGCTGGTATTGGTATACCTTGGTATATCGGCATGTTCCTGGGTACCCTAAGGGCTGTTTAATACCATAATAACTAATAATTATTCTCTATCCTCTCCTTTAAAAAAAAAATCGAAATTCAGATCGGAAACTAGCAAGTATTAACTAAGACAATATGAAAAGAAGGTTCTTATTAGCGAAGACGTGACTTGTGATTTCATATCGCTTCGTCATGATTATTTGTTAGCTGGGATAGATTGGACAACAATGATGATTGTCGATGATACTGCTTGTTAGTCAATAACAATGTAGAAAATAAAATAATAAGGATTGACAGGCACTTATTACATGAAATAACTATAGATTACAAGAATGATCTGCAAATAGCCTACAGCTTGAATTTAATTTAACTTTTATTATCAATTAAATGGCATCATTTGTATAAATATTTTATACTTGTATTTTGTTTTTTTCTGACACAATTACAAATTAATGCCAACAATTTGCTAATAGATTTGCAGATACTATAATAACTGAGCGGCGGCATCTCAAAGGTCGCATGCAAAGTATGGTTACACAAGAGTAAGGACCATTACCGTTGTTTGCGGAGAATATTGACAATGTAAAACTGCATAGAGCGGGCTGAGTGTCGAAATAAGTGTCGTTTGCAGCTTTCAGTGAAGGAAAGTGGAAACTTGAAAGCAGTTTAACAACCTAATAAAAGAACAATATATTTACGAGCGTAAGAGGTTCTGCATGTTCGCTATTACCAATTATAAGTTTATGTTCCTCCTGTCTATGCAATTAGTTACGTAGGAAACTATTACTGCAAAATTCAATTTTAATTATATTAAGTGGTTAATTAGTGTAACGTTACATTACAATTACAATTGTATAAATAATAAGACTGCATTTAATCATAATCGGAGACTCGTGTATGGTATAATTATTGTCACTTAATCGTGACCTTTTTGCACTGTCACAACCCATAATTATGCATGTGCTACACTGGTGTCTATATTATTGATGTTACTTCCTTAAACGTATCTATGTTGCAACGGTTGAGCTGACATTATATATTTCTGTAACATCCGATTTTACGCTGACATTTCACATAAAAACCTCTCAAGTTTCGAAAAATATCTCTACCAAATACATTATTGTGATTATCAAAGTAATTTCGTAAGAAAAATATATTTTGTGATCATAAAAAAAATACTTTTAATAAGTAATAGCTGTTACCAGACACTCAAATAAAAATCAAGTGTCTTGTCAAAATTATAAACTTTGTAATCCCATGGCACAGATCTGAAACAAATGTCTGTAAACATGCAGGGATAAAATGTCAGCGACTGAGACAGTAGTGCCAATTTATCTGAACTTTCATAATACTTTTCAAAGTATATTACAATGAAAACTATTTACAACGCTTCACAAAGAGATTATTCAAAACATAACTGTCTAAATCTACACTATCAAACGTAAAAAACGTTCCCACAGTCAGAAAATAAACTATCAGATTTACAGCTTCATCATAATTGACGTCGAGGTGGCAGTAAAACGTTGCATGACGTTTTATTGGAGTAATTAAACAATAAAGCACCAGTAAACGCCTCCAGTGACCCTGAAGTGTCGCGGAAAACACTTTGTTTTTTATGGTGGTGCTTAGTGGGAACTATTTTTACGGGGGCTACTATTACGCTGACAGCCGGGGAGTCGCCTAACACAATTACCTTTTTTTAGTTGCTATGTTGTTTTATATCGATGCCATATAGGGCAGTGTAGCTGGTAGTTGCAGTAATGTTTAGTACTGCAGAAGCTGCCTTATTTGACAGCCATAATGTTTGTGGGAGCCACAAGAATTTGTTTCGGGTCTGAGTATTGTGGGGCCGAAAAGTTTTATTTTATGAGACCATGATATAAGACTCTTATCTAAATGTATTTTAGAGTCTTATATCATATTTATGAGAAGAATTCGATTTCCAGGCTATTAAAGGCTTGCTTTGTTAGTCCATCGGGCTGGAGCATAATAATTAGTAGACTGAGGTATCTTTATTGAACTAATAGTCTGTGTGTTATCAAAACTGGTAACAATCGTTGAAAACAAAAAAAAAGACGACCAATGATTCGTTATATTTTCAATAGTCTTGAGATTTTTGTCATATTCTACCGTCTCTATCTACTTTAGCTTACACCCCGCCAGTTTTAAAGTTTGCTATCAAATATTTATATTCTGCCGAGTACGCAGTGACTACATTTACTTAAAACTTAGCGGTATTTTATATTTAAAAACACAAAGCTTAGAAGCAGCAACATTACGAAACTCAAATATTATAAATGTACCTACAAATTTTCTCTTTTCACATAACAGCGGACACAATAGAATTTTTACGACCGTGACTAGACATCGTTTTGGTTCCTAACGGTACTTTGTCTCGAATCAACATCTCGATGTACAATCGGAACGCGATGCAATCGTGCAATCAGGTTCGGTATTAAGACTTAAATCAATATTAAAATATCAGGTAATCTGTAGTCGAGATTGGAACACAAATTCGCTTTGATCGGTTTTGATTAAGTAATAGTTTAATTCAAGTAAATCTATGAAATCTGATTTAGAAATAGTTTGAATTAATTTGACTCGACATAGATTTCAATAAATCAAAATTAATCATCTATTTGCCGTAGGTAATACCAATTTTTTTTGAGGTTTGCGAGTGTCTCATTAAGTTTTCTCCGTCTTTTCCACTTATCATTCATAATCCTATCATTAATGTTATCTCTCCCACGGATATTTTGTTTGATTTTCCTCTGTTCTTCTATACATCCACACCTTTCTCACCATTCTTTAACCACAAATATTGCATAGCATATTATTGGATCCTCCTAGCACGATAAATGTGAACTAACAGCTTTAAATCTGAATTAGTGGGAAGGCCCATCTCCTCTTTGCCATAAAAAAAAGATCTCTATCAACCACAAGGTCTTTTTACAAGTTTTATTATAAATCGACGTATTTACCATAAACATAATACGAGTATTTCCTAAAACATCAACTACACATTGTATCAATAGCGCACCGTTTACGCTACAATATGGGCGTTTGCAATCCCCGGCGGATTGGTAAGTGTAACAAAGTTGGGGGATTTCATAACGCGTGCGCCATAAAGCTGGCAATTTTCGCCTCCACACACAGCTTTACGGTTATGATATCCGCACGTAAGAGATATATAGATTTCATTAGTCTACATTATAAGGATGGAATAAACTTTAGAAGTGAAATTATTACAAGTTATGTTCTCGCCCTTTATGTAATAAAATAATAACTGTACTTGTATAGTTAATAGTTCTATACAGGATAAGATTCAAAGTTTTTTTTTTTTAAATGTGCGTGTCTGGCCAATTCGGAAACTATAAGGAATAGCGAAAAATAGTGAAAGGAGCCGCGAGCCCGATTTTGATGAAAACTTAAACTGCATACTTGGATTTTTGAAAAATCTACATTCCTAGCGAGCAATCGAACCGATGATTTTGAAAATAACTATGTTACTAATATGGATCAAATTCTGGGAAGTAATTACATACGGCAAATTAAAGGAGAGAGGTTTTTTTTTTCTACCGTTGCCTTAACACCCACCCTTCTATATATCATATATTTGTATTTTTTTCATAAAAGACACGTCCCTAATAGTTTTTATTAGATATGAATTTATGATTATAGAATAAATTATTATTTACTAACTGGTTAATTTGCTACAACGCTGATCAAGTAAAACTCAATAAAACAAAATGTATCAACCAAAGTAAAACGTATGTATCAGTTACCTTGATCAAACATCACGATCTCCACCGTGGAATGAAGTGGAATATTCTTCACATGGACGCATTCATCTCCGTCGCCAGGCTCGTCCGTGCACAGCGCGTTGGGGCCCACGTCTCCCCCCTGGGTCAGCAGCGGCGACGCCGGGTACGTAAACCGGTGCCCGTCTGTTTGACCCCAGCTTTCTGTCAACAATAAGAAATAATACTTAAATTGAAAAAATGCACATAATATTAAAAGCTTGAAAATAATTAAGATGAATGAACTGGATGAAAAACCGATAAGAAATAACAGTGCCATGCCGTCGTCGTTTGTTCGTTTATTGAGATTTATTCATATCCCTGTTGTATCCATAAGCTATAATATTGTTATCTCCAGACGCAATATGTTATGTGAAAAATATCACTATCATTTTGATCCTTTATGTTCCACCAAATCCTTAAAAATCTCCGTTATTGAGAATTATCCAGACAACTCTGTACGTTGTTACCTATTGTATTGAAAGTGTTCAGAGATGAGGATATCCACTTCTATCTAGAAGATAGAAGATTCTTGTTACATACGAATTGATTGATAGCTCATCTTATACCTTTAGAAATAGATCCGATGAATCTCTGCGGGACAAAAGAATGACGAGATGTGAGGTTATAAGAACCAAATGATAGTAGGAAGCTTCGGTACATGTATAAAATGGATTACGTATAATATATTTTTATTATTATGATTGTAAAGTGTTATTGATTATTGTCATCTTCTGTCCCTCTTTTTCCTACTTCTAAATTGACTCATCTTTAAATGGGAATCAAGGTGCAAAATAATTTCTACAACAAAATATTGCAAATTGTTTAGGCTTATCACATGACGAGTTTTCCTAACAATAATCACATAGAGTTCGCACTTGATCTGAATACGCAAATCAAGTTTCATAGATAACATTTCATAAAAGAACAAAGTAAACTTAACATTGCACTTAAGAGTACTTGAGACTCCTAATAGATTTTCTAATTACGTCTTATTTTTGATGACTCATTGCGGAAGCAGGAAGTTGTGGCACGGCGCCTCAATTTTGAAACATATTATAAAGTGATTTTCGTGTTCCAAAATGACATGTTAATATTCTAGTTTTTATAACAGAAGCCTCAAAAACAGTGCATTTATTTTTTTTATTTTTAATAGGAACAGAATAACACCATTTTTTAGTTTCATACAGGTATTTTTGAATATAATTAAGTCTAACATGCAAGGTTTGATAATTTTGCGCTACCCAATAATACCTTTTCATCGTATTTTTTATAGAAACTTTATAATATACAAATATATTTTAACACATTTAGACTAAGGTTGTTTTATCGTCATCTAAGAAAATAAATTGTGTTTAATTATGTTTAAAACATTAACAAAACGACATGTTAAATATATTAAATAACCGTATGTAAAAATAAAAATCGCCAGCGGGTAAAATTACTGTATTAGTCACGCTCGATTATCTCTTACAACATTTTATTGTTATGTACAAAAAAGTATTTTGCAATATTACTGTTCTGAGGACGGTTGAATAATTTGACAGCATTTTAAATTATATAATTTGAATATTGTATTTTCAAAATCATGGCAGAATTTTAACCTATTCGCGATATATTTGGATCATAATTTAATTGGCACTTCGGTGATTTAATCGTTTGGGGCATAGCATAAATAGTAATCAGTGTAATATAATATAATCCCACAGGAAAATTAGTATTAAAAGTGATTTATAAATATTTCTCCACCCTAAGACGAAATAGAAATGAAAGTTGTTCGCTGTCCGCCCTCGTATTTTGTATACACTTACAAAATACAAATATGTATACTAAGAGCAATGACATCGCTCAGTTTTAATATTCAAAGACTTTACAAACTAAATATAAATATTAAATGTGTTCGAGCTCTGTATAAAAATAGAAAACATCGCTGAAGATGTTGTTCCTGAATTTTTTTAACAAACAACTGTTCGGCGTCTTTCGCGGGACTGTTGGCATCAAAATATTATGATTACATTTTAGAATGAAATGCAATGAGTTTTGTGAAATGAACATATGAAATGAAATGATTTTGTGAAAAAGATGTATTTTGTCTACGAGTATGACAGTTATTACAGTGCATCTGTCGTTAACTGCATTGCAATATGCTTTAAAAAAGGTGCAGTATATGTATAAATCTTAGACTGCTACGGTACGAATACAAAGCTGAGGTCCCCAGTTCAAATCCCGGGAAAGTGACATAGGATTTTTCTATTAATTAATTATCAGCCCGGAGTCAGGAATTTGTGCCCGATATGGCGATAACACATCGTGAGACGGAACATACAATTCGAAATGTGGGTGTCCTGGGACGCCTCTGCCTACCCCTTCTGGGATAAATACACCCACCCAAAAGTCACATACATAGTTCTGACCCCACACTAAGATAGAGTCTTGTGTCATGAGTATCAGAAACTACGAGAGACTTTTCGGTCTCACAAACACCCAGACCCGAAACAAATACCTGTGGATCACACAAATATTTGTTTCGGTGCGGGGATCGAACCCGCGGCCTCTCGTTTCACAGCCGGCGTCTAACCAACTGCGCCACGGAGGCTATCCCAAAGGATAAAGGGATATAATAGGATAAAGGCGTAAGTTTATGTATGTACATATTTATAAATCTTAGAGTAAAATCACCGGCAAGAAATGGTTATTTCTCGATCATTAACCATGAATGATGACTGATGGTTTCGCTTTTCTATATGGTGATCGATAAACTGGCTAGGAGATACGCTATCCAACTAACCAAACAGAAAAACTCTAAATTTAGCAGAGGCGTTCTTTATTCTAACGTAGGAGTGCCCTAGAAAAGGATTTTAAAAAATTCATTCCCCCAGGGAGTTAGGAGACGACAGTTTTGTATGGAAGTTGGAAATATTGAAATTGTTGTTTAGGCTTCTAAGATGTTACCGGGAAACTCCATCGGGCACGCGGCTAGAAGTGTATTATAAAATCGAATACACAACATATAACAATAACGATATTCCATGGTACGTAATACGCCAATTTACCGAATTTGTACATAGGTTTGTTTAATGAGTTTTTAAATTTACTTGCAACCATAGTAAATAATATATTTCATACCTAGTATTTATATCTATACACGTAGTAGGTATAAAGCCTGTTTGTTTGAGAGCATTAGGTACGAAACATACGCTTGCCTTTAAATAGTCAAGTGAGTGTACCATGAGATTGATTCATAAAAGCAGTACATTTACACAGAAACAAAAGAAAATATTGTAGTCTATCAGTAGAACTATGACCTTCTAGAACCCAAAGTATTTTTAATCCTCGTTAATAACCAGATACAAAAACTTATCACGAAGTTACAATAATGAAAATGTGATCAAATAATTTAGTTCTACCAATCATACAAAATAACCATAGGTTCATGTGGTAGGTAGCTCGTTAAAGTTGTAATACAAATCGGTGCGTGTGGTACTGAGTGGTACCACTTACTATAGAAAACCGACGCGAAGCACAGAACATAAAATTGACAGATACATGGGCGTAGGACCAGTTGTTAGACGAAAATAAATTTTATTAAAATATAATATTCCATACATTCATACATAAGCTTCAGGCCTTTTTCCCAGAAGGGGTAGGCATAAATGTAACCAGGACACCCACGTTTTGCCCTTTGTGTTCCGTACCACGAAGTGGTAAGGGTCGCCTATCGCCATATCGGCACAAATTCTTAACTTCGGGCTGATATGAAATAGAAAAGTCCAATATAACTTTATTTTACACTTTAATATTCCAATATTGATTATTTTCTAAATTTTAGATTATTAATCAAAAATACAATAACATATTTTTGCCACGTTTCATGTTGCTGAAACTTCAATAGAAAAGTACGAGTATAATAATTTTACAAGGCAAGTGCCGGTGCCTTTTGTAAATAGTGAAAGATGCAAAACGCGACGTGCAAGGCAGAATACATCCTTTGTTCTTAGCCTTTATTCTGTAGCGAGCCATCAAAATATCTTCTAGACCAAAGGATGCATCGCATGCAATTTATAACATTTTATGTTATTTAATTTACCGTTTATTGTTATTGTAATTTGAATGAATTTATTCTACACAGGCTGTGACCTCGTTCAAATATTATATCTGTCTCCCAAAATACAATATTTTGCTTAGTTTGGGAGACAGCTGATCTCTTATTTGATTAAGCCAATTAATTTTAAGTATTTATGTTTAGTTCTTGAATAATTATGTTTACTTTATGTGGCGAAGCGAGTAAATTAATAAAATATAAAAAAAAGAAAATCGCATGACGATAGTAAGTGTCACCGGTAACTAGACACAAATGCTATTGTACACTTAACATAATTTTAAAGTTACATTTAACGGTGTCAGGAAATTGGGAGTCCTTCACGAAAAATCACAAGTATGCAAAGATAAGCCAACCTACTAGGCCAGCATGATAGACAAAGAGTATCACAAAAGGTTAACAACTTGATGCATTCACACATAAACTCGCGCCTTTTTCCCAGAAAGGGTACGCAGAGGTGCTACCAGGACACCCACATTTCGTTGTATGTTCCGTCCCACGATGTAATAGGAGGGCGAGCCTATCCCCATATCGGGCACACATTTCTGACTCCGCACTGATAACGAATAGAAAAATCCAATATCACTTTGTCCGACCCGGGATTCAAACCCGAGACCTCAGCTTTAAAATCGTATTGTAGAACAACTACGCCACCGCGGCAGCCTATTTAAAGCCTAGCAATTTAATGTACCTTCATAATATGTACCATATCAAGTATATTTGTAGCAGATGGATGATGGCTGCTCAAGACCGGAATGGTTGGCGCTCACTTGGGGAGGCCTACGTCCAGCAGAGGACGGCGACAGGCTGAGTATATAAGTATATTTATCAATTTCTTAGACTAAATAAAGGGTAATATGTGGATGATGTGGCCAAATATATTGCCTTAAAGACGATTATTGGCAAATTACGAAACTCAATCAGCCAAGTTAAGAAACATTCGTCTTACTCGTAACCGACGTGACAAAACTTGCCACAAAAACTAATAGACCTCTTGCAAATCGGCTTTCACAGACCGATTGAGGTAATTTCGGGTACCTAATGACTCAGATAAATGGAGGCAGAGATATTGTGACAGAAATGGAATGTTACTTAATAATTGATTATCTCCACGTTAACAAAAAAGGGTAGTAAAATGTCTCCGTGGCTCAATGGTCAGAAGCCAGCTGTGAAGTAACAGCACCACCACTAACCCACTGGTTTAGCGTCTGCTCTAAGACAAAATAGGTTTGTTTGACACACAAATAATTATTTTAACTCTGGGTTATGTCAGACCGAAAAGTCTCATAGTTTCTTATACTCATGACATAAGATTTGTATGTTAGTACGGTTTAAGAATATTTATTTATTAATTTTGAGTGGATATATACACATATATGCATATATATACATATATTTAACCTATTTTACGATAACATTCCAAGCAATCTCTATATTCCCTAATAAAAACTTTATACAAGCAGCTTTTTAGGTACATTCTTAATTCTTTTCAAAAGAAAACAACTCGGTTTTCATTTCAAATATACGTATATGCATATCATAGCAGTAGTTTCAATAGTTGTTTGCTTTACTATGAACAATACATATTATTTCTGCAAAAGGATTGTCCGTCGTTGAATAAATAAGTAAAAAAGCTCTACATTCCATCCGGTACAAAAGTTCCTCTCATGTCGTTTAGGTAGACCAATACATCTGAGCCAACATTGCAAAAAATATGCTGAAATCGAAAACAATCGACAAAGAAATAAGAAACTTAATTTTGACATATAAATGATTTAAAAATAAAAAAAAATAATTCAAGCTCTATTTTTAATTTAAACAAAACTATTCTCAATTTTCATAAAAACATGGGTAACTTTGAAACCATACTGAGGTTTAAAATTATTTATATCCATAATAGTAGTTAAAATCAAAGTTTCGCCATCAATTAAGTATGTATAGATAATAAACATATATTTTGAAACTAATAAATACTAGTAATCCGATACTGTTGATTATGCACATGCATTGTTCGCCCCATTAGACGCTTATACAGTGCATCGCGGCTACACCCAACAATAAATAAGTACGCACATCAAAACACAAGTCTTGTGTCGTCACGTCGTGGCTATCAGACACTGCGGGAGACGTTTCGCTTTCACAAACCCTCAGACCTGAAACAAATATTTGTGGATCGCACAAGCGTAGTGCCTGGAAAATCTCAAAACATATTTCTTTCACACATAGTCAAAACCTGATGATAATACACACGCTTAGATTTCGCACAAGACGCGGCTGCAGTGCAACGCGTGGGCGATGCGCAAGCAGTTGTGAGCAATTTGCACGCGCCGCATAAGATACAACGCGTGGGCGATGCGCAGGCACTTGTGCAACGGCACATGCACGTTGCACAGCGCGGAGACGCAGCGCCGGCGCAAGAGCAATCATGCAATATTTGCGGTCGCGGCGGACGTGATCCAACGGTTATTACTTCACTTTCTTTATAAACGCGTCGATACGCTGTCACATTAAGTAGGTACGCCGAGTTCAACGTCTAGCTGCGGTAACCAATGACGTGTGTACCCCGCATTAACTTTATAAGGAACTTTTACTATTAAATTCTAAAATAAGAGCTGAGCTAGGAGCAAACCAAGAAGGCGGTAGTTAATTCGAGCCTTAACTCCACACCTCTGATTTTCTAAGATCTCTGATTTTTTAATTTACAATATTGTATACTCGTCATTCTCGCGCATAAAAATCATTTTTATGCGACTGCCTCGGTGGCGTAGTTGTATTACGGTGCGACTGCAAGCTGAGGTCTCGGGTTCGAGTCCCGGGTCAGGCAAAGTGCTATTGAATTTTTCTATTCATTATTTATCAGCCCGGAGTCATGAATTTGTGCCCGATATGGCGATCTGCTCGCCCCCTATCACATCGTGGGACGGAACATACAAGGCGAAATGTAGGTGTCCTGGTGGCGCCTCTGCCTACTTCTTCGGTGATAAAGGCGTGAGTTTATGTATGTATGTAAAAAAAACATTTTTAAATATCGCTCATTTCTACTTTGAAGGAAAATATCGGGGTGGATCAAGTCTCCACCGTTGGTGGTTAAAATATTGTTATCCACCTGGATAACGACCAAGAAGAGTGTATCGAATTTCCGAATTCTAGGCGATGGAAATTCGATAATCTTTATTCTATTTCTGATGCAGATTATAAAGCAAAAGATTAATTGTTATTATTAGTGTTCTAGATCTTTTTCCCATATAACTATACTCTAACTAATTTACCATTAGATCGCACGATATAAGGATCTAATCCCAACCTGTAACTCATGAAATAAACAGAGAAAGAAACAATGGTGGTCTTCTTGTCATCGATAAAAACAATTAGAAGCGAATCTAATCATGACTCAACCACTATTTATATTTTCTGTGGGAATTATCATGAGAATAATCGCAGAGTCGAGGAAAATTTATATTTTCTATCCAATTACATAGAGTATGCCGCCTTAACTTTGCAATTACATTAAATTGCAGGAATTGTAAAATATTGTTTTACAAACACTACAACTCTATGTGATATATAATATGTCGGTTAATAATTTATCTGCAACAAGACATAAGTATAAAATATATAGAATGATCATACATTTCATTACGTATTTATTAAATTTTCTTATGTAATTTTTTTTTCTATTCTTCTAATAGATTAAAGTAACTGTCATAGGTTGTAACTTGTAACATATATTTTTACATAATTTTAACATTACTTGTAACATAATTGCAATTTTATGTTAACTTAAAAGTACAGATTTGGTAAGTTTGTTATCAAACCGTGACAAATAAATCAGCACCCAACCAACCGAAAACCCAACCCCATCAATTTTAAAGTAATGATGTTCGTTTTACAATCCTATGTTGCAAATGGCCTTCTAAATCTTGTGTGGTTGCACCAACCACTTATGGACGAGTATATAGTACATAACTATCGATATTACAACATATTTCATAAGTAATTAGTAAGCAAAATATTCAATAAGCACATATATTATTCGGTTTTTGTGAACGTTGCTGAGGTCTCTTAAAAGAGTACTTAAATTATTTATTTTGTTATTTCAGCTAAAGATCACCATTATTACACATGCACAAATGAAATTAATCAATTGGGAAAAAGAAGTATTTATTTTTAAAGATATTAATTGATTTTTAAATGATTCATTGTGTGTAGAATTTGCGATAATAATATTTGGTGTTTGTCTTTCGCCAGCAAGTAAAGGTCTTGGTGACGTAACACAACACTGCGTTAAGCCGCGCCGCCACACTTATGCGTTGACTAATTTAGTTTTTAATGATACCTCTCACTGCGCGCCGACAACGCAAAAATGTACAATGTTAAATTACATAAATGTACACCAATCTAACATAAATTTTCTCTAGTCACATAACTTTTCTAAGCATGTAACTTTGTATAACTGCAATAAAACTGTAACAGTTAAGTGCTGCCTCGTTATTTTAGGCAATCCCGACTAATCTCAATGATCGTTATAAGTTAATTTTAATAATATTTATCTATCTTGACAATAAACCGTGTTACTAAATCATTAGCATAACAATAATTATTTTTCAATATTTTTGGTCCATAAATCTTCATCTCCAAAGAAAGTAACAAAATCTTTAAGACCATATATGCAATACTCGTACTTAAGTAATAAGTGTGTCTTGGAAAGTTAGTTAACTCGAACAAGGCAAGTCGATATTAATCTCTAGTTATTAATCTACGCTCAACATAATCTAAGAAATGACACGACCTACTTTTCCCACTTGGTAAAGTTATTTCCATTACATAATGGAAGGCGTGTGTAACAAAACGTTGCGCCGCATATATTGCATTTGCAACACTGTCACGCTGTTAGTTCAAGACGGTGCTAATAAGCAACTATTAGACATAATCATGTATTTTTCTATGAAGTTGCTAGGTGGGTGAAGATTTGCGAAAGGTCGCTTGAAAATGCTGGATGCGACAAACCGAAGACGAGTTGAAATGGCGCACATTGAAGGGTCATACCGCCTATGTCCAGCAGTGGACAGCTATAGGCTGATGATGATAATTTATTTTTGTAATATGAATACAATGTACGTAATGTTAAGCACAGTGCCTAGTCAAACTTTATGTATAAACTCTTCACTCTAAACCCGAAACGATGCAATTGTGGGCTGCTGTGACGAACTTTCTATCACCGAGTGTGGTAGTTGCTGTCTTATCCGGGCGCACGTGTGGTATCCTAGAACTTAATCGAGAGACTTCACAGAACTATCTGGTTCTTCAATCCAGTATTAAGTAAGTAGATATATATTGGTTTTAACCGTGAGCATAAGGTCCGTAACAATGCCTATAGTAAGATTTGTAATGAATAATGTTAATAGGTGTTAAGCGTTTTTCTGTTAACCCGCACTAGGCCAGCGTGGTGGACTATATGGCTTAATCACTGTTAGTCGTGCCCACGATAGTAGAGTAGTCCCGTGCCCTGCAGTGGGACGTTTATGGCCTGATCCAGTAAGCGTTTTTCTAATTGTTTGAAAAATTTAATATTCTGTTACGGCAGCATTATGTATCTTCAAATTCAAGAACTAACAGTGAAATATGCGATTTATAATTTAATACTGCACCTAGAAACTAGGCGAAGGTGATTTATACTCTCGACAATCGCAAAAAACGAACTCGATTTACTTTCAATCGGACCACTAAAATAACGGAACATGGCGTGGCAACTATATCAGATATTCGAAAGCAAATCTTTATTGGTAACCGATATTTCTAACCTATTTTCACATAAATATTCATAAACGCTATGTCTATAAAGAATTTATCTAGCTTTACAATTAAACATATAGCAGTCGTTACTTTAGATACAATATTTCATTTACCTGGTAAAAGGGCGGTTTTAGTAAAAAAAAGTACCTTTTAATAAATTTAAATTAAAGAATAATACACTTTGCTGGAACTGTAATTGAACAGATAATTATGAATAATTAATTTCAAGTTTCAACTTTAACAGCCCACTAGTAACTTAACCTTTATAAAATGCTGATGAAAAATGCTTTCTTTAGTACTTCTTTGTTGCCTTATGACTCATAGAAGACGAATAAAACTGGTTTTAATGTTTTGAATAGAGCTGTCACTGTTGAAGAACTTTTATAGGATTCAATAAAATGTTTATAAGCATTCATCCTCGTAAGGCGTGATACTTAGGTTTTGATAGAATTGATAATGTTTAATCTATTTATTTATAAATTACTCAATTTTAATTTCACATGTTTGACCTATTGTATTTCTTAACTAAAAGTAAATTGACCTTGAAATTAAATTATAAAATCAAGCTATATTTAATCAACCGGTCATACCATTAAGATTCAAGTAGAATTTTTATCATAACAGGTTTATCATAACGAAAAACAAACATAGATTTTTAATGTAAACTATGTATTAATAAAGTTATGTTAAGATCCATATTTACAAACATAAACTCATGTCTCACACCCATTTCCCAGAAGGGGTGGACAGAGGTGCTATCAGGACACCCACGTTTCGTTTTGTGTGATCCGTTACACGATGTTATAGGGGGCGAGACTATAGCCATCTATCATACATATCAATAGTATTTAAAACCCGCAACTATACGAGTACAACACTTTAAAAAGCGGTCGCCCTTGACCCGTCCTACGTCAATGATCGTCGGACAAACATTTTCCATCCTTCCTTTGTGAGTGAGACTTATGCTTCGACATGAGTACCTGTACACGTTCGTCTTGCGAAACCTGTAGGTGTCTGGTCGAGCATTACACTTGTGTACAGCCGCGGATTTACGTTCAAATTGAAATGTGTAACCTTTTGTTGCTCGTTTTTTAAGGGCAAAGGGAAATACGGTACTTTAAGCCTTAAGGTAATCACGCCTCGTTAGACTTTGTATGAAAAATTTGAGAAACTAAGACTATCAAGTTAATTAAAGCTATGTTTATATTACTTTTTTAATCTTCCTCTCTCTCTCTCTCTCTTCAGCCATAGGAAGTCCACTGCTGAACATAGGCCTCCCCTCACGTCCTTCCTCATTTACCCAAAATTATTAATCACATGAATAAGTAGCACATTGGCAGGTGTTCGTGTTTCATGGTTTACACTGACTGATTTTACTCCAGCCCTAACTATTTTCTGTACGTTTTAAATTTTACTATAAAGCAAAAAAAAATATGTTACAAAAGCCTGTAATTGGATCAAGACTAATTTAACTTTTGAAACAAATATTTGCATAAATTGCATTTTAAACGAATCATGCAACATCGTCATTATGAGTAATATATACGTTAAATTATAATTACAAAAACGAATGCTACATATTTTTGCTTAATTACACAATAACGGACTGTTACAGTTACGTATATGACATCTTTTATGGAAGTTAAATCATAGTTATTCGGGGCATTGACTTGTGAAATTATGCATATTTTATACAAAATATCGTAATGTGTGCAAAATTACGTTGCGATAGATCTTCAGCAACATTGCGGTGTTACTTGAATGTTGTTATTAGTAATTACCAAATTAACGCTGACGAAAACCACAGGGACGTAACAACTTGGTCATGGAAATATAGCATATGGATAATGATAATCGATTTATTTAATAAATAAGAACCCTGCAACGTTTTGATAGGTAGAGAAAGACTATAAGCTAAGACTAAACTTTTATTCATTTAACACTTGTCCTAATACATACACTATGTTCAAACCAAACCCAAGGAAACATTTGCCTAAAAACAGTCGTGGGACAATGGACAACATATACCTACGGAGACCACACAAAATATCGACAAATTGCATGTTTGTATTTTGTTTGAACCTTCGACCTTGTGAAAGATAACCATCTCTCTCCTGTGAATACCCTATTTGAATGCACTGCACTTGCCACCACTTCATTGTACTCACTATATTATCGTGACAACATGAGAACAAGCCAAGAAAAATAAACTGCTCTTTTTGTTAAATATAATCTCAAGTTTTTTTCTATTGCGATGCATGGTGAGTCGAGCGTGCCATTAGCCTGATGTAAGCGGTACGCCCGCTCATGGACAGTAGAAAAAACAAACAACACCATGAACTACAAAGCAATGCTTGGCATTCCACTGCGCTCGCCATTCTGAGCCATAAGATGTTAAGTCTCATTATGTCCTCTCATTATGTACTCAGGCTACAATGTCCTTAAACCGGGAAAACAGCAGGCGGGAAAAATAGACATAAGATACGGAATATAATATGGCCCTGGGGTAGCTTACAATATTGCTCAACTGTATCAGAAAAATACGATCACCTAGGTATAAATAACTTTAATTCCTTCCACTACTTCAGTTCTTATGTAAATACGAAACTTCACAAAGAAGTATCCTTCGTGCTTTTCTACGAGTATGCACTACCTTCGCCCACGCGTACAAACGAAAGTGATACGATTTGTTTATCAACGTTAGTTCCAGATCTCACTTGACACTGCGATAGAACGAAGCTAAGTCCATATTTATGCAGGACTAATCCTGCTTCATAGCACGTTAAGCCTGGCTTAAAAAATAAAACACAATTGCATCTGTATCCTGGATTAAATTTATATAAGTTATAATTTAGAATAAAAGCATAAAATCATAACTTATAAAAACAACCGAGTTTTAAATACAAATTAATTTTATGCGCTAAACGTCCTGTTTCCACACTCATCAGGCTTTCCATACGATTATATAGATAAATAAGGTATATTCTGATAATTATAAATTGATATATTTATATGCAAAGAAAGTTTGCAACATAGCATCATATCAAGTTTAATTAGCAATCACTTTGCAATTATTTTGATGGGAAATCAAAATGATATCATCAGTATATAGTTTACAAATTCTGTTTTTATTCATATTGCAGAATAATTAGTTTGAATAAACACCTAAGGTACTTACCGACTCGCTTAGCCGAAATCTGCCTCGTAGAGTAGTTGAAAGGTACATAAATCGTCTTGTCCGGGTCTGTAGCCAACTCAGCTGGAAGCTTGTCGGCTGCGTGTACCTCCGACAAACATAGCACATTGTCAACAGTGCACCGTTCACTGAACACTGTTGTAAATTCACGATTAACCATTTCTTCATCATTTTCATTTTTATGGAGCACTCTATTTTCATTGTCATTATACACCAATTCAGCGATACCTTCTAAATTATTCTGACATGAATCATTCGCAATCACAGTCATTTTGTAAACACCTGGAATCCTTTTAGCTTCCAGAATAAAGTCCGCACGTTCTCCTCTACCTAATTCAATCGAATTAACATATTCGGAACGTATTCTATTTCCATCCAACGCAACCAGTTTTAAAACATGCTTTTCAACTGAAAATTTTATCGGACAGCTCTTAGATCCGCCGCCGTATCCTAATCTGAATCTATATCTTTTTCCATGTTTTACTACGAACTTAGATAATGGTGACTCGGGAGATTCAACTGTTCTCCCTTTTCCATTGATGAGGAGAGATTCTGCGTCAGGAACGTTGGACATCATGCCAGCTAAGGGGCCCATTGAGTGTCCCCATTCAGATACAAAAATTGTATGTTCGGTAGAGTCCACATCGTAAAGTTTTCTCAGAGGATCCATACGTTTTGATTGTCGGACGATGAGCGCTCCCGCCAAGCCGTCTGCTGCGTCGGCAGCCGAGTGCGCATGATACATGTGCGTGCCAACTGCTGACGCACGGAACTTGTATTGAAATGTAGTGTACGCAGGCTGCGGGCATTGCGTCAGCATGGGAGCTCCATCCATGAATGGTGTTTCTTTCTGTGGTTGTCCTCTCCAATGTATGGTTAAGGTGTGAGCTGGTGCTCGGTGTACTACATCAACTACTAGAATATCGTTGTGACACACGTGCAGCGGAGGCGCCGGCAGAGCTCGGTTCGCGGTGAGGACACCACGCTCTCGACCATCAGCTGATATGCATGTCGGTGGACATACACCACCTTCTATGTCTGTACAGTTGCCGCATGACCTGAAAAACAGCAATTGGTAAGATCTAATGTATGTATTACCATAGAAATTAGATGAAAAATAGCTATTTTTCAATATTTTTTTTGAAGACATCTATAAATTTTATTACAAGATTGATTAACACTCACTTGCTAAGTGTCTTGTACACTTCTATGACTAGTTTCACACGACATATCATCGGCCAATCCAGTTCATGACATTCTCTATCACAGTTTTCGAAGTATTCTTCTGTAAAGTAAATCTATTATACAAATGTATGTTAAATAAGCAATTAAATTAACACAATTACATAGAAGGTAGCATATTTGATTCAATTGAACGATGTGTTTACATTAGTCGAGTCGGTCATTTTAGGTCAATTATGTTTAAATACGTTGAAGACACGCTTTGTAATACAAGAAGTTTTCTCTATAACTACGTATGATATCACTTAACCGCAAATGAGACCACGGCGTATACAACTGCTGAATGCAATTACTCAACATCAAAGCGATTAAATCGATTACCATTATAGAATACATTATTGAAGGAATAATAAACAATAGCTATGTGAAGCGAACGCATTACCTGGCATAGGAGTGTAATACACGACCACTATAACGCTGGCAAATATTACAAGAAGAACTAATATCCTTTGCAAGGACATGAGCATGTAATTAGGCTTTTGCACTGGCGCATCCTGGACTTGCATAGCGCTTTTCTCCATCTCCATATTTTGTACTATATTTAAATGTATACCCGATATACAACTCTCTGATTACATGTTTGTTGAATCGGCCGAAAAGTTACGTTTTACGAATGAACGCGACGCAGTGGAGCCACCAAACACGCGGCAACGCGGGCCGACCATCAAATGGTGACTGGTGTGGTCGGTTGTTTTGCAACTGCGAAGTGCTTCAGGTCTCAGGCCTAAAGTCTCAGGGCTCTCATTGGGGCTCCAATTCGGAAGTAAATTGCCGACTGGCAGAGTGAACTCTCTCCGCGGTTACGCAATCTTATACATATTGTGTAACGATTTTTATTTTTGCCTTCATTTATGGCGAATGTTATGTCGCTGTTTTGAATGCACGTGTTGCACTTTAAATAACATTTACCTACTTACTTAATAAAGGTCACGTTAAAGATTTTAATAAATGGTAAATTAGTGTGTTATTTCTTACACAACCGTTGTATTTTTACATTTTCACTTTAAAATATTTGTTTCTGCTTTACTTTAAGTATACATTTTTAAATCTTTATTATTATTATCTATGTATTACTTAAGTAGTGTACATAACTTTAAACTAACAGAATATAATATTCTAATTGACCTCAAAGCACCCATATCCATATCAATTATAATTAATATTACGCATATCTACATTATGTCTCGGATCAGACCCAAAACTTCTTGTTTCACAGCCGGATTCTTCATCAACTGCGCCACGGCCAATGGTGGCAGTCAAAACTTATTGTTAATATTATGAATTAACAACAGGCTTTGACTACAAAAAAGATATTTATGAATAAAAGTATATCATCTCTTTTTCCCATTTTTAACTTTTTTATGAAGTACTTATTTTATTTACATGGTATGGCGTGACAAAATGTAAAAAATGCCGCTGATGATAAATGCAAATATTTTTCAATCTAAATAGACATCTACTTGCGTAAGATTGCTATTAGTATCAATCAGAGATAATCATCGCTGGGGAAATAATTTGTTTTCGCTGGATGACACAACTCTGCCAGTTTATAGCAGGTGTACTATAAACCGGATATACCAAAGAAAAACTAGCAGCGTAAATCATAAGTCACCACAATTGCGAGGGTCGTTAAGATAGCTCTTCCACCGTTGTGGACAGTGGCCATCCAGAAAACAACATCCCCACACTTAGAAGTAAGAAGGGACATGACACGCAATTTCCAAGGCCATAAAAATTCCGTCACAGTATCCCCTGCTGGTATCAACGGTAGAGGACAGCCTAAAGGGGTCATTGGAATTGTTAGGCGTACACGGTTCGGTGCACCCTCAATAACTGCGATACATGATGGACGATGGACGGCAGAGCCTCGCATATGTCGTGGACGCTCATAACACCTTAATCGTACGTCCAAACCGAGATGTATGTGGGGGACAACTTTGTTCCCCAATAAAAGGGACCAGACATGGTTCGGCGCCGGGCAATTACAGGGAAGGAATCCGGGCGCTTCTCGTATTGAAGGATACCTCAGTACTGGAGGTAGATTACTGGATACAGTATCGTTTTCGTTGGTATGCTGGTGTAGGATTTCTTAGGGACCTGGCTCGAATGCATAATCCGCAGCGTGCCGGTGTACATACCCCTTACCTCCTTCGGGGTACCGAAAAAAAGAAGAAAAGAAAGAATATAAAGGTGTATAATTATTATTATGCTAGCCTTCGAATGCTAGCCTATAAGATCCCCTGCTGGGCAAAGGCCTCTCTTAAGTTCTTCTATAATTCTCTATTGAGAGAAATTGAATTCCAGTTTTGTTGAATCCAAGGTTTATAATATGTTCCTATAATTATCTTTGTATTTATAGCAGTCCACTTGAACCGATTACTGATGACTTATGACTTCACTGAAAATTAAATAATACGTCCCTTACAAACATTGTAGAAAACCAAATTTTTTGAAACATTTAAGTACTTTGTTCTCGTTTAAAATAATCGTGGTGACTGCAGTAAAAAATTATTCAATTTTCAGTGATTATGACTAATACGCGTCGGAAGTATCTGTGGACCTGAATTATTAACGTCATTGGAACATAAGTTCAGCAAATTCAAAATATAGGTAAAACAAATTAAACTAAAATAGAAAAACGAATGAAAAATAGAATTCGCATCCTTCTCAAAACGTTTTCATGTAAAATAAAATAGTAGATAAGGGAACACAAAAAAATGAAATGTGAACTGCATTCCAGCCAGGTTCACAGATATTCCCGACAGGTTATACATTACTATATTAAATGCACAATTAAATGTGACATTAAACAAACATTTCAAAATTGGCTGTATAGATATCAATTCCTTAGCCTGGTAATCGAAGAGTAATAAAAAGCCAAACAAAAGTCAGAAGGGCAGCTGTCACCTTAGAGTTTTAAGTTTTAACTTTATTTTTGAAATAATTTTCATTACAAGAATACATTTATTTAATTATTTCTGCAAATATATTTTTTATCTACGTTATAGTTGAAAGTTAAGACAAGATGGAAATAACACGAAGCAACTTTGCTGAAAATTTGGACAACATAACCAAAAATTTGAAGAAATCATGTTTTGTTTCGTTTGATGCTGAATTTACTGCTATTATTGCTGGAGAAGCTTTTAAACATAGGTATACAACATTAATCACTTATTATCTTAAAGTACCCTTCATTGAATACATCTTAGAGAAAATAACATAAGAATAACTTATTTTAAGAAAGTCCATAGTCAGTAGTCTTAAATGCATTCTTCATCGTTCTCTCAGAAGGTTGTTATAAATACGATAAATAATTAGGTAAATTTGAATTAAATTAAGTACGTATTTTGTAGACTATTTTGTTTTGGCTGAGATATTGCAGTGCATGAAAGAGAGAGGAATCCACAACATCTTATTTATTGTTCCCTACAACATAAAAATTAAACAAAGCCATTCCCAAGCAGAATTAAGCAGATTAGCATTCTTAAACCACTCTAAATTTCACACACTACATATGTTTTCAGATTGTTTGACACAAATGAAGAGAGATACAATCAAATGAAATCTGAAGCTGGTAAAATGATAATGTCCCAAGTTGGCCTGACAATGTTTCATTACAAAAGAGAGCTAGACATGTATGAAGCTATTGGATACACATTCTACTTGTGTCCTCAATCATTTGCAGATATTGACCAGTCATTTGTATTCCAAGCTTCGACCCTGGAGTTTCTTTGCAAGCACAAATTTGATTTTAATAAGGTAATTTAATTTTTATATTACTCTACATTGTTTTAACTAATGCTTGATGTCATTAAAAAGGTAATGAGACTCGGAGATCTTAAACTTAAATATCAAGCAAAGTGGAGGAAACTTGTGCAGGAAGATGGTCCTTTATCTAGTCAGTATAAAGCCAGAATGAACAAAGAAATAAAGTTTAAATTTATGAAAAGTCAAACTTTAGTTGAATTCATAAGTACTTATTTTCATTAAACAATATAATTGAGTTTTTTTAGTTTAATTAATATAACTTATAAAAGCTTCTACATGAGCAAATAATGGTGCGCTATTTTTATATTATGTCTACTCTTGCAGTTTATATATGAAGGGCTTCCATACCTAAGTAAAGCTGAAGAGAACCAAGTGAGACAAGACATGAAAGACAAAACCTTTAATAACAAACTTATCAGAGGACTTGAAATAGATGAGGAGAAACTGCTTCAACAATATTGCTCTGAAGTTTCTAAGTAAGTTTATTTAGTAGGTGTGCATGCATCATAAAAGATCATTCAAAAAACAGTTGTCACAATTTCACATGTCATTCATATTCTTCTTATATTCTAGTTACTTAAATTGTATTTTTAATGTTATGTTTTGTGATGTATACAGAAAATGTATATAAAATTTTCTACATATTGTTATGATTATTTATGAATCCACCAACAGTTACATTTTGTATTATATTATTATTTATGACATAGCCTGTATGTGACATTAAGATTTTCATTGTTATACTAAAATTACTAATTAACATGTGGACAATTACATATGTTTATTATAGTTTCAGACATGCCTAAAATTTTATTTCTTATTCATTAGTTTATTGAACCAATCAATACAGATTTAAAAAACAACTTTTCTTTCTCAAACATTGCATAAAAATTCTGTGGTCTACTAAAAAAGAATATAAATATCCTCAAAAAAATTGCAATACATAAGTTAAATATTGTAGTTTGGTTACATGTAAATTGAGATACTAACTTCATTGCAAAAATAATTTCAGTAATAAGAAATAAAATAATCAATTTTACATCAACCTAATATAATAATATAGGTTATATATTACTTATTCATGTTCAGCAGTGTACTTCTAGTGGCTAAAGAGAAAAGGAGAAAGAGATTTCTAATTCCCATATACATATGAATGTATTCTATATTAATAAAATGTCTACTATGTGTATTTCAGATGGCTTTGTAATAGTGATGAAGGCACAATGTACTTAGACATAGAGAAACCAATCCTGAGGTACCTAGCGCACAATGAAATAAGGATACGCTTCCCAGATGTTCTCACCGCTGATAGCTTAGGTAATAGCAAGAAGGTAAATTATACTAGTACAAGTGAAATTTAACTTATTTGGTTCAAAAATTGGCTTTTAAAAAGGTGGTTAATATTGTTTTATTTTACTATATATCATGTGATTATGTATATCATGGTTCTTATCAGTAGACAAAGTTTGACTTTCCCGCCCACACACCCACCACTGCTATTCCTGTCAGCCAGGGTCAACAGTGGCACACAAAGAACTGGCACCGAGCTCCGGAGCTCGGCGAGTCTCTTAGGCACACTAGCTTGTCTTTAACACGCAACGAAATTAATCAGGAAGAATATCAAATAGGAGGAGTTGGAAATAAATATTTGTGCCCTTCCCTCCGCAGCAAAATGGGTGAAAAAATATTGAGCTGAGAGGTATTATCCTCCGATATAAAGATATACAACTGGGGAAGCCAGATGTCAAGCACCACGGGATAAACAATTACATGGGTCCTATAGTATTTATTAAAGACAAGGGTTTATTAATTTATATGTTGTTTCCCTTAAACAATCTGATTTCTTGTCTATAGTAGGTTAGATGTATTAGTTTAACCATTACTCATGGTTGACAAAAGGCACAGGATTTTTGTACAATAAAAATACAATTATTTGAATTAATTTAAAAATATATAAATCATTTAAAGATTGATTTAATGGTAGAAAACATTCTCATAAAACATCCACAAGCAATTCGCATTTTACGATTATGCAACAGATTTTTGTTAATTTATTACGTAATTTCACAAATGTTCAGCCACAAGTCATATTTTTTTGTAATTCCAGGTCCTTATATACAGAGATAAATATGTAGAGGGCGCCAACAGTGCTCCAGTGGCAATATTAGAAGATAATCTACTTAGTCATCTGCAAGGATTCTCACAAATAATCTCTTTATTAGAGACCTATCAAAAACCTATAATTGGACATAACTTATATCTAGATTTGGTACTTCTGCATGCTCAGTTTATAGGACCATTACCAAAAAAATATGCTACATTTAAACAAAATATCCACAATATGCTACCAAAGATATATGATACAAAACATATATCACATGAAATGGGGAAAAAGCTGACATTAGACCAAGTCTGGAGAAAGAATATTCTGCAAGAGTAAGTATTATAAAAATATAGACCTTGCAATTTTATATATTACAATAGTTAAAGTTATAGTGTCACCTATTATTCCAATTAAATATACTATTGCATTGCTGCATAATTTGCTTATTCCTGATTAAATTTTCCATAAATGTTTTGGCTTGCACTGCATTTACCGTAGATGAAATTGGAATCACTTTGTTGGGCCAAAAATGAACTTGTCACATATTGGCCTTTTACTAAACTTATAGGCAGAAACTGTACAGTAATTATTATACATAATTATAAACCTCACAGAAAGAGTGTCCTTAATGGCACCACGTTTATTGTATTTAATAGGGTTTATTTCAAATATAAAGATTTTCATTCACATTGAAATAACAAGTCTCAATGTCTCCATGTCTCCATGTATGATCAATCTCACAACCGGAGAAAAATCTGTCCCGTGTAGTGGAATGTTTGACTTCAGTTATATTATTTGTGTAACTAATGTCTTGAAACTAAAGAGTATAAAAAAGGGTGTACAATAAAAGTATTGGCTTTAGATTAATATTTGAAGATAAAATTAGACATAGCTGTTTTTGTATAAGCTGTTGAGTTTCCAAATAAATAAATTGGAAAAATGTATTCCTTTATTTCCAGTTTATACGAGTTCTTCTCTGAAGGCAAATGTAAAAAACTCCAAAATGGAGTAAACTTCATAAAGTTGACCACTCCATTTGATGTGAAACAGACTTATCATGACGCTGGCTGGGACTCTTATTGCACAGGTATTTAAACAAAAATTCCTATGAATCATAAGGGTTTTTTTACATTTTAATTGCTTCTGCAAATAATATATTACCCGTATTAAAGTAAAATTTATACAAATTACTCAGTGGCAGAGCACCATATTATATCTCTTGACAGTGAGCCTTTACAAACTTAGTAAAATTAAACGTAACAAAAACATCGAAAATGTCCATTACACATTCTGAGACACTTTGCGAAAATATTATTTAGACTTTTTTGTCATTATCATCATTTTTATCATACTTTACATTTTTACTAATTATGGACATGCATTATCGCGTGCTTCAATAGTATTTTTTTTTTACACCTTGCATACATAAGGTAATGTAAAAACTTTCTGCAGGGTACATTTTCATAAGGCTAGGTCACTGGGCGGCGTGTGAGAACTGCGGCAAGTACCGGACGGTGGGCCCCGTGGAGAAACTAGCCGCCCTGGCGCCATACTGCAACAAAGTCAACGTTATCCGAGGCGCTCTCTTGTACATCGTAAGTATTTCAACTTTACTAACAATATTGTATGGTCTGATGAACATAAGCCTTTAATGCTTTCATGTTTTGATTGAAATAATATGGGTAATTCAAATAAATTTCATTGAAGTCGATAAGTGTCTGTGGAAGTCCTTGTGGGAGTCTTGTCTTATGTTCAGAAACAGATTTCTTATAGCTAAAAGTGATAATAATGATGATAAAATTGGTAGAACTGCGTATATGCATTCTTTGCACCTATAGAAATAATCCACGTAACAGTAACACTATAGTCATATTGTAATTGTACAATAAAGTATTTGATAATAGATCCGTTTTAATAGTTTTCAATAATTTTTAATTTAAAGCATTGTACCCCTAGCAAGTGTTGCGGCGCTAATGTTTTTAACGTAAACCAAATCTATCAGTCCTTCATGTTATGAGCTTCATGTTTGGCCATTAAACTCGCCAATATTCTAAAAAAACTTTAGTACATTATATCGCATTTCAGCGGCAAAACGCTATGCGATGATAGATTTGAACATGTAATAAATATTTGTCTGAGTCCGAGTATATGTAAAACATTACATTGAATTTTAAAGTGCTGCAATTGTATTAAACGATTATGATGCGCAAGTGGGTGATTGCCTATAGGTGTAAATCACGTTCAATGCGCTAGTAACACCGCGTGACTCACTTTTTTGTTTTTTCTTTTGGTCTGCATGGAATGCGACTCGTCGGGTGCCAAAATGTCCTTTCTTTTCAATTGTCACGTCTGTTTTTATAGTAAGCCTCACATATTTCTTCAATTTAACGTTACAACTTCAGCAAAATTGATGGCCAAATATTGGCACAAAAAGAGAATCTTTTTATTTTGGGGACTCATTTTACCTGCAATAATGTGGGATAATAATGGTTGTTTTTAAAAGAGCTGTAATCCAGAATGTGTGTTGTGTTGAGGACTTCGCGGGCCGCGACCCGGCGCCGCAGCGGCCCGGCTGGCTGCTCGTGCGGCCGCTGCGCGAGCGTGTCATAAACCTCGACAAGGTAATTCTTTTGTTACTATTTATAAATACAACAAACACTAAACTCGTTACGTAAACCGACTCACCGCCGACCTGCACCGCCGACAAATACATCAAGAGCTTTTAAAAACATCTTAAACCTACAATATATTTTTAAATTTTATGCAAATAACCGCCGGCCACATTTTAACGAGAAAATTTAGAAAATATTTGAGCATATTTCCCGTCGTTCACGGAACATCTGTTAGGTGTCAGTCTTCGTCTAAAACTGTCATATCGCTTTGTACACAGACGCATCAAAATATTATACGGCTTGATGGACGGTCTACAATTTTCGACGTCGAGGCCGAGCGTTCGGATCGTTGCTCATATTTTCATATCGTGTTTGATGCGTGTACAATAAATATTTTCAACGCAACATGTCGGAAACCTTCGACGGGGCGATAGCGCCAGAATATCGGTCTGTTATGCAATGGGACGACCGTTTACAAATTAAATTAAAATAGGTCCCGGTTCAGCTGAACTCGGCAAACTTGGGCCCGTCTGCGCGTCTCGATCCTAGGAGCCAAAATTAGCGCTCATACGTTAAAGAACAGTTATGGTAGTAATAATTGTCACTTTGGCCGGTGAAGTGTGCGGCGGGCGACGCGCATTCCCGCTACGGCACCGTGTCGCTGTGTGTCGCTGGTGTGTGTAGTGAGTGTGGCACGGTGCGACACGGTGTCTTGGCGTGTGCGGCGGCGACGCGGCTGGTTGGCGCGGCGCCAGGGCCGGACACGCACACGCACGTCCTCACTCCCACACATGCATAATTCACACGGCGTGCACATATTTCCCGTTGCTAGTTAAAACAGATTGATAATGCCAGAGTGTCACACGAAGAAAAATTTTATTTTTACATCGTGACGGCGTTTTTCCGACAGAAAACTCTATCTGCCGGTATTTGATTTCTCTAATGTAAAGGCTCATTTTTCATGTCACTGCCAAGGTTGATTAAAGGTCGAGGTGTATTATATACAATTGAGCGGAGAGCGAGTGTCATCGCTCGGTACGTATTATTGGCGGCAGGTCGGTTTGCGTCGTGCGACATAAATATAGCATTACAATGGCATGAGAGACAATGTGTGGTTGTGAAGTGGATGTGTGGTTGCAGGTAGCGTCGGCGCTGGCCAGCTTCGGCTCCATCGACGTGAAGCCGCTCGGACGCCGCGCCGCGCTCATCGCCGCCAACTCCAACCAAACGTAATACATTGTAAACTGGACCTCTAAAATATACTCATTTGAATTGTATGGAAAACGCTTAGTACTTTTGAAACAAAATGTAGCAATTTGAAGGAATTAAAAGTTCCCTTTTTTCTCATTAATATATGTAGTTATGACTTCAATAAGTGTAACTGTACATATATTTACAATACAATTAAAAATCTATATTAATTCCAGCGTGGAGAAAATTCTGAAAAATTTCAAGAACGACAGCGAATACAGAATATCTAAGTACAGCGTGTACAGACACACGGTGGCCGGCCGCGTCGCAGCGTGGTGCGTATCTCATTATACACTACATACAAGAATCTAGACCAGACTGTACCTACAGTCTGAACCTACGTAACACCGCCCGATCGACACTTGCGTAAGTGATGACGTGCCCGCGTGATGTCAACACCTACTATTTTAAATTAATTCTTGTCCATTTTATATTCAAAGTGAAATTTATAAATAATCTAGGAACGATCTCATCCAAACACGATATAAACGCCTTGTTGTTTATAACATGCGATTGCACTAAATAAATCTAATAGGCTACGTGCTACTTTATCGTCTGTCTCTTCAAGAGATTAGCAAAATAAAAAATGGTATTGTTATCGAGCGTTTGAGGGGATATAGGTACTATACATGTAGTAAAAACAAAACCTCCAGATTTGCTTACCATGATTAGCGGGAATAAGACAAGCATCTCGCTTGATGGTAAGCTTCATGCTAGATACAAAAACAACACCATTAAACAACGATCAGAGCTTATTATTCAATCTTGCATGGTACTGCCTGTGCTGCTCATCCTGGCACTGAGTGTAATATAATACCCAGTAAATAAAAGGTTGCCTGGAAGAGATCGCAGGTAGCGATAAGGCCGCCAATAGTAACCATAAATTTAGTTTTAAGTGATTTAACTGTTTTGTTACTCTCTTTTACTGTGGTGTACAAATTACGTTAAAAAATAATAAATACGGGCTTTGCACTGCAGTCGTTGGCCTGTCATGTTAGGTGTTAAATGTCTTAATGCCCAATCACTGGCTCCAAACCCTTTCATCCGCAATACAACTTATAATAATTATGCTTTGGGGCAAAAATTGACAAAGCAGTTATACTTACCCAGACGACTCTTTGATTACGCAGATTAAGAGTGCGTTTTGCAAGTACCAGAATATATTATAATAATTTCATATCATAATTTTTAATGCGCATATACAATAATACAAGTATCATTTCTTTGTTTTTCAGGAGCAGCGCTTTCATCACAGGTGGGCTTATGCTGTATTTCATACATAAAAAAGTTAAATCGATGTCTTGATTGTATATTAGATTGTAGTTAATTGTAAACATGCCATGTTTGTAGATATTCCGCTTAGTTTTAAGTTATAAGTGCCTGTTAATGTTACAGCTCTATCAAAAAAAAGAATAAAACCGCATATATGTATATTAGTTGGTTTCATTAAAAATATTATTAAGAACCAAATCATACCGCGGACCGGATGGTATATCGATGACGAATATTAATATCGTCTTTCGTCTGTAGATATAATAATGCCGTCTTGAAATGAGAACGTAGAACACTTGTAAAGGTCATTATGTAAGTTTTCACACCTGTGTACGGTGGTCACTTGGGCGGATATCTTAATTTTTTTTAGTTTATCTTAGTTTTCAATACGTATGTAAATACTCGATTTGATATATACTGACTAAATTGACGCCTTTGCATTATATAAATGCCTAGAACCACGAATATTAGCTAACGCTGTGATATGCGCATAAAGAATGATATTTTCGTTACATCACCACTACGCACTTGAGCACTAACTCACAGATTATGTATGCTAGAAGTGCAGATTAATTAGGTTTTATTTCTGTATCCAGATTATAATTCAAAATAGAGTAAAAAATGAAGGCCAGTTGTAACGCAAAGCAGACACGCCGTGCAATAGCAACGCGCACCAATAAATTATAATATTAGACATTCTCTGTATACATAACGGTAACTTTAAAAATCAATATTAAAATTTAAACTTCCGTATTGCTTGGACACGCTATTGCAATTATTTTAAGTATGCAACTATTACGGTAATAGAGATGTTTAAACTTATCGATAAATCATTTATTAAGAAAATAATCGGTGCATTCTCTAATTATGTGAATCATTGATTAATAAAAATTGAACACTGAATATTCGATTTAAATGGTTGTTTGTAAATATTTAACGCTTACTTTTATAATCACCCAAAATCGTAAATGGGTAAATTTAATATTCATGATGCAAAACACGAAACAACTAGCTATAAGTATCGCCCTAAAAATACAAATATGATCAAACCATTGCTGTTTTACTTAAAGCCAAGTAAATAATTTAATATGAGGCGTGGATAAAAGCAAATATCTAAAAATATAAGATAAAATTTCATTGAGTTTCATTCAGCAGCAACTAAAATCATTTAATATGAAGCGTTAATAGAAGCAAACATCTATAAATATAAGATAAAATTTCATTGAGTTCAGAAAATTTCATTCAGCAGTCGATAAAGCTGAAATATCCGTAATTATACTATATTGCATAATAATGTAGCTCTAGCTTGTCTATCTTCGAGTCTCTTAACTCGCGGAACAAATGTGAAGCTATTTTTCTTCGGCGCCCAAACAATAGAACAGACTAAACATCCATTATACACTGCTAAAAGCTTTACTTTTAAAAAGTTGGTATTTTGCGCAAAAATTAGCAACTTAGTAAAACAATTCCTCACTAATTCAAGCGGTCATATTATTTTTCGTACAAAAAAGATTGGCAGACTAGAAATTAAGTCCGCGAAATATTTCTTGAATTTTTTCTGGTGTGTAAGTGTTGATCAATAATAATACTTACTTAGCCATGTTCTTAAAGTAGACAGCATTACGATTGAACGAATAAAAAAGACACCAATACTTTGTGCGAAAAATTTCGGCAGTTCAACGTGAAATCACGTTATTTACAAATGCAAGAGCAGAAAAAATGCAAAGAAAATGTACGCAAATGTTTATGGGAGTAATAATGGTTTACAGTGTTGATATTACCTACATCGATCAGTAAAGAATATTTTTAGTAAACTAACCAAAACAATTGTGTGTATTTATTTATTTAAATTGTTTTCAATGTCATTTATCATACCTCGATAGACAATAGTGAACCTACAGTAGTAGAGATATAAAGATAGAGCGCGGTTGGGCGGCCGCGCAGAGTGACAAAAATATTAAGGCGCTAAAGGCCTAGCAATCGTTTTTTTTTTTTATGGGTTTGGATGGCAGATGGAGGCGCCTTAACAATCTCACCTATGGCGCTGTGATAGTACTACTTAGAAGTAGAGCTAAACCGACACTATATTACCAACAGAAAGTACCTAACCGGATTTAACAATATTTAAAACCATAAATCGCCCATCTACGGATAATTAAAGTCGTAAACAAGACAGTATTTTTTGTTATCCTCAAAATGCGGTGTAAAAGACAATGAATTTTTAGTCCCCGAATGAGAGAACATTGCGGCTTCTATTTTCGTGACGTGATAAATATTACGAGTGTTTTCTCCGGTGTCGGTGATATAAAATCGTGTTTTATGTAAATCACTGCATTTAAGAACATTACCGTCCCAAATAAACACCATATCACTATATTCTGTTGTATCATAAAATATTACGTTTGTGTTGCCAAAGCGACATACAAAGCAGAATTTAGAATTGTTAAAGATATGTTTCTTAAACATAATTAAATGTTGACAATGCATTTTCGTTACATTTTATGTAGTGAACATAAAATGAGACATTAATGACCACAGACTATTCATGACAAGTTCGCAGCTTTCGCTACTTATGATGTTCGATATCCACTTCTTTACTATAATGTATAAAAAAGACGCATAATTTTTATATTATTTTATTTTAAAACAAAATGTGTCAAATCTTAAAGTTGCTAGGGGAATACTAGTATTTTAAATCAAGAAAGTATTCACGTGTTTCGTCGAAAAATAACATGCAGATTATCTAAAAACGCGACCTCGTATTTTGTCACATAATGTTTGTGACACAAGATTTGAATAAATAAAATTGCAGTTCAAATTATTCCGCTTTTATGACATAATGAAACTAGAGCCAACTACGACACCCAAATGTTTTCAATCCGTTAAAATACCCCGAAATTATGTTACCACAAGACCATTTTTTACGAAGGAACTAGAATTTACTGTTAAACCCACCTTTTTCACAATTATATCAACAAGTACTAGGACAGTAGTAAAACTCTCATTTTTGTATAGTATAAATCATTGTGACAAACAATTGAAACCGGACTATCGTATCCGTAGTCCGCCCCTTACTGAAAATTCAATTGCCCTGTTTTAATATTCAAGTGTGGGCAACTCGGACAGATTGTATTAGATAAGAGTAGGGAATTGAAAAAATATTTGAAACGAGTAAAACAATATAGTTCAAAAGGGATAAATCCGAATAAAGCAGTTTGTAATTATCCTCAAACAACGATAGAGAAGATGTCTCACTAAGAAGGCGTGAGAAGATTAAGGCAATACCTCTAAAGATCAATTACAGAAATCAAGTGTATAATCGGGTTACATAGTTGTAACAGTGTTTATGAATTGCACACAAATTGGTAGAGCAAAACAGCCGAGTTAGCATAAACAACATGCATCGTGTCAAAACGCTCAGTAATATCAGACAAAACAATTAATATTGTGTATGAATTATTCGGTCATAACAAGCTGAAAATGAAATAGTAAGTTGGCTGTTAGTCGCATATTCCGCGGTGCGCGCCGCGGCTCGGCCAGAATAGGGCGGCCAAACATTATGACACGCGTAATTTATGTTGATTTACAACTCACTGCAACTTTGCTGACCGGCTACCCGATATTTCCTGGATATTTGTATATACGCCGTGTTTAATTCAAGCAAACATTTAGAGTATCAAAACTTTATTTATCTAGATACTTAACGGTTGAAACCCTGACGGAAATGTATCAATATGAAACAATTCCAAACAGAAATTGCGAAACATTTGTAAAACTGTATATTTGCTGATTGAGACAATTGAAAGCTAAGTATAAGTAAAAAGCTAACAATAAAAGTCCACTACCCGGAAAAAAACACGTCAAGGCTGTTTTACGTAGATAACAGTGAAACTATCATCATTGATGATAAGATAACCAATCGCAATTGGCGGAAATACATAAAAGAAATTGTGCATGGCAGACACAAATGAACGCAAAAACCATTCCATTGTAAAAACACGTTACAGATGACGTAATGAATCTCACCAACATCAAGTGTCGCAAGAAATGTTTTAGAAAACTTTCTAAATTGCGCAATAGACAATGAGAAACTAAACGTGGACCAATCCTTACAACGTTGCAATTTTAACACAATTGGATTGCTTTAAATGTTTTAAAATAGATTTGGCTGTAGTTTATGTTATAAAAGTCAGATGAAACATTGCAATTATTATTTACAATTATTTTATTGTGTCACTGTTTTTGCGGTATTTGTCTGAAAATATAATCACGTGTTTATTAACCTTCGCTAGGCCGTACCAAGTAACATGTCCGAGCGATGGTGCAAAGACATTTGATTGCAAACGTATACAATTTGAGTGTAAGTACATTGTACGGTAAACAGTTTCGTAACACATAAAATATTATTACTATCCCGTAAATGTTTTACTTGCACAATGCATTTCATCACATACCTTACGGCTCAGTGAAGCGATCTTGACGCCTAAATAAAAAACTTATTTTACGATAAACAAATTACTAACAAATTTGGCAATCTGTTTGCAAACTTGGCATAACATTAGATTTTGGCCCACGCTACATTTAGTGAAGTTTTCGCAAGTCTAGTTCTGGATGATGGATGTAATTTATCACGGGCCACGAAGTAATGCACTGGAACACGAATATCTACTTGAAACTAGATAAAACAAAATTATTGGACTGTTTGATCTGACTAGAGGATGTGAAAAGCAAATGTAAATGCTATCGTAAAGTTAGATTTAATGCAATAATCGTTAATTGAAAATAATAACTGTCAATTAAAATTACATCTGTATCTTTAAAACCATGACACTGCATTTTGCGTAAGTGAAGTAGGTACGTTCTATAATAAAAATGCAAAAAATCACGCTTGGTAGCAAGTACATTCCAGAAACAACGTTGACTGATGATATTTCAGCAACTACAATCTGTCATCGTCAACATATTGGCCAGCGTGCTGCTATTCCATGCCTCGTTTAAAAGATGCTCCTCTGATAATATAAATATTACATCATTGTGTCCATCGCCGAAAATTGCAAACTCTCTCGCTGCTCAAGGTTATATTTGGACTAAAGCTTCGTTGTCCCAAAGGGTTGTGAGTTGTTGTTTTGCCATATCAGTATTAAAAATAACAAACACAGAGCAAGGTCGATTTCTTTATTACATAGGTACTCATATAAACCTTAAGGCTTAATTATCTTAATTGCCAACCAGCGTAGGTACTGAAATGGAAATAGAAAAATATAAGTGTTAACTTCATAGATACGTGTCGATATTTACATTAATGTGCAACTCTGCCTTAATTCCCCTTATTTGAGAGATGTGGTTAAATAACATTAATAAAAAAACGGAATCTAATTTTGCAATACCACTATAGAAATCTGAAAAATGCTTTTAATGTAATCCTGTTTTTAAATAAATACAGCTTTCTTAATATGGTTGAAGCTGCAAACGTTGACAGCAGTCTCAGTCATAAAATTACGAGCCAGTCATACGAAATTATTCCAGCATAAATTCTACAAGCCGAATTTAGTCATGCTATAAACACTTGTCGTCTAATAAATGAACAATTTCGTTTAACGCGCGACTACAATATGTGAAATCGTTTAGCTGGAGTCGTCACGGCTGAGGAGTCGGAATGGAGCGTCCAGTCTCCGCCCATCCTTCCAACAACAATATAACTCCAGTCATAAATTCACTGCAGCTATCGTTAAAAACATTGTAAATTGCTGAAACCACGTGAAATTGTTAACAATGTGCGGTTTATTTATTGCTCCACCGTAATTATGAACCTCGCCCACGGATTTCATGCATAATTTAATGTAAAGACGGTAAATATCAAAGCTCTCAGCTCGCTTTTCATATCAGTAGCACCATAAAGTTCTTATAGCGGGCCTTATAAACGTGCGGAAATTATTTTGTTTCACAATATTTTTCTGTTTTCACTACTTTGTGAGTAGGTAGCAAAATAGCGGCTTAAAAAGAAAAAGCATAGCTTATTATCATCTCACCATGCGTGTTGCAAACGCTGTTACATACATCATTATCTAGTCCTCTGCTAAACATGGCTTCCCACAATAACTTTCATAGCTACCTGTTGAAATGCACCCAGCGACTTCTCGCTATCTTTTTGAGATCGTCTGTCGATCTTATGCAGTGCGTTTGTCAGAATGTGATCTTCTCTCGAGAACTTTTGAGATCCATCAGCCATCACTAACCTACGAGTGTGTCGGAATATATTGTTCTGAATCTATCCTGTAGGTGTGCCTGGGACCACCAATGATTTTACCAAGAGGACAATATAGTAAGCCAATATAAAGTGAGTGATACGCGTGACATGAAATAATTGTATTAGAAATTTTAATTTTCGTTTTGTTTAAACGAAAAACAAAATAAAAATAATTTGCATGTTAGTTTTATGAACAGTGCAGTGATGTGTTTGGTAAATGGGTCACTCTGTGGAATCCAACACGTTACGACCAACATTTCCGCAAATACACGCGCGCTGAGCTTCCCAGGAAAATATGTCTTCGATAATTTATCATTTGGTGGATATGTGCACCTCCATTTTGGAACACCAGCTATTCTTATTTCTACATCAAATTGTGAATACACTGCTTCATGACTTTCAATGAGCTGTAAGTTATTAACTATGTAATCAGTTACCTAGTTATTGTTTTGCTTCTCTCTAATTAAAGATTAACTTTGCAATTAGATATAATCAAAGATTAAGTGCTCTGCTGACGTGCGCGAGGCTGAGCCACTCGCGCTGCCCGATGGTAATCAGAGGCGCACGATACGAATGTGAAGTGGACAGTTGGGCGAGCGGCGCGCGCGCTCCGCGTCACGGCTGTCCTTCCCTTGTAACCGAGACCTATTGTTCATGCATGTCTGTCTAAATGAAAAATCTACTCTATTTAATTTCTTTGGCAGCTGGCGTCGTCGAGTATATTTTCATTTGGTCCCCGCGTGGGCAGCTACGCTCCAATATAGCGGGCGACTGACGCTGATTTTTATTACGCTCGCGATGCAATACCGTATTGTTTTATTGATGTGTAAAATAAATGTAGGCAATACTGACGTATATACAACTATTTCCGTTCAAAGTTTAACGATCCAATAAGTATCTTCACCTCCAATAAACATCATTTTTTCATAAGTCGAACAATTTGACTGCAGATGAGTCACGTCCACGAATTCCTTGGCCGCTAAAAGACATCCGCCACCGCGTCATGGTGTCCGCTGGAGTCTCGTCAATGTTGACGTACTGGCAACACCGCTAAGTGTGGTACAACATCTACATTATGTGGAAGCCAACAATAAAACAATCACAAAGAATTTTTAAACTATCGTTACGTTACTTACGTCAAAGTATGTACTAGTCCAGATTTTTTTCCATGGTCGAGAAGGCGTCTGCGGCGAGGCTGGTCGCTCCGGGTTTCGCCAGTGACAGCGCACGCACGGTTTATATTTGTTTAGATCACGCAGTCACCGGCTGACCGTTGTCTACGCACTTCCTTCTTCATACGCGCTATCCTGTTACCGGTGGGATCTAAACTTTTTATTGCGGTTATCAATCATCACAAATATTATATGTGTCAAGGAATTTCTGAGTGATCCTGTGGAGTGATCTTAACATCTGTGTCTTAACATCACTACTGTAGCGTGTAATTCGGTGTAATGTCATTTTTCACTTGTTTAATTCCAAGAGACATGTCTTTATTCAAGCATCTACATTACATTATTCACAGTGTCAAAAACGATACAATTAAAATAAATGATTATAAATCACGTAATATGTCCCTTGTCAATGAAGTAATACATAATTAATCTGAAGTCATATGATAATATTATGTTATGATCTATGCACGTATACATGTACATTTTTAAGTGTAGCAGCCAAAACCAGTAATCATTTTGAATCCCATCAATTTAGCAACGTGTTGGCGTGTTTTCCGTATCCAACCGCTGCCAAACAATGAGAACACATTTCACGAAGAGGGGAGAAACACATGATACTGTTACGACAACCACTGATATATATGGACAACAGGTGCTGCTGGGGACTTCGATCGCGATCACCACGTCCCATACCTTCATTTAAATACGCGGTTGGCATATATACCACACTGAATTTTCAAGGAACGTCCAAAGAAATCAAATTAAAAGTACTCAAAACTTCAGCCCAACAGATAAACGGTTGTCCCCCTACCATCTGTCTTTTGTCACAGTAATAAAAACTTTTTTATGAATGTCATAAATATTAATATAAATTAGTACACATGTCGCGTCCGTCTTGCATTAGTTATGTAATGAAGATTCATTATCCCCGGTTTTCTATATTATCTCAGAATTACGGTGTGCTTTTGTAGTCATTTTCAGTTATGATATATCATTCTAATTGTGCCCAATCTAAAAAAAAATTAGCTAGTATAAACTATGCAATGTTGAAAATTTTCGCGGCACTCCTTCACTAGATAGCATGAACGTTACTCTCAGAATATGAAGTCTGCACGTTATGTTGTTAAATCATGTTGTTAATGGCAGTCAGCGATACAGATTTGTAGTTCATAATACGCTATTCTGGGGAAAGTCTGTTAGATATTAGCCGAGTATAAAAACTTACGTGGCGAAGTTGTAGTGTGGGTACACTTGCCGAGTGCGCGCTGGTGGCGCGTCCAGCTGACACATTTGGTCGAGTCCGCGCCACTCGCCGCCAAGGACACGTCACCGTCCGCTCGCCGCACTCCGCACTCGCTCTATTTCCGACCGCGGCTATTCCTGAAAGCTTACATTATTTTATTTTGGGCCCGCAGAACACTGTCCACCGGGAAGTCCGTTGCTATTGGCAACCTAATAGTCGTTGGCGAGGTCTGGACTTTTTCTAAGATAATATGAATAATTAGTATATGTGAGTACTAAAATAACCTAGACTCGGCGTATTGAAAACTCAGTGTTCAAAATACATCAAACGGAGCTTGACTAGTTTCAGATGTTATGCCCTTCTCGCCTCCTGTATCAACAGATTGACTTATCGTTTGATCTTCAAAGACGAATCTCATTTCTAGCCAAATTAAAAGGCTTTGTTTGTCTACTTACCAATTATTAAAACATTTCGTTTTCTAAACAGCTTTGCCAGTAATAACTGAGACGTGAGATGGCATGAGTCAGTCTCACTCTTTGAAAAAGAGAACTCAATTACTAGTTTCCACACCTCGTGGTTTAGAAAATGAGTTCATATTTAACTTCGCTTTCCATTGAATCACATTGATGAATTGGTACGTAATGTACCCTCACAATCAAATAAATAATTTTTTAAAATCGAATCTTATTTATCATTCTACATAAGGTAATCATCTCACACCCTTTTTGCGTATGCCAGCCAATGCGTAGCCAATATTAATATAATGTTTATATTCATACAAATTTATTTACGTTACCGGTTAATTATCTTGTCAGAGCGTAATTTATCAATACGTAAAAATAGTTACAAAATATTACTCCAGCGTATCTTAAAACCTTCATTAATGACCCTCCATTCATTACAATATATTTTTTACTTCAAGCAATAAAACGTTTAACGATAAATATTATCATTAATTTAATGGATGATTTGTGACAGTCTGAGAATTGGCTCCTTCGTAAATATGTGCACGGCGAATAACTTCCTGTAATATTCGTGTACAGTAGCAATTACCTCTTAACAAATAAGAGCAGCAAAGATTAGAACTAGCTACCGGATTAATTCGTTTTCTAACTAAAACTCCATCAATTAATATGCATTTATGTTTTAAAATTCTGAGTAATATTTCTCATTTGTATAAATTAGTTTACCTATACAAAACGCAAAGTAGGGTAATACTTCCAATACGGCTATTACTCAGCCGTACAAATGAACCAAAACAGAAGGCATGGATAGGTTAAATAAAGGTGGATGAACACTGTTTCCTCTACCAATCGATCTTTCTGTTTACCGTCCACGTTTTAGCTGTAAAGGATGCATGAAGATAATAAATAATTTTAAATTATTAATGAGTGTTGTCGATAGATACGAGTCTGGTCAACACTCCCCAGGCATGGCTCCCGCATTATGGCACAATTACTTTTAAGTGAAATGCCGATGTATTACAATTCAATGTCTCATAAAGCAAAAAGGTGTTGTAAATCAGCACAATCATAAAACTCGCAGGAAACGGCAACAGTGTAAAGAGTATAGCTTTTCTCGCAATGCGTAGGTTATTGCAAACCCCTAAAACAAACAGACACGGTTGTGTTAATTACTAAAAAGATCGCAAGTAATTTAGTTTTAACAGCGGTAAATGTGGTAATGAAGGCTATAAATCCCCCATTGAGCGTGCACGCGGTATAAATAGCGGAGTGGCGGTCACCTGGGACCTTGGCGGTGGGTGCCAGCCCGCTGATGTATTTATACCTTACGGTCGCGTGAAAAATTGTATAAGTAAATACCGATTCTACGCAGCATCTACTACGTTTACCGGCTTCGGTTACTATTTAGAGTTCCGTGACAAAAATCCCTTATTAGATGATAATATCGTTGTCTCTCTGACAAAATCCGATTTTCGCAAATATATGAAGTTGTCAAGTTCAAATTAATACAAAATATGAAGATCTGCGTTCCCTTGAAGTTGTTAAAAAGTAATAATTCTGAATTAACGCAATAAAAAGGACGAAAATTTGTGCCACACACTTTGATAATTGCAAATTAATCAAGACGTAATTACGGGTAATTTCCATACATACATACATAAACTCACGCCTTTATCCCCGATAATTTCCATTGACCAAAAACCATAATAATTCTCCTGCAGATAATTTTATAGGCCAAGTAAAAGATAAATCCTAATTATTCATTGTTATATTATATTAAACGAATCACAATTGTAGTTGAAATTTAACCATGACGTATACCGGTATTGCAAGATTTGGATTGTTTTTCGGTCCGTTTTTCTATTTGCTCTACCAAAAAAATTGGAAAGGAAGGTTAAACTATTAGCCTTATGATAATTGAAAAGATAAACTCTTTAGTTATTTTATCTAAAAAGCTAGTTTCACTAATAGATTCGTCGACCTTTGATACTCGGTGTCAGTTCTTTAGAAGCCATTGTCCATCCTAGTCTACAAGAGTTGCAGTCTCTAATAGTTTACATCATTCTGTAACAAGGAACCCTCGGTGTCTGAGTTCAACTTGCACTTGTTTAAAACTTATATTAAACTTATTTACTGCATTTTCAACATCAATCATTTATCAAACTTTCAACATGTACCGTTCGCAGTAACATCAATACAAGATGTAAACTGAACAACATTTCGTGTAATTATCTTTCACCGTGAACTCAAAGTAAACATCGCTTGTGTGTTCTAAAGATTATACAAAATACCAATGACCCACTCGTTCTACATTACTGAATGAATGTTTGTTGTACCATACGTTATGTTTAGATGGAACTAAACTGTAATACAAATAAATATAAAGTATTGAATACCTACCTTGAGCGCTTACACAGCGCCGTAATTTAGCACGAAGCATAATACAATAAATTACGCTCGGCGTTTGGATCCAACATTTAATTCTTAAGAGTTCTTATACTCGACTCCAATGACTCTGATGACGGATGCGATTGCATCCTAAAACACAGGTACAGCGCCCACGAACAGTTACCACACTAATGTTTCCTTTGACAAAAGAAATGTAGTCCTCCCGAAAACAGTAAACTTAAATGAAATAAGAACAAAAAATCTTGTTTTATCGAGTTACACCATATCATCAGGTCTTAAGATGTTGTGTGAACAAAAATATGGTGAAAAAAAGTCTAGATATTGATGATTTTCTTAGAAATTTGTATCACTAACTCGCAGAAAATCGACAGCTCAGCTATACCCACAGCTGTTCAGTAGGATTTCTGTATTCCAATCGCTACCGAATCAAGGCGAAAGATCAAAGAGCGGCCACGCACGTGTGATTCTCCAGCTGTTGTACAAGGTTCGCAGGCGTAGGTGACCAGTTCCCATCATAAGAAACATTTGCTTATGCAATTCCATGATATAGAAAAAGTTAATAATACATACAATACATTCAGACAACGCCGTGAGTAACATCACATGTGGATTTTACAATGTGATGTTTCATTAGTGGGTGTAAATGGTAACCAGTTTAGCCATTTTATGCATGTATATAATCCGTTTTGATGTGTTTGTTGGCTGGAAATCTGAAGGAACAAATTAGATGTCACGGTAGCTTGGCCTCCACATTACAAGAGATACTCGTAAAGAATTGTAGATTTAATTGATATACATATAAATGTCCTTTCACGTTCCTAGTGTTTTATAAAGAAACTTTCATATATTCTTTCAAAATGTTATTAACGTTTCTCAAAGTATAGGACACATACGACATACTGTGCATCTACGAATCTTTTTTTGTAACGATATTCTTGGACATCAGTGATAACTAACCATCAAGTTTGATTGTGGGCCTTGTTTTATACTTTAATTATACAAACATCTGACAAAGTAATTTATCTTTTATTCCAGTTCGCCATACCCAGAGCTCCATTAGAGTTTGGCCAGTTTGGGCACTTGACAGATCTCAGGCCTAGTTTTTTGGTTATTGTTTATTTTTAAATAGCGAAGAGTTGTCGCCTCCGCAATCTCGCCCAGGGACGTTGTTGGTGCTAAAGCCACTATTTACGTTAGTACCCTAGTGATAAGTGATAATATTAGGAATATAATATATGTTTAAGACAGAAACTTCCACAACACTCCAACATCGCGCCTGTTTATTTCAATAAAACTACTTCGACCTTAGATTCCCCGAAACATAATATTGGTCGACTCGTTTGATTATATTTAAAACCCAACCGTTAAATAAATCTGGGAATTTTAAAGTCTTTTGAAAGCAAAATTGTTTTTATACCCCAGTTAAGTTCTATATAATGTCCTATCGCCACATCGTTAGTTCTAAACGAGCTCAAATTAATGAGTACGAATACCGGGTCGCCGCGTTCAGCCGCAAATAAATTTCTAATGTGTCGTCAATACTCTATTTTACGACTTACATCCGTTGGTTTTATTTTACGGCAATATCAATAATGACTCATTGATCACATACATTGCTCTTTAGTTTAAAGAACAAATATTCTTCTAGTGCTTAATTGCTTTCCTAATATTGTCTGTTTCATGCAAACTTGGCTACACTGCTTGTGTTTAAAATACGTTACTTTTATTGACTTTTCAGCATGATTAATAATGTCTTTGACAGTTGCACCGCACATGCGAGTTTAAGCAAGTCTAAATTGTCAGTTCCTAATATCTTGACAGTGTCCAAGTCATCAAATTGTTTATACCTATACGGGTTGAATAGGATTACCCTAGTTTAGACCGCGGTTAGACAGAGGTGGTATTCCTAGAACTACAGTACCGTCCTGCTGAATGATAGACCCTGACTTCAAAAGGTATAGCAAAGGTTTGCGGGCTGGTCAAGACCGTAATGGTTTAGAATAACCTTGAGTTTTGGACGTTAAGGAGCTGAGTTGCAGTTTGTTAATTTAAAAATGAAGTAATCTGTTATCTGCATTGATGTGCTGTATGACGGACAAAAATCATTTCGAACAACAACAACAACGAGAGAATAATTAGATCTCAGGAGTTCCAGAAGTGTTAATTTTTTTGCCAGTTGTATATTTTTTATTTTCTTTAGTATAATTTGGGTAAAGTAAGATGTGAAAGACTAATTAAGAGTGGATATATTACAGCGGATACAGTGGATAAACGACAGCAATTTTTTATTTACAATGTTACAACTATCTCTATACACTGTTACAACCAGCCCTAGGGGTAGGGGTGGTAGTAACAAAATACACTGTTTTTATTTTGACCATTTTCTCAAAATCTGTAATAGCAGTTGCAGTGAAGTTGGCGTTCACAGATAGCTGAAAGACCAATAAGTATTTAAAATTGATAATAGAAAATACTTACGTTCATCCCTAATCTCCCCTTCTCATCCACATATGACATAAGCAAATTTTTGCTGCCAAGTAAATTACGAACAAGAATTAATTAACAGTGGAAATAATACTTTCTCTCGAAAATATTTAATTTATATAGAAACAATTACAAATGAATTCCTTACCATTGTTCTCGGCTCTACAGACTTGAAATATGTTATTCGTTAAACTCATTGAAATATGCTCGACGGTTGAGCAAATAGTTCCGCTATAAATGTTGCGTAATAATGCGCAATGTGTACTCAAAATCCTGAAATCTAATTCTGTTATTGTTACCTAGGACATTAGATTGGTCAAGGAAAATAACAAAACTTCAACACGATTACAAAACTTACGAGCCGTAACGTTATATTTCCTTAAACCAAGCAATGATTAACGCAAAAAGAATTTAATAAATAACCGTCCAAACAGGTACATCAATCCGTGACTGTTATGACACATTCTCGTGAGAAATTACTCATTTAGCAAATACACGATTACAGAAAAGAGATTTAGAAACGTAAACAATATGTAAATTTCAATAATGTAGCTCGTATTTGGTACCTACGTAATTTACTCATAAAGCGGCCGCCGACAGCATCTATATTTCCATTATTTGGCATTCCTGCGAATAGATATCATCGATAAACCACAGTGTGAGAAAATACGACACGTTACTTTAAGAATGTTTTTCAGTATCAGTACTCTTAAGTAAAAACTTAAAAAAAAGAAACCTCAGATTTTACAATGGAACTATTCTGCCGCTTTGCTGATTTATGAGTTACTTTCACCAATGTTTATGAATGAAATAATGTATAATATTTCTCCAAATAAAAATCTTCTTACTCATAGTGTTCTGTTCCTAACAAATAATTTTGCCAAAACCAGGTCCATGTTATTTGAAAAACGTTGCATCATTCATATCCGACAATTTATAACATTCTGTTGAGTTTGATGAATTAAGAAACAGACTGAAACAAACAAAAGCCGAGGGAGTTTTTTCTATTTACCTGTCTTGTGTTAGTGAGTAGAAATGTTTTAAATATTCGACGTCTTGGCAAAATAATAACCTATCCTACTTTTAACACACTTTGAATACGTGTTCATCACGTATTTTATGTAATGTCTGAAATTTATAAATTATACATGCACTTTTAATACGTTTTTTTATTAAAAAAGACTTTAAGTAATTTTTCAGACAAAAAATGTAATTTACTGCAGTCAAAATGTCACAGTAAATATAATAATTGGCTTATGGTGTGGGTATTATTGTAGTGGGTGGATAAATGAGAAATAATAACGATACATCATAGCTTAATATATTTGTACTCATGGAAATTCCGTTTAGTCAATGTCAACTGTAAAATGAGCGACATATTTGCATTATAAGTGATTCTTTGGCTCTCGTCTCCGTCTAAATGCTTTACTTTATCAAATCAATTGCGGTACTCGTGTAAACACTAAAAATACTTTACATGAGCGAATAGCACTTGCTCACATGTAAAACTATCTAATTTTGTACTCAAGGTGATCGTACATAATATAATATCTGCATAATATTCAGATATTTTGGTCTGATACCAAGCTGCACATCCCGGGATTTACTGTGCATCCACAAACTACAATAACAACTATGTTTAGAAGCGGACTGCAATCAATATTACAATAACACCCGTCTCATCTGGAAATGCCTCCAACTGAATCTCTTTTAAAACTCAAACATCACAAGAAAATGAATTATATTTATTAGGAGACACACAAGTTTTCCTTAGCTTCAGTCTATTAAAAAGTCGTGCAGCATCTTTATAGCAGTTAATAATTTCAACCCGAAAATGCGAATATCTATGATATTAAAACATAAAATTAAAATAAACATTTATGCCTCACTTTTAATTTGCTTGCCGTAGCCAACGTGAACCACGCACGTGTTTTAAACAAAACCGCTAGTTGGCGAACTATTCAAAAGAATCAATTTGAACAGTATGACGTATCGCAACAGGTATTGGAAGTATATTATCCCAATGACGCGAGTATGACGCGGGCGGATTACGTAATCCCTTGCCAGTGGCCGGATAATCTCGATCGTAAAGAACCTCCTTACTCAAGTGTCTTTTTTTCTACGAGTTGAAAGATACAAGCGTTCACCTGAAATGTTAATAGTATTAATTTATTCTCTATTACTACTATATAAGCGACATAGCAACAAGGTCATACCATGGCCTTCCAGTGCACGTGAGAAACATCATTGGTAAACATATTTTACTGCGCTACGCGTGAACTGAAATACGAATTTTCTTAAAATTTTCCAAGCGTGAATAAATAATAATACGATTTAATATTATTTTATGGTATCCACATGTCTAAGTGCACTGTTGTGTTCCGGTTTGAAGAGCATTGTAGCCAGAGTAACTGCACATATTAAGATTTAACATCTTACGTCTCAGGATGCCGAGCGCAGTGGAATGCCAAGCATTGCTTAGTAATTCATGGTGTTGTTTGCTTTTGCTACTGAACATGAGTGGTCGTATCGCTTACCACCAAGCGAATGGCATGCTCGTCTCGCCATTTAACGCATTAAAAAAATCCAGTACAAATGTCAGGGTAGTGCGATGTTGAGCACCCGCTCAGTGCGACAGTGCTGCAGGCCTCGTTTAACTAATTTTCGTATGAGTTTGCGTGGTATTTCAGAGGTTACTAAAATTGTTACCAATTAAATCCAAATATAATTATTTAATATTGCCTTAAAAATCTGAAAAATACCTGTCAATTAATTTATGAAATACCTGACAATTCATAAATTAATTTTTCAGATTTTCAGATTTAAACGTAGTAAAATGTAAGTGTATCTAATGAACGGAATTTTATTTCCAATGTCTTCCTCTGCAAAGACAGCAGACAGGCTCTTGCCTACTTTTTCTTGAGTAGGCAAAGTTCACATTTGGTCCATAAAATCAGGTTTTATTACTTTTTATACAACTTCGCCATTCATAATTAAAAGCCTAGTAACACATATCAAACAGCAGTAGGGCGCAGTTGGACATCCACCCGGGGTAGGAAAAAAGAAGAGACGGGCTTAGTTTCACTGTTTTTGCGCTGCGTGCGGACAACAATTAAGGGGTCCGGACATCGAGGAAATCTCACTCGGAGCGCCGCGCCATAACGATCTCGCCCAGGGCGCCCGTAGTGCTAAAACCGGCACCGTACACATCTATAAACACATAGATACTATTTGGAAAACATAGCCACCGTGGCCATTTGTAAAATGATTGCCTAATCCCTTGTAATTCCTAGTATTTAACATTGGCACCAATTCAATTAAAATTAATACATGGCTAAAATAAATCAAGTCAGAATGTTAGAAAGCCGAAAATCTTTATTTTTCTTGCAGATTTAATGGAACGTTGACGCACGTGAAACGAAATTCACTTGCACTGTCTAACTCTGATTTATTTTTGCTCCATTTCGATTATGCTCGCAGTTTTTATGAAAATATTATAAAATGCGCCATCACGCGCGGGGCTAATGTATACTTTAAAACAGTTGATGTGTAATTTCGTGTATCGGCAATTACTAATTTTATTAGTTTGTTGCCCTCAATTAGAGTTTTCCGGCAGCGTATTTTTCCCGTACCATGACGGACATTCTTTTAAATAAGCTCAAGTAGTCTTAGTAAAAGATTTTTTTAAACAAATTTTATATAAATATCAAGCTAGCAAAGACACCCGAAGGAGAATATTTAAATAAAAGTGTCAGTAACTCTTTATCTTTTAAAACGCCCCTTTCTAAGTTCACCCTGAGGGGAATTCGCGGCGCACACATACCTACGTATAATACGAGCGGTCATAACGAGGAATTTTAGTGTGGACACTTGCCAGCGCTGTTCTTTTCAGATTAATTATTGTTTTACGCGTATGTAAAGCATGGTATTATAACAAAGTCATACGCCACCGTGAGTGGGTGTCACTCTCGGTCCGCTGAAATTTACTGCCGTTTGATTTGCCCTCTTAATCTTGCTCGAGCCGAAACAAAACTCTCTGTCAATCTTGTTTATGGATTCCTAATTGTTTTGTGTTGTCATGCAGAAACCACAGTAAAATCGTGATGGATGTCGACACCTGGCGACGAAGTCACAATAATACACTAAAATCTACAAAGTCATGGTACTGGCTCGCCTGGGCCGCCGTAAATATAAATTGGACAGGTCGATGTAGCCCATTAAAATGTTTAGTACAGATGAAATGCTTTAAAGACACGGTTTTTGTATACGTAATAAATATTTACTGGATAAAAGGGTGATTTGCTTATTCAAATTTAATGTAGTTCGCTTTAATGATGAATTTGATGACTCTTTCTCAAATACTTTTATAACCAAAGTGTTTATACGTACTCTACACACCATGTTGCTTATAATAAAGACAGTGAGTAACAGATTATTCATTCATATTATACTTTAGTAGATATACGTTATTGAAAAAAGTAATTTTGTTAAGCGTTTCCTTTGATCATATCAATAGTTATTAGGTAGAAATAAATATGGAATAAAGATTTGGATAACGGACGTAATACAATGTCCTTGCAAAGATAATGGAGCCGTACGAAAATATCTCTTAGGCTGTATTTAGAATAAACAAAATCGTATTTATGGAATAGTAATAAAATGCGCGAATAAAAAGTGTACATGAAATATGAAATCATATTGATGCCGTCATAAATTTTTTTGACGTGTGTTTGTTTCAACCTTATTTACTTCGTACGAAGTTAATGTTTCGCCTGAATTCTCTACAGTTATGCAGAATCTTGAATCTTTTGTCAAGGACAATAGTAAAATGCAACATGACTGTAAAACCCTAACATACATAAAAACAGAAAATCCGATATTAGCGAAAATACTTTGATGGAATTTAGCATTTTCGGAATCTAGAATACAAGGTGCACTGGAAGATTTTCAAAATGAAAATTAAATATTCAAAGAAACTGTTGTTTGTTGTAAATACTAATTTGCATGACGAAAACCCCTATTAAATATGAAACTATTATTTATCATCATTATTTTACTGGCAATGATGCAAAATTGATGTCCGAGGTTTCATTCAATCATGTCATAAATTTATTTGGTGTGAATTTTTACCTTATCGACGGAAATATCAAAAATTGTACATATTGTATCAGGGTTTTTAATATGACAAAGGTGTAGCTCCAAATCAAAAATCTCAACTCAATCTGCGATGTACATTTAAAACGTTATGCATTTTGAACTAAGAATAAGCAATAAAAACATATAATGGGGTTTTAAAGATACTTTAAAAACTTTATTTAATGAACAAGGTAAATAAGAAGAAATTGTCATTATCAGTACAATGTTTCTTACAACCACATTTCAGATTTTGGCACGTAGCAGAAACACCGACTTAATCTTGATTTAAAAAACGTGCGATAATTTATGTAATTAATTAGGAACAAGCCAGGGAAGGGCTTCAGATAGGCGTACCTGTCATAAATGCGGAAACTCCCTGTCTTAGATTTAAACAAATTTCGCTGTGCTATCCAGGAAATATAACGTGATAATTTAGCTAGTAACTTCTTACTTGCATCAAATATTATAAGATGCAATACTTGTAAAACTTTTTGATCTATAATCTCTGCCTACTCTTATAAGACGCACGAGTGACGGATATGTATGTATTTAAAACATGAAACAAAAAAACATCCAATAAATGAATATATTTGGGAGATCATCCTCATCCTTGGAATTCATCATTAAATTATATATTGTCTTTCATAAACATCAATCACAGCTGCGCCAGGTAGTACCTAGGAATATTATTAATATACACGCCACACTGTAATTATGTGGAAAATTTTGCAGCTGTTACACGTCCTCGACTATTCCTGAGAGGCAGATCTTATTCCCAACAAATAACGGTATCGAATTGAAACCGCCGTGTCACACGCTCAGCGACGCACAACCATTGTGTGAGATCCATTTGACATACAAATTGACATGTTATAAATATAAAATAAACTAGGTGTACCTAGGTCCAATTTTATAATAGGTCTATTTTGACAATTTTAATCGCAGGAACCTAAACTCAACAATGATATACTCACTATTTATTTTAGTAAAAAAATATGTTTTCACATCCTCCGATCATGTTGAATAGCGACGTATCATATACGCGAAGCCCGTTATGATTAACTTACTAAACAATTAAATAAAACAAAACTCATAATAATTGTTTACGTTTTAAATACCGAAACATTTAAATCTCGTCTATAAATTACGTTTCGCATTTTTCCGCGTTGGTAAATGTTTGTTATGATGCACGTTTGATCGTAACGTTTCATAATATTCCCTAACTAACATCAACATTTCAGTCAGTATGATTGATGTCTCCGGGACTCGAGTCTCGCAATGGCCCTGCGAGAGTAAAAATAGTTTGAAGCAAATGCCCAAGAGATTTGGACATCAATTTTAGATTCGACATTTTTGCATTTAAATTTAAACTTAAAAAAATTGTATGATAGATGTCAAAATGAAACATTTAGCAGGTATACAGTAGGCGAGCGATGTGCGTAGGCACTTGGCGCCGCGCCAGGCCTCACCTGCCGACCCTACTGCCGATAAAAGCTGAACATTATTTACAGATGTATCTTACACACGTATTGTTGCACGAAATGCCATTACTGCATGCACATTAGCCGCATGCGTATGCACTAATCTATGTTAAACTTACATAATGTGTGTAAAGGTCGCTATGGAAATCCTTGTAAGAGACCTATGTTTAGCAGTGAATTTGCTGTGGTTGAAGAGAGATAAAGTTAGACAAATACATACTCTTGACATTTATATATAAGTTTCATGTTGTCAGTATCCAAATATTCCGACCGGTATGGACAGAAGCGGTAGTCTTTTGTTTCACAGCCGACATCTTAAACATCTGCACTTCGAAGTTTGTCTTATAATAAATATGATATTTTCTATCATTTATGAAGGGGGAAATAATTATGACACAAACGCTTTTAAACCGAGCTCGTGGAAATATAAAATTAAATAATATTCAAATTGAATTTTCAGAGAGGACCCTTAATAAAGACACACTGCATTAGTTAATAAATTACTATTTATTTAAGTTAAGTTCTTGTTGCAATAACTTGTTAAATCAATCAGATTTATTTTATTAACGTGATATAAATAAGTAGTTACGACCCTACTTTATTTAGTAATAGTACCCTGGCACCTACTAATCAATATTTTCAGTTATGTATAGTAAAACCACTGCAGGCATTTTCAATTAGCTTTTAAGTACTAAAAAGCAAAGCAGCTATTAGTAAAAAAATCACGGAAGAGATTTTTTTTATTCCGCGAGTCAAATGATTGTCAGTCACATGTGCACACTTCCGTTTATTTTAAATTAAACATAGTATCATGAAACAAAAGTAAAATCATTTTGCTTCAAGGCCCCGTCACATTACTTGTCAATCGAATAATGATTTTTCTCTGGCTACGGATTAGTTCTAATAAAATCTAAAAATATTGGATAAAAAGGCGATCAATATATTCTAATCATGAATATGAAGGTTAGAGCACATTAGACTCGAACAGAACTAACCGGCAGCTATAAAAAGTAGCAATATTTAATTAATTTACTGTAATTGCATGCCCAATCTTGGGTGATTTTTCTTTTGCACATACTTTCTAGAAAGATTTGGCATAAAATTTATGTTAGTTTTTGTGCAGTAACCCTTGTATATTTACAAATTCCAGGCAATTTCTAAAGGCGAGCAACTAAAACGGTAGCGCTCTTTTGTAGCTCGTCTTAACTACACCACAAATTAGCGCTCTCTAAGACTATTTCCGTCAAAACTAATATATAGAAAGGAAGCTACGTTGCTGCTGTGTTTTGTTTGGAAAATTTTATTTAAGAAGGAGCAATCGGCTTACTCAGTGGCAATTGGTCAAATCTGCCTACGGCCTTCAATAATAAAAAAATATATAATTGATGACCCCAACGTGCTACCAACATTCTCATTGACCGAACCCCACACGATAGAAATGCTGTAATTTCACCTCGGGTTTCGAAGACTTATGTGAAATATAATCTTTCGTTTTTACAATCTCATGTAGGCCACAGCAAAGCTGTATTGAAACAAGCAAAATTTTCCGCTACATTTTGCATTTCATTTTACTGGGGCTTCCTAGAATAACATGTTCGTGTCACAAGGATTAATAATGATCTTGACAGACATGCAGTGCTCGATTGTCTAGCCGAGGTACCGAAATGTCAGCATTGGACGCGGCGTACTGGCACGCGCGCTGCCAAGCGGTATTCAGATCTATGGTCTAATGCAGTTGCCAAGCTTACACTACCGGAGTATTTGGCGTACGCGTCACGGAAGCCATTAAATCTGCCGTTACACGTTGTATAGGTATTAATGAAATATTATATATTATTACTCATTCATGTTTTTTCCGCAAGCGCCAAGGGAGTTTCCAGTTTAGCCAGTTTTTTTGCTGGGCTTCGGTGTCAATACTTTGTTATGACTGAAGAAAGACAAGGACACATTGTATGTGAAATCTTCGCAGCGAAGAATTTCAACATACTTATCTCAATATAAGGTGTTCCTAAATGGTACATATTAACTTATAAATGGAGAATAATAAATCTATTACAAATATAATAATAAAGTACCCATAGGCCATCATCTAATTGCGAAAATTAAAAGTTGTTTTACCTGAAGTAATACGTCAATTGTAATTAAATATATTTTCTATTACTCCATTGACCAAGCCATAAATCTGATGAGATCTAGTAAAGAACACATGAAGAAGTATACATTTTCACAGCCATTTATAATGTAATAATGTATATTTTAGAATATTTAAGAAACTACTTTGAATATAGCACAGGAATATAATAACGGGTTGTCAGGGAAATTTGACAGACAGTTAACAGCTAACTTCATCATGTCGGTGTGAGCGCTCATCTTTAAAAGTTTACTCTCATAAATATCTAAAATTTTTAAAAGATGTATAAATAAATAAATACACCCAACAGTCACACACATAGTCCCGACCCCACATTAAGATCAATTAAGTCTTGTGTCGCAGGTATCAGAACTACGAGAGACTTTTCGGTCTCACAAACACCCAGACCCGAAATAAATATTTGTGGGCTGCACAAACATTTCTCTCGGTGCGGGGATCGAACCCGCGGCCTTTCATTTCACAGCCGGCGTCTAACCAACTACGCCACGGAGGCTGCCAAACTATAACTTCAATGTTTAACTTCAATAATCAAGAATTCATATATTTTATCCACTTACCACGCACTTCAGGATGTTAGATCACACATTTAAAAAGCCAGGGCAATGTAATTACACACTTCATACAAAAATCATTAGACACAATTATCGGCTCTAGAACCTTTGTAATATACAATTTCCCTTGGATAATTATAAAATCTTATATTTGATTCTTCATTTCTTATGACTTAGCAACTACCTACTTTTTAAAAATGTATTTGGAATTTATAGTCGTTTAATTAAAAGGGTGCTAAGCTTTTGAGTCGTTAAACATCTGAAAAATAACTTTACATAACCTCCACTCGAACTACACGGTTCGAAGGAGTTTTGATAATTTTAATGTTATTCTCAAGATGTTAAAATCAACCATATAAAATTAACGTAGAGGCAGCGGGACCTTCGACCAATCATTAAAATCGTAGCCCCTGCTACGCCGTAGACATTGTAGACGTAGGTATTATAATATAAAAAGCTGCGTTAATTTGTATTGTTGATCGAAAATAAAAAGTTAATGTTTTTATTGTATTAAATTGTAAAACAATGGTACTATTATGTATAGACTTGTTTTTACACTTTATCGTATTGTTTTATGCTTTTTAATTAATAGTTTTACATTTGTTCTTCAAAAATATAGTTTGGACCACTAAATTAAGCTGTTTTTTTATTTTGTTCTTTTTACAATTGTTCAAATGACTGTGTAAGTCATTACATACTTTTCCATTACCTCATTACTAAATAATTATATTAAGTAAAAAAAACAATATGGAAAATTTATATTTATTAAGCCAAAATAGCTCTAGTTCTCATGGCAACTAGACATTAATTTGTAATGTGTAAAAAAAATTTGAACAAAGGAAAGTGACAGGCAAATTAAAAGAGAACTAAAACATCCATTATGTCGACAGACATGAGACCTGAGTTTTTGTATCCATTATTTTGTAATAATAAAATCATTATTTCTTACCCGCGATGTTTTTACAGCTCCACCAGCCCTGGTTATCCGATAGGCATTTTTTGTTAATTGATTAGCACTTCCTTGACTAAACTCTGTAGTGGACAGACAGTATCAAACGTTATCAGTAAACCTAGATTAAACAAATCTCGTTTGCCGATTTGAAAAAGTAATGACACGAATTTTGAACTCTATGCCGTTGAGTTATTGAGCTGGGCGCGCAAAAGTCGTGTTCTTGTAAGCCGTGTGTGTTATTGCGAGAAAAGTAGCTGGCAGCCCGCCCGCTGCCCACAACGGAGCTTATAAAAGAGGGCGGGTATCTGCTCCCGCGCCCGGCGCGCCGCACTTCCGAATCTGTCCTCATGGGGCGCGCTAACCTCTCTCGATAATACCTTAACATTAAAAAATACATTTTATGTATCATCGCAAGTAGTGACCGGGACCAAGTGATATTAAGTGATACGGTAAGTTCCACGCGACGGTGTTACCAACAGGACTGTGATGTGTGCAAAGTGACTGTTTCAGTGTTGTCATTGTAGCGGAATCGTGATAACTCATCTCGAAGAATACACGGACTATGTAGTGATTAGCATTTATGGTTTATTTAATTAAGCACCACCAGTTCCAAAATGGAAAAGCGAACGAAGCTAGTGTTACCAGATGTAAAAACGTCTAATAATAAAATTAATCATTATTATTGTGAATAACATTGTAATAGATGAAAGTACCTTTCATCTAATACTGTCTTCTAATAGAAAAACCGTGTAGGTTTATTAATGTACTGCCGAAAATTTCCTTGGCTTTTTGTCAAAAACTGTACCACGGAGATACTAGCGCCATCTGATGACAAATATGAAATTTCAATCCAATGTCATTTTTTTATGAAAATACATACCTAACGGTAATTAACGAGGTGCCTACTGAAAATGAGTGAAATTCATGTAGTTTATATAACAAAGACATTTCATGATTTCAATATGATAATTCTTATCAGGTTTTCTAGTTTAAAATTTTATATAGTAATATATTTTCCAGATATCACAACTAACATATACAGACATACAACGTTTGTCTTAATTAGCCATAGAATACTGTTATTTAATCAATGACACTGAATTAGTCTGCATAATATACGCAAATGAACTAATTACCAAGCGGTTGTCCTAAGTACGGAGATTAGATGTATAGAATATTTCAAATAAAATGTATTCAGTTAATACGATGAATAGTAAGCCTAAGCCCCGAAAAGAAACAGTTTACGGTAGCAGTTACTACCAGCTGCAAAAATACGCCGCATTTCAGATTACAAAACCACAAATATGCTAACAAAGCACCTAATATTCAATGACGTCAATGCACTCCGTAGGAATATTTCTCAGATATAAAAGAAGTAAACCTGTATGAGTCATCCAATTCAATATAGCACTTCACGTGACGTCACTAAAAATTAGCTTAAAAAATACTCTGGTAATGTCTAACTGAATTAACAAACTCTTGTTTATTATCCAAATGTAATTATAGTTTGCAGCGTTCTTTTTTTTACATTCCTATATTCACAATGCATGCCTCTCCGTGAATTCTTGCCATTAAATATATCCTTGCGTTGTAATATGCGGTGTGTATACACGTTAAATCATAATCAACTCTCATGTCATCTGAAATAGTCGTATTATCGGTGTAAATCCACGCAAAGTCAGCGAACGTAAGCCAAACTGTCGATAGTTACTGATAACTTGCTTAAAGTATCCGATGAAAACATCCACTTGCAATCTGGCTCGAGAGGGGAATTGATTGAACAAACAAAACGTTCGCAACACGTGCCACTCTCAATCCAAACAATAAATCATAGGTTTGGCTGAGAGATGTTAACCTTCTAGTGGATGTCCAACACGTTCGGACTAAATCCCTGAGTGTCCCGCCAACGGCCGACACTCTGTTATGCCAAAACAGACGATTACGAAACACTCGTACGTACGATAATTCTATTTCGATTATTACCTTCGCCCGTTTATTTGTAGATGACGGACAGCCTTACGAATATTTACCGAAGGTGCGCGAACTACATTCGATATCAAAATATATTCTTGCGTGCGTCCGTACTCGTTGCATTATCTAGGAATTTTAAAAGCTTGTTTCAGTACTCCTCACCTCGTCTGAATCGCGGGCTATCTAAATTGTCGGTAATAGTTCGTGTAGTGAGCGTAATTTTATTCAATTTAAGCGTTTCTGCATGCGCGGTGTGTAATCGCAAGTCTATCTGTAGCATCAAAAGGAAGACCAATGCGTAATGAGTGCAATTGAAGCCATTTATACCGACTCTCATTGAACAGACTAAATCGATAGTAATGGACTGTTTAGAAAGTTTTTATCTTATCTACCCTTTCACTTAACCTTTATATCTAATAGCTAACATAAACCTTATTTATTGTTAAATAACTCTTCAACCTAGAACGTCCCATAATATATATAACGTGAGTTACAGTAATCGCTCTACCCATAAGCATAATGCATAACTAAATGGTCTGTATTTGAATCCGTTTCCTAAGTAACAGTTTCGATCCATTATTTTAAATACACCGCCATAATTACGGATATAACACAGTTCATGAATCAACTGGACTAATCAACGTCCGTCTTTCGACATGTGCCAATAACAACAAACATTTGTGCCGCTGATCACCTCCCATCGTCAATCGTGATACCAGTAATGGAATATAAAAAACCTGAAAGACATTACGAATCTTATTTAATGTTTTATTATTGCGGTACGTGGGCCCGGGCACAACGCAGGCAAGTTTATTGCGTGACGACAATCACGGGTTTCAAGGCGACGCCGCTGATGGATGTCTCTTTGAAGACAGAAAATTAACCTTTCATAATTATTAGAAATTTAATCGATATTAAATATACCGTTTCTAGATCAGACTTGCTTCTCATCATGAGTCGGATTACGAAGTATGAACTTCACTCAAGGTTGAGTGCGTAGAGCCAAGTGAGCCTTAATTACCACTCAACCATAATCTCTGATAAATTATACCAAATATACTATTAGTGTAGTTTTATTATAGTTTTTTGTTGGGACCAACTAGTGGCCAGCTATTCTCCCTAAAATAATTTAGGAGTAGCCTCGTGTCAATCGATGAAACCTATAGAAGCATAAATGAATACATAATCGGCAGACTAGATTCACTTACTTTTCTAACAATAACAAAAAAAATAAGTGAACTTTGTCATTATTTGAAACTTTAATATTCACGTTACAAATCTTACTTTCACTGTTATAATGGTTGTGTTTGAATTGTGTGTTCACGCCTGTTGATATGGGGTCGCAGCCCTTGTGATATTGAGCACAATGTCTGACTCTGGGCTGATAATGAATATAAGTATTCAATATCACTTTTTCCGATCCGGGATTTTAACACAAAACTTTAGCGTTGTAATCGTACTGTACGTACAACAGTGCCACAGAGGACGGCAACGATCTAAGCTGACAAAAATCGGCGGCATCCTTCCCTTTCTAGTAAACGCACCCACGTGGTAAGCAAAATATGTAAATATTATTTATTTTCAAGCAACTTAAACAAGTAGGTAACCCGGAACAATAAATGAGAAATAATTAAGATTACATATTAATAACTTATGAATTAAATAAGAAGCTCTCTAACATTGATTAGATTTATTTTGAAATTTAAGGAATATTATGCACTTTTAAATTATCGAAAAAGGAAAATTGCATGTTTATTGATAGCGAAGTAATCACCTAATATTAAACACCCTTTTTTATTTACTAATAGAACAAACAAATTAAATATGTAAACATTAATAAAATACAGCTACAATCAAATATTGAAAGCAAAATTTCTGGTCATAATTGAGATACATATTACCGTATAATATACCTTTGCTCTACGTCCTGACAGTGCCATATATCGATTTAATATAAGGTCATTTATTGTTGATAGAATTCATAAAGTTTAAGTTAAGTTTTTATATAATTTCCATTGTTCCCTGATGATAATTTCAATAATATAAACACCGAAAGATCTGTAAATGACTATATGTATTACAGTTTATGTAACAAATAATTGGTGAAAAACAATTACAAAACCACATTTCTTTGTTAAAAATATCAACGTGTAATAAGTACAACAGTCTGAGCTTACCCAGATGGAACTTATATGTATATTCTAAACCATAAGTTCTCTGTCGTTATTTCATTGAAACTATTATACTTAAAGCTAAGGAAAGGTATTTTTATCGACTTTTATAATGTAGTCTCAAGACAAACAAATGCAATTGTATCTAATAATATAAACCCAGCCAATACAGCTACAAACCGTTTAATAAATCAATATTGAGCAATGAGAAATATACTAATGTTATTACCTCCGCATTACCGACGTTTAAACCTATAATTAATAACTACACAAACTCATGACTGACCGGAGCCTAAAAATATCGGTTAATATATTAATTTATGGGCCATCAAATACGTCAAAAATAGCACACTAGTCGCACAAGAGTGATTTTTAATCGATCATTAAAGTTCGCAGGCGCCTTTTATGAGTAATTCCACCAGCTGATTGAAGTTCGGTTCTATTGGCATTTACAATTTTCCAATTCATAAAACTAATGCCAAATTCTCTTGCCATATAACCGCCCGAACGGGCGGAAATTATAACGTCCTTATGTTCAACAATACAAACTTTCCATTTTAAGGTATTTATGAGCAATAAAGTCATGTTCTATCTATAAACTGAAGTGAGGTTGCATTTTTAATACAAGTAAAATATGTTGATACAATTCAGTTTCAGTGTACCAACTCCACTTCAATCAGTCTGGTATAAATAAAAGTAGATCTTTTCAACGATTCCGATGAAAAATGAACCAGATTCTAATCTATTTTAGATGGCAAACATTTCACGGCGTCGCGTCGCTTCAATTACCTTCATACAAAGTAGAGGAATATTATAGCCAACAATTTAATATTAGTAATGTAACATTAGTTGATTGATTTATAATTAATTCTTACGACCAAAATGAAACATGGCACACAGTAGCTACACCTCGAAGAAACCCAACTTAGTTTGCATGTAAATTGTAAGTGCTGCTTACTGATGACAGGTAACTAAAGTAAATTTAACGTCGATTTACATAATTTATGTGTATATTATTGTAGTAAAGTGTTTTAATCAGTTCAATTGTTGGGCGAACTCCCTCAGAAGTTTTTGATAAATGTGGTGTACTTACTACTAAGGCGCCTAGAGACATTCGAAATGTGGTGTTACCATCACATGTTGCGCATCAGTTGGATGCAGAAAGTAAAGAACGATACCGTGCTCCAGCGTGTCAGTATGCCCCAGAAAATGATGCAAACCATCAAAAAGCGCAAGACAGAATATCTCGGCCACGTGCTTAGGCACGATAGATATAAGCTGCTCCAATTAATAATTATGGGCAAGGTGGAAGGTAAGAGACGAAGGAAAGAATCGTCGCTGCGAAAAATCCGGGAGTGGACCGGTATCAGCACCGTTCAGCAACTGTTCCACCTCGCTAAGGACAAGGAAAAATACAAAAGCTAACTGCCAACCTTCAGCATTGAAGAGGCACTCTAAGAAGAAGAAGAAGTTACTACCAACTGGCCCTGTAGGTTCCCTTGCCCACCGTAAGGACGACCTTAAGAGATAATCGGGGTTGCTAGGCACACCGCGGAATCCGTACGCCCTCCCCAGTAGCTAATCTAATGTGAGCGACAGGGCGCATGACCTTGTGTCTGGCGTGGGCGTCCATAAAACCTCAAACGAGCATAGAAACAAAGTAGTAAATTCTGGCACATGTGCCGGTCGCACAGAAAGACAAGTAATGAAACGGCACGTGGCGGTCACCCCAGAGAAATCGCAACATATGCGAAACATAAAATGTCGGCCAGCGAGAGGTTTTAACCGGTATTCTATCATAGGATCGTTGTTACTCCATCTCGGCCGAAATATCCGCAAGAGAGCCGAATTGAAAGGCCAATGACATTGGCATACTCCTTCCGGGCTCCCCCGGGGAACCGTAAGAAGAGCTTCACATTCTATTCCACTTAAAGAAAGTACCACTAAACGACAACACATGCCATGACAACTTAGAAACTGATAGCTTCTTCCATCCCACAAAATTTCACAATCTCCCTCTTTTAACCCCAATATAAAATGAAAATGTATTCAATCCAAACTAAGCTGGGCCTTGCCACTAGTGTATAAATAAATCATTACCGATGATATATCATCCAGTTTATAATAATGATGTAAAAAATCCTTCAAAGTTATACTCCACAATGCGATTTTATTTTACGATGTCTTTAACACGCTTAAAGAACACACAGATTCAGTTTATTATCTTGTTTTATTTAAATTTATAGTAAATTCTTTATAATAAATTGTATTGCTATACTCGTACCTACTTAAGATTATGATATTATTTATACCTATGTATTTCATTCCAGCAGCCAAAATAGACGTTAACATTGGCATTCAGCTGTACCCTCCGATTCTCTATTTTCACTATCTAAATTTAAACTCACTGAGACGCAAGGTTGACATTTTTGCTAAAGTCGCCGGGTAAGAGACCACTGTAAAACTTATTTTAAAGCTGTTAAACGAATAATGTGCCGACAACACATCGTAAACACGAAATGGTAATGTCGGTACATGAACGAGAATAACAAATTTAATTAAAACATTACCTGGTTCAAAATCAACAAACACCGTATATATTTGTGCCGTAGTGTCATGGTCGCGGAAAGAGTGTGCATAAGGTGAACTTACATGTTACTCTATCGTTAAAGAAATCCACGGAAAGATATTAAGGTTGTTGTCCTGTGTTCAACATTTGTTTAAGAACAAATGTATTTTTCTAACCTTTGTCCACGAGCGTAAATAATCATGCTTATGCCGTGTAGCGTGGCGTCTTCCATGTTGACAGATACCATGTCTTAACACGTCATAAAGTACTAAATGAATTATAAATGCCGTCTGATTTCGCTGGAATAGTCAAGCCAATCTTGATTGCCAATCTCGAAAACGGAGTGGGTTGAGCTCGCAATTTAATACTAATTTTATTTACAACATAAATATCTAATGATAGTACATGCTTGTAATGGTAATGATACTTTGTTATAAATTATATTTTATTAGTTTGTATTTCAATGTGTAGATGCAGACGCACCTTTTTCAAAACAATCCTGATGTCTAACATGCGCAGGGGATAATAATTCTTATAGAAGTATCTAAGTTTCAATAGGTACTAATCACATTTTCGAAAACAATTTATTAATTCATTAGCATTTCTTACATTCAAGATATATTATCATGTAGGTATAACACACTTCGTGGAGTGGAACTATGTTACGAACAATTTCAAGCCCAAGCTAATTCAGAACATCAAGAAATTGAAAATTAATTAGACTTTTGTTTAGGGAAACTCGATTGTTATATGTAATCAAATCTCAAATTAACGAGCGAAGCTCCTAATCTCACTAATTTTGTATCTAAAGTATTCGGCTTCACCTTGAATTCGTAACAAAAGCAACACAGATATTCTGATCGAAACAGCCCACGAAACATTTTGAAACAAGATGCAGCCAGTTTGGTCTTCACTCAAACATAATAAATAATTGTTTGATTGATCAACAAATATTTGCCGGAGGCAATTTGGATATTCGAAAATTCATCATGTTTTCCAATGGCTCAAGAGTCAAAAATCAAGTGTATGGGTGTTAGATATATTTAATTAAAAAGGGGTGATTTCACAATTGAATAAGTTTTCTACTTCTCTGATTGTTCTCATACAAATGCTAAATATGGTTGGTTTTAACAATAAAGACACCCTGAGCGTCATTGCTACAATGTTTTTCCACTGTTACTACTGCCATCGAAACTCATCCTAAGAACAGTAAAACATGACTTCCGATGAAGAAATTAAGAGACCTCTTATGGACCACTTAGAAATCGCCCCAGCAGATGACGCCCTGCCCAAACAACGCTACTGCTTTTTACAGGAAAGAAGATATAAGAGTTGAATATTTTTACATAAAGCATCATATCATCAATGTATGATCAGCAATGTTCTGAACACTTGACGAAGATAAAAACTTGAACATATTGATCATTGTCTTGTGGTTGTCGCGTTGCCAACATTGGACTAAAGAACAACACCTCTGCTTTTCGGCGACAGTCCAACTGTTCGATTCCATCAAGGATTCGCCATAGAACAAAGAGTAACACAATGTATAACCATAATTAAATTGATTATGCTTCCATAAGTTGTACATAATTATAATAAATTTACATGTTTTAAGTTAATTTGCGAGAAAATATAAATATGACTCATATTGGTACTATCCATCTCTCTACTTATATTCTTTCTATTTTATGATTTGTGAAATCACGTCTCTGAAAATGTTGTATGTAGGTACAGTATTCCTTACAGTAATACAGTATTTAATATCCAATTAAGAATTAACAATTATATCAATAATTATGTTTTCAAATTGCATAAAATAATATACGCACACATGTGGTAAAAGTGAAGAGTTCGTTTGATCAATATTTGATAAACAAGATAATGTTAAACCGTCAGGTACATACGCACAACATAAAATTATGCCTGCTATTCAAAAGCTCACCGACCGTGACGGCCTCAAAGCTCCCATTTGCGTAATTAACGCAACCGCAAGGGCGACATAAAATATTTTAAAAAGCTGCCTATTTAACAATCGTAAACAGAAGTCAGCACACAGCAAGAACCGGGCGCTCGAGCCAGCCAGCGCCCGCTATAAAAAGATCATCATAGGACGGCCGTCGCCGGCCGCTGCGCGACATGCAACCCTGGAAAGCGACTCGACTGTGCCATCGAGTGCTGTTGCCAAAATAATTAAAGAAATCTCCGACGGTGTCCCTCCACCGCGCCCGCGCCGCTCTAAAATCGTCGCTCTTCGCCCGGGAGTCGCTACACGGGGCGCGGCGGGAAAACATCTCCCGCGCCACTCTTATTTCTTCTTTCCTTCTCGACGCTGTCGAAAAAATATCTCAGTAAGTTTCTTAATACCAATTTAAAAAGGAAACGACCGTGAGTGTAGTAACCCCGAGTGCAAATCAAGTGCCATAACAGTTATAAAAGGAAGTTGTGAATATAAATAAGTGATAAAGTGTTACATAACGCGAAGAAAATTTTGGAATTTTAAAAATACCGCAATTTGTAGGCGCCTTTGACACGAAAATAGCTTTTCGTCACGTGGTACAAAATCGACCTATAGCATGGCTCCACATTTATATGTGGTCGTAAATTATATACAGGTTTTATATTAAGAAAGTATAAACCAGGCGCCGTCTTTTTATAATTAAGATGTATTGCTGTGTTTTCATAATTTACTACATGAATCTATATTTTTAAACTTAAATAAAGAATATCATTTGATAATTTTAGTTCATAGAGAAAGTAAAAGGTGTCGCTAGCTTCGTCTACATTTGCTACGTCAGTTTATGAAAAATGACGGCTGGATTGGATACGTGTTCTTGTCGTTTATGATATTTACGAGAAAAAGTAATACACTGGGAAAAAAATAGTTATTCCTCAATAATAAAGACCTTAAAAGTTCCAAATTAAGTGAAATATTGTTGAAAGATTTTTTTTTCTAATGTATTTTAAATAATTTCTTGGTGAGTGGTGGTGCTTATATGGTGCTTGCGATCTAGGATATCCTTCTATAAACCGTAATCATATTACTTAACGTATAATTTCATTGAACGTTTGATTCACATTATTTAGTAGTAACGACGTAGTGTGGATTATTGAATAAGTGTGATATTTGACGTTTGCTTTGACCCAGTAACCTAAGATCCCAAAAAAAGGAAACATTCGTACAAGACGAAATAAAATAAACTGAAACATAAAGGTGTAACATTGCAATAATATATAATTACTTAATATTATCAAAAGTGGAGTGAAATGTTATTTCTTTGAGTATCGTCATAGAAGCAACATAACCTCAAAAGCTTTTAAGTTGCTAATGATGACTCGTCATTTCTAACCTAATTCTCTTCTTGCCTTCTAGAACTGACGGCAACGTAGTAATTCCACCATGGAGGACGCTCACACGAAATCCGTGGATGAAGTCTTAAAGTATTTTGGCACAGACCCAGACAAAGGCCTTAGTCCAGACCAAGTGAAAAGGAACCAAGAAAAATATGGGCCCAACGGTGAGTTACTTCAATATATTTTCATTTCCACGAATAAATCGACTAGAACAAGGCATGCGTCAATTTATTTCCCCACAATATTATTTTGCTTTACACACTTGAATGATTTATGGTTATTCTGACAATTGTAAATTATTTATTATTTCCAATAACTTTTCTTTTAATTATATTACTAATAGCAACATAATTTAAAGCCAAGTTCGAAGTACATTGGTAGTAATGCAATTTATAACAACCTATTCTGATAAGACTGTACATTTTTCACTGCATCCTCTTTATTTGAAATAGCAATGTGGTAAGAAGTATAAATTTTGAACAGATAATTACTGAAGAGTCTAAATAGCCCTCATTGGCCATTTCTAAATTATTGAAGTGTTAAAGCCAATTTATATTTACTCTTTAAATTTTTTTTCCAAAAGGGTTTGTTAATTATGAAACTATTATATCTTTTTTTTTCATTTGTTGCATTTCAGCCAAAACATGAAAGATCATAAATTGTGTTAAATTGCAATGCATTACTCAATCACAATTGTATGCTTAGGAATGTGTTCGGAACAATATTTCCATATTTCAGAAGAAAAAATATTGATCATAAACTAAAATTCTTGCTAGAACAAATATTAGTTTAGCAATTGTTTAAGTAACCAGATGTTTGTGTAATCAAAATTTATACTATATGTGTGGAGAGAGAAATGTGGGATGTTCACAGTACGAGTTGTGCTGTAGCAATCAATATTTCATTGCAATTTCCCTACTTTATCAAAAAAAATTGTTCATATTCTCATTTTATTTGGTTTAAAGATGCACATAACTTAATATTACTGTAAATTGAATGATTTTGTCTTATAAGCCTGAATTTGTGCTTTTCTCACAGAGAAGGCTTATTTAGGATTGAATCTTCAGAGACATTATAATTATTCATTTTATTTATTTATTTATACTCTTCATTGTACATAACAAGTTACAAAGGAATGTGATGTATTCATGCTCAAGTTAAACTATTTCAAAGCATTTCATCATCACATCTGTCAAATTCATTTATTACGAATGTCAAAAGATCTTTGTATAAATAATTGCAAAATAAAATTTGCATATCCTCAAGTAGATCAAATGATTTTGTAGAATATAAAAATATCTATTATTTTTTCATTGCTGGGCTATCAGTCAGGGTTAGTTGAAATTTTGCCAGCTAGTTAGACTTGGCCATGACTCATCCTGTGTTGACAAAGTATATTTAAAAATAGACGGGACTCAAGGGTTACAAAGACCAAGGTTGGTTATATCATTTATATAATTCTGTACATGGATAACATGCCTATTGGCCACTATTGGTAATCAATTTCATTTAGATATTAAAAAATATTGTTTGGAATTATACAATAATACAATCCAATTTAACTTTACAAAAATTTATAGATTAATCATTATGACATTCCATCATTATTTCTATTATATTTTCTAGATTAGCTTTCAAAATTAAAGTAATCTATTGATGATGTTATTCAATATTTAAAATTATAGTAGTTCTAAACCTTACTTCAATATAAAATAATAACATTAAAACATTCTTTATTGTGTTTGATATAATCTATGTATCTCACTTATGTTTCATGTGATATACTGGACATGATACATATAATAAAACAGTATGATTCTAACAAGAAATATGTGATTTTAAATGAGAAACACTATATTATTTATGTCTGCTATAAAGATGTCTGAATACTGCATAGTACATTCATTAACCAGTAAAACAATGCTGGAACTTGTGAGAACTTACATTTCATAATGTAAGCAAACATGGAAGTAAGCCTTCAGGTGCTGTTGATGAAATACTATGTATATATGACTGGAGTTCATTGACTGATGAGAAAGAATGATGGCTATTTTTAATCCTTTTATAACTCTTTGTTGAATAAATCTGATAGTAGTCTAGACAAGATATTGCGACATCGAGACTTTCTTTCTGCGTGCCTTGTAAGAGTTTATTACGAATGTCAAGCATTCACGCGGGATTATACCATTATAAACATAGCGAAAATCTTGTGTGCAAAAGGAGAGTAATATAAATAAATTCCGCGATGTTTGCCGTAACAGACAACTTGAATAATTGTTATTGGCCCAAAACGCACGTGATAAACAGCCCGAACGAAAGCTATCCCATTTAATAGTATCACTTAATTATCCTCGTTGCATAAATATTAAAGCATTCGGCTATGTGGGGGCGGGCGGGGTATTTCGACCGGTGCTCGTACACGTCAGGTGTGGATTCGACGATTACGTACTACTATTTTCAATAAAGATAAGGCAATCGTCTAGTTTGTTAATGTTAAAGATCAAATAGCGTTTTACGATAGGGAACGACTTCACTGTGACCCTGGCATTGCTAATGTCCTTCAGCGGCGGTGGCCACTTACCATCAAGTGGGCCGCCAGCTTGTCTGTCTACGCTAAATAAAAATATGATAATCGAAACCTTTCACAACAATATTTAGAATGTTATACCTTATGATCACATTTCAGTACATAATTACCATGAATTAAAATACCTTTTGTGTCCTTAAGAAAGTAAATGCTATCTCTATATTGACACAAATGCTAAACCACTTTTATCGCACAATGAAGATACAAAATATTTGATAAGGTGTTAGAAACAAAAGATTAGGCAGCAAACGACCTATCTGGCGCTACACGTGATGAAATCATTGTCCTACTAATGAGGGTGCTATATCAATATCGCGCGCACCTGCTGTTCAGATAATACGTCGCGTCCTCTATTGGTTTTCGCTTTTTTACACTTTTAATACATAAAAAATCTAGAATACGTGCAGTAAATCCCATACTACCTGGAATCATTTACGTTCTTTATTGAAAATATAAAACACCAACGAATCAATTAGTTTTCTATAAATAGTAATTGAGCTAACTGTTCTTTAACGATTTAATCAATCCAATTGACGTGGAATATTCCTATAGTATCTAAAATGCACATAGAGGATCATTAATAAAATATTATATTGCAAAAAGTATTCATAATAATAGTTTGTTGGTTGATAGTGCGTCATACTTCGTAAATTGTACAACAGATACCGATGAAATTAATTTATAAATGATTTCTTTGATGTGTGAAATGAGATGAAGTAGAGTTTTAGATTGATGGTACGTCGCCGTTACTGTCTGTTGGAAAGCTCGAGATGATGGACGGCGGCCGCTGTGTGCGTCCAGATGGCTATTTATATCGGGGCAGGTGTCGGGCGTGGTGGGCCGGAGCCGCTGGTGCGTGTGCCCGAGCACCCTCAACCCGGCCCGCGCCCTCATCCGTGACGAGCGCCGCATATACACTGTCTACCACGCGCCACTAATGGGCCAATAAATAATCAGACTGCACATAATCTATAACCACACCAACACAATTGCTAAATGGACTTTACACGCATAATCCAGTTAGACAATAAACTATGTGATATTTCTTTAGCTCAATAGATGAAAATATAACGTAAGTGCGTTCCAGTTTTTGTGTCGAAACAAACGGAAAAGGCACAAAATCTATGGAAATTTGCAAATAAATACGCACGAACTTGAAAGTGCAAAGCAAAAGGCTGCACACGATGAGCACCGTGGTCTTAAAGAACAGTTAACTGATGGCTACTACAATTCTAAGAAAATCCCCTTATTTATGTATCAGTATTACACTGTCAGCGGGATTTATTTTTAAAATATTAGTACTTCGTGTGAAAGATATTGGACAGGTCATATATTAACGGGAAAAAATGCGTTGAGCACACTTGTTAAGTCAATTATAACCATTTATTTGATTTAAGACAATCAATGTGAAATTTAAAAACAAACTGGCTCAACAATGAACCATAAAGTATGTCTAAGCATTCCGAAATATTTTTCAACCTACATTCGCCGTCTCGGATACATTTTTCCGTCATAATACATAATGGTAATATGTAGTGGGCAACATTGTCTATTCAAAAAATATCTAGGCAGCGCGGATCCAGCAGAGCTAGACTAGCCGTTGTTTATTTTTTCTAGTTCGTACAACCAGCGATTATTTTGCTTCGGAAAACATCACATAAACCTCGCGTCACTCTACTACTTGAAGCTCGGTCACAATACGGAAAACCTCAAACGAGAATAGATTCCTACGCAGATACGTCTTTATTAAATAACTGGTATTTCTGTGTTCATTTAATCCAGTCAATTTTTCATCACATGCTTTATGTAGTTAAAGAAAAAGCGTTGGCGGAGCACATGCCGGCGTATTCGTTTCGATTCTTATTAACTGAATCCCAAAACACGTTACGAATAAACAATATGTTGTGAAATGTGAATGTTGAAATTACGTTAGGAGGACGTAGACAAAGGTGTTTTCGAAAGCCGTCATAGACAACGTAATCGCTTTTATTAATTCAAATAGTATTCGGCAACACTGTGTATAATTACAAAGCAAAGTAAAAAATACCATATGTCTAGATAGATATGAATGCACTGCGCCTTTAAGATGATTATTAATAATTATCAAATCTAAAAAAGAGTCAAATGGAATAGAAATACCATGTTTGTATTACATAAGATAAAATAATAATTCAGTCAACGTTTATTTAACGTTTCTATTGTTAACATCTGGCAAAATTTAAATCATAAGCAAAAATCAATTAACGTAAAATGCTAATTTCGACCTTGCATATAATTTTTACTTGAAACCGAAGCGTGTGTTATACCTGAATGTATACATACGTGCAATACACTAAAATAAAACTAACACAGTCATAATAATCGTCCTCAAACTACGTTATAAACGAGCTGAATATGGTAATATACACACAGTACGTGCTACGCACGTTGTTCCTGATAACAGCTCAGTTTGCCCAGTTTTAATGCAAGTCAAACACATCGGAATCCGTTAAAACTAAACTGGCGCTGATTAGGTCTAAATTGAATGCATCAGTTTCAACGGAAATGTCTCAATTCGGTGATGTAATGTTATGATTGTTGAACCACGCCAACGTAGATTAAGCCGTGTTCACTGTTCACCGTTCATCGCATTAGAGAAAGAAACACGAGCGGGATCGGGAACAGCAAATCCGGCGGCGAGAATGCCAGCGCAGCCGCTGCGAGTTTCGAGTGCCTGCTGCCTGAAATATTATATAGGTACACAGGTTTATTTTGGACGGTCTATGTTGGCGGGTTGCGTCTACGAGCGCCGCTGACGTGCTATACTCACGAGCATTTCACGTTCCGATATTGTATCTATTCCACTATTATCTAACATGCACCCTGTGTGGATCGCACAAAAATATATTGCTTCTCATTGAATCGTGGGACAAGGAAGTCGCATTTAGCAAACTACCTATCTTGCGGTCAAGTATTATTTTACAAAGTCCGTGTAACTGCGAAATAGAGCATGAACGTAATGAATGAATTCAATAGTCCCAGAGCTAGTATGTTCACAGCGATAATAAATAATTAGACTGAGAAATCGATACGCTACGCATTATTTTTGCCTGTTTGACTTTTTAGTGCGACATAGAAGTTTTTATTAGTTGACATTTCACTTTTACATTTACTCATGCCGTTTAGCGCTTTCGCTGTAATAATTTATCTGTTTAGAAATAGCACCTAGCTATTTTATTTTTGTGGCTTATTTCTTCAAACGTTGCTCATTTTATTTATTGCGTAAATTCAGAACAATGCAAGAATATATTTCATCATCATTAGCATCGTTAGCCACAGGAAATCCAGTACTTATTGACTTGAACGGTCCTTTACCTTTAACCGTATGTTATATCTTGTTGATGAATACTTTTTAATCAGACGTTTTTGTTTGTCGATTGTGTGATACGCTATCGCGGCTACGCCAAAAATTGAGTTAATTGATCGATTTCGATATTACAGGCTCAGACAATATTGTGTACAAAAAATAAAATACAAGCATCATCAAGGTTATCGACCACTTATGACACGCTTGCTGCCACTGCGTGGATCGCGTGTTAATCCGATTGTCACATTATCAAAGCTCGAACAATAAAACGTTAACACATAACCGTTTAATGTCCGTCGACAGTAGCAATTCCGCAATTTGTTTAGTGGCACTTAAAAAAATAATTTATTTCTGAGCTGTATGGACAGTAATATCGAATAGTATGTATTGTTTGGCATTGTCAGTCTGAACACGGGCGCACGTGGCCCTGACGTGAGTCGTCCGGGAGGATGTAAGGAGAGTCGGCGGCGTGGGCAGAGGTGTTGCTGCGGCCAGCAGGCTCGCAGGACGCCCGGCGCGGCGTGGCTAGCGCTTATTGATCATTGGCGAGCGTGCACAGATGCTGACACGGTGTTATCGATGCGTTGACTAATTGCTTACATTAGTCACGGCGAGGCTGGCAGCCCTGCTCCGTACGTAAATATAGCCGATACGATTGACTTAGAGCACGTTGCCAGTTTACATTTCTCTATCAAGATCTCGGCGCACGTTTGAAAAATCTTACTATTTACGTAGTTGCGCTCTAATAACGTCAATTTATCAGAAACATAATCTGTTAGCGATTGAAACGAGCTTCCATTGATTGATTTTGTAATTACGTTTATTGAAAGACAATTGTATCCGGAACATCAACAAGGTTGTAATTACGTAGAGGCCGCATGCTTACGTCATGAGGTCAGTGTACAGTGTACAGGTCGCGCCACATGGGCCAATGTGACCGCTCCACGACACTGTATTATTAGCACGGCCACAAGGCTTGCCGAAATTTGCGTCGTATCTACGTAAATATTTTCAACTTTGATGTTTATGACAAAACATAAAAATCGCATTGCAACCATGAACCGCACACACATAATACTACGAGTATTCATTGACCGACGTTACGTATCAACGTAGATCAGTTAAACTATGAGTACGCAGCTCACCTCGACAACCAATCATCCATATAATACCTTCAACAAATCTTGTAAGTGCTAGGATGTGTGTATTTATTTCATCGATTGCGAAAGAGTTTGTTTTTATCTAAAAATAGGCGCATTTGTATTTATGACCTTATATAATTTCATGGCTAAATAAACTTTACCTTCTGCTGATAGGGAAATCTGCTCGCACGTGGGGAATCGTATATACATATTTGTTTTGAATGTACACGTACAATAAGATTACGCGCTGCATTTATCATGATGTTACATATTTCAAAAGAATCAAACGTATACGCAAAACCATTTGTATTGTAGATAGACATTGCGTATGACGTGAGGGCCTGGGCCGCGAGGATGACGAACGTTTATCTGCACACCGAGCACCGCTCCTCCGCCGTGTGTCAGATTGGAAGCTCGAAACATGTATCCTACATATGCACACGTATATTTATACGATCGTAACTGCCGAGATAGATCGCATGCCCTGTTCTGACTGGTTTATCGTTTATTCCATTAACTCCTTTGATGTTTTATTCAAAACTTTAATTATGGTTCTCCTCTCTTTTCAGAATTACCTATGGAGGAAGGTAAGACGACCGTTCAATATTACTTGTTTTCAACGCACCAATGATTAAAGTATAAATAAAAACTGTCTCTTTTCTAATATGTATTGGAAAGTGTGTGTTAAACAAGGCGTCTTTACGTTTATTATTGGCGTAATTACTTCCACCTTGCTGTGCTATTATTATTGATCAACATGATCGATGATGATCTCATGATCACACTTTTTAAATATCTTATGATAAAACTCTGCCAATTGAAATATATATTTTTAAAAGAAATAAATCGATACAAAGTAAAAGTTAAAGAATTGTCCCGGCCAATATCTAGCGGTTTACACCGTCAAAGTCTAAAATGCGTCGTTTTTTTGCTCACAATGTCTCGACCCACTTTCCTTCCCTCGCTCGCTCAATTTGTTGAACTGAAGCCCACTCACGTGTCTCTTTTGTTCACTTGAAATATCGAGGGGGCCTTTTATATGGCTATGTTTAGTCTAGCAGTGACTACTAGATGTATCTATAACATGACATTATCTTTTAGGCAAAAGTATATGGCAGTTAGTCCTGGAACAATTCGATGACCTCTTAGTCAAGATTTTGCTGTTAGCCGCTATTATTTCATTCGTAAGTAAACTAATACTAACATAATATAATACAGGATATATTTGAAAATTACCTAATTAGACTTATTCTTTTTTCAGGTTTTAGCTTTATTTGAAGAGCATGAAGATGCTTTTTCAGCCTTTGTAGAACCCTTCGTTATTTTACTAATTCTTATTGCTAATGCCGTAGTAGGAGTATGGCAGGTAAGAAGATCACCAAAATAGTATAAATTGCACATTTCATAAAAAAAAAACAATCACAAAAATTGCTGATCACAATTATTAATCCACAGGAAAGAAATGCCGAATCTGCCATCGAAGCTTTAAAAGAATACGAACCCGAAATGGGTAAAGTTATAAGAGGAGACAAATCTGGTGTCCAGAAAATCAGGGCAAAGGAAATTGTACCCGGCGATGTTGTTGAGGTGTCCGTCGGTGACAAAATCCCCGCTGACATTCGTCTTATCAAAATTTACTCCACTACCATTCGTATTGATCAGTCCATCTTGACCGGAGAGTCTGTGTCTGTGATTAAGCACACTGACGCTATCCCTGACCCCCGCGCCGTTAACCAGGACAAAAAGAACATTCTCTTCTCAGGTACTAATGTCGCCGCCGGTAAAGCGCGTGGTGTGGTCATCGGAACTGGTCTTAACACTGCTATTGGTAAAATCCGTACTGAAATGTCTGAGACTGAAGAAATCAAAACTCCTCTGCAACAGAAACTCGATGAGTTCGGTGAACAGCTTTCCAAGGTTATCTCCGTCATCTGCGTTGCCGTCTGGGCCATCAACATCGGTCACTTCAACGACCCCGCTCACGGTGGCAGCTGGATCAAGGGTGCCGTATACTACTTCAAAATTGCCGTTGCTCTCGCTGTCGCTGCCATTCCAGAGGGTCTGCCCGCCGTCATTACCACTTGTCTCGCTCTGGGTACCAGGCGTATGGCCAAGAAGAACGCCATTGTCAGGTCTTTGCCCTCCGTAGAAACCCTCGGTTGCACATCTGTCATTTGCTCAGACAAAACTGGTACACTGACCACTAACCAAATGTCCGTTTCTCGCATGTTCATCTTTGAGAAAATCGAAGGTGGTGACAGCAGCTTCCTTGAGTTCGAAATCACTGGCTCCACTTACGAACCTATTGGTGATGTTTACCTAAAGGGACAGAAAGTTAAGGCTGCCGAATTCGATGCCCTTCACGAATTAGGCACCATTTGCGTTATGTGCAACGACTCTGCTATCGACTTCAATGAGTTCAAACAGGCTTTCGAGAAGGTAGGTGAAGCCACCGAGACCGCTCTTATCGTGCTCGCTGAAAAAATGAACCCCTTCAACGTTCCTAAGACCGGCCTCGACCGCCGATCATCCGCTATCGTCGTACGTCAGGAAATTGAAACCAAATGGAAGAAAGAATTCACCCTTGAATTCTCACGTGACAGGAAATCTATGTCCACTTACTGCACACCTCTTAAACCCTCCCGCCTTGGAACCGGTCCCAAACTGTTCGTTAAGGGTGCGCCTGAAGGTGTGCTCGAACGTTGTAGCCACGCTCGCGTCGGCACTTCTAAAGTTGCTCTCAACACCACCCTCAAGAACCGCATCCTTGATCTTACCCGCCAATACGGTACCGGCCGCGACACTCTGCGTTGCTTGGCTCTTGCCACTGCTGACAACCCATTGAAACCTGAAGAAATGGACTTGGGTGACTCTTCCAAATTCTACACCTATGAAGTCAACCTCACATTTGTTGGTGTTGTGGGCATGTTGGATCCCCCACGTAAGGAAGTCTTCGACTCCATTGTCCGTTGCCGTGCCGCTGGCATCCGAGTTATTGTCATTACTGGTGACAACAAGTCTACTGCTGAAGCTATCTGCAGGTAATATTAATTATTTATATATTAATGTGCTTGCAATTTTACAACGTTGCTTTCATAAGTCATGATTGTTTAACGTCATAGATATACTTTTAGACACTATTCAATGATTACCTTAAATTTTAGGCGTATTGGTGTATTCGGTGAGGATGAGGACACAACTGGCAAATCCTACTCTGGACGTGAGTTCGACGATCTCCCCGTTTCTGAACAGAGGTCCGCCTGTGCCAAAGCTCGTCTCTTCTCCCGTGTGGAGCCCGCACACAAATCTAAGATTGTTGAATATCTGCAAAGCATGAATGAAATCTCCGCTATGGTAAGTTTTATTCTTTTTCTTTACAGCAAATACTGCTACTGTTTTAGGTTGCTGCTGTATCAGTCTTATAACATCATCGACTTAATTAACATTACATGAAATGAATTATAATGCTGGTGTTGCTGCACAGAAGATACTAACAAAATTAACTGTTTATTGAACACCAAACAACGTCTTCATAATTTACGAAACACACTGCATGTTGTTATTAATGTTTACATTTCGCACCACATACTAGAAGCTCTTTATGTTTACGTTAGGGCCGTTCTGTTTATAAACTACAACACATGAAAGTTATCTTTGCGGAACCGGTAGTATTCTGTTCTACAATAATAATAGCAAATGCAAATATGATTCCATGTGGCGTGCACATGTTTGGTGGTTGAACTAAACCGCAAACGAGATCCATTCATGATACTGACGCCGCCATTTCCAACAATCCAATATTACAGACTGGTGATGGTGTGAATGACGCCCCTGCCCTGAAGAAGGCTGAAATCGGTATCGCCATGGGTTCTGGTACTGCTGTCGCCAAGTCTGCCGCCGAGATGGTGTTGGCTGACGACAACTTCTCATCCATTGTAGCCGCCGTTGAGGAAGGTCAGTTTAACCAAAATATTTATAATGAACTGAAATTTATTTATTTTCTTTATTTGGGAAAAATACATTATTACATAATTATATGCTAATAGTAATCAAAATAAATAGTAATCTTAAAAATATAAGTTAAGATAATAACCACGACATTTTCGACATGTAATGTAAGAAGTGTTCATTCTATATCAGCCCATATACGTCCCACTGCACGGCACGGGCCTACTCTAAAATCGAGAGAATCGATTGAGAGTGGTTAGGCCAATATAGTCCACCACGCTGGCCTAGTGCGGGTTGGCGGACTTACATACCGTAGAAATTCTTTAAAATCGCTACGGTATGCAGGTTTTCTCACGATGTTTCCCTTCACCGTTAAAGTGCGTGGTGATTGACTATCAATACACACATAACTCCCGAAAAGTCAGAGGTGTGTCCTGGGATTTGAACCCGCGACCACCGTGAACATGTAGGCAGCCGCGTCTGGTCCGTTACGAACAGGCCACCGCACGCAGTACTCATTGCTGGGTCTGAATTCTGAGACATGCTATAAGGTATACTTCTTCAAGCTATACAATGAAAAACGTAAATATATATTGCATAATATTGATAAACTAATATCGAATCCTTTTTTTAGCGCAACGCGTATAACTGTCTAAGTATAGGTGGAATTCATTAATTAGCAGCTCAAAACAATCTTTGTTTGATGACGCTAACATCCAATTACTTTGTACTCAGGTCGTGCCATCTACAACAACATGAAGCAGTTCATCCGTTACCTGATCTCGTCCAACATTGGTGAGGTGGTGTCGATCTTCTTGACCGCCGCGCTGGGTCTGCCTGAGGCTCTGATCCCCGTCCAGCTGTTGTGGGTGAACCTGGTCACTGACGGTCTCCCCGCCACCGCCCTCGGCTTCAACCCCCCTGATCTCGACATCATGAACAAACCACCCCGCAAGGCTGACGAAGGTCTCATCTCCGGATGGCTGTTCTTCAGGTAATATACTGTAATACACTTGAATCTAATTAATAAATGTGACAGGATTTGTCTGATGTTGCAACATTAGTATCGGGATGTCAAATTCCGAACGGGTATCGATTTTGAGTAAAATTTTTTGTGAACTGTGACAGCAAATGAATCATTTTTTTGTCAGAACATGATATTTATAATTCTGATTTATTTAATTAACAAAACTATATTTTTTTGGCCAGCCATTTCTTTCCGTACGTATTATTGTAACAACAATAAAGCACATAGTTCAATAACTATAATGCGCTATGATTTGTGTCTAGGTATATGGCTATCGGTGGATACGTCGGTGCCGCCACCGTGGGAGCCGCTTCCTGGTGGTTCATGTACTCTCCATTCGGACCTCAGATGACGTACTGGCAACTCACCCACCACTTACAGTGTCTCGGCGGCGGTGATGACTTCAAGGTAACATACTTTTAGCTATACACATGTACATTACCCATTGGGATCCAAAAATAATTACCAACTAGAACATTTTGGTCATTAACATTATACCAAGTTATATTTTTTTCATAAATGTAATGTTATACATTTCTATTATTTTTTAACATCTTTTTTAGCATCTAAAAATTTTTTCTGACATACATATCGTATTTCAGCAGCAAGTGCGCAAATTGCATGTACCCATGGGATTTGTCACCTAATATATTATCTTATATAATATTGAACCAATTATATCCTTCACTTATTGTACATCCTTTGATGAAATTTTTTAATATATATTACAGGGTATTGACTGCAAGATCTTCACCGACCCTCACCCCATGACAATGGCTCTCTCAGTACTTGTCACCATTGAGATGTTGAACGCCATGAACAGCTTGTCTGAGAACCAGTCCCTGGTGACCATGCCGCCCTGGTCCAACATGTGGCTCGTCGGCTCCATGGCGCTGTCCTTCACTCTCCACTTCGTCATCCTCTATGTGGAGGTCCTCTCGGTAAGTGCACGCTGCAACTACGCCTTCTCAGACATTACGACCCTCCATCACCATAACGAACACCTTGAATATGTTCGCAGGCCGTATTCCAAGTGACGCCGCTGTCGGTGGACGAGTGGATAACGGTAATGAAGTTCTCAGTGCCCGTCGTTCTCCTCGACGAGGTGCTGAAGTTCGTGGCGCGCAAGATCTCCGACGGTGAGAACAGGAGTGTGCTAGACTGGCTCCACGGCATGCAGTGGATTGTGCTCATGTGGGCCGTCTTCTTTGGCATCATCATCTACGGCCCCCTATAAGCCGGCCCGCCGTGTGTCGCGCCACCACCCCGTTTGATTCACACCTAATACCCTCCGACGGCCTCACTGTGGAACCTTGGACTCTGAGCTGCGCTCACCACAGTATCCGTTGCTAACCGTGTGGAGTGTCCCCGTCCCTGTAGCGTATGTCGCGGGGTAGGAACTAGGCGTAGAGTAGTGCGGCGCTGGACGCGTGGCCGCGGCCGCTCGGTTCTATTGCATTTTGTATGTGCGAGACAATAAATAGTTTGGAGCTCATTTTTACAAGACGAGAGATACATCGATTATATTTTTCTTCCTTTTACCGAGTATGTTATAATGTACACTTATTTAATATGAAGTGGCTGTGAAGACCTTCATAATGCTAACACGAGACACCAAAAATTGGTTTATTGAGAGGTATTTATAAGTTAGATTTATTGCATTTTATGATACTTATGTAAAAAAGTTAACGAAAGCTCCGATTCGCTAATAACACGCTATAGGAACTCGCACATAGCTCAGTACCTTGTCCATGTGGACTGCAGACATGTAAACTTACTCTTAATGGTAAGGTGCATTGTTAGCTTAGTGTATTTTATCGTAAGTGTATCGTTAGGGACGTGGTTATCATTATTTCTCAACATATTGTTCTCACTGAAACATGTATATGTATCCTTTCTCCTTTTGCCTGTTTCTGCTTATTAACAATTCTTGCATTTTATTACTTTTTCTTGTGATGTAACCTGTTTTTTACATTGAAAGCACTTGGCCGCTGCATCGGATCTTCTGTAAGCTGTAACCGATTAACAATTGCACATGATGCAAGTACATGGTGATCGCGTGCAGCCAAGTAGCTTTAGTAATCCGTGTATGCTGTACACTGTATACTGTACACTATATACGATTACTGTTGCTGTGATCCGCTCAGCCGACGACTGTCGACCATGATACCTTCTGTTTGCAACATTGCGAACCGTGTCTGAGACGAGTTCTGCAAATTTAATTTTAATATAAAGCAATATACCAATGTATGTACGAACATTCAACAGGTAGCAAAATTTAATTGTGGTACTTCTAGCTTATACAATTGATCTAATTTAATTATTATCTTTTTGTGTTGATTGAAGGATTACGAAGTCTGTTTTATAAATGGGACATAATATTACTTTAAGTATACAAAGGTAAATAAAACAATTGTCCATTTATTAAATGTTATGGTACAAGGTCCGTACGTACATAAGTTTTTATAATAAAATTAGTATAATATTGCATGTGTGCATTGCATGGTGGTGATTTTAGAATGAAATTGATATGTTTAATAACATTATATTTAATATACTATAGAGCAATATTATGCGACGTCATTCGCTGAAGTGACCATATATTGTGCACTATTTACTATCCATAATTGTATATTAGATATTTGTTGACATTTAGTAATTGTGAAGAAAATCTTTAGTGGATTGCGTCGCTCAATAAAATTATACAAAATATGAAAATAGCATTAATTATGAATGTTACTTATTATGCCGGCAATCCGTCTGCCAACAACAGTAGATACAAAACCCCACACACACACAAACATACACATACACTGAACAGTGCACATTGAAGGGCATGCTCAAAACCTTGTTGTGATTATCCCTGATACCGTTGATGTAGAAATACATCAGATTATTTATTGAAATGTACAGTCATTTATAAATACTATTTTACATTCAATTAAAATAGTGAACAATGGATGTTTCAGTTATTTCCCTTCTGTATTCCATTACTAAGACTACTTGGCACCCACATGTCACATACACAGAACCCTATTATGTACCTAATTATTTTGTGTAATTGTGTTCATGTCCTTGAGTACACAAATAACATAGGTATTGATGTTTCCTGCTAACATTTGTGTTGATAATAACAAAAGTTTTGCAAGCTTCAGAAATGCTATTTGGCTATATTTCAAATTATTATTTTACCAAGACAAATATTTTTACAAATTCTTGCAAGTATAAAATTCCAATTTATTCTGATACTTTTTTAAATTCTGATTATAAATTGATGCCAAAACGGAATTTAAATCACATGCAGTGGAACTTGAGTGGGAGCGACAAGTAAGTAAAAGGCACATGTGTTGCAAAACTTTCCCCGTCCGCGGTGTCCCCTCCCGCATGCACTAACGTGGTGTTGTCTGCCCCCCAGCCCAGCCGGAGTGGAAGCTGTAAGCGCCGAGACGCCGTCGCAGCGCCACTGCACGCACATATTCCATGAACACTCATTGTTTGTTGTGATCCCGCAGTGAAACTACACATGTAAACTAGAACACGGTTGTGATATCTACATAAGATCCAGTAAGTTCGGACGGCCGCCCCGCTCGAGCGCGCGACGCACTAACACTCTCGTTGTTTTACAGCGAACGAGGTGGTCGTTGACAAGTGGTAAACGCCACCGTATCATAGTTCCTCATCCGCTTCTCTCTGCCACTTCTACCGCTCTCGTCTCCAGATGTAATAACCGAATGGCTTTTAGATGTGTACGTAAATCGCGTCGCTTGTGAGGTGCCGGCCGGGATAGGGTAGGTGGCCCGGCCGGCGGGGCCGAGACCGGAGACCGAGTCGGAGACTGCGGCGCTGACGCGGGACCCGTCCGCTCACCCGACCAGCTCACCTGCGCTAGTTCACCAGAGAGGACATATGTTGTTCATAATGTGTATATACTACAGTATGCTTAGGAGGTTTAATCGATTTGTTATATTACGTTGTTTTAAATAAAGACTACATGGTGCCCGTCGACAGAAGCAGTGCGATAGACGATGTGTACTTAAGTTGAGAGCACTTTATTAATTTATTGTTATATTTTTATTCTATTATTATAATCTAGTTTGCTTATCTAGAGCCGAGTCTGTTTCTATTAGTGCTGACACCTCGACGAGCAATATGGTGTCTGTAAGTGAAGGATAATTTACATGATTGTCCAGTGTTTGGGACCTGAGTCCAAAAATGTAAACATACCTGTACATTTAAATGTATTATTGTTTTGTACAATAAATCGTTATAAAACGATACTTGTTTCATTCCATTCTTGCATGCCGCAAGCGAAATTCACTTCCAGTTTTATATTGGTAGGTATAATATTATAGAAAGCAGGTTTTTAGTTAATTCTTTTTTGGAATATGTAATACACAAATAGTAAAGGTTTATTAATTTAAACTGCGCTACTTGTCTACTAGGAGCCGTCACGAGACTCTTCCTTGGGTAGTGAGGATCTACTTATTTAGAAGAATGTACCTACCATTGCTAGAACCTACTACTACTACAGATAGGTTTCTTTATTTTTTATTCAGCTATGAAAAAGTAAGATTAAAATCATCATTTACTATGGAAATGAGACTCCTTTTGAGGAAGGCCTCAGAAAAGGACATCGTTTAACTTATAAATGGTAGGTACTTTTCTACGGAGTAGGTAAGTATTAACACTTCTAGTAAATATAAAATAGTGGTTACCTAAGCAATACAAATTCTACCTTTTCAATTAATAGTGTACCTACGAAAATCTGGTAATAATGTCAACCCTTAAATTACTATCTTAGATTTTGGTAGGTATGTACTACAGCTGGTCAGTGTCCTAGAATAATTTGAAGTTACAACGCTTTTTAAATTCATAAATTGTAGGTAGGTAATACTTAAGTCAATTGGCTATTTGACTAATTTCTGAAAAGTGGTTTAAAGTCTAGATATAATCACTCTATACCTCTTCAAACTATTAATTTATTTTTAAAGAGTTGTTTATAACGAATAAACATATTTTTCAGTTTTATCATCATATATGTCACCAAAACGGTAGGTCACGTGACTTTGAAAAAGTTACGTCACGCTATATAAATGGTGAATGATCTTAGTGGCAGAGATGAATGAAAATTGAAAATCGTGACATCACACGCTGCACAATGACAGCTTGTCGTGTTTTGTTACATTTAATCAACAGATAAAAAATGGCAAACTTATTTTAGACAATTTAAATATTTATAATTTAGATAAATGTAAATAAAAATACCTATAATTATTGTTTACCAAGAAGCTATCATATGCAATACATTTTATAATTTATTGCCACAACAGTCAAATACCCAATTGAACACTTTAAATATGTATGCTTAAAAAATACATGCGAACTTATTCTCAAATTTCTTTCAAAATAAGCACTACCTTTTTGTAACTTTATGTAAAATCCTTATAAACGCATATTAAAGTATTCAATGAAAGATTTTTAATTATATTGATACAATTAAAAATAAATATCATTAACGTATTCGTTTGTAAATCTTAAAATTTTAATATCTACCAAAACAATTTTGACAGACTTGATTTCAGAACGAATTGTTAGATTGTTACATTTTCAAGACAAGAAGCATCAGCATTTAGTTATAAGTAATTTTAAGTGCATTAAAATATGAAGTGTTAAGTATTTTAAGTGCATTATCTAGCCTATTCAAGTATCAGGCGATGGGCAGCATAGGGTATTTATTGACATAAGCACTCGGCAAGGAAGTTTAATTTTACTTGTCACAACGTGTGCGTTTACGAATGCAACGGTTCTATGGATCTGATAAATTAATGTTTTAATATTACCACTAATACACTAACGATCGGCTATCAGGCAAAAGTTTTGTGAATCGTAATTACTATGGAGGTGTCGAGGTAAGACGCTAGACTGTTAAATACGTTTGTACTATGACTATAATTCTATCCGGTAGCGCAATAAGTTAATAAATTATTACTTTCACAGGGTAGATTGTGAATTACCGAATAAAATGGCACACCTGGATATAATGGAAATAGATGAAGCTTGTCCTAATAATGTACCCGAAGAAATAGTGCAAGTGCCTGATTTAACTTCGCGAGTTCTAAGAAAACGCAAATCCTTAGTTCCCGAAATTACTAAACCGTCTAACCGCAGAGTTAGCATGAAGCCGCGTAAACATGTGATGGTAGAAAATGCAAATCCCAAACAAATAGAGGCATTATACCTTAATAAAAAAGTTAAAACAATATCTCAAACGCTAGAGACAATATATGAAGAACCTAAAAGTCAAAGCAGCACCACAGAAACACACATTGGTGGACGTAAAATAAAAAGACTGCTTACATTCCAGCTAGGTAATCAGTACACAAAAGAAAAGATAAAGAAGCGCAGAGCAAAGATCAAGAAATTACTTGGCAATAAGACTTTTTTGAATAGAAAAAAAATCCCAATGCAAGTATTTCTCAAAACCATAGAGGGGCTTGAGTTGGATGATATAGTACAAACTGAAACCCACCCACCTAATAATAATAAGTAGAAATAAACATAGCTAAGTAACTAAGACTTCAGTACCAGTGGTACTCTACATTATGTTCTGTGAAAATCAAAACTTGTAATCAATAAAGAGAAATGCAGTACAAAAATCATTTGCTTTTCTAGAAATATTTTAATTTGTTGTTTTTTGCAGCTGTAAAGTGGTAATTTAAATGTCTTTTCAAAAATCTTTAAAATAGACTACTATTAAACAAAACATATCTTATTCCTCAGTTGATATATTGTTTCATAATTTGCAAATGTAGTTTAGATTAATATTCTGGCTAAAGGTCCACTACTATTTGTAGTGATTTTCTGTGATTTCATAAGTTTCTGATAATTATAACAGCTACAATCACATCTGAATTCTGAGGACTTACGATTAGTTTGGATATTTTCATTGTTAATCCTGGTACCAAAACTCTTTGGGTTAAATGGCTCAGTGTCCCATTGCAAGGTCTTTTCCATAAAAGGAAACACATTATATAATTAAATATGAATTTATTAAATCAACTTTTTTATGCTATTACATGAAAATAATATTCAATTCCAAACAATATTTCAATTTAACAGAGATTCAAATTTGAAGATAAGAAAAACATAAGTTCTAAAATAAAAAAAATAAAAGAAAACTTTATCTCACATCAACCTCCCATTGTATCACAGCTACAATAAAAAAAATGTTTTAGAACCATACAATAATTCATACAATCTTTTAAATTTAGAGCAAATATATTAAAGTGGCAATTACTATTTGTAACAAAGAAAGTGCATAAGAATTAAAATACTTGTAATATGGGAAAGTAAATCCCTTATAATCAATCTTAACTCATTTATTATTTACTAATATCTCTTAAAACTATGGTAACTTTAAAATAATTGATTCATAGTGTAATGGAATGTATTATTTAATATGAACAACTCATGCTTTTTTAATATGTCCACCACACACATAGTGTTTAATCGACATACTTCACAAAATGTGCAGGTAATTAAGGTTTAAGCATGTTTTAGTTACTTCATAAAAGATTTAAATTGTACTACTAAAACTGTATATTCTTCATTCAATTTATTCTTGAAGGCTCCATTATGAATTTTATATACACACAATAACATTAGTAGCCATGACATAATCATATATTAACTTTCTGTTGTATAATACTTGTTAATTTGTTCTTAATTTAACATAGATGTAATTAAATCTAGGCGGCAGGCAATATACAGGTGGCAGAAGTTTTTCGACAATTATCATACTCTTTGATAAGTCCAGCAGGAACATTTCTGTCATCCTTGATACATACACAATAAGGTTTCCCTTTACCAGGCTCATAGTACTGCCGAGGAACACCCACCCAGTCTCTAGTTACTCCACCACTAAAACAGAACAAATATGGAATATATTTATTAATATAATATGTAGAAAATGTATCAACAAAAATACACTTAAGATCAATTTAGCAGAAAGGCTTGTATTGAAAGATGCCATATTACTGGATTAAATGTTTTACTTATAAATTGGATAAAATAGTAATTGTCAATCATTAGTTATGTGAGAAATTTAAGTTCCACCAAGGCAAAGGCAAAGGTACATCACAATCAATATTAGTTATACCTGTTCCGAGTACACCACACTTTTGAGCCTTGCTCTTCATTCCATTCCATGTTACATGGTGGGTACTCCTGTTGTTTCTGTTTAGCAATTTCTTTCTCTTGCTTACATTTTTCAACTTTTTCTATCAACTCCTCATAATAAGCAGTTTTTTTGCCATATTTGTCAAAATATCTGCCCTCCAAAACACCTGAAAGAAAATAATCATTTGTTCAAGTTTAAATATTTGGAAATTTTAAAAACATTTTTCATAAATAGAAATCTTACATACCAACTCGCTTATACTTTTGTCTGAAAGTGTTTCTCCAATTAACCAGTGTAAGTAAATCATCACAGGACAGATCTATAGTGTGGTCACTATTTTCACTCTCATCTTGAAAATCACCAGTAACCAGGGCTCGGGATCCATCTTTACCTGTAAATTGTAGGGAAAAAAATAGTTGTAAATTACATACTTCAAGGGTTTTCCAACATTTGTCAAGAAATGTACATAAGAAACAAACTTCTACTGTAATATAATAATTATAATGAAAAATAAATTATAAATATACCTGTAAAATAGTGGTATGGAGAATCCTTTGAGTAATGGTTTTTCCCTTTAGTGACGTCAAAAACTGTACCTAGCACGGCGACATAAAGCTTTTTCTTAGTAATTCCTTTATATTGTGAGAGTTCTTGTAATGCGAACACTTTGAGACTATTTTTATCTTCTTTGGTAATAAACCTGCTAATAATATCTTTAAAAATAGCCTCTAAACGATTACTATACAAAACACCAATAATCACTAATGTTAAAGGAAATATCCATTTTAAATTTAAATACATCATTTTAAAATCGTGTTTATACGAAATTATAACGTAATATAATAAAACTAAGTTTGATCAATATGGCACGTAATAAGTGAAAGTAGTACTATTGCATTTAAAAACAAACTTTTCCCGGTCTTTCAATCCCGTTTCCCTTCAGATCACGTATCCGTTTCCTTTTGTTGATAATATTTAATATCAGGAGTATATCAAGATATCAGCAGTTCAACCAAATATAATAAATATTTACTTAATTATAATAATTCCTATATTTATTTAGATGTGAAATAAAGCTTTGTACACTAACAGAATGACAAGTTTTACGTAGGGAAAGTCGCCGATCATTTGAGGTCATTGACCAAGGCCGCTCAGTCTACTAGAGAGGAGCAAAAATCGAACTTGAACAACAATAATCGGCATTAATGGGTTGTCATTCTCGATGTGCTAACTATTTACTATACTGTTTCCATTCGTTTATTTTATTTTTGACAGTTCACGCCTATAAAGTACGACATTACAGTAGAACAATATTTTGAAATAAAAGTAGATACTTTCTTGACGGGTAACGCCCACTTAGAGTTGTGCCATTCGTAACGAATGACCACAGATAACAAAAACGATTTTGAATAGAATCAATCAATCGGAATCATTTGAAATAAAATTACATTAAAATGCTAATGAAAACAGTTAAACGTAATATAGTACCCAATATTAGGATCGAATGTATTTGCTGCAAATTAATTAATATGAATAAAGGTATACGTATTGAAGTGACTTTTAATAAGAGTTTAATTTAAAATAATTACAATGATTACAACGAAAATAAATGTTTAGTACCTACTTGTAATAAACAGTTAAACCATGTTGGAATTCATAGTACTTTAAGGATTAAATAATTAAAACAACTAAAAGGTAATTTGTTAATATTTTTATTTATAAACAATCGTCTGTTTCGTCGGAATCGGCGTCGTCGTCACTCGTATCCCCAGTAACACTAATTATTAATGAGTGCATGGGTAAGTTGTCAAATGCGACATCGCGATCCCAATCAGACATTATTTCTTTCTTCGTCTTATCTACGACACTCGCCCAGTTATGAGGCGTCACATTTTCACACGCATTTTTAAGCAACTCCAGCATTTTGTTTGCGGTGAAAGGAGGAGTTGTATTTATTCTCGCAGCATGTCCTTTCACTTGCGCCCATATTAGCTCTATGGCATTATACTGGCAATGATATGGAGGAATTCTAAGGACGGTGTGCCCATGTTCTGCAGCCATTTCATCTATAACGTATCGTTTAGGCTGCTTCCTCATTTTTAATATTTTAAGTAACTCTACTTTTAATTAAAATAAGGTTATTTTTAAATAGTTTATAACAATTTGTTTTATTATGGAAATTAATGTTACTAGTTTTATAAGAAATTTGTGATTTTATTTAAGATTTTATATTTTGTTATTCTCCTTAGCAATTAGTCCTTTAATATTTAGAATGTAAGTACTTTGGATTAAGTCTGTAAACTTGCATTTTATTAATAAATAAATAAATAAATAAATAAATAGGGACTCGTCCACCTCCTCGCCATTGTTACGGAGCCAGTTTATTATTTCATTTTTTTTACTGGCTTGCGTTGGCATTTTGTTAATTTGCCGAGAGTGATAGGACGCATTATCTATAAATATTGTTGATGGCTGTTCGAGTGACAATAACATTTCCCGAAACCATTTTTCATATACTTCGGAATTCATTTCTTCGTGGTAATCCCCTGTTTTCTTTGATTTAAAAGCTAACATAGCATCTTGCACAAATCCTTTTGCGGTTCCTGCATGACAAATTATAATTCTTTCACCTTTTCCCATTGGCACTGCGGTCGAGGAGCTAGCAGTGTTGTCAGTCCAAGTTTTTGATACCGTGTGATTCGCATTGAGCCAAGTTTCATCGGTGAAAACAACATTCGACCAGTCTTCTATTTTTTTAGCTTGTCTTAAAAATTCGCATCGATACAAAGCAACATCATTGCGTTCCATCAATATTTTTCTTTTGTCACATTTTTTGTATTGGAATCCAATCCTATTCAATACCTTCGCCAAAGAAGACTTTTGACCACGGAACAAGCCACTAGTTTTCAGAGATTGTACTAGGTTATGTAAAGTAGGAATCTCTTTTCTTTGGTAATAATCGTATATATGACGACGAATAGCATCACCATCAAAACTGTCAATTGCTGTCACTTTAAAGGGCTGACGTTTTTTCTTAGGTGTAGATGGCTTGTTTTGTTCCATGCCACTACTGCCGTAGCCTTCTTTAATTATTTTTGAAACTGTTGGAGCAGTAATACCTAATGCTGCTGAAACACGGTCTCTGATTTGAGTCACTGGTATAAGAGGTCCACCATTACGGCTTTCCCTTTCAAAGTACTCATGAAGTCGCAACACAAACTCCCTTGTTTGTCCTTTAAGCACCTTTCCTTTAGGCATTTTGAAAGTGATGAAGGCAGGTACGATGTTCTTAATTCAACCAAATGTAGGAATTCACGGGTAAAACAATACGGAGGAATATAAATACTCAACTCGACGTATGAAAAATGTGAATTAAAATTCAGCGAACGGAAAACACTAGCACGGGCGCGGGCGTCTCGTTGTGAGTGACCACAAAATGGCGGCGCGCGTCACCTGTCTGCCCAGTGTTGCCGTTTCACAATTTGTTTTTAACAACATTACTATTGCCGACGGAAGTGATAAGAATATTAACTTAACATGAGTAAATGGTTTATGTTAATATAATTATTAAATCAAGTAACTTAAATATCCCTGAAGTTTTATAAAACAATGCATGGAGCAAAAAATAAAATATGTATTAAATCGATTAAAACTTGTTCAAAAATAAAATCGTTTGTTATAAAAAATTGATTCGATAACGCATCAGGCCATCACTATTTGATTCAGTACTCGATGTGTCAAAAATAAAATAAACGAATGGAAACAGTATATACATTACTCGCAAATAAATATTTTTAATCTGTATTGCTTTGTCAAATCTGATGTTTGTTTACTTTCGCAAGCTGATTTAAAAAAACTATCATTAAGTTAATTTAAATGTTTTAAGCGAGGATACAGGAAATGTGACAATAATATATAACTCTAGACCAAAAATATTGTAATATAAAAAACTAATTGAAAATGGTCAAATATAATAACCTTACCGTAAACATTCTTCGTCACATAAGGACTTCACAATATCCTCCAAGAAGAAGAGTTGTAGTGACAGGACTAGGAGTAGTATCTCCTCTGGGCACAGGTACAGAATTAGTATGGAAAAATTTACTAAAAGGACATTGTGGGATTAGTCGTCTTGAAAGCGAGGACTACGCCAAGTTGCCTTGCAGAATAGCTGGCGTCATACCCCAGGATAAAGACAACACGGTAACCAAGGCATTATCAAAAGCAAATTTGAAATCAATGGCCCCAGCCACTTGCCTAGCACTTGTCGCTACATCAGAGGCACTGTCCGATGCCAAGTGGTTGCCAGATACTGACAAAGACAAAGAAGTCACTGGTGTAGCTATTGGTATGGGAATGATAGATCTGAAAGATGTTTGTGATACTAATGACGCCCTTAAAATTGGGTACAACAAAGTTAGTCCATTTTTTGTGCCTAGAATACTGCCTAACATGGCAGCAGGACACATTAGTATCAAGTATGGTTTTCGTGGACCAAACCATGCTGTTTCAACTGCCTGCGCAACAGGGGCTCACTCCATAGGAGATGCATTCAGATTTATAAGAAATGGTGATGCAGATGTTATGGTTTGTGGAGGAGCAGAAGCCTGCATTAGTCCGCTGGCCATAGCAGGATTTTGTAGATTAAGAGCTCTGAGTACTTCATTTAATGATGAACCTTCAAAAGCATCAAGACCATTTGACAAGAAAAGAGAGGGCTTTGTAATGGGTGAAGGAGCAGCTGTCTTGGTTTTAGAAGAATATGAACATGCACTGAAAAGAAATGCAAAAATGTATGCTGAAATTTTAGGCTATGGTCTATCAGGAGATGCCTCACATATTACTTCACCAAGAGAGGATGGTAGTGGTGCCATTTTGTCAATGGCTCGAGCTTTAAATGACAGTGGTATTGAAAAAGAAGAAATAACACATATAAATGCACATGCAACATCTACACCTACAGGGGATGGTATAGAGTCTACAGCCATTAAAACCCTTTTTCAAGGACATGCACAAAATATTTCAGTTTCATCAACAAAGGGTGCACATGGACATCTGTTAGGTGCTGCTGGAAACTTAGAGGCCCTATTTACTGTGTTGTCTTGTTATCATGGAGCACTACCTCCAATATTGAACTTAGAAGAGCCAGTAGATGATCTAAATTATGTTAAGTCATCTAGAAAATGGGAATCAAATAGAAAAGTAGCTTTGAAAAATTCATTTGGATTTGGTGGTACCAATGCAACATTATGTATTGCACAAATATGAGCATTTATGTTAATCACTTTAACAAGAACTGTTATTAAATATCTATAAAAAGAAAAATGTGTGTGTGCAGATTGACAGATGCCCAAATCCCCTTTCTGCTTCCCATCCTTTTTTTCCCGCTCCCCTCCCAATTTGATGGGCCAGCAACATATCTATGATTCAATATTGTGGATATTCATGGGCGGCAGTGATCACTTACCACGTGGTGATCTGATTGGTCTTTTGCCAGACGTGTTGTATGGAAAAATGTGTGCTTGTTTACATATAAGAAGTTAAACTTCTTTTTAACATAAAAATCATTTTTATTGCAAAATACAAAGCTCTATCACTTACCACCATAAATAACTTAAAATCACATACACACATGATTTTTGTTACATAAAAAGTTAAAATGTATTTATATTTGATAACTGACTAGTGGCCCGGCCCGGCTTCACCCGGGTGCAGATACACTGTTTTGAAAATACATATTCTATCGCCTATGTTCACAATACTACATTATTGTAATTTTAAAGAGTTGTGCAAATCGGTCCTGTAGTTTCAGAGCCTATTCAATGCAAACATTTTTTTCCAGTTTATAACATTAGTTTAGAACTTTAGATATGTATTTGGAACCGAGGGTAGTATTTAACAAAATAACAAACTGCACTAGTTTCTAGTACAATAAATCAATGATGTGACATAATATTATGGACCTACCGATTGGTTCTTCGTGGTCAGGGGCGTGGCTTACGGAGACGCCGATTAGTCCTCCGTAGTATGTGGGCGTGGCTTACGGTTACACCTATTGGTCCATCGCAGTTGGTGGGCGTGTTTTAAACTGGTATGAGCATCTGGTGTAGCCAATAGGAAGATAGCTAGTTATTGTAAATAAAAACATCTACACCAACTTCATGCGTTCCTGGTACTTGAAACGAGAAAACAGTTGTTGTTGAAGCCTTCTTTCTTATTTTATGAAAAAAAATATCTCCGTGTTTCTAAAACAGCTTTGATGACAATAAATAGTCTCTTTTCCTTTCTCTGTCGCCCTAGTCCTGTTTATCTCCCGAAAGCACTATTGTGCAAAATAATAAATAACTTTCCTTTCTTTACGTTTTAGTAAGGCTGCAAGAGACGTCTCTTACGGCCTTTTGAATATGAATTTAAATTCTCGTTACATTATGAAAATTATATTAAGCTATATGATAAACATACATTTATTACTTTTATTTATAGTTCCTAATTTCGCCACAGGCCAACAGATGGTATATTACCTATACTTTTTGTTATCTGAGAAATATTTCGCATATTGATATGGGTTTAACTAAATGTCGTTCCCTTTAAGAGCGAAAAAGCACTAGAGTAATAGTACTCTAGTGCTTTTTCGCTCATTTTGTTATCAACTTTCAAATCACAATGGTGCTAATGAAGTTTCACTTAAATAAAATGTGTATAGATCATAATTTTGTTACTGTTTTGAACCATTAAGGAGTAAAATAAAACTTTTTGTTCACTGTATTTATATAGTATATTTAAAACTGAGTTACAAATGTTTTCTGACTTTAACAACAGTGGCAAATAGCCAAGGTAACTCCCAACCTCATGCTGTCTTAAGCTTCCGATAACAAGCAATAATTCATCACAATATTGAATCACGTGAAGCATTGAAAATAAAATAATTTGATCAAAAAATGCTACTTTAAACATTTCATTGCTAAGCTTTCTAACATTTTAAATAGTAAATATATTAAAATGCTGGGTCTATCCAGTCAAATGTATTATCGAAATTGATTGAACCATTCAAACTTGCCCTTGATTATATTCATTTGACATTGGTTACAATTATAACAAAATAAAATTTCCTTTTAATAATTTAGATAAAAATACATATTGATGATTAAAATAACACCTCGACACAAAAAATCATTATAACGGTACTAAATATGTGTGAACCAATTATTGAAATTAATATCAGGAAAGTTGGAAAGCAAACACGATTATCACAATAGGCCAATAAAAGTTTCAAAATATAATTGTAATGCTTCGAATATACCAGAAATATTCCAGAACACATATTGAATGCATATTTATTGCCAAACACTAGTACACTGTTAACAATTTTAATGTATATGAATATTTGTTGCTACTAATTGAAGACACAATGGCCCTGGTTTATGACATCGGGGACTTCATTGATATAACTTACGATGCACGATTACGTGTTGTTAAACGGTATTGAAAATAATATTGTCATAAGAGGTCTACTGTTTAATGAATATGTGAATATGGGAGTACGTTTGAGATATGAACATCTACTGATGATAAACGCAATGAGTGTGCCGGAGTGAAACGAGTATAGTGTAGAAGGTGCGTGGAGTCGGGCGCTAGTCTGCGAGCTGGTTGCGCGGCGCGTGCGCGTGCGCGTGCGCGTGCGCGGGCGCGGGCGCGGGCGACTGCGGAGTGTTCACGCACAGTTGAGCGAATTTCTGCCGTAGATTTTGCCGTAACTCTTGTCTTTTTTCTGTTATATTTCTGCGTGATTTGAATTCCATTACTTCTTCTATGGGTATATAACTGGCGTCTTCTTCGTCGTCCGATGAACACGTGTCCTGAATTAAAAAATGAATTATGTCATTACCAACGAAACATACTGGGGCAATATGGATCTGGGTAGTCGACTCACCATTAACATTTCTTGTAAAGAAAGCGTGAAACCCGTGCATGAAGTTTTGTCATTTTTAACCAAGTCTAAACAGTCGCCTCTTTCGTGGTTGCAGAATCCTTCGGAACACGCCACCTCGGAGCCTTCTGGAGAACTCATGAGTGAGGACGATCCGGACATGGTCTCGCAACATCCGCCGTTGTTCCCAGAAGAGTATCCGCAGTCATGGGTGTGGTCGTTAGGCGAAATGTTTCCGTTTTTGGCTCGTTTTTTGCTTGTTTTTTTGGGTGAGCGGCTTTTGTCCGTCAGGTCGTCTTGGCACGATTGGCAGCCATCCCCACTGGCTTCGAAACACTGGTTGTAGTCCCGCGGTGACAACAGATCAGTCGGCGTGTCTCGTTCTTCTAATAGGCACTCTTCACATTGACACTTCTCGTCCGGCTCCTCTGAGTCAGCCTCCTGACAACAAAAAAACATTAGACTCAACTAATGTACTAATTCTAAACACCAGCTCTGATTTCTGTTAATAATATTTAATCATCGATTTGTTTCTCAACTGCTTGTCTACTGACCAGTGGCGTGCCTAGGGTTTTGGAGTAGGGCAAGCCGAATATTTTTTTACGTTTAATTAATATTATTTAACACAAAGTTACTAAGAACGAAGAAAATTAGTTTATAATACGTCGGCAAACCTTCCACACAGTCTTAAGATTAAAACAATTAATATAGATTACTTGTGAACATGCATCCGTAACTTTTCATTGCATTTCTATTGCCGTCACAATTCTGTGGTGCCGTGTTCGACTTCGAGGTTAACCGAAATTGCAAACAAAAATTATTATTAACGCATCCATATTTAAATGTTTTTCTGAATTTAAAATAATAGATTGCCTTTTGAAAGGACCACCTAAATTAATGAAAATTTAAAGCATTATAATCCAAACAATCTAACACACAAGACGTGTCGTTTAAAAACATATGAATCACGATTGTTTAATAGCTTTAAAGGGAGCATGTAGTAATAAAAGTACGTAGTTTATTAAACTGACCTGAAGAAATGTCTATTGTGATTTACCGCGACTTACTAAATGTACAAACCCGGCATAGGTTTCGCGCCGGTTTATTTTTCAATATAATTGAATGAATTTACCTTTTTACCGGCAATGAACGCTTTCACCATCGCACTCAAACCATCACAGAAAACAATACAACTCATAATAGTATCAAAAAGTTTAAATAACATAAAAAAACTAAACATTAAACTTAAACAAAACACATTCACAACTCATAAATCATAATACAAATGAAGTTAGTAGAAATATGTGCTGTATTGCCAGTAAACGTGAAATAAACAATACAAAAGATACAATTTATTAAAAGAAATATTAAAACTTCATTATTTGTTCTAAAAAATATTAGAAATAATTTCTAAAAGGAACCAACTTAATTTAATAACAATAGATATAATTGATTTAACAAATAATCACGTGACGACCATGCAACGCACGATGTTTTTACATCATCAAGGCCGAAGCCGGGCATTTCGTGTACAGTAAACAGCTATATAACATATCTATAGCTATACATTCGTAGCGATCGAGTAATATCATTTCCCCATACAGTTCACGCGTTGCTAGAAGCCCCGTAAAAGCACACGAGAGAGAAAAGGATAGATATATGTGTTGTGTGCTCCGTCTTTTCAAGTTCAGTATAGTTTTAATGAATGAATATTACGCGGCGCTTCGGCGCTGGCGTCTCATTGAATCGCGGCGCGGTAAATTCAAAAAAATTAAATGCTAGATGTTTTCTAATAAATGACTGTTGTATTGAATGTAATAGTTTGTATTCAATATGGAGTAAATACGTATTATGTAGGGCAAGCCGGGCTTTTGGGCTTGTATGGAAGTACCGCCACTACTACTGACACATGGACAGATCTCACGAATAGTAGAAAATGTATTAACTCACCTTGCATTTGCTTTCGACCGCCTGGCGCTCCTTCTTCTTGCGCCGTTTAAGTTTCTTCTGTTCCTTTCTTTGTTGGCGGGTGAGTTCCTCCTGCGTGATCTCGTCGTACAGGAGCTGCAGCTTGGAGACGCCGCTCTTGTGCTCGACGGCGGTCTCGAACTTGCGGTACAGCGCCTCCACGGCCACGGCCGCCAGCGTCTGGCACGTGCCCTCCTCCTCGCGCAGCCGCAGCGAGATGCGCTGCAGCCGCTCGTAGATGCATATACCCAGGCAAATTAGCACCTGCAACGTAATACTCTATCATGTCAACACGCTCTCTCTCTCTCCTCAGCCACAGGAGGTCCAGTGCTGAACATAAGACTTCCTCATGGATCTTCACATCGTCGCTGCAAGCATCTACATGCTATTCACGTTAAAAAGAGACATATAAGTTTTCTCATTCTACTACTTACACAATTATTATAATCATAAAATTTACCTCTTCTTGTGCAATTTCCAGTGTTTTAGCGTGCCTTTCCCTGTGGTTGCCGAGAAGTTCTGGTTCCGCTCTGGATATCAAGTGTGCGATATAATCAGTCTTAGCTTGTAGGTGCAAATGTTTGTCCAACAGGCATCGCTTTATGCCGCTGTAAAGCGCTCCGACGTAGCCTTTCTCTTTCTGGGGCTCCTTCTCTTCTACTAGAAGCTGGTATGCGCGTAACACCTGAAACATTACAAAATAGCCTTGTCTATTGTGTCATTATCATCAAGCCAACCCCAAGAACCTCTACAACGACGTGTTGGAAGAGGCTTTCCTAAAAGCTTTCTTAGGTCTCTCGTCCATTTTGTGACGAGGATAAAGCATTATATTGAAATGTATACTAAACACACAACATTTTAGAATGTGGAATACAAAATATAAGTTGCATTGACCTCATGTAACAATGAGTCATGCCCTGACAAAAATAACGCACACCAAACAAACTTTGAAATAAATTGCAAGACGCTGATAGCAACCATATGATTCTTATGATTAAAATATGTTTTTTTTGTGTTGACAAATTATCATAATTAAGTAGAAATAATCAGGTTATGTTTAATTCTATTTTTACACAACCAGCTCGGCATTAAGTATTATTAATCTGTAGATAAGAAAAAAAAAATCTGTAACAGCTCGCTAGGATAGTATGCTTTCAAGAAATGTTAAGAAAGGTAATCATTATTGTAAATACATAATACAGCATAACTTTAAACCAAAACGGTTTGTATGATGAGATTGTGAGATGCGTACGAAATCCATCAATCTCTAACTTCTTATCGCGGCGATAAATTGAGATTATGCAACATAAACTTCTAACCAAGGACACTAACGCCCTTGGAATGTGTCAAAGATAACTTTAATTTGCCTTTCTTCATGCGGTTATGTATATTTAATATTCTTAGAGAGTAAGTAGGCTAAGGCTAGGTATTATAAACTTACAAGATTATTAAAATGATTAAACATATTGATAGAAAAAATGTTATCCGATCAGTCCTATAGTCGTTACATTTGGTTTTAAGCTAACATAGAGAAGGGACAAGTTTGAGGAAAGTTAAGACGATTTATCAAGATATGTGAAGGAGGAACGTGTGATCCAGTTACTTCTAAATTAAACATGTAGATCACACATTACATCTAGATACACTCTTTGTACCAAACAGCAAACCCACCTTAGTTTTGCAGTCTGCGCAGAAGCGATGTTTCCTGAGGTAGTTGTGCAGCGTGTCGTGCAGCGTGTTGAAGTGCACGAGCGTGACGTGGTCGCGCGCGGAGGTGCGCATGGCGTCCCAGGCGGCGCGCCACGCCGCGCGCCCGCCCCAGCCCCACGCGCCCCAGCCCCAGCCGCACGCGCCCGCACCCCCCGCGCCGCCCGCACCGCCCGCGCCGCCCGCACCGCCCGCCGCCGCCGCCCCGGCCGCCGCGCCCCACCCCCGCGCCGTGCCCGCCTCCAGCGAGTGCAGGATGCAGCGCTGCGACTTCTTCCACCGCGGCTGGCTCAAGATCAGGCACTCGATGCCCGTGCTGCCACACACATTACCACTCATTTTGACAATGCCTCGTCATTAACCTTAAGCTTACTCTTGACCTCGATACTGGCTCAATATTTAACGACTGTTCACTCTAATTTTACAATTACGACATCTGTTTCGATGTTGAGCCTCAGACAACATTTTACGTGTTGCGTTTCTTGTCAAGGATTATGTTTCACTTCCTTGTTATTATAATCAATCTTAACATCCGAATTTGCATTTGAAATAGTAGTATTCGTATCGAAATGTTTTGTTAAAGTTTATCTTGGGCAATACTCGTTATAAACAAAACAAAACCTTGTATAGTGCTATGAATGTCTCAGCATGTGATCCGAAATTATCACAATGTTTACAATAAATATGTCTGATAAACATAGTGAGCCATCAGAGTGATGAAAAATTATGAACATAATTTATTTACAACTAAATGTAATTATTTTTATTTATTAATTATAATTGTTTATAAAATATGAAGGTCAAGTAAATTGCCAAAATAAAATATACATCCTTCATAGTTCATTCCACTATATCCTATTTTTTCTGGCATTTGAAATAAATGTGTTATATTTGATTTTCTATGTAATATTGATTTAGTATTGAAATAAAACTATTTTATACGGATTTTATCGCGATTTGGTTTAATTTTTACATTTTTTAACTTCCCGACGTTTCGATTACTTTACAGCTTTCGTGGTCACGGTCACGTATAAAATAGTTTTATTTCAATGTGTAACATTCGCGTAAATCTAAGAAACCATTATTGATTTAGTAATTTTTATTGAATTAAATTTTTTTAAAAACAGTTGTACATAAAACCATTGAAAAATCTTATTAATTTCAATATTTTAGATACATCCAAAGAAATGGTAAAATCTTATTTGTGAATAATAATAACAATTAAAAAAACTGGATAAACAATAAATCTGCTGTAATCTAAGAAACCACTGAATCTGTTGTAAGTTATTGAACGGAGACCCTATACATAAAATGTACAATTTTAACTCACCTGTGACCATTGAGCAATGTGGCTAGTGACTGTGGATGTGTTATTTTGTCTTCTCTGATAGTCATAATTTCATCTGGTGTCAGAACCAATGGATCTAATGTGGGGTTTCCAGATTTACAAAGTTGATAAAAAAGCCGTTCAACACTGAAATAACAAAAAATATATTATGTAACATTTCTCACACCTTCAGTCACAGGAAGTTCACTGCTGAACATGGGCCTCAGCCTAAAGACCTAAGAGAACCTTTAGTGACTTCCTGCAACTTTACTTAGATTGTCTCCCCACCTCATGTCTACATAGAATTCTTAATAATTCGATAACCAATATCTAAATCACTATGTCTGTGGAGCAGTGGGCTAGAGCATGATTGAATAATGAGGGGCTACATGTTGGACTTAATACCAAAGCAAACCTTTAAGTAATCCAAAAATATTTATTAAATGTTTTCTAGTTGCAAAGTCCATAATTTCTAATACCCATAACACCGGACTTCATTAACTGTGATTATGAAATATTTTGTACCTAAGGAGTTGATGATTAAACTTATGCTAACTCTAAACTCCCTAGTTTTTAACCAAAGCTACTAGCATCAATAGCTCTTCAGTAAATTGGAGTTTAAAAAGCCTATCAACAGATAAACATTAATAAAGTTAAATTCATAAGAAAAAAAAAATGGCAGCTGAAATTAGAATTAAAATATATATTTTTAAAACTAATTCTAATATTCAATATACATAATGTGGTGTGCATTTACAATAGCATCAGGACCAATATTTGTTCTCAACAACATAATTTTGAGAGTAAATTTAATCTATGTTCTTTCCACACTAATATAATATATACTATTCGCATATAGTTAAATATAAAACAAGTCCACAAAATATTAATAATATTCATTTATATGGAAACTGTTAATCAAATGTAAGTGGTGCATGTTACAACATGAAGGTAAATAAAAAAATATTTTGTTGAAATATAAATATACACATAATTATCCTCCATTTTGAATCTTCATACTTCTAAACAATTTTGATGTAAAACTGCCCAGGTTGGACCATTCTAACCACAAACAGTTGTCTTATTTTAAAGTTTATAGTAACAATCTATTGTATGAATGCACATGCCAGCATGCCACAAACCAAATACCAGATTGCACTTACATGTTGCATTATTTGCTGTATCAACATTATTTAGTCAAACCTGATATATTCATAACAATCTCAATAGACAATACATCCTTTCACCTTTTGTTAAGCCTCCTTAAACCCAGACCCACTTGGGATTTGCTAGACAATATATTCATAATGCTTTAGGCCAAAACTTTAGGCCAAGAAAAAAATTTGTGTTAGAATTATTGATTTTGAGTATGATTTATTATATTATGAGAAGGGCATGATTTATTGTGATAACACATGTCTTAGTCATTCCTTTTAAATTTTAAATACTAAGGTATCAGTAATGCCAATTTACTACTAGAGTTATTACTGGTAATCATTTATAATCTTTGGGCTATAACCTCTATCTTACTTTGCACTTCAACCTCACAAGGATAGCTTCAAACAGTAGGAATAATAATAGTTTTGTAGCACATTAGTTTGTTCTATCTTTTTGTAAAAAGCCCATAGAAAGTGCAAGTGGGGTTATTTTCCTCTTCAACCCTGAATAAACACAAATCTTAAGGCATGCATGATGTATTCTCATTGATTTTTTTGATTATTAAGTCCATAGGCAGGTATAGCAGGTAATATATTATATAAATGTAACAAGAAAATTGTTTTTACAGGTTCCATGTGTAATAGAAGAGAAACTATAAAATTAGAGGCAGCAGGAATAAAGCTCAATAGAGATTTTTAAAATGTTATCTACAATATTGGCATTGAGTGAAGATTTTATGAAAGTGGGAATGAAAAGTTTTTCATAGTAATACAAATTATGTACCATAATTAAAATTCAAGGTCTAAGATTAACAATCTCTGGATGTTATGAAAGATAAACCGTCTTAAAACCGAGGATGCAAAAACTTGGCTAAAGGGAAGGAATATTCACAGAAAGCCAGACATTGATGCTGATCAGGATTAAACTAGGTAATGTAATATAAACTAGTACAGAATATGTGTGTGATTAAAATGCCCTAACATCAGTGATATAATAACTGAACTGACGATGCTTGATAGCTATTACTAAAAATTGCATATCAATGCACATTGTAGAATACTTCTATATTGAAGATAATAAATTTAAAAAACATGTGTTATGCTTCAATGGTAAGAAATTAAAATTATGTAATGTAGAAACAAGTTAAATGCATAACATATCAGTAAAGCAAAGTCCAATAACTAGCTTGACAACAACACTTGCCACTCTGTTATGCTATATGTATTTATAGATATATAATTAATTATGTAAATAAAATTATTAAAATATTATTTTCACACCAACCACTGTTCTAATCCCATTATGCATCTTTATATAACTTTTCCTAAAACTTTCATTCCCACAATTGGACATAATCACAAAATGTCACACACTCTTTATCTTTTGACTGTATGAATAAATATCATAACCTCAGTAGAAAAAAAAAAGTAACTCTTGTAATAACAATGTTCGACAGCCTCCGTGGCGCAGTTGGTTTGACGCCGCCTGTGAAACGAGAGGCCGCGGGTTCGATCCCCGCACCGAAACAAATATTTGTGTGATCCACAGGTATTTGTTTCGGGTCTGGGTGTTTGTGAGACCGAAAAGTCTCTCGTAGCTTCTGATACCCACGACACAAGACTCGATCTTAGTGTGGGGTCAGGACTATGTATGTGACTGTTGGGTGTATTTATTTATTATTTATTTATTTAATTACCTTCTCCGACAGCCTACACAGGGAATGCTTTGATTTAATACATTAAAAATATCAGATGCATCTACTCTGAGTGCTGCTTTGAGTTCATCCGTGGTTAATATTCTGTATTTGCGCATAAACTCCTCATATTCACGTCCCTTCACTTGTGGATTGTCACATATCAAACCCATTGTGTTCAAATCCATGATCATCTGCAAACAAAAACAATATATGCGACATTTCAACAAAGGAATAAATTCATAAAATAAGGTCAACCACAAGACGTCATTACAATTGTCGAAATCAATGAACTTCAACAAAATAAATAATGAGTATATTTGCGGAAAATGTTCCTCGAACGACGTACTACTCAATGATTGTTATTTACGATGATTACTACTTCCTAATTGTGTTATTGCTCCTATCCCTGTGTAATCTACGTTTGTACTAACGTCAAAGTGCAAACCCACTTACAGTAAGATTTTCGTAGATTATTAACGGTAATTGTCGCCGTTTTATTACAGGTTCTTTTTCGCTGTTGTATATATCAACCAATTTCGCCATTTTTATGATTAATCACATAAAACTGCCGACAAAATACACAAATCTAACAAAATGACGGCCAAATTCTCAAGGAATACACGTCGTGCTGCGTCTGACACAGCAAAGTGACCACAGATAATAAAGTAACAGTCAAAAACGTCTAATCCAAACACAGATTGGTTTTTATTCTCGATAGTATCACTGAACTGCGAAGTTCCACAAAAACCGTACTTGATGGATTGACTAGAGCCAGCAATGGAAAGGGAATTATAATAATCTCGGGGAAAGAGCAGGGCCCTGACAGCTTTAGTTCACTTTTTTGCATTTTGTCGCTAGTGTCGCGAGTTACCGTTTACTTATCTGTGGCGATACATAATCTGTGGTAATTGTTTCGACAACTGTCAAAACAAGCCAGTTAAAAATTTTCAAATAGAATTTGAGTTCAGTTCTTGAGTTGAGTTGTTGTTGGTTGTATCTCCTCGCTACTTTAGCTTGAGTCGAGATCCTAGCTACGCTTTGCTCTTCGAACGTGATTTCGTGCGCTGTTTCCCAGTGTTATCATTTCGTCATGGTGATTCTTAAGTGCTGTGTTGGTGGTTGCACTGCAACCAGTGATACTCACCAGCTATTTTGTATCCCCAAGAACGATAATTTAAGATCTTTGTGGCTGACGTTCCTAGTGCCTACGAATCCTCTTCTGAGTGAACTTAGTAAAAGTCAACTTGTTACTAAGAGAGTTTGCTCAAAACATTTCGACAAACACCAATTTGATGAAGAAGGTCGGCGACTTCGCTATTCTTACCCCTCTTTGTTCTCTGAGTTAGAAATAGCTCTTGGTGAACCTCGTAGTACACTCGGTAAGTGTAATATAACTAGTAATGCTTTTGTCCTTCAATCATACCTATCTGTAAATTGCTGCATACACTGTATTATGCAGTATGTGTGTGTTATTTGCATGATCACAATACTTCACAAAGTTATAATTGGAGTTGCTGAGATTGTCTAACGAGATGAAAAAAAATGTGTATGTAATATGGACACAATCATGAATATAAAGCAATGCTTCTCCCAGTTTAAAACTATTTCTGTCTAATTTGCTATGTATACTGCTCTAAGGTCTTGGGTCTTATCTAATCAGGTTAAGTAATATATACAGTAAAACCTGAAATCTCGAGTTTTTGATTATTTAAATGGAAAAAAGTAAATGTCCTTGCTATTTTGTCCCTATAAAGCTTGCATTAATGTATGTAACTTTAAAACTTCAAATATTAATTATTTTCAGAGTGGAACCTGCTAACAGAGCACAATTACTTCAAAAAATCAAATGAAGTCCGTATTATGGAACCCACTTTTAGTAATACAGCCAATACAGGTACTTACTTTAAACATTGGGAGCATAATATATTGATTTCTGCACAGCCAATATATCTTAATAGCTTAAATAAAATATTCATAGCAGTGAACATGTTTCATTTGTTTACATTTTCAAGCACATATTATTATACATTAATGTTGTAGTAATTTCAAAGTTACTGCTATTTTATTAAATAGATTATTATTCAGAGAAATAATGCAGCACAATCTTATAAAAAATATGTTTTCAGTCGACAATATCCCTACGCAAAAGTCTCTCAGTAACAGTTGCCTGGACAGTCAAAGGAAGGATAACTATTGCAAGAAACCATCTTCAGCAATCACAGCACCAGGTAAGATATCTAAAGGTTTCTCGAAAATTGCTCATATTTATATAATATAAATAATAGTTGTAATATAACATCCATTATTATTTTTCAGATCATACTCTTTGGGCTCAACCGTCATGCTCCTATGCTACTCCTAGTGATACAAAATCCAATACAATCTCAGTTATGAAACAAAAAGGTTAGTACCGTTACAATAATACTGAATATTTCCAAAATACCTTGCACTAAAATTATAGTTATCAAATGTTAAAGTTGTTGAAGGTTTATAATGTTGTTATTGGAAGCTTGTAAATTATATTATTTATGATTGTTCATGACTTACAATTATGAAACATATATTTTAACAAGCATTTTAAAAATGATTTCCTCAATTGTCCGTTTATGGCTTAACTGCTAGGCATCCCCATTATGAATGTACTTAAAATTTCAAGAAGTTTGTTCTTTTGTTTATTGTTTTATTGCATTATGCATAGCAGTTATTTGTCTCAACCTTTCGGCGACACAATAATGTTTTTTACTAAGCATTTCAAAAATGGTTTCTTTAATTGCCTTTTTACGGCTTATTGCCTAGCACGTTTTCAAATGGACTATCGCTATTATGATAAATGTATTTAACATTTCAAGAAATTGGTTCTTTTGTTTATTGTTTTATTGCATAGCAGTTACTCGTCTCAACTTTTTGATAATACAATATTGTTGTTTACTAAGCATGCCAAAAATAGTTTCTTTTATTGCCTTTTTTCGCCTTAATTGCCTATTACGTATTCACCTCGGCTATCGCCATTATGATAAATGTATTTAACATTTCAAGAAATGTGTTCTTTTGTTTGTTGTTTTATTGCATAGCATTTATTTGTATCAACCTGTCGGCATCTCAATAATGTTATTAACAGAATAAGCTTTACACATGTATCTAGAGTATATTGTATCGACCCATATACATCCCACTGCAGGGGCACGGGTCTCCTCTACAATCGAGAGAACCGTTCATAGTGATTAGGCCGTATAGTCCACCACGCTGGCCTAATACGGGTAGGCGGACTTTACATACCATAGAAATCCCTATGATATGCAGGTTTCCTCACAATATTTTCCTTCACCGTTTAAGTGCGTAGTGATTGACTATTAATACACACAAAACTCCAAAAAGTCTGAGGTGTGGCCTGGGATTACAACCCACGATGAAAATGTTGGTATCCGCGTCTGGTCTTTATACCCACAGGCCAACACCAAATTATTTATAATATTAATTTATTCTGTTACAGATTGTATCAGGAGAAAGCCAAAAACAATGAAAAGGAAATTGATGAAAGAAATTATTTCGATTAGACACAAATTGTCTGAAAATTCGGCAGTGGAACAGTTGCAAGAAGTTTTGACAAAACCAAACATGTTTGACAACTATTATGCTTTGCCAAAGCAAGCACGTACTTTTATCGAAATGCAGTTAAAGCATGCAAGCAAAAATAAAATGGCTCGCCGTTTCACTATAGATGAAAAATTGATAGCATTATGTATAATGAAACAAAGCCCTAAAACCTATCATCTATTGGAGAAGATGTTCACATTACCTAACAAAAGAACATTGAGCAGACTCTCGGAAAATATTGATTTCGCACCGGGGAACAACCCACATGTTTTTGAGCACATAAAACGAACGGTGCATAGTTGGACTGAGCAGAAAAAGTTATGCACTATTTTATTTGATGAAGTTGCATTAACTCCGCACATTATATTTGATGAGAAAAAAGATGAAATAATTGGTTTTGTGGATATTAATGGAGAAAAAAAAATGCAATACTGCGATCACGCCCTTGTATTCATGGTAAGGGGTATATGTGCATCCTGGAGGCAATGTCTAGCCTATCACTTGGTTCAAGGGACAGTGTCAGCTGCAGAACTAATAGTGGCTCTGAAAAATATTGTCACTCAAGTGTCTCAAACGGGACTTATACCTATAGCCCTTGTTTGTGACCAAGGATCTACATTCCGCACAGCCATTAGATACTGTCGCCTTGAAACAATCCGATCACGCACTTTGGCAGGACTCATAGATGGTAACTATAATTAATTTTGTCTTTCTGATGTTTTTTTGAAATACCTACTCAACAGTTAAACATTTCATTCTTTAAGCCACTACATGATTATGCCGAATTATCAAGGTCGGGTATCGGAAACTATGAGTTACATTAGGTTTTACAATTGAAGATATTTTCATACAACACATTATTAATAGTCTGCACGAAAGAATCGAACCTGCTATCTTACAACAGCTATTTCAATACATACCCCCAAATGTTTAATTAGTTCAATAAAAGCGTTATGGAATATTTTTCACATACATTATTTATCACTAATTTGTAGTTGGCAGTTGCCTTTATTATATATTTTACCCATTTTGTGTAATATACACCCCAAATTGTGGGTTATTTAGTATGGTATAAAATTGCTTGTTATAACACCTTTATTTTTTCAGATGGCACTATAGATGTTGCAGGACATAATTTAAACATATTTTTTGATCCACCTCATCTATTAAAAAGCATTCGCAATAATTTTATAAATAAGGATGCGGTGTGGGGAGACAAGACTGCTTCTTGGAAGGATATATCATTTATATATGATGTGGACAGCAAATTGGGGCATACCAGAGCTCTACCAAAGCTAACAGCATATCATGTAGATAGAAAAAAAATAAAAAAAATGAAAGTCAGTATTGCTGCCCAAGTACTAAGTGCACGAACAGCAGCTATGCTAAAATACACGAATGCTATATGTGAGTATATTTTATGACTAGCTCAGTTTATCATCTTTTATCATGCAAATAATTTTGTATATTACAAGTCCGACTTTATATTTGCCCAAGCTAATGAACAGTGGATTATGTAGCGTTACTCAGGACTTGGACACTGTATTTGCAAAAATTAGTTTAAATTAGGTACATTTAAACATTTTCAATACCTGTCACATTTATAATATAGTAATATTAGGACATTACATATATTTCCTACTAAGGACCGATTTTTCAATCGATTTGCCCGATAAAAGTTATCAATAGCAAGATATTCTAAATACCATAAATTTAAAGTGATCTAAAATGTTGTGGAGTTTTTTATATTTTTTTATTTAGTGTAAATGATATTCGTTGCATTATAAAAATATAATAAAATTAAATCTTCAGGTCAATCACCTTCATCTACAATGGAGACAACGGCTGAATTTGTTGAATTCTTTGATAATTTATTCGACAGCGTCAACGGGTGCCCTAATGGTACCCAAAAAGGCAAATTAAGAAAAGCTGTTAAACCAAATTCAGCTCACAAAACATTTTGGACCTCCGCAGTGCAAAAATTAAAAGCCATGAAATTTATTGACTCCAACAGTAAACTTGCTCGACAAAGTGGGTCTCGCCTCGTAAGAGTACCATGTTTAGATGGTTGGATTACAAGCCTAGAAAGCTTCATTAGGATATCTCAACATTTATTCACAAAGTATAATGTGGACTTTTATTATCCAAGATATATAAATCAAGACCCCTTAGAAAATTTCTTTGGTCGATTGAGGGCTCTTAATTACAGAAATGTAAACCCTACCCCTACTTCATTTATTCATGCATTTAAAACATTAATGTTATCAAATATTTTGAGCCCTCTTTCTCGATTTACAAATTGTGAACAGGATGAAGGGGAGACATTAATGAATTTTGTAAATATTTTAGATAATGTATCCAATATAAAAGAAAATTTTAATAATAAGGAAAATGTCTCCCCAAATACGTCTCAGAAATATGTAACATCCTGTTCACCATACAGCCCAAAGGAATTACTTGGTCAAGTAATAGAGGAAAAAATAAAAGTCCATTGCTCTGCCTACACAGCTGGGTATATTTGTAGATACTTATCTAAAACACTCAGCTGTGAACAATGCCAGAAAAGTTATACTACGAATAATATTGATGGAATTCATAAGTTTATAAATTACAGAGAATACAAAAATTTAAAGCACAAAAGGTTGGTATATCCTAATGGGAGTTTCTTGAGGCTGTATCGCACCACAGCTGATTTTATTCATAATTATTTAAATGCATATTGTACGAGCAAGAATGTTACAAGAAAATGTAAAAGTGCTATTACGCAAAACATTTATTTAATGAATACTATTGGATGCAATAATCATAGAAAAAACACTAAAGAATTATTTTTAAAAATTACAAGTAGAATGCAAGTACACAATTGGTGCAAAATAATTAATAAAATTTTAAAAGGTGCTGTGGAGGCCAAGTATATTTTAAAAATGCAGGAGCCACAAAAAATGGCATTAAAAATATGTAATAAACGATTAGGGATGAAAAAAAATAAAAACAAATAAATATAATTTGTGCAGTTTATTTTAACATATCCCTCAAACACCTATTTCCTACCATCTTAGAACATGAAAAATATAAAACACCTATGACCAGCAATTCGATCCAAATTATCGACACAGGACATCCCTAATGTTTAAAATCGATATATAATTAGCTCTTAGTGTGCAATGCGCATCTCTAGTTCTTACATAATCTGTTATCGATACTAGCGACAAAACGTAGGGTGGTAAAATAGAGAAACTTTTGTTTTATTAACTGTCGCATCTGTATTACTAGTATAGTGATCTGTGGGAAAGAGGCCGTGAAACATAGACGAAAAATCTAACCGTAAAATAACTAAAAATTCCAACTTACTATTAAAAAAATCGATATTTGAATCGTTTTTATATAAGTAATTTTGCCTTATAATGTACCTAATTGTTATTGAATTGTTGTTGAATTATTTGTACAAACTGAATTAATATTAATATAATGTATTCAATATTCATAATGTATTTCATAATACGCATTTGCTGTTGTATTTGCATAATCTTATAGTACGCAAAAAAAAATCTGTCAACTGTCAAGAGAGCGAATTTGCGAATTGCGCGTTTCGTAAATAAAAATAACAAGAATTAGAATTCCGACTACTGATTTCAGGTTTACTGCAACCCAAAATGTCCAAAATATTTACGCCAACAAATCAAATACGGTTGACTAATGTTGCAATCGTAAGACTGAAAAAGGGAGGCAAGAGATTCGAAATAGCATGCTACAGGAACAAAGTGTTGTCTTGGAGGAATAAACTGTGAGGTTTTTACTTTTTTATCTTTCTTTTTATAGCTTTTTTAGTAAAGTCTTTCACTTTACTTAATGTCCCATGATCTCATTGATACATAGGCTGTTACACAATATGTGTTAATTATATACATAGATGTTCTAAGTGACAAATTTTGTTCATCAAAATGCATCGATATTATTTTTGATTTGACCAATTACTACGAATTCCAGAGAGAAAGACATAGATGAGGTTCTACAAACCCACACAGTATTCACAAATGTGTCCAAAGGCCAAGTAGCAAAAAAAGAAGATTTGGTCAAAATATTTGGCAAAGATGACCAAACAGAAATATGTAAAGAGATCCTGGAAAAGGGAGAGCTGCAGGTATCGGATAAGGAGAGGCATTCACAGATAGACTCCTTGTTTAAAGACATTGCAACAACAGTGGCAGATAAATGTGTAAATCCTGAGACAAAAAGACCTTATCCAGTGTCAATCATAGAAAAGGCCATGAAAGACATACATTTCTCGGTGAATGTTAACAAAGGTGCCAAACAGCAAGCTCTTGATGTAATACAGCTGTTAAAGAGTGAAATACCATTGGAGAGGGCACAGATGAGAGTCAGGATTTTATTAACCGGTAAGGATGCAAGGAAAACAAAAGACAAGGTTGTAAAACTAGCCATGAGTGTGGAAGAAGAGAATTGGGATTCAGGAACAGCAAATATTATATGTCTTATAGATCCTGGGAACTTCCGAATTCTTGATGAAATGATTAGGACAGAAACTAAAGGCACTGGGCAGTTTGAACTGTTGAACTTGAAAGAAATGGTGGAAGGAGAACAAGCTTTATAAGCTCTTTGAATTTATTTCTATTTTAAGAATGTATGTGATGCATATTATTTAAATTAAATGTTTTTATATAGTCTTGTGTATTTATTTTCCAAACAGTATAATATGTCGTCTGTAAAGACAGTATTCTTTACAGACGACATATTATGTAAAAGAACAACATTTAAAAATAAATCAATGCAAATACTTTGATTACCTATATAATGACTGGATACGGTATCAAAGTACAAAATATTATCAACATTTTTGGTTGCTGAAAACTAATTCTTAATTTGTATTTATCCCCTAGTGCATCAAAAAGTATAACTTCATAAATCAGTGTCGTTTATGAAAACTAAAATGGTAAATACAATTCGTACATACTACATTCTGTCAAAAAGGTTCTATTAAGCCATACCTCATATAAAAATATTTTCACTATCTCAAAAAAACTATGGGCTATTTTAAAGGACATGGACATAATTTTACTTCACAATAACAAAATTATGCGAAATATGCCGTATCCAGACATTACACAATCAATGTACACATTTTTTAAATTTCGATCTTTTACGTCGCCCGTCAATGCATTATGCAAGGCAGATCATTTTAAGTTGGATGCACAGTTGGATGTAATCTGTGGTTGGATGGTCCATCAAGCTTTAACGTCTTTTACATCTATCAACCAAAGGTAGTCCATCGTATATTGGTTGGTCGTATCAGGCTTGACCTGTTTAATTAATTTAATATCATGAATTTCTAGCACATATTTTAATTAAATATTAGGTTTCTGCACTCCATATAATCTTCATCTGTGCCAAAACTCATGCTTCTCCGTACGCGCAATTTTCGTAAAACTGCGTACAAAGATTTTCCTTCACATTTTAATGTTAAATATATCTAAAGAATATATAGGTACATATATATATAGATTATTTAGTAATATAATGTCATGTATTCGCTATGCATTAAGTATTTATTTATGAAATATTGTAAAAGGTATCTATATGTTTTTTTTTTCTTAACCCATACCGTACGGCGCGTAGGACCATTATTTCTCTAGCGCCATCTATATCACAGATATTTTATTAATGTAAATTATTCTTTAAACTGAAGTTAACTTTTGTATTATTAAATTCAAGATACCGCGACTTGACGAAAATCAAAGATACTATTTTTTTGCACTAAGTTAGATATTATATCCTATCAAACTCCACTCCTGAGTAGGTAGGTACATGTAAATTTATATTTCTGGCAAAGAATAGACCATTTTTTCGACCATTATACTATATTTTATTATCAATTTCAGCATTATGACCCGCAGCTACCACAAATATTTGTAGGTCAAAATAACATAAAATATCTCTCAGAACATTGCTCAGAAAGTCAGAACGGATACGGAACCCATGATTCTCGCGTACTAGGTACGAATGTTCTCATATCAATATTTTGGCTATACATAATTATAATGCATAATTTAAAATGTATATTGTGTACCATGATAATTTTCCATATTTTTAACATGTAATAATGATGATTTATGTAGTATTTTATATAAAAAAAATACACGGTGGTGCATTTAATGTAAGTACTGAAATAATAATAAATAAATAAATAAATAAATACACCCAACAGTCACATACATAGTCCTGACCCCACACTAAGATCGAGTCTTGTGTTGTGGGTATCAGGAACTACGAGAGACTTTTCGGTCTCACAAACACCCAGACCCGAAACAAATACTTGTGGTTCACACAAACATTTGTCTCGGTGCGGGGATCGAACCCGCGGCCTCTCGTTTCACAGCCGGCGTCTAACCAACTGCGCCACGGAGGCTGTCAAATATATTCTCCGAACGAAAAACATATGTTCCACGATTACCTTACTATTCGAACTATGTTAGCAGCTGTAAAAGACTTTTAAAGGTCTTATAAATAAGTAACGATTCCAATAAGTAGGAATGTTGCTTCAATTTTAATAAGTTAAATATTATTTCATTTTTATTACACAAAGAAATAAAGTCGCATTCCGTTTGATTGAGAAAATATTGTCAACGACGTTCGCGATTACACAATGGCGTGTTAAATATTCAAATATACATGCTAAAATTCGAGGTTTAATCGATAGTGTATCGAATCAAAACCTCCCTCTCTTTACGCCATTACAACTACAAGGCGAGCAACATGTGAACGTGTGGCAAGTTCAACTGTTCCGTTCAACGCTGTGTAAAAAGATTAATCCTTTTAATAAAACGTTCATTTCGCTGTGTTACAAACAGTCGTGCTAAAAACCGGTAACGAATCGCAAAGCTTAACGGAACGTCAAAGTGAATGTACCATCCAAATGACAAATTAAAAAGTTTTTATTTTTCTTATATTGGTACGAGATTTTATTGATTGTTTTCTTTCATAAGATTTTCGGCCAGACGGCGACTGAAATTGCAAGTTACTGTGATATATTTATTTTCAATAATTAACTATTCTTATCAACCAATTAAATGAGCAGGGATATCGAGTTATGTCTATAAGTAATGGAAGGTACAGAAGTGGGTGGCGACCAGCAATTTTGTTTGAGATGGAACAATTTTCAAGCAAATATAACATCTCAATTCGAGGCGCTGCGCGATGATGAGGACTTCGTCGATGTCACCCTGGCGTGCGAGGGACACAGGCTGGAGGCCCACAAAGTGGTTCTCTCGGCTTGCAGTCCATATTTCAAGGAGTTATTTAAAGTAAGTGGATGTTTCACTCGCCACACTTTGATGTGTCACCATTACAATGACTGTAGTGAAAGTTGTTATGTATAAAACACTTGATCTACTTACAAATGCCATGTCTCGCGTTCCGGTTAAGTACTCGTGATTTCATTTATTTGTACCTACTTTATAATTCTGTTTCACAATTTCTAATTAACTCATTACCATTAGAACTATAGATTACACGTCTCGAAAGCACATTATGTATTCCTTTTTAACATTTGGATAACTATTACAATAAATGCTAATGATTTAACCTGGTACATTTTTTAATTTATTAAAAATCTTTTGCAACATTGGTCTGTGTTTGCATATGTCTCAAAAATTGGTTTGAGGTTGACCAGTTAGTTTAATTTTAGATATCAAATGCTATTTATACAAAACATGCATAGATATGTATAAATTATTTATGCATTATACCACCACAATCAATTTAAACATCTACAAATAGCCTAGTATTTACTTGGTTCAATGTTTGCTGTCAAAATATAATTGTTTCTTTACATTTTTGATAGTTTTTAATGTATCAGTGGTTATTATATTACTGATATTGTGCATGTAGATGAGAAATGGGGAAACCCATTAGTGTTTCCATGATAGTTCCCCTGTATGTGTTGACTTCACCAAACTAATTAACTTAATCACCCACTATGACTAAGCAATCACATTCAACTTATTGTTTAGTAGTCATAGTTTTAAGAATTCACATGCAATGAACACAATGGTGGGTTTTCTACCACCAGGATAATATTCTCTTAAATGTGTGAAAATGTATTTAATTTCAAGAAAATTTGTCAAGAATTTATTCTAATAAGTTTCTAATTGATTCATAATTCTTTTGTTAAGTTTAATGCATTTTAATGACTTGACTTGGTTGAAGTATAAAACAAAAGAGTTTTGACCATATATTTCTTCTCAACCTTTTTTAATTTTAAACAATTTACTTCAGAAAATAAGTATGTGTTGAACAGATGTCATATGCCAAAAACTTTGTAAAATAAAAGATGCCTGGTTATATTGAAACTATATTTAATTCATAATTAACTGTGAATAAGCAAATTAAATTATCAACTTACTAATGTGATAGCAGAATATTGATACTATTTTTCATGTAAAACTTGGATCAAAAAGTTTTCACAGAATATAGCCCCATCACATGGTTAATGATTATGTAATGCAGTCAATGAACAATTTCCATTGTTTTTTAATTATTTATCCATTACACATTAACAGTAGTGGATCTTCTTGCCCTTGGCCATGTTTGTGTATTATTTTCCTAATTGTTTACATTTTGATAAAAATATATATTTGTCTCTGATATACATACATTTTAAATGATTTATGGGTTGTTATTAACCTTGTTACTGACTCATGTTTTATTTTATTTATTTCATAGTGTGGCATTCATTTTTACTCTTATTTCATTGTACTATAATACAGTATCAAATGGCAAAATTAAGTATAAATCTTAATTTGGATCAGCCAGCTATTTTAGTTGTTCAAATCTTATTTGGCACAATCATATTAAATAGCATGAGTATCAATATCAAATATCCTCCCATAACTATGTGCAGTAAGTACAAGTAATAAAGATACCAAGAATTAAAGGTTTGTATTTTCATGGTCATAACTTTAAAAAAGTAATGATAATGTAATAACCACATTGTTATGTGAAAATGTAGTTTTGCCACAATTATTAATTGTGCACACATTCAAATTAATTAGACAAATGTGTCTGATTTTGTTACTTGAGCCACTTTCTTTTTCCATGCGGCTGGGGGCAATGACCTGCAAAGGTCAAGGATAAATTGAAGATTATGGATATCTGTAAATTAATTGAAACTCTATTTGTTTATGGGTGTATTATACAGTATTAAATGTATATTATTTGCAAATAAATATACATGTACTATATCAGAGCATATTTTTCCCATTGCTGGGTGTGAACCTTCTCTTTGATTAGGACGGGTTTTGACTTTAGTCTAATATCATAGCCCATTGCAGATTGCAGGAAATATATTATAGGGCATTATGTACATATGTATGTTCATATTATAGGGCATTGATCTGAAAAAATAATGTAAAAAATCAGATAAACAGATGTAGAAACCTGTTTTATCAGAACATCATAATTTATTGAAGTATACTTTTCGTTAAATTGTGGTTTCTTTTCTATTTTTTTGTGGCAAAATTCCACTACACATGATACAGTTAGCTTTTTGCTATTCAATGCAAATTATATTAAAACACTGTTCATTAAATGATCCTAATTTTGACAAAGGATTTCTTCATATTAAATACCTCATTTGCATAGATACAAATCACTAATAATATTGTACATAAATAAGAACAAGATGTGTGACACTAAGGACACAAAAAATATACTAATTAGAAAACATTGAATTCATTATAGTATAATCAAAATATTTAATATTTTTTTGTTAAGTAATACAATATGTCATGACATAATAGATTTTGAACATTGAGCTTGGATAAATAAACATGTTGTAATTTTTTTGAAATACTAATAGTAAAATATTGTACATTTCAATTGATTGATATATTTTGTTTTTGTTATATTTAACAATTTCAAGTTCATTATACTCTCTCATTAAACAATATTTTCAATGTAAATAGAATTTCATATACAATTTGCATAAGAGAATAATTTTACAATAAAAAATATAATTTTGCAGATTGCTAGACATTTGTTAATTATCATATTTTATAAGGTAACTGAATCATATTCTAATTTGCTGATGTTTTAATTTGGGTATAACTATTTATGTAAACAATTATTTTCAAAGCATTTATGAAGGTTGCAATTTTAAATCTACATGGACAGATATTACATAATTTTATTAGCTACAAATTACTAGTTATCATTTCACCTCTCATTGTCAGTATTAGACATATTAATTGGTTTGATAAAACAGTATTATAAAGAAGGCAAGATTAGTTTTGATATAAAATATCTGATAATGATCAATATTTTTGTATTACTTTTACTATGGTACTGGTGTAACAATTGTGAACAGGTAAAAATGATATATTAAGTAAACTATATAAAAAAATATAATTAAATATTGAAAAAGGCAATTGTTTCATGTCTTTTGTTTTTTTTTTGTATATAAATATTATGATCAATCACTTCATTTTATAGATAGGCAGAAAAAAACTAACTTCTCAAAAAATTGCTTGCATTTATAACTCATTTGTGTTATGTGTAAGCTAAATTTCTGTATCAGCCCATATACGTCCCACTGCAGGGCACGGGCCTACTCTACAATCGAGAGAATCGATTGAGAGTGGTTAGGCCATATAGTCCACCACGCTGGCCTAGTGCGGGTTGGCGGACTTACATACCGTAGAAATTCTTTAAAATCGCTACGGTATGCAGGTTTCCTCACGATGTTTTCCTTCACCGTTAAAGTGCGTGGTGATTGACTATCAATACACACATAATTCCGAAAAGTCAGAGGTGTGCCCTGGGATTTGAACCCGCGACCACCGTGAACATGTAGGCAGCCGCGTCTGGTCCGTTACCAACAGGCCACCACGCACTACAGCTAAATTTACTGTTTCCTAAAAATACCCTAAAGGATATTTTAATATGAGCTTTATTTCATAGACTAAAGTTATGAGTATTTGAAATGTATTTAACATCACATTTTTGGATAGAAATGTAAAAAGGTTTGGCAGTCTAAAGAAACCGGCATTCACGCGATAATTACGTTTACAAATGTTTTGCTCCATTATCAATCACACTAAGATATTGCACGTCTTATTACGGCCTTCTGAATTTTATGTGACATTTGACTGATAAAACATTTATTGCGAAACAAAATGATATAAGCCACACATAGACAAAATACGCCACATAAATAAATATACCACTGACACAGCAAGGATAATGGCGAAAGATTACATATGTTGCAATTTTTGTATGAATTATGTAAATAAGAAGTTTATTGCCATAGCTGTAAAATTTTCACAATGTTTAGCTTATAGTGTAATGCAAACATATGTTTGTTGATTTCATTGCTATACACTCTTTTCTTTCTTTTATAGAATAGCATACCACTGATTCTAATGTGCTGTACCTATACGAGTACTCGTATTATCTATTGCATCATATTTAGTGTAGCTCATTGGCACCGTGAGGCAATTTCTAATTTCTTCTTAATTTATTTTGCACTAATTAAGATGATTTCCTATTCTTAGGAGTATGGGCTACATATTTGATGTATTGAACGTGTTTATTGTCCGTATCGGATGCAAACCAATTTTATCAAAGTTACGTATAAAAGTTCCCTTCGCGCAATTAAGGTTGTCTAAGCGTTATTTGTGTTAAATGTGCGGTTTCTCTCGGCTATGAGCGCGTTCCATGTAAATATGCACGCGAGTATGTGAGAACTCATTAGTATGAGTCAGGATTTGCGTGTACATCTCCATGTTCGCTAGACAGTAGACACTGACTTGCCCATTCGACTGCCGAATGATAAATTTACGGCGCAGACGAGCTGTACATACTTTCTCGCAAAACGAAATTATTTCGCTCATTTTAAACACCCGAACATCTTGATTTAATCTACACAAGGCTCAATGTTGAACTTTAATATTCCAGTCATATGTATGGTTTACCAAATCGTTCTAGATATTTTTAGAGTCGTAATATGCATGGACTTTCGAAATTTGGCGTCTATTTTTTGCGCTCTACTACTATCGTGTGATCGGGGTTTTTATAAATCGTTATAAAATTATTTTTTTGTGTAAAATTAAATAGCCGTAGTATCCAATCTTGTTCTTCCATCATAAATGTGTAATTTATAATATTTTAGCAATGTATCAAAACGCGCAGTCAGTATAGATTTGTCTGATAATAAGTAAGTGTAGATAGATATGTAACGGTTAGTGTCGTTTGCAGAACAATCCATGTCCTCATCCCATAATCTTCATGCGCGACTGCGAGGTGTCGCACGTGCGCGCGCTGCTGCAGTTCATGTACGTGGGGCAGGTGAACATCGCGCAGGCGCAGCTCAGCGCCTTCCTGCGCACCGCCGACGCGCTGCAGATACGAGGCCTCACCGACTGCTCGCAACACAACGACAAAGTAACACACATTATCTTACAACATACACTATATGTACATCGGTAATCCGATTCTTTTACAACGCTCGTTTCTTTACAGAAAGTGAATCGAAAATCGCCCCCTTCACAATTACGCAATTTGCTCAGCGCCAAGCCGTCACATTCTACCTCCTCCTCCAAAGCCGCAAGCCAAAACGTAGAAACGACCTCTGCCGACGACCAGGAACAAACGAGCGCGCGTCGCTCAGCGAGAAATTCTCCCGATGTTGCCAGAAATAATCTCAATGAAGAAGCTACTTTTCAAACATCTAGTCATATTTGGCCTAAGAACGATGACTATAGAGAGATTTGCAATCATCCGCCCTTGAGGGTTAAAACAGACCTAGAAACCCCAGAGGTGAAAAACGAGGAGAGTGACGTTCTTATGGACCCCGGTGACTCAGAAAAAACGGACAAGAGTCAAGAGTTCACCGCATCTGATCTCCTAGAGCCAAAAATGGAGGTCATGGAACAGGAGGCTAGCGACGAGGAGCGATCAAGTTTCCCGCAAATGTATTACAACGAAAACAATGCACTAGCGAATCCATTCGCCGCCTTACCAGGTGAGTCTTGTACACGGTTTCTATTCAATCTATGTTATGTCGATTAGTCATGTGCAACAGTACACTCGGATAACTTTCAAATAACTACGTTCAGGTAACATGGACATCATGACCGGAATGACGACGGAGCTTCGAGACGAGAACGCGGAAGGTAATTATTATCCATTCTATCACTGTCACGTCATCGTCACACGCACACGTCAACTCGGACAGCCGCGCCCCCGGCGAACCTCTTTAGTACGTTAACGAACGATCGGTCGCATAAGATTACGCGCGAAGCAATAGCGAAACGAAAACGTGGATTAATTAGGAGCGCGGGTTCGGTGGCGACACCGACACGTTCACGCACCGTCCTCACGCCGCGCCCGACCGCACGTCGGCCTCGCGCCGCCCCGGCACACAGGCACGTCCGTCCGGATGCTAATAGACCCGGCGAGTCAACCATCGGGCGGCATCGAAAACGATATCGCCAGATGCACCACGGTGGACTCGTCGTCACGCTCGCGTTCTCGCCGGCCGGCACGAGATCGCGGCACCTCTATTAGCATCGGATCAGTCGGGGCGTGAGGGCGGGAGGCAGGGCGGGGGTCGCCGGGCGCGCGGCGGCGTGTGGCGGCGGAGTGCGAACGTGGTGTTGTTGGCAGCGGGCGGCACGGGCGCGGGCGCGGGCGCGGCCTCGGGCGCGGGCGGCGGCGTGCAGTGCGCGGTGTGCGGGCGCCGGTACAGCAACGCGTCCAACCTGCGCCAGCACGTGCGCCTCATCCACGAGGCGCAGCCGGTGGCGTGCGCCACGTGCGGCCGCAGCTTCAAGACGCCGCTGTACCTGCGCCGCCACACGCTGGCGCAGCACCCGCCCGCCAGGCTGCGCCACAAGCCGCCGCCGCCGCTGCCCGCGCTGCGGCCCGCGCACCACTTCCAACAGTAGCGTCCGCCGCGCACCCGCGCACCCCCGCGCATCCCACGCCGCCGCTCCCGCCGCAGAGACTCGTCGCCGGCCACTCACGCTCTTCACCTGTTCGGCGATAACGTTTCGTTTCGTTCATGATGCTTCACCGATTCTGCGACGCTCTTCTCTTGAATGAGTACAGCTGGATACATAGGGTCACACAGTATACAGTTATAGATGTATTTGAAAATATTAATTATCATTTGTATGTTAGTTTACAAGAGTACAGATTATAATCGGCAGCTGGCCGTTGTCCGGCGGAAACCGGTGGAACTATATTGCGTCTTCGTTGCGGTGAAATCGTGAAGATGTGGCTTATGAGTCGTACTAAAGACTGTCAATAGAAATATCTAGTCTGTGATCGGAGTGTCGCCGGGGGCCTATCTGCCGTCACACCTCTCCGCTTATTGTGTGCCTTCTACGATATACCGAGTGCCAGATGTGTGCCCGCTTAACGAGATCCCTTGCGTCGATATACATTTTCTATATATTATAATCGTTGATTACAGTTAGTTATTGATGAGTCTAACATGTTATGAATGTTTACGTTAGTTGCAATAGTATACATGATTCAGCCCCCGGGTTTACTCAATGTGTACGGGGAAAACCGAGCACAAGTGACGTCCCGCGAGTTGGACGCGTCGACAATAGCGTAGGAAACGGAGCTGGCTCATGAGTAGGATAAGGATTCCCGTTAGATGAGTAATGGGACCTCGTTAAAGGCAACACGCGAGTACCTTCCTTTCTGACAATAGACTGATCGTTGTTAAAGCATTTGTTGCGACCGGTGCTGATTTTACATAACATATAATAGGTTATTTACTGGGGTTACATATTATTATACATACACATACATTATACACGTTATCCAGATGTGATCGACACTTGCCGCCGCGCCCATAGATTAAAGGAGTTAAGGAGTATTTTCATAATAGAGTATAATGTTTTGTACTGAGGGCGCGACGCGAAGTGTCGGCCGACCGTTTTATTTGTCGAGCGCGGCGCGCTAACTAATAACAATAGTAATATTTTTATATGCAATAGTTTTTATCTTTACACAGTGTTATTGTTGAGTGATTGGACGGCTCCCGGTATAGAATAGTTTGTACAAAATCTCAGATGTATCGAAGATTTATTATGTCTTCAAAATCATATATTGAATAATATTAGAAACATAATGTTTAAAGTTTAAGGTGAAACACAATGATTACGTTTTAACACAAGGATACAGTCGTTGTTTTTCTCGTTCTTAATACAATTATTATAAGTGTCGAGTGAAATATATGAAGAGATATACATAGTTACTGCCGTTACAGGTTTTATTTACAAGATAAATATGATGAAATATAAATGGTTATGTATGCACGGACCGGTGATCCGATTGAAAAAGTAAATGTTGCGTGTCACCTTAATGTTCGTTTCGGCGCCAAGTGCACGGTGCAGTCGAGACGAACTTGCCATAGAACACTCGGACCCAGTGGAGTGCACTGCGTTTGCATTTGCACTACAAATTAGAAATTAAGCGGGAAGTGTACGTTTTTATTAGTTATATTTTTATACGCGTTTATTTTTTAATCGACGACATACATGTACGAGTATGTACGTTTGGTTTATGCACGTAAACAAACGAATGATTGCCATGAAAGAAGCGCATCTAGTCATTTTGAAACAAAAGCATTTAGAAGGGACGCTATACTATTGGAGTATGTATGATTAGGGTTGTGAATTACAATATTAGTTTATCATTTGGAAATTAATGTGTGTCGGATAATGTGTGATCTCAATTTTCTTTACGATATGATCTCTAAATTTCGTTTGTTGCATTTATTTTTATAATATTTAAAATATGACGAATTAAAGTTAATTGCAATAATGATTATTCTTAAAAAGTAACAGCTTATACGTATTAGTAATTATTAGTGATTTATAAAAAAGCACTTTTCTTACAATAATAATTTTAAAGCCAATTACTAATTTAAGGCGCAGCTTTCATTATCAAAATATTTAAATTAAGCATAAATATAAATGTATAGGGAAAAAAATTGAATCTCTTTTCACTGCTGAAATTAAATAAAAATTATAAACTTAGAAATTTCATAAATATGGTTAATAATGTTTATGGATGTATCAAAAAAATATGCTTACTTGATGATTTTTTGTATTGTACTATCTGGAAACTAACGGTGAACATTTTCTCGGGTATTATATTATTATGTTTAGTTGAGAGATAGTCCCGACACCCTCGGATATGTTGCTGCAGTCGATGTCCACGCCTCACAAGTGACTTACAATTCTGACAATAGTAGTAATAGCCACGATATGTTTACACTCTGTTCTCGTTACATAGCTGTTGAAGCTTCCAGGTGCTCATTACTGATAATGCCCTTTAAAAATGTATGTTTTTTATTATAAACTTGTTTGTCTGTGCAATTGCTTTGCGCAGTATTTGTATGTACATACATCAATGTAATTTTTTACTAAATATAAAAAAATAAAGTATTTCGACTAAGCTGTGATCTGTTACTGTTTATTTTTAAAACACGCCGAATACGAACAGGTCAGTAAATGTCTCCTAAATTATATTTTTAATACAATGTCAAATGTAAATATCATGAAAAGTTGCCATTCAATGACAGTTTGAGGCATTTTAAGGATAACAAGTATGTCAGGGTTTACATACATATTTGTTATAAATACTGTCGCCGCTATAGAATAACAATGTTTAATTTAAATAAAATATTATCAATATCAGATGCAACACTCGATTCACTGCATTTGAGAATATTAAAAATTACAAAATTTGACATTTGCCAGGTACAAAATAGCGTAATAAATGTAAAGGACTATCAAATGATACACTACATAACATTGCACGTTTCAGAATGTTTAAAACAATTTAATTTGACATTAGGAAATTTCAAAATGGCGTCATAAAGGTTTACGGGCTGTCATATACACTACACAAAATGGTATTGTTGATAGTGTATAGTATGTGTTTGTTTTTGTGTATGTTGGTGTGGCAATGGGGCGGTGGGACGGGCGGCGCAACCGTCCCGTGCCGGACGCGGTGTGGCTCGAGCAACACCGGCGCGCGCTGCCCTTCGTACTCAAACGGGAAAACGAACGGGGAGGCGCCGCCGCACCCAGACTGGTACGTACTGTGTAGTCCTTCTCATATACCAATACAACAAAGGATAGTCGTTGCCGGCCATCAAATCGGGAGATGAGCGGGAAGGAAAAAGAAAAGGAAGAGGAAAGTCGTATTGGACAACAGGCAATCTCACTCACCGATCGAAACGCGACAGCAACGCTGTCGCTTTACCTCGATTTCCCGTGAGACAGTGGTACCGCCCCGGAGGAGCTACTAACAACAGCGTGGCTCTACCACTTGTGTGAATAGTCAATACTTTTATAACCGGTAGAGCTTGCGGGAATCAATTTAGGACATATTCGATATTTTATGCAATATTACATTATTTATGCAATATTACAATAATTACGTAATAATATTAAATATCTGTTCAAGGTTAGTTCGATACCTATTTATCTATACTAGGTATCCTCCGAAAAATGACACATCAATTTGTACATTTTATCGATTTTACAATGGTAACTACTATGGGAAGTGTTAATTCATAGCAATCTTAAGTTGTTATAGGGGCCAGGCGTACAGGGCGATGGGGAAAAAGGATGCAAGCAATTAGTTAAATCGAAGAACTTTAAAAACATCGAATATTTAAAAAATATTAAATTTTATAATTTAACTCATATTGTATGTCTGTCTGCTCTGTATCTGCCCATATACGTCCCACTAAAGGACATGGACCTCCTCTACAATCGAGACCACGATTTAGAGGGATTAGGCCATATTGAGAGTTGAGTTTTCATTGTCAAACCCATTGACTACTTTAGTTTTAAGTTTGCTCAGTCTGTTAAAATATTTCGCGAAACCTTGAAAGTGGCGATCGGCAATGCTGCGACACGCTTATTTATTGTCATCTTAATCATAACGAAATTACGTATCAAAAATCATTTCCTCAATACATAAACAACATGAACACGAGTTTACAAATAGTTTTCAATATTTATTACGTGATATCAAGCGCACCAAGCGTAATCTTTTCTTTCACGAGTAATTGAAGTTATCTATAATCTGTTAGATACGAGAAACATGCGAACGGTTGCTAAGTTGACAATCCAGATTTTGGCCGAGTGACTTTTTCTATTATATGTTTTTATCATGTGAATAGGTTATCTCAACACAATGCGGTGGACAAAAAATGCCTTAGTTTGCTGATAGACGGGACAGACATCGACAAGATAATTTCACTTCAAAACAGGGAGGGCCTAACTGAGTCTACACCTAAATAAACCACGCCCAAAACGTTCCTTCCCGTCTTTAATTTTCTTTTGATCCCAATTACATCGTATGTAGGATCTCAAGAAAAAAACCCGGGGAAAGCCAATTATATTTTGTTGTGTTAGTTCTTTGTTTGAGATAGGCTCTTCTGGTTATTGTATATTTGTGACGTAAAACCTCATCTTGTTCTTTTCAATTTACCTATCGCATGAATCAGCGGACTTGTCAGTATAGCACTGCCTCACATAACCGACGTCAACGTGATATAATATTTCTTTGCTTTTTAGAGACGCTGCTGACGTTTCAATTGATCTATTTCATTTAAAGTCAATGACCTTTCCATGTGGACACACTCCTGCGTGTCCCGCAGTCGGCTACCGGCGCGGCGTATGCTTACCATAAATCCCTGGTTTATCATTCCGGCCAAAATATATGTTACTGTAAAACTCTAACAATACTAAATCTTAAGACGCACTACCTTATACCTAGTCAGGTCATAAATTCTGTCACATGTTTAATATAAAATAATTGAAACAAGTTTATTCATTATGTAACCATTTATATACCAAAATGAACTTAACAAAACATAGATTCTTATGACACTAAAGTTTATTCAAAATGACCTCCGTGATTTTGAATAAAGGCCTTCAATCTGCGCGGCCAGTCGTCTATCGCAGCACGAACGAGGTCCATGTCAATATCGGCGGCTGCCTTAATCAAGGATGTCTTGAATGACTCCAAATTGGGATGAGGCTTTGAGCACGCCTTTCTTCCAAGTGTTGCCATATCTTGTAATCTAACTGATTCAAATCTGTACTGGAGGAGGGCCAGTCTTCGTGCCGGATGAAGTCGATTTCACGCCCGCCAGCCAGTCTTGTGTGCTCTTCGCTCTATGAGCTGGCGCCGAATCTTGTTGGAATACCCAGTGCCTGTTATTGAACAAAGTATGAGAAACAGGTTCCACAAGGTTTAGGTCAGGACTGTATTTTGATACACAACTGCATTCGTTTTTACACCTTTCTCACAAAAATGTACCTCTGTTAAGCCCCAATAAGAAACTCCCAACCATACCATGAGCGAGGATGGAAAATTACCTCGTTGGACACGCGGATTACGGTTGCTCGCGTCTTCACTACTGTGTGCGTACACCTTATCATTTTGTTTGTTGTAGCTCTCTTCTACGGTAAAAAATTTTTCATCCGAAAAAAGAATTTCCCTATATTTTTTTCCCGCGTACCGCTTCAACAAAGCGCGGCATCTCTTCAGTCTCAGGTCCATTAGACGAGCATTCAAACGATGTCCTGTTTTTCTTCGATATGCCCGAAGCCCTAAGTCTTCATTTAACACCCTTTTCACCGTGGTTCTGCTTAACCCCATCTGAAGGGCCAACAGTTTCTGCTTACGTTTGGGATTTCTTTGAATTCGCGCCTTCACAGCTTTTATCACTGCTGGATAACAGACCGAGGGCGACCACTTCTTGACCTGTCATCTACACTAGAGTCTACTTTGTATCGTTTGATGGTACGATAAACGAATCTTTTGGTTATTTTCAAATTTTTCAGTATGTAAAAAATTTGAATTGGCGCGTAACCGCAACGATGCAACGCAATAACTGCAACACGGTCTTCTTTAAGCGTCCACTCCATATTTAAAAATGAGTAAAATTCTAAAAAGTATACATTTTTATTTTCATGAACAATTCGAAATTCGAATTCAATAAACTTTTTTGTGGCCAGTATTCTAAAAGAAAAGTTTTTACTGTGAGTCAATACTTATGACCTGACTGTGTAATGGTAAAAACGGGAAATATATGGATTGATTTAAAAGACACGTATTTACAATGCTAATTAATCTTGAGATCCATCCTCTTAACGATAAAAGTGGGTAATATTCTGAGGAATGGTATGAAGGAGGTGCGCTAATGTTGCAGATAAAGCTGGGCGAGGGCGTGGAGATCCGCGAGGAGCTGCTGCGCGGCGTGAAGTGGGGCGACTACCGCAAGGTGACGCGCGGGCTGGCGGCGGCGCTGTTCTCGCCCATCGAGCTGGCCACGTGCTCGGTGACGGGGCAGCGCTGGTCGCGCGCGGGCCAGGAGTCGCGCCCCACCAAGCCGCCGCTGGACCGCCGCCGCGTGCACGCGCTCATCTCCTACGTCAGCAGGCACTTCCCCGACGTCGAGGTCAGCCGCATCAAGCAGGTGCTCGCCTACAAGTGCAAGGAGAACTGCGCCGCACTGCGCATGCGCACCGCCAGGTGACACACCAACACGCCTCTACTTATACAATACTACTTTACGCCATTCATGCCTTCATTGAGTTAGGTAGATGTGCCCGTTTATACGTTGCTATTAGTTTTCGTATCTGAAACTATCACAAATATTTTTTTCTTCTTCTCACTAACGTTAGTAGCTTCTCAGGAGAAAGAGTAAAAAAAGGAGGAAAGGGCCCCAGGTTTTGTTTGGATACTTTCCCAGGATACTTTCTCAGTATCCCATGCCAAAGGCCTTCGCCTTCTGTTTTTAGAGGACAATGACATCTACCCAGTCTACAGCACAGTAAGGTGCAGTGTACAGGAAGGTGTCACTTTTAGAATTTAAATTTATAATATCTATTTGAAGAGGCAACTTGATTATTTCAAGAGAATAGTTACACGAAATAAATAATAACATGACTGCCTAGTACCGACCATGACGGTTGGAAAAGGGATTTAACAACAACTTGGACTATTACTGGGTGCACTAAGACAAACGTTTTCCCTATGAAAGTCACGTGTCAGGTTTACCTTGTGGCTTTAACTTCCTTTCCGATCAAGTCGTAGGTAGTTTAGTAAAGTATAAGTGTTTTTATGAATGAATGCTATATACAAACATTAGTCATCAATTTCTTGGTACTTATTATAATGTTGGGTGTTGTAGGAATCCAATATACGTCTTATGTTGGAATTGAATTTTTTCGTTTTATAGTTTACTAAGTGTATGTTTTGTATGTTATTAAAACCCTTTGTCTTATAGTAAAGACACTTTCAGGTGAGGGTTTGTTAATGCAGACGTAGCAAGCTTTTTGATATCACCAATGATATATTATCGTCTCTGTACGAATATAATAAATTCGTACCATAACAAGTCCATAACTTTTTAAGAACCTGCATGATTTTCGGCAGGTAATTTCCTGAACATTTAATTTAATTTTGATAAAAAGGAAAGGAAATTTTAGCGAAGCAGGAAAGAATAGGGATTGCTATAATTGTAGTTTAGAATTATGCCTCAAATATTTTAAAACCGACCTCATGCAAAACAGGCGAAATTGCTGTACGCCTTGTAATTTAACAGTGGAATTATTATGAAGTTTAGACAGGTTATTATTTCTTATGAAGAGATGTGACATAGCGTACACTATGCGTTGATAATGATGTTTTCAACACTTATCTGCAGACATGGAAAGAACACATCGCTTGAATGTCAGGCGCAGGTCACATTTACGAATTTTTCTAATTAAATATTTGCTTCACAATATGAATCAGAGGTTATCGCGCAATACCCATGTATGCCATGTTTATCACCATAAGTGGTCGGCAAAGTGATATGTAATGGTCTCAGAGTCGGTCGCGAACAATAAATAAGCGATATCGGTTGATTCATGTCTTTCTAAGGAGGTTACGCTATTTTGGGGATCATGTCATGGGGTTATTTATTTATTTATTTATTTATTTAAACTTTTTATACATGTTGTATAAAGGCGGACTTAATGCCTTGGGCATTCTCTACCAGTCAACCTTTGGGTGATGCAGAGATTATTATTATTTTATTTTATAAAAATAAACTGTTAGATAGCTCTTTATTCTGAATATCATAAAGAGTTTATTTATAAATTTTGTGAACTTGAAACATTTCTCGAGTTTTACCACGACTTTATTTGGAGCATATGTTTTGTTTTCGTTGGTTCATCAACCTGCACAAGGCCATCGTGGTACAATTAGGACAAAGCCTCTTTAAATCATGGAAGAGGTCCATGTATCAGTTGATATTCTCTCGTTGATTTTTGGGTTTTACCCATTGGGCTTTTATAATAATTTGGTAAGACAGCAATATGTTTGCTCTTGACCGCGAGTCCTGAGGCAGTAATACAATTTGAAGTAGGCTGTCGAACTGTTTCAGCGACTCCACCAACTACCTGCTGAGCGCGGCGGCGCGGCCCGACGACGCGCCCCCCTCCACCGCGCGACCCTCCTACCACAACTTGTGAGTGCTCACCCCTCACTACTCTTCCCTGTATGTTGTGCTGTGTGTGTATATGTGATGGATGTGTTGTTGCAGCGAGGCGAAGGGCGGCGGCGCGGCGGGCGGGGGCGGCGGCGCGGGCGCGAGCGGGGCGGAGTACCCGCGCGCGCCGCCCGAGGAGGCCGACGCAGAGCCGCAGTGATGCTCTCTCCGCGCCGCGTTGCATATCACTTTCGTAATCTTGTTATTTTTACCAAAAAAGAGAAAATCTAGAAGTGTACGTCGCCGGCCGCCCCCGGCGCGAATGGCGGATATTCATATTTATTTAGTGATATTTTTCTATTGGCTACTGATAAGATTTTATCTCGTTACGAGTGCGTCGGGACGCGGGCACCGTGCGCGCCCGAGCTCTAGCAATAATTTATCAGGTTCCTAAGACGTGTTTTGTAGTTAGGTTCTATTGCACGAATTTTCGCGAACACTGCCGCTTTGTTTCTATTGGGCGGCGGAACCGGCCGCCGCCCTCTCGGTTTTTGCGTTCAGACGACGAGAGTCGAGTTTTGTCGTTACGTTGAAATTTGTATATGAGGCATTTAAGTGCTGTACGAGGGACCGTTGCAATTGCAAAATAAATATATCAAGATGGCATAATTTTTAGAGCTAACGTAGAGATATTATAGTCATTTCGTTTTATAGGTGTAAATGATAAAGAATTTATTTTGGAGTGTCAGGTTTGGATAATGTAAAGTCTTTGGAGAGCTGTGATCGTGATGGATATAAAGCAGTCATATTTTTAAAATATACTTATAAGAGTTATTACGTAATGATACAGCGGGTCGGCGTCGCGCCGGCGCGGGAGTGGTGCGTAGTTAGTGCGAGCGGCGCCGCTGCACCACGTGACCACACTGCTGCCGCTCAGTCGCCGCCGCGGCGCGGGACGCGCGTGACGCGGCACATCTGCGCACAGATGTATTTATCATATCAAAAAAGCAATAACTATTATTTGATAAAGAACGATTTTTCATTTTTAAATACTATTTTAACCAAGTTGTTATAAATGTAGTTAGTAAATTGGATAAAAATTATTTGAGGAGTCCGGTGGTCATTTACAGCGTTCTTTTGAACAATTCTCGTAAATATAATAATTCACATTGAATACGTCATATCAACTAGTTATTTTTCACGGTTTACATATTGTACGCCTCGTACGAACAACGTGACCACGCAACGTCAGATCGTGCACACAGACCGGCCTTTGTGTTACCGCGGCCGTGGGACGGGGCCGAGGAGATGGGCGACAATAATCATAATATCATATCGATCATCGCTCATGAATCATCATACACATACATGCATCATGTATCGTGTTGTGCCGAACAAATTACTGTAACAGAAAATACTCATCGGTGTAATGGCCTTCTTTGCTAAGCAAGACTTCGATATTAAATTAGCTTTTAAATTTATTAGATTTTTTTGTACTTTTTGGTGTCGTACGTTAACACATGACTGTTCTCGAGACGAGGATGATGCGAGTGAAAGCAATATTTAGTCAATCAACTTTACCAATACTCAGAAGCTGAACGTAATTGTTAGTTCCTAGTCGACGTGTTACAAATCTACAAACTGCATGGGACATTGAGTTTGTGTTGGGTAGTTGTAACGTGTATTATTTAGAGGCTCGATAACTGTGGGGGCGCGGGGCGTGGGACGCTCGTTGCAGGTACATTGGCGCGTGGGGTCTGTGGCACTGGTCTGGTCGCACCGTACGTACGCTACGTACAGAGTAGTACACGTCGCACTTCCGTAGCAGTCAACTATAAGAGATTGGTGTACCTATGAATAAGATACAGTTACCAGAGTTAGGATATATAAGTAATCACTCAGTGCTACATAGTGAAATCTTACTGTTTTGTAATATTTTACGATGCCAATTGAATGTCTTAATGCTCAATTTTGCCAAATTTTACTTGCCGTTAATGCGTCTTTTCTATTATTTCGTGTTTAAAGTCGGATGATGCAAACATTCCCGTCACAAGTCGCCGTTAGACGCTCGAGGACTCGGAAACGAATGGGGAATGGGGAATGAACAGATTGCTCAATGTAAGAAATGTTTCTTTTGTAGCTCATAACACATTCGCATTGAACGTGAAACGTTTCGGCCCGAACAAAATTATATCATTAGAAACGTAAACGGAAATTTAATTGTAATTTAGAAATGATAAATTGAGAGTTAAATGAATTCGCAAGTATAAATACTTTGTGACGAATGCTCGAGATGCAATATGTTAATTTAGTGCCAAATGATAAGTTAACTTGTAGCAATATATTGTATCCTAAAGCTCTTGTGTAATTTCTCACGTAGTGTTAATGACCTATGAGGTTTCAAAGGTTTCTTTTACAAGACTATAATATATTTATACAGGGAAAGTGTTAGATATGTACTGTTGTTTGGATTTAAGAGTGTTGTTGAGGTATAATACTCATTGTGGCAGGGTGTAAAAATAAACATTACCTCCGGAGTACCGAGTACCTTCGTTCGTATATGATACGGATTCAATTTTGGCCGTCTTTTCTATCTTAGAATAGTTTTGATACGTACGAGTATATTCTGTGAAAGCGTTATTTATAAAGAACCAATAGCCAAAAGTGTAACCCACGGTACCTCCGCCTGCGACAGGGTAACGAGTAACCACGTTCAAAACGGAATGCTTCCTTTGCTGTCACATTATTTATTTTTACACTCTGTTCTATAAGCACTGAATGAGCAATGGAACAAGAGAATTTATTTACTCAAATAAGTTTTTTTATTAATTATTTACGATAATTTTTTTTACTAAATTTTAATATACATTATTTTGCATTTTATGATTGTAATGGCAGCTGTCCATGGAGCGGCGGGCGATGCGATCGCTCGTCGCGTTTAGGGTTTCATAAATAAATTAGAAACGATACATCGAACATGACACATTGGGCACAAAATATTGATAAAATGCTTAAGTTATCTTCGCTTGCTATTTGTATTATAATGGAAATCTAAATAACACTAATTGTTCCTGATTGTAGTGTCGGTTGAAGTGAGCCGTTGTGAAACCCTAATCGAGGAATAATCAAAGAGATACGGGCAGCTTGCAGACATCGTAGGCGGCGATCGTGTTGTCCGATCTCGTAGTACTAAGATCGCCATATTATGTAACCAAGTTGTGCATTTGCATCACCTAGTCCTGCCCGCGTCTGTTTGGGTGAACCTTACATTTTCACTGAGCGGATAAATTCTACCTATATATACATAATTGTAAATGTGTAAAGAGAACAACATCGATGCCACTGTGCTCTGAGAGGACACAGCGTTGTGCCAAAATTACGTGCTAGTCTTTAAAAGAAATGTTGTTATCATTTTCAGATTTTATTTAGTCCAGAATGTGTTTGTTCCTGTGCTGTGAAATATTATCTAACAAACCAACACTTGACTTGAGGTGATGGTGCGACCGCGTGTGACGTCACGCGGTCGATTGTGATGGCTTACGCGACGGTGGTTGGAATATTGTAACATTTATTAGGCTATTCTTATTTATACCAAACATATCTGTTAGGTAAATACTATTATTTTAAGTGAATCAAAATTATGTATGTGATCATTAAATTTTTCTATTGAAGCTGCATGATAGTTTACACTTGTGTAGCATAGTTTTAAAATTTTCCATATCACATCGGTGTGTTGCGCTTGATTGACAGCTGCGAGCGAGAAGCAAAAGACTGAAGCATTAAAAGACTTTGTGGTCTGATCTCATGCCGTAATGCCCATTTTGTTTTAAAGCGTGTGACTAATGCAACGAATGATTTGTTCACAATTCAGAATGTACATATCAAACTTATATACATAGGTGAAAGAGCGCAGGCTAATACTCGTTATAATGTTAAATATATTAGCCTTAGAAATGTTAATTCAAGAATTTGCTGCACGAGTAGCCGCCGTTGTCAATCAGCCGCGCGGATGTGTGTTTGTTGAAGGAGTCATTAATTATTGTCTTGCATAACGAAGAGCTGTGTTGGTTTGTTACAATGTCTATAGTATTTATAAAATGCACATAATAATTTAGCTTTGAGCTCGTGCAATATTATTCCAAATTGTTTATACATAAAACTGTTATAATTATTTCTAAATTGTTATATAAATATTTTTATAAACATAAAAGACAAAGGCAACTTAAATAATATTTTTGTTGTGCATTTATTATGAAATTTTATCGAATACTGAACCACAAACTCATTGTGGACTGTAACGTCTGCACCTGTGAAAACTGTTAATTAGGTACAGTAGATGGTTTTTATGTATTGCTAATATTGTGAGTCAATTCTAGTAATGTTAATGTTCCCTTTTTATTTAGAATAATTTTACTTTTATTACAAATTAATATCGTAAGATTGCTCAACAGAGATGCAATGCTAACTGCAATATAGATGGAATTATTTGTCCTTTTTATATGATTTATTTATCTGATGTATCAGTTTATTCATTTGTGAGTTACGGCAGCGCATGTTAGTCTTATGTTACGATTAAGAGAGGCCAAATGTTGACTTGCTTATGTGAGACTGTTTTGCCAAGAATCAGAAAGTATATTACCTACATTGTTTTAAAATAAATGCTTTTATATAAAAATATTGTGGTTTTCTATTGCTTACTAAAGATGTCACAAAAATAATCCCTAAAGCGGTCATAAATATCCTAAAAATAAATATACAAACTAAAAACATTATTATTTTTTGTAGATGTCAATGTTTATTTTACTTGTTAATGATTTTTTCAGTTTCCTTTTTTGATACACTGGGCAGTAAACTTCACACTTCTAGAGGAAAGTCTGAGTACAGTATTAAGGTTTAAAAACAAGAGCTTTACACTGCTGTACAAAAAAATGAGTGTTATTACTTTTTTAAATATATTTTTTGCCTTAGATATTGAGGTATAAAAGAGACTCTAAAGACTTATTGAATGAGGGTATTGACGTTCAGTGTTTGATTCTCGACCAAAGCGTTTTATGTTGTATTTTATTGTCCTTGAAAGACCCCAAAGAGTAGAGTAACTACAATGGGGAAAGACCCGCGGGGGCGACATTCGCGCGCAGAACCCCGCCCCTTTCTTTTGTGTAGTTCGCATAGCTTGGCATACACCACGCTGCGGTATGCGCGGGAGTGTGCTCAGGTCATTGACACGTGCAGTGACATACATAATGGCACATGGGCGCCTATCGCACATTTTTCTGTTATTTATTGATGTGCATTGGCCATCATATTTTTATTAATTATATAAAAACTGAATTGCATGTAGGAATTTTTTAATTTAATATTCATTTACTGTTCACATAAACGGTATCTAACGTAACATTTCGTTTCCAACCGTAATTAACTTGGAAGTAGTACATCACTATTAAAGTTGTGTTCCGATGTACTCAATGTCATGTTATTTAACATTGCATAAGCGACCTAAAAAAATAAAAAGATGAGACAAGCTATCACCGCTCTCGCTCATACATCTGTGTTTGCTTTCGTTCTCATGAAAATTAAATAAATAATTTCGCTTGCATTTTTACAATATTCCCAATTCGTTCTATATTATTAGTTATCATAATTGTTATTTGTTTTATGAATTTAATTTCCTATTGGTCCAGTATTAGATGGCGTTTCCCCAGCCCAACGCACAAAGAGGTTAATTTCTTTCTTTATTCCTTTATTTTCTCAAATACCCAAGTAATACTATATGTATAATTCTAGAGTTGACAAATAGAAAAATATTGGAAGAACTGCAACTGAAGAAACAGATGCTTTTGAAGCAGGGCGCCGTTGCTCCTCTGACTGCTACCTCGATATCTCTCACTCAGCCTAGTCCAGTCAGCCAGCTTCCTATGTGTTCTATTCCACCGGTTTCTGCTACTGCCGTACGTATACAAGTTCTTACCTCTTACTGTTTCTAATTGAGATAGTTAATTATTTCATGTTTAATATAAAGTATTAAGCATAGCATATGCAAAATTACCTGTAAACAGTTGAGTAAATTAAGTAGCCAGTTTTTAGTATTGTCTGGATTACTCTACATGTTAATTAATTTTTCAAGCTGTTTTATAAATTCTTTTTCCTGTTAATAGGGTTTCCCTCAACTACCTGAAGCTAACATAGTAAACACAAGTCACCGAGCAGCCCTTCAGCACGCGAACGCCACGTCCTGTGGGTACTTTGTCTCGCAGGACTCATCATTTGGAAATCAAATACTGCCAGTACTACCTCGCTTTGACAGTAAATGAAAATGGGTGCTGTGATGAAACTTAAAGCCTTCCAGGGCCACCTACAGGAAGTGAATGGGTTTGAGAAGCCTAAGATTGTGTATGAACAGTATGAGACCCCAGCACATATTGCTGCAGTTGCCCTTTATACCATACAGGTGGGGTACACATTTTTCTTAGTACTTACTTACTTCGATATAAGTAGTATCTTGAATAACTTTCTGAGGAAACATAGATGTGGTGGAATTTATAGTGAAGCTAAAATATTTGCTGATTTCTTTGAGTTGCAACATGACACCATGCAGTTTAATAGTTAATTTAATTAATATGAAACAAGGATTAGTTGTTGTTCAATAACCTATGTAGATTTGGATTTATGTTGAAATTTCAATAGATTTTTAATGATATGAATTTCAATTTATGTTTAAAATTATTTATTCTCTTTAATCACATTGACTGTAGCTAAAAAACCCATGGCCCCCCTTTTTAAATAAATCACAATTATAGACTCAACATGGTGACATAGAAGAAAAGTTAGTATTAGATGCTGGCTGTGGTCCTGGTATACTGGGCATTGGGGCAGCTATCCTGGGTGCTGGCAGTGTCACAGCAGTGGACATAGACGAAGACGCACTGGAGATCCTCCACAACAACATTATAGACATGGACATCACCAATATTGATGCCATACAGTGTGACTTTCTCAACAGAGAAACTTGCAGGTACATAAAATCTATTTAGTGTAATATGGTGTTCAAATGGGATGTTAAATGGCTGCATTATTTGAAGAGTGTTGTTTTAGATAATTTATTTATGATGTCAGTAATATTGTTGACTAGAGACTGCCTCGGTGGCGTAGTTGTATTACGGTATGGTTACAAAGCTGAGGTCTCGGGTTCGAATCCCGGGGCGGGCGAAGTGATATTGGATTTTTCTATTCATTATCAGCCCGGAGTCAGGAATTTGTGCCCGATATGGCGATAGGCTCGCCCCCTATCACATCATGGGACGAAACATACAAGGCGAAATGTGGGTGTCCTGGTGACGCCTCTGCCTACCCCTTCGGGGATAAAGGCGTGAGTTTATGTATGTATGTATGTAGTAATATTGTTGATGTTGTGAATATACAATTTTATTTTGTTGCCTCTTTGGTCTAGGGATATTGTACATAGACTGCAAAATTTTCACATATTGTTGTACATCCAATTCCTATATGCATTAAGATCATAATGAGGGTTTTTTCATTATTGTACAGATTGTTAAACCAAAAATTGTTTGTTTTCAGGTGGGAGAACTATTTTGACACAGTACTAATGAACCCTCCTTTTGGCACTAAAAACAATGTGGGCATGGACATGAAATTTCTCCAGATGGGCTTACACTGCAGCAGTGCCGCCGTTTACTCCCTGCACAAGTCTTCTACAAGGTTAGGTATATTCTTTATTGTAAATAACTATAAGTTATTATGTGTATCACATTTGCCCACATTATGAGATATTATAAAGCTTTGCTTCTGCATGTTACCTATCGTCAACCATGTCATTTATGATGAATTTCTTTTTTCCACACAGGTCGCATATAGAAAAGAAAGTGAAAGAATGGGGCGTAAAAGGCAGTGTGATAGCCGAGTTGCGGTACGACTTGCCGGCGACTTACAAATTCCATCGAAAACAATCCTTAGATATTGCAGTTGATCTGTGGCGAATACATCATCCACATACGTAGCAATGAATTCATTATTTATTTTATACATGAAAATGAACTTAAAATGATATACAAAAATTATACATAATATGTAAGTAACAACAATTTTGAAAGTTGTAAATTAAAATCTGTAATATATAATATGTTTTATTTTCTCTTCAGTCTTAAGGTTTACATTGGTAGCATATACATGTTCAGCTTAGCTTGCTATTGTAATATAATGTTGGTTACTCGTCGCCGAATTTGATGTTCTGCGCGAGTTTGATGGTGCCGGAATAGTTGATGGTGACGGTGGAGCGGCGCATGTAGTGCTTCCAGGAGTCGGAGCCGCACTCGCGGCCGCCGCCCGTGGCCTTCTCGCCGCCGAAAGCGCCGCCCACCTCCGCGCCGTTGGTGGGGATGTTCACGTTTACGATGCCGCAGTCTGATCCGTGCGGGCCGATCCACTGCGCGAGCAAAATTAAAGTATTGTAATTAAAAGATATTATAATAGTTAAGATAGTTATGATGCAAATGAAATTATTTGAAGAAATCTTAATATCATGGATTTTCTCAGAGATATAATTTTTATTAAGGTATCTTTAGAACAATAAACAAATACCTATCGTAGGTATGACACCCTTCCATCTCAGAAGGTGGAATTGGTATTATTAGAGAATTTCCAAGCAGTAGATTCGCTGACTTGTTTATTGAGCTTATGCACACCATATCTCATAATTGAAATCCTAATGTAAACATAGTAATCATAATGAATATTATGCCTAAATTCATGATAAATGTTTTCTTTACCTTGAATATATCTCCCAAGTTCTCAGTGAAGAGACTAGAAGACAGTCCCTGGTCGACTTCGTTATTGTACTGGATGCCGGTGTCGAGGTCCGGGATCTCGATGCAGTACACGATGGGCGCGAAGCACTCGGTCTTTACGAGCGGGGAGTCGTGCGGCAGCCCCGTCACTATGGTCGGCTCCACGAAGTACCCTTCGCGCTCTATCTCCTGCACAAATGCATGTTGCATTGTAAATAATGTGTACTGGTTGAACAAACAATATTTTGGAACAAATTATGTATTGTGTATCGATTATGTCTAAGCTCACGCCCGTACAGGCAAGGGCTGGTCAGAGGTGCTACTGGTGCATTTTAAATTAAAATGTGTATTTTAGACACCTTTATTTAGTACATATCTATTGGCACATAAATAAAGGGGGAATTAAATCCTACCTTAATTTTAGTGTCGTTGTTTTAAGTTGTGAAATATTTAATTCCATTTTAATCCTTTCTTACTACCTACCTATGGAGTAAGTATGTATATCATAAAAATAATAGTATACATATAATTTACAAGTAGAACAAACCTTTCCTCCGAATTCGATTTTCCCTCCATGTTTGACAATTTCGGCGACCGTCTTCTTGTACGCTTCGACGGCAGCAGGCGTGTGGAGAGGGCCGATCAAACTCTCTGCCAACAACGGGTCGCCGATCTTGCTGACTACCCCGGCGTACGCTTTCTTAAGTCGCTCTACCACTTCACTATATACCTAAAAGAATAATAACTTAAACGAGTGCAAAACAGTAGAGTTTGCTTTGGTTGAAAATGATCAATGATGCCAATTACTGGGCGTTTGTGTGATTTTTATTTAGCTGTCCGCAAAATTAAATAAAAATTCAAATGACTCAATTTTATATGTTGTAGAGACTCTTGGAGTCGGATTTGTTTTGCATTTGAGACTATTTGATGCAGGCCGTTTTTACATCGTTGAACGGGAATTATGCTTCACAGTGGTCATACTATGGCCGCTGATTGTTACCTTCTTGTGTATCAACAGTCTTCTGGTGGTAGTGCATCGTTGTCCCGCGGTCCCCGCGCAGGCGAACAGCGCTGCAGACAACAGCAGGTCGAGGTTCGCGTCGGCGTTCACTATGATAGCGTTGTTTCCTCCCAGTTCCAGCAGATGGCGGCCGAAGCGTTTTTGTACTTCCACTCCTACCTGAAAACGATTGATAAAGGATGTTTTGTTGCAAAATTCTAATTTCTGTAACTTTTGTACAAAACCCTATGGCTTAAATACACCTAACTTTTATTTAATTTCTTCACATTGGATATACCTGTTGGCCTACAGCAGTACTGCCAGTAAAAGACACGAGTTTCATCCTCTCATCTTTGACGAGGTGTTGGCCGATGTCTTTCCCGCCAACACACAGGGAGGCGATGGCGCCAGGAATGTTGTTCTTCTGGAGCACACTCTCCACGATTTTGGTCACAGCAACAGCGGTGAGAGGAGTTGTGTCTGAGGGTTTCCACACACTGACGTCTCCGCATACCTGAAAATAATAAATCTATTAAATAACTTGACATAACTGGTTTCGAACTTCCAGCAGGACGATGAGACTCTTAGGGAGGATATGTTTAGCAGTGTATTTTAATGTGATAAGCATACATAATGTATCTGTAAATACTATTTACATTACATAAACTCCATATACCATTATGTATACTCCTTCGGGAGAGCTGCTACGCAAATGTTGGCGATTTTTTAAAACTTGGTGGTACTGTTATTTCAAAAGGCAATTGTTGTTTTATTAACAACGTAACTTTGTTGTCTTGAAAATTCAGAACCAAATAAATTCAGTATATTAGTAGATAGTACACCTTAAGGGTGTCCACCCATTAGCAATATAGGGCAATAGCCAAAAAATGCCGAAAAACGATACTCTAAAAGATTTTATTCTGGTTCATTTAAACAGTTTGCTTTTTGGGAACAGCAAAATAACAAAATTAGTAAAGAACTAACTTTCTTGTAAGATAGTTACAAAATAATTGTGAATTCCAAATATATGTTCATCCATGCAATAATAATGTTTTTATTTCATAATTATCTGATAAGAATGAAAACGATCGAGCTTACCTATCGTGGGGGCAAGACGTAATAAGATTATTTAGTAAATATCTAGAAATAGATAAGCATGTATATTTAGGTTACATTTACATTATGTTTACGTCTACATATTTGTTGCTAACATTACAAAATAAATGATTGCGTAGATAAACAACAAATAAAGGAAATAACGAAATTCATTTGAGTATAATAAGTGCAGTTTTTATGCCATAATCCCAACAAGGTCATAAAATATTTCAGTGTAATAATTAAACAAATAAATAACCCAACAGATTCATAGATCTTCCTGACCCCATACCAACATACAAGTCCTGAGTCGGAGGTATCAAAAACTAACGAGCGAGCTTTTGGTCTCCCGAACATTTGTCTCGGTGCGGGGATTGAACCCGCCGTCCCTTGTTGTATAACTGGCGTCTAACCAACTGCACCACAGAGGGTGTCAAAGTTAAAAGGTATTAATATCAATCTTGAAAATTATTATTTACAATTTACCTAAATTAGGTAGGTATAAATTAACACATTTCATATAAATTGAAATGATGGAAGTTGAAAAATAGCATACCATTGCAATAGCGCTGTTCCATCCAAACACAGCGACAGGGAAGTTGAAAGCAGTGATGATGCCAACCGCTCCGAGTGGATTCCACTTCTCAATGAGCACGTGACCAGGTCGCTCCGATGGCAGGATGGTGCCAGGCAGCGTACGAGACAGTCCTAATGCCAAGTCGCAAACGTGGATGTACTCGACCACTTCGCCAATGGCTTCGGGAAGAATTTTACCTGTAAAATGATTAATGAACGTGTTAATAAATAATATCAGTGCCTAGTTATTCCGTCGCCCTCTCCTGAGAACGCGTCTCCTCTACAATAGAAGAATATAATTAGAGTAAGCAGGTACATTGAAACTTGTTAGGCCAGCAAAACCGGCATACTCCTTTAGACATCCCCCGAGGCAATCTTAACAGCTTTCTTTTAGACAAAAAAGGGTAAATTTAAACTTACCCATTTCTAAAGATACCAGTTGTCCCAAAGGCTGTAATTTTTCCCTCAGCGCATCTCCAATTTGTCGTACAATTTCGCCTCGCGCCGGTGCAGGCATTTCTGCCCACGTGTGCCAAGCCTCCTGGGCGGCCGTCGCGCACGCTTCATAGTCTGAAGGACTGGCCGCTTGCACCTCTGCTATGATTTTACCATTCGCTGGACTATACGATTGGATTACCTACAGGACATTCAAAATGTTTTAAAATCGAAGCTCATAATGCAAGTATCGTAGTGCCGTGCTAAGCCAAACGGATCTACTTATGTATGTCTAAATATTAGAAATTCCGTTTTTTTTTGCTTGGGTTATTTGTAATAGTAGAGAATTCAGAATACATGTATTTTTTACATAAATAACTGAACCCTGTATCAACGTACATATAAAATTGGTAATTGGGGATCTAAATCCTATTTAGATTATTTTTTCTATCTTCTACCAAAGAACAGATGCAGGATGCAGTAAAACATTGAGAAATCTTAAAAGTAAATACTGTTTTCTGATTTGTTGCGTAATCTGAAGCAGGTTTTCAAGACCGATATGAGCAAGTAGGTAAATGACCCCGTCTGAACCCGATTGTATGAAAATTTATCAAATAATTGCGAGTTGATAAGACAAATCATACTTGTATAATATATGTGAGCGACTTCTATTGTAATAAGATAATACTCGTCATTATAAACAATGGTTAATAACGTTAATATTTGTTTATTGACAAGATAAGTACCTATTTTTTAATAATTGAAACTTTCTACTCCGAATACATTGGACATTGTTTAAATTACGTTTATTAAATATCATAAGTTTTTAGATATACATATTAATGAACATTGTTATTTGTTTATTTATTATTACGAGACTAGAATATAACGAACTACTTGTTCACTTATTGTTCTGGTAACTATGTTAAGGATATGTAGATATGAGATATCTATTGCTATTACGAGTTGTTATTGTGTTCGCAAGACCATAGTAAATATTTAACTGCAAATATTTATTCACACATAGAGTACGAACATCGGTTATATACGTAATTATATGAATACTATATAAGCCATTGTTATTTTAAAACAAATGGTTTTTCTTACCTGACCATTGGCCTCCCATTTTCCATTAAAAACACCAACATTTTTCTCTTTCAATCCTAATTCTTTTAGAAACGCATATTTCGGATCCCCAATGAGGAAGGCTGTAGACGCGTTGCGAGCCATTGGCACTCTAATGTATCGAAGGGACAACACAGTTCTACACAACACACCGCTCATCTGTGCAATTTGTATTGAGGCTTACAATAAAATACTGTGTAAATGAAACAAACATGTAGTTTTATCTTATTTGTGACAATTAAAGGCACTGAACGCTTCTTATCATCGCGATAGCGGGAACAGTTGCTAGGTCAATTGTATAAATCTTTTGTTTGTTTGCTCATTGGTACATTGATTACATATGAAAATATTAATTTATTTCATTGAATGTAGTCGCGTTTGATTAAGAGTTCCACGTCGGTAATGTAAACTATTTTTTCCTACAACTCACAACGTAATCCAGAGTCAATAGCTTATTTAGCATTAGCAATAAAGATTACCCATAGCTCATTATTATGCTATGAGATCCTAGTGTCCTGTCTGTATTTTTGTATGATAAGTCAAACGGCCCGATGCTGATTGAATGCGGCATTGCTATAGTCCTTCCGTACATCTATTTCCGGACGTCTTTTCTAAAATAATTTGAAAATATTTCTTTGACAACAACCATTTCTTTTAGGATTTACGTTAGTACATTCAATCATATAGGATTTCCATATCTAAAGCTACTAAAAATGTTGCAGGATACCTATGTAATAAAACTTCCAACTTATCACATAAATAAATACTATAATAATTAAACTATACGTCACATTATGGAACAAAAACTTTTGTCGTCTTCTATTTTCCCTTCTTTTATTTCCTGTGCTTTGACTGCTAAGTATGTGTTTTCGTCTCTCTTGGCCATCCATTCGGGAAGTGGTTTTTCCCAGTCCTCAGGGGGCGAGTCCCGTTGCTTCCAAGTATCGTTTCTATAGTGTGCCCTTAATCTTGCTAACCGTCGCTCTCGTTCACTGCTGATTAGTGCTTCCTAAAATAAAAACAAAATAGATAGTGCAGGACTGGTTGATTACGGACAGCCGCCTGCCAAGAGTGGTGGTTATAGACGATAAAACATCCAAAATGGAGAGATCCTTGGGGAGATCTCAGTCCAGTATTTCCTTTGTTTTGCAGACTTCCTATGGCTGAAGAGACAGAGGGGGGAGCGGAGGAGGGAGGGAGGGAGGGAGAGAGGGAGAGAGGGGGAGAGAGAGAGAGAGAGAGAACGAGTGCGATAGAGATTGTACATTGCCCCCAAGTAGCAACCAGGACACCTAAGTTTCGGCCTTGTATTTCCGACCCACGATGTGATAGGGGGCGAGTCTATCATCATATCAAGCACACATTCCTGACTCCGGGCAGATAATGAATAGAAAAATCCAATATCACTTTGCCTGACCCGGGATTCGAACCTGAGAAGAGCTTCGGAATCATACCGCACTACAACTGCACCTGCACTAAGGCAGTCAATACTGTCAAAATAATCAGTCATGTTTATCAAAGTGCAAGATGACTTTGCTAGTAACATACACTATATGTTCACACAAATAGAAACACAATGATCATCATAGTAGCAAAATGGTATATACATATATATGTATATACGTCCCACTGCAGGGCACGGGCCTACTCTACAATCGAAAGAATCGATTGAGAGTGGTTAGGCCGTATAGTCCACCACGCTGGCCTAGTGCGGGTTGGCGGACTTACATACCGTAGAAATTCTTTTAAATCGCTACGGTATGCAGGTTTCCTCACGATGTTTTCCTTCACCGTTAAAGTGCGTGGTGATTGACTATCAATACACACATAACTCCGAAAAGTCAGAGGTGTGCCCTGGGATTTGAACCCGCGATCACCGTGATCATGTAGGCAGCCGCGTCTGGTCCGTTACCAACAGGCCACCACGCACTTTTAACGCAAAATGGTAACCACTGTCTATTATGAACAATATGTTCATATGTAATTACTATTCACAAATATTTCAAGTACCCACCGCAGCTTTTGTATCCCGTGAACTCTCCCATTTACAGCAGTTATTATAGTCCTTCTTCCACTGGTTGCAGTCCAATGTTTCACCAAATATAAAATATTGGTGGAACCTTCCTCTGAAGCTGGTGCACTCTTTGTACTCATCCTTGTATAGCTCACATTCTCTTATCTAAAAAGTAACAATATTTTAGATAATAATAATCTTTCTTTTTTCATTTTCTGTTTTTTCTTGTTACTAATCTTCAGAATAAATGACTATTAAGTTTAGATTAAAAATGGATGCAAATATTATATTCTGATGGCCAAATCAATTGATATTTCAAATTAATTTAAATCTTGCAGCATATGATTTTTGTAAATGAAAGTTGTTTATTTACTTCCACCTGCTCTCTACCAATTTCCATAACTTATATTTTATTTTATGATGACCTCTTTGGTCATTTAGCTTCACAGCTTACATACTCTGTGAAGGTTATCTCACTATAAGTTAGTGCTCAGACCTTTGTATATTGGCCATTAAGGTTCACCTTGGGCAGATGAGTTAAGTTAAAATCCGATAAATAATGATTGCAACCTCTTATTGCCCACAACGCATAACACACACATATAACCCGTCGGAAATATCTGTGAACCTAACTGGAATGTGGTGCACATTTCATTTTTTTGTGTTCCCCTATCTACATTAAAAATGTTTTGAGATGGATACAAATTCTATTTTTTATTTGTTTTCCTATTTTAATTCAATTTGTTTAACCTATATTTTGAATTTACTGAACCTATGTTCCAATGACGTTAATTATTCAGGTCTACAGATATTTCCGACGGGTAATACATCATGCCTTTTCCCCAGATGGTTTAGACTAAGGTGCTACTATGTTTTGCCTTATGTGTTCCGCCCACAAAGTGATCACCATATTAGGGGCAAAGTCCTGACTCCGGGATGATCATGGATAGAAAAAATCCCATTACCCATAGGACTGGTGGAATATATTGACTTAGAAAAATAACTAGTACATATACCAACCAGCCATGTGTCTTCCGGCTCTTTCTGCGATTGATCACTTTCACTATCTTGTACATTTTCATTATTATTCACCTCTTTCGTATTTTCGTTATTATTATTTTCTGACATGGTTTTGTGTCATAAACCGCGAAAATTCTGATTTTACATTCAATAGGACATAACCTAAAATAGTACCTTACATAACAGTGAAGTTAAGTCGTTTGTACGATTAATTTATTTGTTTTGGTATATAGTATGGCTAATTAATTACATTACTATTGAGTAATATTTATACATTTGAATTTTAAGCCTATATTATTATACAATATTCACAAAACAAGCGCTGACTTTTGACAATCAGCTGACTGATATTGGCATGATTTTTTTGTGACATTTAGCAAAGAAATAAGATAAAGAAGCCCTCGGCCCTCGGGCCTCTCGTGTCTCTCTATGCGTATATAAAGGAATTATTGATTATGAAAAATAAATCTAGAATTTAAACAACCAAAGATCAATAAACATCATAATAAATTATAAAAAAGACCTTGCATTTAAATTCGCCAGATATTACTCGATGCATACAATAAAGAATGATTAATTCATTAACTGAGAGATAATTTTGTGTATTAGGTACATTTTAATGCAGAGCTTTTCATGTTTTTTAGAAATTTACGTTTTATTAATCTAGTTCTGTTGGCGTTTGTCAGTTTCTCACCTGTCAGCTCACAGCTGTCATCATAGTGCAAAAAATAATGTGAATTGTGAAAATCGTAAAGCGAACAAAGATTGTTGTATTTTGTTCATAACTGTGCATAAAATTTTCTATTTCGCCTTAATATTTATGGACAAAAAAAACTTCATTTACATGCAGCTTTGTTGATAAACAGTAATAAATTCTTTATTATGCAAGGCAAAATATTGTTATTTGGACTTTAAATGTGTTGTTCGTTGACCTTTGTACATTGTACTAGAAAAACCTGGAATTGTGGATCGTGAGGGCACCATAAACGGTTTTAAATAGAGACCGAACAACAATGTCTCTAAACAAACTTGTTGGGGGCGATTGCGGTGGCAATAATGCCCTTGTTCAACTATCTAAAATTGTAAGTCGAGATGCGGCGTTACCACAACAACATTCACAAGCGGACAGGTTCGTCAACGAATTTATGACGCAAAATCCGCAAGCAGCACAAACTTTTAATATGAATGCATTGCTTGGCAATTTGCCTTCATCAGAACAAAAAAATACTGTACCTGCTCCACAGATATCTCAAGTTCCTAGTGTTAGTTTGCAAACCAACAGACAATGGGGTGCAGGCCCATCTACATCCTACATTCCTTCACACCCTATGATGGCACCATTTTTTATGCCTCAACAGTCTTTACTCAGGCCGCAGACATCATCACATGTTCAGATAAAATATGTTAATGAATCAGATGTTACAACAAATGATAATGTCAGAGAAAAAGCTCAAGAATATGTTAACTCTGTAAAAGATGATGATGAACTGGCATACAATCAATTCATGTCCTTTATGAAAAAAATCAGTGCAGGTGAATTAAACTTAGGGGAGGCTACTGAAGGAACTCAAAAGAAACTTAGTAAAGATGAGATATTGACTGAGATGGCAGAAAAATATAAAGAAGAGTGGGACAAATTGAGTGATGTGACTGACTACTGGAGTTCTGAAGTTGCCAATGGTATTCCTAAAGAATACACTTTTACAGAAGGAAATATTATGTTGGAAAATAAAAGTGCATTAGAAATAGGAAAAGAAAAATTAAAAATGGGAGATATTCCTGGAGCATCTTTATGTTTTGAAGCTGCTTGCCAACAACAACCAGACTCCGCTGAAGCGTGGTTCCTCTTGGGAACCACACAAGCTGAAAATGAGCAGGACCCTTTAGCAATTGCAGCACTGAAAAAATCTTTAGAAATTGATCCAAGGCAATTAGAAGCATACATTACATTAGCTGCTGCATATACAAATGAAAACTTACCAAAGTATGCATTCATTTCTTTATTAGATTGGTTAAAAGCCAGTCCCAAGTATAGTGATTTGATGCCCCAAGATGTGGATCCTAAAAAGCTAGATTTAAAAGAACTAGAAAGTCATGTTAAGTCTTTGTATATGAGAGCAGTGCAATTACAGCCTACAGAAGTAGATCCAGATGTTCAAAATTCTCTAGGTGTAGTTTTCAATATAAGTCAGGAATATGACAAAGCAGTTGACTGTTTCAAGACAGCATTGATGGTGTCATCTAATAATGCTAAACTGTGGAACAGACTAGGTGCTACGTTAGCTAACAGTGACAGATCAGAAGAAGCAGTAGAAGCTTATCATGAAGCTCTTAATTTAGAACCTGGGTTTATTAGAGCCCGATACAATGTTGGAATCACTTGTATGAATTTAGGTGCTCACAGACAAGCAGCAGAACATTTCCTAGTAGCATTGAATCAGCAATATAAAGCCAAAAATATGTTCCCAGATGCAACAACCACTGACACTAGCTCATCAACAATATGGACAACACTGAGAATGGTCTGCTCCTTCATGGGTGAACATGATGTTGCAAAACTGGTTGACGAAAGAAACTTGACTGAACTAAACAAGTTTTTTGAAATAGAATAAGACTTGTTTTGCCTATTGGAATAAATTTCAGGGATATCTAATGTAATATAATTGGTGTTTGTAGAAATTATTTTAATAATTATTATATTAAGTAATAAAGGAAAGGTAATATGCAACAAGTTTAATTTTTAATAAAACATATTTTTTAACTGTTAATGTTTTATTACCTATCATTTTTTAATGTGTAAAAAACTGCATTTATTGTCTGCCAAGGGACATCCTTGTGGGTGATTACTATAAAACCAACAAGGTCTCCTTTTAATTTTTATACTGGATTTTTTTTTTGTAGAATTGCACAATTCATCAATATTTTTAGGGTATCTCAATTGCACCTTTCCTTGTTGTACTTGAAAAATGTGGTGATGGTTTTTCATAAGTGTTTGTAGCCCTCCACATTCAGATTTTAGAAGTTTTAACTGATTTTGCGGTATCAATTGCACTAACTCATTTATTTCTACCACTTTTCCCAACGACCATTCACTCTCAAGATCTGAAGAACATTTATCTACCAAGTATTTTGTAATAGTAGCAACAATAGATTCAATTAGATTTTTGTCTATTTGAGTGCAATTTCTTACTTTTTCCACTGATTCTCTTGGTTTAAAATCTTGTATCCACATAGAATTATTACCCTCTTGGCTTAGAACTGAATCTCTTTTTATAATACCTGTAACTCTTTCAGTGTATTCATCATATTGATATGGTTTATAACTCCTGCCTTTGCTTACAATACATATTCTTTTTGTGCTTGGGATTTTAAGTCTATCCAAAAATGTTACAAATCCACACTCTTCACAAATCTGTTTGATGTATTCTAGGTATTCAGTATATTGGCTTTTACTTGAATTCTTTCTCTGATACTTTGTGCCATCAAAGTTAAAAGAACAGCATGGAAGCACAAAGAAATTGCACTTGTATGAACTCTTTGAGGCTATGACTGGTATCCATGGTGTCAATTCATCTGAATGATTTCCAATAATCCAGTCAGCATCAGCATGCAAGGATAATTCAGATGGAGTTATTAACTTCTCCTAAAAACAAACATTTGTATTCAAAATACTTCTATAATCTAGAAAATCATAAATGAAAAAAAAAAACATGGGAAATCGTTTTTTTCTATGAGATAAATAAAATTATATTTCTTGTTAATAAAAGTTTATAAAAGTGTAAATGTTAGTAGAATTTATTTCATTCAAGTACATATGTAACTGACAATAAACTTATGTCGTAACATGGTATTATCAGATTACACTGATAACACAGTTGCACATTTATTATGATAAAACACTCTAAAATCCATTAATGTCATGATTAGATCAACAAATAAAATCATAAATATACCCAACAATCACATACATATTTGATGTATAGTTTTCCTGCTGTGGGTATAGATGTACCTAGTATAGGGCATAAACCTTCATAGCTAAAAAGTGGCATCTAGAAGGAATTTTACATCTGGAAGTATCAAATATTTGAGAAATAAATAAATCACTCATATGAGTGGAAACTTACTTCTAATTTGACAGAGCTAGGATACATATCCCAAATATGCCTTTTTCTTATATCTATCCCCAATCCATTGTGTCCTTCTTGTGATAAAATGTAAACTAATAAACCGTTGCCACATCCAAGATCAACAAATGTCTGCTTTTTTGTCTCACCGTACTCATCCTCCCATAGAAGTAGTAAATATGTGGCAATAGCAACATCTTCATAAACAAATTTTGATGGATCTGTACACTCTGGCCATATCTGAAAACCAAATTGAAAGTATTTTAACTACAACCCTATTACTTAGTGTTAATCAAGTGAAATATACAGTTTTATTCCACATTTTTTGTGTGGCTAGTATGTACAAAACAATGATTAATTTAATTCAAATTCTAAATGCATTGGAAGCTACATAATTTTTATGTAAATTTCAGTAAACCTTGTTTAATTTCAATAATATAAGAAAATATATTTAAGTTTCTGAAAGGGGGCCAATTTTAACAGGGTACTGTAGAAATCTTAGGCCTATGTATAGAAATGCAAATTTTATAGCTGAAGATAATTATGATTATGTTGATAACCTACCTTAACCATATGTTTGCCGTATTTAATTTTAAGTTCATTATATTTTTGATAGTATCTGGCTTTTGGCACCAAGGACAATGATTCTACACAGAGCCCTTGTTTTACATTGGCACTCTGTAGTTCAACACCCCATTTTATAAATTGTGGGTATACATTTTTCACAAGCCATTGGTATGATTTAGAAAGACCATCTGAAAAACATAGTGTTTTTTTTATAATTTACAAAGATTACATTAATAATATCATAACAAAGTATCAAGCATGATTATTAGTAATTTAAGAATATGAAATTACCATCATGTGCACTCAATACAACTTGATTATCTTCTAATGATAATGTGTATGTGAATTCAGGACACACTTTCTGATTTAAGTTCTCAGGAGTTACATTGTAAAATACTACTCTTGACCTCAATTTATTTATATAGATTAATTGGAATGCTTGGCTATCGGTGTAATTTCTTGGTATAAGTTCTGTAAGTGTAACAATGATGCCAGTATCTTCTGTTTCTTCAAGTAACACATCACTTTTCTCAACACCTAAGTCTCTCAATATGCTGTGTATATGTTCTTCCACAGTTTCTTCAGTGACGATAGCTGCTAATTTATTACAAGACGTCTGTTTTTCATTCTTCAGTGACTTAATAAAATATCTAAACCATATTTTGTTGCCCCATAACCTTTTATTGACAACGTGAGGTTTATTAACTAAAATAGATATTGATTGATGAAAAGAACTTGGGGTTAGCTCATGAGTGATCTGAGATTTGTGTTTAATCATGTTTATTAGATGTTTTATTATAAACAAACAGAGTAAGTAATCACTAAGTTCTCAAACAAATAGCGCTTATATACGGATGTTATTATGTCAAAAATCAAAATATCAATTGACATTTGCAGCTGTTTTTAAAAAAAGTCAGATTATCGATTACATGAAATAACATTTACGAAGGCGGAATGGCGGATATAATAATTAAAAATCTCCTTAAATATGTGCTTTTGGAACTTATTTAAATACTTTATAAAGTACCTACATTTTTGATTATTTTTGGCATTATTGTTTTCTTCATATTAAGTGTGATAATAAATGAGCCGAAAATATTCTTCATTCTAAAAATGGTGTCCATCCTAGTGCTATCTTTTTCACTCTTATTGAATTTTACCTGGATTGGAATGTGATTGGTCTGTGGAAAATGGGAATGTGTCTATGTTGTTGTGGTTTGGTATCTTTCGTGTCGTGACAGATTGTGTATTTAATTTTGTAATATTTTTATTTTTATGTCTTCATTTTATTTTGTTAGAATATTTTAAGTAGGTGTCCAGTGAAGGAGACGTAGCGGTTATAAAACTAAATTATTGTGAAGTGCAAGTTTGTAATGTCATACACGGAGCTTGAACATGGGTACCAAGGATTACGGCAGGCTGCTCAGCCGCAATTTTATGTTGGTGATGATGGAAATCTGGTCCCCATAAGATCTTCTGTAAGTTAATATATCGCTTCGGTGCCTTTTCACTTCCACAAGATACCAAAATTTAGTTAGCGTTCGGTCGGGGAAATGAAAAATGTTTCGGCAGAGCAATGACCTTTGTAGTTAATGAAATCTGAAGTTAAATTAAATTTATGAGAATTAAGATCGGTCCTGAATACAGTCCATATTACTGCAATGGTGAGCACTAAATTGCAAAGATTCTTTCCTTTACAAAACGTAGCTATTGTAAACTACAGGTAAATCTCTTTGTTACTTAATGCATTTTAAAAATATTATCGTTAAGAAGTTGTATTTTTGTAAACTGCACGCGTATAATCATACCACTACACAAAGGCAAAACAATTTGCATATACTTATCAGGACGAAATGTACACTTTAAATATTATTATGGTAAACATTAGCTCACACATTACACAGATTAAATTAATTTATTAACCACAGTCCACAACACTAGGGAATTTCCACTTCTTACTATCTATTGCTATAATATTTTTTAAAATTATGATTTATAAGACAGTGAAAATACACCTAAACAACAATGTGACATATAAATTCACATATATTTTTTAATAAGACACTATATGTTACATTTCTGTTGCCTACTAATTTAACATTGTAAAAAAATGTGTATTCTTTAGAGTGATTTACAACAATATAAACTTCCCTGACAATGTCATGTGAGGTAATACTGTGTTAATATGTCAAGTTTATCTCATTTATCAGATGGGAATCTGACCAATAGTCTACAAGGCTGCATGGAGCGTTATCATAAAATTAGATATTAATGTGATAGTGTTGTGTAGATAGTGTGTGCAGTGTGAGTGACAATGGAGTGGCAGTGGTTGAAGGATTGGTGGCGTCTGAAAAGATGGAGGAAACAAAAAAAACAAACTGATGATGATATATGTTACTGTGATGAATGTTTGGCTGATGTAAGCTGATATATTTCATTTTTTTAAATTGAAGATCAAAATGTTGATTACTAAATTGATAATTATCTTATAAAATTTAAATTGTTGTTTTTTGTGTTCTTTAATGATTTTAATAGGTTGTGAGTACATGCTTTTTTTTGTGTATGGGATTTATAATGGAAGAAATAACTGTGTTAATTATAGTACAAAAATAATGTAAACACAGTTTGTCAAGATATTTTTATGTGGCCTTGAAAATGTTTCACAAATGTATGTTAAGACTAAAGAATTCAATAATTTTATGTGACATCTAATGAATAAATTAGAATGAATATATACATTCTACATGCTTATGTAATAGTTAAAGATGTATTTTTTAAGTATTATATATGAGTATATTGAAAAACTATAAAATTTATCAAGAAATATTTTATATAATGCGCAACTGCCTTACTTGCTGCCTTAGCACTCAAGGACAGTGTAACATGAGTTATTAAAATATAATAAAGCCCAACCTTGAAATATACCATGCTTTGATAAATCTATTGTTTTATTGAACATTCTTTTATTAGAATAATGTTTAACATTTAATTGAAAACCAGAGTAATTCCTATTATGTCCTGATACTAATATAATATTTTGTATGATGCCAGGGAGAGTTGGATCTGTGCGAGTCTCTGGACTGCGATGGTGGAGGTAAAAAAGTGGTGGTTGGTGTGTGCGCCATGGCCAAGAAGTCACAATCGAAGCCAATGAAGGAGATCCTCACGAGGCTGGATGAGTTTGAATACATCAAGATGCTCGTCTTCCCTGAGGAGGTTATCCTTAAGGTTCTCTTTACTGTCTAACACTAGCAGTGGAACAAAATATAGCAAGCTGCAAGATTTCAGCCAATACTTGGTTGCAAAAAACTCATCATATACATGAATGTTTTGATGTAAAACAAGCAAATTTACTTATATTTTAAAAATGAGTTAAGGCATTATGGCAAGTGGGGATGGTTTTTTTGTAATCCAGTAATAATACAATAGGTTTAGCTTAGTGTAACTAGAAGAAAAGTGTGTATTTTGTTTCACTATGGCTCATGTTTTCATAATAACACACATATCTACACTACTTTTGGTCTCATCTAAATGGCATGTTTTTGTGGATAAAAGTATTAATGGTTCCGTTGAATGGTTGTGGTAATTCACACTTGCTTTGCTTTGTGCGGATGCAGGATCAAGTTGCGTGTTACCCAGTATTGCACATTGTTATTTTTCCTTAGGCTTGTTCCACACATTATAATTTCTAATTGCAGGTGACACTATATCTGTATCGTTACCAGGTAGCATTTTGCATTAAACAATAATAAAATTTGCATTGTGCATTGGGAATGCTTGTTGTAGATAATTTAGATTTGAATAAAAAAGTAGTAATTAGCCATTTTTATTAGAATGTCATATCATTTCATGCACCAAACAGTGATATAACATTCACAGTGATATAGAGCTGAAGTATATCGATTTTTGCGTATGGAGTCTAGAAATGCCTACGTTTAATAATAGGCATTTAGATAGTACTACATTATGTATATCGGCTATGAGTCCCTCGCGACGCAACATAGCGTGTGGAATCATCATTATACGAAGTACATAGAAGCCACTCGGTAACTCGAAATGCGGGTGATTTCGATGTCATTCGCCGGTCTGCGTTTGGGTAAAATTGTGTTTTAATATTACAGAAACCAGTGGAGGAGTGGCCTATCTGTGACTGTTTAATTTCGTTTCACTCGAAGGGTTTCCCATTAGACAAAGCCATTCAATATGAAAAGCTAAGGAAGCCGTACGTTATAAACAATCTTCATATGCAGTATGACATACAGGTATGGTTTGTACCAAGTCAATTACATATTACAATTTTAATTTTTTGAAATTGTTTTATAAATTTTATTACAAAATGTCTTAAAATAAATTTACATTGAAAAATATTGATAATGAGATTGTAATTTGAAGACTACAGAAACTTCTACTAGGTATTAAACTTTACTCCAACAATACTTGAGAAGAAGAACAAACGTTATTGATTGATGTCTATGCAGTTGTATGTATATTCATTTTTAGTCCAAATTATTGGTGTTTAAAAGAGCTAATATATTTCAGGATCGTAGAAGAGTCTACGCGATATTAGAGGGCGAGGGTATAGAGATACCTAGATATGCAGTTTTAGACAGAGATTCGCCGGATCCGAAACGTAAGTTTATTTAGAAAGACTATCGCAGTAGAAGGATCAGGGAATTATATCTACAGTTAATTATATTTCAGATTTTCCTTATGCTTAAAGTAAACTGTTTTGAAGTGGAAATTATTGTTGAAACGATTCCAGCAAATGTTAACGTTGTTTGCGAAATGTTTCATACTATGTATATAAATAAAACAAATCGTTATTTTAAGCCAAACTACTAAACTAATTTAGTAGTCATCAACAAAAATCTTCAACTATGTAACATCATTAGTAAAACATTTCACTATTAAGATGTTCATGGGCACTGTCACATGTTCAAAGTTCTATGTAGCTACGTAACAAGTGATTTGTACCACTGCCAAGTTCCCTGTTTGTTTGTTCAGTCGTTCCGGTGCGGCCGACTGGTACATACATGTTTACTATGTATATTTGTTTACTAAAGCAAATAGTTAAGTGAGGAATATCTTTAATTCGTAGGTTGTCTGTGATTTTTCAGATCACGAACTGGTTGAATCTGAAGATCACGTAGAAGTGAACGGTGTTGTATTTAACAAGCCGTTTGTGGAAAAGCCGGTGTCTGCTGAAGACCACAATATATACATTTACTACCCCACGTCGGCTGGTGGGGGGAGCCAAAGACTATTCAGAAAGGTACATATTGTTCCTAAAGCGCACTACACACCAAAGCCGCCGATCCACTGCCTTGTGTCGGCAACTTTTTGTCAGCTCCCTCATAATTGTAATTCGGAAAACTTTGTTGGTTACACGTTGGAGCTCGAAATCCGGAAAATTTATTATCACGTTATTGAGTGTCGCCGGGCAACTGAGCTGAGCATTTGCGTCGTCGACATGCCGCCAACATATCAGCGGGCAACACGTGCGAGCCCTTGTTGCCGACATGATTCTTTTCTTACAGGCCGCCGGGTTGTGTCGGTGGGCTGTGTCGGCGGGTCGGCGTCTTCGATGTGTAATGCGCTTAAATGTTACTTGTAAAGACACTTCAGACGTGTTACATGTGTGCTTGAGGGGATGTGTCCGTATTGCCATGGATTAAGTAGGAGTTTACTGATGTGTTGCAGATCGGCAGCCGCAGCAGTATCTACTCGCCGGAGTCGCGTGTGCGCAAGACTGGATCGTTTATTTATGAAGATTTTATGCCTACTGATGGTAAGTTTGGTGTAACCCACCATAATTCTGTATCTGAGCCTCCTCTACAATCGAGAGTACGATTAAGAGGGGTAAGGTCATATAGCCCACCACGTTGGCTCAGCGCGTGTTGGCGGACTTTACATACCACCGATTTTTTTTAGAAATCGCCATGGTATGCGGGTTTCCTTACTATGTTTTCCTTCACCGTTACATTACGTGGTTATTGACTATCAATACACACTAGTGATGTAACGAATGTTCGCATTCGCATTCGCGAATCGCGAATATTCGCATATATTTTGGCATTCGCATTCGCATTCGTATTCGCAAGAAACGAAGCGAATGTTAAGCGAATGTTTTTGACAAATAAAAAGGAAATTTATACAAATTTTGATGGTTCTGGAAAAATAATACAACTATTATAATTAGCGTATTTTTTAATTATTTATAATATTGATAATATCTACGTCTCGTAAGTCTTTTGACTGTACTTATTAAGTTATAGCTTCTATTTTTTTTTAACAAAACCAAATGATATTTACAGTTATAAAAAATAATCAACCAAAATTAAACATTTAATATCCAAAATGTTATATTTTTAATTTTTTCAATGCAATTAATAAACATACTCAAGAAAACAAAATAATAAATACCTACTTGTAAATAAAATTACAATTTCTTCCTTACAATTAAGAAAACAATATTTATTTGGTTTTAAACATACAAAGTTTTAATGTCTACATTGATAATAATTAACCTTTGGTCTTATTTTAAATATTTTTTCTACTATACTTATATTTATTTTATGTTTCTATGATTTAAACTTTAAAAATAATTAAATGGCAATATGTTATTAACACCGTTGACTATTTCTGGCTTCCTAAACTTAAACTCTCCTAACTCTAATTCTTAGTAAGTAAATCTACCTAGTCCGGTCATAAATTCTGTCATATGTTTAATATAAAATAATTGAAACAAGTTTATTAATTATGTAACCATTTATATACCAAAATGAACTTAACAAAACATATATTCTTATGACACTAAAGTTTATTCAAAATGACCTCCGTGATTTTGAATACAGGCCTTCAATCTGCGCGGCCAGTCGTCTATCGCAGCACGAACGAGGTCCATGTCAATATCGGCGGCTGCCTTAATCAAGGATGTCTTGAGTGACTCCAAATTGGGATGAGGCTTTGAGCACGCCTTTTCCTCCAAGTGTTGCCATATCTTGTAATCTAACGGATTCAAATCTGGACTGGAGGAGGGCCAGTCTTCGAGCCGGATGAAGTCGATTTCACGCGCCGCCAGCCAGTCTTGTGTGCTCTTCGCTCTATGAGCTGGCGCCGAATCTTGTTGGAATACCCAGTGCCTGTTATTGAACATGGTATGAGAAACAGGTTCCACAAGGTTCGTCAGGACTGTATTTTGATACACAACTGCATTCGTTTTTACACCTTTCTCACAAAAATGTACCTCTGTTAAGCCCCAATAAGAAACTCCCAATCATACCATGAGCGAGGATGGAAAATGACCTCGTTGGACACGCGGAATACGGTTGCTCGCTTCTTCACTACTGTGTGCGCACACCTTATCATTTTGTTTGTTGTAGCTCTCTTCTACGGTAAAAATATTTTCATCCGAAAAAAGAATTTTCCGATATTTTTTTCCCGCGTACCGCTTCAACAAAGCGCGGCATCTCTTCAGTCTCAGGTCCATTAGACGAGCATTCAAACGATGTCCTGTTTTTCTTCGATATGCCCGAAGCCCTAAGTCTTCATTTAACACCCTTTTCACCGTGGTTCTGCTTAACCCCACCTGAAGGGCCAACAGTTTCTGCTTACGTTTGGGATTTCTTTGAATTCGCGCCTTCACAGCTTTTATCACTGCTGGAGTCCTAACAGACCGAGGGCGACCACTTGTTGACCTGTCATCTACACTAAAGTCTTCATTGTATCGTTTGATGGTACGATAAACGAATCTTTTGGTTATATTCAAATTTTTCAGTGTGTCAAAGATTTGAATTGGCGCGTAACCGCAACGATGCAACGCGATAACTGCAACACGGTCTTCTTTAAGCGTCCACTCCATATTAAAAAATGAGTAAAATTCTAAAAAGTATACATTTTAATTTTCATGAACAATTCGAAATTCGAATTCAATAAACTTTTTTAGGCCAGCATTCTAAAAGAAAAGTTTTTACTGTGTGACAATACTTATGACCTGACTGTGTAAGTAAAGGAATGTTAAATTTAAAAAATAATAATTTTGAAAAACAACATTCGCATTCGCATTCGTATTCGCGAATGTTAGATATGAATATTCGCATCCGCATTCGCATTCGCGAATGTGCGAAAACTAACATTCGTTACATCACTAATACACACATGATTCCGAAAAGTCAGAGGTGTGCCCTGGGATTTGAGCCCGCGACCGTCGTGTACATGTTGGCAGCCGCGTCTGTTACGTTACCAACAGCCACCACGCATTTACAAATGTTAAGTATGATGTGTAAATTCGTAATGATGATGCTGCAGGCACGGACGTGAAGGTGTACACGGTGGGTCCGGACTACGCGCACGCGGAGGCGCGCAAGAGTCCGGCGCTGGACGGCAAGGTGGAGCGCGACTCCGAGGGCAAGGAGATCCGCTACCCCGTCATCCTCTCCAACCAGGAGAAACTCATCTCCCGCAAGGTCTGCCTCGCCTTCAAGCAGACCGTCTGCGGGTTCGACTTGCTCAGGTACAGTCTCATAGTTGGTCAGGTAATTATATAGCTTTGTGTTTTTTTGCATTCTGATTAAAATATATTTTTATCAGTCTGCTTGAGTATAGGTAAACATTTGAATAGATGTAAGGTGTTTTTCATACTTTTCCTGATTTGAGATGTAAATAAAATATATTTTCAGCGCCTGCAAAACAAACTATTCACTGGTGCAGCTTTGACGTATTATGTAGGTGAATAACACGCCATGCGTCTGATAGCCGCACTCAGGCTGAGTTCATAATCACAACACGTGTGTGTACTCCGCAGTCATCGGTTTTAAAACCATTAATTTCTGTCACAGCAGAAGCAAGTTTACTAATAGCTATAAAGATCTGCTCTATGCTAGTATCTACGACATACACCATACCGTGAAGACTAATAAAGTACAATCTAGAATAGAGCACTTACGGGCAATAAGTTAGAATAATTTCAAGACCATGAATGGCAATAGCTTTTTCGTTTTCTACAGAGCAAACGGCAAATCATTCGTGTGCGACGTGAACGGTTTTTCATTTGTGAAGAACTCGAACAAGTACTACGATGACTGCGCCAAGATCCTGGGCAACATGATCCTGCGGGAACTAGCTCCCACGCTGCACATCCCGTGGTCCGTGCCCTTCCAGCTGGACGACCCGCCCATCGTGCCCACCACCTTCGGCAAGATGATGGAGCTCCGATGCGTCGTGGCGGTCATCCGCCATGGAGATAGGACGCCTAAGCAGAAGATGAAAGTTGAAGTACGACATCCTAGGTAGGTTTACAAAAAAATATAAAAAAGAACATTTATTTATTATAAAAAAGAAAATTAATTATACTGTTGTTTTGACTTTCTAAGGTTTCAAACATGAACCTTTATAGCCCGTTATATTGCATAGTGTATGAATACAGAAGCATGCCGATCAATTTAGCTCTAAACGCAAGATCTTATTCCACCATGCTTGGCCTAATGTGGGTTAAAAGACTTTACTACGAATTTCCCTCGAAATTCTTGTAACGAATCCTCGTTTCCTTTTGATGCTGGAGTAATTTATTGTTTGGTAGGCGTCTCATATCCCTGAATAACATGTAAGATATTATGTTTTCCTCTCGACGTGTTTCTTATCTCTTAACGCGGACTGCTCAACTCATTGCTAAGTAGGTCACTTCATTATACTACCAACAATGTAATTCCTCACATAATATAATCATGTAAATGTAACATGATCAGGTTCTTCGAGATCTTCGAGAAGTACGAGGGCTACAAGCGCGGGCACGTGAAGCTGAAGAAGCCGAAGCAGCTGCAGGAGATCCTGGACATCGCGCGCGCCCTGCTGGCCGACATCCACACGCGCCACGCCGACCCCGAGATCGAGGAGAAGCAGGGCAAGCTCGAGCAGCTCAAGAGCGTGCTCGAGATGTAAATTACACACGCTTTTATATTACGAAATCTATTCGCGTCATTTTCATATCTTCATGTCATTACCATGTCGTTACGTCATAACCATTACGACAACAAACAAAAAAAAAAAAACGCATCATAATCGGTCCATTCGTTTACGATGCCATAGAAAGACACACAGACACAATAACACTCCTCTTTTTGAGTCGGGAGATAAAAAATACATATGAAAAAAATATTGGGATCGATTCAGTTGCTTATTCTAAACGTACTACATATACATTGTATATTTAATGCAAAATATAATAGCAAGTGAGATGGCTGTACAGTAGATGAAACATGATAATTAATTATATATCAACGCGTACAATGGCTAGACAAGACATGTGCTGACGGGTATGATAATGAGAATTTATTACTATTAATAATTGGCGCCTCGGCTCAGTTATCATTAATCTACGTTACTTCACGCTAATTAACACTACGGCTTTTTCCGACATATTTGATACATACCATCATAATTTGGTTTATGTACTCAATATGTTAATAAATTGTAGCCCATATATTACTACAATGTATAAGATATAACACTGTAAAGTTTTATCAGAGTCTTTTCGGTAGTTTTCGTATAATAACAGACAATCCTCAACTAACTATCTGTAATATTAGTATCTAGTATTAAATCGCTCACTATTAGGACAGATTCAGTTACAATTGTGTTTGATTTAGAGTGCTTAATAGTGAAGTACATACATACATACATAAACTCACGCCTTTATCCCCGAAGGGGGTAGGCAGAGGCGCCACCAGGACACCCACATTTCGCCTTGTATGTTCCGTTCCATGATGTGATAGGGGACGAGCCTATCGCCATATCGGTCACAAATTCCTGACTCCGGACTGATAATGAGTAGAAAAATCCAATATCACTTTGCCCGACCCGGCCTCGAACCCGAGACCTTAGCTTTGTAACTGTACCGTAATACAACTACGCCACAGAGGCAGTCAAATAGTGAAATTATTAATTGAATATTAAAGTAATATTAAAGTTTTGGTCTATATTTGAGGAGGCAAGTATGTTTTGCGGCTAAGTAGGATTGGTATAATCGTGTCGATTGGCAGATATTTATCAGTTACACTGCACTCTTTCAAGGTTGTAACGTGCTTACCATCAGGTGTGGTTCAGTTACTTTGCTGAGTATTTTAATTATTTTATTTTATCATTTACTGGAAACTTAGTCAGTAGGGAAAAATATAAAGTTATTGTTACATAGTACATATTATGTTGCGCAAATTTATGAGGGTTGATTTGAAAAATTTTGTAAAATAAGTTGTGTTGTGTTGCAGGTACGGTCACTTCTCTGGCATCAACCGCAAGGTGCAGATGAAGTACCAGCCGCGCGGCCGGCCCCGCGGCTCCAGCTCCGACGACGGTAACGCCCCGCGCACGCACGCGCCCGCGCCCGCGCACACGCACGGTCTGCTTGCTATACTCTCACACACACACCCCCTTACTTACTCAAAAATTGTATCAGTCCAAATAATAACACGTGTGAAAACCCTGTTGGTATTAGCTGTGTAAGTAGAGTCAATAGACGTCGTCGTCTTCAGCCACAGTAAGACCAGCTACATAATATGATGTCTTCAAAGATTTTCACAATGACCTGCTGGCAGTGAAATGCATCCACCAGCTAACTGATCTTGTATTACCTGCATACTGCCTACCGTCTTTCAGTAGGAATCAATGTTAAAATGTAAAAAATAAATACTTTTATTTATACCAGAATTGGAACATAAGGAGCACTCACACACAAAAAGGAAAAAACAACGTCGCATTTCTAGTAGACACGTTTATGTATACTTAAATAATTTCTTCTTATTTTTTTTGTGGATAATGAATTTTGACATTACATCCATTTGGACCTCGAAGCGCCAGCAGGGTTTTTCATATGCTGTATAAAATGATATGCAATCCCAATTGGCTAAATGTAATATAATATTATCCAGTAAGTGCAACGTGCCATGACATATTGGGGAAGGCAACATAATTTGCGAATGTTATAACATCACGGGTGAATTTAGCAAATAAACGCAAGTAGACTAAAAAATCAATTTATATAAAAGGTTGACACAAAACCATCGTGCACGATATTACATTGATCTGAGACATCACAGCTTTTTAAAGGCGAAATTGTAGGTGAATTTTACTTCTCAATATAAATTATTCATTGATTTGCCTGTGAGTTCTTACTCATAAGTTTTCCATTAACAGTCATGCAAGCCTGTGAGCATACAAAGAAATTCAGGCATGCTTTTATTTATAGGTGTACCATTTAAATAAGCTACATCGAGGCTTCGTACGCGCAGAAATAAATAACGTACTGTCGATTAAAACTTGTGATGAAATATAGGCGTTATTGCCTTCAGTTTAGATTTGAAATACAGCAACCACAGATGTATACAATTTAAATCATAGACGTGCAAAATTGACGACACAAAGAGACTGCAATAGTGATACAAACATTCAAAGGAACCAATGAAGTGATTTAAAACGCACCTATTTCAGCCAATCACCACGCGTATAATTTACACGCGCGTGGTCATTGGCTAAAATAGGTGAGTATCGAAATTATGTTATTTGCGTTTACGTAGTTTATTTAAATGTTACTAAAATACATTGCTTACGCTGAACAACAGCTTTACAAATGAGTGCAATATTCAAATAAGCACGGTGTGTCAGTGCACGCGTGTATGGTTTGAAATAACCCAATTAATTTAAAATGTAGATAGTTTTATTAATCATTAATATAGCAATAAAGTGATATAGTAGTTGTAGTCAGTAAATTGGATTAATGATACAGATTATTTATTTATTTATTTAGTAGTAAATAATTATTTATTTATTACATATTATTACTGAGACTCTGGCCAAACAGGCCATAAAGGGAAAATAAAATTAAGGTGTTGAAGACGACTGCATAGTACATTGGTTTAGTAGAGCCTGTTAAATTGTATAATAATAATAAGTAGTGGGCTATGAGATATTATACTAAAAAGGGCATCGCGAACAAAATGTGAGTAATAATAAGAGCGGTACATGTACCGCTGTCACTATTTCCGTCTTTATTACTTTTACGCGATCACACTATTTTCCTTCTCTTTTCACTGCACTCCCATAATGCGCACGGATTTTGTTCTCGATGTCCGCTCCGGTATATGTGTGGGTACTGGGTAGTGCAGTGCGCGTGTGTCCCGCAGTAGAGAACGCGGGCGAGCCGTCGCTGGTGCTGATCCTCAAGTGGGGCGGCGAGCTCACGCCGGCCGGCCGCATCCAGGCCGAGGAGCTGGGCCGCATGTTCCGCTGTATGTACCCCGGCGGACAGGGCCGACACATCCCCGGTCAGTGTGCACCCCTCCCACTCTCTCTCTCTACGCGCTCTGCCGCCGCAACCGCCGCCTTAACCTCCCGGTTTCTTCGACCGAATACTTAAACGCCATTTAAATATTAAGTCGCACTTAAATACCCACGTTACTCTTAATCATTTAAGCGGGATTTTCGTAGTTAAGTGCAACATAATTAAGTGGCGTTTGAGTATTCGGGCGCTACTCATTTATACCCGGATTGAACCCTGATTTACAACAATTACAATACCAATTTAAATCAATAACTGTCTCTACTTATAAGTTCAGATCGATTTTGCCAATCATTAATTGTTTATAGATTACATGATTCGCCTAAAAACTCTTGGAACTCGGGAGGTTAAGCCAGGTGGATCGTTTTATGCTAATTAAAGCTCAATAAAGTCACCCACTTCTTCGCAGTTACGTCTAAACCCAACTGTCTTCTCGCAATGTAAACGTCTTTTTTAACTCCAAGCTTTATTTATTTGAAGACGTTCAAGGTAAATCTGACGATTCAATGTGCACCCTTAACCATACTAAGTCAATATTTGAACTGTAGCAGTTAATAAAACACTAAATGGTGATTTTGTTTGAGTCCGACTGCTTGATAGGAAAGTAATATTGCGCGTTCCTTTAATATTGTTTTGAATGAATAGAGTATAGAGACTCTAATTGTTGTGTTTTTGCCTCACTAACCAGTCATTGTGAGTGTTTTGACATATTTTATTATACATGTTGTGTAAATAAATGAATTTGGTGGTCACATACAGGTGAGGCGGGTACGCAGGGGCTGGGCTTGTTGCGCCTGCACTCGACGTTCCGGCACGACCTGAAGATCTACGCGTCGGACGAGGGCCGCGTGCAGATGACGGCGGCCGCCTTCGCCAAGGGACTGCTGGCGCTGGAGGGGGAGCTCACGCCCATCCTCGTGCAGATGGTCAAGTCCGCCAACACTAACGGCTTGCTCGACAATGACTGCGACTCCTCCAAAGTGCAGAACATGTGAGTTGACGTGAACGAGTTTCTGTATCAGTTTAGAATGAAAAGCCGCAAGTTTAATATAAATTTTGAATTATGAAAAAATATTGCTATAGTCTGCCGGTTTGGTATCGCCGCAAGTTTAGGATTAACATCAAGCTAGTGTAGCGGTCAGTAGTGTGGTGTAGTCACCTATGTGCGGTATGTGGTGATGGTCGTGTAGTGACGACCCACAAGGTCTCGTGTAGCGAGCCAGTGACTTCGGTTGCAGCGTAAGGGAGCAATCAAACACTCGCAACGTTCAAACGTATATTACGCAGCACAACACAAACAAGAGTACAGTCACAATAAATATCCAAAATACAATGACCTGAGTATCCTTGGTGTGGATATCCGTTGTGATCTTAATCCAAGGAATCACATCGAGGGCGTAATATCTGCCACTTCCCGCAGGGTTGGGGTCCTGAACAAGGTGCGTCGGTTTTTCGCGCCCGGTCAACTCTACCGCTTGTATAAAGCGCAGGTTCGGCCGGGTATGGAATACTGTTCGCACCTCTGGGATGGATCCGCCCAGTACTTACTCGATGCCTTGGATGGATTGCAGCGGCGGGCCATCCGCATTGTGAATGATGCAGACATTACGGGCAACTTAGAGTCGCTACAGTTACGGAGGGATGTCGCCTCTCTAAGCGTGTTCTACCGTCTGTATCATGGCGAATGCTCTGAGGAATTGTTCAATTTAATCCCCTCCTCTCCTTTCCTTAACAGAACCACGCGTGCTGGCTTGCGGAGCCATAGCTTGACTGTTCAATCCATTTCGGCGCGAACCAAAAGGTTCTCTAATTCTTTTTTCTGCCGTACAGTCAAGCTGTGGAACGGTTTACCATCGCACGTGTTCCCTCTTTCCTATAATCCTGGGTCCTTCCGCCGTAGCGTGAAGAGGCATCTCAGCGGGCCGGCATGATTGTATCGAATGGTATGAGACTACCGTTTGATACCATTCGATACTCTATCTGGACGGCATTAGCACTTACCATCAGGTGCAATGCAGTCACTATGCCGTTCCAGGTTAAAAAAAAAAAAAAAAAAAAAAAACAAGCGTCTTAACACTACACTAATTGTCTACACACTAAACTATAAACTACAACTAAGGAAGGATAGAAAAAGCGACAGTCTTTACAGCGAATACAAATGAAACTATAATAAGCACAAGCGTGCGGTATGCAGCGGTTAGCGGTACGTGTGCACAGTGCAATAGCGTAAGCGGATCGAGAATGGTGTGTCGCACGGGCGATCGTGAGACGACTGGCCAGCGGCGGCGCGCCGACTGGCTGCGCCGGCGCAGGCCCGGTAACGTCACGACTACCTGAGTTGCCCTATTGTTCCGACGGTCAGCTGGCCGACCGTTATCGCTTGTTTCGCTATAATAAATCGGTGTGAGGACTGTATGTGTGTTTGTTGAGTATAATTATTTTAATATCGTGACAGTGTAATGTATGAATGTGTGTGTATAATGTTATGAATGAATGACTGTGTTTAATGTATTGTGGGGTCTCCCCACACTAGTATTCTTAGGGTCATGTGGAAACGTCTGTGCCTGAACCATCACAATTCACAACGCCTGCACAGCGCCGCGCGTAACTATCGCTATCTTAATTTTTATATTTTTGATTAGTATACTCCATTGCCAGACGTATAAAAATATAATGAGTAATTCATTACCACATCGACGTCAAGCGACGTCAGCGTTGCGGATGCAGCTGCGGTATCTGCCTACACTTGTATTGTTCGCGTCCCACTGTCTGAGTGTGTGCGTGTGCGTGCAGGGCGAAGGCCCGGCTGCACGAGGCCATGCAGGTGGAGCGCGAGTTCACGGCGGAGGACCGCGAGCGCATCAACCCGTGCGCGTCGCTCAGCATCAGCGCCGCCATGGAGTTCGTGAAGCACCCCGCGCGCTGCTGCGCACACGTGCACGCGCTCATCACGCAGCTCGTGCACATCGTGCTCGCCAAGAAGGACGACCCCAAGACTAAAGGTACGTCCACTGTCGACATCGCCAATTCAAACTCAAGGGACAGTACTTGACGACGACCTCTCTTCTGCTCCTCCCGCCTAAACCCTGTAAGTATATAAAGAATATTTAATAATTGAAAAGATGGGTTAAAAAGAGTTAAATATGTGATGGGAGGACGTAGGTTTGTTGCGTGCACGGACGCACCGCGCGGGTTGACGATAATTGTAATTTAAAGATGCTGATAAATAGATCAAATTGATATTCTGTCAAAGGAACTACTCACACTATCCTACAAATACTAGGATTTTCGAAAATAAAATGTACTCTATAGATTATTACTTTTTTATGATTAGTCTGTTATACATGTAAGAATGGACAACCTATTGCGTGCTTAAATTGATCCATTGTTCAAACCACATTCTCACAGAATTTTAAATATTTGCCCAAAATAATCTTTTTGTAGTTGGAAAACCATATCTCCCTGTTAACAAATATATTAACCATACATAATCTGAATATTTCCAGATACAATACTGTATCACGGTGAGACGTGGGAGCTAATGGGTCGGCGCTGGGGCAAGATAGAGAAGGACTTCTGTACCAAGAACAAGACGTACGACATCTCGAAGATCCCGGACATCTATGACTGCATCAAGTACGACCTGCAACACAACCAGCACACGCTGCAGTTTGACCTGGCGGAGGAGCTGTATATATACGCCAAATATTTGGCTGATATTGTTATACCACAGGTAATGTTTATATATATATTTCTTCTGTCCCTGTCTATGTGACGGAACTTCTCCTAAACGGCTAGACCAATTTTGATGAAATTCTTTGGGTGTGCTGAAGTCGGTTCGAGAATGGTTTAGATTCACAATTCGGGCCACTACAAAAAGTATTAATAACCGGACGAATCTGGGCCAATCCGCTAGTGTATTGTATAAAATAATTGACATATCAATTCAACATAAGTTTACTTAGTAGCTTGAGGCAGTTTAAAAACCAAATGGAACAATACAAAACAGTTTAAAGAAGTACAAAGAAAAACACCTGCTATTGTTATTACACAAATGTGGATCTATTAGAAACCATTTAATGATTATAATAGTAAAGTAATAATTTACTTTTATACAGGAATATGGTTTAACAATGCAAGAGAAATTGACAATTGGACAAGGTATTTGCACACCGCTGCTGAAGAAGATCCGGGCGGATCTACAGAGGAACATTGAAGAGTCTGGCGAAGAAACTGTGAACAGACTCAATCCAAGGTATTTATATGTGGCAACTGATTGTTATTTAAACTACAGAACTTGCTAACATGTGTGAAGTTCGCTCTAGTATAACACTTGAATGTTTTTTACTGTTTGGCGTGCCCACTATGATTGTGGCCGGGTTGGCAATGTTTGGTTTCTACTAGAAGTAGTATAGTTTGTTAGTAGCTACTGTATGTAGTGATGTGCGCGTGCGCAGGTACAGTCACGGCGTGTCGAGCCCGGGGCGCCACGTGCGCACGCGCCTGTACTTCACGAGCGAGAGCCACGTGCACTCGCTGCTCACCGTGCTGCGCTTCGGAGGACTGCTCGATGTAATTACTCGCACTATATATTTCTCTCTCTCTCTCTCTCATCGACCTGTTGGAAGCGACTTGCATCCAGCACTATATAGTATATACACACTCACAATTATAGTTTTACTGCGGCGCATAAATATTTTTACGCGTGTATGTGTACGGCTATCACACGCCAGATTTGTTAAATACGTATTACTGTCGAACCGAACTATTAAAAGGTGTAATATTTGACGCCGCAGTCAACTTATTAAAATTTTCTTGATAGTTCTATACTCACTGAATATATTTTGATGTTCGAAAATGAGCTGCTTATTTGTGTAATTTCAATGCTATGACTGTTAGAAAATCTACTCTATTTTTTAATTGTATATGGCTAATTAAATAGCCATAGGCCAAGATTTAATTTTTATTTTACAACTAACTGTAAAAATAATGTGTAGTAAACACGTATTTCATGCATGTGTCATCGAGTATATACAGTACATTGCGCGTTGTGTATGTAAGATGGTGAAAGACGAGCAGTGGCGGCGCGCGATGGAATACGTGTCGATGGTGTCGGAGCTCAACTACATGTCGCAGATCGTCGTCATGCTGTACGAGGACCCCACCAAGGACCCTTTCTCCGAAGAGAGGTGTGTTACTTTTTTTTTTCTACATGTAAATATACTTTTGGTCTTTTTTAGCTTTAGATACTCAATCTTAACTAATCATTATACCTACTTTTTTCTATTTTTAAAAAAAGAAAAAAAAAATAAAAATAATTAGTAAATATATTGTTTATAAATTTCTTTAAACTCACAGATTTTCTGGAAATGATATTTTTCTGCTATAAATACTTGGTTATTACGATAATCGACACATGACCCCGTACTATCAAAGAAATTTGTTCTTAATTCGAAACCGCGAACTGTCTCAACACTTCACATTCGTTCCGTTACCAACGGGCTAAAATACACTCTGCGCGTGTTCGATGGATAATCCATTGTTTCCAGCATCTTTCAGTATTCAAAATTCTATTCGTCAATGATGAGTACAACATACAAAGCGTACAAGGTGTGTGAAGGCTATGTTTGTGTCAGGTTCCACGTGGAGCTGCACTTCAGCCCGGGCGTGAACTGCTGCGTGCAGAAGAACCTGCCGCCCGGGCCCGGCTTCCGTCCACACAGCCGCAACCACTCCACCACCAACAACTCCGTGAGTTAACACTATTCACATATCCATTTACTAATCTTTACTATCATTCAAGTCTACCAACTTTTCATAAATTAACAGGGCATATCTAGACTGCGACCGAAAAAGACACAATGCAATAAAAAATGTCGCAAACAAAGCGACACTTATTTTTTTGCAATTTTTTAAATATAATCGTGTTTGAGTCATAAATACCTGGTTTTTCGTAAAATAATTATTTAAACCATTCTTTCGTTTCGAAACCGTATCATTGCGTCTTTAAAAATAAATAAGTGTACATTATAACAATGAATAGCTAGATTATTTAAATTTAATCGTATTTCACACTTTTATATAGACGAAAAAACATACATGAATATAAATACGGTATGTTTTGTAATTTAAATAATTCACATAATTCAATCATTGCTGCAGAGTTCGTCAGATGAAGTAAAATGTATAGAGGAGGAAGGCGAAGAAGACAATATGGCAAGCCAAGAAACGTTGCAGCCGGTAAGTCACACACAAGGACATAAAAATGTACAATTTGGTTGTAAAGATATTTTTGTTACCTAAATAGACATATATTTGGTGTTGCCGCTTACAGGATACTCCCGATGAGCTGGACAGCACATTTTCACCAAAGAAATCGTCAAAGACGAAAATAAAAGGATCAGATCCAATACCTATTTGGTAAGTAGTATCCCTTTAGTTTGACTAATTTATTCTATATAATGTTAAAGATATGTATGTTAGCGTTTATGTTATTCTGATTTAGGTATTAGCTACAATACTGACACTACTCATTTAGTAATCTCAGCGTTAAAAATTAACAAATATTCAAACTTCCTGGCATAAACAATTAACTACGATTGTTTCCGGATTAACTAGTTCGACGAACTTGTGTGTTTCACGATGACGGATGTTATTTATAAAATAAGCTAATGTCGGTGGCTCTGTGAAGCAAAAGTAATGTATATTGTGTTGTACTGCACAGCAACCTGCACTACACGGTGAGCGGGCACGAGGCGTCGACGCTGGCGGCGCGACTCAACGCCGAGCTGCGCGCGCGCGGCGCTGCGGACGCGCACGCACCCGAACACGCGCAGGCACGCACTCCACACTTATTATCTCATTGTTTATTTTAATTACTGGAGTTGCTTTTATCACTATTTGCAAAGCATATTGTATTTGCAATAATTTAAAGTTAATACCTGCAATAATTGCTATAACATCCCGTACGTCATTAACTACTTATAAATAGTAACGGACGGTCAATTTAACAAATTACCATTATATTTAACTTTCCAAAGATAAGATTGTGTCCGAAATCCAAATTATATTACGCGACATTTTTAGCCATGTAACCTTTAACAGTAATGAAGTGTTGAGTTGGAATGACCCTTATGGTTACAGTCGGACGAAGCGTGTCCCAAGGAGGCCGAGGAGGCTCCGCCCCGCGCGCGCTCCTACGACCAGCAGAAACAGGCGCACGACAACGGTATGCACACACCTGCACACACATTCATACTGCTCAGTATGTTGTGTGTGCTACATATCTGGTATGAAATAATAGCAAGGATTAAAAAAAAAAGAATAATACTAAAAATAACCCTGTACAGTATGTCGGACTAATCATTTAGTTGAGTATAGTCTTAATCAATAATACCCGTTTCAGGATGAAAAATTAGAAATAATATAAGTATACTAAACCTGTCTAATTTGATCGTGTAAACGCAATTATAAACCAAAAAAAAGTTTAAATTGTCACCAATAATATTGATCAAAATTACTTACTTATAAGAGGGGTGTTCCTAATATTTCGTTTCAACTTTTATTTATTTTTGGTTCTATTCTGTCAGTACTCAACTTTGATTAGGTCTTCAGAATCTATTTTTATCACGCGATTTTTAGACATTAATTTATTTGCCTGAATTTGCTTGTATCTCTTTACAATAAAAACTTTGAGTGCGTATAACCCGATCACGAAAATAAAAACCTTTGTGAAGTCGAAGCTATTCACGATGATTATTTATATTACAGGCAATACTTGAATTTCAACTGTCACGTTATTTAGTACATCTGTCTAATTGTTAATGTTTGAAGGCACAAATATGGAGTGGATTAATTATTTATTAAAAATATTATTTCCATGTATTACTAATCGTGGATATAAAATTTAGATAGTTTTTCAAGTAAATGAAATATTGATTATTTCGAATAATAAAACACGGGATGGTCAACAATCAATGGGATAATAAGAAGGTTTTTATTTTTGTGGCAACAGCGTGGGTAGGTATTGACTGGTGTGTATGAGTGTGCGTGAGTGTGGTGTAGTAGTGTGGTTGCAATGTGTTGTGTAGGCGGCGCCAGTGTGGGCCCGCACGCACACTGCAGCTCCACGCGACAGCTACACGCCATCCATCTCTACACAGACACACTACATTTCTAAATAAATACACCCAACAGTCACATACATAGTCCTGACCCCACACTAAAATTGAGTTTTGTGTCGTGGGTATCGGAAACTACTAGAGACTTCAGACTCAGAAACACCCAAAACCGAAACAAATACCTGTGGATCACACAAACATTTGTCTGCGGGTATCGAACTCGCGGCCTATCGTTTCACAGGCGGCATCTAACCCACTGCGCCAAAGCCTGTCAAATCATATTATCAGTTCATAATACCGTTGTGTTTACTTTAAAATATCCAGACCAAAAGGTGGGTGCTGCTTACCGAGAGATGCACATTACACTTAGACACATGTTGTCATCGATTTCTACGTCCATAATAATTAAGAATCAACGGTTCATAGCACAATATAGGTCTTAAAATTGTCAAGTCACATATCAGGCATAATAAGGCAAAAAAAATATTGATTTTAAAAGACATTGAAATTATATATTTTGTATTGGAATCTTCGCTTATTTCAATTTTTTAGCTGAGTATATTTTCCAATTGTAAAAATATTTAGAAAAACATATCATGTTATTTTAAATGTCTGTCACAAATATCATACATTTTAAATGTAAGGGTTTAGGAAACGGTATCATAGCGGCTATTCCAGAGCAATACGAGACTCCATTTAGGTCACCGACAAAGGTAAGCGGCGCATGCATGCATGAGTCTGACGGGGTTTTGTGACGCAGCCGAAGTGTATGGTGTGGTGTGTACGTGTTAGTTGGTCACGTGACACGTCACTAGTTGTTGGGTACATGTTCCATATTTCCTGTGACGTGTGTGCAGTTTATTTGACTTTTTCTTTGGAGTTGTAGAGGAGCGCTGTCCGCGGCGGCGCCGGTGTTGTTGAGCTCATTCTGGCCGGCGATCTTGTGTGTGTTTGCGTTGCATTGTCGCGCCTTATGCGTGTTGTGTGTGCGTTTGACTATTGTTTGCCGCGTGCATGTCACCACTACAAAGTTAACCAATCTATTATTAACTTATTTATATTTAAGAATTTAACGCAAACGTAATTTTACGGTCCTAACTTTCTCCTTCGACCATATGCATTCGAGCATGCATGTGGGGGTTGGAGTAACCGGGGACTTGGAGATTTACGTTTCCTGAGAGCCATGAGACACTGGTCAAACAGCCGCACAGTCGAGCCACGGGTATTCTTTCCATAGTGCGATGTCGAACGCGATCTTTACACCACGGTCTAATCATCATACGAGCACGCTTCGACGCACAATATCTGTCTATCTATCTATGTTTAATATTATTTTAATTGTTTTTCTTTCTTTATATTAATTTATTTTTGTTTCTATCACCCTGTGTCCTAACACTCGCTCGCACTTCACGTAACCGCCCCGTGTCGTCCCGCGTTGTACGTAACCCCCGGCGGCCACAGCCCGGCGGCCGGCCGCCCTCCCCGCACTCCGCGCACCCCCCTCGCCCCCCGCACTCACCCTCACGGCGCCGTCCGACCCCGCCCCGAGCCCGAGCGAGGAGCCGCTAACCCCCCTCATTAACGTGGACGGCGTCGAGTCCTCCACTAACGAGCTGCCGCTGTCCGCCATCACGTTCGGGAGCCGCGGCGCCTCTTGGCCGCGGCTGGACGACGACTCTAGCGTGTCGGCCGCAGGGCGGCGCCAGCGGCACAGCATCGCCGGCCAGATGAGCTACCTCAAGATGCTGGGGCTCGCGCGCGGCAAGCTGCCCGGCGCCGCGGGACTCTTCAGCACCGCCGTCATCTCCGGCTCCAGCTCCGCGCCCAACCTGCGCGTCATGATCCCCTCCGCCTCCTCCACCAACGGTGAGTCGCACTCGCGCCGCGCCCGCGCGCCCGCAGCCAGCGCACTGACCGCCCCACTGTGTGCAGCCGCGCTGGAGGGCTTCGGCGGCGTGCCGGCCATCCGCCCGCTGGAGACGCTGCACAACGCGCTGTCGCTGCGCCAGCTGGACGCGTTCCTGGAGCGCGTGACGGCCGCGCCCGTGCTGCTGCCGCGCGCGCCGCCCGCCTCGCCCGCCTCGCCCGCCTCCGCCGCCTCCACCTCCGCCTCCACGTCCGCCGCGCACAAGCAGCCCTCGCCCACCAACAGTCAGTACCGCCCCGCCCCCCCGCAGGCCGCGTGAGACGTGGTACACGGGTACACGTGAACTTGTTGCGCAGGCGTGGGGTGGAGCGGGCCGTCGTCGCTGATGTCGTCGTCGGGCGAGCTGCCGAGCGGGCTGTCGTCGGCGGGGCCGTCGTCGCCCAACTCCAACTACGCGTCCAACTCCGAGCACAAGAACTCTTCGGAGAGGTATGCCGCGCCCGCCGCGCCGCCACTCCGCCCCGTTTAGCGTTAGACATAGACTTGTGACTAGCTTGAATGTGTCTTCCGAACTTTTTCATAGACTGTCGTAAGCGTGATTGATACTCTTCTTTTTTCAGTAAACATTCTACAGTTTGGTCTACTCATTCAGCCGGTTTTGTGGAAAGCCGACAGACACTTGTCACTAGAATTGCTAATGTTGCTTGGTTTTAAGTTTTTCGTTTTTATTTGTTGGTCACCGATATAAATATTTTGGCGCACTAATACTATTGGGCATAACCGTTCTCTGTCTATTTCGTTGAAGACGTGTCTTCATGTTTCGAGCTCACCGGGACGAATACATACACATTATTTTAGGTATATGTTAATACATGTTACCATGCTTGTTTCATTACGAAGCTCGCTCTGCGGAAATGTTTCAGTCACGATCGTTCAATTCTAGTTTTTGTTTACTTTGAATTATTTATTTTACTTTGAAAAGAATATGAATGAGCCATTTCCGTGAAATGTGGGGTGTTATGATGTAACGGCTGGCCGACGGCTGGTACACTGAAACGTTATGGATTCCAGTAGCAATTGGAGTAAAAATGTGCCAAGCAAGCTCCCCCAGTGGGACGGCGAGGCGGCGACCTTGTGCGCGTTGGACTCGAGCCTGCACCCATTCTTGCCGCACTCCAACCGACCAGGTACTGCGAACACTACCACTACACTACCGCCACCGGAACCAACTCTATACCCATAAGCGTACTAAATTATGCTCTACACACTGAATCTTTTAACCAATTATGTATTTATTTTCAAAATTGGTTTTGTATATATGTACATTTGATTTTCTTACCGTAAGCACGAGGTACATTCTATGTTATCAAAATTATTTATATATCTTTGTGATTGAACACGAGCACTGTTTTATTAAAGTGTGATCTGCGTGAATATAGAAATAAGAGTTATTCGCTCATTTCACAATTATTCCTTTGTACACTTATGGACATCGAGTGCTAAATTAATTGTAAAAGGAGAAATGCAATATCTAATAACGTTGCACAATATCGTCGCTTGTCAAGACAGAAATTAATATAGAGATATATTAACACAGAACAGTTAAAAGTTAGTTATGCATATGCTACCTCGCACTCGTTTCCACTAACTTTTGCATGCATGCATGAGGAGCACGCGCTGTGACTTTCTTTGCATGTTAATACAACACGAAGCAATAATTCACGTGCAGCATGAAATCATTGTAAATATACATCGCCTATATAAAATCACAAATGTGATCAGTAAATCAGTATCGCTACGTTGAATGTATCTACATAAATGTATGAATTTCAATAAAACAACTAACACAAGACCTTGCTCTGTTAGGCCGGACTTTAAAGTCGATGTGAATGTTGTAACGTTGTGAATTGTTTACAGGTTCTTCTATTAGCGGCGACGTGACGCCAGTGTCCATCGCCTCAGAGCTGGAGTTCAACAGCAACGAGGCCACAGCAGGATCCATAACTGATCACGATCTACTGGTATCTGTCCTTGCAATAACATCCCAATATCTAATTTATTTAGTATTGACTAAATGGTTTTCTTTAGAGGAATCGGGTCATAAAAGCAAGCCTGGATCAAGTTATAACTTAACAAAACTATTATTGCAAGATTAGAGATAACTTATCGTCGAGTTTTTATCTGTCAACAGAGTGCCGAAGGTGAAGATGATGAAGAAACACTCTCCGTAGATGCGTGCGGCTCTCCAATGAGAATCATCAAGAATGACCTGAGCCCTCAGTCATACAGTGGAATTTCAACTCTGAGGCCCGACAACTGTCAACCGTCAACAAGCAAAATCTCCGCAGACTTCTTTGGACTTAACATGCAACAGACTAAAGAGAGCTTTTATAAAGATATACCGTCTAGTAGTAAAAACTTTAACGTAGACAACGATATAAAACATAAGTGTTCTAAAGGAGAATCTCCGTGTCTGTCCAATTTAGATTCTTTGAGCTTACAGAACAAAGATATTAGTAAAAGTAAACATAGAAAAAATGAAATCCTCAACAACGGTAGCCGACGATATAGTGATAGTAGTGCACAAAAGAGTAATTTGGTTGCACAAACAGTGGCCGGGAGTCGGTTCACGACGACTTTAGTCCCTGAGGACTTGCTGAGGCCGGGCCCGTCCGCCGACACCACCTGCAACAACAACCTGCAGCCCGCCCTCACCAAGGCCAAGACTACCAACGTCAAGCCCGGCTTCAAAATAGCTGACGGTGTATAACATCGTTGAAGACAGTAACCAACCACAAATACTGCCAGTGTTTTTGCAATTTTTCAACAAATTACTGATCATTTTTTAAATAGATTTTGTGTGATACTAAAGATAATTATCATTAATGTTTTAAATGTTATTACGTGTTTTCACTTTAGACCCAATTGTGTTGCTTTACATGTTTAATGAAATATTTACATAAACCATATAATATTAAATACTTGGAAATATATTATTATCCATTTCCTATAAGGTAATGATTATAATGGCTGTGATAACTATATAGTTACAATTTCTCTCAATGGTATATTAGCCTTCCATATTATTGGCCTATTTATAATTTACCAAGTAAATATTACATAATTATGTTTGATTATCATTAAAAAGATTTGTACTTTTCTAAAGTTGTGATGTGTAAAATATATTATACATTACACCATTAATTACACTAAAAATAAAATAAAAGTTACGTGCGTCCCAAATGTTAGACCTTTCTCATCTTAAATATGATGACGTACTGAATTAGATTCAGATATGAATGATGAATACCTCTGATCCAGCCCTTAATTAGTTAAGGGCTGGATCTGAGGTATTAAATATTATAGATCTAAGGGTAAACAAATGTTGTGAAAAGGGAGTTTTGGTGGTTTAATATTGATGCAGAAGAAATTTTCACCGTCAGTTATGTCACCTCAAAGTATGTAAGAAATGGGAGGTCTAGTCTTTAGGACACTTTTTATAGTTATGTGTTTATTTTCATGATTATTATTTATTTTTTTACAATTTTCATATCAACACTATTTCCACAGACCAGAATTATTTTTATCCCAAGAAAAACTAAAATACGGATAATATCATTTGATTGCTTAAAAGTCTGCTCAAAACAATCAACCTGAGCCAGGGTAGGACTTGTTTCTGTATAGTACAGCTCGATATTGGCTATCGCAAATATATTATGTAATGCTGGATACCTTAATGTCTACAATAAAATAAGATATAAATTAAAACCATTTATTCTAAGAACATAACCTGTTTTGAGCATTCTACTTAATCAATAGAAGCTGTTATCAAACATAGAGTGCTTACTCTTGCCAATGAAGTATGTGCATAAATGGATTGACATCAAATGCTTTACTAATAAATGTTATCTAGAATATAAATAAAACTCTTTTATTTAAAACAATACATGGATGAAAGTTTAATAATCCTGCCATACAATAAAATTGAGATCAATATGTTGACATTCTAAATCTAGGGGTGATTTTGTTAATTTCATTGCCTCTGTAACACCCAATTACCTGCACTAAAATACATTAAAAGGCAATTATAAGCCCTAAACTATATTTACTAGCAAGTGAATAATGATATATAGTGATAATGAAATTAATCCAAAACCATTCACATTATAAAATAGTAAAGTTTGCAAACTTCATTAATACTGTAAAATAAATTTAATCAGTATTATAACTTTACAGCCCAATTAGGATCACTTGTAATCAATTGAAAAAGGCTTTTTATGGTAAATTATTTTACAGACCAGTTCAGTGTCTATCCATGGAAGCTAGAATACTAAGCTAGCAACAAACAAGCAATAAATTTGAATGGAGACTTAAGGCCTTCTTCCACTTTAAAAATATCACACATTACATTAATTTAAAGCTCATATGAAATAAGCTAAGCTTAACTTAAACATTATGACCAGACTGATTACAACAAAAATTACACAGAATGCATTAGTCAGATTTAATAAATGACATTTTTGGTGCCATGTTAATCATGGACAGGAATGTGTTGAAGATCCCTCGGTGCTGGATCCCAGGCCAGAGGAGCATCACAGTGGACAGTATGTACAGCAGAAATATGTTGTTGATGGACGATGCGATCCATGCCATTGTACATAACATGCTGATGGAGATTATGTAGTACTGCAAACAAAAAGAATAATTATTAACACAAAACATTAATAATTTGAACAAACAATAATATTAACACAAAACTTATATATACTATTTATTGACAAAGGCCAACAAGATATTAATTATGTTATTATTTTAACTCTTTATTGCAAAATGAATAATTTACGTACTCTTTACATCTTCATTCAAACTTTAAATCGTTTTAACAACATTTTATGTTTTACCTTATGATTTATCAAATGCCTACTTAATAAATTTATTAGTGACTCACCATGAAAGGACTTGACTCCCTCAGTGCATAAAAGGAGCTTATCTTAAATAAGACCATGTTGTAATAGATAACGATATTTCTGCAAATTTCTTCAAACATTTTTTCCTGATGTCCTGTCCAAGAGCTGGGGCCATACAAGGAGCTGCATATCACAGGAACAATGAAGTCTATGAAATTCAATATTAGACCCATGATAGCAAATGACGCGAGAGTGTTCAAGTCCAGCAACCATATAAGGAGATAGAACACAGACAAAGCTCCGACTATGGCACAAGGATGCCATTGTTGCTCCCACAAAATCACCGACTTGAGTGGTAGCAGTGCCACACGCCATCCTTCCAATAATCTCTTCACTTTTTTAATTTGTTGTTCCTGAAGCATAAAACTATTATTTGAAGACTACCCACAACGTTAAAAATTAAATAACGCCCTTACTGAAAAGCCCTTTATTAGCTTTGTTACGAAAGAAGAAAAGGCATGAAACTAACCTGCTCCTGAAATGTATTGTGTTCAACCATATTGTATTAATTTATTAAACCCGTTACTTCTCTAACTTACTGGACACTCCAAAAGAGCGAATATTTTTAACGAATTCAACAGCCGAAAAACGACTGGACACATTCAAAACAATGAAATCGATGGAAATATACTATAGTTTATTAAAAAGTCTCCTGGAATAACATCGGTCTCTTTTTCACCTTATAGTGAGGCTACAGCCCGTGTAATTTTTCTTCGCAATCTATGTCCTACTTGGTTTGGTAGGGTTATATTATATGTATACGTCATAATAGTTACGTTGAATTTATCATAGATGTCGTTGGAAACACAAAATCAATACCTACCTACCTACGACTTTCCTGCATGCAGGATGCCACGATGACCAGTGTTGTCAGCTTTTTTATTTAAAAAAACCTATGGTTTAAAACTTGTAATATTCTCAGTTCCACAAGTTGATAACATAAATCATTCTCTTTTAAAAGCAAGAGATATTACCAGAAAGCAATCAACAGAATACAAATTCATATTATCTTAGAGATATCATAAAAAAAATAAAGCTAAAACTACATTTGTTAAAAAAACCAAAACGCTCAAAGAGAAAAATATTCACCACTCGCACGAAACAACCCTCCCCCACACACATCTCAGATGTTTTTGTGATGATTTTCAATAAATATTTTGGCTAAGTAGTAGCGGTTAGGATGCATTGTACCTAATGGTTTCTTAGATTTACGCGAATGTTACACATTGAAATAAAACTATTTTTTACGGATTTTATCGCGATTTGGTTTAATTTTTACATTTTTTAACTTCCCGACGTTTCGATTACTTTACAGCTTTCGTGGTCACGGGGCGGACTGAGGTATTAGTCATCCGCTCAGTGACTGTTACAATTAAACTACCCTTAATTTATAATTATTAAATTAAAAAAAAAAAAAAGTTAATTTAAAAAGTTAGCTAGTATTTGCGATCCGATCTACGCAGAAGGAGCTCACTGTGTCTTGAGGTCTGGCAGCTGGTCTTTTGGGTTCCGATTTAATTAAATGTAGAATTGGATCCCATGATGGTGCAAGCTTCAAGCCATCTTCTCTATTGAAATTTGGATGTTTTTTAATTTCAATAGCCTCGCGAAACATCCTGGGGAGGAAACGGTGTTCTTTGGCAAGGATTTGGGGCTGGTCAAAGCGAAGGTAATGCTTGGAGCCTTCCTCTATGTGTTCAGCAACTGCAGACTTCGTTGAGCGTCGGTGTTTGACGTCAGCTATGTGTTCTTTTACGCGGGTCCCTATGCTTCGTTTGGTTTGGCCGATGTAAGAGAGGCCACAGTCGCAATCTATTTTATATACTCCCGGTTCTTGCAAAGGTATATGACACTTGACAGGTGGTAAGAATTGACTAATCTTCTTAGGCGGCTTGTAGTATGTTTTAATAGAAGCACGCTTCAGGATGTAGCCAATCTTGTCCGTGACTCCTTTTATGTATGGCAATATAACTGGGACCCGTTCAACTGTGGCTGGTTTCACTCGGTTTCTGTGACGGCGGCGTGGAATTTGGAGCTTGTTGTCTCGCAGTACTTGCTTGACGTGTTGCAGCTCAGTTGCCAGGTGTTTCTCGTCACAGATTCCTTGTGCTCTCTGAAACAAAGATTTACCCACGGTAGCTAACTGTTTTGGATGGTGGTGAGAATCACCGTTCAGATATTTATCTGTATGGGTCTTTTTCCTATACACAGTATGACCTAAGGACTGATCAGGATTACGGATTACTAAAACATCTAAGAAAGCAAGAGATTTGTTTTGTTCCAACTCCATAGTAAATTGAATTTTATTGTTAATGGAGTTGAGGTGATTTAAAAATGCAGTTACTTGGTCAGTTGGTAAAATTGTGAAAGTATCATCTACGTACCGCTTGTAAAATCTTGGCGAGACCGGGGCTGTACTAAGGGCTGTCTCCTCAAAGTCCTCCATGAAAGCTGTAAAGTAATCGAAACGTCGGGAAGTTAAAAAATGTAAAAATTAAACCAAATCGCGATAAAATCCGTAAAAAATAGTTTTATTTCAATGTGTAACATTCGCGTAAATCTAAGAAACCATTATGCAAACCAGTACGGACTGCAAATTGCAAACAAAATACGCCGGTTGGAGAATTTGAAAACTAAGCGCGCAAGAAATATATCATCCTTGAATTTCTTGAAGAGATGCCGTGATCATAATCTCATCCCCACGTGTGTGAAGATATCACCGAAGAAAACCATACGAGGGAGCGCTAAAATTCTAAGCCAGGCGAGTAAAAAACTGTTACAAGCTACCATACATGATACACGATCTGACCTACATTACTTAAATAATTGTATCGAAAAATCATCCAATGAGTTAAAGACAGTATTAACATCATTTGATTTTAAAAATTGCATGGACACATTAAATAAAAGAGAAACATCTAAATATAACGAATGCAAAAATAAACACATAAATAAATATGATAAACTTTCATCAAAATCAAATGTCAAAAATTCTAACAACTCCGAGTGCAGGCACGGAACGCACCCTAACACAGTTATCACGCACTCCGGCGCAGACAAACAACGCGCGGTCATTAATCTGTCAAAACATACATTGGATGAAAACACAGTTCAGGTTTTGTCAAGAGGTCTAAATTTTGCCGTAACTCCACGTAGGATACCGTATGAAGATATTATTTGTAACGTTGAGAACAGTCTCTTCATTAACAATTTGAAAAAGGAAGTTTCGGAGGCTATACGTCAAGATATATCATCTTTATTACGACGAAACAAAGTGCCGAAACCAAATCTTCCAAAACATCTATTTATCGCTTTAAAGAACCTGCGATCTATGAAGGATTTAACTGTTCTCCGTGCAGATAAAGGGAATGCGACAGTAGTGATGGACACTTCAGATTACAACAACAAAATAGAACAACTCTTATCGGATGACACTACATACAAAATGGTCAAATCAGACCCGACCACCAGGATTTTAAAGGCCACTAGCTCTTTAATAATCAAGTACTCCGAGAAGTTAGATCTGAACGCTAAGTCACTCATCCCATCGTGTGCAAAACCTCCTAAATTGTATGGATTACCAAAAATACACAAGGAAAATGCTCCACTACGTCCCATTGTGAGCCAGATCGACACACCAACCTACAGATTGGCTCAGCACGTAGCACAAGTGCTTTCACCACTCAGAGGAAACACTAGAGCATCTGTGAAGGATTCATACCAATTTGTCAGGGATATTAAACACCTACAATTAGCTGACAATGAAACAATGGTTAGTTTTGATGTCCAGTCACTTTTTACAAGCTTACCAGTACAAGACTGCATCAAAATTGTCACTAAGAAGTTAACAGAGAATGACATGCCACTAGAATATGCAGAATTACTCAAACATTGCCTCACATCTGGCTACATGTTGTGGAACAATCAATACTATGTACAAATGGATGGTGTTGCTATGGGCTCACCTGTATCTCCAGTAGTCGCCGATATTTTCATGGAGGACTTTGAGGAGACAGCCCTTAGTACAGCCCCGGTCTCGCCAAGATTTTACAAGCGGTACGTAGATGATACTTTCACAATTTTACCAACTGACCAAGTAACTGCATTTTTAAATCACCTCAACTCCATTAACAATAAAATTCAATTTACTATGGAGTTGGAACAAAACAAATCTCTTGCTTTCTTAGATGTTTTAGTAATCCGTAATCCTGATCAGTCCTTAGGTCATACTGTGTATAGGAAAAAGACCCATACAGATAAATATCTGAACGGTGATTCTCACCACCATCCAAAACAGTTAGCTACCGTGGGTAAATCTTTGTTTCAGAGAGCACAAGGAATCTGTGACGAGAAACACCTGGCAACTGAGCTGCAACACGTCAAGCAAGTACTGCGAGACAACAAGCTCCAAATTCCACGCCGCCGTCACAGAAACCGAGTGAAACCAGCCACAGTTGAACGGGTCCCAGTTATATTGCCATACATAAAAGGAGTCACGGACAAGATTGGCTACATCCTGAAGCGTGCTTCTATTAAAACATACTACAAGCCGCCTAAGAAGATTAGTCAATTCTTACCACCTGTCAAGTGTCATATACCTTTGCAAGAACCGGGAGTATATAAAATAGATTGCGACTGTGGCCTCTCTTACATCGGCCAAACCAAACGAAGCATAGGGACCCGCGTAAAAGAACACATAGCTGACGTCAAACACCGACGCTCAACGAAGTCTGCAGTTGCTGAACACATAGAGGAAGGCTCCAAGCATTACCTTCGCTTTGACCAGCCCCAAATCCTTGCCAAAGAACACCGTTTCCTCCCCAGGATGTTTCGCGAGGCTATTGAAATTAAAAAACATCCAAATTTCAATAGAGAAGATGGCTTGAAGCTTGCACCATCATGGGATCCAATTCTACATTTAATTAAATCGGAACCCAAAAGACCAGCTGCCAGACCTCAAGACACAGTGAGCTCCTTCTGCGTAGATCGGATCGCAAATACTAGCTAACTTTTTAAATTAACTTTTTTTTTTTTTAATTTAATAATTATAAATTAAGGGTAGTTTAATTGTAACAGTCACTGAGCGGATGACTAATACCTCAGTCCGCCCCGTGACCACGAAAGCTGTAAAGTAATCGAAACGTCGGGAAGTTAAAAAATGTAAAAATTAAACCAAATCGCGATAAAATCCGTAAAAAATAGTTTTATTTCAATGCATTGTACCTATTCACAATTAAAACTACACTGTTATTTTAATAAATCATAATATAATCAAATAATAAAGTAGTTTATATTTTCATATTTTGTAGCAGATAAATGAGGAAAAAACAAATGCTTTTTACACAATTAAAAGCTCACAGACCAATAAATATAATAACTACATTTTTTTGAAATAACGTTTTCCAGGAGTCTTCGCTTTTTCGTGAGTGAGGGTCTGAAATAAAAGTGCGATAAAGATAATTAAAAGCTTGCCATAGCAGACAAACACATTAACATAGAACTTAAGTGAATTACATAATTTGCATAAAGATCAGCACTTTAATAGTAAATAAATAATAATAAATACACCCAACAGTCACATACATAGACCTGACCCCACACTAAGATCGAGTCTTGTGTCGTGGGTATCAGAAACTACGAGATACTTTTCGGTCTCACAAACACCCAGACCCGAAACAAATGTCTGTGGATCACACAAATATTAGTTTCGGTGCGGGGATCGAACCCGCGGCCTCTCGTTTCACAGGCGGCGTCGAACCAACTGTGCCATGGAGGCTGTCAACTTTAACATAAAAGTTATAGGTACACTAATTTGGATACTCTTTCACGCAAAAACGGCTGGACTGATGTTGAAATTTGGTATAGGGGTAGCTGACACCCTGCATTATAGATTACAGACACTTTTTGTCCCACTTGTTGATTAGCAAGTAACTCAAATAGACATATTTGCTACTCTTTGAAACTCAAATGGATGACACGGGACAGAACGGGATATAACGGGACTGAATAGGTAAAGCAATATAGTCGAGGGCGGTTACATTGAGTTTATAAAACAGTTAGTACCTACGCGAAAGTGCACCCGGGCGAAGTCGGGCCGGGCCGCTAGCGAAAAATATTTATAACTTTTATTGTTACTTACAATAATGCATTCGTCGTCGGTAAATAAATAATGTCGGCTACAATTTTCGTTGGTGTCTGGTATTACAGACTTAGTTTCCATTTCATTGTCGTTTATAAATGTAGTAATACTCTTAAAAAAAAGATAGCAAATATAAACATACAAATAAAAATAAAATTGTAAAAAAATATTTTCATCTTTTTATTCCGTGACCTTCCTACTCAATTCATGACAACTAACAATTCATATGTGGCGCGATCACAATAGAATCATAAGTGGTGTTTACATTATGACGCAATACAGGCTTTATTGGTGTAATGTACTCCTTAGTCTGCGGTGTAATGTGTATGCGCAGGCCGCAGATAACATTGTAAACTTAAGATGTGTATAGAATAGATGACGATCATAAAAAAAATCTTACTTTTATCGCTTTAGTCGGCATGTGCTCTTCAAATTCAACACCAATTTTGAAAGTGCTTTCCATTGTTCTCATTAAAGATGTATTCTTAATAGTCATCGTTTCTCCATCATAAGTTATTTCCATTAGCGGTGAAGACATAGCGATCATTTTGCGACCAATATAAGGAACGCCTACAGGGAAAGAAATATAAATTGGTTCATATACTGTTTCTGAATAAAACCTACAAAGTAATCATGAATAAGACTTACCTACAGCTTGGAAGTATTCATCTATGTTTTCATTTTTGTAATGCTGATATTTTCCAGCGATAGGTGCCATTTTAATTACAATAAAAAAGAATTAAATTGTGACTTCTAAATAACAATATGTTGTATTCTAGCAAGAATGTGTTAAGAGTAACCTTTGTTTACTAATTTCCAGAGTTTTTATGCTAATAGATAAAGTAAATGTCAAACGTGTGCAAAAACTGTTTCAAGTAAATTCACAATTGATGAAGATTACTATCTAATCTGAGATGATAAATAGATTTATCTGACATATTAAGAATGATATTTTGTGATGATAAATAGGTTACTGTATCAAGAGAAATATATATTTATATACATATAACATAAATTATTATCATTGTCCTGCAAGCAGGATGATTATGGTACACGCAGGAATAATTAAAAAAAATTTAAAGACAAATAGTTGTGTAATTACACATTTATTATAGGTACAGATTATCACAATGTACTCAAAGGTAATATTTCATATAAAAAATAAACAAGTAACAAATATAAGTATACCAAAAATATAAAAACTAAATAAGTGTTTCAAATTATCACTGAAGTAATTATAACATTTAAAAAGTATAAATATAAGTACTAGATCAGTTCACAAATGTGATATCAATTAAATTGATATAAACTATGAAATAATGTCATTACATAGTGCATAATTAAGTCTTCCCTTTTATGTGATGTTTCCACTGATTATTGAACCCTGCGGTAATAACGTTTTCCAGGGACTGCCTTATCATGAGTGAGGGTCTAAAAGTACAAACACAATCAAATTAGTTGAATGCAGCATCTGAATGTATTAAAAAAATAGTTTTACATAACATAAACTCACGCCTTTTTCCCAGAAGGGTTAGGCAGAGGTGCTACTAGGACACCCACATTTCGCCTTGTAGGTTTTCTTCCCATTATGTGATAGGTGGCGGGCCTATCACCATATTGGGCACAAATTCCTGATTCCGGGCTGATAATGAATAGAAAAATCCAATATCACTTTGCATTACCCGGGATTCGAACTCAAGACCTCAGCTTTGTAGTTATACCTTAGTACAACTACACCACCGAGGCAGTCCAAGTACCAACTAGTACCAAGTAACATAATATCTAAGAATCACATTCAGCCCAGGTAATAATATGGATACTACATTATTCTACGAGATTAATCAAGTTGTATGTTATATAATAAAGGTATAGTAATAGTATAGTAATAGTTTTCAATTCTTTGACAAAAATAATTAATCAGAATTATTTTTTATGAAAGGTGGCCATGCCGGTAAAATCTTATACCTTCTCTTTACATAGCTAGGAAACAAAATTGAATAAATATGTCTATTCATGAAATATATAAATATCTATATTTATATTAATAGAAATGTAGTATTTAGCCAGTATTTTATACATACCACAACACACTCATCATCAGTGAAAAGGTAATGGCGTCCACATTTTTCTCCACTATCTGCTATTGTAGATTTCGTCTCAATCTCATTATCATTCAAAATAGTTGTAACACACTGAAAAAAATTATAATTCGGTCTTCACATGACAGCATATTAAAATGAATAAGTGTAGAAATACATTGGTTTGTATTGGCAAAAATGAGAGTGCTGCAAACATACATTATTTATGTTCACATGTCCATAATGTTTTTTTTTTGAATCATTGGCTTTAAACTTACTTTAAGAGTATTGTTCGGCATCTTTTCTTCATACTCTTCTCCAAGTTTGAATGTGTATTCAACTGTCCTCAGCAAGGAAGAATTTTTAATGGTCATAGTTTCACCCTCCAGTGATATTTCCATCAATGGTGAGGACATGGCCATCATTTTACGACCCATAAATGGCACACCTGAATGAAATAAATGTGTTACATAATTGTATCTGGTTTTACCTCACATGGTGATTTTCTGCAAACACTGTCAGCCATGGGCAACAGCGTCATGTCATGGACTGACACCAAGCACTGGTACAAAACATACAGATATATGCCAAATATAAACAATAAGAAGATTAATTAAATGGAACACAATGGAGGTGATTTGAATAGAAATATCCATTTCCCTCTGTAGTAAAACAGGAGATAAATAATTATTGACCTGATATATCAATAAAAATATGCACACAATACAAAGATATACAACTAAGAAACCAAATGTAAAATATGGTGTTTAACTAGTTACTCAGGTGAAAGCTGCAATTGTTTGTTCCATTTATAACAAGTGAAATAATCATGCATAGCATGGAAATTCTTCCTAAATTGCAAAATGTCTGTAAAATATGCAAAACAAGAAGAAAAACATGTTATTTGGCTGTAATTGAGCATCATGCTGCATTCAGCATACCAACAATCACACTTCCAAACAACATAATGTAATTTTTTTCGAACTTAGAATATCAATTAACATGGAAATCAACAAAATTGACAAAAACTGTTTTTTTCTAAAAAGTAGCATGTCTGGTCAGAAATCAGTATTTAAGAAAATAGCCACGACTCTTATGTGAATTATCAGACAGAAGGAAAGTAAAATATACATACCCACTGCAGTAAAGTATTCATCAATATTTTCATTCTTGTAGTGTTGGTACTTTCCTACAATTGATGGCATTTTACTGAGAAGCCCTGTCAAAGAAGATTAACAATATAATACTTGCTATTAATTATCCACTACAGACTAATTTCATATTATCTTATCAATAACATATTATCAATCACGTACGGGTGCAAGTGATAATCACTATCCAAGATAATATTTGAATGAACAATTACATTTGGATCTAAGCAAAGTCCAATATATATTTCGGCAATTTATGCAATACAGACCTGTTGCTAATGAGTTATTATTACGCGGAGATTTGAGCACCAATGCAACTTACCAATGCGATAACAAACCACTAAGCAGTTAAGGCTTATTAGACACAGTTCGCTACTTAATTTCATATTAATTAAATCCACTCAAGTCTCAATTATATACCGTTCTATACATATAACAAATTAATATAAATAGTTCCTTTTAGTGAATGTAATATGAAACAAAACTTACTGTTGCAACTGTAGTTTAATTTGTATTATTACCTTGACAATTAATAATCGCAAATACTCGTTAATAACACAATTTGTATGCTTTTATAAATATTAATAGGTGAATTATACGGTTGTTTAATATTATTAGTTTTTCTAAAATTTATAAACAAACAACAACCAACGACCAAGCCAGTGTTGTCAACAAAATTAACAATCGATCAATCTTATGTCAATAATTGGCGCCAAATGTTGCCAAATGCCATGAACCAAATGCCGATTATTTGCTATCAAATTAGAGTTGCCCAACTATCGATAGTTTCCCTATCGATAGTTGACCTCGAAAACTAGTAACAATATCGATAGTGCTATCGATATTATCGATAATATCGATACTATCGATTCTATCGATATCATAAATAAACAAATACTATTGATTAGAAGTAATAGTATCGATAGGATCGATACTATTACATAATAATACTATCGATAGTATCGACAATATCGATATATTTTAAGTAATACTATCGATACTATCGATATTATCGATAGTATCGTTGTATTAAAGAATAAAAACTATCAATACTATTGATAGTTTGTAAAACTATCGATAGTAACTGCCTAATAACCGCCGATAGTATCGTTTCCGAATTATAGCTTTTGTAGCAAGTAGTGTTAAATTATTCTCACTCACTGTGCATAGTGTGTTATTATGCTCTTTAGGATTAATAAGTTTTCTTCTTTAATAAGAAATATACCGGCTATGTAATTGAATATTGGAAGGCAATACTATCGCAGTTTATTAAATTATCGATAGTGTGAGCTATCGATACTATCGATACTATCGATAGTATTGCTTTAGGAGCAATACTGGCCTTCGATAGTATCGATACTATCGATACTATTTTTGTATATCAATACTATTGCCCATATCACACTACTGATAGAATCGATACTATCGATAATATCGATACTATCGATAGGCTATCGATACTATTGATATGACGTCACCTATCGATAGACTATCGATAGTTTAGCAATAGTCGACTATTGATATGCAACACTATATCAAATCAATTTCCTCCAGTCAACTGGGGTAACTTAGTCCTCAAATAAAATATTGGCCCACTAATAATATGTAGTATGTACAGTGCGACACAAAAGAGTAGAAAATAAATGAGGGCGCCACCATCATTTGTGTGGCAACATAGTTAGTACGAGACAATACATCTTAATACTTTATTTATTATACCTTAAATAAATAATAATAAAGTTTATATTTCCTTAAATATCGATGTCTTAAATATATTTAATTAATTAATTATAAGGGATTTTTAAACGATGATTAAGTCACAAATCAAAACAAGTCGATGTTTTAATAGACTTTTTATCACTATAACATATTTCACAGTTATTTATTTTTAAATTATTTGTTTATTTATAAAACTTTATTGGATACCATTGATATTATACATATACAACAGAAATTATTTTTTTGTCGAATCGCACATGTATCAAAATCATCTAAGGCCTTTTTAGGACGATCCTTTCTATGCTTAGCCGGTGTAGAAAACTTTCCGCATTTTCAGCACCATGCTTCGCTATCCGACGTAATGTACTCTCAGAAACACCTAAAACAATAACATAAAATATAAGTATACTGAGATGTGAAGTCAAGAAATAAATAATTTAGGGAAACACCAAACATTTTCTACTTTTCTTGTTTCCATTATACAATAATTGATTTTAGAGTAGGTAATATAGATGTTTACAAACAAGTATTGTTACTTTTATTTATTGAAAAAGTTTACTTCTAGTGCATTTATTTGTACATAGGTATCGATTTTTATTCAATGAGAAAAACAGTCAAAATGCTCAAAACGTGGCATTCGCGCTATAAATACTCCAGGTTCTGTTTATGTTTGTATAACCTCAAACATAAAGTTAAATGAACAATATTCACTGTTAATCATAAAAATATCAATTATTTTCAAATATAGGCTCGTTCTTTTTAGTGTTTTGTAGAATTTTCAATTATTACTTACCGGTAAAATCAGCCGTACGGTTGTAAACATCGTCTAAATTTGTTAATAACTTTCCGGCTTGATATTCGGCCATACACCGCATGCAAAACTTTATTTATTATTTCACGGGCACCGCCCCGAATGACTTTGTACATGATAACACTGTTTTATTGTTTACGATTCCAAATTATCACAATATTGTAAAAAACTCGGGAAAACTGACGAAAACCGACAATGACTGACAGCTCATGTACTTTATTTTGGTGTTGCAAGTAAGTGTATTTTTTTTAGTTCCCAATTATTTAATTTCTACTCTTTTGTGTCGCATTATACTATTAGTAGGTTTTTATTTTTTATAGGATTTCATTGCTTTGTTATATGTAACCTAACTTTATGGTATTGTATTCATAAACGTGGGTATCGTGGTTGCATCTCAGCCTACCCCTTCTAGAAAAAAGGCGTGAGCTTATCACTTATGTTTCTATGTAAAGTTTATTAAGCCCCTAAATTTTACCCTTAAATATTTAATTACCATATATTTAATTTTGAAAACTTGATTTATAAGAGCGTTATGTAAGATAAAAAGTATAGACGCTAGATGGCAGCACAAAAAACGGTACAGAACTTATGTACCTACAGAAAAAAAAGGAACTAAAATAGTTGCAAACTTATTGATAAAAAAAATCCCTACTAATGTGGTAAAAATTTTGTTACTAATTTATTAGTTATGAATTTGAAGATAAATCTTGTCAAAAAGCAAGTAATGGATATTGTGGCATTTTAATTTTACTATTAAAGAAACAGTAAATACCTGGAATTATTATTATTTACCTGTAGGTCTTTCATATTATCAGGTGAATGGCATGCTCGTTTCGTAATTCATCGAAAAAATAAGTTCCTTTGTACAAGACGTATTTTTAACGAACCAACAATGCGCGATTTACGAAGGCGCGCTCACGGCGCTATTGATGACGAAAGGTTTACATTGTATTCAAATGTTTACTCACTGCGTCTGAACTGTGTTAAAGCGCGTCAGTGCGCGATTTCTTCGCGTCCTCGGCGCGTTAAAAAAAACGCCGTGTGCTAAAGCCTTAGGCAATGCAACGGTTTGAACGCTGACGTCTCGGGTTCCAGTTTCGGGTCAGAAAAAGTTGTGTTGGATTTTTCAGTTTTTTAATGATTATCAGCCTAAGGTCAGGAATTTGTGCCCGATATGGTGATAAGCCTGTGATTTGGCTAAAATTAATTTTTTTATCGTCGCTCACTTGAAATTTCATCCTGTTTACATGATCTGTTACAACAAAAAAGTGGCTATGCAGTAATAAATCTAAGAGAAAAATATCGTCTATATTTTTATTCAGTTGAATAAAACAATTTTAAGTTTGAAAAATGAATGAAATAATATATTTTGTGGAACTTGGGGATCGTTATTAAATACGTTGGTAAAATGTAAATTATGGGTGATTGTAACTTGTAAGGTTTCTATGACACAAAAGCTGGCAGCCCAAATGTTGTCTGACATGACAGGAGTTGGTTTATCAATGAGGGCGATGTATTCTTTATGTTTTGATTTTTATAAAATTCCTTACTATTGAAATTGGGTGTTAATTGTTAAGATTATGTGATTTTATTTTATTTTTAAGTAAAAAAGTGCTTAATTATCAAGATAGTTTCATATAAGTGCTACATTAATTACAGTTTGGTTCTAATCGTGTAACAAGGAATTGCTCATCGATTATTCACATTTTATTCCTATAATATTGTTAAAATATAAGAAAAGGTTGAATATGGGTGATAAAGAAGATTATTTGACATCGTACCGAGTGTTTTTCGAAAATTTTGCGGCCACGGTGAACCCCGAGGATCAACTACCGGTTAACATAGCTGGTTATACCATCACCGAAGCGGAGCTGCCTGGCGAAGTACTTTATTGGATCACTCAGTATTTAACAGAAAAGTAAGTATACCCGCATTTATATAGTCTTTAAAACAGCTATGTCTCAATGAGTACATGCAATGTAATGCAAGTTGTTTGATAAACACAAATCACACATGGGTTTGATAAGTGATAAGACAGCCACATTGTGATGGATGCTACTTCCAACAGTGATAGCAGTGGATAGAGAAAAAAATTCAGGAGGAATCACGTTTTTGATGAATCTTATCAACATTTATATTTACAATTTATGAAATTTTATAAAGTAAACATTTACTTAACTAATCCTCATTATTATTAAACTAAAATATTATTTAAATTCAGGAACATACACAGGGAGACATAGGAATATGTTTTTGTCACTCTAAAAATATTGGCAGACTTTGAAAAGTATGCTGCATTTTACTGAACACTATAATGTTTGAATTCTCTACTACTGCATTGATATAAAAAATTTGAAGATAAACTTAATGGTCTGATGGTACTTTGATTTTCCTCAACTCATTTTACTTAGTGTGGAGTAGGTTAATGTTGTAATGAAAATAAAGAAACAAGTACATTTCTATCATGCAAATACTTTTCATTACTTTTACCATTTGCAAATAATCACCTATTTATATACAAATATACTGTTACTTGTTGGATTTTTTTACCCACATTTATGATTTATTTAGTTTTTTGTTCATTTGCAATGTGCTCAAATACTTCCTCAACTACATAAGTATTGTTGATTTATTAACTTTCTGTATTATTAATTTTATGTATTATTATAAGGTTTATGAGTACATTTTTATATTATAATTGTTGAAACTTTTAATCTTGTAAGTGGTTGAACTTAAATTTTGGTTTTACTGTAGGGTTTACTTTCTTAAACACACTTACTTAAATATTGCTACAATAAAAACAAGCTTATGAACAATGTAAGGAAAAAAATAATTCTAATAATTCTAAAAATTATTCATTACTTTATTGATTAAGAGACTTTATTTTACCTTAAGAGAATAAACATTCAAATATTTCGATAGCTGTAATTAAATACTGACAATCTACTAAACTATGTTAAAAGGGAATGGATCTTAATTCTAGGGAAATTGAGTTATAAAGTTGAATGTTTTCATCTCAATCTCTTTTCTTTTTCAATTCTGTTTTGCGTTGTTCATCAGATGGCAGTAGAAAATAAAGTCTACAAAACTGTAATGTTTATATTTAAGTATAGTCTATTCAGCTAAATCTGAATGTTGAGATGCCGTGTTTAGGAGAGTTTTGTAATTATCTTAATCTCAACATTGGTTTGTAAAAGTGAAGAATTATTATAATTAATAATGTTACCAGTACATTTTTATACTTCTTTACTTAGAGATCTCCCGACTTAGTAATGTCGATTTTTTTTTACTTTTTAGAGCTTTTTGTGTTGGGTGTTATTGATGTCTTTGATAGTTCATAAATAATAGTACTAACTGTGCTTTAAGTACTACATTTATATTACTATTATACATATAATATATACGCTTATATAATGTGGTTGCCTTCTTCATGGTCTTTAAAATGCATATGCAAATGGTACATGATGTCACAGTGATGTAAAGATAACATTTCAAGAAGTTAAATCTGCTTACAAATTCTGATAAAATAAGATAAAGCTATAAACTAGGTGAAAACATTGCACATGGCAAGTAAAAAATCATTTACCTTTTTTTTTGCGTAATCGAAAGCTATGGAGGTTTTAGTTTAAAAGTATTATTATATCAATTTAATATTATAGATTCCAGTATTTTTGCTTCTTAATGCTTATAATGCATATTAAATGAGACTAGAGATAGCTCATCTCAGTAATGTTCATACATTCCACTGAACTTTGGGCATTGACCTCTAAAGATTTCTGAGGGCTTTGAGTCACCCTTTATCCAACTAGATTAAACATTTATTCAGTTGTTTTCCATGCATAGTTACATGTGTAAAGACAGTAAAAATTGTCAGGTTGATAAAGATCGATTATTTCGTTTCACTAATAGAATAATAATTGCTACGTTGTGCAGTTTATGGCTCGATATTTTACGTTGGCTAGGACCAACATTGTGTTACTCATCCTACACGGCGTGATTACAAATACCTACGTCGTAAGTGAGGCGTGTCCTTTAGAGCGTAATTTTTGTATTGCGGAAAATTACTACGTTTATTACTCATTCTTACAATTTCCCGCTTTTTCTGATTTCGTATTTTGGTCAGTAGGTATATAGAATAATTTATTCACGAATGTGTTAGAAATACTAATTGTAATATTTTTATTAAACCAAGCATTAAAACGTGTTAAAAACTAACCTAATAGTACGAAATTAAGATTATAAAATACCAGAATAAAATAAAAGACGATTGTGCGATAGAACCGGTTTTTTGAGAAGCTGCTAATCTCCCTCTGGTGTAGTGACGATATAGTTGTGTATGGAATAAACTAGTCATGCGAAAAACCCGAGTTTGAATGTTTCATTTTTAGATTAAATTATATAATCTTATATATTTCGTTGTACTCTCTGTCTCTTTTTTCCTCATTAGACTAAACGTTACGCGAGCTTTTGACGGTTTGGTTGGATTGCTTTGACTCGTCTTTTCACCGCATATTTGATGTTTCGCATCTCCATTCGCCAAATTCCGGTTGGTTTCAATTCAGTCTGGCATAGCAGCGGCCTGGATGCATACGAGTCATAAGGGCTGAAGTCAATGTACATTTCATATGATTACAATACGAGTTTAGGTGCGTAACTGCGTAACTCAGTGTATCTAATATAGTAATTTAGCTTGTCACTTAGAATATCACGATTCATTGCTTTTTGGCAAACTTTTGCTTTAGCAAACTCGATAAGTGCTCAGGTTTGGGCGCTTCGAAGATTCGCGTTTGAAGAGTTTAGGCTTTAGAAATAATGTCTTTCAAACAATATCATATTAGCTTCTATAACTTATGACACGAGGCATATGGTACGTCTATAATTATGTTTATCGTTTTTGCCACTTTAATAGGAAGCTTATGTTATGTTTAAGGTATTTCATGTTCGTAGAAATGTGTGAGGTATCACATAGAAAACGTACATTTCGAGGAAGTCTATAATAAACCTCCATTCCGGCGACCGCATATCGATTCATCTTTACATGTTCATTTTTGTTGCGTGTCTATGTGAATAATCGCAGTGACTGCACCACTGGCTGACACCTAGCCTTAATTTAACATGTTACTTGTTAGACGCTCCATTTATTTTACACATTGCAAGAGAGCGTAAATTGTTTGCTTCGATGCCGATACCCGATGCCCGATGAACATGTTATGTAGCGACGCGACAGCTTGCATGGAATTAACTGCTTATGGTATTTTTCAATAATCTGTATTCCTACATCTGTACAAAGCTCGCTTCTCGCCCTTAATGTCTTTTCAACGTTTTACTAAAAGTCGTCAGGTCACGAAACTACATAATTATGTCAACGTTAGGACGAATGGAAATATAAAACGATCTATTTAAAATGAAAATACTTATCTAATATAATCTTGCATAAGTTTAAGTAGTGAATAATATTGCTGGAGTAACTTCACGACTATAACTTACCATGTCAATATTAAGATGTGTGAAAAGTTCCCATTTCTTTAGATAGATATTTGACTTCTAAAGCGAATGGAAAGCAAAAAAGTAAAATATTTGTCGCTTATGTTTGTGTATTGTATCAATTTAACTACCCACGTACTTAGTGTGTAGTGCTAGTGAGTGTGTCGATTGCACTAATATCTTTCGACTAAACAATCTTAAAATAGACTTGCGAAACTTGGCAGTCTGGGATGGTTGAGGTCATCTTGTGCAGTCATCTATGATTGCATTAGAGTCTATTGGGCTCATTCGTCGTAGACACTCCAACACTTTCTATTTTTCTTTGAATTTAAACAATTCCTTTAAGGTCTGTGGGTTGAGGTCGTAGGATGGCACGGTGGACGTATAAATTGGCGCGAGAAATCGCGTGGGACGACACGGATGCTTCTGATAGTAATGGCGGGTGGAGTCAACGCACTGGCGACATTGTGGACTGCTCCAATATTCACAGTTAATTATCCCGTGTACCTGTTCGCGCACTATCGAGCTCTAATCTGCCTTATCTATTAAGATGTAGGTATGTTTATGGCGCATGCATGCAATTTGCCCTTCATTACTTTTCATTGGACTATCTCGGAGAACGTACTAGTCTCATTAACATGTCTAAAACTTGGAGTATGTATTTTTACTATAAGTAGAATAAGAATGCTCAAAATTCTCGTGTCAATATCGCCGTGGATGTTTGCTTTCTTTTACAGAGCGGGAGCAGTGACCTCTTTATATATCGTACAGACAGACAGACGCGCACGTCCGCATTTTGTTTTATAACTATCCGACTGCCGAAAGCTAAAGAGTCTAACATATGTTCCTTTACAAGCTACAGTAAAAGAGAACGTCCGCTCAGTTATTCCCTTTTATAGAATTCATGATTTTATAAGAAAAAATATAGATGCATCTTGTGGACTTAATATTGATAAGGCACCTATGCTCATGTAGTACTTAGGATAAAACTATAAACTGTTTCAATGTTTGAAACAATTAAAACCGAGTATTTAAAGCGCGCTAAATCTATTTATGAAATGTACGCGGTATTTTTTGATATCATAAATATTTGATTCAGTTGCGGCATATTTCAGAGAATGCGTTGGATCACAGTAGTAATTTTATTCTCTGTGCGTAGGCATGTATGACCTATGTTTATCTCAAGTTCGGACATTGCGGGTTTACGTCGCGGCCAGTGACGCACACGGCATGGCACGGCCATTTGGAACTCCCAATTACCTACATACGATATAAAAAATAGATCGATTTTTAATTATTCAAGGGTATGTGTGCCCTTTCATTCGATTAAGGGCTTTTTGATGAATTATTGTTGAACTGATTAAAACTGTAATATAGCAAGTGGTAAAATTGTTTTTAAACTACAAGTTAATGATTATCGGAATATCCCAACTTTAGTATTTAGGCAAATGCATACATGTACATACATACATAAATTCACGCCTTTTTCCAGAAGGGGTAGGCAGAAGTGCAAACAGGACACCCACGTTTCCTTGTATTTTCCGTCCCATGATGTAGACTGTCCCGCCCTCACACCCGCCATTGCAACTCCTGTAAGCCAGGATCAACAGTGGCATACATTTTAATGACACTGAGCATTGAAGCTCAGCGAGTCTCCGGGAATATCTAACTTGTCTTTAACCCGCAACGAAATCAATCAAAAAGTTAAATTAATAGGAGGTGTTGGAAATAAACTATTGTCCACTTCCGTCCCATGATGTGACAGGGGGCGAGCCTATCGCCTTATCGGGCACAAATTTCTTACACTGATCTGATAATGAATAGAAAAATCCAATATCACTTTTGCCCGACCCGGGACTCGAACCCGAGACCTTAGCTTTACAATCACACCTCGGTGGCACAGTTGTACTACAACTGTGCCACCGAGGCAGTCTTTAGGCGAATGCAAGTTACTGTAATTTTTTTAAATTAGGTGACACCTAAAATTTCAAATATTTGCATATATTAAAATGAGAAATTAAAGTATCCTACACAAATCTGTCTAAAGTAATTTGGTTGAATAGAGTATAGAGATTATTACTTTCTTTCGTGGGCTAATTGGAGAGGCGAGAATTGTCTGACGTTCAAATTAATAATAATACTCCAACACCCTGTACATGTAGGTGTCCATCGCCGTTAAGTCCTAAATACAATTCATTCAAAGACAATAATAGAGTGTTAGATATGGTAAAAACACACAGTTTTATTCGACCTTCTTTTGTACGACCGGCCAAGAGTTTTTACGAGCGCGTATAAGTCGACCCTCCAGCTTCAGTATTTCAGATGCGATCGATGCCAAACGCGTCGTCAAGCGCTCTGTAGGTATATCTCTGCTGGTTTATCTCTTAGATGTACGCTCTTGTGAATTTTTATGTCGGACGCAGAGAAATAGCTATAACTTTGGCCATGTAAACCTTATTATACATTTTAAAATGAATGTCCATTAAACTACGAATTAAATAAACAAAATAAAATAAAAATAAAAAATAAAACTACGAATTATTAAACTTTAATTGCAGAGTTCATTGGCTAAAAGGTGCGTGCCAAAAATACTATTATGGCTTGAAATAACGAAAATATTTAATCGCGTTTGGCTTATAAATTAGACAGTAACAAATTAAATATGGGAGTGAATAAGTTATAATATATTTATTTGGTTTAGAAAAGTCTACATTTTAAAGTTAGTTTTCCGTGCAAATCTATCAAAACTCTAAACTTTTAATAATTTTTATTTTCATCCGAACAAAATCTAGTATGACGTGCATACATGACTTACATGTTGTTGTTTTTTTTTTCTTTGTTAAGTTTATGTAGTGTACAATAAAGGATAAATAAATACATCTAGGTTTCTTCTGAGTAGCATTAACTTCCCATTGTAGTTGAATTATGTTGTGCGAACTATGACGATAAAACCAATCCAACATTACTCAGTCGAAAATCTACATAAATGTAAAAATGAATAAGAGATTATAATTAGGATTATTAGAAAATATATTAATTAATGTAGCAGAATGTTACGAATGTGGCCACTTGTAAAATAATAAGCAACATTTTTCAGAATGCCTAATGGATTTAACTTGCAACAATCCTAAGTTTGTATTACGTAAAATAAAAGATGGACAGATATGGGATGTATTAAAAATATTAAATAGACGGTTTATTTGACAAGTTTCCTTTTGGTTCTATTTTCAGACAATGCCCACAAACGCTGATGACTCCGCTGCGGCGGATAATACTTGACGAGGTGCGAGTCGCATCGAAGAAGCATCCTAACGAGTTCGGATACAAATCCGACGAATCTGGTACGTCAAATCTCACTTTAATGCATATTTTTTTTATATGTCACGTCAGACAATTTAATAGCGCTTATGAAAAAGTCAGTATAAATCCAATGATAGTTAAATAATATAAATTACAATACAAATTGTATAAAATTACTTATAATTAACTTATTTGATTGTGTACAGAACATATTATAATGTATATTAAAGTTAACTGGAACAGGACAATAATCAGGAGAAGTCTTCTAATGACTAATGATGATGACGAGATAGAAATATAAATAAGAAAGGAACAATATGAAAATGTACCGTTAAAGCTTTTTCTTTCAATCTAGATAATAAAATTCGTAACCGAAGGTCGAAACTATATTTGGATATTATTTTTTCGTATTCGGTTGTTGCTGGTCAGAAACAGCTGAGGTTATTGATTTTCGCGTTGTGAGCTAATAAGGATTCCAATGTTACTTGGCGAATATGAGAATAAACGTATTGTTGGAGAGTAATAAATGTATTTTAGAATAATCTTTATTTTGTACTGGTTTCACTTAGTAAAATTGCGACTTGATGGTTTTCACAAGTTGAAAATAAGAAAAGTAAACCTCATATCTTACAGATAATATACAAGGGAAAATGAGTACATAAAAAAATCAAAACCAGCTTTTGCATTCTCTTTTTAACAATCCGTCAACATCTCATTGCAAGTTTTTACGCCATTTGATATCGAAATCAGCCTTTGCAGATATTTTACAGGCGGGGTGTTATGTTTCAATCAATCACATGGTTTGCGACCTCCAATAAAGTTTGATCAGATTGATTGACATTAGCAATTGCACGGTTGACGCACGCACTTTTATTGCTTGTTAGAGTACTGCGGTCTCGTGTCGTTTCCATTCATTGTTATTCCGCTGTGTCAAGGCAATGTGTGGTGTTTCCAAATGTTTTTCACCGAGTTCAAAAAAGAAGGAGCTTCGAAGTTCGATTGTTAATATGTTTTCTCCGTCATTTCTACTTTTTCTAGACTAATTTGCATGATTATTTCTGCGCTAGGCTCAGCTTAGCTGGAACTTGGCCGCATTGTTATTTCGTTGTTCATAGAGTAGTCTCCAATTCTCCAGTCTACGTTCAGGAGAATAGCATCTCATTGTATACACCCAATAAACGTCTTCATATCCAAGCCTAGGAAATAAAATAAGTACACAATGTTATTTGGACGAGAGCCCAGACAGTTTACATACAATCCCATTTTCCGTTATAAATGGGCTTATGTAATCAATCCCTATGAAATAGTTCAAAAAGATTTCGTATATTATGCTTTACTGACATTACACTCTCATCAACCCCGTCGTGCATAATCTAAAAGCGGCCAGTACGCGGTAGTGAGCCGTTGGTACATTTTTCGTAATACTATTACATTTGTTACGGGCGAAATGGTCTGTCGAGATATGATATCATGCAATCTCGGCCTGTTTGTTCAGTTACATCACCGCCGGCCGTTGTGTACATCACTGGCCCACTATAGCTGGCCTTTGTGTAGAAAAATACAAATTCTCTTGTATAATTTCCTTTGTGATGGTTTCTATGATATATGGAACAATTTTAGCTAAGATGGTTATTAGCAATTCTTTTCACTTAAAGGAATTGCGCCTGCTGACATTACGGGTATACTCGTAATACCTTTATTTGCCAAAAATATAAATAATAAATATGCGGGTTGTGAAAATATTCAAAGCGGCAGTTACGACATGAGAATAAAATTTTTAGTATCTTTTTGGAGATCTGTTTGTTTCAATTCACTGAAATAGTGATGTTTCTTTATTGTTGTTCATTATTCGTGAGAATAATGCAATTCAACACAATGTAGGTGACACATATTTTGATTTAACATTTATATTTTTATGATTTTTACAACAATAATTTTAAGATTCCAACAATCTGTCTAAAAATTTATATACATTATAATATAAATTGTTAATGATACCTACGGCTACATTCATTACAATATTATATGGATATTATAATATTTTATGGAGTATTCATAATTTCTTTTTTCCTACCTAAAAATATAACTATGATTACACACAAAACAAACAGAACGTAACTACTACAATTGTAGGATTTGTTAGTTATTGTACAATCTCAATAAATCTGTCATACTTATAGTGTTTAAGTGAGCGTACATCACGCAACTTACTATGTTACTATACTATGTTGAACATAGTATGTCCACGTGAGTCACGGAGAGCACACTGCACATTATGATTGATTTGCAACTCAGGTATTTGTTGTGATAAGAGACACAGCTCACTACACACTAGTCACGTGACCATCGCTGATTACTGATTACCGACGCGACATCAGCCGCGGGTGACTGACCTCTTCAACTCATCAACGCGGTTTATCTCGTAAATTATCAATGAAGTGGTATATCATTGTTAACTTTCTTGCCGTTAATGGAGTGGTGTCTAATGTATTATTCTGTGTATTGTATAATATATAATGAGAAAATATACTGTTAACAAATGACCACCTAAATTTTGAATTCAGTTCGGTTTAATTAGCAAATCAAGCATAACAAATGATTGTATTCTTTATTTACGTTTTATTTTCCATGTGTCCTTGATAATCACAGTCGATATTTTGATTGATATTGTTTTGTTATTGTACTGTTCTGTCATATAGGTATATACGTATATACATATACATACGTCCCCTGCAGGGCACGGGCCTCCTCTACAATCGAGTGTTCGATTGAGAAGGGTTTTGTTATTGGTTAGTAGTAATTAATAAAAGGGCTTTGTACTTACACAATCATGTTTATTATCTCGATCGCTTTATCAAATGTATGACTATTGTTTTATTTACGTTGTACATGGTACTGTAGTATCAAATAAAATCTAATATAAGTAATTGGTAAAGATAATCTTTTGTACATCATCAGTTAATTTTAGCTCGCTGATTGACGTCTGTTTATCTCAAAATGCGTCACTTTTATAAGCTTTTATCCCATAGCGATGTTCGCTACTTTGTTTTTAGTAACATGTGACAATATATTTTAATACTCTGCGCCCTGTTTTAAAAAGAATAGGAAAATTTACTTGTAGCAAATATGACGTTACGATAAATTTAGCTAGAGATACATGAATCATTTTTTATTTTAATCATAATATTATCGATTCATGTCATAGTTAAGCTTAATATAAGTAGCAAGATACAATATGTTATATATCAGTTGCAGCTGATGCTTAAACCCAAAAAAGGAACGGAAAATTCATTATTTTGATTCAACCCGCTACACACCTAACTTTTGCCCACCCATAGTCATTTCAACTATATTCCACCTAACTATTGCCTAATATCTTTAAATCGTAGGGAAGTCCCGTGCACCACAGCAGTTATATGGCCTGTATTATTTATTCTTATTTTTTATTTGCAGTATACATAGCCCTCCGACTTATGCAAGCGGTAACAGCTCGGGTGAATGATGTCTGCCTGCGATACTTGGACAACTCGAAGCTGGACACGCTGCCGCCGCCGCCTCCGCTCGCCCAGCGGGACCTTAAGACCGTTTCCTGCGCCACTAAAAACTCTCGAAGGGTTATGGAGGATAGACATGTCGAGATTGGCAATCTAGAGGCGTTGTTTGGGGTTGAGGTAATGTCTTCTAAATATTTTTGAACATTTTTTTAAATGGAATCGTCATGGATAGTTGAGAAAAGATATAACATAGACAATAGTCTATGTTAAATTATTATTCTTTATAGCCGATAAGTATATTTCCAATCCTAAAAAGTGCTACTCTATCCATACTGAGCATAACAGTAGTTAGATATTTATTTTTACTAAACATACACTTTGCAAAATTCCTGATGAATTCATTAACAAATTACAAATAAAACTACTAATGTATGTAAAATAGGAGCAAGGACACTGTTATTGCAAATAAAATTTTATTAAAAATAAGCCTTAGTTAATCCACTTGTGATATAGGCATGCACGGTACCGTTGCGATTAACAAATATTTGATATCTTATGTCACTATCGCCACCGCTGCATTTCAATTCGACGCAGTGATGCAATGCCTATGCAAATGCTTTTATATTCTCTATAAACCTACGCGTATATATTTGCATATAACTTTGGACATTGAATGAACTTGTGATTTCTGTGATCTAATTGGGTTTTGACATATTTATTTATATTAAAGACATCATTGTCAATTCGATGAATATAAAGCTTTTTCATATTTTTCATATCTACCCTATTTTTTTTATTAAAACACGTATTACCGTACCATGAGACCATAATACAAACACCTGGTGTATTGAATAACTTAACATAAAAATACAGGCAACAAAAAAAACGTGGTTACGGATGGGAACATCATTATTATGTTCGGGCCTCGACATAGTTGTACCGAGGCCCCGAGGTGAGCCAAAAGATCGCTTTCTCGGTCCCAATATCTAGGACTCCTAATGACGAAAATGAAGTATAAAAGCGGTTCGTAGTACCGGCTAGGATACCCAAAGAGAGAAACAAAACTCTGGCAGAATACATAGACTACATTGATCCTGATTGTAAGCTAGAGTGCAGTCTAAATAAAATATCGACTGGCTGTCCTGCAGTCGCATTACTTTGACAGCTGTCTTGTCGCAATTGGTCAAGAAATCAATAAAACAGTTTAGGCCTAAGGGTCTGATTGTTGCGCGAATAAAAAGTCGAAAGCGAAAATAAGAATTGGTGGAATCAGGACTGTTTGCATGACTGTGATGTATTTATTATTTTTTATGACTTTCATACATACATAAATAAATAAATATACCCAAACGTCACATACTTTGTCCTGAATCCACACTAAGGTAGAGTCTTGTGTCGTAGATATAAAGAACTATGAGAAACTTTTCGGTTTCACAAACACCCAGGCTCGAAACAAATACCTGTGGTTCACTTAAACATTTGTCTCGGTGCGTCATCGAACCCCTAGCCTCCAGTTTCACAACCGGCGTCTAACCAACTGCGCCACGGAGGCTGTCAAAATTCATGACCATTATTTGTATTGATCATCGTGGATAACAGTATTGGTGTATTGGAATGTTCCAGACGACGGAGCCGACGAGTTTCTACGCTGTGTACGACGGGCACGCGGGCTCGGCGGCGGCCACGTACTGCGCGGCGCACCTGCACCAGTACCTGGTGGAGAGCCCGCACTTCGCCGCCGACCTGCGCCGCGCCATGCGGGACGCCTTCTTACGCACCGACGCCGAGTTCATCAGGAAGAGTAATCAAGAGGTATGCTGTGTGTAGTATTTGACAATTGTAAATGTGGTTTTTGATGTTGGATTTAATAGGGAAATATTGTTAGGTAGTTTTTGTGGTCGAATACTTATTGTTGGCCATTGGGGATGTATGTATTGAAATATAAATAATTGTGATAAACAATATAAATTAATGTTATTTATTATTCAATGTGAGAAACATGTTAACACGCATTAGACGGCGAACTATCCACCAGTGGAGCTCAGGAGAATCATGTATGAAAGCAACGCGCCTAGTGTGTTGCGTCGTACACGCTTTGCGCCCGAAAAATACAACTTTTGTGAGAGCCGTGGTTTACGTGGTAACAGAGAGAATAAGGGAATGTAATCTTGACGAAATGGATTTGAACAATCAATCATTATTATATTAATTTTCATTAATTTCTTTCATTAACAATAAGCGAAATTTAATTGTTACCATATTGGTATAACATGGTATGTACGTAGTAATACAACGTGTGCGTTGGTGTGTGCAGCGCGCGTGCGGCGGCAGCACGGCGGTGTGCGTGTGCGTGCGCGCGCGGCGCCTGCTGGCGGGCTGGGCGGGCGACTCGCAGGCGCTGCTCGCCAAGCGCATGCGCCTCATGCAGCTCGTGCACCCGCACAAGCCCGGCCGACAGGTACTAACTACATACTACGAACTACACTCTCAGGAGTCAGGACTAACTATACAGAAGGAATTTTTCAAGAGGGCGTGGATGAAAAAATCCAAAAATACCTGTAGGAGTCACGTGCCCGATTTTCATGAAACCTATAACAGGATACATGACTGTCTCGGTGGCGTAGTGACTGCCTCGGTGGCACATGATGTGATAGGGGGCGAGCCTATCGCCATATCGGGCACAAATTCCTGACTCCGGGCTGATGATGAATAGAAAAATCCAATATCGCTGTGCCGGACTCGGGTTCAAACCCGAGACCTCAGCTTTGCAATTATACCGTAGTAGAACTGCGCCACCAAGGCAGGCACCGGACAAATATTTATTTTTTTACGTTAAATTTATGATACAGTGTATAAATAGATTGGTTATATTCGCAGGATGAAAAGGAGCGAATAGAGTCATCGGGTGGCACCGTGATGTACTGGGGCACGTGGCGGGTTAACGGACAACTGGCCGTCTCCAGAGCTATTGGTGAGTACTGCATATAATTATTGTAGCAGGCCTTTATTATATAAAAAAAAACGGATATTAAATTTTCCTTAAAAAAAATATATTTGGGAAAATTTGTGAAGATAGATTAGTATGGCTTCGGGCCACATAATCTGTATTTTCAAAATAGTGGAAAATGGGTAGAATAATATACAAAATATGATAGAATCCTAAAAATATTTTCGTGATGAGTCTCACAACGTGTGGACGCCGTGCTTGGTGGTGCAAGCGACTTGTTCTATCATATTATACCTTTATACTCTCTTGCATCATGCATTCAACGGCGGGCTTGGCGCATTAGCAAAACGAGCATGGATTACGTGTGACGCCATGAACATGATGTAAAGTCATGTCAAGTATAAATTCCAATTCAAGCCAACTGACGTAACAATTCTGAAATTTAATAATTCACATAAATTGGAATCACTGACCTGATATTGAACGTAGGTCCATACGGTTCACTTTTTTCTGCCCTATATTATCCCACTGCAGGGCAAAGGCCTCTTTCCTTCTGTCACCCCTCTCTTCGTAAGGCTCACTTTAGTCCAAGAAGACATAATAGATTAGTCGATTAATCTGACATTCGGCATCGAGTACACTTGGCTATGAGAGTTTGCAAGGAAAACTTATATTACCTTGCCTACGCATCGCCTGCAACTGTAGTCCGCAAATGCTGAGACTGCCGTGATGAAAACCGCCTACTGTACGTACCTACCACTGCTGCCTTACTCGAAGGTCATTTTATACCACTTGGAGTCAGCAGTCGCAATTGCTAGTGTCCATTTGAATAGCATTTTTAACTTTTTAATGAATTAAAACCATCGTATTTAAAATACATACATATATACATTTTATATACATACATACATATATACAATAAATATATACATTTTCACTTTTAAGGTGAAAACAACGGCTTAATCTGATTTGAATAAATACGCTAGACAAATCGTACACTCGATAGTACAGGAGGCTCGTGCTCTCAGTGGGTCGTATAAGGGCTGATACAGATACAGATACATACACTAGACTTACTATACCCCTGAAGGGATCGGAAGAAGTGATACAAGTCATCAACAGCTCACCGAGCTTATTTACGTTCCAAAAATGTGGTAATAGTGGAGCTTAACGGCATACCCGGCTCAAATTGTTCCTTAATTTATATGACAATCTCTCTCATACAATTTGGAGTGTCTGTTCCGAGAAGTGTTTGTTCTATTCGAGCCCTGAATTCGCACACCTACGAGTACAGATAGTACTCGTAGGTGTGTGTATATACTCGCAGCGATATACTGCAGAATCATTCGGATTAAACATGATGACACTAGTTTTAGTTAATAGCTGCTGTTTACCTATACATAATATTATGTACCGATAAAACATATAACATCATACATAATAGTACTTATTCTCCTTAAAGTGTAAAAAACATTAATCATGTCCGCCCATTTAAAACTTTTTGTTTTTATTTCATATTGTTCTCTCATGGTTCATGCTGACCAGGCATTGTGAATAATGCCCAATTCATCATTTTTAAAATACACGATAAAAATATCTTAAAATCCGTTATATTCAGCCTCTTATAATATTTGACAAAAGGATGAGGTCATTTAAATAATTTATTACTTTTTGAGTACACAAGAGGACTATCATGCAGCTGCAAAAACCTTACGTTTTTAATAATTACCTTATCACATTTTCGTAACGATCTTCAGCAAAATTTAAGGAATATTTTACAGTCAACTGATGCAACGATAACATGCTGTGAGCAGTTTACATATTGTTTCCCTCAACTTAACAGTTTCCTTGTATTCTAGGAAATATAAATCACAATTTTGACATTGTATATTTACACATGTAAATGTCTAAAATTAAATTGTACAATTAGGTGGTCTGTTGCTCGTTTGCCGAACATATTGAATAAAAAAGTATCATCTTTTGTCAATGTCAATTTTTAAAATATTGTGAAATTTGCAACGAATTTATGATTTACTATGATATCATGGTCATGTTCGGCGTAATGACAAATACATATTATATCAAAACCTAATAAAATGCATTTTGCATTACCAGCAATCGTATCGAAAAATAATTTAGAAAAATATGTACTCTATTTATTTCTGTTCCTTTTTTTGTCAAATTTACATATTTTTATATTTAAAAATCATGCTAATATTAAGACATGAGTATTGCTACATCCAATCTTTACTTTAGAGATTTTTTTACCGACACTTGTCAGCATTCCTGTTTTACGATAGTACATAATAATTAATGATGTTATCATATTTGTAACAAATCAGTGTACATTTTAAAGCCGATTCTAAATAACAATGCCTTGTATATTTCCACATTAAATCCGCGAGTTGAACAGATCCGGGCGTCATTATCACGCGTACTGGCCGCCATTCGAGATTTACTTTTATGGAGGACATAAAGTTTTACAACAGTGCACGTTTTAAAAAGTTACAAACAAATGAAAATTTATTTTACCGCCCGGAACATTATTTACTGGCGACATACATTTATTTGACCCAATTGAAATGGCTTGAACCAGGCAAAATCATTCATGCATTGTTAACATTGATGCGTGTTTGGCTTATATTGAAATTGCATGCGTTGTTTAAAACTTTTAGGCGAAAGATGAGTTAAAAATGCATGCCGCACAGGGAAAGCCTAGCGAGTTGTAAAAAGATATACATAACTACACACATTACCATCCAGACGGTGCCTACGTGCGGTTATGCGTATTTGACTAAACAAGTGGGTTTTCCCCCACCCTCGTGCAAGGGGAGAATACTTGCCGAGTACGTAGACTAAGTACTGATATCTTAATTTGTTGGTGAATGACGTGGTGAATATTCGTACCCTATACTTATATTTAAAGCGTAACGTGATTTTTACGAATAAATCAGCAAAGCACATAATCTATGAATGCAAAGCGCTTGGTCATTGTAAGGGTGCTTAAAATTACAACAACACCCCTTCTCTACGCATGGCATTGTGTGGCCCAATCGAACACTTGACCTTGATACGAAAAGGCGGGCTCGCACCCTAACTTATCATCTGTTATGAAAGTCATAGGGGAACTTTGATATCAGAGGCTTTATTAATTTATGGTGAAATTTTCTAAGTGAGTGTCTAAGACGTTCGGTAAGGGATTAACCCGCCTCCCGTGTTGAGCCGACAAGGCGTTTAACATGGAGTTAATCGCTCGTTATATTGTTATTGCGGGTGCGCGCAGTCATTTTTCACGAGGAGCGGGCGTCATTACAGTCGTGTGCCAACCATTAAATCGTTAGTAGTATCCTGCCCTTCAGAGGGCTGGATGCCCTTCTGAGATACGGTGTTTCGTAATTTTATGATGTTTTGCCATACCTTTTACTTGGCGGTGTGGTAACTGGTAAGGGCATTGATATTTGAGTACCTATAATAAAACGTAAAGGCCACTTCTAACAGGTCGCTGTTAATTTTTTTGGGGGCGCTTATGTTCGGTAACTGGACCTCCTGTGGCTGGAGATAATAATAATATGGAAGCATTCTAATATCGATTCGGTTGTTCAGTAACGTTTTCATTACTTGGTTCAAGATTCTTCATGAAATAAATAATAATTAAAAAAAACTAAAAAAAATACTCTTTTATAGAAAATCCAACTTAAAATAGAAAATAAATGTTAATAAATTTGAATTAAAAATAGGGTAAGAAAAAATGATTTTATTGTAAAAAAGCGTGGGGTGCATGGTATCAATAGTTCTAAATATTTTATGAACAGATATTACTAGAAAGAAGGGTTATTTTGATAATATCATGAAAAGCGTATTTTTTTGTTTTTTTAAACTATTATTTATTTTTCCTTATTTTAGTCGTATGCGTCTAGTAGATTCCTTTATTGGTCTTGACGCAGACACTCCGGGTCTCAGGAAAACAAAAATCGCTAATCCTGATTATCCTAGTAAGGATAACGGGTCAAACTGTTTAAAATATTGAATTGTCATCGGTAGGTCACCTTAGTAAGAATGTCAAATTTCGAGTTAATCTGACGTTTTGAAGGGGATCAGAATCATGTTCAAAGATTCCGTTACATACTAACATACATACGTCTGAAGCTAATAAAAAGCGTATAAAAAATCAAAAGCATGATTTCCGGAATACTTTCTTCGGAGAACGAAATTTAACCTTCCTGAAACCTGACGCCGTCTGTTTAAAAGAATCTTTTCCTATTTAATATGTCACTGTTTATTGACTGAAATAAATAAAATAAAATGATTTAGCAATATTGAAATTGGTCATTGAATGCAAATAATGTGTATTAATTGCCGATGTATGGCAGTCGGTACGTTTGTTTTAATTATAAATTCTACTTATTAGAACTACAATGACCAGTGTGAACAATCATAATCGCGGTTGCTATTAATAAAGTCGCCAATAATTATAATATGGGAATGAAAACAATGGAGGTAGTGTATTTATTAACACGTGCATGTGTGTGTGCATAAGTATTTGTGTGTGCGTGTGTAAGTGTATGTTTGTATGTGTGTGTGTCGGGCGCCGCGGTGTCGCGCGTGGCGTGTGGCGTCACCCTCGCTGCGGCCCTCGCGAGCCCTCCCGAGCCCTCCTGTTGCTACAACCCCATTGCATGGCGCACCACGAACTAATATCGATCACTTGGACACTAGCCCGGTGCACTGTAGGGATGCGAATTTATTTCATATCGATGTTGTCGACAATCATCCACATTTTAGGATGCAGGCCGTACCTAGTTGTGGTAAATTTTCATCAGTTTTGTATGCACAAATTGTATAATAATGGTAATGATATCACCGCCCTTTGTTGCAGTGAAAGTCACCGATCACAATCCAATAACTGAAGTTGATTGTGGTCTATTCGTTATCTATGTAATTTTTTTTACATTAAATTTTTTCGAAACCTTATCTTAATTCATATAGTGTTGTGATAGTGATCTAAAACAAATACTTACATTTAAATTTGATAAATTTCAGTTCATAAAATATGATATTTATAAGAATATCGAAAGATTTGCGTCCGTTCCTCTCTACGACAATATTGGGAGGGCGACGACGGGATAGTAACAACATAATGTTGACGTTTTCTCACAGCTCCAAATGCATCGCAACCAATAGCCCTCTTATTCCACGGTCCCCAACTATCGGCGCACGGGAATGCATCGATTTGGCATCCCAACCAAGATTAAGTTGAATCGTCATTTGTCCCCCTACGAATGCTTAAAGTTATTGCGGTGTGAATCCCGTAATCTTTGCATAGCACCATTATACTACTTTTAAGTATATTATACTAGAATGGCGCCAACAATCTAAGTTTTACGACCAGAAAATAAAATTGTTTACTTGAGTTACAAGTTACGACACCTCATTGAATTGAATTGGTTCTTTTTTATTAACGTATTCAGTGATTGAAATTAATTCGTCCACAAAACTGTATGCAAAAAATGTTTCACAAAATAAACGATTAAATGCTCGACGGTTTTTGTTTATGTTTTGGTTTAGTAGTATTCGTTGTAGAAAGACAACGCACGATTGACTTTGTGGCAAGTCGGTCTGTGTCTAAAGATCTATACCCCATACAAGTTGTATGATACAACCTAGCGCACCATGTTTACGCGATGAACTTGTCGCGCAAAAAATATTTTTTATGATTTACTAGACGGACGGGTAGGGTTCCAAAGTACGTCATATAATGACTATTGTTTGTCTGATGTTTTCATAGCACGGTCATGCCACATCGTAGTGGGCAGAAATATTTATTCATTCAATAATGGCTACAAAGTTTACATTAAACAATTTATAAATAACTTTAATACAACCAATGAAATTCCTGGTAATTTTATTAATAAATATTATTTTCATGATTATAACTCTCAATTATTATTCTGATTAATAATGCACATAAAACGTTGTAGAGTGACATAAACATTTTATTGCTGGTAAAAGGACACTGAGAAGCAATTTGTTGACTCACTGCGGGATAGATGTGAAGTCGAAATAGCAAGGGCGTATGAATCATTTCTCTACTTTAAACACCGGTGACCGTGCATTTCTATAATTGTAATATGATTGTCAAGGTCCTGACTTGCGATTGTAAATCTGCGTTTTATGACGCTACACTATCAAATGCGATTCCTTGAAACGGTTTTAACCTTATCTGTTAGTTTTGACTGATTGTGTGTAACGAAATGAAAATAAATTAAATACCTTTGGATTACCAGTACGGTTTGTTATGAAATTATTGTCAGTTTTGACTAATAAAAAAAAGAGTATGCGAATGTATATTGGTGTAATTTATATAGATTATAGATTAAGGTTCCTATATATTTTCCCATGAGTTTTTGTACTTAATCCTTTCGACTCGGCTGGCATATCACGAACCACCAAAATCTGCATCTCGTGCGTTGAGATTATAATGCGTCGTAATGAAGTAGTTTTTTATGTAACAAAAACGGGCAGGCATCCTGTCTACACGATGTTATTTTTTTGTTGTTGACGGAAGTGTGTCTCGTGTGGAGAAATTAATTAGGTTTTTTCTTCGTTGTCTTCATTAATATGTTCTTAATATGGCTATGCATAATTATATGTTTTAAACTTATGTACACTTTATTTTTAATTGAATAGGAAACTAATGTAAAAAAATCTGTATTGATTGGTTGAAATATGTAATTAGTTTAATATCATATAAATGGGCTAAAGGCATACCTTATAAACGCCCATGGCTTAAGTTCAATCCCAAGCTAAAGTTCCTTGTGGAAGTTTTTAATTGATTAACATTTGGGTTTCCGCATGTCCATCGTCTCGCCCATATCATATTGAGGCGGAAATAAAATAGAGGAACAGCACTTGTAGCATCATTGCCTACATTTTTAGTATACAAGGTTAACTTATATATTTTTTGACAGGTGATGCTCAATACAAGCCATACGTGACTGCTCGGCCTGAAATAGCCACAGTGGACCTAGATGGAGACGAGGACTTCGTGGTGGTGGCGTGTGATGGTCTCTGGGACTTCGTGAGCGAAGACGACATCGCGCTTGCCGTGTACAGACAACTGGCTGCAGACCCTGGTGAGTACATAGTCAAATATGGTAAAGATTCAGAGTTTACTGTCTTATGCTGGTGGTGTATTTGAGCCTGGCAGTATTGCAATCAATTTCAGGTGGAGCTGAGCAGAGTTTACTGTGTTTTTTTCGGATTAGATAATGATGATTTGGCTGCCTCTTTCTCTTGTGGGTAGCTATTATGATTCCACTGCACCTTTAGCTTATATGATAGAATTACGTATGTACGGGTTGCGGGCTGTTTAACCGGCTTTATTTGGCTTGTTTGTGTTTCAACATAAAAAAAATCAAAGATGTTTTTCGTAGATTCCTAAAATATAACACTTACAAAAATAATAAACCTGTTGGACAGAGAAAATGTAGTCATGGAAGCATTATCTCCAAAATTAAGTATGTTTATAATAGATACCTAGATGTAACAATAAGAATTTCTTTCTGTTTATTTCGCAGAACACATATTACATTCCGTTTAATCACGGTGTACTTGGAGCCTTGTCTTCTGTTGATCAGATTTATGAAACACTGCTCAAATAAATTGAATAGTCACTATCATGATTTGAATAATCCATTTACACTCGGAATGCAAAAAGTGTACAGTTATTTCTCGGAAACTTCATAATCTAATTTATCAGTTACCAGTTGCGTTCTCCCGGCCATAATTTACTTTTTAGAGCTCCGTAGACAAACCGATAGAAAAGTGACAAAATTTTAATTTGTCTCTCTATCAGTATAACTCTTATTACTTGGGCCCTATAAATGTTTTCAGTGAACACTTCTATTTTTTTTGTTTTTAACATAGGTTGATTTTCTTATTGTATGCTCCTTGCTGGTACTAAGGAAAAATATCTCACAAGGTGCAGAAATAAATATAGAAACAACCCAAATATATTTCCCTTGCTTGGTCTCTCATAAACTTCAAAATGGTCTGATCGTAAAACTGTGTTGGTTGTGAGATTAAAATGTGGCTGCGGAACCCGATTAAAGGGTATCCGACGCGTTCATTTCCTTATTTTCTAATGTTTGACCGTTCTACCAGTTAACGGTAAGAAATAAGAATAACTAAGTTCAAAATATTACGTTTATACATATATTTTTTGCAAGGTAAACTATTAATTTTATATCTTTATGACTCCGCATAAACTACTAATCAGAACATGCATAGGCAAGAATTGGTAGAATATGTAGACTAAGATAATTATTTACATGCTCGTTCTATTTTACTGCGGTTACAGTAATTGCATTCATTTCTTAATGTCATTTCCGCGATAAAACGCACTCACATAAATATAATCTTAATGTATGCTTAAAATACAGTATAAATGCGCAATATTACAACACGGGAGTATTTCGTAAAGTTATCTACATTGACTTTTGTGGTGTTAATTGGTGCCGCGAGCGGAATGCAGACTGGTTAAATTATCTACATTTGTAAGAACTAATTGACTTGTCGTTCATGAAAATGTTAACATGGCTTTTTTAAACTAACATTTGACAATATAAGTTTTATGAGCACGGTTATATTATGCATTCGACCAATGACTGATACTATTTTTCGATGCAAAAAAATACATACATAATCTTAGTCATGTACGAAAGAAGAACTTGAAAATACTCAGTTGCGGCGATAATTGCCTGCATAGTAATAGAAAATGGTAATATCAGGTGTACGTAGTTAATATTCACACTGTGTTCGTGTTGTGTAGTCAATAGTGCATCGTTACAGCAGAATTAAAGAGCAATTTTATGTTTAATGTTCCACAAGCTAGGCTTCCCCGATGAAACATTTCTTGTTGGAGTTGATTAAGGAATGAGTTAGAGTGGTCACTGGCAGGGAGCAGGGAGTAGGGAGCCGGTAATGATCGTCCATCAATCTAAACGCCGAGTGATCGTGCCACGTCGACCTTGCAGCCGTTACACAATGCGTGACTCACTGCGACCTGCCAGACAAACAGACTAAATTGCATCGCTTACATGATCAACTCAATGTTTATTTACACTACAAACTATTACATGAATATAAACGCAACTGATTACATGTTTGGTTAACACCGCGATGAGTAAACTTACTTGATATGCTTTAAATAGTAAATCTTACAGAAACGATCCGCAATGATGTAGAGCAAATAGAAAAGGTACAATAAGAGAATAATAGAATCATTATACTTTAACTCTGTAAACACAGCTGTGAAAATAAGGGGAAATTATGAGGTGCATTTTAGGGTTACACATTTTAGAATCATTTACGAGGGACGTTCTCTTAAAATCGTTAAATGTTTTACTTACCTACCACAAAATTAATAACGTAAATGACAAATAAATATGTAGATAACTATATTTCCCAATCATGTTAGATCATATCTGGTTTTTGAATGTTAGCTTTTGATACAGCGATTATTTAAGCCCATTGTCTGATGACAAATATAATGAAGTCATTTTGGCGAACAGGCTCGCTGATTGGCACGCGACCAGTTGCAAATGATATTATCTCGCCGGATCACATGATTATGACGCAATGTGCGATCTCATCGCAGTGCACCCCCACTTAATCAGTCGGGCAAGCCTTTGAGCGACAGAGCGCCAGTCAGGGTGGTTCACATTGTTGTAGCTTACGCAATACAATTTCTCTAAAGTGTCTTTAAGGCCGCCCGACACTCGGCGACAAGATCTTTCGCGTTACAAAAGATTTTTTCCTGTTTTGTAAATGTTAAGGGTTCTTTATTTGCGACATCGCCAGATAAGCATTTGTACCCCTACTTCTGTCATCTCTGCACCATCTCAAGGTAGACTGGAAGAGAATGCCTTTGGCATTAAGTCCGCCTATGTACAATGTTTGTATGTGAAGTTAAATAAAATAAAATAAATAAAAGAGGTGTTACGTGGGACGTTGTTTTCATTTTGTATGCGTTATCTGCGTGGAGTGTAGGTACATAAGTGTATGAAATACCAAATGGAGTTGCAATATACATGAGCGGCGGGCGGCGAGTGCGGTAACAGCGTTGCGGATATTGTAATCCTCGGTGTTGACACATCGCGCGTGATGGATCCGCTGCATCGACGCGCCGCCCGCACTAAATCCCCCGCCATTGTCCCCTACTCACAGCTGACGTGTGACGGTTGACACACGTACATTAATTTGTACATGTTGATTTTTAGACAAAGTTAAAAATTATATTGCACATATTATCGTGCTTCTGTACATAAATAATATAAAGAACACAATATTTATTGTTTACAGTTAACATGAAAACATCAAGTTAAAGGATAAAACTGCCATTCGATTGGCAAATAATATGAAAACATTGTCGGTTGTCTCGCCTGAGCCGTCCGTTAAGCCTTGCGAAAAAATCAAAGTAGACAATGAGGTAGTATTTTATGATCCGTAACAAGATTTCTGTGGTGTTCTGATTTCAATCGGGCTGCGGTGAGGCCGCCGCCGCGCCACAGTCGGAGCCCCACAACATTGTGTCGTAATTGTGTCGGAAGTGGGGAAGTGGAGAAATTGATACTTTGTTGCCCTCTGCGCCGCCTCGACGCCGCACCTCGCTGTTCGCCCCACTCACGTTACTGCACTGCGAAGCCTTTCTAATTACAGCCTGTGTAAACTTTAAGTAAACACATTCATTTTCTTATATCATTGAGCAAATTACGCGACCCCAAGTTAAAGCTGTTATCGCGCGCATGTTGAATTGAATCAGCAACCACCTTGTTATAAATTAGGACTATGTTGATCCAGCGTGGAAAGTCAAACATTTATCCTACTTTTTGGGCAGTTTGTGCCGCTTTAACAAAGTTAGTCCAAAATGTATTTGAAATATAAACTCCGAAATCTGTTAACCCCCTCAGTCTGGCTCCAACGTCATGCTCTAACGAACCTGGACCCGTTTCATTGGATTATGCGATTTAAAACCTTAAACTGTCGTGAGCCAGTATTCAAACAAGGGTGCTCAGTCGTCACTAATGTGCCCGAGGGCCATTCTGGATTATACATCAGTCTCCTTGATAAGTTAATATCACCTTTAAACATAAGAGTGACAAGGTATATTTCTGTTTAATTGTTGGTGAGCCAGGTGAAATGACTGTGTGTCGTCCATCGGTCAGGTGTCCCTTTACATAACACTTTCTCGACTATTTGTTACTCACGTTGAATCCGGTAGACAGCCGTGTGTCTGAACGCAACTTGTGTGTTGACACAACTTATTATCTTGGTGAACTACTGACTCATACATTTGGTTACTGTTGTCAGTTGTGTACTTCAAATCGATTTGGTATCTCGAACACGTGCGGTTTTTACTTTCAAGCTTGTTTTCGTGATATTTTATGTTTCCTTTGCACAGTTTCGCAGCGCATCCTTTATTAGTTACGTTTGCAAGGACCTAAATAAATCGGTTGTTGACTTTATGCGCTGCTGTTATCAATCAATCTGGGTTATTGACGAGTAAACGGAATATAATGTTTGAAACTATATTATCTTAGTTAAACTAAATATATTGTTTCGAGTACACTTAGTTTGTTAAAGCTGTTTTTGTTATCGCTGAACGATCGATAGAAATTCCAGTGTGCGATAAGTTCCGTGCATTGCCGTGGCGATGCGGTTACCTCCCTGTCTGGTGATGTTCTGCTAACATTCCAATCTTATACAATATACATTGTTGACGGATTAGCTATGGAGTGGTTATAGCTAGTTTCGTCTAGTTTATGTACGTAAATGCTTCAGGCTTTATACAGGGTATATCAAGACTGCGACCGAAAACGAAGCCGGGTGGTAGTTTTAGTGGTTACAGACACAATGCAAATAAAAATTTCGCAAAATAAGCGACAGATTTTTTTTTGCAATTTTTTGAAAATCATTGTTTTTGGGTAGTAAATACCTAGTTATTGCGAAAATAGTAATTTAAACCCTATCGTACCATTGCGTCTTAAAAAATAAAAAGGGGTACATCATTATTTTAGGAAAACTATGTATTTATCACCCAAATACGACGAGAAGTAAAAAATTACGAAAAAAAAATTGACGATTTTTTTTGCGAAATTTTTCATTGCATTGTGTCTGAAGTCACTAATACTACCACCTGGCTTCGTTTTCGGTCGCGGTCTTGATATACCCTGTATAATTTACATATATTTAAAAGAGGTGTTTCGTATTTGACCCTTATAACTGTAATACTTTAAAGTATTAGATTAAGTAATTAGTGTGTATTTTCTTTCTAAAGGACTGCCTCGGTGGCGTAGTTGTATTACGGTACGGTTACAAAGCTGAGGTCTCGGGTTCGAGTCCCGGGTCGGGCAACGTGATATTGGATTTTTCTATTCATTATCAGCCCGGAGTCAGGAATTTGTGCCCGATATGGCGATAGGCTCGCCCCCTATCACATCGTGGGACGGAACATACAAGGCGAAACGTGGGTGTCCTGGTGGCGCCTCTGCCTACCCCATCGGGGATAAAGGCGTGAGTTTATGTATGTATGTATGTTCTTTCTAAAGGTAGTCTGCACTCATTTTTATATTTAGATGAATAACTGTAACAAAATATTCTATACGAGTTAAATACCCAGATCAAAATAAAATGGGACGTCGCATTGTAGAGAATTTGTTGACATGATCGATAACTTCAGACGTTGCATTCACAAGGAAGCATGTTTGGATAATGATATATGCACGATACAAATGCATGCAGTATATTAAACTGGACGTGGTCACATTAGTTGGCACGGCTAGCAACAACAAACGCGTTTTTGTGACCTTGACACTGTTTGACATCGATTGTTATCTGGCCAACTTTCATTCATTGCTTATCGCATCAAGATGCTAATGTGATACTCTAGATGCCGGCCTGCCACGTTTACTTTACGTTATTCTTTAGTATTTGTTGTCCAAATAGCATCGCTGTGTTATATATTCTGTTTCGGGATATTTTATGTATATGGATTACTTTAAATTAAATCATTGATAGCTTCCTTTTGGTGCTACAGTGTTAAGAATGTTCGGTGTGCAAATTCTCTTTTCTTGGTTATACCAGTATTAAAGAGCAGTCAGAAGGATCAGTAACAATTCATCATTACGAGTATTTTAGTAGCTCCAGTAGTAAGAAGATAGAATTCTTAAATTAAATTTTAAGTTTTTAGTGTGAGATTTGGTAAAACACTGCTTTCATTAGCACCCCAAAAAAGTTTTATAAAATCACGCATCAGGAAATTGTTCAGTGTCAATTTCAATGAAAAATTATTAATGAAAGTTTCTGATTTGTTAAGAAAATATACTAGTAACTGTAATGTTAAATTCACAAATTACGACACTAATTATATATGGCTATTGAGGATTCGAGTGCGTTTGGCCAATTAAGCAGCACTAAAACTTAAGCGCGTGAAATTGTTTGAAAGTGAGCGCCGAACAAAATGATTGTTTCAAGAAGTGAATGTATATTGATTAATGGGAGTGGGGCCCTAGTTGGTAAATAAGCCGTGGACTATTGCGGCTTATTAGCATGCGTGGAGACTGTAGGCGAGGGCCCTTTCCTCGGCGCGATAAACACTCGGTCATCGGCGCCTCGCACCGGAATGCGCTCGATACGCGCCGACTGCTCACATCAAGGGATACCAATAAATATCGCTATTCTCAAACATCCCGTCTGTAAATAATCTTTATTTGTTGCGATATAATCATTTATATTTAAAGAATTCTTTTTTTGTCCAAATTTCTTAAGCTAGTGTAATGGACATTCATACTACGTTTTGAATTAGAAACTCCACTTTTTTATACAGATACTCGTAGTATAATAGTTCTAAACCTAGAAATTAGGTCAGATTTATTTCTATATTTAGTATTGTTTGCCATACTATAGCTTAATACCGCTTACTATTGCCATCGGTCCTTGCATGGTTGGTTTACTTATTTTGCATTGTTCGTCTGTACTAGGACAGCAGCAAGCCATGAAGATAGTTTTACACGAGTTACCCTAAGAAAGTGTAGTTGTAGTCTCGCTCCACATGACATGTCGGGCGATTAGAGCGCGTCTGCCCGCTGCCTCCATGAATTTGCATTGTAAACATGCGGTCACCGACGCGGCGCGCGCATGCCTTGATTGGCTAATGCCGTCTCATCACTTACACCTACTGCACCTTGTGGCACTCAATGTACACTATGACACGTATGTTATTGACTTTATGCACTCCTCGGGGCATTTATTCGTGACTGCAAATGAATTCGCAACATACATCTACACACCCAGTCAACAGTATTATTAATGACTTAAACAAAGGGGTGTAAAGATACGACGTGTGAATAAATTCTTGCATTTTAAAAGTTTGAATTCACCGTGTTCAGGAAATACCAACCCTTTCATATGAACCAAACGAACTATGCATTGAACCTTGTGCAGTGGATTGTGTGAACGTAAGATATCACAGAATATCTTAGCAATAGCATAGCAATTTTATTTTCCGCGCGAGCTGTCTCGGTGTGCAGCGGCGAGGGGGTGGTTTTCCAATAAAAATGTAGCATAGACTGCGCCGGGGGGATGCGCTCGTTAGGTCGTCGGAGGCAAGCCACCGCTTTCACATCGTTATATTTATTGCATGGCCCCTGCTCGCGAAACCCCCTGAACTTGTGATCTCGAAATTACGCTCTTATTTATCTAACAAAATCCGACACCCAGAGTCCTCCAATCTACCTATTTATCTCTTTCAAAAGAAAACCCTCGAAGTTGTGCCGTTGTGTTCAAGATCTTAAGATATGATAAAACCATGTAGCAGAAGTTTTGCTTGATTTATATTTATTGTAATTGTATACGATTTGGTGACATATTTCTCTTATAAAAGTATGATCTAGTATTTGTTTGTTGCCAACAACTTTTGCCATAAATTGGGAATCGTTTTGTTCCGATTTTGTACTTTATCTATTTGTGAAGATTTTAATCTTTCCACAAAGACAGAGATATAGTTTATAAACCAAAATAGTTATGTTCTAGAACAATCATTAATGTTCTTAATAGTTCGATAACTCTCGAACCGATAAGATTTTATTACTTTTTGTGCTTTGTTTATTTTTTATTTGTAGCGTTGTTATATTTAGGTTGCATAGAATTTCTATTCCGTTTATTTATAAATAGATAATATTAAAAGATATAATAAATGTGTATGTATTTATTCCAAAATATTTTTAAACGATGTTCGGTCTGTGAAAACGTTAACACAGCGTAGTAATGAAACAAGAATTAATTCAGAATAGTCAGCGTCTGCTCACTCTTTGACGTTATTCGGAGGGCCGACTTAACTTCCGCAATTTGTCTCTTTTGTGTCGTCTCTTACACCAGCCCTTTGAGAGGGCTGATAAAGAACACCATAATCCTTTCAATCGAATAGGGGAGATTACACAAGCGCAATTTATGCAGGCCTCTATAAACCCGAATTTGCAGCCTGCACTGGTTTAACTGCTCAAAATAAAAATGCAAAATCATTTTTCCGTAGTATTTGATGACGTGCTATTTTTGCATCTAGTATATTTTTAATTTATCTCGTCATAAATCGTGTATTGGATAGCGTCCAGATGTACCTAAGCGCGGACTCACATCCGCACGATTACGAACCACGTGGGTGGCACCACGCTTCTTTATTTCTCATATCAACAGTAACAAGATTACATGTTATTACGCTTGATTTATGTAAACACTACGGTTTAAGCGTTCTATTTCATAAAACATTCTTAAGAACTCGCTGTCGATGGTAATTGCTATAATATGTAATTACACATATTCTTGCTAATCTTATTTGGTTACATATTTGTTTCATCATTGTTAATTATGTTGCTGAAAACGATCGCTATCGACAGTTATATGTTACGTTTCTTCATAATATATAACTTATAAGCATGTAGTAGCCGCCAGTTGCCACCCAGAGCTTTGTGGGAATATGAAATTCCCTAGGCAGTCGACAGCGAGGCGTACTGAAACGTACACTAAGTGTTGCTTATTGTCTCTCCCCGTCATCCGTTCGCTATGCAGAGGTGTTATTAATGATATTCGTTGCATGTGGAAATATTGCATCAGGTTATGTCGTAGTCATATTTTCATGTATAAAACACGTAACGTTGCATCGTGGCAACATTATAATAGACATGGTCTGTTTGTTATTAACTGATTAAACCAGGAAACTTAGTGATATAACTTTAAACATGAGCAGGTAACGGCGTCCGCGGCGCGGCACGTGGCCTGTGCAGCGTTGTTTAGCACTCGGGCAGTTATAGAAGATAATGTAAACTGAAATGTATGAAGGTTAACGACATGTGTTGAAACGTAAGCTCGGCCAGGAGTCTCGGGAGAAAGTGGGCGGGCGTCTAGCGTTGGCGCGGTTCACGGTGTGTTATCGGCGATGTTATCGCGCCGCGATTATAGGTACATTGCCAATTAATTATATCGCACTCACATCGGTTACAAATTGCACACACGCCGCTGTTTGTCACGACACATAGTCGAGCCTAATAGAGTTCACACACAAACATTACTCCAAAATACAGACTGCATCGCGCCCATGTGATGTTGTATTTTTATGTAATAAAATATTTTCTTAAAATTATTACCTTAAAGTATATTTTTCAGTGAATGAGCTTGCTACGAAGGCGTTTTTCCTATCTAAATTTAGTGGCCAGGCCTACGTGCCTATCTAGCGTTCACAAAACAGGAAATCTTATTCTCAAATATGACCCTATTAGTTGTTGCCAGTAGGAAGTTCTGTAATTTAATTGTTTCATGTGATGCGAGTTTATTTTGGTCCAGTATCTAACATAGTCCGATCCAGGTAGACATAGGCTTAAGATGATATAATTTCCCCTTTGATACTGCCAAATGGTGTTAAGGAAACTTTCCCAAAGGCATGCGTCGTAAACGCGTTTTACGTCTGCGTTTAAAATTTTTAAAAGTGCAGTTACGACTTCGGGAAATGGAACTTCTTGGAATAATACCTATCACAGGTTAGTGAAACGGTTTGATCCAAACTTTGGTTATAATCGTTGACTATATTCTCTAAGAAATGAGTACGTATTTCAAACATTATCGCAGTATTCATTCTTAGTCACTTGTTTGACTCAGATCTACTTTTATATGGAGAAGTTATTTTTAAATTCCAAATCCGCTTAATGTTTTTTACAGTGTGTATTTGCATGGAGGATTGCGAAGCCTTGGATGTGTGGCGCTGTTTAGGCTACGTGTACGCTTCAACATTGTTCAGTGTGTACCAGATGTTATTTGACAGCTGGCTCTGTATTTTCGGGTGTATATTTTTAGACATATATAATTTAAGCTTTGGTTAAGTATTTTAATCATATAACGCAAATGGTTTAATGTCTTAGACTAAGCAGAGTATTGGAGCATTTATTGTTGATATTTTGGGAAGTTTATACCTAATAAAGCATGATCAATCGCAAAATATAGATTTTTCTGGTTAGTGTCAATAAAAGCACGTTTTATTAATGCATCCGATGTTTTGTATCGAAGTAAGGAAGCATAGATGATTTCGAAACAATACAAAATAATTCGATACCTGGAAATCCCCAAGTTTTTCGATTCGAATCTAAATAATTGCCATTATCTGTGACTATTAAAGAGGTTTGCGCCAGTCTGATGTTTACGATAGTATAATGACTGGTCAAAAATGTAGGTTATAAAAACATGAAATTTTAATTCAGATTAGATCTAATCGCATTTGAATACTCAACTCTTGTATTTATGGTGGCACATCTGCGCATGCGACCGCGAAGCGACAATTCGCATGACGCGCTAATACAATAAACAGTGGCATTTATTCAAACATAAGTTCAATGCACCACAATTTTTTTCACCCGGCCTTCAAAACAAGTATGGTGAGATTGAGGACAAAATTGCCTTTGGGACAGCTAAAACTTAAAAGCATAAGTACCTACAATGTGTAAGAGTGGGGAACATCACACATTCCGCCTTATTGATTCTGGGTTACTTTATGATCCGAAACGAAGCTCAAATGTTCGAACGTCGCACGTGAAACTGTAAGAATGTGCAAGGTCCTTCATAAAATGCTCGAATCCTCCATCGTACGTCGTAACCATAGACTAAGTTCGGAGTGAATGATAAGGATCATAGAGAATAGTATTGATTTTTAGAAGTGGAATGCGTATAACTTACTTCAGACTTCGAAAGTCCGAACATTCGAACTTTGTTTCGGGTCATAGAGTAACCCCCCTGATCTCATAAACCTACGGTTGATTGGTGTTTGTTTATTATTAGTAGTCGCTACTGGCGAGTACACATTAATTTTAGATCGTTTGTGTTGTATTATCAAGTATTGGCTAATTTTAATACCTGGTAAATTAAATCTTCCGCAAATAATATTTTGATGTTATTTGCGTCACGCATGATATGTGTTATATTTATTGATGATTCGTAATTAATCGAAATATTATTGAATAATAGGTACATATTGGCAATTTTTATCTGGAGAGTTTGGTACTACAGCGAAAAAATGGTGTGTTTTGTATCACAGCTATTCTCATACTGTTTATCTATCATCTGAGATTTAATAGCTCAAGCCTTTTGGATGGAATAAAGGGCTACTCGCTGTCTTCCGGTGAGTGGTCAAGGACCTTTTAGCTACAACGAGCATAATATACACTGTACGACGTTAGATACGATATCGTCAATATTTATACAATTCAATAGAACTTCAATTAAACGAGGCTTTATCTAGCCGATAGGTTTTATTGGTAGAATATTTATTACTACGATACCATACTATCTTTATGTACACAACGTATGTGCACCGGCTTAATATTTTGTTAGCTATACTTATTAATAAATGCGCCACGCATGAGTAATGGCTCCGTAATTGGTGACAGAGGCTATCGCCATTAAATAAAGACGCCGTGACATCCGCTACCTAACTGTGAACGCTATCGATATATACCCAGATACTTATGTCATTGCCTAAAGTAATGCCTCGTTGGTCATAAATGGAGTGTTTTTAGTTCTTCATCAATAATGTTTTTGTTATTTTGTACAATAAGTTTTTCAACATGCAGCGTGATGTAAAAAAAAAGTATGGTTTGAAGAAGTAAGTCACATTTTTGATACATCTGCGATTTTTTTTTTCATATTTTGTACACTTATCATTTCATACTTCATATATGCATCTTAGCAGTAAGATGCATATATGAGGATTTTGACCTCACCAATTTATATAGTTTCTTATGTTACCGTGCTGGCCGTGTTCAAAATTGTACGAGTTCGTGGAGGGATCGATTTTATCACATTCATAAGCCAGTCTTTGGCTGTCAGGGGATTCAGGCTGTCTTAAACCTTTCTGATGCGTCTTGACGACTGATGGTGTTGCATAACGACAACACGTGAAGCCGGAAGCTTGAATGCTCTTAGGCGCACGGTGTCTTAGCCTCTCTAAGACAGACTGCAATTTCTGTCTGCAGATAAAAATAAAGAAGAAATTAAAGTAAATTAAAAGAGCACTATTTCCTGTAGTACATTTCATAAAAAAAATTTATAACAGGACTGGTATTCTCTGAATTCCGCATTTTTTTCAATGCAGTAGCGTTGCATAGTTGGTATCGTTTCTAATAAAAACTCGAATTGTAAGTACAACATGGCCCCTGTATGAAGCAACAACACTCGTTTTAGCGTCAATGACTCATACGTTCAGTGCAATATTTCGTACTAGACGTTTATGAGGCGTGGAGCCGTGTCGCCTCGTGCCCGCGAGATACACCGCCTCATTGGGATTCAACACGATTTAGCGTGGACTAAACTTCACCATATTCGACTGCCTCGTAATGTCTCCATTGTTCACCGCATTGGTTAATCCACGAATTATTCGTGATTCGTCGATACACTCTACAAGTGTGCCCATATGTATCGTTTTATCCGCCACGTTTTCAGGTTTACAATATCAGTGCCCATGATTTTATGTTGCTGCAAAGTTATAAGCTTTTGTGATTGGTGCGATATCAAATATTCTAACTGCGGAAGGCTTCCTGAGGTCAGGTTTTTGGAATGAAGGTGCTACTTGTATCTAATCCAGTAATCTTCCGTATCCAAATGCGATTTTATGGTTCTGCAATAAAATATTACCGTTTTTTGAATTTGGCGAAAGCAAGGCTGTCTTAGAAAGGCTAATTGCTCAATGAGAGTTGCTTGCATCGTAATTCAATTCAAACTCAACACGACATCTTGTCATAACATTTTGAAGTATTGATGAGATAATGCGATTGTTACACGTCAAATGCTAGTCATTGGGTGTTCGGGGATCGATTGGCTGAATCACAGCACGCGTCCTGAATGTTTTGTCATTGAATAATGCATTGATGCTCTTAGCTTGAATCGTGATTTATTATAGCTAGTGGTAAGGTCATGAATCTCATACAGTTATGAGTTATGAATAATTATAGAATTTGTCTTTCGGTGTAGGATAATTTTTTTACAAACAATGTGCAAGAGAAGTGACTGACGGCGGTCGTTACGTCAGTTTTGCGGTAATTTCACGGCTGGTGCGCCTTTGAACTGTTCCTAGTGGAAAAGTGAAGTGCGAAGTTTCGGCGAGGCGGCGCACGGCGCAGTGGAGCGTGGCTGCGGCGGGGTCGTCGGCTCATCGTGCGCCACCGCCACCACTGCTGTATCACTATCGCCGGTCGGGTACTCATTTTATACCAATATTCTTTTGCTAAAACGCTGCATACACCATGCGTGCTTGTCGACGAGTCACCTGAATGTGATTGAATGGTTGCGGCTGAAAGCGAGTCGCGTCTGTGAAGCTACATCGAAGCGGATTCTGGAGGTTTCTGCGAATGGCGACAGCCGGCAACATCTGGAGGGCGCACTGCGCGGGCGTTGGCGGGACGCGTGCGGGGCGCGCGGTCGGCGGGGCTCGCGGGGTGCGCTCGGGCGCTGCACCGGGCTCCACTCGCCAGTCCCCGAGACACCGGCCGCGCGAACGGCCACCGCGATACCGCTTATTGCGAACCCGCGCTCTGTTTAGTGAGTGACTCCGTCGCCCGCGCCCGCCCAGGACCAGGCGCTGCACCCCTGCGTGCTGCACACGTGTGAGTCCATGCCCTGCGTTTATATATCGACACCTACGCGGCAAGTGCCGGCCGGCGCCGCGCGCCGCTCTACTCTACTATACTCTACCTGTATACGTAGCTATACATTATTACACTTATAAAGCCGGCCGGCCGGCTTTTCCACATAACCTCCTGTGGTGCATATGTAATGAAAATATTTGTGTGTATAGTGAATATTGAATGAAACTATGATTTTATTTGCGCTATTATATCAATGTGGTTTAGTTATAGTTGATTCATGGTTATTTGTCGCTCGGGTAGGTAATTTTATGTTATGCTTTGTTCAGGCGACGTGAATTCAGTAATCCAAACGAAACAAATGTAAGATTTAAATGACTTATTCTTTTATGTCTGGTTTTGTGTCTGGTTAATATTAAAGTCTGTATATACCTACATTTCTCCATGGTTTCTGACACGGTTAAACGACTATATGAGAATTATAATATTTTTTGTATATTAATTATCTACGCTATCTTAATTAATCAGCGCGGCTAGCGTCGCTGAATTATTTGGAAGCATATGAACTAATACTTGCAACCGTTAATTAATTATTACCAGACAATTACAAACGACAATTAGACAATGGGGCGTTGGTTAGGGAATAGTATTTTCAATTAAATTAATGGAGTTGGTCCCGGTGGCAGTATGTACCGGGCGGCGGCGGCGGGCGAGTGGTCGCCGGCGGCCGGACCATGTTCCGAACGCCCGTCGGAACTCAGAGGTCTACGAACCTCAACCGTGGAAATGGGATTATTGCACGATGGCCTTAGATGCTATTTTGTGCTCGTTTTACTCAGCAATAAATAACAGTCTCCACTCTCCACGCGGATTTTATATTTCTTGTAACGCAAATTTATATCCATTGTGCTTTAATGTCTTCTTCACTTGGAAAAATTTCCATTGCGGCTCCGCAATGGCCAATTATAACTGAAACTTTGCTTAGACATTTACCCAATGTGTATTAATGTGTGGCGGTAGCAACTCTTTTTTTTGTTTAAGTATTTTCTATCATCTATCCCCGGTATTAAAATGAGAACTAAACTCCAGGAAATTAACTATAGTATATATTATTATAAATAAAAACTAAATAGTTATTATTTTACTCCCTTACCAACAGACTACATCTCTCGTCCTGAGCACATCTCGCTCGTAATACCTATACTTAAACCCACCAAAAATGTATTCGGGTCTCTATACAACATACATATAATACAACATAGAAACAGTTAATTATGCCTACGAGCACAAAAGAGCATGCACCACATAATTATACGTAGGTGTAGAACGTTCTATTGTTTTTGCAATCATGCCATACGAAGGCGCCACGAAAGTATTTCTATATCTTTTTATATTTCCTCTGTTAAAGTATACAAGTTTAATTTATTTTTCCGAAATACAACTTTCAAGTCTTGATTGTGTTATACATACATTAAAACCAGTCTAATTTTAAACCTAAAATTATGGGCAGTTCGTTGGCATGTTTATGTTCAAGACAGGTTCTTTTTAAACGAAAACCTCATCCAAATCGGTTCAGTAGTCTTTAAAGCATAATAATTTATATGGTATATAAGTCCGGTAACCCGCACTAGGCCAGCGTGGTGGACTATATGGCCTAACCCCTCTCAATCGTACTCTCGATTGTAGAGGAGGCTCGTGCCCTGCAGTGGGACGTATATGGGCTGATACAATACAATACTTACGGGTTTAATACAGAACATCATATATTTGAATTCGGATAAAAGTAATGAGTTTTCGTATCCAACACCGGTTGGACGTTTTCTCATGCATAAGAACACAGTAAAAGTTTGTGTAATTATCGATTCTGGTATATGTAAACATGCATAGTGTAAATGGCGGAAGGGTTTGCGCGGTTACAATGACCACGGCGTAACGACTCGACACATGCGAGTATTCGACATGGACTTACAGTTTCGACATCGGAATGAGGCCCAAGTGTTTTGTTATTTATTGGGAAAATATTCAAATTTTCTCCTGTAATAAATAAAAAGAAAACAAAGAAAAGATTATCAATATAGCATAGAAAAATCAATACACCTGTTACAGTTTGTTTGCCAAGGATTATATCATAGCATGAATCATAGTATCCAGCGCAATGATTTTTCTTGTAATCATTTCAGTAATACTTGATTATGATGAATCTCACATTCACATGTGTGTAAACAGGATATTGCATTAAATCCTTATCAACATTAAAAAATGATGTGTCGAAATTATTGAATTATCTTATTCATCCAATAACAATTTTGAGGCAGCTGAAAAAGCTCGGCTTATTTTTATACTTAAGATATTGTGGTGTGTCCTCGCAGATGTACCAATATGGCCACTGAGCAAGTTGTCGGTTAGGTTTCGCAACAGCTGCCATCTTATTATTACAGCTTCGGACAACTTTGATTAAAAATCTGTTCTTCAATATTATAAATACATGTTGTATAAAGAGACATCGAAGCGTCAATTACTTACCGTCGCATTTATTGTTATTAAGCACATTATTGCGTTTCATTAACCAACACGAGGGCTCCCCTCATCTCAATAAGAGATGAATAGACAAGATATACGCCATTTCTATTGAAGTGTCATAGCCGTGAGCGATCCACTAAGGGACTGAGCTTTGATACCATCTAGAATGACTGAGCATGTGACCACAATGTTTGTATTGCAGTACATTATAAAAGAAAACCTGTTGGATGCGACGCTGCTTCATAGATAGTCATGTTTAGAGATCTTGACTAATTGATTGTTTTTATACTTTTCAGTTATGTTAGTGTTATCTGAGTTACGATATTGTGTTGTTGTTTATAATGTTGTGATGATGTTTGTGAATGGTAATCGACGAAAGCGTAAACTCTATTTAAATGCAAAAACGTAGCATTGCCTCGTGCTGTAAAAGTGAATTCCGTGAATTGCCGTCGCGCGACATTTTTCGGACGCATTTCATTGAGTCTTTAAGAATATCGCAAAAAGCTTGTGTTAGTCATCCGTGAATCATTGCTCGAGTCTCAATTGATCGGAGGAGCTGCTGCCTGCTGGAAACTCTCATAAAAACGCGACTCATGCGAACGCTCGTCGGTTGATGGTTTTTGCAACGTGTGTTCTATTTGCATATTATAGTCGGTGCATTGTTTAGGCTATCTGCCGGCTCTAATCTAGTATCGGGCTGTTGTGTAGTTTGTTCACGAGCTGGATTCTCAGACTATTACCGTTGGCACCGTCATTAAGTACAGTTGCACGTGAAATATTCTTGCGCAGTGCGAGAGCTGGCAGCACAATTTTGAGAGTTAGCTTCGGCCGCTCGGGCCGCGGCGTCAGTCGGCTCGGCCGTCGTGTTATGATGAGAAATCACAGCAATCCCGCTACTCACCGCTACGGTACTTTCTATGGCTCTTGATCTTCTCTTAATGCGTTTTGTCTTACCAATGCGGTCAATTAATCACTCGCACAGTATATTACTGCGTTTTGCTTTATTACTGTTTTAAAACAATAAAATCTTAAGTATCCATTCTGTTAATATAATTTTACCGTCTCGGTCCGATTTGCTAATACGTTGTAGCTTTCTCCGCATTGTGAGACTAGTTATTGTTGTCTACTAATCGTCGAGCGTCTGAATCTAGGTCTATTTCGTCAGCTGCCGAAATTGATCCTCGTTAAGTTCTCATCGAGACACAAGTGTTCATTTACGTCAAATGACCGAGTAACCACACGATATCGAATGTTTTAATATCATATGCGGGGACATGTGTTAACCACATTGTGCTGACTGCGAAACAATGAATCTTAAGGTTTGATGATTAGAGTGCCTTATGTTTTGACTTGATATGTGTTAGAGGGCATCGTGATGACGTCATATCCAGCTGAGGGGCGAATGACGTCACGTCTCGACGCGGTCGTTGACCTGCTTCAACCCTCGAGCGCTAGCCGGCCGGCGCGGCGCGCACACCGTGCCTACATACAACCTGCAATCATGAATAAGTTATTGTATTACTACCTGAACGCAGACGCCGACGCCGACGCCGACCTACCTTAACCTCACACTATAAACCTTACTGAGTGTTATATTCAAATCACAATCGGAATGATATCACTGTTTTCATATACCGTCTTAATCCTTACACCATACCATTCTCATATCTTGCATTGCTGAACCGGTGTTCAGTTGCGGCAAAATGCGTATTTTTATTTTACATTCAAATGTGTTACTGCAAAAAATAATAAAGTATACCTCGGCGTAATTACTTTATTTAGCAACAGCCAACAATACACTGTTACTTCATTCATTTTAAAGCAAAATAAAATAATAATTCGTTGCTTGGCCATTATACTAAGTTGTGATTTCGACACCAGCAATAATAATTTAATCCGATTTGCATAAACTTGCAAATGAAATTGCCGAACGTTGTGAAACGTTTCACGCCTATCCTTTCTTCGAGTCAAAACGAGGTAAATGACTAACGAGTAACGACTGTTTTAAATGCGAGATATAAAAAATATTTTAAAGAAAAAAATACGTGTACCCATGTGAAAAGTTACAGTTGTATTATAAAGTTGTCCAGTTGTGTCACTTTTATATTCAGGCAGGTATAATTTATTTGGTAGATTTTATTATCTGACGATTGAAATATTGGCCTGATTATTATTTATACAAAGTTATTTTTACTGAAACATTCCATTTTACTTCATAATCGACTTTACAACTTCTACAATACTCATAATTCTTAATTTGTATTCAACGTCAGTGTCACAATAGAAAAGCAACTTTTATGGTAATCATGGCGCGTTTTTGAAACTAAAATACATTAAAGTGAGCAGGAATCGAAGGCGCTTTTGTTGTTGCGGTGTATTACCTCGGCGGGCGACCCCATCGTTCGGCACCCCACCTGAATCCGGTTATTTCTCGTGGGAGTCGTGTAGTGTGTACACTATTTAATAAGTGTGAAAATATAGCCGCGATCCGCGACTTACGAGCTTTACTAAAATATAAATGAGTTGCCGGCGCGCCGACGACGCCCGTTTACTCATGCCATGTGTGACCCGCACACACGACGCGAAAATATTTTGCACATAACAACCCATACGTCACAGGATTTGAAAAATTGTAAATACCTTGTTATTATTTATAACTGACTGACCGTGACTAGTAAAATCCGCCGAGAGGTACATTTCTGAAACAAAAAAAAAATACTTTAACAGCTTGGTATAAAGTGAATATATCTTTTTAACCTTTTAACAAAAAATATTTAAAATCCATTCTTAGGTTTTTTTATGATGTGCAAACAATGACGAATCTTTATTATTTGGTTTATCTTGATACATTAATTAACATGTCTATTTAAATGACGAATGTTCAACAAATTTAAAAATAAACTTGGTAACGTTAACACTATAATTAGTTCCTGTTGAGGCATGTTTTTGAGTGCCATGATCCCATTGGAGCATTTTGATGAAACATGTTGTTAACTAGGTCTGAGCTTCCAAATGGTGTGTGTCATCACTTGGTAATGCGAGGGAAGTGAGTAATAAGACTTATGACTACTGAACAGCTCTGCTCTCGATGACCGCTTTAATTAAACGAAAGATTTAACACAATTCCACTGTTAAAAATATGCTCATTATGCGAGCACTGACCAATGACCGAAACAGTTATCGGTATTTATGTCAAATATTAAGGTAAACAATTTCTAGTGTTTCTTAATTATATTAGAAATAATAAATGTACTGTATCGATATGCCTGCAGTTATAAAGCCAAAATAAATTTAATTGCATTATTAGAAATGTGACAGATTTTATAATTCTACCGCGATTATCTCGTGATACATAGGTACATTCACTTATTTAATATGTGGGTACCGAACCATAATATTGTAATACAATAAAACAAAGCATTTTTTCGTAGAAACTAATCTTTCGCGGCATTGTTTGCGTCGTTTACATCTTTCAACAAAATTTCCAACATGAGCAAGCTGAGAGAGATTCATAAAATCATAGTGAAGTTCATCTGTGCACTTGTTACTATCCACTTTAAATATCGATTGTAATAAGTGTAATCAGCGCATGTGAGACTTTTACTATGTTCTGTACCGGGGAGTGTGTGCAGTGTGAGCGTCACGCGAAATAATTCTCGCTCGGCACCCACCCACGTTTCTAATTTAAACCAACTATGTAAAAGAGTTTTAATTAGTAAGGCGCTTTCGTTTTTTTTATTTCCCTACATGCATCTTACTTAATATACTTTCCTCTTGCTAATCTTTGTGTTATGCATGTAAAAAAAGCAATGCTAATGTTTGCGAGAGAGATTCAGAATTACTTTTATTGTTTTAGGACGGTAGATTACTGTCAATAATGTTTCCTACTAACAATAAACATAATTATTATTGGTATATTCTGCACTGAAGTCTCTATGAACACTATCATTGGCGACTTCCGTATTTTGCTTAATGCTGGCTCACAAAATATGATAGAGTTAGTGTAGAAGATATTTACTTAGCATTTTATTGCATAATTGATTTAATATGTTTAGAAGCCCGTTATCCTTAGCTGGATGTTATTTGCATACACCGTCATTTCATTAAAGTGTCAGTCGCCGTCTTGCAGTGATTGTGGATTGCACACACGTACCCACTGTTCCCTGAATGAAGAAGGCTGGCAATCGAATAGTTACGTGAGGAAATGTCCCCCGGCGCGAACTCCTATTTCTATACATCATTGGCTCCTGAGGGTACTTCACTACACCAAAATAAAACATCAACAAATAGTGGGTGGGAGTGTGGTCTCAACTCTCAACAGTCAGTGTAGTGTGATTGTGAATCATGCTGTTCGCAATAAGTGTTACTTACAGTCAAGTGGGGCGGTTCACATCAATCGTGTAGAAAGAGCTTGTTGCACGAATATAATCTCAAGTCATCGATAAACAATGAGCGAAATGACTGAGCTTTCTCGGCTGCATTCATAAAGTGGAAAGTAACTGTTAAAAGCGCTACCGTTTTATATTAATTGGTTTTATGGTTACTGACAGAGCGGGCACAGAGCCGCCAGCCACCGCGCAAGAGAAGAAAACGCGACTCATTAGTGTACTAAACAGATTTTTTTAATTACGACCACGATATGCCTCCGTAATTTGAGTGTGAATAGCTTTGTACTGAAAGGTGAAAATATTTCTACATGAATATTTACTTTATGTTTCATAAGTAGTGTTTTGAATTAATGCATATTAATAACGTACATTTAATGCTATTTTGGAATTGTTAAGAATAAGTTATGAACTCCATATTAAGTGGTTTTGTTCTGGAACAAGTTTAATTGAAATAGGGATTGATAAATTAAATTTGACTTTCATTAATTTTCCTTACTGATTATATTATTACTGTTCTACTTATAGCACATTTACTAAAATAGAATCATTCGCCTCTGCTTAACAACGTTTCATCGTTGTCTCAGTCGGTTAATATAAATCTTGCCATATATTATTTTTCTATTCCCGTCCGGACGCGATATACGGCTGTGCAGTGGAGCCGGATCGCGACCGCCCCGACTCAAGAATAACACATTTTGATTTACTATATATAGACGTTTTATGTTTGAATTTATACTATACTTGTATTTCCTCTAGGCAAGTTTCACGTTTCACAGTTCAGAATCGTGTACGCGAGAAGTGCAACGTAACTTATCATCATATTTAAAGCTCGTCATAAACAAGCAAGCTTTAGAAACAAGATACATAAGTTTAGTATTAAGTTTCATAATATATTGCGTTTAATAAATCAATATGAATAACTGTGTTGTGAGAAATTAAGACCAGACGAAATGGCAAAGATTGAACAGGAAAACAGGCTCCTAATAACGCCTAAGACGCTGTATAAAAAAGACGGAGCCAAATATTTTTACCGTATCTAGATTCTGTCCTACTAATGAGTTTCGAAGCAAAACGTTTGTTTGCCGTTTTATTACAGTGTGAAAACACTTGCTATTCATTAAGTGAATTGCTTCCGATGTGAAGGTCGAAAGTGGTGATTAGAGACTGGGGAGGTAACGAGACCTCAGTTGAAATCGTAAAGGCCCTCGCGTGCCCTCGTCGCGACTCGCGGCCGAGCCCTTTCACGGCACGCCTCTTCATTCGCCCTGCACCAGATGGTGGCCCGTAATTATTCTCCGAGGTGATTTCATTACATGCAATGCCAATTCTTATTAATTGCCAATGCCAAAATTGTAGTTGAATATATTTTCTTTTCAGCATAAAAGAGCTTTTCTATCAAGTGACTTAGCTAAGGCTGGACTAACTGAATACGTTATGAGTGTTTTATGTTACCATCAATCCTGATTTTGTATCTTTTTATTTGGCAGTGAATTTGTTTTTATAATATCGTAATATGTTTATATTTACATGATGAGCGCAAGTTTGTTTTAATAATGTTGTAGATTTTCTCCCCTTGCGTGATGTTTGGCATTTTAGGGGACAAATTGCGCGGTTTTGGAATGATGGATATTAATATTCATGTGTTGGTTTATTAGCGGCTCGCGAAGTGTCATGTGGTGCTGTGCGTTGGGCGTGCTCGTCCATGGTGGTATTTACATTTGGCGCACGGGAGTCGGGAGCGGCTTGATTTACACACCCGCGCCCGCACGCCGGCTTCACGCGGGGACTTAAATTAGTGCTCTGTCATATGTCACACGTTATTTTATTTTGTTTCTCCCGCCCTGCACGCCCGCGAGCTTATTTCGCTCGAAATCTCCATTCTTACACCGTCACAGGCTATTTATAAACGCGCCTTATTTAGAAGATGTTTCTCGACGGTCGGCTTTATGTCGGCGCACTCCTGCCGTTGCATTTTAGGTCATATTAAATCTTAAAAGGAAAGATTTATGAAAAAATCATACTATCAAAACCCTTTTTTACATTGGTGGTTTATATCAAAGAGTCGGAATTTGATTTTGGCTCGATACACAAGACGTTATTAGGAAGAGAAGTGACAAGATTGATCGTGGGCTGGCCAATAACGGACGGGGGCGGCACATCAAAAGGCTTGACGGAGATTGAAATACCAAATCACTGTGACAAAACACAGGATCCGATTGAAACTTATGGGGTTAGTGAAGCCAATTTGTGATCGCAAACATTGCCTTTCTCAGATGTTTGTTTAATGGCCGCTCTTAAATAACCTGTCTGGGAATCTGCATTAAATTGATACATGCTAAATGCTAGCATTACAATTAAACTTTGTTGTGGTTTATTTTAGTTAATAGACTATATTATATTATTGAGCTTTTTGACTATTAAGTATGAATAAGAATCAACGTCATACAGAACTTTACATACCCATTATATGAGAACCATAAGTTAGAAGCACTATTTTGGGTCTCCTTGTTTAGTATCCAATTATATTTGCGCATTGTTCTCTTATATCACACTAGTACGTGTTGGTATTGTATGCAAAATTTTGAACATATGGATGGGGTATCATCACCAAATCTGACGCATGAGGCATGCGCCGGCGCGGCGCTGTGTCCTGCCGCCGCTGAAGTTTCGCAAGTCTTTTTGTACACAGAAACATTAAACATTACGTCCTCCGCAACCCCACTTCAAACGTTTATACTAATGAAACAACTTCGAATGAGAAAACAATTTGTGAGTTTTCATGTTATACATGGGAGTATCGATTATAGAGTGACACTTGTATAGAAGATTGCGGGTCACGTAGAAAGATGATGTAAGCGGCGATTTCCTGTGGGCCTCGCAAAGCGGTGTGGTGCGAGCGTGCGGCGCGCGCTTGCCTGCTAATTAGCCGCACTGACGTCACTTGTGGGGAGCGTGGCTTCGACCCGCCATTACCAGAGGCCTTCGCGCGGAAACGACAACGACCGGCGCTTTCTATGGCGCGGCAGCAGCCTGCAGCGACGCACCGCGCCGGCTGTTCTGCAGGTGCCCTTCAAGGTCATGTATGTTGTCGAGCTTCGTGTTCGCATCTAAAAATAAAGGACTAATTGCTGTTTTGTTTCACAAACAAATGTTTGTTTTGTCTACGACACGACTGAAGTCTGAAGGGTCATTGTTTCAGTTTGAGTTTCGTTGTAGAACTAAGGTAGCGGTGAAAGAGCTCTGAAGAACCGTGGAGTCGGACGATCGCAATTGATAAGGCAGGCGGAGCTTAGGCGCGTCGCTAAGCGTGACTCATCTTAATGGCTGCAATTACGGCAGCGAGCGGCGCGACCGGCGACGGCTCGGAAGAAACGTGCCACGTGCCGCAACACACTCCGATTCGGATTAGATTTAAACGGATTCACAAATCGAGACCGTGAAAATTGATATGAACAGCACTACAGACATTTTGCATTTGATGAACTTGAGCTATTTGTCACAAGATTGTTTAAAGCGGAAGCTCTGGCGCCCTTGTTGGCGCCCCTGCCGGCCGGCGACACTGCGAGCCATTGTCAAATATAATTAGTTTTTGCAACAGTCGAAGGTCACACTCAATTGTTATTTCGATGCAGTTGCACGTTTCGACTCATGATCGGACTGAGGAAACTGTTTACAACCTATTACCTAATGAGGTCACTAAATACTGTAAAAAGTAAGACAAGAAGCTTATTATCACTCGACTGACTAACCAGTAATTGCCTATAAATGTAGTGGACACTGACAGTATAGTTTTTCTAAAGATCCAAGTAGTTTCTCGTACAATTTCAAGGTTAGATATAATAATGTGATAACGGTATCAATGAAGTCAGATTTGAATTCTTATTAAAAGAAGTTGATATCACTATATTACTCATTTTCATCCATGTCTAATAACGTGACAAGTAATTTTTGGCGCGATTCAATGTGACTGACGCGGCGATGTTGGTTGTTGCGAATCATGATTCTTTCAAACTTGTAAGGTAGAGACTGAATATATTTTCAAACTAAAATAATGGTGTATATCCATATTAGTATTTCAGTAGCTGTGTAGGTACTCGTAGATATCCGAACAGGTATTTTGAAAGTACGCACAAAAAGTATTGAAATGTAATCGGAGGTTGATACAAACTTTTTCGAGTGTATTAAAAGGCAAGCGCTGTGTGAAAGGGGGACCCTTCTCTGTTGTAAATGCCATCACGATTGTGTTTTCGATTGTAATAAAAAGTGGATTGCATGTAAGTGCGTTTATTGTTTCATTTAAGGTTACACCCGATTTTGTAATGGGGAATACCTAATTTCTCTATATCCTAGTGCCCAAATCTTCACATGACACGTTACAATTCTCAAATCTGAATAAATTAGGCATCAGCCAATCATTGTCTTCTTTAGTTGTCACTATCGCATTCACTAAATATCTACGCTTAATATGAAAGAAACAGGCGAGTTCATGAGATGTGCGGACTTTTTTTATTGTGATGAATGGCGAGACCAGCATGCCATTCGCCTGATGGTAAGCGATACGAACGCTCATGGACAGCAGAAAACTAAACAACACCAGTAATTCATGATGTTCATTGGTTTTCTACTAGCAATGCTTGGCATTCCACTGCGCTTGCTATCTTGAGACTTAAAATGTTAAATCTCAATATATTCAGTAGTTACTCTGGCTACAGTGTCCTTCAAACCGGAACACAACTGTAAAACCAATACTAACGACGTGAGTTTAAATTTTTTTAATCTTTTTCCTACCGTTAAGTATTTTATTAAAATATTTTATTTTAAATTGTAAGGAAATATTGAATTTAAAAACTGCAATTAGTGAATCGATGTTTTCGTTTTGGGGTAAAATACAGCTTTATTGCAGAATTAATAAAATATGTTATGTGTGGACTCAAAATGGGCATTCCCCTTTAAATCAGCAATGTTTTACGTTGATCAGGACACCCTAATATAAGTGGACATATGCGACGGAAATGGCCATCTGCTATATGTTACACAAAGATACACGTATAAATAGCGCAATCTAATTTTAAAAACACCTCACATTCCGATTCTCTACACATTTCTTAATAACATTTGTTATTATTTTGGTATATTAATGCCATGCTTCAACATAGAAGTTACGTATTGATCCAGTTAGTACAGAATATCGAGTAAATGTTATGCGCCGTCGCCACCACAGGCCAGAGGAATGTAACGTTTTTAGGAGCCAGTTTAATTGTGTACGCGCGTTGGTATTTCATGTCATGTTCTAAAAACGGATCCTGGAAATGGTAGACGTGCACAATAATGCGGCTGAACAGATACGTTACATAAATGTATGCGTGCACGAGTCGTAATAATTGATGTATTTTCTTTTTGGAATAAGATGGTGTGACATAAGAGCGTAGTCTACGAGTTTTGATGCCTTGCTATATTTCTCATAGATGTTATGTCAAATATTATTTGAAGAAGTAATTAATTTTTTGAAGCGATATAGAGTCAACATAAACTATAATATTGTACACTGTTGTTTCTACTTTTATATTGTATAGTGAACAAACATATATTTTTCGACTAGCAAACCACTTGAAAGCAATCTCTTCCTTAAGAGCTTTTTGGATAAGTTCATTGGGAAACAAATGGTGTTATTGATCAGCTGTCAACAATTCACAAATACTAAAACGCCTCCACATGACACTCCATCACGGTTTCGACACAGCGGAGCAATAAAGCTTTTCTGAAGAACAATGGAGTACTTAATAACGCCTGCTGCTTAACGGCACGGAACGAGAGACGGAATGTGTCAATCCCGATACTCCCACCCAACATGAAACGACTGCCATATTTATTACATTTCAATGTTTTGATAATTTATGTCACCTTGTTTTTGCACGTAAAGTGGAATTAACGGATGTGACTTGCTGAAGCGTATTTATGTTTAAGAAGTCGATTATTGCATATCATATGATTATTTATAAGTTGGTACAGGTAGTGAGTGTAAGAAATGATACCGGCGGTGTTGCAGTCGGTTGCTGCAGCCCCGGCCGGCGGGATAAGTCAGCTTGTCCGCCCACGCGCGCGCAACTTCGCCATAAAGCAGCGTGTAGGCCGAGCAGTAATTTCTCCTGGAGCCGCTTTCATTGCCCCTCATTCATTATAATGCCAATTTGTTAGTTTTTACAAAACATGTTTATTTCAATCAATGTTAATGATAACACTCGGTTTTATTTTTCGCAACAGTCATTAGTCATAACATAAACGATTTGTTTACGATCTGATTATGACACACTCTTCAGTACTGTTTATCGTCAGTAATACAAAGCGACCAATAATCGCCTATAAATATCCGAAGGCCGTCCCCTGTCTGAGTTATGCCTATGTTTGGTCCTTTGCAGAAAAGGCTTGAGATTTAAATAGAAAGGCATGAGTTGCATGACCCAAACAGGTTCCTGCTACAAGTTAGCTCCACGCCTACACGCAGAGCCATCATCCTGACCCTGCGCCCAGCTCGCGCTGATTCACTTCGCCCGACATTACTATTTATCTGATAAAAGTATGCAGACCTATGCATTTATTAATAGAACAACTTTTCCTTCATTTTTTAAACTATAATCGTGTGTTTATCCTTAATAATTTAGCGAGAACAATGCATCATTCAGCGACGGTGAATCAACGATTGAGACGCGTGGCACAATGATTCATTTGCAACTTTGGTCTGTAAACGTTAGTGGGAAAAACACTGTTTGTACACTACATCTTAGATCTTTAAATTATATGCCCAGATAACAGCTGACACTTGAAAATGTTGGCAATATTGCATGCATTCTCACGCTGTCAGGCAGCCAGCGCGGCCAGCCCGGCCGAGAATGGATATATGTGACAGCGTAAACCGGTGGATCCTGAACTTAAAGTGGTTACATTTTTGCGTTAACTAAGTCGGACAAACTAGTCGGTTGCGTTGCCTCCCACAGTAAAATTGCTTTAATTAACTATGACATCACCCCACGCATTATACGTTCACAACTGCAGTGAAATGCAATGAGAGATGCATGCTTTATGTGTATTTTATACATCATATATTCTTCAGTCGCTTCAAGTGGTGTTTTGACATGCCGTGTGTCTGTGTGTATGCGCGGAATGTGTCGTAATGGGTTTTAAAATTTATAGTAGTAATAGAGATATCTGCATAGGACATGCGCGGCGTCGTCGAGCGGCGGCGCATTCTTCCGTGATAGCTGCGATCTTTTTTCATTCCAAGCATTTATACTCGAGTAGAGGCGAGCATTGAGGCACGCTCCATTTGTGTTGCCCTCCTCGTGCTTGCGTTACTACGTTACATAGCAAGAACTACTATACGCCTCAATATTGTCTTCACGTAACCTACCCTCTTACCTACCATTACATAGTATTCCACCACAACTATTCCACTGTCGTGTGCGTCTTTCATCGTTTCTTCTGTTATAATCGTAGGAATCAGTATGCGCATAAATGCTTTTGATATTTGCAGTGCCTTATTTCGGCGCGATAAATTTCAGTTGATACTCGTTCCGAATACTTTCTCGCGAATGTATTTGCAGGCAGCCGGCTGATGTTTCACAGTTCCTAAGAAGGTAATGATTTCTCAGATAGGGCACTACCAGTTGGACAGCTTTTGGCAGAAAGTTTTTGTTTGTTCGGCGTTGCGTACTGATTTCGCAATGGACACACGACCATGTACAGTGCATCGCAGTGAAACTTTCGTAATTGCAATAACTTGTCGTTTATTTATGAGACAGCACGAATGACACACACTGCAACGCTCATGCAAATGTTACAGCAATAAATGTTGAAAAAGAAATACTGAGGCACTCTACTGAAAAACGCATTAAGAATTTTGTTTAGTTTAAAATACAGTCAGCACTTTAATGCACTTACATTGTTTGAGATTACAGGATGTCAGTAGACATTTGATAGATAGATGAAACAAAAAGTCATAATCGTCAAACGTTTATGAGACTTCTATTTCTAAACGTTCAAAGTGAGTCATAAACCCTCGCTTTGATGTCCTGGGGCTCGGTGGCTGACATTTTGTATTTAAAGCTACACGTTACATTTAGCATGCATATGGATTTGGACAAGTCGTTTTTATTCGCGATACATGTATTAAATGGCGCGATAGAAAGTATCTGAAGCGACTATCGTGTTGTGTCAATCTGTAGCGGAGTATGTGAAGCGTGTATCAAAACAGAGTAAATTGTGCCTTATATTAGAAACTAAAAGTACACTGTGCATCGCGTTAGACGTGCACGTGAAAGGTGGTGGCGGTGGTCGCATGGTAACCATCTGGAGCGTTGGCCGCTGTCCGGCGCGCGGCCGACGTTCCGCAACTTATGCTGGCCATAATATCTTGGATGTTAACGACAGTTCTCGCAAAATGTACAGAAATAACCACTTCCCCACGCCGCGAATGACGCTCCGATAATTCTGTCAATGCACTTCGCTGCTGGAGGTGCCGCGACGCCATTTTATTTAAAACCACACTTTCAATATCGGATGCTGTTTGTGCCTACTCCGTACTGAAGCCTGTGGTATGTGAGAGAACACTTTCATCGGTAATACAATAGTTACGACTGATATCGGCTTACAAATATGTTTCCCTCTAAGTGAAGTTTATTAAGATACGCTCAATTAAACATGGATGTCAATGTGATCAGTTCACTCGAGTGAAATTTATTACTATATTACGTGCCACGTTCTTAACCACCGTACTATCGTTGTTATATATCTACACTGATAAACTTCACTTTTTGTAAAATCGACTACTCGCTTTCCAAAGCGGTAATCACTTCAAACTTATTACTCCTATTTAGTCCATAATGTGGGCGCGAATTCAGTAAAGCTACAATAAATTATGAATATATAGCTCGCTGTGAGTTACGTTACTGAAGTTCCAGATACCTAATAAATATGATTTCATTGGTACAGAATGGGTGACTAGCTTAACGGAGGTTGCACCCACTGTCACTCCTACATGTTACATTTCTCTTTTCTTCCGTATAAGCACAACAGTGCAGCCAATTATCTAGCTATGTTGTAAGATAAATGTCACAGCAAAATGTATTGCTAATGTTTTTTGCTCTACTACTACTAACGTATATTTGTATCTAATAAGTGATAGTAGTTTTTGTATTGAGTTTTTTCAACACCAGTCGTCACGGACAATTAGCGAGCGAATAAGATATACTAAATAAGTATTTATTATTAGCTCATTCAAATGAAACACATAGCTGCAAATCATTTATACATCGTTGAAAAGAAGTGGTTTTAAATTTGTAACCCTAAGTTGGTTTTCATACATAGTGCATACCGAGGGATTAAACAGTATTATAAGACATTATATTATATACGTATTCGCAGGCATTTACAAGTAGATTAACCGTGTTATTAGTTTATTTCGATTTCTCTCGGCCTCGGCCTCTGCGCGGCACGCAAAAAACGCATTCATGTACCGAGCTTGTAAATTAACTGCGCCGCATGCCGGTCCCGGGACATAATCCAATTACGAATATAAACATATTATGCAGCGGATAACGCAAGACGGACTCTAATGTAACTGCATCATATTATTATTAAACAATCTATGCAAAGTGGGTGACCAAAAAGGATATGACGGATAATGTCAGTAAGAAATTCGGTAATCGTGCTGTGTCATCGATTTCTTTATTTTTAAAGTCTTGCAGAAACACTTTTTTCCTTTATACGTAATGTATCGTGTTTACAACTTGCAAATTACTTACTGTATCACACCTTTGGACAAGATGATAGAGCCAATTTGTAATTTTTATTCCGCTGTATTTACTATTTACATACGACTAGGGGAATCGGTCCATGACCACTGCCCAGTGATTTCACGACTTTTAATCCTTTATCATTTGATGTAAATAACCACGAATTGAACGAATTTAAAGATCTACGCATTCCTATAGGTACGTAACGTTTATTGCCGAAGGTCAACTTTATCACTTTACATTTGGCCGGGTGTTTTGTAAGCCACTACAACGATCTTAGAATTCAGGGTCACCTTCATAAAAATGATAACAGGAAAATAATAATACATGGTTACTTTAATAACTACTTTTTTCCTTAAAGAATCATTTCAATATGTCCTTAGCAATGGACACGTACTCGTATATAAAATTGTAAGTAAGAAACATAGAAGAGGGCGGTTCAAATTACAAGTAAAAGATTCCCTTAATTAAGCTGTTGCGTCTATTACGGCGTCTGTTGCAGCCTGCAGAAGTTCCGCGTACATTTATAGTCCATTACACGTGCTGCCGTGTACACCATCTTTTATCTCACAGTTAATGGTTTTCGTCGTACGGCAGTTGTTATCAAAACATTCCACAGATTCTCACATTCGTTCCTGATGCCTTGATCCCATGATCATTTCTCTCTGTTGCTTGTAGCACGTAAAAATGTTAAAACATCTGCGCTATGTCTGCCTTGTTAAACTCATACCCTTAAAAGTACTTAGGTTGGTTTTATTTTGATGTTTTTATTTTTATTTTCCAATTATATCACAATCCGTGGATTTCTAATTTGTCTAGTTGATTTCTCAGATAGATTATTTTGATTGGCATGTCTGTAATTGAGAAATGTATTGTGTATTCCGGTGTGTAGGTGTGCGTCTGTACTGCGTAGGTAAATGAGCACGTCTGTCACAGGATACTGCGACAGTGGTTTCTAGATGTGGATTGCCTTACTTCCGTTGTTTCGCGTTGGTTGAGTAACATACAACAATTTTATAACAGAATGGCACTAAACATGTGCAATATATTTATGACTCATTTCTGTTAAATTTTTTGGATAAAGTCATTTGTAATTCTTATTGTAATCTATAAGAGTAATTCCTTCGGCTAATTAAACGCTAAAAATGTTCTCAAGTTTCTTAATATTTATTGTACCGAAACCAGATGATTCCCTGCCAGCTGACTACGCAACAACATCGCTTTGGGCAAAAACGTTTGTTGAGCAACCGAATGGCATGCGAACTTTCAGTAGGCAGTTGGCACTTCATTCCATCATGGCTCATTTGTTGCACATTCGTGCTTCATTGGCTCGTGAATATAATGCGGTTAAAGTAAACACCTCGATATTGCACTTACAAGCTCGTCACACAATTAAAAAGTATCACTGAAAAATATACATACTCGCATGAATTTACAAGGATTCTTCTAACCGCAAACTGACGTATGTAATTACCAAACACACGGTATGTATTCCTTTGCCCAAGCCTCTCATATTGCAATAAAATTTTGATACAAACCGTTTGGGAACCATGCGCAGGCTTCATAATGTTTTCATCGTGTGCAATTTGGCTTCACATAAATATGAATCCTTTTAGATGGGTGGCGTTAGTAATTGTTATTAATCGGTTCATGTGTAAACAAGCCCGTATGCGTCTCGGGCGCCGCTCCGCCGGTGAATCACACAATCGCGATGTGGGACGTTGCGGGCTATTGTGCTGTGAGCCTGTGCGTTCCGTGCTAGCTAGTGGGCTCGAGAGCTCGTGTGCCTGTGTGCCGCTGCACTCTACGATTGTATGTAAAGGAGGCGAAGGCGGTCGCCCGCACGTCCGCAAGCCCGCCGCAACACGTACCCGCTAAAGCTCGTATGTCGCTCGAGTGACACTTATGCAGATTTATAAAATGCACCACATTCGGAATAATATTTTCGCCAGACAGATTATAAATTACACAAAATATTCATCGAGAGAAGCACACAGTTTCTTACTCGTATAAACTCAAGTACGCGTTAAAGTAACACAAACAATTAAAACATAAAAGAAGCATGTGGTGGCTTAATCACCGAGAGTACAGCACTGCTTGTTTGTTTATCTGCAGCCTGTGTCTTTCTCTCACGATTTATGTCGTGATGAGGAGTCTTGCAGATTCACGAAACGATAACTTTCTTCGACTCGTGAGTCGATGTTGACTTTAAACCTACTAGCGACGACTAAAATTATTCAATAATACATTGTTTTCAGTTTCTGTTCTTCGCACAAACGTTTATTTGCTTTCTAAAACATATGAAAAGGTGTTCCGTGTCAATATTAGTTCCTTTGTGAAGTATTGTTTCGGAGATATTTTATTGTTTTAGCAAATAAATATTTAGTAACCAGTTTTAACAATATTGTGATTTGTGGATGAAGTATCATCATCGGTCAATATTCGATATAGTTTAGTTCAGAAAGCGGTGTATATCGACATAGTTTACATGAAGCGGTTCGTGATTAAGCGGTGGCTTGGTATTGTATTTTAAATATAAATGTGTTTATAAATTATAGCATGTGATAAGGTGTAGTGTGTATTTCGCGATGCTGGAAGTATTACCTTGTGCGAGCGTCCGGTAATAATCATGCAGTGTAATACCCTTGACCCGGCGTGGGAGGGAGACGAGCATATTTTTAACTGAACAGGTCGTTAACCGCAAGAAATCGCCGTTGGAAAATTGCAAGTAGCATTCGCTATCTTTTCCCGCAAAAATACTCAATAAGCATAATAAATGAAAAAAATCAATATGCTTTTATTATAATGATTTATGTTGTTCTCGAGAATATTGTTCTTTTGAATATTCTTATCGAAATTTATAGCCAATTCATGTACTCTCTTGGGATTGTATGTTTATGCAAACTAGCCATATTATTATAGAGATAGGGACAATAATTCGGATATTCCAATAGGTATTCTTTATTTTATACTTTGATTCTTTTTTTTGCTGTCGTTGACACAATAATTCGATACCAAAAATGTATTGATTTTTGTCGAGGTATCGAATAAACTGGGTTCGCTTGTATTTCATTTGATTTTCTTACGCATTATGCATTTAATAAATAAAAATAAACGTTAATTAGAGTGTGATCGTGAGTGAGACGATGCGCGCGCGTTTATTTTGAGAGCGTATTTGTTTACATTACGCGAGTGTTCCTTACTCGTCAACATGGTTACTTCTATCAAGTAACGCCAGTCTTATTTTAGATGCATTATAAACTATTCGTATCTCGGCGTTGAGTTAAAGTTTCCTTTGTACATCCTCGTACTTGACAGTTCGTCTTACTCGGCCTATGTGTGTATAGTGGTCGATATCGATACTCGATACGGCATAACGCACACCTTGCGTCTTGGTGTCTGCATTTATAAAAGAACATGTCTGAATCTGTTATGATAATTGAGCTAATATTACTACGTTGTAATATTAATTATGCCCTACTTTTACGTGAGATAAATAATATTCTATTTTTTTTATGGAAATAAAATGGCCTTTAATGTAAATACTGCATTCAAATCACTTGCTCTAATGATCACTAACGAATTGTAAAATCCCACAATTTAATGATGAATGATTCTAGCATCCGCTAGACACAAATTAGACTTTCACGTATAAAAAGCATGACACAGTATATTTGAATATATTTTTGCCGTAGCGATAATTCGATAGTGTTAGGAAAATGTAGTTAGGGTTAGGAAATTGCGAATGATTGCGATTGAGGTACCGGGCCGGACAGATGATGTGACGCCGGTCGCATGCACTACACCCGATGTAATTACCAACGGCGACTCACCTCGCTCCAGCCAATCCCATTTGCACCTATAGGAAGCCCAGCGTGATTTATACAGGCGCTTTTAATTTATTAACAGGCAATAAGTGGCCCTCGGAAGTTATAATAGCCAATCAGGGATAAACCTCCACCAAGGCATTGATTTGTACTCGATTGATTGAATAGCTGTAGTTATGTACCTATTCTTTTTTGTTAGGTAGGTAGTAAAATGTATTGACATTCGATCAAATCATAGTAAATTATGCTCATAATTCGGTCAGTTTGGTGACTGTAAGTTTCGTATTGTTGTAGAAATATACTTTTCCCTATATCTGTAAGTCCGGAAACAATACGAATGCAACACAAAACCTTTGCAGAAACAACCTGAATATTTATGTCAGTACGTGTTACGAACCTTCAGGGAAAACCGCAATCATTTATGTCAATAAGTCCACAAATAGGTTGAAACAAGTCTATATTGGGATACAAGTTGAGTGACGGTAACAATTGAAATGTAAAGCTGTCTCGTTTGTCCCTGTTGGTCTCGTCAGCGCCTCCCCTGGCCCGCCCTCACAAATATTTGCGGCTATACAAGGATTTTGCATTAACACCTACCGGACCGAGTGCTCGGAACGTTTATTGAACTGCACTTGCATATTTATACGAGCCGCGAGCTCCGTTCACTCGAATCGCCCGCACCGGTTTCAAAATCAATCAATTTTAATTGAAAACGTTACATTTAACATTGCATGTTTCACTTAGCCAGTCTATAACTCATACTGCGAGTTACCTCAGTGCATCTACGACGGCACAGCTCGGGCAGGATACGTCCCCGTGTGGCCGGTGCATGAATCATGCATGACAAACACAGATAACCTCGCCCGCACAATTGGACGAGTGATCGTCTTCACGTGTCACTGCCGTATTTTTTCCTGTATCAACCAAGATAAAGTGAGACAAATAGTATTTTTAAAATTATTAATTACTAATTATTTTAATTCATAATTAATGATACTGAGAACATCAAGTATTTGTATACAATTAAAAACAGGTTATCCTTACTCAATGCGCCGTTTAAACAATAGTTTTGCCTTGATGTAATTTTAACCATATTACTATTCAATTGCCTCGCTCAAAAACATTACAATATTGTTAAAAAACATATTCGATTCGATTCGATTACGCCTATTTATATGCATCACATAAAGAATAATAAAACAAGCGTTCCAGAAAGCATTTGTGTTCAAATAGATGGATAAAATGTTACCCATCTCTAATTGTGGAATATTTTAGTTAATGGCGAGGTCGTTGCCCCGCGCCCGCTGCGTTCGTGATTAGACACTAGTGCAATTTTCTCTAAATCGATCATGTGCGTGGACTTCCTCAGTCATGATCGTGAATCTCGGTGAAATCATGTCGGAGTGACGGCCGTATGACATGACATGTGAATTTTTATATTGTTCCGTACGTGGCATGCAAACGCTTAGTTCTTCGACGGGATCATTGACACTTGGCGGATGGAGTAACGCGAACCACGACGTTTGCAATTACTTTATCTAACTACTTAAAACGTTACCTAATTTTGACTATTTTAGTTGGTTTGTCAGTCATAAATACAAGCTAGCGGATTAAAATTTATTTAATAATTTAAGTAATCTCATAAGCAATGTATTAGCTTCTTGTAATTGAACTGGAAATGGATGTGATTAAACGATGATCACTGACGTACCATCCGCCTGAACAGCCGGATCCGGAAAGATCTGCATACGATTAGTTTAAGATAGAAAGGAAGTAAGTATTAAGACTCTAAGTATGTGCTTAGTAGTTGTGCAGAAATATTAGGGTGAATGCGAGAAGGCATTGTTTTGTTTCCTTTGGGGTGGAGTTTGTATAGGATTTTATTTAAAATCGAATAAACAATTTTTACGTTGGTTCATATTGATTGACCAAGCACTTTTTACAAAATATAGTAGGTAATTTTAAATAAGCTTTAGAACTTCATTATACTATATTATGTATTCTATTCGTTAGAAAGCAATAATATTGTTTTATATAAAACAGCAACCGGTATGTTTAATAAGTATAAATACAATCCGCGCGGCTTATAGGATTAGGCGCTATCGAGCAGGACAAATGGTTGTTGGTGCGTGGGATCGATCGTTCTGCATACAAATGCGGCTGCGAGCGTGATTTGTCGCGCACAACAAGTTACACCGAAATGCATCGGCTCGCAGAACAACCAGTTCAGCCCCGTTTAAAATGACATATTTATTGAAATTGTTAAAGGGGCCGCATTCAGGTGTTGTTTGGTGGAACAAGTTTTGTACTCACTTGCATTTATAGTGTTTCCCGGAACATTGCATTCAACAATTGGCCGAGGACTCATCTTTCATGCGCTTTACATTAATTTTGCCTACTAGGAATTAAGGTCGATTTGCGTGTGAATTTACGCAACGCGTTTATCTAAATTTCCCTTGTGACACACCAACAATATGAATGTTAGGCACCTTGAAATACTCTTTAATTCATTTACTTAATATCTAAATTAAGCATCATGACAATCTTATTATAACAGACGTCGCAATCTATTGTAAGCAAGTCCTGCAACAAATTAGAAAGAGAAGTATAAAAACGGGTTTTGCATTTTATGTAGTTACACAATGGTGTGGCAATTAAAAAGTTGTGTACGAATAAACTGGTGGTGCATCGAGCGCGAGTCGCGAGTCGCGACACAAAGCGGCTGAGATAGCGCGAGTGCAACACTGAACCCAACGGGCAGGCTTCCAATTACCAAGTCATTGGGGCTGGCGGACGGCGGGCTGCCTTAATTACAAGGATTCCCGGTGGCGCTACCCATACTATACACTATGTATATTCTGTATGCACTATACAGTATACACTGTACACATTGCAGCACTTCCTACTGGTTCCGAGCCATACTCGCCCGCTCGCAAACCAATTACCGGTCCGCTGATGAACGCAGAGCGTGCATGAAAGTTCCCACTCAATTTCATTACGCTTCGCTGTGCGCACTAACAATTAGACGAGTTTCTATAAAATAGCGATTAATTCATTGATTAGACTCGCCTGTTATTATAGGATGATGTTAAAATGTAGGGTGTATCGAGATAGTTTAGCTGATGCTCACAGATGTCCAGCTAATTATAGTCACGTATTCGAGTGAACGATTTACTTGATTACTATCTGGGTAAACAAAGCTGCTGTACTCGCCACAAACTTAGTTTAAGTTTATATCATTAAGAAAATGGTTTTCTGATGGTCTTTTTAATTTAAAACATGCCTAAAATAATTTCCAAATTCGATTGCGTAGGTATATCATTGTAGAGCAAAAAAGCAACCTGATAACTAAAATACTCGCTTTTAAAGTACATAGTCTATTTTAATAATACCTAATACAGAAAATATAAATAAAGGAAAATAAAAAACCATGGTTCTCATTATATACCTCATCCATTTTACTTTTTGATGTTTTTGTCATTTACGGTAATACTTTAGTTCATCAGGAACTTGTAACTTGAAAGTGATGTCGTTTATGCTGGGTTCTATCTTGACTACTGTTGAAGCCCGTCTCGAAAACACATAATTCAGAAATTAAAATATACAATATGGGGTGTCGAGGTAACTTAATAAAAAATCAATTCACTTACACATGTACATACGCCTAGCTATAAAAGCACTGAACGGAAAGCTCGTATTTCGTTTCGGCACAATGTTGACGCTGTATCGGAAAAGCTTTTAGCTGGAAGTAGTTTGATGTTTGTCGTCTGTCGCGTCGCTTGCGTAGCGGCCGTCCATGTCGATCCGAGATTTCAGTTAAGTACTCCTGTCAAGTTTGTTTCTCCAACATAATGCTCGTGTAAATATACAGCGGGCACCTCCCCTTGGCTCCCTCCCGGCCGTTATATTAGCCCGGTCGTTTAATTAACACTTGAGAGCATGAAGTGGATGCAAATACTGCACGTAGGATAAGGGATCGATATGAATTTCACAGCTGTTGATATCTGTCGCAGAAACTATCTGGAGTGGCTAGTGATGTGGACTCACTGTAAACAGTTGTGATGCAACAATGAGTATCGTCTCGGCGTACAGTTAAACCGCAGACTCAGTGTCTGCAGGCTTGGATTCGGTTCCTGCTTGCACAATGCGCGGTGCACATACCGGCCATAACGGCCGCTCTACGTGCATTCCTCGTGTCATGATTTGTGCAACGGGATTGTGGCATTCGAGGGAAATAATCAATTAATGCTCTTACCGATGACTTCATATGCACGCATGGTAGATTTAATTACATTTAAACTCAATATTGGGTACGATTTGTTTGAGTAAAAAAAACTGTAAAATTCTTTCAGCGCACGAAAAAAATAGACGCACTAGCGCCAGACATTTCGTAAATTTCAATCAATACCGGGATGTAGCTGGAATATTTTTAAGGATAGTCTGTGTGCGCAATGTCGATTGTAGATAGCTAACTTATATATATAAAATATTTGTGACGTATTGCATTTTGCATCGTATTTCCCCGTGTCTATGGAAGCGTTTTCTGAAAAGCGGCTGAAGGCGGCCATGTTGAATGGGAGGTTACCTCCCCATGCCAACTCTCCCGGTCCTATCCCAACATACCTTTTGATGCAGCTGCTTATAGCACACAGATGCAGCCAGCGAGCTAGCTTGCCTTTGTACTCTTTTTATATTAACTTTGTCTAGATAATAACACAATGTACTCCGAGATATCGATTATTTAGTATCTTAGATTGATTTGAAAGATTTTAGTTATAGATTAATTACCTTAACACAGTATGAAGTATATCAATGTTATCATATAGCAGAATCTACAAATTATATTCCATTATAAGTGGTTTCATGAGGTGTCTAGTTTATATTAATAACAGAAATAAAAGTTGTATTTCCTGTAATTCACCACTTTATTACGATTTATGACTATACAATTTACAAAATACCTAAACTTCTTAATATAAATTCTTTTATGTAATAGCAGGCTGGTTTGATAATAAAACGAGTTTGTACTATGTACAGTGGATATTGGAATAGTGTTCCTGCCGTCTGCAGCAGCGCTGTGTACACAGCGGGCCGGAGTCCGGACGAACTTGCTGGAAAATTGCACTTAATCCGGCCTCTTGCCTCACTTCCTCTCCCTCTCCTCCCATCCCCGTATCCACTCTCTAGATTCGATTTCCGACCTACTACAATTACCCAGCCATTCTATTAATATGTATGAGAAACCAACCTGATATAGCCTCGCCTCGAACAATGCCTTGCTGTTTGAATGTAACTTAAAAATTCATATCGCATCATGTAAAGCGGTCAGGTGGCTTTTGGCGATGTCAAGGAGAATGCAGTGGTTGTTTTGAATACATCAATGAACACTTGACGGGTAGAAAGCGAGTGGTTTGCGATCGCATAGAGTGATTGATGATTTATCTTAGTCTGTGGCAAAATAGTGGTCAAAGTTCTCTCTGTCCGCGTTATGATAAATATCCAATAATTGTAGATGCAGGGTAAAAACCCGATGCTCGTTTCGCCACCTTGAACTAATTAGAGTTAAATGTGACTGATTCAATGTCGCTACTTCTTTAATTTAAACTTAATATGGAACAAACGATTCCCACTACTAGTTATATGGTGACTGAGTTGTTCAGTGACATACTCACGGTTAATATTACAGACGACTGCTCAAAACCACATTCAAGATTATCTGATATTTTGTCATTGATATACATACATATATGAGATCGAAATGTTCGTTTACACAGCCGAGTTGGGAATAGTTTTTAAACGCTTTGAGTTCGTATTACAAATATAAATCATATTAATATCTGTCTATAAGGTTACATCCGAAAGTAGACGGGGCGCAGTTGGCCGGGAGCCAGACCAAACAGGGTAAAAAGTGAGGGCGGCGACGACGACCGCGCCCCGAAATAGCGAGCAAAGTCAAGGCGTGTGCTTAGGCTACGTGGCAATGTTCGGCTTGTAACGAACCCGCGCCGAATGTACCGAGCGAGCTTAAATACCGGTCGACACGCCCTGCCTGCAGGACAGGGTGTGTCCCAACAACGACCTGGCTATGAAAGCGTTGCCGACCTTATTTGGTTTAATTATATTATTGTAAGTGCAAACACACGCACTGCTAAAATGATATAGATAACATTGCACGTAAAGGGTACGGTTCATTTTTCTATGTTAATTACAAAAAACGTGTCTCGCCACACCCAATTAATTTGCCGCAGACATGTCCACATACGATGCTTACTCCCCATAAAGCAGATGGGAATTGGACGCTAATTATTATGGTTTTTACTCGTGCCCCTTAGGTATTAAATTCAAGGTCGCCTGGACAGAAAGTGTGCGGTGTGTTCACGTTGTTTGGAAAGAGTTTTGGGATAACGATTTTATATAACGTAGTCTCATCACGTACTCAAATAGTGGGGCACAGTAGCGGTGCCGGCGGCCGCGGCCGGTGACTCACGGCCCCTCAGACTTGAGACAGAACAAGGACATCCTTACATACAGCCGGCGCTGTGCAAATCGAAACATAAACATCGTTACTCCATATCCGTCAGTACTGTTCACCATTGTGCCGCAACAAATTACACACATAATAGACTTTGCAACACTGTCAGCGTTCTGTGCTAGATGCCACGCAGATATTTTAGGGATATTGACTGGCTCAGCAGTGAAAACATACTCCCGGCGCCTAACAGCATTTTAATTGCGCTTACATCTTCTTAATTTGTTACCTCGTTTAGTAGAAACTCAGACTTCAAGATATTTCAAATTAAGTTGCTTAGTAAACAGGTTGTAATTATTACTCTTGTCAAATAGGCGCCAAAAACTATGTTTGCGAGGGTTTGTGGGACGGGACACCTTATTGTCTTAATCAAAATCCTTTTGTACCTACGGACTACAAAAATAAACTGGTATGACATACCTTTATGATACCTGATAACTTAAAATAAGACATGCACAATATACATATTCATCAAAAGAAAAGAGCTTTTTCACATGACTCGAATTCATAATATTGAGGGCCTATGTCGATCCCATTACTTGGTATTATTGAAGATTATAAAAAAAACAGTGAATAACCAATCCTTTTTTGTGTGCAGATGACTTGAAGGCAGTGACAAAGCGCCTTATCGTGCAAGCCAAGCGGCAGGGTTCCGCCGACAACATCTCCATAATCGTGGTGTTCCTCAAGGACCCGCGTGACATCGTCGCAGACAACTGCCCGCCCATGGACCTTGGGTAAGACATAATATCACAATTCACACCATACACGCAAGTGTGTATGTCATTTTTGGCAATAAAATATTTTAAATTAAATATTCCAGTCACGTAATGTCAAATGGGTTAAAATAAATAGCACTTGTTACGAGGTCACTTTGCAGTACACACCACAAAGATAGTAAAATATGTAAAAAACCATATTAAACCAATTACTATTCTATTAAAAATATGCTAAAAAAGATGAATTCGTAGGTTTACGTTCGAGATGTCTCGTTGCTTATACACGGAGGTCAATAACCAGCTTGGGTCAGTGATGGCATACCAAATTAAAAGTCGCTGACTGTACTTAGTAAAGCTCAAGGGCATTTAACGAGTGTTTCACTCACTACGCGACAAAATTCCTAATGAATGTGTTTAAAGAAGGCAGGGTCCCAGCAGTAAATATATCTAACAAGAATAAGTCTTCTTTTTTCAACCACCCGGTTCGGAAAGCCGATGTGTCATGACTGAACTAAAATGACCGTTATTTGTAAACGTTGACGATAAATCAACTCACTGGTCTCTGGTGTTGCTATATGAAAGGCGTTAGCTGGGTAGACACATAGGGTGTCGAAAAAACATTTATTGGGATAGTTATTAGTGGATTAAAATCCGTTTGTTCACAAAACCGCAACGTGCCAGCGTGCTCAGGCCTCTTCAAATGTTGTATAGCCTTTGGCTGGCCCGTAGCCAGCAGCCAAATGTATGTATACAGCCTGGTATAGATAATATGAAGTCATATTCAATATTTTGATAGCATTCTGCGTGAACTCGGGCTATCAAGCCATGACGTAATTTTCAACGACTAATAATGTACGTAATCGTTATTTTAAAAAGTGGTGTCTCGCCTTCGTTTTATATTGTCTGCATTTATATGTTTCCGACGCTTAACCGGTTCTCATAACATAGTGTAAAATAATGCCAAATAACTTTGTACTGCACGACCTTGAACGATGGTGCCTCTATTTTTTTTCTAAGTTGATTGAAACCGAAAGTATTATTGTCTGTCTACTATCGATAGATGTATGTCAAGAAATATAACATATATGGCAATAATAAAAATATGAAAGTGCGTGGTGGCCTGTTGGTAACGGACCAGACGCGGCTGCCTACATGTTCACGGTGGTCGCGGGTTCAAATCCCAGGGCACACCTCTGACTTTTCGAAGTCATGTGTGTATTGATAGTCAATCACCACGCACTTTAACGGTGAAGGAAAACATCGTGAGGAAACCTGCATACCGTAGCGATTTTAAAGAATTTCTACGGTATGTAAGTCCGCCAACCCGCACTAGGCCAGCGTGGTGGACTATATGGCCTAACCACTCTCAATCGATTCTCTCGATTGTAGAGTAGGCCCGTGCCCTGCAGTGGGACGTATGTGGGCTGATATAGATAGATAGAAAAGTATGAATGAAAAAAAATATTGTTACGAGTGTTGAATATTATCGGGATAAATTATAGTAGGAAAGGAATCATCCGTGGATTTAATCCTATCGATGTACTCGTATTTTCGAAATAACTTTAGCGTGCCTAATTGAAAAAGTTTTTAATTATACAGCCGGAACAACTCCAGGATTATAATAAAACTTTTATTACGTCGTTTGGGAGTGTTCATCAGAGATTAAAGAAACGTTATGGTTAATTTATTTATTGGTCCAAATCACAATTCCTTTGGAATAAAATGGTACATATTGATCCTAATACTTATGGGAAAGGAGTCTTTTCTTCTGAAGGCGATAGGCGGATTTACATTTAATTAAAACAGGTTGTTATTGTACTCTATCATTCCATAATTGCCCGTTTCTTAGGCTCTTATACAATCGTAGGTTAAATTGAGAGGCCTTAAAATTGTTATCAAAATACAAATCAAAACGCAGGCTGGACAACGCGTTGGCGAATGCGCCTCCATTCGCCGTGGACACGGAGGCGTGCAAGCGGCAGGTGGATGCGGCTGCGGCCGCCGCCGCCGCCGCCGCGGCGGGCGACTGCAACGACGCTGACGCCGACGCCGACGCGGACACCGGCGACAACGGCGTTGATAACTTCGACAGCGACAGCGAAGACCTCGGCCCCGAGACCGCCGTCGACGCGGATGACGTCGACGCCGACAGGAACCACGAGCCCGCGCCGCCCACGCCGCCCACACCGCCTGCTCATGCAGGTATGTCGACAATCCGCCAAGTTGCTGAAACCCTAGTACTGGTCTTTATTCCTTATTTCATTTACTATAATCCTTGGTCATTTGAACTAGTTGCGAAAAGCAATTTAATAAGCCGGCATAATTGTGTGCAATTTTCAATAATATAGGAATGATACCAATATAACGAATAAAAAAATATAAATGCTTTGGAGACGCAAATGTATGCCAGCGCTCCCTGTATATTATAAATACTCTAAGGATCCGAGGTAGGAAGAACGAATGTTTGATGCCGTTCAGTTCTGTACTTACCATTGAGTGCGATCTAGTGGGATCGAGTGCAATTCCTTTGCCAAGTTAGAATATAAAATCTTTACGTTGGAGAAAGATTCGACATGTAATTAAACTTTCACTTTTTGGAAAATTGTCTGTTACACATACCCTACTATCGATTGTTCCTAGGATTTGTACCCAACGCCTAACAGCTCATTGCTTTGTCATGATGCCATCGGATTATGTGTCGGATACGCATATAATAAGAAGAAAAAGTCGCTTTATGTGCAGGTGGACCGTTAAAGTTTCAAGCACCTGCCAAAGACGGGGCTTTTCAAACTGTGCCGTCTCTAGGGGACACTTTTGTCTAGCTGTGCACGTCTTGGTGTGGAGAGATATGAGACCTCACTCGACCTACATTACCTCACTTTTCAACATAATATTTCGTACATATTTTTCTAGTCAAAATAAACTACGCATAACGTGCTATAAGTAAATAAAAAAAAAAGTATCGTCAACATAACACTATTTATTAGCATAGAATTCGGTCATGAGATATTTGAATTGGTCCAACAAGAGAAATATACTTGTTTCTCTTGCGTTAAAAAGGCCCACGCGTTGGGTCACATTTAGTGATCTTCTTTCATTTGAGTTACGCACATTCGATTATGTGTGAACTGTGAATGGCTTTATCTCGTCGTGCTACGGTTTCTGTTGTAGAAGTACCGATGTATAGAGAAAGAGCCCGTGGGCGCCAGACTCGTCATTTTATTAAAGCTGAAAGTCTGCGCATGTCTTTGACATAGGCATCACGATCAGCTATTATGAAGTTCCGATTGTGGTGGCTTCGGAAGTTATCAGCTTCAATGTGTCTGGCAAGATGAAAGTACCGTCATAAGTGTCTTACTACCAAGGAAGCACCTTTTGATAGTTGCCTTAACAACATATTACATAAAATTCAGCTTTAATACTAGCGCTGGCAAAATTATATTTTATTAAAGTTTGAAGATTTATAAAATGACCGAAAGTCTGGCGGGCACGGGTTCTTGGTCTAGTAAATACAGGTAAAGTAAAGAAAAAAAAGTAAAGTAAAAAGAAAGGTAAAAAAAGTACATCATATCTTAAAATCAAGATTTTTTTCAATTATCTTGCAGGAAAATAATTGTCAGTAAGTAAAGAAAAGTACACGGTGGCCAACGCGACTGCCAACATGTACACAGTGGTCGCGGGTAGAAATCTCAGGGCACATCTCTGACTTTTCGGAGTTATATGTGCATCGATCAATTATACACTGATCGATGTATATGTGTATTGATAGTCAATCACCACGCACTGTAACGGTGAAGGAAAACATCATGTGAAAACCTTCATACTATATCGTGGCGATTTTAAAGAATTTCTGCGGTATGTAAAGTCCGCCAACCCGCACTAGGCCAGCGTAGTGGAATATATGGCCTAACCCCTCTCAATTGTACGTTCGATTGTAGAGGAGGCCCGTGTCCTGCATTGGGTCGTATATGGGTGATACAGAAAAAAAAAATCACATTCTTTATTTAATTTCAGCGAACAATTTAGCTCAGATAAGAATAGATTTACAGACAGACAGGTTTAAATAGTGCATAACCCGAAATCACCACATGTTAATATTTTATCAACCGACATGGTATTTTTAAATCTCTTCTTTAAATTAGAAAACTATTTGCTTACTACACTTAAAAGATTGGATTTCAAAACATTTCTATAAGATAATATTTTATTATTATTAAAGTAAAATACCAACGGCTTTGCAAATTTATATTCGATTGTGAATTTAGCAACATGACTGGGTTGTTAAATATTCTCAGTGCGTATTCCCACAAGCAACGAAGCTTACGTCAATTCTTGTATAAATATAACATAATATCCGTATTCCGAATACCTACATTCTTGATGGCATTGCAGTAGACTTAAAGCATAAATATTGTATCTTCCTCCTAACAAATTAGCTTTACAGAGGTGTAGAATATGTACAAATAAGAAAATATGTAAAACAAAATGATTAAGTTTTTGAAGTGATTATTTTATAGAAACTTGTTTTGACTATAAAAATATTTGGAATACTAATGAAAAGTAAATACATAATTTGAACGAAACGATAAGAACATCCCTAGGCGCGCGTGTGCCCGTGGCCCGACACAGTGGCGACGCGCCGGCCGCGCTCCCTCACCGCCGCCGTCCCGCTCGTCCCGCTCGATCCTCTCGCAGTCGCTCATTGAACGTCGAACGATCTGTGCTACTCTCTGCACTCGCTTCGCTATTGTATTCGGGGCTTTGTCTATATTTTACGGCTCAAATATTATACCGCCGGTGAAGATATTAATCTGTGTAGTGAAATTTCCGTTCACGGTATGTGGATTTTAGCGAATGTTGTTGATTATTTTCACATACCGAACGGTTTGTGAAAGGTTATTTCTGTGTTGATTCATGCATAGCGGTGTTCTGGAAATAGAACGGGCCGCCGAAAGGCGCATCCCTGTGGTGTCGCAGGCGAACGAAGGATTCTCGCAGGTTTTGTTGACTTCGCTCCACCGTTCGAATCGGCGACGGGCGTGTCTTTACAATTCGTTCTCGAAATGGCGTCCGCGAATGTCTCGCAAGTTTGAATTTGCGACCGGTAAAACTTAGCGGCTCGAACGCGGTAAGTAATCAGCCGGCGTTATTTATTACTTCCACATAACTCGTTGTTTTTGTGCCGTATCGAACGTATAAGTTTTTTTTTCTGATAAGGGTGTGTCACCTGTTGATATCGACGTCTGCGAGGAAAGGTTGAAGTTGTGTGATCGCCAGGTGTTCCTTAGTAAACGATCGTATGAACGCCGCCGTGGTATTTAACGTTGGAAATTAAGCATTATTTTGTGGTCGTGTGTGCAGTGGAGGAGGGCCACGTCGACGGCGCTCTGGTGGATAATGTAGCTGAGAGCGGCGAGGAGTCTGAAGACGAGTGGAACTATTACAAAGGAGAAGGCGAACGTGACGAGCACAACCCCAGCGACGAGCCTGACGAGCCGCCGCACTCGGAGACACCTTGCCAGGACAATGTGAGTACTGCGTTTGCATTAATTCTACATTCTAAATCCTTTCCTGCTTGTACGTTTGTGCATCGAATACCTTATTAGTTTCAGTAACACTTAATAACCCCTTAACCACTACATCGACCTTCAATATGCATGAGTCACAATTCTGAATGTACCTTTTTTGTATTTGGTTCAATTCAGTTATGATTCTAATGCTGTTTTGCGAGCTGTAAAGTAATCTGAAAATGAATATCAGTCGGAAACAAATACTTATGGAACAATATCTAGTCAATATTTGTAGTGTTTTAATAGCATGATTTATTTTAGATATGATTGCTTTGATTAGACGAAAACACTTTTGGGAATGATTTGTTATTGGATTGATGAATCAGTGTTTGTTTATAAGAGATAAAGCCTATCTAAGTTTTATACACAAATTGTATTTAGATTTAAATCAGCAGGGATTTGTAATGGTTAGTAGGTGCATGTTGATTTTATTCTTTAAAATATTGGCTATAGCTACAAGCAGTATATATTTTTACAGCTATTTATACAGCTCATGAAATTCTTATAATGGAACTAAGGACATCAAAATAATAGTCCAACAACAAATATTAGTTGCATTGCATACACTCATTTTGATTCATCACTGAAAAATTAAATGAGTTTTATAATATCATATTTTCCTAAAATCATATTAATATTGACAATTATTTCAATATTGACAATAATTCATTATTTAGTTGAAGTATTATAGAACTACAAATATTTAGTTTCACATTATTTTTTGCCTGCAGAATAAAAAAAATGTACAGAATGCATATAATGTTTTAATGCAGTTTAGTTTTTGATACTTAGTTGTGGCAATTACAAAGAGTATAATTGTAATTATATCTTCTATCTGTCAAATGGTTCTACTGTCAGTATTACTGTGCTTGATGAATAACTATTTTATATAGTTATAAATTTACAACACTTAATAAAATCATTGTATATTATTTCAGTCGGCTTGGGAAAGCAGCTCAGTAGACATGAACAGTTCACCGCTCAACCCTGAGGCGCCTGTGTTTGTGCCAGGCTCCGTAGCTGGTGCTGATGTGCTGTTAGCGGAGTCACCCCGCAAACCACTCCCAATGGACGATATAGAGCTTCCTGATGTAGCACAGTTTGAGACAGAAGCTGACATCAGACCAGCAGAACTTCTAGATTTAGATAACTGTGATCAACTTAACGGCCATCATGTGAGTCCACCAATATCTTTTGTATAAGTATTACTAACATTAACATTTTTTGGAATTATATATTTATTAATTTTACACTACTGATAACCACATTTATTTTATCATTTTAATTAAGGTGGTTATTACGTTGTATGTGTCTTTACACTGTGATGAGGAAAATAAAAATTCTGCTAGGAAGGCTAGACATACATACATGTTTAGGATTTATGTATTACAATAACACAATTTTGTTATTCAATTTAGTAAGTTCACGCCCTTTTAAGCTACTTGTTTTGTTTCTTTAATATGTATATCATGGTTATTTTTATATTTTATTTTTGTTCAAAAACAGTTTTGTAAGTCAGTACCAATAATGCTTGTGAATAATTATTACAGAATATGTCAGGAGATGAAGGAACAAAGGAATCATTTAATGGCAATGATAGATGCAACATGGACAGTTTGGGCTTTGGATTCAATGTAGGCATTGAACCTGACAAAGTCAAGGACACGGGACTTATACAAGACTTTGAAAGAATACAGAAAGACACAACGGATTTCTGTAATATTCAGGTTGGTATATAATGTTTTTCTACAAGTTATATAGCAGCAAAATAATAAATAATGTTTTTCCCTGAATTAGAATATGATATTCATTTATAATGTATTTTTATGAACTTTGCAGGTATTCCAAACACACACTGAAACAAATCCTTTTGATGATGAAGGTAATGATGAATTATTTGAAAGACTGAAAAATAAGGAGAGGGACCCAATGAGCATGAGCTTTTATCAGGAAAAAGATGATGACACATGTGAAAGACTTTCTAAAAATGAATCACATGTGGATCTTAATGCTGTCCAACCACTACCTGACAGTGACGATGAGGACATTCAACAGAATGGAGTCTGTGAAAATGTGAATGATACTGATAAAGAAAACATTAATCCAGATCAACACACAAACTTATTTGAAACAGAGACAAATATGCAAGAACCCAATAATGACATTATAATTTTAAATGATAGGACAGAAGTCTTCTCAAACAATTTGTGTAATCTTGGTCAAGAGGATAACTTTGTAGACTACAATATTACTAATTCAGACAATATCCAGGCTTTGTCCAATATGGAGTTTGAAAGCAGTAATATGTCCCAGGAAACAGTTTTACAGACAGACACTCCTGAATCTCATAAACTATTATTTGAGCAAATTCCGGAAATACCTGATGGCAAAAGCTCTGAACTAGGTTTTACAAATGATGATAATCAAGATCCTTCTGAAAGTGAGAAGGATACCCGAGTAGTAACGCCACAAGAAGAATTGCCACAGGATGATATGGAATGCAAAGATAAATCATCCACTGAAGATGAACAAGCACAAATTAAAGAGTCACATGAACCATTGGAGGTTGAGCATATTGAATCCCTTCATAGCATGGAATCTCAACAAGAAGATATTAAGTATGGTGAACAGGACAGTGAAATCTTATCAACATTAGAAATGCCTCCTGATGATCAGCAAGCACTTGATGCAACGGGAGATGAACAGTCACAAGAAAATTTGTTACCAGAAATTAAACAAGATATAATTGAAAATATTGAAGTTGATATCCACCATAATGTTGAAAGATCGCATGATGATGTATCAGAAATTGAAGAGGCAGGCGAGAAGTCACAAATGAAATTAGATACTGAAGTAACACAGGTTGAAATAAATGTGGTTTCTAGTGAGAATATATTTTCTGAACAATCGGAGCAAGTCTGTGAATCACATGAAATTCTTCAATCAGAGTCATTGGCGCAAGAGGAATCTTTGCTTGTCAAAGAATCTACTCCAAGCCACTCACCATTGCCTACCGAGACTCCATTGCTTGATGACTACGTTCTTCAACCAAATGAGGTTCCTCATTCTGGCGAATCCCCATTACCAGCAGTAGACACACCAGTGAAAGACTTTCCAAAAGAGTCTATTGAAATTGTCGGAATTTCGGAATGCCGGAAATCACCACTACCTACAAACATTGTTTCAGATGAAAGTGAGCCACTAGAGGAGGCTACATCACCCTACCCAGATAACATAGATTTGCAAGCAAATGAAAACATGGACACTGAACTTCTTCACACTGACTATAATACCTTCATAGCACATGATGCGAAGTTGGAACAATTCGAACTGATAGGAGATGCACCAAAAACACAATCTTTATTACCAAGTCAATCTCCATTGCCAGCGGAGACTTCTCCAGTTCATGAGGAAGACCAAAATGAGGCATATTCACTCAAAGAATCTCCTTTACCTGCAGAAGTTGTAGAAAAACTTCCTGGATTGTCAGTTGATGGATCAACTCTCACTGTGCCTTCAGATTGTGATGTTCAAGAATCATATGATGACAATATTGCAGAGGAAGAATCAATTGAACTACGAAACAAATCTCCTTTGCCTACTGAAGTACCTTTGCCGAGAGAATCGCCAATCCCAGCCGATTCGCCAGTTCCTACCGAATCACCCGCTCCAACGGCATCACCGCTTCCAGTTGAGTCTGAAATTCGAGAGGAAATTACATTTGCTGTGGATACTGTAATGACAGATCCGGTCTTGATAGAAACTTCTGTACCTAGTGAGTCTCCCATTCCAATGGCATCGCCCACTCCTGTAGAGTCTGCATTTCCAGCTAAGTCACCGATTCCGGACGAGTGTCTTATTGCTGCTAAGTCACTTATTTTATCAGAGTCTCCTGTGCCAGCTAAATCGCCTATGCCCGACGAGCCTATCGCGCCTACGGAGTCGCCCATACCTTTCGAGTCAATGGTACAGGCTAAATCGCCTCTTCCGGTTGAACCTCTCATCTCTGCTGACTCATCCTTACCTGAAGACTCAATGTCTTCAGTCACAATGGAGTCTCCTGTTCCAAAAGAAACAGAGGAATCGGTAGTCGTAGAGTCTCCTGTACCAGCGAAGTCACCTGTTCCTGTTGAAACATTAGAGCCGGCGGAACAAGTTGCGTTGACCTCATCGACCTTAGAGTCTACAATTTCAACAGATGAATTTATGGTAAGGTCGGAACAAGTAGAAACGCCTATTGTATCCCATTCACCGGTGCTAGAGCCGTCGAGCGGTCCTGCTCCAGACGTCGTGCCTGACGAACCCGTTGAACTAGCGCACACAATGCGCTCGGAACTAGTCACTGATATCGACATTGGTATTCCCGAATCGCACGCGCAGGAAATATGCGTACCTGTCACTAGCGAAATTATTCTTGACGAAACAGTACAGCCGCCTGCTGCAGCCACGCCACCGCCGACGCCCGCCGTCGAACCTGCAACGCCCGCTGTCAGTGAAGTGCCTCTGGCCGCTGACCCGGCCGCTCCCATAGCCGCCGCAGTAGCAGTCGCCGCCGCGGGAGCAGCGGTCGCTGGAGCCGTCATTGCCGGCAAGACAAAAACAGCCGCGCCGTCCAAGAAGTCCCCCACTACACCGGTGGCCAAATCTGACTCACGAACGCCAAAATCAGCACCGAAAACGACCGCGACTCCGCGGACACCCACTGCGGCAGCGAAGAAACCCGACGCAGCCGCGCGACCGTCCACCACCACCCGACAGTCCATTACTAAAACCCCAACAACGACTGCGAAATCCACCACACTGGCGACTAAAACTGCAACCGCGACCTCCAAGCCGGCGACAACCGCCTCTAAGCCGGCGACCCCAACGACCAAGTCCACCACGCCTGCCAGCCGGACTACTTCAACCGCAAAACAAATCACTTCTGCCACTAAGACAACGGCAACCGCTTCGAAACCGACGACGCCCGCCGCAGCCACTGCGACAACTCGCACCGCCGCTGCGAAACCCGGGTCTCCTACTACTAAGCCGCCCGCCCGTGAGGCTCCCGCAACCGCGCGCGCGGCTCCCAAGACCACGTCGGCTCCGCGACCCGCCGCGCCCAAACCCGCGCCCAAGGCGGCGCCCGCCCCGCGCCCCGCGCCCCCGCGCGCCGCGCCCGCGCCCGCCAAGCCTGCCCCCGCCAAGCTCAAGCTCAAACCCACGGACAAACCCTTGACGAACGGCGACGCTAAGGACGCCAAGCCCGCCGCCAGGCCGGCCCCGCGCCCCGCGCCCGCCGCGCGCCCCATCGCACGCGCGCCAGCCCCCGCGGCTGCACCTCCCAAGTGAGTAGCACTGTATTATGGGTTAGTCAACAAAAAATGTATTTGTAGCTGACATCGGTACTATCAATAATTGTCTTGTCTTACGATGTTATGTGTTGCATGATTTTAACATTTTAGACTTTTTTTTATTGTAAGCTTACAGAAAAAAATCAGGTTGTCAAATAATAATTATTTTAAATCTTTGATCAAATATATACTAGATATAAAAATAAAAATGTCACTTAACAATAATGTTTTTTTAGATATTCTAAAATAAAGCGACACAAAGAAACAAGGTTGAGGTTAAGGTTGAGAATATTATGTTGAAATTTAGCGTTCACGCTGTTTTGAAATTCTTCTTTTCTTTCTTTCCCAATAATTGACATCCACATTGCACAGTGAAATTGACCTAAGATTTATATAAACTAGGTGTATTTTTCTCGATTCTTGTTCTAAAATAGCCAACTTTTGACAGGTTGGCGCGTTGCCACATACGTTGGAAACAATTAAAATAATATTTATGAATTGATTCTTATTTACGCTTGTTTAAATTTTTTATATGGAAATAAATAGTTATAGACATTAATTTATCGAAAAAAAAAAATTACCTCCGAAATATTGGTATAATGGTGATTATTTTCACAAATTTTAAAGGCTCCGTGCAGTATGTAAACGTCTTTACGTTGGCGTTGATTGGGCAAACTAAATTGAACAGAGACAGATAGACTTAAATTCTAAAAGTCATTGTTTTCGGTTATATTACGTCAATCCCGTCCCCCTATATTAGTTATTCTCATTTATCTTCCATGTACAGACATCGATCGTTTACAAATGTATTATATGTATAGATAATACAACTGACAAACCTATTTTCATTGTTTAAGGAGTGCCAGTACTAAACCAGCACCTCGAGCGACCGCTCCCTTAGACAAACAAAGCAAAGATCTCGCAAACAAACGCATCACAGCCAAGACAGCTCCACCGAGGACTGCCCTGACTAAGGTAACGAACATATTTCATTGTGGTTGCAACTACGACTGAAATATTTATTCACTACATTTTAAAGTGATGTATGGTTTTATTGATTTTATTTTAGACTACCACGGGAGCTAAAAACACTGTCATGAAATCGGTACCGAAAAGGGCTGTGGATTCGCCGAAGAAGGAACAAATAGTGAAGGAGGCGCTGGCCAACGGCGGCGCGGACGAGCCGGTGAAGCTGCCGCCCAGCCCGCCCGCGCCCGACAACGCTTTGCTGCCGGACGTGATCGCGTGAATGCATCCCGTCGACACGGATTCCGATTCCTAGTATTTCCGCTTGAATTTTGTGATTTTCTGTAATTGTACGATAGTTTTAAAGTCGCTCGCGGCGACGAGTCGTTAGGTGCGGGAGAGATCCCAGTTTTATATGATAGAGTCGCTTTTGTGGAGCAGGGCCGGGCGGGCGCGGCGCGCGAGTTGCGCGCGAGTGACGTGCGGAGTGACCGGCTGACTGCACGCGCCGCGCCCGCCGCGCGCCCCACGCGCTGTCGCGAACCTTTATTATCCATTATTATAAGTCTGTTTTAGAATTTTATATTACCAACGAATGATTGATTAAATCTGGCTTTTAATTTATTTTCTTTGTATAACCGTATTATTATTATTTAAATAAAAATGTGAGGAAGGACTGACGTATTGTTTTATTTATGCAGAAATTGTAAAGTTGTGATGAGTTCCGCTGGAGTGATTCAAACGCAAATTTATAAAGAATTGTTTACTTATTCTCTAGTTCTTATAAAGTTCACATTGTATCGATGTAAACTAAAAAATATGGTGTTACAAAGAAATATTAAAATAGAGCATATTATTGGAATAAATGTTTATCACCATTTTTTGTTTTTCTTTTTTTTATATTTTTTTTTACAACTATTGACTTTCTAAATGCGGAAAACGCATGTCAGTGTCACGCAGATTGTCTGCTATCCAACGCTCTGCTTGTTCTGTCATCTCTTTGTCGAAGTAATCGCGCCAGCCTCCAGATTTACCTGCAATACAATTAGATTAAACTTGATGACAATTAACGTTCTGTCTCACCTCGGTTAGGCTTACAGTTTTTTCTGGTTTAATGGTTTTCAATCTCGATCTCTTTCACAGGTGTTGCAGTAAATATTAATATATTTTTACATGGGGTTGGTGCAATATGACTCCAGCCATTGAAGTATTTTATAGCTTAAAATTTACGACCAGACATACGCCTTAATATTAGACAATTTTTTCGCGAACTGAGTCTATATCCGGTTATAAAATGAGTACTTAGTACTTACATAGTTATTTTGGGACAGAATAAGATCTACCTATATAATATTGTGTGACCTAGCATTGGGCGCCTTATAAATGTAGTCTAGAACATTACCTTTTCTTATAAAATCTTGTCCATTAGAAACGAGGTTACCAATTTCTTTCAACACATTAAAATTGACAGACTTGTTATTCTTAAAATTGTCAATACTGAGATGATCACATAGCTGGGCAATTTGTTCTTCTGTGAATTCTTTTTGTAAGAAGTTGGCGACGCGGCGTATGGCAGCTGGTAAATCCTGGTATATTCATACACACATTAATAATTATTCAAGCGAGAGAATTTAACAAATGTTTCACATTCTTCAGATCAGAATCTTTCTGATCCATTATAACGATTAACTCTTACTTTGATAAGATCTTCGTAGAATAAAAACAGCATATTGGGGTGGTGTCGTTGCGCCCATGACTCTTTCAAATGGGCAAAATATGGCGTCCAAAGAACTGAAAAAATTAAATACTTAATTCTAACATCATCATGTAATTACCTATCAATGACCCAATTTGTAGAAAAAGTTTGAAGAACCAAGATTAACTAATTTCTCCAATAAGTTGCACATGTATTGTCTCTATTAAACAGAGAACTGTGTTACTTAATACCCGGGTTCACGAAGTCTTGGTCTTTGATACAGAGATAAGTTGCATTTTGCCCTGTGGACTGGGGGCGATGTTTAGAATTCCACTACTCGTATCTTCCTGCCTTTCTAAAGAAGCGACTAATGGAGCCAATGATGGTTGGTAGATGGGCAGCAGGGGGCAGCAACAGCTGCGTGTTGTCTACAGCATAATGCGACCACGACTTGGGCGGCGCAACGGGGCTATTTGTTATTATGCTCTCGTGAACACTTACAGTGTCACTAAATGCTTGAACTCCCTCATTCATAAATACGCCGCAACGTGGCGTAGCGCAGGAGAGATTTCAGCAAGGCTTTGGCGTTCTTGTCTCAAGATCCCGATGCCGTTCCAATGCGCTGAAGAAGGCCAACGAGATGTTTTTTGAAGGTATGCCGGTGTAGGAATATAATTGGGACTCAGACTCAACGGTCGCCTCGAGGGGAACATTACCGTTCCATCTCCCATCAAGGCAGTGATAGCGATAAAAAAAGTTAAGCTAGGTAAATCGTTACTTACGTAAATCATTCATAAAGAGATTCCAAAAAGTTTTAAAATCTCCGAGATATCCCTGGGTCTTCATAATTTGGTTTAGGTGATAGAAGGACACCACGACGTCTCTGGGGTCACGGGCCACGTATACTACTTTCGCTGTGTCCAACACATCCGGTGGCAGTAGAGACAAAGGAAAATGTGTTTTCACAAAACGAGGCGAGGGGGTCACAGCCAATTGATCCGTTCCACGTTGGGTAACTTTTTTAAGAAGTTGTAACTTATATTCACTGTCCTTATTCAGTGATATAAATTTTTCCATCATCAAGGGATGAAATAAAACTGAATATTATCTGGAATAAATATTATAGTAAGTCAAATATTCTTTAATTTATTTATTTATTTATTAGGTCTACAATAAATCACATATCAGTACATAAGAATTAAACAGAACATAATAATAAAAAAAGAGGTAAATACATGATTTTCCAAAGTAGACACAACATGCACAAAGAATTCTTTAAGAATTCGATGCTTCTATAAAATCTTTGTGTTTTGCATTGAACTATCAACTAATATTAGCTCAATAGTCATTTGCAGAGGCTGATTATATGTTGAGAGCGCCCTAGGCAAGGCCTCAAAGGCCTCAAAGGCGCCCATCGAGCAGCCATATAAAAAAAATATACACATATTACATGAATGTATAGTTCATTTAGCGAACGAATGCGATTCGTATGTTACATAATTATAACACTATGTAGATGGTTTTGCATAGAAACGAAAATATCCGAAAACATCGCGTGCCCCTTTGTAACCTCGCGCCCCTAGGCACGTGCCTAGTTTGCCTTAGGGATAATGCGCCACCGAAAAAGTTTTTACATATTAACAAATTGTAAATAGTTTTGTTTAAATATTCATTACATCAAATATTATATTTTTGTCCGATTGCTCTCAAATTCGATATCCGAGGCACATTGTGCCCTGTGATAATCTAAATGTATGGTCAAATTGAAAATTGTGGCTGCCATTTTGAACTTCTAAGCTATCAGTCCGATTGCGCTCAAATTAGATATCTGAGGGACCGTTCGCCCCGATAATGTAAATTTATGGTTAGAATTATTGAAATATGTTGCCGCCGCGCCGTTTTGAACTTTTTAGTTATTGATTTAAAATCTTAAAAAAATATTTAGGTAAGAAATGGGAGACGAAGGCTAAAGGATATTATATCTCTTTCTCTCGTACGCTAAGTCGTATTTATAAATATATGTTTGTTTCTTTTTGGTGCCGTTTTTTCATAATCTATATTAATGTCATTCTACTTTCCTGAAGTTTCTCTTCTGCCGTGTGTGAATTGCAGACACACCCACACTTTTTTATTTTCGCTTCATTGACAAACGTGCCGAGCTATGCATCACATAAGGACGTAGGTACTTATTTCAAACGATTGTAAAGATTTAAGTTAAGATAAGTTAAGCTAAGTTTAAATATGTTAATATCATATATAAATAATTAAAAATATCGTTGTTAATAGGTATGATTCTATTTTTCAAGCTGGCCGTCGTAGTTGTGTAGTAATGTGTAGACATATTCATGTGCACGTAACGAATATGTTCATGTACGAGAGCAATGCACTTACCAAGACGTGCATAGGTACACTTACAGTGTGTACCTTTAACCGTGTATATTTAAAAAAAAACTTACTCTAAAAATGGGAACCTTTCTGTGAGCGGAACAGCATAAGCTTTTTCATAGTCCAAATTGCTAGCTACCATCCAAACTAGCTCTTGAGTCCATGTTGTACCTATAAATAAATATGATGCAAATATTTTCGGAACGAAAGGTACCAAGGCTAAAATTTATGACAGGCTTTGTGATCACAGTCCAGAAGTGACCCTGGAATGAGTGGCCGCGAGGTTCGGTCCGCGAAAGCAATGGTTTTGTTGATTCCGTAGATGACTTTTTTAGTCGGATTAAACCAACGCACGAAGTGATTTGATTTTTCAGTAGGTTGTGACGAAAAAAAGTCTATCTATTTTGCGTAGGTAGGTATTTAAATTACTTCTAGACAGGGTCAATCGGTGGAAGGAAGCGCTTGAGAACGGTGGTCTGAAATTAAATGTGGCGAAGACCGAGTACATAGCGTGCGGGGGTACGGACCCGGAAAGCATCATGATAGGGAACGAACTTGCCGTGAAGACGGACAGGTTCAAGTACCTAGGGTCCGTACTGCATGAGTCCGGTGACATCGACCTTGACGTCAAAGCCCGCATAGGTGCTGCTTGGTCTAAGTGGAGGGAGGTCTATGGCATACTTTGCGATCGCCGGATGCCGATGAGGCTCAAGAGCCTCATCTATAAAAGCATCGTGCGCCCTGTGCTCCTTGGTGTCCGCGATGTGGCAGATTAACTCCAAGATTGTCGCTTGAGATGGTATGGTCATGTCCTGAGAAAGCTGCAGGAGTACGTCGGCAATGTGTGCCTGAGCCTCAACATTCCAGGACCTCGACCAAGGGGTAGACCGAAGAAGCGCTGGCTTGATGTCGTCAAGGAAGATATGAGAGTCAATGGCCTTACTATTGAGGATGCCGAAGACCGGGCGAAATGGAGGAGACTCAGCCGGAAGGCAGACCCTGGCACCGGCCGGGATAACGCCTAAGTAGAAGAAGAAGACAGGGGTGTGTTGCTTGTCTCTCCGTAAGTGCTTGTTCACGGTAACGCGGGCGCGGTGGCGGGCGCGGTTTCAACCAATTGTTCACGTAGGAAACGCACGTACGATGTAAGGAGCGGACAAGCCACGTCAATTGCCCCCGCGCACGCTACCGTGGCCGCGTGTTAACGTGAACAAGCAGCACTAAGTCCCACGCCGAGCATTTAAGCACAAGTTAATAAAACGCACATACCTGAACGAGGATAGCTAGCGACAAAAATGTCGTCAGGTCTTAGCGGCATATTATAAATCCTGCTTGCCTCTTCTTTATATTTGATTGGAAAAAAGTATCCGCTAGGACCGACACGAACATAACCAGTGTTGTCACCTGTAAACGAAAGTACGCTCAGTATTTCAACAAGACTGAAATATAATTATTCTGTTTTAGCCTCAGTCGTTTAAGGGTAGCGAATAAGGTTTGCTACGTCTAGGTCTATACTCGAATCTCATACGAAAAAAAATGCTTAATATGAATTATTGAACAGTTCATGGTTATAATTTACACTACCGGGTCAAGAGCGAAGAAAAATATTTAAAAATATAATTAAACAACAGATTCTCCCCTGACATACATAAATATGGTAATACAGAATAATAACAAATAATATCAACACTTTACAATGGCATAGTCCGAACCATTCAGACATGATACGGGTGGATGATGGCTACGTACGGATGGTGCTCCGATTGTGCTCAGCTCCTCTAGCATAGACCCAGCTTAACGTTGCTTGTCTCGAGCTACGTCATTTGACGTCATGGCCACGAGGCGCAATTTGCGGGGCATATATTTATAAATCAAAACTTTCGACACTGGCCAGTTGAAACTTAAGTAGATGACAAAACTAAGGTATGATGAAAGACCTAAAATACTGGGCCCATAAAAAAATCTCCGCCACCTTTATGCATTCCTGACAGCCTTTGTGGCGCAGTTGGTTAGACGCCGCCTGTGAAACGAGAGGCCGCGAGATCGATTCCCGCAGCGAAACAAATATTTGTGTGATCTACAGGTTGTTTCGGGTCTGGGTGTTTGTGAGACCGAAAAGTCTCTCGTAGTTTCTGATACCCACGACACAAGACTCGATCTTAGTGTTGGGTCAGGACTATGTATGTGACTGTTGAGTGTTGGGTGTATTTATTTATTTATTCCTGGTACTTAAAACTTTATAATGTCGCTCATTGATAAGTAATTTTTTCTTCCATTATTTTTCCAAACGTTTCAAAAGAAGTATTACCTAAAAAAATGCTTGTGTGTTTGCAATTCAAATGGCAGAAGTAAAAACTTCAGAAAATTAGCTTATGAGAGAATGAGAAGACTGTAGACTTGTGCCAAAACGTTTAATTCTGACTTTCACGAGCATTAGCTTACTCCCCAAGTCGGGCGTGCGTAAAGAAGATTTACTTAACAAATCGACATTTAAATAAGTAAAATAAAAAAGACTCTCAGATCTGGGTGTATCTACGTTTTAAGTTAGTGGGCTGATTATGCATTATTTACATATGTACTTTTACCCCGTGCGCCTTATATTGTTATACAGTGCAGAAATTACACATATCTTAAAACAGGTATTAAGGTTTATATCTAAATCTTTATCGTTATATGGCGTAGATAAATGAAATATTTATCACTTTTATTACGTCTCCAATAAGATATTATTTAATATCTACAAATTTGCAAAATTTTAACCTTGTGGATTACGATATTTGCACATACATTCATACATACATAAACTTACGCCTTTATACTAGAAAGGGGAAGGCAGAGGCGCCACCAGGACACCCACATTATGCCCTGTATGTTCCATCCCACGATGTGATAGGGGGCGAGCCTATTGCCATATCGGGCACAAATTCCTAACTCCGGGCTGATAATGAATAGAAAAATCTAATATCACTTTGCCCGACCCGGGATTCGGATCCGAGATCTCAGCTTTGTAACCGTCGTACAACTACGTCACCGAGGCAGTCTAAATTACTATCAGTACTAAATAAGTATAATTAAATAAAGGATTTTTTCGAAATTAGAAGTAAATTAGTTGGGAGTAAAGTTGCATTGCAGATGTTCATGGGCCGCGGGCCGCGGTGGTCACTTACCATCAGGTGAACTACTCGTATATGCTCGTTTGCCTCCTATAATAATACACTACTCACAAAAATTAAAGGATTTTTTTTTTGATCAATTTTTTTTGGTGTTTTTTGAGAGTCTGTATCTTGGAGAAAATTGATTGTACAGATACAGTAAGTTCAAACGTTCCGAACACTAAGATAATCAAATCAAGTCTTAAGAATACTTTAAAGTTGAAAAGTTACCGACGATATCCTTCGTTTGTTTCTTTTATCCAAAGATATGCAGTGTTTTCCGAATATCCATAAATAACCGTTTTTTTACCTTTTTTTCAGTCAACAATTTTACTTGGAAATACTATTTATTATCATAAGACTTTAATACCATCTTATAGAGCATATTTTGAAGTTACTAAAATTCTGATTTTGTTTTCCCCATGATTGATATTGATGGAGTAATCCAACGTCAAAGTGTGATAGGCCATTTTTACTTTGATTTACCATAAGTCAGCTCCAAATCATGTCACGGAGGTTTCTGGTATATGAAATTATAGGCAATTAAATTATCTACGAGAATTTTATAATGATGTTACCAAAAAACACTACCTAAGTAAATGCACGGTTTTGAAAACCAGGAAAATTTTGGTTTTTTTTTCTCGTTGGTTTTCTTATGATTGCTTATCAACTTAGCGAGGAATCAAGAAATAGAGCACAGATCTGCAAAATAGACATTTCAAGCTTTCAAGTTTTAGTTTCCGAATTTCTTAACAATCAATTTTCTCCAAGATACAGACTCTCAAAAAACACCAAAAAAAACAATTAAAAAAAATATTGTTTAATTTTTGTGTGTAGTATATATAAATAAGGGATTCCAGTTATTATAATTTTCATAACTAAAAAAAATTGACTTTGGAAAAAGACACAATCGCCTATTTATTCCAAACTAGCTTCTGTCCACAAACTTCGTCCGCGCGATTAACTTTATTTGAAATTCAATTTACTTGGAATTTTCCATCCCGTCCCGTACCGTTTTATCCCGCCCGCCCCGTCTCACTCATCCCACGGGAATACTATATTTTTAGGAATAAAAAGCAGCCTAAGTGTTAATCCTGGGTGCCAAATGGTAAAAATATTTGCTGGCAACTACGTATTTTCATGTAAGAATTGGGTTTCTACACAAAATCTCCCTAATGCAGCAACAATAGGTACAATATTATTCTTTTTTAGGTAAATTATACAATATGGATTTAATTGCTAAGTAATGTAAAAGCATAATATGCAAATATTAAAATGCATCATGAGTTAATTGTTTAAGTAATTAAACCTACGTAAATGCATATTCATTTTCCATGTCATTTTCTTTACGTTATTGAGTCCTAATACGAAATTAATTAAGTAGTAAGAAACTGAGCTACTGTTGTCTCAACAAAACAAATATGTGCCAAATACATTAAACAAAACAACTCGGAAAACGTACCTGAGAAAAGATCCATAATTTTCTTCGCCACTTCATGATCAACGTCGATGATTTCAAAAGGGAAGTTGCTATTTTTTTCATTCATTTTAGCATATTACAAAATAAACAAATGAATTAAATATTTTTGACAAAGGTGTGACGATAATGCGCACCGTAGCGAGTAGGCACAGATTACATAGTACAACGCGAGTAGGTGTGTACGCGTGGATCACAGAGTATAGTAATACACTGGGTAGGTACTGTAGATTATCATAATCTCCGAAACGTGAGCTATCGTAGTTGGTGGAATCAACAGGCTCTGCAAGTTGCAACCAGATAGAGTTAGTAACAATCTACATAGCAATAAACTAAACCAGAGCTTCTTCTGTTAATTGTTGCCTAGAATAATTGCTGTTTCAATAATGTTAATTTTTTTTTAGTTCTTATACGTACAGTTCGCATTGTATCGATGTAAACAAAAAATAATGTCATTATTACGCGTCGGAAATATCTGTGAACCTGAATAATAAACGTCATTGCAACATAAGTTCAGCAAATTCAAAATGTAGGTTAAACAAATTGAATAAAATAGAAAAAGGAATACGAAATATAATTCGCTTCCATCTCAAAACGTAGTAGATTTATGTAGATTACGTAGTAGATAGGGGAACATAAAACAATTAAATGTGATCAGCATTCCAGCTAGGTTCACACTTCACAGATATTTCCGACAGGTTATACAAAGATATATAATTTTATTTTAACATTTTTTTTACAATTTATTTTCTGAATGTGGGAATCGCATGTCAGTGTCACGCAGATTGTCAGCTATCCAACGCTCTGCTTCTTCTGTCATCTCTTCGTCAAAGTAATCGCGCCAGCCTCCAGCCTTACCTGCGATAAAATTAAATTAAACTTGTTATATAATAATTAATCTTACAAACAATCAATTTGTCTGACATCGGTTAGGCACACCATTTGTTCTGGTTAAATAATTTTCAATCTCGATCGACTCGTTCAGGGGGAATTGCTGTAAAAATTAATATATTTTTACATGGGGTTGGTGCTGGGTGCAATATGACTCCAGCCTTTGAAGCATTTCTATCTCTCTCTCTCTCTCTCTCTCTAATCGTTCCCTCAATGCTGAGGATCATGACACCTGTCACTTGGTCGAGTCTTGGACAGCTGATCGCCAGGCTTGACGGTCCTACGCCAGATGCAGCGCCTCTGGGATAGTCACGGCAAGTGAAGCATTTAATGGCTTTTAGTTTCGATCAGGTGCCTTAGTATAGGTCAGTTTTAGTGAACTGAATATATCACGAGTCTATATCTGAATATAACACGAGTATGTAAATATTTTGAGAAAGAATAACATGAATATGAAATTAATTAAATGACTTAGCATTGGGCGCCTCATAGATGTATCTACTCTAGAAAATTACCTTTTCTTATAAAATCTTGTCTCTTAGAAACAAGATTGCCAATTTCTTTCTCAACATTTAAATTGACAGACTTGTTTTTAAACTTGTCAATACTGAGATGATCGCATAGCTGGGCAATTTGCTCTTCTGTGAATTCTTCTTTTAAGAAGTTGGCGACGCGGCGTATGACAGCTGGTAAATCCTGGTACATTCATTCACACATTAATAATTGTTCAAGCAAGAGAATTGAATAAATGTTTCACAGATCCGTTATAAATATTAACTCTTACTTTGCTAAGATCTTCGTAAAATAAAAACAGCATATTGGGGTGGTGTCGTTGCGCCCATGACTCTTTCAAGTGGGCAAAGTATGGCGACCAAATAACTGAAAAAAATAAACACTTAGGCCCAATTGCACAAACTAACTTTGCCCATAACTTTGACTTTTGAAATGTCAATTCAGTACATTTGCAATCACTAATACGTCTCATCGTCAAAGCAATGATTAAATAATAAAGAAAAAAATATTCTTTATTCATTGCGTCAAAGTTACTGGGCCTGAGGGTAAATTTAGACGGTTTTCCGGCTACCCCTGATTTTCGGCCTTTCCGTATTTATATCGTAATTTTCTCTTTTAAAAATCAATGACTACTTAAATAAAAAATAAAAAAATTAAATCGTTTATAAAGAGATGCCAAAAAGTTTTAAAATCACCGAGGTATCCAAAATTCATCATAACTTGGTTTAGGTGATAGTAGGACACCACGACATCTCTGGGGTCGCGGGCCACGTACACTACTTTCGCTGTTTCCAACACATCCGGTGGCAGTAGAGACAGAGGCAAATGTGTTTTCACAAAACGAGGCGAAGGGGTAACAGCCAATTTATATGTTACACGTTGGCTAATTTGTTTTAGAAGTTCTAACTTATATTCACTGTGCTTATTCTGCGATATAAGTTTTTCCATAATCGAGGGATGAAATGCAAATGAGTATCTGTAAAACAAAATATGGTAAGTGCATTGACTTTACATATATATTTTTATATGGGTGTGAAAGATCTGTAAACGAAAAAATAGCTTTGATTATTTTTTTTAGTTTCGAATTCTGTTTGCTGTAAAAAGTACAAGCAACCGGCCGTCTCCATGTGCATTAAATTATAGTTTAATAGTAAGAGGGGAAATCTGTGACTTCCTCTAAGAGGATCGGTAACGATACCTACTGCGCTACATGATCACGTAGGTGGCAATCAGGATTCTTCTCGCCTTGGGTGCCCGATGCTGCCTTCATGTCGTATGTTGGATACTATGGATGGGGTTTTGGTTTCGCTATACCGGCATAGTTATGATTTATTAGGGGTCCAAGAAGACTGCAATATCCACAAGCTGTGCCAAGCTGAAAAGCTAATCATGGGCATTCTTCTTGTGGCTTCCCCTGAGGTTTCGAAAAGTGAGGTTTTTTTTTTTCATTACAAAAAAGTGTGTAGCGACTTGCGTCATACAATCAACCTCTGAGTCTCAAGTTGGTTGACGTAGTTGTGTAGTACTTAGTAGTAATGTGTAAATATATTCATATGCACAAAACCGTGTGCATGCATCATTATGTAAGATGTTCATGTACCTATTCTATCTCTAGATCATTATAATTACTAAAACATGCAGTACAGACAACCCCTCATGACTCATCTGTCCAAAGATCCGCCATTTTGGATTTGCAACTTAGTGTATTTAACTGTCTTAATATTAAAATAACTTAATCTAAAAATGGGAATCTTTCCGTGAGCGGAACAGCATAAGCTTTATCATAATCCAAATTGTTTGCTACCATCCAAACTAGCTCTTGAGTCCATGTTGTACCTATAAATTAATAGTATGTAAGTATTTTAGGAACGGTTAGTACCAAGACTACGAGACGTTGTTCAAATTGGCCCATGAATCAAAACCCGTTAGACGTAATCAATAATTATAAGTTCATTTCATAATTTAAGAATCAATTTTTGTAATTTCACGGACACCTGAGAGTTGCAAAAGTACTTTCACTTAGATAGTGATGCTCTTTTTTTTCTGTGACTATTTTTATATTTATTATTTTGACTACAAGACATTGTTCAAATTGCCCCATGGATCAACACCCGTTAGATGTACCGTTCATTATATTTTGCGTATGTAAATTACGTCTAAGTGTATGATTGCATGTGCGGGGTCCCTCTCTAAGCGCTTTAAGCACTAGTTAATAAAACGCGCATACCTGAACGAGGATAGCTAGCGACAAAAATGTCGTCAGGTCTTAGCGGCATGTTGTAAATCCTGCTTGCCTCTTCTTTATATTTGAGCGGAAAAAAGTATCCGCTGGGTCCGACACGAACATGACCCGCGTTGTCCCCTGGTAACGAAAGTAGATTAATAACATGCAGTATTCAACAAGGCCGAAGTATATTCATTCTGTTATAGTGTCACTCGTTTAAGGGCAGCGAACGAGGTAAAGGAAAAGCTACTAGAAAATCTAATACGAAAAAAATCATATGATTAATCTAAATTATTGAACAGTTCACTGTTGTAATTTACATGACCTGGTCAACAGCGAAGGAAAATATTTGAAAATACAATTAAACAGCAGATTCTCTCCTGAAAATACAAATTATATTGAAATAAAACTATTTTATACGGATATTATCGCGATTTGGTTTAGTTTTTACATTTTTTAACTTCCCGACGTTTCGATTACTATACTGCTTTCGTGGTCACGGGGCGGACTAAATCGCGATAAAATCCGTATAAAATAGTTTTATTTCAATGTGTAACATTCGCGTAAATCTAAGAAACCATAATACAAATTATAATTATGTTATGGTTGAGAGGGCATTGAGTCAGTGAAGTCTTGAATTACTTCGAGATAACATCTCGCCTATTCACTGACCATTGCAGTTTCCCATCCTCTTTTGGCAACTAGTCTCTCTAAACCTTCAACCTTCAAGGGATGGATGTAAAGTATGGCCACATGCCATCGTAATATTGGCCCCACAGAATGATAAAGATTATACAGGGCCAGGTTAAAGTAGATTGATGGCAATATCTATTACTGTTATCTCCTAAATAATTTGCTAAAAAAACGCGTGTGTGTGAACTTATGTACACACGTAAGAAGTTATAGAGCAAGAGCTCGTGGCCGCCAGACTCTCGTCATTTTATAAAAGCTGAAAGTTTGTCTGTGCCAGGTGGTAGTTTTGATGAGTTCAGATACAAAGAATTTAGTATTTGGGTGGTTAACACGTAGTTTTGCCTAAAATAAAGAAGTAGGTACCTACAACCTACATTTAAATACTGAAGTATAAGAAAAAGACGCGACAGTTTTGGGTGTATAGGTATGGGTTTAACGTTGGTTGGATGAATATGCATTATTTAGATACTAGCTAAAATCTAGCAAACAAACAATTTTGTAGTTCCATTTAGAATTAAACAAGTAAGAAACGTTTTTTATCTTGGGAGTGGGAGTAAAAGAAAAGAGATGCAATACAAAACTAGTGGCGTCACTAGTCTTATAGGGTTCAACATTGTTTAGATTCAGTCATTTTTTGAACTACCACCCGGTTCGGAAAGCGGTTTTCACTAGAGAAGAAAGGGCAAGAAACTCTAGTGTTGCTCTTTTCAAAACCATTTTACAATGTAGTGATTATTACAAAAATTACAAGTTGGTTTAAATCAGAGCAGTTCATTAATAACTTGTTATGATTTGAAAGTACGATATATTTTAATACGAATAAGTTTACTTTATATTTAATATGGCTGAGAGAAACGAAACGAAGTAACCCATAACGAAGAAGAAAAATTCAACACAAAGGTTTAAAGACACTTCATTCTAACATCATACCGTAGGTATCTATCTAGCAACGACCCAATTACTAGATAAAGTTAGAAGAGCCAAGATCAACTAATTTCTCCTATAAATTAAACATGTTTTGTGTCCACAAACAGATACCGGTGTTTCGTTAATACCCGGGTTCCCGAAGTCTCAGTCTTTGATTCATAGATAAGATATATTCTGCCTTGTGGACTGGGGGCTATATTTAGCATTCCACCACTCGTATCTCCCTGCCTTTCTTAAGAAGCGACTGATGGGGCCAATATTGGTAGCGGGCAGCAGGGGCGGTGGGTATGTTGCATACTGCATAATGCGATCACGAGTTAGGCGGTTGTTTGTTACCATGCTGGCGACAGCGCAAGAACACTAACGGTCTCACTAAATGCCTGGGGTATCTGAGCTCCCTCATTCATAAACGGACCGCAGCGTAGCATCGAGCGGGAAAGGTTCCAGCAAGACTATGGCATCCTTGGCTCAAAACCTCGGTGCCGTTCCAATGCGCTGAAGAGCCCTACCGTGAGGTTTCTTGATGATATGCCGGTGTAAGAATTAAGGAGGGACGGAAGATTCTACGGTCGCCCAGATATTAAAATTTGTCCCGGGTGTTTCAATGTTGAGTCGTAAGATTAGTGACCCCAACATCAGGCAGTGATAGCGAATAAGCCACAATAAAAGATAAGGTAGGTACCTACCTACATTATGTTTTAAAATACGTATCACTTACCTAAATCTTTTATAAAGAGATGCCAAAAAGTTTTAAAATCACCGAGGTATCCATGAGCCGCCAAAGTTTTGTTTAGGTGATAGAAGGACACCACGACATCTCTAGGGTCGCGGGCCACGTACACTACTTTCGCTGTGTCCAACAAATCCGGTGGCAGTAGAGACAAAGGCAAATGTGTTTTCACAAAACGAGGCGAAGGGGTCATAGCCAATTGATCTGTTCCACGTTGGCTAATTTGTTTTAGAAGTTCTAACTTATATTCACTGTGCTTATTCTGCGATATAAGTTTTTCCATAAGCAAGGGATGAAATGAAAATGAGTATCTGTAAAAACAAAATATGGTAAGTGCATTCATTTTTATATAGGTGTGAAAGATCTGTAAACGAAAGGAGAGCTTTAATGTTTTTTTTTTCAGTTTCGCATTCTGTTTGCTGCAAAAAGTACGAGCAAGCGGCCGCCTACATGTGCGTTCAATTATAGTATTATAGTAAGAGGGGGAATCTGTGTCTTCCTCTAAGAGGACCGGTAACGATACCTACTGCGCTACATGATGACGCAAGTGGCAATCAGGATTCTTTTCGCCTTGGGTGCCCGATGCTGCCTTCATGTCGTATGTTGGATACGATCGGGTTTTGGTTTCGCTATACCGGCACAGTTATGATTTATTAGTGGTCCAAGAAGACTGCAATATCCACAAGTGTGTCAAGCTCGAAAGCTAATCACGGGCGTTCTTCTTGTGGCTTCTCCTAAGGTTTCGAAAGGTGAAGTTTTTTTGTTTTCATTATAAAAAGTGTGTTGCGACTTGCGTCATAGAATCCACTTCTCAGTTTTAAGTTGGTTGACGTAGTTGTGTAGTACTTAGTAGTAATGTGTAGACATGTTCATATGCACAAAATCATGTGCATGCATCATTCTGTTCAGTGGCGGATTATCCCTAAGGCAAACTAGGCACGTGCCTAGAGCCGATTTCGGATATCTTCGTTTCTATGCAAAATCATCTAAAGTGACTGAAACTGTTTGTTCTTTGATATAGCAAAGTGTGAAGTGATGTTCTTCACTCATTCATATAATAGTACAATCACCAACTACTCAATAAGATGATTCCTCGTTCCTTTGAAGTTTGAAGTATTTTTCTTAATATGGCTGCTAGAGGGGCACCTTTGATGTGCTTGCCTAGGGCCTAGGGCGCTCCCAACATTTAATCCGCCCGTGATTATGTTCACGTACCTATTCTATCTCTAGAGCATTATAATCACTGAAACGTGCAGTCCAGATAACCCCTCATGTGTCCAAAGATCCGCCATTTTGGATTTGCAACTTAAAGTGTTTAATTATGTTAATATTAAAATAACTTACTCTAAAAATGGGAATCTTTTTATGAGCGGAACAGCATAAGCTTTATCATAATCCAAATTGTTTGCTACCATCCAAACTAGCTCTTGAGTCCATGTTGTACCTGTAAATAAATAGTACCTATGTAAGTATTTTAGGAACGGTTAGTACCAAGACTACAAGACATCGTTCAAATTGGCCCATGAATCAAAACCCGTTAGACGTAATCAATAATTATAAGTTCATTTCATAATTTAAGAATCAATTTTTGTAATTTCACGGACACCTGAGAGTTGCAAAAGTACTTTCACTTGGATAGTGATGCTCTTTTTTTTCTGTGAATATTTTTATATTTATTATTTTGACTAAAAGACATTGTTCAAATTGCCCCATGGATCAACACCCGTTAGACGTACCGTTCATTATAGTTTGCGTATGTAAATTACGTCTAAGTGTATGATTGCATGTGCGGGGTCCCTCTCTAAGCGCTTTAAGCACTAGTTAATAAAACGCGCATACCTGAACGAGGATAGCTAGCGACAAAAATGTCGTCAGGTCTTAGCGGCATGTTGTAAATCCTGCTTGCCTCTTCTTTATATTTGAACGGCAAAAAGTATCCGCTGGGTCCGACACGAACATGACCCGCGTTGTCACCTGGTAACGAAAGTGGATTAATAACGAACGAGGCAGCGAACGAGGTAAAGGAAAAGCTACTAGAAAATCTAATATTAATCTAAATTATTGAACAGTTCACAGTTGTAATTTACATGACCTGGTTAACAGCGAAGGAAAATATTTGAAACTACAATTAAACAGCAGATTCTCTCCTGAAAATACAAATTATATTGAAATAAAACTATTTTATACGGATATTATCGCGATTTGGTTTAGTTTTTACATTTTTTAACTTCCCGACGTTTCGATTATTTTACTGCTTTCGTAGTCACGGGGCGGACTAAATCGCGATAAAATCCGTATAAAATAGTTTTATTTCAATGTGTAACATTCGCGTAAATCTAAGAAACCATAATACAAATTATAATTATGTTATGGTTGAGTGGGCATTGAGTCAGTGAAGTCTTGAATTACTTCGAGATAACATCTCGCCTATTCACTGACCATTGCAGTTTCCCAACCTCTTTTGGCAACTAGTCTCTCTAAACCTTCAACCTTCAAGGGATGGATGTAAAGTATTGCCACATGCCATCGTAATATTGGCCCCACAGAATGATAAAGATTATACAGGGTCAGGTTAAAGTAGATTGATGGCAATATCTATTACTGTTATCTCCTAAATAATTTGCTAAAAAAACGCGTGTGTGTGAACTTATGTACACACGTAAGAAGTTATAGAGCAAGAGCTCGTGGCCGCCAGACTCTCGTCATTTTATAAAAGCTGAAAGTTTGTCTGTGCCAGGTGGTAGTTTTGATGAGTTCAGATACAAAGAATTTAGTATTTGGGTGGTTAACACGTAGTTTTGCCTAAAATAAAGAAGTAGGTACCTACAACCTACATTTAAATACTGAAGTATAAGAAAAAGACGCGTCAGTTTTGGGTGTATAGGTATGGGTTTAACGTTGGTTGGATGAATATGCATTATTTAGATACTAGCTAAAATCTAGCAAACAAACAATTTTGTAGTTCCATTTAGAATTAAACAAGTAAGAAACGTTTTTAATCTTGGGAGTGGGAGTAAAAGAAAAGAGATGCAATACAAAACTAGTGGCGTCACTAGTCTTATGAAGCATTGCAATGTGCGCGTGTGAAACAGACGTTACAATGTCCCAACTAACGCTCTCACTCTTTTTTTAAATACTATTATTTGTCTCGCGTTACAAACTACTTTAAAACTATTTTGAATATTTACTATGAAACTAGCTTTTGGCCGCGACTTCGTCTGCGTGTTGCATATTTTGATTTTGCAAATAGTATTTCATATTTTTTACTGCCTTGGGGGATAAATTTCCAAAAATCATTCTTTTGTGCTACCCTACGTCACAATCATCATTGCGTGTGGCATTCATCCTGGTTGGATCAAACCTCCATGTCCAGGTTCTTCAGCCAGCTTGCTGCATCAGGAGTGCATTTAGGAATATAATAAGAGGAATACAATAGGGAACCCTTTAAAGAAATTCAAGTTCCTTGCTCCTGTAGTTCCGGCTGTGCGTTGATACGTCAGCAGTCAGCCAGTCAGTCAATCAGGTTCCTCTTTCATATACAGGTTATATCAAGACTGCGACCGAAAACGAAGCCAGGTGGTTGTATTAGTGACTTCAGACACAAAGCAACAAAAACGTCAACTTTTTTTGGTAATTTTTACTTATCGTCGTCGTATTTGGGTGATAAATACATAGTTTTCCTAAAATAATGACGTACACCTTTTTATTTTTTAAGACGCAATAGTAAGTTAGGGTTAAAATTACTATTTTCGCAATAACTAGGTATTAACTACTCAAACACAATGATTTTTAAAAAAATGAAAAAAATATGTGTCGCATGCATTGTGTATGTAACCACTAAAACTACCACCCGGCTTCGTTTTCGGTTGCAGTCTTGATATACCCGGTATATAGGTAATGTTTATTATTTTTTCTTCAGTTCTTATGCAAAAAGCTCATATTGCATCGAGGTAAACAAAAAATAATGACGGTATAAAGATATATTAAAATAGAGCTTATTGTTGGAATAAACGTTTACCATTTTTTTATTTATGTCTATTTATTTTTACAATTTATGTTCTACATGTGGGAATCGCATGTCAGTGTCACGCAGATTGTCTGCTATCCAACGCTCTGCTTGTTCTGTCATCTCTTCGTCGAAGTAATCGCGCCAGCCGCCAGCTTTACCTGCGATGCAATTAAATTAAACTTTATAACAATTAACCTTTTGTCTGACCTCGGTTAGCCTTGCGGTCTATTCTGGTTTAATGGTTTTTAATCTTGATCTACTTGTTCAAGGGGAATTGCAGTAAATATGAATATATTTTTACATGGGGCTGGTGCAATATGACTCCAGCCATTGAAGCATTTAAAGGCTTCAAATTTACGAACAGTTGCCTTAGTATAAGTATGTTTTTGGAAACTGAGTCTATATCTGAATATAACACGAGTAGGTACTTAGTTATTTTGAGACAGGATAACATGAATAAAATATTGTATGACTTAGCATTGGGCGCTTCATAGATGTACCTAGTCTAGAACATTACCTTTTCTTATAAAATCTTGTCCATTAGAAACGAAATTGCCAATGTCTTTCATGTCATTAAAATTGACGGACTTGTTATTCTTAAACTTGTCAATACTGAGATGATCGCATAACTGTTCAATTTGCTCTTCGGTGAGTTCCTTTTTTAGGAATTTGGCGACGCGGCGTATGGCAGCTGGTAAATCCTGATATATTAATATACACGTTAATAATTCAAGCGAGAGAATTTAATAAATGTTTCATAGATCCATAATAACTATTAACTCTTACTTTGATAAGATCTTCGTAGAATAAAAACAGCATATTGGGGTGGTGTCGTTGCCCCCACGACTCTTTCAAATGGGCAAAATATGGCGTCCATAGAACTGAAAATAATAAACACAAAGGTATAAAGACACTTCATTCTAACATCATAACGTAGGTACCTATCTAGCAACGACCCAATTGCTAGATAAAGTTTGAAGAGCCAAGATGAACTAATTTCTCCTATAAATTAGACATGTTTGTGTCCACAAACAGATACCGGTGTTACGTTAATACCCGGGTTCCCGAAGTCTCAGTCTTTGATTCATAGATAAGATATATTCTGCCTTGTGGACTGGGGGCTATTTTTAAAATTCCACCACTCGTATCTCCCTGCCTTTCTTAAGAAGCGACTGATGGGGCCAATATTGGTGGCGGGCAGCAGGGGCGGTGGGCGTGTTGCAGTTTAAAGAGCCAAGATTAATGCGATCACGAGTAAGGCGGTTGTTTGTTACCATGCTGGCGACAGCACGAGAACACTAACGGTGTCCCTAAATGCCTGGGGTATCTGAGCCCCCTCATTCATAAACTGACCGCAGCGTAGCATCGAGCATTAAAGGTTCCAGCAAGACTAGGGCATCCTTGCCTCAAAATCTCGGTGCCGTTCCAATGCGCTGAAGAGTCCCACCGCGAGTTTTTTTGATGATATGCCAGTGTAAGTATTTAGAAGAGAATTGACTCTGCGGTGGCCCCGATATTAAAATCTTTCCCGGGTGTTTGAGTTGTACGTTGAGTCGTAATATTAGTGACCCCAACATCAGGCAGTGATAGCGAATAAGTCACAATAAAAGATAAGGTAGGTACCTACCTACATTATGTTCTAAAATACGTATCACTTACCTAAATCGTTTACAAAGAGATGCCAAAATGTTTTAAAATCACCGAGGTATCCATGAACCATCAAAATTTGGTTTAGGTGATAGAAGGACACCACGACATCTCTGGGGTCGCGAGCCACGTATACTACTTTCGCTGTGTCCAACACATCCGGTGGCAGTAGAGACAAAGGCAAATGTGTTTTCACAAAACGAGGCGAAGGGGTCACAGCCAATTGATCTGTTTCACGTTGGCTATTTTTTTGTAGAAGTTCTAACTTATATTCACTGTGCTTATTCTGCGATATAAATTTTTCCATAACCAAAGGATGAAATAACATTGAGTGTCTGTAAAAAATGTTATGGTAAGTGCAATAACTTCATATATATTTTCTTTATTGATTAATAAAGTTTTTTTATTTACACCTACATGGGTTATACGTGCGTTCAATTATAATAGTAAGAGAAGGAATCTGTGTCTGGAACTTAAAGTGTATTTAACTGTGTAAATATTAAAATAACTTACTCTAAAAATGGGAATCTTTCCGTGAGCGGAACAGCATAAGCTTTATCATAATCCAAATTGTTTGCTACCATCCAAACTAGCTCTTGAGTCCATGTTGTACCTATTAATAAAATTGTAAGTATTTTAGGAACGGTAAGTACCAAGACTAAAGCCTCCGGCTTTTTATATACACTTTAGGGTTGGTAGCCAAAATACTACGTGAAGTCGGCGTGCCCTAAGTCGGTTGTGGGATAACTGTGCGGGGTCCCTCTCTAAGCGCTTCAAGCACAAGTTAAAACGCGCATACCTGAACGAGGATAGCTAGCGACAAAAATATCGTCAGGTCTTAGCGGCATGTTGTAAATCCTGCTTGCCTCTTCTTTATATTTGAGCGGAAAAAAGTATCCGCTGGGTCCGACACGAACATGACCCGCGTTGTCACCTGGAAACGAAAGTGGATTAATAACGTGCAGTATTCAACAAGGCTGAAGTATACTCATGCTGTTCTGTTACGTCATTTTGACTTCATCATCGTGACGCATTAGCAATTAAAATCCTGAGCACAACTTCTCCCTATGTACGGTAGAGGTAAGAAGAATCATTTTGTACCTACATGAAAAAATGTCTGTCGAAATGCATTTAATTAGGGTAACGACACATTACTATCAGGGTAAATCTTAAAGGAAGCGCCAAAATCAATCAGCGTACTATTCATAATTTACAAAATAAAATCACTCTAGTTGCACGTTTCCTTTATAATAATTCTTGAAGGCTATATTTACTACATTATTTTATACAACGTAAGTTGTTGAAATTTTCAATAAATAACTACTTTAGTCTAAAATAACATTACATTTTTAACTCGGTATACATCAATTGATCTACAATTGCTACATTCATACCATTCCCTGTGAATACCAGCGCGTTTGTAGAGGGTTTTTGAACTGTTTCTTATAACATACCGCTGGATACTTTCTCTCAAAAAATTCTCTCATAATTTTCCAACTATCCCAAAAGAATTACAACATCAACAATGTGTATTTGTGAATTCCTGACTCATCCCACGGGCACACAAAATTTTTACGAGATGAATATTTGCCTCTGTTAATCCCACGTTACTCTTATAATTTTTTTTATCAAAATCGGTTTAGCCGTTTTGCGGTGAAAGAGTAACTAACATACACACATACAAACTTTCACAATTATAAGTAATATTAGTATGGCTAAAGATGTAGGTACTTTTACCACGAGGGCCTTATATTGTTATACAGTGGAGACATTACACATATCTTAAAACAGGTATTAAGGTTTATCTTAAACGAATAATGTTTCTTACTTCTGTATAGAATCGTTATATGGCAGAGATAAATTAAATATTTATCACTTCTTCTTTTATGTGACTTCGATAAGATATTATTGAATATCTAATCTATCGATTTGTAAAAAAATATCCTTGTGGTTAAGATTATAGGATAGATATTTAAAGTATCTACTTGTAAAGAATTATGTCTGTAGAGACTGAATTTTATCTTAACCACTCACACGTCCCGACCTTCGAATTTGACATAATTGTCATTTAGTCTTCCGATTCCACGCGTTTTTTCATGTTAATTTGGTCATTATTTCAAAGCATTATTTTTTTTTTCATAAAGTTTTTTCAATTATTTTGAGTGAAGGACATAATAAAGCATTGAAATACCTAATGACAAAATATACATGAAAAAATGCGGGGAATCGGAAGATATAAGTGACAGTGACGTGCGCGCGTGAGTACATATTTACACACTTTTATGGGCATTATGCATCTAAAAGTGTGCAATTACGCATAACAACACTTAAAACAGTCATGAAAGTGTCAAAATACGCAATACTAAGTTGGTATTAAAAAATAAAAGATTTTTCCGAAATTTGTTAATTAGTTGGAGTTACGTGATTCTTGATATAACATTATCAATTTCGTTAATTAACAATTAAAATATTTTTAACTTTGGAAAAATAAACAATCGCGAATTTATTCCAAATATTACGCAGGGGACTGTGCCGCCCTCACACCCGCCACTGCAACTCCTGTAAGCCAGGATCAACAGTGGCACGCATTTTAATGATACTGAGCATTGGAAGCTTAGCGAGTCTCCGGGAATGTCTAACTTTAAACCCACAACGAAATTAATAACAAAGTTAAATTAATAGGAGGAGTTAGAAATAAATTATCGTCCACTTCCCTCCATAATAACAAAAATGACAAAAAAATAATTAAAGAGGTAAATAACCTCGTATAAAGACATTTACAGCCAGAGAAGCCAACTGCAAAGCAACGCGAATTAAGTCAGTATTACATTTAAATGGGACCTATTATGTGAGCTATACGTGATTCCAATAATAGGTATTCCGAATATTCTGTAGTAAGACGATGGTTTGATTTGATTAAAATTTGCTTCGCTTTGAAGAGTAAAATTTTGGGTGATGCAAGAGGCATCAGAGTAGGCTCGTGCCCTGCAGTGGAACGTATATGGGCTGATATAGATAGATAGATAGAGGCATCACCTAAAGGTACCCTGCTAGAGAGAGGTCCAGCTATGTAGGAATTATGAATATTATTAACCTACTTTAATTTTAGTATTAATCAGGTTTCTACTCAAAATTTCCCGAATATATCCATAAAATTATTAGTCTTTTTTACTAAAATACAGTAATACCACAGAATACTAACTGTGGTAATACCCCGACTTACGCTACCCCGTTTTACGCGAATTCGGAGATACGCGGTTTTTCATTTTGATTGCCGCGCGCATCGGCTCTCTGGATCCATCTTAGTGTTCAGTTTGCGACCGGTTAAAAACGTGTTCTGCGTGGAATTGTTATACGTGCGCAGTGCGTTTTACTTATAATCTCTAATTATGTCATCTAAAAGAACGAAAAATGAGCCATTTGAGCCTAACAAGAAAAGAAAAACACTGTCTTTGGAGTGTAAACTGAATATAATTAAAGACTTTGAAGAAAAAAATGAAAAAAATGTTCCAAATACATGAAACAAAATAAGTTGGAAACGTACCTGAGAAAAGATCTTTGATTTTCTTCTCCACTTCATGATCAACGTCTATGATTTCAAAAGGGAAGTTGTTAGTTTTTTCATTCATTTTTTAGCGAATTACAAAATAAACAAATTTATTAAATATTTTTGATAAAGGGGTGGCGACAATATAATAATGCGCGCTCTGTGCGACGTAGCGAGGAGGTGTGTGGGTAGATTATCATAATCTTCGAAATGTGAGCTATCGTAGTCGGTGCAATCAACTGGCCTCTCCAAGTAGCAATCAGATAGCCAGTAACATAGTAATAAACTAAACCAGAGCTTCTTCTGTTCATTGTGTCCTAGTGGTTAGTAGGATGTACGACGAGATGTTGGATGGAGTTCCATACATTTTAAATGATATTATATGAAGGGACTTAACACATTTTGGCAGTTAGTCTTCTTTTTCTTGTTCAAAAGACTAGATGGCTCCCCCATTGAATCAAGAGATTGCCAATGTCAAGGTTTTTATTATTTTTGTAGTTGTTATGATTGTGCTAACTACAGCTAATGAGATTGGAATTTAATTACTTTGTCGTACCAGTATAAAAAATACCCTACTTCAGCTTTTATCCATACATAGTCATAATTTTGTATAGAGACACGTAAGCAAACGCCCGGCTTTTCTCATTTGTTCAGGTTTTTCGGGAAATAAAAATTAAATGACGAAAAGTGAGTTCATGCTGCTATTTTTACGCATCCCAACAACATTTTTCAGCGCTGTTTCCCCGTTTTGAACAAAATAAACTGGCGAAATGCGAATGGAGCCGATTATTTATAACGCAGTATGTACCTTAATGTTCTTTTAAATTAAATCGAAAGATTGGCGTATTGTTTTATTAAAGGAACTAAAAATCAAAATATGGAGATTTTATGTTTATTTCTTCATTAGTTCTTATACATAATAATATTAATATAATATGCAAAACTGGCCCACGACACTTAGCATCAATACAAAAAACAATATCTAGCTTACAATCTCACAAAATAGCAATAACACGTGGGATTTTCCAGGTGATTCCTCTGCCTACCACTCAACCCTTTGTCGCTCCGTTTAATTCCAGCCAACTTGGTTATTGAATTGATAATTCGCAATAACGGAAGGATTTATGATAACAGTTCAGGATCATTAGGACTAAAAACTATGACAAATGTATAATTAAAACCCACAAGTATCATTAGACAGCTGTACACTCTGCAAAAGACAACCAAGTCAATAAGAAAATTAATCAATGTGTACTAGCGCATTGAAGTAGATATTATTACTTGTCACTTTGTACTGGTACTTTGAAGTCGGTTTTCAAATTTTTATTAAAATTTATTACATTTTTTTACAATTGATTTTCTAAATGTGGGAATCGCATGTCAGTGTCACGCAGATTGTCTGCTATCCAACGCTCTGCTTGTTCTGTCATCTCTTCGTCGAAGTAATCGCGCCAGCCGCCAGATTTACCTGCGATACAATTAAACGTCATAAGAATTCTGAAATAACCTTTTAACTGGGTAACTACTACCTACTACCTGACTAGGTACCTTTATCAACATATCAGAGATGTGTATCTATAACATTTTATTATGATTTGTGTATTTAGATTAGTGTTAGGTACATTACACACCGAGCCTGTACACACCACGACATTTATGGACAATTTTTTTACTGTCGAAGTAGTTCGATTGTTGAACGCGCTTCCTATTGTGGTGAGACAGGCTCAAACGCTGTCGACATTTAATTGTGTATTTATATGTTGAATTACCATTATTTGGATTTCATTCTTTATTTTTTACACCCTGCCCTTTATCTCTCCTTTTAAATCCATCCCATGGTTGTCTGACATTGCTGTAGAGCGATAAGACAGCCATTTGTACATTTTTAAAACAATGTTTCTGTATTGTGTTTTTTGTGTATATTTGTGAACAATAAAGATTTAAATAAATTAACACATTACCTTTTCCTATAAAACCTTGATCATTGGGAAGCAGAATACCAAGCACTTTCATGATATTATAATTGACGGACTTGTTATTCTTAAAGTTGTCAATACTAAGATGATCTAACAGCTGGGCAATTTGTTCCTCGGTGTATTCCTTCTTAAAGAATTTAGCGACGCGGCGTATCACAGCTGGTAAATCCTGGCATTAAAACACAATAGTTTGAGTCAAAAAAATGTGTGTGCGACTTATGTACGCACGTAAGAAGTTATACTTATTTTTAAGATAAAATTCACTTATTTTTGGGGAGAGGAGAGGAGGGACGGGAAGGAAAGGGAAGGGATTTTTAATTGTGAATCTGAATTTATGTGCGCACGCACCTTAAACATTTTACTCTCATTGCAAACGTCCCAAAAGAAGTATAACTTCAAAAACTATGTTCAACGTATAATAACTATAACTATGAAACTTTACTTTGCGGAGCTCCTCGTAGAATAGGAACAGCATATTGGAATGGTCCCTTTTCACCCATGCCTCTTTTAAATGGTCAAAAAATGGTGTCCAAAAAACTGAAAAGTTAAAAAAAAATACTTGTAAGTCACAAACGAACCAAAATGCTGTTAAAGTAAAATGATTGTCTCATTTCTCTAATTCTTGATACAATTTGTGTAAGTATTTATGTATGTTCATAGGTGACGGAAAAGCATTGGAAAGACTACATATGCCTCTCTAATATTTTTCAATTTATTTTGGACAGTCGTGTAAAAATGAACAACTATAACAAGATACGACAAAAAGTAAGGTGAACGAATGTTGCCTCTTATAATTGACAGATATTAATATAAGTGTTTTACCTGAAAATTAAATTATATTACCTCATTTGAAGCTTGCCAGATTGAGAGCGGCATTGTCGTCTTCCGCTTCCTCTTTTTTTTATCTTTTTAACCCTTTTACCCTTAATGTATATTCCTATCTCTTTATTACTTCGGCTTCTTATCAGGCTATCCTCACCAACCGAGTGTATATAACTTCGCTGTTATTAATTCATTGAGTCTAAAATCTCCACCAGTTAGAAAGTATTCATGTTGTGGTTTGTTTTCAGGTAAAGCACTTATAATAAACACTTGAGCGATATTTGAATCTTATTAGATTGGGAAGTGTTTGTTATCGTCTGGTAGGAAATGACATGAGTGAAAGAGACAAAAGAGGAAGCGGAAGACGACGAGGCCGCTCTCAATCTAGTAATCTTCAAATGTTACACTACATCTGTATATGGCTTCAAATACCGGGCAAGTGTTTTAATTTGAAATAAGGCTATTTTTTGTCTAAAATTTTATATTTTTAAATATAATATTCTGGTATATGCTATGTATGTTTATCTGGTATAGATCGTCTCCGATCTTCTGTCGCCGGAAAGCGTTGTTGTGCAAAGTAATAACAAAAGTTGTTCTCTCATGATGTTACATTCCATTACTTGTTTTAAATTAAATGTTGTTTTAATAATTAAAAAAACATAAGTCAAACAATGCGTTAAACATATATTTTATACTTTTATTTTATTTTGTATTACTCATGCCGGAAAAGAAGCATCTTGGCGCACGCTGTTGCAGTTGAAAAAGAGTCGTTTGTTGGAGTGCGAAAAGTTTACTTGTCACACGCAAATTAAACTTGGCACCCGCAAATGTAATTAAATATACTATTGTAGTTCCACCATACGCTGACTTAAGACTGTTGTTTTTGATATCTACCTACACACTTGTAGTTGTTACGTAAATTGTATTTTTAAACCAGTTAGTTGTTAGTTCTTGAACTTACGTGAATCGTTTATAAAGCGTTCCCAAAAAGTTTTGAAATCTCCGCGATATCCTTGAGTCCTCATGATTTTATTGTGGTGGTAGAAGGACACCACGACGTCTCTGGGGTCGCGAGCCACGTACACTACTTTTCCCGTCTCCAACAATTTTGGCGGCAGTAGAGACAGAGGCAAATGTGTTTTCACGAAACGAGGCGAAGGAGTGACAGCTAATTGATCTGTTGTACGCCTTGTTAACTGCTCAAGAAGTTTAAGTTTATGTTCACTGTGCTTATTCTCTGACACACATTTTTCCATCATGATGGGATGCATTAAAATATTGTACCTGAAAGAAAAAAGGTAGGTGCAACTTTTTACAAATTTCCGTTTCAGTTGTGAAAAATCTGTGGTCGCAAGATTTACTTTATTCTGTATTTTAAACAATAATTTCTTTATACCGGGTATATCAAGACTGCAACCGAAAACGTAGCCAGGCGGTGGTTACAGACACAATGCAACTGAAAATTCCGCAAAAAAGGACAGTATTTTTTTAAATCGTCCTGTTTGGGTGTTAATTATCTAGTTTTTGCGAAAATACTAATTTATACCCCTGCGTACATTTGCGTCTTTTAAAACAAAAAGGTGTACATTATTATTTTAGGGATGCTAAGCATTTATCACCCAAAATACGACGATCAGTAAAATAAAACAAAAAAAAAACGATTTTTGCGAAATTTTTGTTGCATTGTGTTTGATACCACTAATAATACCTGGCTTAGTTTTCAGTCGCAGTCTTGATATACCTTGATGTAAATAGATATCGCGACTGTATGCAGAACATTGCTATTACGAACACCTGCAGTATTATATATTTGACTGTAACAATATTTAAAAAAAACTTACTCTAAAAATGGGAATCTTGCGGAGATCGGAATAGCATGAGACTTTTCATAGTCCATATCGTTGGCTATCATCCAAACTAACTCTTGTGTCACAGTTGTACCTATAAATGAATGGTGTATTATACCTAATCTGCTTTATGCATGATTATTAATTACCTTAACATATTGTGTATACTTAAATTTTAGCCGAATTAAAAAAAAGGAGGCAGTTCTGAATTCCTCGGAATTTTTTATTTTTTATGCATGTTCATCGATTACTCGAAGTCGGCTGAACCAATTTGGAAAAATCTTTTTTGTTCAAAGCGGATGCTCTACGAGTGGCCCCATAAAAAGTGGTCAAAATTTGATGAATATCTTCGGACCTGGAGAGTAAAACTAAAAAAAAAGAGTAAAACCATTTTGAGATGGATGCGAAATATGTTTTTGTATCATTTTTTTTTTCCTATTTTAATTCAATTTTTTAAATGAATTTGCTAACCCTATGTTCTAATGACGTCAATTAGTCGGGTGCATAGATATTGCCAACGGTTAATACCTACCTGAACGCGGAAAGCTAACCACGAACACATCGCCATCTTTTAGCGGCATGTTAAATATTCTGCTCGCTTCTTCTTTATATTTATTCGGTAGAAAGTATCCTTTAGGTCCAACACGAACATAGCCTGAGTAGTTTCCTATAAATAAATTAGAAGCTAACGATATCCATGTAGATACATGCCATACAGTCCTGAACAATAGAAATGTAATTGGTGTGTATCTAAGACACTCCAGTAAGCATTAAATACTGTTAGTTTTTAGATTATTAATTTATAGTAATAAAAATGGTGGTACCGGGCCACCTTTTTCTGCTCTCCTATTGGCTGACATTTGACTAGTTGTCGAACATGCACGAATTATTTGAAAATGAAATTTTAAACATAGTTTACTGGTAATGAACTTCACTCAAACTCATTTATATACATAATAAATAAATATACTTAAGTTTACCAACTGAATTTATAACAATTTGTTGTTAAATAATTCGTTCAACATACATACATAAACTCATGCCTTCATCCCAGAAGGGGTAGGCAAAGGCGCCACCAGGACACCCACATTTCGCCTTGTATGTTCCCACCCACGATGTGATAAGGGGTGAGCTTATCGCCAAATCGGGCAGTAATTCTTGACTGCGGGCTGATAATAAATAGAAAAAGCCAATATCACTTTGCCCGACCCGGGATTCGAACCCGAGACCTCAGCTTTGTAGTCGTACCGTTGTAAAACTATGCCATCGAGGCAGTCGTTCAAGTAATTCGTTCAATTTTTACTAATATATAGTATCTACTACTCACAAAAAGCAGTGTGTAGTGTGCAGCAGTCGTGTAGCAGTGCCTACCAACATTACGTTCAAAAAACCATCTACGTTTTTGAAGACGCAAATGTACGACAGCGCTCCCTCTGTATTATAAATACTCTAAGATAAGAAGATAAAACTTGGGTTTCTTTGGGACAAAGTTAAGGCGGAAAAAATAACTACTTAGTATTTTTGGCCCAGACACCTAATAATGTTATAAAACAATGTAATATATTATATAACAATGTTTTATCTTAAACTTACATATTGTAGATTATTACTAAACACCTGTATTATTATAATGGCGCAGGTAAAACAAGAAATTATTGCACTTGCATAATACTGCTATATAATATTTATCTTCGATAAGATACTAGCGGCTTTACGCATAGACAGTTTCAAAACCATTTTTTGTTATCGAATGTTTTGTCTTCTTCGTTCAAACTGAATTCAAAAGTCGTTCGAAAGGGACAAAACATTCGATAACAAAAATAGGTTTTAAATATGTCTATGAATAAGGCCGTAGCTATCTGTACTACCTTTTAGACATTTGTAATTGGGTTTAACCTTGTTTTGTATTACGATGAATGGCGAGACAAGCATTCGCCTGATATTAAGCGATAAGACGGCTCATGAACAGTAGCAAAATCAAACAACACTATGAATTACAAAGCAATGCTTGGCATTCCACTGTGCTCGCCATCCTGAGACATAGGTACGGTGTTAATTATACTTATGCCCAGTAGTTACTTTGACTACAATATCCTTCAAACCGAAACACAGCAGTGGATTTACTCTGCTGTTTGGTGGAGGAAATAGACATTGCGGTGGTAGGTACCTACCCAGATGGACTCCCACATATGAGAGATCTACCACTATTAAACGAATCGGCAATCCAATAATAATAGAAAATGACTAGTTTATAGTTAGTAATAAATTATTTAATAATAAACAATACATCTCAGTAAACATACCTGCGAAAAGATCCAAATTTATTTTAGCCTCTTCATCATCAACGTCTTTTATCTCCAAAGGGAAGTCGTTATTTACCTCACCCATTTTTTAACAAATTACAAATAAACAATTTATTTAAATGTATTTGGCAAAGGGATGAGGAAAATGCGCGCTCTGTGCGACGTAGCAAGTAGGTGTGTACGAAAAGCGAGGTATTGTAGTTACTGGCATTTATACTCCTTGTCAAAAGATAGTGGCAGTAAAATAATAATTTGACAAAACCGGCGGACAAAGTGGGAGGGGCTTCGAGAGCTCCTTAGGGCGGCCATACACGGGCAGCTTGATGCAGTAAGTATTGTGACGTTGTGAGAATGTCACCCGGAATACTTGCGGTCTATGGCTCAATAATCATATTGTCTCTGCCAATCAACGCCTCCATGGCGCTGATTGGTAGATTCATTCTTAACAGCAAAAACATGCGAACTGTCGTCGCACGCATAAATACGCGTGTAACGTCGCTCGCGTCCTCTTTCTTCTAATAAACTGCGTGCTACCACGCGTGTTCGTTGTACCCGCTGGGGTGAGTGTTACAATTGCTAACCGCTTAACCGCTTGCTTAGCAGCTTATTCTGCCGCCGGCTTGTGAACTACCACGAGTCGCTGGCGCGGAATGTAAACCTAGTTTGCATTCCGATTTCTTGGACGCTAATTCCAGGATTTTCTTCGTTTTTCTTCGTTTTCTTCTTCTTCTATCCTGCTTACGGCACGGAGTGCTGACTTCGTGCACTGGCTTCGCTCCGCACCGCTTCCTGCCCTTGCTGCGACCGCACCTGCACCGCGCCGCTGACCTGCTCACCACTACCGGCCACGTGGCAGCCAACTTTGCCGGCGAGCTGTCGTCGGGAACCCGCCACGTGCAGAAGACCCGGATCAGTGTCCACAGAAGGCCAGTGACTCTAGTTGCATACCACCAGCAACAGTGCCGAGTGTAATACGGTGAAGTGAATTATTAAAGCCTGAACCACGTAATTACCCTGAGTTATTATTTAACTACCTACTCCTATCTGCGGGCGGCCCATAAACCCGCCGCAGTATCGACTGTGACTTTTATGTGCAAACATATACGAAACTGCTCGAGTAGTTGTGATTGCTTGGGGCGGTTGGTAGAGCGCTGAAATTTAATCGTGTGGTTGAGCAGACGCCAGGCATACACGGACTGCTCGAGCTGTCGACTGCTGCCGTGCAGTTACCTCAGACGGCGCTCTTCATTCCGTGGCAAGCGCCTTCTGCCCACTGGCTTGTATAAAATTGAAATTGCGATTTATTGAGCAGTTATTACCGACTGCTCCAGCGATTGTTATCGACTGCTCCAGTCATTAATGGCAACTTCAAGATGTGAGTTTGACTGCTTGAGCAATCCGTGTATGGTCGGCCTTACATCCTTGAAATTCAACTCTTTCTTTCTTATTTATTGTACCGTAACCTTTTTATATCTTTATATCCAATAGGCACATTGTTTCTGAAACCATGTTTACTAAAAAAAGATCCCAATAGTTATGTCTTCTTTGTTTATTTTGGCCCTATTCATATATTTCACCGTTAATTTTCGTCCATAATTTTCGTTTATAACGTTGTTTTGTCGAAGTAATTCAAACGCAATTTATGAAGACTTAATTATTTATTGTCTAGTTCTTATAAAGGCCACATTGTATTAATATAAATAATTCAGAACATGGTATTAAAATGAAGTATTAAAATAGAGCAAATTATTCGAATCACTTTTTATCTCACTTTTTGTTTCTATTAATTATGATTTATTACAACTAGTGTTTTTCTAAATGTGGGAATCGCATGTCAGTGTCACGCAGATTGTCTGCTATCCAACGCTCTGCTTGTTCTGTCATCTCGTCGTCGAAGTAATCGCGCCAGCCACCAGCTTTACCTGTAATGATTACATTTTAAATATTATAAATATTTAATATATTTAATCTTTATCTTTAAATAAGGTTATAAGGGAAAACTCGGGGTGCAGATACTTTTTGAGTCCTGTCCACGTCAATAACATATTATTTCGCATACTGTTTTATATAATTTAAACTCAATGTGACTGCCGTCCTCTGTACTCCTATTCTCGTCTCATCCCGGTATATCTCGTCTCATTCTAACCAATGGCTTAAGGCATTTAATCCTGTCCTCTCCTGTCCCATCCCATCACTATGAGTTTAAAAATATCTGAATTCCTTGGTCATTCCATGGGAATACTATATTTTTCGGGATAAAAAGTAGCCTATTTGTGAAACCAAAGTGTCAGCTACCAAATTCAAGAGAAATTGGTAAAAACGTTTCTGGCGTTTTTGGCGTATACAAAGGCGCCGACAAACAGATAAACTTCTAACAATAATTATTTTGCTGTTCTATTACGTTAATACAGGTTTTCTTAAACTTCCATGTACAGACATCGACCAGTTACAAATTTATTATACACTAGCGGCCCGACCCGGCTTCGCCTGGTGCAAATACTTTTTGAATCCAGTCCACATCAGACACATATTATTTCGCTATCTAACTATTATATTTAAACTCAACGTGATAACTGCCTTTTTTCCGTCCTGTTACATCTCTTCCTGTGCCTGTCATCTGTCAATGCATGTCCATCGAATTCCATACCAAAAATAATAACCACACGAGGTGAGGCGTTACCGGTCGGATACCGGGTGGCTCTAATGAGTTCGTTAGAAGCTTATAATAGGTGTAGCTACTAGCTAGTTAAATTACCTTTTCTTATAAAACATTGTTCATCTGCTATGAGAATACCAAGTTCTTTCATGACGTCATAATTGACGGACTTGTTTTTCTTGAAGTTGTCAATACTGAGATGATCGCACAGCTTGGCAATTTCTTCCTCAGTGAATTCCTTGTTAAAGAATTTGGCGACGCGGCGTACGGCAGCTGGTAAGTCCTTGAATTGAAACATATAGTTTTTGGATTAAATTTATACTATATAGCTATTAGCTAATGGAATGTTGAACGAAGCAAAATCATTATTGACTCAGTCTTACTTTGGATAAATCCTCGTAAAACAGGAACAGCAGATTGGGGTGGTGTCTTTTCGCCCATGCCTCTTTTAGATGAGCAAAATAGGGTGTCCAATGATCTGAAAACATTAAATACATTATACAGGTAAAAGCCACAACGATCGAAATAACAGCAAGAGTGTAATACGATAGACTTTCAGTTTCTTAGTATATTAATCACAGAAATAATTTTAAATCTATATGAATAAATTGTAATTTGCTAAATATTTGTAAAGAAATCGGCGGAAGCTGAAGTCCCACGAAGATGATAATACCTATGTATCAAGCAGCAGTGATTGCTAGTATATTTTGTAAGGCATTTTTGTGTCTATTTTTTTTTTTTTTTCTAGCCTATACTGTCCCACTGCAGGGCAAAGGCCTCCCTATCCTTCTTCCACCCGTCTCTATCCAAAGCTTTCTTCCACCAGTTGGTATCGAAATGGTCCAAGTCATCTCTCCACCTTCTGCGCGGCCTACCACGAGGTCTTTTTAAGTTTTGTGGAGTCCATACGGTAGCAGTTCTAGCCCACAGTTCGTCTGACATACGACAGACGTGACCTGCCCAGTCCCACTTTAATTTGGCAGTTTGCTGTCCAACGTCCACGATTTTTGTTCTGGTGCGCAGATCTCTGTTTCTTATGCGGTCGCATAATTTTACACCCAGGATGCTGCGCTCCATAGCCCGCTGGCAAACCCCGAGTTCGGACTTTTGCACTTTAGTCAAAGACCAGGTCTGAGAGCCATATGTAAGGACGGGAAGAACGCACACGTCCATGAGTTTCCGTTTAAGAGCGAGCGGAAGATTGCTCTTAAGCAAGTTCTTCATAGACCAGTAGCTCTTCCAGGCGTTTGCGATACGTCTCTTGACTTCGGCTTCTTGCCGGTTCTGGAAGGATACTATTTGGCCTAGATATAGATACTCATCGACGTATGCAATCTCCACGTCCCCTATCTTGGTTTTTAGTTGTCTGGCGTTCGACATTACCTTCGTCTTTGACATATTCATGCTTAGTCCAACCTCGAGGCTTGCAGTGTGTAGTTCGTTGAGCATAGTTTCAAGCTCTGATGCAGAAGATGAGAAAAGGACAATGTCGTCAGCAAAACGTAGATTGGTTAATCTTTTTTCGCCCACAACAATGCCCTTCTCTTCCCAACTGGATGGTAAGTTATTAAAAACTTCTTGCAGCGCGGCTGTAAATAATTTCGGGGAAAGCGGGTCTCCTTGTTTCACCCCTCGTTTTATGGGAAAGGACGGTCCTATATTTTCTAGTTTGATAGCGGCTGTGCTGTTGGAATATATTTTTTGCAGAATATGGATGTAAGTTTGAGGTATATTTTGGTTTTGTAGGGTTTTAAAAATAACGGCATGATTCAAACTGTCGAAGGCTTTGGTGTAATCCACGAACGCGAGATACAGGGGAAGTTTGAATTCAGTGTATTTTTCAATTATCTGATTAACTGCTTGTAGGTGGTCAATAGTTGAAAGACCACGACGGAAACCCGCTTGTTCAGGTGGCTGATGTCTATCCAGTTGTCCTGAAATCCTGTTTTCGACTATTTTAACGAAGGCTTTATATATGTGGGATATCAAACTGATTGGGCGATAATTTCCAATTTCTGTTTTATCGCCTTTTTTGTGCAGTAAAATGATTTTGGAATGGCAAAAATTTTCAGGCAGAGCGCCAGTTTTTTTTTGTGTCTAATCATTTATAAATTGACATTTACCGTCAATCCAATTTCCAATCGCTAATTGACTCTAGCATTTATGCAATTATCGATAGCTAAGAAACCTTTAAATATGATGTGCTAGCTTCTGTCCGCAAACTTCGTCTACGTGATTAACTTTATTTGGAATTTCCTATCCCGTCTCGACCCCTTCCGTTATATTCCGCTCGTCCCGCTTCTTTCCCATTCAAGGCATGTAATACAGTCTCATCCCATTTCTTTCAATATAATAAAGTAACAAATAAATCGAAATTCCTTCCTCGTCTCACATCCATCGGTTACAAATTCATAATATTTATATGTATAGATAAAGTTATATGTTTCCAGGAATTGTCGCTATTATACCTACAATAGAGATAAATAACTTAAAAATATAAAACGTCATGTTCACGGGTGGTCATACTTGCTTTACAGTATTTTAAACACATACATACATAAAAAGATAAGAGAAAACTTACGTAAATCATTCTTAAAGTAATACCAATAAGTTTTGAAATCTCCGATGTATCCCTGCGTCCTCATGACTTTGTTTAGGTGATAGAAGGACACCACGACGTCTCTGGGGTCGCGGGCCACGTACACTACTTTTCCGGTGTCCAACAAATCTGGCGGTAGGAGAGACAGAGGCAAATGTGTTTTAACAAAACGGGGTGAAGGAGCAGCTTCTAGTTGATCTGTTCCGCGTTGGGTAACCTGTTCAAGGAGTTCTAACTTTTGTTCACTGCCGCTATTCTCTAATGTGAATCTTTCCATCATTACAGGGTGCACGAAAACTGAAAATCTGCAAAAGAAATATGGTGAGTCGTCTTTTATTTTTTCTTAATTCATTAAATTGTAAAACAAAATTAGCACGGGAAAATTTGTTGACAACCCAATTTTTTTTATTAAACATCATTTAATGATTTATAAATTGGTGAAAAGTTCATGTGTGCCGATGACATCATACGAAATGCCTATGAGTGCAGGTTTGTTTCGTTAATAAAATATACAGTGAAATGTCTTACTCTAAAAACGGGTATCTTTCCGTAAGCGGAACTGCGTACGCTTTTTCATAGTTCAAATCGTTTGCTACCATCCAAACTAGCTCTTGAGTCCACGTTGTACCTGTAAATGAATGGTATTTAAATATCTAACGTTTATGTCTCCTGATTCCTGTCCATTTGTAGGTCCTACATGATAGGTAATGTCACTGTCATTTGAAGACATTATTGTAACATTTTTAGGTTCTTTGTCAGCGACAGGACGTCCACTGCTGTACACAGTCCTCCTACAAATATTTTCAGTGACATCTATTATATTAGCGGCTTGCATCCAAAGTCTTCCTGCAACTTCTATTATGTTTTCTCTCCACCAACATTTACCGGATATCACAATATGACCATCTCATACATACATACATACATAAACTTACGCCTTTATCCCAGAAGGGGTAGGCAGAGGCGCCTCTAGGACACCCACATTTTGCCTTGTATGTTCCGTCCCACGATGTGATAGGGGGTAAGTCTATAGCCATACCGGCCACAAATTCCTGACTCCGGGCTGATAATGAATAGAAAAACCCAATATCACTTTGTCCGACCCGGGATTCGAACCCGAGATTTCAGCTTTGTAATCGTACCGTAGTAAAACTAAGACACCGAGGCAGTTGATGACCATCTCAAGTGCCATGATTTTCTAGCCAACCTTAAAGTATCCTGATTTTATTTCTTAATTTTGGAAATGCTGCATTCCGGCACATAACAACCTGCACTTAATAAAATATGCATACCTGAACGAGGATAGCTAGCCACAAAAACGTCGTCAGGTCTTAGCGGCATGTTGTAAATTCTACTTGCCTCCTGTCTGTATTTATTAGGCAAAAAGTATCCGCTAGGTCCAATGCGAACAAAGCCTGTATGTTCACCTGTGAACGAAATGTGTTAATCACTCAATATTTTAGGATAATGTTTCACTTTTACCACTTCACTTGTTTACCGTTTGGCACAGAGATTGATGTCGAATGAAATGCAATTATTTGTAAACATATTTGTCCTGAGATTTAAATGTTCTATGTATAAAACTATAAGACACGTTTTTCTGCAAGATATTGGTATTTAACAATATTACAAGTACAAGCAAGTAAATGGGGTGAGAGTTTGGAATACAACACTCAGACGGTGCTTTAGTGGTAAAACAGATAATTAAAAATAATTAATTCCTTGAAAATTATGTTTAATCAAGTAAACACTGCCATAAAACAATAAATATTTTAGCTGGTTCATATTTCGAAAATCTGAAAATGTCTTGTCTTAGACGTTTGGCTTTGAAAAGCAGTTAATATTTCCGACATAAGATATTTGTTGAAGTCACGTAAGTCATAGTTTAGTTCAATTTAATATTTTTTTATTACGTATCCATTCTGTTAACCAATTAAATTTGACCTTAATAGTAATAGCCTCTGCAGAAGTTCGAGAAAACTAATTTCCTGGTTTAGAAAAACCTTGTTCTGATTTCCGCCGAAAAAAGGAGACGTAGTTACATTCTCTGGCTACAGAGAATTGCGGTTGTGCCAGACAAGGTCGTAATTAATATAAGAGAGATAGAATAGAGGCCAAAGGTTACTGAGGACTACAAATTAACCTTACCGAAATGGTATTACCAAATTAACCTTACCGAATTACCGAATGGTAAATAACCTTACCGAAAGCCTGCAACACATTTTGCACCATTTTCGAATAAAATATTGGAAGGAAGTTTGCGCAGTTATTGTACAATTATATCGTACTTGTGTGGCGGCCATTAGATCTATATAGTTTTCGCGAAGGACCATATTTTATATCAATCTTTATTAAATTGATTTTGCAACTACCTAAAGCCTTGCTTGTTAACATTTTAGAATTCAATCGGTTCATGTCCTAAATTGTGGCCTAAAGCAGTATTTAAATTAAGCAAAACTCACAACTACATTGAAGTCAGTCAATTTAGGTCCATTCTAACTGGTTTATTTTGGTGTAAATGTATAAGCTCGATTAGACTCGATTAGAATGTAAAGACTCGATTTAGGTCTTATTTTAAAATCGTCAAATAACTGTTATCGGAAGGATATCTTTGATATCTTGACGAATCCTCCATAGGATTTAATATGTACTAGCTTCTGCCCGAAATCTTCGCCTGCATGATTTACTTTATCTGTAATTAGCTTTATTTGGAAATTCCCACCCCGTCCCTTTATATCCCGCCTGTGCCGTTTCATTCTCACTCAAGGGATGTAATTCAGTCTCATCCCATCCCTTTGAGTATAAAAAAGAAACAAAAATATCGGAATTCCTTCCTCAACCCACTGGAAGACTATATTTCTCGGGACAAATAGTAACCTAAGTGTTAATCCAGGGTGTCAGCTACCTGCATACCATATTTAATCGAAATCCTTTAAGCCGTTTGCCCTGCAGTGGGACATATATGGGCTGATTTAGTACAGTACAACGTTATTTTTTGAAAGTCTCCGTGGCGCAGTTGGTTAGACGCCACCTGTGAAACTAGAGGCCGCGGTTTTGATCCCCGCACCGAAACAAATACTTGTGTGATCCACAGGTATTTCTTTCGGGTCAGGGGGTTTGCGAGACCGTAAAGTCTCACGTAGTTTCTGACAACGACACAAGACTCGATCTTAGTGTGGGGCAGGACTATGTATGTGACTGGGTGTATTTATTTTGAATAGAATTTCTCTGGACAAAAATCGTGGAGTTGGGCAGCAAACTGCCAAATTAAAGTGGGACTGGGCAGGTCAAGTCTATCGTATGTCAGACGAGCTGTGGGCTAGAACTGCTACCGCATGGACTCCACAAAACTTAAAAAGACCTCATGGTTGGCCGCGCAGAAGGTGGAGAGATGACTTGGACCATTTTGATATCAACTGGTGGAAGAAAGCTTTGGATAGAGACGAGTGGAACAAGGATAGGCAGGCCTATGCCCTGCAGTCGGACAGTATAGGCTAGAAAAAAAAAAGAATTTATCTGAAATATTAAAAACCAGTCTTTAATCTTGTAATATAGTGATATAATATTGTGGTTAGCTGTATAGTTGATAATGATTTGTTATTATTGATGAGTATATCGCTGAGCGCTGGCCCAGTTCATTATCAATTTTAATGTCAATAACCGAGAACAGTATGCGACATACCACTCGGCTAATAAGGTGAACCGCAGGCCAACGGAGCAAGCTATTGTTGAACAACCTAATTATTAAGTTGCTTGTGTAGTCTTTTAACTCCACCCATTACATTATGCATGCATAGCATTAAACACCCGGTTGAGGAGCTCACTCAAAATACCGCGGATAATTTTATTACATTTATAACTAATATCATAATTTACATAATGTCTGCTCAAAATAGATCTTATTACGATGTTTCTATAATTTAGTGTTTTTGGTTACAGCATCGAACTCTCTAGATTACTAAATTATTGTTTGGTATTTATTAATAAAGTTTGTTAAATTAATTATCTCGTTAAATCGTGTTTGATGAGAATATGTATAATTGTTGCTACATAGTACATACTATATTTATGTATTACATATTTGTAACTTAGATGACTGCGTACTCGGAGTAAACAATAACCACGCATTACTCACTAATGGCTTTATTATTATGATAACTAATGTTATAATAATTATTAGTAAACACTCCGCGAGAGTGCATACTCAGATCTCTCTCTGCAGTCGGTCCCTCATGACTGCTCATGACTGGGGATTGTGGTCATCGTTAGATGTACCCCATACTAAGATAAAGAAATACAGAGTATATCAAGACCGTGACCGAAAACGTAGCCTGATGGTATTATTAGTGACCTCAGACACAATGCAACTAAAAAAATCGTAAAAAATATATTTTTGTTTTGTTTTTTTTTTACTGATTGTCTGATCTGATAGCTTTCCGCAATAATAATGTACAGCTTTTTATTTTTAAAAACACAATGCTTTTAATTACCTACTATATTCGCAAAAACTAGGTATTTACCACCCAAACACGATAATATTAAAAAAATTGCAGGAATAAATCGGTCGCTATTTTGTGAAATGTTTAGTTGTTTTCTGTCTATATCCACTAAAAGTTCCATCTGGCTTCGTTTTCGGTCGCAGTCTTGATATACCCGGTATAATACAAAATACTTGCACGGGGCTCAATGTGAATTGGGAACATTAAAGTGAGATTTTATGCGCTGTACACAGCATTGTTTATATTCATACAACGTTACCACGCTTTCGAGTCAGTTTCAAATTGTTGGTAATAAACATCATGACTAATTGGCAAGGCGAAAGGCCTTTCACATCAAATATGTAAAAGTTTATTTATAATTACGAAAACCAACTTTCCCGAGTATAGAAGATTATTATATCCGCAAACTAGCAAATTTTGCGGAACATGTTGATGCGGCAATGGCCAATCATTTTTATAAACATGTTTTTAATCGGCTCTTTCCTCAGGTCACTGAAATTATTTTATTTCAAATTGTTGGTAATAAACATCATGACTAATTGGCAAGGCGAAAGGCCTTTCACATCAAATATGTAAAAGTTTATTTATAATTACGAAAACCAACTTTCCCGAGTATAGAAGATTATTATATCCGCAAACTAGCAAATTTTGCGGAACATGTTGATGCGGCAATGGCCAATCATTTTTATAAACATGTTTTTAATCGGCTCTTTCCTCAGGTCACTGAAATTATTTTATGCAAGGAATAAAAAAATGTTTCCTGCAAGGGTTTATCCTTGTTATTAAAGACGATTAGAAACTTGTTTACTTGCGAATAATTAAACATACCATACCTGTGAACAGCTTCATCATTTTTCTAGCCAACTCCGGATCCACGTCTGTGATTTCTAAAGGGAAGTTGTTGTTCCTGCTATCCATTTTTCACTAAAACACAAACACAAATGATTTAAAAACCTCTGGTTATGGTGTAAGTGAAAGCGCGCGCGCTCTGGGCGACGTTGCAAACCGGTGTGCGAGTAACAAACTCTTTATAGTGGTCGGAGGCATGAAGCCGCTGCAGCCTAGTTAGGGTCAGCAAAACAATTCATTTATTTCTTTCATTCATTCATTCAGGTTTCATTTATTTCTTAGTGTACCTAATTGTGGCTATATAATAATATTTATTTAAGACCAAATGGACATAAATACATGGAAAACTGAAGAATACAAAGAGCTTACATCAAATGTATGTTAAAATTACAAAAAAATATTTTGTCAGTGATCTCCACCCAAGCTAGCTAGGTTCGAGGCCTGAATTGTGAAGATTGATTTCAATTGAGAATAAGTTAAAATATAGTATATTAGCGCATTGTATGTCAGTGCACTATAATATTATTATCCGATTATTGTAACTTTAAAAGAATAATGACATACAAGGTATATCAAGACCGCGACCGAAAACGAAGCCAGGTGATAGTATTAGTGGCTTCGGACACAATGCAAGTTTTTTTTAAATTTTTCTTGTCGTCGTATTTGGGTGATATATACATAGTTTTCCTAAAATAATGATGTACACCTCTTTATTTTTAAACACGCAACGGTACGTAAGGGTTTAAATTAGTGTTTTCGCAAAAACTAGGTATTTACCACCCAAACACGACGATTTTTAAAAAAATCTAAAAATATATCTGTCACTGTTTTGGCGAAATTTTTATTTGCATCGTGTTTGTAAATGTAATTGTAAAATCATATCAAAGATTTGTGTAGATCATGAATTTAAGAATGGATACAGATAATGTTAATGGTTTCTTAGATTTACGCGAATATGACACATCGAAATGAACAGACCCGCACCGTAGCCACGAAAGCTGTAAAGCTATATCGTCGTCGTCATATTTTAGCTTGGATAAAATATGCATTTGCAAGGCGAAAGTAAGTGTAGGAACGATATCCTTCTCCATATAAGTCCCACTGCAGCGCACGGGCCTCCTCTACAATCAAGAATACGATTGAGAGGGTTTGTCCATATAGTCCATCACGCTGGCCCAGCGCGGGTTGACGGACTTTACATACCATAGATTTTTTGGCAAATTGCTATGCTATGGTATGAGTATTTCCACCCGATGTTTTCCTTCACTGATATATTGTGTGGTGGTTGCCTATCAATACAGACATAACTATGAAAAGTCTGAGGTGTGTGCCTTCGGGTTTGAACCAGCGACCACCGTAAACATATTGGTAACCGTTACGCACTTTTTGTATTCGAATTTTTAGAATTTCGAAAGTCGAAAAAATAATTTAAGATTTCATCCATCCATCAGCCAAAGGACGTCCACTGCTGAACATAGGCCTCTCCCAATGATTTCCACAGTGACCTGTTGGAGGCAGCCTGCATCCAGCGACGTCCCGCCACCTTTACCAGGTCGTCTGACCATCTTGTGGGTGGACGTCCTATATAAGATTTACAAGGTATCAAATGCGTGATGACCACTGCAATATGAACATTGATGATTGAACACTTACGTCGGTAAAACGCATTATTACCGTTTAATTATGTTGCTGTCCGTATTAACAGTGAACATTAAATAATTACCATCGCAAACCACGCAGTTCATTTAATTATATTCATATTTATCCATTTTATGGCCAATACTTTGTAAGTAAATAGGAACTAGTCTGTAATGTGTCCTTAATTTACATCACATTATGTTATAAGCACATATCATTTAGTTACCAGTATTTGAGTATGATCGTTCTTTTTTATTATTTTGCATACTAAAACTAATAATTTTAAAATAAAATATTAAAGTATCTTGTATTATGTAGCAAAAAATAGTATTTAAAAAAAGAGTGGGAACGTAGTGCGGACATCTTACCGTCTCTTTCACACGCGCACACTATCATGCATAGCAAGACTAGTGACGTCACTAGTTTTGTTTTGCATCCATTTTCTTTTAGTTCTACTGCAATATTCGAAAAGCTTCTAATTTGTTTAATTACTAATGGATTTAAAAATATATTTGGTTATTAGATTTTGAATATGGATACCTTTTAATAAATACAATAAAAATTGGAATCAAATACTCTATTCTATGATTATAAGAACTGAACTAAATAAATAGTACCCAACACTTAAAAATAAATTAAATATAACTTACCACAACTTATTCAAGATAAAATAATTAATTCTCTATTGTTTTCGCTCGATGGAAACGTCCGTTGTGTTTACACAATGGATTGCACAACACAATTATTAGGAGTTTGAGTGCATTTATAAACAGAATTAGTGGCGTTGTTTATAACTTGGGGTATTTTACCATCAAGGTTACTCCAGTTATTTCCTTATTTTAATTCTTTAGTAAAATGTTGAAGCTGGCAACGCATTGTTCTCAATAAAACGCAATACCAAATAATGCAATATTGTCGATTAGTCACGAAATATTAGAAATTATAAAACGTTTGTTGCTATTCTCATATTTTTTATACGGGCATCAGAAAGTTTTTTTATTGCAATGAATGGCGAGACGAGCGTGCAATTCGCCTGATAGTAAGCGTTACGACCGCTCATGGACAGTAGCAAAATCAAACAACAACATAAATTACAGAGCAATGCTTGGCATTCCATTGCGCTCGCTATCCTGAGACATAAGATGCCGTCTCATCATGTCCAGTAGTTATTCTGGCTATAATGTCCTTCAAACCGGAACACAACAGCGCATTTACACTGCTGTTTGGCGGGGGAAATAGACATTGCGATGATACCTATCCAGGCGGTCTCTCATATGTGATAGACATCACTACCACCAGAAAGTGACTATAAAACATCAGGTGATAGTTTTCTCTCGTCGGTCGACAAATGTATGTCGGATGTACACAGGCTGAACCTGAAACGCGTCATACTGTCGTAGAACAGGATGATGAGTTTTCCATAGTGTACGGTGGAAGCTATCGGCATAGCTTATGTCGGCACAAATATGAAGATCCTACCATCAGTAGTCTTCAGCAAACCCACTCCTCTAACAACTTTCACAAAATTTAAAAGTCCGCCAACCCGCATTAGGCCAGCGTGGTAGACTATATGGTCTAACCCCTCTCAATCGTAATTTCGATTGTAGAGGAGGCCCGTGCCCTGCAGTGGGACGTATATGGCCTGATACAGAAAATGCAATAGTTATTTTAATTCGGTTTGGGCATACCATTAGTAAAGAAGCGTCGATGAATGCATGTTTCTCCCGGTTTAAGTGAGCTTTTAAGAGATTAAAGCCAAGTGTTTTTAAATTCTCCTATTATAATATTTTAATTTCTGTCTGATTAATGAATGACATAGCAATTAAGATATACTGGCAAGGCCTAACTGTACTCGAACTCTACATTTTGATCACGAATGTATTGAGCGTTTTAAGAAGTCGATGTTACATTAAACAATAAAAGAGTAAATGACTTTAAAACCGATTTATTTCACAATAAGTTTATAAAAATGTCTGTGCGCCGCGACGACCGCAAAAAGGAGTTTAGCTCATATTGAAATCAGCAATTCCTGTCAACATTAACTAGCAATGTCACACAAAAATCGAATACCTTATATTGCCAATATTTATTTTAGTTTCAATAATACCATTCGGTTGTAGGTTCATATCGTATTTTATGCATATTGTCTCTAATATTTTATACATACATACCTAAACTCACGCCTTTTCCCCAGAATGGGTAGGCAGAAGTACCACGATTTGTTAGAGGGCGAGCCTATCGCCATGTCGAAAACTAATTCCTGACTAGGCTGATACTGAATAGAAAAATCCAATAACACTTTGCCCCACACGGGATTCGAACCCGAGACAACCGCACCACTGAGATCTGAGGCAGTCGTTAATTAAGCCATTTATTTTATTAGTCGCCCGGGTGCAGATATTTTTTGAGTTTTCGAATAGTAATTTTGAATCATTTAAATTGTTCGAACAAAAGGTGCCTCAGATATCGACTTTCACAACAATTAGGTAGACAAATAACTAAAAAGCTTAAAATAGACGTCGGCAATGTTATTTCTGACCTCCATTATAAACAATGACAATATTAGTAGTAATGACTCAAATTAGGAATTTTTGCGCTCAATATTTTATCCCTCAATAATGTTGTTTTTCCAAAATTTATTTTTCTTCGTAATTTTTTAATTAAATTATTTTTTGTTTGTATTAAAGAATTGAAATAGGTATAAATATTCATAGAAATAACTTCAATGGTTCATATAACATTTCAATATTGAATCCCTTTAGGGCTAATTTTAAGAAAACAAAGTATGCCAATTTTTATGTTTTTAATTGAGTACTTAACTAAAGTGCCAAGTTTGACATCTGTAACTTCAACGGTTTAGATTTTCGAAATAATATTTCATCCCTCAATCCACTTCTTCAAGCCTTCAATTCCCAAAAAACGTATCCTATGTCCTTTTCCGAGTTCGAATCTATCACTGTATCAAAGAACATCGGCCATAATGGACCATGAACGCGACCAGTTATGAATGGTACATCAGAAAATAGTATAATTTATTAGAATGAAAATTCATATTTCCATTTATTTTTAAATACCGGGAAAGAAAAGAAAAACTTAAAGTATTTTTAATAATATTGAACGCATTTGAGCGCGTTCCATCAGTCATACTTTGTTTTAAAATAAGGTTTTAACTGCAGCGTTGAAGGTAGTGCTGAATTAAAAATAAAGTGTAGGTATTCTCTATGACACACGTGACTTTTCTGCGGGCTGTCAAGATTCTGCTTTCTTGTGATTTCCGATTTGGGACTACTGTTAATTCTCTGTATATTATTATATTTGTGACTTTGCTTTGATTACGGACTCCGATAGACCCTTGCATTTCTGACGACCTTGTACGATTGAACATTGGATAACGATAACGCTTTGTAATTTCGTTTAAAGTGCGAAGTATCACCATATTTTTAACATGAACCCGGAGCAACAGTCTATGCCTCAACAAATATTTGCATAGTCTTCAATGTAATATCCGTCTTAATACACTCCGCCACTTCGTTGTCCTGGAACTTGACACCAGAGTCATTTCTGTAATCAGTGAGTGGATCTCCATTAATCGTAAGTTTTTTATAATAATTATCCCTGAATCCACAAGGTATCCAATTTACTATTTAATCAATGTGGCTTGGGATTCTGGAATAATAAACAAAAGACCCAATCCGTATACATTGTTTGGAGCCTAATATTGACGGTTGGTCATTTTGTATATTTTTTTTAGATCATGGATGATGATTACATTTGTCAGGTTTGTTGGGAGATGGCAATTCAAGAAGCTAATAATGCATTCGTCTTTGACAAAAATGTTGAGCAACAAGCAGCTGGTTCATCCCACCAGGAAACCCTTGCATGAGCACGATATCAAAGTAATGTTGCTGTCCCTGCAGATTTCTTAGATTCTATAAATGATAAGACAAGATGAGGAGTAAATACATTTAACATATTTTCTTGTTTTATTTTAGTGTCAACTGCTTGGTATATTCTTATTCTAGCATATAGGGAGAATTTTTTAAGGTGTGTATGGAACACCAAATTCGAAAATATGAAGAATAGCGAAAAATACTTATAGGAGTATCGGGCCCCATTTTGATGAAAAATAAAATTGAATATTTGCGTTTATGAAAATCAATATTCTAGCGAAAATTATATAAAAAAATCACATTATGTATTATTACACAATTCGCTTAAGCTGCTAGCCGTTAGGAAGGAACAAATCCTGCGAAGTAATGACTTACGGCGAACTAATGGAAAGAGGTCATTTTTAGCAAATTACTACATTTTTTCTTATTATCTTAAGGTAACAGATATGGTGTACACCATATTCAAAGATTAATTAGTTTTATGACAAGGGAAATTATAGAGCTTAGTAATAACTAAGCGAGCATTATGATTTAGTACAATTTTCTTCCCAGTTACTTACATACATACATACATAAACTCACGCCTTTATCCCCGAAGGGGTAGGCAGAGGCGCCACCAGGACACCCACATTTCGCCTTGTATGTTCCGTCCCATGATGTGATAGGGGGCGAGCCTATCGCCATATCGGGCACAAATTCCTGACTCCGGGCTGATAATGAATAGAAAAATCCAATAACACTTTGCCCGACCCGGGACTCGAACCCGAGACCTCAGCTTTGTAGCCGTACCGTAATACAACTACGCCACCGAGGCAGTCCCAGTTACTTGGTAACCGTAATACCACCATCTATCTATATCAGCCCATATACGTCCCACTGCAGGGCACGGGCCTACTCTACAATCGAGAGAATCGATTGAGAGTGGTTAGGCCATACAGTCCACCACGCTGGCCTAGTGCGGGTTGGCGGACTTACATACCGTAGAAATTCTTTAAAATCGCTACGGCATGCAGGTTTCCTCACGATGTTTTCCTTCACCGTTAAAGTGCGTGGTGATTGACTATCAATACACACATAACTCCGAAAAGTCACATTAAGTATATTTGACAATGACATTATAAAGTGCTTTAATTTATTAGTTCGAACCTAACCTTTTTTAGGTTAGGTTAGGTTAGGTTACAAATTATGAAATAATCTAAAATCTCCGGCTTGACAAGAATATTTTTCCAACTGCGCATCATTCCTCAAGCACTAAAGAACAAAATAAACTATATCTCAGCTGTGTACAATAATTTTTTTTGTCAGGTCCCAGCATGTATGGGACGTGACCGATGTTCTTTCATTAAAATCGGTTCTGTGGTTTGGGCGTGAAAAGGTAGCAGACAGACAGAGTTACTTTCGCATTTATAATATTGGTATAATATTAGGATTATTATAATGTATGTGACTGTTGGGTGTATTTATTTAATTATTTAAATTACTCGGGTAGTATTTATTTCCATTAGCAAGTCGCTTATTGTGACTGACAAGACTGCCTCGGTGGGGTACTTGTATTACGGTACGGTTACAAAGCTCAGGTCTCGGGTTCGAGTCCCGGGTCGGACAAAGTGATATTGGATGTTTCTATTCATTATCAGCCCGGAGTCAGGAATTTTGGCCCGATATGGCGATAGGTTCGCCCCCTATCACATCGTGGGACGGAACATACAAGGCGAAATGTGGGTGTCTTGGTGGCGCCTCTGCCTACCCCTTCGGGGATAAAGGCGTGAGTTTATGTATGTATGTAAGTCGCTTATTAAGTATAGACCTATCTACATATGTGCTATGAATCGTTAGGCAACTGAAAAATCAACGCTTAGCGATTGCAAGTCGCTGGTATTTTTTTTTATAAATTTAAATGATAAAATTGCGTCAAGCTTGCATAGTTAACTGTGGGAGTTTTATAATACCTTCAATAACTACAATACCTTATACCTTGACCCTCCCAGTTCTAAGACTCTCACTAGTTTAATTATGTTACTACTACCTTGTGTAACATGATATTAAATATTTATAACCGCAATCACTATAAGTGATTGAAACTTCCATTCATCAGGCCTCAATGCGTTTAACAATTGCCTTTATAAGAAAAGCTGTTAAGCCTCCCTTCCCATAACATAAGGATAAGGATATGGTAGATGACAAAATTACAAGTATCTATATAATAGTAACTAAATCTCATTTTTGCCACAGAACCTCAATATACATATAAAAATTGGGCTATTAATATGCTTTTTTATACGCTTTTTATTAGCTTTAGGCGTATGTATGTTAGTATGTAACGGAATCTTTGAACATGATTTTGACCCCCTTCAAAACGTCGGATTACCTCGAAATTTGGCATTCTTATTAAGGACCGATGACAAATTAATATATTTAACTAAAAAATGAAAAATAAATAATAGTTTTAAAAAACTAAAAAATACTCTTTTATAGAAAATCCAACTAAAAATTGAAAATAAATTTTAATAAATTTGAATTAAAAATAGTGTAAGAACAAATAATTTTATTGGAAAAAAAGCGTGGGGTGCATGGTATCATTAGTTCTAAATATTTAATGAACAGTTATGACTAGAAGGGTTATTTTGATAATATCCTGAAAAGCACCCCACGCTTTTTTTACAATAAAATATTTTTTTTCTTACACTATTATTAATTCAAATTTATTAAAATGTATTTTAAATTTTTAGTTGGATTTTCTATAAAAGCGTATTTTTTTTTGTTTTTTAAACTATTATTTATTTGTATGTAGAAGGCGTAAAAAAAGTCGAACCAAATATAAAAATATTTTATTTTAAAGAGTAATTATACTTCTTTTTCTGTCAGGCAATGTGTTTTTAAACACATGCAAAGGTTTGTTTGTTATTAATAAAATAATAATTGTTTAACTTCAAAATAAAAAAAAATCCGATAAGGGAGATCGGAAAATGTAAAATCATTCGATTGTAAACTCTTATCTGTACACTGTGTAATCATTACTTGGTAATAATATAAACAGTATCCGGTGGTAAAATTGTATGAAAATGATAAACTTACTTGTTTATTAAATAACGATAGCAAATTGAATTTCAAGTGCATTTTATATTGTTCCCATGAGGTTTCTCGAGTCGAAACCGTTACTGTTTTGGAATTATATAAACATGCAATATATTTAGTAATAATATTCTATGACCTAAAAACTTAAATTAATACAAAAAAAAACATTAATAATGGTAGTTTAAATATTTTTTTTATATTTGAATATCTTTCATGCTGGGGAATCGCAAGTCAGTGCCTCGCAGGTTGTCGACAATCCAGCGCTCCGCTTCTGCATTCATTTCATCGTCAAAGTAATTTCGCCAACCACCACATTTTCCTAATAATAGGTAATAAAAACATTATTTGTTAAGCTGAAAATATTTCTTTACCAGAAAAGAATAATGATTAATACGGTCTCATAATATAGGTGTAGGTATCTACTATCTAGGCATGTATATTATACTTGGCCTCGGTATATTGTGCAATCAAATGGAAAAAGACAAACGCCGTAAATAATACATAATTGGTTCTGTATTATCTACTTTTAGTGTTGGATGATTTTCAAGATAAAAAATAATCTAAATTATCATGTATGCTGATAGCTCTGACGTTACACTTTTTGAAGACGTGCGTTTTTTGCACTAAAAGTGCTCTGCGTTACTACTTACATTGCGCCCATTGCGTATTGGCGGTTCTATGCGCGATTTATTTAGAATGCCAGTATACATTTTTTTGTTTTCGCGGGGAAAAACGATTTATGGTTATCGCTGCCTGGGGGGAAGGTGGAGCTGTTATGTTGGTTTCACCGGTATTACGACTCAACGATTGAGCCACACGGAAAAGATGTTACCGACCGTTGAGCCGAGTCCCTACCAAATTCCTACACTGCCATACCAACCAAAAACCCCGCTGTTGTCCTCTTCTGCGCATTGGAGTGACTCCGAGATCCAAACGGAAAACAAAATCTGTCCGTCAAATAGCGACTTTACGTAACATTATTAATGTATGAAAGAAACAATACCTCTCAATGACTTTGTCATGCCTAATAATATTATTATTTATAAATGCGACCACTCTCAGTAACTTTCGTGCATATACTGGATGAAGCAATGACGACTCTATTATGTTATAGCGCGGAAAGTGTAACGTGGAAAACGCGTCTCCTGGGCACGCTCGACTGGGGAATGTAATAATCGTGTCGAAGGTGGTCGAACGCATCGTGGCCATCATCGGCGATAATGTGTACGCGCCAAGGTGTTATTCATCAACATTTTCTTCCGCTTTTATCTCCTATTTTGAGAGCCTAGCAACGCATCTAAGATCCACGTGTTGCAGATATTAAGTGGTGGTAATCACTCATAAAATCAATTATTTATTTACTAACCTTTCCTAATGAATTTTTCTTCTGAATGCATGAAACCAAAGTCTCTCATCTCTTCGAAGTTAACGGCTTTGTTCTTTTGGAAGTTTTCGATGGCCATATGCTCGCCCAGGCCAGCTATTTGTTCTTCTGTCGGATCCTTGCCGAGGAACTTTGCTATTTTACGAATACTTGCTGGAAGGTCCTGCGAATATTATGTTTGTTAATAATTCACTTTATGGTACATAATAAAAACAAGTTAGGGTATTGTTTCACCTTTCTCAGATCCTCATAGAACAAGAATAGCATATTAGGATGATTTCTTTGCGACCAAGCCTCCTTGACATGATCGAAGTAAGGCGTCAATATAGCTGAAAATAAAGCATTTTTCTGGTCAATTACAGCATTTTGTAAATACAACGAAGTTTTTGAAAGAAAAGGTTCTTGGACTCTATCCGAGTAAATATGAATACTTACATAAATTACTTTTAAACAAGTTCCAGAAACTTTTGAAATCTAAACTGTTTTCCACCTGTTTGAACAATTTTGCATGATGATATGAGGACACAGCGACATCTCTCGGGTCCCGAGCTACATACACACTTTTTGCTGTATCCAGAGTCTTGGGCGGTAACAAGGATAATGGTAGATGCGTTTTGATGAAGCGAGGGTCGGGAGTCGTAGCTAGAATTTCAACAGCACTCTTCTCTAAATCTTTGGGCACCGGTTTTGATTCTGTGTCTTTAATTTGTATTTGCATTTTTTCTATGAATATATTTGTTATCATTACCCACCTGAAATGCATATTATGAAAACTTGTATTATATTGGTGCTAAATGCAAAGAATTAAATGCATTTTATTCCAATTCGTTATATTTAAAAACTTGAAATTAAGCTTTTTTTAATTGAAAAGTAAGTATACGTAGATACAAAAAAGTTGTATTATTAAAGGTTTTCAAATGTAATGGATGAGTATTAAATAAAAGGCAAGCATAAGTCATAACTTACTCTAAGAATGGGTATCTGTCCGCGAGTCGCGTTGATTTCGCAGTTTCATAATCAAAGTCCTTCGCTAACAGCCATACTATCTCCTGTGTCATTGTAGTACCTGAACATCACAACAACATCAATTATATTTCTAAACTCCCATATCGGTGTGGAAACACAACTGTACGTGTTTTAACATAGATAAATATCAACAATGTTGACTAGTACGTCTCTCATACGTGGGAGAGCGCCTGGATAGGTAACGCCGCAAAGTCGCCCGCCAAACCGCAATGCAAATGCTCTGTCCCGTTCTGGTTTAAAGGATATTGTAGGCACAGTAACTACTGGACATGAGACTTCAAATCTTGTCTCGAGAGGCGACCGCAGTGGAATGCCAATGCTTTGTAATTCATGGTGTTGTTTGGTTTTGGTACAATCCATGGGCGATCGTATCGCTTGCCATCAGGTGAATGGCATGCTTGTCGCGCCATTCATCGCAATAATAAAAAAATAAAACTAAAGACCTCCCCCCTCTGCCTTGAAAGCTGGATCCGTCCTTGACCAGGACACCCACATTTCGCCATGTATATTCCGTCCCACGATGTGATAGGGGATAATGGATGGTAAGCGAAGCGACCGCTCATGGACAGTAGCAAAATCAAACATCACCATGAATTACAAAGCAATGTTTGGCAGCTATTGCGCTCGCCATCAAACTGAGAAATCAAATGTTAAGCCTCAATATGTCCAGTAGTTACTCTAGCTACGACGTCCTTAAAACCGGAACACAATACACACAACAACACAAAAATAAGTACAAATAAAAATGAAATAGTGATACCTGATCTTTGATACGACATGACAAAAATATCCGTTGGCCGCAGTGGCATGTTGTAGATGCTGGCTGCATGGTGCACGTAGTCCCTCGGCACAAAATAGCCTTTCGGTCCGACGCGGATAAATTCTTCAGGCACCCCTGTAAAGATTTTAAAATGTTAGATTGTTGATTGTTCAACAACGCAGAGAAAATAATAAAATTAAAAAAAATATAAATTTAAAATACAGTTTAAAATCATACCGCCAAAATTTTTAACAAGTTCTTCACCATCTTTTGAATCAACATCTTGAAATTCGTACGGGAACTCCATAATTAAAAAATGTAAAAAATACTAGATATCGCCACCCGCGACACAAACAAGCACTTCTAATTAACTGATACTGCAACTGTAGTTATAGATTATGGTACATAGGGAGGTGAGTCATGAGGGAACTTTTATCTAAAAAATAATAATATTACATTACAATGATAAATTTGCTTAATCTATTTATCTATAACGATTTATTTGTACACACACACGGTGGTCAATTGCCAGAAAAAAAAACATGAATATTTAAATCCGATACTATTATTGCATATTTTTCCATAGCTCACCTATATATACGGCACAGAAATATATCAAGATTTCTGTGGTCACAGGACTCGCAGAGATGTAGCACCACTAATACCTGGCTATTTTTGTTCTTCAATATTATGTACTAACATTCAAAGGATATGTATTATGCATGAATAAAAATTTTAAGGCACAATTTTTTTTTGCATCGCTTTAACCGCTGCATTGAATTGAAGATTCAGTGATGTCGTTTGTTTTCGCTTGCACGATGAACGAAAACGAAATTGTTGTTTCAATTAAACACTATTTTTATAGTTAAACTAGCTTTTGCCCGCAACTTCGTCTGCGTACTTTGACCCACACTATGTAGCATTGCGACCACTGATATCCATAATTTAATATTTACATTGACGTTTTGCAATGTTAAATAGGTAAGCTTACATACCAAATTAAATCAAAACAAGTCTATTTTTCAAGAAATATAATCCAATTCCTCAAAAAAAATCGTTTAATGTTGTTACTGGTTTATCGTCTAGTTCTGGGACATCCTATACAATGGTTTGCAATAAAGATATTGGGTATTGAAATTTATTTTTGATGATAAAATTTTAAGACCAAGAACAAATCGTTCTTTATAAAATGCATCATAGGTTAAACAAAACTTTAAAACCATTGTATTGCTATAGATCAGACTATCTTGGTGAATAACTTATTACTTTTCGAAATAAAATAATTTTAATATCCCTGGACTCAATGACCCATTTGGACGTACAATATTGTCACTGTCGGCAACATGGACGTATTATACAAACAGTACGTCTATGGCTGGCGTACGTCCATCATCGGCAATTACTTTTTAACAACCTTTGGATGGACAGAAGCAATTTGAAGTAGAGGGTAACCAAGACGACGGATAAAGGCGTAAGAATTAAGTTCTACAATTTAATAAACCATCTATGTCCTAGTGAACATCGGCATAATCTCAAGAAATAAAACCATCTTAAATTTATGGTATTCAAATTATGTATTAAACTTAATAGCTAGATATGGGTTAATTAAAAAATTAAAATAACTAAAATAAATATGATATTAAACTAAATAATATTCAGTGTGCCAAAAACTCACACACAATTAATGTATTTGCATACAATATTATATATGTTTTATTTGGACTTATATTCAACTCAGCAATGATAAGTAAAAATATTTTTAAATTTGAATATCATTCATGCTGGGGAATCGTAAGTCAGAGTCTTCATTGTATCGTTTGATGGTACGATAAACGAATCTTTTGGTTGTATTCAAATTTTTCAGTATGTCAAAAATTTTAATTGGCGCGTAACCGCAACGATACAACGCAATAACTGCAACACGGTCTCTTTAAGCGTCCACTCCATATTTAAAAATGAGTAAAATTCTAAAAGGTATACATTTTTATTTTCATGAACAATTCGAAATTCGAATTCAATAAACTTTTTCGTGATATTTCTTCTTCTTCTTCCTTTTCTTCTTTTCAGCCACAGAACACATGAGTCTATGTTCAGCAGTGGACTTAGATATTTACTTAATTTTAAATAATATCGTGTTCTGTTTCTCAAAACTAAAAACAATGCGGTGTTTTGTTACCTTTCTTAGATCCTCATAGAATAAAAATAGCATATTAGGATTATTCCTTTGCGCCCAAGCCTCCTTAACATGTTCGAAGTAAGGCGTCAATGTAACTGAAAATAGAACTTATAAGATATGAAGCTAAGGTGCAACGTATTGTCTATGGGTTACACACACAGAGTTACACACTAGTTTACACTAATCTTACGAAAGACCCAGGCTGATTTATGAGCCAAATCCATAATAGACAGTGGCAGATCAATACTAAATTGGATGTGGTTAATTTACATAGTCCGAGGCCCTCTAAGCTTGGATAAAAATATGCATGTGTAAGGCGGAAGTTAGTGTAGGAACCATATCCTTCTCAATTCATAGAGTTTTTAATCTACATATATCTGTATCAGCCCATATACGTCCCACTGCAGCGCACGGGCCTGCTTTACAATCAAGAATACGATTGAGAGGATTTAGTCCATATAGTCCACCACGCTGGCCCAGCACGAGTTGGCGGACTTTACATACCATAGATTTTTGGCAAATTTATGGTACGAGCATTTCCTCACGATGTTTTCCTTCATCGATATATTGTGTGGTGGTCGACTATCAATACAGACATCTTGTCTTGCGTAATTTTTATGGAGTTTGATCAATTTTTGGTTTCTTTATTGTACGAAATAAAAGCGTGATCAGAGATGCAGTGACTTTACTTTTAGGTTCCTTACTTCTGAACTGCTTTTCACATGACTATGAAAAGTCTGAGGTGTGTATCCTGGGATTTGAACCAGCGACCACCGTGAACAGCTTGGTAACCGCGTCTGGACTGTTACGCACTTTTTGTATTAGAATTTTTAGAATTTCGAAAGTTGAAAAAATAATTTAAGATTTAGAAGGTACCCAATGCCTGATGACCACTGCAATATAAACACTTACGTCGGTAAAACGCATTATTACCGTTAACTTATGTTGCTGTCCGTATTAACAGTGTACATTAAATAATTACCATCGCAAACCACGCAGTTCATTTAATTATATTCATATTTATCCATTTTATGGCCAATACTTTGTAAGTAAAAGGAAAGTAGTCTGTAATGTGTCCTTAATTTACATCACATGTTATAAGCACATATCATTTAGTTACAAGTATTTGACTATGATCGTTCTTTTTATTATTTTGCATACTAACACTAATAACGTTAAAATAAAATATAAAAGTAGCTTGTATTATGTAGCAAAAAATAGTATTTTAAAAAATAAAAAAACTACGTTTAAAACTTCAACTACTTCGACTTCAACTACTAAAAAGTATTAAATAACTTAAGAAAGATTTGTTTTAATACACCTCTTATGCAAACCTATACCTTTCTTATCAATAAAATACAATTATTTATATGTGCTACCTATTGATAGGTTTGAAATCGGTGCCAATCCAAATGGAATAGTAGTAGGTACCTACACTCGCCGCGTGTGACCTTGAGCGGGATAGCTTTGTCTACAAAAGTATTTTTCCATCTGTGGGTCGCGACCACCTGGGGGCCTTACTCAAGAAGTCGCCATTCTTACAGAGTATAGGTGTACATAATAAATTTAAGTACCAAAATTGAGAAATTCATTAACACAGTCTTCTAAATCACTAACTTTTAGTCTGTGTATCGCCCATGGAGGTCGCCAGAAGTTTTTAACCTGAAAAAGTGTCGCATATTCAAAAATATTGAAAAATTCTCACTAGTCTAGAACAATGAAAACAACTCAAGCGGACAAACGACGTAGACGGTCGTCTCGAAATATAGTAAAAATTTTTATTCGTTGTAACCTAATTTATATATTATAGATTTGTATAATTTATCTGCTGCACGAAGGTATAGTATATAAGTTGTTTTTATAATAGTAGGTATTCATTATTACTTAATTCCATTATTAGTTTGTTTTCAAAACAGAGGTACCAATACGCAAACCAAAATGTCACAAATTCACGTTGCTTATAGGACTATTTAAGTAGGTTAATCTTTACTACGTTCCCACTCTTTTTTAACCGACTTCATTATTATTAACCGACTTTTTAACCGACTTTAGAGGAGGTTATCAATTCGTAAATTTTTTTTTCTTATGTATGTTCACCGATTACTCTGAGATTTCTAATTCGATTTACGTAATTCTTCTTTAGTTGGATGCAAAATAGCTGCCATTTGGTCCCATTAAAAGTTAGTGAAGATCTGATGAATATCTTCGGACTTGGAGAGTAGAACTCCTCAAAATTGAGCAGGTTTCCAATGGTCCTTTTTGTAATAGGTTTAAAATAAAAGTCAAATTTTAGTGAGATAGAGAAAAAGGGGTTGGGGTGAGGAGGGGGTGAGAAAATTAACATGCATGTAAATACTTAATATTTTCGGCAGCTTTGAACCGATTTTAGTCATTCTTGTTTAGTTTGATGCGGAATAGTTGCCATTTGCTTTCATAAAAAAATGGTGAAGATCTGATGAATATCTTTGGACCTAGACAGTAGAATTGCTTAAAATTGAGTAAGTTTCCATCAATTTGCAAGTAAATACTTAATATCTTCGGCAACTTTGAACCGATTTTAGTAATTCTTCTTTAGTTTGATACGGAATAGTTGTCATTTGGTTCCATAAAAAATTGTTGAAGATCTGATGAATATCTTCGGACCTAGACAGTAGAACTCCTCAAAATTGAGTAAGTTTCCATCAATTTGCAAGTAAATACTTAATATCTTCGGCAACTTTGAACCGATTTTAGTAATTCTTCTTTAGTTTGATGCGGAATAGTTGCCATTTGGTTCCATAACAAAATGGTGAAGAACTGATGAATATCTTCGGACCTATACAGTAGAACTCCTCAAAATTGAGTAGATTTCCTATTGGATCTTTTTGTAACAGGTTCAGTATTAAAGTCAAATTTTAGTGAGGTAGAGATAAATGGGGGGGGGGGTGAGGAGGGGGGCGAGAAAATTAAAATAATGTAAATACTTAATATCTTCGGCAGCTTTGAACCGATTTTAGTGATTCTTCTTTAGTTTGATGTAGAATAGTTGTCATTTGGTCCCATAAAAAAATTGATGAAGACCTGATGAATATCTTTGGACCTAGACAGTAGAACATAATTTTTTAACTTCAAAATAATAAATTTTCCGATAAGGGACATCGAAAAATGTAATATCATTCGATTGTAAACTCTTATCTGTACACTGTGTAATCATTACTTGGTAATAATATAAACAGTTTCCGGTGGTAAAATTGTACGAAAATGATAAACTTACTTGTTTAATAAATAAAGATAGCAAATTGAATTTCAAGTGCATTTTATATTGTTCCCATGAGGTTTCTCAAGTCGAAACCGTTACTGTTTTGGAATTATATAAACATGTAATATATTTAGTAACGATATTCTATGACCTAAAAACTTTAATTAATACAAAAAAAAACATTAATAATGGTAGTTTCAAATATTTTTTAAATTTGAATATCTTTCATGCTGGGGAATCGCAAGTCAGTGCCTCGCAGGTTGTCGACAATCCAGCGCTCCGCTCCTGCATTCATTTCATCGTCAAAATAATTTCGCCAACCACCACATTTTCCTAAAAATAGGTAATAAAAACATTATTTGTTAAGCTGAAAATATTTCTTTACCAGAAAAGAATAATGATTAATACGGTCTCATAATATAGGTGTAGGTATCTACTATCTAGGTATGTATATTATACTTGGCCTTGGTATATTGTGCAATCAAATGGAAAAAGACAAACGCCGTAAATAATATATAATTGTTTCTGTATTATCTACTTTTAGTGTTGGATGATTTTCAAGATAAAAAATAATCTAAATTATCATGTATGCTGATAGCTCTGACGTAACACTTTTTGAAGACGTGCGTTTTTTGCACTAAAAGTGCTCTGCGTTACTACTTATATTGCGCCCATTGCGTATTGGCGGTTCTATGCGCGATTTATTTAGACTGCCAGTATACATTTTTTTATTTTCGCGGGGAAAAACGATTTATGGTTATCGCTGTCTGGGGGGAAGGTGGAGCTGTTATGTTGGTTTCACCGGTATTACGACTCAACGATTGAGCCACACGGAAAAGATGTTACCGACCGTTGAGCCGAGTCCCTACCAAATTCCTACACTGCCATACCAACCAAAAACCCCGCTGTTGCCTCTTCAGCGCATTGGAGTGACTCCGAGATCCAAACGGAAAACAAAATCTGTCCGTCAAATAGCGACTTTACGTAACGTTATTAATGTATGAAAGAAACAATACCTTTCAATGACTTTGTCATGCCTAATAATATTAATTATTTCTAAATACGACCACTCTCAGTAACTTTCGTGCATATACTGGATGAAGCAATGACGACTCTATTATGTTATAGCGCGGAAAGTGTAACGTGGAAAACGCGTCTCCTGGGCACGCTCGACTGGGGAATGTAATAATCGTGTCGAAGGTGGTCGAACGCATCGTGGCCATCATCGGCGATAATGTGTACGCGCCAAGGTGTTATTCATCAACATTTTCTTCCGCTTTTATCTCCTATTTTGAGAGCCTAGCAACGCATCTAAGATCCACGTGTTGCAGATATTAAGTGGTGGTAATCACTCATAAAATCAATTATTTATTTACTAACCTTTCCTAATGAATTTTTCTTCTGAATGCATGAAACCAAAGTCTCTCATCTCTTCGAAGTTAACGGCTTTGTTCTTTTGGAAGTTTTCGATGGCCATATGCTCGCCCAGGCCAGCTATTTGTTCTTCTGTCGGATCCTTGCCGAGGAACTTTGCTATTTTACGAATACTTGCTGGAAGGTCCTGCGAATATTATGTTTGTTAATAATTCACTTTATGGTACATAATAAAAACAAGTTAGGGTATTGTTTCACCTTTCTCAGATCCTCATAGAACAAGAATAGCATATTAGGATGATTTCTTTGCGACCAAGCCTCCTTGACATGATCGAAGTAAGGCGTCAATATAGCTGAAAATAAAGCATTTTTCTGGTCAATTACAGCATTTTGTAAATACAACGAAGTTTTTGAAAGAAAAGGTTCTTGGACTCTATCCGAGTAAATATGAATACTTACATAAATTACTTTTAAACAAGTTCCAGAAACTTTTGAAATCTAAACTGTTTTCCACCTGTTTGAACAATTTTGCATGATGATATGAGGACACAGCGACATCTCTCGGGTCCCGAGCTACATACACACTTTTTGCTGTATCCAGAGTCTTGGGCGGTAACAAGGATAATGGTAGATGCGTTTTGATGAAGCGAGGGTCGGGAGTCGTAGCTAGAATTTCAACAGCACTCTTCTCTAAATCTTTGAGCACCGGTTTTGATTCTGTGTCTTTAATTTGTATTTGCATTTTTTCTATGAGTCTATTTGTTATCATTACTAATCTGAAATGCATATTATGAAAACTTGTATTACTCGTATATTGGTGTTAAATACAAAGAATTAAATGCATTTTATTCCAATCCGTTATATTTTAAAAACGCAAATTGAATTTAAACTGTTTTTAATTGAAAAGTAAATAGGATACAAAAAAGTTGTATTATTATAGATTTTCAAATGTAATATATGAGTATTAAATAAAAGGCATGCATAAATCATAACTTACTCTAAGAATGGGTATCTGTCCGCGAGTCGCGTTGATTTCGCAGTTTCATAATCAAAGTCCTTCGCTAGCAGCCACACCATCTCCTGTGTCATTGTAGTACCTGAACATCACAACAACATCAATTATATTTCTAAACTCCCATATCGATGTGCAAACACAACTGTACGTGTTTTAACATAGATAAATATCAACAATGTTGACTGGTACGTCTCTCATACGTGGGAGAGCGCCTGGATAGGTACCACCGCAAAGTCGCCCGCCAAACCGCAATGCAAATGCACTGTCCTGTTCTGGTTTAAAGGATATTGTAGGCACAGTAACTACTGGACATAATGAGACTTCAAATCTTGTCTCAAGAGGCGACCGTAGTGGAATGCCAATGCTTTGTAATTCATGGTGTTGTTTGTTTTTGGTACAATCCATGAGCGATCGTATCGCTTACCATCAGGCAAATGGCATGCTCGTCGCGCCATTCATCGCAATAATAAAAAAATAAAACTAAAGACCTCCCCCCTCTGCCTTGAAAGCTGGATCCATGCTTGACCAGGACACCCACATTTCGCCATGTATATTCCGTCCCACGATTTGATAGGGGATAATGGATGGTAAGCGAAGCGACCGCTCATGGACAGTAGCAAAATCAAACATCACCATGAATTACAAAGCAATGTTTGGCAGCTATTGCGCTCGCCATCCTGAGACATCAAATGTTAAGCCTCAATATGTCCAGTAGTTACTCTAGCTACGACGTCCTTAAAACCGGAACACAATACACACAACAACACAAAAATAAGTACAAATAAAAATGAAATAGTGATACCTGATCTTTGATACGACATGACAAAAATATCCGTTGGCCGCAGTGGCATGTTGTAGATGCTGGCTGCATGGTGCACGTAGTCCCTCGGCACAAAATACCCTTTCGGTCCGACGCGGATAAATTCTTCAGGCACCCCTATAAAGATTTTAAAATGTTAGATTGTTGATTGTTCAACAACGCAGAGAAAACAATAAAATAAAAAATAAAAATTTAAAATACAGTTTAAAATCGTACCGCCAAAATTTTTAACAAGTTCTTCACCATCTTTTGAATCAAGATCTTGAAATTCGTACGGGAACTCCATAATTAAAAAAATGTAAAAAATACTAGATATCGCCACCCGCGACACAAACAAGCACTTCTAATTAACTGATACTGCAACTGTAGTTATAGATTATGGTACATAGGGGGGTGAGTCATGAGGGAAATTTTATCTAAAAAATAATATTATTACATTACAATCATAAATTTGCTTAATCGATTTATCGAAAGATTTATTGTACACACGCACAGTGGTCAATTGCCAGAAAAATATAACCATATAAATCCAATATTATGATTGCATAATATTCCATGGGTCGTAGGCACAGAAATAAATCGAGATTTCTGTGGTCGCAGGTGTCACAGAGGTGAAGCACCGCTAATACCAGGTTTTGTTTGTATTCAATATTTTGTATTCAATATTACCTACCAACATTCAAAGGATGTGTATGTATAAAAATCTTAAGACATTCAGTTAAACCGTTGCATTATCTAGATATTGAAGATTAAGTGATGCTTTTGTCATTTGTTTTAGTTTGCACGATGAACAAAAACTAAATTATTGTTTTAACTAAACACTATTTTAAATTATCATCAGTGAAGCAAAGTTAGGGTTTTAAACTGATAACCTTAACCAGGAACAATGGTCATCGGAACTCTTGTTTGCCTATTGTACGTAGATTTTTAAAACATTGCCAGTAAACCATCGAAGATGTGACGCACCCAGGAGTCAGGACCCAGGAAACGATGCCGCAATAGTTAGCTGACATCCTAAAGATATGAAAAAAACAGTGCATACAAATTTTAGCATGAAATAAAATTCTGACGTGGGGAGTGTCGCGTTTGCTCACATTAAAAAAACAACAAAGTTAATTATTCGGAGTGTTGTTTGGAGCTGCTTACGTGTGATAAAATGGATTTTTTGCATTAAATAGGTACTGTATGAACATAGATTCATCACTACACGCCGAAGTCGTAATCGACGTCAGGGGAGTGTGGAATAGAGGTCGAAAGCTAACCAAATCTTCCTAAGAAACTACAGGCCAGGTCGTGACGTCTGGATTTTGAGAACGCACGGAGTTCTGGTCATCGATTTATCCCCAAGGATTAAACGATCAATAGTGATAATCATATTCGCCTCAAGGAACATAGGCGTCACATGCCAAGGAAAAATACCACTATTTTATCAAGAGGACACACCGGTCTACAAGCTGATGAAAACAATAGTGAAATTGAAATTGATTGTTCACCCTGACATTCGCTTAATCTGGCCTCATGTGACTTAACAGATACAGATACACAACACTTTATTGAACACCACAAAGTACAGAGACGCATAAAAATATAAATCTTAAAAAAAAAGTGTACAATTGGCGGTCTTATCGCTATAAGCGATCTCTTCCAGACAACCAAAAACGATAGAATGGATCGTACGACAAGAAATAAATAAAAGTGGGCATTTGTATGAAAAAGTAGAATTAAAAAGTGTGTGCGTAACTTATAACGGCAACATAATACTACCTTAGTACAAGGAAATTAAATAAATAAATATATGAAATATAATATTATATTAAAACATTATATACTAAATATACTATAACAATTATATACTAAATTTAAACAATGAAGCGCAAAACATAAAACAAAAACAAACAAAGAATTTAAATAAAACACATTAAAAATTACACTTAAGATAATTTAGAAAGAAAATGATTCTTCACCCTATTTCTAAAGGCGTTAAGCGAAGGCGCTTGCCGAATTGCCAAGGGAAGTGTGTTCCACAGGCGAACGGCCTGGACGGTAAAAGATCCGTCAAAGAAAACACTTTCATGACGAGGTGTCTTCAATTTTAGATTCTCTGACGATCTCAGAGCGCGGGAATGAGAATTGTGGAGGAAATCAAAACGTTCCTTAAGATAAGTGGGAGAACTAGGATTAAATAACACATTATAGAGAAAACAAAGAATATGTGTATTCCGGCGTAACGGAACGACGGAGTAACGGATGTAACTATACCATGGAAAGAAGTTTGCGTGGTCATTATACATACAAGGTGTCACAGAACTCGACGATAAACCGGTAGCGAGAGATAGACCAAACTATGACGGTATAGCAACAAAAAAACTTATAGCCCTAATCCCAGATAGTTTGCTAGATATAGCTATTCTAGTAAACATTCAAAATAATGTACTTTGACCCACACTATTCCATTGTGACCACTGATATCCATAATTTAATATTTACATTGACGTTTTACGATGCTAGATAGGTAAGCTTACATACCAAATTAAATCAAAGCAAGTCTATTTTTCAAAAAATATAATCCAATTCCTCAAAGAAGAATTGTTTAATGTTGTTACTGGTATTATTAAACATCCTATACAATGGTTTGCAATAAAGATATTGGGTATTACAATTTATTTTTGATGATAAAATTTTAAGACCAAGAACAAATCGTTCTATATAAAATGCATTGAAAGTTAAACAAAAATTTAAAACCATTGTATCGCTATAGAACAGACTATCTTGGTGAATAAAATATTATTTTTCAAAATAAAATAATTTTAATATCCCAGGACTCAATGACCATGTGTACGTACAATATTGTACTGTCGGCAACATGGACGTATTATACAAACAGTACGTCTATGGCTGGCGTACGTCCATCATCGGCAATTACTTTTTAACAACCTTTGGATGGACAGAAGCAATTTGAAGTAGAGGGTAACCAAGACGACGGATAAAGGCGTAAGAATTAAGTTCCACAATTTAATAAACCATCTATGTCCTAGTGAACATCGGAATAATCTCAAGAAATAAAACAATCTTAAATTTATTTTATTCAAATTTTTGTATTAAACTTAATAACTAGACATAGGTTAATTAAAAAATTAAATTAAAATAAAATAAATATGATATGAAACTAAATAATATTCAATGTGCCAAAAATTCACACACAGTTAACGTATTTGCATACAATATCAGAATAAATATGTTTTATTTGGACTTATATTCAACTCAGCAATGATAATTAAAAGTATTTTTAAATTTGAATATCATTCATGCTGGGGAATCGTAAGTCAGAGTCTCGCAGATTGTCGACAATCCAACGCTCCGCTTCTGCATTCATTTCATCATCGAAATAATCTCGCCAACCGCCAGTTATTCCTAAAATCAATAATTAGTTTATCAAATTGGTAGTATCCACACCAAGAAAATGTTGATGCGCTAGATATAATAGGATAATAAATAGGTATTAGACCACCCTCCGAAAAAAAAACAACCCCATTACACGGGGAGAGTTTCTCGCCTCGAAGATACGATCATCGTTAGGATATAAAAAAGTTGCATCGTGTAAAGATTTGTCAGAACACGATAATCTATGGCAGTTACGTCATGCGATAATCACATACGATTCTCGCCGCGAGAAACTCTCCCCGTGTAAATTGTGTTTTAATGCCTAACTGATGGAAATAGGCATATTTTGTAGTGTATTGGACGAAAATCTGAAATCTGGAAAAATCACTATTCTTGAGTTATATCAAGCAAGCGGGGAAAACCACAAGCAAAATGTATTAAATACGGGAATTATCGCCAATCAAAAATATTTGTTTTCAACTTGTATTAATAGTTACATTAAACTACCTTTCCTTATGAAAGTTTCTTCCGGATTAAGAAAACCCAATTCCCTCATCTCTTCGAAGTTGACGGCTTTGTTCTTTTGGAAGTTTTCGATGTCTATATGTTCGCATAGTCCTGCTATTTGTTCTTCTGTCGGATCCTTGCCGAGGAACTTCGCTATTTTGCGTATATGTGCTGGAAGGTCCTACAAAGAAAGGCGTAGTAATAACGGTTTTTGGGTTGGGAAATTCGTCATATTTTTTTATAATTTAAACGGTAAATAATGTTTTAACCTAATATTTAATCTGTAAACCCAAAAAACGGCTATTTTCATTTTAATTATAATATATTTTATAGATATTTCTTCTTCTTCTTCTTTTTCTTCTTTTTAGCCACAGAACACATGAGTCTATGTTCAGCAGTGGACTTAGATATTTACTTAATTTTAAATAATATCGTGTTCTGTTTCTCAAAACTAAAAACGATGCGGTGTTTTGTTACCTTTCTTAGATCCTCATAGAATAAAAATAGCATATTAGGATTATTCCTTTGCGCCCAAGCCTCCTTAACATGTTCGAAGTAAGGCGTCAATGTAACTGAAAATAGAACTTATAAGATATGAAGCTAAGGTGCAACGTATTGTCTATGCGTCACACACACAGAGTTACACACTAGTTTACAGATTGGTCTTTGGTAATACAGCTGTCGTAATAGTTCTTTAAGGGTATATTCGTAATAAGAAAGCATTTAACTGGTTTAAAGTAGAGCACAGACCCTTTTAGTCTTTACAATTAATAAAATTCGCGGAGGTATTTAGATCTTCTTTAGAAATATGAAGTGTTAGAGACCGTATTACAAACAAAAAAATCTCATTAGTCTAGAATTCAACGAACTAAAAAAAAAGATTAGTTATCACTTACACAAATCATTTTTAAACAATTTCCAAAAATGTTTAAAATCTGTTTTCAACCCCAACTGGACGAATAGCTTAGTTTGGTGATATGAAGACACAGCGACATCTCTAGGGTCCCGCGCTATGTACACAACTTTTGCTGTCTCCAGAACTTTGGGTGGCAACAAGGACAGTGGTAGATGTGTTTTTACGAAGCGTGGATCAGGGGCCGTAGCTAGAATTTCAACAGCAGTTTTCTCGAACTCCTTAAATAACGTTATCGGTTGGTTCGTCTTGCTCATTTGTTTTAGCACTATTTCCCAAGTGTCGTCAGGTAGGAACATGAGCAGTCTAAAATGTGCAAACGGATATAGTTTGACGCATTGTTATTCCTAAATAATCATCATTATTATCGACCACATGAAGTCCATTAAACATAGTTCTTTCCATACAAGTTCAATGGAATTGAAAGGATTAATTCCATTAATTAATGTATAATAATACAGGGATCACGATTTTTTCTTGTACTGTTAAATAATAAGTAAATACACCCAACATTTTAAACTGATGTAACTCTACAGGTAGGCATATAATAGAATAACTTACTCTAAGAATGGATATCTCTCCGCGAGTCGCGTTGATTTGGCAGTTTCGTAATCAAAGTCCTTTGCCAGCAGCCACACCACCTCCTGTGTCATTGTAGTACCTGTATAACATGAATTACATATTCTGAACTCCCATACTTATGTTACAACTCAACTGTATATGTTATCACAAGATTCCCAATATTTTCAATGAATTCAAAAATTCAATTCGTACATTTCTTTCTTTATCACTTCTTTGTAAACCACAGGAAATCTACTGTTAGACCTATGCCTCCCTTAAGGATAAATTCTAACCTGATACAAGCGATCAGCATCCAGCGACTTCCTACATAATTTACTTCCATACATTATATTACATACTCACGAAAAAATGCACTAAATAGCGATTTAGTGTAGGTGCATAAAACCTACATAATAATAAAATGGCCGGCAGCGACTGGATGCGTAAAGCAGCAGACCGGGCTCTGTGGCGTACCTTGGGAGACGCCTATGTCCAGCAGTGGATTGCAACGGGCTGATGTTGACGATGATGATGATAAAATTATGGGTGCACGTTTTTAAAACATAGATCGATGATATAAATAATAAATGAAGAGCAAACCTGATCTTTGATAAGACGTGACAAATATATCGCTGGGCCGCAGGGGCATGTTGTAGATGCTAGCTGCATGGTCCACGTACTCCCTCGGCACAAAATAGCCTTTAGGACCGACGCGAACAAAGTCTTTAGCAGTTCCTACAAACATTTTCTAATATTAGTTTGTCCAACCAAGTGGAATACTTCATTTAGTACACATTTTTATCCTTACTGTCAAATCCTTTAACTAATTCTGTCACATCATCTGAACCATCATCAAGATCTTTGAATTCATACGGAAAATTGTTCGTGTCACCCATACTGAAAAACAAGTGCAATTAGCACCCCGCGATATAAACAAGCACCTTTTATATAAGATTCAAATACCACTTATCGGTTATATTACACATTGGGGCAAAACAATCTTATCTCAAAAAAGTGACATATAAATAAACGTAATGTAGTAATTACTTGCATACGACAATAATTACACTTACATCGAACTTGTTATGTAGGGTAAGAGAGGGCAAGATGGAAACTACTAATATATCCCAAGCCGTCAGTACTATTATGCATTAGCGAATTATTAGTATTTAAAAATAAATTGCTAAAAATTCCGTTGCTAAAATACCTAAAAAAAGTTTTATATAAATTGTATAAATCTAAGAAACCATTAAAAATTAAATCATTAGGCTCGGCGTCAATTAAATATGAATATTTTGGCCTCATAACCTCCTTAGTTAAGTCTTCTATCTTGCCCGCCCTTCACCTAAAGTACAAGCGGCCCGGACCGGCTCCTCCCGGGTGCAGATACTTTTTTACTCCAGACCACATCAGAGACATATTATTTCGCGTAGATACTACCTGTTAAATCGACTTAAAAAAAAAGAGATTGTCAATTCGACTTGTATGTATGTAATATAGTCAGAATTGCACAGATTTTGGATTTGTTTGGTTATATGTAATAGCGTCCGAACACATATGCCAAATTTCATTAATGTATTTAGTTTTTGAGATATCGCAGGGCTGTCCAACCTTTTTCAGTCCGCGGCGCGCGCGCACACGATATACATTATACATGTTGACTATTTTGTCTCGGCGTTCTAAACTATCTAGCTATTACTATCATTATACTTCTATACTTCGACAAGATTTAAAAAAAAAAAAAAATTAAAAAAGAAAGTTAAAATTCAGAAGTGGCGTTCCATTCTGGTAGCGTTTAAGCTTATCGCCGAAATAAGAATGATAAGCATGACATTATGCATCTGTCACGTACAATGTTACCGAAGGATATCTGCATTTCAATAAAAAAGCATTTTTATATACCCTTTCTTGATTTATTTGGTATTTTTAATTAATGAGTATGGATGAGTGTGTAGCATAGAGCAGCTGGGAAAACCGCGTACCCGCGTAGTCGTACATACACGGAAAACTGATGGCCGATGGAGCCGAAAAGTTATATTGAAAGCCAAGTGTCGCGAGTGTAGTATCGCTAGGTGGACAGTCGAGTTCGACACAAAAATTAAACGCAAAAAAAACTTATCATGAGCAATATTTATCGTACTTTAAACTCGTGTCATAGTGACGCAGTACATTTGTGAGTTGCAGCGAATAAAACAATTGTGGAAAATTTGGTACCTACTTTAATGTTGGTACCTACATAGCGTTGGAAATCGGCTGCATCCGCTGCACATTCGGTTACTTTTATTAAAAGCTTTTATTTAAGTTGCAATGTATATTTTTTGTATAATGGGGTCAAAAGTTGAAAGTTAAAAAAATTTAAGGAATATTGGTTTCTACTTTTTAGAGCATTTAAATAAAAGCTTTTTTCAAAAGAGTTTTTTTTTGCTTTAAATTTATTTTTTAGTTATCGCTGCCTAGGTTTCCGAGTCTATTCATCTCATTCAACGCACCATTGTTGCAAGGACTTTTGCCGGTTAATTTCGAACTAAAAAACTATTAAAGTCCGCCATATTGAATTAAGAGTGATGTCAGAATATTTTTTTAATTATTCTCGGGAAATATACATTTACAATTACATTATATAATATACATTTACAAGTTAAATAAGAGCTTTTAATAAAAGTAACCGAACGTGCAGCCGATGCAGCCGATTTCCAACGCTATGTAGGTACCAACATTACAGTAAGTACCTAATTTTACCTAAATTGTTTTATTAGCTGCAACTCACATATTTACGTCGTCACTATGACACGAGTTTAAAGTACGAAAAATATCGTTCATAATAAATATAATACGCCTTGTATATCCGGTACTATAAACTTCGTTATCTAACCTCAATGATAAAGCTATTGTTGATTAAAATCATCAAACAAATAGACATGCTATTGACAACGACGTTGTTTACGATATTTTGACGTAATATTAGATTACAATAACTCGAAGATAAGTATTAGTCTATATGATTAATCACATACAATTTAATATATTTGCATAAAACGTATTTAGATCTGTTAACGGAAATTACTGGAAATCTTTATAAAGAAATAAGAATACTTTTGGACCCATACGACAGAACTCATTGGGAACGGAGCATATTCGGAAATTCAATACACTCGCCAACGCGAGGGACACTAGAGAGAAATTGCTATCATTATATGCACAGATTTTTATAATTCCAATAATAATTTGTATTGCACAAATTCATTTATTTTTTAATAAAAATGTAGGTTGCAGGAAGTCACTGAATGAAGGCTGCTTTCGAGAGGTCTCTATTGAAATCTTTGTGGCTATAAACTAGATATAAGCATGTTTACCAGCCGAGTTCCTGTAGCTGAAGAGAGAGAGAGAATTTAAGCAATATTAATAATTATGCAAATAATATAATGATGACTTCACATACATACATACATAACCTCACGCCTTTATCCCCGAAGGGGTAGGCAAAGGCGCCACCAGGACACCCACATTTTGCCTTGTATGTTCCGTCCCACGAAGTGATAGGGGGCGATCGCCATATCGGGCACAAATTCCTGACTCCGGGCTGATAATGAATAGAAAAATCCAATATCACTTTGCCCGACCCGGGACACGAACCCGAGACCTCAGCTTTGTAACCGTACCGTAATACAACTACCCCACCGAGGCAGTCATGATGATGACATCACCATAGATAAAATTAGGAAAACAAAAGATATAGGTAACATAAACGGAAATGATTCAAGAAAAAAATGTGTGTGTGTATTAGTGTACACACGTAAGAAGTGAAACTTCTTTATGACATCATTTTTCGAAAAATGATCTACTATTTACAAAGAACAATGGCAACTGCCCATACATTGTTTTATTTGAAATTAAAATTAAACGTCTTGACATGAAAAAAACTCGTTAGGTTGAGTGTCTTTTTCTAATTCAATATATGTAAGAATTGTTGTTAAAGAAAGCAGAGAAATATTGATATTCATGTTTTATTTTTAATATTTATACGCCTACGTCAAATAATCATTACAATGGCTGACCGTGCTATGACGTATTGTAATATCAGGAAAGTCATTTTCTCGTAAATTAAAATTATAATAAAACATTCTAGTAAAAAGACATGTTGTATCAGTGTCTTGAGTTATTATTTCTAGTGGCGTATAACCCCTCCGGTGTCGATGTATAGACAATATTAGACAATAGACTTTTTGACAGTTCTACATAATAGAGAATAATGGGAGCACAATGGAGGCTGTCACATAAATCATGACTCAAAGCTCATTTGTGGCTTTGTGGACACCGGAAGGGTTAAAATATTTTTACACCTAACACGTTATTATCGTTGATCTGCCGAAGTCTACTATTTTGACAGTTACCCTCAACTAATTCAGTAAAACAGAAGCAGAAGTTAAGATCGGTGTTCAAAACAAACAGCATATTATCACACATAGAAAATTTAAAAGTCCGTAAGAATACACGGATCACATCAGCCAATATCAGGCTCCATATTTCTCCATTAATTTTGACTCAGTTCGGTTTATAGTCAAAACAACAATTCATGCAACGAAAACGTCAAAACTCAAAAGTCTGTCATGAACTTTTCTAGCGGGCGAGATAACCCCTCCGGTATCGATGTATAGACAATATTAGACAATAGACTTTTTGACAGTTCTACATAATAGAGAATAATGGGAGCACAATGGAGGCTGTCACATAAATCATGACTCAAAGCTCATTTGTGGCTTTGTGGACACCGGAAGGGATATCAATCGACTATTTGCTTTGATTACTAGTCCTTTTGCCAGAATCACACCATACTTTTAATGTATTTCTATTTTAATATAGAAAAAATATAAAAATAGATTGTTTGAATTGCATTGAACAGATATGGAAATCCACGAGGCGGCGTTTAAAAAAGTTTAATGCAATATAGATTTTTGACATATATATCATTGTGATATTTGTTATTGAGAAAACAAAGATAGTTACTATTACTTAAGCAAGCAAATAAAATATCAATTATGTATCATTAGTTACATAATTAATTTATCTGACGAGTTGCGATAGTTTGAAAATATTATACTGAAGGACAAAGTTACCTCGATTTACAGTATTTGACTTTGGTAAACTATTTTAGTCTAATAAATATGGAATGGCAACATTAAGCCAATAATAGTATATAAACCCGGAATTACTCAAATTACTTTCCATTTAAAGGATTTTTTTTCACCCGCTTTGAATAATTCATTTGATTATTTGATAAAACGTAGAAAATTATTAGAACTTGTTTTGTATATATGTCACTTAAAGACGCTCAAATTAAGACCAATCAAGAATTCGCCATTGTTCTTTACAGAATTGGTAAAATAAAGCTAAAAAAATGTGTGTGTGTATTAGTGTACACACGTAAGAAGTGAAACTTCTTTATGACATCATTTTTCGAAAAATGATCTACTATTTACAAATTTACAGAATTGGTAAAATAAAGCTAAATTAAATAAAGTTTAAGTTTAGGAAGGGGGAAATTTTTGAGGGAATTTGGGATTTCTATCGGGGCCAATTTGTAGCCCTCACCGAGACGGTTCCGAGGATACCAAGCTCGGTGGGTCCACGACCTTTATTGGCCGAGATAGGTTTAGGGGGGGTGAGGTAAAAATTTTAGGTGGGGGTAGGGGCGGGGGGGGGCTAGGTTTCGTGGGGGGGTATTGGGCACCTTAAAATATTTTTGGGTGGGGAAAGTTGTGGAGGGGGAATTCGGGAATTCTGTTGGGGCAGGATTGTAGGCCTCACCGAGCCGGTTCTAATGAACCCAGGGTCGATGGGTCTACGATGGATATTGGCGGAGATAGGAATAGGGGGGGTGAGGTAAAAATTTTAGGTGGGGGTAGGGGCGGGGGGGGTTAGGTTTCGTGGGGAGGCTATTGGGCACCTTAAAATATTTTTGGGTGGGGAAAGTTGTGGAGGGGGAATTCGGGAATTCTGTTGGGGCAGGATTGTAGCCCTCACCGAGCCTGTTCCAATGAACCCAAGGTCGGTGGGTCTACGATGGATAATGCCGGAGATATGAGTAGGGGGGGTGAGGTAAAATTTTTAGGGTGGGGGTAAGCGGGGGGGGGGAGGTTTCGTGGGGAGGCTATTGGGCACTGTTTTGGATTTAGGGGGGGGGGAAGGCCAGAGGGGGGGTAAGGATCAAATTACAAAAAAGTGGGTGGGACTTAAAATTTTGGGTGGGGCTTGGAAACGGTTGGGGGTGTGGCTTACTGAAGTGGGTACTAATTTACTAAATAAAAAAAGATGGCGCGTAACGGAAGAATGTGACGCGTAACGAAAAATTTTTTCCAACCCCGATAAAGAAGTTTCAAAGTTTAGGAGGGGGGAAATTTTTGAGGGAATTTGGGATTTCTATTGGGGCCAATTTGTAGCCCTCACCGTGACGGTTCCGAGGATACCAAGCTCGGTGGGTCCACGACCTTTATTGGCCGAGATAGGTTTAGGGGGGGTGAGGTAAAAAAATTAGGTGGGGGTAGGGGGGGGGTTAGGTTTCGTGGGGGGGCTATTGGGCACCTGAAAATATTTTTGGGTGGGGAAAGTTGTGGAGGGGGCATTCGGGAATTCTGTTGGGGCAGGATTGTAGGCCTCACCGAGCCGGTTCTAATGAACCCAGGGTCGATGGGTCTACAATGGATATTGGCGGAGATAGGAATAGGGGGGGTGAGGTAAAAATTACAAAAAAGTGGGTGGGACTTAACTAATTTACTAAATAAAAAAAGATGGCGCGTAACGGAAGAATGTGACGCGTAACGAAAATTTTTTTCCAACCCCGATAAAGAAGTTTCACTTCAATAATAAAGTTAAGAAGAGTAAAATAGATTAGATAATTACAATCGCGTCAATATCGTGGACGTGGGAGATTTATCATTTCAGACTTTCCCACTAGTGGTGATAAACTTGCCATAAAAGTATATAAAAGATGTAGGTGCTTACGTTTTATTTTATCACCAATTGTGACCTTTGATATAGGTAATTGTAAGACATATATGGATTAGGTATTGATGTGGTGAAATGGGTAACAATAAAAGTTATCTTTATTATAAACAGCATTTTCTAAAGCAAGTTAAAATATGGATAACCAACATTAAAATTATTTTTGTACATTTAAACGCCTTGTGAAAAAGAGCATGCAAGATTAAAAGTGATCCAAATATACAACGCACCAATAAATAAAAAGTTCAAATTGTTGGTTAAAATGTTTAATTCTAACAATTAATCTCGAATATAATAAAAAAAAATAAAAATAAAAAAAAAATATCGAAAGAAAGGGTGCCTTAAATATCGATTTTAGGACATTTGGATCTATATCAAAAAAGTTTAAAATAGTGGCCACTATTTCCAATTCTGACTCTACATTTAGATTACTGGTTTACAGATATCAATTTTGAGACTAATCGCATCGATAAATAAAAAGTTCAAAATGGCGACCACACGAAAGAAGACATCATTTTAATTTTGAAAACAATTTAAAGTGCATTCAATTTTTGAAGTGAAACTTCTTTATCGGGGTTGGAAAAAATTTTGCGTTACGCGCCATCTTTATTTCTACGTCACATTTTTGCGTTACGCGCCATCTTTATTTATTTAGTAAATTAGTAATACTTAGTAGTAATCCTGTGTATTGTAACTGTATTTAGTACGAATCCCACACTAGTGTATCATCCCACATTTGGACATAATACAGTGTATACCATTAGAACACATTCTGTACCCACTTCAGTAAGCCACACCCCCAACCGTTTCCAAGCCCCACCCAAAATTTTAAGCCCCACCCACTTTTTTGTAATTTGATCCTTACCCCCCCTCTGGCCTTCCCCTACCCTAAATCCAAAACAGTGCCCAATAGCCTCCCCACGAAACCTCCCCCCCCCCGCTTACCCCCACCCTAAAAATTTTACCTCACCCCCCCTACTCATATCTCCGGCATTATCCATCGTAGACCCACCGACCTTGGGTTCATTGGAACCGGCTCGGTGAGGGCTACAATCCTGCCCCAACAGAATTCCCGAATACCCCCTCACAACTTTCCCCACTCAAAAATATTTTAAGGTGCCCAATAGCCTCCCCACGAAACCTAACCCCCCCCCCCGCCCCTACCCCCACCTAAAATGTTTACCTCACCCCCCCTATTCCTATCTCCGCCAATATCCATCGTAGACCCATCGACCCTGGGTTCATTAGAACCGGCTCGGTGAGGCCTACAATCCTGCCCCAACAGAATTCCCGAATTCCCCCTCCACAACTTTCCCCACCCAAAAATATTTTAAGGTGCCCAATAGCCCCCCCACGAAACCTAACCCCCCCCCCCCCCCGCCCCTGCCCCCACCTAAAATTTTTACTTCACCCCCCCTAAACCTATCTCGGCCAATAAAGGTCGTGGACCCACCGAGCTTGGTATCCTCGGAACCGTCTCGGTGAGGGCTACAAATTGGCCCCGATAGAAATCCCAAATTCCCTCAAAAATTTCCCCCCTCCTAAACTTAAACTTTATTTAATTTAGCTTTATTTTACCAATTCTGTAAATTTGTAAATAGTAGATCATTTTGCGAAAAATGATGTCATAAAGAAGTTTCACTTCTTACGTGTGTACACTAATACACACACACATTTTTTTTTAATAATCGCATGTTCGAAGCGGGAATCGAACCCGCCATCCAGGAAGAATTTTTTTCTTTAACACAGTTCTTCGACTGTTATAAATCTTGCTGAATAATGAAATTTCGTCGTACTAAATCCAAAAGATATGATTAATATGGCTTTTTAAAATATTATATCCCTATCTCTAAATATCTGTTCATGTTCTGATGCCCTTCATGAAAATGAATGATAAATTTATTACGCACTTTTAGTACGGAGATAATATTCTTCGAGTGGATATTTGAAATGATTGTACTAAAATGATACTTAGAATTAACATAAAATCGAAGAAAAGGTTATATGTTTACTTTTCTAAAACAGTACATTTAATATAAAATTTAATGGCCTTTCTTTTATTTAAGATGCTATTTTATGTAGAGTAAAATAATCCTTATTATTGAGCCTTTTGATTGGCATCGTAAAATGATTGGATTTGAAACCCTAAAAAAACAAAAGCATTATCATCAAGCATTGTTTACTACTATGACATTTACAGATCCAAGACAAAGAAGTGCTAAGAGTCATCACACCGACTTGATCCACGAGTTGCATGGGCGACCGTGACTCTCGCCACAGCTTCCATTTCTAAATATAACATCTGCAGATAATACAACTAGTTCGAAAAACTTGTTTTATGAGGCAAAAACATATTTGAGCCAAACCCAAGTTCACATGAGTCCAAAATGCATCGCATCAATAAGAATTTTACATCAACAGCTCTGCTATATTGATTCGAATTCTCAATATATTTTTTACAATAAAAACGGATGTACAAAACATGATACAGTTCCGTGATCTCATTTAAATTGGGTAAAAAAACTATTCCATTTTGTTATTGGACTATAACTTGACGGTTTGAATAGAACAGTTGCCGAAGCGTGTTACCGACTGCGAAGATTCGCATTAATTGTTGCTGTAATCCGAGATAACTTCTTGTTTTGATGGCTATTTCATTTCACCCATGGTGCTTTATTCTTGGCCTTTGTGTTTACATTTTTATTTGAGCGTATTGCTTCTAGTTCTTAATTTCACGGTTAGTTACGAAGATCACAGACAATAAGTAAGTAATATTAAAATTATAATTATTTATTTTAACTGGTATTCATTTTAGTATTTGATTAATTACGTCGCGGATTATAGACAAGTTAGACTTTCTCAGAGATTCGGTAGGCTTCTGTGTTTGTCATTAATGTGCATGCCACTGTCTTTGTTGGCTGTAAGATGATGCTGGTGTGCTGTGACGAATGTGAGGGGTGAATAGTCTATCGCTTCCATCACTACAGTCAACTTCAAAAATATCATTATGGCGATATCTGGATGGTTGGTAACTCTGCTCTAGAACTCTACTCTAGCCATATACTTTGCTGCCCAGATTTGTTAGGGCTACACTTGGCGGTTGCAAATGAAATTCAACAATACCAATACCCAACAGTTACATACAACCTGATCCCACACTAAGATAGAAGTTTCGTGGTAATCAGACTCCACGAGATACTTTTCAGTCTCACGAAAAGAGTGAATGTGAAATTTATCTTTATCATTATTTTGTTTTGAGTTTCATTATTATAGCGACGAAGAAGGCATAATTTCAATTGATAAAACATATTTTCGGCACAAAATCAGCCCCGACAGGCAAAAAAATATAATTTATTCAAAGTCAACGCGCCTTTAATGCGATGACTTGGGTTTGGGTGCAAAATATGTGTTTCTACCTTTAATGCAGATTGTGCAGCTGGAATAATAACCACAGCAAGTATGCAAATCCAATAATAAAATAGTTGGTCCAAAACATTATTTTATTCTTAACTCGCTTTTAGCTAGCTTTGCCTGTATGTATGTATGTATATAAAAGAAACTCTAAAGTCGATTTTCCAGCAGTTTAAAACCTCGGATTGACTTGAAATTTTGCATACTTGTCAAGGACCGATGACTTATTTGGTCAGAGCCTTTTATTTTTTTTTTTCGTTAATATCACCACAACAAATAAATTTCCACCACAACAAAGACATTGGCAAAATCTCCGATACTACGGGGGAGCCATTCTTTAATTAAAAGAAGAAGAAGAAGGACCGATGACAATACAATAATTTAAAAAGTATGTGACATTATTTTAACCAGAACCGTCAAAAAACATTTTTTGAAAAATATTCAATCAATTTGCGCACAGCTACCTTCTTTTGATAAGACATACGTTTTTAGTGAGAAATAAATAATGGTTTAAAAATCTAAAAAAACACGCTTTAGTAAAAGACCTTACTAAAAAAATAAAATTTTTGATTATAATGAGTTTAAGATTAGGAAATGGAGTGAAACACATTCATATTGTTACAATGCGTGGGGTGCTTACAATTACTTGTCCATAATCACCCTAGCTTTTTCACTATACGGCGGCCTCTCGTTTCACAGCCGGCGTAACTATACAGGGTATATCAAGACCGCGACCGAAAACGAAGCCAGGTGGTAGTTATAGCGGCTACAGACACAATGCAACTAAAAATTTTGCAAAATAAGCAACGGATTTTTTTTTTACAATTTTTTAAAAATCATCGTTTTTGAGGGGTAAATACTTAGTTTTTGCAAAAATAGTAATTTAAGCCCTTACGTACCAATGCGTGTTGAAAAATTAAGCGATGTACGTCATTATTTTAGAAAAACTATGTTTAATCACTCAAATACGACGACATGTAAAAAATAACAAAAAAAATTGACGATTTTTTTTCTAAAATTTTTACTTGCATACATACATACATAAACTCGCGCCTTTATCCCCAAAGGGGTAGGCAGAGGCGCCACCAGGACACCCACATTTCGCCTTGTATGTTCCGTTCCATGATGTGATAGGGGGCGAGCCTATCGCCATATCGGGCACAAAGTCCTGACTCCGGGCTGATAATGAATAGAAAAATCCAATACCACTTTGCCCGACCCGGGACTCGAACCCGAGACCTCAGCTTTGTAGCCGTACCGTAATACAACTACGCCACCGAGGCAGTCAAACTCTTTTTACTTGCATTGTGTTTGATATCACTAATACTACCTCCTGGCTTCGTTTTCGGTCGCGGTCTTGATGTATATTTTCATAGCATATAGGCAAAATGGGTAATCCATAAAAAAAGAATTAAGAAGCTAACACCGACTGCAATACAGTAATGATATGTCATGGAAATTACATTTATTAATATTATTATACATAAAAGTTATTGACGGGTGCGCTATTTATGATTATTTTTATTACATTTGATAATGCGGATTATAATTATAAACTTGTAGGATATTTTTGATTAATATTTATAAACTTGTAAGATAAATACTTAAACGTAGCGATAAACTTTTCTTGGATGTGGGATAAAAATATAAAAAACCTTGTAATTCTTACACAATAATTTTTTAACATGTTTTTAGAAATTTAATTTTTTTTATGTTAAACAAAAGATGGTCAGTTAAAATATTTTAAAATAGGTACTTATTTGTTCGTACTTATTAAATAGAAATGGAGTACACTAACAAAAATATATTTCGGTTCTCAGTTATTTATTACCTGGAATATTCGTAAAAATCCTTCCTACTTGGTATAAAATATAGATGGTTGGTTGTTAAAAAAATAGAGTTTCTACACTTATTCCATACTGATGTAGCGCCGACTCTATCAAATCAAATTGTAACGTTATTTTTATCGACCTTATAAAAATATATTGTTATTTATTTCTAATACTACCGATACATTTATAAATCTAATAATATTACCTAAGTATTGGTAAGTTCATTAATCGTTTTATGGTAACATACATAAAAGTATGAATATAGTATCAATATAGTCTATAACTACGCATTAACATTTAGGTTATCAAGTAAATCAACCCCAGAATAAGTATTCATCTGTGTGTCTCTGTAAGTAGGTACAGATAAATATTGATACAATCACGACTCTGTAAATTTTATTTTATTTTGTACGGAGAACATGCAGTAGTTCTTAATTATTTATCATTTACCTTATTTCTAGATATATGCTCCTCTATTTTTCATTTGCTCATATATTTTTACATATTTTCGTATATATTTTATGCTCTTTTATTTTCTTTAATACATTTTATAAGTTTTCTTATGTTACGTTTTTCATACCCCGACATTTTATTTACAGTGTTATTGTAGTATTAAAAAAATATAACTATACTAGTCAGCACCTATTTCAACTGGATTTTTTATAAAATAAATAAGACACTTACAAGAAGTATAAAAAATGTAATAACTAGTACTATAACAGCCAATGAACCGTTTCAAACAAGTGGTCTATCAAAGTAACCTTAAATCATGGCGAGACTGAATGTGTCCAGACGTGGTAGGCTAATTGAAATGTAGAACACATGCTATGTGTAGCATAGAAAAAAGTCTGTAAGGTTGTATAGAGGAGACTACGACAATACCAGTGTTGGACTTCCATCCACAGGGTGAAAGGTTGATCTAATAAAGGTCCCAAAGAACCCCAAAATGCCAGCCGCTGTAGAAATCTTTGATCGATATCAATCCAAAGATGATGATATTGAAAAGATTGTATAAGTCTGGAAGTTTGTTGGAGAAATTCTTTCATTGGCTTTATTTATTTATTTATTATTTTTTGTACACTAAATAAATCTTAATAACTAAACGAATATTTAATTGGCGGTGGTATCGCTCGAGCCAATCTCTTACCGACTACCTTGGGATGGACATAAGAGAAGGAAAAACATAGGGCAGTTAAGTGTACTTATTACTTAGTCTTTATGATAAGATAAAGCTATGCTGTAGATATTTATTATAGAATCAATGAGTGAGCTTAAATTTTAAAATGGGAAAATATATTCACTGTGTTACCTAGTTAGAAACCTATACAACCTAGGAGATAGGAGAAAGTATTAACATCCGTTCTAAGATATATTACAATATTATGAAGATATCTTCGTATGTGTATATTTATTGTATATATGTATATTAGGTCATAGGTTTCAATCCGTAGAAAGCACCACTGGCGTCCAAAAGATGCATTACATTATCATTACTTTAATGTTAAATGAGAAATCCTGATTTAATAACCAACATACTTATGTAGTTACATACAATCATCCAGCCATCAGGCCTTCAGGCACCGCTATTTCTAATTTACCGGCACAACATACGATCCGACTAGCTTAGCTCCCCTCATTCCCACTTCATACAAATCCTTCAATATGATGAAAATTGTTAGTTCCACGTTTATCCCGCAGGGGCGCTGTCCACACACTGATGCGTTTCTACTGCAATAAGAATTGCAAGTAATTTTCTCAACGGCGCTCAGTATGAGCGAAGTACAAAATAAGTCACTTATTAGGTATATTAGTGCCAAATATTGCATTTGCTCATGTCTTAGAAACAATATATTGTATTGTAATAATTATAGACTTGGATGTGAATTTGACCAACCCTGGGACGAAACTCTGTGTGATGTTCACATGAAGATTGAATAGTGTATGGTCACGCCATTCTGTGAGCGTTTGTAAACAATCCAGAGCCTATATAAGTATGTATTCAATAAGTTAACGTTCTGAGAAACCGTCGCTATCAAATAAACATAAAAAAAAATTGTGTTATCGTTCGTTAACTTACTCTTATTATATAGAGTCCACGTGTTTATCTTAGGCTTTATATTTTTTATTTTCCTCATACTCCCATATTACCTGTTTCTTATCGCGTGTGAAATAGAGAAATTTTTAATGCAAGCTTTTAACGATGCATGATTTAATGACCGAACTTGAGTATGCAAATAAACCAGTTTGGAGTTGACATTAGAAAATAAAAATTCAATATTTTTATTTGTGACATTTAAATTACAATTAATATTCTAAATTATTCTAGAGAGTTTCATAACTAAAACAAAAGATTAAGTCAGAATTCTTTTTACTTAAACATATATGATACACATTAAAAAATAATTTATTACAAGCTATTACTCCTTAAGTATAGGAATTAAAAATAAATTAAGTTAAAGGAGTCAGGAATTACGAGGGAATCACCTCGGGTGTGGGTTGTGTCGCAACCTTATCTTCAGTATTTTCTTTCTCTGCGTCGACCTCGGCACTGGGCTCGCTGGACTGCGACCGGATTCTGCAGGTAAGAGTCACGGGATCTCGCTCACTATCAGGTCCACATTGTTCTGTTGCGCCGAGCAGTTTTAATTCATCCTTTTCGCCTTGAGCCTCGAGGTCCAGATGACGTCTTCCAGCGATGACCACTTCCACAGCTCGCCCGTCTCCTTCCGCATTTCGATTTCCAGTTCCAATTTCTACCTTGTACGGTGTGCTCGGTTCCACAAACGCTTCCATGACATGAACATCTGCTCTTTCTTGTATTTGAGGTTGACTCGATTGCTGTTTACCGCTCTTCAAGAAGTCTTCCAGGAGGTCGAGAGGGAGATTCACTTTTTGCGGGATGGCGACAACGAAAACGACATTTTCAACGTCGGCGCGCAAGTTGAACTCTCCATCCTGGCGTTGGTCGTATGTGGCGGGCGCGGCGGCTGCGCACGCGAGCAGGCACGACAGTGTTAGGAACATGATGCGTGCGGCTGAGAGATCTCCTATGCGCTGACTGCCGGCCGCATACTCCCGCGCCGCTTTTACCGGCTATCCGCGAACCAGTCCGACGCTCGAATCGAGCACACTGTAACGGTTAACACGACACGAATAATGTGGGGACCTTTAATACGCCGGCCTGCACCAATCCATTCATATCGAATCACATATGCGAATAGGTCTCTTAACTACACAAGTCTGAAATGCTTCTCCAATATTCCGCGAGCTGTCGAAGATTATCGTGGCGATAGTAAAGGTCACGGGTGTGGGCCGACACTGGTGCAGCGGCCGAGCGTGCGAAAACTTGAAAGTTGCACTGTCTGATATCGCAGAATCTATCGTGCGCGTTTTCACTTGTTTCTATTACTTGTACAGAACACATTGTATGTAGTTGGGTTGGGATAGGCGGGCACTCGCGTGTCGTTCTGACAGTGACCGCGGGTCATCAATATGATAACCATTAACCGAGTTTCGTCGACACAGCCGCATACATATCTACCCTGCACACTCTTAGCGAGTATTGCATGTATAAATTCCATGTCCTGTACTATTGCGCTGTATGTAAAATAGTTGCTTCCGTTCCAGTTCATTCATAGTGCGTAAAAACTTGAGCTATTAACAAAAACTAAATACATAAATAGGTATTTGGCACGAATCCTAGTAGAAAACGTAATAAAAGTATCGTAATGTTCAAAGACACATTAGTTAAAACGAAAGTGGATATGATAATATTGTTCAATTTCTCCCTTCATAAAAGGAACATTAAAGTTAGCGTCTTATAAATATGCACATATTTATATTTTCACTAATATTAAATATTCGGATTATCAATATAGAAAATCAAGTCAAGAAAGTTTCTACATTTCCGTGTCAATAATAAATTTTAGATTGGAATACTTTTTTCCTTTTGTCTTATTTATCATTGCTTACTTGCTTTCCTTTTTGTATATATACCTACCTACCTACATATACTTTTGTGTACATATTACATTTAGGCAGGTACTATCCTTTTTTAGGTTTTCCACTTTGCAGTTGTAAAGCAACGATTTTTCCGCCTACACTAGGGACAAATTGTAGTTTGATTATCTATTTTCTACTTAAAAATCGATTAGTTACTATTTACATAATTATTCTGTATTAAATCGCGAAAGGGAACAGGCAAGCCATTTTGAGTCCACATAATTATCGAGTAAATTTTGTAACAAGACTGTATATTTTCTTATGGGTTTTTTAATCTTGATCGTCGTAATTTTTTTCTTTTGTATTTTATGGAGGTTACTTAGCAACTAAATTCGTGTATTTAACTAATACAATAATTACAGGAAATCTTTACCGTACATTGCTGGGCTTGTAATCGAACGCTTAATGTTACTGTGGTTATCGTTTAACAAGCAACTAAGGGATATCTTCCGAGTACAGTTATTTTACATTAACAAATCCCGTTACATAATCCCGTTCTTCCTGTACTGAAATCAATGTGTCACGTATAACATCACAAGATAGCACGTAAACTAACGCGACATTGTCATTATTTATACACATTGGCCAGTTCCAAAGTGACATGTAGGATTAATTGAATCCCCTTTGCTATGGAAGCGCCATTTTATTAAATTACACATGACTGGGTAGTACACATATTCATTCCAATTATAATTATTACGACGGCAGTATATTGATTGATTACCGGGTTATAAGAAACATACGTGCACAAGGTATGGAATATCGCCTCTTAAAATTTAAACAACAAATGGCATGCATTTGGACATAATTAATTTTTTTTCGTCCTCTCCATAACAAATAATTTGATACATAATTATTTCATTAATTGCTATGTATCGACGCAAAAACTGTGTGCACCGCTGGATATTAAAATAGTATGTTTCAACCTCAGCTTGGAGTCTTTAACTGTAAATGTTATAATTACCTCTTCCCGTGTTTTTTATAAGAATGATTGAGGTAAATTAAAGTTAATAAGGCAATAATATTTAGCTAGCTAATAGAAAATGAAAAAAAAATTAACAGCTTGGTAATTAAGCAATTAAAGTTTTACATAATATGTATAGGTACAGGTATTTCAGGTATTCATAATTACCTAGTCGTCAGCACGTAGTTAAAGTTAAACTTAACAGGTAATTAAATTACATTTATTTGTCGATAACTCGTACAAGATTGAATCAATAAATTATATTCACTTAACAAATCAAATCGTATTCGATTCAGGATAATGTAAGTAAATCTCTGAAGACCAATTCCTAAACATCTGACCAAGATTCCCATAACATTAATCAACTTTTGGCCTAGTATTAGATCAAGGTATGTGGCGCGCCATTGTCTATGTATCTGATGTACTCAAACTTTGAATGAGGATCATGACACATTGATTTGCAACAGTACATAGCTACGCCTAAGCATTATGCCCCATTTACACGAGGAGAGTTTCTCGCCTTGAAGATACGATTATCGTAAAGATATAAAAAGATGCATTCTGTAAACATTTGTCAGAACCATGGATGTATTTTGTTTGTTTAATACGCCCATGGTTAGAACTCAGAACACGATAATCTATGGCGGTTATGTCATGCCATCGTATACGATTCTCGGCGCGAGAAAATCTCTCTGTGTAAATGGCGTTTTAAAGCCATGCAAAACATTTCCTAGAAGCTGCAATGAGTTAGTGACAACGGACAAGGTTACTTTCTTTCGCATAGTACTGCATGCGTACTTAACGTTAAACGTGTGGTTAAACTATCTATCAGCTGTCGGAATAGCTGTCTAGTGGACGAACAACAGTTATTACTTTATTTGTGTACATTGCTTATTATGCCCAGAGGCTACACACATTATCAGTTTTGCTTTCCAATCTTAATGTTTAATGTTAATACGAGTATACTTTAAGAGATAATAAGACTTTTTGAAATAAATGAGCACTTTCTCTTATGTATGAATTTGTTTGTGATGGACGGTTTGAATTGCTCATTCTTTAGTGTCACAATGTCTTAATTGCTTCAAAAATATGATTTGATTCTATTAATGATTATCCAAAGGATAATCATAATGTATAACTTCCATGGCGTTGTTCATTAAGAAGCAGGTTGTGAAACACGAGGTCGGGGATTAGATTTCTTAACAGAAAGAAAGAATATGGCGACATGATCACTCAGTGACCAAACTCATTAAATAAAGAAAAAGAAACTAATATGCGTGGACTTCAAATATAGGTATTTGTTTTGAGCTTTGGTGTTGTGAGACCCAAAATCTCTTATAGTTTTTGATGCCCGCAACTCAACAGTTATATCAAATATAAGGTCTGGATTGTGTGTCGTGTTTTATTATTAAATATTTTCTTTTTTGTATGAGTGATAGACATTTGTGTATGTAAAGTGAAAAGTCGTATTACCCTTCGTAAGTTTTAAATGAAACCATGCCGTATGGGTTTTTCAATAAGAATCACATTTTATTTTCAACGAAACAATTTACAATCTTACGTGGCTAACTTATAAACTAAAATAAATGCATTCGTTGGCTCTCACAGGCATGTTTGTATAAATATTAAGTACTTCGTAGCGAGAGGCTTCGTTCGTTTCACCCTCTAACACGTCGCGGTTACGTTATTCCTTAATGGTGGCGGTTTTTTCTCAGAAGCGGCATCAGGAAGCTGGCTAGATAATTCTTCACTCTGCGGACAACATATACAGATTAATTTTAAACATAATATTATGAATAACTGGAGTTTTTAATGTGGAACTGGAGCTTTAAAATAAAAACATATCGAACTAAATTACTGTAGGTAATTAATTATGTACTTCGAAATATTATCATGATATGATAACGGAAATAGTTCGAATATCATTTTCAAAAAGATATATTAATTATTGGTGTATGTTCTTTATATCACAATGAAAATACCTTTGAGCTTTCCGCTGTTTGATATATTGTTCCTTCTTCTGATTTTTGGGGGGTTGAGCTGCAGCGGCTTCGGAGCTCGATTCGGCTGGTTTCACTGACGATGACTCAGCGCCCTCTTTATCTGGAGTAGGTTTCGGCTTGTCTTCAGGCTTCGACGGCGGGATGGGGATTAGAAGCGGTCCCTGAGCTTCAGTTTGCGGTGGCTTGGGCTTGTGGAATTCGAAATCTTCGTCTTCTAACAGGTCGCTTAAGTCGGGTAGTGCCGAGAGTAGACTTTCTGCCAAAGATTCTGCTGGTAGCACTGCGACGACGACGCCATCGACATGCACCCTAACATTATCGGTGCCGTTCTGCCGTTGGTCGTAGTGCGTTGAGTGCTTGCAGTCTGGCCCGGCTGGCGCCGCGTGCGATGCCACTACGAGAGCCGCCAGCAGCGCCACCTCGCACACCACTCGCCTGTAGTTGACCATCCCGAAAGGTGTCTGCAGACGCACTGAGCCTCGGCCACGGACGCGGGACCCGCTATGTCGCCGCTCTCCGCTGCATCTTTTATTTATTTGCCCAGATAGCGGTACAGCGAAGCTTCCACTAACCGCATCATCCACATCAACTAAACTGGAATTTAAACACCAGATATGTAGAATAAATAATTACTATTAATGGGAATTTCTAAGCAGTCCGTCTCCATTAGTATGTATTGAAATGGTGGAGACATTTATAGTAAATACAGAAACGCCCATATAAAGGTTGATACTTAATAAGTACAAAGCAAAATTGTTCAGATGATTTTTGTACGCATCGGTTTTAAAGCTTATAATATCAACTTCAGTTTATGTTTACTATACGTTTATTATCTGCTCTTATATGACTACAATTATGCTATAATAATACGAACGGATAACCCAAAGATCTGTGTACCGAAAATGACGATATTTTTGGCACGCGTGTTTAATAAATGATAGCCTGGGGTCATTTCCCATCAACCCGATGACCCAGTGACCCGCTCGCGAAACATTGGACGCGAGCGATCGACACACATACGTTTATTTTTAAACATCGCGTGTTGGGTTTTGTGACTAGAAATTAATATTAGATATAATACATTTATGAGAATCAGACTATTGAACTTTACTTTTTCGTTCTTTTGCCAACACGTGTATCGGTAACAAACTTTTGTAAAATTCTGTTACATCTTATGCAGAAGATAGTGAGACAAGTTCCAATGTCTTTATGGAGTGGTAACTGTTATCGACGGCCAAAACAAGCTGTCGCAAGTCGATGCGCCTGCGTCGAGCTTTCAACTAACTGTACTGCGCACTTGTAAACGACTCTTTTAAACGGTACAACGGAACATTTTTATTTGCCCTTATTCGCGGAATCCGCAATTATAGGCTTAGAGAACGTAAAAAACATCAGAGTAAGGAAGTATATTGGTTAGGTACTATTTTTTTGTCTTTACCGTAGCGTATAATTGGTCGCAGTTACAATAATTACCTATGATGGCATTTACACCTTTTATTATAAGGTAAAATAGGTAAGAGTGTAAGTGTTTATTTATTTATTTGTTTATTTATTTAAAATACCATCTAACAATTAGGTGTTAAGCAAATTACCTTTATTTTAAATACAACTTTTCTTTCTGCTATAACCATGGGGTATTTTCCATGCTTATTTAGCCACGTGCTTTTTAAAGGGCTTAAACTGAACCTTTCTGATCCCAGTAAGGACGGTTAATTCGCATTCGGACTATGATTAGTAAATTGGAATCGCTTATATGAGTATATAATTAGAGAGTTTGCTAACGGCATCGACCGCCAATAACTTTGTCTCCATACAGCTTTCTATTCAGAAGCTAATGTTCTGGCTTTTTCTAATCAACTTGTATCACCCGCTTTCTTAGATCACCTACTTTTCAATACATTGAAGACTAAACACGAGCTTTTCTGTTACTTGCTTCATGTGGAACGTCAATCAGTCGTAAAATATATCCTACAAAAAATATTTATAAGAAAGATATATTAATTGGAGGTAATCCGTGTATGAATGACAGACGTGCGAAATTGAATTTAAAAAATAATTTTGGACACTAAACAAAAACACGTCGTGTAAGTAGACCACGAAAGAAAGCTGTTTGTTCAACTCCGAAGTATAAAAATACAGGTCTTTTATATTTTGAAGGCCAATAAAAGAAATTGTGTTATTTAAAAAGTAAACAACGCATACAATTAAATTAATTTTCATCATCGTTTTTCTTAAATATTATTCCTAATTAAAAAAGGAGCCTTTTTACTGAATAGTTTATTTTCCAAAAAAGAGACTTCCCGTACCGGGAATCGAACCCGAGCCTCCTGGGTGAAAGCCAGGTATCCTAGCCACTAGACCATACGGGAGATAGTAATTCCATCCAAATTTAGAAACACACGCATAATCTTGCTGCAAGATAAATTGAATTACTACTTACTACACAAAAACGGCGCAATACAAACATATGAAATAGTATGTACACAACATATAATAGAGGGCGATTGCAAGCGCCCACCGAATTATAAGCATGGAGCCTAACATTTAAGACTGTTGTAAAGGCTTTTTGAGCTACCATGGCTTCATAAATCAAAGGCCACCACCATTTATCCATGTAGCATAAAAGTGTATAGTACAATTTGCGTATTTATTGCATTTGTTTGAACGTAAACCTATGGGCGAGAGTAGATAGTAGGTACCCGTTTCATTGAGGCATCAATTTCATTTCACAAAGTGGTAGAGCCACTTTGTAGCGATTTTAACTATTTTCTTACATTATGAATGAGTAAGTAAGTATTATGGGGGCGTTACCACTGTCTCGCGAATACTGTCGTAAAATAATTTTACTGTTGCGTTTGAAATGTTGATATTTCTGTAAGTTCAACAAACTGTAAATACCAACTGTGGCTACGAAGTACGATCCAGTAGTCGTGACATTAATAAAATGTGTTTATTCTTCCGTGGTACGTTAAAAGCAAATAATCGAAATAGGTACTGATTATGAGTGTAAGAAAATATTTTAAATATATTTTGCGGTGTGAACATGCTTCCCGGATAAATACGAGTAAAACAGGAAGGCGGTGGAAACAGGGTCGCTGGCTCACTCGCTGCCTTTCGCTAAATGTAGCGCGCTGAGCCGTCAGTCCATCCGCCGACTAATTAAGATCTGTGGCCGGTATTCCATCTATTGAGAGGTATAAACGTATATGTATGTTCTTAAGATATGTATTGGAATATTTACTAAGATTCATTCATTTAATAAATATCTTTAACTCATATTAATTCAAAAGTATATAATAACTCACTTCTGCAACGTCAATATGATAGTAGAACATATAATTATTATCACAGCATATATTCTAGGTCCAGACAACTCCCGGAATTTATTAAACAAAAATGGTCAAAAGTGGATCTAGCGACTTGGGAGTCGAACCCAGAAGGCAAGACATCACGGTTCCAACCCGTACATGCTGTCATTAGTGATTACACCAATATGAGACAAATACATAAAGTTACAGCTTTTATTATTTTTTGTGTCCGACCATCAAGGCACCCGAATGTGTGCCTTATTCGTTAAAAATACGAGAAACAAAACAAAAAACAGAAAATAGTTTAAAAACAAATGTTGTATGTTATTGTTCCAGCTACAACTTATAATGAGCATATTATAATGTATAAAATGTAATTAGTAGCATATCCAAGTAAAATGCGTTATTGGTAAATAAAATAACAGGGTTTGTAGTCTTAATATAATTTAAAAAAACGTAATAGTAATAATTTAAATTTATTTTCGTAATAAAATACGTAGGAACAGTCTTAAACATGTACATCACGTGTTTTTAGATATTTTTGTTTTAATTTTCCGAAACAAGTAATCACAAAAAACAGTGTTGAAAATATTTTAAGTTTTGAGAGAGACAAACGTTCTAATTATCCTCTCAACAACAATCCAAAATAAGTAACAGACATTTGAAAACTAAGAACACATCAAACGCTTAAATTTATATTAAATTCTTATTTAATATATTTGTTACAATTAAAATAATATCATGAAAATATCATAACAATGTAATTGGGAAGACATCTCCAATTTAAGGCACTTTTTTACATTTTTTTAATACTCAACACCGTCTTATTTATGAAAGATATAATTATTAATAACAGTTAAAAAGTAATTCTTGTATACACACGATAATACTTATACATTGATAAGGGTTTTAAAAATAATTATAATTGCTTAATAATTGGATCATCACAACCAATTATTTAATAATGACACTGATACTGCATGTCACCATTTACGAGTTATTAAACAGACTTGAAGCTAAATTACTCTAAAATTAACAGTCGGTTTCTACTTCTACTTAATAATTGTTAAAGTATATTTTATTTTTTGGGTTGCATTAAATATAAAATGAAAAGAACAATGCGAAAGTAACATTTCAGGGGTCATTAAAACCATATTAACACGTTGTATAGTAGTATCACTGAGCGTGGTGTAGCGCTATGGTGGTGAGTAGGTGGTGGTAGAAGCCGTCTCCATGCCTCAGCCTGTACAGTGCGGTGAGCAGGTATCGCTGTACAGCGAGCGCGCAGGTGGCAGGGGACTGACCCGCACTGGACACACACAGGTCACGAGATGCGTTGCACACTGTTACCGCTTGCCGCCATATACGAGTTGTCACTGCAATATCATAAAGACATATTAGCACACAATTAATTACTATAATTTAAAATATTAAAAAATATAGGTGCATTTCACAATCTGTCTGCAGTTGGTGCTGCAGTTTCCAGTATAACGTTGTATGACGCTCAACTAATATAAAAATCTTTCCGAAAACTTAATTAACTAATGACCAAATGATTTGAAAGATAAGAATAATTAATTATTCCTTAATTTTCTATAAATAATACTTGGCAAAAACATGAACGATTAAATATTCCAACTATACTTACAGAAATGTTGCATGTCGACATCACAGTGTTGCACCAGCTGGTGTATGGAGGAAGTTCCTTCAATAGATGGCAAATTGTTTCCAGTCACCACTATAGAGTTGGGTAATACACTACTTGATATCACATTCTCCACCTCTGCTTTAAATGCCTGAAAACCATTACATAGCTTTTAATATTTTTTGATGAATGGAGATCTCTGGTCACACTCCCTAACTTATGTGGAAAAATAATGAATTACCTCAATATCCAAACTCTTTCCTTTTTTAGTCTCTTCCTTGATCACGTGCAGATGGTAATGTGTCGGAATATGCTGTAAATAATCAATAAATAATAATAAATACCACCAACAACCACATACATAGTTTTGACGCCACACTAATAAGATTGAAGTCTTGTGTATTGGGTATCAGAAATTTCGAGAGACTCTAAGGCCTCACAACACACAGACTTCAAAACAAACACTTGTGAATCACACAAATATTTGTCTCGGTGCGGGGATCGAACCCGCGGCCTCTGGTTTCACATTTTCACAGCCGACGTACAACCGACTGCGCCATGGAGGCTGTTTATTTTCGTTTTAATGTCACAATGTCTTCTACATATCGTCTAAAAAATAAAGAGAACACTTCACAATTTTATTTTAGTTTACTTTCTTTTTTAAGTTTGTATAAAAAACTGCACTAACATGATAGAGCCAATCGTGGATACTAAAACGAGTTTCAGAATAATCCTCCAAGTTTCACATCCAGAGGCCTTTATTCCATTTGCATATCGCAAATAGAATTATCTATTTGCCTAAAAACAAAAGTGCGCGCGTATAGCCAAGCCAGTCCAGTCACTTTTTTTTCATGGACTCAATTTTTTTTAATACTTTTTGCAAGTTGGTAGAACTAAATCTATGTAAAATGCAATGTAGTTTTATAACTTTAAATAATAACAAAAACAGCCACGAGATACTAAATGCAAACTGCTACTTACACATTATTGTTTTCACAAGATTAATATACAGCAGTGCATTTCTATAACTGAAGATAATGATAATAATGTACAAAATACAAACAACAAATACAAATATGTTAACAACAAACTATATACTATGTGTTAGTTATAAAAATATTGTCAAACTAGTAAATTAATGTAGTTTGTATAATAAATACAATAATTAAAAAAAAAAATATTCATCTAAGTAAAAATTAAATTTTAAATGTAAGATTTTATGCATTGTTTGAGATGTGTTTTCATAATATAAACAAAAAGCATTTATACTCGTAATCTCATAGTATTAACATGTCCAATATAATAAAATGTAAAAAAAAACTACAAACTTACATTAGTGTCAGCAAGCATTAATATCCTGTGTACATGTGGCTGGTCGGTTGTGTCAGGTGAGAACCTGTTCAGGCAGTCAGGATACATCTCTGCAAGTACCACGGCATTCTCCCCACCCAAGCAACATTTATTAAGCTCGGCTATGGCTAAGTCATCTAGTTTGTCGTATATCTGACTGGCTATCTTGGTTTTCACTTCTGGAATTTATATTTAAAACAGAAAATTATTTCTTTGATATTGAATCATAGATGGTTGATTATAATTATAAGATCCTTGCAAGTGTAACCTTTAGGAGTTTGGGGGATGAGGGATACCACATAATATTTTTAGCTGTTTAGACATGTTAAAAGTATATATAACGATAAAGATATTTAAAGGACAAGGGCAAAACAAGGTATAGGTTCTATGTAGAACATGATAATATACAAAGGCCAATAATAGGTATAGAAATACAAAAACAATGTATTTTATATTCATTTCACTTACCACACTTATGTTAGGACAGCATGAAAAAAATAATTGTATTAAACTAGTGTCATTTGATCCCACAAACCTTAATTTATTTCCTTGGCAAGGTGAAAAAAATGCCATGGTTTATTCAATATTTAAATCACTGAGTACTTTGAAATTTAAGAATTATACAATTTTGTTCCAACATAATAATTCTGAGTACAAAATTCAATTATGAAAGTCACTAATTCAAATCAAAATTATACTTGACGGATTTTACAGAAATGTTAGATGTTAATTCTAGAAATTATGATAAATTACTGAATACATACTAAAGTGTTGTGCAGCTACATTGATATCAGCATCTTCACACCAAGCCAACGCTATTTGAAGTGTTTGCAGTATTGAACACTGCAGCTTAAAGAAGAAAGAGCCAGTTCTTATTGGTTGTCTCTTGCCACATCCCTCGCAAACCCATTGAGCTCTGTAATTTGTTTTCATATAATTAGACCAAACAATTTGCAAATAAGTTTTTGTTACAGAACACAATCACACAACATAACATCATCAATATTTACTTTAATTTTATGGCAAATATCATATGTGAGTGGGTTGGGTACCACCGCAATGCCTATTTCTCATGCCAAACATTAGTGTAAATGCAATATTGTATTCGGGTTTGAAGGACATTGTAGCCAGAGTCAGTACTGGACATAATGAGACTTAACATGTCTTAGGATGGCGAGCGCAGTGGAATGCCAGGCTTCGCTTTGTAATTCATGATGTTGTTTGGTTTTGCTATTGTCCATTAGCAGTCATATTGCTTACCAATTGGCGAATGGCATGTTCGACTCACCATTTATCGCAATAAAAAAAATATATGTATCTTGTCCATAGAGCGTGCTTTAAGCGCTGCACTGTTTCAACTACTTCAATTTAGTTTACAAGCACTACATGATAATTCAAAATCTGAATAAAAACATTATGTACCTGTCTATTACTCTAGCAGGTTTACAAACTGCATTACAATCAGGTGCATTGGTGGGACATTTAATATCTTCGGGCAGTACTCCATAAGTTTGCAGTTTTTCTATTATTTGAATTTCCAAAGATTTCTCACCATTGTCATTGATCAAGTCTTGATACAGTTTAAAGTTGCTGTAATAAAAAACAAAATATTAGAAGAAAAAAAATATTTTACGCAATAATGTGATAAAAGCATTATTTAAGTAAATGATATGATTACGATGAAATTTGACAAAAAAAAACATTGTTATTTGTAAACAGTATGAAAACTACACACCCCGGTTTTAAACTAAATGGTAAATATGAATCTTTAGAAGATTCTTTCGAGTTATTGTCATTTGTTGTAGAATCTGCTTCCATTTTCGATAACTTCATTCAATGCGGGTTCATATTGTTAATATCATAACCTTCTATAGCCCTCCAACTATCTAGAGGGCCTTACATTCCAGGTGTGCGCCGTACTGGGGAACTGTCAATAGCCCGGTGAATGTTTTGTTTCCACAAGCAGACATATAAATCAACGCAGTAGAAAAGAGACAGAGAGCATCTCTTTATGTTATAAATACCGCTATGTCCATCCTTCGTGTTCGTGTGGTGTCAGTGCGATGTCATTGCAAACACATTGTAAACAAACATGACGTTTGACAAATCGTCGTAAATGAATTAATATATTTTCGCATGTTTTAAGTATTTAAAGGTATAATAATATCAAGTGAAGTGTATAATGTCAATATGTATTTATATAAGCAACGATATTAAGTATTAAATGATTATAAAAGCATCAGCCTGCAAAATAATACAGAACTTCCTTTTCATTCGAATTTACGAGTATTTTGATTCCTTGTACTTAGAGAAAGAATTCAATTGGTATTTTTGTTTGTATCGGCCCAATTCCAACCCGTGGTATTCGTGATAAATGCAATATAAAAAAATCCTACAATAAATATCAAATATTTACGTATTATTAATGTTGCCAACAGTAAACAGGTAATTTTCCATAAATATGATTCAAATAGTTTTTTGTATAAACAATACAATAAAAAAGACATGATTATTATATTATATATTTTTACAGCTTCTAAAATAAGGAAACACTGCACGAAATGAATAATTACATCTGTTCGTAATATATGAGAATGCTCTTAAAGTAAAAAGAGCTCTACACTGGCTATCAAAAATATAATAAAAGTAGCTCCCTCTACTAACCTCTACCTCTGCCTCCACAAAAAATGTAATAAAACATAATTTTATAATCAGGATTAACTAGGAATATTCAATTCAAAAATATATCTTATATTTATTGGACAATAAAGTATCGAGTATTATTGTTGCCTTTATTAGCCTTGTTTTTTTTTTACTAAATATGCAATACAATATCGTTAAATATTAATAGGGAGGTGTTGAAGTATCTTCGACGAAAATCTCATATTTAGGAAGACACTTTTACCGAGCTATCAGTTTCAAGTACGTGGGCGGAACCGCCAAATTTACCTAGTAAACAATAAACGCTTTTTTTTGTAATATTACCTCGAGATCTCCCCTAAAATTGGGTAATAGTTTTAATCATGCAACACCAAGCGTTGTATTACATGTTAATCGTAAATTCTCTATCTCTCTTGGTCTTTGCATGATAGCTGTCACTGCACACCTCCCCTCACATAGACGAAAAATCTAATAGACTGCTGTATAGTGCCTATTCAGTCCCACAGAAAGAGATGCCGCTTATAGGTTTTGCTATAAGATAGAAAGAGATCGAAATATACATTTTCTGTCCTGCACCGCGTGCCGGTTTTTTTCAAGGTCGGAATTGAAATTACTAAACAAATTTTGACATAAGACTGTCGTATCGTGTTTGTGTTTAGTGTCGGAAGTTTTCAAAGTGATTTATAATTGTTTAAATTCTAAAATCTTTGCTAAATCCATCACAAAATGGTGCGGTGTAGCGTACTTGGTTGTAAAAGCGACAGTGGTGTGAAAATAACAGGATTATCATTCCATGGGTAAGTAAATAACTTTAGTAACAATTAATAGTATCCAGCAGTATTTAAATTAACTAGTTTGCTATAAAATCTTATAAAAGAGATAACACTGTAATACATTGTAGTTATACATTTGTTTATCTCAATGTTATTGTAATTATAATAAACACGTAAACTTTATAACCTAAAATGTCAGTGTGGCAAGAGTGAGATTGTAGTATTACCCCGTACCCTGTATAGTAACCCGTATAGTTATATATTGTTGATCTATCATACGTAATTTTGTCTATGTCCCCTCACTTCATGCCATAGACGAAATATCTAATAGACGTAGTGACCCCGTGCCACCGAAAGGGACAACAAATAAAGTACTTAATTGGTTTAGGGTTGCCAAGTATGGTACAATTACCCACTATTAGGTAACGGCTTTTTAGAATGATACAAAATTTGCAAACACGGAAGAAGGAAGGATAAATAAAAATGCAACAGTTTGATAGGTTTGTTTTATTTATTACTGTATACATATATTTACAAAGTGTACAAAATTACGTATGATAGATCAACAATATATAACTATACGGGTTACTATACAGGGTACGGGGTAATACTACAATCTCACTCTTGCCACACTGACATTTTAGGTTATAAAGTTTACGTGTTTATTATAATTACAATAACATTGAGATAAACAAATGTATAACTACAATGTATTACAGTGTTATCTCTTTTATAAGATTTTATAGCAAACTAGTTAATTTAAATACTGCTGGATACTATTAATTGTTACTAAAGTTATTTACTTACCCATGGAATGATAATCCTGTTATTTTCACACCACTGTCGCTTTTACAACCAAGTACGCTACACCGCACCATTTTGTGATGGATTTAGCAAAGATTTTAGAATTTAAACAATTATAAATCACTTTGAAAACTTCCGACACTAAACACAAACACGATACGACAGTCTTATGTCAAAATTTGTTTAGCAATTTCAATTCCGACCTTGAAAAAAACCGGCACGCGGTGCAGGACAGAAAATGTATATTTCGATCTCTTTCTATCTTATAGCAAAACCTATAAGCGGCATCTCTTTCTGTGGGACTGAATAGGCACTATACAGCAGTCTATTAGATTTTTCGTCTATGCTTCATGCCCCGGCTCTCAAGATAGTTGGAGACCTATAATTCTGAATTAAAATAATCACTTTGATACTAAATTAACGTTCTTTTTACACAGTATTCAGTAATTTTACAGTGTGCAAGTAGCTATTTTTATAGATATTTTAATTAAACATTACATTTAAACAATAAAAGTGCGTGGTGGCCTGTTGGTAACGGACCAGACGCGGCTGCCTATATGTTCACGGTGGTCGCGGGTTCAAATCCCAGGGCACACCTCTGACTTTTCGGAGTTATGTGTGTATTGATAGTCAATCACCACGCACTTTAACGGTGAAGGAAAACATCGTGAGGAAACCTGCATACCGTAGCGATTTTAAAGAATTTCTACGGTATGTAAGTCCGCCAACCCGCACTAGGCCAGCGTGGTGGACTATATGGCCTAACCACTCTCAATCGATTCTCTCGATTGTAGAGTAGGCCCGTGCCCTGCAGTGGGACGTATATGGGCTGATATAGATATAGATTACATTTACATTTCTTGTAAACAATACTACTTTTTTTTTTAAATATAGCAATCATTGATGTCGTTTGCTGTCATCTACTAACGCCATCTCTTAGACTAAGGCAAAATATGGCTTTAATGTGGCTTTAATGTGGCTTTTTTATTTTTATTTTAATAAAGTCTATTTGAACAGAAAATTATTAAATGTAATAAATAATCTAAATAAATAAATAATAATTAACCAATTAACTATTAAATAAACCTAAGGAATTAAAAAATATCTTGGAAGTCCACGTTTATTTTTTTAAACATAAAACACCACAAAACAGTATTGGGTATTAAAGGATATTTATTACTCAATACAAACCCATGGCCCATGGCCCATGACCAAAGAATAGACCACTTCCACCATCTCAATCTCCATTCTCCACTGCTTTGTTTCCTATCGAATTTAAAAATAATAGGTCTTTAATGCACAAAGAATGTCAACCGAAAAAAAGAAAACCGTTATTGTTGGACAGGAAGCTCATGTCATGCAAGCGTCAAGTCAACCGCGATAAATGACATTTTGATTGATTTGTTTGTAGTAGCTAAGAATTTTTTGAATTTTAATTTTGCTGTGTTTGAATTGCAATTATTGTTTCGCAGTGTGAAATCGCAGTAGAAGTTATTCCCGCCCTTAAACATGTAAGTAAAAAAAGTAACTTAATTGTTTTATGTTACAATGTTGATAGATTTCACATCAAGAGTTGCACGTTTTTTTCCCACACGCTATATATAATTTGGTTCTGTACGTGTTTTAGTTTTGCGAGACATAATAATGTTACATTTTTAATTATTAAGATAAGATTTATATATCTTATGTATTAAATATAATATTGGTATTGAGGTAAAACCTGCAGTCTCGGAATTGGTTTTCAGCAATTAACGTCGGCGTAAAATCAAACATGGTTTAAATTTTTTAATAATCTTTTAACTGTGTTTAAAATTGCAACAAAACATTGCATTTCACTTCAAATTGTTGGTAGATACCTTTACACTTAAAAAAAACACATGTTTAAATGCAGCACTCTTATTTGATATAATATTATCTTTATGAAATCAATATAGTTTACAAAAATATAATTCATTTATTTCTTGTTATTTTTTAGTTTAGGTACTAATACAAAGTGAATATTCTAGTAGCAAATACAATTATTATTCATTTGAACTGTTTGATTTGTTTACAAATATATTTTGTTTGGTATATTCCAGCAGTGTAAAGACAGAAAAAAAATACATTTCTACTATCTGATTTAATATTTCAACATTATTCATATCTTTTGCATATAATACATACTATAAAAATGTAATGCAAATTCTTTATTAGTAAGTTCTAAAGGTACATATGTTCAAATTCATTGTAAACACTAACATAAATATCCTATAGTATGTATTCCACCTATTCATAGCTTGCTGTCATGTTATTGTTTTCTACAACATAATTATAAATGTAAGTCACTGCACTATAATTATTCAATTGGTACCAATTGCTGCAACTGACATGCCAAAGTAATTATATACCCAATTTACCAATTTGTAACAAATTGTTGTTAATTGCTACAATTATGGTGTTTATGTTTACAGACACCACATTTCACTCCATTATGTTACATAAAGTTTTCTACTGTTTATTCAAAAATATGTCTGGCTCAATGCCAAAGTGTACTTTGTTTTAATTGCTAGAAATGGTAAAAAAACAACACAAAATGCCTTATATCATTTTGTAGTGTTATTTTTGTAGATATAAAAAATACTTGGAATATTCTATGTGTATTTTTATAAGTATGTTGCATATAATAATATTGTTTACAAAACCAACCATTGTTTACTATGATTCAATTTCTGAAGCTACGATGATCAGTATTGTTTACTAAAATTACCAATTTATGACTAACTATTGATATGCAGGGGCTCTGTGTAAACTAACCCAACATAAACAATACCAATGTTTTTATATTATATCTTTGAATTATTCTAATGTGACTTAAGAACCTCCTTTGTTAAAACAGTATTGAGATCAAGTAAACCTACTAGTAATAGCCTACAATAGACAAATTTAATTTGCAACAAAAACATGCTTTACAATATGCAGGAAACTTAATGTTTAATACAGGATCATGGCTGCACCCCTAATTTACATATGCACTTACAATGAAACAAAAATATCAAAAGCATTTTTATTATTAATTATCTGCATAAAGTAAATTCAGTTACCATAAAATTGAAGCAACTGGGGCAAATGGGAATAAACAGTATTCCCGCGTGCACTGGTTAAAACGAACTGAAGTATTAAGTTTAAAATACATATTCCGCACGTAACTTCCGCGTCCCGCGCGTGATTAAGGGCAATAGTTGGCTTGATGACGCAACGCACGTATTTTAAGCGTCAATGGAGCACATTTCGTCCGTAAACTCGTAACCAAGTTGCCGAAACGGCAAGCGAAATGACTTTTGACGAGCTGTTCGCTCGCTGTATTCATCAACTTGTTAATCACTACATTTCTCTCGAATTCCTTATCCGCAAATAATTTGCTTAAGCCGTGTGGGTAGAGTGTGAGTGTGGATGCTCTTAAATGGAAACTCAGCTTCTCTGGCTCGTAGCCAGAAAAAAAAATTGCTTCTTTAGTTTATACATATTTTGGCATTTGTGTCATTCGCTTGGTCCGATAAATTGCGATAAACATCGAGCCAAGTTATTTACAGACATCCACAGTTAATTGGAAATCCAATCATTTGTGAAGCTCTTAAATTTCTAACAGAGCGTCCTTAATTAATTTCTCATTATCCATACTTTCACACTTACATCACGGTTATTAGGTACTCTACATGTATAGAAATAATTACGCAGTTGCGTTTGAGAAAACCAGTAAGGAGAACGTGTTTATTAGTCAGGTTTTAACTGACATGTAAATGGTACATTATCACGATGGAAAGCAGCTGATATTAACCACTCTCTGCCTGCCAGATTACCCTCCAAGGTAATATAAAACCCCTGAGATATACCCAGATTATAAAATTGTGAGTAATAAATATGACTACACAATTTTATGCGAAAGTCATGTTATCATCAATGGCACGCCTCTCGAAGTTGTCAAGGAATATGTGTACCTCGGACAACTAATGCAATTGGGTAGATACAACTTCGAAATGGAAGCCTATAGGAGGATTCAGTTCGGCTGGACAGCGTTTATAAAGTTATACCACTTTTTTTGTCGGATATACCACAAAGCCTGAAGACTAAAGTGTTCAACTAGTGCGTCCTCCTTGTAATGACGTACGGAGCCGAGACATGGACACTGACTGTGGGTCTAATCCATAAGTCTAAAGTTAAGATAATATCATCGTATCAGAAACAGTAATTAATATTCAAGATATACATAATTATATATGTGGGCCTACGTGTCTCAATTATATACATAGTTCGTATACAAACATTGAACTTCTTTCAGCCCCTGTTGCAAATACGTTATGTAATACTATTCATACACTTATTCAAACCATATTTCTTTTTATTGTCGTGTAAGATGTATGGTCTACGACGGATAAACTACGCTAGAAAAGTTTATTTCCCTCCTCGCTGGCATAAGTTAAGTATATTATGGTTTCGACTCGTGTCTAGTTTAATATCAATCTCCATAATGACATCAAATGCGTTTAATTGTTGTCTTACTATGTATGCCCATATTTGTTAGAAACAAAAATATGTAACTGTCCTTCGAAAATACACAAATATTTAATTGTACGTACAATACGATTTATTGAGTAATTTTCATAAATGGCGCGACGAGCATGCCATTCGCTTGATGATAAACGATACGACAGTATTGCTCATGGACAGTAGTAAAACCTAATAACACCATGATTTACAAAGCATTGCTTGGCATTCACGTACATCTAACTCTTCATGCGATACGTAAATGGGTTCTCATCATTTGGATAATGTGTAATACTTTTATAGTTAACTGTGAAATAAAAATATTCATTTCATCTCAATGGGACACTTGAAAGCTAAATTATAAAATCAAAAGTGTCACTTGCAGTACTCTTCATCGCGTCGAGTTGAGAACTTCGCGCGAACACTCGGTACTTCGGGTAGAATACATTTGCTTTATTATTTTATTTTTCAAGCCAAAGGAGTCGCGGGACAAATGTTACGTATAAAATATAAAACATGAAAAAACTATTTTCATAAGCACACGTGTTCCCTGTAATTTGTGTTTGTCGCAAGAGTGTTTCTGTATTATAATGCCGGCCCATCCGATGCAATTACGCACAACACGAGGTGAGATGCGACGGGTTACGTGACGCCAGTGCGTAATGTGGTGTTGCAAAAGCAATCTGATATAAAAGTGTGATTTCGGATTTGCATGTTTATTGGAATCGAGAGGAGCCCCCTTTTAAATTGCGACGGGTCCGGCCTCTTTAAATTGTTTGCTAACAAAAAGAAAGATTAGTAATCGTGACACCATGACCAGCGGCGTAGCATGCACACTTCGAATAGTCTCGTCGACAATTAATCTCAAATGTATACTTTGATTTACGTTTTACATAATAACATGTTACATATTTTCGACCTTTGCTTACGTACCTATCATTATTTATAACCTTACTTACAAATGTAAACGTTAAAGATAACAACAAGTTAATGAAGCAAAACCCATTAATCAACATCACTAGTTGTCTAAATCCTTGATTTGTCGACGACCCGACAATGTAACCTCGTAATTTACTCATATAAAAATTTATAATATCGTGGATTTATTGTTCTTCTCGAAATATCGTAAAGATCCAGACATAGAGCACTTCAATAAACTGTTGAAAAATAAAGTATCTGAACATTACAATAAGCCGACATATTATTTTATTCTAATGGACAATACGCATTCCTATAATGTTAAAACACTGATGTTGATAAACAACGTATCTTTTATTCAGTTGAAGCTGAACTGAATATTTAATGGTAATAAAATCTGCATAACATTCGCACATGCTTCGCGTTAAGCGTAAGTAACGAAGCCGTCTCCATATCGTCTCGTCAAGTGGCTCACTCTGCACTCGTATGTGACCTAATTAGAAAAAACATTTCATGTTATGAATACATATAAAACAGTAAAACACACGCAGCCAGTGCTGACATTTTTAAACAATGATTAAGTAGGGATTGTACATGTTTCACAACCTTTTCGATTCGCTAAGCGTGTAACATTAACGAAGTGTATCTGTTTGAGGCCGTCTCAATGTCACTGAGTGATGGATTAGTTGGCTATTAGATGAATGGCAAAATTATAAAATAATCTGTTCATTCTACTATGCGTATAGTAATTTAAGCGTTTAAACTTTTTGCACTAATTATACTGAAAAACTATTACATTTAACGATACTTAATTTGTTTGGCTTCGTTTTAATTAAAGCTTCCAAAAAGCTTAGTCTATTAAAGTTTTGGTTTATTCATGTACTGGTTCATTCGTACTGGTTGTTCAACAATAAATTATATTTTTCCCTGCATTGTTCCTAATATGGTGTGAGCTTAGACATGGCGCGTGGGCGCATTGTGAGTCGGGGCGAAGACGAGGGTGCACCGGTCCCCACGCCGGCCGACGCACTTTCTACACGCTAATATAAATCAACTTACGTGTATTGCCACATTTAATAATTGTGCGTTTTTGAACTTTCGAAACATTCAATAATTTCGCCCTTTTTGGAACTGGTATTGAACGGATATGATACCTAGTAGGTACCTACTGAACTTTCACCTGTAAACGCATGTGTTTAATGCTTTATTGTTACTCAGATAAGGTCATTCTTAACCAAATAATCTGCTTTCTATTACATAGCTGTTGTTGTGTAAAAAAACACGCGAAAGCTAAGAAAAGGCACCCTGCATACTGCCGACCCAAAAATATGCAGTAATATTTTCCTTCACCATTCTTACGATGTCCTTCATATTTGACATTACATCCCTTTGTTTCCATAAGCTAAAAAGCTTTTATTTGTTTCTTTGCCAATTCTGAATACCGGCCGACTGAATCAAATCATTTGTAAGTAGATTGAAAAGATACAACAAAACTGGTTTTGCAATGTAATCACAAGTACATTTTAGTCCCTTCAACTGTAACCTTGGTCGCAAAATGGCTGATGTCAAATGGCACGCGAACATTCTTACAAAATAAATACATTTTCTCAAAACAGACATTTCGTGGCTCCGAGTCATTCGAGCAATTTATGATGTTAGGGAATTGTTTGTTCCAAAACACATGGTGTGTCTGCTGCTAAAGAGGTTCCATGTTTAAAAACATATATCTCTCTGCGTTTCAAATTGAACAACCCAAAAAGACATTTTTAATTACTCGATCAGACTCTTCTGTTATTTAAATAGAACGATCGCAGCTTTAAAATAGAGCATCAGAGATGTCCACCGTATGCGAGTGTTTCACTTTTTGGTTCAGGAATTTGTGTTTTTATTAATAAAATGTATTTGAGGTTGTTCTAACATTTTAGTGTTTTTGTGATTTTACGATGCATCAATTATTAACGCGAACTGTGAAGTTTCATAGTACGTAAACATTGTGCGCACAACAATGAATACAAAGTAAGGATGTTCAAATTTAACAGTCAACCGAAGTTCCCCGATGAGTACGTTTCCTACTTCGACAACCAAGATGGTCAAAGATACGCAGATATTAAAAAACGCTTAGAGTGGATGTGTAGACAATACGTAAGAAAAATAAACAGACATTGTCAGTCAACCTTTAGCTGAATATTGGGTTCTAAATGACAAACAAAGTCAGCTATATTTAACTATAGGAATATTAACCTTTATAGACGTAACCTTTTTGCGCGGAGACCTGTCGTCGCTGTAAGCTACCATTGTTGACCTGATTTATGACTTATTGTTGGAAACTATGAAGTTTATGAGTTCGTCGGCCTACTACTTGCCACCTTTGATATTTTCTAAGTCGAGAAGCAATGTGTAGCAAATGTTATTGAATGGCTACAAATGCTACCTGTTGTTGCGCTTAATTATATTGTACGTTAATTGGGCTAGCCTTGTTTGTCGATTCGCTAAGTAAATCCACATTGTTTCTGTATTAAGAGTCATTAATCGTACATCACGCACGCATAAATAACCGTGTGTGTTGGCATAAATACGATGAATCCGGTCGTCGGATGGATCTCATCACGAAATGTTTTGTAGGAGTTACGCGGATGTACGTTTCTGGTTTTGAACACAGCAGGCTGCACGCTGAATTAAACAATACGTGCATTTCATCATTTGTTTTATTCTTTATTTATATCTGCTTCTTGTAACAAAACATTGTTTACAATGCTTATTTGTATGTTTATGTTGTTGAAACACTGCTGTTTTGGACAAATTTCCTACACCAATACACTATGTTGGTTTTATGTAATAGATTCAATCTATGAACGATGAATTATTTCCTAGTGCCTCGAAAATCATTAAAATCTCATCATGCCAATGCCTAGTAAGGTATACGCTTAAGCAAACACTCCAAAACAGCAGACATGCGTTTCCTCTCACATCGTTTGGACTTAAACGAGGTGTCAAAGGATTGGGCTCAGTTCCGTGAATGCTAAACACCGGGAAGGTGTAAATTGCGTGCTCCTTGCTTATATTTATAATATATCTGTTATAGAAAGCAATTAATTGCTTTTAAACACCGTGAACCCTTTCCTCTAGTTCAACGCCCGATAAACTTTGAAATCAATTTAGCAAAAACTAACACCCAGTTTTAAAGAACTTATTTTACGATGGTGCTAGAAGATAGTTCTATTTTATTTCTCGTCTTGTAAATTGTGCAGACTAAACTCTATGGAGATAAGTTAGTTTAAGCCAATACTTGAAATGCATATAAATCATATGAAACAGGTCTATTAGCCCTTGATATTTCCCGTACTGAAATAGAACACGGCCGCTGGAAGAGGTTTTAGTGTTCACGTTTTGTTGTGTCTTGTGTTGCACAAGTGGGTGTGTGGAGGAAGCGCAGATATGCACGGAACGCGGCGTCGTCAGCTCAACTATAATTAGCGACACTGTCCTTTGTCACACCGAGAGCTCTTCACGGCTGCCTTCCACTTCAACTACTTCTCCCATCTACTATCAGCTATAACGACATAATGACCTTTTAACACAAGATGCCGCAAACATTTCATTTTGTCATTACTAAAGTGTTCTTAGTCGACCTTCATACTACGAGTTTAATGTTCTTATTTTAGAGCATCACTGTTCTGGTAATCATGCTTTGTGCTAATTAAAGTTATCTTGGAAAAATGAAAGTTCACTTTCAAATAAATGTTCAAATCAGTTTTATTCAGCTATTATTGATCCTTAAACACAGTTTTTAATTTAATCATAGACATTAGTGTGCAGTAAAAAATTCCGACTAATATGCAATCGCGCGATAGTTCTTTCTTCACAGTATCATAAAACCTATGTTTTTATCGTACGAATGTCCGATATGTCACTATCTTTTGCATTGTTATTGTTTATTGATCAATTGTTAAGAAAATCAAAACAAAACCCTAGAACCGATGAGCGACGAAGACATTTCAATTGGCATTTATTTGCACTTTAATCGACGAGTGAGTTGGACCGACTCATCTTCATTACTTTAAAATACCTATTGTAATTTGTCAGATATACGATAACTGAAAAATAATGAAATGGTAATATAATATTACTCACTCACTGAAAGGCAACTGCTGAACATAAGTCTCCTAAAGGATTCTACGCTACCTTGTAAGAAGCTAGATCGACCCAGCTACTTCGTACGACCTATACCAGACAGTATATCCACTTTGTAATTGGACACTTAATACAAACTTGCTGGAGCGTGGTGTTTATAAGCCATTAAATAAATACCTTGATACATAGTGAGGTAAACATTTATAAATATACTATAACGTGGAAAGAATTTCCCCATGGTTGGAAACATTTCCAGGCGGAAATATATTTCCGATTTTTTATATATCATATCATAATATGACAGTGTAGAGGCTGTTTGCGTAGATTTCCTTGTTTATGTCTCCGGAAACGTACATATATATTATGGTATGTGTAAACCAAAGGAATGCCTACTATGGGAAGGCAACATGGAATTATTTTCTTAGACGATAAGTGTAAGTTAAATCATTTAATAATATTTATTTAGGTTTTATTAGGTCTAAAATAATATAAAATATGAAATTGTAATGGAAATAAAAACATCCTAATCTGAAAATACAGTAAAAACAATGGGGTGAACGGACTTCGTTAATGCATGAGATTTTATGACCATATCTCTACGAAGTATAACAGGATTAGATTCACTCCAAGAATGTGTTTTCATGAAATATTTATATCACTAGAACTAATTGAAATATTGTATTGTGGAATTCTAGGGTGAACAGAAAGTTGAATTAGGTACATGTCTATGGAGGAACTCTAATAAATTATGAAAGGCAATACGGGGAGAATGGTTTATGAGTTGTGCGGTGGAGAATTTTTTTGAATAATCCCAATTATTTATTGAAGAGAGACTCATCCCTTTACTCTAAAACATATTTTTAGTTTTGGTGTCAGTGACGCACAATTGTGATGCATTCGTAAAGACTGCAGCCGATATTCAGCATCGATATTCGCCAACGCGTGTAAATTTATGAATTCATCTTTATAAATAGGCACTCTAGATTTGCTAATGCAAACATTGATGTCAAGAGGTCTTTGCACAACACAAATTATTTTGGTTCTGTATGATAAAGAAAAGAAGAGCAATGATTTTACAATAATAAATCCATTTTATCATTTTGATGAAACACAATTGACAGGTGTATAAATTCACAGATCCTTTGTTATTTTTTTATTCAACAAAAAAATCTACAGTACTTAAATCTAAAGACATACGAACGTATGGTTATAGGCATATGAACATATGTCTATAACCAGTCTTATCCAATTTACACATAATACATAAACTCACGCCTTTTTCCCAGAAGGGGAAAGCACGAGGTTCTATCAGGACACCAACGTTTCGCCTTGTGTGTTCCATCCCACGATGTGATAGGGGGCGAGCCTATCGTATAATCCAATTTTATTTATATCAGCTCAATTATTGACCACCGACCTGTATGTACGATTTAGAGAAATTAGGTTTAGATGTTACTCCACCACGTTGGCTTATTGTTAGTATGCTTTGCTAATTGCTATAATATGATATATACGATATTCTTGTGAAGATTTCTGAAGCATAGAGGTGTCTTGATGTTTCTCTTTATGTTTACAATGTGTAATTCTTACAAGCACATATTAGTTCGAAAATTCAAAATAGGTACCTACTCAGGCTATATTTACTTTATAGTTTTTCGATAACAATCTGTTGAAGTGGTACTAATTCATTACTCTGTATAATTATTGAACACGTCTAATATAAGTTGTGCAATTAATCATTTTTTTAGCGGTAATTTACTTCCAATGTAAACCAATCGTGCCGAAGTATATAGACAGAAATTAAAGAAAGTAGTAATATTGTTTAAAGAGTAATAAACAAAGTTATTAGACGTGAAATTATGACACATTGTTTAAATACAAGACGTGTTTAAATCATAAATGCATGCATCAACAGAAATACATCTTGTGGCGGACAAATTAACGTGTCCTTACAAACACGCAATATTGTTAATAAATCATTCTATAAATTGAATCTTGTTTTGGTGGAATATTTTAAATGGTGTTGTGGCAATAATGTTATCGGTAGTTTTTGTGCAATAGCTACAAAAGATAACAATGACCTGTTGCGTCTTCAGACCCACCACTGCGTTTCCATACCATAGCTTCCTTATTGCGATAAGAGCATCATCGCCTATAAAAAGAGTACGTTGAACGCGTACTTAGCACGCTTCCTCAATGGCAGGAAGATGCTCGCACACAACTACACTTCGCATAATTGGTCCACAAACGTTTCGATTGCTCGCCAATTCGCATCGAGTGAAAGTATGGCGAAATACTTAAGAATCGTATAGAATAATACCTCAGATGCATGTAAAAATGAGGTAAACAGGTCATTATTATTTCGATGGCTTATGCACTTTTAATAACCTGTACTGTTTTGTCTTATCTTTAGTAATTATGTTTCATTTTCAAATAAAGAAATAAATATTGCCGCTCTACTGAAAGAAAGCATTCGCTGAAAGTGACATATGTTCAAGTTTAGGGAGAACATCGATCACGTTTACTTGGTAAAATTTCAAGACCTTTCATGTCTTGGAGAATTCGTAAAGTTGTAGACTTTGGTTGTTACTATTTGGCAAAAGCAATAGTTGTTATGTTCTGTAGACGCTTTATAGGTTTGAAAATTCGTATACAAGTCTGGAGACTAATCTAATAAATTTTATTTGTTTACGAAACCGTATTGAGACAGTAAAATAGACTAAGACTCAAGAGCTCACATTATTTAGCATATGTGTCCAGCTATGGAACTTTACGGATTAATTTAGAAAAATATACAGCTTTAATCTCTAGCATTGTTGTTTACACTCCCAGATCAGCTACTCAGTGCGGTATTTTTGATTAAAATCTGAATCATCTATGATAGAAATATAAAAAACTTTCAGAACATAGCTTTTTCTTAATTAATTTACACCAACATCCATAAAAGAAGAAGTCACTTTATGTTACATAAAATGCTTTTTAGTTCATACTATACATATACATTATCATATTTTGTATTAATTATTATCTTCGTATTTCTAATTGAGAACAGTCAATCAGATGAATTTATTACGTAAATATTATATCGAACAAGCAGCATGTGTAAATAAGAACGGAAATACATTCTCCATCGATCGTCAAGTAATTATGTCTACGGGAAATCCAATTCTCGACCCCTGTCGAATAGATTGACTAGTAAATCTCCACGTGGTAGAGTGGAATGATTGAACCCTTATATGGTTATATAAATTGATTAGAGTTACAACCAATATAAGCCTAAATTATGAATTTGGTATAACCAAAAACAAATGTATAATTGAATGCAGTAATGCAAAAATAGAGGGCCAATAAAAACACAACGAAACATTATTAAGAGAATGCATAATGGGGTATGTCAGAATCGGTTACGAAACATAACTGCATTACGCGTCTATTAATTTAGATACGGAACGAACCACGAGAGGTTTTTCGATCTGAACTTTCACCTACACAATGGCAGTCTGGTAACAATGTAGATAAGGCTATTACATGCATCGATTCTGTCGCACGTGGGAACGATTAATTAAAAATCTTTCAATCGCGTAACTTCTATCACAAAACAAACCAATTCATGTTTAAGGAGAGATTACTTCTTCTGTGTTAGGAAATTTAATTAATAATGAAAAGGAAAAAAGATTTGCATGTTAGCTTCCCATTAGATAAGCTATTAGCCGCGAGGCAGCAGTCAAAAAACTCATTTCGGCGCAAACGTTCTATGGATGGATGACCGCATAATAGTTTATTTTACTTCCCCACATATAATACAAATCCCGTTGTTTCTAAATGACAATCGTAGATACATGTCGCAATGCAACTGCAGTTATTAACACATTAAACTGTTATAGAAGTTCACGAGTATGATCACCTTATATTCCGACTACAAATATTCAGTGTCCTGTATTTCGGCGTCAATAAACCAATAATATTATGTAAAATAATCTCAAATTTTGTGGTTTCTAATCAATACAATCCCACGTTACTCATTATGCTTATTTTAGCTAATTCTGTTTTGTGAACTTCGTGATATATTGTTTGTTAGGGTGCGTTTCGTTCATCAATGTTGTTTAGATAATCGCTAATTATATGTTGTTTTGGTGTCACGGATAGTGCGTACAGCGGTGACCTCTCGCGGTGTACGCAGACTCCGCCAGGGGCTTGAAACTGGGTCATTCGCTGCCGGCGCCTCCCGAAAACGCCATTCAAATATTATCCCATTTTATTGTGACAAGCGAAAACTGAACAGCTACTGCTATTTTAAACCACCATTTTAATCAGAGTAACGACCTCATTTTATCACGGTTTTAAAGCTTCTGTTCGTTAGCTTTCTTAACGGCTCTTGTGAATTTTCTTCATTGTTCGGAATATTTTAGCTCCCTTATTTAAGATCGATATTGGTGCTGGCATAGCATAACTTGTAATTTCATGTTACTGACCTATTTAGTACGTAAGAGGGGTAGACACTTAAAACATCCCTTTTAGTTTAATGAAGGGATGGGGTAAATGGTGTACAAAATTATGTAATATGAAGTATTGTTTATATTTATGAAATATATTACTGAACAATCAATGTAAAGTTGTTTAATAAATTATGAAATAGTTTTATTAAGGTCGTCAGTTTCTGTTCTAAACTTTGGTAATTCTAACAGATTAAGTAAATTGGCATAGTTTAAGTGAGTTCCAGTTGTATTAACTACTGTGATATGTAATTGCGTGTTGGATGTTTCGTCAGCGCTCTAACGTTTATATAACGAATTGTATTTCACTACGAAATTCTTCCAAGGGATTATATTATGCTAGTGAGAGTGACGAGTCCTTTTAGTGAAAATCATTCTTTTTAGAGCGATGTTTCTAGGGATTCAACTGAAATTATATTAAGAATATTTGGAGACATAGCGAGGTTTAAATACATATTTATAAACGAATCTATCTATCTATTCACCTACAGGAACTCCACTGCTGCACATAGGCAGCCCAAGAGCAGCCATTAGGGGAGCCACATAAACGAATAATTAGCCATAATATATTTTCTAGTTAAGACAATTAGGCGATAGTTTTGATGTGTTATTTTATAGTGGCGAGGTTGGCTGTGGACAATGTACCGGTATGAACCGTGCAGTTTCCTGTCGTGCGCCACGTGTTGCTCAGCGACGGCACGTCACGGCGCGGCGCGACGTCGGTTACTCAGTATCCTTATTCATTTCACATTTTAGTGCTGGTAGTCAGAATATGACGAGTGTCTGGAGTCCCAGGGCTAACTCAGTCTTCGGAGTCATGTGTGTATTGATAGTTAACATCCCACGCTTTGACAATGAACGAAATTATTAGGAAACCAGCAAACATAATATAGAGATCTTTACAAAAATATTTGAAGTCTGCTGAATCCTATAAACTTCTCACTGGTACTGTTCATTGTAGAGGACTCCCTAGATCAGCAGTCTGCGATTGTAAGCTGATACAGTCAAAATATTTGCCTGCAAAATTCCTTGCCAAGAAAAGAGTCTAAACAATATATTTCGCTGCCAGCCGAGATTTTAGCACTTCGGGGTGTATCTAGAACGGATCTGCGACATAAGGCAATTAAAGTTTTTGCTTGTAGTAACATGCCGGCATTATTCTCAAGTTTTTGCTCGCAGGCGCTTTACACAAGAGCAGAGGGGCAACATCCGCTTCAGTGTCAACAAACTTCGTTCCAATATAAAATTACATGTAGATATTATATCAGAAAAGACATAATGAACAAATTATTTGTAACAGCAAAATGTGGTGCAGTATCGCAATTTCTTCTTCTATCTCTATCACTCTTACATAGTCACACTATCTTCCCTTTCACTCCCCTGATTTCCCGCGTCCCTGATTTGCGCGCACAGATATTGTTCACAATATCCTCCTATGAAAACTCGAAAGATACGTTCTAAAAATATCATCTTTTTTAGAACAATCATCTTGTGAAATCAATTGCAATCGTTAAACTGATACCGCTTTTCTAATGACAATAAAATAAAGAGAATGATCGATGCAAAGACAATAAAAATAAATGTGGCTGAACAAAATGACGATAACACTTTTCAATTTTTCTTGCATAAAGTTGTTTGCCATTTGATATTATCTACAGATTTTTGTTTTGCAAACGGTGGGTGTGTTATCGCCTGTTGACATGCCTAAACTTTGAATTATGAGGTCTTTGAAAACCTAGCACTATTTGAAAAAGGGACGTACCTGAAATGAATTATTTCCTAAAAAGGTTCTCATTTGAAGTCGGTTGGATTTCACCGATCCCAGGTTGGTGTCAGAATCTATTGATTGCACGCCCTTTTAAGTTACGCTATCCCTGTGTAACATTTTTTTCGTGACCTGTGCAAATTAATTTTCTGGCAAGATGAATTAATTATAGTTTCGGAACGGCCTGATTCCAAAATATCAATATACCGCGATCGCGATAATAAACTTGTAACGGTAAATAACATCGATCAATATAATAGCTATGAAAATAAATTATGCCTTATCTTTGCCAAACTGTATAGAAGCAATATATTGCAAATATTTATCTAGAGGAACAGATCGATGGCGAGACTCGTTGCGGGTGGCCAGGCGATGTGGAATTAACCTGGGGTACCTTCAGCTATCGCTCGGACTGGATAAATGCCTGGCAGCTGTTCTTGATTCCTAACAATTTTGATATATGTTCGCCGTGCTCATTTGCCGTCTTTAATGTGTGGTTATTCCATGGACCTTTCCCTGCGCTCTGCAGATAAATGTGTGTTATTTTGATCTTGCACGATATTGTGTTATTAACTTTCCGTTTACTTCTGTTAGTATTTTCTTGTAATCATTATTGATATCGTAGGTTTAAAGTTACTTGGCAAGGCGTATTCTGAAATTAACCATATTGAAGAAATATTTTCCAAAGTTGTTAAACATTTTATTAACATTTTAATCGTTGTCAGCCTCGTCAGAGCGGGACTGCGCGCAGGCCGCAGGGAGCCTGTACAGTGTACTGAATCACAGAGTATGAAAATAGTATTTGAAATGAGTTTTGTGCGAGTTAGCATGTCACAGTTAGTCTAACACTTTTTGGTTGCATTGCGTGTTGAGACTGCTGTGATACAGTCACGTTCACCCCCGCGTCAGTGCTGGACGCGTGTGTTGTGATTCCGCTTCGTGTTTTTATTGTTTTCCAACTGTGAACTTCGAGTTTTTAACGGACTTACGCCTTAGTTAGAGCAGTGACATTCATGTATACTGTTCGCCGATTCACTTGGACTTGAACTCGCCACCGCTGCGATTCATTTTTGATTACATGTGTGAGTGTTTTTATTTATTTCTATAAATTATTTAATATTTATAAATATCAATCGCGTTGCTCAACGCGGTGCAAAGACAATTACATAGCTCTTAGATACATACAAAGCTTGATTTGAGACCGGTTCGAAAGTGAGGGTTTTGTTAACCAAACCGGATCGGCAAATCATTATAGATATAGCAGAGACCAACATCTGCTTAATAAGTTTCAGGCGTTTCGCTTAGTTTTTATGGGAGCTCGTTTTTTTGCTGTATTCTATAACGACATAATAGAAACACATGCTATTGCTGCCCTTAATTATGACAATTATTTGCCTCGTTTAGTTGAAATGTCAAGCTAACACTAAACTACTCTTATAATATATTTTTTTTTTTTGTTATGGTGTCTTTTTATGAAACTTTTCTTTAACGTAGTATGTCTAAGCTTACTACGTTTAATTTGGGAATAGAGTACATAATATTTATAATAATTTATCGATGATAATTCAAACCCAATTTTCATTCCACATCGAAAGCGTACTCATGTAATAGTTTTCTTTATATAGTAGCGTAAAAAAGTTTGTAAATGAACACTAGCAACACAACACTGGGCATCGGGCATCGAACCCGTTACTTTGTATTTAGAGCGACGACCTTGCAGAGTTAGCTTAGATTAGTTCCAACCGAATTATGGCCTATACGCAAGCCCATAAATAAAGCCCACCCGCGGAACATGCAACAGATATTGTACACAATTTATTAATACCGACGCGATAATCTATAAGGAAAATAAATTGCTGCCTCCTCATACAGATTATATGAACACAAAAACCTAATGAGCAAAAACGTTATTATAAATATGACGTAATATTTCCGAATCTATTATTTTTTGCCGGTTTAAACTAACAATGGCGGTATTGTACTAAATATTAAATGATTTGTAAGTTATTTTTTACTTCAAATCCCAGTAAGTTTTTAGTAACTATTCATATCTTAAATTGTAATAAAACCAATATTACTAGAGATTATTATAAAATCCAGAATATTCTCAAAACTTTTGCGACTCCGTAATAATTCTATTGCACATGACTCTTTAGATCATATTTATAAATACAATACTTTTACGACTTATGAACGGAAGAACTTTTAATGACGGATATCCTGTGATTTATTCCACATACAGAATTTAATTTTATGTTGGTTCTGGTGCAAAATGAACAACACGTTAGTACGATAAACTCCGCTACTCATTAAAGTTAATTAATTACGAGAAAAAACAACTAAAAGAGGTATCAGCGCGGAGTTTTGTGTCCATGTTCATTATCTTTGGTTTCTGTCCCTTAAACAAAGAGACGTGTAGGTCGTATAAAAACTTACGAGCACATAGACTGGCTACATTTTACATAAGAAGTGTTATTATTCTGGTAGCTTTTTCCTTGCAATTTCATAGAGGGTCGTTTTTCTCTCACTTCGCTGTGGCCTATTTTCTAGTGAAGTGGTGTGACAGCCTGCGGATATTGTAGCTCTGAAAGTCTGCAGTTTGTTCAACATTTATATAGCTACCAAATTAGACCTACTCATTATATACAGTCTTTTTGCAACTATGTTTATTTTTCAAGAAAGACGTATGCCTTTTCCCCTCTGTTAATTATATTTTTTGTACAAAATTAAACCTTCATTATACTTCGTGAATTTGATCTATTGCAATATTAAATTATAATCATCATCATTTTATTGATCTGCATTAACAGCCTACATATTATACTAACCATAAAATCTGTATTTATTAACTCAATTTTCTCACAAAGATATGACTTACATTGACTGTTTAGCTACTAAATAGCTTTACCTTAAATTATAATAATATACAATATAAGGAAGATACATCTTGTAACTAAAATAAAAAATAAAAATTTATATTCAAGTCCATGAATTTACCCGTCGTATTAATTAATTAAAACATTGCGGAACTAATCGCACAATACACATTTCCGTTTTTTGATCTATGCAGATTTTTTCACTGGAGCTGTGCCAAGGCATAGAAATGGGTTGCTTTTTTCGATAATTCCGCGGTTTCTTCAAATACCCCGAGGCGGTTCACAGAGATCTTTGTTTATTTACCGATGGATATTTCGGTGTGCATCTCGTTTTCCAGACGCTCGGACATGTTTATTGCCTAGCAATCGTAAAACGATAGTGGTTTACGGTCGAGCCTGCGGCATGTTCTGTTTCAATATGGAATACACCATTCGCATTCGTATAGGGATAATAATTTATGGATTCATACTAAATTATAAGACTTATTCTGTTACCCCAGCTGCAATCCACTAATAGTACGGGAGCTAGCAACGTCTGGAAAACAAGCATTTCAGGTAGGCCAGTTTTTAGATATGCTATCTCTCTCACTCTCCCGGACGTCATACAGGCTATCTGGCTGGCGGTAGTGGTTGCGTTCGTCAGTGCGCAGCCTACCTATACATGTAAAATATCGAATTTTAAAATCATTTTAAGAAGCTTTTTTCCTTTATTATTATTTTTATTGAACTTTTTGCAACATGAATCTATTATTGCCAGATATTTCTATTGTTGTTTAAACTGTGCCAGACGCTAATTTTGAATTAAAAAAATATTATTTTTCAAAGTATTTCAGTATGGCTGTAATTTTTATATGATGTTATTTAAGTATCTAAAAACCTAAATTTAATTTGCCAGACATTAATTCGATTGTTAAACCTTCAGCCAGACCGACCTAAAAGTGAAAAGTGATGTGGTATCATTTTGCTTGATCTAGGAATAGTTGTCGAATAAATTACATAGAACTAATTAAAAACTATTGAATTAATGTGTGGATTAATATAGTATCAAAATAACTATTTATCGTTGTACAAAATAAGATAATAATCAATCTCAAGGATGAAAATAACCAAAAATTATATTTTTCAATCCATAATTTTATCACAAAAAAAACGGAGGCATCTTGATAATTATCATCATCATCATCATCTTCAGCACTGTTGTCATTTTTATTGTCATCGTCGTCTTTTGAAATGTCATCGTCTTGTAATAAGTTATTATCTGTAAAAGAATGAAACATTTTATATTCTATCGGCAAATAAATTTATTAGTATTTTATTTTTAATTTTTACCTTTAATGATAATGTCGGCAACTAATGATGGCAATTGCTCTCCAACAAACCAGATAAAATCATATTTATGGTCCAGCCGGAAACTTGAGGTGATAGAGATGTTGGTTGTTGTAAATGATCATTTCTCCAAAACTTTGTAACGTAACGAACTCGTAGTAAATGCTGATAAAATTCAGCTTTGCATGGTGGTAGGCTTGATGGATCAAAATTACGATTTTGTTTTTTCAAAATTATCATCTGATTTTGTAGACCGATATGTGTTTGAAAACAGATGACACCGAACTTCATTGACGTTCCATGAATCCCGAGCTCCGTAAATATGACAAATTAACTTTTCTAAGATCTTAAATGTCTCATCCAGCAATCATCATCTTCATCATCTGTTATAATATTTTGACAGGCTAATTGATACTCTTCTGATTGCTCTAACAGTTTAAAGATCGAAGTTTGCCTTTCCGGAAAAAACCTGGTGTGTAGTCGCATCCAGTGAGTGCATAAAAGCACGGTAGAGCTTTCGATAAAGAATTCTCTAGAATTTCGTGTACTTGATGACGCTTATAAATCGCTCATAATTCCCCACGCCCAAATTTACCCAGATTTTAGTGATGCATTCAAATGCTCCATGTTACCAAGAAGTATTATTAAAATATCTGTGTCTGAGCAGCGTATCCCAACTTCGCCATCGACATTTATTTGACAAATGTGATATATTATTATTTGAGAATCGGCTTCTTCTTGTTCTTCGCAAGACAGTACATCTTCAACAGTTTTAATAACCTTATTACTTTCAACCCGGTATGAAAAGCACTTGTTAATTGCATTAGAAGTGTCAATTTCTTGGATATTAACTTCTGTATGTGAATTCTGAGACGTATTATCTGGCAGGGTTTCGCTAACATCTACTGCAGTATTTGATAACGAAGTTGAACTAGATGTGCTGGGAAGATCTACTGTTGACGAGAAATTAATTTCAGATAAATTACGATATTTTGTCATTAGAGCTGTAAAACTGCTGTAACAATTTCTGTGATACCCATCAGTGTCATTAACTTGCTCCGGTAACTGTACACTATTATACCGGGTATATCAAGACTGCGACCGAAAACGAAGCCAGGTTGTAGTTTTAGTGGCTCCAAATACGATGCAAATAAAAATTTCGCCAAAACAGTGATAGATATTTTTTTATATATTTTTTAAAATCATCGTGTTTTGGTGGAAAATACCTATTTTTTGCGAAAATACTAATTTAAACCCTTATGTACCATTGCGTGTTTAAAAATAAAGAGGTCTACATCTTTATTTTAGGAAAATTATGTTTTTATCACCCAAATACGACGATTAGTAAAAAATTACAAAAAAAGTTGACGATTTTTTTTGCGAAATTTTTACTTGCATTGTGTCTGAAGTCACTAATACTACCACCTGGCTTCGTTTTCGGTCGCGGTCTTGATATACCCTGTATTTCAGTTTAAAATTTACACGTATTTGCAGAACTTCTTTACACTTTTTTAATGTATCTTTAACAAAAGTTATTATTTTTCCATTTCTGTCTTTACAAAAACCACATTTTAATTTTTCGCTAGTCATTGTAATACAATTTTGTTATACACATTAAAAATAACACGTGATTGTCTGTACTCTTTCAACATGCCCAATCACTTTTCACTTTTAGATCGGTCTGGCTGAAGGTTTAACAATCGAATTATTGTCTGGCAAATTAAATTTAGGTTTTTAGATACTTAAATAACATCATATAAAAATTACAGCCATACTGAAATACTTTGAAAAATAATATTTTTTTAATTCAAAATTAGCGTCTGGCACAGTTTAAACAACAATAGAAATATCTGGCAATAATAGATTCATGTTGCAAAAAGTTCCATAAAAATAATAATAAAGGAAAAAAGCTTCTTAAAATGATTTTAAAATTCGATATTTTACCTGTATAGGTAGGCTGCGCACTGACGAACGCAACCACTACCGCCAGCCAGATAGCCTGTATGACGTCCGGGAGAGTGAGAGAGATAGCATATCTAAAAACTGGCCCACCTGAAATTCTCTCTCAAAAACGTTGCTACCTCTTAGACTATAACTGTATTTGCCGGATGCAGCAAACTTATTCGCTTAAAACTGTAGGAGAATTTTCGTCTGCATTAAGCATTTAAATAGTTTCGATTTGCTTATCCATGTTTCTAGGTTGTTTTATTAGAATTCAATCTCTATACGTCTCGTTATCTTGGTGTCAGCTCATGCAGATTTGCTGTGAGGCTTGGAAAGCTGTATATCCAGTTTAATATCAAAGTTTCAATTCATGATCCCCGAGCTCAATCAGGGTAATGTCGCTCTTGTTTCAAACCTTGCTGTCGCGTCGCAGGCCTATCTCGAATGACAAAAATCACTCTAATCCTGAGAGATGTTCCCACAGTACACATCGCAATTCGACACCGTCAGTATATGTATTTAAGTGGCTGGGTCTTGGCAAAGAGGCGTCGGATTGTCGCGACCGAGGCTCTGTGTTACGAAAACTCGTCCCACCTTATAGTAAGTACAGCTTGTTTCGTGACCTTTACGCTGACTCTCGAGGGATATTATTTCGGGTAGCCTTCGATTAATAAAAGCACAAAGGTCTATTTACCAATGAGATTTACGAGCATGGCATTTGTTCGATTCTTTGCGCAACATTTATCATAAAGACCCCTTAAATAACCTAGATACGTCGAATGGTATGTTCATCTAAAATGTACACATTCGTAAGTTAATAATATAGTTTCGGAAGTCTGTATTGAATCTCCCATAAAATTATGCAAATTGAGTGTTATAATTTTAGTGATCGGCATAGACAACGGTCGGTGTTTACTTGTGTGGTATCGTGTTTGCGGACCCTTGTCCAGTATATCCATTACCGATCGACACGGCTAATTCCCCGCCATTGTTTTCAAAGTGCCGATGTAATGTGAATGATAGAGACGCCCGTTAGCTCGACTGAATCGTTTCCTCACAACACTTTCCCGGATGTTGCAGACGATTCTGCACCTTCAGCGGTTGAATTGTGCACGATGGTAATCGTCGATCATTGATCGTCGCTGACGTAACACATAACGAGCTAAGACAATTTCATAGAAAAAGACAAAAACTGTTCCGAATTTTTATTGTTAAAGTAGATACTGCCTGAATGGCCAGTCAGCACGCATAATTTCTTTTGATGATAGGCGAAATGATCTGTACATTACGTAAGTAAGCTGCATTGAGTGCAGCGAGCTATAAAATGATAGGGCGTGATCAATATGCAGACGCTGTAACGATACAATGCAAAACCACGGGCAATGAACTCAGAGGAAGAGTCCTTGCCATATCTGTTGCTCCGGGACACCGTATTTGTATGGTCGGAAAATGATTCACGTGTCTGATATTCTATTTTGAGTATCGATAAACCCACACATGGAAATCAAAAGGCCGTATTGTCGAATATTAAACCTATTAATAGACGAGCGTGTAGTACTGCTATGGAGTTTTGATTTGATATTTCACTGTAATCATTTTCACTGAATAGTCAGTTTTTAACTGAATAGTAACTATATTGTTTACTTTCCTGGTCAACATCAATCACTGATTAAATAATTTATTTCGAGTATCCAATCGTTTTCTGCAGGAAATGAGTTCCATGTTGATTAAGAGCGTTGAACTTTTAATTAATACCGTGGCGTTAATGTAATAATATTGCCACTTACTTGTAATTTAGCTAAGTATTCAAAGTGACCCTATATAATTGTACATTTTAAATTATTATCTATTAAAACTATACACAGGGAATTGCAATAAATAAAATTGATATTAAACTTATGATAGTAGATATGAGTCAATAATGGTGTAACAACTGAAGATGCCGAAGATCTGGCGAAGGCTATGCAGGGAAACGAACCTTAGCACTAGGTCAAAGAAAATTAAACAACTGATGGCTTTATTTGATTGAAAACGCAATCTCCTATCAGTTGGTTATGTTGGACTACTCACAAATTTGCAGCTTTGCCGTACCTAATCATCTATACGAAGTATTGAGGCTTTAAACTATCAATCATAAAAGACCAACGTTGACTTGGACTGAGTCCTGATTTATTAAACTTCTCATTTGGATGCTCTGGCTGATACCACGAACTGAAGGTGTAAAGCAACTGCAGACACTAATTCTATTAGGGAGCCTTGAGCCTATATCCAAAATTGAATATGTAGACAGCAGAACCTGACCAAACACTTATTGTTAACGTGTTGACTGAGCCGCCTAGTAACCAACTATCCATCAGTACAGCTTGGACGTATAATGTATGGAAATAACAAGCCGGGCGTGTGATAGCCGCAAACATGTGCCCGAACAAACACAGCTTGCACGTAGCCGCAGTTTAATCTGTATCACAAACTGTGTTGAGATTCAATGAAGGTTTTGTCAATCAATTTATGTTTTGCGGTAGTCACAGAACGCTTAAAACGTAAAGAGGAATGTTATTTTTCTATGCCTCGAGAACAGCACTTTTATGGATGGAACGTAGACAGTGCCCTATTCTGTGCTCCAGAAATGTATTCAACGTTTCGTGATGGTTAGTTGAATAGTTAAGGTGTGAAAGAATAAAAACACCTATTCTCATTGAAGTTAGTATGGAAGTAAGTATCGAAAAAGGTATTGGTAGTCTTATAGCAAGTGTTAATGGCGATGGCGATAGGCGCGGCCTCTATAACAATCGTGAGACGGAACACACAAGACGAAACTTGGGTGTCCTGGTAGTACCTCTGCCTACCCTACTGGGAAAAAAGCGTGAGTTTATGAATGTATGTAAGAGTTAATTAATCAAACAATCGCATTATTAATAACGTTGGTAAAGAAGTAAGGATCGAAAAAGGTCTTGATACTCCTATAGATGTTAATGTGAAATTTCCTCTGGCGTTTGTTCCCCCAGCGTTCTACCGTTGCGTCTGGTGCGAGACCGCACGTGTGCGCGTTGCGACTCACACGTGCTCCTCACACAGCTGGCTTGTGTCTTATTTCGGATACCAACAAACAAACATCACGTTTTACATTATGTAAACTTTACTTTTTATCTACGTGAGGTTAAATCATCAAGTGAGCCAAAACTGTCTGTAAATATTGTAGTGAAATGTTAAATAAAGTTTGTTGCAGTATTGATACATCAATTAGCACGTGATTATTTTACATGTTTAACGAACCAGGTACTTTTTTATGGACGCAGACAATTGGCAGACTGGTTATGAAAAAACGCACACTAAAATGATCATTTTAACGCCCCACACGTATCTTTAGATATAATATTAAGAAAACCACGAGAAACAACAAATATTGGTGGTCTAGATACAGTGACCACGACTGCAAGCCGTGAAATACTTGTAAATGGTTGCGTTTTCCAACTAGCCAGTCCAAGTTAGGCGCACAATCTAACTCCCACACGGTGTTTATTGACCCGCCGTGGGAGAGGTCTATGCAATTGACCGGCACACAATTGACGTAATGATCCATGTTAGTACACAAAATCACCGTATAACAGTTGTGAAGGCCGACACAGCAATAATATAAGTAAATAACTTGAGGAATGTAAGGAAAATCAACAATCACTGGTTTTGAATATTTTTACTAAAAATTTGTTTTATAAAACATATTCGTGCTCTATTAGTAATAAATTATTTGTGTCGACTTTTTAAAGTAGAACACCATGACAAAGGAGAACCTCAATTTTATTCAGAAATGATAATTATTGTGAATTTAATGTAACATTGAAAGATACGTTTTAAAAGTAGCAAGATGGTGGTATTGTGAGTGTAGAAACAATTGCTCGTGATGAATTTAATGCGCTTTTCAAAGATAATCAAATAAATTTGATTGACGCTTAATAAAATGAAGCATTTTAGTTACAATTTATCAAGTTTTTATGAAACAACGTGTGTTATTAATTTACGACAGGTTGACGACTTCTACGTATTGTCCATTAGCATGTTTTGAAGGTGGTCGCTAATCAAAATGTAATTTACTATCTGCTGTAAATGTTATTTATGAACATACATGGGATTTATGTTTTTCCTGTTTTTCGCAAACTTGTTTTGTAAACGTACTTTTTTATCTGATCTTTAACAAGAATACAAATTTGTACAGTACATTAATACTATTATTCAAAATTTCATGGTTACGAATTTCCAAAGTTAAAGCAATAAACAAAAATTGTAAGCTTGAAATGAAAACTCAAATAAGCGTCGCCAACTGGCGTGACGTCCCTGAAATGTTTCTAATTAACTTTTATTGCGTTACACTATTTTAGGCGAGGGGGAAATAAGTCGATAGCGATATGATTTCGAAAGTTTGCGAGAATAAGATCATTGCGGTGCGTTGACTGCGCCGGGTGCGGACGGAAGTGACTTATTTAGCGAGTCGCGTTCGACCACATTGTGCAGTTTGTGTACATTTACGTATTAGTAGGCTGGGAGAGCGACCTTCACTCGTCCGTCACACCGGCTAGCCTCCATTATCCCATTATGAGACTCGCTTCTATTCTCACTAGACTTAACAGTTCGTGATGACGTACATGCACACAGATACAATGGTGATTTGTCGCTCGGTAAACGACTAATTTGAGCATTAGTGGAGGTTAACAAGCGTCATAAATCTCGCCCAATATCAACGCCTTATAGATCATAGCAACGCGGAAATGCAACAGCGCGTCAGATCTATGTTTGAAGATCGCCTTTTAAAAAGTCCGACCCGAACACGACGAAATGAAATATCGCCGGAGCCCAAATCCCCGACGCATTCGACTACGGCGCGGCGCATAATATTCACATTTTATTAGTTCCCGTGTTTGTTCTAAAAAGCTTCTCGTAAAACTACGCGAGGTATACGAATAATCCAGCAATTTGTCAGGGTCTACGTTTATTATCTCTATTAAGCGAATAACTTTAAATAAATTAATACAAAATAAGAATATTGGATAATAAAAACATGCATCCATAGAATGAAATAAGCATAAAATGAGGATGGCTTATATTAGTAGGTACTTTCTACATTTAACGCTAGGAGAAATTCAATACCTGTTGCGTTTAACTTTAACATCGTAAAACTTATCGTGTTTATTGTGTTTATGTTGTTCCAGCCAGTGCGAGGATTAAACTTATGTCAACATAGTACGACATTTACACTTTTTGTGATACTATGTCATCACAAATCACAATCTTCTGTAACTACATTGCTATCACCAACTTAACCGGTTAACTTTTGACGTCCAGCCAATTCGTTAAATACATGGTATTTTTTAAACGAATGTCTTTTTAGTTCTACATATTGTCTACAAGTTTGATCTCTTTTAAAGATTAAATATTGAAAACATTGGTTTCAATCGTCTAAGCAAGAACAAATTCCGTCGCTTCACACCGCACCGACAACTGAATTCTTTAGAGCCAATTTTAGCATACATTTTCAAGACAGGACAGTCTGGGAGATATGCTGTATTCATAAGTTTCCCCTAAGTGCCGTGTTGTGGAACGCCCGGCACGCGAATGGGGACGACGCGATATAATTAGACACCAACAGATCTTGCAGCTTGCAGTCCTGGATTAAAGGCAAGTCTGCGTTTTATGAGCTAAATAATTTACGTCTCATCAAACGCACTGGACGCTTTCATGTGTTTTAAACAAAACTTTAAACCTTAATAGTACTTATACTTAGATATCATTTTTGTTTACCTATAAGTTTTATAAATATTTTCCACAAATGAGAAAATTGATTGTATTATTCTGGTTGTCTATCACGTGTGGTTTCGATTAAACGCTATTTGACACTGTTAGTGATATATCTGATAAAGCCATTGTTTTACAAAGTTGCATGGCGAGGGCTTCTTTACGCAAGCCGCCTTAAGCGGACACGAGCACCCTCCACATGCTAAGCCTTTAATAAAAGGATTGAATGGGCATGCTTTGTAACTTAAGTTTAACTACAAATAACGTGACCATATATTGTGGTAAATCAGATTAAATTATAGTAATAGATTTTTATGACAATATTATCCCTGGTTTGAACAAATGCCCAATTAGTGCAATCTAGCATTAGTTTTCGCAATATAAGCATTTCCCATTTATAATTACGACTTAGAAGATGAAGTATAACTAGAAGATACAAACCACGGTAGTCCAAACACGCATTCAAAGTGAAGAAGTTGTTGACCCTGAAATTCTCAAGTTTAATCAAATTAGTGCATGTCGGATCTTCTTCATATCACCGGACACCTTACAAGTGCCCCTGATAGTTCTCATGTGAAACGAACCTTGCCTTGTAGCAATGAATCAATAGTTGTATAGTTTTGAACTCGATATCCGTGGCGGTGCGTCGGTTCCGCTGCTGTGCGCGGAGGATCTGATTGCAGGCCCAATAAGCGCCCCGAGCGAGCCAGGTCACCAGACGCAATGACACGGATGCAATCTCGCTGTAACCAGATTATAGTATACGTATCGTGTGCTTGAGTCGCTGTGGAACAAGTATAGTGAAGCTGAATCGCCGTGCCGCGCGCCGCGAGCCGCGAACCGCGCGCGTCACGCTCCGCCGGACACCGTGACTCACTCTTAATTGTTCGGATATTTTAAATGCTTATATTATTATTTTAAATTATCCCACGTCTTAACAATAGTGTTAGTAGTAGTAATATATGTCATCATCCCTGTTTGTTAACGGCTACCTTCTTCTCATTTTGCTATAACGTATTGAGTTACAATACTGTCATACCTTATTTTATTTATTGTAATAAAATAAGATCAGTAGTGTTATGTTATTGTTGCTACTGATATTGTAATATCAAATTACTATCAACGTTTAGTTTTGTATTGCGGGTGCAGTTACGATTGCACGAACAACAAATTAACCTAAAACCAAGCGGGCGGCTACAAATTAACACGCATGACACGCTCTTATTTTTTTCAAAATTTCAAAACTAAATTGCTGATTTCGGGTTGAATTTTACAATCGCACATGTATTGTCATTCCGTGGATATATTTCCAAAACTAAAGGAATTATTAGTGTTCATAATACAAAATGTTCCATTAACACAGATGTTCAGTGTTATGTAAGCTGAGGTGGGTAATTAACTTTTGTAATACTTCATTTTATGCGGGTCTTAATTGCTTCACTGTCGAAAACATCGTATCATGCAACTGCACTTCCTCCGCGCCATGTCACTCCATCTAGAACATTAGTGACTTAACTTGTTATGAGCGTGTTTTGGTATGACGCTACTAGTCAGGACCGTACAGTTGCTCAAATTCATTCTTTGCGTCCATCCATACGAATTGCGTAAAAAAACCAACGTACCTTTAAAGCAGTCAACTTTAAACTACAAAAACAAATTAGGTACATGCGTGCCCATTTAACCTCTTCAATAGTTTTGATGCCTCATATTGATGTCACTGTTATACGCAACGTTGTTTTGTACCAGTTTAAAACAATTCAAGATGTCACGGCCTTCACCATTTGCATGTTACCAGTCAATGCATATCTTTCTCGTTCGGCATTCACCGTTAGTGGCATTCAAATGAGTGATTGACTGTTCACGTTCTCATGCATTCTGACCTTATTTTTGGTTCGATTTCACATGTATCGCGCAAGGTCACGCTGGATGATCACGAACGTGGTGCCATGTAGGGCGCTTATCTCACAAGTCGAGACTTGAAGCGTTTGCACCACCATATGGCCGGTACACAAGTCAAGGCCGCATGCCGAGTGCGCGATACTTGAGAAGTTCAAAGGAAAATTATCTCCTTCGAGTAAACGTTATGGCCTAGATTGTCAATGCAATCGACAATGAAACTGCATCGGATACCTGGTACGCACCTTGTTATTCCAAACGCAACAATCAAATACCTGGACGGAATATAATACGCTTTAAATAACATTGTTGACTTTGTTTTACGTCTATAACAAACTGCATAGTTAACAGTGAGGTAGAGACTATGGAAAAACAGCTGCCGGTTCACGGCGGGCGATCTAATTTGCCTGTTATTAATGAGATCAACAAACTCAAAGTGCTGTCGACTACACTCTGATCCAATCAGCAGAGATAGCCTCCGAGTGCAAATAGGCAAAGAAAATTAAATTAACGTTTCACTTTATTTGCTCGGATTTGAGTGGACAGGATATTGCTGTCTGGACATCTTAATTGGCTCGTTTTTATTGCTAGTGTGAGGTAAAAATGGAGATATTCCCATTCGATTTTACAATAAAACAAGTAGGTACTTGGTCATTATACGATTTTTGTTGTATTGCATTATATAAAAGTTAATTTTATTCTATCCGTTTCACACATTACCAAAACTATCACGGAGACTTTCTAAACACCTTTTGTAGCTGTTTTTTGACATTTGAAATGGTAGTAGTGACAGACCCAGCCAGTGCATTAAATTAATTTCCATTCTCACGGTCACGGTTTTGTGTGAAGGCATGTACTTTTGTTTTTGTAATTGACTCGTTACTTTCATAATATAATTAATCTTCGAAACGATCTATTATGAACTGCTCGGTTGATCTAGCGCGTCTGCTGGCGTAATTTCGTCGATGATTGTGTTAAACGAACCAGAAAATGGTACAACTCGTATATTACATGCAAATGAGAAATCTAGCGGCAAATCTGTTTGTTGCATCCACTCGATGGTTAGTGCGAGCTGATTCTGAGCATCCTATCAATCCGCATATTGCTCGCAATTGAATCGACCGAGCAAAACGAATTGTCAATTTAAGTTCATTATGCATCTGATACAATAGTTCTTTACATAACAACCTGGTGTTCGCAAGGTTACATCTCGTGCAGCAACGTGTTTGTATACATTGCTTAAATAAAACCTTCGCTACGTACGCCGTGCGAAAATTCCATCAGAAAAAGTAATATTTTTCTTGAGAAAGTATTCAAAATTATAAAATGTTCTCACAAGGTTTCATTCCTTCAGTTTAAATATAAGAAATATTTCACATGAACAAGGCAAGTGGCATCACCTTGGCGAGTTTCAAGCACTTGGATATCTTGATAGAATGTTGTTTTTGTATGTGTTTGATATCAACATCTGCACACTTGATGTTCTAGTGCGAGGCATGCAGCTATAACGTTGTCATGTTAAGGCTGCAGCGCGCTAGTAGAAATTTGTAAGAGCATAAGGTATGTATGAATTGTTGGGTTGTTAACACTACACATGGTGACGCTGAGGCGCGCCCCCCGCCCTCGCCAATGGGCCTTTTATTTGGTAGTTCCATCCGCGCCCGTCTCGGATATTGACGCGTCCGCGATAAAAAAATCTCTTCGAGTTGTTTTCATTTTTATCTCTACTTATTTGTGAAAAGTGTTTGGTTTTTAATTTGATATTGAATCAAATTCACCGCATCGGTTCTATAAACTTTCAGGTATTGCATTTTTTGTATATTTTTAATTACGATAGGGATACTTGTTTTATGAGCGTTGAAAATATTTTTTATTGTACTAATATATATTTTGCCTGCGAGTTTTAAAACATGTGTTTTTTATCAAAAGTTTTTTTTACATAAATCCATATTTCCTATTAAATCTTATCCTTATCGTTATCAGACGAAACGTTAGCCGATGTTCCGATTAATATGTTTTTACAATTTGCGCATACCTTTTAAAAAAAGTATTATCGTACAGTATACGTTGTAATAAATAATTATATTTCAAGTACTTAGCCGCACACATACACAATGCAATGAAGATAAGCAAAAAATATAAAATATCTATTATTAGTATCGACTGAAACGCATTTATCTGAGCAGCTCATCCATCACAAAATACTTGTAAACATTACTGAAGATTATTTATTACGCATGCATATAGAAAAGTTTTATCCAAGTTTTGCGGCTGTTTTCGGTGTAGCAGCGGCAGTGTATTCAAAAATCAATGGTAAGCCCGTAATTTAGCATTCCAATCTCGCAGCACAAACCGAGGGTGCCCGATGTGGGGGAGGGAAATGTTTATTGGAATAATAACAATAATGTTTACTATGACAACACTACGCCGCTCACTAATGTTACGACCTTTAGAAATTAAGTAATCCATTAAGAATTAGAATATTCGATTTATTAAAAGGAAGATATTTACTGAATTCTATTTTTATAATATGGTTTGCTAACATAATTACATAACACGCTACTATGAATTCCACGTACAAAAGTTAATTATCAAGTAGAATTTCTGTTATACGTATAAGTAATGACGACACGCATCTAACAACTGAACAAAATCAATTAATTAAGTGATTTAATTATAATCTCTCCAATATTTGAACAACGAGTTACACTAATTGTTCTACAAGTAATTCTGACTTAATTAAAATCTCGCCAATAATTGAACATTGAATTACGCGGGCCACATCTAATTCGGCTCCTTAAAATATCAATGTTGTAGGGAGTGTCGTTTTAAAGGTACGACAGGATAAAATATTGTTTTTTACGGTTTACAGACATTTTTTTTTTTTATATTTATCTTTGAAAAGTCCATATTTCAGTAAATAAGAACTAAACTTGGATGTATTATGTAATTAGTTGTATTCTCTAGCTACATAATAAAGGTCATTAACTTCGAGCTATATTTCTGCCAGGGGCGCGGTGCCCATGGGGCGCGGGCGGACCTTTGAAGGCGAATGTAGGGCACGTACAAATGACATTTGTCAAATTTATATTCTCACGTGATAAGTCAGATTATATCGTCCTTTTTGTATCTGAACTGAATATTTTATATATGTAATTTTTACAAATATTAAGAATAAAGTTGTCTGTCTGCTCAATGTTGAATGGTATATTTTGGCTGACCTATAAAGGTATAAGGCGAAAAATATTCTATGTATGAATTACTATGCAACGTTGCCCTATAAACCGTTCCGTCACCGGTGACTTACAAATATCTATATTACTAAATACTTTCCTGTCTGATACATTCATAGGACGTTCATGGTATGGTACTAATATTATGGCCCAAACTGACAAGATTTCGCCTCAAGTTGTTCTTGGCCGTTATTATAATAATATTGGACCTACAATTAACTGGCCTGCTACTGCTCACGATTGGAAGTTTTAGTCTTTTCCCCAAAGCTGGCCTTGTGCGGATTATTCCACTTTATACCTTTAAAACTCTTAGGTAGAACAGTCAGTTGTGCAGGTTCGGTCATTATATTTTCTTTCATAATTGAAGTAGCAACACTTTACTGTGAGTAAAAACGTAATTTCGATTTATCATAGTTGTATGTTCTATGTTTTCTAGTATGTTCTAGATCTAACCCGGGACCTCAATCTTAGTAGTCTGCTTCACGTACGAGTTTTTTTATCCTGAGGACTATTATCCTTAAAGATATATTTCACTGAAACGTGGAGTAGTAGATAAGACATGATAAAGGTGCCCATCCATCAATGTTCTGTCTCCCGTCAATACAAAATATATTGCTAGTTTCTGAGAAAAATATACAATTCATTCGCCAATAAAACGTTTTATCGTGTTTTTATCTATAAGCAAAGTGGCTCTACAATGTAAGTACAAGAATAAAATCAAGTAATCTGAATGAAACGAGTAGTTATGGAACCTGTTACGTGATTAGCACGCAACGACGCTGTAATTTAATAATTTGTACTTGAACAAATTGTACAAGTAGAAACTACATCCTTACGTTTTCCGTATCTCGTTTTGTATTCTTTTGCAAAGTAAAACACAGGTTAAACACAGAAAGAAAATATCTAGACTTACTGATATTTGTTTGCTAAATGGCTTAAATGTTCCCAGCCTCTAGTTTCTATATACATATATACATTTATCATGTGAATACCATTTAAATCTGTAATTAGTAAAGTCGTTTATACTTTAAATTAAAACATTTGGGCATCACAAGCAAAGCCGTGTGAAACTTCCAATATCAATTGTATAGGTTTTTATTCTTTATACATTTGGAGCCTAGGTAGCAAGTCACCAAGCCCTCGACATCCGGTCCCCGCCCTGTCTGTTCCGCTAATGGCAAAGCGAAGGGGTTAACGACAATCAGCCTTATTGTTGCGCCCCTTGTGAATACAATGTACTTTAAAACCCGTTAGAGTACTTGCTTTTGCGTTTTATACCGACGATAAAAAAATGACTTTTACAATGCCCCGTTTTTTTTAGCTTATCGCCTTTTATAGTATGTTATTGTTTTTGCGAATGACTTCATTCATGTTTTTTGTAGAATTTTTTTTATTGAACGTTACAACTCTTTAGTTAAAAGTAATTATAAGGTTCTTACCCTTAACAATATATAAAAGGGATTAAACTAATTTATTTTACAAAATAAATGTCGCCTATAATAATTTTAATTACTGAGCCTTGCAGCCGTTTTGAGTAAATTTTAATGAATCTAGAATTTATATGACTAGGAAATCAGTCGAGATCCAAAATGAGCAAGTTTTACAAAATTCCAATGTTGATTTAACAAGTTATTTCCTACCATATTTTTATCAGGATATACATACATAAACTCACGCCTTTATCCCCGAAGGGGGTAGGCAGAGGCGCCGCCTGGACACCCACATTTCGCCTTGTATGTTCCGTCCCATGATGTGATAGGGGGCGAGCCTATCGCCATATCGGGCACAAATTCCTGACTCCGGGCTGATAATTAATAGAAAAATCCAATATCACTTTGCCCGACCCGGGACTCAAACCCGAGAAATCAGCTTTGTAACCGTACCGTAATACAACTACGCCACCGAGGCATTACCAGGATATTGCATTCCATAATTAACTACTTTGTTGATAATTCTATAACCGTTATAAGTGAATGAGAATTGACGTTATTTTGCTCATTAACTTTGTAATTCCATACTTGTTTTTCCTCTTGTAACGACTTTATTCCAAAAATATTTTAAATGACCATTTTTCGTTGAAATTAATATAAAGACTCGTTGTTATCTAAATGGTTTTATAGCTGCACAATAGTAACAATAGTTTAACAGTATTTAAACGATGGTACTCTAGTAATACCATCATTAAAAAAAACTGAATAATTACATAGAAGAAGACGTAAAAAATGTTTTAAGATCACGAGCCAGTATAATTTTATAACTGTTCATAATAACCTTAATAACGATTGTCAGTCATTCTGCCCTTTAGAGTAAATTAATAAAAGCTTAGAGTGTAGTTGGCTTATTAAATAATGGTCAAGGAAAACTGTATAAACTTACCTACATTAATAAAATTATATTCACAAGATTACATTTGATATCTAGCGAATAAGTAAACTTGATGTTTAATTTAGGAATCCTATTTAGTCGTAAATCTAAAACCAGCTACTTTTGCTCCTTATTTCTTCTCTAAATATGCCAATATATGACCCATAGCTAGACATGGGTCTTTTCTACAATTATAGAGGGCTTAGGCCAAGCTAGCCTAGTGGACATTAGTAAACTTAAAGTACCTATGTGAAAATACAACACAAGTACACACATTATGTAAAAATATTCTCACGTATTCGTCGATGTTGGCAAACTGAGTTTAAATCAGATCAAGCTTCGGCTTAAACTTTTAAATTGCTGGGAGTGAAAATCGATGATTGTAGTCTTTACCGTTATATATCCACATATTTGCTGATACATGGACCACGCGATTCGGTGCAACGACCTTATATTTGCCCGTGACACCAGATAGAAAGGATGTTACTTACACAAACACGTTAATTGCAAATCATTTGGCCATTTTCAGTGTCATTGTACAATGAACTGTCATCATTTAAAAGTTGTGAAAGTTTTTTTAGTCTCTTAGAGGTGACAAAATGGCTAAGATGACTTTTATAATTCGTAATCCTGGCCAGAAAGTTGACTAGACCTCGTTATACTATCGTAGATAAAAATAAAAAGGTCTCTTACATCTTTCAAATTCACTTAAACAGTTTGTATCTTATAAAAAGAAAATAAAAATTAACTTCTCAGAAATACCTCGAGTTGTTATAATCAAATTGACAAAAGAGGCGGCACAAACCTTGGTACATACCTCTGAAAGGCGCCCTTGAGCTAGTTGCTTCCATCTTTTTCTGGTTGGAGTGCCGCAGCTTTGGCCACCCGGCAAAAATGTCGTCTGCAGCGAACGGCTCTAGTGTTCGTTCTTATTTTAACCTTTCCTTGAATGTTACATTTCGAAATATCACTAAACGCGTTCACATTTCTCAAATGCGAGTTTACCGCGGTTTCTCAGATATTTCAAACTTTGATATAAAAATAATGTGAAAAGTAATTTTCCCTCGTAAAAACCCATGATTGTATACGTTGAAAACAAAGTTGTGCAGTAATTTTAGAAGCAAATTTTGTTTTTCTTTGTTACATTGCGCATGTAAGTTTTTGCCCGCGTCCTAGCTCACGCAGCTTTGCGAAGCTATCTGTAATCTAAATCGAGAGATGATGGGGGTTTCGAACACGCAAACAATAATTTCGCCGCCGTATGGTCTTTTGTGATTATAAAGTCCATAATCGGTTGGGGTGATGGTGGGTCCTTGTTGTTGATGCCATATAATTTGATAATATTGGGTTTTTGCTAGTTGTTTTTATTGCTCAAACACGTCATACTGTAATTTAATTTTGTTCGTAATTATAAGGTTTGTTGAATCGTGAAGCAATTTATTAATATAGCTAAATGTTTTTGACAATCGCTCTACCCATTGTTCTGCTAAGACTAAAGTTTGCGAGGTCGTTGTGCAGGTCTTAAATATTTTTAACTTGACCTTTTGTCCTTTACCCTGCATGGAGGTTAATAAAGGATGGCATTTAATTAAAATTCTGCTTTCATGGTAATTCGAAGCAATGTGAAATGTTTATATAGATTTGCTTTAATTAAACTCGAAACGGTGAGAATAAACAGTGCTTTTTTAAAATCTAGTTAAAAAACATGTCGCACACAGTTTACATAAACCATGACCGATACATGGCAGCCTGTTTACCTCGGCGTCAATCAGCGGGAACATGTTTGGAAACCCATTCATCGGACGTCAGGAATATCAATATGTCAGCGACAGATTTCACCATAGTGCCTCGTTGTGGGGTGTGTTTACTGATCGCTTGTCAGACCGCCTGTCTTTATAATTTATTATATGTTCTAAAACAAACTACATTTTATGACTTTCGCAATAGGACTTATAGATAGAATTTACATAGCCTTTCCGTCTTACCTACGACATTAACATTATTTAAATCATTTAGCTGAATTAACGTGCATTCGAATTGATGATGCCAATCGACCACATTTGTCGCCTAAAATAACATTAAGCCATTAACTTTGATCCATTATTAAGTTGTCAGTCACGTTTGTTGCCCGTGGAAATAGTCATTAAATTGTGTTGGAAGGAAGGCCAGGGTCACCGGCACACCCATTTCGACCTCCCCCATTGCAGAATGATTGTACAAAAACACCTTTTTTGAGTAAATTAAGTTCGGGAAACATTTTACCTAGGGGAGCTTCAAGCTTCGCAAACGAACATTGGGTTTGAAATGAAATTGTCCCTAGACTACTAAAATAAATTTCACTATCAAGACGCATTGATCCAATGTAGAAGGCTAAAGCTATGCGTTTATCGAAGATTGTGGGAGATTTACGGACTAAATTACCCGTGTTATGATTGCAAAAACCCTTAATATGAAGAAAGAAAATAAACTAATCCGGTAATCCTTTCCGGTGAACAATACAAATGTTTAATAGAGCTGATTAGGTTGTGCATCAAACAGTTGATAGTTAAAGAAAAGGAAAACACGTTTTTAACGTGAATATTTGAAGCTTAGTCGTATTCGGTAATCTATATGAACATTTATCGTGTAATCCAATTGTTTACAGTACTATAGTGGCTTATTAAAGCATTTATGAAGACACAATACCAGCTCGCCTATTAACACGAAGCAATTAAGTCCAACAGGAAACCTAGTATGCAAAATGTAGAGCTTCCGTAAAATATGGCGGAGGAATTACATATTTTACGTAGCGACGTTAACAACTCTTTACATTGGTCGATATACAGCATCTGGGGAGCAGGAACTGATACAATTTTACAAAAGGAGAACATTTTCTGCATCCGCATGCGGGCTCTCTGGCATGCTTGAACAGAAATATCTCACACTGCGCATGAAACAATAAAAAGGCATGTAGATTAAACCAAATATGATAATTGCACAGCAAGTATTACACCAGAACATACGATATCAACTTAGTATTGCACATAACACCTGAATGTATTATGTATTGTAAAAGGCAAATCCGATGAACCTAGCGGCAGTCACGCCCCGGCCGGCGCGTCCGAAGAAAGTTCACATCCGCCTTCCGATGCAATCACGACCGGCTAATTGCTATACTTTTAATTATGGCCAATATGCTTTTACCGCACGCCCGCTTACCGACACTTACAGCGTGGTGCATGCAGCTACCATAAAAAGGGCACTTGAACTAAAAAACATATTTTAACCGTCAACCTATTTCGCTAAACTTTTTATAAATATGTAAATGTAAAGTTTACAATATTACGCGGTCGATGGTCTTTGTAGGCAGCAAGACTAACTTGCAAAATATAAATTTATTTAGCCATTATGAATCACAACATTTAATTGCATAATTAATTGACAATTGAAACATTGATGGAATGTATTATAATATTTTTACCTTATTACGCACTTAAGTTCAGGAAAATGGAACATACCATATCATTAACTTGTCTGCTATTGAGAACCGTTTGAAGGTTAAATGATGACTCTCAGCGGATTATTACCGTTTGATGCGTATTGTATACGTTAACCTAGATACAGAGGTTCGACTATATCGGCAATCTGACGCAGCCAGATGGAGACTCGCCAAATACCTGAAATGCATCGTCTGGAAGCTGTGAACCGCTGGAACTCGGCGACTTGTCCTTTTACATATTACGTGTATTTAAAGCAACACCGACCAGCGAAAGTTCAGACACGACTGACCTGCTTATGAAAATTGACTAAATATGTAAATCCTTAATTGTTGGAGACACTGTGGGTGCTTATTTGTGAAAATACGTATACAATGTTTTTGGAATGACGTGATTTTGATTTGGCAATTGGGTTTATTGTGATTCAAAATAAAGATACATGTGCTGTATGTGTCAGCAAGAAAGTAAAGCTTTTTTGTCTCGCGGCACCGAAAAAGCTTAAACGAAATATTAATGATTGTGACAAAAAAAATCAAGGCAGTAGTCGAACCCGCCGGTCAACTTCTTATTCAACTTCGGTTTGTTAGAAATATCATCAATACCTACTAATTCTGTTATAATATTTAGTTAAAACTTTACATCGTGGCAAAGCGAAACATTACCAATTAATTAGCAAATGAATTTTGTGTTATCTTTTCAATCAGATGGCGAGTTGTTTTTGTCCGCCACCACAGTTCAATGAACGATGATTAACGATGCTCAAGTATATGCATTTGTCGGTGCCAACTAAACTAGGATTATAGCCCCTGCTTGCCAGACACATAGGATATTATCGCATAAAACCCAGACTCGATAGGAACGTTTGCCGACCCGACCTCGTCAGTCGTAGAAATTTATCTCACAGCAATGTGATATATGGCGCCAGAACCGTTACATTTCAGAGGTTGTCAATTATTCACGCATGTATTATATTATAGGTACTAGCTGTAACTGCATGCAATAAAGATAACTCCCACTTCTTATAGCTCGAATCATCATAAATATTTGTTGCCTATCAAAGGTTCTTTGATGCACGAATAAATTTCAATAAAGCCACGATAATCTCGTCATAAATTGGTAGCTTGCATGTACTCGGACGTTTCAAAGAAACGTGCTACCTAAAAGTAAAATCAGGAGGGTCCGCACGAGACCAGAATCCGAAATCACTTGATTGAATCTCATTTAAAATGTTAAGTAAATCGATGTGCAGCATGTTCCAGTGTAAACATGAGAAAGTTTTAAAGCACGTATTTGTTTTGCAATTTTGATGAAAGTTTAGTTGCTTGTGGGTAACGACTCACGTGTTGAAATCCACGCACTAACAATTGAAGTTTACATCACTAGTCGCTGTTCTTTTGTTTCTTTCCATAACTGTTATGCGTGAACTACGTGTTTATTAGAGATATTAGTATTCCCCATATTTCATGACATAATGAAGTAGCAAATATCTCGTCACTCCAATTTTAGATGCTAAACAATTGCGAAGGGCGATGCGTAGAGTTTTATATGGTACACACTCACGGCCTCCACCCTAACCTCTGTTAATGGTTTAATTAAGTAGATACACACGTTCTTTTGCCGTCGATAAAAATAAACCGTGTTTGTTGGAGGCCGCGAGTGCAGACGGCGCGTCGCGAGACACGCTCTACAACCGTGACAAATTGTGCACCCACCATGTGTACTGGAATTGTCGAAGCGTCAACAACTATTTCAATAGTCCGCCGACTGATGGGACCCGCTCAATCTCTGTACGATGACCCCACGTGTAGCTTTTATGTCGTAAAACTAGGTTTTATTGCTTACATTTTATCATCTATTGCAGCAACACTTTAAAGATTACACGCACTCAAAGATTTTTCATCAGATAATGTGTTAATCACGTGCAGCGAAACGTTTTTCTACTCATTAGGTACTAAATAGTTAAAGTAATAACCCATTGTTAAGATTACAAGTGTGATTTTCAATTGCCACTGTTTGCAATGGGCTGTTATAGGAAAATTATTTCTTTTTAAAATAGCTGAAACGCTTTATTGTTGAATGAATGGTCGTTGCGAAGCGCGGCCGAGCCTCCGAGCCATAAGAACTCTTTGTAAATGATTCTATGCTTTGCGGTGAAAACGATGGACGTCAATAACTTTTCCTTATTGTTATGCATTTGCTACTTGAAGTAACGACAGAACTATTCTTAATAAAAATATTTATACTAACAATATATTTTACATCGCGATGCACCGCTACAATGGCATATGTTGCAACAACAGGTTATTTAAACTGACGCAATGTCGTTCATGCAAAACGCACGTCAACAATAACAAAATGCTTGTGAGGTTCTATATTTTATTCTAGTAACAATAATAAAATCATATAAAATATAAGTACTTGCGAGTTTAGCAGTTACAGTTGATATTCTGTGGAATAGGCGCGTCCGGCAACAATAGCCCTATGTTCCCCAGAGATTGCAACAGTCATGCGTCAACGGCAGCTCGCTGCTCGACCCGAGGGCCGCTCCACAATGAATATTATACCGGCAACATCGCTGCACCGAACTGATTGCTTTGCAATAGAACACTCGTTCAACACTGTTCATTGTTCTCACCGAACCTATTGTTTTCTTTACAGAACATGTGACTTATATCCGACATGGAAGAAGAAGATAAAACTTGCGCCGCCGAAACCGGTTCACCGACGATCTTCACAGAAAACGACACCAGTGATGTTCTCGAGACAGAAACGAGGGTCGAAAGCGACGCCCTGACTAGCAGCGACACTACCGTTGTGCACAAAGATGATACCGAAGACAAGGACCAAAGCACCGACAATCACGACGAGAGCGGAGTCGTTCCGGACGCTCCTGAGGAACAAACAACACCAGTCGCCATTTGCAAAGAACCATTTGTCGAGCCAGAACCTTGCGAAATGTACGACGACGCCCGATCATTTGGCGACATGGACAGCTTGCCAGCTGGAGACGAGCTCGTGCTCGGTGCCGCCGGTAGCGACAGCGGAGTGGAGGGATGCGGGCGAGCGCTCAGCAGCGGTGGCGGCTCCAGGTCGTGCGCCTCCAGCGTGGTGTCGTGTGGCTCGGGCTGCGGCTCCGAGAGCTCATCGCTGGCCGGCGCGCCGCCCCGCCCTCGCCGCCGTGTCAACGTCAACGTCGCCGAGCCCAAACGCTGCTCCCCCGTCGGCTCCTCCACGCCGCGCCCGGTGACGGCGCCTCGCGGACCTAACCTGGCCACGCGGGAGCGAGCCCGGAGCCGAGAGAAACCCACTCCGCCCGAGAAACCTCGGCCGCTGACGCCGAAGCCTCGCATCAGACCTACTGCCGATCTGCCAAATATCATTCGCGAAAGTCCCGCGTTGCGTGCGAAGCCGACCAAGACCTCCACGGCTCGATGTCGCACGCCCAACTCGCCCAGCGAGGAGAAACGATGGCCCGCCAACGGACCGCGGCTGGCCACCACCATCGACGCCGGCGCAACGCGCGTCGCCGCCGACAAGTACGGAACCCTGCCGCGCAGGAGACGTGATGTCGATCCGGAATCTTCACCGAAACACGAAGGTACGCCTCCTTCGTCCCGACGGCCGACCGTGTCACGGTCGTCGTCTTCGAGATCCACCATTAAAACGAGAGTACGGATATATGCCGAGAAGACTTCCCAAACAGTGCTGCTCGGGACGGACATCGAGGCGGCTTTCGCCGGCGTGGTGCCGAACATTGAGAGGTGAGAATCGTTAGCGTAAACTCGTGAAGTGTCGGCGTGAGCAAGGTGTTTGATGTGTGTGTGTGCGTGTGTAGCAGTCGCGCGGAGGTGAGCCGGTGCCACCGCGGCGTGCAGGCGAGCGCGCGCGACGCGGAGGCGGCGCGGCTGGCGGCGGCGCTGGGCGCGGCGCAGGCGGAGGCGGCGGAGGAGCGAGCGCGGCGCGCGCTGTCGGAGGCGCAGCTGCAGGCCGAGCGCGCCGCGCGCCTGGCCGCGCTGGCCGAGCTCGAGCGCAACTCGCGCCGCCTGCTCGACCTCGCCGGCGCAGGTAACATGCACTGCATCACTTATCTCTACACACTACTCTTGAAATGCATAGGACAGTATCAGCGTGCCTCCGAAGATTAGGCCCATATAATCATAAGATTAGGTAAAGAAATTGATCGAAAAGTCTACAATTCCCCCATTTGTCCCATTTTATTTTTTCGAAACCTCAAAGAACATTCGAACATGTAACTGAAGGTGATGTAATATAGTCGTATTGAAATCCGAAGAAATCATCGTGCACTGTTTATAAAAGCGATTAAAGTCTCGGCGGCGATGCTCATTTTATATCTCGGAACACTTTCCATGGCGAGATAAAAAATAAATGTGGGCAGAGCGGTTATTGGAAATTACTTTCTCCTTTTTTACTTGCAATGATTTGAATGTTGACAAGTAGAAAGTAACCAGGGTGCCGAACCATGCATCCCAGCTATAACAGTGATTACCCATTGTGAATGAAACATTCATTATACATCTTGGCCTCACACTAAGATCGATTCTTGTGTCGCGGGTATCAGAAACTATGAGAGACTATGAGATAGAGAAAGAACTATGAGATAGCCGTCGACGTTTAAATAACTGCGCCACGGAAGCTGTCAAACATTAATATTTTCATTTATATTGGCATGACAATGACTATAATGAACGATGGTTAGTGCAGAGCAGCCCACCGAATATTTCTCGCCAGTCGACAGTACTTCGCCAGGTTGCTGGCAGTATGAATGTATGTGTATTTTACTGGAGGTAGGTTTCTCATAATATGTCAGAGGTCGCCTGGGTGTGCCACCGCAATGTCTATTTCTCCCGTCAAACAGCAGTGTAAATGCACTGTTGTGTTTCGGTTTGAAGGAGATTGTAGCCAGAGTAACTACTGGACATAATAAGACTTAACATCTCAAGTGGAATGCCAAGCCTTGCTTTGTAGTTCATGGTGTTGTTTGGTTTTGCTACTGTTCATGAGGGGCGTATCGCTTACCATCAGGCAAATGGCATGCTCGTATCGCCATTCATCGCAATAAATAAAATGTGTGTGTGCAGGCGCGGGCGGCGGCGGCGACGCGGAGGGTTGCCTGCGCGCGCTGGAGGAGCAGCTGCGCGCGGCGAGCGAGCTGGCAGCGCGGCAGCGCGCGGAGATCGACTCGCTCCGGGACACCTGCAACACGCTGCACTCCGTCAGTACACACTACTCTTTACAACTGTCTGTGTAGTCATCAGTTTAAAACGTGGAAAAAAATGGCTACTCAAGGGCCCTAAAAATTAACTTCAAACGCTAACAAAATAAAATAGTAGTGAAGTAGCAAATTCCAACAAAGTATTTCTTACATTTTAAGTGGCTAAAAGGCTCGTTAACAACATGTAAAAACTTCGAACTTTACTTCAAACTCTTGGGAATGCCAATACTAATTAATTTCAAATGTAGGTAGAGGTTGTTATAATCATGATAGATTCATCATTGGATCTATTGCTCTTTCAGTAAAAGATTGTCTATTAGTCCTATCTCCTTTAACTTCCGTACTATCGCCTTAATTCGCCATTACAATGTGTGTTTGCAGGAGGCCTGCAGCGCTCGGGAGTGTGCTCGGATCGCGGAGGCTCGGCTGGCGGAGGCGGAGCGTGAGGCGGCGGAGATGCAGGACTTCCTCGCCGCCGAGACCGGAGCCCTCAGCGACTCCTTGCGCGAGGCCGAGGCCGAGCTCACCAGGCTTAACGCCGACCTCGACAAAAGGTAAGATACAACTACAAAACGTAGTCAACTTCTGGCTTTGGTAACGCAGTAGTTGATTTTTGATGTCGACTGAATTTCAAGGCGTGCGATGAAACGCACGTGTTTAGTCGATCAGTAAATTCCATTGAGTGAACTAACCCAGTTCATGTAGCTGTTTGCTCAAGAAGTTTACCGCGGAAAATATGCCTCTATCTAAGACTACTTTCTGAGAGTAATCAGTTGTTTAAAAAATCTCGCAGAAGTTTATTTAAGCTACTATATAGATCGCTGGTATCTATTTTACAAACAAAACTGACATGAATGAGGCACCTGTTTCTGTGTTTTTTGAGTGAATTATATTTCCGGAGCCCCAAACACTGATGGAGGGGCATTCATATTTGTCCCGATAGCGACAGCCGTCTAATGGTGAATAGCCTTTCATAATGATTGAAACAGTTGTTTTATGAATATGTCCCTCCCGCAGGCGCGCGGAGTGTCGGCAGCTGGTGCGCATGTGCGAGCAGCGGCGGCAGGAGGCGCTGGGCTGGGCGGCGCGCGCGCGCGGCGGGGCGGGCGCGGCGGGCGCGGGCGCGGCGCTCGACGCACTGGCGCGCCGCCTGCGCAGGCTCACCGCCGCCGTCGCCGCCGCCTACGCGCTGCCCCCGGACCATCTGCACCCCACCGTCTACCACAACGACGCTTACAGGTACACACACCTAACCCCACCGGCTACCACAACGACGTTTACAGGTACGAACACCTCACCCCACCGGCTACCATAACGACACATATATATATAGGTACGCACACACATCACACCCTACCGTCCTGCACAACACCAGCACGCATCTACATGTCGATACACAACTCTACTGCAAAAAAATACGTATAGTCATTTTTTCTTTACTTGATTAGGCCATTGTTGTTACTTAAAATTGTTACATTGACACTAAGCTCAAAATAATATTGCTTATCGTAAGACCCAAATTTTTCATTATCTTCATCCTCATCACTCGTAAAAAAGTCCAATATCAAATAGAAATAGAAATAGGAAAAAAAATGGAAACCGTAAATCAATGTCATCTAACATGTCAGTTCAATTATATCGGTGGCTAATTTAATTACAGTACATAAAATAAATAATTCCCCCAGCAGCCGCAGCGACAGCGGCGAGGCGGCGACGCCGGAAGAGGAGGCCCGCGCCGCGCGCCACGCGCCGCACGACGACCGCTCGCGCCTCTCCGACGACAACGACAACTCCGCCGACCTGCTCGACTCCGAGACCGAGCCCTGCCTCGTCACCGACCCCGGTGCGTGTCCCTTACTGCATGGAATTACAATAAACCTTATATCAACCCGTATAAGCTCATTGCTGATCAAACAAATTTTTAATTACTTTATGAGGGTTCATGTCTTTCAGGCCTTTATTGAAAGTCAGCGAACTTCATATCATAAATGTCCCTGTGAAGACGTATTAGAATGACGCTATATAAAATCTGTAATAGTCGATACTCATAAAGTGACATAATGTAATGTTCCAGAATACGCGGAGGAGTGGTGGTCGGGTGCGGAGGGCGCGGGCGCTTGGAGCGGTGACGAACTCTCCCCGGAGCGGGACTTCGCGGGAGACGTCGATAAAGGTAGTTAGTTCACACCATGCTATAACACTATCAATAGTATCATTTCATCGATATTTATTTCTTTGACGTCTATTTTTTTGTTATAGATTCTTGACGTTTTTCATACAAAGCCGTGACAAATATCGCATATTGCATCCAGTAATATTGTACGATTGGTTCATAAGCCCTAGCATCCTTTACAGTTTCCACCAGAAAGACTTGAAGTAGCTTACAACATAGCACGTTGTGATGTAATGTATGTCATAACAGAAGCGGAGTCGGCATCGGCGTCGGAGCGCGAGTCGCTGCGCAACCTGTCGGCCGCCATCGCGCTGCGGCAGCGCTCGGAGGCCGAGGACGTGGAGCGCGGCTGGCTGCTGCAGCGCGCGCTCGCGCTCGACGCGCGCCTGTCCGAGCTGCTGCTGGCGCTGCGCCTCGCCGCCGCCGCCGCGCACGAGCCCGACGCCGCGCGCCTCGCGCACGCGCTCAGGTACACCAACACATCCTCAACGACACACAGACACTCAGCTGTATGACGTAACGAAACTTAGATTACAATACGCTTAAATACGACATTACATACGACACATTTATTACCCAGCAACTATTTTTTACAGCAGCAAAAGTAGACCTCGTCGTGCGTTTCATATCATACCTACGAAGGACTAGTTAACAGTAATCTCTATATCGATTGTCGATAGAGGATATCTCCATATGAATCTCAAGTATAACATTATAAAGCCACCGGCTCCTGTTTTCTCTCGCTGCAGGCGGCCTTCCCGGCGCGACCTCCTCAGCAGCCGCCTATAGTTAATGAATCGACCCTGCGTACCGTAGTAAGATGATGATTGTGTTCGCTATCTGTCCAGGTACATGGGTCTCGACCTCGCTGTTGATCGGAATCGTGTAAGCTAATAGGAATAGTGCTTCAGCTCATGTGTAGCCCCGCTGGTGTGACGTGATGTGTTTGACCAGATATATGTGTATCTATTGCCACAGTACGGAGCTCGTGTGTTGTAGTATCGATATGTCGATAAATTGTAGTACCCGCTATATTATGCTAAGTATTGACGTGTGACTATTTAGTATGAGGCCGCCTCACGCTGTTTATCAGACCCGATAGTATAAGTAGCGTTGTGTAGCGTGTCCCAGATGTTTGTCTGCTATTACAGAGACAGGATTGACAGCACGGAGAAGAATGCAGCGGACGTGGTGATGAAGAAGCTTGCCGAGCTAGACGCCAGTAAGAACATGATGGATCACTACCGGCAGTCTGTCGAAGTAAGTGCTTTTTCATAGAGTTTTAATAGACACTGTAAGACTCCTTGCAGACCAATAAACTCTAAAAATTTTTGAAGCAATGGTAGGATTATATCGATGCTCTTTTGATTATCGCTAAATCTTTATCACTGTAAGGAATGGCGCGCATGCACGTCTAAATTTCTTTTTAGCGAATAAAACATGAAGAAAAATTATTTTTAGACCAAGTCCTAGGGCATTAATCGTCACAACAAAAAAAAAATACTCATTAATATGTGTACCAAAGAGAAATAATAGAGGAAAAATCTATGTTTTCAAGCGGTTAGAATTGATTTTTAATTTTAAAGCAAAAGTATATTATGTGTCTAAAATAACTGGACACGTTTAATTACCACTTTATTCAGGAAGTTTCATACTACGCCACAAACATATTCTTGATGCTAGCTTTGTCGCCCGTGAGGTGTCTTCTATTGTAAGTTTAAGTTTTAGACATAAATTGTTAAGAACATGTAAAAACATTAAAACAAATATTAATTAATGCTCAAAAAGTCAAGACTAGAAGACCAGAAACAAGTTGAACGATTATATTGAAATAACCTTTCCTATACCTTATTCTAAGGAAATTTTAATCTGACAAAATTGGAATTTGTAGGTGGCATGTCAAAACTATAAAAACGAGGTGCATGTTCCAATTTAAAATACATATTTCATGCGCTAAAATAGAATATATCGTATAACATGAACGGACTACTTAACCAAGACAGTAAGTAATACCACTATCACAGAAAACATAACTTGTTGCTTTTCGTTTAGTCAATGATATACTCTGATATACTGAATATTATCGATTTATCTTTCTCCAATATCATGCGCAAAAGTTAGCAACGAAATGGTATTTTTGGCATGTTTATGCGAGCCGTTTGCTCGGTTATAAAAAAAAGAATTCGAGTACAAAATATCGATTAAATGTACTCAGATGAGACGCATGTAGTCATCATTAGTATTATTAGTTCCGTTTAACTAGTTTGATATGAAACAGGTATTTACACCATTCAGGCCCTGCTTGGCGATCTCGAGTCAAGAATAAAAAGACAAGGTCAATATGCATTGAAAAGCTTTACATTCCGCTTTTTAGATGCACCGGTCCTCATGTTCTCTCAGTGCAATGTTCATTAACACCAATGTACTGTTTATAATTAGTTGTAGCCACTTTTGTCAATGTACTTTTAATTGACTAATCGAAGTTACACTGAATTAGCCTGCCTTTATAAAATAAAATCATTTTAAATTTCTTCTGAATGTGACGCGGTATTTTTAAATCTTTTAATTTTATAATCGTCTGGCAAGTATTGTTTTTTAATATTATCTAGGAAAATTCGCAGGGGCACGAAAATTGGCTTTGTTAATCTGAGCAAAATAATCGATATTACGTATTTAAAAATAACGCATGAGAATGGATTTAAAACTTCGAAAGTTTTTCTCTATACCCACATTCTATCTTATTTAAATGTACATTACAAATAACAAATTGCAAATATTAACACATAGAGAGAACATAATGACACACCTACAGCTTTTGCGTTGACTCGCGACGTTGGAGCACTTTATGTATATGTAAATACATTGTATTGTTATTTGTACATAATATCATTTTGGTTTCAATAAAAATATTTATATGCATCGCTAGTATTAGTGGAGCCTGTATATTCGGTAGCCAGGTCCATGGTAACGTCATCTATATTTTTAAGTTATTAGTTTATTTTTGCCGATAAATCAATGATTATGTTGTTTTGATTTTACTCAAATATTCACACGAGCGAACTCTTTTCAGACGCTCAAAAGGCGGCCGCCACAGTGCGATGAAGAGGACAACCTAGACTTCACCGAACAGGTAAATATTGGTTATTGCTAACTTAATTCCGATAATGTGTCGATGTGTCGTCTTTCATTGGGTTTTTTGTGTTTCGACTGATGTCAGGACGCAACTTTTAATTCAATTTCTTCTAGTTCGCTCGATGTTGAGGTAGCCTCAGTTGCAATATTACTGCCTTATATCAACCCTAACTATATCGATATTTAATTGCTAAGAAAACAAAATTCACATATTTTTAATTATTGGAATAAATATTTGTAGTGAATGTCAAGTAAATATTTATTTCCCTTCACGAACGTTGGCATTTCAGACAATTAGTTAAAAGCTAACGAATTTGTATTTCAGGAGGGAGTGGGTGCCGGGCGCAGCGCACTTCAATCTGCTGCCTAGCGCTCGCCCCCGCCGCCCTCCCCGCCCCGCGCACCGCCCCGCGACCTATCTACTTGTAATGCAGCCACGGACACTCGGTGGCACCGTGGAAGCCAAACTATGTGACAAAGTGACGCTACACTACAGCGTTTAACAAAAACCGTGTCATTCGCAGGAATAGCTCAATTCAAATGTTAGAATCGATCTGCAAAGTGTTAACAGCTGAGTGATGTGGCGGGTCAATGGCCTTCTTGTACTGGAGCATACACTGCTCTTGAACAAATTGACCATTCGCTACAGCTATTGATTCTGATAACGCAATGAACATGAATAACATCGTTTTTGTTAACATTACACCAGGGACTTAAACGTTAAGTGGGCGGGCTCCCTTTAAATAATTGTTATACAAGATATGTGTGAAGTGAATTCCGTCGAATTACCGCGCGTCCGATCCGAATTTTAGTAGCACATTGTTAGGCTAAACTAATGTTTGATGTTCAATTGAAATGATGTCGAGAGGGCTATTGTTGGTAGTGAATTTAGATGAATGTGATGTCATGTTTATTGTAGGTAAAGTGTCTCGTGGTCGGAAATGTTTGTCGGTAAAAATTGACGGATTAATGTTACTTGCATGGATCTCACGCATGTTATACTTCCTTTTTCTGATCTATACTTCGATATTCCAAATTAAGTAATGTTCTATTTTGTTACTTCTAGACATCTGTCGATTACCATTCCTAAATGCATTTAAAACTTTTAATATACAATTTCTATATATTTATAATATGCGTGCGTGTTTGGCAACGGATCCAGAACGAAACGTCTCCTTCTTATCGAGTTCTCTTTGTCGATAATATTAATTAATTCTATACGAACATTAAACTTTATTCATGGAACTTTAGTGACGTCGATGAGTATTTTTTTAACTTATTCGACGATATGAAATGAAATATTTGTGAATACGTTCCTTTGACTTACTAATGTAGGGCCGAGGCTGCGCCGCATTTCTGACAGTTCACATAGATAAATACGCTTGTTTATCTTGCAGCTTAATGTATAGACAAAAGATGATGTAGCTAACTTCAAATAGAATAATTTCATTCCAAATCAGCACGTTGACTGCGACGCACACACACGTTGTTCGTACGCAATGTGCGCGCATCACACGCCAGACGTGTTGTCGTGTTGCGCCGCAGCTAACGTGATATGTATGCATAAAACTGTTCGAAGTGCCGGCATCTCGGCATATTGAAGTATTTTAAGTGCCATTAGTGCTAGTTGTTATTCTCGTGACGCTGACCGGGATGTGACAAGTCCGCCCGCCATTGACTCGCAACCATGACAAGCTTTTCTAAATCATTGTACACACGTGTACGGCACGCAATCGGAAATATTTATTTTTGTGTTCTAGTCAATTCGATTTATTAATAATCAATATACAAAATGTTTGATCTATTTACCTGTACAGTGCACTTGATTATAAATTTCTTAATGATTTTGCTATCTATTTCATGTTTCCGTAATCTTAGTAAATGTTTTCTGTATTCTATTTAAAATGACAATGAAAACTGCAATATATAAAACGGTATGTTGTACTTCCGCCTGATTGTGTTGATATGAAATTGCAAGGGGGAATGTTTAAGAATGAGACTGAAATTATATTTACGTTTATTGTTGTAAGTTGAGGTTAGAATACGTTGGCGTTGCACACGAACAATTAACAATGAACATTGACATGAACACGTAACGTAGACATTGCATCGCAATAGAATACAGTGTAATTTATTACGTATGTAAATAGTACAAAGGCAGTTCGCTTCGTCCATTCGCATCGCTTGCTTCAGGTGCTAACCGATAGTATTTTGTAACGATATAGTAGACCGGAGTGTATTTTAACATCGCATATCCCACGTCAGTGAAATATTATAAGCGTGTACTTGGTATCTTTCAATTGTAAAATCACTTAATGTAAATACATAGAATGTATGTAAATAGAAAAATATACTGAAAAATCATGGACAAATGTTTGTTTAATTTCATATACCTACCGAAAAAGATGTTTATTACCTTTGAGGGTGTCTCCGCGATTTTCAAATGTTTCTCGGAGCACAAAAAGTAACAGGGCAACAGAGAAATGAAGGAGGTTTCGTTAAACCTATGTCTTCAATATGTGAACACAAAAAGTATTAGGGCGACAGAGAAATGAAGAAAATTTCGTTAAACCTATGTCGTCAATATGTAAATACAAAAAGTACTAGGGCGACAGAGAAATGAAGGAAATTTCGTTAAACCTATGTCGTCAATATGTGAACACAAAAAGTACTAGGGCGACAGAGAAATGAAGGAAATTTCGTTAAACCTATGTCGTCAATATGTGAACACAAAAAGTACTAGGGCGACAGAGAAATGAAGGAGGTTTCGTTAAACCTATGTCGTCAATATGTGAACACAAAAAGTACTAGAGCGTCAGAGAAATGAAGGTTTCGTTAAACCTATGTCGTCAATATGTGAACACAAAAAGTACTAGGGCGACAGAGAAATGAAGGAGGTTTCGTTAAACCTATGTCGTCAATATGTGAACACAAAAAGTACTAGGGCGACAGAGAAATGAAGGAGGTTTCGTTAAACCTATGTCGTCAATATGTGAACACAAAAAGTACTAGGGCGACAGAGAAATGAAGGAAATTTTGTTAAACCTATGTCGTCAATATGTGAACACAAAAAGTACTAGGGCGATAGAGAAAATGAAGGAGGTTTCGTTAAACCTATGTCGTCAATATGTGAACACAAAAAGTACTAGGGCGACAGAGAAATGAAGGAGGTTTCGTTAAACCTTAGTCAATATGTGAACACAAAAAGTACTAGAGCGTCAGAGAAATGAAGGTTTCGTTAAACCTATGTCGTCAATATGTGAACACAAAAAGTACTAGGGCGACAGAGAAATGAAGGAGGTTTCGTTAAACCTATGTCGTCAATATGTTAACACAAAAAGTACTAGAGCGACAGAGAAATGAAGGAGGTTTCGTTAAACCTATGTCGTCAATATGTGAACACAAAAAGTACTAGGGCGACAGAGAAATGAAGGAGGTTTCGTTAAACCTATGTCGTCAATATGTGAACACAAAAAGTACTAGAGCGACAGAGAAAGAGAGGAGGAGGTTTCGTTAAACCTATGTCATCAATATGCGAAATATTTCTCAGAGCACGAAAAGTACCAGAGCACCAGAGAAATGGAGGAGGTTTCGTGAAACCTATGTCCTCAAAATACGAACACTAAAAGTACTAGGGCGACAAATAATGGAGGAGGTTATGCAGTTAGAGTTCTGTCCACAGTCCGATACTAGGAGCGCATGAAGTTGAAGGAGATATTTTTACTCATTATGACGAGCTATCTTCCTATTGGCCACACCTGATGCACCTCCCAGTTGAAGCCACGCCCACCAACTACGAAAGACTAATCAGCGTCTCCTTCATGTAGGATGGCCAGGACATTATGAAAGATGAGTAGTATGAAACGTTAGACGAATGACTGGTATCGAACGTGGTTGTGTGAAAGAGACGATGAATGAAAACAGGTAGACAGCACTAAAGAGAAAATGAGTTAGAAAATGAATGCTTAAAATGTTTAAATGCGGAATTACGGCACAAAAGAGAATTGCATGAAAGATGCTTTAGAAGACGTCGAAGCCGCTAGAGGGAGTTTAAATCAATATATTCATAAGATATTCATAAATGTTTGTTTCATATTGGCCTGAGTGGAACTAAAGCCACATTAATGTTATGTCACCATTGATATGAATGTTCTAGAAAATAATGCAGTTTAATATGTTATAGTTGGTAACGGACCAGACGCAGCTGCCAACATGTTCACGGTGGTCGCGGGTTCATTCCGGGTTTAAAATCCCAGGGCACACCTGACTTTTCGGAGTCATGTATGTATTGATACAGATATGATGGTGAATTGTTGATCATTGTGAAAATTCGTGACAATAGTGACTTTTGATTTAAAGGCAATTTACGCTCTTTAATTTCTTACGCGCATGCTAAAATATTGTTTATTTCATACCTGTTTTATAATAAAAATCACTTATATTTGAGACATTTATTCGACATACTTCATTAAAATATTACATTTTAGATTTATACGTGATACTTTTATTTTACACATTTTTACTATTACCAAATTGTAGAGCAGTCCTCCGAAAATGCTAAACTTTTGAAAAATTATTGCACAACTCGGCATTATGATTCGTGTTTCAAACATCAAAGAAACTTACGAAGCAAGCAAAAATATAACTGAGAATGACAACTAGTTTCCATTCATTGAATTGGATTTATTATAATTCAAAGAACCATTATGTCCAACAAGTGATTAGTTAATTCATAAATGTTGATATCTCTACGCCTACAAATGAAACGTATCTTATCGATAATATGAAAACTTAACAAAAATCCTAGTTTAGTGTACCATTTAAATAACTTACAGTGACTAGTAGCAATTTTTATACAACTGATGAGTGAAAACCTTGGCTTGTATTTAGGTTTGAAATGCAGCAACAACATATTAATTATATTGCAACAGTACGTAATACGTAATAATTACGTTACATTCCAAAAAATTTACAAGCAGCAGACGTAATAATTACGCCTAAAAAATAACCAATAGCAGATGAAGAAGTTCACGTATACGACACGCTTATTCACCGGCTAAAATATATTTCCTATCAAAACATCGTCATCCGCGCAGGCACATCATTGCAATTTATTTAAATGGTACAATAGTAATATTTCCATTTACTTCATATAAATAACTAAATACTGTCAAATAATTTGATCCCCGATATACAGCAGATACACAACCCGATGCAATCGATAAATGAAGTTACATTGTTAATATGATAAATACAATAAATTTCCAAAATCTAGCAACAATTATCATCGCAACAGTTACTCGTACACGCGGGACAGGCGTGTGCCAACAAACAGTCCCTGCCGTCATCCAGAAGTATTCAAATACGTACGTATTCTCTTTCATACATCGTGCCACTATTGTTAAAGCCCAGTGAAAAAAAAATAACCTAAAATATATAAATAGTACATCAGTCAGTGGGCCGCGAGCTAACTACTGAATCAATACAAACATCTCACCTACAACATCGTTCTTCGTCGCGCAAATTTCGACTCTCCCACTTGCGATCCAATACAATCAGTATTGTAAAGAATAACGTTATAACTGCAGTATAGAATTATAATAGCACTAATAACGTTTGTATAAACACGTAAATAATAAACGCTTGTAAATACGAGAAGCGAGCAGTCTAATGTAGCAGATTCCGTTCCAAGGCACATACATACGAGTTTTCGAAGTTATTTTCGATAATTATAGGTTTAGTGTTGAAGGACCAGTATAACTGAGTGTTCTCTATTAAAGCTTCGAATATTTGAAGTCCAACAACCGACACAAAGAGGGAACTAAGTAGCACTCAACGGTAAATCAAAGCCGTTGCCGACAACCACACATTTATTACCCCATATAAAGTCAGAAATTAATTTTACTTTTTTAATCTCTGCTGCAAGAAACAACGGAATTGAATAAGTATATCTAAAAGGCATAACACATTGAGCTAACGCTTCAGTGGAAATTATTAACCTCGTGCAATTGTTCTATAAAAAATCCAAATTACAGACTAGCGCCAGAGACTCGCTCCGAGCAATATAATTAATTTATAAATATTTATTAACTACCTACTCTATAACAGTTCACCTATTTTACAAACATTACGATAAAATCTGAATGCAAAACTATTTACTAAGTGCACTATAATGTGTAACAAACCGTAAGCTGAAGGCTACCGAGGAACGCACAGGTCAAAATTTGCGAGACAAAAAACCATAATTCAATTCACTCTCTCGAGTTCGTTTCATTCACTATACAATAAATCTTAAACAGCTAAAATACAGATTGACATCGACTCGTTCGATTTCACGATACAATTATTATACAACATCAATATAAAAATGTAACCAATATACAAGTCTACGAAATGCATTAAACTTTTATCTTATTCATTTAGACACAAAAAGATAATTTACTGTCACATTATAACTTTAAGCTAATTAGGAATGAGAAAAAGTATTTGCAAATGATTCGTAACACAATCACTGCGCGCGACAGACGCGCGGCAATACGCGAACGTCTCCGCGCATACTTCGTACATCCAGCGCACGCACATTCCATATAACATCAATTCAATCTCAATTACATCATCATTCCAATACTAATGGCGGATACATTCCCAATACATATTCACTTCGACATACACTACCGCCGCATTCGATCATTTAAAACATTTCAGTCCTGAGACCAATCCAATTTGACAATTCAACTATACTCTGCAATCTACCAACGCTCGATAAATAAATTCGCCTAACAATTAGAAGGCAATTTACGAGCAAGCGCATCGAATGCCCTTACGTTCGGACGTAGCTTTGTAATAGTGGCGTCAGGTACAACTTACCAACAAGTGTTCTGGTGGGTTTATACTACGACACTATATTGTACACTGAGGGAGTCAGTACAAAAATTCAGCTTCATTCGGTTTTCATTGGACTATATTTATTACGGCCTGTACATCGCTGATCGCGGCGGAATAGCAAGAGACACGAACGTCAGCATTCCCATTTCCCAAGAATATTGTATTGTTTCCGACAAAACCGTATACGTGCAGAAAGCCGTACGAATGCGTACACGACTCCATTCAAACCAAGTGTTTTTACGGACAAAACCGGAATAAAGCTGAATAAATGTAGTTCGTGGTAGTGCGTGCGAGCCTATGTGGAGAGGTAGAGGCGGTGGTAGTCGTTGGCGCCGAAGGCTGCGTTGCACTTGGGGCACTTGCGCTGGCGCGTCTCGTAGCGCGTGCGCAGGCAGTCCCAGCAGAACACGTGGAAACACTTCGTCAGCACCGCGTCCTTGCGCTTCACCTGCAACCACACGTGTTGCACACTTCACTCATCTGCATCGTATTTTTAGACGAACAGTCAAAATGACTGCAGTACCTGGTATTAAATGCAAATCCAAACGGAATATCTACTGGAGAGAGATGGTTATCTCACCGTACGAAACGCCACAGCAGATTTAATCCTTCACGGTGGTTCCACTGCCTCACACTCATAGATATGTGAGGCAGTGGAACCACCTCTTTTCTATACTTACTACATTACTTTATTGATAGTACATAGACTACATCATATAGTAATACTTATTTATATTTAGTTCAAAAATACATTTAAAAATGCATCTTATTACAGTGATACCAACTACAATACATTATGCAATAAATGCATTTTAGTACTATAAATGCATCAGAACGACATACCTTGCAAGAAGGGCACGTGAGCGTCTCCTTGTATTCTCTGATCTCCTCAAGTAATACTTCGTCCATACTGCTGCCGGCTTGCTCCATTTTCTTCATCCGTTCCGCCTTTCGCCGTAATATTGCTAACTCCTCCTGTAATAATGTAAGTTTTTTTTATTGTATAGGAACGGCAACAGAGCGTGGTGGATTAGTTGGCCTAAGCCCTGTCAATCGTACTATCGATTGTAGAGGAGTGCGTTGCCGTGCAGTGGGACGTATATCGTCTAAACGAGCAAACGGCTTACTTAGTAAGGCTCAATTGCACAAAGTAAATGTGCCCATAATTTTAACTTTAACAATGTCAATCCTAAACATTTGAGATTTCAAATGATATAAATATTACTTTACGTTTGAATCACAATATCCCTTTGTTTAAGGGAGTGTATTCATTACCCTATTCATGTTCTTTAATAAAAACAATAAAGGATAATTGTAGTACTCACGTGTAGTCGTTTTGTTTTGTACGCCTCCGCCTCCAGCGCGCTAGTTTTCTCCGCCACTACTTGTTGGGCTTCTTTCATCTGCGCGTGGTATTTTTCTGCAAAAAATCATCATAACATTATATTACTTATAGTTATTGTCCAATCCGTGATGTAAAGTATTCAACTATACAGACTGTTTCGGTAGTGCAGTTGTACTACAACGCGATTACAACATTGAGGTCTCGGGTTCAAATTCCGGGTCAGGCAAATTGATATTGAATTTTTCTGTTTATCAGTCTGGAGTCAGGAATTTGTGCCGGATATAGCGAAAAGCTCTTCCCCTATAACATCGCAGGACAAAACAAACAAGACGTAACGAGGGTGTTCTCGTACACCTCTGCCTACCCCTTCTGGGAAGAAGGCGTGAATATATGGAATATATCAGAAGAATACACCATGTGGTTTTTGGATCCACCACTGTATATCGACGAAACACTTCTGCTAACACCACAGTGGCGCGCTACCGAGTATCTTTCACACATTAGATATGTATAAGAACTGAGGTTTACCGCACTTATCCAATTTCGTTGTGGTTTCTCTAATCGATGGCGCTATTACAAGTTCTACTGCTTCTTGTATTATAGTTGGTAGTAATCTTAGGTTTTCAGGGATAAAATCGAATGGGATGTTCGATGGGAAGCATTATATATTTTATTTGCATAATATTTTAATTTAAAGGTGTGAATCTTTAATCGGCACGGTTGTAACACATAAAACTTGATAGCAAGTTTAATTTACACAAGCTAATATGCCGGTTTAATAATCGCTTCTATTATTTAACGAAAATCTAACGATTGACTATGATTAACGGATATCTAACACTAAATACATATCTTAACACAAACTTTTTAAATTAATTTATGTTATGTGAAAAACATAGCGAATGTTTGTGAGGTACTCGGTCACAGTTGATTTTAAAAGCCTCGAATTTAGTTTAGTTTTCTGTCCCCTCATTATTGGTATGTAGTACCGAGATGCAGCTTGAGATCGGCGGCAGACTGCGCGGACTCGATGGCCTTGCGCTTGTGCATCTCCATGGCCTGCTGGCGCAGCAGCAGCTCCTTCTCCACGGCCGACAGCGTGGCCTGCAGCAGCCGCTCCTTCTCCTCCAGCCGCCGCGCCACCGCGCCCATCGACTCGATCTGCTGGTCGCGCGTCACCACCTGCACGCAACACACGTTTATACACGACCACACAACTTCATTTCAATATCAGAGGCGGACATACATGCACGTACGCACGCACGCACCCACTAACGTACACACTTACGCTTTATTTTTCTTTCTCTCTAGCCATATGTAGTCTACAACTGATCACAGGCGTATAACAATAGTATGATCTCTACATAGAAATAAGAAAATTCAGGACGGTACAATGTGTCGGTTGTACCTGTTCCTGCAGCAGCTGCTTCTCCTCGCGCAGCAGCTTGTGCAGCGAGTTGGCCTTGATGCGCTCCGACATGAGCTTAAAGTTGGCGTCGTCCTTCTCTCGTAATTGCTGGATGAGCCGCGAATTCTGCTCCTGCATGTCTTCAAAGGCCTGCCCCGTCACCTCCATCTCGTTTAGAAGAGCTTCTTCCTCCTGCAAATACTATTAAACATAAGCATTGTCATAAATGGATTACTGAATAGACGAGATCACTTAACAATTATTCTCGATGACAGAGGCATGATTGAGGCGCTGGCCACGCCGACGCGCTCGTGGCGAAGGAGACGAGCAGGGGGCAAAACAATACCACGCGGATCGCTACATGAAAGGGAGTGGGCATGCAAGTGCAGCGTGTGGTACCGGCGAGCCGGCGAAGGGTCGTGTGTAGGCGTGCAGCGGGTCGGCGCTGGGCCGCGCGCACGACAGTTGCTTCTGCAGCTCGTACTTCTGCTCCTCCAGCTGCTTGATCTTGCGCAGCGCGTCCTCGTCCGCCAGGCGCCGCTCGCGCTTGCTCTCCTGCAACACCACGGACTCTACTGTACTGTTATATACTAACCACATTCATGCTTTTTATTTTCATTTGTTGAATGCAGAACTAAGGATATGTATATTTATATATCAACAACATATTTGAGCGTATTAAGCACAATATTGATTTGCAAATTACTTGATTTAATATCCTATAATAATTTCAAATGTACTTGCTGTCAAAGAACATACAAATCATATACACATTTTGAAGAAGCTTGGCTCTTATTATATCTGATATTTTTACCATGAATTAGAAGAATATTTGCAACTACATTAATTTTGTAGGATATACCTGCAATACCTTCCATTTTATGCACAACTCACCAAAGCGTTGAATGTATCCATTTTTACTGGAATAACATTCTATATGCATTCAAAGAGTGCCCTGCAAAGTCACAGTTTCACTTAAATTTATCGATATACGGCCTATGTGTTATATCATAATTATTGATAGTAATTTGTGTGGATGCAAGAATGAATTTTGTGTTGTATTCTTAGTGATTGGAATGAATGAATAAACTAAATCTGTACTAATGTATAAAGCTGTAGAGTATGTGTGTGTGAATATGCTAATCTCAGAAATTACTAGCTCGAATTGAAAAATTATATGACGAGACTTTTATTCCGAAAACTTGACCACACAGACGAAACCGCGAGCAGTAGTATTATAATATGATTTTAATATATTTGTATTTTGGCCTAGCTAAATTAAGATCTACGCAGGTTACACCAGTAATTTCTTCGTATAAAAAAATGAGAAAGTGCGGTACTAACACTGACCTGCGCCATCTTGGCCTTCTGTCGGTGGTCCTCCAACTCCTGGCGCGCCTTCCGCTCCGCCGCCATCAGCTGCACCTTGTCGCGCTGCTCCTTGCTCACGCCCTTGTACATGTCCAGCAGCAGCTTCAACTCCTTCTGCTCGTTTACTGCCTTCCTGTGTAGGGACCATCAAATTTTTATTACCATCATCATTATTATCATTATCAACATAACCATTAGCACCGGTCCACTGATAGACATAGGCCTCTAAGATTTTCCAGGGTGCTTATTGTAACAGCCTGAATCCAGTGACTTACTACAACTTTAAGCCTATGTATTTATTGAAGTGGTAATGAGGGCAGCAGAGCAGAGATGTTTTGAATCAACGCGATTAGACGATGTCTACACATCTCTACTTCCACTCATCTCCAAATCAGTGGAAATGCAGCTAACTATGTCCGATGTCCACATCGCAGACGGATGTCTAACGCTTCGCTTGCCGGTACATGACCTCAAGTCGACAACTTTTCAGCCACATCGGCAACCAATTCACTGTGATATGGACCTAAATAAAAGACACCAGGAACTAAATGAATCTCACTGGAAACACATATTATGTAACTAAAATTAGCTTGGTTCTTAATAGTCAAATATATAAACCCTCAAGGATTAGGTAGCAGTGGCAAGAGACTGACTTGAGCTGCTGCTTGAGGTCCTTGATGATCTGGTCCTGCTCCTGGATCTTGGCGCGGCCGTGGTCCTTGGCCTGCGCCGGCTTCACGTCGCCGCACATGCCCTCCTCGCCCTGCACACACACATCATACCCTAAAATTAACTATAACTATAATTAACCAATGATGTGCATAAGCTCAAGCCTGTATCAACGAGGGGGTAAGCAAAAAGGCTTCGGTTTTCCATTAGTGTTACGTATAGTCAAGATTAAGTTATCTCAAGATGTGATTATATATATCCATATTGATCCATTTCAAGTACTTCGACCTCGAACCCAGACACAAAACAGATCGTGTACCAAATATCAAAAAGTGTGTAAGACTAACACCTGTTATTTCAATAACACTAATCCAACAGTATGCATAAACACTAGAACATCGACATTCAAATTAGTACATACCTCCGGGTCAGGTTCCTCTTTCTTGACCGCAAGTGTTTTGTCATCAGTCTGGTCGCTGGAAGCGGCGCCGCCCGTCCGAGCGTTCACTTCTTCTAATTCCTTACGTACCTGCAAAACCATTTACCATAACTAATACAATTTTACATATATTAGATCAAAAATAACTATCAAGCCTCAAGGCTCTATCTATCAAGCGTATTTACTTAGGACTAAACGTCTTATTCATTGTCAGATTTTAAACCAATTTTAGGTATCAAATGTTTTGTCCCTTTCGAATGACTTTTGAATTTAGTTTCAGTGAAAAATACAAAACATTTCATAACTAAAATACGTTTAATAACTGAGTATCAATAAAACGTTCTTGTTAAGTTCTTGTTGAGGTGTTCCATACACATACCTTATTTAATTCTTGACTAGTATCCTTATACTTTCTCTTGTACCTATGCACCTCGCCCTTGAGCTGCTGGTTGTGGTTCTGCAGCGAGGTGATGAGGTGACGCATCTCTCTGTTGATGGGTCCGGTCTGTTCGTTCGCCGCCAGGTTCTGTTCAAACTCTATACGTAGCATTTCATATTCCTTCCTCAATTGGCCTAAGACGTCTTCTAATTGTATCATTTCTGCGCGTAGTGCCTTCTGCCTGGCTAGTTCTTCGCTCTGAAATTATTGAAAAAATAATATTATAATAATGTTGAGCATCGCTGCTTCACCAAAAACTAACGTGAAGTAACCTATTCCGTGTTTTGTTTCTATCGGTTAGTTTTGGAGAATCAATAATCCCTATTCCTATCTTCTCTTTCTTTCTCTTTACGACAGTCATTTATTGAGAATTAAGGGTGATAAATTTCAATGCAGTGTCGATGGATGATATAAGACATTTTTATGGTTTATCACCATAAATATCTTATATCATGTTGAACATAAGTGAGTAAGTATAGGTAAAATTGATGATGATAATGATGGTGACAAACTCACCTCCATCATTTCGATCTGTCGCATGTGTAGATTCTTGGCGTTCTGCAGCTGCATCCGGGTCTCGTCCAGCGCCGTCTTCATCTGCATCGACTCGTTGTACAGAACTGAGAACTGGCTCTGGAGACATTTGTACTCAGTGGTTTCCACTATTACTGATTCTGGTAGTTGGCGGATCTGTGGATAAATTGCAAACATAAAAATAAATACAACATAAAACTTCACGCCAAAGTCTGTTTTGCGAAAGACTATAAATCTATAAAGGCTATTGTTTAATTTCCTTTGTTTTCTCAACTATCATTAAACTTTTTGTCCAAGCATTTGACATAATAGTTTGCAAATGACATGTCCATCTAGTCGTATGGACGTATACAACATGTTACTTAAGTAATTCACAAAGAACATAAGATACTATACGATATTTAATGGGCACAAAACAGGGACAGGGAGAGAGAGAAAGAGAGAGATAAGTGTTGTATACTGACGTCCATCTTGAGCTTCTCGACCTCCTTGAGCGTGTCGCGGTGTTGTCGGTGCAGGCGGTCGAGCTCGGCGAGGCGGTTGTTGGCGAGCTCGCGCTGCTCCTCCAGCTCGGCCGCCACGTCCTCCAGCTTGGCCGCCGCCGCGCCGCCGCCCGCCACCGACACCGCCGACACGCCCGCCGACACCGCCGACACCGCCGACACGCCCGCCGACACCGCGCCGCTGCCCGACTGGTGGTAGCTCTTCAGCTTCTCGATCGCCTCGGCCAGGTGGTTCTCTAGCTTGTCGTTGCGAGACCGCACCTGATGCACACATATTCCCGTTAGAAAAACTGAGATCAGAAAAGTTATTACAAAACTAGCATTCTCTCAAAAACAAAACAATGAACAAACGCGGAGGCTTTTTATGGCGACGAATATAGCATTAATTATGGATAATTAATAGGACAAATGTCTTGTAAAAACTTGTAGGAAGTTACGAGATGTAAAACGTTTCTGGACACTGGCTATTCTACAAGAAAAGACTTATGTTGAGCAATTAACTTGCAATGACTGATGAAGATATAAATCTCTGTTTATGCCTTATTCCATACTGGCAAAGAACCGTTGTTTGAGAGTGGTTTAATAAGGCTATGACTTTTTGTGGAAGCTTTCATAAGCTTTCATGCATGTGACCAGTGCAATAAATATACTTATAATTTTTCAACAGGCCATCTGACTTCTTAAGAGCATAAGTGAGTACATCAGCATTACCTTCATAAGCTCATACTGCAGGTCATCGATCTGGTTCTTGAGCTCCGCGTTCTCAGTATCCCTGCTATTGACAGCGTCCTGCAGGCGAGCCACGCGCAGTGTCATGGCGTGGTGCGTGTCGTGCAGCGTGGTGCACAGCGCCTGCAAGCGACGATTCTCCGCAGTCACCTCCTCGTTCGTGGCGCGGATCACCTCGTCCATGGACGGGGCTGGACCACCCTCTACCATTACAAAAGAATACCATTTAAATTATCAATTTTACCTTACCTATCTACACAAGCTGGTTTCAACAAAGGTTCAGGTAAAACACAATACACTTCTGTAGTACACTGTGACGGCTTTTACACCACTGTAGGTACTGATCACTTGCCGTTATACAAGTGGATAAGAATATTCTACTGTTATTACTACCACATGCTTGATTTTAGAACACGCCAGTACGTACTACACAATTACATAAAATTGTCACAGATCTTGTAACAGATCTTTGGCCACTTAGGCATAGATATCACAGCATAGCATATAACTCTGTTAAAGGTTCAGAAATGTATACAGTTGTATTTATGTATAACTAATTATTATCCATTATACTGGCTTCTCAGTAAATAAACTGTAATTTTTAAATGTTACCTTCGCCTTCGCCTTTTATAGCGCGCCATATTTTATCATTCCTCTGTTGCAATCTGTCGAAAGCTTGCAACACTTTCGCCACAGCCCTTTTGCTCACTTGCACCCTGTTTGCAAGCTGTGCATCCAACTCTTCCTTATCCCACGTTGACAACTGCATAAGGAATGATGTGGTCGCTTCATTTTCATCTGAAATTAAAATATATTTTTTAAAACATAAGTTTTCAAGTCATTACTAATATGAAGGCCATATGCGTGGCCTAACCTTGGCTTACTTACACTTCAATGTGGTAACTTATACATATTGCAGTGAAGATTGGCTTCATGAGGTTAATAAATAACTATTTTCAAAAGGATATTCAATGCATTATGAAATAGAAAGTAACGTAAGACAAGACTAAAAAAACATTTTTAATTATGCTTACTTTTATTCTCAGACTCATCTGCAGTCTCGGCGTCAAACCGTTGCAGCAGCACTCTGATATCTTCATTGAGAAGGTTCCAGTATCGGTTGACTACACACAACACAGCATCATCCTGTGTCTGCCTTTTTTCTAGTTGTTCAATACGAGCACGCAATTCAGCCTCGCAACGGTGACGTTGTTCTATTCTCTACAAGCAAAATAATACATGGTAAAAATTACCTATCCTGTATCCAAATCATAATTTTGGTATTACAAAAATCGTAAATGACCCAATGTACAATACTAACATTTACTATTGTGTATTGGGACTAAATGCACAGTCTAATATAGACAACTATTGATACTGAAAACACTACCATTTAAAATTAATCATCCATATATTAAACATGTCATCAACCCAATCTCACACAATACTATACAATATTAAACAATAAACATCCCCTTATATGAGTTCTGACAGTGATATTAGCAAATTATTTACTCAAATTATAAAACAGTAATTATATCACCCAATAGAATAACATATTCATTTAGTCTACATTCTTATGTAGATTATAATTAATTGGCGCCACAGAATTAGAGAACCTATAATTATAAATTTCTACTATTGAGTGTGAGAAAATAAATGGTAATAATTTTCATAAATAACAAATATCTAAATTATTACAGAATACTATTTATTTTATCCTCAAGACTTTTAAAACCTCTTAAAATCTACCAACCACAGTAGGTATAATTAGAATGGGTTGATATCATATAGACAAGCCACTTGTAACATTATAAGCCCAAATATTCTGCAACATAACTGGAAATCAGGCTTCACCAACTATATGTAAAAGTGGTACAAGGACTGGCAGAAAAACCATGTATTCCATATCATCTACAAAAAGTGAATTTGCTTGTGTTAATTAAATATTGTTTATTATATGATAGCTTTTCTCATACATTTTACGAAATAAGTCACCATATAAGTACCACACTTGAAGGGATAGGTCTCCTATACATTTATGAAAACTTTACCCATATTCCACAGTGACCTTACACAGGTTTGTGTCCAGGATTAAATTTAGAATAATTTTCTTATTAGAAACAACATTATAGTATAAGTATTTGAAGCACTTAAAGTGTGAAAAAACCTTTAAAATAATGGACTTTCTGTGTTTATAAACAAAATATGATAAATTCACTAATATATTGTTACTTGTGTTACAATTTATTCATTTTAGCAAATATGATTGCTTTGTTTTTTCTCCAAAACTGATATTGATTTGCGAAATAAATCAAAGTTTTATTGTATTGCAATTCTCTCCTGATATGACTTAACCCATAAAATAAACTAAACCTTATATTGTACAAATTCATACAATATGTTTGGATGTGTAAAGCACTACCTTATTATTATAGTAGCACTCAATGACAGGTAAAAATATAGTGCACAATTGAGGTCACCTACATAATAACTAAATTAAGTGAAATATAATATGTTGTGTTTGATTGCATACCAAACATTAGAATCGCGACAAACAGCTGATCTTGACGTAAAACAATAAACTATGCGCCGAATGGCGATGTGCAGACAATATAGTAATTGCTATTCTCTCAGCAACATGTAAACGTACCTGAGCTAATTTCTTGTTCTGAAATTGTAAAACTTTTATGTCCATTTCCTCTAAAGTGGACACGGGTCCAATGAGATGAGGTTCGAAGTGAACCTTTTTAATTGGGGGCTGGTTGCTCCCATTGCCACTTTCTTCGGCTCCACGCTTCGACATGTTGATCTAAAATAAATAATGGACGGTAAAACGCCACAATATGCAAAATATATTAGACAATTTTATTACGAAAACTTTCAATACTATTGATCTATCTTATACGGACAAATAAAATAACACCATATGACGTTTACAGGTCAATAAACCACGAACATTTTCAATTGGTAGGTTTATATACATACCTGCTTGTCAATATTGACAATTTAGGACTAAGACGAAATTTTACATAAAAAGATCGGTCATGCAGTATATCCTGTTCATATTCATGGTTAGAGCAGCCATTTCTTGAAGATTTATTTAATAATAAGCCTTTTTATCTTACTGAAAATACGATATAACTTACTCCACCCTACAAAGTACAAACTATGCGGCCTAGCGACAGGGTTGCCAAATCAATTTTTGTCGGGTGAGACAATTTTGTCTGTGTAAACATTCCTAAAATGTCATCGAAAATTTTAAGCTATAATCGACTTTTTAATTTATTTTATACTAAACAAAATTTCCGATAACAAATAAGGGTCTATATCTCAACCACCTCCACGACGCAGTCGGTTAAACAGTTGTTTAGGAACCAGCTATGAAAAAAATAAGCCGCAGACTTGATTCCCGTGTCAAGACAAATGTTTTCACCATAGATGTTGTTATACTCCATCTATGGTTTTCACAATATTTTTTAGTCTGGTTTCGAACGAGAAATTTGCAATGATTAAAGAATAAATATAATCATTGGAAATTTGTCAGACCGAAAAGTCACGTCGTTTGAACTGAATACTTATCTATATAAAAATAATAGTCCACACACTAACAGTGCGTTCCACTTGACGATCGCATTTGCTTGTGAGCGTTACGATCAACCCAAGTGGAACGGGTTATAGGGCGTTTTGAACGTTTAAGTAACAAATACCTATTTTAAAAAAGCTATGAAGAGTTAGGTTGCATTATGGGTTAAATCTTGACGGTAAAACTTTAAATTTTTATCGTCTTGTATTCTGTGATAAACAATAATAAAATTAGATAAATTGATTGATGTTGAAAAAACTCAATTTTATACCTACTGCAATACTCAATTTTATACCTTCTGCCCGCTAACTTCGTCTGCGTGATTAACTTTGTTTAAAAAAATATACATGTATAGATTATTTGGTATTTCTCATCCCGTCCCGTTATATCCCGCCCGTCCTATCTCATTCTCACTCAAGGTATGTAATCCACGCCCATCGCATCCCTTTGAGAATAAAAAGTAACAAATATATCGGATTTCCGTCTTCATCCCACGGGAACACTTAATTTATCTGGATAAAATGTAGCCTAAGTTAACACTTAGGCTACATTTTAACTGGATTAACATCCAGTGTTAATATGGGGAATATTAGTTTTTCTCATTTATCTTCCATAATACAAAGAAACACCCTGTATGTAAATAAGACATTTACCAGTTTCTAAGTTGGACTTGTACCTATATAACTGTGAAACTGTATCTCATTTCGTCTTGTAGTTTCTGCGTTATGCGCAAGTAAATAAAAAGAAACACCCTGTCTATAAATAAAATATATACCAGTTTACAAATTGGACGTGCACCATTATTACTGTGAAAACTGCATCTCATTTCGTATGGTAGTTTTTGCGTAATGTGCAAGCAAACAAAAAGAAACATCCTCTATGTAAATGAAATATATACCAGTTTTTAAGTTGGACCTGCACCATTGTAATTGTAAAAACTGGATCTCATTTGGTGCGATAGTTTATGAGTAATGTTCAAGCAAACAAAAATAAACATTCTGTATGTCAATGCAACATATACCAGTTTTTAAGTTGAACCTGCAGCAATATAACTGTGAAAACCGCATCTCATTTGGTGCGGTAGTTTATGAGTAATGTGCAAGCAAACAAAAAGAAACATTCTGTATGTGAATGAAATATATACCAGTTTTTAAGTTGGACCTGCACCATTGTAATTGTGAAAACTGCATCTCATTTGGTGCGATAGTTTATGAGTAATGTTCAAGCAAACAAAAAGAAACATTCTGTATGCAAATGCAACATATACCAGTTTTTAAGTTGAACCTACAGCAATACAACTGTGAAAACCGCATCTCATTTGGTGCAGTAGTTTTTGCGTGATGCGCAAGCAAACATACAGACAGACAGACAGACAGACAGGCAGACAAAAATTCTAAAAAAAATTGTTTTGGATTCTGTTGCTGTTATAAAGACCCTCCGCGTTGAAATTTCTTAAATATCTTCCATGTACAGACATCGACCATTTACATTTTTATTATATGTATAGACTAGCTTCTGCCCGCAAACTTCGTCAGCGTGATTAAGTTTATTTGGTTTTTCTCATCCCATCCCGTCCCGTCCCGTTATATCCCGCCCGTTCCGTCTCATTCTCAATCAAGGCATGTAATCCAGGCCCATCTCATCCCTTTAAGTATAAAAAGTAACAAATATATCGGAATTTCTTCCTCATCCCACAGGACCACTTAATTTTGCAGGACAAAAAGTAGCGTAAGTGTTAATCCAGGGTGTCAGCTACTTCTATAACAAATTTCATTGAAATCCGTTAATCGGTTTTTGAGTTCATCGCGCACAACCGCACAGACAAACCGACAATAATTCCACAATTTCAATTCTTGACAATATATCATTGTTTTGGGGTCTATTACGTTAATACAGACCCCCATATTAGTTTTTCTCATTTATCTTCCATAATACAAAGAAACACCCTATATGTAAATGAAACATATACCAGTTTTCAAGTTGGACCTGGACCAACATAACTGTAAAAACTACATCTCATTTCGTGCGGTAGTTTTTGAGTAATATGCAAGCTAATACAATGAAACACCCTGTATGTAAATAAGACATATACCAGTTTGTAAGTTGGACTTGCACCTATATAACTGTGAAAACCGCATCTCATTCCGTGCGGTAGTTTTTGAGTAATGGTCATGCAAACAAAAAGAAACACCCTGTATGTAAAACCAACATATACCAGTTTTTAAGTTGAACCTACAGCAATACAACTGTGAAAACCGCATCTCATTTGGTGCAGTAGTTTTTGCGTGATGCGCAAGCAAACATACAGACAGACAGACAAAAATTCTAAAAAAAATGTTTTGGATACTATTGCTGTTATAAAGACCCCCCGCGTTGAAATTACTTAAATATCTTCTATGTACAGACATCGACCATTTACATTTTTTATTATATGTATAGATTAAATTATCCCTCTCCGTATAATATAACGTAATTTTCTCTGTTGACATTTTTCTTGTTTTGACGTTTCAAAATCCCGCCAATTTTCTCAACGCGTACCACGACCCACCTCTTGACACGGGTCGTCGTGAACGTCATAGAGTAAGTAATCACTACGTTCTGTGAACGTATGTCATGACGTCATCAATGACGTTTTCACCGCGACCACGACGATCGTGATCGTCCAATGGAACGGCGAAATGAGTGTTTTGAGCGCCGTGAACGCCAAACGGAACGCGCCCTAAGAGTAAGATCAAGTCTTGTCTAGTGTTGTGGGTATCAGGCACTACAAGAGACTTTTCAGTTTCACAAACAACCAGACCTGAAACAAATATCTGTGGTTCACACAAACATTTGTCTCGGCGCGGGATCGAACCCGTGGTCTCTCGTTTCCAATGACTCGTTTCACAGCGGGTGTCTGACGAACTGTCAACCATCTATGACAAATGACTAACTTAATGAAGAGTCAGAACCTTTACATTTAAAAATTTGAATCTAAAATAGTTTTGCACGGTAGGTACCTATAGTGCGTTGAAACTCGAGGGAACACCGTTATACAGGGATGGAAGGGTTAAGAACGTGAACTACATTTTAAAGGAGTTTACGTTCTTACCCCTTCCATCTTTGGATTACGGTGTTACACCTACGCACCCTGCTTACATAGCCTGGGACTAATGACCCGTAGAGGTTGAGCCATGGCGGAGTGGCGCACATTATCAATGCTGGCGCTTGGACCATCTCGAAAGTGCGTAGTGCGTACTGTCTTAAGACCAGTGGCCGGACCAGTGACCGGTGTCCGAAGTAGGAAAGTGTACGGGACCGCCTTCGAACAATCCCGTACAATTTAATGTAGATCAGGATACGTGCTGGGTGTGTGCGGAAATAATACCAGTGATTATGATTCGGAAGAAACAATTTATTTCGTACTGAAAAGTACAAAGGACGATCTATTTGACTGGCGGCAGCACGGCGAGTGACGACACGACGATGACGTCACGGAGTAGCAGCGGTCCAACGTTGACACGATCACTTCTTACTTGCTGACTACTTGCTGACTATTTGCTGTTTCTTGAGGTTTCTTGACTTCTTGAGGTTTCTTGTGCGCTTGGAGAGATCCGAACCGAACTGATTTTACCCGGCCCGGGGCTGCTATCTTTATTGCTAGTTCGGGCTTAATCCCCGGTGCCGGGTCCGCGCGCGACGGCGACGCGTTCGTCCAATAGGACGCCTTGGTTCGATGCGTCGCTGCGTCGGCGCGCGGGGCGGTAGCTCGGTCCGCGGGCGCGCGGGGCGTTACCCCATGTGTTCGCTTATTTACTATAAATATTGTTCGACATTTTACATAACATTATACATAATACTGGTTAACACTTATTCTTATACAATTCTGACAGTTCAATTAATTTATACCTATATATTATACCTATTTTATTATAATCGCAGCCTTTATTTGTTAATTCTTTTAGTCTTATAAGAACACAATACACAATTTCCAATAAGATTATTTACAATAAGCTTTATATAATACAGTACATAATAAAAGACACTTAAGACTAAAGTTATGTGCAGTCGTCCTGCACATTTCTCCCGCCGTGCATCGTGTCGCGACGACGGTGCATGTTCATTGGGTGCAGGGCGACTGCTCCTCTTCGCTTCGGTGAAGGAGGATGATCTTCTTAGCTGGCCGTCGCAGCACGCCGCCCTTCGTGGCGACGTCGACGGTCCGCACGACGCTGTCCGGTCCCGGGTAGGTGGCGCTGATGCGCCCACGCACCCAGGTGTTCCTCGGGAGGTTCTTGTCGACGATCCTGACCAGGTCGCCGACTTGGAGTTCTAAGCCCCGTCCATGGGGCTCCCGCCGGTTGCGAAGTTCGGGTAGATATTCTTTCAGCCAACGCGCCCAAAAGGCGTCGGCGAGGGCCTGCGTCGCACGCAGGCTGGCGTACGGGCTCGTGCTGTGGTCCGCTGGCAGGCTTGTGGCAGCAGAGTGTCCCTGACCGCCTAGCAGGAAGTGGCTAGGTGTCAGAGACTCAGGATCGGCGGGATCTACTGACACATATGTTAGCGGACGACTATTAAGTGTAAGTTCGACTTCTGTAAGAAGCGTGTGGAGGGTTTCCTCGTTCGGGCTTCTTTGGTGGAGTACGGCGGTGAGTGCGGTCTTCACTGAGCGCACCAACCTCTCCCAGGCGCCCCCCATGAACGGTGCACCAGGAGGGATGAACCTCCATGATATAGTTTTCTTGGACGCCTCTTGTTCGGCGCCCCGTAGTAGTGTCTGACGGATCTCGGCGTCTGCGCCACGAAAGTTGGTCGCATTGTCTGACCAAATTTCTTGCGGGCAGCCGCGGCGCGCGATCATCCTGCGCAACGCCATGACCGCCGATTCGGTACTCAACGAGGACACCACTTCCAAGTGTACCGCTCGCACTGTGAGACATGTGAACAGTGCGACATACCTTTTTTGCACGCTACGTCCCACTGTGACTGTCAGTGGGCCGAAGTAATCCAGCCCTGTGTATGTGAAGGGCCGGCGGTGATGCGCCAGTCGGCACGCTGGTAGGTCCCCTGTGGCTGGCTGTGGTGGTGCTGCAGTTCTGGCGCGGCAAAATCTGCAACTTGATATTACAGTCTTGATCGTGGGTCGCAATCTAATTACCCATTTACTTTGTTTCACTTGATTCAGTGTAGCTTCGACACCCGCGTGGTGCAATGACTCGTGCACGTGTCGTATCCATAGCTGTGTGGCGTGGTGATTTCCATCCACCACCGGGGGATTTTTCGCCTCCTCCGGTACCCCGGTGGCGGCATCGATACGGCTTTTCAGTGTTATCAGGCCGTTTTTTAATTGAATGCTGAGGCGATAGAGACGACTGCCTCGTTCCACAGTCCTGCCGGCTTCTAGGGCCTTTAGTTCGACGCTAAAGGCGTCTTCTTGTATGTTACGTATTATGAGTAGTTCCGCGGTTTTTTGTAACTCCGCTGGCAGAGTGGGGAATTTGTCTTCTGGCGCCGTTCTTGGTTTCTGTATTTCAGCGGCGCGACCTCTCCTTGGGTTGACTCGCCACTCGGGGTCAGCGCGCGGGCTCTTCCTGGTCCGCTTGTAATGGAGTTTTTCTGTAATGAGATTTTTAAACACGACCACTGCTTGCAAGACTCTTGCAGTGGCCCTCAAATATCGGGTCCAATTCGAAAAGCGTGTGGCTTCGGGCAGTACACTTCTGCGCTCCACACGGCGCAAATTGTGCACGCGCTCTTCACCCGATGTCGGTGGTGTGGTAGATTCTTCTGACGGCCATGTCACCGGATCCTGCTGCAGGAATTCCGGGCCCCGGAACCACCTGTGTTCGTTGCTGAAATCTTCTGGGACGTCGCGGGTGGCATCGTCCGCGACGTTCCATCGGGTCGGTACCCAACGCCATTCTGTCGTTTGTGTGATTTCTTCAATCGCCGCTATTCGATGTGCGACGTATGACTTATAGGACCTCGCGCCGGTCCTTATCCATGCGAGCGCGGTTCGACTGTCCGTCCAGTACGTAGTCGCGTCGGGAGTTCTGCAGTGTTCTTTTTTCACTGCTGCCGCCATCCTCGCGCCGAGCAAGGCTGCCTGTAGTTCGAGGCGCGGGATGGATAATAATTTCAGTGGCGCCACCTTCGCCTTGGCGGCCGCCAGTGTGGTGGACACGCCCCCGTGTCGGTCGACCGCGCGCCAATATAACGCGGTCGCATATGCCCTCTCGCTCGCGTCGCAGAAGACGTGTAGTTCAAGGCGCTCGGCTGTGCTGTAATTAGGATATAGACGAGGGATGGTTATTTGGTTAGTTTTACGCAATAAGATGATCCATTTTTGCCAATGTTCTGCCAGGTTCCCTTTAAGTTGTTCGTCCCACTGGATTCCGTTTCGCCATACTTCCTGTAAAAGTTGTTTTGCTTCGATTGTCACGGGAGTAATGAGTCCGAGCGGGTCAAATATGGACATTATTATTTTCAGCGCTTCTCGTTTTGTCGGCGGTCTTTCGAGTAAGCTCGGCGGGATGCGGGTCGCGTCCAGGTTGAATTGGAACGCGTCCGCCTGTGGTTCCCACGTCAAACCGAGTACCTTTTCCGCCGATTTGCCTTCAAAACTTACTGATGCATTTTCTGTTTCCTCGCCTATCCTTTCCAGAAGCTCAGGTGAATTGGACTTCCATTTTCTCAAGTGGAAATTCGCCGCGCTGTGTATTTCCTGTATTTGGTTGACTATGGTCGCGGCTCGTTCCACGTCGTCGAAGCTGTCTAAGTAGTCGTCCATATAGTGCTTCCTTATAATGGCCGCTGCCGCTTCCGGGTACCGATGTTCGTGGTTTCGTGCGTTCTTATTCATCGTGTAGATAGCGGTGGCGGGCGAGCACGACGCTCCGAATATCAGCGACTTCATCCTGAATTCCTCCGGTGGTGCGTCGTCTCGGCGATCCCCTCGCCACAGGTACCTGAGAGCGTCCCTGTCTTGTTCTCGTAATTGGACCCGCATAAACATTTCCGCGATGTCTGCAGTGACGGCGATCCTACGTTCGCGGAAGCGCATCAGCACTCCCGGGAGCGGTTGCAGGAGGTCGGGTCCGGTCAGGAGCATATCGTTCAGTGACACGCCTCTGGTCTTGGCGGCTGCATCGTGGACGACTCTTAATTTCTCCGGTTTCAGTGCGTTGACGACGGCGAAATGAGGCAGGTACCAGGTTTTTCCTGGCGTTTTTGTAGTCGGTGCTGGCTCTGCGTAGCCCTTGGAGATCAGTTTGTTCATCTCGGCGTTATACTTGCCTTTTAATGCAGGATTTTTGTCAATTTTCTTCTCGACTCCGTAAAGTCGACGGAGCGTATTTTCGTAATTATCGGGGAGCGACGCCTCCTCCGATTTCCATAATAACGCCGTTTGGTACCCCCCCTCGGGTAGCTGGACCGTGTTGGCCTCCAGTATTTGGAGGGCTTTCTGTTCGGGGTCGTTTTCTGGGCGCTTTGGTGACACATACGTATTGTCGGCCGTGATGAATTCCCGCACAATTTTTTCTATCTCGTCATCCGCGGCGGTGTGGCCGACAAAGTTCACGTGGTGTCCGAGGCTTCGAGTCCTGCTGCCATGCACCACCCATCCCAGTGGCGTGAGCGATGCCACTGGTTGGTCTCTTCTCCCTGATCGCGTCTTCGTGGCGATCAGGAGGTGCCAGTTGTCTTGTCCGATAAGGATTTTTGGTACCACCTGGCTCGTGGTGACGGTGTGGAGTACATCTTTGAGGTGCGGGCAGTCACCAATCGCTTCCTCAGAGATTCGTTGCGCCGCCAGGCGCAGGTCAGGAACAGTCCGGGCGTGTATTTGTTGGGTGTGACGACCTCGCCCCTGGATCCTTATCCTTACATGGCGCGACGTTTTGTTCTCCGTGGTGTGCCCGTCGTATGTACTAATACGAAGCGGGTTATCCGGTCCGTCGGCGCCTATCGTGTCCGCGAGTGCTTCATCGATGAGGGTTACGGTAGACCCGTCATCGAGCAGCGCGTACGTCTCGTGGACTCCCGCCGGTCCCGAAACTCGTACCGGCGCTATTTTCAGATATGACACTGAAGAGTTCCACGCGGAGTTCACTTGTTCTCGCTCCTCTTCAGTTTTGCGTGGTGCGCCCCTTGTTGAGTGCAGCAGCTGGTGGTGCAGGTGTTCGCACCCGTCAATATCGCACCTCTTCGTTTTGCAACTGTGTTGCTGTGTGCGGCGCCGTAAGCATCGGAAACATAGTTTATTTCTCTTCGCTGTGTCCCACCGTTCGTCGATGCTTGCTTGCTTAAATCGCGCGCACTCGGTTACTGCGTGTCCCTCCTTGCGACATAGGACGCACGCAAAATTCGGCCTGTGGGTGACTTCCGTAGTGAACACCTTTTGTCGGGTCTTTGGTTCCGGTCGAGGCGCTCGGAACCGTTCGCTTGTGATCGCTTCTGCCGTTGCAAATGGGCTGCAGATTTGCGCTTCTTTTTGGAGGAAGCGTTCCAATTTTGAGAGGTCCGGTTCCTCTCTTGGTTGAACGGCGGCGAACTCGTACCATTTGTGCCTCAGTGTTGGAGTTAATTTTTCTATTACTGAGCGTGCAGTCTCCGGGTTATACATGTAATAAATGCACCTTAATGCTCGCAACGTGTTTACCGCGTTACTGATTTTTGTGGCGAAGGTGCACACGTCCCGCGGAGTTTCGGCGAGGCGTGGTAGTATTCTGAGCCGCTCAATTTCGGCCGCCGCGATGGACTCCGGTCGGCCGAAACGTATTTCCAATGTGCGCATAACACTGTCTGGATCCGCGTTCGTTATCAGGAGGCCTTGCACTGCCTCTCTGGCTGTCCCGCGCAGGCTCCGGCGCAGGCGGGACATGTTCTCTAGGTTCGTGAAGTTATGCGCGGATTCTTCATACGAGGCGCGGAACGTAAGCCACTCTTGATGATCACCGTTAAAGAATGGTAACTCGACATACCTCGTTTGTTTCACTTGTGCGGCTTGCACGGCGTTCGTTATGGCTGCAGCCAGTTGCTGCATCTCCGTCTTCCGCTGCGGCACGGCGACTTGTCCATCCGGTGCGAGCGGAGCGGCGGCAGGTTCTGTCCTGTTCGGCGGCGGCGGCAGCTGCGGCGGCGGTGCGGCGTGGCCTAGTTGCCACGATGCGTTGGCGGCTGCGGCAGCTGTGAGGCCGTCGGTGGTAGCGGCTGCGGCCGAGCCCCATGGCGCGGTTTGCGGTGGCGCTTCATTGCCACGCAACCACGTGGCGACGAGCGGCGGCGGCTGCGCAACCCCGGAGTTCGGTCGCCAGGACGCGGCAGTGGTCGCTGGCGGAGGGGCGCGCGCTGCTTGCTCGGTGAACCAGGCGGCGAGGGCGGGCGGCGGCTGCTGTTGATCTTGAGTGTTCGGCTGCCAGGCCGCGGCAGCGGCGGCGGCGGTCGGCAGCGGGTGCGTGACGTCGGGGTTCGCCTGCCAGGGCGCGGCAGTGGCCGCTGGCGGCGGGTGTGCAGCGCCGGAGTTCGGTCCCCAGGACTCGGCAGTGGTCGCTGGCGGAGGCGCTTGCAGGTCGAGAAGAGGCGCGGGTGCGCCCTCTTCAACCGACGTCGGGCGCGGCGGGTGTGCGGCAGTGACTCCCGCCGGTGCGAGCGCGGCGGCATCGGCGCGCGGCGGCGTCGCCTGATGCGGCTCGCTGTCGATGGCTAGAAGTTGACTATTCCGCAGCCATGTGCGGACACGGAGTTCCTGTTCAACTTCTGTGACGGTTGCGCTATCGTCTTCAGAGCTGGAGTCCTCTTCGATTTCCTGGACTCGAGCGGCGGCGAGCTCGACCTTGAGTCGAGCGAGTTCGGCTCGGGCGGCGGCGAGACGGCGCGACTTTGAGGTCTTCTTGCTTCTTGACGCCGTCCGCGATTTGTTCTTTTCTTGGTCTTCAATCCCGGCGGAGGTGGCGGGTTCCGTCACCAGAGGTTCGACCGCGGCGGGTTGTTTTGACTGATCTGTGACCGAGGTGGTGGCGGTTTCATCAGTGCCGGTGACGGTCGTAGCGGTGCGCGAGGCACCGGTCACGTCCGTCGTGGCAGTGGCGGATGTCACCGTGGCAGACGCCGAGGCCGAAGCCGAGGCGGTGTGCCTTCCCACCGATCTTGTCACTGGCATTATTCCACACACGTATCCGGCGAACTGAAGGACCAGAATGTACGGGACCGCCTTCGAACAATCCCGTACAATTTAATGTAGATCAGGATACGTGCTGGGTGTGTGCGGAAATAATACCAGTGATTATGATTCGGAAGAAACAATTTATTTCGTACTGAAAAGTACAAAGGACGATCTATTTGACTGGCGGCAGCACGGCGAGTGACGACACGACGATGACGTCACGGAGTAGCAGCGGTCCAACGTTGACACGATCACTTCTTACTTGCTGACTACTTGCTGACTATTTGCTGTTTCTTGAGGTTTCTTGACTTCTTGAGGTTTCTTGTGCGCTTGGAGAGATCCGAACCGAACTGATTTTACCCGGCCCGGGGCTGCTATCTTTATTGCTAGTTCGGGCTTAATCCCCGGTGCCGGGTCCGCGCGCGACGGCGACGCGTTCGTCCAATAGGACGCCTTGGTTCGATGCGTCGCTGCGTCGGCGCGCGGGGCGGTAGCTCGGTCCGCGGGCGCGCGGGGCGTTACCCCATGTGTTCGCTTATTTACTATAAATATTGTTCGACATTTTACATAACATTATACATAATACTGGTTAACACTTATTCTTATACAATTCTGACAGTTCAATTAATTTATACCTATATATTATACCTATTTTATTATAATCGCAGCCTTTATTTGTTAATTCTTTTAGTCTTATAAGAACACAATACACAATTTCCAATAAGATTATTTACAATAAGCTTTATATAATACAGTACATAATAAAAGACACTTAAGACTAAAGTTATGTGCAGTCGTCCTGCACAGAAAGAGTGCATGGGTCTCTCTCTATAGACTCTATCGTGGACGCCCACAAAATCCTAAACGGGCGTCCAAACTAGTAGTAAATGTGGGGCATTCAGACTCCCACTACGTAAGGACCAGCAACGGTTTTGCGCCGGGCGGTTACGCGGACGTATATCGGGGCGACTGTCGCCCTGGGATATCCGGTGCCGCCCATAATGCGTGTGAAGGTCACCGAGGGGTTTTTAGTCAGTATGCTGGCGTAGGTTTTGTTAGGGTCCCAGCTCGACCACAATCCGCAATGTGGCGGGTTGGAAGGCCAGAGACACTGACATACCCCTTTCGGCCTCCCCCGGGGTACCGAAAGGGGAGCTTAATAGCTTTTCCTATAGGACACAAAAAAAAAATTAGGAATCAGTAAGGGACTTCAACGCCCTCCCAATTATGAGGAGCCATGTAGCCATCCTTAGCTAGCCAAGTGGCTATTTACATGTATAAAAACTTAGTAAATGTCAATGTTAGCAGCTCAAAATGGCACACAGAGAGTACTGTTTGAATTTTCTGTCTGAGTTACAAAATATCGCCTCAATAAATGAGCCATTGGTGCTTAAACCGCTGTTGCGTCCATAAAGAGTTTTGAAAACGTTTTTTATGATTACAGTTTGTTTCAACGAGATGTCGAATTATAGGCCTTTAAAGTTTTTAGATTGATGGTTTATAAAGGCATAGACCAATAATGAAAAAAATGCGCGCGGTAAGGTCTGGGGGGCACTGCTTGACTTTATTTACCCAACAGTAAATAAATGAAGGTCATTGGAAAATGACACTTTAATTAAAACAATGGACTACGCTGTTACTTATGGCACAGGCTCGGATTAAGAAATAAAAGTATGAAGTGAATTTTTTTATAAAATAGCAGCATTATTAGTATGGCCTTATTATTTAATTCGTTCTAGCGCTTTTGATTTTTCTACTTTGCAATTTTAATAAGAGCTGTCTTTAAAGGATTAAAGCTTTACGCTGGCCGGAAATAATAATAAATACGCCCAACAGTCACATACATAATCCTGACCCCATATTATGATCAATTAGATCTTGTGTCGTGGGTATTTTTTTTATTAGTATTATTAGCTCTGAGAGACATTTTGGTCTCACAAACCTAGACCTACCTAGACCTGAAAGTCGAGACAAATACTTGCGAGCCTCACAAATATTCGTCTCGTTGCGGGAATCAAACCCGCGACCTCTCTTTTCACAGCCGTCGTCTAACCAACTGCACCACGGAGGCTGTCAACAAAAAAGCCAAATCATTCTTTAAGTATTTTATGTCATGTGTAAATGTCGGCTATAAATAAGTAGGTAGGAAAGGAAATTTACATTTCAAATAAACCATAATTCTGTTAATTACTTTAAATACATTTTTATATTGTAAATTATAATTGCATTAATAACAAATAACCATTAATTAACCCATTTCCTACAAATTCATAATTCCATGTAAAACAATAGTCATCCTAAATTAAAATAATTAATATTTGTATAATATTTGTTACATAATTCAATGCATAATTGTTTTATATTTTAATTGATCTTGGAACATTGTTAAAAACACTCTGTATTTTTTGTCATGGAATGATTTTGTGCTTGATATGGGTTGTATAACATCTGCTTCGCCACCCATGTTTACAATAGCATCATGAACAGTGTTAAAGTACTTGGATGCACATGCTCCCAATATTGCAGACCCAACTAAAACAGAATCCTTCTCATGTGGCTTAAGTATTGGTAGATTAACAGCATCTGCTTGTGTTTGTATAAAAAGCGGATCCTTTGTCAAACCCCCACATATTAGCAAAGACTTGAAAGGTTCATAGCCTGCTAGAACCAATGAATCAATGATGTGTCTTGTGCCATACTGAAAAATAATAATAATTATGATGAGTATATCTCAATTATTTAAGATGACAAAACATGAATTGAGAATTATATTTTACCGATAAAGCCTGCAGAGTTGCTAAATATAGTAAGGCCAGATTTTCATCACTGTGGTCTATACATAATCCTGTAATCATGCCTCTTAGTGTTGGATCTGCCAATGGTGATCGATTTCCGTGAAAGTCTGGCCACATGTGAATGTCTTTTGTTAAGAAGTTAACATCTGACAAACTTTCTCTTTTTGCCATTTTTGATAATAAATTGCGGAGGTAATACCTAACACTGAAATTGAAATATAATTTATTAGCTTAGATAAGATTTCTAACTACCTAATAAAAAAATCTTAATTATATCAAAACTGCAACATGACCAGATGCAATAGACCAGTAGTCTTTGATAAAAAATCATTTGTCAATGGGTGAAGGGAAAATGTGGTTTAAAATTCTTCAACAACTCTATTTAAAATTATTTGTTAACTTACTCTCCAGTAGATTTAGTCTTCAGCAGTTCAATTCCAGCTGGATGGCTGGACACAATGTGATCTAATAACATTCCCGAGGCACTTTGTCCTGCTTCATTCAGCCACATGCCAGGAACCATGGCACTACAATATGGACCCCATACTCCTTGTACCATCACAGCTATCTTATTTACTGCCATGTGACATGTTGAAGTACCACAAATCAACCCCAGTCTAGTTGACATCTCTTTATCAATACCCTCCCCATGAGTTCCAATCATACCAAGCCCTCCTGCATGAGCGTCTATTATTGAAGCAGCAACTGGTATACTAGGCGGCAAACCAAGAATACTAGCCACATCAGCTGAGAGACCTCCACACTTTTCTCCGGGGGTCAATACAGTATTTCCAATTTTTTTAAAGTTATTTTCAGATAAATCTTCTAACCCAATCTCATGAAGAAACTCTAAATTCCAACCTTGTTTCCCTTCCATAGTACATTCATAATTCCATTTGCAAACTAAAGAGCACAAAGAACGGCTCATAGATCCTGTAGCCTTCCAAGTCAAAAAATCAGGAAGATCAAAAACATAGCCAATATCTGCCCATCTCTTAGGTAGATGCTTTTTGAGCCAAAGTAATTTGGGCATCTCCATTTCCAAACTAACTTTTCCACCAACATACTTAAGTATATCATGATTTGTTTTGTTTATTAAATCTGCTTCAGCCTGTGCGCGGTGATCCATCCACATTATTATGTTCTGTTCATTATTGTTTGATTCACTCACAGATATGGGGTTTCCATTTTTATCAAGAACCACTAATGAACATGTTGCATCAAAACCAATGCCTTGTACACTATTTGGATCCACATCAGCAATTATATCCTAGAAAATTAAACAGATCTTTCCAATTGAGCGTTATCAATATTTCATCCTATTAAGCTACTGACTCACCTTAATAACGCTGACACAAGAACTCCAGATGTTATTTGAAGATTGTTCATAAAAGTCAACTTTTGGTTTCCATGTCAATATTTCTTCTACAGAGGTCTTAATTATGTGACCTTTACAGTCCACAAGTGCAGCCCTGACGCTGCCAGAGCCCACGTCGACACCAATGAAATATACATCATTACTCATTTTACTAAATATTGTATAAATTCATCACCTGCAACATCAATTAAAAGTATAAAAAGCATATACAGTCAATGTCATTATAACACATCCAATACCTAATTGTTTATTATTTAATTATTACTACGTATTGTTGAATGATTATATTTTAACTGTTTTTAATGAAAAAAGTAAAACTTACCTATATTAACTTGCAATGTAACATCCAACTAATGAGGCAAAATGTTATCAATTATCATCAACTTAACATTCTACATATATTTATTTTACTCGGTCTATAAATCGCTTTGCGTTTATCTTTTACAACAAAACAACCTAGATTAAATGTCCTTGGTATAGAATATAGATATTAGCAAACTGTACAATACGGTTGACTAATAAGATAACCTTAATGCCCCTGAATATTCACAATTTATCTTCTACTTTAGAAATCAATTTAACTACAACGTAACCCTTATTCATACTAATATTTAGTGATTCTTATTGCGAATTAGTTTAGTTTAAGATTATCTTCAAAAAATCCTTATGTGCAGAATACTGAATACAGTTCTTCTAGAATGCAAGATTTTCCGTTTAAATTTCGCGGTATCTGCATTACCACAGTATCGTAATTGCCAGAGATAATGACTTCCCTAGTAAAATACCTTAAATTATTAGTGTTTCTTTTACATTTTGAAATTAGAATGGAACGTTTAAGTATACTGTGAACCGGACCGAATCTCAAGAGGAAACCATTAATGTAAGTATGATTAATGATTATTTACTTAAATGCCTACTTTCATGCAAATAGCAGATATGACACTAAATGTGGGGATTCAATCTTGATCCCTATTTTACTTCTTAGTATGTGATCCATCGTTAATTCGGATTTTTACATATTATGTTGTATACCTCGCCTTACTTTAACAATCGTTAAGATTCCGATTATATTTATGGTATCGATAGTCGGATGTTTCCGATAAAGCAACATAAATGTTCATCGCACATCCCTAGTTACTAGTATGTTATTGATGTTTGATTTATTTGTTTACCTACTGACCACACGCATAAATTTTATATTATATTTCCAAAAAAATCAATAAACAAATACGTTTACTTGCTTTGGTAATTTAATTACTAGTAGTTGCAACACATTAAATTAGTTTTATTCAATACAATATTTTAAGCGTAAACTAATAACTCAGAATGGTTCGCTTTAAAAATAGGTAAGGTTAAAAAATGTACCTATTTCATTAAATTTCATTACTATGTCTTCTAATTAAGTTATAAATTACTTTTGTTTGTTTTTCAGGTACGTGACAGTCGAAATTTCGTCGCCATTAGTTCCCGATGATAAACCTTTGAAACTAAAATCGAAATTATTTCATGACACAGTAGTGAAAAAAGTTCAACAGTTACACGGTGACTACGGTGTGGCTTCAATAAGGGGTGGCTTCCTAACAAAATATTGTAATGAAGTTACAAGAGTAGCTATATTGCGAGTGAGACATGGCCCACACAGACTTGTTACAAGCTCATTACCATTCATAACAAAAATTGGCACACTCGATGTCCGCTTGAGCACTCTGCATGTTGGTGCTACATTGAAACATAGCTTTAAATTTATATTAAACCATCAAAGGACATATCTAACCAATAAATGGGCAAAATTAAAATCTGATGAAGAGCGAAATGATCTGGAGGATGCCGTAATGGATTTTACAAAGACAGATGTATCAATAAATATAGACAATATTTCTTAATGAATTGTGATTTTATTACTTGACAAAATAAAATAAAATGAAACTATTTATATAATAAACAAAATAAATTTACCACTTATAAATATGATTGAATATTGCAACACATTTAAAGTAAAGTATAAAAGGTCATAAAAATCTGTGAGGTTGAACCTTTTCTACTTGTAAGACATGATTGGACATGATGTAAAAAAAATATGTTTATGAACCTACAATTGATACATAATATTATGTAAAACTCTCTTAATATGGCTGTATATTTACAATTTAATTAAACACTTTAATAATATTCAATTTCATTGACACAAAATGTGAAGTTAATATTAGTGTTATATATTTTGAACACCATAACATTTCAACAATTTTTCATCTCATAATATTGCTATAAAATTAAAAAAAAAAAATCGCAAACCTTTTAGGTAACAAATTAAAAACTAATATTATGCTTTGTACACATATTATAAATTATTAATGTTTAAATATTACTGGTGATCTTGTAAATACAGGTTTTTACGCAAGGTACTTTTAAATATTGGGACTTGGGCTCGCTTTAACTTTGTGCACAAGTCAGTTACCCTGCAATTCACTTGGGTGAAGATTTCATGCAAATGATCATGTTGATTTCTTTCACGCAGTACTTTACAAAGAGCCTGGATGAAAAATGATCCTTTATCCTCATGCCTAAAAGCTTCATACTCTGGTGCTGTAGCCCAATAAACTAGAAAATCTAATTTTCCTAAGTGATAGTTTGTAGTGAGGCTATCGGCATTAATAGGGGAGGCAGGTGTTTCATCCACTTGACATGCCTGAATAATAAACACTTTTGGAATACCTCGCAAACAGCTCAATTCATCAGAGTCCAACATATTTTGAATAGATTCTACTTTAATTTTCACTGAATCTGCAGCATACACATGATCTCTTGTGCCATGTGATAATATACATAACATAAAAATGCTGTCATCAGGGCTTACATATTTATGAATTTTTGTTTTGATAAATTGTATTGTTTCAATATGATCCAAATCAGAACAACTGTGTACTTCAAATTTTAGTGATGTCATAGTCCTTTCCAATGTCTTCTTATCAATAGTAGAACCTTTTCTCTCTTCTAATGAGTCCATTTGGTGGTCATCAATGCTTTGCCTAGAAGGATAGAAATTCTCTTGATTTATAACAAGGCAAACACCTAGTTTGTCCGGATTTTTAATAATATATCTGTCCTTTTTTATTGATGTTGTATCTGATTTATAACCATTCTCATGGACACTAAGTGATTCCAATCCATTGATTAAGTCTGTGAAATCTTCAATCCCAAATTTTTGGTCATCCTGTTTTAGTTTGACATCTTCAGCTGAGGTGTTTAACAGAGATGGTGTACTATATCCACTGGTAGATGCTAACACTTCCTTATCTTCATCTTTGGGTTTTGTTTGCAATGCCCTCAAATGAATGGCAAACTTCTTTAATCCACGCACATTCTCTAAAATCCTTGCAAGGTTTTCAGCATTGCAAACAGTTTCTAAATTGCTTTTGTTATTATTTTTAAAACTATTTATTGTAATGAATTTTTGTGACAATAATTCTAAAAATATAAGTTCACAGTTCTTGTATTCCATTACATTAATGTCATATGACAGAAGGGATTTCTTTAATTTACCAAGATTCTCAGAATTAATGTTCTCGCAGATATGATATAGCAGTTTCTTTGCTGGATTAATATACATGCTCACATTGGGATCACTTGTTTGATAATATCTTTTCATACTGGGGACATGAAACCCGAGGTTTTTAACAATACTATTCAATTGACATATCAACAGTGCTTCTAGTAATTCGTGTTTCCAGTTAGGCTTGAGGCTGGCGTGACGATACCACTCTTGCAACAAATTAACATTTCCTCCACTGCCGTCACTCATGACTCGCTGATACACTACCAGACGCTGCAGCGCAGTATCGGGCACATCGTATAATAGGAACACTAGAGAAATCATATCATATGGATCATCTTGCAATTGTTTCTCAATTTCTGTCACCACATCTAAATCTATATTATATGTTTCATCAGCCACATTATTCGCGTCTGAAGAACTTTTAGCGTCCGAACGTAACATTGTTAATTGTTACCAGTGCACTTTTTAGTTAGGCCAAGTTCACAGACCAATAAACGAGAGCAAAGTTTATTTTTACAATGTTTTGACAACTATGAACGATTGAAGTGGGCCTAGATGTGTCATCATTGTTAATAGGGAATTCCCAAATTATAGAGTTTGACGTAATGAATACAGAGCCTACAGCGCGGCGCCTGATTTACTATTTTAGTAGGATAAATAAACACAAACTTAGTCTGTGACACAAACCAATAATTATAATTAATATAGGACCAATATTTACGGCCTTGTTCATAGACAAATTTAAAACCTGTTTTAGTTATCGAATTTTTTGTCCCTTTCAAACGACTAAGTTAGAATTCGGTTTGAGCGAAGAAGACAAAACATTCGATAGCTAATATAATTAAGTAGCTGTAATCTGTCTATGAATAAGGCCGTTATAGTCCAATGACTTTTTAAAGCCTTATTCAAAACATATTTTAGTTAGCAAATGTTTTGTCTTCTTGACTCAAACTGAATTCAAATGTTACTCGTTAGGGACAAAACATTAACAACGATAACTAAAATACGTTTTAAAAAAATCTATAAATAAGGCCGTACTAAATGTTCAATAAATTACAAAGGAAGGACTATGTGACTAAATAGTACGCTTTGCGATAAGGGGCTCAGATTACATATCAAATGAGGAATGATCGAGTAGTACATACTACTGTTAGGTCACGAAAAATTTTCGGAAATATATGAAAAATATCAGAATATTCTTCTTTAAATTTCGATCAAAACGTAGCTTACTGAAAAACGGGTTAAATCGGAACTCAGGGGAAAATAGAAACAAACTGATCGTTGTTCTATATCGTATGAACCAAATTGATTATGTTTTATTTATACATAATGGTATATAATTCATATTTCCCAATCGGAGCCATTGATTTAGTCCCTGCCGTGAATTTGGACTATAGAGTATTATAAATAGATTTTACGATTTAAAGCTACAATACAGTTAAATAATAGATTTTTTTCCATAATTTTTCCATTTTGAAATTGTTCCGAAATTACACAACCCTAGTACACACAGAGACACGAGTCTGTGTTGAATTGACCATAGATTATTAAACTAACCTAACTTATTAGATTTCCCAGGATCTGTTTAATGTTGCTAAAATTTTAAAATAAAAATTTAGGTGATTTTTGATTTATCACTTTATTAAATATGCAAGTGACTAGATCTGAAGTTTTGAAACTTTACAGGAGTTTAATGATCTATTCCAAATCTCTGAAATTGACAGACCCGCTGTACTTCAGAAAAAGGGTTAGTGGGGAATTCAAAAACAACAAATTAATGCATAAAAGTGAAGATATTTTATTTGCTTATCAGGTAAACAATGTAATTCATCGTATTAATGTAATTTAACTGTTGCAATATAAATAGGAATTAAAAAAAAGTACATAGTGGGGCTCAGGCTCGCGACTTTCAGCCTTGACGAACTCATTAATTGTATCTGGCCAAATAAGGACCGGAGAAGTGTCTTACTTATTCGTGTTAATATTGGAAAATCGAGACTATTTAGCCAGGTACAAAAACTTGTAGAAAAATACTTGTGAATAATTTTTATATTTCATTTTTAAAAATGTTTGTGGATGAATTTCAGAAAGGAGAAGCACTACTTCGTCGTGGCTCTGTAGTGTAAGATGATTCAAAATGTAATGAATAGACTACAAATCTTTCGTCCACGGTTGCTGGTTGCACTTAAACACACAATAGATTACTCTAAAGTACCCAAGATAAATGAATGTGACTTATCGGAACAGTTTGTAAGAGGCGGTGGTCCGGGAGGCTCTGCTGTCAACAAGAATTCTAATTGTGTGGTGCTCACTCATTTGCCTACAGGTAATAAATTCACTAACTACAAGTAGAGTTTTAATCATAATCATAATCCCTTTTTATTATAAATACTCTAAGGCCATACCTTAGCAAGAGTGTACCTATATGTAGCAAAAAAATTGTGTTATTACCAACATAAAAAGAAATCAAGTCACTAATATAATATTAAATAACATAACATAACATAAGCTCTCACACCAATATCCTTAGTGGTTCTTCTAAAATTCATTATTTTTATGATATCGGGGAACCCTAATACAACTACTAACACAAATTCAAATCCTGAACAACTAGATAACATTTTCAAATTGAAAAATTTACACATAGTGGCTCAATCCAAGTTCTCATGGTTCACAATCTTACTGTCCAGCAGAAATTATTATAAAGTAAAGGTAAAATAATGCAAATTCTTGGAGGAGGCCAATGTTGAGCAGTGGACTTTCTATTGCTGGAGAAGTAAATATAAAGGCAACTTACTACACCACAGTCTACAATCATCATTTGACTACAACAACATTAATTACAATAGTTTTAGTAATCTAGGTTGTATATTGAAACAGCAAAATAAAAACCGGCAGAGTTTCGTTTTACACTTTTAATGATCAATCGAAAAAGAGAACAATAATGGCATGGCTATGGCTTTTATTAACACACCCCCTCCATCATTAGGCTGGCTGGCTGGGTGGGTGGTAATGTCAATATGGCGGCTTGGCTTTGGCGGGGCGGCATTGGCTGACATCACATCCGTAACAATATACTTGTGCATTTAATTATTAAATAACAATACAATTCAATCACTTTTCAGGCATAGTGGTCAAATGTCACACAAGCCGGTGTCAAGAAGATAATAGGAAGGCTGCCCGTAAGATGATAGTTACGAAATTAGATGAAATAATAAATGGGCAAGATAGTGTAGCAGCACAAAAGAAAAGAATCGAAGAGAAGAAATTTAAAACTTCAGAATACAAGAAGAAGAAAATGGCTAAACTAAAAGAAGAGTGGAAAAAGCGAGAAGGACTAGCATAGCCACCAATCAATTTTGTTTAATAAAAAAATGTACATAGATAGTTATGAAGTAAAATATTAATTTAACATTAGCGAATTTATTTATATTACATTGTGTTTAATTATTAATATTAATGTTATCAAAGCTGAGGTCTCGGGTTCGAGCCCCGGGTCGGGCAAAGTGGTATTGGATTTTTCTATTCCTTATCAGCCCGACGGCAAGAATTTGTGCCCGATATGGCGAAAGGCTCGCCCCCTATCACATAATGGGACGGAACATACAAGGCGAAATGTGGGTGTCCTGGTGGTGCCTCTGCCTATCCCTTCGGGGATAAAGGCGTGAGTTTATGTATGTATGTGTGTATGTATGTTAAATTATGTCAGTATAAAGTTGAAATTGCATAGCTTAGAAAAGATATGTGTTAAAAGGAGAATGCCCATTTTACTATGAAACTTAGTATCGGTGCCAAGATTTTTCCCCTCAATTAAACCTTTTTTGTGTAGGGAAAAATATATATTTTCAATAAAAATAAACAATTGTGATACAGGCCCGGAGTTCTTGGAGAAATGAACCTGAAGTCCTGGTAGCCCCATTTGTAGTAATGGCTGACATATCGTAAAATGTGATGATAATTACATAAAAATCTGTCGCACAGGAAAACGTTTAAGGACAAACCATAAAAATGCTATAGTGAATTTTCATTTGGTCAACGATATTCTTTACCGATACCATGAATGGGCAATCTCCTGTATGGTGGTGGTCACGACGCGTCATTTAGTGGCGTATGTAAATATTGACTCATGCACCTGCTTGCCACGTGTTACTATAAAACACTCTTGCTGTGATCATATCAGGCAAAGAAACATGTATATGAATTAATGTTGCTGACAATGCTCTTAAGCGTTCCGTCACCGGCTCAAACCGTAGCTGGTAGCGCGTTATGGCCGGACGGTGGACCGAAAGGAAACAGTAAAACACAAATGCACACAGGATCTCCAACTAAGAGTTCGATTGAGAGGAGTTATTATTTCGGCTATTTCGGCCTGACTTAACATAATATAAATTCTTGTTAAGATGTCTATGATATGCAAGTTTTTTCACGATGTTTTCCTTCACCGTTAATGCGTAGTACATACATACATAATCATCACGCCTGTATCCCATAGGGGTAGGCAGAGAATATGGATCGCCACTTTGCTCGATCCTGACATACAACTTTCGCTTCATCCACTTTCATTATTCTCTTCATGCATTCTCGTCGGTTCAGGGTACTTTTGACCTGACCCTTCTTGAGGGTATCACCGATTTGGATGGTGTAGGTTCGATGAGGTCGACCCCTGCCGACTCTTCCATCCACACTCCCCTTGTATATTTGCTTAGTTATTCTCCTTTCATCCATCCTCTCTACATGACTAAACCATCGTAATGCCTTTGTCAATTCTTGTTACTACATTCTCTTTCACTCCACAAGTTTTCATCACCACGCTATTCCGCACTCTGTCACGCAAACTCACACCACACATTCCCCTTAACGATCTCATCTCCACTGCTCTAATTTTACTTTCATGCTTCTTCTGCCATACCCAACTTTCACTACCATACATGAGCGTAGGCACTAACACTCCCCCCGTGGACAGCCAGTCGAGCCTTTTTAGAGACTAGAGTAGAGAAAGGACTAGAGAAAGGAGTGTAGCGCACCATTCACTCGATTTCCTGCATTCACTCGTCTTTCGATATCACTGTCATGCTTTCATCACTTGTGAATACACAGCCCAAATATACGAATTCATTCACTTGTTCTACTCGCTCATTACCTATCATAATATCGCACTTTGTCATATCTTCTTCCCTTTAATTACGTAATACATGACTCCGAAAGTTAGAGATGTGTCATGTGACCTGGGTTTCGAATTCGCCATGATTCAATAATTAACGTTAAAAGTTAACACAGAGACCGACAGTTTTGATTCCAAAATGAAGATCATGTGTAGTTAGAGGCGTAATGTAAACAACAGAAAGGGTACCGGGAATCGGGATCCGACATTGTGTCGTGACCCGTGACGTCATCGACCGTGACCCACTTGCTCTACGATGTTCCTCTTAACGCCTCAGTTTAATTTTCTTATTTGATATGTTACTTATTACACTAATTTAAAACTGAAAATCTTTTTAAAATAAATATAAAAGTAAAAATAAGCCTGCTTTAAAAAAGTCGGTAAATAAATCAACAGTCACATACTTACAAAGTTCTAACTCCATACTAAGATCGAGTCTTGCGTCGTGGGTATCAAAAACTACGAGAGACTTTTTGGTTTCACCAACACCTAGACCCGAGACATATAACTATGATAGAAAAATATTTGTATCGGTGCGAGGATTGAACCCACGACTCACGTTTCACAGCCGGCACGGCGCGCGTCTAACCAACAGTGCCACGGAGGCCGTTAAAGTAAAAAATGTGCGGTGTGTGTTCTAAATAATAGCTCTACATTCTTTAAAGATTGAGTGGTAAATAATAACTAAGATACTGTGCTAGATGTGACAATAAGTCAGCCAGTATACAAAAGTATAAATCACTAACTAAAATGAAGATGATTTTTTGACTTAAGATACGGATATCAAACTAAACCGTTTTGGAGTTTCGTATCTTGTAATCCACCACAAAAAATTTTATTCCTACCACCCAAGAAAAGCTAAAGAACCGGGAAACCAAAAAGACCATTAAGATGCAGGTTAAATTTTTTGTTTTATTTATCCTTATCGTAATAAAGAAATGCTAAATCTAAGGAACTTTCGCAAAGATGGTTCTTTATATACGGGGCAGATGAATAATATGCAAAGCTTTATTACCACCTTTCTGAAATATCACACTCTTCCATTTACTACCCATAGATTTACGGGTACGAATATTGGAATACCATGTACCCACAGACTATGCATGTAGGTACCTTTAACCACAAAATATATCTACACGTTATTCGGCTGGCGACTGCCGGTGAATTCGACGAGCAATTTGTGTCACTTTTGCGCCTCGGGTAACAAACAATCTGAATTTGAAACAAAGCTTTTGAAACTGGGGTATTTTATACACACACATTTCCTTTCTATAAATTGAAGGCTTTGAGTATTTATTTCAGATTAAAATCTGGACTACATCGTAGCATAATCCATTACTCACCTAATAGATATACATAATATTAATATTTCATACTATTAGTAGGTATAGATACATAAAATGATACACCTATTAGTTACACCAATATCGTCGTATATAATATCGTCAGTAGAAGTATTCAAGGTCTGGGGCCTTCGTAGTTCGAAGGATTCTTAAAAAGTTGAGAATTAGGCAACGGAAATAATAATTCTATACAGATGAAATGTAAATGCACACATCACAGTCTGCCAGTTGCCACCCTGGATCAAGTTGTGATTAGTTGTGCATTGGTTACAATAAGTTAAATACAAGTTTACATATAAGTTACAATATAAGTTTACAGATAAGTTTACATATATTTCAAGTAACATGTGGCTTTCATTGAGTTAAAATAAAGAAAATTCTGTTGTGACTTCAATGCGATTGGAACAATTTTTCTTACAATGCTACGCATGGAAGAAACTGTAAAACTTACTAGACTGTAGGCCACATGCCGACAGTGCCCCTTCAGCGGTGGCGTCCTAGGAGGTGAACAGTCGAGCTGAACCCAGCTCCGAATGCAGGATTTCTTTTAATAATTTTTAATTCACTCTCGCTACATAAGGTTTTTATCGTCATAATTCACCCGATATTCTTACTCTGAACACGAAAATAACGTACTTAAGTGTAATCATAACGCTTCAGTAACTACCTAATGTCCGTAAGGCAAATAATAAAAGTTGCTACCTGTCTAGAACAAAACGGTTATGACTTTTATGATGAGCCTTATGTTATTTTATGAGGCAGATATTGAAATAAATGATACGATATTCCAGCGTTTATATGACGGCAGGGTGGGTGGTGGCATTGGCAGTTAGAAGCCACGTTACGGGGACGTTAACGTGAGGTCAAGTGTGATCATGATAATAAATGATATCTTTATATCTGTTTCATAAAGAACCGGGTTATGTATAACGTAAACGACTGAAAGTGATATCAATTTATTCGCATGCAGTTTCAGTATGCGCAGTTAGTTTGGCGTGAGCAGTGCCGTAAAGAACTACATTGATTTTGCAAGTAAAACTACAAAATATGCCGGTATTATCGCTCGGGTCAATCTTGCATATAACTGTCAGGATAAATGGGTGAGAGGAATACAGATGGGGCAGTATGAGATTAGGTATTAACTTATTTCACCCTTTACGAATGCCTATTATAAGTGAACGCATACCGCATTGCACGTATTCCCGTGTTTTATCTCTTGAAAGGTAAACTGGGTATACATTGGCATGGAGTGTAAAGCTATGTCAACACAATCAGGATGGAACAAAGCGCTTGGCGTGCCGCGCTCTTAGTGCTCGTAAAAACTGTTGCCGCAGCAAACACACCTTATTATGTTTAACCACACTATTAGCGGCGAATATAGAGCAAGTGCGGCTACGATCCGCTTTAGTAAAGTTCAATTTATATTTATAGAAAATTTTAACTGATTGAAAATGCTCAAAGCTTATTATCGTAATCCGTAGGTACAGATGGAAAGTCACCCGCCATAGTTATAAATGCGAATTGCAGGTGTGAATTAGTAGTACAGTGTAGGTATACTCGATCTCGAAGCCGACATAATCGGGATGACCTTTTCCCGCTGGTTGGTATTTTATTTTCTACTATCTACTTCTATAATATATCTTCTATCTACTTCTACTAATATTATAAAGGCGAAAATTTGTGTGTTTGTTACTTTTTCCCGCTCAAGCGGCTGGAACAATATTATTGAAATTGATTTTCATAGTGTAGGTCCGGTAGGTACCACAGCAATACCCAAAGGTAAGGGATCACAGCAAGGGAATCAGTTACTAAGCTAATTTGGCAACAGGTAGGTATTTTTCAGCAGATAAGCTTATTTATTTATTTATTCTTTACTGCACACACAAAAAAACAAAAGGCATACAATATTTTACTGATAAAATTAAAGAGTACAGTCGGCGGTCTTATCGCCCTAGGCGATTTCTTACAGACAACCTTTGGATGGATATAAGAAAAGGATAAGAATAGAGGGCAGTATAGAATTTAAAGAAAAACAAGCTCTTATAAGGGAATAGATAAACAAATTATTTATAGTGAATATATACACAATATATGATACATCATTAAATAATACACTTAATATACGTATGTATATATGTAAATATTTCTATAGATAAACATACATATAAATATACGTGCTAAATATAAATGACTTATTGATACGAAAAGAGGAAATAAAAACTTCTAAATGCAGCTGCTTATAGAGAAAGGTCTTTAACCATTTTTTGAAAAATGTCAGTGTTTGAGCTTGTCTTATGACAACTGGTAGCGCATTGCACAGTCGAACGGCTTGAACTGTATTACGACTTATCCAGGAAAGTCGTGGCATGCACAGGTATTCTCAATTTCAGATTCTCCGACGACCTCAAGGACCTTGAGTGAGACTCATGGAGAAATAGAAGACGTTCTTTAAGATAAGATGGAGTGAGAGGATTGAACAAGATATTGTAAAGAAGATTAAGAATATGAACATTCCGACGAAGTCGTATGGGTAACCACTTGAGCTTAGCACGAAACTCGGAGACATGAGGACCCCAGGTGAAACACTTGTCCATATATAAGCCAAGATTTTTGACTGTATCACTGTATGGAACAGTGATACCATCACAGGAACCAGATGGAAGTTGATCCTGATCAAGTTTCGATATCATCCTGGGGCTGCCGACAACAATGACTTGAGTCTTAGATGGATTGACCTTCAGTCCATAATCTTTACTCCATAAACATATATGTTGGATGTCAGTATTGATAGCTCCAATCGCATCAGTCATCTTGTCCAAGGATGCCCGAGTAAAAATTTGCAGATCGTCAGCGTAAAGGTGGTAGGAGGAGCGAAGATTATTGGTAATAGAATTTATTGGTAATAAAGACAGCGAAGAGTAAAGGAGATAAAACGCCGCCCTAAGGTACACCAGCAGATACAGAGCACCAAGAGGAAAAGCATTCCTCAAAGCAGATGCGTTGCTGGCGACCATACAGGTAACTACGAAACCAATCAACTGCTTTTGGAGATATGTAAACTTTTATATTTTGTACGAAATTCAATTACAATTAATTTTATTGCATGAGATTTTCTATTAAATTCGGAATGTTGTGAGTGCAAAAATATTGTTATAAATTAACTACTACAAAAGATTAATGTTTCATATACAGCTGGTAATCATATTAATACTGAAATTAGTCTACAAAGGCTATCTCATGTTGCTTGTCCAATTAACGAAATTCAATTATATTTTATTCATCATATTTTATACGCAATCTTAACACAAAATGCTGGTTACTTTTTTGTGCTCACATTTTTAGTTCATTACAAGGAATTTGCTTCAATAACTAGGATAATATTTATAAAATAATGTACATTTTTTTTCAGCAAGTAATTCATTCTAGGGTTTCAGTGTTTCAGAAGAAATTACTTTTCTAAGTAAAATCTACATTGCTTTTTTTCTACATCATTTCGCCAATCACTTTTTAAGGGTGCGCAGACAGCCACCCTTCACTTCAAAAAATACTTCTTTGACGGTTTTCTGGCAAAAGGATCTGACAAGGATTGAACTTTATAAATAATATAAAGATCTGAAACATAAAAAACTAATGTTTTATTTTTTACTAGCTTCTGCCCGCTAACTTCGTCTGCGTGATTAACTTTGTTTAAAAAAATATACATGTATAGATTATTTGGTATTTCTCATCCCGTCCCGCCCCGTCCCTTTATCCCGCCCGTCCTATCGCATTCTCACTCAAGGTATGTAATCCACGCCCATCGCATCCCTTTGAGTATAAAAAGTAACAAATAGTATATCGGATTTCCGTCCTCAGCCCACGGGAACACTTAATTTATCTGGATAAAATGTAGCCTAAGTGTTAATCCAGTGTTGATATGGGGAATATTAGTTTTTCTCATTTATCTTCCATAATACAAAGAAACACCCTGTATGTAAATAAGACATTTACCAGTTTTTGAGTTGGATTTGTACCTATATAACTGTGAAACTGCATCTCATTTCGTCTTGTAGTTTTTGCGTTATGCGCAAGTAAATAAAAAGAAACAGCCTGTATGTAAATGAAATATATACCAGTTTTTAAGTTTGACCTGCACCAATGTAATTGTGAAAACTGCATCTCATTTGGTGCGGTAGTTTATGAGTAATGTGCAAGCAAACAAAAAGAAACACCCTGTATGTCAATGCAACATATACCAGTTTTTAAGTTGACCTGCAGCAATATAACTGTGAAAACCGCATCTCATTTGGTGCGGTAGTTTATGAGTAATGTGCAAGCAAACAAAAAGAAACACCCTGTATGCAAATGCCACATATACCAGTTTTTAAGTTGAACCTACAGCAATACAACTGTGAAAACCGCATCTCATTTGGTGCAGTAGTTTTTGCGTGATGCGCAAGCAAACATACAGACAGACAGACAGACAGACAAAAATTCTAAAAATAATTGTTTTGGATTCTGTTGCTGTTTTAAAGACCCCCCGCGTTGAAATTTCTTAAATATCTTCCATGTACAGACATCGACCATTTACATTTTTATTATATGTATAGATATTATTTTTGCTAGCAGTGTACCAATGTGTTACATTTTCGTTTCTTTTTTTTTATAATAATTTCGTTACAGTTAGTATTTATTACCTTGCTATCTTAATATAGATACTTATTACTTATTTTTGGTTATGTTTGCTTATATCTTCTAATTATGTATTGAAATAATAAAAAATACATGTCATAATGTAACAGAGTAAGATTAACTTCATCGTATTACGAAAATAAGTCGCTCATTTGTTTGAAACGCTTGTATAATGTGAAATTTTGTATTAATGACCTGCTGATTATGAATTCATGCATTAATTTTGCCGCTAAAGTAATTGAATGGCACTGAAACGTAGCTTTAATAAATAAACAAGCATTGGAGTTTTCTAATTTAACTTTGTATGACAATAGTTAAAACACGTGTAAAGTTTTAACTAACTGTAATACAATGTTGCATTAGTAACCTGTGTTGCGACAGTTCTTATATGTATGTTGTCCATATACATAGTACCGCGTTTATTCTTTATTTTCGTATTCACTTTGAAGTTTGAGAGCATTTCTCCATGCCTTTAAACGAAATGGTTATAATATAGGCACATAACATAATAAATATTTTTTTAAATAAACTTTTCATTTTACTTTTTCTTTTTGCCTTATAGACATGATCATGATAATTTAATGTTTCGGTACATTGCAAAGTGAAGTATATAATTGGGCCAATGGGCCTATGAAAAAGTACGTCTGTAGCAATATCTATACGCTATTTAGTTGTGTTATATTGAAGTTGAAAAAAAATGGGAAGTGATCAATGATCATTGAAAACAAATAGCTATCGTTTTTGTATTATAAACTGATACTTGAATAACAACTTAGTGATGAGAACAAGCTCAACATTTTCTGTAGATAATTCTATAGAATAACGGTGACCAGCTGGCCTGATATGCGAGCATCGATGCAGTCTCGTCGTTGTCTTACTTAATACGTAAGGACAAACAAGCACCGTCGATAAATGGATTTAAGTTCATAAAATTTTCATCCGTGCCGTTATTAACCGATAAAATAACGCACGTAAAGTGACCTTACAGTTGATATTTGTCGATATCGTGAATACCTCGCACATGCTAGACCGAGAGGTTTAGGAATAAGAATAAAGTTTGGAAAAGATATATGTAGGTATTTATATTATTAGAGTTAGAAGACAAACAAGCAAAGTTTTGATGCTGCGCTATTTCGTTACATCATATAGTAGCCGCGTACATTAGATGTAGATTCGTATGCGTTTCTATTCTTAATGAAATGACTGTTGCAGTTCTCGTCTTGTTAAACTTTCCAGACAACTATATTTCTTGCTTGAAGAAAGATCTCAGAAACACTACGATATATTCATTATTCTCAAGGTAATGAGAAGACGTATTATCATGCTCTGAATAGTTTTTGTCATCTTTATATTATCTTTCATAAGATGAGTGTCCCTTATAGATGTATAGCTGCATTTATAGGAAATACAGAGTGTCATAATTATCCATATAGCAAAAAGGTTTGGTTATGCAAATGTTTGCTGTCCGTTCATGGTGACAGATTTTCTGCAAATAAAAGTATTATGTAACACGGAATTTAGGCAAACCTACCGAATCGTTTCAAGCGCTTTTTTCTGCCAAGGCTTTCGTAACTCGGTTGTTGGAGGACTCATGACAATAAATAAATAAATAAATAAATAAATACACCCAAGAGTCACATACATAGTCCTGACCCCACACTAATATCGAGTCTTGTGTCGTGGGTATCAGAATCTACGAGAGACTTTTCGGGCTCACAAACACACAGACCCGAAACGAATAACTGTGGATCACTCAAATATTTGTTTCGGGGCGGGGATTGAACCCGCGGCCTCTCGTTTCACAGGCGGCGTCTAACCAACTGCGCCACGGAGGCTTATCAGTAGCTAGTAATGAACAGTCATCTTCGTCGATGTTTTCGACAACCACATGTAATGTAATGTCCTCAACATTTACAAATTCAGTACGAAATTCGCTATCCCCTGAGGAGATACAAAACTGTTTATGACGTCGGATTCAATTTACCGCTTTTGTCAAAATAGATTAAGGTTTAATTAATAATGTTCCGAGGTAATTTCGGACGTTATTTTCCTTGTCAACGTTATTTTATCTGTTAGGTAAAGACGCCGAAAACTAAGTGCAAAATATTTTGTTTCTATGTGAATAAGGTAGTATATTCAAATAGAGTTCATTTCAATAACATGGATATTACTTAACAGGTAAGACTATATTTATATGGATGCCGCTTTCAACAGGTTGCTATGTTTTTTTTTTTATATTATAGGGGGCAAACTAGCTAGCGGTACTCCTGATGGTAAGTGATCTCCCCCGTGAACATCTGCAACATCTGTTTGGGCGAGGCGTATGTTCACCACTTCCTAAGGCAGAGGATAACGATGATGGTTAATCGATTTCTCTTTATTTCAGTACTTGCAGAAGAAAAAGCGGTTCACCTAATTGAAAAGTGCGAGCCTCTTCCATAAATGCTACCCTTTACAGCGACTACCGCTCTCAAAGTGTAAAATCCACATAGTAATCGACATGTGTCGCTTCCCAGGATTATCCAGTGTGTACGTGGATTTAAACGAGCCTAGATACCTGAAAGTCACTGTATTTACCAAAACACACAGAATAGTTACTAAAACGAAGCTAGTGCAAAAAAACAGCATTTCAATTTGGAAAAATACTTGGTTATTTATCACTGGTGGAAGTGTTTTGTATTGTTTTCGGCCTTTTTGTTCATTCCTTCCGATAAAAAGGGTTCTGTCGGAGGGCCGGGACGGGCTCTCAACAGATAAAAGTAATATTAGACTGCCAAAGGCTACTCTGTGATAAGATTACTGTTGTTACTTTGTTTATCAAGAAAATAGATTTTTTGTAAAGAACATGTCTATCAGCTTAAACAGCTCAACTTAATAATCAGTTCTATTAACGTTTAATTTAAACTTACACAGCTTGGTAAAATACGGTATTTTTCTAGGTAGCTGAAAGAACAGTCCTGTTAATAATGTTTTAACAGAATGAATACTATCATCACCATTAAAATAAGTCCGTTACCCAACATAAAAGCCTTCCCCGAGGATTTTCATTGCGTAAGCAGTCAGTAATTCAATTATTCTGGCGTAAAAATACAATTGTAATAAAAATTATAAAAGTATTCAAAAAGTATTCTTTATTTAAATAAGAAATAGGTACAGTGAATAGTTAGGATAAAGCCACTGTTACTTTATGAAAATGGGTGGTAATTTGGTATAGCCAATAGAAATAGTATTGTCGCAGCATCCCGCGCGGTAGCGTTTTTCCCGCAATCGCCACACTGCAAATGACGCTTTTTGTTTCATAGCTCACTTCCTGACTCCATAATCCGCCGAAACGTGCGGTTGATATCAATAAGGGTATGTAAGCGATTTTGCAGTAAAAATTACATTACTTTATATTTTGGCTTTTAAACTTTTGTTTATATTATTCTATAAAATAAAAATGATTTTGGGTCCAAATTACTCGTAGCGTAGGTAAGCCAGGTAGTCGACAATATCGAACTTTGAAAATATTTAAAACAGCGTAGCAATACGTAGCATACGTAGCAAATAGCTACGACACTGGTATCTAAGCATTGAAAATTATTATGCCAGAATAATCGGGTTGTTAGTCACTTTTTTTATCTATTACTCGTATGATGGGTCAAACCGATGTCCGAAGTTCCCGGAGCGGCCTTGAAGATATAATGTTATGAAATTCAAATTTAAACGTTGTAGGTATATCTTACTATATTATTTATTATCTATATAAGTAAATATAATTTCAATATAGACCTATGTCTAATAGGGTTTAAACATTGCTAGATGTAAAATTCGAATGCTACAGCTCGATGTCAACAATACTGTACTGACTGAAAAGACGAATTTCTTTTTTTTAATTTTGTAGTGAAGGTGTGTGCATGCCTTCTTCATACATTGGCACAAAAATGATAATATAAAATATGCTTCTGTGAAACCTAGATAGATATAAGAGACAGTAAGCAAAGTAAAGGGGACTCGACTACATATCTCTGGCCGTTAAGGAGCCGTCTCGGATTCTTTACGGTTCTTCTCGGGCGACTTCGATCCTCACTAACTTTTTAATGACTTTATTACATCTATGGGATATGAAGTTTTTTTTCATCCGGATATGCTGGTTGATAGTACGGATCGAAACAGGTCTTGCCAATTGCATATGCACGCTTAAATTGAGATACTATGCTGTGTATTTACGATTAAAATAGACATTATAACGCGTAATTTAACTTTATTTCTAAAATGAAAACACATTCCAACCAATTTATCTTACCAAGATGTTAGAGAAGACCAGTCTTATTATAATGGCTTTTGCTATATAATTCTTATAAAGTAATAAGTACTTTATAAATATCATACATACATAAACTCACGCCTTTATTTCCGAAGGGGTAGGCAGAGGCCAAAGACGCCACCAGGACACCCACATTTCGCCTTGTATGTTCCGTCCCACGATGTGATAGGGGGCGAGCCTATCGCCATATCGGGCACAAATTCCTGGTTCCGGGCTGATAATGAATAGAAAAATCGAATATTACTTTGCCCGACCCGGGACTCGAACCCGAGACCTCAGCTTTGGAACCGTACCGTAATACAACTACGCCACCGAAGCAGTATAAATATCATAATTATACATACATACATAAACTCACGCTTTTTTCCCCGAAGTGGTAGGCAGAGGCGCCACCAGGACACCCACATTTCGCCCATATCATAATTATAAGTAACAAATAATATGAAAAAGAACATTAACAATGTACCTATTAGTGTTTGTACCTAATACCTATAAGTCGATGAATTTGAACTTACCTATAAAGTATTTAAAGGGCCTGTGTAAAAGGGTTTTCAACTCCACGCATCTTGAACAGTTGTTACAAGTAACATTGTTTTTACAACTTCATTCGAACTAAGTGAAATATAATTTTCGGCCTGTGGAATTTTATTTAAAATAACAATCTTATTAAAGCTGTTTTGGTTTCGCAACTACAGGCCAAGTTTGGAGAGTTGTTGAGCTTCGGAACCCTCAGGCGGTTGATTATATTACAGCGCTTATCAAGTTTACCTTGTAGACCTATGTATAAGTTGCTAACTTGAACCTTGTGATTGTAAGAGTAAACCTTGCAAAATTCTTGATTTTGTTTATTATTGATTATATTTGTGGCATAGATCAGCATCTCTTCTTCTCCAAAGAAAACAAAGCTAGTTCTATAATATCTACAGTGACTTGTTAGTAGCTGCCAAGTATGTATGGTAGAAGAGTTTTTAGAGTAACAATACACTAAAAAGCTGAGAAAAAAATATATTAAAATAAAGAGCGTAGAATAGTTACGATACATACTCATACATGCTTTCTTGAATACCTGCTTATCTTCTTCTCAATTAAACCAACTCAATTTATATGCCACTGGTGGTAGGTCTCTCATATGTGAGAGGCCGCCTGGGGAGGTATAACAACAATGTCTATTTCTCCCGCCAAACAGCAGTGTAAATGCACTGTTGTGTTCCAGTTTGAACATTGTAGCCAGACAAACTACTGGATTATGTATAATGTATTGAGCCTTAACATCTTACGCCTCAGGATGGCAAGCGCAGTAGAATGCCATGCAATGCTTTGAAATTAATGGTGTTGTGTGGTTTTGCTGCTGTCAATGAGCGGTCGTATCGCTTACCATCGAGCGAATGGCATGCTTGTCTCGCAATTCATTGTAATAAAAAAGGAGGACGTTTTAACCGAATTATTTCTTTTAAAAGTTTAAACCCAGATTTTGACAGTATATAATATTTAATAATTAATTTCTCACTCTTTACAATTTTCAGGTTCCGACTATCACTCAAAAAATGACGGTGTCTAGTTATCACCTCAATACGCAATTTGACGAACCATATAGTTATCTCAGTCGTTATAGCGTTGATATTTCCAACTATTTCGTAATGAGTTTGCCATCAGCCGAACTAGAGCACACGAAAGTAGTAGATATTATGTTGTCATTGATCTTGGTGTATCTTCGCGTCTCCCTTATATCTAATGTAGCAAATAATATTTGATTAATATAAAAACTCTCTCGTAAAAGATTAAGAACATAACTCGTACGGACGCTGACCGCCAGCCACTTATAGTAAGAGCTACATTATTGAGAATAACAGCGACGAAATACCCGTGTCGTTGAAATAATAACATTAATTTTTATGTGTTTTTATTTAACATTAAGTACATGTAGTCTATTAAGTGATAGAATAAGCTCATGCTATAGATTTACGGGAGTGAAAGTGTTCTATGGAAAATGAACATAAAGAATCCCAGAAATAATTTACATTAAATGATCACTTCATACAAGCAGAAAAAGAACATAGGACCTAGTACCTACCTAGGCAAAGACCTATTCCGAATACCACAATGTTAAAACGATCATATTTGATTAGTGTGTTGAGTTAGTATGTAAATAGGTGTTGTGTTTGCATAAAATATGATGAAACTATTAACTAGGTAGTCAATGTTCGCTTTCTATATCTCATCTTTAATAGTTACACAATGAATAGCAATTACCCCGCGCCATTTCTAATTCCTCGTGGATGCTTTGTTCCAGTACATTATAAAACAAATATTTCTTATTCATTTTATATTTCTTTGACCAGCAAATAGAACAAACGAACCCCTACAGTGAATTCAATTGAGTGCTTTTGTGGAGCATTTTGTTTAAAGATAAAAGAATAATTTGCGAATTCATGAAATGCAAACGCGATGGACGTCCGCAAATAGCAGATGTTTTCGTTGGTTTTACGGATACTGTCCTGTGGCTATGGACGTTTTACGATTGTTGCATTTTCAGTCCTCATCGAGCATTTATCAGGGTCGAGCTGTGTCGTCGCTCGGACATAGCACATTTGACTTGGTAATTCCCACTGCACACATTTCAAATTGTCCATTTGTCCAGCCTCACGTTACAGAGCATACGTAGTTAGCGCCCTGTAATTTACAGCGGTGCGGTGTGGCAGGTTTCGTAATTTATTAGAATTAGCTTATTTTATACAAAATTAGCGTAGTGAATCTAAACTAATGACACGTCATTCATATTTATATTCTAGTTATCATTACCACTAAGAAAGTATTTATAATAATGTTGCTCGAAGAAGCAAGAATAAATTTATTTCGATGTTTAAATAAACTGGAACCTTCAAAAATGTCTATCATAATAATTACTCACGTACCTACCTAATCAACATAATGTAGCTTTTAATGTCAGCTACAAATAAATTGACTTGGAAATTAAATTAATTATCATAATCGTTTTAATATTCAGTACAAATAAATTGATCTACACGAAATACGAACTTAAAATAATAAATACATTGTGAAATATTTATGACCCGAGTTCGCGTAAATTTCACATAAATTGGGTCTGACTACGGGTATATTTTGTATTTCAATGTAAATATTACGTAACTACAAACAGTAGGTATTAGCGGCATGCTGGCGTGGGGCGCGGTTGAGGAAACGCCTAGGGCTTAAGGGGCGCTACAGACCAGTCAGTACTTTTACAGTTTTTTTATATTTTTTGAATGGCAATGGGGTAGCCGTGGACATTTCACCCTGAGCTCCATAATAGTTTTACCTTTTTTTTAATTGCAATGTATGGCGAGACGAGCGTGCCATTCGCCTGAGGGTAAGCGAGCGATGCTACCGCTCATGAACAGTAGGAAAGCCAAACAACACCATGAATTACAAAGCAATGCTTCGAATTTCACTGCGCTCGCAATCCTGAGACATAAGTTGTAAAGTCTCATCCTGTCTATAGATATAAATACGCAGTCTATAGTGCCAAAACCGGCACCCACTAAATATGTACGCACACGTATGAACCACAAAATTTTCTTTCCCGTTTTATACATTTTTTTGTGGGCGAGTAAAGATTCTGGTATATTTTATTCTGCTGGGTTCTAATTTATATCACATTTTACTTCCGCAATCGGGTTTTTGTATCTTGTTTTACTTGGGTAAGCAGATAATACAACAGGGAGCGCAATTTATATACGGTAAGAACCGCACTGCCGAACTGGAGGTCTCGTGTTCAAACTTCAAACCTACAATTACCGGTATAGAAAACATTGTAAGGAAATCAGCCTCCCTGAAAGTTCTCCACACGAATTTCAAAGGCATGCAAATTCTATAACGCCCCTTATGCCAATTGCCATATTTAGGTATTTTAGGTTTATTAAAAGATTAGTTTTTTTCTCTCTTTTTAGTACAATTTGAAAGTCGGTTAAATTTTTTAAGATTACTTTTTATTTCTTAATTTTTTTGCTGTTCATACAAGCATGTAAATAAACGAACAAACTTTCAAACACTTATGAAATTTGGCACCAAAAACTGTTTAATTCAAACAATTTGACATGCATACAGGTCGAATTGATAATCTCTTTTATTGAAGTCGATTAATAAATGAATACACGAAACATACAGTGTTAAATTCATAAACCTTTAGCTCAGCAACAGTGTTGTGCAACACATATTCCTTTCCGCTAGTGTGTGCGATCTAAGACGGAGTTAACGTGTCAACGAACACAAATGGCCCGGGGTGAGTCCACCCCGCTGTCGCGTATATTGCTTTCTTGAAGTTTCCGACTCCAGTATACACAAAGGATTTAGAGCTGCGACACTGGTCAAAGTTACTGCTTCGCTGTTATATTGATCTATCTATCAGAGCAGCTGTAAAGCTTAGTGTGAAGGTAGAGACCACAGGTTCTGTTTCGCATCAAAAGTAGATAATATTGTGATGAATAAAAAAATTGACACTGTGCGTCGCGGGTCACAATGTCTTTAGAGAGTTTTTAGTTTCTGATATAAACCTATAACATTTATTTACTAATATGTTTCATGTATTACAATGTTGATTATTACAGCAATACATTTATATTCTCATCATAGTATTGGAGTACTTTTCATTGATAAATTACAATTAATTTTAAATTAACTATGTCGAAAAAAACTTTCATTAAAATTGTATAATTTAATCTTTTGAAAGTTACTGTAAAAGCAAATTAACAATTCATAAAATAAATACACTGAAAGCTTCAGTTACAAAACGAAGTTTTTTGACAAAACAATGTTAAGAACGACAGCTAACTGGAATTGCTAATCAGCGTCAAATTGTACGTAAAGTTTTACGACTGGATCGCAATACAGACGCATTTATAAATACAAAATTATTCATAGGTAGTTGGCATGTAAGCAATAATTTTGTATGTATATATTGATAGCACCCGACGGAATATCCAAGCAATTAATTTGGGAGCGCGTTCGGAAAATAACCGTTTGATTATAGCGATTGTGAATACAAAGTACAAACTCTCTCCCGATGTAAGGTATCTATCACGTATTATTCAATCATGTTGTACATGATTCGATATTTGAATACATACATAGATAATTCAATTGGGATTATTCGAGCATGTCGATCACGTAAACCAAACACGAAATCGATTAAAACAATATCATTTTCAATTTCAAATCAATCTTGTACAATCCAGTATCTGAAATATTAATTGGAATGTCACATTGAATTGAATAAAATTGTTAATTAAATTTTGAACAATTTATGGATTTTAATTTAAATATTTTATTGAAAACCGCGGATTAAAGACTGATTTGATCGAATTTGACTTTCTTTAGAAAATATGTGAGATCACTCTTATTTCATTTTCAGGTGCAATTAAAATAGTAATCTAAAAATTTTCCGATGTGTAAATTTTAGTACTAACAAAGGACTTGTATAATGTTAATACAAAGGTATAAAACTCACATCTCATAGTACCTTTAGTATAAAACCCAATACCAGGCTGCTGAATTAATTCACGGTTACTCAGCGATTCCCTGCGCGATGATCTAAAAGCGAAGATTATACAAAGTCGGCATGGCATTTCATACTATCGTTGGATCTTAATTATGGAAAACTTTACAAAATATTCAAGTAGGTAGGTAATAATAATTTTATTGTCAGCATCATTGATTAATGTATTAATAATTCATCAATTTTATTCGGAATACAAGGGGGTAAGGTTTGGGGTTGTGTTATGTATTTAGGCCTGATGGCAATCTCCCCTCTATTGTACTGAGTCCTTGGCGGTGGCAATATAAAGCGGATGAGCTTACTCGGCTCGGATTACTTCTCCACAATATCTTCAGGAATCGCCTGATTATCAGTTGCTTGCGAAATTTGTTAAGTCTGTTGAGGTTCAAAACAGATTATAATATAATAATCTCTATTAATTTATATGTTATCGAAGTCCGCAAGCCCGTAATAGCCCGTTACACAAGAGAGATTACAAGCTAAATAAAGTGGTTGTAGTTCTCACACTGGTTGCTTGTTCGACAGTAGTTCAAGTTTAGTCCAGGGCGTGGATTTTGAAAATGGTGTTTTGCGTCAATAAAGCCATTTGTTCCTAGATGCTTTTATATTTTAAACAGAGGGGTGTATATAATAATAAAGAAAACATTGTAAAAAATATTTGTGCGCAAGTTTGTGCTTGTCTACAAAAAGTATTATTGAAATAATTGTTTCTGGATATTGATCATTATAAATTATGTATTCCACTAGGAATTACTCTCTTTGTGCCAATCTATAAGGTACCTTTACCTACATAAACGATAAAATGGTAACAATTTGTGTTGAAGCTAATTTTTTTCTTGTTGTCCCCAGTTTTTATATATGTCAATGTACAAAGGATAGGATAAGATAGGCGCCTCTGCCTACCCCTTCTGGGATAAATGCGTGAGTTTATGTATGTATGTACAAATATACTTTAAAACGATTCTGCGAAGCTTACTCATTGAATTAATGTTCATCTCTCGTGTGTATTTTCTATTTAGTTAATTTGAAACATCTAACACAATGTAAAGCTTAATATTTCATTGATTAGAATATTGTACTAGTGTGTTGCGTGCAAACGGCTTAATGATTTAACATTAATCAAGAACGGATTACCACTATTCATGTTAATGGGTTGGGTCGAGTACCTATAGTTATTAGTTATAGAGTTTATGAACATTGTTATGGAGAGACAGGATTTTCATTTATTTATCTTTCTCGTTCTCTCTTCAAACTCATGAAGTCCACTGCGTATAGGCCTCCCCTTTTAATTTTCATGGTGATTTACTGCTACCTTAACTTACTAAGTTTATCATCACTTCCGTATAATAAAACTATTTATATAATCTCGTACCTATGACCTATGTAGGTTGAGGTACCTACTACTAGTGGTATATACGTTGAGATTTTCATGCGATTTTTCAAAGTGAAAATCAAACAAATAATTGATGTTCCGAACAGTAAAGGTACTCCAATTTAAGAGACCTCTCGATTCATAGCTTTTCTTATACTGCCTTTAGATCAATTCAGTGCCAATAAAGCTATTATAATTTATAGGTAACAAAAACATATTTATAATACAAAGACAACAATTATTCCAATATAACAATATTTTGAAATAAAACTTTTTTTACGGATTTTATCACGTTTTGGTTTAATTTTTACATTTTTTAATTTTCCGACGTTTCGATTGCTTTTCAGCTTTCGTGTTCACAAAAAATTGTACCAAATCGCGATAAAATCCGTAAAAAATTGTTTTATTTCAATGTGTAACATTCGCGTAAATCTAAGAAACTACTTTAACAATATTTTTTATCGTAAATTACCTACCGTGATTAATGCACCGAAGCATTATTCCAATCTCTGAACCACCAGCTTCGTTTATACTGAAATCTGTAATTGGAGCTTTATACAGGGATTTAATAAATGAATGTGCTCCGACGATGCATTGTATTGTGCAACACCACAATTAAGACTGCCATTTTGTCGAACAGCTCATTCATATTGTTCAGCGATGTGAAAAAAGATTATTAACATTATTCCCAACTAAACTATGAATATTGTATAATCATGCAAATATTATTCATTTAATTTGATTCGACAAACTATGCAACAGACGGGTGTAGTAAAGATATCAAAGTTAAGATTGTTTGGAATTAAACAAAGACATACATAAACGGACCACCATGGCTATAATAAAAAAGGGACGTATGTCATACTTTGTGTGGAAGTTATATTTACGCATTAATAATCAACACACATATTTGAGATATTGCAAATTGAAATATTTGCTCTACAAAGCTCTGCGTTTCACAGCATGGTAATATAAAATGCAAGTCCTCATTCACGTCGCGTTAGGCGAACTCGGCGACCGCAGCTTGCAACTTAATGTATCGGATTAGTTTACGCTCTACCTACCCTTGTATACGCTTTTAAAGCCGTTCCGGTGTGTTAGTTCTCCATGAAAATGTATATTACAACTTAACACGAGTTTTTGAGTTTTAATATTTAGCATAGGTCGGATATAGAAGCAAGCGGCTAGCCTATGAAAATGTTAAGAAACTTCATTTGTGAACAGTCATTTTTGGTTGGGAGCTGTGTTGCCAGCTATAAGAATTGCTATCACTATTGCATGCAGGCATTTAGGATTACTTGATCTCCGGCAGTTTAATATATGGGTGTTTTTGACTAGGTCGATCCAGATATAGCAAGCACCTCTGTATGGATTATGTGTTTTGACATCGTCGTTTAACGATTTCACTCAATTGTTATACCTTGGGGATGTTAATCTACCGTTCTCGTGTATTCTCAAACCCGGTACCTGTTAAATGAGTAGAAACCCTCAGGGACACCATAATCTTATTTACAAAAGTAACGTTCCTGAGAGCCATACTTCCGTACCACATTTATCCAGATAAGTTTTGTCCGAACATTATCTTGCGCAATTTAATTAAAATATTCTAGCGTGATTTATTTTGCAGTTATTTTTAATTTAATATTACATTTCGAGATGAGTCAGTGAGGCCGTAATTGTAATTAATAAAGTTCTTAGTCAGTATATGTTAATTCTTGATATGTTAAGACATGAGCAATATAAATGGAATAATACATAATAATATATAATTCTACTTGATGTAATCCTTTAGGCGCTGTATAGGGGCAGACAAAAGGACGTGATAGGCACTCCAGAGGATTTTCTTATGTACTCGCATTACAAACATCTTGAACAAGAGTTGCCCTTTGTTTACCCAGCTTTGTGTCGGGTTTATAATGTGCTGTACTAAAACCGAATTAATTCTAAAAAATACGATTTCTGTAAATATAATAAATGTTTTTTTTATTGCATTTTAAAAAGTGCAGTTTAATGATACCTACTTTTAAAGAAAACGTAAGAGATTTTGTATGTCTAAATATTAACTATGTAAAGAAATAGATAAAACATAATCTTGTTTTATTTTACTATTATTTACTTAACAATAACATAACTGAGTGAAGCAAGTTTGCTAAGGCAGAGCAGAGCTATCATTAGTTTATCAGAAAATCGAGTTTTTCTTGCTATGTGAAATGGTAGAAGTCTCAATGAACTCTTTCGTTCTTTACCACTGTATATTCTCTACCCTTTGTGGGCGACAAGGAATTATGTGATGCTATAGGTACTGTGGTAGATCAATAGAGGCGATTTTCACTTGCTATCAATTGGTAAATAATACCAGATTATTACACAGATACGTCAGGTAGTTGATGGTATTGGCAAGTAGGTGTCACAGAAATTATTCAAGCATCCCAACGCAGTCAATATTGAAATAGAACCCAACGTAACTTAATTTGAAATATTAAACTTCACTCGACACAGTTTCAAGTTTATGCGTGTGTATCTTAAGCCACAAACTAACACAGTTGGGTACAATTTATCTCGTGCCTAAACGTAAATATTGGTTACCATCTAACCGAATATTAAATCACGTCGATAGCAGTTAAACCAATTTTGTTGACGCAGGTCCCCATTTTGTTAAAAGCTAACGGGATCTAAGCGCTCTATGTTCATTATTTTGAATATTGCAAACTCAAAATGAGGTTTTTGATTAAATATGGAAAGCAGTTTGGTATTATGATCAGCGTTTAAGCTAAAAAACAATTTTACTATCAATATGCTTCTAACGTAGTGTTTGTGTCAACTATCGTTTCGGCTAACATGTTAATACTTCGGTTTTGATCCAAACAATGTATGTTGTTTCCAACTTTATGACTTATGTCCTCTATCTGATCCATATTTTATTTTGCAGTATAACAGGCTACCGTGTGATAAATTGCTGCGTCCAATTTGTCATCGTTATTTATGATCGATTCCATATCGTATTCTGTTTTATTCTGTACGTATAATAAATAGCAAAAATTGTACTTATACAGTAAATATTGACTAACTTTTGGTATATTCTACGAAATTTATATCCTACGTGAATTCAGCGCAATATCAATATGAATCATATAACAGAGATTTTGCTTTAAATATCCACTACCTGTCTAGCATAAACCATTTGGAATTGAGTGAGGTTACTCGACCGTACTGAAGTGTTGTAGGTGTATGTAGGAAAACTCTCGCTTCGAAATTTTTTACTTCGCCGTTAAAAATGAGCAATTTGACGTATGGTCGACGCTAGGGGCTGGGCAAAATGGCGGAGGCAGGGTAAGAAAGCGGGTGTACTTGTCGAGATAATGCTAAGCAAAACGAAAGAGTTAAAGCGAGCAAGAATTGGTACAGATACGTGTAACTCCTAAATCTTATAAATGTGTAACTTACCATCGTACCCGTGACCTTGAGAGCTTATTAAGCTAACAAGTAAGCTTTATATAAGCTATCCATAATCTAAGTTCCGATGAAAAAGTATTAACATGCTAGTCACGTAGCAACGTCACCGATACGTCTAAAAATGTTGATTTATCCGAAACATTAAACAAATTTTGGTAATACATTTTCATAAAATCGAGTTCCTGACCTAATTCTTCTAAGATGGAAGATAAAACATTATAAGAAGGCAGGAAAACTTTTGCTTTTTCATCGAATTAATTTGTAAAGAAAATGTCGGTGGATAACTTCAAAAGATTTAAATTTAAGGCGAGAGCAGTGGTTTTATCTTTACAACATTACTTAGCCAATCTCAATTTCTGAAATGTCTGTACCTAAAATCTGTTTAATTACCATTTCTCTTTAGTTTATCAAAAGCTATTACAATACAATTGAGAAGATTTAAATAATCTTACAAAGTCCATGAATGCGAAAGTAATTAGGTTGGTTTCTAATCTTTTGGCGATGATACTAATGTACCCAGTGATCGAAATAAAGGCGAAATGTTATTCTTGCATTGAGAAGGCAATAGAGTATTTTTTATTGTTAAATTCAAGCCGTATCAGGAAATGGAAAGAAGGTTAAATAATAAATAAATAAATACACCCGACAGTCACATACATAGTCCTGATCCCACACTAAGATGAATCTTGTGTCGTGGGTATCAGGAACTACGAGAGACTTTTCGGTCTCACAAACTCCCAGACCCTAGACAAATATTTGTGGGCCTCACAAACATTAGTCTCGATGCGGGGATCGAAACCGCGGCCTCTCGTTTCACAGCCGGCGTCTAACCAACTGCGCCACGGAGGCTGCCTTTGTCATGGAGGTTAACATTTTAATATTTCTGGTTAGATTTAATCAAAACATTGTAATAATTGCTGTAGAATGGAAAATTAATTGCATTCTATCGAATCCGGACCGAGCTACTAGCTGGCCCGTTAGAGCTAAACATTTATGAAACACCTGTACAAAAATTCAAACTATTATTCTAGAATAAATAATAATTTATAAAATCTAAATCTAAATAATAATCGATAAATACACTCAACAATCACACACGTAGCTTTGATGCCATCAGTTGTCATGCTTGTAATTTGGAATTAAGATAAAACTTGGTCTTGGGTGTCAGAAATTACTAGAGTTTTCACCTTCACAAACATCCAAAGTCGAAACTAATACCCGTGTATCGAATCCACAGCCTTCCGTTTCACACTAACAGCGACACTGAGGCTACTAAAATATATATTAATAAGAAACCTTACAGGATAAATACGAAAAGAAATGCTGACGACTGGCGTCCACTTTTAAATGGAATAGTCGTAACATGTCTTCACGTTTTCAATATGAACGCCACGGTTGGATAGACGTCGCTTTGACTTCATGCCTGTACTCACTTAGTTACAACTAGCTAGCTTTAAGAGCTTCTATACAATTGCTTTGTATCTCGATGTATGACCAATCTAATATGCTTGACTGGCATTAACAATTAATTGGGTAATTGAGCGAATGATAACCTAGTTTAAGCGCAACTGGCCAGACGGAGTTGCCGGATTTAAAGTCTAAAGACAAGGGCCCTGCTTATAGAAAGTATCGTGCTTAACTATACATCTGTGGCGTATTTGGTTATTAAACCGGCCGCGAAATAAGAGCTTTGTGTGTGTTGTGTTACCCATAAATATTTTTCAAGGCTGGGTGTCGTCAGATCAAATGTTTTTCGTAGTTTCTAATACCGATTATCATCCCTCAAAACTTAGTAAGTATATTTTGCTGCGGAGCAAAGAAGATATGTGTGACTATAAGCCATAACAGTGGCGAAGGGTTCATACAAGCCGATTCCCAGCAGCACGCCTTATAATTTAAAGGAAATTATTAATTATTTACATTTTTTTAAACAAGTTATATGAAGAAAATAATCAAATAAAATAATAAACAATATTAAAATAAATATAAACAATAAACAAATGTTATTCGATAATAATAAACAAAATATTATCGATCAATTAATAACACAACGACAAACGCATTGCGCGATGTTCAACGTAAGTACATGCATACGAAACACGCGGCCGCCTAGATTCCGATGACGTCACGTCAGGCTACAAGGACACAGCACGAGTTCCCGTTGCTCTCGCGCTCATTTCCAACGCATTATTTGCCATCTCTGTTACACGTTTGTTGCTCAGAACTGCATGCAAAATTGCACCTTAAAACCCTTAGCTTTTAAGGTCTAAATTTATTTGTAGAAATACGACGGTATTCGCTTGTGAATATGCCGGTGGGCCTACGGCTTATAAAGTAATTTGCCAGTTCGCGCCTCTTTTATTTCGTGTTTATAATAAGAAAATATTATTTACTACTGTGTTGTTTCAGTGTATATGTATAATGCGGTGTCTATTTTTAGGTTTGTATATAATTAGTGGGTAATTTATGAAATTTTACTGGTTTCGAAGTGCAAACAGATCTATCTATTTAGCAAAACTTTAATGATGAATGAAACTTGATAATGCCGTATGTATCGTTTTATCTCATGAATTGCAGTATTATGAGGTAATTTTAAAAATGCTGCATTTACGTAATTAAAAAACGCACTGGAAATTATATAAAATTTGATAATACATTTAAGTACCAGAGAAAGAACGGCAACTGACAAGTTTTAATTATTTAATAAATATTGTAATGCCGTATTTTTGTTAGCGTTGATTCAAAATAGGACATACAAACATAACCCACGCCTGCATCCCATGAGGGTTGGCAGATTCGATAGATCTCCAGTAAGCTCTATACTGGCATCGTTTTACTTTCGTCCACTTACATCAATCTCTTCATCTTTTTTTTATATATAAGGAACGTTTGACATTTTTTTGTCGATCAATTTCAAAGCTAATGTTGTCTTTTGCATTGAATCGAAATTTACTTTAAAAACGTTAAAAAAAGCACCTAACGGGCACACTGCTATTCCGTGCAAGTGTTGTATGAAAATATAGTAAGTATTACTAAGCAAATATGTCGCTCAATATCTTACGTACATAACGGAGTAAAAATATAAGTATGAGTACTTGTTAATTTAATAAAACTAGTCACCAGAAGTATCGGCTTCCCTTTTGAAAAAAGTCACCCTTCGCCACTGAGCCATAAGGTAATATATCTATTTATTTCTTATTTGGACCGTAAAGGAAGACAATGTTAGGTTTTCTTGAGAATGACCTAATCAAAAGAATTTTGAAAATACGTGTAACATTCAAAAGAGCCTTACTCCAAACGCGATACGTTTAAACGCGCAATGACACACACACTTCCTGGCAAAGTTTGACTTTAACCAAGTGATTGATCGGAATCATAAGCCAAATAATTTTCAACTAGCGCCAAAAGTTTGTTGTATGTACATACATATTTGTGTGTTTAAAAAAAGAAACATTCACCACCAATGACGAAGAGTGTAGTTTGCTATAATGATTTCCGAAACCAATTCAAATTATAAACTTTTACCGAAAATTAATGTTCAATTTCATGAAGAATTATTAAGGTAGAACATCCAAAACATCAATGAGTTTGGAAACGGAGTGCTGTTAAATGTTAACCTACTTTTCAACTTTTTCAGTATTAATTGGTTTGTTAACTACTAGTTCTAGTTGTTTGATAATGGCTCTTAGCTGCTATATCTTTCAGCGTTTCAGTCTAATTAGTTTTAAAATAAAAAATGGCCTGCGTATACTCGGTATGACTATAATGAGTTTGAATTTTTGTGAAAATTCTTTGAATATTTAAAAACGTTATATCAAAGAATATCTCGAATAGCGCGGTTTCACAGAAAAAGAGTTCCTGTAGCTGAGAATTTTATTCGTTTTAATATTTTGTTTTTCATTCAGGTTATTCCCAAAAGTATATATCTTCGAAACATGTAGGCGCATCCTATATTTAAATATCTTATTTGTTCGGTAATGTGATATGATAAAGAGGTTATCCTAGATTGAATAAAGTATAGAACTCTTTGCTCTTTGCAGCATCAATTTTGTCATCTTTAATATAGGTACAGTTATGAACGTATTACTAAAAGCCGTAGTCGCTCGACAATGCTTGTACAGAAATTCAAAACAATTTTTGTAAATATTCAATACGTGAGCTTCAATGCAAAATAAGGGTCTTATTTCATTCAATAGATGTTAGACTTTTCTTTTCCCCGTCAGTTTTCGCGCTTTATTAATATTGCTAAAAGCCAATTACCATATTCCCGAATGTTGGGTGTTTATCTGCCTCGATGGCCATTTAACATCATTTTCGAGTTTACAGAACTATATTACCAAAATATTGCGTCGTTATAATTGTACAAGTCATTGTATCTGATTATACCGCCATTAATTCGCTTTGTAATCATTATACAATCTATAATCCCAAAGTTCAGCCCCGTTCGGTAAACAAAGCGAGATAAGCGAACAAATTAAGCATTTAAATCGAAAGCGGAGCTGCTAAGAGTTTCCTTCACAAAGGCATTAAAGCAGGAAATCCCCGAGCTCACTGCTCACTGCTCAGTTTGTTTCTAAAGTCGCGTTAATCTTAGTGCTTTGCTCCACTAAGCAACAATATTTTTATAATAGTCTATAATAATTATGACTACGTTAAGTACAATTTTCTTAACAATATAAAAAAAACAGTTTGAGAATTTATACAATATTTTTTTTATTGCGATGAATGGCGAGACGAGCATGCAATTTGCCTGATGGTAAGCGATACGACCGCTCATGGAAAGTAGAAAACCAAACAACACCAAGAATGGTATTCCACTGCGCTCGCCATCTTGAGATATAAGATGCTAAGTCTCAATATGTCCAGTAGTTACTCTGGCTACAATGTCCTTCAAACCGGAACACAACAGTGGATTTACACTGCTGTTTGGCGGGAGAAATAGACATTGCGGTGGTACCTACCTAGGCGGCCTCTCACATATGAGAGACCTACCACCAGTAAAGTAAATGTTATTTAAGTTTGGCTTAAGGGCTTAAAAATCTTGTTATAAGAATTTAGTATTTTTAACGTATAGAGGTTCAAACGGTTCACGTTATGTAAATAATTACCACCATCCATAAACGTGCTAACATATTTTTATTTGTGTATCGAGGTTGTGCGGTAAGACGTCAGAAAGTAAGGTATTATGCTCCTCCAATTACTGCTGTTAGTTTACGCACTCAGCAAATGAAAATTTCAGCGCCCGTTATACATAACAAAAACAGAGAAACTAGGCTTCAGTGCCCTGGGCGGTCATCCCCCGCGCCCTTCCCTGACTCCGTCCCTGATAACATTATTTTACCCCGGACGGTCCGGCAAACAATAATAGTTCCTTGATAACAAAATACTAGGGAGGAAATTGCTCAAAGTCAATAATATTGTTTCAATAGGTAACTATGATTTACGATATAATATTGACCTTACTAAGTAAAACAAATACTGAATCATACATTTAATATCTTACATTTTGAGACGCTGGGGAAGTACTGTGCGTCATTTTTTTCACAAATAAAATATATGTAGAATTGCTGCTTTATAAATCACACAATATCGTGAATGGCAATATGAACCTTCGTTATATTTTTATGGACTAATAGGTATAGTACAAGTGGGTCATCATTTTTCTAGCCACTTATAAATAAAATTGTAACTTAAATTGCCTGGGCAAGTCCCACTGCTTGTTATTTTTTATTTTTCAATTTGGCTAAGAAGGTACATTATATTATTGTATTACCAAACATAACATATGTTTAAACTCAATACTGTAATTTGGTGTGCAATAAAGAATTATTGTATTGTATTGTATTGTACATTTCAATTTTGTATAGATCTCGTAGCACGTCATTACTCCTATTATAATCTGCCTACTGTGTACCGTTTTACCGTTTATTTACACATATGCTTTAAAAATATAAAATGCTCTTATTTAAGTTATCTTAATTTATTTTAACCGAAAAAAAAAAAATGGCAAAAAGAGACGCGCAAACTTCTCATTTATCTTCTAAAACTGAAGCATTTTCACCCGTATAGGCACTCCTATATCAAATATTTAACTCCGCCGATGATAGGAAACTGTAAATACAGCACGGAATCGCGGAAATTGATTGTAAACACAGTATTTATTTATGAACTCGTGATAAAAATGATCCAAATATTTCTGATCGTTCGTCTTCTAAAATAGGAGGATTACTTCGATTTCAAGGGTATTGCATATTGCCGCTAGTTCTAAATAAGGGGTGCTAATGGTGGCTATTAATTTTATGACGACTTGTTAAGGGTTGCAGGAAGATTCTGGTTGCAGGCTGCTTCCAACCGGTGCTGTCAACTTGCAAGTAACTTTAAGCGAAACTCCCTGTGGTTGAAGATGATGGTAATGTTAAATGTTCCACAAAAAAGATTTTTGAAAAAGCCTTATCGGTAAGATCGTTTCATTGGTCTAGCGGCAGCGTATATGGGCTTCAAACTTTAAGGGTCCTGAGGGAATTAACCCAAATCAGGCATACCACTTAACGTGTTCTTGTAAATGATTTTTTAGTATAAAATAACACAAAATATCGAAAACTCATATGACAAAAAGCTTCCAATAACACTTTAGAGGCGGAAATAGGCAAGGCTAAATATAGGTCGAACTTTAATCACCTACTCCTTCGGGGATTCCGGGCTTAAGTGAGATGGGATAGCCCCCACGCCAACTTCCCGGTTACGTCCACATTCTGATCTGCTTTTACATGCTCGCGTACGTTCTAATGGTGGTACGTGCTTAGCTTACAAACATCTTTGGCAACCGCACTCATATCGATCCGCGCTTATGTATATTGAATTAGCTGATGGTACTAAATGTTCACACGTGTTGTAGGTACGAACTCGTGGAATTGATATTAAGCAATCGCAATTATTACCTAATGACTAATCTAACTACCTCTGTAGTTCATAATTTTCATTTTGGGTCTCTGGCTTTGCTACGGAGAGAAATTATTGTTAATACGTAATTAGTTAATTACTTTCATTTATTACTTATTTTACTAATTGTTTGATTTCGTTGTGGGCTAAAGAAATAATAGGTGTTCTTAGAGACTTGAGCTTCAATGCTCAATAACATTTAAATGCGTGGCACTATCGGTTCTGTCTCATAGGAGTTGCAGTCGTGGGCGGGAGGACGGGACAGTCGATGTTAAAAGGGTTCATCAGAAATAATGAAAAAAAAAAAATGCTTTAAATAGCTACATTCTGCATCATTATAAAGTTATTAGAAATTAGTTATTTAAAAAACTTTGTAATTTTTTTACCAGAGGTTTTCTTTTCGGAACTTAATTGGAGTCGAATAAAAAGCTGGCTTTAAAAATAGTAAAGGCTTTTTAATTTATAAAAGTTTATTTGAAATTATTTATTAAGTTTTGTGTACAATAATAATTATAATTATAAATAAATTACAGATACAGACAGAATACTAATGTATGTATGTAATACCGATTCTAAATATTGAAATCAAACTTCGCTCGTTAAGGCGCTATTGACTCAGTTTAACTAATAGCCAGCGTAGTGATAGAATATTCAATTTCAACATAACTTTGGCTATCAAGTATTTATGAGCAAACGAAACTTTAGGCTATGATATTAACAAGACATAATTAAAATTAGTATTGATTTTGGGAAGCTAAACATGGGTGCCGGGGCCAAATGGCAAAGATTGAGAAAAGCGGAACCTGTATCCAATCGGGATAAGAATAGTAGAATGAAACGATTTACAAAAAGTACTCAAATCGACGTCATCCACAGTACACACATTACACCCGTGTCATTGCTGTGTGTTTAGACCAGTGTTTTTCAACCTGTGGGTCGAGACACCTAGAGGAATCGCGATGCCTTACTCAGATCTTAATAATAAATATAGGTACCAAGATTAAAAAAATCGCAAACATTGTCTTCTATAGTACCAACTTTTTGTTTATATATGGCCCAAGGGGGTCGTCAGTGCATTTCAATTTATAAAGAGGTCGCGTGTTCAAAAGATTAAAAAACACTGGTGTAGACTATAGTTTCAATGATGGTCGGCGTTCGTCCTCGTCAAAGCCGGAGCACGTCATTCCTACAACCTGAGAACTATGGTATTCGATCGGCAGCGTCATTGTAGAACTGTCAACTATGCGCGCTCTAACTTGGACGCTGTAGGGACTGTTCAATTGTCTGTTCTTTCAGCCATGCTATTCACCGGAACAACACGCGCGGCTTCTGTTGCAATGCTTCCACTCAAAAACGATTCGACGAATTCGATTGTTTTAATTTTTTCAGTAAAATCCGACGTGTATATGGATTTTTGCAAATACATTTGATGTGTTTACTATTCTTTATCTCTTTATCTGAAGTTATAAGTAACTGAGGTTATTTTATATGTGATTATGTCCCATCTTATATTCTTAATTTGTTGTTTAAATAGCAAAAATATTGAAACTATTATTCGTAATAGAATGACAAATGAAGCGAAAACAAATTCGCATTGAAAACTCATTTTCAGTGAAGCTCTATTTACCAAATAAGCACTAATGCTTAATGTATAGAATAAAAACAGTCTAAGAACAGCAATATAATTACCGTAGGAAATGATACATACAGTACATATGTTGCTTGTATGTACATATCTTGTGTTAATATTTGGTAGGCAGTAGGTACGACTCGACTATGTGTACAAATCAAAGGGTGCTTGTAACAGAATCTCAAGATCATCGGTGTTTGTTGTTCAGTGACGTGTTTGCGGTCGTCTTATTACATATGTATGTACGTGTAGTCCCATCTAGATCATCTATTGTAATATTAAGAACATTATCAGGGCAGTAATCACAGTTAACATCAATCTATTGTCGATGTAAAGCAGCCATTAATTACGAAGTTCTGATGTCATAGTATCAGTTTCAGTGTTACTAATTTTCGTGTCTATTTAAAACAAAAATATTATTTGTAAGCAAAGTTCGCGCGGTACCATTTCATTTTTTAATTGAACAATATCTGTCCATCAGGCCGACAAAATGAAATTGTAACGGAGACATATGAGCTGGCTGACATTAATTGTCGTTTCGAGATATATTTCAACAGAGCCACACATTTTATGGAAAATATAAATGTACTTTGAACGTAATCTACTGATGGAATGGAAATAGGTCGTACAATAATTTGATGCCTCATAAAAGGCTTATCCGTTTATTGTGAAATGTGTATTTATTGCTGAAGTATGTTAATATTTCTGTAGAGTAAAACATGACGTCAGCCCATCATACGCGTGTTGAGTATTTTATTTTCATTCTCAAATCCTCTTGAATTTAAGTTGAAGTTTTAAGAATAAAGTATTTGCCCAGCGGAAAGCGACTTTCATTTTAACAAAGCAGACTGTTTAAGCGCTGTACTTTGACAAGAATTTCTATTTTAAAAGCCTTCATAACGAAATCCCTAGAGCCAAGATATGTCTTTAATTTGTATGAATAACATGATTTCTTCTTACGTCTAGGTTAAAGCGATGAAATCACATTTCTATTTTATGATAGAACAAATAAAAATGGTTCAATGACTTTTGGAATATTAAGGGTGGATAATTGTGATAGGTAAAAGTAAAACGTTTATAAATACAAAAACATTTTTTGATATAAAAACTTAAATTATACTTGGAGCAAGCAGTTTGTTATTTTTAATTACTAAGAAACTTGATACTCGTCAATAGCAATTTAATTTGATGGTACAGAGGATGGCATGATTCGCTAGTCAGGTATAATTAAGGATATTATAATTTTCTGCTAAGTGTACCTTAATATTGTCATATCAGTACATTTTGTCTTTTTCTGTATTTCTTAATGCTATACTTCTATGGGTTCGAAGCACCATGACTTTTCAAAATAATTTGGCTAGTAATATTTTACGACGGTTAGTCTGTCTAACTACAAAATATATCATATTTACCAATATGTACATATATTATTAAATAGGTATACAGGGTATATCAAGACCGCGACCGAAAACGAAGCCGGGTGATAGTTTTAGCGGTTACAGAGACATTGCAAATAAAAATTTCGCAAAATAAGCGACAGATTTTTTTTTGCAATTTTTTGAAAATCATTGTTTTGGGGTAGTAAATACCTAGTTATTGCGAAAATAGTAATTTAAACCCTATCGTACCATTGCGTCTTAAAAAATAAAAAGGTGTACATCAGAATTTTAGGAAAACTATGTATTTATCACCCAAATACGACGATAGGTAAAAAATTTCCAAAAAAAAGTTGACGATTTTTTTTGCGAAATTTTTCATTGCATTGTGTCTGAAGTCACTAATACTACCACCTGGCTTCGTTTTCGGTCGCGGTCTTGATATACCCTGTATAATACGTCTATTTATGGGTACAGAAGCTGAAACAACATAAAGAATCAAGTCAGAAAATCTATCAACACGAGAAGCCTTCATGACCTAAATAAGCTAGAAATAAAACATGGATTGTGAAGCATAAGCTCCGGAGTGTTCTACACAGCTGGTTTCACAGGGACTTAGTGACCGGGCCATTCCTAAAGTAGGTTAAACAAACCTCTTCGGATAAACTGTAACGCATGCTATTGACTCCAGTAGTCCTCTTAGCGGCAAATTATTTATTTGTTTGTTTATATTACCAGATATATTAGCTGATATATTGAGAGCTCGAACAATAATAGAGTCACAAGACGAGGAATTGTCGAAAAACATACGATACTGTCTGTGTAGCAAAAACTGCTATGTGAGTGTTATCTCTTCAAGAATTATTTACGTAAGCTCACATCTGTATCTTTGAAGGGGTAAGAAAAGTTGTCACTAGTGCTAACCACATTTCGCCGAGCTTATTTCTACCCCAAGTTGCGATAGGCAGACCCTATCTCCACGTCGGACATTAATTACAGTCCCAGGCAACTATACCGGTGGGGAAAATTACGAAATGTTAATTTACTTTTGTACAACAGTAAAGTACTAGCAACTATCTGCAGTTATTGCTTTCAAGAGCCCTGCAGTCTTCGTTGGCGCAACGCCAGCGCCTCAGTTTTCGACTGTCACTAAAAAATATGATTAAAACCACCATCAACATTTCTTTGAAATACTTATTCAGTCCTGTCACATAAACTCCTATCTCATTCCGCAAGTTAATAATGTAGTACAAAAAACCCTCGCTGGTTACTTTTCTGACGACTCAATTATAAATGTGATATGAATGTTACTGTTTTTTTCTAATAACATTCTAAGTGCTGCCACGATTTTGTGAATTTAAGCACTTTATACGAACCCGATGTTCGTTATGTCAGACATAGTTACTTAAGCACTAATACTATTTTATGTGGCTTGAATGTGCGTAGAAGTAGACTAATAGAGCCGAGATTGCGTCGCGACGACCTTTTTGTTTGTCTTTTATTAGACGGTCTCCTCGGAGGGCCACGAAGGGCAGTAGAACAAATAAAATAACTGCCATTATCTTTGTATCCTTACTTCATTACAATGGATCGGTCAGACATGCTCCTATGGGAATCAATCAAGTCATTATATTACTCAGATCCATTTACAGTTTGGCCTGGGGTAATTAGTAATTACTCAGTCTTCCAGCTGGTCTAGAATATTAAGCATTAACTCTTCCATTATGTGTGTTAATTTACACGTAGGTAGTTAATTAATTCCTCGACGTGCCAATATATCCCCATTTTTTCAACAACGTGTCAGTTCTGTTCAGTCATTATGATAATTAAATAAGTTTAGTTAGTAAATTCTTAGTTGACGTAATTATAAGACAAATTTCTAATATCTTTGATTTACACGCCACGGTAAACTACTAAAATAAATTCATTATAGTTTCCACTTTTGCCAGACTACGATCGCGATACTTAAGAAAACGAATGTTTGACTTTTTTTTTTCTTTATTGCTTATTAAAGTACGAAAATAAAGGGGAATATTACATTCATATTTCATATAAGTGCTTATATTCGTATCTCAGGTGGTAGGAAAGAATTTCATTATATGACGTGGCTTCGAATTCAAGAAGGGTGTTGGTTAACCTGTGGTATTCTTTCTGATGTAAGAACGTGGTTTGATCCACCGAATGTACAGAATGCTGATCCTTCCATTCCAGTCGTTACTTCTGGACAACGGCAGTTATTAGTATGCTATATTAGGAAATCTATGTTGGTTAAACCCCTGACTTCAATTAATTCTATAACATTTAATATAACGTGAAGAGAGAAAACCTGTTCCTAATATTTTAAAAACAGTATGACAGCACATTCGGACGTCAAAAGACCGTAGACGATCTATATATTACGAAAATGAAAGATACACGTCGAGGGCAGATGTTATGGCGTGGTTCATTTGTTGGTGTCGAGTGGTGACACGATATCGGAGAGCTACGGCTGAAAAGGTGGTTTCGCATATTTCATGCCGTTGTTCCAGTAAATTATTTCATATAGGGTACCCTTACCTGGTGTTAGGTTGTAGTGACGCCTTAGCCATTTATTACAATCGAATGTGAAAGGTATAGGTAAAAGAAAACTATGATCATTCAGTTTAATTAATAGTTTAATTGATATTTATTTAATACAGGTGTTCCAGAACAAGGTGATAAACCATTAATGGGAGATAGTCCAATATATGACTGCACAGCAACAAAAAAAATACTTTGACCAACTCTTAAGATGCCACGGGTTTGATCTCTGCACGGAGACAAATGTTTGTGCGGACCACAAGTGTTTGTTTCGAGTTTGGGTGTTTGTGAGACCGAATAGTCTTTTCGTAGTTCCTGATACCCACCCAAGACTCGATCCTAGTGTGGGGTCAGGACTACGTATGTGTCCGTAGGGTGTGTTAAAAAATGGGCAGAAATAAATACCTATGTAGTTATATAGTAGAAAATAAACGTATTTAATGTAGCATATGTTTTTACATTTATGCAAATAAACACAACATAGCGATAACAATACAGTAAGAGTAGCCCATTGTTTGCACAATAATTAGGCAAAAAATGTGTTTAGTTTTACATAAAAGTTGTGACAATAATAAAAAAAAAAACATTTCAATTCATTAATGGAAATATGTATTGTGTGATGTATCGTTTGGCCTTTCTAAATAATTGCGCAAGGAAAAAAATATTATAATAAAAACAATGACGACATAAAAAGTAAAGTCAGAAGATCTTTTAAATTTTATTTAATATTTTGTTATAAAATTTCTGTCTATTGCGCAGAGCTTAACTTTGAAACATAAATAAAATGTACCTTATTTTTCTTTTCCTTCGTTTTAAGATCGTCGCGAAGAGGATTTTATTTATTGGTGCCTTCGGAGATATAAATAAATACTAAATAACTCTACTATGCAGTTGAAAAAACCAACAGTCATAAGTTCGATACAAAAGATAAGTTAATTGTTTCCTACATTCTTGTTTCTTTACTTTATTCATTTTTTAAACTTTTGTCTATAGACGTGTGCATGTTCACAATACGTGCAATATTTACAACTGTACCAATTTTAGTCATCGAGTCATATACGGCACTTCAATAGTAAAAAGTAGAGTATATAACTATGTATACATACATATCCCGACCCGGGACTCATACCCGAGCCTTCAGCTTTGCAATGGTACCGTAGTACAACTGTACTACCGAGGCAAGCAGAATGCATAAAAACATTATGCTTAAAAGCTACAAGATCACCTATTTGAATTGCTTTAAAATGCATTGTGTATTTACTATTTAACATGTGTCACGAATAGAAATATAATAAAATAAGACATATTTTTACATTACTATACCCACTCTAGACCGGGGCTGTGTGTCCAGCAGTGAGACCATACATTTGTATTTTATATGTATAACTTCATGGAAATTTAAATAAAACTATTTGTTCGGGACTTTTCGAGATGCACTGTCCGCCTCGTGACCACAAAAGTTGTAGTCTTGGAAACGTCGGAAAGTCAAAAATCATTACAAATAAAAAATCACTTATATAATCCGTAAAAAATACTTTTATTTCAATGCGTAAACATAAAAAACTTGTTAGTAGTCGGTCAATGTGCTATAAATAAAAAATGGACGAGCGAATTAGCAAAGAAGCTTCATGTAATCCGATTACCGACGTCGTCGGATAGTTATGAGAAAATATTACCATATTTTCTCTGCAATTCTGAAAAATCACTTTTTGCATAATTTATAAAAGAATATTTGTGAATGTACAATATTAGCGAGGATTAGATTCCGAGGGATGGTCGGTAAAGTAAGATATACAAATACACACTCTAATATCTCGTCATTTTACGCCTTAAATTAAATCTAATTAACCGTGTATGATACGATATGTTATAAATTACCGTTATAATCAAGTAATAAAGTTTATCTCCTTGAAAATTAATTTAATTCTATATTCGTGTACTACAAAAATTCATTAATGTATTGTGATTATGTATACAGCTGGGTGTACGTAATGATTTCAAGAAACTAAATTAGCAAATTCAGCATTCATTGTATATTATCGTATTTTATAGTTTGCATAAACAGTCACCACAATAAACAGATATTGTTACCCAACTGTTAAAATCACAGAACCGCGAAAAACAATTAAAAACAAAACAAGTACATAATGCAAATATGATGGGAAATGGTAATTCAATACAAAGGTTTCAGAATAAATCGTGGTATACGAGTACGGTAGACTTGTTTGAACATTTCTACGAGGGAATTGTTGCTCATTTTCCGATAATACTGCGTCCCACCTGAAACTACATTTCCGCGAAATAAAATATATTGAAAAGTGTTTTGCTTCGTTCTACTGCAATACGACGACTATTTTACAAGAGTGATTCGGTTAGAAGGGATAATGTTAAGGTGCTCTATATACAGGAAGATAATTTATGTGTTGCTTACGTGCGAATATCTCAAACTTGTCTGCTGCAGAGTGCCACTTCATCATGCTAATCCGCTGGGCTAAGCGTTGTTGTTTAAATTCTTCCTTCTGCAGGAAGATACCGTACCGTTCTAGACACTCCCTTTTACTGTCAAATGTAGACCACTTATATAAATGAAATTAAAATATTTCTTGAACCCATAATAAAGTAACCACCATTCAATAAAATACAAGTCATTCTTCATCACAATGATATTTTTTTCTAAATGTCCTGGTCGATGTCTGTTTTTAAAACCTTAAACAACTTTTCTTCATTAATTACATTCTTATCTAATTATTATCAGGGTATAATTGAATAAAAAACGTACCTATTCATGTGTTAATGATTATTAATATTAATTGTTATATTTACAAACAAGTACCACTCCTCTTCAGGCGCACCCTTTATTATAACATACTTTGCACATTACCCGTACACGAATCACATTGCCGTGCGTAAGCTTCGCGCGGACTTAAAACTGTCCGACCTTGAAATATCACATTTATATCAATTTAACTTGTAACTAGTCAGTCCAAACTGAAAGAGCTTCGCAGAAAATAAATCTTCGCATACATTTACAAGAGTATTTCAAATAATTTTGTAACCAAATATACTGCCCGTGGGAATGATAAATATTTCACATTTATTATTCTTTGAAATGGTATATTAATTTCAGTTCCAGTAAGTTCTATTATTATATGATTCAAATTCAAACTATGTAGCTTTGACTGTGTCTGGCAATACTACAGGTAGATATAATACATTAAAATAAAGGATGATGTGGATTTGACTGGAAATAAAACCCAGATCTTCATAATTACAATGTCTGTGTTTATTTTTATTCTGGCATAGCAATGAGCCACTGAATAATACATAATTAGACTACACAGTATCCGACTTACTGTAAATAAAAGAATCACGCCGCCCCTCGAAGCCTTGAGAAACCACCTAATCCTCTTATTTATTAAATCTCCAGGGGTAATCTAAGATTTCACGAAAACAAGCGTAAGATAGCTTGTTATAAATTCAAGCATTGTAAAAACTCGTAAATCATGGATACCGCGCGGCGCCCGGGGATTGTATAAACATTTCATAAAATTTTAATTGAATCGTGTTACAGCGTCGATGGCTTATTAATTAAGGCGCGAAAGTCTCCTGCACCGATGACTGAGGGCATAACAACTTTAATTGAAAACGTGTGGTGTTATTATTGACGTGACGAAGGTCTTTTTGCCCGCCTTGGGCGTGAAACGAGTGATTGAGCCGCGCTCCACGACGACAGTTTTAGCATGCAACTAGCGAGTAGCGAAGCTGTAATTAAAAAACAAATGGCTGGATTTGGAACTGGAGACTTTGAAGGAATAAACGTAAATGCTAATACTGAATGGCCTGGAGAATAGTATATGAATTCAAGTTGTGTGTTGTAGTCTACTAGTCAGTCAGTCAATAGTCATGTTGTTCAACGTAGCATGACCATTTACTGTGCTAAGTATCAGACTATAAAACATTTTAAAAAGTGTTGTTAGCTGGGATCCATTGTAATTATTATAAACTTTTGCTATAAAATCAAATTTATATTCTCATATGTTTCGTTTTTCGTCATTGGTTACGTGTCCAAAAATTGAAATCGCTCGTTAAAAACCACTACGTAACTAAGACGCAGTACCAGAAAATAAGACTTTATCTAATTTCAGAGATAGAAATCTCTTTGGACCTTAGGTACGTACAATATTTGATTACAGTATCAAAGTATTATTTACATTTCAGAGTTATTGAATAAGTAATATAAAGAGTATGTTGAGTAGTACAGCAAATGATTAATTTTGAACCGTTCCAAGTTGTTAACTCGGTCGGGAGCAGAGACCGAAAGGGGTTTTATATCCACTTATGTGCATGACAACATTTCTTGGGAAAGACTTCTATAATACGCTAAGATGGCTACATAAGGATACATAAGTGCCTAATGAGCTTTTGAATATAACGTCCCGTTTTGTATCTTTTCGATTTTATACCTTGAAAGGCTTTTAGTTGGGATCTTTTCATACAAAAAACACCACGGCCATAGTAGGTAAGTTTCGAAAAATCAAAAAGGCTTTTGGTTGTGTGATTATTTTGTTCGACATTATAATTCATATTTTAAAAGTATGTTGCTATCCAAAATGAAGTTGAATATGAGTTTGAGTTAAAAATCACAAAATCATAATAAGCAATTTTGCATATTCGTCAAGAGTTCTTCAAGGTGCCCGTAAAGTAAAAAAGCTTAACAGAATTCCGCCGGGAAAGTAGGTAAGGGTTAACGCGAATTCCAGGCCAGTGCCGCTTACTCTGAGTCAACCGACAAATTGGATCAAATCTAAACCGGCTAACGATTTCAAAAAACGGCCGGCCGCGTCAATTTGTTTAGAGTATTTATTCGACCAATATTGTTTTACACCTCTATAGGTTTGCAATGGACTTGTATTGTAGTTTGTTTTTTAACTTTGAAATAAAGTTTTGGTGAGTACAATTCTATAAAATGAAATAAATATATTGAAGAAAACGTTGTAAAAGAATAGTCGATACAAAATGATCAGACTTAAATTATGCAACAAGAAACTATAATTTACAACCCTGATACAACTCTTTAGATTGATATAACTAATTTACTTTTTTACTCTTTCAATCCATTCCCATCGTTCTATCATAATTATAAATATTATAAATTTACGAAACAATAGGACGAAGGACCAAACCGATAGGTAATTCATAAGAGTGGACGAGCTATCCATCTTGCCGTTTCGTGTTGCAACCACAACACAGTTTGATTAATCACAGAACAACAACGTAGAAAGCAAAATCTGTCAAGCGTCAGGGAAACGATCGCTGAAAATTTATTTTGTATATAAATCATCGAGTTTTATTTGCCCTATATTGGTTCTTCTCGGCTGAAAAATATAATAATTTAAGTGAGAGTTAGCTCAGTCGGCGACACGTACTTGCGGCCGCTCTGTCGCGGAGATTCGATTTGCACGGGGCAAATTGAAATCGCATAAATTTGTTTACGAGATCTTCAATTACAAAGCTCCTTGGGAGTATCTTTACAAGTCTCAACATAGGTAATCGTAAAAACTTCGTTAAACATTTCTCCGAAGCTGATAACTTTGAAGGAGTTCCTTATTTCATTTGCTATAAAATTAGAAGTAAGTTTGTGGATCCTTTGTAATTAAAAGGCCATTGTTTTCGTGGCATATTCTACGTTACCAGAATAATTTGGGGCTTTCAAGCTGGAAAAACACTCGGTATCTTGTTCGCATTTTTAAGATTAGTAAGATTTTGCACCCGACGAATTAAAGCATTTTTCATAACTTGGTGCGACCTTAAAAAGGATAATAACACCCAGCATATGAGTTTTTTCATAGGCCTTTAGCATTAGTCTGCGACCTACATAGTTTTCGCATTGTTTCATTCATATAAGACGTTTTTGAGATAATACATGATCGTGTTCTACATTTTTCACTGTAATAAAAAGGATTTTTGGAGCAATGACTTCACTTTTACAAAAACCAAAATATATTATTGCAGATTCCGTTTTATATAACGGTGATATTTTATTATATTATTATCGATAAGTTGGTTTTGTGTGAATCGTTAACATAGGCCTCAAACAGGTCGATGTAGAGATCCTTAGGGAAGGCCTAAGTTCATTTGAAAATTGGAAAATATATTAGCAGATTTTTAAAACAAACGTTTTATAATCAAATGTAAACATTTAGGCCAACAAATTCCATTATACCCAAGGTATAAATTGATATTACTGTTGTGTAGTACATGAATTTAATTTCCAATTACCGGCGATATTGACACAGTAATTTTAACTTAAATCCAGCTTTTAATCTAAGCTATATAGTATATATTATATCCCTCCCATTAAGATGGATGACCCTCCTAGATGGTGGGATTAATCAGGAGTTTTGTTTTCCTGTAAAAACAGTTCTCTACGGTATTTCTAGACCGATATGACCCAAAAAAAATTAAGAAAAGGTTGTAGCCTTGTTTCCCGTCTTGTGGACAATCACCGCCGAAGGCTGACGGTGGCTACATAACAATAAGAAATCTGTCTCTTCGTTTGCGTTCTATTCGACCAAAAAACGATATACTCTTACAATATATATAAAACGACGAAAATAAGTTATTATACGAGTATAACACATTTTACAATTGTTTCATTTTATTACCCGCGAAGTAACTTGAACACATTAAAAAAGTTCCATTCGCGTATACATATTTGTACGGTAGACATATATACAAACACCACGTATGTTGCGGTCGCAGAGAATTGAAAACGAGCTACATTGTGTGCGGGCTCGTAATCAAATAAAATCGTATTGTAATGTTTGGATAATGTTGACCAGAGCAGGACGGATATTTGCACAATCATTCATTTTCAAAGTAAGAACATTATTGCGCCCCGCTTCGACCCTTCTCCATTATGAAATGTTGTGATTTAAAAGGAAAGGTATATATTGTCCAATTACAGTATAAAAAATAATAGTAATGTGACGATAAATGGAAAGCATCAATATTCATCAGATATTTGAAGTTCATCCAGTTATTTAAAGGGATTTGTCCATCGATAAAATACGAATCGATACATGAAAGTCGTTTTCAACATACATAGCCTATAATACATTAATAAAAGATGAAAAAAGTAAAAATAAAAGGAAACTCGCCCCTGAGCGTCACCAAACAAGGAGCACTTTTATTAAACCGTGCCCGAATACGTAACAAAGGAATCAGAAAACACCGTAATCCAGTTTAATTACGCGACGCCAAATAAATTTCCAGAGCGCTATAAAAACTTAATGCAAGCCTAATTTTTAACAGGGTAATTAATTAAAATTTGTTTGTCCGCGAGAACACTGATTACCTCGACGGAGAAAGCCGTGAACGACAAACAACGTTCAAAATAGTGGCCTTTGTTTGCGGGATCCGCCGTATTTAATCGTCCGTGCGGCCATTTTGCGTTAAAAAGCGGTGTACATGGCTTGCTAGTTGCTTCCTAGTTCCAGCGGTAACTTTATTAGCTTCACGGAGTTGCTTTTCCGACCTGTAGCTTCGCATTCATTCGGGAATTATAACGCGATAAAGGATACGAAATATTGTTCAGGGTTTTATTAAGAGACCGTCCGCAATCTGGGTCTAATTATAGACAAAACATTTACCTGGGGTCCTCAGCTTCGTGAAATAAGTCGTAAGCTGTTCATATCAGCAAGGTCCTTGCGAAGGTTACGCAATTTTCTGCCCATCGCCACGAAGATTTCGCTTGCGCAAACCCTCCTTCTCCTCATTCTCGATTATGCCGATGTCAGCTATCTAGATCTCACCGAAGACCAACTTAACAAACTTGAGCGTCTTCAAAATTTCTGCATAAGATTCATATTTGGACTCCGCAAATATGATCATGTTTCTGAGTTTCGTGCTAAGCTCAAGTGGTTACCTATTCGGCTTCGTCGGAATACTCACACCCTTTCTCTTCTTTACAATATTTTGTTTAATCCTCTCACCCCCTCTTATCTTAAAGATAGATTTATTTTTCTTAATGACTCACATTCGAGGTCCCTGAGGTCGTCTGAGAACCTAAAGCTGAGAATGCCCGTGCACACCACAATATTTCCGGACAACTCATTCACTATCAAAGCAGTTCGATTATGGAACGCGCTTCCAGTTGTGGTGAGACAATCACAATCACTGTCATCATTTAAAAGGCTGGTTAAAGAACACTACCTTTCTCTTTAAACAGATATTAGTGTTATTTCCTCCGTCTGAATCAATTGGTAATATATTATAGTATAAGTATTTATATATGTACTTGTATATTTATTTATTTATATTTTTATTTATGTATTTATGAGTCATCATATGTATATTATGTTTGTGTATTTATATGTTAAACTAGTATTACTTAATTTTTATATCTACACTGCCCTCTCTTTTTCCTTCTCTTAAATCCATCCTATGGTTGTCTGTAAGACATTGCCTAGAGCGATAAGACCGCCACTTGTACTTTTATTATTTTTGTAATTTCTGTTTATTGTGTTTCATTGTTGTGTACAATAAAGACTTAATAAATAAAATAAATAATAAATAAATAAAAAAAATATGCTGGGAGTAAGCTGTTACATTTCGTCAATGCACTTATTTCAATCTTGTGATGTAGATAGAAGAACGAGCATGTATGATACTTAGGTACATTATTCTGAAAATTTGTGACCAATTTAAAGTGAATTATAATCAGGATAACATTAAACGACTCTAAATTATCCCTAAAAAAATTAAGCTGATGATGCTCAGCAGTCCACACTTCGACAACGTGTAGTAAGGCCTAATTCATTTCAATCGTTGTCTGTGTGCAACTGTTTAGAAATGTATATAGACTGCGAAGTAACTAATTACTTGTAAGTTCGTATTAGTTTTCAATAAATATACAAATGTCTATGCGATGGTAAGATGGTTTACAATTTACATAGTAATTTCAAAATTCTAAAACTTGAGTAAAAAAATGTATCTCACGACAGAGGACTTTCTGCCCTGCTAACCTAAAAATAGCATAACATTGTAGTCAAAACTCGCAGTTTCCACCCCGTATCATTCATATGCAAAGCGCAGCGCATATTTGCACAAAATATTGGCGTTGCATTGCAGTAGCATTTGTCTGGTTCGAGCGTCGCCGAGCACGCTTTCATTATTTAGGAGATTCTGTTATTGATGTTTAGTACTTTTGGCTTGGATTGAAGCCAACTGCACCTGTCTGCATTTATTGACATCTTTGTAGATTTCAATGATTCCATGCGCAAAGTATTACAGAATATCGTTAAGTACCATGCAGGCTTAATTTTAATTCATTGTTTTGTTAAGCTTCTAGCGTCACGACTCTACAGATGAAACCTACACTTTGTTCTATATTCATAAAAGAGTACAATCGAATATGTACATTACAATATTATATAAAAGCGAATATCATTGTTCACTTGTACAAGTTTTTGAACATAAAGAAATGCAACTGGCGCTCGCACGAATAATATTTCCGTTTCGTAACGTAATAGGCAGCCCATCTATTACATATGTACGTCGTGTTTGACAATACATTATGTATATTGTTTATTCAAGTAACACAGCTGTAATATTTTTTAGATACTTATATTTCTCGTCTCAGAGGAAGATTTTTTGTGCCTCTTCAGTTATAAAGAAAGCGTCATAAAGTGTTACTAGTATTCACTAATATCATTTAACGGTATTTATGAATTACCACACGATAATTTACTTTAGCATTTTACAATACAGAAATATTATTGGAAATTACAATAAATTTAGGGAATGATAACGTAAAATGCGTGTATTTTAAGAGGCATGCATTATACAATACATATAAAGTAACATTTTGACAACGGTTTTTAACAACGGTGACCGGTAACGTTGTTATATACGTATGACACGGACCAGTGATTAGGGAGTGAAAAATATCAGCTCGACTAACATGTACACGACGTGGGTTTCATTCTGTTATTCGAATGGCCAAAATCTTCCGTTTTGTGGAAAGGATTTTAACAACCTTTTTTAAATAATGGTCATCCATGCGCGTAAATTAAAGGGTTGCCTGGAATAAAGCAATTCCGTTCATACTGGATAAATTAAGATGAAGTACCATAATAATATTTATGAACTCGTTTGATATGTTAACACTTTTAAAAAATAAATTCCGTATAAATTACATTATGATGAAAAGAAAACTAATTTCCGAGCGGGACTCTAAAATTAAGTGTAAAAATTGTACAAAAGATTTACCATAAAACACTGTTTACTTTCATAATACATATCGCTATGTTTTTAGTGGGAATATATGGTTTTTTCAGTACTACCACGGATTACACATAAATTTTCACAACATTAATTTATTCTCATAAATTTATTTAAAAAAAAGAACAAGCTCCCGCTGTGTTTTAAAGTAAAAGTACATGTTTACTGGCGAATAACCGCCGCAAACCTCGCGAAAATGTACTTTTCAGCGCGTTTAAATTGCGAAATTCCACTATTTATCACATTAAAGTAATTATGAGCAAGCCAAGCGACAAATGAACGCAGGCGACGAGTCCGCCTAATAAGCGGATCGACCGCTACGCTCTACGCCGCGCTTAAAATGCTACGGCACGCCATTCGACGCTACGGAACGTTTAGCGCGTAGCACTCCAGATCACGGAGATATTGAAAATTTAATCCGAGTGTGAAAGTGTACACCCGAGGAAATGCGAGATAAAAGGAAAACTACGTATCTCAGATCAAACGGAGCCCCTGAATAAATAAAATATTTTATTTATTATCTGGGCTACTGGTCTAACAGAAAAAAATATTGAAGTCATTGTACATTCTAGTTTTAATATTGCAATTAAAGAAGGGAATTGGATAATTATTATTTATAGTGCCCGGCCGGGGTGCAGATACTTTTCGAGTCCAGTCCAAATCAGACACTAATTTGTGTACTGTTTTATATTTAACGCAATGGGACTACTGTTGTCTTAAATGTTTTTCCCATCCCGTCCTGTCCTGTCTCATTCATTCCGCATAATAAATGCTCGCGGGAAATGTAATTATTATTTTGATACAAAGATATTTTAAAACTATTATATCTCCTAAGTTCTAAGACATTCCTTAAAGTCAAACAATGTAAGGGCAACTTGGTTCAAAACAACACTTGAGATAAATAACGTAATCATTTGGATAAGAATTAATGATATCATTAAACCCCTTTGCAAATAATACATTATTTTATAACAAATTTGATTACCATTACAAAGGTTATAATGGGCCCACACATTAGATACTTTTAAGAGAGTGAAACATCATTGTTTCGCAACTTAATCCGTTTACACATGGCACACAATGGAAGCTCCCCAAAGGTATGTTTTTCAAGGCTGCTCCGCTTCTATTCGGCATAGCGTGTTGTCCTTCCCACGGCTCTAATATAATAATATTTAATAATTAAATATTGACACTTAAAATGTAAGAAGTAAACACATTTAAGCTTATTTTGTGAAGTACACGAATTACCATTAACTAAAATAATAAATTACTCACCCAATGACAGGTGCAAAAGTGAGTTGTTGATGAAATGATTCTGCTGGATATGTGACTGCTGGTCACTCGTAGTTCACTGCACAGGCTTCTTGAGGTTAAAATCAAACTTTATAGCAATGGCGTAGTCGACAACGTTTGTTTCCACAATTCACAAATGTTAACACTCACATATTTTGTCGATGACTATATTTTAATGAATATGTACTATGTCCAAATTACAACAGCACTTTTGATTGGCAGTATTACTGTTTACTAGCAAGAACACCGCGAGTAACCGACACAGTGAAAGCCTCAACAACGACCGACGTCGTCGGAGTCTCAGTAACGACTGAACGTCATCACCCCTCTGGATGATTTATATACCCTCAAACGAGTTGCAAAATCACAAATACCCTCAATCCATATATTTCAAATACCCTACATTTATCTTATGTCGACCAGCATTACTTTTTCTATTTTTTACATAGCGGCCCGGTCCGTGAAAACACTGAAAATAAATATTTTTTCCCCGCTTTGCAAAAATTTTCAATGATCCTCCACTTATGGTGTGGTACTTAGTGATAGCGTGATATTATGTAGCAATCTTCAATTCAATTCAATTCAATTCGGATCAATCGTTACTGATATTATCGTGTTCAAACAAAGTCTTTATTTTATTGTATTGCTTGTGTTAGGGTGTTCGTATCTCCCAGTGTAGCAATCACCTGACGCGATGGTAGGAAAATCCAGTCCAGGCCAGCATAATTGTACCGGCTGATAAGAGATAACCATTACTCTATACTCTAGATAATACCGCATTTAATACTATATACACCTGTAACAATAATATTTACACCTGATGTGTAAATATTCAATCGTTTATTACTCGTAGTATAAACAAAACTAACCTAGTTATTTAAATATAATATTTCCTAACACAGCAAAGATGAAGTAAACAACAACGAGACATAATAAAGTTTCACGAGTTGTAAGTTAACACCGAACGGTAATGTGCGGATCCCATTATATTATGGTAAATAAGGAGGACATTTAATGCCGGCCACTTGGAGATGAAAGTGGGTTCTTAAAGTCACATTTGATACCTTCGTTGTTCTTGATCGTCTTATTATTACATTAGCATGACAGTGACTACATTGCCTATAATGTTAAATGAAGTATGTTCATATCATAATAGTGTAACCAACATTCACCAACTAAAGATAGACACAATTATGCTGGCTTCCTCGAAACTGGATACACATAGGCTGAACACAAAACGCGAGCCCATTCATGTCGCTAAAGGTGTTTTTTTTTTACCTTCGTACAGTCATTATAACATACAAAGAAAGAAATGGTATTTAATATAGATAGGCAGGATCACTCTGGATACCAAAATCGTACAATCATCAATATATCTGCTTTGTATATGTATATCTCGGAGCTGGAAAGGTCATCACTACGATCGACAAGATTTGTGGTGTACACATACCTTTGACATTCTTGTGGAGAGCTCTAAGGCACGGGTATGTAGGTTTGCTTGTGAGTTGTGATGTTATTCGCCGCTATTAACGCGTCGACTGTGACGCCAAAACAACTATCCAACCGTAAGCTGGGCTGTATTATGTAAGTAAATAACACAACATACATAAACTTACGGCTTTATTCCCAGAAGGACTACCCTCTGGGAGGGCAGAGGTGCTACCAGGAAGCCCGCGTTTCGCTTTGTAAATAACACAACTGCCCCTAAAAAATCGCGACATAATATTTCAATGTGTTTACATTTTTAAATTACCCATACGTTAGTTCCGTTTTGAGAAGTAACAAAGCGCCTAGTGGGTGTTATTATCTATCACGAAATGGCAAAAATAAAGGTATTATGAACAATTGCCTTTCACATTGGCCTCTCCTCTCTATGTGTCATTCAGGTTGTGAAAGTACATTTGAAATGTAGGCAAAGATTCCGTATGGCTTCAACACGCGCGCAAAAGGTCAATATTATTAATTAGTAATTGATGTCGTTCAGTTTATTAATGCTCAATATTTTCCATGCAAGCGGGAGCTTGTTAATTAATGTGTTACTTCAATTGCCAGCGACTGAACAGTACTTGCGAAGGATGATGTTCTGGAATATGAAAGCCAAGGTCTGAATAGAAAAAATGAAGTAAATGAAACTGTTTTCAATACACGTACAAAAGGGAAGCCGTCAGGAATCGTGTCGCGCGTGTCGCGTGGAACACTTATTACTAAGATTTCATTTAATATACACCTTTGGGATGTAAACATTAGTTTACAAGCAATCTACTAATTAATTTGCATAGTGAAATAGTACTCATTATATATTGTGCTAATTCGTCTTGATAATATATTTCCTTGCTTGGATTTCGGGTAAGTATGTTCAATTACTTAATTTTTATCAGGTTGTTTATTTTGTGATGCAGCTGCACAAAAATGTAGTTCTCTTTATGAACCTTGGGTGTATTACTGTTTTTAATTAATTAATTATGACTGACGTATCTTTGTATCTACACGAAGAGCATTGTAACGGAAACATATTATAATTCTATTTAATTTCACTCATATTCTGTACATATGGCAACCAACAGAAAACAATAGAACACGCGGATTATTTTCAAACAATGCAAATTTTCTGCGTGTAGTTAACGTGTAGCGCATGGAAAAGAGAATTTCATTTTAGACGATATTTACTTTTATAACAAGAAAATCTTGTTTACTCCCTCCTGCTGCGAAATAAAGGGAAATAACTTTTTGTGAAAGCCGTGTGTTGAGCGCGATACGTAAGCTATTCTCGCCGATAATAAACTTTCCAATATATTTCCTAATAGTAAAGAAAACTTTTACTGTTAGAAAATGTTTAAGACACGGCAAAATTTTAGTGAATTAATTGGTTCTGTTGATAGTACTTTTTATGGAGTAGTTTAATAATAATTGCTCCGTTAGGCAATCTAACGACATATAATTTAACAAATAATGATTATTATGATTGATGCTTCTAACCAGACTTATATCCTTATAATCCATAGGCTGATTTTATATTAAAAGATCAAATTCTCGTCTACAGCGCTCGCAGAGGAAAGCATCTTATTCCGTGTAAATCGGTGTCTATTGCTGTACTCATTAGGTGCCTGTGTACACGTCACAGTGTACTCTTAAAAGCATTCACCTCACCTTCAAGGATTTTGTCGCGCGACTCCGGGCTCCTCATTAAACATTCTTATTTGTTTATTAAATAAGACATTTCCATAATTGTGTTGAGGCCTCGACTACACGCCGAACGAGGCTTAAGTAAATATATAAGTAATAAGAGCTTCAGGTACACCAATCTAATTTGCTTCATATTTTTACGAAGAATTGTCGCTAGTCGGGTCGTGGAAGGTTCTGTAATTATTTTCACGTTTTCTAGTGGACAGTTTAATGTCCCTTATAAACCCGGGCTTAATATATCCATCTATGGTAATACGGTACGTAAAACAGAATAAGACGAGTTGAAAGGTATTGGAAGCGGAGTATAATTTGAAATGTTGTCGGAGTTTCAGACGCGTTCATTACTCACGGCTCCCGCGGGTGCGCGCTAACACTCGCTCAATTAATTAAAAAGCATACTGTATTTATGTCCCCCGTGTATTCATAACGATATCGATTTAATTATGAGTAGTAAGCGTACTTTACCTGGAAATATATTACTGCGAAAATGTGTTGTGTTTACTTTATAAAGAAAGTGAGGGATAGGTTATTATACAGGAAATGACCAAAGCTATTATGCCGGAATATGAATGGTTCTTATAAGATAGATTTGGTAAAGTAGTTTGTTTAAACATTTTAATCTTGTGTAAGATTATTGGAATAAATACCATTCTGAATTTTGCATTCTTCTATACCAACAAAGATGTAAAAGAGGGAGTAAATTATAATAATACGTTTGATTCAATCTTTAACACCGTCATAAAATTGATGATAAATGACGTCGTTAAATTTTATCCTCTTTGTTTCAGAATGCCTTTGTACAAACCCTGAGTCAGTAGCAGAGCTTTCCACGTTCCAACCTCGGAACCATCCCATTATAAATCACATAAAAATTAATCGGAATTCCAGACGGGCTGTAATCGCGGGGGATTGTGCGATAAATTAAACAAAGCATCTCTTTTGATTTGATTTATTTTCGTAATATTCAACTGTTGACAGATAACAAATGATCTTACAATATCCAATTTGTACATAATGACTTAAGAAAATATGGCAACACTCATAGTTTAACAATAAATACGTGGTGGTATTGATGTTACGGATGTGTGGGGGGCGGGGGGTCCGGGGGGCACGCGCCCGGCGTTCTAGCACACTGACGCACACTGAACAACTCGCCGCGGAACTATCGTGTTGTATTGAAAAAACTACTACATTTAGAACCGACATCTCGATTACTGTTCAACTATTACAATGCGATATTACAATTTAAATTGACAATGTTGCCAATAGTAATAGTTTAATTATAGTCGATTATGTGGTATTACAATTTGAAGCAAGTGGCCAAAATCGACTAAAATCAATATTTTTCAATAAAAATCTTTATTATTGCATGTAATTATTCTGCATTTAAACTTGGGTCGCGTATTTTGGCCACTCGTTTTACACTAAAAAAGTACATAAATGATACGAACTAATCAACAAGTCACTTGGATCGCAGTTGATGACGCTAGCTTACAACACGTACACTACGCCTCGATAAAACAAGCTTTGTCTTTTAAGTAGCTGTTGATTCTTAACACAGTTGAAATTACATTTGTCAAGCGATGAAAAACTTAAATAAACTGTACAATAGGCATGCCCTGCACCCGAAGACAAGGATCATGACGTCATGACAAAACATTCGACAATCACGTGAATGACGCGGAGAATGTTGCGAGCATGATGCGAACTAAAGACTGCAGTTTCAACTCACGTTGCACATAATCAGTGTATGCACACAAGCCACGGTTAACATTAAACATTTATAATATCCATTTGCAGCGCCGTAACCGCAGCTTCAAATGGATAAAGCGATAACGTTCAGTATACTTTTACACTTACAACAAACCCGAGAGAGATCTCCGAACGTCTCAATAGAACTTTTGAGCCTAAAGAAGACACGTAATGTTAAAATTGAATGACGAACTCCTAAATACGTTCAACAAACAAGTTCAAGTCTTGGTACAGTAATAGATCAAATGTCCCGCCGCGGCAGGGACGTCCTTACATCCTAGCAACATCTCGTAGACATATGAAGTAACAACAGGTTAGACCGAGTCACTGCGCGAGCCCGCGCGCTACTCCTCCGCGCTGTGCACTGCGCGTTACACACTGCGCACTGCGCGCTACACACTGCGCACCGCGCGCTACACACTGCGCACCGCACGCTACACACTGCGCACTGCGCGCTACACACTGCGCACCGCACGCTACTGTCTACTGCGCCGCGCAGTGTACAGCAACCTTACTGCAGTGCACTGCACACGCGGCGTCGGCACCGTTGAAAAACTTGACAGCCAGCGGTAGCCGCACAATCGTAACAAAAATTTTAAAATCTATAAACACCACATTAAACATTTGATATGAAGAATAACTATTCTACAATAGTATTGTGCGCTAACATGCAAATATTAGGAAGACGATAATTTTACCATTACACAAAAACTTTGCAACGCCCAAGTTTTCCAACGCGCGCCGCTCGCACCCGCCAGTACGTACAATATCACACGCGCCGGAATCGACGAATGCAATGCATCAAATGACGCTCCCAAATACATTAACTCCGAATGTAAGAATATTTACACGATGCGTGATGCGGTGCCGCGCTCTAGTACTTCCAGTTTCCACAAATAAATGATATTCGCCGGCCCGACATTTCTATTACTCGCGCCCCATTACGTGTGATGCGTACTTATTGCTCTGCTCAGATAACCGCAAATACCTCATCCCTTATTCATTTTTCCATTCGATATTGACATGCGAATGATAGCGAACGCTTCGCTCCGACGCGGCGCCAGATTGCGAGTAATTACATCATACCGTCGACGACTGCGGCGTTCTCTAATACTGCCATGATGATGCGCCGACACTCTTTTAAACGCCGATGAACGCATCCCAACGTTTCCACATGAGAAATTGTAAGACTAGGTATGTTTAACATTTATAAATTTCAGAAAAAACCTATCTATCATACTATACTCCACTACGCATAATGAATCTATATTGTTAATTCACATCTCTAAATTCTGACCCAGTCGTGCCGTTAACGTGATTTATATATAAACGATTCAAAGATAGTTACATACACTAAGTGTTCCTCAACATCTCGATCGATGATTTTACAGGTATTGTGTCTCCAAATACAGCGTCATTGTAATGAATCAAAAATCCCAATACAAAGGAACACTTTGTCTGCCCACGTCGACAACTCCGGCCTCGTGGCGACACAAATTAGCTTTATCCGCCTATGGCGACCGTGATTCGATGAAAATGCATAAAACTCCCAGTCCGCTCACTAACACATACATTACAAATGAAAACAAACAGCGGAGCCGTCGCCCCGTCAATACTTAATGAATACGACATGATGGTTAACTTTTAGCTTTGGTTAACCGACTACATGCACTCAACACGTGTCAATAGACAACTCCGAAACCGTCAGCTCGACCGAGGCGGCCGCGTGCGAGCCTGCTGCGGGGTCTGATACAATATTATCCTTAACGTTACGGCATGCATGAAACATTAAAATTACTCATATTCTGCTAATTTCCAAGCAAATTTGATTAGATAAAACACTGATAATAGGGGAAATACGTAATCGTTGAAAGTATCACGAAACTATCGCCTAATGTAAGTATGTGTGAAGGCAGGTCGCAGGCGGCGGCGGGCGGGCTTACGCGCCCTCGTTCTGCTGCTTGAAGAGTAGCGTCTCCTCGAATATGTACTTTTTCAGGGTCTCCTTGGGCAGGTCGTCCAGCTCCATGGCGAAACGGAACGGCTCCTCTGCCACCGGCTGCAGACAATATACACTTTTCAATATTTTACAGAGGTATACCCATAGAAACATACACATACATACACTAGCACGCATACAAGCACATTAGCATGCACGCACGCACGCACGCTCGCTCGCACGCACGCACGCACGCACACACGCAGTGAGAGTGGGTATAAACCTCCACTTTGTTTCGTTTTTCCAAAACACTTCCACTATTTGCTTCCATCACTGTCCTCAAGCATGAGTGGTTTAGGGTATTTCTTACTGAAACATTGTTTAAACTGACATATATTGGGCTGGCGTAAATTCGACTCTTCACTCATACTCAGTTTTTAAGCCGGGGAATAATTATGCTGATGCTAGGTTTCCCAAGAAACAGCCTATTAAAATGTATACAATTTCCTTCTGACGGCCCAGGCTACATAATAAATATGGTAATTATGTTAATAACTGCTTTCACTCATGAATATATGGATAATGTAAATTAAATGCTGTAAAAATATAAATTGCGTACTACTACTTACGCACGAGTACCAACTGTAAAGCACTTCGAACTTACTATGAAACTTTCAATCGATGAATAAGTGTAGACTAACGTCACAATAAAATGTCGAATTTGAACTCCATGTTCCTTAAAATAACACAAAATCAAAGAAAACCTTTTTAATTTAAATATTATTTTGGAAATTAGAAAAACAGTTGTTTACACAATATACATGAAGAAATATTAGGGTTTAAATTTACATCACAGCAGGTTCTTAAAATTGCTCTCTTTTGGCGCTTTTCTATGAATAATTTTGGGGTTATGGTAATTTTCTAAACAATAGTCAATATTTAAAATTCGGAACTCGTAAAGCTAAATGCATTAATAATTCACCATTAATTTACCTTTAAAAATTCATATCATATAACATTTTTACAGGAGTTTAATCAAGTTCCATATAATATAATAGGCGACGTCTATTCTATGCGACACAATTTGGTTGGCAATTTATTCAAATTGGAATAAAATTGTCTCGTTTGCACAGCAATTGTACACAACCTGTAGTAATCAGAGAGCACACATTTTGTTTTACACCTGATTGGAATCAAATCGTATATCAATATTTAACGAAATAGCTATTGGATATATTATGATTTCGAGGTACATATGCTACGAGTATTGAGATATAATTCCACAGTGGATACGGCACCGCGAACTAAATTTATGCAAAAATATAGCGGTACCGTACCATAATTTCTGTTTCTATCACTCCTACTCATTCAAATTATCCTCACTCTCGTTCTACTGTTTTCCCGCGTGTCTAATACGCGCGCACATATTTTGTTCGCGATGTCCGCTCTAGTATATTTTAATAGGAGTGAGTGTACTGTTTAGTGAGCAGTGAATGTGTGTAGTGAGTGGGTGAGAAAGTGAGTGTAATAAGTGTAGTGAGTAAAGTGTGTAGTGATTGTGTGTCCTTACCTCATCATTAGGGTCGTAGTACTGCTCGAGATAGGGGTGCGCGAGGGCCTCCTCGACGGTGATGCGCTTGTGGGGGTTGAAGGTGAGCATGCGGTGCAGCAGGTCGAGCGCGCGCGCGTCAGCGCCGGGGAATAACTCCACCCAGGGCACGCGCGGCTTGAACGGCAGCGACTCTAGGTACCCGCGGGCCTATACATACAAATGTATCGCATACTGTACAAATTATAGACAATAATCATTTACAGGTCCATTCAGCCGGGCCAGCGTGGTGAACTACAGTTTAATCCATCTTAATCAACCTTTGGGTTGTAAAGAAGTTAAGCGGTGGACGAATACACGCTGATACAGTAAAGTACTTCAGACCACAATATGGCTTACTCCACTATGGTACCTACTACTGCTATCCAAAAAAGCGTCATGAAAGAGCAGTCGATTCAATTTGTTTTGGCACTCTCTCCTCAGCCACAAGAAACCCATCGCTGTACATATTATGTAAGTGTCCTCTTTGCTCATTAATTTCGATCATGTTGACTCATTTGTCAAACATGTGCCATAAGAATAGCATACTCCACTACAATACTATTAAAAATGTTCTTGAAGTAAATGAATATTTTTGTACCATTTATTATATTATATGAATTCGTCAATATTTTACTACACAGAAACATTTTACAAATAGCTGTCTATCTAAACGTAAATTTTAAAATAAATAACCAAACCTCCGCTCCAATCAGGCCTCCAACAATTTGAACATGTTATTGTAATGATTTGTTTAAAGTTTATAATACTCTACGGGCAAATCTACCTTGAACCATTAACTTCCATTACCTATTAGTGTAGTAAGTACTGACGAACTTTACAGACTACTAAAACTTCGCAAGTATTGTTAGTAGGTGTTTTCAGTAACAATCTTGTTTTGCAAGTGGTAGAGCCTTGCAGGCAGCTAAAGTTAGTACAAGTGGGGCGGCTCGAATGGGGCGGTAACACGGTCTTATAGAACCGGACATGAGGTAACAACTTTGCTGTTGCTTTTCTTTTGGTATTTGAGATTATTGGAGGCTTAAATGCTGGTAATAGGATATTCATGTTTTCCCGAATAATCACAACTATGCACGAAAATAAAAAGATACAAAGCTATTATAGTTATCTGGTTTCAAGCAGCTTAGCAAAATGATGATTATATAATACCTAATTTGTATTGCACTGCAATGACAGCCTCCGTGGCGCAGTTGGTTAGACGCTGGCTGTGAAACGAGAGGCCGCGGGTTCGATCCCCGCACCGAGACAAATGTTTGTGTGAACCACAAGTATTTGTTTCGGGTCTGGGTGTTTGTGAGACCGAAAAGTCTCTCGTAGTTCCTGACACCCACAACACAAGACTCGATCTTAGTGTGGGGTCAGGACTATGTATGTGACTGTTGGGTGTATTTATTTATTTTATTTATTTAATCACTATAAAAGCAGCGTAGTCACTTTTGTTACTTTTTTATTTACTAGTATTAACAAAAAGCGTATAAATAGAAAATGAAAGTTGATCAGTTGTCTTTTACACAGAAAAACAAAAGAAAATGTATTTTCAATGAACTGGAATAACCTTTAGGGTTTACAATTACTTAATGACTTCTCGTGACCTTAATAGCGTCACCGGAAAGGACACAATTAACCATTGTCTCACGGCGGCCTTCAGATAGACTTAGCTAAATATTTGAACATGACTTGTCAAAATAATGTTTTTAGAGGACAAGATATTAAGGCAGGGCTTTAGTTAATTGCGTTGTGCAAAAATATATAAAAAACAAGATCAATTTAAATAAATACACCCAACAGTCACATACATAGTCCTGACCCCACACTAAGATCGAGTCTTGTGTCGTGGGTATCAGAAGCTACGAGAGACTTTTCGGTCTCACAAACACCCAGACCCGAAACAAATACCTGTGGATCACACAAATATTTGTTTCGGTGCGGGGATCGAACCCGCGGCCTCTCGTTTCACAGGCGGCATCAAACCAACTGCGCCACGGAGGCTGTCAAATTATTATCATTATATTATATTATCATTATCATTTATAGTATAAATAAATATTGTACCACTTAGATTTAAGCCTAAAATTACCAAGCTGACCTAGTACGGGTAGATAGAGATTGCTTTAAAAAACTCTTGAAAATCTAGCCGGTATATAAGTACATACATTAATACATAAACTTACGCCTTTATCCCAGAAGGGGTAGGCAGAGGCGCCACCAGGACACCCACATTTCGCTTTGTATGTTCCGTCCCATGATGTGATAGGGGGCGAGCCATAAAAGTAAATTATGAATAATGTTACTTAGAAAAACCATAAGGGTGGGCATTGGGCTCAAACCTCCAACCGACTTTGCAGTCTAGTCCGCTAACTGAGCTAACACTTAAGACGGGAAACAGGTATACATAGTCAACTTTTCTTTCTTATTTCCAACTCCTCGTATTTATTTAACTTTGTGCGATTTCGTTCCGGATTAAAAACAGGTTAGACATTCCCGGAGACTCATTGAGCTTCAATGCTCAGTGTTAATAAAATGCGTGCCAAAGTTCATCCTGGCTTACAGGAGTTGCAGTGGCGGGTGTGTCGGCGGGACAGTCTCTAAACAAGTCAACTTTTCCGATGTGTTAATTATATTAAAAACTATTGGTCTTTATAATGGAATACATTAGCAACTGTGATAATATGCTGTTGAATCTTATTGTGATTATATTTACAAGAACTCTAAGATATATTTATTCACACAACATTGGAAGATCACCGCAGTTATTACGCGATAGAACACACAAATGCCATTGTTCCCATTAATAAAGAGCTAATCGACAATTTGCGCTTATTACTGTAACAACTGGTAAGCAACCGGACTTCTGAGCGAGTTTCCTTTATCCCTAAGAAATAATCTAAGTTCGGAATTAAAAAAGTAGCATTCATAAGTGTCCCACGCTTTAATAATAACACGATGTAAGTTTCGCGACGGTGTGATCAGAGTTCAGTTATTGCCACCTAAAGTATTTCGGACTTATTTCCGTCCTAAAATATTATTATAGAAGGCGAGCCTGTCGATGTCGTGCCCAAAATCCTGCTCTAAATCGTGAGGAATTTATATGCCAATTATGACAAGTTATTGTTTAACAACATACAGATATTGTTTGACTTGGGAATCAAACCCATGTCTGCGTCAATGCTGCCAACTATACAGATTTAATTTTAAATGAGTAAATACTAAAATAAATAAATAATGTATATAAATAATAACGGTACCAAAGTTTTCAGTTGAATTCTGTTTGCCGAAACAATTGAAAGCCATTCAAATTAAACAGCGGAATAATTAAACAACAGTCGGGAGCACGAACCGTTACAAAGTTTTCCATTAAGTGGAGCGAGGAGACTGCCATTAAGACAACTCTCTCGACCTCCCATTAACTGCTTAATCTATGGTCAAACTTCGTATTTTATTCATGAAACAATCTAACCATAAACAAGGCTAATAGGACACTTGTCTATGTTCAATTTCGTATATTATTTGGTTTATAAGAGCAGATATCATAAAAAATATTTATATCTAAACAGATTTATTTGCAAAATGAGGCAGTTATTGGTGGTTCAAAAGCAATATTGGGGCGTACCGAACATCTTACTATCTCTTTCACTCACCCGTAAATATCTCTTTGCTGCAATGCACAACAAGTATAGCGAGTAGTGACGTCAACATATTTGGTGCGCCACTCTATTCTGTTACCACCTTTTCAGATTTTAAATGTTTTTAAGGTGCTTAAGTCAGATTGTATTTACAAAAAGGCAACGTAATTCTTCATAGAAAGTAAAACAGAAATAAGTAAAATGCCCTTTTGTAAGGAATTACACAACACCTATCTTACTTCGTCATAATATTTGGTTCGCAAAATACGAGTTCATCAAATATGCCTAAATTCACGTAAAGGAAATACAAGTTTCCAATCCAAACACAACAAATTAAAACTTGTACCAAGTGGCAATCTCACTCATGATTGAAGTGGTCCTAAATATACAGATCCGATGATGGTAAACTTTTCACACGGACCAAATTGCTGTCCCAAAGCAGATTAACTCCGATAAGTCCACGCGCGTCCATGATGGATTGCCGAGAAATTCAATTTTAATTTGCGAACTTCTCACTGTCGCTTCGCCTCGTGATAGGTAATTTCAAGTAGTGAGTAATAAAAGTTTTAAACTAATATTATTAGGATTAAAGTATGTTTTGAAAATATATTAACGTGTAAGTTAATTAATTAGGGTGTGTGGTGGCCTGAGGACGATGCGTAGTGGAATATCAGTGATATTTGATAGTCAATAACAACGCAGTTAAACAACGAAGGTAAATACTATCAGAAAACTTGTATGCTATAGAGATCTTGTCGAGAATTTTTATGATATGTAAAGTCCGCCAACCGGCACTGGACGGTGGACCACCATGGTGGAAAACGATCTAAGCTCTTTACTGACTGGCAAGCTTGGCTATATTATTGTACAAAAGTTCACTCGGCTTTCCCCTGTAATCATTAGCTTACTAAATTACTGTGTTATTCATGTATTTGTGACAAAGTCCTACTGAGCATTGACGTCATTCAATAGAAATGTCGTTAAATTTCATTGCCCAAGTTCCGCGCGGCCCAAATCTAAATATTACGACCAAAGTTATCATGTAATATAGCCCCCTGACGTAAGGCTGACTTTGAATAATTTCTGAAAAAGGGTTGAAAAATAAACATTGTATTTTTTCCGTATCTCTTAAATTGCTATAGATACATGCAATACAATACCCTCTTTGGAAAAATATATTTGAACCAAATGTCTTCCGATAGTGCACAATAGTTTGGAGACATGTGCCAAGATGCTATTCGATTTTAGATAAAAGGATCTATTTATGAGAGGTTGCCAAAACCGATTTATTCTGTTTCGTTTAGCTATCGGCAGATTTTTCTTATTAAAAACTTTTCAGTGAAATTTTAATTATATAAAACTTGTATCAATTCGGAAGCCAAAGGAATACATGAAATACGCGGTATTGGTCTAAAAAATCTTACTCTTAAGGATGCGGACGTAAGCACACCTTCGTATAAAGATGACGTTAAATTCCGCTCAACAAAAGAAACCCAACCCAAGCTGTTTTTGAAAGCGGATGCACTTTGCACTTGGCAGGCTTCTAGCCCGTGTCAAAGCTTATACGCCGGATCTCAAAACCATTTTTTTTTTTATTTTATTTAACGAGTACATTCAAGCCTTAGTAAACTCTAACCAGTAAGGATGCCTGTCAGTATTAAATTCATCTTTTTGTTATACTGGTATGGCAAGTTAGCTACAATGTATCTAATGTTAAACGCAGTGCAGATAGAACTTTTACAAATATGGGAAGACTATTATTGCTCGCAGTTTCGCCCGCATGAAAAAGATTTTCCGGGATTAAACGCCCCTCTATGATTTTTTCCGGGATAAAAAGTACCCTACAGCCTTCGTCGATAAATGGACTATCCAACACTATAACAATTGTTCAATTCGGACCAATAATTCTTGAGATTAACGCGGTCAAACAAACAATATATTTAGCCTTATACATTTATTAGTACTGATATAGATGTACAACCTATGAGTCTGATGTAATCAACGTACCTTTTCATTGATGATGCAGTCGAGATCCTCCTGGCTGGGCGAGCCGAGCACGCCGAGGATGTGGTTGAGCTGGTCCAGGTAATGCTTGCCCGGGAAGATGGGTCGGTTGGACAGCATCTCCGCCAGGATGCAGCCCACCGACCAGATGTCTATCGACTTGGTGTAGCCCTGAGTGGATGGATCGGTAAAAGTATGGCCATTAGTTTGGTACATAAATGTCGTCAAATTAATAAAAATTTTGAACACTTGAGATGTAAGGCATTTCAACCAGGAACTATTAAGTTCAATACATAAATGTAGACAAACCAGTATAAATGCCGAACAATTAAAGGTATATCTTTTCAGTCAGCATCTGTTAAATTATTTTAATTTCATCTCTTAAATAAATTTTTAACCATCACAAAAATACTCTAATGACATCCTGATAAAGACCATCACTCTGAGAAACTACGTCCCGCTCCTGCCAATCTGCTTGAATTGCGTGGGAAGTATGGACAAAACCCCCATGATGTTAACAATCTTAAAGCAGGTATGTTCTGAAGTAGATTTCCCATGACTGACATGAATAATTAGATATACATAGAGATATATTTTAAGAAGTTTAACATCAAGAAAATTTGTATCAAATAAATGCCGCTATTATTCAAACATCCATCAATAATTCCAAGTACGCACGTGAATCGCGAATTCTGTAATGTACGTCACAAATAACTTGAGGCATTTTGTCACGCACGAACAATTCGCTCTCAAATATTCATGATGAGCACTCAAGACGGTAGATGGACAAAACGATAAAGAATAATAGCAAAATTCATCTCGGGACAATGGGGACGGGGCCTAATGTAGGCGGTGGATGCATTGTTTCGTCGGCTCAAAGCTTGATCTCTGGATACAGCGCATAGTGGAGATTCCTCGGCGTATTGTGGGTTTGATATCAGAATGGCGGAGATAACGACGTGGCGGGCCTTCTGGTGGCATGATCCCCGCACGTATAACACTATGTTTATTACGCTCTTTGTTCCGCGTAAATACGCCGCTACGCCGCGCCGCGCCGCCCAGATTCTTTTCTTATAGTAGTTTTATTCTCGTATCGATGTTTTGCGAATATTATTTACGCTAGCCGTGGAATTGTAAGCCGTGTTTACAAGGATTCTCACATGACTTGAGTGCAGACTGTCACACTTTTTGTCGGTTTGATCTATATTTGCCATTCGCCATCGTTATTTTAAGTGCTTTATATAGGTTTTAAGTACAAATACACGAAATTCAATACATACATAGTTGGATATCAATTGAAACATAAACAGAATTTTAGATTCTCGGAATAGTACATCGTTTTCTAAAAATGACGACACACGGTTTTCCCGAAGCTCATTTCTAGCGTCAAAGCGATCAAGGAAATCTACGTCGTATATTTTGTTTTAAAACGTGGTCGCCTCATGTGGAATCTAGTAACACACTATTTACAAATATACCAATGACTCAAAAAAACATTGTTTGTTTGAAGTTTATGTATAATCAGAGACGGAGCAAAAGCTTCATATGACGTAGATAAATAGCGAACAGCTGTTTCATATACAAAACATTGCAGTGCGCGGTACTCGCAAGAATTTAAATCATTTGCTAAATATTTCACCTTTCAAGCTTGACAATAAAGAATGGAGGAGCTTCAAACGAACCTCATAACGTAAGGAAATAATTAAACGCCCTGCACCCGTGTAAGGGTAGAATATTTATTCCCATCAAATAAATAACCTTGGGACTTAATGTACCTCGCAGTGTAATTCTCAGCAAGGGGATAAAAATGGTTTTAGGGTACTTTTATGCGGCGATGTAAATTTTCACCCCTCGGGACTAATACAGCTTGATGTAGACTTTATGAATATTATAAAATTCACCACAACTATAGTTCTTTTATGACTTTTGTCGTAAAACTTGCTTGGCAAAACCTGAGGCAATGCCGTTGGAATGAGATAACATTTTATGGAATATTACGTCCATTTAATTTAGACAAAATTACAATTGTGGCCGCATTGTATGTGTCAGTAATTTTCAGACTGTTTACTTTTAGATTTGAACAATCTAATTACACAATCTTTAAACGATTATGACTCATTTCAGCTCGGAATTTATTAAGAGATTTACCTTATCTGTCCTGTAGGCTGTCAACCAAGTTATATAGTCGGATACAGTTTGGAACATCGCAAAACGTAAATCATCATTACACGTCGGTAGAACGGAGTTGTGCCTGGCTAGCAATATTCTGAACACACAATGTGTTACAGCCATTTTCAGAGCATGTCTAATCAACATATTTCTGGACCAAACTGAAAACTTTCACACGTAGACGGGTGTAGACTGGGTGAAAGAACCCATTTTTGATCCGTTTACTCTTTTCTTGTTGGTATTATATTCTGTAATATGTATATTTTAAGTTATATCTAAAACACGTATGTGGGAACCGATTATGGCGTAATTATTTAGTCTGGTGCCCAGTAATATATGCCTTGTCACAGATTTCAGATAATTTCTAATCAAAGGAATTTCACTTGTAAAGTTTATGTATGTATCTAACATTCATACATACATAAAATCACCCTTTTTCTCCCAGAAAGGGTAAGCAGACGTGCTACCAGGGCACCCATGTTTCGCCTTGTGTGTTTCTTCCTGACTCCGAGCTAATAATGGATAGAAAAATGCTATATCACTTAGCCTGACTCAGGATTCGAACCCGAGGCCTCAGCTTTGTAATTGTACCGTAGTACAACTGCGCCTGCGAAGCAGTTAATAATAGACAGATCTCCCCAAATATTCCCATTATAACATGCTGCTGGAAATGCTTCTGAATTTAGATCTCTTCAACACATTCTTTGAAAGACCTGATGGAAGTGGTTTAGAGGAAGGGAACTAAGATACAATACATACCTTGGAGTTGAGCATGATCTCGGGGGCGCGGTACCAGCGCGTGGCCACGTACTCCGTGAGGAAGCCCGTGTGGTCGTGGTCCGGGTCCGCCACGCGCGCCAGACCGAAGTCGCAAATCTAGACACAAGTAAATAATTATATTTCAAATTCAGTGACTAGCACGTCGCTTGCTCACCTTCCTTTTCACTGAAAAGTCAAATGAAAAATACTCCGCGTAAATTACCTGAACCATGTTCCAACGTCACCATAATACGCGTGCCTTTTTAAATGTACGGCATTAAAAATGCTGAACGGTTGGCCCCACTTAATTTGTGGTTGCAGTGGCTTAACCGGGTCGAGATTCGTTACACTTAAGCATGATTTAGCCGGGGGAAAAGTACCGGTTTGGGTGGGTCCCTTGTAAAGGGTCGGCGGAATAATTTTACAGTGCCATTTTTAATGTTCGGTTTTAGGATTGGGATCTTAAATTGTTACATTTTGTACCCTACTTCGGTGTATTTGAAACGCTTAAACGGTGGGTATATTAACTAGATCAGGTAATTTATTTATTTATTTAAATCTTTATTGTACACAATTACAAATGAAAATACACAATACAGAAAAAACAAAAAAAAAAAGTACAAATGGCGGTCTTATCGCTCTACAGCAATGTCTTACAGACAACCATGGGATGGATTTAAAAGAAGGAGAGAGAGAGGGTAGTGTAACAAATAAATAATTTAAGCTAATTCTAAGGTAATTCTAATTTAGGTAATTTTAATTAATTATCGAGTGCGATGAGACGAACGAGAGTGAAACGGCGAAGATCGCTTTCCAGATGTAACTTTGTTCCGAAACAAGCAACACTAAACGGGACCTATTAGCAGCAGCAATAGATAAACCGATGGATCCTGCCTAAAAGAACTGTCTATAAAGTTATACTTATTTAAAATATCTTTATATGTCATATCACCATATAACATGTGTTACAAATCACGATTGTAATCCCGGGATTTGGTTCTTGAAAAATGTGTCGGAATCCCGGGATCCCGGTACTTAGAATTCCGGGATCGAAACCCCTAGTTACAAAATACCTCTCTCTAAGTAAGTAGATCGATACAAGAAACTATATATAGAAATATACAACCAAAGATCAAACTACAAAAACAGGCAACAACATCGATAATTCATCGGTAAGCCTGATCCCACATTTAGGATAACGCAATCATCTGTAACAATCTTACGTCTGTCGCAATCAGTAAAGCTCGTCATTACAATAGTTTGGTGGCGTATCTAATTATATTCGGAACAAATTGCCCCCGGAGGAGAACGATATTCGATATAAAACCGCTTACCAGATAAAACGATTCCCGTGTTCACGCACGAGATATTCTACGCGAATAACTCGTACATTTGATCGTGACATATTCACTTACACAAAAATGATATTCGACGGTGTTAGAATACTATCTGTCGTTTATAGTAAAACAAAAATATTTCTGAAATAGCTTGGGAATGGTAGAGTCTTGTCGTAGTTAAAGCTACAGTTCAAATAGGTAGGCTTTGTCAAGGTATATTTTTGTTGACTCGATACTTTTGGGAAACGAGATTGTCGCAGACCTAAGAGCAGGTGGTGTATTGTTTCTACTCTAATAGACCACAGTTAACAATGGTGGAAAAACTGTCACGGTGACCCAGGCAAGTAAAAGGTGTTTTAGGCTCAGCCTCTATAAGTCCGATTTCAATATTTTGTATTCTATCAACCAATATACGTCCCACTACAGGGCAATCGTCTCCTCTACAATCGAGAGTATGATTGAGAGGGGTTAGGCTGTAAAGTCCACCACGCTAGCCTAGTGAGGGTTAGCGGACTTTACATATCATAGCTATTCTTGCAAATCGCTAGGGTATGCAGGTTTCCTCACAATGTTTCCCTTCACTGTTATAGTGCGTGTTGATTTACTATGAATGCACAAATGACTCCGAACAGTCTGAGATGTGCCCTGAGATTTAACCCGCGACCACAGTGATCATGTTGGCAGTCGCGTCTAGTCCGTTACCAACAGTCCACCACGCATACGATTTCGAAATGGTCGAATTATTTGTATCGACCATCTGATACTCAATTTGCATTGCATTGACCTTACCATCAGGCGCAATATAGTCATTTTGTCGTGCCAATATAAAAACTACCGTACTATTTAAAACAGTTTCCACGTTTATTATAGTAGTTTTGTTTACAGTCGAGTGAATGCTGATGTGGCTTTGTGCGTGCCATTATTGCTGCATCGACGGCGGCTACAGATGACGTCATTAAAGCCTGGCGCAGCACATTGCCGCGTCGCTGCGTCGCATTCACCAACAATCAGCTACTAATGAGACTGCATACACGGAATTATCACGTTCTAGCCAACAACTGGGATACTATGTACTGTATACTATACAATTATATCGAAAAAAAACCTTTACCCAAAAAGAAAATACATTACCAATAGACGTGAAGGAAAAACGATCACATCAAAATGTACTTAGGTTTGCGATGTCCCTCCCTCATGCTTTTACTCCCAATTTACGACAAGGACAAAAATCACAACTTTCTCTTTCGATGTATTTTATTTCTACGTTACAGTGAGTTTTTCTAGTATTCCAGTTTAAAAGAACGGAATAATTCCATGATAGCTTACAACGCTTCATATCTAGTGCACATTATAATATCTTTATTCAGTGATGCACAACCGTCCGCACTCGGCAGTATTTTTTCCTTAATTACGAAACGCGGAATGACGTCGGAAAAGGTCTTTTAATTTAAATTTAAGCTTTCGAGTAATGCGCTGTGTGTAAATACGTAGGTAAAAAGTTGAGTGGGGCTGCGTGATGCATTTGTACATTTATATTGCGTAGCTTCGGTCCCGGCGAGGCTGTTATCGCCACTCCGCACTTTAACGAGCTTCTTGCTGCTAAATTCATGCCATCATTAAGTTTAACGCAACCTCGGATGTTTTTAACAGCCATCGTATTTAAATGGTATATTTCGTGGTAAAATTCTAGGAATAGTTTTTGCTGGAGTTTTGGGGTAATTATTTATTCTGGCTTGGAAGAGTGACTGCACTGCGACTGTCATTAAGTACAGTGCTGTCATAGAGTAGCGCAATTATGCCGGCGTGCTCAATGGTTTGTTCGGCCCCGGCGTAAAGGTTCCAGGGTTGTAACTAGTTTCACTGCTTACGTACCTTTAAATCACATGTTGTGTTGAGAAGCAGATTAGAAGGCTTTAGATCTCTGTGCAGAACGTTCGCTGAGTGAATGTACTTCAGTCCTCGCAGAATTTGGTACAAAAAGTAGCAAATGTGATCGTTACTTAATTTCTGAAAAAGAAAATTCTTGTTACAAACTAGTTAAAATATCTTACACGATATTACACAAAAAATTGTACACATTTTTTTACACGTTGAGTGAATTATTAGGTAAATAAACATTAAACATTCAAACGGTATTTAAACGAGCCACATTACAAATTGCGCGAATGCCGCTGAGTGCTTTAAGCGGATATATTAGCCAATTAAATAACAATGGAATTTATTTAAATACCTGTGTTTTCAGCAATTTGTAAAGGTCAGTTTCCATTAGGCACTGAACGATGTAAACGTCCTTCATCTGATCAATCGTTTCAGCTCTTAAAATATCTCGAATGTCAATTATCTGAAATGAAACAAATCACTCGCATCATTGTATTCGCGTTCCACTCTCAAGGCCTCACAGAATAAAGAAAAATTATTACGTTTTCATGCCTAAACCGAGTTAGGATTTTGATTTCTCTTAAAGTCCTCTGGCAATAAGTCTGATGCTCGAACGGCGATATTTTCTTAATGGCGACTTTCGTTTTCTTGACGTTGTCGAAGGCGGACCTGCGAAAATATCATGTCATAAATCATTCCTTACGACACGCTTTGTGCGTATCAATACACATACCTACTTATATTTGAAAGAACACAATACAGAGAAGCGATAAATAACGACGTATCAAATCCTTTTAGGTTACGTGCGTGGTCTACTTTCGATTTATGTGTATAATGGGTCCGCCCACCGCTACCCTATGGAAAAATCGTGTAGGTTTGAAAGCTTCAAGCAAAGGCTTTGAGTTCAATACAATGGCGTAGTTTAGACTTTACCGCGTATTTTAATATCTCTTTGTGGCGACGCACGGCGCACCGAGGCCGGCCCCCGGCTCGCACATATTTTAATGAAAATGTCTTCTTTGCTTTCCCCGCTTGTCACTGGTTTTAAATTCAACTTTACAGAACATGTTTTTATGCTTGAATTATATTTATATTTTTAACTTGCACTTTATTTATCATATACGAATAATTCGTATTCTAAAAATAAAGTATATTTTCAATTTTGGTGCCTATCTGTCTCGACAAAGGATTATTTGAACGCGCCAGACTTTCATATTTGTTCGCATCGCAGAGGGTATTACTCTAACTCGCAGACACGCCTTTTCCTCTAACTATAGTTTATGGCCAAGAGAAGTTATGTCGGCGAGGCGCAACATAAAAAACTACTTAACAACAATACTAAGAGCTTTAGCCTCTACATAAATTGAATGCCAAGGACACAAGACCCCTGAAAAAGCATCTACTTAGCAGAAATCTACTTCCAGTATTGTTGTGTTGTATCGTACCAGCCAATATACGTACCACTGTAGGCCGCGAGCCGACTCTACAATCGACGGTACGATTAAGAAGGGTTAGGCTATATAGAAAACAAAGCTGGCCTAGTGCGGGTTGGCGGACTTTACATACCATAGAAATTCTTACAAATCGCTTTGTAAGAAGCAGGTTTCCTCACGATGTTTTCTTGTGCCGTTCTAGTGCGTGGTGATAGACTATCAATACGTGATCATGTAGGCAGCCGCGTCTGGTCCGTTATCAACAAGCTGCCTCGTACTTGCATTATTGCACTACCAGGATTAATCATAACGCGGGTAAAGAAGATATATTTTGATATATCATAACATTTCAGTAACGAAATATCACTTCTATTTAATCTATTACACGGATACATACAGAAAAGCAATAAATGTATATAGCAATATTTGTTTTCCAATAACGGTCAAGCAAAATTGTTACGATTATTGATATCAAATAACTCCTGTTAAAGATAAGATTTCCGGCAACACTTCACGTACGCCAAATCAGGGACCGAAAGATTATTATATTTGAGTTTACCAAAGTCATAAAATACCTAGTTTACATTTAATACAGCCGCTATTGATGTTCAGCCGCTTTTTTACGCGAATACTGACTGAACTTCAATGGAAGAACGTTCACGGATGCCGAAAATATTAGAAATGCGTTTGGGAATTTCTACGGTAAATATTTTTCAAACATCGCATTTATCTGAGGAAGTACGTCGTATTTAGCATCGCGTCGTTTTTATATTACGAGTGTGTAGATTGGGCCCCGACATAATCCGACTAAAGCCAGAAATGAGTCAAATACTCGTCGATTGTACAAATATTTAACGTGGATCTTGAATCCATCTCGAGCCTTTGACGTCACATACTCCTCCTGTCCTCTAAGCCTTGTAGTTTTTCTAAGCCGCGTGTTGCGGTTCAAATGTATGCACATATAAAACGCTGCAATATACATTTATAACGGTTTCTCACCATCTGCTGTTTGTATGTTGTGATCCAGCGGCCATCTTAAAAATACATTTAGATTTTATTATTGAACTAAAATGTTCTAGGGCACCACTTAGTATGATATTATTTATGGTAAATTCCGAGTTAAATGAATAGATTAAAGGAAAACCGACGATAAATCGTTGCCGCCAACCTTCTGAATATAACATAAGTACGATTAATCCTACTTTGACGGATAGTGCTCAAACGAGAACTCGCACGAGAACCACGTGGGAAATAGCAATTTTTGGGCGGCCGTAATCCTATTAACACACCACCGCAAAAATATCGGCGTGCCGACATCGAAAAAAAATTTCATGGGATTTTCGGGCAATTTACTTGAGGAACCCTCTGCATCATTTCAATTGTAATAGGAGGCAATTCAATCAAACGAGCACACATTACGACGGAACATTATACTGATCTGATACTTGAAAACAAAATGGAGCCTCTCGAGCTAGGAAGACATTGGCTGTAGACTGTTGTCTATCAAGGTCTTGTTATTATATTGCGACAAAACAATGAAATAACAGATAACCAACACACTAGAAAACATAAAGATATTACTTAGCAAAACTATAGTAATAAAGCAAAAACTTTGCAGAAACATAGTTCGCTTACCGTCGAGCTATCTTCGAAAAAGAAAATGAAAACACAAAGCGAGTGTTTTAATTTTCATTTTTAAGAAAAGTTTGCCCGCGACTAGAATTAATACCGAGACAGTAAGCTCAACAGGAGCATAGAATAAGATATTAAGGTCCCCGTGGACGCAGCGGAGGCACGGCAAAAACATCTTACATAACTTATTTACAGACTAAAGTTGTTAACAAATTATCTTAAACATAAAAGTAGGTAACTTTAGGGAAGACCTATGTTTGGGATTGGATTTTCTGTGGTCTGAGAATGATAAAAGAAAATAGAGTCGGTGGTAGCTCAAACGCTTGAACTCAATTTCATGATCCTACTACGATAGAGTGATATGAGTTCTAACTCTGATTATGTAGCTCACAGTTACGACTTACAAAATTGTGTTCAACTTTAAAGATATTATACTTAATTTTGGAAATATAACAGTACATAAATAATTATCCTAACCAAATCTATTACTAAATATAAAATAAACATGGACTTTTTTGTGTACCCAAAATACATTGTTTATTACTTAAGCTGGACAAGAATAAGTGAAAAAATCGTCCAGCTGTTTGCGACATCAATGAAAAATAACAAGCAGACGTTAAGGCCTTGTTAATGTAAGCTGAGTTATGATTGGTGGCGTCAGTCCTTGAGATGTCCGCGTAATTAATGGCATAACTCGGGACACTACGTGCTTCGAACAACACGTGACCGCTATCCCGTACCTAAGCATTAGACGCCGACAACACGTGAGACACCTAGTTCAACTAAAAAACACTCTACTACTGTTAGAAAATACGTAGAAATAAGGAAAGTTGCAACTGCGAGTTAAATATACTCGTGTATTTTATGAGAGGACCGTGAGGCAACATGTCCAGCGCGGCGCGGCAGGTGCTAACACACTAATGAAAATTAAAATCACAAACATCGATGTAATGAACAGTGTTGCACAAATAAAACAGTTAATAGGTGCAATATTACAGCATACATTAGCAGTATCATCCTGAGTGGTCGTAAATGGATATCATACAAATGTGATTAGATTGTGTTATTGCGATATTGTCAATTTGCATCGTGTTGTTTAACACCATTAGACGCTGCATTAGCGGCCGTTTCATAACTCCACACTCGGCGCGAGACATTTTTATTCGGCACTCAGCACTCCGCACGGCGCGTAATAAAACAAGAACAGAACACGTGTTGCCGACTACGTATGTGCTGATACATCCCAAGGAACCCCGGCATAAATTTTGTTTTACGACTTTAGTCCAATTTGTTATATGGACCGTACCTCCATTCATCATACATTCACATAATCCGCTAAGACTTCGCATTGATAATAATATCAGTTTCCTTTAATATTCATATTCGATTATACATAATACATAATACTTCTGACCATGCTCGAATAACACAAATGCATTTTTCCGTTGACCTTCTACAAGTCGTATACCTATTTAAGGCAAAAATTCAAACGGAAAAATATTTGCACAAGCTTTCACCTTCGATAAATTGTGACGTGTCATTCTATTTGCGATTATGACAACACGTAACTGTATTGTTGCGAGAAACCAAATCAGGCGGTTTGTGAATCATTCAATGATAATATCAACACGTCATGCAGTTTCGTTTGGTGAGCATTAGAAAAAAGTACCGCGATGTATGAGATAATTTAAAGGTATATTTTGTGGAGTGGAGGACGAATTAGTACAACTCGCGACATCCGTCGGCAGGTCGGCATGTGGTCCAGTAACCGCGGCGCGTCATAACTCACGCCGCGCTCGGCACTCGACACCCGGCGCGCCGCCCGCGCCCGCGCCGTGACTCGGGAGCCGACCGACCTACCATGCTTCAACCGCGGCACTAATTCGAAATACATGCTTTGCGAATTATCTATTACATCTGAATTTGTTGCAAACAGTACAACTAGGTTCAAGCTCGTTGATTACATGATATCAATAAATTCTAGTTTAGAAAAACCTCCTAAACCTGAATATTTTGTCAAAAAAGGGACTGTATATTACAATAACAATATTTTGGTATCCTATTTAAATATTATTGTATTTGAAGTCAAATATACTACCTGTTTTCGCCAAAGTATTCGAGTCGCTCTTGTATCCTTACTTGATATCCCATTTCAAACAACATCTCAGTAATGCTCAGCACGGCTTTGTCCATTGCAGATCTACTAATACAAACTTGGTAGCCTATTCTGATTATCTTATACGATCTGTTGACGCTGGATTCCAAGTCGATACTGTTTATACAGATTTTTCTAAAGCGTTTGACAGAGTCTGTCATGATACTCTTATAAGGAAATTACAATATTATGGTATATATGGGACACTGTTAAATTGGTTTAAATCTTATTTAGAAAATCGTCAACAATATGTAGTTATTAAAGGTTACGAGTCGGTTGCGTACAGTGCTAGTTCAGGAGTGCCACAAGGATCCCACTTGGGTCCTTGGCTATTTAACATACTTATCAACGACATAACAGATTCGATTGAACATAGTCAAGTATTTCTTTTCGCTGATGATCTTAAAATATGCAAGGCCATAAAAGTTCCAGGAGATAGTTTGTTACTTCATAATGATGTTCATAAATTGGCAGTTTGGTGTTCTAAGAATAATTTAACATTAAATCATTCTAAATGTCATCACATGAAATTCACAAGAAAACATAATAACTATCCCACAGCATATAAAATAAATAACATGCCGTTGCAGGAAATCAACACAATTCGCGACCTAGGGGTTATCTTTGATACGAAGTTAACATTTCTCCCCCACATAGATGAAATTATTAGAAAGGCATCCAAAATGTTTGGTTTCATATTGAGAAACGGCAAGTTATTCAAAAATCCACACACGAAAGTAGTACTTTACAACGCCTATGTTAGATCTATATTGGAGTATTGTAGTGTAGTCTGGTCACCACATTATATTATACATCAGTTACGAATTGAACGCCTCCAAAAGAGATTCACGAGACATCTTGCGTATCACAGTAGAGTTAGAAGAAATGTCAGGTCTTATACAGAGAGACTTAACTACTTCAATATGATAAGCTTGAATGACAGGAGAAAACTACTAGACATGAAATTTTTGTACAAAATTTTGAGAAACCATATTGACTGCCCACCATTGCTGGAGTCAGTGACACTGCGCGTCCCCAGCCGTTTGCCGCGGCGGCCTATGGGTTTGTTATATCCAAGGGGGGCAGGAACCAAACTTGGATTCAATTCTGCTTTACCCAGGCTCTCAAGAGCTTACAACTCTTTGGGCCAGTCTGTCGACATTTTTGGCAGCTCCTTGAGATGTTTTCAAGCGGAGGTCATAAAAGCTTTGAAGAGTAATATTTAAGAGTATTATATTTTCATTATTTTTAATTATTTTTATCTAACAAACTTTTCTAACCTATTTACTGTCTGTTGAAGTCACATAAGTTAGTTTAGTTTCATAAGCGTTATTGTCAAGAAATATATAAGTTATTCCAAATTATTAATTGTTGAGAGATTTATATAAGTTTTAAATATGTTAACTTTTTTTAAATTTCTACTTCTATTTTTTCTTAAATGTCAATGCATGCTGTGGCAACTAAAGGTAATACATTTAACTTATTTTTGGTGTATTTGTAACGTTTATTTAATGTAATGTAATTACCACTGATTGTCCTTAAGCAATAAAATAAAAAATAAATAAAAATATACAAATAGTATTCGTACAAGTACAAAATTAATGGTGCCTTAGGAACGGAACGGTTACGAAATCACAACTAGCGAATATTGGCTTGAAGCCGCAATTAGCAAAATTGCTGAGCCTACGTTGAGCGCGCACAAGATTATTGCAGCTGGGCCGCGAGGAGAGTAATCAGCAATCACTATTAAAATCAACGAGGTGTAACACGTTATTAGATTACCCTAAACAAAGTGGGTAGGAACTATAGACTAGGTCGAGTTTGGGTACTTCTTTTTCTGATTAATTTTTTATTAAAGAAATACTTCTAATAGGTCTATAGAAATTTGTGGTAGGCCTTTGGTTAGAAATGAAGTTTCTGTGCCTAAAGATGATGACAATAATCAGAATAGCTATGAAGAGACACATGGGTTATTGTCGCTATTTAAACTACGCCGTGCCCAACATGGTATAAACGAACTTGTTATAAATATCCATTTTGCATAAATATAAGCGTCACTCCCTTAAATTACATATAATAACTAGAAACACACGGCGAACAATTACTTTTATAATTGTTTTACGTTAAACGAAACGATCACTTAACAAATTATTTGATACGATGTTGCCATGGCACGTACAAAATGCAATTACGTTATTAAAACGTGGCTCGCGCCATCGTGTATTTGTAAAATATACCCGTGAGAAACGGTATCAGCATTCAACATAACTGGAATAGTTTGGCTGCTAGTCGCAACACAATTCGATCGCTGTACAAATACGAACGGAACTTTGCACGCGTACTACATGACGCAAATTAAACTGCAACGTACGTTCAACTCTTAAGAATACTCCAAAACTAAACAATTTGCAACGCGTTCCTGGTACATTTATAACATTCGGCCGCCGACGTTTTGCAGACGGAATCCGGAAACATCCTTTATACCAAGATTAATCACACTAATTGTTATACGCTATTCACGACGTTTAGTTAAAAGCCTCATTTCTCTGTCCTACAACAAAATGGAGCCAAATTATTTCGGAGGGTCTGATGGAGTTTCAACACACGCCATTTATTTTGTTTTGGAGTATAATTTAAGGTTGCAAGTTGTTGAATGTCCTAATGTTGAAGCTACGAGCGGAATTGAAAGAAAAAGTAATTGTGAGTGAATTAATCTACATCGAGCTAGGTTTGATTGAAACGGGCTTATCCAACAAAGACGCATTAGGACATTAAACATAAATAAAAGACCTATAAGAAAATCTCATTACAGAGAATTGTCTTGTTCTAAGTAATTGGACAGAAGCGAGTGCCCCGATTGTTAAATCTTACGTAATCTTGCGATTTTGCCTGCGTGTATTTTAAACAACGTAATATTTTGATCTTTCTTAATGATATATTCTATTTGAAAAGAAAATTATGAGATAAATTTCATTTTAATGTCTGATGTTATGATACAAGATGTCAAGTGTGTTTGGATGATAAAAACCTCCCCCCGAAAACTGTAACAGAGCTTTCAGCAAGCTTAAATCCGATATTTTGATGTACGCCGACTGGGGAATAAAAAAAATCTTAACTGGTCTCTAATTTAATCTGTTTTGACCTGTGTGATTAAAACCTTTTTATGGTACCCTCAACAAAGCTTAGGGTCGCAAAAATGAGGGGTAATTTATCAAATTTAGTATACAGAACCCCTGATAACAATGTTAGCCGAGACGTCCGTCGTTACAATAGATCCTCCTAATTCAATTTAGCACTACAGTTTGCCGAGGTACCTTTACATTGCAAGTTGGCCGAACCAGCTGAACGCGGGCCATCTGCCAACTTCAGATCATTATCGTGGCCCCTGCAGCCCTCCTCTTAGTTTTTCAATGCAAATTTAAAGTTTAAGAACGAGCTCTCTATTCAATTTTCGTGGGAACAAAAAACTAACTTGATAGAATGCATAAAGAGTAGAACTTTTGAATTCTTTGGCAACAGTGTATTCACTAACTGAGAAACGTTTACACGAAATTAAATTTATCTTTTAACTCAATTTTTCTAAGTTGATAAAGAATGGAAAAGCCAACATTGAATTAGAACAAAAAAAAAACAATGAAGAAAAGTATTTTGTTCCGTTTGTTCCACCGTATCCGAGGTTCGTGTGATCCGGTGAATATTTGGCTGCTCTTTTAGCCGGTAGCTCTTTTACTATTGCCTGTGGTATTGCCGATATCAATGGGTTATGTAAATAATATTATGTTCATCACAAAAGGGCCTTTATTCAGATACTTTCTACGTTAAGTGATATAATTAGTACATTGAGTTCTAAACAAATCTGAATTCTCCACTTGTAACGCTATTATAGTCATCTGACTAATGTACATACCTGATACCACATACATTCGTGTTAGTCTGCTTCAGTGACGTGGCCGGATAGAGATAGATACAGCCTAAACTACTCGGTCTTGAACAGTTCAATTGCAAAGTCGTAGTAAACCAAATAAATACAAACACACAAAGTGATTTTCACATAATTTTCACTGTAATGGCAAAACAATCTACAAAGAAAACAAATTACGCAACAGCTGGAAAACATTCAAAAACCCTTTAAGAATTAAGCCCTTCTTAAAAAAATATTCGACACGAACATCTTGTGGGCGTAAACGTATTTTCTTAACGAAAAAGTTGGTTCTCCCTATTCATAATATTTTTAATGTTTTGAAATGAAGATGTTTGTTTTTTTCCGCATTTGTTTGCACCGTATTCAAGACAGAACGAGTTGCGCTCATTAGCGAGAGGCCGTGTTCCATCCAAAGCAACCAAGCGTCCGCCAGCCGAGCCAAGTGCTTCCATTCGACGTTTTTAATTAAAATATTATTCCGAATAAACTTTTGTCTTTTGAGAAATGGGAACCCAATTAAATTTTCCTTAAATTGTTCTATAAATTCTTATTGACAGGGACTGCTCTTTGATTCTGCTTTCGACTAATCAGATCGCCGCCGCAGTCGAGTTTAAATGTTCTCGTTGATGACGAGCATTTATCGATCCGAATGCCGGCAAAGTTTTCAACTGTAAGAGAGCACAATTAAACTTTTTATTTGTGAATAAAGCGAAATGCTTTTATGAGACACTAGCTTGCTCATTGGACTGTGAATTTTATGAAGTGAACTAGAAATTGGCTCGTAAATTGTTAAAAGCCCGTTTAAACGAGAAATTGCGACACAAAGAGTGGTTGTGGAGTAGTCGCGTCATTTATTTCTTTACTAGATAAATAAGGTGTTCGTTACGGTATTTTTTACGAGGCATCTATAAAAATTATGGGCTTCTGTTGAGCCCTTAATGGCCGTTACTTTTACAGCCGCACCCCTAACTGGTTGTTCCGCAGCCGCACGATACATAAATTTATAATCATAAAGACTTACGTCAGCAGTATCTTATCTCGTCAATCCCGCTAATGATGCAGATAACGCTGGGATATTAGTGCTAAACCATTTTTTACTTGTGCATATCGCAGTCCAACAATACTAAATGCCACTTCACGCAATGATTAAATAATACTTGTCAGACAAATATTGTTGAAAACATCGTAAAGACAAAAAAAAAAGATTACGATGAACCCTTCCTCTTTTTTTTTAAGTCGGTTAAAAAGGAAATCAAAGTTTGATGGATCCTTATCGCAGCATGGCGACGATGATGATCCGTCATTCCAGCTATATCTTGCTTTAAAAAACAGTACTTACTTGTACATACTTTATAAGTTTCTAACTACAAATAACAACTTTGGCAACAAAGTCCACCCAAAATAATATAATTATCGCCAGTTCACACTCTATTAAAGTTGCTAGGGATCTCTAACTATGATAATACAATTCACTACACCAAGTTTCGTAATTAAATAATAGACCGGTGCCACCGTCCGGCGACTGGCCATTACGACAGCATGGCGAAACGTTAGTGTTAAAGGATCATAAAATCTTCCTAAGAGCTTCGTAAAGAAGAAATATGTTCTAGCGTCGCATACTCTAAACACAGCAAATGGAAGCTTTAACTCGTAAATCGCAGCGAATACTAAGTGATGGGTGTGTTAGGGGTGAAAATTCCAAAAACAATTAAAATAGTAATTATTGTGATTTAATGTTTATTTTTTATTATTATTCCTTCATGAAAATCTGTTAGTCATTTAACAATACGTGGATATGTATGTGGGCGTGAGAGGTGCAAGTCCAGTGAAATGCCCTCAGAGGATATACTGCTTCAGACCAGGTCTTGTGGCGTTATAACGTTTCAGTTTTCTTCAATCAGGTATTGATTCATAAGGATTTGTGGCAGTATATTTGGGTGATTTGATATACGCTTTTGATAGGCTCTTCCTACTATAATCCTTATCTTCTTGTGTTACTGTTTGATGTTAAGATCGCCGTGGAATCTCTCGTTGGTAACATACAAGATGCGTCTGATATCATTCTCAGCATTTTATTTTGGAATCTCTGAAGTAATTATATATTAGAATCAGCTGCCGTACCCCACAGCTGGACAGTGGACTCCATAGGTCCATATTGTTTTAATGTGCGATTTTTTTAATGGCACGCCAAAGTTAATGTATTGCGGTATATTGTGTGGATTTCTGGGTTTGAAAACAAGTGGGCGACCAAAGTTGTGAAAAGACGGATAGAATTTGAAGAATCTTCCGAGCATTCGCCATGATATAACAGAAAACCGTTAATAACTTGCCATTGTAGTTAAAGTGCTCATTTTTCCTCATAAAAACTTCCTCGTACTCTGATGACATCGAAGTATTTGCAAATTAGGATCGAATCGAACTCAATAACATAACATGATACGGCTTGATAACCGACGCTACTCAGCTCCGAACAAATTCATACAAGTAAACATCAATACGAAGCAATAAGCAAATGCTTTCCTCGTTCCGCTGTGCAGGGCATACCAGCATTATTTTCCTCTTTACGTCCCTATATTTCGATTAACTAAATGCTGCAAATCAGCTAATGCTTACCATTACAAGCCTTATTCGTAGATAATTTTAAAACCTATTTTAGTTATCGAATGTTTTGTCTTCTTTGTTTAAACTGAATTCAAAAGTCGTTTGAAAGGGGCAAAACATTAGATAACTAAAATAGGTTTTAAAACTGTCTTTGAATAAGGCCTTAAGAGTTTAATGCGTTCATTGCCAATGACAATTGCAGCATGTATGGCCAATCACACCACATCGCGTGATACATATTTAGACACTACGAATGTCATTTACTAAAAAACAATTATGACATCATTGATTTATTTAAATAAAAATAATTGGTCACTGCAAATATACGTTTTGATCTTAGTAATGAACGTGTTAAGACTCAATTTTCATTGCATTAATCGTCGGTGGTTCCCGCACCCGTTTCATACCCTTGTCGCGAAACAGATGGGTCCGGCAATATTACACGATGCACAAGATTTATGTAGAGTAATGTACGGACTGAAACTGAAAATGTGTCAGCTAATTAATGTTATGAAGGCTCGGTATCTTGACACGGGCAGCCCGTGTTCTTGTGTTGTACCTTTTATATACAAGTAAGTTTAGTTATATTTAATTTTGGTTGCTATGTGTTCAAGATAACTTTGGTAATGTATTTGCAGCTTACATTTAGAATTTTCTTTATAACAGGAAACGCTGGAAATAAAATCATATTTGAAATATAGTCGTGAGAGAAAATCATCGACCAGCGAAATAAGTGAAGAAACTGATTTACGAAGTACAAATCGAAAAATCTAATCCATTTTAACTTTATTTAGAACTGTGTTACACCGTATTTGCAAACGGTATTATAAGTAAATGTTCAAATTTGAACACAAAAAAAATTATTTAAATTTCCAAATATACAGGGTATCTCAAGACCGCGACCGAAAACGAAGCCAGGTGGTAGTTTTAGTGGTTACAGACTCGATGCAAACAAAAATTTCACCAAAACAGCGACAGATTTTTTTAGATTTTTTTAAAAATCATCTTTTTTGGGTGGTAAATACCTAGTTATTGCGAAAATAATAATTAAAACGCTTACGTACTAGTGGCGAAGGCTCCTTAGAAGCCAGTTCCTACCGGCTTCCCTTTTGTAATTTATCATTACACTATAAACAAGCAAATTATTCAAACTTATTTATTTAATATCAAAACTCAATTATTATTTTTTACATTCAACGACATCTGTCGGCCAGATACGTAAACATTACTAGGAAGCGGCACAGTAAGCCCTTTTTATTGCGACGCGGTGCGACCTCTGGCGAATTCCTGTAAAATTGTTCGGCTTATTCAATAACACTGGCGCGGCTCGTGCGCCGCCGCCCGCCGCCGCCCCGCCGCCACCGCGCCGCCCGTTACGCATTGTATAGTATGCAACAAACCACGCAAAATTGTACCTTAAATTGATAATGATTTAAGGTTCAATTTACGCTAAAAAAGCAAGAGGCAAGCCGCAGCTTCTCCGGCATTTCGTGTGTTTAGGTATAGATATTACTTATTACAATAGCGAAATGCGGAGTTTAATGTATTTATAAGTGTTGTATTTACATTTTTACAATATATTCATGGTTCATGCAATTAGTTTTAAATGTTTTTAATTACAAAATGTGTAATATTAATATTATGGTTTTAATGGAAATTACTAATATGTTTAGGTTGTCGATTTTACAAATAAAGTTAGTGTTTAGATTTTAGGACGTGCTCGATCCTCGCCTGAGGAATACATTGTCTTACTAATGTTACAACTGATAAATGCTGGGCTATCGTACTTGTTAAAATATTGAGTCTAGGTTTTTATTTCTTTTATATTAATCTTATATTCACGTGCAGTTTAGAAATATACTTTTTTATTTTTCTCATTATGTAAGCATGGTTTACTTTTTATTTCATGGACATTGTAAATATTGTATAAGTACATAGGTAACGAAAATATTAAAATTTAATTGACGGCCGCAATAGGCAGATGCCACAATATCACTTACCAAATGAAACCCATTATTTTAGTTTGGTGAGTAAGATTCTCGAAGCAATAATTTGCTGGTGGGAGGATATTCGCAAAGGTCCGAATATAAGGACACACGTGCATAAGTGTGTCGCGTTTTGCGTTCATTCTGTGAAAGAAGTAACATAGACTACTTTTTATTCCGAAAAAAATAGTGTTCCCGTGGGATGAAGAAGCAATTCCGATATATTTGCTACTTTTTCATACTCAAAAAGATGGGATGGGACTGGATTACTTTTCATTAGTGAGAATGAGACGGGGCGGGCGGGATATAACGGGATGGGACGGGACGGGATGGGAGATTTCAAATAAAATTAACCACGCAGACGAAGTTTGCGGGCAGAAGCTAGTAACAGGATAAAGAAAATAAACATATTTTGTGTTTTGAGCTTCGGCTTCCCTTTTAAAAAATGTCACCCTTCGCCACTGTTACGTACCATTGAGTATTTAGAAATAAATAGGTCTACATCATTATTTTAGGAAAGCTATGTATTTATCACCCAAATACGACGATAACAAAAAAATTACAAAAAAAAGTTGCCGTTTTTTTTTGAGAAATTTTTACTTGCATTGTGTCTGAAGTCACTAATACTATCACCTGGCTTCGTTTTCGGTCACGGTCTTGATATACCCTGTATATTTTTTGATAGAACCTACTCTTAAACACATTCCTGGAAATATATTGTATACGCCTGCGGCAGCCTTCTAATGAGGATCACAATGCCCGAACATGGTTCTGTACGTGAGTTCCACTTTACGACAGAACAACGACATTACGATATATTTCTCTTAATTGTATTTATCAGATAACTGGGAGAATTGTTCTCAATTCAACAAGGAAAATCATATCGAGGTCACATCGAAGGTACGTCGTCATCACTAATTACAGAATTCTGTCGTTCACTTGCAATGTCTATAAACTATTATATCATTCATTCGATGGCAAAATAGAAAATATTACACGTATCCGGATATAAATAGTGACGTAAAAGATAGTTTTATACGAGTAAATACTTGAGTGTATAATTGTGAAGTATCGCAAATCAATACGTGGTTATTGTTCGTAGACAATAGTGCAGACTGTCATCTTTCGAAGCACGTAATTCACATCCGCAGATTTGAAGCAGGAAAAATCGGCTATCGAGTACGGACGAGGTGGCGGGGTGTCAGCACGCGGGCCCGACACACGTTGTTGACGTCACATCAGCGCTCAGCATAGCACAGGCAGTGCACACTAGCTAACTGTGGTGTGAGTCATAGACGCACATTTCCGTATACGGCGGCTAAATATATGCACCGCCCACGCCACCGTAATAACATGCTAACTACGATATAGTAAACGTGACCTCGTTATTTCTGCGTGGTTATCATAAAACATGGCCATTGTCGGGGGATGGCAATTAATTAAATGTCAGTGGCTGCGGCACTCCGCGCGGGGGTTGCGACGCGGTGCTCGACGCGCTGCCGCTTGTCAATTTAACCGACAACAAAAGCTCGGGCCGCATTGACGACGAGGCGAACCTTTCATGGACCTAATAACAAGCCATTAGTGTCTATATATCACGACCATGACGTCATAACACGCCACAAACGGGTGAACGCAACTTGCACGCGCCGCTATTACTTTTGGGATTGACTAGTTCCGAAACCGATACCCACAAAGGTTCTTTAACGAAGTGCCCACTCAACTCACCGTTCAATCGTTAGGTTTTACCTGACAATATCCCATATAAGAGCCCGGTTCCTTACTTTATTCGTCACTTCGTCCGATCTGAGGACACTTTTAAAGAATCGTTGACTCTCATATCTTCTTTGAATATCCAGCGTTTTTAAATTTCTGTGAATATAATTGAAAAACACAGTATAGTAGTAGTAGTAGTAGGCAACACCAATGTTATAATGTACACCAATGTACACCAATGTTATAATGTACATTTACGTATGACTCAATTTCTCTATTATGAAGATGTAAAATATTCTAAATTATTCTAAAAATATTGTTTTTTACTAAAGTAACATTTAAAGGGTTTAATATAATATGAAATAAAGATAACATGTGAATAAAACAAACATACTACCCTTAAAACAAACATATAACTTTTTTTTTTAAATATGTTAAGGAAGAAGTATTCAACGGTCCTGTACTGAATACAAAGTCCTCACGTTAAGATTGCAAGAATTCAACCCCGCAAAACACATAATTCAATTTTCTTGTCTGAAACATTATATAGCGTTTGAAACATAAGGCTGAATAAGAAGGAGGCCGTTTGACCCATCAATCGTCCCTTGACGTCACCCGGCGTGCCCTCAATCGAACGGCTTTCACGCGCCGCAAGACTCCCATTAACACGGCCGACCACTTCGCCCAAATGCAATCCGACACTCTTCAAACTACCCTACGCTCTAAACCAACCACCCGAAAATATTTCATACAAACTATGTTTTAGAAAGTTTTGTGACTAAGAAATAGAACCGACGGTTCTCAGAAGAATATTAAGTTGATAAAAATATTTTTGTAAACTCTTATCAACTTAACGAAGACGTAACCAAGTCTGAATATTCTATAACTATTTTTGCACTAACAAAAAAGTTGACATTTACAGAACCCTCAAATGCCAATCTGTTTTTGAAGTACAGGTGCAGCATAACAATTAACACCTGCATAGAGCCAGTAATTGCAGCCCAAACCTTAATAAAAAGGTAGCAATTACTCACGAAGTGTTCTGTAATTAACGCAACGGCTGTCACACGACACCAGGACTCGGAGCTAACCAAGTGACAAATTAATAATAAGCGTTCATGGTCCGCTTGGCACTGCGAACCTCAGGTAGCTCCGTGCTGAGACCACTGTCGTGGAATAAATAATGCACGCTCGGCGAGACGAGAGTCGCGTCCGCCTCACAACACCGGGATCACGTGCTATTACAAAATATTATGGTTGTTTTGCCAACACCTCGACTGATCTCATTGATGTTTGTAAAAAAATATTAAATAAGTAATTATCTAATGTTCATTCTAAATTCAAAATTAAGAACTGTGAAAAGACTTGGGAGAAGTAAGTGTTTAGCAGTAGACTTTACACACAATTCATAGTACAAATTGGGACAGTTTTGTAAAATATTATCCATAATAATTACTATAATCTGTTAGTCATATGATTTCTAGGACACGCTAAATAAGGAAAACGTGACTATAAATCATAAGAAACTAGTTACGTACTATGAAGGATAATAATTAAGAAACGATTGCTGCTTTTAACTTCTGCTCCAATGTATTAGGATTTACGACTCAAACGAAAGATTATTATAATTACGGTAGCTATAAAACGAAAGCAAATTTTCCTTTCTAAAGAATTGTTCGAAGTTACTTGACGGAATAAATTACGTTGTCCGTGAAGTGTGTGCACGCAAGTCAATTACAGTTTCACCAAGGGGCGAAGTTTGAAAGAAAAGTAATGAAACTTTATGCATTCACTTTGTTTGTACCGTCGATGAGCGTAAAACTGTGGACGTCAGCATCATTGCAAACTTCGCAAACTTGGACTTGCTCCCTTACAATATTGTTCAAAAGAATCAACACAAATTCAACCGCTTTGTGAAATTAATATTGCCCTTGTTCAACGTAACATAATACTATAGTGCTTATGTGGATGAATCTAGTCATTTTCTATGAGTAAAATACTTATATTTAGATATTTTAATATGTTTACTTTAACCTCAAATTCAGTATTCACATCTTTTATGCTTAATTGATGGCATGGCAACTCAATTTAAACCGGCAGACATATATTAATGGCGAGGGTCGAAATAGCTTCGGGCGAGCATCATTACATACTAAAAGTTCCCTAAATTATTATTCCAATGAACTTTTTCTGTTGTTCCTACGGCATTGATTATCGATTGAATAATAAACTTAACTTTATGTCTGGTGAAAACAAACCTTTGTGGTTATCGGAGATAATATTATATTCGACAACTACAATATAGCATTGAATTTGCGCTACACATCGCCCGCGGACTTGATTTTTTGGATACACGAGAATAAGCGTCGTCTGATCTAACTTTACTTAATTTCGAATTTAGTTGGAATAAAAATTTATCCAGTACGTATTTAAACAGAAAAAACCTCGTATTAAAACCTCGTATTATTCATCAAAACCGACGTTCATTCATTTTTTGTTTTTTAAACAAAAAATCACTAAATCGCAGTGGCGTGCCTAGGGTTTTGGAGTAGGGCAAGCCGAATATTTTTTTTACGTTTAATTAATATTGTTTTAGAAACACAAAGTTTCTAAGAACGAAGAAAATTAATTTATAATACGTCGGCAAACCTACCACACAATCAATATTAAGATTAAAACAATTAATATAGATTACTTGTGAACATGTATCCGTAACTATTCATTACATTTCTATTGCCGTCACTATTCTGTGGTGCCGTGGTCGACTTCGAGGTTTACCGAAATTGCAAGCAGAAATTATTATTAACGCATTCATGTTTAAATGTTTTTCTGAATTTAAAATAATAGATTGTCTTTTGAAAGGACCACCTAATTTAATGAAAATTTAAAGCATTATAATCCAAACAATCTAACACACAAGACGTGTCGTTTAAAAACATATGAATCACGATTGTTTCATAGCTTTAAAGGGAGTATGTAGTAATAAAAGTACGTAGTTTATTAAACTGAACTGAAGAAATTTCTATTGTAATTTATCACGACTTACTAAATGTACAAACCCGGCATAGGTTTCGCGCCGGTTTATTTTTCAATATAATTGAATGAATTTACCTTTTTACCGGCAATAAACGCTTTCACCATCGAACTCAAACCATCACAAAAAACAATACAACTCATAATAGTATCAAAAAGTTTAAATAACATAAAAAACTAAACATTAACCTTAAACAAAACACATTCACAACTCATAAAATATCATAATACAAATGAAGTTAGTAGAAATATGTGCTGTATTGCCAGTAAACGTGAAATAAACAATACAAAAGATACAATTTATTAAAAGAAATATTAAAACTTCATTATTTGTTCTAAAATAAATATTAGATATAATTTCTAAAAGGAACCAACTTATTTTAATAACAATTGATATAATTGATTTAACAAATAATCACGTGACGACAATGCAACGCACGATGTTTTTACATCACCAAGGCCGAAGCCGGGCATATCGTGGAGAGTAAACTGCTATATAACATATCTATAGCTATACATTCGTAGCGATCGAGTAATATCATTTCCCCATACAGTTCACGCGTTGCTAGAAGCCCCGTAAAAGCACACGAGAGAGAAAAGGATAGATGTATGTGCTGTGTGCTCCGTCTTTTCAAGTTCAATATAATTTTAATGAATGAATATTACGCGCATGGAATTACGCGGCGCTTCGGCGCTGGCGTCTCATTGAATCGAGGCGCGGTAAATTCAAAAAATTTAAATGTTAGATGTTTTCTAATAAATGACTGTTGTATTGAATGTAATAGTTTGTATTCAGTATGGAGTATATACGTATTATGTAGGGCAAGCCGGGCTTTTGGGCTTGTATGGAAGTACCGCCACTACTAAATCGAAGAGAAAAAATTACTGTAACATATAATCATAACATAGGTATTATTATTTCTGCGCAGCAAAAATATTGGGTGGATAAAGAGCGGGAATATAAGTTTATAACAATGCCTTTTCCGAACTGTAGTGTATTGATGTAAGCAGGAATTTCTCGAGACCACAAGCCGAGCTATGAGGGAAATTTCATTACAACGTTACCATGCAACTGCCTGAGCCAACGGGCCGTCTCGTGTCGATCATAATCCGCTGGTTATTAAATTATATTACGCTGTTAATGCACAACGGTGCCGTACGATACGGTGTATAAAATTGCAGCGGCAATAATGAACAAACGTATTAATAGGTAAATATAACGATTAACGGCATGTCTTAGAAAAATACGCGGCGCGACGGCACATCTCAACCATGTTTCATAAATTATATCCATTTCAATAGTCTATACTCCGTTGTCCGATCTGAAATGAGGCGGTGCGTTTCAATTTTCTAGACAAATGTTTGTGCGATCCACGAGTATTTGCCGAAACAGGTTTGATTGTTGTGCCTCTGTAATGTCTCTCGTAGTTTTTGATCCAAAGACAGATTTGCATCTTAATGTGGGGTTAAGAGTGTGTGTTAGTTACTGTCGGATGTTTGTGTTTATTATTATCAGATACTATCAACTTAATAATGATTTTAAAGTGTTGTTTATTTAAAATCGCCACTTACCACATACTTCACGGCTATCAGTGCGATTGTTTTAAAAATACCTACGCTACGCTAAAGATTAGCGCATAATTATAAGTATAAGCTAGAATCTAGGGAATCGATTTGAAGAAAATAAAATATTTTTATTAAAAAATCCTAGTTATGTTATATAACTGTAATCAATACAAAGCAACAACCCGATGCAAGGGAAGAGTTGTAGCCGCCGAAGGCTGCGGTGAGACAGCGCGCACACGACCGCGGCAAAATAATTTCCTTTATGTAATTGCAAATGAGAATAAACTTGGGTTGCTGTCTTCACACTCGTCGCACACAGACAAACGTTGGATTAAACTTATTTAACTTACATAGTAAAGCCATTTAGGTTTGTTGAGGACGTGAAAACTAATACCAAAACCACCCAGTGATTGTTACACGTGCGCTAACAAAACAAATTCTACACAAAGTGATGACTGATGAGATAAACTTTAGACTAACAACAACATTAGGCTGAGTACGCATCGTGTATAATATTATAACGAGGTATTAACATCTGACAAGTCAGCATAAATTTCGTGATCAACTTTAATTTGACTTTCAAAATAAGTATTTATTTAATCTACTAAAATATTCCTCAAAAAATCCCCAAAAAAAAATCCTAAAAAACATCATGACAATCTCCGTGGCGCAGTTGGTTAGACGCCGGCTGTGAAACGAGAGGCCGCGGGTTCGATCCCCGCACCGAGAGAAATGTTTGTGCGGCCCACAAATATTTCTTTCGGGTCTGGGTGTTTGTGAGACCGTAAAGTCTCTCGTAGTTCTGATACCTGCGACACAAGACTTAATTGATCTTAATGTGGGATCGGGACTATGTGTGTGACTCTGTTGGGTGTATTTATTATTTCATTTATTTATCAAATCGTATCAAAGTGTGTATACACCTGACATTATTTAATTTATTGGACAAAAGCCATTAATTAATTTATTGAACTGAAGCCGTAATTCGTTGTTTGAAATTCACAATAACACTATTGCAAAGCGTAACCAATTACACTAATTTCATAATTTACGGCAGCACATACGAAAGCCGTTTCGATAATTAATTTATAGCCTTAACAAAAGCTCGTAGAGCGGGGTATTGGCGCTAAAGCAAGGCTGGGTGCTCCGGCAACGAAATATATTAGTGGTTCACTTAATATTCCTTGCTCAAGTGTCGTGGATAGAGCAAACAATGGAATGTTATTTAGAAGATGATTGCTATAGGGATGTTCGGAGCGCTTCCAACGTGACCGGGAAGCCAACACGCTCGTCAACACTGGGGGATATCGCCCGTCATATCCGCTCCACGCGACGGATATTTTTCTAACATCCATGGCTTTTTCATTGTTTAGCAGAATATTTGGACAGCTTTGTCTGTTATTCGATTGTCTTTTGTTCAGATGTTGATCTCTATTAAAATAAGTCAGACGCTGTTTTATTAAGACACTCCAGTTTTATTTCTCCGAATTTGAACATTGCCGAATTGCTATCGACGACATTGTTTTCAAAGAAAAAACATTTACGCTAAAACTTTGCCGTATCGGAGTTATTGAACGTTCTGTGGTTGTTTTAATCACAAGCTCGCCAAGCTTGCCTTTTCCATAAAATCCGGCCGAACCTGAAGGCTATTGTTTACGAAGAAGTGATGTACGCGAATCTCGCTGATGAGTTTCTGTAGATATACACAATGGCTCTATGGAAATGCCTTTTAATTGCTTACAAAACTAAAACATTGTATTAATGTGTATTAAAAGTAAACTAACGCCGTAGGTATATGGTTTTAGAGACAATAGACGCGATCATATTACGTATTTTTATTTTCTCTAAAGTCAAAGACAGTTCTAAAGATTTACATAATTTCGTGGTGTCGGCCATACTCTTGTCCTATACAAAGTTATATTATTTATCTAAGACGTAGAGCGCAGTAAAAATAGAGCATATAAAGGATTCAAGATTATTTACGAGACGGCGTGGGAATACGTCTGGGGGACATAAAAAGGGATAGACACCTATATTTGTACCTAAGGTGGAGTATTTACGACTATTTTTTTTCGATTTATTAGTAATTTGTAAATCTACAAAGGATCCATGTTGAATGGATTTAAACCAGGTTTTAAAATAGAATAATCTGAAACTCGTCTGGACTCTAACCTCTATTGATCGTAATGTATGAGACCGTACAGCGCAATCCCTTGGATAATGGACCTGAAAGCCTGTATCCAACACCGGGGGGTATGTAGGCCGCTTATGTCACGACTCTCATGTACTCACACAAACCTGCGCTACTTCTCATCTAGACCAGCGTAATAGGACAACAGTAATTAAGTCCACGCTTTGTACTCATAATTTTGTCATAAATCTCAATCAACCTTATAAAAATTAAAAGTATACTCCCACTTTAATAAACAATGTGATGTCAGAAGAGTTAAACAGCAATAATCTCTTCATAATGTACAACAACAATGTACGGTTTAGTTGGCACTTTCATGCGTTCGTGATAAACACGGACACACGAGATATCCGCGATAAGATAATTCGAACAATACAAGTCCGATCAGAAAAGTACGTGTTTACGACAACTGAATGCAGTTGTGTCCTTGTCGCTTCGTCTATTGTTTATTAGCCTTGAATCGCCGCAACCGCATCTTGTGTATTTCAGACATGATAGTGATATCAACTTCTGATTGCGCGTCGAGTGTTTATTATACTTGTAGACTGTTAACTGCAAACGACTACATATTATGCATTTCTTAACGTAAATTAAATATTATTCTTATTGAAAAAGCTCAAAACCAGTAAAAGATTGTGATTAACAATATTGCGTGCACAAAGAAGGTTGAATTATTAAATATCGCAGGCTTTCTGCACATTGCTACGGCGGCGGAAATATCTTGCGCGATGTAAAAACCCAGACAAAATGTATACAATACTACTTTGTTGCATGAATTTTAAGTTAATTGACAAAAACAAGTTTACCAACTGAACAATCATACGTCCATTCAATTGCAATGTACTTAATTGAACCGCATTCGCAATAATCTTCGAGTGTATAAGTACTTCGTAGAAAATAGACACAGCGTTATTTATATGAGATAAAAAATCCCTATTCGTGTCATCTTTGTCAGCACCATTCCGGTTTAGATCACGATGGGCGGCGTGTACCGTTATTTATATGAAATGTTAGAAATTGAGTGGCAATCATATGCATGCAATCTGTAGCTAATTTACCTTATATTTAACATAATGAATTTAGCTTTCACTAACGCCGTGTTCGCGCGATACATGATTTCTTCATCACATGCAGACATATTATTATCCATTTGTATTAAAAACAAGACATGAAACAAAAAAAAAATGTTTAGATGTTCTTATTTTTATTTTACGTCTTATCTACTGCCAGGGCCGGCGTAGTCACAAAGTGACTAATGCCTGCACAAATAAAGATATTTAAAAAAAAAATACTACCTAGTATTTTTTGCTTTCTATAATGAAATTTAATTAGGGAAATTTGGCAGTCTACCATCCTTAAGAATATATAAGAAAAAAATCATAATCTAGAAATATGCTTAATGACCCAATGAAATTTAAAATCTGTATTCTATTTTCCTTTTTACCTGGTTATTTATCAAGAACTTCCCGTTTCAAACAATGATGATTATGATGATTTAGGGCAATTATAAATGCTCAATATTGGTTTTTAATCAAAAATAATATATCAAATATGTACAGGAAAAATTTGTAATTTATGGATTTCCCAGTATCTATTTGAATTAATTATTTTTTTATTTATTATTTTTGGTAATAATAAATTGTGTGTGTCTGTAACAATTATTCTTCCACATAAATATTTGATATTTTTACTAAAACAGTAGAATGGTGTTGAGATAGCAACAAAAACTTCCTATAATGGTCAATTACTTCTATGTGAAACATTTACTGTTGCTTTATTTCGAAATACTTCTATATTATCAAGATATTTTCCACAGCATTATCAGAAGAACTATATTCCGACTAGTACATAAGATATCTAATTCATTAAAAAGTACAGTTGATTTCATACAAGTAAGTAAAAATATGCTGTGGATATTTTTTACATTAGACCACAAAGATTTGTTGGTTAATTAATATGCAATTTACATAAGACTACAAACATGCTATGCTCATATTTATTAACTCTCAGGAAAATAAATATTATTCAATTAAATGACACAGCTATGCTTATCAACATTAGCAATTATAATTAATAAAGGTTAGGTTCCCTTGAATAAGTCGACATAAGCTTTCCTTTTCATATCAACATGTACAGAATATTCATGTCAGAATAATTTTGTTCTATAAAGTCAGTATCGGGATCTCAATGTTGCTAATTCAGATTGCTTAATAATTATTATATTTTACGATCTAGATAGTCATATTAGAAATTTGTGATGTTTACACATTTGTATAAATAACATTGTCAACACAGAAGTACTTTTTATAGACAGAGAACATTTTCATGTGTAAATGTTATTAAACCTAAAATAAAAACAAAAGTGCATGCATACAGTAATATGAACTGCTATTTTTACTTTTCAAATGCAAAGTAATGTGGATAACAACTGCATTATTCTGTACAATAACAATGGATTTTATACAAAAACAATTTAACTTGCATTCGATAAACGCGCTATGATATGACATAAAAGAGCAAAATAACAGGAAAAACAACAGCAAAGCTATAACCGGCGTCACAACTCCACATACTTTGTGGCACCAAAAGAAAGTTTAGCGAGTTCATAGATACTTACACAACCATGCCATAAGCGCCTTCTCCGATGTACTGCAGGTTTGTGTATCTGGGGCCCGCTTCAAAAACCTGCCCGCGAATGATCTCTGCGTTGGGATTGGTACTCGCGACACCTGCAGCCTCGGCCATCGCGACGCACTCCAGACTCACTTTTCAACACAAACGTTTAAACCACCGGTATCGCCAGCATAAACTTCTCACAATATATACCCAGCCGCGGGTTTCTCAATTAATCACATTAATTTTCAAAACAAACTACTGTCCAACCTACATTATCCACAGAACAAACGTCCACTTGTCACTCGCTTATCATTCTCGTTGTTGCCCGACTTCTCATGGACACTCCCGTATAGATGCAGTACCGTTACAAAAATGAACTCGATTTTTTCTGCAGCACTACAACACTACGTAACGGGTAAGCGCGTTCCAGATTTGACGTTAATCATCACTTTTTTTGTATCATAGAATTTGCTCCTTATCACTTGGTATGAGTTAGAAAAGGAGCACACTATATGTCAATGTCAAGTTTAGTACACAGATAAAAACTGTACAGGTAATAACACGCTCTAGAAAAACTTTATTTTATCGATTAATTCTGTTTAAAATGAAAAATTATTTAAAAAGTTTATTCTAATCATTATTTTAAATAACTTTCAATAATCTAAAATTAGACAAGTCTAAAATGTTGGGATGACATTCTCGTTGACTTCACCAATCTAAAAACCGTAAATACAGATGAACAATAATTTTATATAATCTATGTGAACTAATTAGAGAATAATGACGTTGACATTTATGTGGGTCCTGTGTGTGGGTCTATGAAATTGCCCAGCAAACTACACCGAAAATTCGAAATTGATATCATCAATGATACAAAATAAATGCGAATTTATTTTTAACTCTAAAAAGCAATAAACATTGCTAAAGACATTAGCTCCTTTCATGGATTTCATTAAATGAAGCAAACTGATTAGTGACCTCGACGCTTCGAACTGAGGGACTGTGGTGCAAATACATTTAGGTATGTCGGTTTGGTCGGCCAGTACTGGTGGCAATAATTACCACTGCGTATTGCCAGGCGGCCGATACCCCTCTAGTAACTGGTGTCCAAAATTGAGCAAGGTATGACATAACATTACACGTTAATAGTACTTGTTTGTGCCATCAGCCACCTTTAATTGCAAATGTCAAGTTTAATTAATTAGTCGGCATTGTGTTCACTTATCCGTTGTGCAGATTACACTATCGAGTTGCAAGTAAGAATTATTGCATTTAAATTGCATTTATCTGTTTATTATTTAATTATGCACCTTTTTTGTTTGCTCATGGGTATAAATTAGTATTACAAAAGATAAGTAGCTATTTCCCAGATATTTCATATGTTTAAGAAGTTTTTTTTCCTCTTAGAATTATAGTTTTGTGTCATTGTTTTTTGTGTTCATATGAAGGACAACCACCTAGTAGTGAGTAGTTAAGTTTTATCAATTTAATAAGTGTTCAAGTACAAACGCTGAAAACAGATGTAAAAAAATTAAGTTATGAAAAATTGATTCTGACAAATGTTATGTTACGACAAGTCCTATTTAATAGCTATAATTATCGCATAATACCAGTTAATTTGTATATCTGTGCAAGTTAAAATCCTTAATGTAATTTTAATTGCTTTTTTAATCTAAATAAATGGAAAATTATTGCAACTGTATTGAATAGAAGTGTTATCTTTGCAATACATATTGATGTATGTAATCACATAACTTTGTTTGTGTTATTAAGAAAGATTATAAATCATAATTTATCATCTATATAAAGGACTTTCCACAATGTGAGTGTTGCCTTTCAAGCATTTTCTGTAAAGGCTGCTTAAAATTATGTCTCCTTTTATTAAATATAATTTTTAAACAATAGTTCTAAAGCTATGAGTGTATGATATCTATTGAGTTTTATGATTAACAATATTTTCATATTGGTATTTATAATTTACCCTTAAGCTGAATTGATAACTTAATCAATCTTTTGAATGCCATTATCTGAGAAAAGAACTAAGTTTTCTAATTAGTTTAAATGGCAAAACATATGTTGTTAATAATGAAAATGAAGAGAGCATGTAATATAGCTGCACATAATATAAAAAAAAACATATAAATTTCTTATTTTTCGAAAACTTCAGATGTATTGCCAAAAGTAGTATCTTCAGTCAATATAAAATGACAATTTTAAAACAACAGTCTTCAATTTTTAACTCTAAATAAGGTATACTCGTAATGAAACAATGGAACATGAATATTGATTGATATTACATTGAAAAGCATTTAAAATAGGCATTGTTATTAATTGAATTCCAATTAGAAATGTTCAAATGGCATACCAAGGCTTTGATGCTATGTTTTAGCTGTTAAATATTTAGTTAGAAAAATACAAAACATATTGTATTAAACATGAAATCTGGACACAAAATATTTATTTGTTGATAATTCATTTATGAAATAACATTAAAATGTGAAATTTCAAATTATTTATAATAAAAAAAAAAACTGATTCTGGGATGCAGAATCATAGACAGGTGTCACTGTTTTATTTTTAAATTGATAAAGTTTTAGTCTCTTAACAATTCGCTCGATTGTAGAGGAGGCCCATGCCCTGCAGGGGGACATATAAGGGCTAATACAAAAGTTTTAGGGACAGAAATACTATCCAACAAAATTAATCAGATTTAATGTAGATGATAAACATTGGTGGATATTTTAAATTTCAATTGCTATTTACTTTTTAAGTACCTTTTTCACAGTGGTGTGGTGTGTTATTTATTATTTTGTTAATTTTTATTTTTCAATTTGTTAAAGAGCCAATGAGTGTATAGCAAAGCCTTTTCACTTGGTTTTGTGGTCACTGAGGCAGAAGATATTGCATCTGTCCTTTTCTAACAACAGTGAGTTGAATATTGGTTGCAAGTTGGGGCTTGTGGGCTTGTCTCGTCAATAATTGTACATATCAATGTCAATCATTTGGTGGTTTACGGTGACTTGGTGTAGGTAAGCAGTGCCATAACATGCATGTACATAGATAAAATTCGACTAATTTGAACATAAATACATTCATGACAAGACAGTTTCCATACAATTTTTTTAACATTCTCAAAAATGTATTCATCGAAAGATAAGATTAGTTTCGTTCCAATTCTTTATGAGTAAATATTGCCTTTGCTCATGTTTTGATGGTTTATTGCTTCTTTTTGCTTTGAGGTGTAATTCTTATAGTCTTGAAGTTTATTTTTATGGTATTTGGTGTTGTGTACTTTTTATTATATTTCTAGCTTCATATATTTTCCATAAAATATTAAGTGTTACGGTGAATGGTTGTTGTCTTCTGCACTTATAATATGTATTGAATTTCTTATGTTCGTTGGTTATCGCTGTGGTGTGGTACTTTGTAGTTATTTTATTAGCTTTGACACTTAATTATTTTTGAATACTGAAATGCAGTATTGCAACACATAAGTAATTTTAAAATTTGTACTTTCATTAATACTGTCACTGGTCTAAATTCACAACCGAAAAGTTATAGCTCCAAGCTTTCATACCAGGTTATTTTTGTGTCCCATTTTAACTCTCTGCAATGTTATTAATATGTAATAATGGTTTAATCATTTACTGAGACAAGGTAAAGAGGAAATTGAGGAATGTAAAGTGAACCTTTAAATTGGGCTTAATAGAGAAAATACTGGTTTCTTAGATTTACGCGAATGTTACACATTGAAATAAAACTATTTTATACGGATTTTATCGCGATTTGGTTTAATTTTACATTTTTTAACTTCCCGACGTTTCGATTACTTTACAGCTTTCGTGGTCACGGGGCGGACTGAGGTATTAGTCATCCGCTCAGTGACTGTTACAATTAAACTACCCTTAATTTACAATTATTAAATTTAAAAAAATAATTTAAAAAAACCAAATCGCGATAAAATCCGTATAAAATAGTTTTATTTCAATAGAGAAAATACCTTAAATTAGGACGTTGAATATCTTCAGATTATGGGTATTATTATTTTCTTTGTTTTTGTACATTATCATCCATTACTTAAAAACCTACCCTAAAATGTGTATACTTTTAATAATCATATTTCAATTTGTAAATACATAAATATTTGTCTCTTTTATTCCTATAAAATCTTCACATACTATTGCATGATTTATAAAGATGCATTTCTATCTGTAGAAAATGTTATTCTGTACATCTTTTTCAATTATTATTTAGCGATTTCTATAAACGAAAAATATTTGTGTTTGATTTAAAAAATGAGCTTGAATTTTTAAATGTAAAATTGCATTGCTTTTGGCTAGTAATTCTTCACGCTGCTCATTCATAAACGTAACATTGGCTGGGTTATATCGTGTGGTCAAAAATAACTATGTTATCAGTATACATGCAGCAACTCGCAGGAAGTGGTCATCTAGTGCTTATTTTGTTTCAATGTATGGCAGTGAATTACTGTGATATATGTGCAACATATTTTAATTCCATAAATTAAATTAAGGCTTTGTCACACAAAACGCGTAAGTTGCGCCACGTCAAGACGGTTCCGAGTGACATGTTCCATATCAAACAATACTTTCAACTGATCACATTATTAATGTGTAATAATTATTTAATAATTTAATGATACAGGGGAAAGTGGAAATTGAGGAATGTAACGTAAACCTTTAAATTGGGTTTAATAGAGAAAACACACACCTCATATTAGAACAATTGAAATATCGTCAGCGTCGCGTCGTCGTCCCGTCTTGCCCGCCGTTTGACGAGACTTCTATAACACAATGTACTTTCATCGTGCTCTAGCTAGCGCTGCATTGTATTGTAGTACAGACTACTAAGAAGATGCTAAATATTGTTGTGCCGAGACAGTAGTACACTGTCATAGAGCATTTAAGCGTCGCGCAGAACTATCGTCCGCGCTATTTGACAATGTAATATCAGTTTTGTGTGTCAAAGCCTTTAATATTAGATGGACAATTTTAAAGTGTTGTTATTTGAAAGTTGTGCATTTCTAAAGCAGCACAAGTGCGTGATGTCTGGCGAGACTCCGATACAGTCGGCTGACGGGCTGCACACGCCGGCATACCTCTCCTGGAGGAAGCTGCAGCTCAGCAGGGCCAAACTCAAAGCCTCCAGCAAAACATCCGCCTTACTATCCGGTTTTGCTATGGTGAGTTGAAAACGATTACTATTTTGGACATTGATTTGTACAATAACGCTTCAATTGCGCGTGATACGGTTGACAAAGAGTTTGGTATTCTACTATTCTGCACCGAAATCTTCGCGATAACAAACATTTGTACGACCTATTTGTCCGGGTAATCTGGGTTCAGAAAAGTCATACCGTGGCACAGCCACGCTGAATTTTATTCAGGGTAAATCTGGTGAATTACAATCAAATATATTCTACAAATATATATTCACATTATAGTTTTGTTTTAAAAAAAAAAGATTGATTTTTGACCATCATCACAGCTAGTAACGTATTTGCCCGCAGGTAGCTATGGTTGAAGTGCAGCTCAACCCCCCAAACGAGACCAAAGTGCCCAACGAAATGCTGATCGCGTTCACCGTTTGCACAACACTGCTCGTCGCGGTGCACATGCTAGCCCTCATGATAAGCACGTGCATATTGCCCAACATCGAGGCCGTGGGCAACCTCCACAGCATATCGCTCGTGCACGAATCGCCCCACGAGAGATTGCACTGGTACATCGAAATAGCGTGGGCTTTTTCTACCCTCCTAGGTTTAATATTGTTCCTGATAGAGATAGCCATACTCTGTTGGGTGAAGTTCTACGACCTGAGCCCGACGGCGGCGTGGTCGGCATGCGTAGTCCTCATACCGGTAATGATAGTGTTCCTAGCGTTCGCTATACATTTCTACATGTCACTAGCAACGCACAAGTACGAAGTCACCGTGACCGGAATCAAAGAATTAGAATTGCTCAAAGAACAGATCGAGATGGGAGATCACGATGCGCGGATGAATAATTTAACGTTACTAGACCAGAGCCGCATCGTGTGATAGTTTAGGTATGAATGTATTTTAATATTGCGTACCTACCGTAATGTACTTAGTATTGGTAAGAATGTACTTATTAAGTGCCAACTCGGGTTGCACAGTGAGTTTGAACACAGTAAAGAATGGATAGATCTGGGCTATGTTTATAATATCCACATTGCGAAAGCAGTTACAGGTGTTCTAATAGGTAATTATTTTGACCGAAGCTTTTATCCGTTACAACCATGCATTATGGAAATAGTAATGTAAATATTAACCCAAAATAGTGTTCCTGCAAAGCCCAGGCGAAGCTAATACAAATCTCAACAAACGACTTTCAATCTTCGACGAATCGACGCGTGGGAAGATTGAATAATGAATCTCTGTTACATCCGATCGGGTTATAGATTCTCGCTTAATTGAACTTATATATTTTATATATTTTTTGTATTTAACAGTTGCATAGTACCTGAGACATGGAACTGCCGATGTGTATTTTGCGATCACTCTAATTTGACTTTGTGTGGGTGTGAAAATATTTTGTCAATTAAAATTCCAAGAATGTGAAAATTCTCGGTAATTATCGATTATCACAACTTTGATATAATTTTATATCAATTTAGTTGGCTGATATAATGTTAAAGAAAATGTCCATATTCGCCTTCCAAATTAACGTCGGAGACTGTACGTAACATGTATTAAAACTCTTTCTATGTAAATAAATATACAAATAAATTGTATAACATAAAACTGTTATACCAGATTTTAAACGTACTTCAATGCTGTGAATTAGCTACGGGTAGCTCACGGTAGCAATTTTATTCACATAAAAAGGGTATTAACTAATCTGCTGAATGGTGGTAAGAAACTGCGATTTTATAATGAGCCCGTTTAAATAATGTTTTGTAAATTCTCGCCCGTATTGTGCCTGTTTATCAGTCTTTGCGATGTAATCGGAAAATGCATACATGCAGTTGAAACCAACTTAAAATACGACGCAACAATGATATTGACTGCATCTACTTAATCCATAAAATAAGTTTAGTAAGCTGTGATATAATAATGACATTATATTATTTAATATTAGAATGTTACTAAAACAACATGTAGAGTTTTGTATAAAGAACACAATTTACATTGTTACATATGTTTTGTATAATTAAGGACAACTAATACATTTGATCGATACAGTACTTCAAGTTGTTGTCAATTTCGCCCACCTTCTGCTTCAACCATAACCTGCTGTTCTCCAATATCCTTCTTGCATTTTTTAATTCCACCTGAAAGTATTTGTAACAAATTAAGTTTTAGTAAATAGAGAAAATATCTTATAGTGTGTGTCACGATTTAGTTTTATAAACTTTATGCGAGAAAGATACCCATTTGTGTACTATCTATAAATATATTTATTTCGAAATAATTATTTCGAATTGATTTACATTTCGGAAAATACCGAGATATGTTATTATAAAAATGGTTCGTAATTCTATTAAATATTTTCACTGTTTACCCCTTACGACTAAAAGGGAAATGAATGATAGTATGAAATTATTATTTCGAGGAAAATAATCATTTGTTTCCTATTAACTAGTCTTTCCTTTTTACCTTATATCAATTGTAAATATGTTAGTATGATTCACTTATAAGGCGTAATCGGTTCTTCCAAATGTGCGGGTTTTTTGCCCGTCAAGTTCTGTCGTAGCTATCCAAAGTAGCGATTACGTCACGTAAGTAACTAACAAATATCGTCTGTTATATAAGAAACAAATTATGATAAGAAAACCCACTTGCAGCAATTTGGGAAAACCGATCGCTACATAATATGTTCTATATCCTTAAGAGTACAGCCAACCGAGGTGAAAAGGACTTGAGGTCCCAATCGAGCGTTTCGCTGTAGTATCCCTTCAACAGTGGACGATTATGGGCTTACATAATAGGAATTTGACTGCTCGTCTTGTTTTATAAATTATTATGTTTTGATATTTGCAAGTCTTTCGAATTTGGAAATTACCTGTGTATGATTTTTACTATGCAAATATTTCATAGTTATTTACACTACCGGATTTAAGTTTAAGTTTTACTGCGGTTACCGGTAGTACCTACAAATTGGAATTCTTTAATCTCTTTATTGAGGAAATATTTAATCTCTTTATCGATAAAAACAATTAAAACTGTCCGCCAGTGGCGAAGGGTGACTTTTTTCAAAAGGGAAGCCGATACTTCTGGTGACTAGTTTTATTAAATTAACAAGTACTCATACTTATATTTTTACTCCGTTATGTACGTAAGATATTGAGCGACATATTTGCTTAGTAATACTTACTATATTTTCATACAACACTTGCACGGAATAGCACTGTGCCCGTTAGGTGCTTTTTTTAACGTTTTTAAAGTAAATTTCGATTCAATGCAATAGACAACATTAGCCTGTTTTGAAATTGATCGACAAAAAAATTGCAAACGTTTCTTATATATAAAAAAAAGATGAAGAGATTGATGTAAGTGGACGAAAGTAAAACGATGCCATTATAGAGCTAACTGGAGATCTATCGAATCTGGCAACACTCATGGGATGCAGGCGTGGGTTATGTTTGTATGTCCTATTTTGAATCAACGCTAACAAAAATACGGCATTACAATATTTATTAAATAATTAAAACTTGTCAGTTGCCGTTCTTTCTCTGGTACTTAAATGTATTATCAAATTTAATATAATTTCCAGTGCGTTTTTTAATTACGTAAATGCAGCATTTTTAAAATTACCTCTTAATAATGCAATTCATGAGATAAAACGATACATACGACATTATCAAGTTTCATTCATCATTAAAGTTTTGCTTAATAGATAGATCTGTTTGCACTTCGAAACCAGTAAAATTTCATAAATTACCCACTAATTATATACAAACCTAAAAATAGACACCGCATTATACATATACACTGAAACAACACAGTAGTAAATAATATTTTCTAATTATAAACACGAAATAAAAGAGGCGCGAACTGGCAAATTACTTTATAAGCCGTAGGCCCACCGGCATATTCACAAGCGAATACCGTCGTATTTCTACAAATAAATGTAGACCTTAAAAGCTGTAGGTTTTAAGGTGCAATTTTGCATGCAGTTCTGAGCAACAAACGTGTAACAGAGATGGCAAATAATGCGTTGGAAATGAGCGCGAGAGCAACGGGAACTCGTGCTGTGTTCTTGTAGCCTGACGTGACGTCATCGGGATCTAGGCGGCCGCGTGTTTCGTATGCATGTACTTACGTTGAACATCGCGCAATGCGTTTGTCGTTGTGTTATTAATTGATCGATAATATTTTGTTTATTAATATCGAATAACATTTGTTTATTGTTTATATTTATTTTAATATTGTTTATTATTTGATTATTTTCTTCATATAACTTGTTTAAAAAAATGTAAATAATTAATAATTTCCTTTAAATTATAAGGCGTGCTGCTAGGAATCGGCTTGTATGAACCCTTCGCCACTGCTGTCCGCAAATTGTTTTACAAACTTTAAAATGCCAAAGGTCGTGTTTATTAACTTGTGAAGTGACCTCGACATGATGTGACATTTATCGCTGTTTCCAGTTAAATAAAATCGTTTTATCTCAATATGCTCATGCCCGTTTTCCATAGGGTAGCCAGAGGTGTTACTAGTGGCACTCACGTTTGCTAAGCTGTTATCCGTCTTCAGGTTTTATAGGAGGAAAGCACTGTGCCATATTGAGCACTGACAGCCCCTGGAATCTCATATCTCATTTTTAGATCCGAAAACCTCGCACCACGTGAAATACCCGACTTGGGAGTCGAATCCTGGTTTCCACGATTGACAACTCATTCAAATTACACGTTAGACACCATGAATTTCTAGATCCCACAACACAGGGAATCCTAGTGTGGGGTCTAGTGCTTTTTATCTATATCTTTGTACCTTTTTGTTGAAAACAAACAATAAACAATTCAATTAATTCAATTAATTATAAATTCATTCTCCACGTGTTCAAGGTTTTATGAGACCAGATACGATTACGATGCTAAACCAGCTGACTGATTAATGACTTGTAAACTACAGTAGGTACTGACCGTTGAAATTAGTCATTTCAGTATAGAATAGTAATGTCAAGACTCAAGCATATAAATAAAGACTTTACTGGCGTGTCGACCTACCGTAACACCATATTCATTGGGAAAACTAGAACCATGTAGCTAACTATGAACAGTGTATTTATAATGGCCGCTATACATATAGGAAATCAATTTTAAAAGTGGAGGGTTCCCTATGTTTTTCGATTATTATTGTATTGTATTGTATCAGCCCATGTACGTCCCACTGCAGAGCACGAGCCTCTTCTACAATCAAGAGAACGATCGAGAGGGGCTTCGATTATTATACTAAATAGCAAACAATACGAAAGCCGCGCCTTGCGATTTCACATGTACCTAAATGTAAATTTGATAAATACAGTAGCTTTTTGCCGTTCATGCCTAGGTAGGGATGATACGAAAATTATATTGAGCAACGCCGTAAGTTGGTACTCAAAAAAAAAGACAAACCAATAACAGTTTCGTATGTTGTATAGCTTTTTACGAAACTTTATAAATCAACATGAATATCTCTAGAACAAACGTGTGTACGTAATAATGATAAGTATTAGTTATAAATCAGATGCGTTGTCCACAATAATAAACAAAATAATGCTATCAAACTTCGCAGATAGGAAGTCCATATTTGCACCAACAAGCGCTAACGGAATTGCAGGAAAAACTGCTGTTTAATTGCCTTAAAATGTATTCTAGTAAATCAGCGTGGATCAAGGTAAGTTTCTATATATAGTACCTAACTGCAGTTTCTGCGAAAGACGTTCTTAAGATCCATAAAGTTTTTGCGAAGATTTAATAAAGTTATTCTGTTAGTATAAATTCCAAGGTTACGAAAATTATATAAAACAAGCGGCACTTAAGTGGAAACAATTGAAACGCAAATAGTTTCGTCCTCATTTTCAAATGAACAATTCGGTATTGAAAGCCGAAGGAGACTGCGATATGAAAAACTATAAACTAAACACCTAGGTTCACACAGAGTACAGTCATACATCGCTAATTTTGTAAAGCATACATACAAATTATGATATCTAAAGCTTAATTAAATACCTTATAAGTAACTAAGACGAAAACATTGGTATTATTAGCTATCCTTCCAATAACTCGCCGGATGAAAGACGTTATATCACGTCTGTTTTGTTAGAATAGCGTTTCAGTAGAACCAGTCTCATTGCTATCTTAATTCTAAATAAAATGCATTGGGAATTTACTGCTGTTAAAATTTTGTGATGGCAATTTTACTACTGTGTTTTGAAGACAACTGAAATGCCACGGTATAAAGCACTTAATAGCCTCTACATGTTTTAGTATTAACTGTTCAATATTTGCTTTATTTGCCCTTTGCAATCCTTGCCAGTTTCTGCTTACATTGTTATTTTAATGGCGTTCCGCGACTTGTCACCTCATACGTGTTGGAATAAAATCGTGCACCATGTTTGCTGTAATCGTAAAACCGTTACAGTGTTGTTAACATAAAACGTTTTACAACAGTGCGAATGGGGGCACGTTGGTTTTTATCGTTTTATGCAAATAAAACATTATCTGAGCGAATGACGGTCTCAATTGTACTACCTTATCTGGCTCTCCAATGAAGGGATACAGTTGTAGCGCCGTTTTAATCGAACTAATGGGTTAATGGCGCTCTATCAATACATATAAAAAAATTGTGACCGATCGATTTGTAAAAATGGATGATAAATGAGAAAAACTAATACGAGGGACTGTATTAACGTATTAGAGCCCAAAACAAATGAATGTTGGAATTTTTGTCTGTTTGTCTGTGCCTTTGTGCACGCTAATCTCAGAAACGACTGAACCAATTTCGCTTAAATTTGGTATGATGGAAGTAGCATTACCTAACACCTTGGATTAATACATAGGCTACTTTTATCCCGAAAAATGTAGTTTTCCCGTGGGATAAGCAAGGAATTCAAATATACATATTTGTTACTTTTTTAAACTCGAAAGGGATGGGATGGGACAGGATTACATACCTTGAGTGAGAATGAAACGAGACATGGCGGGATATAACGGGACAGGACCGGAAAAGCAGTACAGAGGACGGCATTGAGTTGGAATATTAATAAAACATTACGGGTAATAATATGTTGCTGATGTAGATTGGACCCAAAAAGTATCTGCACCCGGGCGGAGCCAGGTCCGCCCCTAGTTATTAATATGGGTATTTATATAGAAAATAAAAAATCTGTGGAACATGTACATAATATTCAAAATGTATCTTTAATCTTATGGTACGGGAGCTAGCAACGTTTGGAAAGTAAGAATTTTAGGTCAGCTGATTTTGTGATATGTCGTCCTTCTTGCACTTTCGGTTAGAGTCTGGGCTATCTGGCTGGCGGTAGCGGTTGCGTTCTTTAGTGCGCATCCTACCTGTCCAGGTAATAATCCTGGATTTTAAAAACATTTTAGAAGGCGTAATTTTTAATTTTTTGTTTTTAAATAAGTCTACCTGACATACTTTTTTTATTGCCAGACATTTTTGACAATGCTAACTATGTGACATACGCGATTTATTTTTTATTTTTTATAAAAATTTCAAAGTATTTTATAATGTCTGTAATTTTAATATTATGTTATTTAAAGATAAGAAAAACTTAAAATAAATTTGCCAGACATTAATTCGATTGTTAAGTCTTGAATTAAAATGAAAAAGTCATGAAAAGTATTGCAGTATAATGCTAGTAGTCCGAGAGAGTCAGTTGCAGAATAAGTCGAGAATGATACAGAGAACCATTACGACAGTAAATGACTTTTCATTGTGCATATAATAAAAAATAATAATAATAATAATAATAAGCCCCCCAAAATCCTACCTTACGTCCGTGTCGAACACCAGACCACGTGGGGGGCGGGCAACGTGTATAACTTAAACCTACACGGCAAACAAGGCAAAGGTAACCCATTAATATGGAGACTCGTAAAAGAAATGTACGTATAGGGTCGCTACCCGAGGGTGATCGTCGGGGCACGTCTGTAGCTGGTCACGGGCGTGACAGCATGCTAGCCAGTGACTCCCGGCTGGACGGCTGGGCGGGAGTCGGGGACGCGGGGGGTAGGGGAATGTCCTCAAGGACTACAGCTGATATTGTAGATGTACAAGATAGTAGGAGTAGCTGTGATGGTGCAGCTACACCAGCCGAGAGTGTTTCGCAGGAGGCTCAAGCTATTCAACCTACGACCACCAAGGCTGGTAAGCCAAGAGTGCGCATGAAATGGAGTGATGATATTAATGTTTTTATCATGCACACATACTTTTATGTTACCACCTTAGAAACAGATAAAACCATGTACTGCAAGAAACTACACGATCAGTTTATTTTAAAATATCCACATTTAAATGTATCCGCTCAAAGAATCGCAGATCAAAGAAGAGTCATTATTCGTAATAAACTATTGTCTGACGAAGTCATAAACAGAATAAAAAAGGAAGTTTCGGAAAAACTAAAAGAAGAAATGAGAGATAACCAGCCCCCACTAATAGTTAACAATTGTACATCTGAGTCATTAATATCTTCTAATGTTGATAGCACCGAACCCGTAAACACCGATACGGAAAATATTGGATCAGGCCAAATCCTGAAAAATAATATGTTAACCGCGCAGGGGTCCACTCATGCGTCAACACAAACAACCACACTACCTAGCATAAACTCAATAACACAACAAATAGAACAAGATCAAATCACTGATGATGCTAATACTTTCATGACTTTTTCATTTTAATTCAAGACTTAACAATCGAATTAATGTTTGGCAAATTTATTTTAAGTTTTTCTTATCTTTAAATAACATAATATTAAAATTACAGACATTATAAAATACTTTGAAATTTTTATAAAAAATAAAAAATAAATCGCGTATGGCACATAGTTAGCATTGTCAAAAATGTCTGGCAATAAAAAAAGTATGTCAGGTAGACTTATTTAAAAACAAAAAATTAAAAATTACGCCTTCTAAAATGTTTTTAAAATCCAGGATTATTACCTGGACAGGTAGGATGCGCACTAAAGAACGCAACCGCTACCGCCAGCCAGATAGCCCAGATTCTAACCGAAAGTGCAAGAAAGACAACATATCACAAAATCAGCTCACCTAAAATTCTTTCTCGAAAACGTTGCTAGCTCCTATACTATTATTTGGTTTTCCGCGAGCAGCTAAGAATTAAAACGTTTTCTACGCATACATATTTTGGACTTAAGTATAAAAAAGAATTTCTATTCCATATTTAATTTGGTCATGTCAGATAAATCTAGGGCGTTATTCTTTGCAACAGAAGTCGTGGGTAAAAGCTAGCGTCCTATGAATAAGTAATAAATTACGCTCATAACTCATAAGGTCGACATACTGGTACAATGCAATTCGATACGGGTATAGCTGAGACCGCACGCTTGCATTGTTTTATAGTGTACAATCTGATAAGAACGTAACAAAATCAATATTGCTATTAAATGGGTTGGTGTATAAATACGATTTATACGTGGACGGTGGAGAGGAATTTCTTATAAATAATATGCGAAACGTATCAACTATGTAGGTAACTTAAAATACTTATTATTATGTCGGTTTTAGAACAAGAGATCCCTCACCTCATCATGCAGTACAAAGTCTCCAATTTCATGTTTCCAGTGGAAACTTTACACAAGACAATTTGTTACGAAGCGGTGCTTATCCCTAAAAATCTTGCAAGAGAGAGCAGAAAATGTCGCGTCCCTCGGGATTATCGTGACACCTACTGATAAGGGTTAATTAATGTCAAGATTATTTCCATCCCATTTAACTTCACGTTTTATAAAGATGAACATTTCATGTATTACCTAAACTTGTTTTAAACGTATTCGAAGACGAAATCTTACTAACTTCCTTCAGAGTTCCGGGTAATTTGTAATATGTGCTCTAGTTTAGTGCTTAGACCTCTTTAACTTGCTCTTATTTTCAGAGCTGACTACCTATATTCCCGGATCTGTCACGATTTCTATAATATTATCCCACGTTTCTATCAATTTTGTCCCGACTTTTCATGTCACGCGATGATTGATTTTATTGCGGTGACTGCGTAAAAACAGCAAATGATATGAAAAACTGCATGAAATATTGATAGTTGGTATAGTGTATTACTGACGAATTCGATATTTTTTCTCATCATTTGGAAATCCGACGGCTGTCTTATTGTCCTGATTTTATACCCCAACATGTGGCAAACATATTTGTGCCGCACTAGACGCACTTACGTCGTCCAAACATGATTTTTACGCATGTTGTTTGACGTCAACATTTTCGGGAACTCAGTGTTCGTTGACAAGTTCATATCAGTTCTAAACTTAGAATACACATTTCACAGAATCAATAACCTATTCCATACGTCATATTAATACAATAGATATCGAAATAAGTAGCCATTGTTTGCTGTTTAAGGTATCCATAATATGATAGTTCGCTTCTAACTGGTGGCTATGGAAATCCTTGCAATAATTATTAATTACTGATATAACATAAAAAATTGAGATGCAAACTAGCAATGTGTTTTGCAAGCGTAATAACTTGTCTAGAGGCAACAATGGCGCTTTAAAATCCTATAATATCGTACATAATGTAACACTCACACATCATTTAAAATTATTATAAGTCTTGTTTTGTACTGTATTGTCATTTCAAAATAAATTGTTTTTCTTTCTATTCGACGCTATTATTAATGCTTATTGCTATTATCTCAATTCGTCGGGTGCTTTTTAAATTGTATTTGAAAGTCACCTCATCGGCGGTCAGACAAACATATGGGCATCAGTCTTTGTTTCGATTCCCAAGTGGTAATCCTCGCTTTATGTTTTGAATTTGAAAAATCTTGCATAAGTTGGCGAGAGAAATTTGTGCGCGACATAGAAATAGACCGTGATGGTTATTGGTTGGCGCTGACATTTGGGGAGGCCTACGTCCAGCAATGGATGGCGATAGGTTGAGTATATAGCGATAGACTCACGCTCCATTACATTTGGCGTAGATAGACTAAACCAGCACCGAGCTCGGCTGAGTGTAGGATTAGTTGCACCTCTACCCACATCCACTCCATCAGATTCATATGACGTACAAAGCAACCTTATTTTAATATTATATAATGTTAAAATGAATACTTACCGGTGGCACAGGATATTCAGTCGGAAAGTCGCAGAACTGTCTTATAATAATGTCGGATACTTTGGACATCACACAGACGTCCTGCTCCCAACAACCTTCTTGCAACTGTCCAGTGTGCATGTGGTAGAAACGACCCAGTCCGTTCTTCATGTCGTTGTCCCAGTGCCCTTCGTAACGATTCCCATTCACTGCAAGAGAAGGTTAAAAAGTTAATAAAATAAATAAATACACCCGACTGGCACATACATAGTCAGGCACATTGAGATCAATTAAATCTTGTGTCGTGGGTATCAGGAACTACGAGAGACTTTTTGGTCTCACAAAGACCCGAGACAAATACTTGTAGGCCTCATAAACGTAATTTGTCTCCTTGTAGGGATCGGGCCGGCTTTTCGTTTCTCAATCGGCACCTAACCATCTGCGCCACGGAGGCCGCATCAAACTCTGGAGAATATCGTATAGATTTGGTTTAATATGCCATGACATGAAACAACGTTAGGGCTAGTTAATAAGTGTACACGAAGTCACGTTGATCATATAAAAACTTAATATTTAAGAGGTATCTACCTATGAAGCTATAATGCGTGTTTTAAATAAATAAGTTAAACAAATAGTGTAAAAAACAAATTATGAAACACGTAGATTAATGTCCGTATGTCGATTGTACATGTGAATTAAATTAAAATTTAATCTGTGAAAATAATACTTGCACGATACTCACACATACGTACTTCGCAATACAATATTAGGTACCTACTTAGTACCCTACTCACTTATGCTTTATCCATGAAATTTAACGAGGCTAGCAGAATGTTTTATATTGTGGAGGAGGGTAGTCGTCAGCAATAGAAATATGAAAATTGAGTAAAAAAATGGAAATTATCAATTATTCCAGGGACAAAAACCATTTTTCCCGCATCCTGTTCGCGCGCATGTACATTTGATATTAAATCCAATTACCTACCTTGAACAAACATTCCCAGCCCAGCTTTCTTGCTTTTCGTCCAGTATCCCACATATAATGTTCCATCGGCATACCACATTTTGCCGTAGCCGTGCCGATGACCCTTCTTCCAAAAGCCGAAGTACACGTTCCCGTTGGCATAGTAATGCCAGCCGACTCCTTCAGGCTTCCCTCGGACCCACTCGCCACGGTATTCAAGACTGTACGTACCGTTCTGCAGAATATTGCTGAGAGTTCCGAAGCCGTGCCTAAAAATATTATTCTTGTTAGTGTTTTTTTTTTGTTAGCCTAAACTGTATTCTACTGCTGGGCATTGGACTCCTCTTTTTACCTCTACGTGTATTCAAATTTCCGTCAGTTTCGATATTTTGGCTCGATAAATCCCGAGTTAACAACCATGTTTGTTTTTTACATTTTCCGTACCGCAGGTTTTATGCTACCCTTACGTTATTGATCTTTATTGAAGTGCTTGGTGGTGTCCTGGTAACAAACCCAATGCGATGTTAAGATCGCGGGGTCGAAGCTCAGGCCACACCCCTGGTTTCGGAAATAAATGTGGTGTTAATCAATTACCACGCGCTTTAGCAGTGAAGGAAAACTGGTCATCATGGTCTCTAATCTCTATTAGTAGGTGTGAATAATAAACTAGGCCTGCGTGGTGGACTACCTATAGCCTAAGCCCTGACAATTGAACTCTCGATTACAAAGGAGTCTGATGCTCAGCAGTGGATGATTATTTCTTGATATACTTACAGTCCAATAAAGCAGAGCTGGATTAGGACTTACCTGAACCCTTTATACCAATCACCTTCATATAATTTTCCAGTTACTGTCCGAAATGAACCCTTCCCTGCAAAAAATATCTATAAACACGACAATTCACATACTTAGCTAATACGAAATATTTACAGGACCGGATTAAGACAGCGCGATGCGTCTAGGTCATTGTAGCACTGGGCCTTTATTTTGATAAGCAAAAACAAAGAGCATGACTGCGTTTGCTGTATCGTGGGGTATGCTATAAGCTGCTAACAACTAAAAAATCCGGCACTGGAGAGACAGCATAATAATATGTAGCATATTATGCTACTCTTAATATATGACTACCCGGCTACTGGGTTTCAGATTTAGAATGGCATTGTTCGTATAGAATTAACGTGGTACAAAATGTCAGGGCGTCACTATTGCATTACATAATATAATGGATTATTTGGGTCAGTATAACGATTAGAAGTCAAATAGATTTGAATAGTTATTTTACTAAAACACTCCTAAAATTACCTTCTTTCAAATCATTTTTCCATTCACCAATATATCTATCGAACCTCGACGTGAATATTGCGTGGTGCAGACCATTTTTAACGGCCTTTTTTTCAGCTGCTATCAACAAAGGCGTAAAATTTCGTGGTTTCTGATAAAATGGCATTTTTACTAAAAATATTGCGGTTACAAACAAATACAAACATTGTCACATAACATTGCCTTTGACAATGTTGTGTTATTGACTATTGTCAGTAGGTACCCAGTTGTCATATATTAGAGATTAAAACACAGAGATTAAAAAGTGTTTTTTTCGTATTTAATCGTAATTTAATCCTGAAACATCGTCTGTCTGTACGTTACATGTCCTTAGCATATATTTTTTTTGGTAAAAGAAAAAAATGAGACGAAACCTTAATCGACTCCTCTGCAAGTATTTTAAGTGTTGAAAAATCTTGTTGGACCTCTTATAGCCTGTACATACCTGATACCACATAAGGCCCACCTCACAAGATTCATGAAGAAAGTTAATATTCCAATTTCCAACATTGCCAAAAGTAATAATAATTCCGGTAATTATGAACATTAAACAAACATCAGATAATAAAACACAAATTCCTCAACTAAATTGTTTATTACACTAAGTTAGTTTACATTTGTCCATGTGCCTTCTTCAATCCCCGGCTGAGTTCAACTCGTTGCTGGTACTCCTCCCTGAATCCTTGCAGCGCCAATTCGTGTTGGCTCTTCATAGCTGAGTTGCTCTTTATGTACTTCTCTATACACTGGATGCATTTGTTGTCCAGGTCTATGTCTTGTTCGGATAATCTCTCCGGTTTGCTTAGCTGTATGGGTGTTGGTAATATCTGGAACAATAGCAATTTGTAACTATTTTTTTATTGTTATGAATTAAAGATATCATAATTGTAGCCAAAGGAAGTTAACAACCAATCATTGGACATAATATATTTCGCCCAAAATATCTCACCATAACCTGATGGAAGAAGATCTACATTTAGTAAATTATAGCAACCTTATCTGGTTGGTTGATTCAAAGTCGGAGTCATTATGTATTAACTGAGGAGTGTATTGCTTGGTAGATAAATTACCTGTTCAGCTAAGGTATGTGCAGTGTCTCCCTCAGCTACATCTTCGAGTACAGCGTGTCGCAATGCCGTCAACAACACTGCCTCTCTGATGATGCCGCTTTGTAGGATCTCCAGCATGAGGCTATCCATGCTGTTGTGCCATGTCAGGTAGAATGTCATTGGCCCAAAGTGTCTTGTTGATCTGCAAATGCATTAAACTATTTATATTGAGAAAGAATAAGATAATGTAATATGACCAAAGTTTATTTGGCATGTGTTTGACTGTAAAATCAGCTGTAATATTAGCACACAATAATGTTTCTGTAGCATCTCACAGTAAGGGCATTAACATACATACACATAGAGTACTAAAACACTATCAAATAATTGTTTACCTTAATAAATCATAACTCTTATTCATATCAACATGCTGGTATGTGATACTAGTGACCCTCTGGTAAGTAGGCTCATCCGGTTCATACTGAACACATGCCCGGTCCAGTATAAACTCATATTTCTGTCTCTCCAACAAACTGTTAAACTTCTCCTCATCCGCAAACATAGGTGGCTCCCTTAATTTCCTTCCATTCGTTGGAAAGTATACCTATAAAAATTGGAATTCAATTTATTTACACTAATATGTAGCTGACAGCTGTACACTACATATAAGTGAATTTGTCTGTTTATTTTTTGTAATTGTCTTAAACAATGGCATTTAAATTTATTATACTAGTCACCTGGGACCTACAAAAGGGAAAGTCTATTGTATTACTTACTTCAACCAATAACGAAAGAAAGCAGGATTTACCATTTGAATTTCAAATATTTCTGTTCAGAATTACTGAAGTTCAGTGATTTCAGCAGAGTAGTGTTCGAAATTACTCTATGGCATAAATATTAAATACTTAAACATACCTGATTTAATCTTTTCCTGACATCATGGTCACAGCTCCGTAATGAACCATCTGGATCTCTGAACAATAAAAATTGGTCTAAAAATTGTATAAATTTAAGTTACATTAAAAACATAAAAGTGAACCAACACCAAGAGTGTATTTTGTGTTAAAATAAATATTGTATTTAAATACAATAACCAGTTGTGCTGTGATAGTTTTTTGGCAATATTAAGGAGTATTTAAATGATTGAGCTGGAATTTATAGAGAATATTAGTCTAATTAGGTGTAAATATGTTTTTTGTCAGCTATTGCTACTGAATTTATACAAATAATTGTTTAGTGTGGTTTTCTTTTCTTATACACATAATGACCCTATAATTGATAACATACCTCTCTACAATGATTCTGTGTTCATTAGCAACACCAAAAGTGATGTCAGTGAAAAGATACTTGCTCGAATCATATCCTTGCAATGCTGGGTCTCTTGATAAAACATCAACTATATGTGTTTGTGTCTGAAATGTATAACATTTACTTTAATCAGGTAATCTAACTGTATTTATTTATAACAGTAACATCTCCATGTTTATTTGGTTTTTATTAGTACCTATTTCATGAAATAATATGGTTAGGAATCAAATAGGGTATATGACTATTTTTTTTTTGTATTTATCAAAAGATATCTATATCTAAAATCTAGCAAACAAAGAACTTTGTAATACCAGTCAGAATTATACAAGTTAGAAACATTTAAAATCTTGTAGTGGGAGTAAAAGAAAAGGGATGAAAAACAAAACTAGTGAGTAGTGATGTCACTAGTCATAATATGAACTATAGTGTATGCATATACAAGAAACGGTAATTGTCCCACCAACTATATTCCTACTCCTTTTTTTAAATATCACTGATATTTGCCTATATATATATTTATTTATATATTTTACTATATATATATTTTACTAGCTACTTTAATATATTTAGTTTTAAGGTTTAGTAAAGGTATTGAGAAGGTACTTAACTCAGATAATGTGAAAATAATTTACCTTGACCACAGGGGGCATCTGTAAGAGCTTGCTCGCATTGACATTGGCCTTACCAATTTCCGCTTCCAGTTCCTCATTGGTCAAGAACTTATAGGTCGGAGTTTTGAGTACATGTAAACCTTGGTTGGTCTTTTTGCGAAACACTTTCGAAAAGTCGGCTCTTGTTAATCTTTTAAGTAACGTTTGAACATTTGATGAGAAGAATTTAGGAGCCGGGTCTTGTTCTCCATCTATAATATTAATATTATTGTTATAAACAAACATTTATAAATAAAATATGAAAGTATTTGTAGTTTTTACTTACCGTAGAGAGAGGGTACGATACTTAATTTGCGACACGGAATAAATACAAATTGTATTTCGCTTTGTCTTGTAATGAAGTATTTAAAATGATTTGTAGGAATCTTTCGAAATAATAGTGACATTTTACAAATCCCTAAACAATAAATATAATATTGAGAACCTAACCTAAAATTCTAAACAATATTACTTTTTAACTATTCTAGTGTAGTACATTGGTGTAGGTTACCATGAAACAACCGGTAAATCGGTAAATTCTTCAATAGCGAGAATACCAGTTTATTTTTTTTCTGTTTTTATATGGCAACTCAACATTTTTGGCCAATAATTGATTAAATAAAATTGTTTTTATTCATTATTATTATTTTGAAATATTATTTATCACTGAATCTATATACCAATGTTTAATCGTGATTCGTGATGGTACTCACTACCAGTTACTCTATGCTCACTACTCTTATAGACCTTTTAATATTTGTAATGGCAGCACTGTCGTCCTGTCAGAATTGAGAATTCTGAATCTGTCGAATAATCTGCAATGTTCACTGTTTACAATGAATAATTTTATTTAGATAATTAGAAAATAAATCGTCAATGTGTATTAGAGTAATCTTAAAACAAAGTATATATGAGCTATTTTTCCTACAATGGCCAAACGAAAGGCTGGGGTAAACGATATAATTTATGAATTAGATAATGAGGACATCGAGTCCAGCAGTGAGGACGAGGTTAAGGAACCCAAAATCGTTCGTTTGGAGGCCGATATCCTTCCGATATCGTCTCAAAGCGATATAGTTATTGAAGAGAGTAGCACAGACGTGATTAACATTGATAGCGCTTTTGACGAAGCGGCGGAAAATGCGCCAAATAAACCCTTAGATAATGGAGGGAAAACACATGACTTTGTTAATGACGGAAAAATTGATTTACAGCAGACTGAATTAGACGATAGTAGAGAATCTGCCACTAAGAAAAGTACAATAGTTAGGGAAGACGCTAATAACAAGTCTAAAAGTGAAGTGAGCGCGGAAAGTGACAGAAGTACTCCCGTGTTAACAGTGCACTTTAAAAACAGAAAACTGGCGCGGCACAGGGATAAAATTAAGGAGTTCTTGGTAAACCTGATTAGACTTCACGATAAAGATGCTTTGAGCGAGTTTGAGAGCGAGAGTGATCTGCAACTGGATATTTGGCCTGAGGATCTTGTTGAAGATGACACCGAAAGGGATAAGGAAGAAGCGGAGGACAGTTTATTCTTTGTAGATACTGATCCCTCTCCAGGTAGACCTACTGTTGTGCCATCTTACAAGAAGGTGAGGTGTTTCCAAGAGCTATATAACAAACAATATTTGTTGCTTTTGAATTTGGTACTTGTAATGAAAAATTGTACAACAATATTAAATTGGTTGTGATAAAATGTAGCCCTTTGACTAGATTTTACAAGTTAATTGATTTTTTTCATTCATTGCAAAAAAAAACATGTAAAACTATTTTGTTTTTATAAAACATTTGACAAAATACACAATGTAGGTGTAAAAATTTATTTGACACTATAATATAAGTTGTGGATGATCATTTTTACTCAAATACATACCAAAATGAATACTTGTAGTAAATTATATCTTAACCGATCTACCAATGTGAATTAAAGAGATGTATAAAAATAATATGTACACGAATAATGTAGAGTCCTGTAAAACCGAGTTTAATTTATTGAGATACTTTTCATTTAATGATTTGTGTATTGAATATTATCTTTTTTTAAGCTACACACATCAATATTAACATCAAATGAACCTAAACCAAATGAGAGCCCACCCCCAACACCAGCCAGAAGGCCGTTAAATTGTTTCAACTGTGATGGCAACCACAGCCTGAGAGACTGTCCGCTGCCCAGAAACCAATCAAAAATAGCTGAGAAGAGGAGACAAGCAATGACTAAAACTGGGTAAATTTTATATCAAAATATAAATTCCACTCATTTTAGTACAATTTGTATTGAGAGGTAGATTTTGCCTATTACGAGTTTGCATAATTAATTGTATGCCGTAGCATACATTATAGCTCAAAATAAGTTGCAAACTTTCATCACAATTCATCAAATAGTTTTAGCATGAAAATAACAAACATACATCTTTACTAACTTTTACATTTTTAAGTAGGAGGATAATAATTATTCACAAAAAAATATTACATAATTTATACACTCATTACAATGTATCAAAATGTGTTTCAATGTAATTATTTATTTATTTATTTACCATGCACAAAATTGTACTGCTCCTTCACTAAGCTAGGGTTATACCACTGACAAATTGTTATTGTTATATGGAATCTAGTTTTTATCTTTCTAAATAAGGTTTAGGTTGTGTTTATCTCCGTAGGTTTGATTTTGATGCAGTAAGTGAGTAATTGAAGAATTGAATCGCTCTGTTAACTATATCTGGACAGTAAAACTTATTCATCAACATTATTCTAATTACAGGAGGTACCATCTTGAAGATGAGCAGAAGTTTGGCCACTTGGTGCCGGGCAGGTTATCAGGCCAGCTGAGGAATGCACTAGGGCTCAGTAGACACCAATTACCACTACATGTGTATCGCATGAGGCTGCTCGGGTATCCTCCAGGCTGGTTGGAGGAAGCTAGGATATCACACTCTGGGATATCTATGTTTGATTCTACAGTAAGACATTATCCATTTACCTCTTGATTGTGGCACAAAAATTAATACACTACCCACCCAAACAAGGGGTGTGTTTTGCAATCAATTCATTCAGATAAAGAAACATGGAAATTATACTAATCAGTTCATCTTTAGATAAGAAACTTATGATTTTATGCTTTAAAGATGGTCCAGGGTACAACATAGATATTTTTACAATTTGCAACAGAATGTTACAAAAAAATATTCAGAAACATAACAGTTGACATTTTGAAGTGCAAGGATTAAATTTACTTTTCAGGGAAATCCCATATTAGATCCAGAGGATGAAGAGGGAATGATTTGTGAACCAGGCTACAAAGACAAGTTTGATATAAAGAAGATATTGGACTTCCCAGGTTTTAATGTGCCTGCTAGTCCACAGTACCAAGAGGTAAGAAAATCATTGTTTTTGTTTTACCAAATCTAATATCGAAGATAATGCTGTGTTTTGAAATTGGAGTATAATAAAGATTGGATTTGTATTAATGAATAGGCATATGAGTTGAAATTGAATAAGTTTAAATTAAGTTGTAAGTAATATTGTTTAGATATGAATAAGCTGCATGCAATTACAGCAGCATGGCGTTTTTTCTCAACATATTGTGCTGCGGCAAATGTTTTACACAAACAATGTATTACGTATTCGTAATTGTTATAACGACAGAAAGCAAAAATTATCTTATAAAATATTGTCTCCTACGAGCATTTGTAAACGCTATACAGACTACTAATGAATAATTTTGAAACATTATTATATTTTAGGAAGCGCATTTATTCGGGCTGCCACCGATGTCGGATCAGGACAGCAAAGTGACCATGTTGCAAATGTTAGCCCCCAACGCGATGATGGCGTATAAACGCAAGAAGCTCACCATCTCTGATACCAATTCTATTAGAATACCGCTCGAAGGACAAGCCGAGATGGAGCTGGACAGTGACGACGGTAAGTGGTAAAAATGATTTCACTAGATTACACATATTATACATGTATACTGACGATAATACCTATATCAGTATGTGTATGTAACCTCGACTAACAAGCAATACTCATTGCTTGTTTGTCGAGGTACCATAGTTATTTTTGCTCATCTGTATTAATATGCCATAATGCAATAATTAACCTCTATATTTTGCAGAGAAAACAGAGTTCCCTTCAGTTCCGCCGCTTCCGGACGAAGCTCCGCCTCCGCCGCCGCCTCCCCCGCCATCTTCACCACCACCTCCTCCTCCTTCATCGCCGCCTCCACCTCCTCCTGGGACGTCACCACCCCCACCTCTTCCGTCATCTCCGCCGCCCCTTCCTACATCGTCACCCCCGCTTCCTTCCCCGTCATTTCCAACACAACCAAAGTCATCATCCCCACCAAAACCTCCGTCATCATCGCCTCCCATTCCGGTGACGTCATCTCCGTCTGGTACCTCGCCATCTTCTCCCCCACCGCCCACTGAAGCACCGGAATCACTCCGCTCATCTGCTGGTACGGCTAATGTAGAAAGTCCCGAAATCATCAATATCTCTGACACGAAGGCTGACGAATCGGCAGATGACGATGTTGAGGTAATACAAGTCATGCAAGTTCACGATATTCCGATGCCATCACCCGACTTTATCATTCTCGATGAAGTCGTAAGTATTTCGTAACAACATTTTTAAAACTGCTTATAGGCCCTTGAGAGTAGTAACAAATTGTGATTAAAGTGCGCTTAGAACAGCTACTTGGGGTTCGCTTTTTGAAATTAGTTAGAATTAGAAAAGCACATTACAGTTTTACCTTTTTGTAGTGCCATTGCTAGTGGCAACACTATCCTTGATGTAATGTTTCACAATTACTGCCTAGGAAGCCTCGGCATCCTCACTTTTTTCTACGACGCTCCAGCTTTGATATAAAATTGTAGTTTAATAATGAATGTTGGCAAGGAATTGATTTTTTGTATGTTATTTAGAAAAGTATTCCTAAATGTTTGTTTTTATTGTAGACCGTGATACAAAAGAACTGTGACCGCGAGAGCCCAAGTCTTGACGATCTTGAAGCTAAGAAAAAAGCGCTTTTGGACGCTCTCGAATGTGAAGAACCTGAAGCAGGTGAAATAATCGAAGAAGTACAAGAAGTACCTAATGGTACAGAAAAACAAGGTGACATTACAATTGATGACAATGAAAATATAACAGAAAATGAGATCAAACCAACAGAAGTAGAAAATGCCCCGAGTTTACCTTACAATATCCAAGTTGCTTGCAAAGATGATTCAAATTCAAATGTATCACTCAACGAACAGAAGAGTGTTAGTGCTTCAGAAATAACCAAAACGCCGGACGCAAAAGCAACTGGGCAAGTTAAAACCACACAATACGGCACGCCGGTGATGAACATAGCATCTCACTACGACAAACTGCCTAGTGACGAGAAATTCGCAAAGGATATAACTGACGTAATAAACTTTGAAAACTTACCGAATTCTACAGGGAATTACCAAAAGATGTGTTCACTACTGAAGAAAGTTAAAAGTGAAGTGGATAGGATACAGGAGTCGTGATCAGACCTCACCTCTTGCAAGAGGTGTTTCTATGATATTTTGTAAGTGAATAGGACAATAGACTATGCAGTGACATTGTATTTTTATACCGTAACATGCGAAATTGTACATTACAATAAGTCTGAAGTCAGTCAGTTTTATTTTAATACAAATGTATTAACAACATTCTATGTCTTCTCTCTTATCTATTGAGGACTTATTATTCTATGAAAAGTATGGTAACAAGCTATTGCTGGTAGGGTGACTTGATGACAAAAGAGAATTACTAGTACAATAAAACTACAGTGGTTACACAGTAATCTTTATTTGTCTGCATAAGGAAAATACAATCTCGATTGGTTTTGTCTTTACTGTTATATATTATAATATAAAATGCCATATATAAAATTAATATTTACTAAATCAACCCAACCCAAGGCAAACGCGTGAAATTATATCTAATGGAATATCAAGTATGATCAGAAAAATAAACAATATGTCGACGCAATGTATTTATGCGTCCGGTTTATTTATTTGCATATGTATTCGAGCCGGCATCACATTATATTCTTATTTTTCTAATCACATATATTTATCCTAAGTGTCATATAAGCGAAAACAAAATAATAAACAAACTAAAGAGAAAGTAACCATTTGTAAGTCGATAGTTTCGAACGTCAAATTAAAAGTAGCATCAAACCAAGATTCTTCATATTTGAGACTTGCCAAGAGAAATTACATTTCTCGTAAATTAAATAAATCAGCGTTGTATTATTGTTTTTTGTGGACTATCACATAAAAATATATTATTGCCAAGTTGTACTAAAGGACCATTTTATACCTGTAACTTGGCGTTTCCGTTTCCATAAGTTTCTTTCAGATCTTTGCTGTGTAATACATTATTGCACTACAGATTTTATCACAAGGACACTAGAACGTCGCGTGTACAGGGGACACCATAGCAACATTCTAAAAGTATCAAATAAAATTATCTACGACATTCATTACTAGTCCTGCATAAAGCGAAGACATTTTTTTTCCATTATTTGAGGTATATTTAATTTAGACAATGATTTGTTTGATCAAAACTCAGCACCAAGTATTTGACAAACACGGAAACAATGGTGGTTAATAAATAATAACGGGTAAATAATACGAATATCCATATTTCTCTAAACTGTCCACCACGTGCAATGTCGCAGTGGTGATATAAGATATGATAACAGTTATATAAATTTATAGGCATATTTAAAATTTGTATCGCAACATTGCATTGTTATATCACACGTCACTTACGAGAAATATTTAATAGCTATAGAGATGTTTGCCGCGTGCGGCGTGGTCGCGTTGGTGTTCTCTTCGCTCACTCGCGATGCTATAATTTTATAATACAAATAACTGGAATTCAAAGTTAGCATGACGTTGACGATGATCTCGCAGTCTGGCGTTTCAGTTCGGATTAAATTCTCGGCGGCGTGGGGGGCGCGCCGTCCCGGTCCTGCAACCAACACATACAATTCTACGTAACCATGCACATGCCGTGTCTTTTTTTATGTAAGGATTTTAGATTTACGCCATAATTACCTAAATGTGACAAAATAAAAAAAAAGGGAATTTACACCTTGATGTCAAGATCCATGCCGTAGTAGAAATCTCAAACATTCCAACTAGATCAAAGTTTATTTCGGTGCAAGCCCAAAATATTAGTAAATATAGTGTATTATAGTATCATAAATATAATGAGAAGTAATTCAATTATAAGAAAGTTCCGACGCTTAGGCGATAAATATATTAATCAGACAAATGCATGTTATTGTGATTAAAGAATGCATAATGTGCAATATATTATGTACTTGACAATAGCTAATAGGTTCTCCACTAGAGCTATTTATCATTAAGTTTTTTCTGCACTTGATAGATAAAGCATTTACTACATCAGTATTTTTCCATGCATATTGGCATACTACGTTGTATGTGTGACATACTGCCACATATTTCATATCGCAGACCGGAATTAGCCCAGTTTAAAAAAATGCGATATTTAATCTAAACTTAAAATTTCCTTTTCATCATTGTCCATTGAGCAGTTACTTATTTACTTTCACGATATGGTAAGAAGATATATTATCACAATGTTATGGTTTCAAATCCCAGGGCACATCTGACTTTTCGGAGTCATGTGTGTATTGATAGTCAATCACTACGCACCATAATGGAGAAGGAAAACATCACGAAGAAATCTGCATACATAAAGCGATTTGTAAGAATTTCTATGGTAAGTCAAGTTCGCCAAGCGTTCACACTAGGCCAGCGTGCTGGATTATGGTCTAACTCTAACCCTTCTCAATGCAAATCTCTCGCCCGTGCCCTGCAGTGAAATAAAGATGTAAGGTTCTTACATGTGGTCCAGTCGCGGGCTTGGCGGCGTCTTGTATCTGGTTGCGCCTCGGCCGCAGCATGTACATGGCGACCGCGAAGGCCATCATGAGGAACATCACGAGGAAGCTGTTGCCGGCCGACTCGGGCCGCGTCAGCCCCGGCAACTGCTCCAGGCACTCGCTATCCGTGCAGTACGACTGCCCTTGTCGCAACTGCAAAGTATTCACACTGTTATAAAGTTTATTTTTCCTTTGTTTGGTTCACAAAACTGCTCAATACAACAGTGCCCCTAGCCGGAATATTTTGAAGTATCGTATAGTAATTCTCGTATAGTATCGTAAACGATTCCCGCTGTGAAATTTTAGTTCCAAATACGCTCACAATGGCGCTGTTTAAATTCCCATACAAAATTTTACTATTACTATTCTATTACGATACTGCATAATGTTCCGGCTAGGGGCACTGAACATAAATTACAAAAATTTTTTTTGCAAAAAATACAATTATATTAATCTATGTATATGACTATTCTATTTATTGTCAGCCTGGAATCTATATTATGTGCCTGATATGGCGATAGGCTCGCCCCCTATCACATCGTGGGCGGAAAACACATGCCGATACGTGAGTGTCCTGGTAGCACCTATGCCTACCCCTTCTGGGAAAAAGGTGTGATGTGTATGCGTGATGTAAACAATTAAACACAAACTTAGATGTCAGAACATACAACACGTTTCGGTCGATGACCTCATGCATCAACTATTATGAATATTATAATAGTATTTGTTCATGTTTGTTAGCTGTTTTTAAACGATGTGTTTATTTACTTTTTCGAGTATATTAATTTTTTCACCGCTTGTTTGGATCTAAAAGCGAATTATTAAAATATAGACTTAATTATACCATTTGTAATATACATTGTTGAAAATACTTTAACCTAATTAATATAACACGCTATTCTTAACACAGCGCTACTTAGTTCAAACACGATTCATTAACATTGTATCAATGATAACGTTATTTTAATGCTCAGGCCACTATTGTAAAATGTATCTTTGCCAATTCAATATAGATTGTACGTATATACTTAAGTATAAGTATCATAAATATATTGTATCTAATTTGTTAACAGCTCTGTTGAATAACATCCAAACTCGTCACTTAACAGAATAAATTATGAAAATTAAGTTTTCAATGCGTCAAATAGCGGAGGAGTGCAGAATTCTGAGCGGTGTGCCCGATATGCAACGATGTTATCATCATCATACAATGCGTCACGTCGTGGGAGGCTGCGGCGCACTAACCAACCGGACATCTTATTAGGACGTTTAGTAGTTCTAATAATGTATTTATATGTAAAATTGATTTTCAGTATTGACGCCAGGGTTATTTTTATACTGATATTACAAAACGACTGCAATGCAACTTCTACGTATCCATAACGTATCCACGGGCGAGAGTTTGCTAGTAACTTCTACATTTTACATAAAGAAAAGTGCAAGCAAAATGGCATTTCTATGAAAGTAAAAGTTGTTTAGCAGGATTAAATAAACATCTACTTATTTAAAAAGTCAATGATTTAATGTTGATGTTTGAGCATCTATCACAGAATTAACTAGGTCGTTTTTATCACAACCAATTTATATTCATTTTATATAATAAAAAAAAACATTATTTAACAAATATTTATCGTAATGGTTAAAACTACAATGTTTGTAAACGACGATGTAATGTGCCGGCGATCCTGTTCGTAATAACATTCGGTTTATCAATTACGGCTGCGTGGAACAAACAACATCCCTCGTCGCGACCCGGCGCTTATATTCAATTTAATTATGTTAATAATATTGCTCCGTACTTTATTTACAACATGTATTGGTCTATATTTTTGCTAAAATATTTGACAATTATATAATCTTGCTAATTATTTAAAATACCGTAGCCACAAAAAATGATATGCGAATGGTCTGCTTAAACCTAGATCTATGAAATGAATCTGCATTCTGAACTTGTATTCCGATTACATATACAATGATAGGTATGGGCAAAGTATTTTCCGTAAACAGAAAAAAATAGGTTGGTATTGAAGTCATTAAAAATAAAATGAAATTTATTTATGCCATATGATTTGGCCTAAGTACGTCAAAATACCCACGAAGGGATAAGTCTAGTCCTTGGGACAGACTACTTATTTTTTTTGGCTAAGTAATTTTTAATTATTGTAAATATCAAAATGACTCATTCGCTTATATCTAGACTGTTATTATTAATTAATTATAATGCAGCGCACATGCAAGCGAAACTCTTGTTCATTGATTGCTAGGTCTTTATTGGATAATTGACTAGCAGATAATGGTATATTTCCGACCATAATGTAATGCGTCGGGGACGCCCCTCGTCTACTCGACATTACTGAATAATGCTCGCACTATTTTCACAGAATATCATTAGGATTTATCTGACAACAAAGGCGACAGTTAAAACTGAGATTTATTACGTAGACTAAAGTCCTTTTAAATATGTATTTTTGAAATAAATAAATCATTTAGTCCTTTTAGTTCAATACTTTGGAACGTGAAGCTTCGACGCTCCGCTAAAAAATATTGACGAAACGCGTTGAAATCAATCTTGTTAGAGGACTAATTCTGGGTATGGAGTATGTATGAATGTTTTAGTCCATTGAGCAGGGCGAATTAATGTTTGTTAAACAAGTTGAGAGGAACGATTATAATATCTTAACCTTTCGATCATTGCAATTCCTTAAAGTTTTATTTCCCACGTTTAATAATGTTGAATTTAATTTCGAAGGAATAATATTCGTGTTTGCATTTATAATATGCTGAGGCACGTAAAGTTAAACCAATTATATTCAATTTACCTTCAAAACACACGTTCATTGTACAACTTACTCAGCTCTTAATATTAAACAATAAGTAATAAACAGATACAAAGAAAATATCGCGATATTGTATTGTTTGCTGTCTGAGTTCTTTCTATTATTGTCTAGAATTAATGTGTAAAACTATGTTAATTATGTCATGGGTCTAGAATCTAGTTGCAAATAATTAATACAATACAATTCGTGCATTGCTCATACAATTATGGAATCTTATAAATGGTATACTATAGAATTGTAGTTCGTATGAATAAATAAGTTAAGGCCACACCCACGTAGCATACCTATGCTACCGGTAAAGAAATTTCTTTGGTCAGTTCAGAGAACACTTTATCCAAGTTTTCCGAATCAATGAACTATTTCCCGGCCGGAGTCGGATCAATACGTGAATAAAGGGATAGGCTCGTTCAAGTGCCCATACGAGGTATGGAAAAAATAATGTAGAAACAAAATGCATTTTTACGCCAATTTTTTGAAAATATGGAATAGACGCGTGACGATATTTTTGTGTAAATCCTCTTACAAATTTATATAGATGTAAGCGAGTGTTAAAATGTGCAATACGCAAAGAAAGTTTATGTAAGAAACCTCGCCAGTTACATTGCAAATGATTTCACTATTCAGCTATAAACAATATCGCGTACAATTACAGTTATGGATTAATTGGAATATCACCTGATAACATTTTGTTGGGCACTTGTTATTGTGCAAATATTACTTTTCGTTATTGCTCGACAGTCGACCTTTATTTAAAAACAGTTTTAATATCTGATTAGTAACATTATTACGGTTTCTTCATTATGTGCCCAATGTCTATTTCACGCTAATTCTTGTCAATGTCAATGTAAATATATATTATTTGCTATTCAAATTAAATTAATGGTTGATATTGTAGATAGACAGACTACACTATATTATTATACATGACTTTATGCAGACTCTAGTCTGCCTCGGTGGCGCAGTATTACGGTATGATTGCAAAGCTGAGGTCTTTGGTTCGAATCGAATTCGAATCAGCGATATCGGATTATTCTATTAATTATCAGTCCGGATTCAGGAATTTGTGCCCGATGGCGGTAGGCTCCTCCTACCACATCATGGGACGGAATACATAAGGCGAAACGTAGGTGTCCTGGTTGCACACCTGCCTACCCCTTCTGGGAAAAAGGCGTGAGTTTATAAAGCAAAAAGAATACAATGAACCTTATTGATATGTACAATACATGGCGGTCTTATCAATATTAGCGATCTCTTTCAGACAACTACATGATGGACCAATCGATAAAGTTGCGGGGCGTAATAACACGTAAGAGACAGAAGGATACAAACAAATATAAGGGTGTTTGTAAACAATAGACCCTGATCCCACAAGATTAATCAAATATTGGGTATTACCAGAATCTTTTGTACTTGCGACATACTTCACATATTGACAGCCTCCGTGGCGCAATTGGTTAGACGCCGGCTGTGAAACGAGAGGCAGTGGGTTCGATTCATTTCTCAGCCGGCGGCTTACTACTTCCGCCAAAGGGGTTAACAAATAGCTTGCTGCATGAAGCTTTCTATGCATGATAAAAAGATGATGTGTATTATTTTGTATAATACTTTAGAATTGTTAAGCATTACTAAATAATGTCCCTCATTGTTATCAACAAACTTTGCAGACAATCTTCTAAACATAGATCAAGCATCATTACCAACAAAATGTTTAGATAACATAGGTTATAGATATTGATTGATGGATGGCGCAAAAATATTTTTGTCTGAACAAATCCTTTTTTTCTAATGATTATAATTTGCCTCGGTGGCGTAGTTGTACTACGGTACAACCACAAAGCTGAGGTCTCGGGTTCGAATCCCGGGTCGGGCGAAGTAATATTAGGATTTTCTATTCATTATCAGCCCGGAGTCAGGAATTTGTGCCCTATATGGCGATAGGTTCGCCCCCTATCACATCATGGGACGGAACATACAAAGCGGAATGTGGGTGTCCTGGTGGCGCCTCTGCCTACCCTTTCTGGGATAAAGGCGTGAGTTTATGTATGCAGGTATAATTTGCGTACCATTTTTAGGTGTCAAACAAAATTATTTATCCTCTGAAAAATGTCAGCATTTTTTATAATAATAAACACACCAACAGAAATCTAACGATGTTAGTCTTTATTAGACCATTTAATGTTTTTAGGTGAAAAATAAATACCATCTTGAAGGAGCAAGAAAGTAAACATGCAGTAACTGTAAAGTTTTAGTTCCTTCTTTTAATAAGTTCACTATTCAGTTGTGTTTATGCAAATGTAACTCACATAACAATTGTAAACGCTAATTGTTCAGACAACCTGCCCTTAGCTAGTACCGTAATTATGTTAAGTGGCATTATCATTAGATTTTAATAAATACCTATTCAAGTATGAGGTTTCAAATTGAATTTATATTTGTTTCAGTATAATCAGCATATAGATTTTACATTATAATTTAATAAAAAACAGTTATTGATGCATTTGTGAGAACAATGGAATGTAACTCCATAATGGAAAGATAAATTAAATGCATGCTATAATAAAAACCACCAAAAAGTATTTCTAGCTTGGTTTATAAACATAACATAACATTTAGGTTGTCGGTAGGAATGCATGTTGTACTTCAAAATGTATGTAGAGTATGTAATAACTATAATAATTTATGACCATCTGTCACACTATTATTTGTTTTTAAACCTTGTATATGAATCAGATAAGTTATGGGGCTCAGTAGCTCAAATTGAATTAAAATTATTTTCAGTAAAAAGGATTAAAGACACTTATTAATTTGTAACAGCCTTATTCATAGACTGATTTAAAACCCTTTTTTAGTTATCAAATGTTTTGTGTCTTTCAAATGAAATTGTACAATGGTATTTATATGAAAATCAAATACCAAATTCACAAACTATATTTTTTTTAATGCACTAGGTCCTTCGACATTGTTACACAAATATTTCTACTTGAATAATTATGTATTCATTTAATTACATACATTTCACAATTGTTAATTTATATTTCCTTGCAAGAATTGTTTGTTGTTCAAAAGGAACAACATTGGAAAATATTTAAAGAATGTTTAATAAGAAGAAAGAATATTGATAAAACTTGAAATAGTGATGAGTTTTAAAGTAAATAAATGCTTAGTTTAGATAATTAATGATTTGCTTTTTTTTTAAATGTTGCGTGTGACCTGGATATTTTAATTTCGTTTTTTGTCCTTCACATGCTAAAATTTTATATTCACACATATTATAAAATACAGAATTGTTTACGTTTTTTGTCAAACGGACGATAATGAGTAGGCAGGCGCAAATAAATATGAATACGTGGTATCGGAGCACACCCACTTGGTCAAACAAGAGGCAAGGTCACGAGATAATAGCTCACCAGCGAGATGAGGCGGCGCATCGCCAGCTCGTGGTTCCACAGGCACTCGCATGGGTCCATCTCGTCGGCCATGTCTGTATTCTGTAACAAATGTTGCAAAATCTCAGCCCACTGTCGCACACCACCAATTCACTTTCCAAACCAATGACATAGATTTGGTGATAAATCTGTTTCAAATAACACTATATGAACAACAAATAAACCAGATGGGCACGTCACCAAACCACAAATGTTTTGTTATACGTGTTGTATCACTTTATTATTTTTGTTTTTATTTACAAATAAAAAAGACATAGGACAATGGTCATCTGTCACATAATAGGAAGGGAAAGTTAAAACAGCTAAAAAAACAGCGCACCTGTATTTTTTATAAGTATAAAATTAGAGAAGGCACAAATAAAAATATATATTTCTCTTAGCGAGTGCACTCGCGTTTGTCTTGTTAAATTAAAACGAAAACGTTCAACAATTATCTACACTTGCGACGACATTTTTAGGCAGTATGCTTGGAGCTCAGGGATTGGTCGATCCAGTTAAAGTGATGGCAGGCAACACCCAATCAACGATTGGGGTGACCAAAACAGGACTAAAATATTTCTATTACGCTTTAAAATTCCATTATAGTAGAATTTATAGTAATATTGGCTCATACTAATTATTATGACATCGGACAAAAATTAAATTGGTTCAAAAATTTAAAGTTATCATTTCATTTAAATAAATATCTTACTTTGCTAGTCGTAATGCAAAATCAATACCTGAATTTAAATCAAGTTAAAACAAATTGGCCGAAATACACAGAAAAGTGCAGATTGGGGATAAAAAAAATACAATTTTTTGGCGAGATATTTTAGACCTTTTTGCAGAGCCTATTTTTTTCTATATTAATTAACTTAACCTATTAAAACCTATCGGAAATATCTGTGGACCTAGCTGGAATTCATATCCACTATGTTCTTTACACTAAAAACATTTTGAGATGGATGCGAAATATATTTTTGGTATCAACATTTTTCCTACTTTGGCTGTAGCCTTGGGTCGTGTCTCATTGGTGTAATAACTGGAGTAGCCTGCCATCACAGCCGTGCCTGCCATCCAAATTGATGCACAGGCGTGCGACTCTTTTTTAAAGGTGATATTGGATCATTTTGGATAGTGATTTTAAGGGTCGGGCAGAGCGATATTAATGTTAGAAAAGAAAGAAAGATCACACAAACGTTTGTCTTTGTAGGTACGGGGATCGAACCGGCGGCCTAGCGGCTCAGCCGGCATTTAACCAACTGCATCACGTAGGTTGTCACTTGTATTGTGTTTGTAATGAATCAGCCCACTGCAGGGTACGGGCGAGAGTACGATTGAGAGAGGTTAGGCCATATATTTAGTGGACTTTACATACGATATATTATAAATCGCTATAGCAACATAATTGGTTTCCCCACGATGTTTGCCGACACCGTTATAATGCATAGTGATTGATTATCAATACCGACACACATGACTTCGAAAAGTCACAGGCATGCCCCGGATATGAACCCGCCCCACTGTGAAGCTGTTGGCAGCCGCGTCTAGTCCGTTACCAACAGGCCACTACGCTATTACAGGTGACAGTGTTACACTTATTAAATACCAAGCTGGTACATTACTTGTAAACATTTAAAAATAGTCATTGTAGTCGGTTATTCCCTGCAATCATTTTCTTATTAATTAATTCAATATTAGTATATAAATAATATAAATAATAAATAATAATAGTTTTTATTATTGGCACAATAAAGATAGACTAAACTACGAGTTAACACTTTTTTTGCCTAAAATATTGTGCCAACAATGAGCCACTCTTTCAGCTTGTATGCTGCGATATCACCTGAATAATACCGCAGCGCTGGTTTTCAAAGAGAAGCTCAAGTGACACACAGACGTCCAGTCGGTACAAAAACAAATTGGAGCACAAACAAATAATAACTATTTCTATAAAAAAGACAATGCATACAAAATAAAATAATACAAATACAACAATCAGCCATCAGCAACCGTAGTTAGTAATAAGAAAAATATAAACTATTTGAGTGGGTAGATTGTTGCAACGATCACCCCATAAACATTCATAACCGTCATTATGAGCCACGCGTACGATAGCCAACGCGCATCTTAAGACTAATTTAAAAGTAATATAGGTAATTAAGCTATTCATCTTGTTACACGAGTGGCATCAAAACAACACAATTTTCGCAAACGCGCACTTTGAAACAAATTACAATTTCCGTCCATGAACTTAAGAAAAGACAAAACACGGTATTTCATGGAGTTCAAACTAACAAACACCATGTGGTAAGTACAGGCTACTAAACTCGCTAAACATTTAACATTATTGCTTTTGTTTAGATAATAAATACTTCTTTAGATTATTTTTGAATGTATATTTGTTATTTTTAGCTCGACATGGTGGAGGAATATTGTTCCAACAACGAGTGGCAGCGTATTTAAATGAACCTCTGAAAGCAGAGGTCCGATGTTGAGGAATCGCAAGTGGATTTGTTGCCGAACGGGACGCATATTTGAAGTTGTCCTGTCTCCACATCAGCTTGTCATACAAGTATTTCGGTTTTTTTTCTTTTATGACGCCAAACAACAGGGTAGCCAAGTGTAGTTCCCTACGGGCTGCCATTTTAAGGATATTAGCGTCATTTAAAAATGGCGTGACATGGTTGCGACTGGGAATATTGAAACAGAACCGGGCACAGGCGTTCTGCACGCGTTGAATTAAACGCACTGTTCGAGAAAGTAAACAAGGGCCATACACAGTGTCACAATAATTTAATCTTGATAAAATAAGACTATCCACAAGTAACTTCCTCGATTTTATATTAAGATACTGCCGAAACCGGTACAGTACTTTTAGTCTATAAAAACAGTTTTTAATAACTTCGTTTATATGTGGCTCAAAGTGAAGTTCTGGGTCCATTATCAGTCCTAAGTTGCGCGCTGTTTCAACCCTATTAATATTTTCTCCCATGATGTGTATCCGTGGCGCAGCCGACAATATGAGTTTGATTTGTGTACTGCTTCCCAAAACTATAAAGTTAGACTTTGCGGGGTTCAGTACAAGTGTGTTGGAGTTGGACCATGACACTACCCCAGCTAGGTCGTTGTTAATTTTATTGACGGCTGATGCTAGTTCATCATACTTAAACGATAGATACAGCTGAATATCATCCGCGTACATGTGGTATCTACATTCCTTAAGAGAGCGTGCAATATCCGCGCTATAGATAATATATAACAGAGGGCCAAGAATAGATCCCTGGGGAACACCTCGAGTCACTGGTCTGGGAGTGGAAAATAAAGAAGATCCATCCTCTTTTTGTATCTCCACATACTGCGAACGATTGGTGAGATAACTATGAAACCATCTTACGGTGTCTATTTCGAAACCATAGTATCGCAATTTGGATAAGAGCAAATGGATATTGATCGCATCAAAGGCTCGCGAGAAGTCAAGTAGAGTCAGAATAGTTCCTTCACCTCGATCCCGTGCCTCCAAGATATTACCCACCACATCTGAAAGAGCGCTAGAAGTACCGCGACCCTTCCTGAATCCTGATTGAAAATCAGGAAGAATATTGTAGTTATCAAGATACTCTGTGATTTGTGAGTATACCACACGCTCCAGTACCTTAGAAAGACATGGCAGGACACTTATAGGGCGCAATTCCTTGAAACTCTGGGGATTGTTGTTTTTAGGTATAGGCTTAACAATTGCACAACGCCACAGATCAGGAAATGTGCACGTTCTGATTGAGGTATTCACAATGGATGTTATAACTGTCAGAGTTTCAGGAAGCGTCATTCGGATCATATCTTTCGTGATACCATCAATACCCTGAGCATTAGTCTTAATCCTTTTTAAAGCAGTTAATACAGTTGTCTCGTCAACTTCTTTCAAGCAAAAAGTTGACGGACCGTGCCTGTGATATTCGAAAAAAGTTAATTTAGATATGGCCACCTCCTGGTTCCCAGGAATGTCTAAGAATGCCCTATTTATATTTTCCGGGTCACAAAGATGGTCTGGAAGAACATTTAAATTTTCTGAAGGGTAAACACGTGATTTTAAATTTTTCCATAATACCTTAGAACTGTGTATATTCTCATTAATGTGTTTATTAAAATATGCCTCCTTCTCATGTCGTAATGATTTTATGACTAAAGCTTTTAATTGAAGATAATAATCTTTGTGACCCTGCTTTTTAGTACGTAAATATTTAGCCCTGGCTGCATTACGTAGACTACACATTAATTTAATATTCGGGGTAATCCAAGGGGTGGGCAAATTTTTAAAGGAATTACGCCTAATTGGGGCATGAGCATCAAATAGTCCAATTATATTAGCATTGAATATAGAAAGCATAGTGTTTACGTCTCCCATGTTGCGTAACGTGTCCCACGGAATCAGTTTTAGGTCACGTTCAAAAAGGTCAAGCGCAATGCTCCGCAATGGACGATGCACTACCAGCCTTCTAACAGCCTTATCCTTCTTTATATCTAAACGACACGTGATAAAAGAGTGGTTTCCTAGTTCATTAATGTGTTGTACGCAAAGGTCTCTATATCGTGCATCAGTGCAAATAACATCAATAAGTGAACTACTGTCATTGACGAAATGCGTTGGAGTAGTCACTATTTGTACAAGTCCGCAATGATTGACAAACTCCAGTAGACGCTTAGTTTTACTGCCCTGTACATCTAACATATTCACATTAAAATCGCCGAGCAGGATAACGCTATCATAAGGCGCCAATGCGTTAATACTCATTGTCAGCGAGTCAAGGAATAAATCTAGGTCAAGCCAGGGTGGTCGATATGCAGTACCAAATAAGAGAGTTTTGTTATTTAATTTAATATTCATCCAAATTTGCTCGACATTTGGCTGGTCCGGATGTTGTCGGACTCGCGCACTTATACCTGATTTGATGTAAAACCCGACACCCCCTCCGCGTCCCCCACGTATCGTTACCGGTCGGGGAATATGTCTTAAACGATATCCCGGTACCGTAGGTGCTCGATTCTCCTCGCCCAACCGCAACCAAGTCTCGTTTATTGCCATAATGTCAACTGCGTGATTACTCATGGCCACCAGAAACTCATCATGGCCAGTAGCGAGCGAACCAGCATTAAAAAACCCAAACTTAATTAAATTATTTTTTGGTACGAATAATATTGTAAATTAAAAACATAACAAAATATGAAATAATTTTTGTAAAGATATTGAGTTTGTTAGAAACATAAATAAATTTTATATGTAGTATTAATATTATATACATCATGGAACATAATACTCTAAATAAAAAATCATTATAATTGAAATATGCTATTAGTAATATAAGTCTAGCGAGTAATAGTAGTTTTATGCGATTTGTGTTGTGTTTTTGAAGAATAAAAGCCAATAACAACCTATGTGAAACAATGCGCACCATATAACGTGAATCACCTATAAAGTATTTTAGAATATTACACTCAATTATATTACTATGTGGCTGTATAAATAGAAAAAAATACATTTGATGAGAACTACTTGAGCCATGCATCTCAAATAACCTTAATAAATTATAGCAACTGTAACTAATTATAATATATGTTTTACACATGCAGTAAATGTAGGAAGTACAGTTAATTAGACGTCTTTGATGCCTCATGGTCCACATCTTTAAAAAATCTAGAGATGTCTTCCTCGCAATAGATACGACAGACATCATCACCTGGCTTTCGTCGAGCCAGTATGCGACCCCTACTAGTCCAGACGAATTTCCAGCTGTGACGTTGTGCAGCCTCTCGAGCCAGACGAAATAACAATCTGTTAATTTTTGTCAACCGTTCGTTGACATAAAATCGCCTTGGTTGTCCAGCTAGACCCAGCTCTTCTGTGTTAGCTCCGCGGCGTACCCTCGCGCTCTTTAAGAATGTGTCACGAACTTCACGCCGAGCCATGCGGACGATGATAGGTCTTGGTCGAGACTCGGTGGGTCCAGAAGCGTTGGTAGCGTTTATTGTCCGACCCCCCGCCCGATCCACGCTGACTATGTCACGTTCATCCAAACTGACACCCAGCTTTGTGGCAACGAGTTTCACAGTGTGAGCCAGGTTCTCGCTGCTGCACTCCGGAATGTTAGAGATCTCCAGGTCGTTGGCTAAGAGCTCCTGATCTCGATTATTGAGCTCACGTTTTAACTGCTCTATAGTATTTTCTATTACCGGACTAGAGCTTAGAGTAGAGTGAGACTGTTCCAAAATATCGAGTCTAGTCTCAATAGAGTCCATACGTCCATTCAGTGCTCTTATTTCTGCGATCTCTTCCCTGAACGCTCGAAATTCATTACGCACAGTGCGCAGTTCGTCCCGAATTCTGCGAAGCTCCAGTTCAAAATTACTGATTGTCTCCGAGACGCCGGGCGATACAGTTCCAGGAGAATTCATTGGAACTGGCGTGTTTTCCTTCACCCTTTTTTTACAATCTGCACACTGCCAGGTGGTGGCAATGGGCCCAGTCTGCGGCAGTGCTGCACAAAGTCGATGATAAAGCGCATTGCAATTGGCACATTTAGCGCCATCTGACGGCGACATAAACCTACTACAATGGCCGCACCTTAGACCCGGCATTGGAATAATTGATTGTATCGATGAAAATAGTTCACCAGTTAGATAATAGATGGCGCCACTACTATACAACTAATCTATGTGATTGTATAGCTATAAGTTATGGTACGAGCACCATATAACGACACGTTCAATAAGGGTAAGCGTCCACACACACTACGAGGTAACACAAGAGTTCAAATGCCGCACTTTCGTAAATTGTACTTTTATTATGTTGGTTCCAGGTAGGACTAAAAGTTTTCTATGATTGTCCACAGTAATTTAAGTTTTATTTATCAAAAACGGTATAAAATCACTGAATAATAACGGAGAGTATATAAGTCACTGTTTTCAACCTGTTGATAATAAATAATCACGAATAAGTACGAAATACTTTTTCTTTTACACGAATAATACACAGAGTGCTTAGGGCCGACTCGACGTCCGTGACGTCACTCTAGGACACTATATGAGCAACATAAAAAAAATACTTAGTACCTAATCCAATACAAATATCTCGGGATTATAAATTCCCATACTTAGTCACTCTTGTTACACATATGAAGCGTACCTACTAATTATGCCATTGGCTGATACAAAACCGGCGGGATGTAATATCTTTGCTGCTGCATTTCGTTCTAGCGGTAGGGCAATCGTATCTAATAGGATAACTAGCAGACGATTGTCGAAATCCCTGCATATTTACTCGTATAACTGTGCCGCGTTTAGGTTTCCGCTTGTGTATAATTGTGCCAGCATAATTGTGTCGCCCCGTTTATCAGTGGATATTCTGTTGGGATTTGAAAATTGCACTGCACTTGCCACTTGTAAGACTATTGTATGCCATATATTGTCTTTTATATTTGTGTGAACCACGAGTATTTGTGTCGGGTCTGGGTTTTTGTGAAACCGAAAAGTCTCTCGTAGTTCCTGATGCCCACGACACAAGACTCGATGTTAGTATTGGATCAGGACTATTTAAGTGACTGTTGGGTGTATTTATATTTTATTTTTTATGCAGTTACGAGTTAACAACTTTTTCTATTGTCGGTGAAGAATAATAAATTAAGCGGGTTTTCTTATGCATATTTCTATTGACGCTTGACTTCGAAATGTAAGAACTACGAGCTTTGGGCTCGACCACTGGGAGTTTTATGGTTTGTAATGGCAGCTTTTAGCAATAGGTACATAAACGCTCTAACGTCTAATCTACGTATAGAGGTATTCTCAAGTTCGGAAAAAACAACAGGTACCTAATGGGATTTTCATTAAAAAAAAATAAGTTTCGTTCGTCGTAATGGTCATGCTAATTTAACTCTGGATCAGATATTTTACTTGATCTGACATAGTTTAGCGAATAAGGTAGGTACACGTCAGTTATTATGTATTCATTACTAACCGGGTGAACGCAAATTACAATTGTAGATAACAAGAGATGCAATAACTCTTTCTGTGTAAATAATAAAAATACCCAGGGGAAATACTTGTAAATTAACTTCTGAGAAAATACGCGGTATACATATATTCTAGATCGGCTTTTGGCATAAGTGAGTATGTCATCGAATGCTTTTCGAGGGTTTTTAGATTGTTGTGAAACTTAAGATACTTGAGTATAAGGCCAGTTGTCGACATTACTATGGGAACCGTTCGAACAGATTTATTCGCCATTGTGTGTTTAACTCTATTGCAAGATCGGTGTATTCTGCTTCTTTTTCTGTAAATTTAATTTGTGTAACTTACAAGTTGTTTGATATGGAAATATGAACAAGGAAAACTGCTTTATTTCTCTTGTCATGTAATGTAATGTCCGGTCCATTGTGATGTATTTTTTATCGTTCATATTAATGTCCTCTCCTAAAAGGAACTATTGCAGCTTCGTCATGTCTATGTTTTAATCGGTGTGGGTGATGGATTTACAAATATTATTATTAAAGATTTTTGCTTGCTTTTTCTTTCGATCATAATATTAACTGTATACAGACATGTGCTTAAGATAAGCTCGGCCAAGAAATGAAACACATCATAGGGCTAAAACAATAATAAAAATCTAAGATTCGATGTTATATTTTTAGAGACGGTACATTTAAAAGGTACGTAGGTACATTTTATTACAAACTTATTAAATACATAGTACCTTTGTAGAGAATTCCAAAACAACTCATCTGATAAAGTAAACGAAAATAATAATACTAATTAGAAATTTAATATCCAATCACGAAAATGTGGGCACACAACTTGCCAATATTATTATTATTTTAAGATTGTGTTTTAATTGATTTGTTTTATAAAAAAATCGGTCCCTTACTTATCAATCACATGGAGCCGACGGCAGCGCTTGAAGTCAAAATAAAGCCGTATATTAAGTTATCTCAAAAACTCTAAAAAATACCCCGTAATTAGATAGGGACCCGCTTTTAATATTAAACTGCCATAGTGACAAATACATTAATTAATTAGTTGGTTATATAAATGTATTGGATACTATTCGTGAAGTCTATCTATTTCGATTGTCATTTAGATAGAATTTTTATGATATGTAAACATTTAAAATGAGGCAAACGTTTTAAAGGATGTCAATAATATCGTAGTAGGTAACTATATGATTAGGTAGAACATATAGGAGTCAGATTAAACTGTAACTTAAATATTTCATAAGTCACCGTGCAGACAACTCTCAACATAATCAAACACAAGGAAGAAAAAAAAAATATTGACTACCTATAACTTGCGACTAATAGGTAGGTACTAAAAAGTAGTCTAAGTCTAAATGCTCTATATTGTATGGCATTTTATGAATTCAATAAATTATATTCATTTCATTTACATAGAGAAGCATATTCATTCATAATTTTCTAAATATTTTCACGACTATTGAACAGTAGACTGTATTTAGCATTCTTCATCATTCATTCATCTATATTTTCAAAATCCGTTTAATTCGGCATCTCCTAAATTACAACAGAGCTGATATGCAAGTAATTTTTGGAAACCAAATCGCATTTGTCAAGAATATGATAGTTAATTCAAACAATATTATTTAATATCCTGATATTCTTGATAGTTAAAAACTATTTTTAGAAAATGGGATTTTAATTATCGTCTAAAAGTATCAAAAATTTATAGAATATTCACTCTTTTTTTCTATGCATAACATAATATACTAAATTACATATGTAAGTGTGCTATACATTTTTCCTTACTCTAACGCGTGTAAAATAATCAATTAAGTGTGGGCGGGCGGCCGCCCTGCCGCAGTGGGCGGGGCCGCGCCACGCCCCGCCGTGACCTCGCAGTTACAAATACTCATCGCGATTACTTGAGAAGTACCAAATAATCGTCTCTTTATTATTATAAATAAATACACAGTCACAACTATAGCTCTGGCTTGTAGATACAAGTCCTGTGTCGTGAACATCAGAAACTACAACATTTTTGATTTAACAAAATCCAAACTAGAAACGAATAATTGCAGATCGAAAATTTGTCTCACTGTGCGAAACAAACCGATGGTTTTGTCTAAAATGATGTGGTTATTAGGCAGTAAATTATGTATCAGATATTGCAACTTTAAATAAACTATATTGCTAACAGATGTAAGGATACAATTTTCGATAAATATCTTTACATAAGGTTTCCAAACTAGTGACATTAGAAAGACTATTTATATCCCAGTTACAATAGTCAATAGCCATAGGATCGTTTCGTTGTACTATTTCCCATAATAGGCAATTTTATCAAAATGTACTTACCATCGTATAGTACCTATATGTATAAAAAATATTGGCTTGATGCACATAAAACGATTTTTTCACCAATGTTCTGTACTAACTTTCTTGAGATAGGATATAAGTCTAATGATATTCACTGTTAGATTCTAACGTGTGTGTACTACATCGAATTTCTTGTCGATTACAATTAAATTGCATGAAAATACCAGAAATAGTTAAACAGACAAAACTAAGCTTTTCCAAAAAGCTTATTTAATAGACTTTCTCATCATTTTGATTATGTATTAAATTATATTTCGGTCCATTTAGCTACAGGACGTCCACTGTAAAACATTAGCCTTCCCCAGATTTTCACAGCCTCCTATTTGAAGCATTATATTGAAATTACGTTACAGCCGTTGTTGCAACAGAATGTGGTGATGCCGAGGGCGTTGATGCAACTTCTTCACTATATTAACGAATGTCTCAAACATTAGTCAATGCATGGTTTTTCAGGTCAGGAAATTGTTCCTATCATAGGCTCGTAATAAGGATTGTAGGAAGTTGCTGTATGCAGTCTGTTTCCTACGGGTCGATATAAAAATAATTGAGCAAGATTATTTCAGTATTGTACTTCCCGTGGCTGAAAATAATAATGATAGGCTTCGCCCTATATCACATCTTGGACTAGAAAAGATGTGCGACCTGTGGTATAGAAGGCACGTCTTCTTCTTGTGTTCGTGGATGAAATAGCTATTAATTTGGGATTGGTAGAAGTATTTATTAACGATATGATTTTAAAATCGATATATATTTATTTCTGCTCTATTCATCTGTTTTTTCCACGACGTAATTTCCCAGGGTGTGGTCGCAAATATCCCCTGCGGATAAAATTAAGAACATATAAGAGTTGTACTTTGGCTATAGAAGGCTTCGAGTGCGCCTGTGCTGGCGCGCGGCCCGCCCACCAGGCAGGAGTCGTGCGGGCGCGCGCCTTACCGCACTTTCCCTCGGGCACCGCGCCGCGCGGACATGGCGCCACTTCTGCGCCCGTCGAGCCGCACGTAAGTTAATCCTTACTTTTTTAAATTTTCTGTACCATATTTATTTGGTTCTATATATATTTTTGGTTCTTGTGGTCTTCTTATTTCCTTAGTTTAAAATCTCATTTGTGTCGCGTTAATTTCTATTTGGTTTGGAATTATTTGAGTATTCATGTTTCATTTTGATGTAAAAATACGTTAAGTAACTGGTAGTGGTATATTGAATTGTTATGACACAAGATGACTTTTTTAATTTATCCTGGAGTAATTAGTGCTATTTTTTTAAAATAAAGTATAAGTCACTAATTTTGTTATAAGGTAATACATTATTTCAACAAAATATATAAAATAGATTTTGTTATAAACCAAGCACTCAAATATCTATAGCTGTTGAGTATTAAGAAAAATGAAATTCACGCATAAACTTTTACTAGACGACACAAACTATTGAGTAAGATTTACAATATTTATTTCCATTGATTACGTCATGCGGCATTTGAACAGTTTTCTCTTGTTTATTTTGGCCATAAGCAAATGTTTGTCTTAAAATATTTGCACACTTCACAGAATTAGTAGCAGCTAAACTTTCTTTAACAAATGTCTTGGGCAGGCCTGCTATTTTTTTATAAATTGTTTTTTTACTTAGACACGTTGTATAGAACAGATCTATATTACGTTATCTAAATTAAAATACTATAAATACTATAATATTGCCGCGAAGATGTAAATGAAAAGGGATTTCCGCGTTATGAAATGAAAAGCTATTTTTATTTATAGAGCCTTAAAATGTAATATTCTTGTGTTATAAAAGTGTAATTATAAGTTTATTAGTATTTTAGTTATTTATTTTTCATCTTGTCGTTTTATTTTTTTAAAATAACGGGTTTCCTTCATCACAATAATATTATTAATGGGTAATATTATTTAGGAATTAGTATTAACACTTAAACTGCGACCTCAAAAATATACAATTTTGAGTATTCACGCTAGGAGTCCATAAGTAATCAAGCATTATTGTAGATTTTACGTCTATTAATGGTCAGACAATAATTTATATTTGTCTTCTTCTTTATTTCGGATGAATCACTTTTGCTTGAAATATACCACCCAATTGAGCTAGAAAAACAATGATTTGAACTTTTGAATGTCTGCATTCCTAAACGAAACTTTCAGAAATAACCCCCCTTACCCTTCAGAATAAGTTAGGAATGTATTTTGTCAATTTTTAATACGTATTTACAAACATTCATGAATTTAAATTTATTTTCACGTTTTATAAGCGATACAATTATTTCAAATCTCAATGCTACTCTATCTAAAAATATTCTGCCGATGACTATAACATAAAAAAAAATCGTATAGTAGTTAATTTAATAAATGAAAAGACTCATCCTTAATAAATGAATGCCGCAAAACTTCTCCAAAACCTTTTAAAAATAAAATGTAAACGTACAATTCATCTTACACCAGAGTCAAATGCAAATTGATGTAGTTCTGTTTCACGTTGAAGGTGAAAACAATTTTTTTCGATACACGACTTTTCAATGTTTCGATTAAGCCAATCGTGCACCTAACGGTACGTTCACACAGAAAAGTGGTAGTAACTATCCCTAAAATGTTCTAAGTATTTTTTTTTAAACACGAATATTGCTGAACTTTTGATAACATCGAAGGACAAATTATGGGTAGATTCAAGATGAATTAATATGGATTTTAGTTCAAATTCTTTCAAATTATGAGAGAACTAAATGAGCTGATATGTATTTTGAGGAAATTACGAATGCTTTAGGAATTATAAATAATAAAATGTATCGGTTTGGAATAGAATAGTAAAGGCATAGCTTTTGGTACACTGCAGGATTTAAATGTTAATAAAAGAATTACCAACTTTTCCCCTAGTGAAGTTATATTTAGTTAAAGAGTCATTTTATAGAACTTGAACTAGGGCCAAAGAAATCGCGGATCAGAATTATACAATGAAATAAATATTCGAAATCAAAAGGCGAGATCTCCGACACTTCATTATATTTAATGTGCAACAGTCTCACCCATTTTACTTCAACGTGGTGGCTCAATTCGAAGAGAAACATAAAATGTGTTAAAAAATCTAGTGGCCAGGCGAAGAACAAATGTTTAATTAGTCTAGCGATCCTGAAGAGATTTAACGACTATTTCCGAGAGTTAATGCTAAGAATCCGCGCCGATTGTTTTCACTTCCGAATTCAAAATAGTTTAGAGATTTGCCAGCCTCTGTGGCGCAGTTGGTTAGACGCCGGGTTTGAAACGAGACGCTGCGGGTTTCATCCTCGCACCTAAAGTGACAATATAAGAGATAAATAATTGTAGTAAGCACCCAATGCTTTGTAACAATATAATGGGTTTTTAAATTAAATTTATGAATCTGGATAAAATAATGTCACACAATTTATTAAATTATTGTATTGTCATCAGTCCTTGACAAGTATGCAAAATTTCAAGCCAATCCGACGTTTCGAAGTGTTCGAAAATGGACTTCAAAGATTCCGTTACATGTACATACAGACGAAGCTAATAAAAGCATGTTATTAATACATACATACATACATCAGCCTCCACTGTCCCACTGCAGGGCAAAAGCTTCTACCCTCCTTCCGTTCGTCCCGGTTCAGGGTTCGATCCTGCTAGTCTTTCTCCCACCTGTCCAACTTATTATTAATACATTAAGAAGAAACTATTCTAAAATACGAGTGGTGCACTTCTTAATTATTTATGAAACATAATTTAAAAGTAATAAAAAAATATGATTTATAAATTTTACATACTGAATACTTGAATTTTATTTCAGAAAGCCTTCATGATGTTTTTTTATAAGTAGTGGTAGTTTCAGAGTGATATTTCGAGTATAGGATAATCTGCAATGTTATTTGTCAAAGCAAATTGTAAAATGACTTAGCAAACTGGTTATAATAGGGTTTAATTTAGGTTTGATTCGTTTTCTAGAGATAAGTAAAGCTTTGTATTTTTCACATTAAAATATTTGTATTGTCTGTTGGTGTACAGCTTGGATTGAAAGACTTTATTAAATAAATAATATAGTTTTTGTCATCAACTTCGCGACATGTAAAGTAATAACAGATTATGTATTTAACAGACAGTTTTTCGTTACAAATGAAGTATAGGCGTTAGTAATATCGTGTGCGAGCGTATACCATACAGTTGATGGGTTAAATCGGCAAATGGAATTGGTGGCGAGTGGCGCTGTACTCGTGTAGGTACTCGGGCGCTATAGGGTGACGTAGAGGTTTTTCGCGATGAAATCCGGCCGCTGCCCGTGACAGCCACTCGGCCGCGCCGGACTCTCATCAAGAGCTGCTGGGTAGGGCTGCCGCTTTGCAGAGTCAATTAATATTTACCGACCATGGAGGTGTATTTTTGTTGGTTGTAATATTGGTGCTGAAGTAACGTGTAGTTTTGATAGAATAGAAAAAATATATAATTGAATATGATGAAAACTTATAACAGAAGTGTCTATTTCTATTCGCCGATTTCAAGCAAATGCAATAATGCTTCTTGTATTTTTTATACATTATTATTATTATCATCGCCAGGCTATAGTGATTCGCTGAAAATCTATTATTTCAAACTTAGGTAATACCTAGGCATTATAAGCAAACGCCTTTAAACTTGCTTTAACAAATTGCGTCTTATCTCCTTTTTTCTCTATTACGATGAAGCAATTCCTTTTAAAGTTGACCATTCCCAATTTTTCAAAACAACGCAAAATTAAAAACATCATCAGTACAACCCTACACGGACCGGACGGTGGAGCGTGTCCGCGTCCAGTGTGATGTCAAGAGGTGGTGCTCCGTCACGGCGCGGGTTATAACATTTGTCACTTCATTATACGAGCTTGGTCGCTCCGGCCCGCGGTGTCGAGAGTACTACACGCACTGCGATTATTTACCGGTTAATTAACCCGCCAGAGGTCAATTGCACTTCTTTATTCGCCGGTTCCCCTTCATTGAGTTCGTATGAATATGTTTGCGCTGGTTTGGCAGTTTGGTATGTGAATTTAAAGCCGAATTGTGGGTGAAGCGTTTTCGTTTTGTTTCGGCTATTATGATCCAATGTAGGGTTTAAAAATGTAAAGGCTTCTCGGATAAGCTAAATCTTTCCTTAAGGATATAGGTAGTTACATTCCATTAACGATTAAGATACAGTTGCGGCTTAATTTCTAAGACATTATTACAATGCACATTACGGTTGAAGATAATGTTAACGGTAAATACTAAATAGTAATACGGTCAGGAGAAATTCAAAGAAAAAACATCGAAAAATGCCAAGCATGCGTTGAATTGATGAGCTAGTATCAATTAACATGGTTTAAAGGAAACCATTGTTCAAGGAATCCTCCTTATATTCCAGCATATCCATACTGGGAGACTTTATATTTTGTTTGTGACTTGCAAAGTATACTTTTTAGGAATAAAGCTACGAATTCCAAAAATAGCATCTCTCCTCATTTCACATTTACATGGGTGAATCCCAAACAAAATTTGACTTCAGTTTTCAGTCATGTTGCAAAATTATTTTGTGACTGGCTGCCTGGCTCTCGTCAATGCTTTCGGGAGCTGGGTTATTAGGTCATCTTACTATTCATCGAGGTTGGTAGAATTCAGTTAAGTTCGAATCAGTTCGTTTTCTTCAGACTGATTTTTAGGTATGCAGGAACTTCCTTGCGATTTTATATAAGTACAAGTTTCAACAATACCGTAAGGATATTAGGCTAATAACTATTACGAACATTAAAGAAAGTTTTTTATACCAATATTTTGAATTAATTTTAATTACCCATCAACAAAACAATCTCTTCCTTTCTTTTATAGTGCTATATGAATTATACATTGAATATAATTTGTAGCAGGGAGTGGCGGCGTCGCGTCGGCAGGCAGTAGGATGGCGCTGAAGAGCCCGACGCCGGCCGTCGCCGAGCGCGAGACATGGGGCAAGAAGGTGGACTTCCTGCTCTCTGTCATCGGGTTCGCGGTCGACCTCGCTAACGTGTGGCGCTTCCCTTATCTCTGCTACAAGAATGGAGGAGGTAAGTGCAATTGTATCAAAAAAATTGTGATGCGAAGTGAATCATTGTTGAAGATGCTGCACTAGGCAGTTCCTGATTGTTTTGGGAAGAGATTATCAGGTATGTCTGAGGATGTTCAAGTGTTTTATGTACGGTAGGGTTACATGTATTATAGCCTGAAATATTATTATCTAACACGTGGCGAGTTACAGAATCCTTTATGTACAGTTAGTCGTTCGGGAATCGACGCTCCATCTGCATACTTCACATACTATTCGGATTCTTGTAGATTTTAGTTAGGTAAGCTGCCGATTTAGATTTTTCTTACACAGTACCATATTTTCTAGTGTTTAACAGAAATCGTGAAATATACAAACTGAGTGTATAGGTACACTCTATAGTTTGTATATTTCTTAGGTACTGTCAACTTAGGTAGGCCTAAGTTAGTGTGCAGTGTAATATTTCAAACAGGAATTTCCAGTGAGGTAACAGTATTAGTGCGGCGATCAAAGTCTTCCTGTATGTATCAAAGGGTGCATATATCGCGTAACTCGATAGCAGTTAATGACATTGGGCGAGTGCTCGCGAGCGACTCGAGGCGCCTGTGGTAGCGCCCTGAGCGGCACTAAGTGCCTCTTCCCGCGGTAATTGTCGCCGCCACCGTCGCTTTGCACCGACAAAGACGCTAAATGCACCTCGCACTTACACGACACGTATGCTTGAGCTCTAGGCAAAGTTTTGCGATATGGGAAATGAGGTTATCAGATATCCTGGATAGGATTGGAACGTGATACAAGATTCATTGTAAAGGATAGGACAGGTAATTAGTTTGTTTTAATGAATTTTAAGTTAAAATAAACCAGATATTCGCTACAGGCATTCAGTCTTGTTTCTTAATTATTAGAATTACTACAGACTTTCTGGCCCCACAACACCGAAATTCCAATTAAACAACAATCAAATCTACAAATAGTAGGTAGTTTATAGTTTATACATAGCTAGAGTCTCATCACCTGCTTGGGCCACGAAGGTTTTAAAATTTTCCTATTTTCGACCTGGCTTTTTCTTGACTATTTCATTTAAATTGGCACAAGTATCGAATACTTGTCTTTTAAACGATATAGTGTAGTATTTTACTTTATACTACTTGAACACAGTAGCACTTAATAAAACTAAATAAAATCTAATATCAAGAGTAGGATATGCGTAACAGAACTCGAAATCTATCATCAATCCTACCAAAACCCTTGCAAATGTTTGAGAAAATCCAAGATTTCTGGAAGCACCGGGTCAATACATCGGCACGTCGGAGCATGAATGCGCGCTAACTCGGCGTGTAGGGCCCTCGAGGCATAATGGGTGGTTAACAATCGTGCGCCTTGAACCTCGGCTGAGTGCTGCGCGCTTACACCCGCCCTATACTAATTAAACACATTGTACTCTATACTGGTGTACTGGTATGCCTTCTGTGTGGTTTAAAGTAATAGATATTGCTTGTGTTTTTTGATGTGTGTACTCTTATCATTGCTTATTGAGGCTGTTTAAGCTTTGCCTTAATTGAGTAATTCGTAAATGTTTTTGCGTAAGCTATAATTTTATGGCAGATTTAGAAAGGTTAGAAATCTTGGAAAGATCTAGAATCGATTGCCAGGTAGAGTAATAGTTTCTTTTGCATTTCTGGAGTCGTCGAGCGTAATATCTCGATATTGGGTTTGCATCCATCTCGGCTACAGACTACTTTCGGAAAGTGGCACCGCATATAATCATTGATATATTTTTATTTACTTTACGCTATCGGTTCGCCACCAAAAAATGAAACATCACACTTTTTATGCATTGTTCTAGACGTGTCTTTACAGGAGTATACAAGGTTAAGTGCATATAAAATATTAGTTATTTACAAGATGTAAGTAGACTTGTTTTAAACGTGGCATAATTTGTCCAGTCCCGCGTCTGTTGGCTATGGCAGCGGAAATGACTAGCTCTAGGCGAATACTGCGGCTGTTTGCAGAGGAAAATACCGGAAACCGCTCAAATGAGTTTTGCTTACGATAGCCTTTGTTTTGCACACATGACGAAGAAATATCACGCGATTTTCAGCAGTTTTCTTACGGTATTAGAAAGTTTGCTTCGAGTATCTACGTATTTTGTTTTTTATTTCATTTTTGATTTAGGAGAGCTATTTCTCTAAAAATAAATTAGTTCAGTGTATAAAGTTTATTTATTAAAATAAATATGTAACAATATCTATTAATTTTTAACCAAATTAAATTACATTACGAAATAAATAATTCTAAAAATTAAACACGGTAAGAAATAAATTTAAAAAATAAACCCGCGCTAAAAATAAAACTGACTATAAAGCAAAAATTATTTTTTGCCTTTCTTCCCCTTTGGCGGCGGCGGTGGTGGTAGCGGCTCGGGCTCCGGCGCGGGCTCCGGCGGCGGCGTGGGGGGCAGCTTCCTGTCCGGCCACAGCCGCTCCATGAATTCGCAAATCAATTGCAAGTTCACAAATTTCGTTTTGGCGGACTTCGGTCCTGGGAACACTGCACACAACTCGTTCAATAGCCCGTCGTCTAATGGCACGTTGTCCAACTCCACGCGCTCTATCAAATCCTTAATGGAGTAAGGTCTCGGGAATTCCTTATTTAATTGCAGGAAGAATTGTGCTATATCGACCTTATTTTTCTTTCTTGCTTTTCCGAGATAATCAGCTCTTATTAATATCTTTTCTCTTATGTCTGGACCTCGTACAGTCCAGTTCTGCAACACCTTACCGTACTGAACGGAAAAGTTTTTACGAGATTTCATTTTCATAACTCTCTTTAAACAAGCTATGAAGGTTTTGTCGACGCAAATGTTTTCGAGAAATAAATTTTCAATTTTAACTCGTGGTTTTAACATCTTTGCAAGCGTGTCGTGCGCATCTTCGGGAGTCATTGGATTAAAAGAAAGATGTAGAGTGTTCAATTTTTTAGCTCTATATAAATAAGACAAGATTACTTGAATAGCTTCACCTTGAAGTTTGTTGTTACTTAGATTTAATATTGTTAGGGTAGGAACCAACAAAATGCTTTTAATACTTCCCGCCACCCGCTCCCCTTCCAGTGCATTCCACGACAAATTTAGTTCTTGCAATACTTTACTTTCTGCGAAAGCGTCCAACATTTTGCAAGTGGTGGCTGCGTGAAAAAAATTGTTTTTCGATAGATCTATATGTGTCAGATTATTATGGAACTCAAGTGCATCTGCCATTGCCAAAGCTGTTTGTTTGCCTAATTGATTATAGCTCAAGTTGACTCGCTTCACTGTAGCACCCTCGGTGAGTATCTGCGCGAACCCTAAGCCGCCATCCTCGCCCATATAGTTTCTGGATAAATCCAATGTTATCAGTGTGCGATTACACGGCAAGCCGACGCCTAAACGAACAACTCCAGACGGTCCTATGCGACATCCCGATATAATCAATTCGTGTAATGTAGCGTTGTAAATGAGCATATGCCCCAAGTGATAGCAAGAATCATCGGTTAAAAAATTATCCGTGAGGTTAAATTTTCTTACAAATTTGTTATACTGTAGCGCCATCGCCATAGGTCGCACTCCAGCCGGGTTTACCCCGTAGTAACTGAGATCAATTACATCATTAAATAGATTATTGTGGAACATTCTCACCGGGCATATGTTCATATCTTGACACAGAAACATATATAGATCTTTTCCATCGTCTGTGTATATGACAGGCTTTTCTGGAGATAGAAGTGCCGGTGTAATTCCCGGGTCGGAAACTGCTGGATAGCTGTAATAAGGATGTAACGCAATTTGGCTATCGGATAAAGCTATGTATTTAGCACATACTTCGCCGCTGCCTGGAGAATAGAGGTCTTGTGAGAATAACAACTTCTTTTTATTTTCTTCGGGCAATTCAAATACGAGAGAGGACCATTCACTTATAGGAGGCTCCTCGCCTGAACTTTGTTCTTCTGCCACAAAGATGACTTCTGTTTTTTCTTCTTCTACACTGCTGTCCGACGACATTTTGCATCTATTAACAGTGAAGAGCGTGGAAACCTGAGAAAGAACTAGGCTGTGGAATAGAAAGAAATATAAAAATCGATACAAAAGAATGACATTACTAATATGACATGATATTTAGGCAACAAAACTTTTTTGTTCAAAATATGTGTACAGATAAAAATCAGAATAGTCACGCCCAACTTTTCCGCGTTGAATGTAGTTGACATGAACTGTAGTGAGCGTGTATGTGTAGCGTGGTGTCCCTACATAAAGTTTCACCCACACGATAATTGCATCCTGATCTTTGCTTTGAACATCCTCCGCTACCCTTTACCGTCCAAGAGCCAGTAATTGACAATCAAAACGCGCCTTTTACGCTGTGAGAAACTTCGTTAGCTCCTCGATGTGCAGGAAAATTAGTAACGCAATAATGGGAGCGGGTAATAAGCTAATGGAGGGGGGAGGTCATCCGGCCCGAGAGGCCGATCGCGTCTGCCTCTGATCTAATTAAATGGCAATTCTCGCGAACTGTTGAAATATCTTGTCTTTGGACCGTCTGTGACGCGAGATTGCTTCGGAAATTTATTTAGCGACGGCTGTGAAAGGCTTTTAACTTTTTTCGGTATTATATTATAATATTTGGTAGCTTTATGGATCGATAGTTTTTCTTTGACTGCCTCGGTGGCGCAGTTGTACTACGTCGTGATTTTAAAGCTGAGGTCTCGGGTTCAAATCCAGGGTCGGGCAAAGTGGTATTGGAATTTTCTATTCATTATCAGCCCTAAGTCATGAATATTAAATTTGTACCCGATATGGCTATGCCCCGATAGGCTCGCCCCCTATCAAATCGTAAGACGCAACACAAGGCGAAACGTGGGTGTCCTGTCCTGGTAGCACCTCTGCCTACCCTTTCTGGGAAAATGGCGTGAGTTTATGTATGATCAGCTGTGCCGCGCTTTGTATCTTACGTGTTACTTATGTGTGTACTGACTGTATTGTTATCGTTTTTACTCCTTCTTTTATTTCTGTGTGCTGTGTACAATGAACTTTCCTTGTGTTTGTGTCTGGACTTCTTTTATTTTCTCGACGACCCGGCGAACCTAACGGACACTTGAATTGAACTTTTCCGCACACGACGTCCATACGTCCATTCCATTCCCTGGCATCCCTACATATGTATGTAGTCTTTAAGGTTTACATGTAACAGAGTTAAAGACATTAACTATTTTTTTTTTATAATGTTGGAAATATTGAGAGTACAAGTGCACTTACTTTGTACATTTTTACAATAAGTTTCAAAGAGTAACCGGCGTCTGTGCAGTTCTTAATATCTGTCAAGATATAACTATGACTTGACTTGATTTTCTATTAAAAAATCAGATTTGTGCTTATTTTTGCCTAAAAAGATATTGATTTCGTGCATAATTGTAACTTAGGTTAATCATTTACTACAATTTCTTAAGACCCATTTCACCCAAAAGTTACACAAACCTAAACATCAAATTACTTTACGCTTAAATAAAGCATATCTTGATAGAATTGATTTATTAGTCCAAGTACACGGCGTTAATGGTGATTTCCCTTACTAATTGATTGGGGCGGCACTTCATCATGCGGCCCGCGCCATCCATCACATCAGCCGACGTGTAGGGCCCGTGCCGACCAATACATCTTTATTGTTTTATGTGTGTAAGTATTAACTCGCCCATTGTTTATGAAGTAAAGGGTAATTTATTTGTCTCTCTTTGAAGAGATTACTTCTTAATGGACGTTATAGATTTATTCTAAAAAATCTTCATGTTCGTATGTTTTTGGTGTCTATATTTCCTTGCAAGTACTTACTCCCATGTTAAGTTCATCTAATACTTTTTCAATATTTTACTAGTAAAATATTAAGCGGCTTAATCATTTACTTATTGCCTTTTCAATTTAGTCCGGTGTAGGTATTTTTGGTAGAGCTTTATTTAAAAAATAGGTTACCTAGTCGTTCTTTAAATTATTTTATGGATATTATGAATCAGATTCCTAGTGAAAGTGTGTGATTTACTGGTAAAATAATAGTTGGCGCTTCACATTATTGTAAATACCTACGTTTCCCGTATTTGAACGAAACAGTCTCAATAAAGATCCGTTCGATGATTTAATGCGTACCTATCGCGTAATCTCGTAATACCCAATCATCCGGGCCGTCCGTCGGGACTCGGGAGGATCGGGAACGGAGACGATTTGATTACCAACTACACCGGTGTCTTGAATATTACTGATGCAAAAGAAAATTAATTTAATCAAGAACTGGTAAATCCGATTAGTGGCAATTGTAAGATCTTTCATTTTCTTAAGCCTGCGGAAATAGGCAGTTCATTCGAACGTTGACTTGTGAAATTACTAATTAGAGTTCTTTAGTAAATTGTTCTTGTAACATTTGCGTTGTTTTGTCTCTTTGCTCAAAGAGCGTCCATTTTACAAAGGCCCATTATCATGTACTTAAGGAACGCGAACTCTCAAGTCTCTTTAGCCATTTCCGGCAACTTAGTGGAAGTTCGTGTCGGATCGCCTCCACTCGCTTTATCCCCGACCTGTTGCATTTGGCAATAAAATAAATCCCTACTATATTCTCTCCCTCTCCCCTCCTTGAGATATTTCATCGCTATATCGGAGCATTCTCCTGTCGAATAAGGTTTTGATTATTTATAGCTTGTGATTTAGTTGTACTTCATAAAAATCTTTTTTGATATTGTTTTTCTAGAAAATGATAATATAGTTGGATAATATACATTCATCTATAGTTATGAGCTGAATTTTTGCCTTTAAGAATTAGCTACTTATATTTGTTTTGCCGTATTTTATTCTGGGGTTACCGCAACATTTAATGAATTCTAGTTGTACACGGATCTGAGCCTACAGTATAGATTATGCTCTACTATCAGCTACTTGCGTAGTCCTCCATGTTAGGCAATTAAACCTTTTTTAAACGAAAATATTGTGAACACGTAGTTAATAGTCTTATTGCGGATTAATTATCAGGATTTGGCCGATCGTACCGCATGTAGGCCCGAATAAACCAAACGGACTACTATAATTAAGGTGGCGTGAGTCTTAAAAGTATTCATCATTTGTTACTTTTTAGAAGATGTCCTCATTACTATCTTACACTATGAAGCTGATCGTAATGTGCAAGTACTTATAACATTAATAGCGTCTGCGGAAGAGTCTTGTTTATCAATTGTGCCAGATTCATTAGGAGCAAGTTTACTTGGAATGCCAGCGTTGATGTGAGGCAGAGATGGCGAGGCGTTGAGCTGTAGTTAAATTACTTTGAACCGCGTGGTAAGTATTACTATTTGCTTGCACTGAGCAAGAGACGAGTGCATTTGCATTCACACTTGAATTGTCTGAATGTTAAAAAGCGTTGCTCTTAAGGACATTGATTGATTCCAGAGTTAATCTAAGAGTAGGTAAGCATAATCCTGTTAGGTAATGACTATTATGAGACAATGATTAATTACATTATGTACGGGTATTTCAATTACATTTTGATTTTATTTGCTTATAGCAAAAAGTTAGTTTTTGAAGTATCTATATTTTTACCTATTCTCATCCCTCACATACTTATGGAGTTGGCATAACATAACATTTTTCCCAATGATGCAAATAATTTGGCTTATACAGGGTATATCAAGACCGCGACCGAAAACGAAACCAGGTGGTAGTTGTAGCGGCTACAGACACAATGCAACTAAAAATTTTGCAAAATAAGCGAAGGATATTTTTTTAATTTTTTTTAAAAATCATCGTTTTTGAGTGGTAAATACCTAGTTTTTGCAAAAATAGTAATTTAAACCCTTACGTACCATTGCGTGTTTAAAAATAAAGCGATTTACTTCATTATTTTAGAAAAGCTATGTATTTATCACTCAAATACGACGATATGTAAAAAATAACAAAAAAACATTTACGACTTTTTTTTGTAAAATTTTTACTTGCATTGTGTTTGATATCACTAATACTGCCTCCTGGCTTCGTTTTCGGTCGCGGTCTGTATATACCCTGTATAAATCGTCATTTTTTGAAGCTTATTTTCCAAGTTATTACACCGTATTGTTTCAACTTTCTTAAAAGCATAGCGGGAGAAAATGCGAGCGACTTAAAAGGCCAATTACGGCACAATTTGCGACGCCAACCAGCGCCCTCGGGAGCCGATATAAAATTATTCTATTATTACAATTGATGCCCTTAAATTATATCACTTTTCTTAGGCAATGAGTAAAATCTAAGTACTTATGTAAATTAATCAAAATAAAAGACGTATTGCAATAGTTTTGTGCGATGGATGTCTAATGTGGGTGTACTAAATACCTACGTTTTTGGGTGGATCGCACTTTAACAACAAAAGGGGCCATAAACTAAAAATACCGATTTTTAACTAAGGCTTTCACTTCCATGATCTGTGAGTAGGAGTGATCTGTCTCTCTACTTTAATGCAGCGTTTTTTTTTATTAATTGTCCTGAAAAATTATAGTTTTTGTACAACACCACTTGCATTGAAGGTGTGGTATTATTGTGTGGTGTGCAGGTGCATTCCTGGTACCGTATTGCATCATGCTGGTGGTGGGCGGCATTCCACTCTTCTACATGGAGCTGGCGCTCGGACAATACCACCGGAAAGGCGCCATCACCTGCTGGGGCAGACTCGTGCCGCTCTTCAAAGGTAATTTATAGCTACTTATAAGTATTTATGTGTATATAATATGTATTCAATTACTTACGTGCTTACATGTTAAAGATTTTTTTCTGTGAACAACAACGGAATAATTTAATTTACGACAATCTCACGACAGGCGTAAGTATTAAGTAATGTAGATATGTCTCATTGATTTTAATTAGGAATTATGATTTATTTTTCAGATAACATAAAATATAATACTTTTAAGTGTAGAAAGATCACAATCACATCAAATTATATAGGTACCTACAGTAATAAAATTTATAATTTAAGTTCTAGCCTTTTATTTTATAATGATTTTCTTTATTAGCGTTAGTGTCCACATTTTCTCCTATTTTTAAATTATTTTTATCCTATGGTTTGTCATCCGAAGTTATTAAGTGGAGCGATAAGTTCGTCATATTTTTAAATACAAATGATGTGTGTTAGTGCTCAGTGTGCAACTAGCGATGAATAAAAAAATGTTCCAGTGCTGGCACTAAAGTAAAATACATTATAGAGTATTAACAATATTGCAAAGTGTAGAGTGGCTCACGTAGTAAGCTCATAGTGTAGATTTATGGCGCAGCCGGTCACGTAGCCAATGGTAATGTCTCTGAAATGGATACTCAGAGTTGAGTGCTCGATGTCTTCCCGATCTAAACTTATTGCTCTGCATTTATGTTCTCAAGACAAGGGTTATGGGAATGGAGGTTTTTCCATATATTATATTTTTAATTGTAAAAACGTTGATATTAAAATTTAAATTGGTCCTTTAACTTTGCATTCATTTCTTGTGTGCTAGTTTTAAATGTGTAATTACATTTTAAAAATTTTTACGAAAGAAGTTTCCTTTATATGCAATAATCACTCTAGTCTGATTGAGAATGTATTTCAGTGATATGTCGTATTTAATTTTTTGATCTACTACCGTTATTTGAGTAACAATTTTTGCATATCACATGCTTTTATATTTAAACCGTGTACTGGTGCACATAACGCGAATAAATTTAAAGTCAGACCATAAATATTACATAGATATTCGACACAACTACTAAGAGAAATTTGAAGTAAGTCACCGGCAGCGGGCTCACTTAGCGTCCATAATTGACACCATTTGGAAGGCTCCCCTAAGTGCTCGCCCCATACGGACTCAAAAGGCTCCGCTAGATTTGCGAGGCTTATGCTCGATGATTTCATTTCACCGGATTGTCACGTCGCATCGCTGAGTGCCCGATTTTTTCAACCTCAAATAAAATTGCTAATGGAGTGGAAAGGCTTCTTGTGACACGGTTCGGTTGCTGGTCTACGTTTTATAGCTATTGAAAATTGTCGAGTATATCTGTAAGGGAATTTACTTATCTGGTAGCTTTTATCTTTAAAGTTTACACCAATAACTGCTTTCACTTTTTTCTATGTACATAATGGACCATAAGGGCATTATAAGATTCTATTTAATTACAATTATGATACGTCATATTTTATATTCTCGCAAAATCTAAGCAAAATTTCATTGACATTAGAATGTTGGTGAATGCATTATTTTATTTACAACATAGGTATCGGGTACGCCGTGGTTCTGATAGCATTCTACGTGGACTTCTACTACAACGTGATCATCGCGTGGGCTCTTCGCTTCTTCTTCGCCTCCTTCACCACCATGCTCCCCTGGACCAACTGCGACAACGAATGGAACACCCCTGCTTGCAGACCGGTTAGTTTTGTGGGTTTTTATTATTAATAAGTAATTTTATTATTAACTCGTAATAATGTAAATCTGATGTAATTACAAGAATTGGTAAACAATGGTTTTGTCTAGATGTAGTTTGGTTACAGGTTACCGTAATGATTTAGGTATATAAAAGTAGTTCAAATTAATTGTTATCCTTGGTCTAACATTTACAATTCTTCACTATCTAGGCAATTTTGTAGTTAGTATAGAATGGTAGAGAGCTGTTAACTTTCACATATGTATATGTATTTTAGTTATCATCATAAGTCGCTTTTACTTGGCTTGAAAAATATTTGAAATTAAATGAATATTGTAGCAAAGTTTTGCAATAAAAATTGACGTAGAAAAAATGGATTGTAGTTTGAAGCCGTGTGGGAAACAAATGCAACGAACCGTTCCCGCTATCGCAACAACTCTACCTCGCTGGGACTCGCTCAAACAACTCCTTTCACCTCTGCCGCCTCTGAATACTTCAAGTAAGTGTTTTATTATATGTTTTATTATATATAACAAGACCGCGACCGAAAACGAAGCCACGAGGTAGTTTTGGCGGTTACAGACACAATGCAACTAAAAATTTTCCAGAAACAGCGACGGTTTTTTTTACATTATTTTCAAAAGCATCGTGTTTGGGGGGTAAGTACCCAGTTTTTGCGAAAATAGTAATTATAACCTTCGCATGCCATTGTGTTTTTACAAATAAACAGGTGTACATTATTATTTTAGTAAAATTATGTATTTATCACCCGAATACCATGTTCAGTAAAAAAATACAAAAAAAAAAGTTGCGATTTTTTTTTTTGCGAAATTTTTTGTTGAATTTTGTTTGAAGTCACTAATACTACCACCTGGCTTCGTTTTCGGTCGCGGTCTTGAGATACCCTGTATGTATAATTTTGAAGGTGTCAGTAATGATGTATAACGATATAAGTTTTGGGACAGCCAGTATCTTTGTGTATAAGCTTATGTACCGTGGTTTGATTCTGCGCATTGTAATACTCTAAAAAATTATACGCCGTAATACTTGCAAGGTTCTTAAATAGAATTTTCCTGGCTGACGTTGATAAAAAACGGTAATTTTTTTTTTAATTCCACAAAGATAATCGTCACTATCCGGTTAATAAATCACTCGAGTCTTTCTAGTCTAGTTCTTTACTGTACACCTTCATTCTTTCTGATATTTTCATATCTACAACTAGTTTATATTGCTTAGACAGTCTCCGTGGCGCAGTTGGTTAAACGCTGCCTGTGAAACGAGAGGCCGCGGGTTCGATCCCCGCACCGTAACAAATATTTGTGTGATCCACAGGTATTTGTTTCGGGTCTGGGTGTTTGTGAGACCGAAAAGTCTCTCGTAGTTTCTGATACCCACGACACAAGATTCGATCTTAGTGTGGGCTCAGGACTATGTATGTGACTGTTGGGTGTATTTATTATTATCGCAGCCGTGCGATACTGGAGCTGCAAGGGAGCGAGGGTCTACACGACCTGGGCGCCATCAAGTGGGACATGGCGCTGTGTCTGCTCGCTGTATACATCATCTGCTACTTCTCGCTCTGGAAAGGCATCAGCACTTCTGGAAAAGTATGGAATAACATATTTTTCAACGATTTTTCCTTGAGACTTGTGAATGTTTTAATATTTTTTGTTAAGTTTTAAAGGTGGGGCTTTATCATAGTCAACATTAATAAATAATAATGGGTTTTAACATACAGATTTAGTTTTATGTCCTTTTCAATTATATCATTAATAACTTGAAAGTGGAAGAATGTTCAAAACAAAAATAAATATTTTGTACAAATGAACAGCTTCGTTAAATCTCTAGTTCAAAGTGTGTGATATTAATAACGTTTCAGGTTGTTTGGTTCACGGCTCTGTTTCCTTACGCTGTCCTGCTGATTCTATTGGTTCGCGGCATCACTCTCCCGGGATCTGCTACCGGCATTCAATATTATCTCAGTCCCAACTTTGAGGCGATCACACAACCACAGGTGAGTCACCAATTACTAAAAAAACTATGGAATAGATAAATAAAATGATTCGCAAAACATTGCTAACTTACGGCCTTATTCATAGACAGTTTTAAAACCTATTTTAGCTATAGAAAGTGTTAGAAAGTTAGAAAGTTTATCCTTGAATAAGGCCGTTAGTGTTTTATTTGTTATATTTTCGATGTTGATACTTATGTCGAGTTTAGGTGTGGGTGGACGCGGCGACCCAAGTATTCTTCTCTCTCGGACCTGGCTTTGGAGTTCTTCTGGCTTACGCATCTTACAACAAGTACCACAACAACGTATACAAGTAAGTCGTTAATTAGTGATTATTACAAACCAATAATTTGTTTATTTGTTATTACTTATAGTTAAGTCATGTTCCTGACCTGAGTCTTTAAATAAATTCTTATTCGTATCTTGTGTATCTCTTGGAACTTAGAATAACTTTATTAGTTACCTAATTTGATATCATATATTTCATTATACTTTTATTCACTAGATTTGCTTCGAGCCAAGGATTTCTACCAGCAAATTAGATCTGCAAAGTTTCAACTCATTTACCAAAATGAGAGGCTGACTATGTTTAATACAGGACAGCCTCCTTGGCGCAGTTGGGTAAACGCCGGCTGTGAAACGTGACGCTTCGGGTTCGATCCTCGCACAGAGACAAATAATTGTATTTGCTTCGGGTCTGGGTTGTTGTGAGACCGAAAAGTCTCTCATAGCTTCTGATACCCACGACACAAGACTTGATCTTAGTGTGGGGTCACGACTATGTGTTTGACTGTTGGGTGTATTTTATATTTATATTTATGGATAACATTACCTACATAGATTTCAAAATGTTGATTCTCCACCAGGGATGCGATCCTCACGAGCGTGATAAACTCGGCGACATCTTTCGTGGCGGGGTTCGTGATATTCAGCGTGCTGGGCTACATGGCGCACGCGTCGGGGCGGCACGTGCGCGACGTGGCCACGGAGGGCCCGGGCCTCGTGTTCGTGGTGTACCCCGCCGCCATCGCCACCATGCCGGGGTCCACCTTCTGGGCCCTCATCTTCTTCATGATGCTGCTTACTCTTGGATTGGATAGCTCTGTAAGATTTACTGATTACTTACAAAGTTTGACAAAAGTAGAAGTTAATAGAAAATATGCAGCCCTGAATGAGAATATGAGTTAGTGAGAACCAAATGAGGATATAACGCTTCAGGTTTTATTTGTTGGCCGCAAGGATTACTTTCAATCACACTGTTTATACTTTCGAAAAGTTGATAGTAGTCGAGCTATAACAGTTGAGTATCAATACATAATCATTGTTTTAAATGTTCTTACATCATCGGCTACCTTTTTGTTTCAGTTCGGTGGGTCCGAAGCAATAATAACAGCGCTCAGCGACGAGTTTCCCCCAATTGGCCGGCACCGCGAGTTGTTCGTTGCGTGTCTGTTCACGTTGTACTTCTTCGTGGGCCTCGCCTCCTGCACCAAGGGCGGCTTCTACTTCTTCCAGCTTCTCGACCGCTATGCCGCTGGGTACTCCATACTGATCGCTGTGTTCTTTGAGGCTATTGCTGTGTCTTGGATTTATGGTAAGTCATTATCAATGAATACATAAACATGATCTGATGAGTTAAGAGACAATCCCCCCCTCACATCTAGTATTTCTAATCCTAGCCAGAATCAACAGATAATATATTTTATTTATACCAAGCATTGAAGCTCAGCGAGCCTAGGAATCTTCACGTTATTATGTTGGCCGGCATGGTTGAGTCGAATGGCAGCTGAGAATTGTTTGCCATTCGATACTTTACCTGGACGGTATAATGCAGTCAGTATGCCAAGCCTCGAATTAAAATTTGAAAGTATCTGATGTTACCAGGCACGGAGCGTTTCTGCGAAGACATCCGCGACATGATCGGGTTCCGGCCGGGCTTGTATTGGCGCGTGTGCTGGCGGTTCGCGGCGCCCGCCTTCCTGCTCTTCATCATCGCGTACGGCCTGCTGGACTACGAGCCGCTGCAGTACGAGGACTACGTGTACCCCGCCTGGGCCAACGCGCTGGGCTGGGCCATCGCCGGCTCCAGTGTCGTCTGCATACCCGCCGTGGCCATATACAAGCTCCTTACTACCAAGGGCACTTTCTTTGAGGTGAGAGTGAACATTTCATTCATATGTGGAACGTGGTAAAGTGGGACGCGGGTGTCCACACTTTGTGAGACTTTTAAGAAAAATCCTATCTTTAGGATTTCTGTGTTATTCGTCAATAGTTTTTTAGTTCCTGCAATTATGTACTAACTTGTTTAACTAAGGCTTCCATTAAATAATCATACACCTTCATTCCAGCGTCTCCAACTCTTAACAACACCATACGCAGACAGCGAAGGTAACGGGACCGTCCACAACGGCATGGTAGTATCAGAGAGTGGTGGAGTCCGCCTAGCATCGGCCGCACACACCCCCAGCAGTCCGCAACCCCCCGCCACCACTCCCCCCGCCACAGCCCCCGCGCTCGTCTGAGCTCAACTCTCCTTTGACGTCTACTACGTCTAAACATCGGCTCACTGCAGTCCCCACAAGCGATGAGTCGCGAGGAGTTTACCAACTATCACAATCTAGTCTATATCCAAATATTATTCTATATTTAATCTGATATAGTCGATTATTGATGTATGAAAGAGATAATCGATGTAGTTGTAATCGATTATTAATTTATCAAGCAGATAATCGATATATATATATGTATGTAGTTGATTAATGTTATAATAGCATTGAATTCTAATATTATTTTGCTATGTTTCTTTAAGCTTATTTAATTAGGGTTAGTAAGAATAATGTTGTATGTACTACTGACTTATAAAGGAACGCATGGACTGGGAAGTGTGTGAATGTATAATAATAATTGGTATAATAAGATAACTTATTAAATTTAGTAGTGCTGTAGTAAATTCTTATTCCATGGTTGTATGTTAGAGTAATTTTATTATAGACGATTCATATTATATACATATTCATTATATGAGTCAGCATTGATGTTATAAATTTATTAAATTTTCATTTTCTGATTTAATTTTACAAATAACTGTTTTTGCTATAGTTTAATCATTCATTATAATTTTACCAAATATTTTTATACTTCATATTGTTTTCTATGTACAATTGGTAAAGGTAGTCATCGTTTTAATGTAGCTTCAAATAGTACATTAATCATATTATTATATTCTCTATTTAGCACATAAATGTAAGTGTAAAAGTATGATATTCAGCAAACCGTCGATGTTCTTTAGCTGTAGTCTAGATGTATCCATTGAGCATTAAAGGTTGACGCAGGAACAATTATTATGTACACAGTGGAAAGCTACATGAACCCCTGATTTTAGAACCTATTTTAATTTATGAATAGATGTTACTTAATATATTTCATTGCAGTAAAATCCTGATATACTTTATAATTAGGATGAAATCCATAATTAACCTTTCATGTAGTTCAGTAGATTAGCAAAGCTTATTACTGTTTCTTTTAAAAGTTTCTCCATATGTAGTAAATGTATTTAATGTGTATTAATATTATAAATTTAAGGATAAAAAACGTGTATCGTAGCATTACTATGTTAGACTTTTATCTCTTGAAATATATTTAATCTTTATCTAATACCATATGCACCATATATTTATCAAATACAATAATATAATATTTAGAATAGAAAATGTTTAACCGTATTATGTAGAACTTTGACATAGTCAGTTTGTCTGTAGCGATAAAATTTTCATAGAATGTAATTACATATTCTTGCCACAGTTTTATGATTTACTAGAATCAAATCGTGAGTTGTGTAGCAATTTTTGCTTCCTTAGACCAATTTATTTAAAAAAAAAACATATTTACTACTTATATGCAATTTATTGGCTTATATTGTTACTGTCGTAATATATATAGTAAACAAAGTATACATTAAAAATATTATTGGTAATGATAAGGTAATAGTTAATAAGAAAAATGAAATGCTGTGTAGATAATAGAAACACAATAGTGAATAAATTATATTATCGATTGGTGTATTTAGAACAAAAAGTTCATATACCCACATACATATTTAACCATTTGTGGCTTTGGATGTCTATTTACATGAATTTAAATATTTAATCTCAATAATAATCTAAATGTTGTGCAAAGATTTAATGTTTTGAGTGCTCCATATACAACTCAAAATAGCTTGTGTTTTTTCTATTTATTTTTAAAAGTACCACTATTCATCACTCCGTCCAGGGCAATGCGGACTGATGAATTGTGCAAAGAACATTTTCAGGGAAAATAACATCAAACGATCTTCCATTTGTAATAAGATTGGAATGCTCCACACACGCTAACCATAATCTTATACAACAGGTAGTAGTAGCGTAACTTTACATATTCTCGTAATCGTGTTTATCAAATGTATTCACTTTTCAATATAATAACTTTATCGAATGTATCTTTTAGTGTAGTCTCATATAATCAGTATATTATTGACAAAATATTGATCTCTGTTAGTAACTTTGTAGATGTGCCATATATATCTCACTAGCTGTTGATGTTATTTAATCAATAGTCATACCAGCCATTATGACTGTTGATTTTTAGAATAAATTTATACTTGATGTACACTTGTGTTTTACTTTCCCCTGATATACATGAGCTGTGGTGTCCGCCTTCATAATTATCTGAAGATATTAAAGCGAACTACGCAGCCGTGCGATAATCACTAGCCAAAATCCTTTTATGATATGCACTGGCCTTGTTTAGCTGATCCTCAAAGCGTATAGTACATACATACATACATACATACATACATAAACTCACGCCTTTATCCTCGAAGAGGTAGGCAGAGGCGCCACCAGGGCACCCACAATTCGCCTTGTATGTTCCGTCGCACGATGTGATAGGGGGCGAGCCTATCGCCATATCGGGCACAAATTCCTGACTCCGGGCTGTTAACGAATAGAAAAATCCAATATCACTTTGCCCGACCCGGGACTCGAACCCGAGACCTCAGCTTTGTAACCGTACCGTAATACAACTACGCCACCGAGGCAGTTAAGCGTATAATACAAAATTTAAAACAAGAAAAACAATAAATTAATGAATATTAATACGAAAAAATGGGATGAAATATCCTAATTCATTATATTTTTTGGGATATTATATTCCACTTTTAACAAAATCTTAAAGGTAGGTATGTTCTTTATTCAAAATGTATATTCGTTAAAGTTTTCGTTGGAAAAAAATGCTTACTTTATTACCCGACTAACAGTGTGTTATGGACATATATTTTGACCAAGAGTCACCCGTTATTATTACAAAGATATCCTACTTTAATGGGAAGGCGCTAATAATAGCAAAGCTCCACTTTATTACCCAGAACATTACCTTTGTCTTTGTTTGTTTGTCGCATGACAATCATCGAAGTCATATATTTTCTTTAAGAAACGTGATAAAACGACAGCAATATTTATTAAAGCGAGGTTTTCTAGCAATATTTAATGGATTCTTCGCTTGAAATAGGGTGTCTGAACAAAGAATAGTTGTTGAGGCTTTTTCCAGACAGTAAAAGTGATAGATAATAACAGTTACGTTTAGTACGCAGGTCCAAAGTTGGAGAAGGAAACCATCTAGATGTTGTACTACATTACTGTAAGGTATTATTATTTCCCATTTTTAGGAAATGTAAGTGAGTGGTGCGTGGTTATTTTAGTTAGAACCGTATGAAAATGTAAAACTAAAAATATAAAATACACTAAAATAATCTTATAGTTCAAACCTATTATATGAATTTAGATTCATACAGAGCTTTACTCGATTCATATAGTATTAATCTACTCTTTGCTCGATGTCAATTGCAAGTCTCATTTAAATAATGTACCCTGTGATTGCAAGTTTCCAATAAACATGCAAATGAAATTGACACATAATAAAACCTCATCTTTCCGTCAGGCTGGTATTAAATTAAAAAAAAAATATCTTAATAAATTAATAATTTACAAAGTGGGTCAGTTATCCCAGTTGATTGTATCAATATTAAATTTCGGAATATCTTAAAAAAAATTACCCTACTACTTTTTTAATTTGACTAATATTTTAGTCGATTTTCTTTCACAACTTTTAAAATGACCTATATATGCCCACCACTATAAACGTCAGCGTGACATTGACGGCTTGGTTTCTAGGTTGTTTGCTTCGCATCTAATCGCTCAATTTAATCTTTAGTGCACGGAGGAAAATCGATATGGAAAACAAGAGCGATGAAAATAATGCTCCGGAAAGGACAATATTCGACGCTATCGGGCAGGGGGACTTCGCTGAGTTCAAAAATATCCTCGCTCAGCATAAGGGCGATGTTAATTTCTTCGATGAAAATGGTATGACCGCGCTCCAGCACGCCGCTTATAAGGGGAACAAGGATATGGTGCAACTACTGCTCGATAGGGTAAGCGTTATTGACATTAGTGACACGAATTTTTAATTGTCCATTGTTTAATGTTGCAATATGACTACTTTTCAGGGAGCTGACGTGAACTCTGGCAAACATGAGTACAATTACACAGCGCTGCACTTCGGAGCGTTGTCAGGCAGCTCGGATGTGTGCAAGCTATTGCTGGACGCTGGAGCAAAGCCCACAGCTACTAACTCTGTAGGACGCACTGCCTCACAGATGGCTGCATTTGTTGGTAACCACCATACTGTAGCCACTATCAACAACTACATACCAAGAAGTGAGATCGCTTATTATTCTTTACCTAGAGGCCAGCAAACTGAGCCTCACTTACCTCCTATATTAGTGGACCCTCTTCATAAGTTTGTATTAGGAGTAAATATTCATCCTGTTAGGTTAGCCCTGAACCTGCAACACATCACAGGACTACTAGATAACGCTGACAAAGCTAGCAATGTATTGGAAATGTTGTCCAAGAAGGAGATGACAAGAGGTAGTGACACCAATGAGGTTATGGCCTTCAAATACCACTACCTGTCTTATATTCTTAGAGAAATTCATAATATTAAGGATAAACGAAAACCAGCAGAGAAAGATGAAAAGAAACATGACATTATTGAGATATTTTCTAAAAAGCTTCTTAAACCTGGAAAAGATGGTGTTTCTTTAGATCTGATGGATGCATTCCTGAAAGACTGTGTGCGGGAGTTCCCTTACATAGAATGCACTACATTCCACCAAATGGTGACCTCCTTGACTAGTAAAGACCCACCCCCTGCCCTGTCTGTCATAAACTGCACAATCAATGGCCAGAGAGGGTTTGTTGACGCAATCCCCTATTGTAGTACATGTGGGGAAGAGAAACCTGCAAAGAAGTGCTCTAAGTGTAAGTCAGTCCAGTACTGTGACCGAGAGTGTCAGCGCTTGCACTGGTTTGTTCATAAAAAGGCCTGCAACCGAGAATCTAGTGCACCCGCTACAACACCTACCTCTAAAGTTAACATTGACGCCAACGAGCTGAGCTCTGAGCTTCAAAACCTAATAGCTGGGTAATCGGCAAGGTATGTTAGTTAATGCAATCAACAGCAACAATTTGATTCCATACAGATTAAAGTCTAATGATAATTTTAAAATCTTCATATTGTAGAGTGCTTGATGTGTATTTAAGATGTAACTAAGTTGACTTGTTTGTTTCAATATACTTTTTTTGTTTTGTGGACCAATTTATGTGTTGGTGCATTATTATTTATTGTGATAACCCTGAAATACTTGTAAAATCAGTTTGTATGGAACTGAGGAGTACTTTTGTATTTTTTGTAATACTACCATAACATGTTCAACATAAATAACACCAAGTTAAGGATTTTGCATGTGATTATTATAAGGACTTCATTTTTGTGTATTATCAGTTAGTAGCGAACATGTGTACTAGTTTAAGTAAATTATACATTTTGATTATAATTAAATATCAGTACTGGATCATTAAGATGTTTGTTTCATTATATCAATGGGTATTAGAATGATCAGATACAACTTGGTTATGTAACCATACAAGTTTATTTCCAATAAAATAATTGTATTTAACTGGTTCTAATTATTTACAATATTTACAATGCGTTTTTATAAAGCATAGACAAAAAGTATACATAGCACATTCCTATTACCTACACAAGTAACAGCAAACTCATACAACATGCAAGTTGCTACATTATAAACAAAGAAAATGAAATGAACATTTTTGACAGAGTTTCGCTTTTAATAATATGCAAGGAAAATATGTATTTATAACTCTTAAGGCACAGCTATCACAATAATAAATTCTATGCTTTTGTAACGAGGTAGTTTTGTTTTATATAAAATGTAAATAATTCACCATAATCCTAAGTACTAAAAACAATATTTACAAATTTTGACATTCGTATTTTATTGCCAAGGTATTAATTTAACTAATTTTATAAAATAAAATAATATATAGCTGTTTATAAATCACAATAGTACGAGTTTATTTATTAGGTATACATAGGCCCTTACAAATAATCATTTTATAATACACTTAACCTTAATCATTTATTATACGACATCAACCTTCGCCCAGGAGAGCGCTGATAGTAAAACTTTTGACGCGGCGGCAAGGCGCGGGCTCGGCCACGGGTGGGGAGGGCATTTTGGGTGGCGGCGGCGGCGCTACGTGGCCCCAGGCGAAACCACCCGCCATCTGACTACTCGGCCATAAACCCAGAGGCATTGGCATGTGTAATGGACCTAGATATGGTAATTCCGGAGGATAGAAGGCCGTAGGAGGTGGAGTGATGTTTTCGGGCGAAGCTACGAGCGGCGCTGGTGACTCCACTAACGGTGGCGACCTCGGCGATGATGATCGTAAACTCCCCTCCTCGGAGCAGGACGATGCTGCGTCTGAACAAGGTCGCTTAGCTTCACTAGATTCGCTGCTAGATGGCTCTGGATTGTCGCTGGAGTCTAAATTCTTTCTCTTGCATTTTGATTGACCGCAGGCCCGAAATCCCTTGGCGAATGGATTATTGTCGATTTTTAATTTCGTGATGCGATCATTCTGTGGACAAAGAAAATGATTGTTAGTTACATTTCGTGACTAGGATTTTGTTGTAGGGGTTCAAGATCCGTAAATTATGTGAGCACGATGCAATCTTCTTTTGGCAATGAAATGTTTAATGTTCGCATCGTACATCAAACGGAAATTTCGTTATCTCGTTTCTAGAATGCAATTTAAACATCCGTTTCCGCATACATCCCTCGTGTCGCTACTCGCTAATAGCTTTAAGGGCTAATTGTTGCACATGTGGCGTGCCGCAAGTAGGCGACAGGCCAATTAGTACGGCATGTATGCGTGTCGCCGACGTCGACGGCCGCCCGTCGCGCGCGGATCTGGCGCTACACTGTGGCGCCATCCGACGGCGTGCGGATGCTTCTAAAGGCACACCGTAACAAGATATTTGATACTTATTATCCCATAGTTTGGGTAAATGACTGTGACATTTTTGAGAGATGATTGTCAGCAGTTACGTTTGTTGAAAGCCAACTCTAAATCATCTCAAATCTCAACCTTTATAAATGGTGATACAAAGGAAAGATTTACCTAGCAACATTCTTAGGGCAAATAATACCGGAGCCACACGTGAAATCACTTGTAAATGAGTGTTTACATGACATGATAAGGCGGCGCCGGCGGTTGCTGTTTGCTCACCCCTCACGCAGATAACGGGCAGCGCTGAGATAACAAGTAGTGCTAAAAGCCTGTTATTAGTGTTGCAAAGTGGACTTTTTGAGTCAGCCGGTTAGTAAGGGCTCGATGCTCGAGAAGCGACGGGCGCCGCCCTCGGCCCGCCCTGTCGCCTGTGACGTCACGCGACAAACATGTCATCGCTTTTGCTTTTTGCCATTTCACATATAGAGGCTGACGCCAGTTTTTTTGGAATTGTGTAATTAGGGTGTAAATAAAAGTTTATCAACGTGACTTTTTCGCATTCGAGAATGACAGGGCAGGAAACTAATACCACATGGCGACCATAGCGAGATCACGGTTGAATAAATCTCTGTTTAAGTTTTCGGTTGTTATAATAATTGGCCTGCCACCTAGTTACACTACGTAATGCGCGGCAGTGTCCACAAAAGAGTTTCTAATTCGTTGGTAATTCACAACAAAAGATGTGCCGGCAAGCGGTCGCCTGGCGGAGGATAATGCGCAATGATACGCCGCCGGCCCCTGTCCAGACAATAGTCCCGTTAGACGGACAATATCCAGATAATCCCTCAAAGCTCCCGATGAAATGGAAGCGAGAAAACTTTCGCGCCTCGCTGCAGTCAACATGAAAAACGCCGCAGGGGCAAAGACGCCGCTGCATCCTAATTATGGACGGGGTGGATTATGCAAGGGGACCGTACGCTGCGCTGACCGTCAAAGAGACATTATAACATCGGAAAACAAACAGCGGGAGGGCTCCATTACTAGCCGGTTATTTAGAGACTACCGCACCACGACACCACGCGGTAATGATTAAATCATGGGATTATCTATTTACGTATAATCTATATGATTTTACCGTGGCGGTGTGTAAAACGATACGCCGGTACGAGTACTTATAAATTAAAAGTGGGTAGTTAAAGTTGTATTTACGAGAACATACAGTAAGGAATTCACGAATTTAACGGGTAACCGGTACTTAAAAAGTACCAGAGGAGAAATAATTTTATTTCAATTAATTACCCAATTCGGTAGTAAGATTTATAAATCGTAAAGTTTATCTTACACTTATCTTGATACAGACAATTATAAGTCGATAAGGGAGCTGGCTTGAGAGAAAAAAAACTCACGTAGGGATATAGGTACTTAGTAGCTTCGTTAGAGAAGAGAAAGAGTGCTTTTGGTATTTGTTTAGTGTGATCGAGATGGCCATTGAACATGTAAGTAAATTTATTTTTCACGCCACAATAGGCATAATATGCCGATGTTGGTAAATCATTTAAATAGCGTTACAAATTACAATCTATTAGGTGCCAAAATCATAAAACAGATCAAACATAAGAATTATGAACCTCAAATTACGTGCTATTGTTTTGCTTAAGAGACTTTCATAATGACCGCTCGTGTCGCCGCTGGTCGCAAAGTTTTTTGCTGGCTCCGTTACTCATACGCTCGTAAAAGCATTGGCGCCTCGGTCGTCGCGCGTCGTTGCGAAAAAAACGCGGACTTGGTAAGTGCAATTCACGGAGCGTTCCGGGAAACGTACTACGTTTTCGAAGAACTTACGGTTTTGCGTCAAAACTTAGATTACATCTTTTGGGAATGCCGTTATCAAAACTAGAGTTTTATACGTTTGTTACTCGAATATAAACTTCCCTAGAAAGTGCATGAGGTAGGTTTGGGCCTGAGTTACAAAAAGGACGACAATTAAAAGTTGATAACGTTTTAGATATAAGTTATAAAATTTCGAAATAATAACTGTAAATTTTCTACAATTACCCACCTTTATATTTGCCGTGCCAATCAATTGCAGGACATAATATATTATGTAGCATTAATACATCATGTTAAATAAATGGTAGTACAAACCTGGTAAGCAGTGACGGCGATGAACTCGGTCTCTGGGAAGGAGAAGGCGGCGTGCGGAGCACCCCACGCGAGGGCGGCGGCGTCTCGGGCGCGTACTATTAGCACCCGGGGACGGTACTTATGCATAGAGGTTAGAACCATCTGCAACAAACATTAGTAACGGTTAGTCGCATGTTGTAAACTATATTAGGAATATAATATAAACTTCGGTATTTAAAACAATTCTGACCTGCATTAAGAAGCGAGGTATTATTAAAAAATTGTACTAAAATTATGATTGATAACCCAATACCAAAGTCCGAAATTCAATTTTGTGCTGCTCTACGACATGTTGTTAAGTAGACTTTAAAAAAATAGGATGGAAGTATCAACTTAAAAAAGGCAACAATTTTAATGTACCTACCTAAAATAGTAAGGATATTTTTTACAATGCTAATTTAATAATCATATTAAAATATTCATAATTTATCTTAAATCATCATAAATCATAAAATCCTTAATTGAGCCAATTAAACCGTTACAGGCTTTGATCATTATTATTTTTGACGTTTTTTCTTAATAAAATACAAGTTATTTGGTACCAAAAGCTTAAAACGCCATAAAAAATATAAAGTCATAATATACCGATAGATCTTTTCTCTCTACCAGACCGAAAACCAGTAGTTACAGTGGCTACAATGTCCATCAAACTGAAACACAACATTGCATTTACACTTGTTTCGGGGGACAAATAGACATTGCGGTGGTACCTGCCCAGGCGGCCTCGCACGTATGAGAGACAAGTTCTTCTAATAATTACTCAATATTGGTTTAGTGATAAGCTTTTGGCGACAGATAGTAATACTAAAAGTTCGGAATTGTCAAACGCAAATATAATTTTGACAAGTGGTTTAAAAAACGAATTTGGCGGCGGCGTCGAGGTCGTCGCGTCGGGCGGGCGGGCCCGGCGCGGCGGGCTGTGTGCATTGTACGAGGGCCCTTATCTCCGGTACTTGACGCGCGAATACGCTACCTGGCCGGCCGGGGCGGGCGCCGACATAAGTGCAACCACTTCAACTGTGAAGGGGTTTGATACTATTGTTTTACTTGTCTTTATGGTATACAAATACGGTTACACTAATCTCAAGTAACTGTTTAGCTTTAGTAATTCGGTTATGAGTAACTCTTAATGTCTCTTGTAGATAATATTCTGTAATTCTTTTAAAACACAAAAATACAATAAGTCTCATAACTCAATAAGAAGAATTGGAAATTGTGAGGATTTTGGACATATTGATTTTTTGGTAGCTATTTTTAGAGTCAATAAAGATGAAAAAAAAACATATAATTTTGGACCCAATCTGAAATAGCGAAAGAAACCCACGTGGTTACATTTGACACAGTTATAAATAAAAACCTGACTTCTTAATAACCCCTGATTAGTAAAAAGGCATGAGACTTTTCGCACTGTCCTGCCCGCCAAAACGTAAACACATGAGTAAGATGTTTGCTAAAAGATAAAGTCGTCTAGACACTAGCCAACTGCGAGATTCGTCTCGCCCGCGTCAATTGGGTATTCTACCCATTTTCAAAAAGTCTTTTAAGTTGTTCCTAAGATTAAGACAAACTATTTAAAAAAATATCAAATTTTTATTCGCTCGGCAAGTCCAATAAAAAACCATTTAAAATTTAAATTTTAAATTTTTGCGCGCAAATATGTGAAAACGCTAGGCGCCATGTTCCTTTAAAATGATACGTCACTCAACCAGAAAACAACCTGTGTTTGTATGAGCTCTTGGACACCGGAGGGGGTATTCTACTTACGGAATGACGTAGAATCGTTATCCATCATGGCGGCAGCCGTTTCACATATTTTTAGGACAGATAAAAAAATTGAAATTTTCAAAACGAATTATAAAATTTATTCCTTGGAAATAAAAACTGAAATTAACATATACTTATTGCTTAATGCTCTACTATATACATTTATAGTTTTTAGTTTTTTTCTTTCTTATAGTAAAATACCCAATTGTCAACTGTCGCGTTTTGTCAACAGTATGAACGCCACTTTAGATACACCCGTGAGTGATAATTTCCGTAGGCATACAAATATGTGTTTATTTAATAACAGTATTTAATAGTAGTATGAAACTTTACCCTGGTATATTTTGTTAGCGTTACATTCAAATTGTGCATATTTACATGATGTTGATAATAGAAATAAAAAAGTCATTGGGTGAATGCATGTCTAGACGCGAATTGGTTACAAATAATATATGCTAACTGTATTAATATCATACATATGTATCCATGAATTATTTTAAAAAACTTTTTGTACTGTTTACCTAAGCTTATTCCGAATTGTTTCAATAGTCAGTATATGTAGCGTATACACATCGGACGTGCATGAGAAATGGTTATTATAGGATTAAGTATAGTAATTCCAGTTACGCATAATATCTGCTCATATGCGCCCTCAACTCAACACGATACCTACTCCCCTTCAATCGAGTGTATGTACAATTGAGAAGGTTTTGTCCGTATCTCAACAACCTAAGCTGACTTATTGCGGGCTGGAAATGTTATTCAATGATAAAAATTAACTATACTTCCCATTTTATTAGCTCTTTAAGTAACATTGTACTTTAATAAAACTCTAATATGCTTTGCTGTTTCAACCTCAGCTTTAAAATTAGAAAAGCGATAAGGAAGTAACATCAACAACAAGACATCCCATTGAAGAATTAAAGAGAGAAAAATAAACCTCAAACATCATATTATTTATATTATGTTCGGATCAAACTTTTACAAACAGACATAGCACTCCAGCGTTTTCACAAAAAATCCTAGACAAATAACCGAACGATAAAGGCCGGTGTGCGTTAGTTTCCGAGGTGTGTGACACGGACAGTTTGACAGCTCGACAGGTCCCACGTATCGGCGCGTTCGGAAGCTCGATCAATCACACGCGCTCTGATCTCACAGATTGTACCGACGGCAGATTAGATAGCGTTTTTTGCATACGGCTATTTGATTCAGACCTCAATCGATTTCTTTTACGTATTTCAATAACTGTTCGATTTTTAAGGCTCGGTTGCATCAACTTTAACCATCAACATGAACCAAGGCATCATTTGAGATGTCAAATAAATAATGTAGACTTTCTCAAAATTAAAGTAATTGTCAATTTTACATAATGTAACTAGGCCTCAGGATATGTTCAACGGCATCGTTTACCGCATCAAGCAAAAGTACCAAATACAAAATTACTAATAACTACATAAATTATTTGCAATATACATGCATAAGGACTTGTAAACGTTTATTAAATCAGTTTCAAATCGTTAATTTTCATACAAAACTGAAGTTGTAATTACTAATTGGTCTTGACATAATGGATCCTCGTTTAAACGTTAAAGTATTTTACTATTAAGTTCAAGAGCGAAATCTGTAGATTAACTTAATAACACGTAAGAGTCGTTCGTGATGCTGCATTCGTGACTAAATATGACTAAATAAAAACAATTACTCAGAACGAGACCTACAAGCTCGTAATTTTTAAACGTTTATCAGTTGTTTTTAATTTAATTATGGCTTCAGCATTTTCCTCGTGACCTTTGTGGACATGATGAAGGTGTGTATCCGCAGATGGAAATAATTTGCGACGTCTTACTATTATTATCATGTCGCCTTTGATGTAATAATCAATGACTACATTTTTTTCGTATTTTACTTAAATTACAGCATGTTTGTACAAGCTGTTTAAGGTATTTTTTGTGTCGGAGTTAAATTACTCAACCCGATTTATTGCTGGTTTACGTATCTATATATTATTTATTTTCATTTAACACATTTTCAATCTAACGTAATCGAAATAACAATTTTAATGAAGACATAAGCAAATAAAAGGATCATTCAAAAATAATTAAAGGTTAACTCAGGCGACGAAGTATATTCAAAAAATGTGTTTATTTCATCTAAAGAACACATTTAATTGAAAAATAAACTATACAGCTCTCAAAAAAGCAATGATTATTTGATGCGTCCACATTTCCGTGGTTGCGCGTACGTCAGCGTTTATCTACGATCAGCAAGGCTTATGTTACACGCGTTTTTATTCCTTAATTAATACTAAAAACAATCACAGTGGCGTGACAAGATCTGTGCGATAAGGCCGGGGCCACACTACTGCGGGCTGGGGGTACAAGAGACAAGTTGTAACTTGTAGGGGTAAGGTCTTCCGCACGGCCGCATCTTTCCGATCGAAATCAACGATTACTTTAATGTGTCGTAAAACCTTGCCATACATGTGTTTTTTGACATCTACATGGACCTATTTTGTAGACTGAAGGTTTTTGCGTTGATGATGTTTTGCGGCTGTTTTGTATCTCTGGTGTGATCTGTTGCTAAGGTTTTGGTCGATGCTATATGCTGTTAAATTATTTATCATGCAGTTGATATTTTAAGTAATTCAATTTGAAGTTGCTGTAAATTGAGAAAGTATTCATTCACAGTTAATGTAAGCGGATGTATCGTTTTCTTAAATAAATTTGTAGAAATTGTCGTTCCAAATTTTTTATAATCACATATAATTTAACAGGTACGGTTTTTTGACTGTAAGTAGGTATCTGTTACTTAGCAAATATCTATTTCATTCTTCATAAATTAGTTTAATAATATTCTAATGATGAACATTTTAAACAGACAGATTTATCTTGAATTCTTAAGATATGGTTAATTCACGCTGGCAAAATGTTATATATTTATTAAATTATCTCGAACTAATGGGAATGGCAAAGATATTAATGATTGAAATTAGCATAAATCCTTAGTGCAGCGGTGATACCGCTTTAATCTGAGACGGAATGCCGAGCTTATCAACAGCATTATTCTAGGATTTAGAAATGTTAATTGCATGAGTTAGTTATCAGTAAGTCCTTTTCATAATTAACGTAATCGCTTCTCACTTACAAATCGACAAAAGTATTTGTAATCCTTTCACTGTAATTGCCTTTTACTTAGTTCACTAATCCGTTTCGTAATTACTCGGCCTTTTCTCACACGAAAATCTCCAGATCACCCTTTTGATGGTGCGTTAAAAAATCCTCAAAGCAGGTGAACAAAGCGTTGAAAGCAGGCTTTTTATCGCAGGTGGTAAGCCCTCAAGTGTACAACAAATGAATACTTTCCGTGCGAATTGACCCGCTCCCTGTCTCCCGGTAGCTCGGCGCATTGTTAAGGAGTATGTACAAAGGCGCCGCCCGGCGCGACTCGAAGCCTCGCTGCCTCGCTGCGCCGCCTCGCCATGTCCAACGCACTCAAGCGTACCCACCAACAGTTTTTGCCGTCTTTACCCATCATACCCGTCGTAACAATAAGTGTTATGACGTTAGGCAACATGTCTGATAGCCGTAAAGCAACGCTGTTGTGATAGGTGAACGATGTGTGTTTAAAACACATATCTACGAGGGTCAGGTAGAGTTCAAAGAATTCTAATATGTTTGAAAACCTACTACGTCTGTTTTGCTGCGAAATATAAATTTCGGTATCTATGGCATGTAAGCTCATGATTTATATGTCTTCGCCAACGTAATATTTAAACTAAAATTTAATAAATAAATCAAATATGCATATTACTTACTCGTAAAGTTTTGTAACTGTTATGAGAACATATAAATTATAAGTTTTGTGAGTTCGCCATTAATCGAGGCGTCAACCGCGCTGTCCAAACACACCGACCGAATAAAGAAGTAGAGTTACACGCCGGCCGGCACAAAGCCTTCGTACAATGCTTTCAGCATATTTGTTCAAGTGACGAAGTGCTTATAGACGCCTTTGTACTCTCCAGACTCCTGCGGCGCACAACTCGCGCGACTCTCCGCTAATGAAAACTCATCTTTAAATCGATATGTTACAGTTTAAATTCGAATGTTACGGAGAGCAGTGTATCGCTTTTCATTTGTACGTTATTTATATTTAATTTCTATGTTGAAGTATATAGCGTTCAGAATAGAATGTTCACATAACAAGTATGGGAAGTTCTGCAAGGTAGGCGTTCCCGTTTTGAATTTATACTGCACGGTCACGACGTGGTATAGATTGTGATATCATAACTTTTACCGTGTATTTGAAGATAAATATATTATTAGATCATAAATTCTCGTAAAAGTATTAGGTCATCTTTATCATGAATAAAAATTGAATATCTGTCGATGTAATATAATTTGATCGTATTTGGGAAGTTTTTGAATTTAGGTATAAAATTAAATTATTGGTTTATTATCAGTAGTTCCACACTTATTTCAAAATAAGTGAAATAAATAAGAATTGTTGTATTAATTTCACCAATATCTTCAATCTTTAGGTTCAATAGCTCTATGTAATGACATAATACGAATGCAAGGGCCATAATGAAACGTCTTAAATGAGGTAAAGTGTTCGATAAAGTTAAATATTAGTTTCTGACAAGCATTGTTATTAGCGGTCGTAGGTTTGTAACCACACCACCGGATATAATCAATTTGTACTTACTTAGTTGATGGGAATGTAAACTCAGGTAACTGCTTATTTCCCACTTAATGTGTATGGTTTTGAAACATGCTATGTAATAACGTACATAACGCCGGAATGAAATACAATTGGTAATTATTTACTCAGTTTTGTATCGGTAAAATATGGATTTTTAAACATTTACATGAGCTTCAGAAACCTTGCTAGTTCATGTAAGAATACAATTCTATCAAACCTATTGAAACATAGGTAGTCCTTTGAAATTAGTTTTGAATATTTGAAATATTTCTCGCAAAATACAAAAAAAAGTACTAATATTTCAAAGGAAGACTACTAAAGAATGCCTCTGGCACTAAGTCCGCCTATACACTGTGTTTGTATATAAACAATAAATAAAAATATATACTTGCATTATTACCTACTCAGTCTTTTAATTTTAAATTGCAAAAACTACAAAAACGTGACAGTCAAATTCGTGACACATAGCCCGTTTCCTGTCTAGATAAACCGCTGTTTGTGCATTAAATCTTTTGTGTAATTATCCTGACTAAAACAATACTAGCGATAAGCGCATACCGACGTGCCAAAGTCGCAAATCACCCGTTATCTACCAAGTGTTTGTGACTGCCCTGCTCACGACCTGTCAACGCGGTCGTAATCATACCGCTACCAGTAATGGTGTTTTTATCACCACCAAATATTTAAGCAATAAACTGACTAACACGTGCGACATGAAATTCCAAAAAAATGTTTATATTTTAGGGTAAGAAACTCTTTAGTTGTTAGTTACTTTTTAAATATACAAAGGGGGAAATTAACTAAATATTTGTTGCTAGCGAAAAGAGTTATTTCAAAAATGATACAGTAAAGTCAAGAATTTCGGTGCTGTAAAGAACGCATGTTGATAACATTAATTTTAAGTATGTGTCACAAAAATAAAAAGGTCTAAAAGTACTGCAATGAAACGTTTCAACGGCTCGTATATTGACAACAAAATGCGGACTTTTAAAAGCCCGTTATTACAGAATGTTTTTATGTTGCATTTAATTTCAGCATAATGACGCCGATACGTTTTCAAACGATATTATAAGTGACTATAAAACTGTAATGCAGTTTTTATTCGTCTCCGATCTTAGAAATAAAAGCAATTACACCAACCGCCGATGGTCGGCGATCTCAATCAACACAAACAATGGGAATTACAATACATGTTTTGATTTCCCACATTCATTATACCTTAATCGATGAAGATATAAAACGTTAGTTACACCGACAGCAATTTCTATGAATTTCTAGTTGTAATAACTGTTGTCTGCGCGCGTCGCGCAGACACGGCATATTATGCACACGGAAGAGGTTGCTTTTATGCTGAACTTCTTCTGTTCTGGACCGCTTAATGAACTATATTTAGGAACCTCTTTAAAGACCTACATAAAATTGCTTAACTGCATAAACATAAGACTTTCAATAAGCTAACGACCATAAAGTCTTTCATAATATTTTGGTATTATTTGTCAGCTTAAACCAAAGCTCCTTAGATTTCGTGATTAGTCCGTATGCCGTGTTTGAATTTTTAAAAATAATAATTTAATTATTGTACAAATAATCAAAGAAATATGAAATGACTTATTTTAAACCATAAAAGTACTTACATGTCCCTGAGCATCCATAGTATTATTCGTCAGTTTCAGTTTACTAAACGAGACCGGGTTGGCAGTCCAGTGGTGTCCGGGCGCGGGTGAGTCGGGGTGCAGCATGAGTCTGCGGGGAGACTGGGGCTCGGCGCCGCCCGCCGCAGCCCACGCGCCACCCGCCCAGCGCCAGCGCCGCCGCCCCACCAGCGACAGCTCCAGCAGCACGCAGTACTCCTCGCGAGGGTCCAGCCCGGCGAGAGAAATGCGGAGGGAGGGGAACATACGCCTGCCAAAAATAAAGAGTTCATCTTAATGGTGTTGATGGTGAAGAACGGAATTAATAGGTAAGTGTTTGCTTAATACCTAGTTATATATGTTTCATCTTTCATGTCAACAATGGAGTACGGAATTTATAGGTATTCCTAATACCTACAACTAGTATTATAGTACTGTTCACTGTAAAGTGAAAATGAGCTTAAAGTTACATATAATGTGGATTCAAACGAATTTATGTTGCTGCATTGGGATCTTTTACAAACATTTATTTAAAGATGTAGATAGCTTGATTTTGTGAAGTGTTTTTTAATTATAAAAACACTTTGCTCTCATTAGAATTAACAGATAAGATAGACAAAAAAGTCTTTACGTAGGATATCCTTAGAAATAAATGAAATTCTGATCAGTAAAAAAAGTATCGTACAAGTTTAAATAAATATAATTATCATGAAGCAAAAGCGTTTACCGCAACAAACCACTTGCGGACAGTGCAATAAAACAAGAGAAATGTCCGCCCGCTAATAAATAATCGTGCAATACATCACAATGCGGTCCTCGGCGTATTAAACGAATGCCACAGTTTGGTTGCGTTCCGCTCGGCTCCTGTTTTGGTGGGGCGGCACCTTAACTATGTCGCCCACAAAAACTCACATGTGTATTGAAACAAAGAAGGTGATAATAAAATTACGTACAATAGAGCGGGCTGGTTCTTTCGATGTTTTATCGTGATTATAAAAGCATGCGATAGGACGGAATGTGTCGACCAACGAGGGGCTTTTGGCACCCGCGCTGGTGGCTGCGGCTTGAGATAGTGTCGTAAATATGTGAGATACACGTGGCGCCGAGGCTTATCTCTGCGCTGGTACCGCTGACTGTTCATGGGTGATCGCCGTGACCACACTGACCGCCGGCGGCCGCCTCTGTACAATTCTCGTCGATTAATACAATTAGGACGTGGTTTTACGCGCGGCATTCTGTTGTGTCGCGCGTTTGACTTTACGCTTTTGAATGTACGTTTATTTGTGTCTCCGATGGGAATGAACAGCGCTGTGAATTGTAACCTTTATGTTGTGTTATATTTTACGATCATTTATGAGGAGTGGGAATGGATGCATGCTTCTCTTTCACGCAAAAACTACTGTCTGCATAGTTTTTTATTAAACTTCACAGTAGGTGTTTAACGTCTTACCTAATTAATTATACCACATAAGTTCTAAAATATTAATAATTGTTAAAATTGGCCAAATTGTAAGGATAGTTCAAAGTAAGTTCCTACGAAACACTAATTTCACCCATAATTATTTGTCAATTTCCAAGGCCAGATCGAACCAAATATTTGAGTCACTTTGCCACATTCCCAAAACAGCTTCAATATAGTATTTCTCACTACTAGACAAAAGTCTGCTATGTTGGTGGTGTCAGGTAGGCGATCAGTCATAATAGAGAGCGTTATCGCGGGCGAGGGCGCAGGCCTCCGCTAATGCAGCCTCCCGATAACGCCTGCGACAGGAGCTCAATTAACAGCAAACTAAATTAGCCTCCATTTAAACTTTACGATGCCCGCTACCGCCTTACGTGAGCCGCGGAGAGTACCGACAGGAGAATCGGCTAGTGGTGGCTTATAAAACCTTCATGGTTGTTAATAATATATTTGTCGTAAAGTACTTAGCAATTGAGGATGATCTGTGTATTTTAGGAATGTTGGTTCGGTGTAAGGTATATTTTGTATGTATTTTAACTATAATGTTTATACTATACTCAAAAATCTTTATTATTGTACATAGAGATCATGAAAGTGTTATATGATACAAAATATTTGCCGCCGACTTAAAGCGGTTCAAAAGGTAGAGCCCTCTAGATATATGAGGTAGAGTCGGCTCATTGTAGACTTGACATTAACATAAACATAAATGTGGATTTAAGTAGTATATGAATGTTGAATACATAAACACAAACGACAAGATTAATAAATAAGATATTTGCATAATGGCTTTAGAAAGTCTAATCAGTCGATAAATTTGTCACAATATGTATAAACAATTCATAATTTCCTTTGTTTTCTACTTTCCGAAGATAATTTAAGCATGACATTAAGTTTTACTAGGGAGATAAAGTTTTATATAATTTAATAATGGTATTCTGACAATATAAAAGAAAGGCTCTGTCGCATAGTAAAACAAAATAAATATTTTCATTTTTAATAAATGACATAGGAGTGTTTCTTATTCATTTTACATGGCATTAGTATGACAGTGAGCTAAAGCTTATTCCATGCTTCCAAGTGGCTCAATAACAGAGTAAATATAAAGAATGTACACACAAAACTGGTTGTTAGAACACTGCACGCCCTATTGAGGGTACGGTGTGACTTGTGTGTTGACTGTACTTTGACAAATCCCTACACTCAGCTACCGTTCGGTCGGCGCCCCTTATCAGCGCTCGTCCACTTATCGACTCGTTTGAGTCCATCGCCCGCGCCGACAAAGAGGTGACGATCAACGAGCAAAATGCATTATAGTGCAAAATTCACCGCCGCGCCGACCCGAGCACCACTACCTAAACCTACTTTCAAAAACAGTGTGCATCACATGTTGCCTTAATAGTCACAATTATGCATTCAACCAAAACTCGTGTCAAGATTGCATTTTCGGAATTTGGAATCGATGTTAAAGAGTTTTGTTTACGATATCGTTTAAAGGAGAATGCAAATGAAATAAAGATACAATAAAAACGCGCCGCCATAAAAGGCTCTCGAGAACGCTAAGCTGATACTGGGTCCCGGCGCGTTGCGGCGGTGGGAAGGGACTTAGCCAACACAATGGGACCACCAAAATCGCGTTGAATCAACTTTAGAGTGGGTCGTAAATCGGTAACAACTCGCCAATTGCCGCACGGAGGCGCTAACAGCTACACACCGAGCGAAGAAACTGTCAGATCCGCTCTAGCATCCGCACTCGAAATGTTGAAACGGACCGATCCGATGCGCGATCGTTTTATGATTTCCACTTTTATATTTGCGCGGTTTTGCATCCTGCCGGGAATGTTAAGTAAATAGTTGGGCTCGCACAGCGCATTGCTCGGAGAGCGCATTAGTCGCGCCATTCACGGCATTAGTTTTCATTGAATCGGTGCCTTTCATGACGGCGCGTTGTTTACCGGCCGCGGGCGAGCTTACATTCCCAAAGCGCCTCGACGCAGAAATCATCTCGGTACGCTTCACACATAAATAAACATGAATGACAGATAATGAGCGTTGTTTAGTACCGTTTAACGTTCCTTGTAACATAACCTACCCCTCTAGACGGGCAGTTATCTTTACTGCTAATTTCATTGGCGTTTTATCGTCAAGTTCAACGTCGAAGGAGACGGTCGTTAAGAGGACAGACGCGCCTTGTCCTGGCGTGACATCTGCGTCGCCTCACAGTACACAGCGCTGTAACTAGATAGATAAACAGCGAGGGCGAGGCTGCAGGGCTCACTGGTGTGTCGGTCCGTGGTCGGGTACCCGCGTTCATTAGCGCTCATACGAGAGGTCCGGCCGGTTTTTTCCTCCGCCCAGATGTGGGCCAGTGTAAACACCGCCGCCATTGTCTGCTCCCATAAAAAATCGTACACCTGTAAGTGTCAAATTGTTCACTCGGACTGTGAGAGCGGGCCGTGAGAATCGCGGTCCTTACGCGCTTACAAATATTTGTATACATGTTTATATACGTATCTAAAAGGTTTCACTAAACCTTACGGCGATAAAAAACGTGACTCAATTCCAATTAAAGTTTTACCTCAATGCGTATCTCAATTACATTACGCTAATCTGCGTCGAATCTCGTTGATTCCGAGTTCATTGGATACAAGAATTATTTTTGCGTGGTTCCGCTTTCCGCGTTGAAAAATTTTAATAGCTGAACTTTTAGTGAACAGTTACGTGACTCGTGAATGGCGCAGACGGATGTTTTGAAACAATACTGTACATTACGCAAACCACTACACACATCATTACTTCCACAAGGTTTTATCGCACAGCTGTACAATCCTATATTTTTTTATATTTTTATGTGTTTTCATAAACTTGAGAAAGTGAACAGATGGACGAAGTAAACTACAAAAACTTATTTACATTTCAAATGTGGCATTCTTCAAATCGTACCAAACATACTCGTCCCGAGCTTTCCTTCGCAAACCAAACAAACTGCGCTCATAAAGGGATATGCTCGTAACTAAATAAATAAACCAATTTGGTGATTCGGTCGATGAGCACAAAAAACGACTCGGAATCGTCTCTTGAGATGTAAACTGGTATTAGCATATTGATGGGCGCCCCCTATCAGTTGTCCTTTGTTTAAAATCAGCGACAATACCTTCAATCATAACGATGGATACAAAAAAGTTTTATTTTATTGGGTCGTTTTTGGGCGAGCCGCAGGTGGCGGCAAAAACTGCGCATCCAACGTCCGACGCGGGGTGTCACGCAAAAAAACCACGCGCAAAAAGTAGTGAATGGAAAATGTGTACAACTTTTTCACGGCCAGAGAAAACTGAACACTATTAATTTATACCTAGCAAAAATAAAAAACTTGCATTTCCTTCGTTTTAAAGTTTTAACTACACAAGTAAAAATTGTCAAACTATCAAATCTTACACTCAGTTTTCACGACGTTGATCCATGAAACTGGCAAGGAAGGCGGTACACGCTCAAAGCGCATTGGTGAAAGCCCGTACGTTAAGAGAAAGGCGCCGCGAGCAGTCTGTACAAAGGACGAGCGCACCTGCGACATGTTTATGCGCATCGCCAAATTTACAGCCCGAACACCGCCGAGCAGCGACGCCGCTCTTGCGGAAATTGGAAATTTTTAATCGCCGTGTCGGCGCCCCTTTTAATAAACGCGTTGCATTTCAATCGCAGACGATGAGCGACAGCCGAGATGTTTTGCAAAAAGTCTGATAACTGTATCTTTAGCGGAATATTGGTATGGTATTTGTATAGAAGCCGATTGGTGTGCTTGTAGCGCATTTACTAAACCTGTAGGATGATCGTGCTTTTCGGATGAGATTTATGAGACTTTCGTTCAATTGTCCCTGAAACCAGTGTAATTTAGATCGCTAACGCCTTTAAATATTAAAATTAATCAAATATATACTCGCAAGTATTAACTCATCCAAGTTAATAAAGTGCGTGGTGGCCTGTTGGTAACGGACCAGACGCGGCTGCCTACATGTTCGCGGTGGTCGCGGGTTCAAATCCCAGGGCACACCTCTGACTTTTCGGAGTTATGTGTGTATTGATAGTCAATCACCACGCACTTTAACGGTGAAGGAAAGCATCGTGAGGAAACCTGCATACCGTAGCGATTTTAAACAATTTCTACGGTATGTAAGTCCGCCAACCCGCACTAGGCCAGCTAGTTCCCTCGATTGTAGAGTAGGCCCGTGCCCTGCAGTGGGACGTATATGGGCTGATATAGATATAGATATAGAAGTTAATAAAAATTTCTCCAATTTTGTTACGTATTTATGATTAAAATAACTATTTAATTGCTACTCCATACTCTTATTAGCAATATTAATTGCTCTATATTACTATTATTATAAGCAGTCGTTTTGCAGAAAGTCGATACACGCACAGAGGCGCAGTAGCGGAGTATCGGACAAGTTGGTTCGCAGATTGTAAGCTATCTTTAAAGGTAACCGCCTCAATTAATTTCTGATCTTATGCTGCCCGCTGATTGGTTTTATTAATAGCAACGTAAATAATTTAGTACGATGTCGTTTCGGTAGCACGTAATTATAAACAAGAAATATTAATAACGCTAAATAAATATGTAACCGGACGTGCGATGTACAGTATATTGTTGCGTATATGCGTCTCTAAACTACCGTGAACCGTCGTATGTTTCGATAATTACACTAATTACGGATTAGTTGTAAATTTTATGAAGGATATAGAGTGTATTTTAGTCACTATATTACGCTACTTATATACTCTCACGGGTAACAGTTCTTTCTCTACATTGAGAGGATACTCTACTGGTATTTTGTATCATGACTTTGGCCAGCATATTGACCATATTTTCAAACTACATTTAGGTTTACTAAATTATTACAAAATATTACTTATCTGTTGCCAGTATTAAATGAGTTTGTAATGAGTAAGTACAATTCTGTACGTCGCGTCGCGTCGGCAAAAGCTTTTATAATTCTTAAATGCCGGTTTTTCTTTACAACATTATCTTTATTTAAATAAACAATCACTTAAAGTCAAGATATCGATAATCCATAGTGATGGTATTAAATGTTTTTCAGATAATTATCTACACATACGAGTGTTGTCGGAAATGTATGCCTTACAATAGCTGTTAACCTCGATGTATCTGTTTACCTCTGATTCCAACTGCAAGAGTTTTCCTAGTTGTTTAATATGATATACAAGTAGATGGCACATTGTGTTCTTAATTTAACATCACAGGACGTAAAGCCAACGTACTTCTATTTTTATAAGATTTATTAGCGTTATCTTTACAGATGATTTCGGTTAAACCACAAAGCTTTCATATGTAAATGTACAAAGTCCTAACGTCTTAAAGGAGAAAGTGTGAAATTAATTCAGTGCCTTTTTAGGCGCCGGCGCCGGGCCCAGCGGCGAGCGGCGAGCGGCGCAGCGCGTGGCTCAAAGCTTGTTGCTCGTAAATTGCGAGCCGAGGGTCCGACAAACGCGGGGTAATTTAGTTGACAGTTTGTGCAGCGGGCTCGCCGCCACCATGTGCGGCCAGCACAAAGCTTATCTCCCGCCGCATCTACACTCTATTATGAGCTTGACGCCGGCCAAAACAACAGATCGTTAACATTGCGCACTCATCCGATCACAAGATTTTGCCGAACGCGAGGCTCGATAATTAAAAATTAACGACGTTTCATTACGTTAACATTGTTGCTCTGAGTGCCGACATGTCGACATGTTGCGAGACTCAGGCCCGAGTCGAGAGACTTCATTCCACCCTTGTTGCACATGCCGTGCCCAATTGACCATTATTGATTTTATCATTGAGGTTTGCGAAATTACAACGTAAAGTTTACCGACTTAAAGTAAAGACACGGAATAGAGTGTTATATCGCGTGAAGAACTTAATTGCTCGATCAATCAGCTTACTAGGATAAAATATTTTTTATAAATTGCCGTGCTAATGTAAATCTTATGTGGATGTGATAAAGGACTCGGCGAGGTGGTGAGTGGTGCCGGCGCGCAGGCCGCGGTCGCAGCCGACCAGTGGCTATCGCTCGTTAGCTCCCGACCCCGCATAAATCACGCCGTTTTATGAGAAACTCCCAATTTTTTAACATTTGAGTTAATGAAATGCGAGCGCAGTATGGGACCGACTAGCGACATTAAAAACGACAACCCATAAGGACGGACAGTTTCTAATTATAATCCTGTCAAAGCTGCGACATAAGCAAAGAATTGATGATCGTCTGAAAAGCGGTGATTTTTATCTAAGATAAAAGATCGAGTCGATAGTAGCCGTAGAATTTTAATAAGTCATATTTTTATTTGTCTTTAGAGGTACGATAAATTGGATAGTTGCGGCGAGACAACAAGCGTTTCATCTGAGCGGTGGAGTCGTTTGCTCAACATGTTTATATAAGGATTAGAACGGAGGGCATACTATTGTGAAAGTAATTAATTGCGTTGCAAAAGAGCCGGCGTGCCGACGTGGACCGGCGCTGATCATCGCAGGCCGTAGTTATCTGGAACGATACAGCGCGCGGCGCCGGTAGCGGAATCCTACAGGCAATCAATCAAGTACAGGATATTCGCTCGTCGTACCGTGATGCCGCGATCCCTAGAAGCTCCTATCATTACATAGCGGCAAGTAATTGCGATCGTATGTCGCGGGGATATAGCCGAGTATCGGCCGAGCGCGGGAAATGAACGGCGCTTGTATTTTAGGAAGCTTTTCGAGGAAGGGTTAAGATACGGCTGCGAATTAAAGTTGCGCGCACGCAGGAGGTTCTGTGGAGCCGACAAAGACGCCGCCGCACGCGAACCGCGCCCGATTCACAATTAAGCCCGCGTGTGTTAATTGATATTAATTCTGTGTGCGTGGTGTAAGCAAAGAACCGCTAGCGTGCCCCGATCTCGTACTGTATGACCACAGAGTGCGGAGTACGGGACACTAACCGCGTTAGAACAATGTTTGCTGTAACATACGACACGTTGCCAGCTTCCAAGAATATACTTCCCACTGTTTACTTCTTAGAATTGAAGCAACATCGGATGCTTTAATTACCTAAATTCTGTTTCAACTGGGATGTTGTCATTTCAGATTTTAGAATGTCATAATGTGGGAAATGAAGTAATTTAGGCTGTGGAGTAGATTTTGCGTGTCCAGGAAATGTCGACGTTAGACAATTCGTTGAACAAATTATGTAGATAAAAATTAATAGTATTTTATGTGCATATGTATGTGATGTTGTAGCATGAAAATACGAGTTGTAAACTTTGGATGTAGCTATACCTATGAATGCCTTAATACTTTCAATTATAATTCGGGGAAACTACGGTGAAATGTGAATTTTCAAAATTTTCAAAGGTATTCCGTATGGAATAATCTTTATTCGCCCTCGCTTTGCCCTGAGTCGGCAGAACTGACTGCAAAAAGTCAATTTAGGTTCGAATTTGTACACCACGCAAACATGTGCCACATTTTTTAGTGTTAGTAATGAATGCGGAGTGTGATGCAAGACTTGCGGCCACGTCAGCGTACGAGGAATCGCGGCTGTTCAAAGACGCCGCGACGCAGCTGCAGCAAGCTTAGTTTCTTCAGTTGTCACTTGTCGCCCGTACCTACTCGTCATCAACGCAATTAGTGGGCGTGCGTCGCCTCGCATCACTATTGACATTGAACTGTTGTTACGTATTCAAGGAAATGTGTTTTGATGTCGCCTCGTCACCGCCGCGCGTCTCCGCTTATTTGCGTGTTCTTTGATCAATGTTCTTATGATCTGTGTAGCGATTAATTAAATGCTGGTTGTTTTGATGCATGTTTAATACTTATAATGTTGTGTTAATAAAACTAGTCCGTATTCCCTTATCTTATGTAGTTGAGATGCATGGACGTGGTTCTCAAGGAGCGGCGCACAATGTCGCAGGAGGTCGGTTTTATTATTTAGTCGTGCGTCGGCGGCTGGCTATCAGCGTTCGGTAGCGGCGCGATAGGATCGCCGCGTGATGTCGCGATGCGCCCGATGGTATCGGCGCACGAGCGGGTGCTGTACTGAACGCTCGTCTGCGCCCACGCGTCATACACACGTGATTGTCACCCTAATGTCATCTACAATCATTGTCACGGGGTTTCTTTAAAATGTAGGCCGTGGCCATCCACAGTAGTAGTGCATTTGAAGATATTCGTAATTCGTTTATTAGTCAGGAAAATTAAATAGACAAATAAGGCAATTAATATCAGATCAGTTTCTGTTTTAAGTTTATGTGCAACTTAAAATATAATAGCTGTGAATATCATAAAACTATATACAGAGGTAAAATAACGTAGCGCCAGTATCAATAACGCTATAATTAATATTGATGAACCACTGAAAGATGCAAAGCCAAGATTGCACGGTTAATTAGTGACGAATGTTGCGTGAAATGTAACAAATCCACGGCTGTTTTTTCACCCAAGGTACTACCGACGGTGACCACGGCTTTACGAGTCTCGACGTGATGTACGACGCACCCTCGCCGCGAGTCACCACTAACGACCACACTTCCCGGAGACGACACGCACCCGCGGGAATATGAGCACGTACTCATGCAGTTATGACTGAGATCGCATCGCTCTCATAATGGCGTTTTTTGTTCGTCTCTCCTTCTTACTTCAAATTGAATTTTCGGTCAATTTTAGTATCCAAAATACGCAAGTGATCCGTGTAGTTGATCCCAAACTCGCGAAGCATGTCATCGGTCCGTCGAGATCACAATTTGTTATGTGGCAAACCGGAGGGTCCGTGAGAATAATTCCCGGGTTCCGAGTAACATGGCTTAAACGTTTGTATCGGCTGATACCAATCTAACCCGAGCTGCTCGTTGGCGCCATAAAAACAAAACATCAACACGACCACTTTCTTTACTAAATTATTCGTGGAATTTACGACGTTTAGACCGACAAAAATGTTATAACCAAATGAGAAATTATCATCAGACCTCTGTCGTGCGGCAAAAAACGAGTCGTGCGCCACTCCAGCGAGCCGAGCGCGTATTTTTTATATTCCAAATTGGAATTATCGTGGCGGTGTTTGTTTTTTCCACGATCGACGATTGTTTTAGTTTGGGCGGGACGCGCGGGAGTCGCCGATGACTGTGCGGTTTCGATGATCGCTCAACTCAGCCTCCCACCAAACGTTAGGCTGTATCTAACGACATCGACGTTTTGTTTGTAAATGCTCTATCAGTTTGAGCTTTAAAAGCGGCAATGGAAAGCGAACAGTGTATGGCAAGCTGACGCCGAGTAAGCTTCGGCTATTCCCTGGAGATATTGCGATATGATCACGGCGCGGCGCGGGCGCGGTGGAGCGGCGACCATTCGGCGCGTGCTTCGGATTCCGCCCGGGACCCTCCTCTCCGGAATTACCCATTACAATCGATGACATTACGATTTTAAACACATCACATTAAAGATTTCATCTAAGCTTTCATTAAATTAAACGTTTTCTATCAACCACAATTTGTACAAACAAGTTTGTTTCACGGGCGCTACCGCCTACCGCAATTGTGGTCATTACGTAGCAAGCAACCGTGATGAGTAAGTACTAGGATAGGATTTTAAGGCACGTCACTTCTCTGCCTTATTGGGAGTATGTCACAAGCGCATAGGTTGATATTAATTAATATATTAACGTTCGCCGCACATCGTCGCGTCGGCACACTTGTTTGAACATTGTTGTGCAACACAAAGAAGCATTATGTCAGCTACGTTTTGAGGGTTTCGTTGTAGGTTGTAATCAGTTGATCGGTGAAATTCTAATGTCAAGTGAGCATGTGACATTGAAGAGTGACGAGTGGCTGGAGTGCGGAGCGGCAGTCGGGCTCGGGAGACGTCCGGCTGTCATAATCTGATTATTAGTGTTGCGTGGCCTGGGCGGGGCGCGCGGCGGGCGGCCGCCAGCGCCGCAGGAGGTCGGCGCCCGCGCACGTCCCGCTCGCACCGCCGCAGCCGCGCGCGCGAGCGACAGGGACGCGCGACACCCGCGCGCACCACGCAGGCGACAATCGAGCCGTGGTAAAACAAAAGGAATGTTGGCGGCGACGCTTTGAGGCGCCGGCGCCGACCGCCGCTCCCCGCGCTCTAATCACCCATTTTAATTACTACACAGATCGAATCAATTAATCGGTATTTCTGTTAAAACAAGCGCCGGAATGGGCTTACGCTCGTTTATAAGAATCGTGCTCGTGACTGATTCGACATGTGATTGCGCTGCTCGTCCCGCGGCCGCGGAGGAGCGTCGCCGGCACGTCATGCGTGATCTACTAGGCGAGTTTCCCCGCGAGAAAGTCTCCAGCGCCGGTACCTGCCGTCGGCTCCGGCCGACGCAGACGATTTTAATTATAACTTATGATTTTTTCGAGCGAATTCGGGCGCGCCCTTCTCATCGAATAACACGAGAATAAATAACGAGTTTTTGTGTAGTATGTTTGTTTTTAAAATGGCGGGAGGTCCGCGCGACGACACGCGAGCGGAGCGGTGCGTGGCTGCTCGCTCGTCGGCGCGCGGGCCCCGGCGGGTCGGCCGCGCCTCGCCCATTTGTCATATTTCGGTTTTGGGAAAAAATAAATAACGCACTCTATTCCGACCGTTGTTTGTTTGTACGTCGATTATTGAGGGTTAAGTATTATCTCGGAACACGGCGCGCACCAGATGGAACGTGTCACTGTTTTGTTGCTGTTTGCTTTATTGTACGAGTGTGTTTAAACAATGGCGCGACGCGTCACGCGGCCAGGCAATGTGGCCCACTAAGCAAATCAAATATGGAACAAACGCATGCTCAATGTGATGACATATTCACTCTTGTAAGAACTTTAATGCTGTGTATGGATCACAATTCTCGTCAACGAATAGATGTATCAATCAGCGCGAGGAACCTTTTACCGCCGCTTTGTGTGGTATGGCCAATTAAAATATGTACTTAAAAGAGTTGCAGTGTGTTCACATGTGTATGCAAACAAAGAAAACCTGTTCGGGGCAGCACGTAGCACATGTCGGTGTGTACCTTTCCTATATGCGGGGCAATTTACACAGGCCAGCACAGGTGGGAACATCGGGAACAGTGTTACTACAAATCCCCGGCTAACACATAGAGCGCGCATGGCCGCCGAGCGCAGGTGTTAACTCTGCACCCCCCTCCCGAAACCTACAAACGCGCCGCCCAAATCCAACTGTTTGCGCATCCTATTCACCTGCCAAACCTCCGCCCCGCACCCGCGCCCCGAACACCGACACCAATAGCTTTTAACATTGTTACCAGTGCAACTAAAACTAACCAGATACACGCACCAATTTGAGCTGTTAGAGCCGCGCGGGAGGAAAGTGTGACTTAATTACACCGCGCTGCTGCCCAGCTCACCAGCTCGATGAAAGAGTGCTCAACAAGAGAAATCGTGAGGTAGAGTGGAGGCATGCGGTCCGGCGTGGCGCCGCGGCCGGCGCCGGCGCGCCCCCGGCCTCGCGCGGCATCATTAATACAAAACAAACAAAAGTGAGCCGTAGACGGGCGCGGGCCAAACTAACGAGATTCACCAAACGCCGGATAAAGCGGTAAATTATCGGAATGTATGTCGGGCGGGCGCGCGGTGGTCTGCGCCGGCGGCCGCGCCAAAAAAACGTGTAGGAGATGACAGGAGCGCGGATGAACCGGCCTAATTACCCGCGAACACACGCAAAAACGTGGACAGCGTGCAGGCGCGCCGCGACATCCAGCGCGCACGACAGCCATGCACGCCCAGTGCGCCGCTCCAGCCGCTCCAGCCGCTGCAAGCACTGCGAGCCGCGGCCCGCTTTTTGCGCGCCCTTCAACGAGAGCGTGGCCTCCACACGATGCGCTCCCGACGCTAATTACACGCCATTAATTACGAAATATTTTCATTTTTAATTCCAGCAGAATTCGAACGGACGTGACGTACATGACCAATCGGTCTTTACTCACTACGCATTTGCGACGTCGTGTCGGTCTCACTCAAAGACTGCTACACATGGACTAAATGTTCGCTTAATTAGAGCGATTGGACCGATCGGACAGGGAACTAAATTCCGCCATATTGCACAACGGTACATTTATTCGGAGCGCAGGCTTGACCTCTGTACCAAATAACCGGAAATCATAGGATTAGACAAATGCTAGTGGAGCCTGCGGTAAGAAAAAACATCGTGGGAACTGAGACGCGGTCCGCTCAAATACACCGCTTTGCTATAGATAGCGGCTGATACCAACTAGATAAGGCTTCTGAGCCCCATTCATAGGTATACCGTTAGAGGTATTTCCTACACATGTATGTAATATAATATAGTATATAGAAATAGTATGTATCCATAGTGAGGTACATGAAGCTCAATGAATGCCATTGCAATTACTTGCGAAGTATCGAAGAAGGGCAAGTTTTTTCTACTTGGTAAAGTGTACATAGCGATGCAATGAATGATGTAGTTGGTCACTGGACACTGGTGCTCTGTAAGTACGCCCCCGGGGCTGCCATGTGCTAATGCGCGGGGCTGCGAGCCCGGGCTCGGCGCGCGGTGGGTCGCTACTCGAGCGCTCGCGGGAAGGCGGAGGCGCCGACATCGCGACCACTCTGTAATTTCTTCACTCGCCCCACATTACTGATCACGAAAAAAATAATTGAAGGGGCACCGTCGTAAAGCAAACAAGCTTATAATAAGGTGTAATTTGTGCTCGGCCATTTAGAGAAATGCACAAATTGCCGCGGGCAGCTGTTTGTTTTGTCTATGACGGAGGTCTCCGTCTCCAAATTGTGCGTTAACAAGCCCCGCGTCAGATTCGGCAGCCCTAATGGCTTTTCGTTAACTTTTTGTTATTATTTTGTAATTTATTACGAGTAATGCGTTTTTGTGAAAATCGATTCTTGGATTCCGACAGCTGCGCAGTTTAATTGATATTGTGGATAGCGTAAAAACCTTTTTTTAGATTGATACACACGCGTAATTACTCTGATGGAAATATTTATGCGATGTAAATTTCTTTTTTAGTATATAGGTAAAGAGCATGTCTCTTTAATGTTCCTTTACACTTTAAATTTATGTGTAGTACGATTTATTATAGAAATGTAAGGCTGGTTTCCTTTTGAGCAATTTATGTGGCGTATTGAAATATACATTGAATAAAAATAGTCATAAACATATTTTTTAAACACAGTACTAAAATAGCTCCTCAAAGTTAGTAAACAAAAACTAGTGCAATACCACACACTAAGAATAAAGGGTAGTATTCAAATGTAGTTATTGTAATGAACATACCAGAATGAGCACGACTGTAATATTAAGCACTGTTTGAGAGCAATTGCAACGATATCCCGCATGTGATTATCTTACAGTATAATTGTATGATTCTGTTGTTTCGATTGTGTATCGATTGGAAAAAAATGGAATGCTTCTGTAACTGTTTATGGGTATAATTATTTCAACCCTTTAAATAGACATTTTTAGTTAAAGTTTTGCAAAAAAAAAACTTACAAAACGTAATAAACTTGTGAAATAATATTGTTATAAAATAGACTTTTCCCTCTGTTCCCAAGCGTAAATATTAAATATTTTATACAAATATTCTAATCACAGAGAAATTATATATAGATTTTATTCTCCTTCAAATGATAATAACAATTTAGTATATTATATAATGCCGTGTATCCTTCGTTGGAGGTCCTTAAATAAATAAAATAAATAAATAAGTAGGGTAAATTATCGGTTATGGGAAAATTCACAAAAACATAAAATTTATCGTGAGTGAATCCGCGGAGGCAGTTATGTTTCAATTAAAGTTTTCCGATATTCTCGACCATTAGAAATAAAATTATTCCTAATAAGCATGGCCGGTCGATAATTGTTTATCGACAATAAATGGCTAACCACATATCCATATTAGGGTTTGTTGTTTTTATATGCCAGTGTATACCAGTATTAAAAGGTTAGCTGTGTGTGGTAGGATATTCGTATCCTCATGGAAAGGGATTTCCGTAGTTACATAAGACGCGAAACCCACCATAATAATTCACACAAATGTGTTTCGGTTCGAGACAGCAAGTGTATTGGGCAGCTAAACGGGAAATTATGTCAACTGGCAAGACAAGGGTAGTCAAGACGTCTATCTGCATTGCATTGTACTTGTCATCAGTTGCATTGTAGTCACTTTAATGGCAACAGTCAGTATAAATAAATACACCCAACATACATATACACTGTGTTGTAAGTCTTGTGTCGTAGGTATCAGAAGCTAAGGAACAATTTTTGGTCTCACAAATACTCCAGCGGATCACACCGAAATTTCTGTCTCACGGCCTCTCGTTCTACAGTCGATGTGTAACCAATCACGCAGGCATTTGAAGTATTTAAGCTAATGGGCAATGACTTTCCCGCCCACACACCCACTACTGTCAGCCAGGATCAACACGGGCCCGCAAAGAATTGGCACCGAGCTGCGGAGCTCGGCCAGTCTCTTAGGAACACTAGCTTGTTTTTAACCCTCATCGAAACTCAATTAGTTTCGAATATAGAAAGAGCAAAAAGGAGAAGTTGGAAATAAATAACTGTGTATAAGTTATTTAGTCGATAGAGGACTCACCGTCCGCCCTTGGTGATGATCATCTCGGTGCCGATGTCGTGGAACCTGCGCCAGAGGTCGCCGTTGAGCAGCCGCGCCTCGCACGCCGGCGGCTCGGCGTCGGCGCCCATGCGGTGCTCTGAAACAATACATGTGATTTAATTTATGAACTATGTCTATTTATATATTAAAAATAGCTATAAAATAACAATGAAAGGAAAATAATTACGTGTTTCGCGCAACAATTAGACAAAATATTACCACACAAAAACATGTAATATAAAATAATACAAAATGTTATTAATATAATTTACTTAGTTTCTTTGCTTGGTTCATATAATCATGGGATATATTGTAATTGTTGAAGAATTTCAAAATATTTAAGTCAAAGTTTTGTTTTTTTTTTATCGGTTTCATAAAACTTAAATAACTTGTAACAAATTTGTATTATTTAAAATAATTCTTGTATGGTCAGAATTTAAGAGAAGAATTGCATCAAGTGATTTTTTGCTTTAATAATAATAATAATAATAATAATAAACTCTTTATTATAACACTTTAAGCTTTGTTATACAGTAATTCTTAAAAATAACACTTTTAAATTAACCGTGACGCAATCAAAAAATATGTTGAAAGAATGTTTTGGTTTAAAGGACATTGTAGCCAGAGTAACTACTGGACATATTAAGACTTAACATCTTATGTCTCAGGAAGGCGAGCGCAGTGAATGCCAAGCATTGCTTTGTAATTCTTGGTGTTATTTGGTTTTCTACTATCCATAAGCGCTTGTATCGCTCACTATCATGCGAATGGCATGCTCCTCTCGCCATTCATCGCAATAATAATAAGAAATGTATTTAGCCGCAAATTAATAATCTATTAATTCCAAATCTGTAAATGATTAATTGCTCTCAAAATATGGCTATAAACAGGTAAATAATTTATGAAATGAAATTTAATTTCCTGTTGAAGTCACCGTTGCGGCATCTCGACGAACTAACTGTTTGATGGCGCCATATTAGTGTATTAAAAGGAATTAATTGCAAAAGCTCGTTAGTCGAATTTCTGGCCAGAACTTGCTGACGATAATCAATTTCATACTTAATTTTTATATGGCGGAAATGACGACATTAATATAAAACATACAACACAGAGTATAGCATTAGCAGTTGATACTCATTTTTTTCCAAAAGCTGATTATCAGATTGCTTTCTTATTTAATTTTATATTAAAAATATTAATTATATAAAACTGGTGTGAAACTTTCATAATTTTGAAATGTTAATTGATTTTAAACGATTGTGGGGGTGCAATGTGTAATGTTTGATTAAATAAGAGGGGAAAGTCAAGGAAAACGGGCAGAAAATTTAGCTAGGTCAGCTACTAATACACATTATTGTTTATCTTTTAAAACACGGGGCGTGACCGCGACCCGCGCGATCAAAAGCGCCGCCAATTCACTGTCCTTGTACACTCAGCACCAAACGCATTTAATCACATGTTAGGTAATTGATGCCATTCACTGTCAGCCTTGTTTGCATACATGCATACTAGCGCACGACTGAGGTGGTTTTGTAATTAATTGGACAGAATGTGAGGTTGGAAAAAAATTGTGGCCTAACTTCTATGGATATAAGGCTGGGTATACTGATTTAGTGGATGAAAATTTTATTTATTAATCTATTGTACTTTCCTTTTGTGTTTCTCACCTGTGTCTTTATGAAGCTTATTATGAGCTAAGCTTATTATGCGGGTTCGATCCCCGCACCGAGACAAATGTTTGTGAGAACCACAAGTATTTGTTTCGTGTCTGGGTGTTTGTGAGACCGAAAAGTCTCTCGTAGTTCCTGATACCCACGACACAAGACTCGATCTTAGTGTGGGGTCAAAACTATGTATGTGACTGTTGGGTGTATTTATTTATTTATTTATTTATTTATGAGGTTCTAATTTAAACCTTTATGAATATTTATTATATAAAAATATTGTGCTATTAATTGTCGCTGCAAATAAACATCAATCTTTCTAAAATTTATTGACATGACTTCTGTTCATAACAGTACTAAAGTCAATTATTATTTTATATCTCAAAGCATAAAAATAAAAAGAGAATAATGGAACTCATTATGTGAGTATACATTGCGAATGCGCGGCAAATTTTGTACCGTTATCCAATCCCAAAAGTAATCTAGACAAGCTTCATTTGTTTCTGGTAATGATGACTCGCTCATACACTGGACACGGAAAAAAAAACAAAAAATAATTTCACTATTTTCATGAGTAATAAATATCATGATTTGAGCACATTAAACAAATGGATAAATACCAGGTCTTGATAGCTAGCCATCACAAAGTAGCCGTAGTAGCGCAATTAGAAAGAAACCGGATAAAAAGCAACTACCCACCGATTCAATTACCGCTTTTAGAAAATATTTTTATATCTACATATATGTTTTGGTTCTGTGTCTTAGTTGCCGAAAATCTATCGAAGCCATACACATAACATACCTCTTCATTATATTGCAATAAAATACAAATTATACGAAAAGTAAATTGCAAGAGCTCTTGATGTGGTCTATCGTAAAGCTACTATCAAATCCACACACGAACCAATACGCCACGTAAACTTATTTAGTAGAAAGTGCGCATTATAGTGTATCTAATAGGTTTAATAGGATCCGACCGAGTTCGAACGTAATTGGTGTGCGTATCAAATCAGTCATGAATCGGTGATCGTCAGTGATCAGGCACGGAGTATACGACCACTGTGGAATTTTATACGCAGGATATGCTTCATCAACGCCAGACAGTACTTACGTAAACTTAAATACGGCATGTTTGTTTGCCAACATTTTCTTGCGTTTTAAAAAAATCTGGGAGTGATTGTTCGTGAATCAATTAACTGTTAGTGTAATGTTTACGTTTAATCAGGAACTATAACAATTTTACAAATTATTATATAAATGGTTGGGAGATGGCTATTATAATGAATTGTTAATGCTTCGTTTAGGTACAGAGAATTAGGAGATTTTTACTATATATCTCATGTTCCATAGTGATTAAATATAACAAATAAAAATAAAATGCTACAATGGGTGACCATATCAAATTGAGCGATTTATTCCTGGGTACCTTTGGATGAACAGGAATTATTGAATTGACAAATACTTGACGTGTAACAACAGTACATTGTTGAGAGTTTATAAATCTACTTTCTATTTATTTACTATACGTAATTAATCAATTGCAATTTAAGTCTATTCTCCGTCTATTATTAGTCGTGCCGAATATTAAAAGAGAAATGTAAGTCTATAGACTCAATCTAAAACATCTTAAATGATAAAATAGAAATAAACGGAAAGGTCAATATAAATTTATTTCAATGTATATTTCAAATAAACACGCTTCAAATATATCAAAAGCAAATTCAACCTGCGTTCTACGAACAATATTAATTTTGAATAACACCAATATGCATGTAAAATTTTCATAATACGCTATGACATAGTAAGTCGTGTGGAAACTAGATTGTAATTAAATGCAATTAAACACGAGACCTGCGCTTGTGTGTCAACCAGTCTGAGCGGATTACGATAGAACATATAAAAACTATTTTTTATTTATCACAAGCATGACTACCAATAAACGGAACTGTGTAAAACGAAAAATGAAAAATGAAAATTTGTGTATTTACATTGGTATGAGTGGTATTTATTAGTATCTATGTTCGAAGCAATATAGCATATTGATGCGAGATTATATCTGTCAGTCATTGTATTGTAAATGATTGTGCCGTTCGGAAAATTGACATTGAAAGGCGATAATTATTTAGGAAAAGACATGCGATCATTTCAATTCTTTATAATTGCGTTGCGGTTTAAGAAAACTAAATTTTCCTTGTGATTCGAAGTTCAATCGAATTCTCTGTACTTTCGCCTTAAGATTCCGATTTTAAATAGTCTGTCATACGTGTTGTTGAAACTTTAAGATAGAAAACATAATAAAAGTCACCTCTATAATTGTATTGCGAATAGTAAGAAAGCTAGACTCCTGTGCTCATCATACATCGTAGGCTCTTTAGATTATTATTTTTTCAATAAGAAAATAGGATTGTGAAATGTAATTACAAAATTAGCAATTGATTGTTAACTCTACAAACCGTGGATCATACTACACGTAATATCGAAGTATTTTGGCGTAACACAAGTGTTTGAAGTAACCTAGATTTCCCACGCACAAGTCAATTAGACGCTCAGCATTAGAGTCGCCGCCTTTACCTACGTCACGTATTTATTGAGTGCAATTGAGCCAAGGACTCTAATTGTACAACTTGTATAAGATTGTTTCTCACAATTTGTAATACAACTGACGAGCCGATGACAGATGGCACGCGATCACCGTACTTAGATAACTTATTACACGTACTTTGTTGCCCTCTTTAAAAAACTGTACAGATCTAATCAATCACGTGATAAATATTTAGTTTTAGCATAATTATCAATCGCATTAACTTCACATTGATACATAAATTAAATTATAATCAGATTTGTGTCAAATTAATCAGATGCAACGTTTTTGTTATTTACCCAACAGTCACATACATAGTCCTGACCCCACAAAGTTAGATTCAATGAAGGATCGTAAACACTGCTTTGAATTGAGTTTTTATAATTTATCAAAGTTCCTAACTTTTATTATGAAATGTTTCAACAATTAAATCGGGCCCATACATCCCGTAAAGCTGCGTTATCTGGCCGTATCGCGGAGGATAATAAAATTAATCGCCTGATTTACATTTCCTATGATCATTATCTATTGTTTTAGTTATTATCTTTTAATGAATTTCGTAGAGTATGAAAAATACAGTTTGTTAAATGACGGGTAAAGCGTTAAGTGCAAGCAAAACTATATGGGAATAACATTAATATGGAGACGTATTACCATTAAGTCCAAGTTATATTAATTACTTCATTAGAAAGTTCTTGTGGGTTAAAATAAATTAAAAATTAATTCTTGAGTTACTACATTAGATAAATATGGCCGCCATGCAACAGTTTTCCATATGAATGTTAAAAACATTTTGCGCAATGACTTATAGCTTCGTTCATAGAATTTTATATTAACCTTTTTACGAATACAAGCGAATTCCTTGTTTGTACAACTACTACACAGAAATTATCGCCACGTCGCGGTCACAAAGTAACGAACAATGTCGCTACCACATTTATCCGACCACCCGCACGCCTCTCTATTACACAAAAACATAAATACTGCTTAATTCTGCCGATGTCCGACTTTTAACCAATTAAACGAATTACACAGTAATATATACAACAAAACAAGACAAATGCCACGCTATTGACAAATTGACGCATGTACTCGTTTACACGTGACGGTAAAAACTTAAGTTATTCACCATCTGGCGGAGCTCGAAGGAGGAGCAAGTACAATTTAATTCGCACAAAAACGTCTAGACTATGCGATGTAAAACCTAGCTTGAATAATGCTTTCATTGAATTTATCGCTACTGAAAGGAAAGAGAACCAATGGCTCAACAAACATTTCACTAGTATTCATTCCCATAATAGACCTTTGCCGTAGTTGGTAAAAATCCTAGGAAAGTTACGATAAACACAAATCAACTGAATTTGCGTTCCGAGAATCAAATACATGACCTCACGTTTTCTATACATGCTGCCATTTGACTAAAGTAGCGGTTATTATGGTATTATTTAAAAAAACGTTCCCGGTACCTAATAATTACATATTGATACTTAAACATTTTACGTGAAAGCTGTTAATTATGTTCCAAGTATGTAGATTCAAAGTAGAGTTAGATAATTATGCCAATTAATCATTATGAATCGTTGTTGGTTCTCGGAGGAAATTACTAAATTACATTCAATTAAATAAAATTGTGAAATAATGAATTGAATTGTAAGCCAACGCCTGTGTAATTTTAATTAATCTGAAATTGGATTCTGTGATAGAGGAAAAAATCAGGTATTCATTAATATTTGCCTAATTAATGCAATTAGAATTGTTTAATAATATTTTGTTTTTCTTTTTGGATACAAAAATGTGTTAATAATAATCGAGAATTTTAATTCACATTTAGTAAATTGTAGGTATTATAGAGTTGGTAACATTATACAGGGTATCTCAAGACTACGACCGAAAACAAAGCCAGGTGGTAGTATTAGTGACTCCAGACACAATGCAACCAACAATTTCGCAACTTTTTTTTGGTGATTTTTTACTTATCGTCGTATTTGGGTGATATATACATAGTTTTCCAAAAATAATGATGTACACCTTTTTATTTTGTACGACGCAATGGTAAGTAAGGGTTTAAATTACTATTTTCGCAATAACTAGGTATTTACTACCCAAAAATAATGATTTTTAAAAAATTGCAAAGAAAAAACTGTCTCTTATTTTGCGAAATTTTTATTTGCATTGTGTCTGTAACCACTAAAACTACCACCCGGCTTCGTTTTCGGTCGCAGTCTTGATATACCCTGTATAAACATACACTATTTTTGACTTTTTAAAAACGAAATGATTATCGCTGCCCGAATATTCTTAGTAAAGCTGTTACAAATCGGTATAGGTAACGACTTCTGATTAAGTGAGTCGTTTATTCTTTGCTCCGATAGGATAACATAGTAGAGAAATGGAAGATACTTTTTTGCGATGAATTGAGAGGCGAGCAAGCTCTTCGCCTGGTGGTAAGCGATACGACCACTTATGGACCCTAGTAAAACCAAACAACATGAATTGCCTCTGTGTTGCAGTTGGCTGTGAAACGAGACGCTGCGGGTTTGATTCCCACCCCGAGACAAATGTTTGTGTGAACCACAGGTATTTGTTTTGGGTATTTGTGAGACCGAAAAGACTCTCGTAGTTTCTGATATTCACGACAAAAGACTTGATCTTAGTGTGAGGTCAGGATTATGTATGTGACTGTTGGGTGTATTTATTTATTTATTATTCAAATAGATAAGTTATTTAAAAAAAATTAAGCAATATTTTATACCTATATTCACGTATCCTTAGAGTTTTCCGAGCTTATTTCTGTTCCAAAATATAATAGGGGGCGAGCTCAACGCTATGCTGAGTGCCATTTAATTTTAAGATTAAAGGGAAGTTAAATTCTGTTCTCTAAAATATATTTCTTGAATCATCCATTTTCAATGAGGTTGTAACTAGGAAAACGTTAATCAAACAAGCGTATCGTTAAAAAGACCACACACAAGTGTGAAAAAGATAACATTATCATTATACTTAGCAGAACAAAATTACTGCCAATTAAAATTGTACCTACATGCCCATCGGGGGTGTAATGTATATGTACATATTATATACATATATTTATATACAATGCTACGAACAAATGTCAGTGATCTATATACATAGGTTCTAGTAACAGCAGATGGTCGTATGGAGGTTAATATGGAGCCTACAAATATTTCTTATTGGTAAAGAAGTTTTGAAATACCAATAAATTAATTGCATTTGTGGAGAATGCTGGATGCAATAAAACGGTTAATTATTAATGGGTTTCTTTTGAAAAATTGCTGATATTAAATATGTTCATAAAAATAGAATAATAATTATCATTTAGTAAAATGTGCTTATACTATATTCTTGTGTACGGGAAGTTACTGCGGAATATATGATAAAATAAATCGTGTATATTGATTATAATTGATAAATTTAGTGTTTATTCAAAAATATGTATGATTAAATATCGTACTTAGCAGTGGCGAAGGGTGACATTTTTTAAAAGGGAAGCCGAAGCTCAAAACACAAAATATGTTTATTTTCTTTATCCTGTTACTAGCTTCTGCCCGCAAACTTCGTCTGCGTGGTTAATTTTATTTGAAATCTCCCATCCCGTCCCGTCCCATCCCGTTATATCCCGCCCGCCCCGTCTCATTCTCACTAAGTAGTAGTATAATTGTAATTTAAGTAGTTAGTAGTTAGTTACCTACACTACAAATTTTTTAGCTATTTTATATCTGTTATGTAAAAAAAAAAAAAAAAAAAAAAATCCTTGCTTATTATTGTATTACATTTTATATTGTCTGAGATGTAATTAATGCATCACATACAAACCACTATAGTTTTAAGTGATGTTTTATTGTTTGATTATGTGTAAATACTTATACAGTAAAATAAAAAAAAAAAAAAAAAAAAAAAATGAAATGTAATCCAGTCCCATCCCATCTTTTTGAGTATGAAAAAGTAGCAAATATATCGGAATTCCTTCTTCATCCCACGGGAACACTATTTTTTTCGGAATTAAAAGTAGTCTATGTTACTTCTAATACCTCCAAGAATATGTGTACAAAGTTTCATGATGATCGGTTGAGTAGTTTTTGCGTGCAAGCGTAACAAACAAACTAACATTCACATTTATAATATTAGAAGGGCTAAGGGATTACGAAATGACTACAATGCGACTAGTACTAAGTAATCTGTGAATGCGACTGATAGTAAGCGTAGTGCAGTCCGAATAGAGAATAAAAATTTACTGTGTGATGTTTCACAGAATGAACGCAAAACGCGACACACTTATGCACGTGTGTCCTTATATTCGGACCTTTGCGAATATCCTCCCACCAGCAAATTATTGCTTCGAGAATCTTACTCACCAAACTAAAATAATAGGTTTCATTTGGTAAGTGATATTGTGGCATCTGCCTATTGCGGCCCTCAATTAAATTTTAATATTTTCGTTACCTATGTACCTACTTAAAAAATATTTACAATGTCCATGAAATAAAAAGTAAACCATGCTTACATAATGAGAAAAATAAAAAAGTATATTTCTAAACTGCACGTGAATATAAGATTAATATAAAAGAAATAAAAACCTAGACTCAATATGTTAACAAGTACGATAGCCCCGCATTTATCAGTTGTAACATTAATAAGACAATGTATTCCTCAGGCGAGGATCGAGCACGTCCTAAAATCTAAACACTAACTTTATTTGTAAAATCGACAACCTAAACATATTAGTACGCTCCTAACGATTAGTAATTTCCATTAAAACCATAATATTAATATTACACATTTTGTAATTAAAAACATTTAAAACTAATTGCATGAACCATGAATATATTGTAAAAATGTAAATACAACACTTATAAATACATTAAACTCCGCATTTCGCTATTGTAATAAGTAATATCTATACCTAAACACACGAAATGCCGGAGAAGCTGCGGCTTGCCTCTTGCTTTTTTAGCGTAAATTGAACCTTAAATCATTATCAATTTAAGGTACAATTTTGCGTGGTTTGTTGCATAGTATACAATGCGTAACGGGCGGCGCGGCGGCGGCGCGGTGGCGGCGGGGCGGCGGCGGGCGGCGGCGCACGGGCCGCGCTAGTGTTATTGAATAAGCCGAACAATTTTACAGGAATTCGCCAGAGGTCGCACCGCGTCGCAATAAAAAGGGCTTACTGTGCCGCTTCCTAGTAATGTTTACGTATGTGGCCGACAGATGTCGTTGAATGTAAAAAATAATAATTGAGTTTTGATATTAAATAAATAAGTTTGAATAATTTGCTTGTTTATAGTGTAATGATAAATTACAAAAGGGAAGCCGGTAGGAACTGGCTTCTAAGGAGCCTTCGCCACTAGTACTTAGTATAAATAGTAGTCATATTGATAGAAAATTAACTACACTAGTACATGCGTTGAAAAGACATCAACGCGCGCTACAATATCTTGTAGCTGAAAGCTGCTTGCAACACATTTATAATGCCATACTGTAATGTAGGCTTAACAGGTGTGTAAGGATCATTATGTGATAATGCCATATCATGTCATACGTGGCAGAAATAACGAGTAAATTAATACTCAACCGTCGGCTAATTAGCAACAATTTGTGGCATTTTATTTGAGAATTATTATTTAATATCATTTACGCGGTTTTATACGCCAGTTAAGTGTGGAGGCTTTTAAACATGAACAATAAAGAATGATATTTTATATCGCCGCTTATTTATATATTACATTAAAGGTAATTGTGTATCCATATTATTGTGAACTTTTCATTTGTGATTAAGCGTAATGGCGTATACTTTACTTTTATATAATAAGAGATAGAGTGACCCACATTCAAAGGTTTGGGATGACTGGGTACGTGTCTCTCATACTTAGTTTTAGGGGAGAAGGATAAGGTAAGGAAACCTTATTATCTGAGAGAACTCTGCCCAAATTTCAAGTGTATGAAGTCTAAGTAAGCTTGCCTTGGTCCAAGGCTGAGGCCTTAGGCCTTATGTGAGATATTAGTATCTCACATAGAGGAAAACTATGCATACATACATACGTAAACTCACGCCTTTATCCCCGAAGGATAGGCAGAGGCGCCACCAGGACACCCACATTTCGCATTGTATGTTCCGTCCCACGATGTGATAGGGGGCGAGCCTATCACCATATCGGGCACAAAATTCTGACTCCGGGCTGATAATGAATAGAAAAATCCATATCACTTTGCCCGACCCGGGACTCGAACCCGAGACCTCAGCTTTGTAACCGTACCGTAATACAACTACGCCACCGAAGCAGTCGAGGAAAACTATGACTTGCAGTAAAGTAGTTTAATTTACAATTTCTTACAATGTACCATGTGGAACATTTTAGGAATCACGAAAAACCCATGTCTGTTTATATCTAGCTCATTGATTTAGTTCAATGATTTGTTTAATATTTTTAGCAATGATTGAGGTCACGGCGACACACTTACTGGGCATTAGTGGCGCTGGTAATCAGTTTTATGACGAGTAATTAAATGTGGCTAAATGTAGGTGATACTTCACAGATCTTGAATGAATTTACATTCTATTAATAATACCATTTTACAGCCTCTTTATTTATATAGATTTTTATATAATCAATTTATCTTAAAATATCAATAGCCTCCTAAACTACTGAACCGATTTTAATAAAATTTCGCACCCTGCAGTTTGATCCAACTTGAAAGATGGAGTAGTTTATACCTCAATTTATATTCGTAATATTTTTCTCTGCAAATTATTTATTTATTATAAACACGTTAAAGCTAGCGGAACCAACCAACGTAAAATCAAATCGTCTTTTCATTGACGGATGACGAAATAGAACAAAATTCAAAAAATGTATACACTTTTTAAATAATATCTAGATGCGGCATATATATTATGTATATTAAGATTAATAAACGCTTAGAGTATTTTAAACTTACTAACAATACTCGTGTCGCGGACAATGAAAATTATTGATGGAAATGATGACAGGGTAGACACATTCTCAAGTACTTTGAGTGAAATCGCTAAAGTTATTTTATGTATAATTTGTTACGCAAGATAAATATACAATATTATTTTTGAATATTTCACAGTTAGAATTGTTAATGGTATAAATCATTGTTATATTATTTTATTTTATATTATGTTTAATTATTGAAGTATAATATGGTGTTTTTGTAAATAGTAACTTCTGTTAATAGCGACAATATCGTTTGTACGTGTAAAGATAGCATTAGTAAGATTTTGATAATAAAATAAATTACTTTAACAATACAATCCTACTAATTTCAATTCAATTCATTGTTTTCGAAGCAATTTGTGTTTTACAACAAAAAAATCATTCCTCAGATAGTTCCTGTGGATCACAAGTCTTTAAATGTATTTTTATACCGAGTAAAAATCTTGTATGATCTACAATTATCGTTTTGCAGGTCTAGGTATAATAGGATCAAAATGTTTTAGTACTATTTTTGTTACCTAAACATAATTTTTGTCAAGAAAGTAGATACAACTGTATTATTGTTGGTTATTTTTGTCATAATTTGTATAAATAAAACATCACGACAGTTTTTTCGTAACGCATAAGGTTATTAAACCTAATATGATGTTAATAAATACTGAGAGTGAAAACAAACAAGTATATTTACAACTCTGTTTAGATTTATTAGCATTTATTTTACAACATAACTGTATACAATTTAAGAATTTATCGTTACAAGAATAAACTTTATTTGCCTATTTATATATTTGTTTATTCAATGCTCAACTACAACTTTCAGAAATTGTCACAGTTATAGAACTTTCATAGCGCCTCAAGAGCAATTCAATTCTTTGTCAACAAATGTTAGAATTAACATAGAAAACTTAATTATATTAAAATATATTATACATAAATTTTATCAACATGATGTGGCTTAAATTTTAATTCCAAAAGAGGTCTTAGATGTACCAAAAAGTTGGTTATTCTTACAATAAATATCTTGTACAAAACAGTGTGTAAGGACACCCACAGGTCAACGTCTTCAATTGTGCGTAATATATCTAAGTCATGATCAAAATATTAGAAAACTTACGTAGTCCACTAAGTGAAGCGGCGTGAAGCATTTGCTGCCTGAGCAGATACTCGCCAAAATGCGCCTGGTCCATCATCATCCTTGTTTTTTCAAACAGAACTAATAAAAATACCAGTCACAGTCAGAGTCACTACAACATTATTCAGCCGACGAATAATGCGACTAAAAGTCGTAGGAACAGCGTTCAGAATCGTCAAACACTAGTAGGAAATAGCACGGAGATCACAATATGTTCATAATTAACAACAAATGGGAAAAAGTGTAGATGCACGTGAGGCCGGAGCGACAGCTGCGTGTATACTGAGGCAGTGAGTGCGAGCAGGCGGCGCGTGCGCACGACCACGCCTCGCCTCCCCGCGACGCTCCCATTGGGCAGCCTCCGACTAATGGCGGCGAGCGGCAGAGCCTTTGACCAACGTATCGTGCCGTTGAGAGTGCTTTCCCCGAGCTTTCCGTCCGCCTCCGAGAATCACTTGATTGTTACATTTGGATATTTGGGCGCGTAGGCGAAGGTATCGATAAAAACCTATTGTTGTCCACTACTGCTGTGTTAACATGTTACGAAATGTTTATATATTATGCATTGGGTTTGAAACAAACGCCTTCGGCTATGAACGATGTCAATGATATTTGGAGGAATGTGCTGAGTTTTACTTTTTGTTTTATTAAATACCATATTAAAAGCTTCATAGATCAATCTTTGATGGAAAATTGAATGCTATAAGTAAATAATTTGTTATTTCACCAGTTAAATATTCAATCAGTCACTAAAACAGTTTTTGGACATATCTCGTCATACCCTTGCCGAATCAGTTCACATCATTCCGTCTTTAGCTTTAGTAGCAAAAACATATGATCAAGGAATTTTCTCTTTAAAAATATTTTATAGAGAACTAATGGTTAGTGTCGAGACATTTTATTATATTTCTTTTATTAAGAGATGCAATATGGAATACACATTACAAGATTTACTATTGTACTTTCTGTTGCCTTTAAAACTTTGTCTTTCTACAATTCAAATCATAATATGGTACATAACCACAGAAAGGAAGATACATTAAGAATTTTATAATATATCATATTTGGCTGATAACAATTAAAATCTTAGCTAGAAAGGTACCTATATTCAACAGAGTCATATATAAACGAGAAGCTTTTAAAATAAGTCATCAAAAACAAAAATATAATTAATATAGTGCGTTTAAACCTCTACACAACACTTGGCGCTCAATAGTCTCTGCCTACCCCAATGGGACATAGGCGTGAGTTTATGTACTTATGTATGTAAACTTCTAAATTTTATAGAAGTTTACGTTCTTACTCCTTCGAACTACTATTACGGTGTTATCCCAACGCACCCTATTTTATTAACAAAAATGACGAGACTAGCTCGCTCGCCTGATGGAAGTCACGCATAAGACTACTCAGGACTTATCGTCGTCTTATGCCCAGAAATTACTTGCTTCACTGTCTTGAAACCGGAACACAATAACTCTATATAGGGGCAGAAATGGGCAAAAGGATTGTGCCTACCTTCTTGCATACGAGAACCTAGTATAAGTGTTAGGAACGACTTGAATATTGTATAGCCATTTAATCCGGATGAAAGCTTTTAAAGCCTAATTATCAAATAAGGCTTCGCAGAATGAGCGATCGGCTCCTTTGTTGTTGAGTAAAGAGATATTAATAAGTAGTTTTCGTGCGGCTTTTACGGACTAATGATTGTAACCGAGATGGCTTGGGCCAACTCGCACTAGGCCAGCGTGGTGGAATATAAGTCTCAATTGTACTCATGATTGTAGTGGGGGACTGTGCCCTCCAGTTGAACGTATATGGACTGATACAATTTTACCCCACTGATCATTAATTTTACTCCTGAATGCCTCCCCTAAGAGAATTACATAGCTGCTATAGTGCTATGGTTGACTGGGAGAGAATGCCTCAGGCATTAAGTCCGCCGTTATACATTGTATAAAAAGCATAAATAAATAAATATAGTAACGGTCTGCATTCAGTGACTTCCAACACCCGTTATTTCTGTCATCCAAATTGTACGAAGACAGTTAATCGTTGATTCAATTAAAACTACCAAAGAACCCACTAGTACTCCTAACAATAGATCATACAGAAAAAATGTAAAAATATTTTAATAAATTTCTCCAACTGGAAAGGACTTAACTTTCAAAATTACCGAAGAATTCATCACTACTCTAATTAAACTCCAAATAACAGATCATGTAAAAATCATGTAGAAATCAATTTCAAAAATCACAATTATAAAATATTTTATTATTATAACTGGAAGGGACGATTAACATTCAACTTGTCCTGAATCGTAGTGCAGGCGCTGCCACTTTACCGTGACCCTCCGTCACACCTGTCAAGCAATATTTAGATTAATATCGCCACTTTCATGCTCGGTTACTGCGAGAACGAATCGATTGGTTACTCCAAGCAAACATTAATTTTGCCTACAATTCAGTTTAAACATGTATAAAAACAGTTTGTATTTCTTGCTTCTTAAGTGATGATTTATAGAAGTTTTGGATAGTTATATATTTTTCCTATGCCGTGGTTCCGTTTACAAACATTAATTGCTCCAACACAATATACGTCTTCAATGTTCATTTTAATTCAAATTTAATTATGATAATTTTATGGTAGTTATTAAATATTTTGTTGTAGAATGTTTGAATTAATTTTATGTTTGTTACTGATTTATAATTTATATTGACAACAATTATTTAATTATGGGTATTGTCTACTTTGGGACCCAGATATACATAATCTATAAAACTTGTAAATTGTGTAACTATTCAATTTGTGTAAGAACGAAATAAATGCATGTATGTAAAAGAAATATATTACTGTAAAAGCGCGAACAATGGTATAGACAAAAATTTGACAATCCTCGGTGGTAGAAGACATATACTTTGGTCATCGCTTATAATGTGAATAATGTGCCTAATCAAAAATGGTATGTCATCATTATTCAACCGTTAACGTTAACGTTAACGTTAGTACAAATACGGACGGACGAAAAGCTCAAAATTCATTTTGTACTTTTACACCTAAGCGATGATTAAAGATTTAAATCCTAAAATTCACCGTTGCTCAGGCTTTTACAATAACATAAAGAAAAAAAACTACAAAAAATCCAAGATATTTAAAATAAATATATTCATTCGTCATTTGAAGATGTATAATAGCGAAACGGACATAGAATAGCGATATTTTTTTCTGTTTTTACAACTTGACAAACTAACTTATATGCCGTCGATGGTAAGTGCAGTGTAGTCCAAATGGACTACACTAATTTAATTATTATTAAGTATCAGCACCCTCCCATGTTACATTAATTTATCGCCCTCATTTCAGTAAACTTTTGTCCACTGTTGGACATAGGCCTCTTCTCTACCGTATCTAATATTTTTCTTACATTACATACATACATAAGCTCACGCCTTTATCCCAAAAGGGGTATGCAGAGGCGCCACCAGGACACCCACATTTCGCCTTGTATGTTCCGTCCCATGATGTGATAGGGGGCGAACCTATCGCCATATCGGGCACAAATTCCTGACGCCGGGCTGATAATTAATAGAAAAACCCAATACCACTTTGCCCAGCCCGGGATTCGAACCCGAGACCTAAGCTTTGTAGTCGTACCGTAGTACAACTACGCCACCGAGGCAGTTTCTTACATTAATTTATAATATTTATTAAATGTATTTAGTCTCTATATCAGCATTTTTCAAATTGTGGCGCGACGCACTGGTGGCTCGAGAGCGAATATTAAGTGGGCCTTGAATGGATAAAAGTCCTCCTCCCCAGGAATTCCGGAATATCTAACTCACTGCGACTAAAAGTAACGCAAATTGATGTTGATTTTGATGCTATAGCTGTAATGACAAAAAATAATACACTCTTCTTATTAAAATTACTTTTCTTGTAGGTATTTAAGTTTTTATTTTTTTATTTTTTTATTTTAAGTAAACGTTTTTACCAATACTTTTATTTCACAGGTTTTTTAGGTGGGTCGGAACCCAGTAAGCTTTGGAAATAACTGTTCTATATTATTCACTCTATCATGGCGCCATAACCCACCTTCCTTTGTTTTTTTAGACAATTTGCACTGTCCTTCTCATTAGCAAAACTGTGACTAACTTTCCGATAAATAGGGCTTAGAAAATGATTCACAACGCAATACAAAACGCAGAATTCGATAAGACAAGCGCAAAGAGAACAGCAAGTTCATTTTTCACATGCCTACGCATCGCAACTAAGCATTTATCATCAGGTTATCACTAGAAACTAGCGGCTATTGTCACACTATCACTACTGTAGTAAGCAAAGATGACTCGGTACATGTGCTTTTGGTTCAGTATAAATTAATTAGAAAATTATTAAAAACTTGGTCACATTTATATGACAGCCTCCGTAGCGCAGTTGGTTAGGCACCGGCTGTGAAACTGTGTGTATTTGTTTCGGGTCTGGGTGTTTGTGAGACCGAACAAGTCTCTCGTAGTTTTCGATACCCACGACACAAAACTCAGTCTTAGTTTGGGGTCAGGACTATGTATGTGACTGTTGGGTGTATTCATTTATATTTCCTAGCATGGAAATTACATTTTAATTCATCGGCGACGAAATACCGGATTAAACATTAAGGAAAAATAATTAAGTATTTAATAAAAATATACATTAATTTATGACAAACGGATTAATCAATGAACAAATATTAGATTTGAATAAGAGCTGAGTCAATAGATATGCTTTAAAATATCTAAAACACGAACAGGGAATTAACAAAACATTTAAAAAATATATATTACTTTAAAGTAATGTACACCATCTGATATACTGTATGTAGTAATTTCACTAGTTAAACATAATTTATGAAAACATATACGTCAAGTTAATAAAAAAAATATGACTTAAAATAAATGATTTGACTCTAAGACTTTCTAAATCCAGTTCCGGATTTTTCAGTTTATTTATACGGCCACCCGACCAAGAGTAGATAGCGGCTTGCAACACCCCTAAGTAACTTTTCGCAACATAATAACGCTTAGCCCATGTGGTTATGTATGCAACATATAAAGCACTACTTAATGTAAATCTTAAAATATTTTTAAGGGGAAAGATATTGTCTTCTACTCAACATTTCAAAGGATTATCTCATTGTACCTTTGATGTTTGGCCCTATGGCCCAACAAGTTCGCCGACCACCGTGCTTCACCCATTGAATCCAATTCAATAAAGTAAATCCCTCTTAAGGGCTATGCAAATTTACTCTATATATTATGAGAACAATACATTTCAATGGGTTTAATACATTCCGTGCGTATTTCCAAAAAGTTCAAATCGCTATCACCACGCAATGCACAATAGACGGTATTCGCTTACTCATTCGAGTCCTAATCACCGGAAACTAATGACTTGCACACAATACCGTGATAATTACTTATGAAGAACCTTAATCTACGTGGCTTTGCAGATAATAATTACGTTCACATGAAATAAGGACTAATTCCGTGGGACAGGTTATTCGATGCAGGCATTCCAATTAAATCTACTTAATTATTGCGTTTTCAAATATTATCCTATCTGTCGACACAATAATGTGTTATGTGCTAACGATAAAAATATATAACAATCATGAAGACACATTAGCTCCAAATGTATCACTTGGCGTCGCAATTAAAATCATGTTCGCGACAAAAAAGAGTCACATTTCAAAGGCGCTAATGTCGTTGTTAATTTTTTCAATTAATTTTAAATATGTAACCGTGCGAACGATCATTATATTATATTATCAAAAATAGCTGCCATAATTTGCTAAACTGGTGACAATATTTCTTAACAACTTAATAAAAAGTCATAACCATAAAATCATATTTTTATTGTTTTAATAGTGAAATTATCTGATAACGGGTATTGAGGCGATGCTGGGCCCGCCCGACTACTCCGTGATTGTTAATATTACCTATCGCATCTGTGTCCTTATTATCTAAACGAGAGATTATTCTGATTCGATCTTAAGTTATTCTATGTGTAATAATATTTAGATAATATCTGTAGATTCATATCGCATTGGTATATGTATATTTAATAACCTATTAAATTGCTTTCCATTCGCAAACAACTTAATGTATTTTATGAAGATTTTTTAAATGTTAATAATACTTTTGTGATCTTATTTCAGTTTGCAGAATCCTCTATTACGTATTACATTGTTGTTCACACATAAGGCACAGGTTTTTGTCAATATGATCTATTTGGGGGTAAACACAAAATTGGCCGAGTTTGATTTGCTAAGTCTTTTTCTACATTTCTGCAAGGAGAAATCGCCAATTAAATTTTGAAATCCTATGCCGTTACTCAGTAAAGTATAATGTATGAAAATAAAAATAGGTATAGTTATTATAGTGAAAATAATATTATAGAGGTGGTCGCGGGTTCAAATCCCAGGGCACACCTCTGACTTTTCGGAGTTATGTATGTATTGATATAGTCATTCACCACGCACTTTAACGGTGAAGAAAAACATCGTGAGGAAACCTTCATACCATAGCGATTTTAAAGAATTTCTACGGTATGTAAGTCCGCCAACCCGCACTAGGCCAGCGTGGTGGACTATATGGCCTAACCACTCTCAATCGATTCTCTCGATTGAAGAGTAGGCCCGTGCCCTGCAATGGGACGTATATGGGCTGATACAGTACAGTACAATATTACAGAATTCTTGGGTAGCATCAAGGATGTCCGATTTTGTATAGGTACCTAATTAGGTATCTACTAGGTTTTTTTTCGCCAGCTAGATCCGTCAATCATGCTATCAGCTCACTAGATGACTCCACCCTATTTGAGGCTTCTTAGCTCGTGAAATGCCTTTATAAAATATTACAGATCGAAGACAAGACGGATAAACCTGTTAGATAATTATTATTTGTTTAATTGGTTTCTTAGCGTACTTGGTTAAAAAGCCTATAGTGAAACAAGAGCCTTAGGATTCGGTCCCTGCACTCAGCACTGGGACAATTAATGTCTGTATAGTCCATGTTATAAGACCAACAATCCATTGTAGTTTTAAAATATCTTACGACTTTTATTTGACTTACCTACTATGATGTACGTGTTAGATGTATCCAGGTGTGTTTTGTCAGTAATAGTTATTATTTGTTTATCAAAATTGTGTAAATTATTCTTTAGTACATTTGATCTCCTAATCATTATTGACGATGGGCTGAAGATCGAGCCCAGTGGCGTGCTATGGGAGAGGCCTATGTCCAGCAGTGGACGCAGAAGGGCTGATGATGATGATGATGATGAATCATTATTCGCCATCAAAATGGTTAACACCTATTTTTATTAAATCTAATGATAGTCTTTAGAATTGTAGATTTAGATAAATTAAGCACGAATATTTCTTCTTAATATTGGGTAAAAATATTACTTTATCCTTAGCATATAACCGAGCGTCGAGAATTATTCAGCTGATAGCGTTGTTCTATTATAAAATATTATTCAATAAATAGAACAGAATCTATAAGACATTTTCGTGTAAGAAATTTAGTAAAATCTCACTAGACCTGATATGTTAATTTTTATGCATCATTCTGTGATACGCCTCCCTGGATGCGTCAGTCTCGATAACACTTATTGTTTGCAGTGTCAAACTTCCTTGTGGCTAAAACGAGTGACTGGGGCAGGTGTCTGCTCAAGACGCCAGCGACGAAGCATTTATTTTTTACCATTTTGACAGCCACCGTGGCGCAGTTGGTTTGACGCCGCCTGTGAAACGAGAGGCCGCGGGTTCGATCCCCGCACCGAAACAAATATTTGTGTGATCCACAGGTATTTGTTTCGGGTCTGGGTGTTTGTGAGACCGAAAAGTCTCTCGTAGCTTCTGATACCCACGACACAAGACTCGATCTTAGTGTGGGGTCAGGACTATGTATGTGACTGTTGGGTGTATTTTTTTATTTATTTATTTCATGGTAGACGGAAGACGCCGTAGAAATGTAGCCCAGGGCGGTGCTAGTACAAAAATACCTACTTTTACCTATCCAGAGCGTGCACACATGCTTGAAGAGTACCTACAGTTATGAGTCACATCGTTTTTATGTCTGAAAAGACAATGTAACTTGACAGTCGGAGTTTACCAGTAGATAAGTCACGTTGGAGTCTTTTTGATTGTTTTGCAATTTGCGAAAGTAGAGAATACTCCCAGGAAATAAGACGGTACATTAATCTGTCTTCTTCTTTCAAAAAAAAAACCATGATGTTTTCCACATCATTACAGTTATACATAATTACCAATTTATGCAAATGGCAATATGCTACTAGCGATTAAATTACCCTGTCTAATAAGCTTCTTCCTTATTATTGGCATACGTAAAAAAAGTAGTAAGTCAATATCATCATAGGTAAAACTATATACGAGTAAGTAAGTATCATAGCCATCTTGACTAATATAAGACAATTTGGACGGCTGGAGGCGGTGGCAGGTGCCGCTGTCTGCCAAAAGTTATGCAGGGCGTCGTACTTCGTTAGGAGATTGACATCATTTTATGGGGTGCGATATAGGTACTGCAGTAAATATAAGTAGTACTATAGCAGATGGTTTAACGCTTCTCATGCCGGTCCGAGATGGGGTTTGAATAGGATTCATGGCCCACAGTCCACACCTGGAGGGTATTGGGTATAGATAAATTCTAAATAATATAGTAACGTATACAGTTATGTTTGATGAAAATGACTCCGCCAACTCAAAATCTTAGGCTGTGACCATACCGGATGCTCATACCTGTGTTGTATTGCCTACCGAGCTCTACTTAAGTCGGTATTCAATTTTTCGTTCTTATAATATAAAAACCGGTAACTATACGAAGGTTCTACGCAATAACAACAGAAAGCAATTCAACGGCAAATGTGTTCGAACTTGATAGCAAATAGCGGAAGCTCTATGTACCAAGCGAGCAAGCTTACGTACAATGTTTAGGTACTTCATATTTTTAACGATAGGAAATGTTTATTTCATTAGTTTAAGAAGATTCAGTTCATCGACTGTAGTATGTGACTATAAAGGCCTTTCCATTCACAAATAGTTTATTTTGTTCATCACTAGCAAAATCGACTAAATAATTATTTTTTACAGTGGCAATTTCAAAATTTGACTAAATCGATTTTAAAATCTTTAAAAGACGCGTAATTTTATTACTAGTAATACCAAAAATGTCAAAATAATTGTACGCGAAGGGCATAATAAAATTAATAAAAATTCATAATACAAATAGCCGTAATCATCTAATCATGGAGTGATGTGGATTCTTTTCGTTATAAATCAGTTTCTCCAAATGGAACGATGATAATGCCACGTTAAACTTGGGGTAAATCACGGAAAGGAGCTTAAATCTGACAGCCGAGGAAAACAAAGCAATATTCTGTGTGAAGTGCAATAGGATATGTAAAAAATGTTTTCCAAAGGCTCAAGGAGTAAGGATACTTTTCTGGAGCAGACGAAAGCGGCTCGTGAGGAACGTGCGCTTGAGAAGAAGCGCGAGCAGTCTGCCATACAAATCCAAGCTTACGTGCGAGGCTGGCTCGCCAGAAAGAGCTTCATCCAGCTAATTGTGTGAGTAGCCCGACCTATTAATAAATTTGAACGGAGTGTGAAGGAAACTGTTGTAATTATGCTCGCATTCCTCTACTAACGGATGCTTGATAACGAAATTGGACTAGTATTTGATTGTACAAATGAGATAAAATACCAACTATGAATTGAATTTTATGAAACCTTTTGAGCGCGTTGTGCGTGACCGGTCATGATTGGATTTTTTGATGCTAACTAATGTTTTAGTGAAGCAATAATTAATGCAATATTTATTTAAACATTACATTTGAAACATTTAATATTAAGATGATTTTGTTACATTCAAAGAAACTTAGACAAATTACACCTACTCTAAATATTGGAGCATTGCCTATATCAAACACCGGGACTAGAAACCAAGATGTGCAATTGAATATTATGCATCAAAACATATTCTCTAGAGTTGAATATGCCTTATCAATTTCTTTTGTTAAAAGTCATCTTATAACCAGCATAGTTTTATAAAATACAGTTTTAGCTATGGAGTAGTTGATTGTAATGCTGATAAAGCCTAATGGTTGAAAGCCAAAAATTTTCCATCTGCTCTGTGACCACAAAGCCTGTTAAGTATTTGAAATATTGAGAAGTTAAAATAAATCATAATAACCATGAAATATGGAAAATAGTTGTTTTCAATGTGTAACATTCTCATAAACATAACAATCATTATGGGTACTAATTCAACTTGCTTATCAAACAATAACCCTTTAGGGAGTAGTATGATTTATTCTTTTAACAAACTGATATATAGACAACAATAGGTCTAAATATGACCACCTCAACTGGTAGATCATGGAATCTACAACTGGTTTTTAAGAATCATTTAGTTATACATCTTTCGAAGTGTAAATAATACTTGAATCGAACACTTGGGTTTTCAATATTATTTAGATGCTTGGTTGCTCATGTGACTTGGTCAACATTATTAATTGAGCTTGAAAAGAGGCTGTAATATGAGAGTTGACATATTTGCAATGGAGTTAATTTGCGAAATTGATACTTCAATAAACTGTACTTATGAGAGTTAACATCTCTTAAAGAATATGTTCAAACATGCATAACTGTATCTTTTCTTTTAATAGAATAGGTGGATATAAATTCATCCTGCTACATACTAGGAATTGAAAAACAATTGAAATTAATACTGTGTGCCTCTTATTATTATTATTATTATTTATATGGAAAGGTTATTTTAGCCAGTCATAAACAGAAAGAATGTTTAAGATTACACTTATTATAAATTTGGTGGAAAGAGGAATAGAAAAGGTTGCAAATACATGCTTTGATGACATTTTCCATAAGGCAATTGATGCGAAAGAGAAAGCGAGTGTCCCCGATGTGATACTAAAAATATTAATATCTTTTATCATTTTACAACCAAATTTGATGTTGTTTTCAATTTTTCTGGATATTTTGCATTAATCATTAAATACTGTTCAAAATTAAATGTAAAAAATCCCTATTTTATAAATGCCTGTTTGTAGATGTTGATAATTTAGAGTACAAAAAACCCAATGATATCATACACAGTTGTTGGACATATGGGCTGTACACACAATGTGGTAGCCAAATTTATTCACATGATCCTAATAATCTTATAACAATCATCAATATAAGTAGGACTTATAGTTATCTTTTTGGTCTAGTGGCAGTCTGAATGGAAACTGGAAATTGTAAGATTCTGTATTTGATTTTCAAGTCACATATCCACTTTGTATTAGGGTTTTGGTTTGTTAAAATGCTTGTCATTGTCCTAGTAATAAAGGTATTGTCCGGTATGGTTATAGGTTTACCACTATACATAACTCACATCTTATGATGGGCAACAAGCTGAATGAACTGTGGGTGCAATCAATGTCAGCTCTGACTATTCTTTCAGAGTAACATGTGTGAGCTTATTGTATCTATGTAATTATTATTTACAGAGATGAATTTGATCAAATACTGCCAGAAGCTTCCGGCCATGGATCTCAAGAGGAACCGCCGCCGCCTCTTGAATCCCCCCTGATCCCAGCGCTAGATGTGTACAAAGTCACATGCAGACTATTCCTAATATTCAACCAGCAAAGGGACAGAAGAAGATTTGAAAAGCTCTGCAAATATATTGTTCAGAGTCTTCATTCTGATTCTGTGAAACTATCCTATGTTGGTGTCTTCTTAAATAAGGAATACAGGTAATTTATAAACAATAATATTGATGATGTCATCATGATTTGTTTGTTTCTACTTTATGAATGTGAGTAACATAACTATTGCAAGAAACCTTGTTCTATAGTTAAGACATCATCATAATATTTTTGTTTAACTGACAGCAACACATGAGTTATTGAAAAATATGCTAAAACTCAATATAAAAATGCATTTAAGATATAAATTATACCGGGTATATCAAGACTGCGACCGAAAACGAAGCCAGGTGGTAGTTTTAGTGGTCAGAAACACGATGCAAATAAAAATTTCGCCAAAACAGTGACAGATATTTTTTTAGAATTTTTTGAAAATCTTTGTGTTGAGGTGGTAATTACCTAGTTTTTGCAAAAATACTAATTTAAACTCTTACGTTTCATTGCGTGTTTAAAAATAAAGAGGTGAACATCATTGATTTAGGAAAACTATGCATACATTACCCAAATACGAAGATAAGTACAAAATTACAAAAAAAAAAGTTGTCGAATTTTTTTGCGAAATTTTTACTTGTATTGTGTCTGAAGTCACTAATACTGCCACCTGCCTTTGTTTTCGGTCGCAGTCTTGATATACCCTGTATATACATACTTTCTTGACTAAACACTGAATAATTCATTTCATAATAAACTAATTTATATTTCACAACACTATTTACAGTCTCAGATGGATAGCCCACATAAAAGATCTACTCTACAAATGCTGCCTATACCTCGAAGAACTGAAACCAGAATCCCCAACTGACATGCAGAGCATCCTCATCCATCTTCATACCCTTGTTGCATTCACATCAACAAACACATGGGCCTTGACTCGGCTGAAAAACTTTGAGAAGCTGCGAGGCGGCATGATGCAGCTGTGTGCCAATGTAATGGGTTCACTGTTCCACAGGGGATACTATTTGACATTGAAGGTAAGTCGCTCGATGTTTTAGACCACTCCCATGAATGTTTATTAACTCAAACAATGCCTCTGGGATAGTCCAAATGGCCTGTTCTAATTTAGTAAATATATTGAAGTCCCAATTTTGTGAATTGACTAATTAACTCTCAGGGTTATTGGTTGTTTTAGTAGTGTAATTTATTTTCATAACTAATCTGTTAAATTGAAATTGTTTCCAAGTTGTTAATATTTCTACTGATCTGAATAACCTGATTATGTTATGTTTAAATTCTATTCTAAAGTAGGATTTGTCAATAAAACATTTTTTATTCAATCTTCTGTGTATTTTAAAATAAGCTATAATATCTCCTATAATTGTCGCCAGTCCCTGTTTCTCCGTGGCCTGTGCCGTGAGAAGGTGTTTCTGAAGAATATATCGCTGACTGCAGTGGTGACATTATCGCTACGGCCGCTCATCTCAGCACAGTTCTCAGAGAAACTGCTCACCATGTACATCATACAGATACTGTCTGTACCCACACTTGTGTTTCATATGCAACAGATTTCTCCTGAGGTATGTTTCTTGACTCCAGAATTATATATATTTAAAAAACCTTGGATAATTTTCGAGTGGAGACCACGTACTGCCAAGCATCCACTCACATGATGAACAGACGACGTAATAAAGGTTCCAGCTATTTACTGGGTACAGACCGCTTTTAATAGGTAGTTATGAAAATCTTTGGAAAAGACCTATTTGCAGCAGTGGAATTCCTGTGGCTATGACGTAGATGAAAATAATTTGAAGTATAGAACTTAAAATCATATTTAAAAGTGCCTAAGTTTGAATAATGTTAATAATAAAACAGTCACACACAGACCTGACTTCTCACCCCGTAATATGATAACAAGTGTTGTATCGCCAGTATCAGAGACTACGACCCGACCCAGACCCGAGAGTCGCGGGATCAAACCTGCGGCTTCTCGTCTCATAACCAGCTTCTTAACCAATTATGCTTTGAAGGCAAAAATACAAATTTTGAGTTAACACCGTCTGCTAAATAATAAGATTATTCAACCTCAATTAAATTATGATTTAAATAAATAGTTAAACTGTAGTTTCTGATATAATTCAAGCTACAATTTATGGGTTTAAAAATACTTGTAAATTTATTGGTTCAAACAGTCATTGTAGTCATTGTAAACAGGACATTGTAGTCAGAGTAACTACTGGACATAATGTCTTAACATCTTATGTCTCAGGAAGACGAGCACAGTGGAATGCCAAGCATTGCTTTGTGATTGATGGTGTTGTTTGGTTTTGCCACTGTCCATGAGCGGTCACATCGCTTACCATCAGGCGAAAGGCATGCTCGTCTCGCCATTCATCGAAGTAAATAAAAAAACGCATTATAAATACTCGTTTGAATGTTGCAGTCAATAACTGCGTTCCGCTCGTACTCGATGTTGGACAAGTGCGTGGAGTTCCTGAGCACGGACCAGAACATGCGCATCGTGTTCAACACGCTGGAGGGCAACTACGCGCTCTGCCTGCTCGGGAACCTCATACAGATGGCGCATCTGGAGCGAGACCACGCCATGAACGACACATTCTATCCTACTTTTGTGGTGAGTGATGGGTGTTTTGAAAAATACAAGTTGTATCGAAGTATCGAAAACTGCCTCGGTGGCGTAGTTGTATTACGGTACGGTTACAAAGCTGAGGTCTCGGGTTCGAGTCCCGGGTCGGGCAAAGTGATATTGGATTTTTCTATTCATTATCAGCCCGGAGTCAGGAATTTATGCCCGATATGGCGATAGGCTCGCCCCCTATCACATTATGGGACGGAACATACAAGGCGAAATGTGGGTGTCCTGGCGGCACTTCTGCCTACCCCCTTCGGGGATAAAGGCGTGAGTTTATGTATGTATGTATATATCGAAGTATATATTTATTGTAAAGAATACAAAGTTGGTATTACATTTTATAGGTTACACGGGTTTTATACATTATAACATAGTCATAAAGTAAGTCTAAACATATAGAAGGTAAAATATTATAATATTACACTACAATAATATTGTGGCGAAACGTGGATGTCCCACTTGGCAATGAACCCTCGACTTCCCGTTTCACAGTCGGCCCTCTACCAAATGTGCTACAGGGGCTTTGAAAATAAAACCGAATTATAACATGCAAATATTCCTACAGTTGGTGGTGACTCGTTTCCTGGACTCGTGCCAACAATACGTGGTCTGCAAGAAGGGGAACCTTAGCAATTGGCATCCAGTCCTGGGCTGGTTCTCTCAAAGCTTCGACTCATACCTACCTCCAGCCATGGGGAATCTTCGAACCCAACTGTCTTTACTCTGGGGCAGTCCGCTGTTGAAGAAGTTGTTAGCAACCCCTCTGAAGGAGATGATAGACGCGGGGGTGACGGGGGAGGAGGGGGCGGGGCCCTCGCAACCCTCCACGCCTGTGCAGAGTAACAACCCTGCCGCTATTATTAGGAGGGCTATAGAGGCTAGGACCAATAGGTAAATATTAATAGTGGAATATCATTATCAAAACATACATGTTAGAAAAAAAATGAAATGCATTTTACATCATTTCGTTGCCAATATCTGCGAATATTTTTGCTTCTCTTTTTATGCTTATGATCCGATCAAAAAAATATGTTAAAAAATAAAAATTTATGAATCATAAATATAAAATTACATATTGGTATTTCAGGTCAAATACAAACAAAAACTACAGAAAGTTGGGTTCTCCAGATTGCACAAAAGCAGCTCTAATATGTTCCATGTACCACACTGCTTTGCAGACCATGACTCAAGTGAAACTCGATATTCTCACAGGTAATGTTATCGCTCAACTTAAATATTGCTAGTACAATCACATTTTCTTATGGATAACCAAGTGATACTGACATGATAATAACAAATATACTAGCAGTAGTATCACGAAAGGGCTAGGCAGATTTGTCACTAATACCATTCATAATTCACCATTCTTATTCCTGTCCCATGATCTACCAGGAGTTGAGTTTATTACCCAGCCGGGCAGTTTCACTGTGTCTCATACAAATATGTATTGAAATAAAAATCTGACACAAAATGGACTGCCTTACTTGAGAATTTTATTCGTTTATTACAAAAATGTGTGTTGTTGTCACCAGGGCTAAGCAACCAGGAGAACATATTGTACTCCTTGTGGCAATTCCTCTGCACTTTAGGACCTAACTGTGGACTAAAATCCTTCCTCGATCTCTTAGCTGTTAACACGAAGACGTCCGCCCCTGAATTCCAAATGCTCATTTTGTTTGCGGACTGTATGACGCATTATGTCACGTAAGTACCACAGAAATAATATAATAATGAGATTATAATTGAGGAAGGAAAAAGAGACCATTTTATTACTATGTAAATTGTTTTCTTGAACAAATACAGAAATACCTATAATAGAATAATAAAGATAGATAAGAAATTACCGTTTTTTTTCAAACAGTGGCATTGATACGATATTTTAAACACGCCCATATAAACTACTTTTACTGAAATGTGCTTTATTTTTAATGGCAATATCAAAATTTAAATAGTTAATGAGCTAAGCTCAGAAAACTGTGTATTTTTCCAGGATGAAAAGTCTATGTGCTATTCCAAGGCATAGACTACCTATCCGCTAAAATTTATCAAATTCTGTTCAGCCGTTACGGCGTAAGTGCGTAAGATAGATCATCATTTTGGCATTTTTCTAATAGTTGTAGAATTAATAACATATTTTTTTATTTGCCAACGTGAATAATGGAGCTGTTTGTATGATTTTAACAATATTTTATCTCTATTTTCAATACAATTCTCTGATATATCTCTAATCCATTACATATAGCCAGTCTAGGAGAATAGAAGAACTGTTGGGATGTCGTGAATATTTAAATATTAAAAGAGAAATTTATTGACATGCTATTTAAGAGATTATAATTATTGTCCTAGTCGGGCTATACTTGTATAACAATATATTTTTATAATAGTTGCAATGGGCATTTCAAACCAATATATTTGGATAAAAAAATAATGTTTTTAGCATACTGGATGACATGGAGATGTATGAGAAACAGGAACCATTCAAGTTGCAAGACTTTATCAATATGTCGCAGTTTCTCAACATGTTTGTTTACAAGTCCATTATGGGACAGTTGTTTGGTAAGTCATAGCACGTTACTTTAATATTGAGGGTAACTTATTTGGTGTTGGTATTGGTAAAGCTCCCGACTTCATGGTAAACTGACCACTCCTTTCATCCGCTGATGCCCGAATACTCTAAACGCCACTTAAATATTATGTTGAACTTAATTACGCAAGTCCCGCTTAAATGTACTGGTTAAGTGGGGCGTGGGTAGTTGAGTTGAGTTCTTTTTTTTTTTTTTTTTAACAGTCACATACATAGTCCTGACCCCACACTAAGATCGAGTCTTGTGTTGTGGGTATCAGGAACTACGAGAGACTTTTCGGTCTCACAAACACCCAGACCCGAAACAAATACTTGTGGTTCACACAAACATTTGTCTCGGTGCGGGGATCGAACCCGCGGCCTCTCGTTTCACAGCCGGCGTCTAACCAACTGCGCCACGGAGGCTGAGTTGGGCGTTGAGTATTGGGGCGTATGTCTGAAATGCAATTACAATACTTCGAATGGTATGGGACTTTATACATTATATGGATCGAATATTACACCATCAAACGAGATTTCGCCACTTGGTTGCCTAGATCTATGGTATACTTTATTTAACTTTTTCCCTTTGTATGCTAACTTATATTTAATTTTAGATCTCAAAACAATCCAAAGCAATGAGCTGTTTAGCTCTTTACACACATTACTACTAGTCTTATACCGACGAGACTGCCGGCGCTCCTACACGCCGCAGAACCACTGGCTCGTGAAGGAAATACGCGAGGGACAGTTTATGGCTGACTTGGAGAAGGGCAAGAAACCGCAACAGGTATTATTTTAATATTCTCTATTAAAACTAGTATATGGAAAGTGTCCAAAATGTATTCACTGGTGAAATTATTTAATTTTGGTTTTAGGTGCTAGTGCAAAAGACTCCTCACATGATAGCTCACGGAGAACGTGTGCGTTTGTTCAGACGAGCTGTAGCCGATGAGAAGGTAAATAACGAATAAAGTGGGTGATAGGAAGTAAAAGCACTGTACACAGTCCTTCCACTTCCTATCTGCAATAATTTTGTGTTAAAATGTCAGTGGGCCGGGCACATAGCGCAAAGAACTGATGGTCTAATGGTTATAGAGTAGAAGTTACGTACTGGCAAGCGTAGTGTCGGAAGCCCCTAAAAGGTGGACGGGTGACCTGGTTAAGGTTGCAGGAAGTCGCTCGATGCAAGCCGCTTCCAACAGGTCGATGTGGATGTCCTTGCGTGAGGCCTATGTTCAATAGTGGACTTCTTGTAGCTGAAGAGAGTGAGAGAGAGAGAGAGGGAAATGTGTGTGTGTGCAGTAGCAGTGTGTGTGTGCAGGTGGTGCTGGGGTTGACGGAGCGCGTGTGCGTGGGTCGCTCGACGCTGGTGCCGGTGCGAGTGTGTGTGTGCAGTAGCAGTGTGTGTGTGCAGGTGGTGCTGGGGTTGACGGAGCGCGTGTGCGTGGGTCGCTCGACGCTGGTGCCGGTGCGAGTGTGTGTGTGCAGTAGCAGTGTGTGTGTGCAGGTGGTGCTGGGGTTGACGGAGCGCGTGTGCGTGGGTCGCTCGACGCTGGTGCCGGTGCGAGTGTGTGTGTGCAGTAGCAGTGTGTGTGTGCAGGTGGTGCTGGGGTTGACGGAGCGCGTGTGCGTGGGTCGCTCGACGCTGGTGCCGGTGCGAGTGTGTGTGTGCAGTAGCAGTGTGTGTGTGCAGGTGGTGCTGGGGTTGACGGAGCGCGTGTGCGTGGGTCGCTCGACGCTGGTGCCGGTGCGAGTGTGTGTGTGCAGTAGCAGTGTGTGTGTGCAGGTGGTGCTGGGGTTGACGGAGCGCGTGTGCGTGGGTCGCTCGACGCTGGTGCCGGTGCGAGTGTGTGTGTGCAGTAGCAGTGTGTGTGTGCAGGTGGTGCTGGGGTTGACGGAGCGCGTGTGCGTGGGTCGCTCGACGCTGGTGCCGGTGCGAGTGTGTGTGTGCAGTAGCAGTGTGTGTGTGCAGGTGGTGCTGGGGTTGACGGAGCGCGTGTGCGTGGGTCGCTCGACGCTGGTGCCGGTGCGAGTGTGTGTGTGCAGTAGCAGTGTGTGTGTGCAGGTGGTGCTGGGGTTGACGGAGCGCGTGTGCGTGGGTCGCTCGACGCTGGTGCCGGTGCGAGTGTGTGTGTGCAGTAGCAGTGTGTGTGTGCAGGTGGTGCTGGGGTTGACGGAGCGCGTGTGCGTGGGTCGCTCGACGCTGGTGACGGTGCGTCGCGCGCGGCTGGTGGAGGACGGGTACCGGCAGCTGGCGGCGCTGCCCCCGCGCGCGCTCAAGGGCTGCGTGCGCGTGCGCTTCGTCAACGAGCAGGGACTCGACGAGGCCGGCATCGACCAGGACGGCGTCTTCAAGGGTAACCACATACTTCTCATACTCATAAAAACCTTGCACACTGCCAAAATATGAAAGTTTAATTTCATATAAAATGCTGTTCGAATTATCATTATGTAACATATTTCGATATAGAATTCCTTGAAGAAACAATCAAACGCGTGTTCGACCCGTCGCTGAATTTGTTCCGAGTGACGAGCGAGGAGCGTTTGTATCCGTCGCCCACGTCCTGCCTGCAGGAGAATCATCTGCAGCTTTTCGAGTTCATTGGCAGGATGCTCGGAAAAGCCGTTTATGAGGTTAGTGTTCGCGTAATCAATTATAGTTTTTGGTCCTTCGAGCCGGATTTGAGTCATCGCCTTATGTATTCCGCCGCCCGTCTTTTCCGTATACTTAAGCTCCTATCCCACTGGCGTTTTACGACCGTTAGCATTTCTCCTAGGTCTGCGCAATATGGACTGTGTTAAGGCGACGTTAATGTTCCAAAGTTTCATCACGAACGCTTGCCATTAGTGAACCGCGATGTCAACGCTCGTAAAACGCCAGTTGGATAAGGGCCCTAATGAACACTTACGCGATCCCAAAGAGTTTCCAATTATATTATAGATACGACCGGTCGTCTGATATCAACAACCGAAAATAATATAGGAATTAATAAATACAAATGGTTTCTTAGATTTACGCGAATGTTACACATTGAAATAAAACTATTTTATACGGATTTTATCGCGATTTGGTTTAATTTTTAACCGACTTCAAAAAAAGGAGGAGGTTCTCAATTCGACTGTATGTTGCTTTTTTTTTTTTTTTTTTATGTTTGTTACCTCATTTCTCTGTACTGGGTAAACCGATTTCGATAATTCTTTCTTTAATTGAAAGCTGGTGCTTGTCGTTTGGTCCCATAAAAATATGGTGACGATCTGATGAATATCTTCGGACCTGGAGAGGGGAACTCCTTAAAATAAAGTAGGATTCCAATGGTTCTTCTTGCATTGAATTAAGTATAAAAGCAAAATTACAGTAGTGGAAGAAAGTAGGGGTAGGGGCGAGGGGGGGGTGAGAAAATTAAGAAACATGTAAATAGTCAATATCTTCGGCAGCTTTTAACTGATTTTAGTGATTTCTTTTGCATCAGAATAAACGTATTAACACTTTGATCTCACCAATAAATCATGAAAATCTGATGAATATCTTCGGTCCTGGAGAGTAGAACTCCTCAAAATTGAGTACGATTCCAATGGTTCTTTTTGCATTGGATTCAGTATAAAAGTAAAGTTACAGTGGTGGATGAAAGTAGGGGTAGGGGCGGTTGAGAAAAAGAACAAACATGTAAATAGTCAATATCTTCGGCGACTATACCAATAAATCATGAAGATCTGTTGTAAATTGTAACAGTGACAAAGAATCATATTAGTACAGTTTAATAGTACCTATGCCATATACCATTCCGTAATGAAATCCATTGCCGATTGTTATGTGTTGATGAACAAATTGTACATGACGATGATAACTTTTGTGAAAACATGGAAGAACGAGCCGTCATGTCGGATGAATTGTTCCTAAGAAGCATTCGAGGATTAAATATCCAACAAAAGAATGTGTTTCAGAAAGTCTTAACGGCAATCAAACTCAATTTGAAAGGACGAGAAAGTCAGCTGTTACTTTGTCACGGGTGGTGCAGGTAATGGTAAATCATTTCTGCTAAAATTAATCGCGGAGCATATCAAACGTTGTTACGCACCAACAATAGATATACCTAACGAAGCCTAAATTTGTGGAAGTCCAGTCGCTAACCGGGGTTGCTGCTCGTCAAATTTTTGGCAAAACGCTACACAGTATTTTCTTGCTGCCGATTGAGAAATAAGTACCATGATGTAAAAAAAAATACGGTCTATTGTCTATTATGAGAACCTAAGATTAATTTATTTAAGCTACCAGAAGCTGTGTACGTAAAATTTGACTATGGAACATTTAAGTCACTAAAAATGAAAAAATAAACCAAAATTTTAACAAAAAAAAATAACCGACTTCAAAAAACTGACAAAAAATCCTATTAAAAATAAAATTCTAAAAAAAGAAAAAAAATCTGACTTATGACAAACTAAAATGCACTAAAAAGTAAAAAAATAATTGCGTGTTTTTCACGCAAGATTGTATTTATACACATATATTATGTATCCAGTTAAACTTTACATCTAACTCAACACATACCTATGAGTAGCAAATAATTATAAAAACATTTAATTACAGTTCACCTAAGCTAAAATTTGAAATATATGTATGCACTACTTAAAAGACAATCAAATTATTAGAATAATGTACAATTATAGTTATTTTTGGAGTCGGTGTCAGCCAAAGATACCTGACAATATTAAATGACAACAACTTTATGAAATCTATTTTATACGAATATCCTCTTAAACTATTATGTGGGCCGCGTAGAGGCGCGGTTAGTTTTGATTTATTGTTTATTAACCTTAATTCAATAAAATATAATATCTGACGTTTATGTAGTTACTTACTCATAAAACTTGGCTGACACCGACTCCAAAAATAACTATAATTGTACATTATTCTAATAATTTGATTGTCTTTTAAGTAGTGCATACATATATTTCAAATTTTAGCTTAGGTGAACTGTAATTAAATGTTTTTATAATTATTTGTTACTCATAGGTATGTGTTGAGTTAGATGTAAAGTTTAACTGGATACATAATATATGTGTATAAATACAATCTTGCGTGAAAAACACGCAATTATTTTTTTACTTTTTAGTGCATTTTAGTTTGTCATAAGTCAGATTTTTTTTCTTTTTTTAGAATTTTATTTTTAATAGGATTTTTTGTCAGTTTTTTGAAGTCGGTTATTTTTTTTTGTTATTACATTTTTTAACTTCCCGACGTTTCGATTACTTTACAGCTTTCGTGGTCACGGGGCGGACTGAGGTATTAGTCATCCGCTCAGTGACTGTTACAATTAAACTACCCTTAATTTACAATTATTAAATTAAAAAGTTAATTTAAAAAAAATAAAAAAATACTAGCAATGATAATTCTCGAGGTATACTCATGTGTCTATTGTCTGTGAATGCGCAGGGTATTGTAGTGGACGTGCCGTTCGCGTCGTTCTTCCTGAGCCAGGTGCTGGGTCAGACGCAACAAGCTCTCTACAGCTGGATCGATGAGCTGCCTTCATTAGACCGGGATCTGTACCGGAGTCTCACCTATATCAAACATTTTCAGGTAATCGGTTTTAGTTTTGCTTCCCAAAGAGACATTGAGTATATCGGTTTCCAAAGAAAATTATAGAATAATAGAACGCAAATCGGTAAGATAACCAGGCCAGCATAATGACCTTTAACGGCAAGAAATAGTCCTTTTGCATTGGTGGACACGATCTGTACTGCACCGCACTTGTCATCAAGTGGATTATACTCAATTTGTTGTAAAATAAAATAATTTTTAATAAAAAATAAAAACCGACTTCAAAGTGCTACTACAAGGTTTGTATCTAGATAAATCCCTCACCTGGGGCCCGCAGCTTTGTGAGCTAAGTAGAAAGTTGTTTGCTTCAGCACGGTCTTTGCGAAGGTTACACAATTTCCTACCCGTTACCACGAAGATTTCACTTGCGCAAACACTTCTTCTCCCCATCCTTGATTATGCAGATGTCAGCTATCTCAATCTTACCGAGGACCAGCTTAATAAACTTGAGCGTCTCCAAAATTTTTGCATACGCTAAATATTTGGCCTTCGCAAATATGATCATGTTTCCGAGTTTCGTGTTAAGATCAAGTGGTTACCCATACGACTTCGTCGGAATACTCATATCCTTTTTCTTCTTTACAATATCTTGTTTAATCCGTTAACTCCTTCTTATCTCAAAGATCGTTTCATATTCCTGCACGATTCACACCAAAAGTCCCTGAGATCGTCAGAGAACCTGAGGTTGAGAATGCCCGTGCACTCTACGACGTTTATGGATAAGTCTTTCACTGTGCAAGCTGTCCGATTATGGAACGCACTTCCTGATGCAGTAAGACGGGCACGAACACTGTTGTCCTTTAAAAAAATGGTAAAAGAACACTACTTGTCCCTTTAACAGCCCAATTAATCGAGTGAGTGATTTTTATTATATAATATGCTATAAATGTGTGCACTTATGTGTATATATAAACGTATGTATTTATTTATGTATATATTTTGTAATATATATGTTTATTTATTTATTATATTAGTATGTTGCATATTTTATATGTCTGATACTGTGTCACTTGTTTTATTCGTATATTTATGTGTATACGGAGCATCTATTAAATATTATTGTTATTTTTATTTTATAGTTATTATTAATATGTTTTTAATAAGCTATTGGTGCACTATTGACTGCCCTCTCTTTTATCCTTCTCTTATTTCCATCCCAAGGTAGTCGGTAAGAGATTGCCTCGAGCGATACGACCGCCTTTTGTACTATTATCGAATGTAATGTTTTATTTGTTAAGCTTAAATATAGTGTACAATAAAGGATATAAATAAATAAATAATATATATTTCATCGTGCTAGTTACACAATGATTAATGTTCTTATTGACTTGACTAGCTAACAAATCTTAAATACGTAATATTTTGATATTATTACTTTTTGATCCAGCAACAGCAATGAGAAGTGGGGTATTGTAATACTAACATGTTGCTATTCTCTACTTTTTCGCAGGGAGACATATCAACTTTGGAGCTAACGTTTTCAGTAGACGAGGAGAGGCTGGGTGAAATCGTCACTCATGAATTGGTGCCAGGTGGCAAGGCCATACCAGTCACCAATGAGAACAGGTAATTCCATATATGTATAACATAGGATTAGCTAAAGGGTTAGTGCTTCGCCTAACATTAAGTAATTATAAAAGAGGTTTATAAGCGCCCTTCTGGAATTTGCGGATTAGGAGTGAAATGAAATTTTAAACTATTTTGTGCTTTAATCTTGTTCCAGAATAAACTACATCCATTTGATGGCTCACTTTCGAATGCACATGCAGATCAAAGACCAAACAAACGCATTTATTAAAGGTTTTAGGACTATCATAAATCCTGAATGGCTGTCATTATTCTCAACGCCCGAGGTAAGTTGATAATATGTATAAAATTATTTGACTCTTAGTAGTATTTAAAGGTAATATAAGGTGCTTATTTAAAATATGTATTGGTGGAGGCTTGTTGTCAGCAATTTAGTTACATTACATTTATTTCTACTGTTTAATTAGTCTGTAAGCCTTTCTAAAATAAAAAAAAAATAAAATAAAATAAAAATTTATGCCGTGTCTATTAAAATATATTTTTAACCTCGACATAAAAAGGGGGCCCTATCCTCATACATGGTACCAGCACCAGCCATAGCAAATTCGACCATTCAATACATACATCAATAATCGATTAAGGGCTGGGTGTGGACGCTCACCCACATAAATAAACACACATGTACACATTCACATTTAAACATACATTCACATCAAACAAACACGCATACGTACATACATTCATATATACAAACATACATACATACATATATACAAACATACAAACATACATACATACATATCTACACTCGTACACACATATAAATTACTGACAAACTCACTGACGCGAGTGACACAACTGGTCGTTTCCGAAATTGTCTGGAAATGCGTTACGGGCTACTACAATAACTGTGCGCCCGAGTTCGGCTAGCTTCACTGCACATGACGTGTGGTTCGGGTGCCCGAACCACATCCGAGGGCCGCCGAACTCGACCGAACGCGCGGAGCAAATGGTTAACCAGTCAGACCCTACCCGCGCTGATATACGTTGCTATCTGATTAGACCAGCTGTTTTCGCTATTCGCTCGCTTTAATTCAGTACGCACTGGCTAATAATTAACTTACGTAGTAGTTACTGTATATATGTGTCTTCCATCTTTTGTGCTTGTTTGCTGTTCTTTGTGTGTACGTGTGAACTGTCGCTTACGACCCTTCTGTCTATTTTTCTATAGTGTGTGTGGTGAACAATAAACTGTGAACTATCTGTGTACTAGCTTTTACTTCTCTGCTGTACCCTTACATACTTCACGCTATCGACTACAAGGTACCCACACATCTTTTTACTACTACATTGGTGACCCCGAGGAAAACGCTAGAATGAGCGACAGCAGTGAATCCAACAGTACCGTCGAATCACGGAAAGGCGGCGAGACTGGCAACGTCACCCGTCGGGCCAGAAAGGTACGCCCGCCAGCAGAGCGACCTTCATATGACCTTCCAATTAATTTGAAGGTACCGGCATTTTCTCCCGACGAACCGGAAATTTGGTTTGCCTTATTAGAGGGTCAATTTGAAATGTATGGCATAACCGACGACTCTTTTATGTTTTCCAACACCCTCAAGAATTTGGATGTTGCAACAGCCAAGGAAGTAAAGGACATAATTATAAATCCTCCACTTCGAAGGAGGTATGAAAAACTCAAAAGTGAGCTTGTTAGACGATTGACTGCCTCCAAAGAGAAGAAAATGAGACAGGTTCTGACTCACGAGCAACTTGGAGACCGAAAGCCATCACAGTTTCTTCGGCACCTTCAAGATTTGGCTGGCCCAAGCTTTCCGGACGATTTCTTGCGGACCATTTGGTGCGACCGTTTGCCACGAGAGATTCAAACTGTTCTGGCGTCGCAAACCAGTCAATCTTTGGAGCAGCTAGCAGAATTAGCTGATCGTGTACAAGATATAGCTGCGCCTTCCAACGTGGCAGCAGCTTCAGCATGTACCTGTTCCTGCAGTGGGACTTCATCCAGCGAGGTCGCGGAGCTAAAGTTGATGGTGGCACGGTTAGAAGCGAAACTGGAAGAGCGCGGACGTGTTCGTACAGCAGCTGACCATTCCAGACCACGGCGCCAGCGATCTTCGTCCCGTAGTAGAACGCGGTCAACGTCCAGCTATCGTCGGGCTCCAACCTGTTGGTACCACCTCAACTTCGGATCCAAGGCGCGGAGATGTCTTCAGCCGTGCGACTACAAGCCAGCGGGAAATGCCACGGGCAGTCGTTAAAGGCGACTGATGATTGCCCCGCTTCCCCAGGTCGCCTCTTTGTAACCGACCGCTATACGAAGACGCAGTTTTTGGTCGACACAGGCAGCGACCTCTGCGTTTTCCCAAGGTCGCAACTGCGCCAACGTCGAGCACCTACTAGCTACGAACTCATCGCAGCCAACGGGACGACCATCAGCACCTACGGCTACACGGACCTCAACCTGGACCTAGGACTTCGCCGGGTCTACCCATGGCGATTTATCGTTGCGGACGTAACTAGACCTATTTTAGGAGTAGACTTTTTGTGTCACTATAGTTTAGTTGTTGACTGTAAACATCAAAAATTAGTAGATAATACAACTACTCTTTCTACTCCAGCTTCACTGGCTATTGATTGTAGTGTCTATTCGGTGAAGATTCTGACTGGCAATTCACATTACCATCTTTTACTTTCACAGGAATTTCCGGTGATTACACGACCAGCTGGGACACATCGCACTGTACCTCACAGCACACAACATCACATCCGCACAACATCAGGCCCCCCCGTTTCATGTCCTCCCAGACGTTTGGCTCCTGACAAGCTGAAGGTGGCTAAGGAGGAATTCCAGGCCATGCTTAACGATGGTACCGCAAGGCCTTCTGAGAGCCCGTGGTCATCGCCGTTACACCTGGCGCCGAAAAAAGATAACGGCTGGCGTCCCTGCGGTGACTACCGACAGCTCAATGCCCGCACAATACCGGATAAGTATCCAGTACGTCATATCCATGACTTCGCCCACAATATTGCTGGTTGTAGGATCTTTACCACGATTGACCTCGTTAAAGCCTACAACCAAATACCAGTGTGCGAGGAGGATATACCGAAGACGGCTATTACCACGCCCTTCGGTATGTACGAATTCCCGTACATGACGTTCGGGTTGCGGAACGCCGCCCAGACATTTCAGCGTTTCGTCGATGAAATGATGCGCGGACTGGACTTCGTCTACTGCTATCTTGATGACTTTCTCATCTTCAGCAGGGACGAAGTCGAGCATGAAAACCATCTCCGTCAAGTATTTTCACGGCTGAAAACTTACGGAATGGTTATCAATCCGGCGAAATTCGTTTTCGGCGTCCCGGAAGTTTCCTTTCTGGGATATCACATCTCGGCGGAAGGAACCAAGCCTTTGGACGAGAAAGTTCAAGCCATTCGCGATTTTCCTCCACCGAAGACCGTCAGAGCATTGAGGAGGTTTTTGGGCATGGTAAATTTTTACCGGCGTTTTTTGCCCCATGCCGCAGAAACCCAATCTCCTCTCAACTCTCTCCTCATGGGTGCAGTCAAGGGTTCAACACCCATTGCCCTAACTGACGAAGCCTTAAAGGCCTTCACTAATGCCAAAGAGAGCCTATCAGAAGCAGCTCTACTCGCACATCCTAACTGCAATGCCAAACTGGCTTTAGTTACGGATGCGTCGGACGTGGCTATGGGGGCAGTTTTGCAACAGCTACAGGACAATGCTTGGCGTCCGCTAGCTTTCTTTTCCCGCAGACTGAACCCTACACAACAAAAATATTCCCCATATGATCGCGAGCTTCTCGCGATCTATGAGGCAATCAAATATTTCAGGTTTATGCTCGAGGCAAGGGACTTCATAGTTTACACCGACCACAAGCCTATCAGTTATGCTTTCACTGAGAGGAAACATAACTGCTCGCCTAGGCAGTTTCGGCAATTGGACTATATTTCCCAGTTCACGACCGACATAAGGCACATCTCAGGCAAAAACAACGTCGTGGCCGATGCCTTATCTCGAATCGATGAGCTGGGGGCTCCAATCAATCTAGCCGAACTTGCTAAGAGCCAAGAGTCGGATACTGAGTTGTCTCAATATTTGGATGGCAATTCATCTCTCCGCCTCTCCAAAATACAATTACCCGGGAGTTGCATACACTTGTACTGTGATACGAGTACACCAACTGCCCGGCCCTTTGTTACCAAAAACTTTCGTAGGCAAGTATTCCAGAGCTTACACTCTTTTAGTCATCCTGGCGCTACTGCCACTGCGAAGTTGGTTGCCGAACGATTTGTTTGGCCGGGCGTCAGGAGGGACTGCCGAGAGTGGGCTCGTACTTGCCTACAATGCCAACGTGCGAAAGTAACAAAGCACGTGTCGGCGCCGGTAGGGAAATTTGATTTACCCCGTGCACGCTTCAAGCACGTGCATATAGATCTGGTGGGACCCCTACCCATATCCCAAGGACACCGCTACTGTCTTACGGCCATCGACCGGTTCACTCGTTGGCCCGAGGTGATACCCATACCGGACATCACGGCTGAAACAGTAGCCAAGGCCTTATTATCCGGTTGGATATCCCGATTTGGGTGCCCAGAGCAGATAGTGACAGATCGCGGACGTCAATTCGAGTCCGCACTGTTCCAATATCTGGCAAAAATTGCTGGGTTCCAACACAGACGCACCACTGCATACCACCCAGCCTGCAATGGCATGGTTGAGCGCTTCCATCGGCAGCTTAAAGCGTCAATCACATCCCATGTCAGCCAAAACTGGACTGAAGTCCTGCCTCTAGTGATGCTGGGAATACGCAGCGCATACAAAGAGGATCTCCAAGCTTCTTCAGCTGAGCTGGTCTATGGAGAGCCGCTAAGACTTCCTGGCGAATTTTTCGATCCGAGCGCGCCATGTACATCTGACATGTCAGATTTTATGGCGCGTCTCCACTCGTTCGCCAAGAAACTTAAACCAGTACCGGCCTCCCGCCATACCAAATCGAGGATCTTTATTCACAAGGATCTGGCTTCCACCAAATATGTATTTCTGCGTGAGGATGCCTCACGTGCCCCTCTTCAACCGGCTTATACAGGACCCTACAAGGTCTTGGAACGAACCGACAAGGTTTATAAGCTCCTGATAAAGGGAAAACCAGTTACTGTCACAATAGACCGTCTTAAACCGGCCTATGTGACTAGCGACGAGCAGGAGTTGGCACCAGTACCACCTTTGCGGCGCACGTTCGTTACGCCTGTCCCAGACACTACTCATTCTCAGGACGCAGCGCCACTTTTAAAGACAGTGCCAGTAACCACACGCTCTGGACGCCGTGTCCATTTTCCAGATTTTTATCGCCCCTAGCCAGGTCTCTGGGGGGGAGTGATGTGGACGCTCACCCACATAAATAAACACACATGTACACATTCACATTTAAACATACATTCACATCAAACAAACACGCATACGTACATACATTCATATATACAAACATACATACATACATATATACAAACATACAAACATACATACATACATATCTACACTCGTACACACATATAAATTACTGACAAACTCACTGACGCGAGTGACACAACTGGTCGTTTCCGAAATTGTCTGGAAATGCGTTACGGGCTACTACAATAACTGTGCGCCCGAGTTCGGCTAGCTTCACTGCACATGACGTGTGGTTCGGGTGCCCGAACCACATCCGAGGGCCGCCGAACTCGACCGAACGCGCGGAGCAAATGGTTAACCAGTCAGACCCTACCCGCGCTGATATACGTTGCTATCTGATTAGACCAGCTGTTTTCGCTATTCGCTCGCTTTAATTCAGTACGCACTGGCTAATAATTAACTTACGTAGTAGTTACTGTATATATGTGTCTTCCATCTTTTGTGCTTGTTTGCTGTTCTTTGTGTGTACGTGTGAACTGTCGCTTACGACCCTTCTGTCTATTTTTCTATAGTGTGTGTGGTGAACAATAAACTGTGAACTATCTGTGTACTAGCTTTTACTTCTCTGCTGTACCCTTACATACTTCACGCTATCGACTACAAGGTACCCACACATCTTTTTACTACTACAATACTCAATGATCCGAAACGAAGTGCGAATGTTCGACCGTCGTACGTAAAACTGTACGAATGAGCCTAGGTACTCCACAAAATGTTCGAATCCTGTTTCGTAAGTCGTAATCATAGACTAAGTTCGCAGTGAATAAGTGTCATAGAGAATAGTATTGATTTTTAGCAGTGGAAAATTATAATTTACTTCGGACGTCGAATGTTTCGGATCATAGAGTAAACCCCCCAGATTAATGTTCAATATTACATGCTTTTGAGATGGATTGATATTGTTGCAGCTGCAGCGGCTGATCAGCGGCGACAACGTGCCCCTGGACTTGCGCGACCTGCGGCGCCACACGCAGTACTACGGCGGGTTCCACGACTCGCACCGCGTGGTGTGCTGGCTGTGGGACGTGCTGCAGAGAGACTTCTCCGAGCACGAGCGCGCCATGTTCCTCAAGGTATACACCGTATACACACATGACGAACAACAAGGTTTCATCACCATCATCATCCTTCCACACTAGCCGCAAAAAGATTATTGCTGAACATATGCCTTCCCCAAAGCTTCTATAAAGTATAACCACCTGTTGGCATCGACCTGCGCCCAGCGACTACTTACCACCTTCATATTCCTTCGGACGTACATCATCCACCTTATGGGTAGGTGTCCGATATTATCCATTCGAAACTTTCCGGCGCCATAGGTTTGAAAAGTCTACTACCCTCAACAGTTCTCACAACTAATAGACATCTATTAGTCTGTTTAAAGTCGCATCAAACAGTTAAAGACAATGTTTGTTTTAGTTCGTGACGTCGTGCTCCAAACCGCCGGTGCTTGGATTTGCACATTTGAAGCCGCCATTTTCAATACGCTGCGTCGAAGTTGGCGATGATGAAGACACCGGGGATACAATAGGTAATTTATATTTTTTACTATTTTTGTCGTAAGTATTGCGGCTGTCCTAATTTGCATTGTATTGTACTTAGGAAGATTTATTATGTTAAAGGACCACGTCCTATTTACAGATAAGACGCCTTTTTACAACAGAATTTTTTTTAAAGTAATTTAACTTTGCATTCGTGAATTTAAAAAAAAAGATTACCGAGTCCCACAAAAGTTTTGTTCAAAAAATCTCGGAAAAAATATTAGACGTATATTGAAATCATAAACAATTAATTAATTTAAGATGATACTTGATTTGTATAAAAAATCTTTTGTTCTTTTGCAGGTAGCGTAATTCGCGGTTTCTTCACAATCAGGAAGAAGGACCCTCTGAACCGGCTGCCCACGTCGTCCACATGTTTCAACTTGCTCAAGTTGCCGAATTACCAAAAACGAAGCACGCTGCGGGACAAACTGCGCTACGCTGTCAACAGCAACACTGGTTTTGAACTCTCATAAGCTCATACATATTCATCACAAAAATATCTTGTAAATGACATCAAATACCGACACGAATTCATTGGTTTAGATATTTTGGCGAATTTATTTTATCGATTTGCTCCAATTTGAATGCAGGTGAAACCTAACAATGATAAAATGTCAGCTTTCTTTAGTCATCATTTGATCATTTCAATGTATGAATTATTAAGAAACTCGGAATTTGTAGCGGGACTAAGGACTGAAAAGAGCTGTTAAAGTTATCATTAAATGTTGTTACATTTCATTGATAAATAACGAATTTCATCAACGTCATACTTACAAAACTACTTACATGTAACATCACAGGAATAAGATAAACAGAATACGATATAGATTCACTACATCGATTAATATCGATTATCGATACAAGTCTAATCGTTTAGAACCGATAAGCAGTCGGCAATACTCATTGTACATTGAAGTACATACAAATATGAAAAAGTGTTTTTTCGTGTCAAAACTGATTACGTTATTTCACAGATCGAATATTATCTAGATTCTAGTGCAAGTGTGTCAAGTATTGTGCTACCATTTAAATAAGTTACAACGATATACCTGCCCAAATTTTGACCACTCACCACGCACGTCGTTTTCGCTTGCATCTATGCATTGCTTGTCTTCAACTTGACATAGTTCGCAAAGATAAGTTTCTTCGTAATTAATTTAATATAACGCCATGGATTTTTTTTCCCTAATAAAATAGAATGAATCTGTTGTTACCGTATTCCAGATCTAAAAATCAAGCTATAAGGCGCATATTCCTACGACGTTTAAAATCTTCTTGGACGGCGATCTGTATTCGTTTCGAACAAATGATTATTGCATAATGTAACTTATTGAAATGGTTCACGATTTATAATTAAATCACTCATGGCCAGTAACTTAATGGTAATGTTTTTCTTGGTTGTCAACATTATGTACTATATTATTTCAGTCTGTGAACGCTATTAATACATTTTGTTTAGCTCACTAAAGCTATAGACTACAAGTAGGTTTGATTATATTGTCAACCTCCTTAATGTACGTGACCTATGACGTCATATGTTGCAAAATTGTATTTCGGAAATTATTCTTAATTTTGTTTCAGTAACATGTTCACATTTCTAATTTCGGGCCTAAACACTGAGAAATATAAAAGTATACAATCAATAACCGTAATGTGAAACGTAATATACTGATACGAATTATTTATCATCTATATATTCATGTGTAGAAATGTATGTAGTTCATTAGATCTCATCGTCTATATAGGACATGTCGTGAGAGCTAGTGAGAGCCAGGTATGATACTCCAAGAATGTTTATGTTTATCTGTAATAACTTTCGCCCCTAACATTTTCGTAAGGCCTCCAATTTTTCTAGACTTCCAGGGCCCTGTTATTATTTATTTGAAAACATGCGTTGTTTAAAACCATTGTCATCGAGCAAACTAAGCAATTTTTTAACAATGAAATTATTTAATTGACTTCATTTTCAAATCTACAATTAATCCACAATAAATTATTTTTACTTTTTAGTTGGGCCTATCCTAATGCATGTTTTTTAGTATTTTTTTTATTTTATTTATTTTATACCGGCACGACTATGTAATTACAATCTGCGCAAACTGCATGTAGACTAGATGATGTAGAGACCCGACAGACTAGCGTTGGTCTCAATATGCCAGATTTTACAGCAAATACGTGAAGGTGGCTACCCTGTAAGACGAATATCGCACCCGGCGAATCGTATTATTAGTGAAAGTGCTGTTGTTTTTAAGTAATACCCTTTCCGTAAAATCGATATAACCTGGTATTATTATTTTATTTGATAGGGAAAGTACGGGAGTACCATACCCGACGCTCACACTTACACACTTACGGTATGTCCATAGTTATATATGCTATCGTTATATGTATGATGTAAATGTATATCTAAAACGAATTCTAAATAATTAAAACCTGTCCAAGTTATAAATAGGTGTACATAGACAATAATGTGTTAGTATGTATAAACATTGAATTTATTTAGTCCTCTGTACGTGTGGTACATTATTCGCACTGTCATACAATCGTTTTGCAAGGATATGTGTAATATATGTATGTAGATGTTAGCACCCGTTGCGTCACTTTCTTATTCTATTGTTAGTGTTGAGCGTTTTATCACGAGACAATGGAGTTCGTTTTCATTTCGCAAACTCGGTGTCACATCTCGGATGAAGACGACGACGAATTTGTAATAATATTTAAATTGCTCACGATTTTATAGCTTTTTCGTTTTTGGTATTATAAGAATTTTTAATGCTGCCTATTTCGTTAGTGTTCAACAAAGAAAATATAGGAGAAACGTCGTATCCATTATTTCAGGTCATCATTTTATTAAAGTTAAGATTGTAAATAAATAAAGGGGTAATGACAACGATCCACGAACTTTGTGTAATTACCTCCCTCGTCACTATTTGCCATTATTTTCATAATCATAGTAAGGGTTAAAAATTAATTAAAATTAATATGTAGCAGAAGCATTGACCCCTAAATAGGATTTCCTGTTTTAACATAAATATACCATTCTATAAAACAGTTCGCCATGAAATCTAGCGCAGTAATTAAAATGGCGTATATGTGCGTCACGTGCGATTTGTGAACCTCCACCGCACACAGGTCAATCTCCTCTATACGATTCAAACGGGTAATTTTAATTAACGTTATAATTTCGTCTGTATTATTGCAATATACATGCGTCTTTACGAAATAATTCGTTGCTACACAACAGCTATCCGGTTTTGTGTTCCATTGTCATTGATATATCTTCCTATAGTTTATATACAGAATATTTTATTGGTAAATATTTTTATTTTGTTGTTAATTTAGTGCAATTTTTATCACGCCAGTTTATAACATAATATATCGTGTTTAAACGAATCTTAGTGTTGAACAAAGATAGTATTTTGTAGTAGTGTTTCCATTTTAATTGTGAACTTTTACTAAACAAATATACCAACGTCTAAATGGATGAATGTAAAAATATTTTGTACTAGCCACGTAAATATGTTGTATAACACAATGTGATTCTCTGTGATAATATAATTGATATTTATTAAAAAAGTGTTTTATTTGTCATCACCATATGAACCACCCTTTCTGGGATAAAAGATAATGCTTATTATAAAAAATAAAATATTTCAAAATTGAATAATAAAGTACTACTGCCATACATAATTTACAAATAACATACGTGTAGATAAAAAACCACCTATACCAGCGAAAGAATCTACCATATTATAATCTTTGTAATTTATATCTATGCAATTTTTATTTACCATAATTAAAAACGTTTTTGATATTAGAAAAATATATTTTTAAATAAAGAACAGTAAAACTAGATGGCGGATATGAATGAATTTGACCCAAGATGGACCCAAGCAAACAAAACGAATACTTTATGTTGTGTATGTAGATATTTAGAATAGTTTGATGTATTTATTAATTACTTTAATATCTTTAAAATTTTCGGCGTTGCCGCGTTTTGTGCCTTCTTATTATGAATGTCAATAAAATGTAGCTATAGCTATAAATTCAGAGCACAGCTGTTCAAGGCATTGCCGCCATTGTTATTCGTCGTCTCTTTCTAGCGTCGCGTCCTCCGGGCTTCCCTCCCCTCGTCCCGCTTCGTTGCCAGTTTCGCTCGATTTCCGTGGCGTGCGGACGGTTCGTAGTACGTGCCACGATAATAAATTTCACGGTCTCATCCTTTGTCCAGGAAGAAGCAGGGGACGAAGAATAACCTACTATAACTTTTACAACAAAAAACTTGTTGCAAATTCGTGGCATTGCTGGTGAAAAGGGTTCGTGTATCTCTTCGGTCCGTGTGTTTTGAAGTGAATCCCGTATTCGTCCGAGCATGAATAATAAAGAAGTAAGCGGTGATATTGTCGTGTGTCCAACGGGAGGCGAGGTGTGGTGACCGGGCGAGCTGTCGAGGCCGTGGTGTTCGCCGTGTGATGAGTCTGCGGTGACAGCTCGCCGCTGAGCGGTTGGATGGCGGCAGTAAGCGGCCCCGCGCGGCACTCTCGCGTTTCCATGAGTGTGTCCATGTCGCTGATGCAGGGCGGTACGCAGAGCGCCCCGCAGGGCGCCATCCTGGCGGCAGCGGCGCCCTACTACCAGACGCCGACCATCCCCTCTGACGTGCAGCCAGACCGACCCATCGGATACGGTGCCTTCGGTGTTGTGTGGTGAGTAACTCCTTGCAGTTTTATTACTGCTTGTGTTGTGGTTCTTGTTTGTTTAGATCTAAATGCTGTTGATACCCAGCCTCTATAGAGACGATGGATCTGTATACACGCCATTTCAACTTCACCGCTACTATAAAGTTTTGAATGACTAACTTTTGCCGCGTGGCTAGTTTTCGAACTTTTCGCGCATTAACCGTTTATACAAAACGTATTTACTGATATTAGGTGACTTTGTTTGTAATTTAAGTGCAATGCAAGTAATAATATTACTTGGTTATAAATGATTTTCTTAAGTCTCTGATTGTTTAAAACTAAGAAAACACTTATAATTTATTGTAATTACCATTTCGAACAATCTAACTAACAATTAATCGTGAATTCTATAAAAACTAAAGTATTAAATAGATTTTTTTTAATTCTCATTTTATACAGAATTTTCAAAAGTAACTAATAACTAAAAAATAAATTACTCATTTTAATATTTAATCATTCATAAATTTGCATTGCCATGAAGTCTGTGATATTCTGTATACGGGTATGAGAGGTAGAGAGTTGAGGGCCAGTGAGATGTTAAGGTCACAACCAGTCTCACCTGTATACAATGCTCCCCATGAGTAATGAATAGAGCTGGCAGCTCAAAATGATGTTCAATTGTTAAGGTCAGGTACCAACTGTTTTAAAAGGTATTCAATAATAGGAGATAAGTTTTGAAAGATATTCAAGTGTCATTGTTGCATTTTGATAATGCAATCAGAGATGTAAACTGTGTATTATTCACTGAAAAATTATTTGTGCCTTCTTGTGGTTTTTATTTATATGCAGCAAGACAAATACAACTATAATATAATACTTATATTAAAACTAAAAAACATAATTATTAAATCTGTTTCTCAAAATTAATAAGTTGCAAAAAGTAACATTTCTCTTTATGTTCTTTTCTTTATGTTCTATTAATAGTATAGAATAGTTAGTATAATTATATTTTATATAAATTTCCTAAAATATTGTCAACTATTTAAGGCTAATGATAAGAATAAAATTATTAAAGTTTTAAAATATATATTATAGTTGATAACTTCATAAGTTTTGCTCACAATTTTAATTCTGAATGCAGTATATTTTCATACACTATAATGTATATTTAATATGTTTAAAACATAAATATATGCAGAAAGTTAATTTAAAAACTTCTTAATAAACAATTAGGCAGTTATTCATTGCACCAGATAGCTAAGGCTAATTTACTTAATATCTGTATACCTACTTTACTAATCACTATACCAAATGATACTTGTTTTGCACCAAACTTAAATTGATCATGGAATCAAAACTATGGTACAATTAGTTAATTAACTTTATGCTGTTACTCCTAAACAATTCATATTTTACTGAATCTGGAGTAGTTTTACACATTACTAACGCAGGCGATATAAAGGCCCAGTTGTAAGAGCCAGAACAATCACAGCGGTGGCACCGTCTCGTCGCGCAAACCCATATTTTGCAATAACTGAAACACAATGTCGTTTCTTATCGAGCTGGTAACATTTTACGACCTACTCGCGCCGGAATGGGTGAAGCGAAATGGCGCAAAAACTAGCAAATCCCGATGTAAACTGCACCTTATTACCTTAGATAATGTCGGTTTACGTTACGTCACAAATATATGCCTAAGTAACTTCCTTTTAGGTTAGCAAGTCACTTCTCTGTTAATTACACTTATTGATATTCACATACAAGTATCGAAAAATTTGTAACTGTTCATATAATTTCATTTTGGTTACAATATCTCATTTCGAACATAATACAGATAATGAAGGAATTCCGAAAATAACCTTTATTCAAATTTTGCCTCAGTAAGAGAGGTTTAGATTCTGAACAGTTGGCTCCAATACCTCTGAATTCAGATAAGTAAATCGCACCAAGCAATTACTGTCGGTCTTCACCGGCTGCCACACGAATGCGCGCCTTTACAACCTCTGAACGCGAGCTGCTCGTTAAACTAAGAGAAAGCCTCGATACCATTTTAACATATCTTTTTATTTAATTTTTAACTGTCGCTATCGGTTTTATTGCGAATCTGCTTCTTGTTGTACGCCCGCGCGTTGTATAAAACCGTATAAGTCGCGAGGGATTTTCTAAAAGTTTACATGTGAAGAAGTTAGGCGGCTCGCCGGCCTAATCTGCACCAGTTGCCATCTGTAAACACGTGGTGTTTGCATCCGTCGCCGTCGCGTATTCAATTCACCGGCCAAGGCATAAGAGCGATTTTCAATATTCACCGCGCTAGCAATTTATGCTCATTGCATAGTCAGCTTGCCTCACCGTGCCGGCCGATTCTGTTCTCTGTATCTTTAACGTTAGGTCGATTCTATTTTAGAGCGGGGTCCCTTTTGTAGTAGATGCAGTAAGTGCGTGATCGTCGATAGTGAGCAATATCGTGTTTTGTATCTGTGCGGTAGAGTTCAAAATTTTTGCAGTGTGTGACTTGAAGTAGTGCAGCATTGATGCAGCGGGGGTTAGATATGGGTGGAAGCTTTGTGTGGACTCGACGTGCGTAGGTAGGACCCTCATGGCGCTTGCCGCGTCGATTGTGTGTGAACGACCGCGATGAGGGGAGGCGCGCCTGATTATTCCGAGGCCACGTTGATCGCCGGTCGAGAGCCCTAAAACTCGTAGCCTGCTCCGCTCCAGCAGTTCTTCCTCGTGAACTCGTTCGTTGAATGCAAATAAGGACGTCTTTAAACATTAACCTTTTAGTTTTATTATTTTATACAAGCCGCAACTTATTCAGACTTGTCTGAGATGCCCTTCTTTATGTTGAGATTTAATGAAACAATTGTTAGAAATCTATTAAAGACCCGGTTTACAATAAAGTTTCACTTTGTGTTCGTCGCTGCGAGTAATAACTGTTTCATCATTGGCTGCCGGTGACACGAGCAAGATAATTACGATGTTGTTTCAGTCATAACCATCAAGCGATATCTCGCTTGCGATGTAAATAACCGTAAAACTTATGCTCGGACGCACCGTGCTCGTCAGTCGCTACATAGTAGCACAATTATTGAAAACGCGGCCATCATTAAACCTATCGCTCGGAAACTATAAAGCTATAATGGGCTATAGATTAATATTAAAACATCTGTAACGCGTAGGTGGTGTAAGCTTCACCTTTATTCAAGTTTTGTAGGAATCTGTTGGCAGACATCAGGCTTTGTAGTGAGCTTTTTACTATTTATTGCACCAATTGATAAATTCATGTCATAATTAAACATGTATAAATAATTGGATTTTCAAATGACTACGTAGTTTAAAACCATTTATATTTTACTTTAATTATCTCGGATAATAAATATCAGAAATGTACAAATATTAATATATGATTTTCTACCTTGTCATATCGTAATCGGAAACCATTTCATACTTTTTTTACATAGTAAATCGTTACTTAGTTTGAGAAAAAGAATGGTTGAAAAGTATTTTAAGTTATGTAGTCGTTTTCACCATATAAAGGATTATCATAAGTAGCCAGCAATGTAAATCTATTTAATAACCTCAATCTGAACAGCGTACGTAAATCAAAACACAAACGCATTAAAATTCTATTACCCTCGATAACCTTAAACGTAAACCTTATACCCCGTCATAGATGTGACATGACCTATAGCTGCGTGCTAATTCAGTACAATCGATCACCCGGAGTTCTCAAGTGGTCGCACGGATCGGCACGTAGCTACACACTGCACAGCAGATAGGCCTAGGTCGTCTTATACTCGTATAGTAAATTAATTATCGCAGGGTGCGGGTTGATTGATCGAGTTGCGCGGGCCGGGCTCGGGTCGAGGCGCGCCTACAGTCCACAGTCTCCACCCAGCTCGCCGTATCTAATTGCTCCGAGCTATGTTGAAAAACTTGATCCATCCGCCTTTATGGCGAACTGCGGCTCCCGAAGTCGAATGGAGTTTTAAACGCTTTTTGTGCCAACACCGTTGATTAAAACTGCTCTCCAAAGTTTCACACCAATTTTCTTGTTGATGCATTTTAAAACTGATTCGACTCAAAAGGATTTTGTGTTGGCGGCTTTGAATTCCGTACGATAGATTGTCCATTGTGTTCTGAAATCTAAACTTTTTTCACGGTTTACTGTCCTCGCTAAGATTTCTACCTGCCATTTGAATGGGAATAGCATAATTTTACTCTCTTTTTTGGTATTTGTATTGTCACTTGAAAATTGTCGTAAACGCAGGTTGTTACTTAAGTATTCTCAGCGTAATAATACTTTTATCTGGTTGAACTCGCAGACGGTGATGTAAGTAATAACAAAGGTTTTATCTGTTGAGTATTTACCTAGGTCAAGAAAGCATGACGAAACCAGTGTAGTTTTCATCTAAATGAACCTCATAGTTTTTTTTAAATTTGTTGTAAGTTGTTACCTGATAATTGAATAAAATTTTCACTATTCATTAATTTCGGAATGTTGTTGTTTTTACAATTATATCTATTTTATCTGCCAGCAGAAGAATTAATCTTATTATAAACATAAAATTCAATTTATATGTAACTACGTAAAGAGGCGAGGTTTAAATAATATCAATTTATATGTAAGGCAGATTATAAATCATACGACGTACGTTGCTATCACGCTATCTACAAATAGAGAGTTAGAGAGTGATTATAGACATCACTAGAAACACAGTAGAAATCTGAAACATTCCAAGTTAACTGAAGGCAACGTTAGCGCCGGTGCCGTCTGCGAGTTACATCACAATGGATTGCGTGATCCAATATTAATGAGCTCGGCTTGGATCTGATAATTATTTGTGCCGATCTCGTTTGTGCCAAATCCGCTTCCAATATGTGGGCATTAGCGGCACATGTGCTGTAGGCGCAGATGTGCGAAGTAGACGAGATAACGGCGGAGCACCACGGCTCGCGAGTAACCGCCGAGCTGGCCCGGTTACATTTAACCAGGTCACGGGGTGCGTATCGCTTGCTAGTCGCTCGTCGAACACTTATCGCACCTCGTGTGACGTGACATAATTTAATTATTGGATTTGTGCGGTAGATAAAAAAATTGAAGTGGACGGAACACCGAACACGCTTGCCCTAATTCTCAGTATGTAACAAAATGAAGTCAATTTGCTGCGTCAATTTTATGTCCATTTGTGTTTTCAATTATTCGAATAGATTTATGCTTTTGTTGCTGGGGCAATTAAAGGCTATTTTTCCTTTGAACACAAACAACAGTAATGACAGTTTTAAGATTCGGAATCCATTCCTTCCAACGTCGCATAATATGTTATTTTCCATCCCCAATTTTTTATAAAGTCTGTAAGTTTTACAGTGATTAGTCGGAGTGGCGTGAACTAAGAGGCCACTTAGTTGCAAGCCAGTCATGAAGCACAGATATTTTTTGCTCCATCATCACAGCCCAATAATTGATGTCGTGAGAAAGGATCCGTATTGATTCATCGATATCGGATTACGACTTTAAGCCATTTTCACACATTTTATGCTTGTTGTTGGAACAAACGTATATTTATGAATCGTGACACATAAAAGTCAAGGTTGCTTCGGACATTTCAATGTTAAAATTTACGATATCAATGGTTCTACTTTGTACTTAAAGTCATAGATAATTATACTTATGTTTCAAAGAATTTTAAATATAAACTATTGTAGCTGTAAGTTACCATGAATTATAATTGTTGTCATTCTTGTAGTTAGTATGTATATTTTATTAGTGAAACAGTATAGTTGTATGTGGTAGACAACAGTCACTATCACCATGACAAGTTGTGTGTTGCCACAATTTGTCCTTGCCGATATTAGTTTTACTTGTACGCATAAAATAATTATCATCGTCAGTATCGATAGTTAATAGTTTCTCTATTGTTTTATTATTGCCTCCATTTCAAACCCAATGGTTTCATTAACTTGTGTTTAGCGTTAGAAGACTATTTGTAGCGTCCCAATCTGTCGTTAAACTTTCTTACTGATTATAAGCCCTTTAATACAGTAGTCGAGACATAGCAATGTGCAATAATAATGAAAATGGGATGCCATTAGACAAATGAAACGGTTAAATCATGCAAAGTCGTACTATAAATATTAAAATTTCTTCAGATCACTAACGTTATGTACACGATAAATATAGGAGTGAGTAGTTTATCATTTTATATTTAATCCAAGTAAGTGTCGCATCGATAAAACTCATAGATGTACAGATAAAAATAGTTTTGTCGTCACAGAGCGCGTGTCCCATCGGGTTTGCAGATGCGTTTTCATTTAAAAGATCCTGTCCCGCTTTACGCTTATCTGTTTAGTCTAATCCGGTTTGTTTGCTGGTATCAAGCGTTTTAATATCTAGTTTTATTTAAAAAGTCCTCGGTGTCCACTGTTTCTGCTATAATATTATGCATACTAGTTTTATTGGTTTAATCTAAAATAGCGGGTGAATGGAGCTTGTCCAGAAAAAAACAAAGATAATCAGGTCTCAGTTTTGATTCGTTCTTTGGATTCAATAAATGCCATATTTGTCTATTTATGATTACATTTTTATTTCTTTGTGTTTATAACACACACGTTAATTAAGTATCAAAGGCTTGACTTTTGAAAGCTTTTTTAGGCTGCGTGTAATTATGTATTATGTTTTATATTTGTGACCAACAACAGAAATCATAATGTTTTTTTTGTTGTACTTATTAAGTAACGCAGGTAAAGTGAAAACAATCAATGTCCGATAACAATATGTTGTTTAAAATTGTATTTTAATTTGTTTTGCTATTTCAATGAGGTAAATTATTCTCAAGCGAATGCCTTTACAAAACACATCTTTGCACATCTTTTCGTTGTTTTTTGTAGCATTTGCGCGCCATTTTCTTTTTGTTTTTATCTTTGTATGTTGTTTTTAATGCTTTTGTTGTCTTCATGAGAAGTGATGAAATGCTAATGAGTTGCGAATAACTGATAATGAGCAAAACATTGATTAAGACTTTGTGTTATTGGAAATAGGATACTTTGTGATTTATATCCTAATTCAATCTATACATATAATAAAAATGTAAATGGTCGATGTCTGTACATGGAAGATATTTAAGAAATTTCAACGCGGGGGGTCTTTATAACAGCAACAGAATCCAAAACAATTTTTTTTAGAATTTTTGTCTGTCTGTCTGTCTGTCTGTCTGTCTGTCTGTCTGTATGTTTGCTTGCGCATCACGCAAAAACTACTGCACCAAATGAGATGCGGTTTTCACAGTTGTATTGCTGCAGGTTCAACTTAAAAACTGGTATATGTTGCATTTGCATACAGGATGTTTCTTTTTGTTTGCTTGCACATTACTCATAAACTACCGCACCAAATGAGATGCGGTTTTCACAGTTATATTGCTGCAGGTCCAACTTAAAAACTGGTATATGTTGCATTGACATACAGGGTGTTTCTTTTTGTTTGCCTGCACATTACTCATAAACTACCGCACCAAATGAGATGCAGTTTTCACAATTACAATGGTGCAAGTCCAACTTAAAAACTGGTATATATTTCATTTACATACAGCATGTTTCTTTTTGTTTGCTTGCACATTACTCAAAAACTACCATACGAAATGAGATGCAGTTTTCACAGTAATAATGGTGCACGTCCAATTTGAAAACTGGTATATATTTTATTTATAGACAGGGTGTTTCTTTGTATTATGGAAGATAAATGATGGAAGATAAATGAGAAAAACTAATATTCCCCGTATTAAAACTGGATTAACACTTAGGCTACATTTAATCCAGATAAATTAAGTATTCCCGTGGGATGAGGACGGAAATCCGATATATTTGTTACTTTTTATACTCAAAGGGATGCGATGGGCGTGAATTATATACCTTGAGTGAGAATGAGATAGGACGGGCGGAATATATCGGGACGGGACGGGACGGGACGGGATGAGAAATACCAAATAATCAATACATGTATATTTTATTAAACAAAGTTAATCACGCAGACGAAGTTAGCGGGCAGAAGCTAGTATTAAATAAGAATTATGAAGTAATCTAAATTTACGTAGTCCGGTATTTATTGCCTTCTAAAAGGGATGTTTGTCGGTGCTTTACATGTAAAATGCTTCGTTAATTTTATTGTAGTTGTTCGTTAAGTGTCTGTAGTATAATAATCACATAAACAATGGTTGCTATCGGCCAATCAGTAATAGACACGTGTACATTTAACAATCGCAGTCACGGGCCACAAGCTTTTTTTGTTTATACGAAAAGTACTTTGCTGAATCGAACTTCTTAAGCTAATGCCTAATAGTGGTAGATTACTTAATATAATATATTTTTTAATTTGCCTTTGATACTATCGGTGTCAAGGTAAGTTAGTTTAATTAAAAATACGCGTGTTGAGGCTATAAAGTTTGTTAGTTTTGTTTTCGTAGTAAGATTGATATCGATTTTTTAAAATGTATTATTACAACATTAAATTTTACATGTGCATATAAATTTCCATAGCCCAACAAAACTACTTGCGCAGTTTATCTGTGGGAAAATCAAGAGTCTGTAACTTACCAAAATCTATTGCAATACATTCGTTTCATAGCCAGTTTTATGTTTCAAATCACACCCAACAAGTATTGTTTCAGTAATTTTACAAACTTAGTATATTTTTCTTCATTTCTAATATCTACAGGTAAGCTGTTAAAAGGTATAGAACACGTTTCTCCAAGGTTCTGTCTCCATAGTAAATATTGACCCGATAGTCATACAGAAAATAAGTATTATAAATAAGTCTTTAATGTCACGCGTTATTTGTCCAACTTTTTTACTTGCATTTTGTCAATAAGTCTATTATTTAAGTTGTAGAATTGAGTAACTTTAATATTTAGTCAGGGTTTAATATTATTTCATAGTTAAATTTCATATGACGATTGAAAAATCAACCTTTTAGAATATTTATTTCTGTAGCACAAATTGAGTCAATAAGTTTGGACGTTTAGCTGAGTGCTGCAGACACTGCTGAATTGACAAAAGCTGAACATAAATCCGAACAACTATTGCTTATCGTTACACAGGAAAGTTATATGAAGTTGTAACACGCTGCTGAAGTTCCGAACAGACATTACCGCGATGCTAAACAACTTCTTTTTATTTCGGAGTTTAAACCGGAGATGGAAGCTTCACTCACGGGAGTTATAGCTATAACCAACTTTATAGGAACTATATTGCTATGTTTTGTGTTATACTTGCTGCATGGAATTAGTGACTTGTTCGGTTGTGTAAAGGCATATAATTAATTGGAACCGCAGTAAGTATTGCGTATGTAGTTAGTCTCTGCACCAAAAATCATTAAAATTTTATGACATATTTTCTCATCAATATTTTTTTGAAAACGTTGATTTTAAATTTGTTGGGCCACTTTATTTAATACTAAACTATTATGATTAATTCGTAACCGTCATATTGTATAATCAAATACTCGTGAACTAATAAAACATCAGCGTGTATCACCTGCCTATTGTCTTACAGCTCTCGGCAGAGGTTATAAATAGTATTTGCCACGGGAAATTGAACTGTAGCAAAATCTAATTACTGCAAATTGGATTGGTCAGTCGGCAATACACAACTATTGTCTTATGGCTTGATAGACTCTAAAAAAGAAGCGATTAAAAATATATTATAAAAGTTGTTTGTGACGTGTAACATTTATTACGTAAACTCGTCACAACAGCGACACTGTTATGGTGATTGGCTAAATATGGCCTGTAGTAGAGATTACGTAAGAAAGCGGACCCTGACATTGGCCGTGATAACAAGCAGATCTAAATGAAAATTAATTGTAGACAATTTTCATAACTAATACAGTAAAAGTAAATTAAATAGGCACTTACGAGGTATTTATGTAAAATAAAATAAACAATAGTTGAATATTATTTTTTATGGAAGAAAGATAAGAAGTGCATTGCATGTACGGACCGTAATGGCTTAACTGATTTCGATGAAACTTGAAACGGATGTAAATCATGTTCTCGGTAAAGTATACGATAACCTTACATGTCTGGAGGTTTTTTATTTTCATTAAGCGGCAGGTGCGGCTTTAAATGTTAATACTCATTACATTTAAATAAATGAGATATTTTTTATTTGATGGCTAGTAATGAGTCTATTTATGTGCAAATATATTAACATTATGTTTGAGATGTTTCATTGGAAATGACTTGGAATGTAATCACGCGCGGTGCAGTAGCTAGTTCACAGCTTGTGGAGGTGGTTTCTAGCGGCGAGTCGAGGTACAAGGTGCACATCTCTTCACTGCACCTGCCGAACAACTCATTGTTTTTACAGTTTAGATGTTTTTGGCGTATTTTGCTTTAGGTATTTTATTTGTAAAAAAATAAAGTAATAAAAGCAAAAACGATTTATTTAAAGAAAGAACACTGCTTTAATTTAAACCTTAAAATTATGCACTCAACTTTAACAAAAAATAATATAAGGCTTTGCAGTCGCAGTGACGAAATGTATTAGGTACAAATAAGGCAGCGTGTACCGGATCCATGATAACTGGCCATCTACGGGTTCAGTCAACCTCACGATTTTGTTTATCGCCCTATACAAACCGCGTGCGTACCGACTACAGACACATAACGTATACGCATGCGCACTCGTTTACGTGCCATTGACATTCGCGAGCGGATTTGCAGCGTAGTAGCTTCGAAATAGCACACACTATATATTATATCAAAATGCGTTATTTCGTATTAATAGTACGCTTTTACAAGTCGCACTCGGAATTATAGAAATATTTAACTCTGCAGACATTCTTTTGTTACAGTAACTGGCTGTAAATTGCGCAATGTTTCTAATAGTTTTCTTTTTAATTTTCCCGCGCTCTCGTTCTGGCGCGATATCAAAATACAAACATTTTTTATGTTTAGTTTTCGATTCAGGTTGTTGACACTGAAACCGCAGATGTTCAAGCTATTTTCGCGGGGTATAGGTTGATAAGATAACTTGTGTCCTGTGTGAATAATGAATCTATTGAATTTGGATGTTCCTCAGTCTGACATTGTCTGCATTGAAGGTTGTAAAACAATTTATCGATGATTGATTAACGATAATAGTTTTGTACAATAGGTATTTTTGTATTTTTTTTAGTTGAATGTCTGTAGGTTTCGATGAATATTTTTGTCAAGGACATACACAAAACTTTTATATTTATTATGATTTTCTTTGTGTCGCCAATTCAGACAATATGAACTGGGTATAAAGCTGATTTGACGTCTGCACTATTCTTGTGGAAAACTATTACGATGTTTTACTTCATTAGAGGTAGAAAATGATCTTTTTATGTAATATATATGTGACATGTGTTAGTGGCAATCTGTATAAACCGACGTTCTATACATTGCTTAGGTATTGTATAGACTGCCTGAATTATGCAGATTGCTGGTAACATATACATGTGTTACATATATATATATTTTTAATACCCCAAAGTCATGTATAAATAATAAACGTTTATCATGCCCAAATATAGGTACGTGATTATTGTTTCTGATATTTTGTGACCTATTGATATGAGTGACACGAACAGAGCATTTGTCTGTTTTTTATCCTTTAAAGTCCTTTGACATTATGTAGACCTTTTTTTTCTCTCGTACTCGTATATCATTATGTGATATTCGAATATTTACAGACTTCAGAGGTTCTTTTTTCATACACTGTATAACAAGTTGTTTACCGTATCGACCAGATTAAAAAAAAGCGTTATGTATTAATCAATAAATCGTATCCGCGATAGTAAAGTAGGACTGTGCCCTGCAGTGGGACGTTTATGGGCTGATACATACATAGTTATGTATTAAAGTAAGTGCAAGCTCCTAAGTAAAATTAATGTACAGTTCTCTTATACCTTCCGAATTTCCCGCCCCCTCGCGTCGGGTTGTTGGACTGTAGTAGAGGTTGCTATAATTTTTGCTCCCAGTCACACCCTGGGGGCTTTAAAGATCCGTGCCCGGGATTGTTCCGTCGGTTTTATGCTCTTTAGAGTCGAGTTTATGTGTAGCTAGCAATGGGCCGTGACTTCTTTCGTGAGTTCCTACTTAGGAAGTCTATAAGGGAAGGATAGGGTTGAATTTATTATCATTTTTTATGAGCCTGTAATATCCCTCTGCAGAGTAAAGGCATCTCTTTCCATTCAACTCTTTTATGGATTATTAATTACAATTAAAATACTATGTATCATATTATCTATTATATTTATCATGGATAATTATCTAAAATATAAATATTATGTGTTACCTATACAATCTGCATTAAATGTGAAGAGCCATAGTTTTTAAATTAAAATAAAAAATCAAGCAGAAAGATATTTTCAATAACCAGAAATTAAATTTAAGGCATCTATAATTTAAGGTAATCTATTTTTGTGTATGGAATGGTATTAAGCCTGTTAAATTGGAAGCGAATATCACGAGAAAATCTATAAGTCCGCGGAACGTCATTTCTAGTACGCGTGCAATTTATATCCAATTCCGTGGCGTTGGGCCATCTATCACGTATGAGGAGCCAACATTACACTCGATTTCGTCGCGCCATCTCTACTGATTGTAATCTTATTTATTTTTTGGTATTTCAATAACTATGTCGTTTCGGGTTCCCACAAGGCGGACGTATAAAGTATTTTATTACTGTGAATTGTTAATTAACGCCAATATGGCAGAATAATCAAAATATTTACACGTCTGCATTATATTACCCGTTTTATAGTGATAAACGGAAACAATGATTCGTGGCCGGTAAATATTGTATGCAAGGTTAAAGGTTATGAAGTCGTGAATTGAGGTTTATTGAGGTATTGGTATTTAAATATAATTTTATATACAACCTCTACTTTGGCTCGCTGCGTGTAGGTGAACTTCACATACCTGTTACCTTATTGTGAAGAACCTACGACCACGGTATCTTACGATGTTTTCGTTTGTCGTTCAGAGCGATCATTGACTACGAGTACAAAAATAACTCCGAAAGGTCGCTCGCTACTCGCCTACCACGAAGATCTTCTTCTGAGTACTAAATATCGTGGAATGTCATGTGTATGTTCTTAGCTAGACCAAAAAACTTTATAACATTGTGGAAATATCTGAAATTGTAATATGACGTGTCGCAGAGCGCGTGTTGTTCTGCACCTGGTGGGTTTATCTCCACTGAGACATTATACAAGGGGGGCTCCGGAACAATGTTTGCAACAAAAAAGAGCGGTACCGTGCTACTGTTGCTATCTCTATCACTCCTACAGTCCTCCTACTACAGTCACGCTATCTTCCCTCTCGTTTCCTTGGTTTCCCGCCTGCTTGCTAGGTACGCAGCAGAGCGTATAGATTTTGTTCTTCATGTCCGCTCTGTAATACCTCATTGGTTTGTCCCCTCTGTGTGGTGCGTTGGGGACGTAGGTTCAGGGGACCGCACACGACGTGGCCCGCGTCCCTACTGCCCCCGCCCTTCGCTCCATCAATCACATCCTAATCGAATTTATGTGTGACCGTTTAAACATCGATCGCTGCCCGTTGCACTTCTGATTGCTTATTATTGACAATGCTGTCATTTCATGCTAATAATAATGTTGGAATTCGCGACACATGCGCATTATCAATATCGGGTTTAATTAGAAAATTTATGTACTTAAGTTGTTGATAAAAACACATGACTATGACGGGTCCGTGTAGTTGTTGACAAAAGCATGACGTTACATAATGTGTTTGTAAAAGTAATGGACGTGTTCCTACTTCGGGATATCTCAAATTTGCAATAAAAAGTTATAGTTCTATGTTTTATAATTCTAAATATAGGGCTTTTTAAATAAGAAAATATGTCGCCCTGATAGTTGTATTTCTCTTAAGTGCGAACACTCGTTAAGATTAAATTACGTCTATTTTCAGTTCCAATTTTCTATTTATAAATTTAAATAAGGTAAATTTGGATTTGATTTTTGTCTTGTCTTCTACAGTAAAATATCATGCGAGTACAGTTACCATAAACTTAAACAATACGCTGTTATTTATATCGAGTTACGTTTTCGCACATTTAAATATAAAAACTGACTTTAAATGTTATCTCTTCGTATATTGTTGACGACTTCCTTAATATAATTCTTTAAAGCACTTTTTTCATCTTTTATTCATTTCTAAACATGTTCGTTTATTTCCTAATAATGAAATTAAATGAAACTATTCCGCCATAGAGACAATATATCACATACACCCGTTAATTTTACTCAATAAAAAATAAGTTACAGGCGCGAGGCGACTCGCATTTTCCAGAAGTTATCGCGTAAAAAGCGCCGGCATTGAGATTTAATTGAAAAAGGAAAGTGGAAAATAAAGCGATCGCTATTGCGAGTGTCGGATTAACGTACGCATTCGCCGGTATTTATTACGATAAAATAATTATCTTTTCGGTGGGGAAAGTGAGCTGTGTGAAAAAAATAGTTTCATTAACACCCATGCGAAATGCACTGTTGATTAAAGAGAAAATCCGGATCCTATTTCGTATTCATACATTGCATTCGTTAAGTGCGTATCTGAATTCATTTAGGTCCAGTAGTATTAATTAATTGTAACGGATTATTTAATTGCCTACGAATAAATTTGTATTAGCCAAATTGAACTATTGCAGCATACGAGTATAAACTAAGCTGTTCTTCATTATTTTGAAATAGGTCCAAAACACAGAACAGTTGAATATATGGTCTAAAATATATAAAAGTGAATTCCCATTCATATTCCTGCATGGCGTCGTTCTCCTAATCTTGGAGACGAGACAGTTCGTAGTATTCCATGTCACCACAGACTTGGTGTCAAATGAATGGTGAACCTTATGGACTTGTCTATAGGAATGTTTTTAGATGACCTCTTCTTGGGCCGCGTTAAATAAATTATAATTCTAAAAAATCAGAAGATCAAGTATCCACACCCAAACGTAGATTCTTATATCTAACGTGCTATATTAGAAATCATCGTTACAGTACTGGTTACTGCAGTATGTAGCTAACTGAGAAATAACTTTGTTGGCCAAGTCTTTTAATAGTGATACGTTTTTAATTCTTTCTCTTTTATTTATTTATTGGCAGTAAACTACGTTATTCGTTTTTTTTGAGATGGTTTCGTTACCTTTCATTATTTCCTAATCGCATGAAATATGTTCTTGTTATGACGAATGACGAATACACCATGCAATAAGTAGCTTGATAAAATTACTAATTCAATGTATTAAAAGGATTTTTCACCACTTTTCCTCGTATTCGGGAACAGTGACTTCCCAGAAATCCGTAATCGAACCATCTACTTCAAAATGTACGCATATTATACCCCTTTATAATACTGTTAGAATACGCATATTGTAAATATTATAATACATTAAACTGTTAATCTCCCGAGTTGACTTAATGTCATTATGTAAATGGACAATGGTGGTAGGAGCGTCCCAGTCTCGGCGATGGAAAGCCCTGTGCCATAATGATATTCTTCGCGTGGTCACCGTCCTGCGACGAGTTAGTTTTGCATGCAAGGAGCGTGAGGCAAGTTTCCGTTTTAGGCCCCCATGTGAAAACGTTTACACAATGTCAAATTGTCTACCTGCAGCGTTGCAAAATACGACCTTCCTGCGTGTCCCGCCGACGATTATTCGGCGCTCGCTATGAATATCGCAGATAACTGTATTTAGTGCCGGTAATTTATTGAATTCACGTCAGTTGTAATGAATATGTGATAGCACATTTGAAATTATATAACGGAGTTCCGTTACTCTATCATTAGACGCTTAAAATGTTACAGTGCATCTTTGTAATTATTTGCCAGAGATATTTGCGCTCTAGCAAATTAACATCTTGAGTTGCTTCGATTGTCCTCTGTGAATCCACAAATAATTACTTAGCATCAATAAACTGTGTTTAATGAACGGTTCACGAGACATTGACTCGCATTTTAAGAGAATGATTAGGAAATTAGAGACCCGAGCACAGCGTAATTCACCTGTCGCTTAGCAGACGCAGCGGATTCTCTTTTATTCGTTTTACTTCAAGTCCCGACGAGTTATAAACTCTCAAGTTTGAACTGACTCCGTAGATGTTTGACAAATTAATTTGTCTTCAAATTAACTATCGAACATGAAAGCTTAGTTTGAACAGAAATAAGCCAGTTAGGGGAGAAGCAACAACATAGATAAATTAAATTTTTAACACTTACATAAGTTCATGCCAATGTATATCCCAAGAGGTAGGCAGAATTATCACTACTGTAACCCGCAGGTCGTCAAAATTACCTCCAAGAGATGATGGAGGTGAGCCTATAGCTTTAAAATGTACAAATTCCAGCCCCGAGTAACTTGTAACAGATTTATAACCCGAAAAACGCGCACAAAGTGGATTGGCTGATCCAAGGATCGGGTCTAGACCCTCATTATATACTTATTTAGTATAGGACTTTGATAAATTCGAATAAAATACATACTTTTTCCTGGCCGTCACGATGTTTCCAGCAACTTTGAAATCCTAAGCCGGAACTCGGCCATTGCAGCGATCAGATGTATAATGACATCATTCCGACTCACCACGACAAATTATAATGATTAGGCCGTTGACCTACATTGAACTACCTCCCAGGGTTTCGCTCCGGATCTGAATTAGGTGAATTAGACTCCATCTGCGGGCTCTCCGGCTCAGCGTCGATCTGATGGAATAACAATACGTATATATGTAGTGACCGCTTCGTGCGTAGCTCCATCATGTTCGGGATTTTCCTCGAATTAAGGTTTCATTCGTTTGGTGGTTTTAGAGCGGTGAGCCGATGCCTCGAACTCGTTTTGTATAATGAAATGCATTAAAAGCGTAAAAGGCCAGCTTCGTCGTTGATTGAATATTCCGCGCGCGCCTTTGCTCTCTTTTTCTCGCCTGCGACGACTATAAAAGTGACTTTATCCGCGTTTTATAGCCTCTCTGTGGCTTTCATTACTTACCGCAATTAATATTACTCATAGTGTGTTGATATTATGAAATGGAAGCTATAATTCGCTCCAATAATTCACTTCATTTGTAGGCATTAAGGCCTCGTGCGACGTAATCAAGTTGATTTATTTGCACCTGAATCAACGACATGGCTACAAATTGGAAAATTGTTTCTGTTACATTTTCAATATATTTCTAATGATTAAATCTATAGCAGTGAATTGTGCGGTCCTGAGTTCGATTGAGAACCAGTCGTTCTACTTTTCGGAGATTTTCTCTTTTATAATCCTTGTATTTCATCTCTGTCTGTTCTCTTGTCTCGTATACGCGTGATCGTGTCTAATCTAAGTTTGCATTAACTGTGAGGATAATAAACTCGTAACAATTAATAACTAAAACGAATAAGGCAGCTTTAAGCTTTATGCAGTACAAAAGAGCGATAGATGTGTAGCTACTAGCTAACGTAGGATTGAGTAGCACATGGATGCATGCGGGCGGGTGGATCGCCGGCTAAGTATAGCGGCACGTTCCTATGCGTCGTACAGTCGTGCAGTACGTTCGGAATCCTTAATTTAACTGCTCTCGATGCTCGCAGCTCCCGGAGATGCACCCGGAATGAGTTTCCCGCCTGTGATTGCATTCGCGCCCCGCTTCGTGACTCCAAATTAATGTCACGTCTTACGTCTGCGCCACTGTTGCAGTACCCGTTTGAATTAGGCAAACTTTCCATACGTATTTCTGCGAATTAATTTCTAAATCTTTTTATTCTTTTTAAATCACCCCTCCGTTCGACTGTACAATAAGCGCCAACTTTTGTATGGACGATTTGTTTCAAAACATGTTTCCATTTCTTTTGATAAGCTTTTTTTTACTTTTTATTTACCTGAGGAGTGTTCAAAATGTAATTATGAATTGATTTCAATAGGCGCGTGTAATTCTACAAAGAGGTTTTATAAAATGTTTGTAACATACATTTTAATTTTCGTTAAACAATTTTATACATAGTACTAGTAGAGGAGCCGTAGAAGATCGACCTTCACCCATCTGATAACCAGATGAGATTTATTTTATCAAATATTATTGAGTATCGAACAGTTTTCATGGCTATTTTTAATTAAACATAAACTTATAGTATAAGAAAGTATAATTATAATACTAGCAACCAAAACCTATTTAAATGTGCGTGAGTAATATTTGCCCATAAATAGTAGGCCATAAAATTGCGACGTCAGAATCGAACCTACAGACGCCCGGTCAGTAACCCGCGCCTCCACCTAGAATTTAAATATAAAAAACAGCTGTCGTCTGATACTGGTGAAGTTTTTATCGCGGCCAGCTAAAATTATCATTCGCGTAGGATGTCGTGGGATAGAGGTTGTATGAAAAACTTTTTTATATTGACATCGAACCTTTTATCATGTTCGTACGAAATTTGTTATTTTAACAAATCCTTGTTATATTTGAGCGAAGTGCAAAACCTCAAATTATTTTGATAATTTTTAATTTAATATAATTAAATTTTTGATTTAGTGAGTTTAAAAAGACCTCATAGAAAGGGTAACACACAGAGTCCTCGTAATAGACGAGCATGTATGAAAAGATTAGTGATAGCTGATGAAGCGTAGGAGGTATCTATGGACCGTAGCACTTAGCTGTCTCTAGTATCTGCCAACCCCTTTAGGCCAAAGGCGTGAGTTTGTGTAAGTATGTTAAATGTAGGACAATTTCTGAAAATATTAATTTTTATTTTAATGATTTAAACAAGTAAATTCCTATTTATTTTATATTTCAGTATGAGATTACCAATGTATGATGTTAATAAGCCCAGTTTGTTGAACGAATATTTTATCGAAGTTGTACAAATTCCGAGCGTGCCGTTTCTGATGATTTTCACAAAAGCGTAAATGTTGAGTTTTATTTATAACTTTATAAAATATTTATAAAACTGACAAGTAAATTTGTGAGTAGTAAAATTCATTTCGACAGTGAAATAAAACAATATTGCGAATAACAATACATTTAAGTCATTGTCGATATAATATTTAACGTATTATCTGCTAAATTAATAAGAAAGGAAAGTGAACGACGTATTCACGCAAAAATAACAATCATAAAAGACGGCAATAGAATCGAGCAAACGGACTCGTAATATTCTATTTGTATAGGTAAGGAAAATGGGATTGTTAAAATCACGACCTATATAAAAGAGGTAACGACTGTGAAGGCTTTTCTCTCTATTTGTGCTCAAACAAGAGCGTAAAACGTTAATTAACTAATACTTTATACATCCAAAACGTCCCACGCACGGAATAATCACTAGGCACACGTTTTTATTATCCTGCCGTGTGGAATTTAACCCTTTTAACTCCACCTAATTTAATATTATGGAGGGTGTTTTATTAATCGTCGTTGCTCCAACGCAAGAGCTGAACATCGCCCTGTGAAATTGCGCAGTACGTTAGAATCAGGTCCGACGAGGTTGCACCGCCGGCTAGAGAACAGTGGAACCGGCCTGATCAATTCCGGATCTCAGTGGCCTGCCACCTTGGTGTCCGGTTACGGGGGTGTAAGGTTTCGGCGACTGCATGACGCGCCACACAATGAAAACTATTACAATCTAGTCGTACTGGATGAAACGAATACTCGCACTCAGCTCGCACACGACGCGCATTTGTGAAATTTAAATTCATGTCGCATGCTTTACTTGCCACCTCGCCGTCGATGCTGCGTGTCCCGTTGCTGGGAATTAACGACTGTACAAATTGTGTGTTTATTCAAGTTATTCTTGCGCGTCCCAAATAAAACGTATGTGGAGCTTTCCGTAGCTATTCACGTGGCTGACCTCTCATACGTTGCGTTCCATCAGAGACTTATTTTGATAGCAGCCGCTGTGTCGGTCATTTGTAATAATAATAGAGCGAGCACAGGAGGCATACCTTCTACCGCAGCCCCGTGCGTGTGTGATTGATTGATGCAGAAACCCGTCGACCGAAGGGGGTCGCTTGAGATTAGACGGTACTGCGTCTCCATCGACCGTGTTTTATGAGACTTAAATGTTGTCTTACAACCAATCGGGTGCATTGACAATAGACTATTAATATTTATCGTTGTAAACGTACACTATAACGTAATAAATTTAATTTGAACATAGCAAGTAAATGCAACATAACAACCTATTTGAGTAGCAAAATAATATTAATATTATTTTTGTAATAATATTGAATACAGGTAGTGACCTTTTGTTCTGATTCCATTCTTATTCCTTTTATTTTAAGATCAAGTAAAAATGGTAGTAAGTAAAACAAAGCTGCACGTTAGTAGATTTGTGGTTGTTACGTGTGAAGTGAAGGCAGGCAGGCGGGCAGGCAGGCGGCAGCGCGCGGCAGATGCGGCCGAGGTCACCGCACCCGGGACCGACGCAGCTGGGTATTAACTCCGACACTCGCTTTTTGTGCCTCTCGCGCTGTCCTCCCGGGAATGTCATGAATTTTACGTTATACCTGTCTCTCTACGATAACGTTTTCTCAGAACGCACAATTATAATGCATTCATTCGAACAATATTAGTCAAGGGCGAGGCGGTCGGTTCTCACGTGACTGCGACACGTTTAACGAATTAAAAGTCAAAATGTTCTGGTTTCAATGCGCCCTGAGCGGCTGCTTCGTGACTCGTCCAGCGTATGCGGTCGACGGCGCGCAGTAATTTTCTCGTTTTGAGTGGTCATTAGTTTCACAGGGACAGGACTTTGTCACACGGCCATTAACCATACCCGCACCGCGCTCCAGCGTTCGCGTCGACTGACTCCGAAGCTTCTTTCCAAGAGGCGACTGCCATGTTGGAATCTTTTTGTTGTTCACTTTAAACGTTTCTAATGTTCCCTAAAACAGATTCTTCAAAAGGATTTTTTGCGAGGCGTAAAACGTGCCCCTACTCGGGTCGACGGGTGTCGCGGAGTTCGGAGTTTTGGGGTGCGTTCACCGCAGGCACGCGATCGATGCCCGGCCCCAGGCTGTACGAGTACAAAGACGCAACCTTAGCGAGTCTTTTCATTCCATTGCTCGGAGCAGGGGTTGCCGCTATGCACCGTGACTGAGCACTTCTGAACGGCTCGCCCTGTCGGGAATGCTTCCAAACACCATGTAGCACAAACGCGGCTAAAACAATTGTGAATGAATTTATATTTCCGGTTCGGTTAAGTGATTGGTGTGAAATAGTTTCCACTAACGTTTTCCCACACTCCCACACATGAACGTTATTCTCGATCAACTTGTGGTTTCGAATCGTAGTATCTAACGCCGTAAGTGCGTTCCGTCACGCCACACCGGCCACTCACTAAATTTCCTTTTCAACGCTCCTCGCGTGCAACATAATTTAATGATCCCCAAAATTGCTTACTCATCGATCCGACGGTACAGGACAGTCGGCGGAGCTGCCGAGGTGTGAACGATCTTGGAATATTTTAATTTCATGTAATTATTTAGTTTTACTTATTTGAAACACCCTCATTAATGGAATTTGAATACACGAAAAGAAACTATAAAGAGATACGTCAGCCGATGCAGACAACTTCTTCGAACGGGCAATCTACAAACTGGTTTACCACAGGTACCCGGCTAAAAATTATACGTAGACGAAACCCGAACCCAAATTTCGATACCGCAGAATAGTCCTTTTGACAAAGGCGCATTCCGTGTGTCTTCGGGACATAATGAAAGAATTTAGCTGTGGGTAGGTAATAATAATGCATTACGGCTGCTTCGAGTTTTATGCCAAATTCAGAATAAGACATTCATAAGTTGTTTCGAACAAGCAAAATTGCCTGTTGCGGTATTGCGATTCTGTTTAATATTGTACATAGGATATGTAGAGCGTTGGTGACCATTTCTTCCATTGTACTTGGTCCAGGAATCGATAACACTGGTCGTGTCCTGCGAGTCACGCCTCATCGCACTAACATTCTTATTTTTCCAGTTTTTATTTCTTTCGAGTCTCCATCCTCGAGTTGCATAGTTAAGGTGTAGTTGAAATTACAAATAACGGTATACAAAGTTTTAAAACTAAGATAACACTTAAGCACTTCTCAACTTAACGTTGAAACTTATGTTCCGCCGAAATCGCCTCGTTCGCGATAAAATCTCGCCTTGGCCAGGATGTTTTCTAATTTTCAAATAGAGCCTCGCTGATAACATTAAACTTGCCCATCATATCCTCAGAAACGCTACTAGCTCCGTATAATAACTTTCTTTCATGCTCGCTCGTAAATTGCTTCTAGGCCGCTGTCGATTTAACGACCTTTTAGAACTATAGTGCGCTTGTGCCAGAGAAAAATTACTCCGCACTTAGCTGCTGGCCCATGTCGAAGTTCATTAGTGCTGAGAGTTTACGACTTAGCGCGTATATGCGATTGTTGGTGATGAAACATCGGCTTCATCACAAACGTTAGGTTTTCCGTCTCTAAAATATAGCTTAAGGATCTAGTTGTAGTGAGAGGCGATTGGAATGCACGCCGGAAACCGCATCAGGTAAAACGATTCGATGAACCCGAGCCTTTAAAGCTCGGTTCACACGGCGCCGCGGTCGTTCGTCTCCTCTGTGCGCGCCGCTGCGAAAAAGCCACATTAGAATAAATTAACCCAAAATGATGACGAACCGGCGCGTCCGGTTGTATTTTATTGTGGCGAACGGCGATACAGTCTCGTGCAATTAATATATGTAGCTACGCATACGCTGCGCGACGACGGATAAATTTTATGTTTACAGAACGGAAGCGAGATTTACCGTCACGGTTCCGACGACGTTGTTAATGACACTGACATGTAGAGGTTTTTGCCCGCTCGGCTTGTTTGAGCACACGATAAGTGCCACGCTAAAGGCGTATACACAGACGTCGACTATTTCGTAATGTTTTGATTTTATCCAGCTCGTATGGCGCAGATATCCTGCTTGGCAAATTCGATTTTTTATTCCGTCGGACACCATTTGCTAATTAAAATTTGTTCGCTTGCAGACCTTATTCGGCGTCCGCTCAGCTTATCTTGATTAAGGTTTCGGGGTTGTTGATCTGCAAAGTGGGGTGTAAAAGTGTCCCCCGCGCCCCCGCTCCGCGCCACCCCCGTCCGGGCTAGCTTCTCCACATTCATCGGCAACTGCGCCCTTCAAGTTCGAGACCTTTAACTAACACTGGAAGTGAAGGCAGATGCTCGCTCCACAATCGGCGCGTACAAATATTTACCCAACTTTACTTTTATAATGTATAGATACTTGATTAGATATTGAATTTCTACCACAATAATATGCATAATCTTTATACGGAACTAATATTTATGCCGTAGCAACCTTATGCTCACTTCACGTAATATCTTTTCCATGTCGTTTAATTATATATTTACATTTCGGAAATCCTCTTACACGACTTTTATTTTATGCCCTGTTTACTTGAACTTTGTTCTCACAAAATTAATATTCATAAAATTTATAATTAAAAATGCATCCTTTATAATATTGATCATGCGTATGAAAATAGCATTACTGACTAGTCACGGAATATCAGTATTTAAATGTTACTGGAAGATACTTCTTAAGATGTTGTCATCTTCTAAGAAAGGATTTTCTGAAACATTCTTGCTGTTCATTAGCACTCGGATGTTTTAAACTTCTATGGTTTCCTTTTGTGATACATTATAATCTATATTATGAGCAACAAGGAAATAACTGATTTTAACATCTCTGAAATTAATATATTATCACGTTATTTTTTTCTTTAGCTCTGTTATCATGTTAGGCATAAACCGCGAAAGGTGGATGAGATTTGACGTACTGAAGCGATGTTAAAACCAAATCATTAAACCAATTTATATCAAAGACGACTCACAACTCTCAAGGCTTAATTATAGAATTTAATTTCATCAAGACAACAAGTTACGTATATGGACACGATAAGTGGTTATTGGGCTTTACGCCTGGGTATTCCCAGGTAAAAAAGGATACATTAGTCACTTGCATATTGGTGGCAGGATGCTAGTATCCGCCCGCATATGTTGTACGAAGTTCCAGGATCGATCAGCGCGCGGCCCGTCGGAATAGGTCGACATAATGAAGCCGATTGAAGTTAGATACGAGTAGTACATAGTAGTTTTTCTATAGATGATTGAATCCGAATGGAAATTGTATGCCGTTCCCAATAAAAACATACGCAGCTATAGAAAAGAAAATTAAAATCTTTGAAAGAATTTTCTGCTACCAAAAATCACTCGAACTAGTTAACTATTAAATTTTTGTACCTATTATTATTTATTTTCTTTCACGTTCAGTGATGAGAACATGACTAGGAAGAAGTTATTTCTTTTGCTATTGTTTGTATAAAAGATTGCTTTTATTTTAGGAATTTTATGATTTGATATGATCCTACATGCGTTAATTAATTCATTTGTTGATATCGTTATGAAGTAATTTCGGAGACAGAGGCATGGCTCCCACGATATTTTGGATTTAGTCTCCAAGGGAAGTTTTGGATAATTTCGAGTCAATAATTCAGGATTTCGTAATGGAAAATTCAGAAATCAATTTCAATCGAAATAATTCGCTTTAATACATTCGTTAATAATTTGGATATCTACTCGGTTTATGAAATTATAATCTTATCCAGAATATATGTGGAAGTAATAAATCAATTATGAATTTCGTGGAAGTTACAATTTACTTTGATTAAAGTTCAGCAAGCGAAAATAATTTAATTAAACGATGTTCCTTTTAAAAATTATGCGTAATATTTTATTCTTACATACTTTTACATTTAAATTATTTTGCCATTTATTCAGTTTAAATATACCCTCTTGTTTGGTAAATTATCATTCCTTAAAAAAAAGTAAATCGATGCAAATTGGTTTGTATTGAATATTATACGAGTTTTCTGTAACCACTTCACTGTATTTCCAAATTATAGGTACATGTTTTTACCAATTAAAAATATCCCTAGGCGTTCTCATGAATCAGTGAAAAAAGAGGCGCAAATGTGCCGTGAAGTTAGGTTATTATATGTTCGGGTACAATTCTATATTTTTAATGGTCTGCGGCGACGTAAATGTCAAATTCTCCTTATTGCGACGAAAAAAAAAGAATTTCGGCTTCAGGATAATATGAGGGTGTAATCGTATCGTCAATGATATTGACGATACGATTACACCCTCCGTGGCGCAGTTGGTTAGACGCCGGCTGTGAAACGAGAGGCCGCGGGTTCGATCCCCGCACCGAGAGAAATGTTTGTGCGGCCCACAAATATTTCTTTCGGGTCTGGGTGTTTGTGAGACCGAAAAGTCTCTCGTAGTTTTGATACCTGCGACACAAGACTTAATTGATCTTAATGTGGGGTCGGGAATAGTCGGGAATACACCCAACAGTCACACACATAGGTGTGTGACTGTTGGGTGTATTTATTTATTTATTTATTATTTGAACTTGATGAACATTTGCGCAAAAGTCGCAATGTGTTGGTTTTTATTGTTTTGTGCATCCATCTTTTTAAATATAATATGCATGGTTATAGGGATGACGCAATGAAATCCAAGAAATTTCTTAAATATAATTCGCTTTTATTACGTATTTTCATAATGAAATATAAAGAATAAGTATAATGAAATGATATGTATATTGTGTTATTTTTGAAGAAAAATGAGGTTTTTTTGAAGGTATTTGTAGAAACTTTAATAATATTCTCATTATCGACAGAAATTATTATTATAAATATTACGGAGCTTTACTTTTTTAATACGTCACGTATATTAAAGCTTTGTTCTTTCGCCGCAATTATTAGACATGTGCTAAATGTGTCAAATTTGAACGGTCCAACAATAGACTGGTCAGCGGCCACCAATCATACAGAATGAGTTTCTGACGTGTCGATAAGTTAACCTAAATTAACAGCCGGTATTGGGTGGTCCACAACGAGATCCATATCTGTACAGTATCAGGCTCTTTACGAAAGGAACACGTGTTTAGACATAAACGTAAGTGACACGGTGTATTAACGTCCAAAACTATGTCATAATACAAGGCCTAAACAGCGGGGGTTTGATAGGTACCTGTCTGACTATGTTAACCGCATTATCATGAGGTGGGCGAATACCACCTACAATATGGCTTTACTAGGGATAATGTTAAGCTTATCCAAGCGAATGACAAATGAAAATAACTTTGATCTGCATTTTGATTTTGATTTCAGATGAGTTCGACATATTTGCTATCAAATCTAGTGACTACATTCTCAAGAATCCAGATTACTTAAGTTTTAATAAGAATAATAATGCTCCGAAGTGCACTATGAGACCCTACCACTTGTTAGGGTATATTAAAATTCCATAACTTTCCACTTACACTGCCTTTACTTTTTTTTTCGTCTACTCCAGAACTCCATAGTTACGAAAAGGCATTTAAGTTTCTCCTCGTAATAAACGACGAAAACTAGAAAACGACATAATTTGAAATTGTGCCATATGTTTTGGAAAACAAAGCTATGTTAGTCATACTTTCGCTTAGCGACAGACCAAATATAGTAATATTTCAACCTTTATAGAGAGCAGCCGGTTGATCTAATTCCGAATATAGATCACAGTTTATGTTTCCATGGACGTACGGCGGCCGGTTCTGGACCAATTAAAATATATTTTAAAGTGAGTCACGGCATCAACGTACTGCAACAATAAGCTAACAATTTTAAGGCACAGCTTTCGAAATACTGTAGAGTACACCGCTTTAGAATTAATCATTAGATACCCTCACTTGTGGATTGTTTGTTTTTGCAATCAACGCTTATTGGAGAATGAGAACTAATGGCCTGTTAAATACAGGGACCAAATACGTTTGATGACAACAATCTGGTCGTTTTCTGCCTTAAATAATTGCTAATTGAAAATACGGCAGTACGCAAGCTGCAGCGTCAGGAAACATAAAGTACAACAGGAGCCTTACAATTTCTGTTTAAATAAAATCCATTTGTTTCTCGTTCCTCATTACCGAACTATACCGGTATAATATTTTTAGTAGTCTGTAGGATTTAAAGGATCAATAATCACTAGGAATTGACCTGCACAAGGCCGCGAAGGATTACTTTCACCTTTCGATAAAAGGGCCAATGTCTTTCAGTACCGCATATGGCGCTGGCGTAAACAATTCTTGATTGGTTTATCGTTTGACCTAGACTTGTGTTCGACCTTCTGTACCAGAGGCAACATTTGTAATAATTCTGACATTAAATATGTTAATTGAGTATAACTACCCTCGTTGTGCACGACCGTGAAAATTTTTCAAATTTAATGTTGTTTTTGATACGGTAAATTGCGGACTTAAAGTAATTTTACCTGAAATTATAATAATTTTCTCATGATATTTGTATTATAACATTCATTTACCTCGTACAGTTCCTCTGAACTTAACTGAACATTTGATGGCATTTGCATATTGCTACCGTTAAATTTGTGTCGTGTCCGCAGTAAAATGTAAAAATATTTTTCACAAAATAAACTTTATTTATTACAAATTGAAATGTCAACGCATGACTAGTTTATAATTTGCACACTTTCAAAATTGCTAAAATAAATATCTATTGGATGGAATATTATTCTTACTAGGTACTTAGCTGTTGCGTGTGGTGTTTGAATTCAATTGCTTTTATCGATGTGACATTATCATGACTTAAATTAGACCGTGTCGATATAGAGCCGCCTTCAACTCACTCTATAAGAATTGGACCACGAGGGATATAAATAGATCGCAGAAAGAATGGAAGACCTTTGCTCTATTCAGCGTTCAGGGCTTGATTGATATTTTCACATATTCCTTAGCTCAGCTACATTCCTTACCATTGGACATCTTTTTACCTAGAGGTTAAAAGAAAAGTCTATTTACATTATTTTCGGTCTTATGGTTCGCAAGACATAGATTTACCACTTATTAATGTTGGGCTGGTTAACGGTTGGTTTTGTAGGCTAATGATTAAACTAGCGCCGAAAAAAATCCAGCTTCGAATTTAACGACTGCTGGCATTCGATAACAATTTACGTGTTTGTTTGTTTTTTTACCGGAATCGGAACGCGAATTGAGATCAGTGGAGAAGGACCACCATCATTAGTGTTTATCCAATAAAGAGATTTCATTTATAGCCTAAGGACCTACATGTCCTACATCTATCAATCAAATTTTATTTATTGAAAATATTGTAGTAATTTCGTAAGAAGATGCGTAGTCATACTCAAATGAAAACTGATGGGGAAGCATTTTCACATAAAATTACTATGATCGATATCCACAATGCGAATGTATACTGATGTGATTGAGGCCTAAGGCTGTAGTTAGGCTGCGCAGGTGATTGTTATTCAATCATATTCGTGCATTATAATTAATCTGTTTATCGATGCGCACACACGCGTCGATTGTTTGCGACGACTTCCGCACAAGAAGCTGGCAGCATTATGTAGGTTAACTGCTATCCAGCCTGGCACGGATGAGTATTAGCTTACAATGTCATTTGGGCGTGTGCTTTTAGCCTCTGCGCCCGACGTCGCTCCGGTTTCAAAGTAAACCTTTACTGTTTGTTGTAAATGAAACAAAATTCGCTCGATACCGCACTTTGTTAGAACCAAAGACTGCTTTACTTTATAGTGTTTCTTGTGATTGAGAGGAAATTAATGACAAGCCTTTCTAAATCACTGGCCATGATATACGCGTGAGCATACTAGTTACAAATTATCACTATAGTAATTATGAGCCAAATTAAAATAGTTGAGTATGCGAAACATTAGAAGTGCTAGTATTAATTAAGGACGCTATACAATTTGAACGTGTAGTTATATTTCGTAATATTATCTCAGTGGTAACGTGAGGGCTCAGAAACGTTTTATTTGAAAAGTTATTACCAAATGTGTCTATGTAGATTATAAATGCCGTGTCGGAACTATTTCGGGACTCTGCCGAGCAACCCTGCTTGGCAGGTAGTGGGATTTGGGGTCTGGAGGCAAAAAAGTTTCAATAACCGTGCAGATCCTTTACCTCGGACGCTTTTATTACCTGCTTTAATGGAGATATTCTAGTTTCAAACAATAGATTTCGTGACCTTTAAGAATTCTTCGAAGTTTCATTAAGATTCTGAACGTAAAAACGATCTTATTTTTAAGAATATTATAATACTCTAAATCTTCAATATCGTAACTTAGTTTTCAATGAGTTAAATAAAGATTTGGAATGTAAGCACCAGAGATGTTTCGTGTTGAGTACATTTTGAATTGTAAATATCAGGTGTCGTTTGATGATGTATGTCTCGCAGTGGAAAGGTTATTTCCGTTTCTATTTTGGGATCATCAGTAATAGAAGTGGTATAGTCAGTATAGTGTGCTCGAACGAGCCGTGCTTCAGCGAAGTGCTGTGAAGTAGGTCGTGGCGGTGACTGCAACGCTGTCAAGTCGCCAAGTTGCGGCGCCAAGTACGCCGGTCGGCTCAGCTGATCGCGATACCGCGCGCAAAGGTCTCTGGGTTAATCGTCCACCACGCCACCATTACATATTTAATTATACACCTTTACCTTACATTGTTTAGACAAGTCCAACGACGCTGAGCAAACATCAGGTACAATGTATTTAAAACCGGAGTTGTTTTAAGTATCTGAAACCGCGAACAAAATCCCGTATGACATCAAAGGTGGAGGGTATCAAAACAATGGCGTATGCAAACGCTGTGCGAACTTTACACGGGACAAGTTGTATTTAGTTGCAATGTGGTTCTTATTGTGAAATATTAGGCTGAATCGGGTTACGTTTCGCTTTGCCGCTTATAAGCGGATTACTTCACTTTGGGGCATTAACTTTGTGAAAATACGGAACTTGTGATTCGCTTCGATGTTGTCAAGTTTTCAAACGTCGCCGCAGAAGGAGAAAGTGTTGATATGTTCCTTTCGCGGAACGAGATTGCTGTTATAATGCGAATTTATTCGATTATCCGCACGATTTTACACAGTTGTGGTCGAATCGAGTGAGGCGGAGTTTTTGAATTGAAAAAAAAAAACTAACTAGTTTTACAGATACGAATTCGTTTTTTGTTTTCTATCAAATTAGCTCAGTGGAACGGCTGCATTTCCATTTTGAATGGTTAAATGTTTTGAGCGGTTCCTAGTCACAAAACGATGACGTTGAAAATTATATCAATCGTTTACTTAATTTAAAAACAGTTTTTCTACCAGACACTTTGAACTGTTACTAAATATAATTAGTGCGTTTCGCATTGTACGCGGCGTTGTATCTAAATCTAATTAAATGAACATCAAAATGAAAGTTGCGAACATCTGCACGAGATTAGCAAACAAACGGACCCAGGAGGGAACCGTGGAGCTCTTGAAAATATCGCTCGGTTTGCCTGGGACGGCCGGGGAGGGAAGGAAGGACGCGGCGCGCGGGCGGAGGAGGCGATGATTGATAACACCCGGGAGCGGCACAGGATCCTTGCAGTATAGAAAAGTATTCTTTTTACGTATAAATTCCGGGTACTATCTTTTTTGTCAAGTGTGTTCGCGCGTTCGTGTCTCAAACGTCTTTGGACGTCGCGTCGGTATTTTATTCAGTATGGCCATGAAAACTTTCATTCATAATAATTTACACACGAATACTAGTTAATAAATCTACGTCAATGTTAGTACATGAACTATGCAAATTAGTAACGTCATTACCAGCCATCAATCTTGAATAGATTTCAAAAAACATATACCTAAGCAACAGTTGCTCAGGTTCGTGATACTGAATAATTATATTTCGTCTTATAAATAGCTCTTCGTTTTCATAAGTACATAATTAATCAGACGCCTACTGAAAAAAGAAGTCTCGGCTTCGTTAATTTTTTAACCTTGCCTTCTCTTTTAGATGAAATTTCAAAGAGCTGTATTTGAATTTACGAGGCTGCGGAAAAATATTATGCAAGCCACGCTTAACTGTTCGTAATGTTAATGGCTCGCATAATTTGTTTTATGCGATGCGATATGAAGCTAAGAATATTGCTAAATGAAACTTTGTTGGTACATACTGTATTTGGCAAAAATATTTGGGCTTGCGCGTAAAATAAAACTTGATATCAGCTGATTGGAGAGCGGTTGAATCTTTACGGTAGCCAAATTGCCATCCGATATCAACATTGGGAACTACTTTAGTCATGAATTAATTTATGAATGTACTTGTACACGATCAAAGTATGCATTTATAACCTTATCGTTTTACGTAATGCCAATATAAGATTAGTTTATTTATCGCAATCTATTTATAATGAGATATTTTATTTTACTCATTGCATTTGTCATCATTATTGTAATGTGTTGATGGGTCAACGTATTTTCGTACTTAAGACACTGTGATAGAGTGGTATATCGCCTGATGATCATGGCTTGTAAATTTACTGCATATTAGCTTAACATTAGGCCCGGCGCGGCTCGGCGATGTTTGTTATTAACTAGCGTGTTTACGGCCAAGTTTAACGATGCTGCTCTTATGTTCTACACTTGAACCTGCGTTTTACACTGGGTTTTCAGATTAACGTATTCACACACTATGTAGTATTCTCGGAGAGTTGACGAGCATTGGTGGTCGATGTCATTTTTGTTGCGTACGGCTGTTTTTCCCGGTTGACAGGACAAATGTGTACTCGTAATGTAGCACATTTTATGATTATCTCTTGCGCTGTCGGTTCGAACGGTTCTACAATTTACTGTATATTTGTGAAATTTGAGATATGGTAACATAACCTGGTGGTTATTGACCCAACTGGGGTAATACTGGTGTATTACCCCAGTTGGGTCGCCTCTACATACTAAAGCTTTAAATTGTTGAAAACAACACCATGGCTCTGCCTCATAAAACTAACCTGATTAACTAGTTAGCTTAACTTGTCTTAATTCCCTCGCTAAGTGTCAAAAACATTAAATTTCCCATCATCAGTTGTTTTTAAAACACGAGATATTTCCCCGTATGTTTAAGTGTTGTTTTTATTGATCTACTCATTTATGAATTCGATATCGGTCTATAAAAATTCCGGTAAAGTGCCATCGGCGTCTCTTTGAAAGATAGCGCACAAAGAAATGCCACTTTAATGCCGATTACGTTTTGAGTGCCGGTGAATGCCTAGAGGGAAATGTAAGGAGAATCTATCTCCATATTAAAACTTACATTTGAATTTTCTTGTGTTGGATTTTGTTTACGATTTTGCAATACAATTAGGTTCACAATCATTATCTTCATTAATAAACCACTGCACAAACGAGCGTAGTGAACTAATGCTTTAACTTCTCATTCGTAGAGGAGATTCGTGCTCAACTCTGAGACGTATGTGTATACTCAGACAATCGCCGTCCACTGTCGCACATAGCCCACCCCAAATAAGCGCCAAACATCCCGGTCTTGAGCAATCTTCATACATCCGCTACCCGCCGCCCTTTTCAAATCGTCGGCCCATCGTGCACGTATGTATATTGGCTGCTGCCGTTATTAGCCAATACACAACAGCCAAAAAAAAATCCACGTAAAAGGATATGCTCTCTAATAAGTCGATTTGTTGGAAATAGTGTAGTTCCAACCACCTTTATTGGTTCGTCTGAAATAGTTGTGAAACAATAATTGAAATAATATAATTCTATAATAAACATAGAAAATTGTTTTAAATTTATATGGTTGTTAAGAAGGATTTAGCGATGACAGTAATATTACGAGTATAAACTAACATGCTATAGTATTTTTGGACTAAAATTTAGGTCATCAATTTCAGATACAATGCCAAATTATAAGCACAAAATTGCATTCATTTGATTAAATGTTTTAAAGTGAATAGATAAAGTTTTGATTCGGATATGTGGGTATAGAATGTACGTAGGTACGTACATTTCTGTCCTAGTTTTGAAGAGCATATATTTATATATTTTGGCTTTCAATCGAAAAGGACCTAGTTTAATTTCTATATTCGATAGTAAAAGGATTTGATTCAGTGACCTTATTATTTCGAATATGGTGTTTACATAGCATCCCAATGTAAAAGACTAAATAGTGTTGCGAGCGCATCGAGCGTTATAATGAATATGGAAATTCGTTTTAATTTTACGTATTCATTCTAGCAGACTGCGCATTTTATTTAAGCTTTAAAATATACACTAGCCTGCAAAACAGTCGACCGATCACCAAGCCCGTACTTTTCGTTTTCAAGCACAATTAATTAGGACGTAAGATGTATAGTTAAAAAGTTTAATACTGCGTGATGGTAAAATTAAACTTTAATCTATCACAGAGCATATTTTCTAAATGTTTTTGGTTTGAGTTTCAAATGAAACTAGTTTTCTGTTTTTTTTTTGCTTACACTTACATTTGAATTAATATATTTTTGTAATTCACTCTACCCAGTAGTAATACGTTCAAGAATAGTTTTTCTTTGTTGGTTGTAGCATGAGCCCGGGCGTGTACGGAGCTCGCGGAGTGCGCCCCCGGCTCGTTTCCGTCGCGAGTGCGATGAACCCCGCGAGGGAGCGCGGTTACACTATTATATCGCCACTCTTAATTACCTTATTAACAAATGAATGCGCTATACCGACAGGGGTCGTGGAACATTCCACACCTATCGCACTGAGGTCATTTGTGCTATTTTACATACTTTCTTTGCGCTGTAAATGAATTGGCAATTTCAAATATTACGTATGTAGTTAAAATAAAGATTTACAAAGACGTTAAGGTGATTTTTATCATAATTAGAATTGTATATCTAATCATAGTTACTATCATGCTTTAGACCTAAATATTGACAATGCACGCACATTTAATTTAATCGTGATAAAATATTGAAATTATTATTGCCGATCGTTATTTAATAGTTATGTTTATGATTATATTTCTGTTGCCGCCAAAGTTTTAACAAAAAATTTAAAACAAAATCATAATTGCGATACAGAATGACACGAAACATAGCTTTGATTTGAACTTCATTGAACAAAAGTTCACGTAAAATATTAATTGTAGTCGGGATTTAAAGGCTAACTGCGAGTAATTATATAAAAGTAGTTTCAAAATTAAATTATGTCTGTGTTCATAAATTATAGATCCTTCTTTGTTTGATAAAAATTAATTAAAAGACGTGGCGAATATTTATCAATTTCATAATAAAACACGACATGTAAAATATTATTAGACTTTACATTATTCAGATTTACATAATATGTCGTCTTTCTTTTGTTTGTTCTGACTATAAGTATTGAGATATATCTCAAATGAGAATGAGATGAATCAAATGAGAAAGTATATTTCCTTTGTGTGTTTCTTTTATATCTAATTAGGTAGTTCATCTTGTATTGAAATATATGTATAGATTTTTTTGTTATTGAGCTTGAAACAAAGACCTTGTTCATTAAAAGCAATGACATGTAAAGTTTCCAAACAAGAAAATGTTTGATATTTCAATGTATCTGTAATATTATTTGCTATTTCATCTCATTAGCAACGTATAGAGTTGATTAGTAGACGTTGCTTCTGTCATACGCCTTAATTTAAAAACATGTTTTTTTCTAGTCTATACTATCCCACTGCAGGCCAATGCCTCCCTTTCCTTCGTCCACCCTTCTCTATTGTAATGCAGTTTTAACATTATAAATCGTTTACTGAGTGGTATGTTCAAACTTTATAACAAATGTTTTCTTTTTGTTACAGGTAATATATTTGGTTTATTGAACATCTCATCGGATAGAATAAGTTCTCAGTAAGTTCCTTAAAAGAGTGGCGTGTATCGAGATTTCCATTAGGTATTAAATATGCTCCGATGTGTGTTTCCAATTGACGACTATTACAAACTGATAACTAGTAAGTGCGCTTATTATAAATTCGGCCGGGATTACTTTTAAACGAATATGATTTGGTTTGTTGCAATGGCCACTAAATGATTTTAGTAGATTATTACAGCCAATAGCCATACCACAAATGTTGAAAAAAGTAATATTCTACTCATTGAATTAATCACGATACCTCGCAATAACCAAAAATTACTTGAAGTAGTCGTGTAGGACGTAGGTCCATAGAAGTTGAAAGCATTTACATTCTTTAAATAATGAGATGGAGTGGGGAACAAACCGAAAGAATAAAAGAGATTGGAAGGGATATAATTTAAAAAATCATCGTGCGGAAAGATTCGAGCACATAGATACTCTCAGAACACAGGTTTATTCAGAGCTCTGTTTTTTTCAGTTCACAGCTCACTGTAAAAGAGAAAAAAAATCACATAATTAGCATTTTACTAATCGATCAGGTTAATAGTCAATTTATTTTTTATTAAATAATGTTATAATAGAGAATGTATTTACTTAACATCCAATAAATGCCTGTTTTTTTTGCCTCTACCCTCGCTAACTTCAAACCAGACCTATAGTATGCTATACATTTAAGAGAAATACAGTCAAACGGGATGGTACAATGCACAGTACCGACAGCTGGCACGCGGACCACCTGCCACCTGGCGTCGACTGCGCTCTGTTAATGCATCCTGTGCGGCGAAGCTACCTACCACCAATTACTGCAGACTACCCTCATCTACATAAAAGTGTTCGGGAAATACGTGTAGAGTCTAGAAAGTTGGTTTCGTGATTTGTTGCGAGTTTGAGCTTTTGTGTGATTTTAAAGGAGATTTTAATTTTAGAATTTATTTGTGATTATTAAAATATTGAGTTAAATTAAGTTGCAACTATTTTGAATAAGTAATCAATCTAAAATTTCAATTATTAGAAACGACAGATTATACTATGTTTATCGTGCTGGTATTTCAAATAAATGAGCATTTTCATGAAATATTCAACGTTGTAAATTGTACCAACCGAGTTGTCCCGACACCTTGTTGTCGGTTTCTAAAATATGTAAAACGCAACATTACTTCAAAGGTAAGCGGATAACTTTGCTCTCGGTTAGTTGGTTGCTCGCAAAGTAGACATAATCTAGTGAAAAAACACCACCGGTAGAAGTTTTACCTACTTTGCCATTCTCTTGGAATTTAATACGGCGTTCGTGGAATATAACCCGCGTGTTTTTTCTTTTTTCAGTAAAACCTCTATTTATTTATTTGTTTATAAACATATTAATTCTGTATTGCAAAACTGTACGTAATTTGCAGCATTCGAGACGTGTTTATGCTAATCACCTAAATTATGCAATCTGCAAAACTAATATCCATGTTTATTTATTTGTGTTGAAATAAATTGCTTATTTAATATGTTTTTAATGGTTTGATCAGTTTGTGTGCGTTGAATGCCGGTATTTAATGGTGTTTACTGCTAGTGGCATATTGTTATCACCCGCGTTCTGTTTCAATATCAATGTTAATAATGGCCCGTGCGGCGCTGCAATCGCTGCGATGTTTCGCAAGCGCCCATTGAGAATATTTTGAAGCGGTTATTTCGCCACGGTATCTAACGCCAGCGGGATGTGCCTAACTTGCCGTTCTCACGGGTTCTTATGGCCACCCACACGACGATCGGGATTTGCGGATTTGCCTACATTACCTTCGGTGCTTCTTGGCCGAGCTCCATTGTTACTCGTCCGTTGCAAATTGTACCTTATTATTTGCGAAATAAAGCTTCACGTTATTCCGCACCATCCCGGCAAACAGGGATAACTTGTAGCGGCGCCGACACCGCTGCCTTGTCGAAAATGTATTGGTTAAGTAGAACCTTGCGTGAGGAAATATAATATAGAGAAAATATTGATATTGCCATTGTTTTGCCAATAATCTACGACTGTTCCTTCATTTGATGGCTCCATCAAAACGCTCAATGTGTTTTGTTCGATTTATTGATTTATTCCCGGCGAGTTTTTGGTGAAATGCAGACAATTCCCGTCCGTGCCATGTCGCCCATGGCACCAACGTAGAATTCGGTGTCAGTGACTCATAGCCGAAACTATGTGCAAAGTGCCCCACAGCTTGACTCATAGAAGGCTCGTGGGGAATATAACTACATAAAATGATTTAATTTTTTCGATCCTAATGCTATTTTATAAGATTTAGCTCTATAAAAAGACTGTTCACGGCTATAAACTCGAAACAGAAATTGTGGTTGCAAGAATTTAAATCATTTTTGCAGTTTTATTACTTTAAACGAGCCTTAGAAGTCGCTTAAATGGAGATTATTGTTCGGGTACGTCGTTTATTACTTTTACAAAGCTCGCTTCGCAAGGCATCTGGATTTAAAAAGGACTTCACTAATAAAAATAATACTGTGCTTAAGAACTTGAAGGTTCTAGGAAAAAGGTTTTAACATTTCCCATCCGCTGTTATAATCGCATGAAGCTAATTTAAAACTCAAGTAAATAAAAAACCGTATGAATGTAAACATATATTAAAATTCTCAAGGAAGCCGAAGGCAGGAAGTTGAAATGCTCAAGAATGGAGGAGCATGCATGGCGTCCCACGTACACTCCGGATGCGTGTCGTTATGGCTGGAGGAAATATGCTCAATATAAAATGGCATTTTGTTTGCATAAATAAAGTTTGAATCAATGGGCGCGGCGGCTGTAATCGGCGTGGCTCGTCCCCCGCAACACGTAACAATCCCGTTACGTAAAGCTGTTTTATCCGCTTATGTGCACTGCTAGGGCGCACGCCACTGTCCTGCCTATTGTGTAACTGCTGTTATATACACCATACTATGTCCTATTGCAGGGTCTGAAGAGTGGGGTTAGGCCCTAAGGCCTAGACTATACTGGCCTAGTCTTTCCTCTGTAGTTGAGGGGCGTCAATACGTTATTCCTCACGCTGGATGGTCTGTACGGTCGGGCAGACGCAATTTCATGTATCGATAAATATTCACGCGACGAAACTGACGGAACGCGCTAAAGATGCTATTTTTTGGTTCGTTTTTAGCAGAAATTGAAGTTCGATTTTCCCCTCGGCGGAGTTTTGATTTTCCACGAAGCAGCGTTTCGAACGTCATATTGATATCGAAGTCGGTAATACATCTTGCCTTCTGTAATACTGGAGTAATGTTACAAGAGTATTATTGCGTAACACAACTTTTTCAAGTTGCGTTGAGAGTTGCTTGCATTTCATTAAAAAAAACTAAGTTACAACAATCGTTTAAGATTAAGAAGATCTTTATAATGTACTAGCTTCTGCCCGCTAACTTCGTCTGCGTGATTAACTTTGTTTAAAAAAATATACATGTATAGATTATTTGGTATTTATCATCCCGTCCCGTCCCGTCCCGTTATATCCCGCCCGTCCTATCTCATTCTCACTCAAGGTATGTAATCCACGCCCATCGCATCCCTTTGAGTATAAAAAGTAACAAATATATCGGATTTCCGTCCTCATCCCACGGGAACACTTAATTTATCTGGATAAAATGTAGCCTAAGTGTTAATCCAGTGAAAATATGGGGAATATTAGTTTTACTCATTTATCTTCCATAATACAAAGAAACACCCTGTATGTAAATAAGACATTTACCAATTTTTAAGTTGGACTTGTACCTATATAACTGTGAAACCGCATCTCATTTCGTCTTGTAGTTTTTGCGTTATGCGCTAGTTAATAAAAAGAAACACCCTGTCTATAAATAAAATATATACCAGTTTTCAAATTGGACGTGCACCATTATTACTGTGAAAACTGCATCTCATTTGGTGCGGTAGTTTATGAGTAATGTGCAAGCAAACAAAAAGAAACATCCTGTATGTCAATGCAACATATACCAGTTTTTAAGTTGAACCTGCAGCAATATAACTGTGAAACCGCATATCATTTGGTGCGGTAGTTTATGAGTAATGTGCAAGCAAACAAAAAGAAACATCCTGTATGCAAATGCAACATATACCAGTTTTTAAGTTGGACCTGCAGCAATACAACTGTGAAAACCGCATCTCATTTGGTGCAGTAGTTTTTGCGTGATGCGCAAGCAAACATACAGACAGACAGACAAAAATTCTAAAAAAAATTGTTTTGGATTCTGTTGCTGTTATAAAGACCCCCCGAGTTGAAATTTCTTAAATATCTTCCATGTACAGACATCGACCATTTACATTTTTATTATATGTATAGAGTGTAGATATTACTTGCATTTAAACTACTTTGAATGAATGTTCCGTTGTGTACATATAATAGTTATACATATATTGAACTAGATTGTATTACAATAGTGTAGGAAAATATTGGAAACTGGACTTGAAACATAGAAGTCACTGCAAAAATTTCACTGTTTCAAAAGCAACTGAAAAATGTTGAGCAAAAATCTTGAATTTCCGCAGCATAGATGTAAAAAACGAGCATTTTGCTCTGTCGACCTCGGCAAACGTGATGGCGGCGGCGGTCAGTGTTGTAGTTTTTTGACGTTTATCGGTGGCGCCGCCGGTCCGTTACGTGCACACAAAAACGCCATTTAATTGCTCTGTAACATAACAGTTCATTTTGAAGCCTTGACGGATGTGCTTCCTGAGAAAAACTTGCGCAAAAACTACTCAAGGTGTAGACGCGTTTCAATTAATTGTCAGTAAATGCTTCCTGTTAGTAAAAGGTTGTAAGGTCTTGCTCGTTTTCGCTTAAATCGTTAGGTGTATAGAAACTCACTAAAACTAGGTTTGGCAATCGAAAACTTAAGATTTTCATTATCTGTATTGGCGAGAATTTTTTCCTGATTTATAAAAATTTACGGCGATAGCTTTATTGTTATCTTGAAGGTGAACTTTTTGTACTTACTAGATATCGATATAATCCGTGAAAACATAAAACAATGTTATTTTAACACTATTGTGCAAGTAAAATTAAACTAGATCTAATTAGAGTAATTTGGTATTCAATATATGAATATTGAATGCTTTTGTGGGTAATTAAACAGGTTACCTAATTACTCTCATGTCTAGCACCTAAAGTAAATTAAGAATTAATGCGATTCAATTTTAGTATTTTAAATCGACAAGAAATATATTCCCAAACGCGCTGCGCTAACTCAACCATTTGAACATTGGCAGAATTTCAGAGAAAACGTACAATGGAAACTTATCACTTGACGGGTAAGTGAAAGTGTCTCATGCTAAATCCGTTCCCTTTCTAAGGACGCATTAAGACGGCTAAATTTATACAGCGCGTCTATTTTCTACCTCCCGTCTGTTTCTCGCCTGATTATTGGATTTGTCAATTTGTTTTTGATAGTACTATGTACTAGGGATTTTACATACATACATAAACTCACGCCTTTATAACAGAAGGGGTAGGCAGAGGCGCCACCAGGACACCCACATTTCGCCTTGTATGTTCCGTCTCATGATGTGATTGGGGGCGAGCCTATCGCCATGTCAGGCACAAATTCCTGACTCCGGGCTGATAATGAATAGAAAAACCCAACATCACTTTGCCCGACCCGCGAACCCGCGACCTCAGCTTTGTAGTCGTACCGTAGTACAATTACGCCACCGAGGCAGTCTTACAAATTTTTCTATTCTTTATATTTACGCAAGGAACCAAGTCCTTTATAGCTTTGATTGCGGCTGTACCAAATCAGGATGAGAGATGATTATATCACTTATTATAATTACAATGTCAAATTGAACTGGGTCATGTTTAACTTTATTGGCCTTGTAAAAATTTCCATATTTTTGTTTTGACATGTTTCATAAAGTATAGTAATTAAATATAGCCTTATTTCAATTAATATATTTCGCATGACCAAAATTAGCAATTTTGATTTAATTTATACATCTGTCTTAAACATGCTACCATGTTTCGCCTCGGCCTCTATTCCGTAATTATACTTTCCGCATTTTTTAATTATAATTTACTGTCCTCAAAGTTATCTGGATATGAATTTACATGAAACCTTTACGCAGTCGTCGGCAATGTCGGCGTGACGTGGCAGATCCCTTGATCTTTTGTCTTAATTATAAAACAGTTTTTATCAGGGCCTGGCCCGCCCTTATCATTCCGCCATGAGCACGATTCTACAGAGCTCGTTATCTTTGAGGAAACGCTTAAATTCACTCTACACAAAACAAAGGGCGCCGGCGACGTAAAAGTTGAGAAGCCGTGTAGTTGGGTTTAGTTTTATGACATGTGTTTTGGGTAATGTTGTGTATTTAATATTATAAGGTTTATAACCAATATTAAGATTGTGCATCGCCTAATACTTTTTGATTTAAGTTCAAAAGAAACTTGTCTTGTGTTCGTAACAAAATTACGTTACTCATTCCATGGATCCGTGAGAAGAATGTACATATAAATATATTCAAATTTCTTACCTGTTGGTTTAATGATTTTCAATTTAAATCCGTTAATTTGGATATCACCGCTAGTTATCTTTTTCGATAAGATAATTCGGCGATTAACTATTCAAGAACATTGATGTGATTATTAGAATATGCACATCTTTGTTGTTTCTTTTCGGGCAATTCGTTTCATGCAATGATTAAATAATATTATTGCGGGATGGGTTTTTAAATTAATATGTTTGCTATCCGCTTAATTTGGGTTAAAAATCATTGGAGTGTAAAACCTTACTGGTAATTAAAATATAATTATGAAATAATTAATGCAGACGTCATGTCTTTAATTATTAAAATACTCGTAATATGTTTTAATTTTACTCATTTGGTTTGTATATTTTAACAGCCCAAACCAATCCCAACATCCTATCGTATTGACTTTCATTTAAATAGAGAGCTCAACCCGTGTTTGCGTCGGGCCTAGTTCCGAGCTAATAACATTGTAGTTTCGGTAATATAAATATGCAAATGTTCACACGACTATTGTGTATATTTGAGCGGTCATTCTAACCGTTGGAGGCGAAATGAGGATCAGTAAATTTATTTATCGATTTCCCCGATTAGATGGTGTGCGTCGCAGCCGGCTGGATGGCGGCTGGCGGTGGCGCCGAGGTTGCAAATTTCACGGCGCCCCAGCCTCGTTCCTCGTGGCTTGTTTGCGAAAATGTCACGTCGCCGAGAGTATCACCCCTCCCTTCCTCGCCCCGCGCCGCGCCGCCTCACCCGCGCACTCCTGTTCTTCTGTCGGTAACTCGACTCCGCTTTGAGAGTCGAGACGCGCGGTTAAGTACGTGCGCTACAAACTTATAGTTCTGTTCGTCATCTCTCAATGGTAACGTCCATTGGCGTCCCTGTCGTAAACATTACACACTCGGATCGGTTGTAGCATTTCGCCGCAGTTAACTTTTTATGGATCTGACTTTTTTCATTTCGTCAGCAGGGAACGTTCTTCTTACATGGTATGATTTTTTTAAGGGCTGCTTTATTGCTGACCGGTAATAGGAGGCCTGTTGTAGCATAGGGTTTCGCTCACTTTCGTACCCGGTCCCTACAAATGTACAGACATACATTATTTTACTGAAAGGGAGGTATGTTCGCAACTAAAGTTGGATGTGTTGAATAAACCGTCCCCTCTAAAAGGCATCTAGCGAGCGAGCCGCGTCACTCAAAGCCCCAAAATTCCTCGCACCCTTATATTTCAGAAAGAGGGCACGTCTCGAAAGACATCACATTTTGTCTCGAGCAATTTTATCGAGAATTCTCGCCCTTGGGAAATACAGTTGACTGCCCCCGTGATGTACAGGGCTCATATTATTAATTTTGCGTCGTTTCAATCATTAACGTTATTTGCATGAGCATCGATTGGCGCACTACATAACGTCTCCAATAAATATGTTTGGGTCAATGTGCTCGGCCAGATTTACACACAATGAGAGCGAGAGCACGTTTGCGCGTGTAAACGATGAAATATTAGCAAAATAAATACATATCGGCCAGCTCGCTCGGCTCGGTTTATCGCATGTCCGAGCTTGCGCATGCCCAGCTCTGTTAAATTTTAAGCTCGTCCGTCGAAACTCGCCCTTGCTTTTCTTTTGTGCGAACTAGGCCTTAGCCTCACTTTGAGCCGTCGAATAGCAAAGAGCATCCGTCCGGACTGCGGACCCTCGTCGAAAACTACCCTATCTCTGACGGGCAGCGGCTTGCGGATTATCAAACTTGAGTCGAACTCGCTCCCGCATTACTTACATTCAACCACAAGCGCTTATTAAAAAAAAACAATATCATTCATTATGTTCACGTTCAGGAGTTCTATTAATTCGGTAGCCCGTGCGTGTTGATTTAATTAACTGCTTACTCATTATTTTGTGTCACGAACGCTACCAAAACGAGGGAAAATCCAGCGTCACCACCGAACGACTCACATTTGTTGTGAGGTTATTTCGCTCGCCTCAGGACACGTTTAGATTTGTTTCGATATTTTTGTTGGTGGCGCGGCGGTCGGGAAATCGGCGCGGGGTTTACGCAAGAGGGGACTAACGACGCGATGTTTGAAGATTATTACCGTGAAGCGGCCGAATGACGCCTAGGGGCGTTCATAAACGCGATACGCTCCGGTTCCTTATCTGGACATGCAATTTCTTTGTTTGCTGTATACGCAATTTCCCAAAGAGCGGCGTCGAGCGACGGGCGGGGAGATAAACCGCAGAAGGCCCAGGCGCGGCCTGGAGATGGCAGATATCTTGGTTGCGTAGCGCCAAGTGTCGGGCGCCGAGCGCTGCCTTAGCGCCGAACCCGCAATATTTCTTGCGAGCGTGTCGCCTCGCCTTACCCGGATGCCACTGGCGACCGCCGCCTACACTGAAATATCATTTTGATTATGAAATATGACGGTGAAATACTCCAGATAGGCGTTCACCAATTTACTCGCTCACTCCGGTTACGTTTTAGTGTGAAATTGAGTTTGTATTTTTATGTAGTCGTTTGATCGACCACCCTGTTTTAGTGAGAACATTACGTGGTCGGCGAGTGGTCGCAGGTGCGCCGGTGTGCCGGCATGGTGACCAAAACGGCAGGTGTTGTCGACTTGTTCTTGCCGGCGACGTGCTCTGTTTATTTTTAATTCTCGCCTTTTGATCGCAACGGAATTGCAATTTTATGGCTTTGTTATTCCCTGTTTATTGAAATAAATTTAACTTTGTCAAGTTTCCAATCGTTGAACGGTAATTACATAATCATTCGGACAATTTATACGGTTTTTGTTTCACTGTATGTATACTGTTGGTTTACATACAGTAAATAGAGATGCATAACTCGAGTTCGTGAGAAATGGTATTGAATTCTGAACGTGTTGAGTGTATTACTTCTGATGCAAATGTGTTCACGCGCTGGGTTCGCTTGGTGAATTGATTCTAATGCTGTTGGGCCTTATTGTCGTTGTGCTACAGCTATCACTAGAGTTGCATACATTATTATATAAACGGAATTAGAATAAAATAATAGAAACTGTTCTTGGATTTTTTAAACACAAAAATCCGGCAATGGCAGGAATGCTAATTTGGCAAAAATAAAAATAAATATTGTAATAAACCGATACATCTGTAAACATTCAAATAAACCACTTATCTCCGAGTGATTAATTATGAAAGAAAAAATTGCGACATTCATTATAATATATTAAACTTTTATACAGTTATAAATAATCAGTAGTTTAGTGTATTGTAAAGTTGATAAGCTTTACATTATGATAATAGTGAGCATGTATAGTTGTTATTATAACCAACGCTTATTATTATTAAACAGGAAAACAGATCAGTGTGTATTTCAGATGAGTATGCTCACATTTAATTGCCGGAAGTTTTTGTATTAAGTAGAGGATTGTATAAATGACGGTGAATATTCAAATATTTTGATGAATTTCCTGATAGTCTTTCCTTATAATAGATAACGTTTTCTACAGAATCAAAAACCGAATGAATTCTGAGAGATAGCAGTACTTCTAAGTAAAACTGGGGGCGATACTTTACAAAACAAAGATTGCAATGTTATGACAAAAAAAAACATCAAATTAAATAAAAAATGGGAAAGGTTTACGCTATGGATGCCACCAATTTGTAGTATTAAAATCATTCTGCAACGTGATATATTTCTGAGGTATACAGATTCCAACATATTTTTTCGCAACGTGTCGATATGTTCAGAATAGTTTTGTGACCAACAAAACAAAAACAAACACCATAATGAGCGGACAACCAAACTTCACGTACAAACGTCAATTTACGAGTATATTTAAGTGCTTTGTTTTGCTGACACTTTTTTAGTGTGAACGATGACGCCAGGTTACGTCAACCTCGATATTAATGACTTTAATGACGACATTTTTGCCGGTAATTAAGGCCGTGTCCAATTTTAACTGTCACACTGGCACGATGAAGTGATTATAATGCACCTGATGCAGTGCAGCCAGATAGAGTACTGCTACGAGATACTGTAATTTCTCTCCCGTCGACACAGTAATCCCAGCCTGGGGGGCTTCTCTATTCTACGACACGACGACGGATGTTCGAACACCGTACGTAAAACTGCACGAATGTGCCTAAATACTCTACAAAATGTTGTATCTTCTACATCGTCGTAATCATAGACTAATGGGTTTTTTAAACTGTATAAATAAGGCCGTAAGTTTGGAGCGAATGTTGTTTCTTAGAGAATAGTGTTGATTTTTGAAAGTCGAAAACTTTTATCTCATACGTGGACATACAACATTCGAACATTCAAACTTCGTGTCGGAGAATAGACAAACCCCCCAGATTGTATACACGGATGAACCAGAAACGGGGCAAACTTAATTAGGTCATTATGACGTGTCCTTAATGGCCATGTGATGTTTATGTGGGCGAAAACGACTATCCTACCAGCTAAGTCCGCTGAGGAACACAGGTTTCTCCCAAGGATTTCTAAGCGGACTGCATCGAGTGACTTACTGCATCGTGTTAATAATCGCTTTGTGATATTTTGTTATTGTTAAAATATTGAGACAACTCGCTCTGACGGAATGTGTTAGTACGCATATTATGTACGTTGTTTATCGAACTTCTCGTGATAATTCCATCTACGCGTCGGGCAATGATATGTAAAAAAAATTATCATGATGCATGTGTATTTTACTAAAAACATCAGAGTGTTGGCAGATGTGAATTCGATTTTAAAATCACGGTTCATAAATACTATAATAGATTAACTATGAAATTATTGGAGTTTGCTGAATGTAGCTAATTTTAGAGAGAATATACTATATAGGTGATGATAATGATTTGACCCGTCCTGACAAATTCGAATGACTCGTGTTGGTGAAACTTTTGACGAACCTATTTCACAATTTTTCTAGATTATCGGTTAAAAATGTAAAATAGTGTTTGAAGGGCACACACGAAACGTAAATTATGTGACTCGTGGGAACCGTACGTTTTCACATGTACTTATCGAAACACCGGGCGAGTTTTAATACCTTCGAAAATACGAATGTTAATTTGTTGATAAATGTTAATGCTGCATATAACAAGAGCGCGGTGTATTACAAACAGAAGTGGTAGCTGGTATAACTTTTTTATAGAGTGATGGCCTTTGGGACGTGATTTTGTAATTGTTGTTTTTATTGGCGTTGCCACAAATATTGATTTAAAAAAACCATATCTCAAACACTAAACACGAATTTGCGATATTATTTTTAGAATACATTGGTGAAAGTGTATGATATTGATAAATAAGATGTGCCACGTTTCAGAAGTTTATGCGTCTAAACATTTGTAAGCGAAATTCTCAAGTCAGTTCAGTCAGTTCACAGTTGTATTCCATAATATTCTCAGCACTAGACATGTCTAAATCAACCGTTTATCTAACTCGGAATATAAAGTGGGTGCGGCATTGAGTCGTGAGCGTGGGAGAGTTACTATGATTTGTTTACACGCGGCGCGGTGCGGCGCGCTCGATCAGCTGTGCGCGTGACGTGGCCGGGCCTGCGCGCGCGCCGCGTCACTGTGACGTACGGTCTATCTCAACAACAGCCATGACATATAGACGCTTGTCTTTAAATGTCATACGCGATTCGGATAGTCATTTTAAGACGTATTTAATGGTTATCAAGATATTCATTCCTAGCTACTGATCCATCCAGATAAAGGACTAATTAGGTCAAAGATTTATTGACATACCCACACATTTGATTTGTTTTGATAGGTCTATTTTGTTAAGATAGGTCTACAGGCCTTTAGCACAGCTTTTAGTAAGTAATCTATGTACATGGTAATATCACGCGAGTGCAAGCGTTATATTGACGGTGTATTTGTTACAAGTCTCTGAACTGATTATCATGATATTTGAGGGGCGTAGGACACTTTCCATTACTAAATTTTACTTTTAGATTGAGAAAGGTTGTTCCAAATTCAGTACGTAAAATCATTCATTTGTTCTTTACTCAGAACCTGATAGCCGGAATGAAGGCCTTTAGACTCAAATATAATGTTTGGGTCGACGATCATCTTTCACAAAACTCATTAATTTATCGTATATATTACAATGAATTAACAACCGCCGTCAAAGATAATAATATGGATATTGACTGTGGCCCAACAATATTTATGTCATAAAGAAATTATTCAAATGAATTCAATACTCAATAACTATGAGGTCAGTTCCGAAACATATTGAGAGCTAATTAAATGTCACATATACGATAAATATATTTCTGTATTTAATTTAAACAGTTTTATTTATTTATTTAATTTAACATGCAATTTATCCCAGTTATTTATATATCCTAAACTTTGATATAAAAGCAGCGACAGTCGATTTCTAAACTATTCACATCGAGAAATGTAATAGATTAAATTCTAATTATTACATTTTTAATTCAGAATCGACTTTTCGATTCCGGAAAAATGATAACTAAAATTTCTGTGAAATACTGTGTGAAACATTTGGACTAATTTCGTAACGTGGAAACCTTATATGTACCTGAACTCGTCGCTTTACGGCAGCTGAGTCATTGCCAATATATTTATATATGGATAATTCAATGTAGGTACTTATATTTGTTCCTCAGTGGCGTAGTTGTACTACGGTACCATTACAACGCTGAGGTCTCTGATTCGAATCCCAGGTCGGGCAAAGTGATATTAGATTTTATTATTTATTATAAACCTGTCAGGAATTTGTGCCAATTATATATAATGCGATAGACTCACCCCCTATCACATCGTGGGTTGGAACAGAAAAGACGAAACGTGAGTGTTCTGCCAGCAGCTCTGCCTGCCCATTTTTGTGAGTAAATCGTGGGTTCATTTATGTTATATTTGTACCCGCTTTCATAAATTATGAAGGACGGGACGCGTTCATCGGTGGAACTACATAGATTGCTATAGTTGCTAATTACAGCACGTGAATGCCGATTTCTGAGAAATTTACCCAAGGAGCAAACTTGACTTCACCTGAGTATGAGGTTACGTGCCTCGTACAATATTTTAAAATTAAAGGCCCAAATACCGGCGCTTTTATCAGGGATGGACAGCGATACAATTACACCCAAATTCCGGAGTGTTTTCGCCTAATGATGATTGCGTTATCATGGGAATGGATGAAAATCGCCGGTCGCAATAACGAGTACAAAAGCATTCGCAACATTCCGATTCTCGATGCGTAAATCGTTCCCAGGACTTCACAGTTAAACAGCCTTGTACGCTTGATTATTAAGACTAAATTTTTTAAGTTGTTTATAAAACAATGGAGAAATAAATGATGCGAGAATTGTTAGGAATTGCGTAAATTGAAACCACATACAGATATTCGCGTCAGCGGTTACTCATAGCGATCGTGTCTTAGTTAAATAACATAAAGTGGAATGAAATGACATTACGAAGCAAAGTCGCTAGTTGTTCCAGCCATAAGGAAACTCTTGAATATAAATTGTAAATGCATAAAAGCAGGTGAAATGACAGGAGTCTGGTTTTCATTGGCCGTTAGAAACTCACCCGGCGCAGCGCGCTCAATGTTAACGCTTCTTTTGACTGCCGACCTCTGGGTAATTGGGACAGCGCGCCGGGAATGACGAGATTTCGCATTAATTTCCGCATTTCGCCTTTGAAGGTATCCGCTGTGCGAATAAAAACAATTATGCGTACGTGCTTTACGCGATACTTGAGAAATTAACATCGGTTCGTCGGAATCGCACGAAATTTGCTTTTAATTTAGTTTTTATTAAAACCATTTTAAAATATTTAAATAAATGTTCTTTAACGAAATAACCTTTGCCCGGTGTAATTTTATATGAAAATATTTTATTCATAATATAATAACAAAAACAGTATTAAAATATTCATGACGTGAAGTCAGTGAACTCATCGCACTGTTCAACGTGTTTGAGAAGCAGTAAGCAAGTTATGAACTAAGTAATAACTTATGTGGGCAGTTGCCAAAAATATTTTTGAAAATACACTTTACGTTCTAAGTTATTTATGAGTTAGCAAGCTAGGTTTATTTCTAGAAAGCTTTGATTTCGTAATATTAATGTTATTATTTGTAGCCGCGTAGATGTGTAACCTTTACTGTCTCCTAATTTTAATTAAATGTTAATTTATCATTTAATATTTAACTTAGACTGTGTTAGCTTCAGGCTATTATATTAATCATTTAGGGTGCTTTAGATGTTTTATTTAGTTAGAAATATTTGGAGACTTTAATTGAATATCTGGTATAATTAAGTTTAATTAAATTATAAAATTACAATACTTATTTTGCAATTACGTAACGCAATTTGTACAAAAAGGGTTTGACAATGACCCTTATACCCAGTGACGTTCACAATTCGCATTTCTCAAGTCTCCTCCGACCTCTGGCAAGGTCATCCGTCCATTTAGCCGCAGCCCGCAGCCCATCCTACGGCTATTGCGACATGCGGCCGCCATTTCAAGACCTTTCTGCCTCAAATGGCATATTCCTGCTTGATTCATGTCAGTTGATTACTTGCCCAGGAAATTGGGGAGAAGTAACGAAGTAACTTTGTATTTCATTGTCGGTATGGCTTCAGTGGGTATGTTGTGAGGTCGATGGCTAGATTTTTTTTTTATGTCCAGCATAAGTTGCAAGATTCTCTTATTGTTTATCTCTTGAACTTTGGATACAAGAGAAGACTTTCTCAGTAATCCATACGCGTTACCGTTAATATGAGTTGAACATATAAATATTAAATATTGTGTTGATGCGGTGATCAAACACGTGACCTCTCATATCACAGTTAATGTAAAGACATAAAGATAATTATATTTTGATGTATTTAAATCTGTAATGAAAATGACGCTAAGGCACCGTTTACAAGGGGAGAGTTTCTCGCGGCGAGAATCGTATGCGATTATCGCATGACATAACTGCCATAGATTATCGTGTTCTGACAAATGTTTACACGATGCAACTTTCTTATATCCTTACGATAAATGTTTCTTCGATGCGAGAAACACGGGAGTGTTTCATTGTTTTTCATTCGGATAAAAAATGGTTCATTAAAGATTTGCGTTTCTTCAATCGAATACTGCAGAAACTTTAACATACTACTAATTAATTATTCCAACGCTAATAAGAACATCGTATCGCCTTGGTTGCAACAGCCGGTTGAGTGCGCGTAACGTGTACAGTCTACAAGTATCAGTATCAACATTACATCCTGCGTCGTTTGACTTGATTGAGTATCCACCTTGAATTCGATATTAGTACTGAATGCCAGCGTTATCGCGGCTGCGCTTTACCCCACATGCCAGTTAGTGTTGCTCAATTTATATTAATTACTAAGGCCTATAATCTATAGTCATGAAGCCTAGTGTCGGATATTACTCGACGTAGCAGGCTACAATCGTAGTGAGGCCTAATCTCCTTATATTGAGAAGTGAAGTTAGGGTTGAAAGGATCTTGTGATTATGATTTCTATGCTTAACTCATTAAAAATCATTTCATTGATGCAGTACTTCATAAAGTTTGACAAGGAAGATTTTGTGAACCTTTAATGGAACATGAATATAATAATAATTAAAATACTCTATCATAAGATTTAAATTAATGAAGCAATTTTATGCTTGTTATGATACCATCGCGTCGCCAAGGAAAGCAGATTTGTGTGAAAAATACAAGCTTAATGTTATCTTCGCTGATATCGTAGAAAATTTGTTTGTTGGCAAGAAGAAAATTCTTTTTTGATATTTCGGAAGTTTATTTGGGTTTTGGACATAAGACCACAACATAATTTTTGTTCATGTAAGGTGAAAAGCAAAGGTAATATAATGTGTTGCGGATGGTATTCAAATAAAGACTTGAATACATTTTTCAATACTATATAATTAGATATTTGGCCAAACATTATTTTTATTATACCCCGTTCTTTACTCAAGCCTAGCTCATAAGCAGTATTAAAACAATTATGTAAAAACGAAATTTTGGTTGGTGATTTTATAACTGGACCGTGTTGCCAAATTGAACGCTTTTCGTATAACTACATTCAATTTATATTCAAATCCAAATCACGTATTATGAGAATTGCTGAAAGTTTCTGCTGAGCGATTGTACTGTACAATTTAGCCCGAGTTTGAAAACTGTGGATAAATTCAGTTCGCTAGTTTTAAAATGTTATTCAAGGTAGATTGGTCAGTTTAAGTTTATCCTATTCTGTCTATTGATAAAATCTGACGTTTACTATTTTAAATTTATTTACTTTAGGCATTTTTTTTGGGTAATTTGTCGCTTCTTTATCGTATTTTTCATTATTGAAGTTATTCGTGATTCTCCAGAAAAGTTTTGTTGATATTGATTAGCTAAATGCATACCGCTTCGTCAGCATAAATTACATACCTATTACAATTATAAAGACATTCTAAATATGACTGAGTTAATTTAATTTTCCCTTTTCTAAGGTTGTATTATATAAGAAAGTCTGTGAGGTAAGTTTTTTATAGCGTTTAACAATGTTCCCACTTAACTTAAACATAAATTGTTTTAGGCTAGAGACCTCGAAATTTAATTATCGTATTTAGTTTTATATGGTTGTAGAAGTAGATATCGTGATTTAGTGATTTTGAAAACGATACTTGCAAAAACGCCTGGATTGACTATTTTGAAGAAAGATTTCCATGAATTTCGTTCTTAAATTTACGTATGTGGTCGTTTTATACCTGTCTACCTACTCCCAGAGACAGGCGTGACGGTTTTTGGTTGAACCACACAAACGAATATTACATTAATCCAAGAACTCAGAGCTTCATCATTCATTCCACGTGGTTTCAAAATTAGCATTCTCACTTTCATTTGTGTTGAATAATTTTAGAATTGGCACAATTTCACTTTTAACCTTTAGTTTACCTGTGCAGTGCGCGCGGGAAACTTCATATAATGCGGATTTGTATACCTCGTGTCTGGTGTTGGTTATTTAGAATAGCTATCAAGGGATTTATCCTCGTCTGCTTCCTTTTGTAAAATATTATAATGATTCAGTTGGTTAATGCGCTGATTGACACGAGAGCTCGATCTTCGCAGAGAGACTTATCTCTATTTCAAAAGTTTTATTGACCCACAAGTTGTTTTATTACAGGGATAAAGTTATTTTTTACTCTTAATTATTTTTAATACAAGAATGTTGCAATTTCAATGTTTTATATTATACATCTCATGATAAAACATTGCTTTGGTTACTTGCATAAATAATGATGCATGTCGCAATGTGTTGACACATTGTAAACATTCATCTTGTTATAAGTCACATGTGTTCATGCTTTCGATTTGTTTTGCATATCGCTGTAAAAATATTGTTCTGATAAAGATCGAAAAATACGCTCTCTTTTATGTTTGTAACATAATTGGTAAGCAATTTGCCGCGTCGTAAATATGCGATTGTTGGGCTTCTAATTTGAGATTGGATTGTGAAGCTGTGTCTAGTCGTCTAACTAAATCAACAATATCTCTCGTGGTGATGTGGACAAAGGTGTCTTCTCGGTTTTGTCAGGAGCATTGAGTTATCATCCGCAAGGATTGTTCAACAAGCATGTATGTGGATTAATAGATTTCATGACTAACAGCTCTTCTAATATTAGACCTTTGTGGTACATGAATGGATTTCTTAACGCTAACACCTTGGTTAGTTTAGTATTGGCATTTTTATGCGTCTTCATTTGTATTGCCAGTGGGTAATGGTAATAATCGCTATGTTAAGGTTAAAAGCAACTTTTGTAAGATTAAAATGTTCACCAAGGCACTAAAACAAAACGAGTACAAAATACCAAAGAGTAACTACTGGACATATTGAGACTTAACATCTTATATCTCAGGATGACGAGCGCAGAGGAGTGCCAAGCAATGCTTTGTAATTCATAGTCTGTTTGGTTTTCTTCTCGTCCCGCCATTAAATGCATAAAAAAAACGACTTTTTAATGTGTATTTTCAAATATATTACGAAAACAAACGTAAAATAAATACAATTATGATGGTTAGTTAGTTTTATCTAAATTAAATGTTACTACGATGCCATTGTCATATCAAGGTTTGATTAAAGCCCTGAATTAAAAATAATGCCTCGGTGGCGTAGTTGTACTACAGTACGACTACAAAGCTGAGGTCTCGGGTTCGAATCCCGGGTCGGGCAATGTGGTATTGGGTTTTTCTATTTATTATCAGCCCGGAGTCAGGAATTTGTGCCCGATATGGCGATAGGCTCGCCTCCTATCACATCATGGGACCGAACATACAAGGCGAAATGTGGGTACCAAGACACCCACTGGCGCCTCTGCCTACCCCTTCTGGGATAAAGGCGTGAGTTTATGTATGTATTAAAAATAATATTTGAAAATATACGTGATGGTATTTAAGTATATTATGTATAATGTATATGAAGGTATAATCTACATATAGTTAGCGGCGGTGGGTACCGGGACAGCTGTGAACGCACCGCACACATATCGTGTTTCCGGCCCACTTCTCAACCGTGGGGACTCGCCAAGCATTAACTTAATGCACCACATTCTTATCAAATGTATTAAAACCTGTATTTGATCATTAAACTCAGATATAAGAACAGGAAATAAAACTATTATTAACGTTTTAAGTACCTAATTATCTTAAGTAATAAACGTTTCGATTTAACCTTGTGGGTATAGCTTGTTAGTAATTGATTTAATGTATTAAGTAGGTATAGCGTTTATAAAATGATTATGTTACCAATTGATTGAATTATATTGAACACTTACTATCGTGGATAATTTATTTGGTTACACTAATTATATCTATTAATTTAAGTACCACTATCGTTTGTAGCATTGTTTTCAAGCAGTGACTTCAGAATCACATTTTCCTACAACACCTTCAGAACAATAAACCAATGTATGATACACATGGAATAATTTTCATGCTGTTGGCTTGCTTTAGCTTTTTTAATATTTCTTAAAAAAGCTAAAGCAAGCCAACACTAACGAATGGCGTACACATTGAATATCCCTGGCATGCGTGCATGTATTCAGCGCATATAGCTTAACTACTTGTGCTTCGTACAAAGTCGGCTCGTTTGAACCACGAAGCCCCACGTAGAGGCGAAATGAGGCCGTGTGTCGGAGTCCCCGCTATTTGCGCTAAGTTCTCTCCAGCTGATGAATATAAAATAAATTATGTTTGCAAAATATCCGCGTTGATATCGAGGCGATAGTTTTCACGTCTAAGGAGGGTACCTAAATTAATGGAATTGGTTTGTTTGTCTATCTTGTTTACGTCTTTAATTAATTGATGTCGTACTGTTTTGGAATTATTCAATAGACGCGTAAATGTAGGATATTTTTATCACGGCTATATGTCTATGGTTTTATTGTAATTTGTTTCATGCTCATTGTACTAACATCCAAAGACAAAAAGTCCTAATGAAGGCTTTTTAAATGTCGCTTCTATTTGATTTCTATTATTTTATAATTTCTTAATTCTTATTTAAATTTCGTGTGCAGTAGCGTGGTGGCTTGTTGGTAAACGGACCAGACGCGACTGCCAACATGTTCACAGTGGTCGCGGGTTCGAAGCCCTGAGCACACCTCTTACTTTTCGGAGTCATGTGTGTATTGATAGTCAATCACCACCCACTATAACGGTGAAAGAAAACATCGTGAGAAAACCTGCATACCATAGCGATTTGCAATATTTTTTATGGTATGTAAAGACTGCCAACCCGCACTGGGCCAGCGTGGTGGACTATATGGCCTAACTCCTCACAATCGTACTATCGGTTGTAGAGGAGGTTCGTGCCCTGCAATAGGACGTATATGAGCTGATACAGATACAGATATTTAAATTTCAGTCATATAAAACGAGTTTTCTCAAAGCAGGCACGCAAGAAAATTAGCTTTCTATTCAAGCATTTGCATAGAAACATTATATTAGTGTGGTTTTACATTTGATACCTATTTAATATAAAACGATAGTTTTTATCAACACGAAGCACGCAATAGTATGAATAAACAATTGCAACATAAATAACGTTACGACAAAAACTTTCCTAAGGCACAATTAATTGTCTTTCTTATATTATCGACTAGTAAATTTATTGGCCTGTTCATTGTTTTCAAGCAATTAATTTCTGCATAATAAGTGAAGCACCGACCGCCTAACGACTTCCGGACGGTGCCAGGTTCGAGTGCCGCGTTGCTCTCTAAATATAAATCGGTGGCATTGTTGCGCAATGTTGATGCTCGTACAATAATAGACGAGATAAATTAAATTAAAATGGTTTAATTAAAATTAAAAGAACTTTTTGGAGTTATGAAAAAAAAAATGATTTCGTTGAATTGATGATAAACATGAATGGGGTTAAATTGTAAAATAGTTTATTTTCGTAGCTGATATACGTAGCTAATATGCATGAGACACATGTACACACTCATTGTACATGGATTACTATAAAACAACAGTTTATATAATGACCATTATATGTTTAATGGTCACATCTTATTTGACTTCTTATCTTTTGTAAAAAGACAAGAGTCTTTTCAATTCGGTACAACGATTACAAAGTATAAGGACCATGCGTGCAATTGTTTATTTTGTTGATTTTCAATTGCTTGAACATAAAAAAGAACAATTTTAGGCCAAAGAAAAATATCAGCATAAAGTTTTATTGTTTATGTTTTCTTTACTTAACGACCGACTGGTAAATTTATTTAAAGAATGTTGCCTAGGTCCTTTTTTTCTTATCTAGATTAGTTCTGCTCTACATTTATGAAACTAGGGTAGCAAAATCCGTAAAGCAACTTAAAAAAGTAATAAGTGGCTGCAGGCTTGTTGACAGATTAGTTAATTTATGAATTTTACGATGGATTTTTTTTAAATATTCTGTTTATTACCCTTAATGGTACGCAGAAGTAGAGCTATAGAATTTTATCGCAAGTTTCAATTACCTTAGGTTATTTTTTAAATTGGCACGACAAAGTAACTACTATCCACCCGATATGGTATTTAAAGCGCTATCTAAATTATACCGGTTCGAATCCAGATGTTTCTTGATGTTATCTACTAAGTACTAACAAATATTGCGTATCTTTCTTAAGCATGATAAATAAGTTTAAAATAATGATACAGGCTCGAACTAGTATTTCACCGTTTGGTATGATTTTTTAGGCCCATTCAAATTACCTTACACCAATGTGGAATTCTTAATGTATTTAAAAATATGACATTTACATATTATTCATAATGCGAAACCTACTATAACGAATAGAGTTAAATACAGGTAAATACAGTATAGGTCTGTCAGTCGAAAATAACTGATAATGTAAGTTTAAAGTCTTAAAATTCTCTCCAGAACCTTCTTGCGTCATGGTTTTAAAAGCCATTGGTATTGCAGTTCCGGCGTATAAATCATTTTACTGACAAATAAAATAATTCGTTTACCTACACAACACGTCAGTGGCAAAGATACGGATATTTTTAGACGTAACTTCGGCGAGTTTTATGTACCTGTCATAAAGTACTCTCTCCTTCTGACCGTTACATAAACTTTTACAGCGGGCCTGTGTTTTTAATATTTTACAAATACGGTAAGTCGATGCGACAGCGTCTGTTCCGAACATTTTGTGTTTGAACTCGCTTGAGAGGCATTTTGGAGTTTGTGTTTAGTTTTAAAACAATTTTCAAACGTGGTGTTTTAGCATGGTGGAACACTTTGTATCAAGGAAACACCAAAAAAATGAGTAAAAAGAAAATAAGTTAAAAGTGTGTATCGATAGTAAATTATTATTAACATTTATTATACTATAAGTTAAAGCAAACAACACGCATGAGTATACATAAAATGTGTTGACAATTTACACAACATTTAGTAAGTTTACAATTAAAATAAATTTAACGTAGACGTTTGTTCACGACATCGCAGTTGAACGTCGGCGGCCTTCAAGAGCCTCGCGTCGTTTTTCTGGTTCTAGTTATCTTGAAACTTGGCCTAGTGTACTTGTTATTTTTTTTTTCATTGAGGTCACGCGCTCTGCGTGAGACTTGCCCGCGCGTCACCCACACTCCTCGCTGTACTTTATGCCCGCCTTGTCCAGGGCTCTCATGTTCACTATTATTCACACAGCTGGACTAAAGAATGACTTGCTAATTACTCGCCGAGGCTTTGACTTTCAGAACTTGGTTTTTATAAATCAAATTTATTAGGTAGCTGTTGTCGTATAAAATTAAACCTGCTTATTTCTTCGAAAAACGACGCTACTCTAGAAACAATTCACAATTGTTTCACTTTAAGTGGATAAACGGACAAGTGACTTATGTAACAGTATCCATTTCGAGTCAATGGGCGTATTAGATTCGGAGAAAAATAGAAGTGACACACAAACGGACAAACACAAAGGAAACCCGATTTTACATTTAGATAGGAAACCCTGAAAACCACCGATATGCTGACATTGACATAGTTGGCCGCGTGGACTTCCTGCGCTCACCCTAAATACCATTTGCTTTTATTTTGTTCAGTAGTGTGGCCCGCGCCCGGTCCTGTTTCGGTAGCATTTTGTGGACTCAATATTCGTTTTGTTGCAGGTTTATTCGCCGATCTATCGGCACATTTGAATAGACGCCGTTTTCAAGTTTTTGTTTGGCCTACAATTCGCAGATTGAAATATGTGTTCCTATTTACACTTGCGTGTTTTTACACTTCGTAATAGGATATTTTTTCCCTTTTTAAATCTCACACAGTCGAGTGTTTTTTCGATCGATTACTGTTGGCGGTTGGCGGTTTCGATTCATTTTTTTATGGAATATGTCGCCAATTAAGGTTTAGCGTTTTCACCGCGCGTTCCGTGAGATAAGGTTGTGGTTCGCGTGTGCCGCGCCGTTTACATCGCTCCGTGGTGGTGTACAGCGGCTATAAATATTGCAGGTTTGATCATCACGCCGCCCACGGAAAATTGGGTCCTCCCCGCGCCTATATCATTATTTTAGCTACATCTTTGAATGTTGCTTTATAACTCGGGCCCTTCTTGCGGTTACGGCGTTTCCGGTTATTTATTATAAGTTTTCCGAGCACATTAAAAAATGTTTTATATGAGACGATGAGGAAAGTTATTCATTAAGTGGTAGTTGTATTTATGTAATTTTCAATTATGAATTTATTTACGTTTTGCGATTTATCCTGGATGTGATCTTCTCCCTACATTATGTTGCAATAAGTTTGGCTATGCATTTTTGATGAAGCTTAATAAATAAATTACACCCTAAAATAGCAGCATACTTTATTAAACTAGGTATGTATTTATTTTGTCTTAGTTTACCAGACTGCTGTCATGAATATTATTGTTGATGCAACAAAGCACTACCCTTTTCACACCATAATTACTCGTTCCCCAAAAAAGATCGAACTGGCATCCTGTGGTGACGTCGTCGATGGCGTAATTCCACGGAGGGTGTGTTGAAGCCTGCAGCGAGTTATAGGGCGGAAACGAAAGTTTCGGCGCCGCGCCCCCCGCGCCCCGCGCCTCGCCCCTGCTCGCTATCACTACCTATCTCCTACGATACTTGTAGCATTTTGAGCCTTATGAATTTTGATGTGTAATTTAATGGGACAGCGCGTGGTGGCCTGTTGGTAACGGACCAGACGCTACTGCCTACATGTTCACGGTGGTCGCGGGTTCAAATCCCAGGGCACACCTCTGACTTTTCGGAGTTATGTGTGTATTGATAGTCTATCACCACGCACTTTAACGGTAAAGGAAAACATCGTGAGGAAACCTGCATACCGTAAAGATTTTAAAGAATTTCTACGATATGTAAGTCCGCCAACCCGCACTAGGCCAGCGTGGTGGACTATATGGCCTAACCACTCTCAATCGATTCTCTCGATTGTAGAGTAGGCCCGTGCCCTGCAGTGGGACGTATATGGGCTGATATAGATATAGAATTTAATGGGACAGCGGGAATGCTTATACGACTTTTATTTATTCTGTCTCTAGTAAAGTTTGTAAATTGTCTTGTTAACGAGGGAAGCATATGTGGTTGTTGTTAAAAATATTTTCAAAAGTTAGTAAGATGTCATCTTGTAAATAATATGGTACGTTTCATGTTTATGATTAAATGAGCAAACTTTAGTCACAGGTCGGTGCATCCAATAGTATTCAATACGTTGTTAAGTATCTTGAAGGCTTGCGAGTGTAATTGTGACTTTCAGCTATAGCACATCCACCGTGGCATAAAGGCTTAACCCATGGATTACTTCGGAGGGGTATTTCTAATAATCACCAAGAGTCGCCGGCGGGTTGGCGAACTTACGACGTAGTTTCGCGCTGATGACGTCATTCGGCCGTCATATTTTGTCTCCGCTATGATTGCGATAGTTATTACGCTGTCGGACAGTTATCAGAACATTACGTGCAAATTAAAGTTATAACTTTTATCTACTAATATAGCCTAGGATAAACTTATTCAGTTGTGATATTACATTTTAATCGTCTTATACAGTCTGCTTCAAGACTTCAAGACGGTTAATTCGCTTCTTTGTGAGTTTTTCGCTCTAAAAACGACTTGTCTCAGATAATATGCTTTTCTGAATGGCAATAAGTTAGGCGGTCGCAAATTTATTTAAGCAAAACCTTTATGTTGAATGTAAACCGCGTGACGCCGATCCCAAGTACGGAGGGACAGTTAGTAAAAAACTTAATATCATTAGCTAAGTAAGATCCCAGAATCGCGAAAGTTTATATAATATACCCTTATTATTAATCAGTTCAATTCATAGCGAAAACGTAACGGCTAGCAAACGCGTGTTTGTTGAATGGCCAAAATGAACAGATTTGTGTGAAAATTCGTTTCAAATACAAACTGAACGCAAACGAAAACCGTGCTTTATCAGACGCTAGCTTTGCATACATTATATCGCTGCCGGGGCGTCTCGTGTCGCGGTGCTCTCGTAATGAATGTAAGATAATGTATCCGAATTAAAATTTCAAATGCATGCTTTATGTAATAACTAACCGTGTTCCGACTTGAGCGTACCGCGATGTTATCTCATCTCAACGTAAAGGCTGTGCTTAGGGTTCTCAAACTAGGCGATGTAGCCCCAAGCTTTTAATGGGCGTGTAAAAGGCTCGAATTACTGGAATCAATGCCGGTAACACAAATTTAACAGACAAAAATGCGATTTTAAATCGCATTGCCACGGAAAATGGTCAATAATATTTTAACCAAAATTAACACTTTCGAATTTTATTATTCATTTTTATAAGTATTCTATGAAAATTATTTGTAATAACTGGTTTATTAGTATGCAATAAATGGGTACTGTAAAAGTTTCAAAATATGGGGTGATACAAAGTTAGTAAAATCGCGATTGAAATAAGTTTGAGAACCTCCAATGCTTTACATACCCCGGCTAGCTTTGTATGTTCCAATGTAAAACACGAAGATACCAATCAACTTTATGGATTTATCATTTTGATACGCAAATAGTTGTTATAAAACGAACTTGTGAACAGTTTAACGATGCACTAACGTTACTGTAAAATAAGATTATTTTGTAATACAAGATTGATGCACGATGCAACTGTATTTTGAAATTTTCTGAGTAATTATGTGAGGATATAATAAAGTATAGAAATAAAGCAAAAATACACTGATGAAATAAGTACGGTTCTTGTTTTCCGCGAACCTAATTTTCCCCAACATTGACTGCATAAGTGGCATAGTGTGCGTGAAGGCTGCATAGTAAGCGCACCCGTTCGATCTCCGCATAAGTGTGTGATCGACAATAAGATTTGTTTTGCATCCCGATATTGTAGGGTCGAAAAATAGCACGTCGATTATGATTTCCAGAAATGAATTTATTATTTATGAACAAAACTGTAGATATTAAAATTCGGCAGAAATTTAATCAAAACTTTTTGTAGTAATGGTAGCCAAGGCCATGTATTTCCAGAAATGGACTTGTTTTCCCTGCATACGAATGAATGAAATGTTGTGTTTGCATTTTAAATTTAAAAAAGATAAAATAAAAACTGCCTTACGTTACATGTCAGTCTTTTCCATTTGCCCGCGAAACCGGCGGAGTAACATTAGCGAGCGCACGAGCCGACTTATCTCGACTCTAACCAGTGCCGGATTAGCCCCCCAGCTTAGTTAACCGCTGCGTCGTATCGGGGGTTACGTAATCACTGATGTGTAGGGTCTCAAATGAAACTCAAAAATATAGTAAAAGACACTGCAGTATACGTTAGACACTGCTGCTGATTGTGAAAACCTGAATCTTGGCCATTGTTACTCGCTTCTAATGGTGGAATGAGAAGACGAGGTTGGTAATATACATAATTTCCAGTAAGAAATGTCGGAAAGCTGTTAATTTTTATATGTAGGTGATCTGTAAGATGGATATATCAGGTCATGTTGCAGTCTAAACAGACAGCGCACCTGTATTACTTTATGAAAAAGCTTATTGACATTCTAAATAAATTTTACCTTTAAAATACTCTTATTGAAATTTTATTTCACGTACAACTCCGTAGCTGTTTTACATCTTAAAAAAGTTTTTATATTCCGTCCCGGAATATAAGGAAAATCGAGGGTTTGTCGTCAATCAGGAACGACAGATTGGTTCCCATTGGCGTGGAAATCTTGGGACAGGGTCCTAATCCGGCGCTGTGAGCGAGCCCGGGACGTGCCCGCGAAAATGAATGAACACTAGTGGCTGGATACACTGGAGTATTCTGCGTACACCGACACGATGTCTGTTTAAATTAAGCTTCCGCGGTATTCCGACGCGGCGTTTTTTATATACCCATCTGTACGTAGTACGTACATTTGTGAGTTGAAATTATGGTTGCCGGTTTTTGTTTGTGGCGTTTTTTGTTAAAAGGGAAATAGCAAGGGCTTCCATAGGGACGTGTTATCAACTGTAAAAAACTTGATATCCGTTTTATTTTAATACCACAATCCGGCGACTGTTTGTAAAATTTCACGCCAAAATTCGTAATTTAACTATGTTACGATGACCCCACGAATTTGTTGTATCTCATATTCAAAAGCGAATAAAACGCTAATCACTTTGTAGTAAAAATTTTCATAATCACTTCATAGAGCAATCAATATTATATTAATTTCAGTATAACTACACGCGTATAAAAGTTCCCGTCGCCTCAGGATTTATTTAGTAGTTTGCGTCGCTAGCCGTTGCCTGTTGGCGAAACACCGATAATTATAAAATTCGATTAATTAATCATTCGCGCTTCACAAGGCAGGAGGAGTCTTTTTATTAATTGATGCGAGCATTTTTTTGAGTAGGGAGGCATTTTTGTAGTTTAGTTTAACAACGCATATTTCAGCGCGATTTGATACTGAAAACGAAACAATTATTTTTATACATTGCATTGAAAGAGCTAGGTTTCAGTACTGTGTCGTTTATAGATTAATAACAGTGTTCCGAAACTTTATATAAGGACTGTAAATTACTTTTACTTGATTTATAGCTTTTGATTATTATGTATTTCCGTAGTGTGCGAGAATTTATTTATAATGACAAATGATTTGTAACAAGCTACCGGTAGTGTCGTGATCAGTACTACCATCATCATTCACGGCCTTATTACAAAAAGATAGCTTAGTACTGGATTTAAACCAGAACTAAAAAGTTTAGGATTGTTACGGTATTAAAGTCAGTTCTTAGACTAAAATTCATTCTTATTACAAATCCAAGACCAACTGAGGACTTTATAGTATCGCAGATAGTTCTTGATTTCCACAGATTACAAGCAAAAAATTAAACTGATCCATTATTTCATTCACTCACCGATATATGCACCGTTCCATTTAACATAAACTTGTGCATAGAAATAGTAAAATGTTAAATAAATGTAACTTTTATGGAGATCATCATGCTAAATATATACAATTTTACCATTAGAATATGTATATACATATATCCCTAATCAAAATAATTTAAAGTGGCGTAATTTTGGTTTTGTTTCACTGTTGAGTTATTTATATAACTAGCGTACAAAGGAATGAATTGTGTGGCGCGCGTAATTGAATAATAGCGAAATGTTTACATATCGGATTATTATTGATTCTATTTAACAGTACTTTAAGTAATATAAATAAACGTTCATTGTTGAAATGTTTGGCGTGCATACTTGCGTATTATCGACATGTCGGCTTATTATTTGTTATTTTTAATAGCAGTTAAAGTAACATAAAGAAATGTTGTTCTTTTTTAATATATAAGCTCGGCAACAGCGTCACAAGTGCAATAGTTTTTGTGAAATCTCGTACGCAACGTATACGTCAGTTAATCAAGTCGAAATATAGAGCATTCAAAGAAGAAAAGGGGTGAAAATTGGACTTCTGAAAAAAGGTTAGTCCAAAGCCATCATCTTGTTAATAATCAGTGTAATAAATAACTTTTGACCCAATCAATACGAATTTATTAATTGACGATTCGAGGTTAGTACAGGAGCTAAACTAGGGGTCTCGGTGGTTTAACTTTTGGTACCATAGATAATGCTCGCACTCGCCTTAAATCTTGTTTTGTAATAACGTTTCATTTGGTTCGTAGTCTAAACCTGATACTAAACTCGGTACTTTAGTTAGTTCACGTTTTGTAATAAGGCCGTCAGAGTTTCAAACAGTTTTTCTAAATCCGAAAGCCACAGGACATATTTGTGATCGTAAAATGTTCTACTAATTAAACTATTCAAATTATTCATCTAATTGTATGAAATTAGTGTGTAACATTGAAATAATTTTAATTCGTGTGCCGCGGTGTGCCCGATTAGATATCGGTTGAAATGCAATTAATTGCAGCGTTTAGACTTTCATCCGCGGTGGGTGTGAGTTTCGTTCATTGCTTTATAGCTGTGACTGCTAATTATACATACATAAACTCACGCCTTTATCCCCGAAGGTGTAGGGCCCAGTGGCGAAGGGTGACATTTTTTAAAAGGGAAGCCGAAGCTCAAAACACAAAATATGTTTATTTTCTTTATCCTGTTACTAGCTTCTGCACGCAAACTTCGTCTGCGTGGTTAATTTTATTTGAAATCTCCCATCCCGTCCCGTCCCATCCCGTTATATCCCGCCCGCCCCGTCTCATTCTCACTAATGAAATGTAATCCAGTCCCATCCCATCTTTTTGAGTATGAAAAAGTAGCAAATATATCGGAATTCCTTCAAACTAACATTTACATTTATAATATTAGAAGGGCTAAGGGATTACGAAATGACTACAATGCGACTAGTACTAAGTAATCTGTAAATGCGACTGATAGTAAGCGTAGTGCAGTCCGAATAGAGAATAAAAATTTACTGTGTGATGTTTCACAGAATGAACGCAAAACGCGACACACTTATGCACGTGTGTCCTTATATTCGGACCTTTGCGAATATCCTCCCACCAGCAAATTATTGCTTCGAGAATCTTACTCACAAAACTAAAATAATGGGTTTCATTTGGTAAGTGATATTGAAGCATCTGCCTATTGCGGCCGTCAATTAAATTTTAATATTTTCATTACCTATGTACTTATACAATATTTACAATGTCCATGAAATAAAAAGTAAACCATGCTTACATAATGAGAAAAATAAAAAAGTATATTTCTAAACTGCACGTGAATATAAGATTAATATAAAAGAAATAAAAACCTAGACTCAATATGTTAACAAGTACGATAGCCCCGCATTTATCAGTTGTAACATTAGTAAGACAATGTATTCCTCAGGCGAGGATCGAGCACGTCCTAAAATCTAAACACTAACTTTATTTGTAAAATCGACAACCTAAACATATTAGTACGCTCCTAACGATTAGTAATTTCCATTAAAACCATAATATTAATATTACACATTTTGTAATTAAAAACATTTAAAACTAATTGCATGAACCATGAATATATTGTAAAAATTTAAATACAACACTTATAAATACATTAAACTCCGCATTTCGCTATTGTAATAAGTAATATCTATACCTAAACACACGAAATGCCGGAGAAGCTGCGGCTTGTCTCTTGCTTTTTTAGCGTAAATTGAACCTTAAATCACTATCAATTTAAGGTACAATTTTGCGTGGTTTGTTGCATACTATACAATGCGTAACGGGCGGCGCGGCGGCGGCGCGGTGGCGGCGGGGCGGCGGCGGGCGGCGGCGCACGGGCCGCGCTAGTGTTATAGAATAAGCCGAACAATTTTACAGGAATTCGCCAGAGGTCGCACCGCGTCGCAATAAAAAGGGCTTACTGTGCCGCTTCCTAGTAATGTTTACGTATCTGGCCGACAGATGTCGTTGAATGTAAAAAATAATAATTGAGTTTTGATATTAAATAAATAAGTTTGAATAATTTGCTTGTTTATAGTGTAATGATAAATTACAAAAGGGAAGCCGGTAGGAACTGGCTTCTAAGGAGCCTTCGCCACTAGTGTAGGCAGAGGCGCCACCAGGACACCCACATTTCGCCTTGTATGTTCCGTCCCACGATGTGATAGGGGGCGAGCCTATCGCCATATCGGGCACAAATTCCTGACTCCGGGCTGATAATTAATAGAAAAATCCAATATCACTTTGCCCGACCCGGGACTCGAACCCGAGACCTCAGCTTTGTAAGCGTACCGTAATACAACTACGCCACCGAGGCAGTCTGCCTACTAATTATGTTTTATATAATTGTAGTTTATTTGGTAATTGAACTAATTATTTGTTTTTATATTATAAGATTAAAGAGACTGGACTTGAAAAGAGTTTTAAGTCAAGTCAAGGTATCTCACAATCTCATTCTAGGTATCGTTGATTTTATCTTAAAAATTGTTATTTGCTGCTTGGCAAGCAGTGCTTGCAGAAATAAAACGGTAATTTTAAAGTTAAATACGATAACAGTGTGTTTTTTTATTGCATTATTATAATTCGAATCAATTAAGTTTTATAAAATCTTTCTAATTTATTTTATATTAATGACTTTTTCACACCAACAGTTCGTCTCGTTGTGTTCGTTAGATATAATATAAATCATGATTCTCGAATCTTAAAATGTTTAATTTAAATTCTCTAACAATTCCGGCACTCGCGGGAAATGTAAGGATGCTTTAATGGCGACTTGAAACCGCTTTTCAGCCGTGGGCGGGTGTTTACGGAACAAATAAACTCCTGGACTCAAATGGAACCTTCGTTAAGACTTTTTTGTCCTTCTTAAACCATAGCTTTTAACTTTCATTGTTTTTTGAATAATATTCAGATAATAATTTCGAGATGAAAATAATAATTTGCAGATATCTTATATTTAGACTAAAATTGTCATGTTTGTCAATTCCAAGAATTGACATTAAAATTCAATAGCTTAATCATATACCTTCCTATGCTAAGGATTTACGTAATTCCTGCCTACGCACTGCGTGTTCCATGAATTTTCATACATGTAAAACGTATTTGATCGTTAATATCTTCAAAAAGGATTTGTGTGGGTGTAGCCTAAACAATCAGGAACGCCCGAACTGCCTGTGGCGGTATAAATTAGATGAACTGTCTTGTACAAAGAATATGATACGATGTTATTAACGAATAATCCATGGTTGAAATAGAAGTTAGTCATGGATGTGATATTAAAGCTGATGACAGGCTTGGTGGTGCTTTCCACCCATGTGTAGTCATTTCATTGAAGATATCGTGTTTGTCAAGCCTTTGAGCCCTTCTACAACTCACCCGCCCTCAAGCGGGTGAGTTGTTGAAGGGCATAATGTCGATGTCAAAATAAATGGGTCCGCTTAACCAATACTACTTTCTCATAGAATTTCGACGTGGAAACGTGACGTGAGTCTTGTCGTCGCGTGTCTTTCGGTTATTGTGCGTGAGGCCTAATTATCCTTTACTGAACTTTTGTCAACTGGTAAACGATAACCATTTCTTGACAATAGATACCCTCTCTGAATTTCATCGCATTTCCTGCTTGGTGTCAATTAATATGCGTGTTTTCGATCCCGGTTTTTAGAAGTTGCAGTGGCGGGACTAAGGGCAAGATAATCTTAAAATCGTGACCATCGCGGTCTCTTTGCTTTGCCACCATAAAAATCCCCATCCTTTAGCCTACATGCAGTTGATTGGCTGCTAAGTGTTGTTTTGGCGGCACGTGATACGGTGTGTTATCTCCGTTCCTGCCATAATGCTCGCTCGCAGGTGTTACTCCGTGTGATATTAAACTTTACACGTCTCACGTATGTTTTAAGACTCGTTCCTTCACGCCACATAAAGTTTGAGCCTTAATTCGGGGCTCTGGGAAAGTTGTTTTTACGTCCTGTTACTAGGTGTGCGTCGTTTGTTTGCCAAATTCATGTTTGTACCGGAATGATATTAGTCGTGGGATATGTAGTGACTAGTGACATTGCGTAGATTCAATATTCCAAGTGCTTTCTTGTATAGCAGAATACCTACGTTTAGATTTCGTTTTATTTTTGATGTACATATCAACTAAAGACAAGTAACTCAGGATTATGAATTTGTTTCAAATTGGCAATGTCGTTCTTCAATATAGTTGTCGAAGAACAGTAGGCTGTCAATATCGGATGACATGAGTATCCAGCATTAATTGCAGTGTATTATTATGATGACCTGGGGCAGTTCGTGGTTCCAAAATATTGGTGACAAGCCAACATGACCTAGTGGACATTTTAACCTTTACCGTATGTATTGCTTGTATTTTCGCCCGTGGAAAACATTATTCATATTATAATTGGTCGTGCGATACTCCGAAATACGAATAATACTTTGTTTATTAAAGTTTTCCTGATATCCAAGTACGATAATTATCATTAACATGCGACGTCACTTTTGACGACGTCAAGGTTTTTACTATATAACAATGGTAGCTATCGGGTGAAATATATTTGTGGTTTCGCGCGACTTAAATTACGTCATTATTTATTCTACATACAGAGTGTTATATTCAGGGAGCGTTTCCCTAACAGTCTGTATAAAGGTAATAAATTAATATACTTACTGTGGTTATATTTAGTTTGTATACCTAGAATTCTTTATCTAATATCTTCACGTATTCAAACCAGTGAATAAATAAGAGCGAGTAGCGACTAGCAAGAGCCGTTGCCGCGCGCCTTAAATCGTTCAGTTTTAATTGACATTTTTATTGAAGTCCGTGTCAAGTGTTATTGCTCGGTTTCGTTGCATAATAGCGCGGTTTTATATCTTTCAAATGCAAGTTGCTATCGTAACATCAACTATCTACTTAGTGCTAAAATTAATTCAAATTTAAACTGTTTTTCTTTTGTAGTATAGGATCTTGTAACTGTTAAGATTGCGGAGTGTTATTCATCGTCGTCGCTTATTAACACTATCAAACTAATCTATGGATTAAAATAATTGGTTTATAGGGTCTCCTGATGTTCAACAAAACAGTTGGAAATGTAACTTTACTTCATACTTCATATAATATAATGTACAAAGTTGGATAAAGAACTAAGTGCTTTGCATTATTTTCTAGTCAGACCTAAAATGCAGTGTTGTCATGAGGTAGTGCATAATAACAAATATCATATAAATAAAAAGTTAAAAGAAAATAACATACAGCAAATACATTGTATAAACGATAGGTATGTATAATAGGTAAAGATCATATCAAAAGTATGCATAAAGATAGTAGAACTTACGGTTTTATACATCCAGTGGTCGAAAGATTACTGGGTAAAACCCAAGGAAAGAGCTGTGGTGCGCTTTATCGGCACAAGTTATTTCCTCCAGATAACCTCTCACGTACCGCGGATATTATTCCGGTATTTTGTACGCATTTTTGGAATAAACCTTCTTTGAAAGTATTTTTTGTATTAAAAAAAATATGTTGTAGGAATATTTTTATATATTAAAGTCGTAAAATATTCGAATAACCATTAATTCAATTCTAAAGAAGAGTTTCAATGTTTAAACATAGTTAAATGTACAATTAAATGTTATTACAGCTATAATGTGGCTTTAATATGTTCATTACGAACTTGTTATTATATGTTCGATGTCATTAAAAGCTATATATATACTTAATGAGTAATGTATTTCTTCTCTCTATACATATTTATCACTGGTAATGGTTTTATATTATTCTTACATATTTCCATCGTCTTTGTGCTTTAGAGCTAATTTGAATTTGTCAATACGGACCGCACGCAGGGTGCGGAAAATGTTCTACTTTTGTGAAGTTGTGGCAATTATCGCCAATGTTGTATTACATGTCGACTGAGTTACCAATCAGTGTAAATGCGATTATGTATTATTATCTAGAAGATAATGAGCAATTTTGAGATTTGTATCTTGAGTTTTAATCGTTTTTTTCTCGCCTAAATACTTTCTTTTTGAAGTAACCTATATTTGTTACATATGAAAGTATAATTCACACCTCCAAGACCCTTCTAATGACAAGATCCCTTGTACACGTAATTATCCGAGCGCATTATAAAACCTCATTGAAGACGTCCGGCTACAAAACGCTCGTTACGTCGCGTCGGCCCGGCTTTCATTACACATGTCGCCACCTGTGCGGTACGCGCACCTTGTCCGCCGCCTAATGAGCTCGAGAATTTGATAAAACGCCGCGTGTGCGCCCGGCCTAATTTAAACTTAAACAGCAGTTTCCGGTATTGCGGAGTTTGCTGGGTGGCCTCTAAGAATATTGGGTGTTTGTGTGTCAGTCGGTTTTATATTGATAGTAATATCACGCCCTAGTTAGGTCTTTGCTGTTTTTGGTATTAGAAAATCTTTTAGGTTTTCTTTATGGAACCTCAAAGTATTATATATTTGTGAGAAATGAACGTAAAGTTAATTTGCGCGAATATATGAAAAAACTTTTGGCGCCTTCTCTCATCGCTGACGTGAGTTCATACATGTACGTTTTCCAATTACAGATGATATTTGCATTGTAAGTATTGCTCATTTCATACTTAACGTATTTGCCTTTATAATTTATTGAATACTAGTCTTAGTTCGTTCGTTGGAGGCTACGTGTCTAGTACATTAAGCAGCTTGATGCCGGCGTTGGTTTATAGACAGGTGCTAGGTAATAAAGAATACTAGTTAAGTCCTAGTTTTCTGTATATCAATTAGTCAATTTATCAGACTGATTTTATGGCGATCAATAACTGCATTTGTAGATATCGGAGATTGTTACTTATTATTGTATTCTCTTTTTCTTCACATATAGAAAGGTCCACTGCTGGACATAGGCCTCCCATTTTTTTTCCCTTAGCGACCTGTTGGAAACGCCCACATCCGAATTTCTGTACCTTTTTGTATTATTAAATAAATAAATAAATACACCCAACAGTCACATACATAGTCCTGACCCCACACTAAGATCGAGTCAAATGGAAAATAAGAAAATGTTTACGCCCGAAACTTGTGTTTGTTTTGTTTAGGCCCAATCTGCTGTGGTTTTGGAGGGTTCAATTTATATTTGATTCGCAACAGTTCAAGGCCGTCGTATATTTCATGTTTGTACTTAGGTATTTTTATGTATTAGTAGTTGACGTTTTACTTGGTGTTATTAATTAAATGAAGCTAAACTACTAGAAATATTAAAATTTTCATTGAATATAATAATCTAATAAAATGTCTTTTACCACTTGATACTTAAAATAAAATACAGTCTGTATTTTATTTGCCTTTAAGACTTAAATACCCTTATTGAGTTACTAATTTCATTGGCGATTCCCAGAAAGGACTGATATTAATTCGGCAGTTTCGACATGATATGAAATTATTGTATAAACCAAAATGTTATGTTTGGAATACAGTAAGTTAAAGAATTTATGTATTATAGATATTTAATGTGCTTGTTGATAATATTTGGATTGAAATAAACTAAGTTCAACAATACAAGTTATACTTGAGGATTAGTGTCCTATATTGCTACTCAATTTTCGTGGACCGGTTTTGAATAATATACTAACCCTGTATGTAAAAATGTATAAGAAAAATATTGTAATGCATTAAAAGCACATTTAAATCGCAGGTGGATCGATAAGACAAACTTTGACACGTGAATAATTGTATCGGCAAAGTTGTCCGTAGCCTCGTCCTAATTGAATAATGATCAGAAGCATGACTAAATAATGATTGCTATATATTTTATACGTATATAAAGTTATATCAACCCGTATACGTTATACTATATAGTAAAGGCAGAGTGAATTTTGTTATTATTTGTATAGAACCGACAAAAGGTTTTCTCATCGGTTGATTTTTATCACTGTACTGAACTCAAGTAGTTCGATCATTTCACAGTACTAACAAAAAAAACATGATCATCTGGAATGCATATTGTTCGGCCAAACTGCAATAATGAGTTTATTCATTTGTGACACAATAAGAAATATACATATTTTAGCATTTATAAATAAGGATTAATGTGAATAACCCCAAGGGAAATCAACCGAGTTTGTAATTCCAAATGTCTTGATAATATTTGCTGCTACAGTTTGTAACAAACTTTAGAGTTTCCGAGTAATTTCTTTAACTTATTAACTATGTATTTTTAGCAGTTTGTATTTTGCAGCAATTTTTCCGTAACATGATCTTAATTAAAAATAACTGAAATTAAATTCCTTGTTACGAAGAGGCGCCTCGTATTTTTTATAACTAGTAGGTTAAGCTAATTTTAACGTTTACGAGTGGAATGTTCATTGTGTTGGAACACGGACGCCTTATTTTGGGATCTGTGCGTTGATTATTTACATACCGTTTAATAGTATTGGAAACATCAACAGAGTAAAGATACGTCATTGGAAAGATATTTCCTTTAAGTTTGTAGAACACGTGTATGGTTCAATCATAAGATAGTCTCCGTGGTGCAGCTGATCGGAAAGCCAGCTGTAAAACGTCAGGTTACGAGTTCAGTATACACCCACAGTACTTTTGGGTAGTAAGCGCGCCTTGTCTTTGAAAACACACCAGGAAAATATACTAATTAGATACCACAAAGATTGGGCAGGTTATTCATACGGTCCTAAGTTCGGCGAAACTCTACTAGTTGTTTTCACGAAATTGTACGATGATTCACTGAACTTCATTATCCTAATTTACTACAAATTCTGTAGCCTTGTGTAAGCTTTGTTCTAACAAAGGATTTATTTATAGATATAAAAATAAAACTGGACTATATTTTAGTGGATTGTAAAATCGTCATAATACCAAATGCATGATGAATTTTAATAATATACTAGAAAGAAATACAGGAAAAAATTATTATAATCCTAACAGCCTGCAACGACAGACAATTCGGATTGTCCAACGCCAGCTGTTAATCACGTATGTCCGTGTTATTTTATTAAAGTACGTGCAGTACTCTAATTAAATGTACTCGTTTTTAATCAATCCACTGCGCGATTGTGCAACTGGACTGTTTTCTTTGTCTCAACCCATACGTGTATACGGAACCTTTTTATTACAGGTCGTAAAATGTATTAGGTACCGTTTTTACTTTTTAGGATATGACACAAATAAAATGTAAAGGAATATCTACCTTTATTTCGATTATGTCTATTTTATTTCATTGTAAATTATTTATATTGATTTTCTTTTGTATTTTGAATATGATTCCAGATACCAAATTGTTGCTAATATCATTAGTGCCCATATTCATTCTTCGAATCGTTTTTATTTACGTTGTGATTAAAAGAAATATGAAATTACGTGAGGTGTGCTGATAGTATTCAAAATATATACTCTAAGGTGATGATGTTTTGTGAACCGATGCACATGGCCTGTCGTGACAACTTATTTGTATTTAAATGACACCTGCTGTATGAACCTGTTATTGGACAACAATAATGTTCATTTTAAAATACTGTTATCTTCGTTTTTGCGCGTGCAAACGCAAACAGACATTTAACTAAAATGTCCACGGTGCCGTCACGACAGTTTTACAATTTGATTGCTCGTAGATAATATTTTCCACGCGGTTCAATGCTGTGGTATTGAATTTGAATAACAGTAAATACACCATGTAATTGTACATTGGGTACCTTCAGCAGGAACTCGAGGTTGATACGTCACCGTGAACATTCGCAATTACCTCGAACCAAGTAATATTTCGTGGGGCCGTCACGTTGCGCCGAGGGAAAACGACAAAACCAGTTGGCCAAATGACACATTGTGAACGTCGAGTGTCATGTCCAAATTGTATTATTTTAATGACTTCGCCGGCGGGCGCACAAAAAAAGCGACAAGTTAAACGGTTAATTAGTGAATCAGCAGCGATTACGAGCCAAGTGTAACACCGGTTTAGTGCCAACGTGTCAGAGTTCCCAAGAATTTGACCCGAGAGAAATGTCACGTTTTGTATAAAGTCTATCATTTTAATGGACACCGTACATTAAGCAAGGATATTTCCTACCATTGTTTGTGGTCGCTTAGTCAGCTTTCCGAAATGAGAACGTCTTTGTTAATCGCGTTTCTTTTATGTTTGGACTGAAAAAGTTCAGTTTAGGCACGGGACAATGTACTATGCGGTCAGCATCAGGCGTAGATGTTTAATATCAGCAATTAAGTTGTGATTGGTATTAAATGAGTATTGATACGTGCTTACGTGGGCTTAAGACCATAATTAGTTTAACAGTTTGATACTATATTAATTACTGATTAATTTGATGGTTATTGCATTCACTGTATCTCTGTTGATCTACATTTGAATTTAACTTTGTCATTTCCATGTTCTGTTCCAATGTTTTTATTTTTGGTGGGGAATATTTTTGTTATATAAAAGAAAAAATGTAGTTGTTTTTAATTCCGCACCAACAAACACTTATGTTTGTGTTTGTTAAATGGCGCGGAAATACATATATCCGCAATATATTTTATTTTATATCAAAAACGTTTTTTGTATGAATATTGTTTTTTTATAGATATCGTTTTTGATATTACATTATACTTTTGATGGAATCGCATAATCGCAGTTTGCGAAAAACTGTGAACAAATTATAAACTATAGAGTTTTTTGCTGCGTCATTCGCGCAATGTTTATCGATTTTGCTAACCTTAGTTTGCGATTCAGTATCCGATTGTAGTGTTCAATCAATACGTATAGAAAAAAATAAGCTCAAATTTACCATATCAAAATATGTTTTATTCACCGTCTATAGGGATTTTTATTCATATTTATAAGAATACAGTCGAGATTCTAGTATTTCCAGTGTTTCAAAAAATAATCGCGACTTATCAAAGTTTCCGTTGCTCGGAGAATACTAATTCCATTTACCGAGCTTTGTATACTGTACATTGTCGTGAATAATGCATTATGAGCATCCCTAATTCGAAATATCCCAAGTGTTCCCCCGGCACGTTGTTGGGCTGCGCGTCGGGTGCTTCGGTCGTTGCTCTCGCAGCTCGGAGGCCCCAGTTGGCATCCCCATTTCCCTTTGAGATGGATATTATCGGCCCTGCGCTCCTCACGATAATAATCGCAAGGGCGAACCTAACGGTCCTTTTAATACAAGGGGGCGTTCAGCGAACCACGTACCAGGGTCCACACAATGCCCGTTGCATTATAGTGTTTTTGTACACTTTTTTAACCTTATTCAAATCTAAAAGGCACTTTTTATAAATTGTTGATTTTGTCCGAAAGCTTTGTGTAAGCGACCATTGTTTTATGTATGACTTAGCTGTGGAAAAAATGTAATCAGTTTTGTGGGAACTTGGGGCCGTCAACAGGTTTAAAGTCGTTTTAATTATCAACTTCTCACGTTGTAACTAGTAGAATAGAGATAGTAAACAATGATAACAATACGAAGAGCAAGTTGTATGCCTAACAGCGGTTTGTCATTGGTACTTTTTCTGGTCGTGTATTTGTTTTGGTGCGGACAGCGATCACTATAAATGATGATGGAAAACCTGTCATAGTAACCTACTCAAGTATATCTCATTTCGGGCTTATTCTGCGTATATCCGGTTTTAAGCCGGCAAAATTGTGTCGACCGGCGAGATACCCATCTCTTGCTGGTGGTAAACCCCTTTGACTTATACTGCACTTACCACGCTTTGCAATTATTTTATCATAAAATTATAGAATTTTAAAAAAATGACAGACTATACATTTTAAAGTGAAACTTTTATTACATCGTCTCAAACATTTTGGTCTGTGTAGCGCATGTCGCGTGACGGTCGGCTGCCGAGTAGGTATAAAGTGAAAGGCGCTTGTCAGTGCAGCTAAGGTCAATGTGGCGGCGCCTATAGTTTGCAGCAGCTGACCGTGTAGTGTATAGACTATTACTCATTTGAATGTAAATCACTGTTCACGTATTTTAGTTACCATAAAATATTGGTTACATTTATAAACTATGAAAGTCATAATGAAGATGGAATGATAATAGAATGATTGAAAATAATTGAAAAACGGATCAAAATAACTCAACGATAATAAAATATTGTTTTCAGTTTTTTGATATGTGTATATTATCTAAATAATTGTTAAGTATTATGTAAGTCGTACTCTATAAGATACAGAGTTGAATAAAAATATTAGTTAGAGGACGTCTAATTTTATTATTTCCCATTATCATTCCAATTTTCCAAGTGTAAAATTAAGATTGATAAAGCGATTTTTATACCCTTAATGGAATATTATTCGAAAAATTTTTAGTTAAATGTCTATAGTGTGAAAAAAAGTTTCACTTTTACCGTGGTTTCATAAAACCACACAACATTTTTTGTAATCAATTTAGATTGCCAAGAACAGTAAGGATTCACACGACGCCGACAACGTCACGAATCACGCGTTGAACCGTCCGTAGTACGTAACCCCGCTATATTGTGATGTTAATGTAGTATTGTTGGAAACACGATACACGCACTATGCAATATCGGAATATTAATGAACACGGCCCCTTTTTTCTCCAACAAAACTAATGCAAATTAATGACGGACACGCAGCAGGCTCTGCACTAATCATAAATTATCTATTTGTATAGTTTTGTTTGTGCTTTGTTAGAAAGGAGAATGTAAATACATATACTAAACACACGTTCATAGAAAATCTGCCCTAGACATCCAATTAATCCAATTAATGGTTATGATAAAACTGAATGAGTGAAAATTGTTCATTTGGATTAAAAATCCATTAACACCTTATAAGGTTTTATGCATGTATGAGTATTTATTTATTCAAGGGTATTCATAAAAGATGTCTGAAGGTGTGCGAGGCAATAAAAGGTTTGTCAGAGTCGCCGTTATTTGTGCAGAGGTATGTGTAGATATGCACTTATGTTTTATATACTTCATGTATGCTATTGTCCGCAGGGCTGTGACGGACCCACGTGATGGCCGGCGTGTGGCACTCAAGAAACTGCCCAACGTGTTTCAGTCGCTCGTCTCCTCCAAACGCGTCTTCCGCGAGCTCAAGATGCTCTGTTTCTTCAAACATGAAAACGTGAGTGCATGGATTCAATATTTTACGCCCAGTTCGGCCCGTTTATCTCACAAAGCAGATATATTTGCACATTCAATTAGCGATACATTATCGCCGCGTCTGTTCCGAGTCTGATGAACCGCAAAGAGCGCAGATAATGTCAATTTTGTACAGTATTGGCCCGCGTAGTTCAACTCTAATTAGGGCATTACTCTCAATGCGAATTAAAGCAATTTTTTTTTTTTTTATTGGACTCGTTCACCAAACTCCTGCAATTAAACCTATGCCACCCGTCGGTGGCATAGGTTTAATGCGGCTCCCATCATAATTTATTCATTTTCACTGTGTTTTATCGATCAGTGTTGTATTGTTTGCGGTTTGTGCACATTTATCGTCTCGCATAAACGTATATTGCATCGAAACGAGAAAATTGGACGCGCACTCATTGTGGCGATGTTAATGACGTGTCAAACTGACATTCGGCGGGAGCTTAGCGCTTATCGCTTATCGCGGCCGAGCGCGGGAGCTGGGACGCGCCACAGCCACTACTGGCTCGCTAATGGTGCCTTTTATCTTTGCAGGTATTATCGGCGTTAGACATCCTGCAGCCGCCTAGCCTCGACTTCTTCCAGGAAATGTATCCTTTTTATCTCGAATGTTTCCAAATGAATTGAGCTGTGAACGGGCACCGCGCTGGTTGGTTTAACGGTGCGCGGGCAGGCACGTTGACCCCCGGGCCGCTCGCCACACGTGAGCGCTGAGCACTGACTTCCCCGCGATAACATTTCTACTCAGACTGTACAAAGCTGTTAGATCGCTAAACGGTTCCGATGTTTTCTTTATATATTTTATCCGCGAGCAGTGTTATTGAGTTTGGCTCGTTTAACTGTCAATGCTCTTAACAATTTGTTGAATTTCAACTGTTCTAAAGATTTATAGCGACGAATTGAAAGTTTTGCACATGTGTTACTTTTGTTTCGTGCGAATAGTATTTGTTTGTGTGTTCAATTTCATTCGTGCTGTTGAAGTGTTTTGTTAGCATTGTCAGTTTTGTTTGTACAGTTTGAATATTAACTTGCTTTTATGGCGCTATACTTCCCTGCATTAACGAAGCCCGAACAATGGCGGCAGCTATTGTAAAATATTAAATATATTTTCATAATGAACGGAACATAGTTTCCATATTCCCCACGGCAAAACGTGTTTTCATGCATCAAACGAGACGTGTTTACCGATGACTGTGTAGCCCAGACTGACGTGACTGGATGGACATTTTTATAATATTTGGGCCCCGGTTACAGTCCTTCAATTTCACGCTGTCCGATCGAATGACAGCCGAGTGTGATCTTGCTAAGTTTCCGAACTAAAATTTCATCGGTCCTCGGTGTGCGAGCGATTTTGTGACACGGCCATGGTCGCCGCAATTTATCTTTTTTGACCGCCGCCCCGTATAAATATTCATGTGGAATAACAGACAGTTTTATGTTTTTAAATTTTTAGTATCGCGCAATGTATTGTGATTTTATGGGTGGGTGTGAACTTTATGGCGCCGTATTACTTCATTAGGGTTGTGATTCTTGAAAGATTGATTTAGTTATGTAAATCATTTACTTTTCATTCAGCTATTTTATGATTTACTCTGTCCTTTCTTTACATAAACAAATCTTGCGTATTCTGAACATTCTACGTAAATATATTTTCATCGTCAACAAAATAACTCTACCATAATAAAAAAAAATATATAAATCATATTGACATGTACACTCATTACACTATAATTGATTATTATCATTTCCGTACCGACAAATGTCTACAATTTTTGCCAAAAAAAGTCCACACCGGTTCGCCGTGTGCAAGCATGAGTTTGATTGATTTATTTGAAATCACACACAACCGGTCCAATAAAAACGAGTGCGGGACCAACACGCACCAAACACACACACACACACGCACAAAAACACACACTTTACGATTTCCAATGTTATTGAATAATGACCGGCAATTATATTAATAGATGTTCCAATTGATTTTAACAGCCAATTTCTGAGTGGCAGATGTGTGTACATCAATTTTTGTTGTGTAATTAGTGCAATAATGTTGTTTAATATGTTCTGATGATGGACGTTTTGATTTTTACCATAATTTCCCGAGCACATGTATTTACTCCGTAGATATATTTTTGCTATATAGCTCCGTGTAAGCGCCTAGGTTTAGCTTGTAGAATCCTTTTCTCAATTTGTGATATTTGTCTGGGTACCTACTAACTATTTGGTAATGTAGTCTCTATGTTATCCAAAAAAACGCACATCTGAAGTTAAATTAAAATGCTCCTATATTAAAATCAAAATATTCATTTATAAAATTTTAAAATTAAAATCCAATCGATCCCCGCTCTTAGAAAAATGTTAACTTCAACAATTAATATTTGTAGAGATTTCGTGATGTGTATTAGTTTGTAATGTCCCTCGTCATTATTAATAACCACGACATGAGACCTTTTATGGGATCGAACCTCAATAACTTGCCACTTCCAAAATTCCCTATTATTTATTCTAAGGGTTGCTGTAGCTTCAGTTTTATAATTGTGATACTAGGGTTCGTTGCGACCGAGGGCTCGACAGGGTCGGCGTCAGCTGCCTGCAACACAATGCGCCCCGCCAACGATTTATTCCCCTTCAAGTTTTATTGAAAACGGAATGGCACTCGGCCGCGTCCGTCCTGCCAACTGCGAGATCAGTGTAATAAAACACTGAGTGCTGCCCATAATTTACTTATCTGTAGGAAAATCTTCGGCAACTGAAAGGCTTCGGTAATTGAGGATGAATATTGGGAGCGTATCGAGAAAAACTTATAAAAGTTACAATGAATTTACTGATCGAGATTCTAAAGTTGAAATTCAAGTTGGAGTTCTCTTCATGTTCTTAGATGTATTTATTACTCATTTTAACTGACATGTATAATTATGTATTATTGGAGAAGGCATATGTGTATTGGCGAGCAGTGGACAACTATCTTCCGATGATGATGATGATGTTTATGAGATATCTCTAAAATATCAGAGCCATGTGAAGACCAGCATTAGACCAGCATAGTGAACCTATACTTAAGCTAATTTAACTGTATAGAAAATTCGTGGACAATAGTTGAATGTATAAACGTATGTATAAAAAGTGAGGTGGTATGTGTATGTTTTTATTATAGCTATATAAAAGGCAGTATGAATTCACATTAGTACGTATTCTCGTTTGCGTGATGTTTACCGGTTATCCTTGGGGAACGTTCGTTTTCCCCCTAAAGAAACCTTGTTTGTGTTTTCCTTCACGAAAAATATATCGCCATAGAACACGTTGTTTTGCTTAATAAGTACCAAAAATCGTGCTGACTTCCGAATAACAAGAGTTGTGAAACTTTCTAACTTTACCCACTTCATTGGAAGAAAAACACAGTGGAATTACCAATTAATGTAATTTGATTATATTGTTGCCACATATCGTATTCAGAAATGATTCTCTTAGTTATATTTAATTGTTTGACATTTCGAAGAATTTAACAATTTGTGTTTTCACCAAGTTTAAATGCGATGCTGTTTTCGGATAATGATTTAGGTTTTATACAGGCCAAAATATTTATTATCGGGTTGTCGCGGTCATTATTTAACAGCGGTTCGATCAATTAAGTTAACAAGCTTTTGATTTTAGAACATTTTAGAATTAAACCGACTTTTAAAATATAATAAACCCATGAAGCTTTCGGCAGCAAATCATTGATTATCTTGATATTGTAGGCGTTTATGTTCCCCAGGGATGCTTGCCATAGGTCCGCTTGTCTATTCGATCTGGAATATTAAAACCTGATCTCCGCCTACCATTCCATTAACCCGTCCATCGAGCCCATTGATATAAGAACTAAATTTGTATTTGCTGTTCATCTCCGTTCTTTTACATGCAAGTTGATGTTACTGATGATATTATCAGTACTATCTATCTACTGGTGGTAGGTCTCTCATATGTGAGAGGCCGTAGGGTAGGTACGGCAGTGTAATTACATTGTTGTGTTCCGGTTTGAAAGACAATGTAGCCAGAGTAACTACTGGACATACTGAGACTTAACATCTTGTGTCTCAGGATGGCAAGCGCAGTAGATTACCAAGCAATGCTTTGTAATTCATTGTGTTTAGTTTTCTACTGTCTATGAGCGGCCGTATCGCTTACCATTAGGCGAATGGCATGCTCGTCTTGCCATTCATCGCAATAAAAAAAAGATAACGCAATGAACGTATCTTTAAACGCCTGAACTAATAAGTAGCTTGGATATCAAACCTGCAGTCCTGAACTGATTTCCAGCGGGAATAATCCAGGGAATTATATGATTTAACTACGTACAAATGGCTTTTGGGATTTTTTGTTCTCAGAGCACTCAAACTTCACGCGGGGATCGAACTCACGGTATCTCATTTTACAGTCAACAAATTGCGCCACGAAGAGTATCACATTACCTACTTAAACTCTTTATTTATAAAAAAATAAATTCCTTTAATGGTTATGTAGACAAATCAATATACATACTACTTAATTTCTATTTACAATGCCTTTGTATAAAATTTATACCCCATACGGAACCAAAAACAAATCCTTTTGGTACTTCTCAACTAGACTCAATTGAAGCCTAACAAGAAGTGTAGATGGGTCCCAGCGCCGAAGCTTGTTTACATTCGACGTGAGCTTCAACAGAAATAGAACATAAGTGCTTCCGCCAAATAAAATTATATTTCTCTTTGTGCACATCCAGTGACGTTTTTACGCAGTTTAATAGTTTGATTCAATAGTCTCCAGACGAATAATATGTATTGGTATGAGTCAACAAGATAATTTTGAACTGGAAGTTCAGCATTAAAGGTATATACATCTCTCTAGAAAAACTACTCAAGCAAATCCTATAACTCAGGATTAATCAATATTTTAAAGAGATTTCAAACTATACATAATATCTCTATATTAGTAGGTATGTTTTGTTCCGATTTATGAAAGCTCATAAAAATATTCATTACGCTAAAATAGCGTTAATATTGACGCTTAGTACGTACATACGTACTCAAATAATATAAATATTGGAAAGTGATCAAATATGAATATAGCCAATTGTTCTAAGGTTCTTCCGTCGATTTTCGAAGCTGTATTGCGAATATCGGAAGGCGCTTGGGCACTTTTATAAGCACCTGCTCACCAATACTAATTTGATTTGTGCTATGTATTTTGCTTTGGAAGATGTTTATATTATTTTGGTAAAGATTAGTAAGATATCCGTATACGATGGTGGAAACCAGAAGATAACAGAAAGCAGCAGACTGGGCTCTGTGGCGTGTCTTGGGAGAGGCCTATGTCCAGCAGTAGACTGCAACGGGCTGACGATGATGATGATGGTGAAAACCTGTAATAGTGAAAGTAAAGTGTTGCGTTTCGAGTTGAGTTTGTGTACATTCGGTTTCCGCTTAATTTTTTCGACTATTAAGAGACAACCATGTTTCTCCAATGGCTATTTACTTGGATTGTCCTGCTGTTGTCATTACGTGTATTGTAGTCACGTTGGCGGGCTAATGTTGAAAAGTATGCTCCATTTTACTAAGCCACATTTTACTTTAAAGTTTGTCTCTAATGTATTATGTAATTATAAGCGCAGTTATTAGTCAGATACCCTCCTTAAGATATAAACTTAGTTGCGAGAAATGGAAAAACTTGCGCAATAATTCAGTGTTTGCAACAAAAAGCAAAATGAACCGCAGCCGCTCGCCTTAAAATATAATATTTGTAGTTCATAACAAAGTGCTAATGTGCATTACGCGGCAAAGACTTCTTTTCCTGGAAAACTTCATGGATTTTTAAGGAACAATGTGCAGTGCTTTGTTTCAAATATCAAAGCATTTAACGCAATTTTGGCAGTGTTTGATGTAGTGCGTGCGTACGCGGAAATGCAGCGTGCATCCAATTAGGTGCATATATTTTTGCATCGCATCGCAAACGGCGAACAAAGACGTATCCTTGGCACTCCTCGCGCCGCCCGGACACGTCACAACTAACAAAACATAATTTCACACAACACCCTTTGTGGGTGAGACAACGCTCCGCCGCTTCTCCGGCCGGCGCGCCATTGTTTTTGTTCTCTTGGCCATTTCTTTTGTTCCGATGCTTGTTTCTTTTGTCCAGTAGCGTTGTGTCTTTGTTCCGGCGCGGGGGGTGGAGCGGGGCGGGCGGGGCGCGGGAGATATTGCCGCCCGTGCGGTGCAGCGCCCTTGCGCGTGCGCTTCCTAATTAGCGGTTTTGCGTGGGCCGGTTGGCCCGTTTTAACCTCGCGCGTGACGCCACTTCAAGCGCTTTGATACCAACTAATATAATAATATCGTATTAGGAAACGGTGCCGGCAGATGAAAAAGTCTCTTCGAAGACCGTTAACCGTTTCCGCGAGTCTCGTATTACTATTTTTGGAATCAAGTTTAGTTCCTTAATGAACGGCGAAACGAAAACGGAGTAATCTTTTTGTCAACGCAGCAGGAATTAATAATTTTATCTTTCACTTTATTAAGGAAACATCAGATGGCTGATATTGTATATGGCAAAGATATAATTTATTTATTTAGAGTTCCTTATTGCAGTCATCTATTAACATGTCGCGAGGGTCGTGTTAATCCTGGTGTAACCGAAGATATCTAGTTAACGCAACGTACATTGCGCTTTCTAACTTTTCACACTAAGAAATTGAATAGTGACTGCGAATAATATGAGAGTATCACATCCATTTGCAATATTTTTGTAAGACAATTCATACCTACACAGTCACTCAAATCTGAATACGAGTTTTTGGATTCGCACACATGGAAATCTCTCGAGCATGTGTGTGTAGAGCATGTGCGAGAAGTCCCCGGCGACACGGAACGTGGGCGAAATAGAATTGATTGAAAGTCAATAGGTCGCCTCTCGTCACGCGATGCGACTTACAAAGGTTTTCAACTAAAACACTTTGTGAATTCCCAAATTAGTGTGTGTCCCAAATTGGCCACATGGCAACATCACTCGGAGACCTTCGACGAAGCGCCTCTACAAACATAATTCTGATGAAATCATTCCAAGAACTTCTAAGTCTTAACAAACTGAATTCAAAGGCTTGTGAAGCTTTCTGCGGAATGCCATTGTGGTCGGTGCTCCTTAATGGCGTTTTACAATATTTCCATCCGTCAACGTAACTTTTTATCGGCGACAATAAACAATGCTTCGCTTTTAGATTACAATTGAGTAACAGACGCATTAACTGATTACAAATGATAATGGATTAGAAATTGCGCTTTATGTGTTGAAGTTATACTCAAAGGCCGTGAACATAAGAAAGTTAAGTTCTACGTTGAATTTAGGATTGGGTATTAATAAATGTAGAATATCTAAAATTTCCTTTTTCTACGATATATGAACTGAACTCAAAATGTTTTCAGAGAAATTAAAAAAAGATTTGCTCTTATATTACTTTAAGTCAAAGATTGTTACTGTACAGAAGATAAATTCCGTACACACACCCTCGTGAATAGATTAATTTTCCTAAAGCGCACGCTCCACCGTAAATTCGTAAATGGCAGTGGAAATTACGGCACTTTTGTTTGAAATATTTCACCATTATATAACTGAGCTGTGGATTTGCAAAGCGTTGGTTTCATTTACTTCGTGCGAGGTATTGTCACTTTTTCTTTGATCGTTTTTATTAATATCAAGTCTAAGTAAGTATCTCGGATAATCGTCATTCACTCACGTGTTTCGAAACGTCTTTATGATGAAGCGTTGGCTCATTGACGTCACTCCTCAAGTATCCTTGTGCTCATGTCGGTGCACCACTGTCATTGCTTTGTCTTACCCTTACAAGTATTTGTGAACGAAAGTTTAAAATTAGATAGGCATTAATTTCAATACGAAACGAATCGTCAATTAATTGTTCAGTCTTTGTTTTAAGTCCGTCCTGTTCCATTAATTTTGTATTATTTTCTCGTTACTTAAGCTGAAAATAAAATTTCAATCATTCAGTTAATGATCGTGTTTAGTATTCTTCTAAAATTGATTAGGTTTTCTAGGTAGACAAATTGGGGACTTGTCTGATAGTAAAATACTACCGCCGTTCATGAACGTTATGTCACCATCAAGTCGGTGCCTACGCTGTGGGGAACATCTATACAAGTCTCGCTTAAAGTAGGACGGGTCATAGCGCTCGGGAAAGTCTAAAACAGGGATTTTTTCTAAAGCTTGCATGTACCAGGAAAGACCACTGAAACGCACGGAGATCGGATTGTCTTATGTAGGGTAGAACACTACTGCGATGTCAGAATGTACGATAGAATATTGTAGTTGCTAGAATGTACTACAGCTTTTTTCCAAGAGCAAATATTTAATCTACTTCACAACCACACACCATATTTCATTATATATTCAAGTAAGCACTGCACGGATCTTTCAGACTGAACTCATGAATTATTTATCGTTTTATTATGGTCGAAGTGTCGAAATATCTGGATTACATGTAAAATGTAAATATGCTTCGAAGGTGCCCTACGTCCTTAATCTGACAAGAATCCCACTTTTTGGCACTAGGAACCAGCACAACAGAGTGACTAGGTACAACACTTGGTGAGTGCAGCATATTCCAGATGAAATCACTATTCGATATTATTATGCCGGCTTATTTGAAACCGGGATATACAGGTTGAACCCAAAACACAATTACGTGAGTCATTATTATACGTTTTTCTATTAGGTACGTAGTGGTCGCTGTTCAGACGGATACGAATAACGTATCACGAGCAAAATTATTCCATCTTATAAACTATGATAAAATATTCCCCCGTTATTGGAACTGGTAAGATTATATGATTATATGAAAAATGTAAATTTGAATGTGCGGGAATTGGATTGGAAGATATGTGAATCCAAATGTGTAACGTTTCGAAAGTTTCAGTATAAAGTTTTATGTCGCTTGATACGTCGCATATGAGGCGTAAACTTTATATCCTTGTTTGGGATTCATCAGTTGTATCAATTTATAGTATTATCTTCTCGTTTCATTGGAGGAATATATTAGCTCGGCATTGGTTCTGTGCAATATGATTATCGACATTCAGTAAATTCCTTCAGTAATATAGTAGTATTACTGAAGGAATTTACTGAGGTCAGGGAACGTAGGTAGAGCTTCGTACAAAGACACGCGACAAATACTGACCGTAATATACATAGATGGATAGATAAAGAAGGTATACATATATTGACAGCTAAAAGCTCATAGTTTATGACAAAACGATTAAAATACTTATAAAAAGCAAGTACGAAGATACCATTTTACAGACACTGTACGATTAAACACCCAAGAATGTTATTACTATACAGAAAGTAAAATAAACCTAAATACAGTACTCAACGAAAGAAACCTCAAAGGAAATCAAGTATTTCTTTAGATTACACTTTCATTTCTTGTCAAACAAATTTAATTTCTATCTGGTACCAATAATATTCCCACGCTAATAGGTTACTTCCTATCCTCAATAGGAATGATTGTATTTAATCATTTATAGGCGTCGTGTTGCGAATAACTTATCGGATTTATATTGTAAAACTTCTGAACATACGCTTATATTTAATACTACTTTGAAGATATATGTGTGTTCAAAGATCATTATCGCTTGATTTAACACTGAACGAAAACATCACCCAAATAACTGAGTTTTCTACAAGAATCTCAAATGTATGTGAAGACTCAAATGAGATCATATGGCGGATTAAAAGACCTATCTGCTAAAGGGTTCACATCTAGGCGACTGTTTGTGAAATTATTACAAACTAAATTATTCTAAAAGTGAATAAACTTTATGCCACCTCGACGTAGCTTAAGTGTGGTATAGGGCAAGTAAAGACTCGCGTGAAATTCAATTTTTTCCTTTATTTTTGTCTATCGCTGCCGCAGCTAATGCCAGAGATCTGCTTTCTTGTTTAATCATTTCCATTTTACCCGAACTTTGGCATCCTCGATTGTAACATCACTGGCTATCATATCTCCCTTACCTACATCAAGTTATCTCTATGATTATTCACAGAAACTGTTCTTGTTTTTGCGTGATCGCACGCGTGGGATTATAACATTACTTGTAGAATTTATAACGGCCGTGAGTTGGCAGTGCTTTCAGCGCTTAATGTGTTGTCCGTCGGCGACCCGGTACACTGAACATAAACACTCGTATGTTGACAGGGGTCCTTAAAATATTAGCGCCAACACTTTTATGGGCTTCATAGGTATATTTACCTTTATGGGTATATGAAGGGATTTTAGTAATAATTAATCATGTTTGCTCACATTATTAATAAGTGGTAATATTTGTTAGCCTGGTTCAAAAACGAGCAGGTTACTATTCGTCTGTATACTTTTTGTCTAGTAGCCGGTTCCTTACATTTGGGTAAGAACTCAATTTGACGGCAGAAATATAAAATTAATGACTTCAAAATATGCACCCTCCGGAGCGACAAGTCGGCTCAGAGCAATGTAACAAAGAAATAGAATTTTATAGAACTGGAGTCGAAATGCTATCAAAATTGTATGTGTTAAGTGTGTAAGTGTTATTATCAATTGTGATATTGAACATTTATAGTAAGGTCGGTTGTAATACCACAATTATAATAATCTGCAAATTTATATATTATGTTTCTTTGTTGCCAAATGGTGCCGTAACTATACTCTTTTGGAACTAACTTTGTAGAAGGTTATTGTACATAACCATGTGAGAGTTTTTGTTCCCCGATATTAAATTGTTTGTTGTGTAAGTAATTTACTTTGTATTAAGGAATTTAATTAAACCTTCCATCATCGTCGTAATTACTTCAGTATAATCCATAGCTTTTTTTCTCAGTGACTTCAACTTAATTTATTTCCACACTCACAAATACTCTAGAGTCTGTTTACTGATTAAATCTCAACAGTAAATTATACGTATTTCGCTTTTTTGTAAGTTACCACTTACCTGGAGGATCTATAACCCCTATTTTCCCTTCAACCTTTTCAATGGTCGTCATTTTCTATAGGCCGTTGTATGGTTCTCTATTGACATAGTTTACTAATTGAATATATAGTGATACGATGACAGGAAGTGTCGTGACGACGACTAGACTAAATTTAGGTGAATCTAGAACGTATTTACCAAAAATATTTCTCCTTACTTGAGATTTCATCAGAGTTGCAAAAATAAATAATAGCTAAATATAATCCGCACACACACATTAGTGCCACTAAAATGAATTGTGGATTAATAAGTCTCGTTTTATCGCACTTGTGCCAACACTACGAATACCTGAACTTTCCATATCTAATGTTTAGAATAATTATGTGAGGTTTTGCGTTGCTATGCTCGAAATTTGCGCCTCGTCACCGCTGCTTTGTTCGCAAGGGCGACCTTGCTGCCGAATGTGTAGTGCCGAGCATGTTAAACACACTTCCACTAGCATTATTTCTACGTAAGGACACATAAAGTGCCGATGTTTACTGTCTCACTTCGTCTTATTAGCATCCACCTCGGCTCCTGTCTATAAAAATGGTTCTCTAGAATTGAATTTTTGAGTTTACGGTTTTGTTTTGTTCGACGTACCTACTCAGCATTCCTGATTTCGTGTTTCTTTTTTACTTTTTACATAATTTCACCTGTGTCCTCGGCTTGTATTTTAAACACATTCCTTTGCAAAAACATCAAATGTACCGTACGGCGATAGAATCTTTAATCTCCGGTGCTAATCGCTAACTTCTTGACCGGTGCCTCAATAGGGCTTCAAGTATCCAATTCGGGTTTTGCTAACTAATATCATCAAATCGAGACGGTGTTTTCTTCTTTTATCTAACTTTATCTTGCGTTTATATGGCTTTAAATAATAATAATAATAAAATAAAAATAAAAAGCCTTCTATTTCCTAGTAGCTTAAATAGAGTAGGTACATTGGTTTAATTTAGTTTATAAGTAAAATCCTTAAAAAATAATAAAAAACAATAATAATAAAAAATAAATAAATCCTTATTTGCTTATAATCTATTCTTATATCTATTATTTCCTATTACTTTCTAATTTGTATTAAAAATATATTTTTATCTCTAGGAACCCCTCTCAGGTGAAGGCCTCTTCCAACATTTGCCACTTTTTCCTATCTTTAGCGATGCACTGCCATTGTGGTCCAGCTATTTTGCGGATATCATCTTCCCAGCGAGCGAAAGGTCTCCCTATATTGCGTTTGCCATCAGGTCCTTTCCAAGTAGTCACTTTGTGTGTCCATCTGCCATCATTTAGCCGCGCGATATGTCCAGCCCATTTCCATTTTAGTTTCCGTGCGTGATTAAGTGCATCTATTGCTTTTGTTCTAGATCTTATGTCGCTGTGTCTGATTTTTTGTATTTTTCTTATGCTGAGCATACTTCTTTCCATTCCTCTTTGGCAAGTTATAACCTTGTTTTTAACTTTATTTGTAAATTTCCATGTCTGACATGCGTAAGTTAAGCATGGAATGAGACACATTTATATGGCTTTACCCACACATATCTTTTGCCAAATCATGTTAATGAGTTAAAGAAATACCAAATGTAGGTTTATTGACTAGAATTGAAACTAAAAGTTAGATAGTTTTCGCTAGCTAGATATTACTATTAAACCAATGAGGCTAGTGATGACAATGGTGTAATTCCGCAATCCAACGTTTACAATTCGAATAACTACATCGCGCACCGTACACGTGCGATACCAATATGCATAGCTTTTCACACGGCCATACGTGAATCCGGTCGGCATTTAAGAATTTATTGCGCTTACGAGATAACAGCTTATGGTGTCAGCGAGGGTCCCCTGTTCGCCATTACGCTCCGCCGGTCCGCTTTAATTACCGTCGATCGATAGGCCGGCCCCATATGCCGCCTATAATGCCCAGATTAGCTGTGTATTCATTAAAAATTCATCACGCTCAAATCAGATATAAGCAGTGTTTTGAGCGCTAATTCCGGCGTGTCGCTTTTTCCGAGTGACCCTATTGAGTTAGCTCGGCCGCGCGTCCTAATCAATTGCAGTGCTGATTGTTGGCCCGTTCTCGGATGGCAGCTGGCTAGTTGCTGCTGTTTTTGTTTATGTGCTCTAACATCACTTTCATTTGTTTTTGTATGTGTAGTATTAGCATAAATAATGAGTCTTCCAAAATTCTATACGTTTATTTGCATTCGTAACAAATGAAGACTGAACTACTAACTGATAATAATTGTTGGCTTCTTTACAACTGCATTTCTTATCCAATGTTTGTATAATAGAAAAGCTGTTTAGAGTTAGTACTCGCATTCGGGACGCCGTCCGTTTTACTTGCATGTTAATAAAATGGAAGAAACACACAGCTGTAAAGAATTGATAGAATTAAATAAACAAGAACACACGCAGCCAAGAACACATGTAACGCTTTTATTGAGATGAACAGGTAATTTTGTTTGCTCCCCGGCGAGGCGAGCTCTCGCAAACCCATACTTCCAGGTACGCACGTAATATAATTTCTGTTCGCCCCCAAACTTCCAACGAAAGGCTGATCTTGTTTAGTTTGGAATGACTTGGCGATAGTGTTCCCTTCCGTTGAAATAAGGGAAATTAGAATCGGTATTTGTACCAGACCACTCTGAGATCGTTGCCGTTTTAATTGCAATTACTAAACTCCTACCTTTTACAACATTTATAATCCAATTCAAATAACGCGACTGAGGCTGTCTTTTGTTTTTTCTCTGTACAACGGCGCTGGGATGCAAATACTGTTTGTATTTTCTTTTCAAGGCATTCCTAAGTGTATAAGACGGATGTACTCTTTTTACATATCGACTACTACGTATTCTATATTCATTGGCTGAGAGAATTGATGCCTAAGTTTTAGTGTTATTCTTCGTAGGTAATGGATTAAACCCTTCCTCAAAATTTTACGTATAAGAAAAGAAATGAAGCAAATATTTAGGCTGTAGATTTAACTCTAAGTAAATATTAAAAGGTTTAGATGTCGTTAATTAAAATTGTGTATCAAACATTTCCAGAATTGTTTCAAATATTGGCGTTACCCTAGTTAAATTCAATAAACGTTATTCGAACTGTAGAGTCGAACCACAACAAGCGATTCATGGTTCCCCCGGTAACTCATTTCATAGCAATTAACAAATAGAAAGGCAACAGACAAAAGAATACCACGAATTCATTTCCACGCGATTGTAGTTTGAAATGTAAGTGCGGCCGAAGGAGCCGAACCACCTAATCAAATAAATGCTCTCCGAATGTTTGCATTCCTATAAGTAGCAATATAAAAGGAAAGTTGGTTCGTCCGAATGGTATTTGTAGTTGGAGCCGACCTGGCCACAGAGTGGACCGCGGGGGAACTCTAACACGTTTTATGTTTATGGAGGAACGCAGCACACGCCCGGTATTTACGGATTTGGAAGCACTCGAACCCACGGAAGGTCGGAGACCTGGATATACAACTTTCAGGCGTAAGGCTCTCGTAAAAAATCGACGCTGCCTAAAACGGTTGTAAAACTTTCGTATAATCCGATTGAACGTGAGTTGGAAGTTTATTTCAGTACTGTTGGCAACTTTATTTCGCAAATATTTTACGTTTCATGGCTATCCGTATACATTTATAAAGAATGTTATAAAGTCTTTAAACAATCCGTCAATATCTGAATAGTCCGCAAAATGTGACACGCCAGTGCGAGACATTACGAGCGCGCTATCGAACTCGTACAATGAACAATAAGAAATGCCAACAAAGGCATGCTAAAAATGACGTTACGCGTATAACATAACTCGGGACCTTCGTAACATTAAACCTTGGCTTTATTTACTGCCGCCCGTTTAAGGCAGAAGTATCTCGCCGTAAATAAACCTCTTTTATGATATTTCCACGACTTCATTAAGTGTTTCAATGATATTACCGAGAATTACGACTTCGGCAACAATATTACCTCTATGTACTAAAAACTGATGCGGGCGAAATATGAATTTTTAATGATCACCTTGATAGTAAATTTGTTATGATGGGATTAGATTTCTAAAGGGTTAAACTAGAAACTTTGTTGCGTTACTGGAGTATAATTTTGTTTTTAATAGCGCAGTAAAATCGAAGCCGCAGTATAAACCTTTGAATTTTAAATCTCTTGAATGGTTTTTTTAAACGTAATGTAAATTAGAAGGAGAAAACAAAATTAGTATAAACCGTACAATGTGATCCATAAATATAAGGGTACATTGGGATTCGGGTTGAGTTTAACCCGTAGCTCAGTAGGCAGGCTGTTGAGATAGGGCGTGGGGCCGACCCTACCCGCGTTCCGCTAATGTATTCTGGCAATTTTGCGAACGCCACCGAGCGAGCGTTTCCCGGGGAACTTGAGCTCGGGCCGCTCCTAGATTAGTAACCGTCCGTTTATCATTACTTTTCGTTGGTTATCTCGTCGGGCCATCCGCTGCGTTCGATTGTCCCAGGTCCCTTCACGCCTCGCTACCTGCGTGTTATCAGCTCATGTAAAGCTAAATGTAGGATGGAATTGCTTCATTTGCGTGCTACTATTGGATTAGGTAGCATTTTGTGTTTAGTTTGGTGTATACCTTACAGAATTTGTTGCCAATTAAACTACAATAAACGTTTATACACAAATTTTCTTGTTTGTAATGGTTCTATTTCATTCGTCGTTAACTCTGATGTTGTATAGCATTTGGCGTGCCGAGCTGACACATTTATTCAGAAAAAGAAAATTGCTCTCACCCTGCATGCATGCCACATCGACTAATAAAATAGGACATAGTATAAACGCGTCAACAAATTATTATATCACCTAGGCTTATTTTAGGCAGTGGTAATATCTTGGTACTAAAGTGGCTACTACTACCAGGGCTTTTTTAATCTAAATGAAAACAAGACAGAGAATACAAACAAGACGTTTTTAATACGTAATTCCATAAAAATAGATCCTTTTCCGGCAATTACATCGCGCCGTGTACACAGATGCCATGTGTGTAGCCCGCAGCAAAAAGTTGAGTAACAAAGTACACCACGGGCTAATGCGGGCCCCTTATTATCCTTTTACCTTTCATAAGCTAACTTCGGCAAAGATGAAATGTTGAAACAACAGTTGCAAGTTTTGCTGGTGGTATTCGTATCTCGATAGTATCTCTTGGAGGTAATAACCCGTCATAATCCACTTAAGTGTTCATACATGTATATCCTTACATGTTTACTGGTAGGTCTCTCATATGTGAGAGGCCGCCTGGGTAGGTACCACCGCAAAGTCTATTCCTCCCGCCAAACAGCAGTGTAAATGCACTGTTGTGTTCCAGTTTGAAGGATATTGTAGCCAAAGTAACTACTGGACATAATGAGACTGAACATCTTATATCTCAGGATAGCGAGCGCAGTGGAATGCCAATCATTGCTTTGTAATTCATGGTGATGTTTGCTTTTCCTACTGTTCATGAGTGGTCGTATCGCTTACCATCTTGTGTATACCGACGTGATATAACCATATTGTATCGGTAGTCTTATCTGCATTATCATTTCGTGCAATGTAGTCACTTCGTCGTGTCAAAAAAGAAAATAGTTTGACGGGCTAATTTCGGCCTGGGTGAAATTTTATGTTGCGCAGTTTCGTTCAGTCGCTTTCTGTGAATGTTAAGTTTTTCAATTATGAAAGTAAAACGCGGTGAGATTTGCGGAGTTCCACGGGGCCGGTTTGCAAACGGATTTCTCCATCAAAAACGCTTTCATGCTTTCAACATGAAATTAATAAACGTTTCTTTCACTCGTTAATGTTTTCAATAGTTGAAGCGTCATTGATTTTTATATTCCCAAATTAATTTTAAACTAACTCATTTCTTTGGGTTTAGCAGTTGTGATTGATTAGGTATTGGATTCATTAGGGATTATGCTGAAGATTAGGTTTATGACTAAAGATAGAGCCCGTAGCACTAGCACTATATTTTTATACCTTCCAGCCCTCATGTCAAGTTGTTGTCTATAGTTTATGCAATTCTAATAAGTAGTTTTATTCTTAATTATACTGTGTTAAGGCTTGTTAAACTGCCAATCATCTCAATAAGGGCACATGTGTGTTACGGATTAGATCCCAAATCGATGACGCAAGGAAAGGTCAGCGCCCGACAATAGACAATATCGAATATTCGCGAACATTGAAATAAGATATGCAGTTCTAGGTTATAAATAATTACCGTATTCTATTAAAGTATCCTGAGAAATTATAAATAAATTGTAACGACTGTTATAAAAATATATTTTTAAAAAGGGTAAAATTAAAATTTATATTTTCAATTTTTTTAAGGGCAAGTGTATTAATACCATTTCTAATATTAGAACAGTGGGCACGTTCCGTGATGCAGGTAAATTGAATCTTATAAAAGTTTCATTGTTTTTTTTCCTTAATTTGTACTATTTATTTAGAAAGTGAGGTTTCAGGTTTGTCCTTACATGAACCGCTCCGATTAAGTATGAGAGAATTAGAGTATATTGGACAATTGGGTTGTTAAAAAAAGTATTATTATCGATGCGATATTGCTATAATGTCTTTGGTTAAATAAATACTCCCAACTACTTTTGCGGGTGTCGGAAGCAGAAAGACTCTCGGTCTTATACGAAAATACGGAAAAAAATTCAATAGACAATTATTTGTCTCTGCTGAATCGAACTCGCTACCTCTGGTTTTACAATCAGTCTTAAGCCGAATGCACCTCTATAGCTACCGAGTATCAGTCGAGTAATACAATGATATTGAATACTTCATTCGCGCGTTCCCTAGCGGCTTTACTGGATACGAATCGAGTAATTGTTGCCGTTTTACATTGGGTAGATAATCTGATCGCAGTTAAATGAGGTTTAAAATCGTTGATAAATATTACAATGAAAGTGACTTATAGTCGATACGAAACCTTTTTAAAGGAATAATTAGGTAGACAAGTGAACAGGCTGGTTATAGTAAGTACGAGTAATATGTATTTTTGGATTTTGGCAATGCAAGTACCTATATTTAAGCGTGCCTAATGTGTGATGCACACTTCTTTGTATCGTTCAATGATAACATTTAAGGCAATTTTTTCTCTGTCAAAAGACATTGCTTTATAGATAACGTAGTGTACCTAAGAGACTCGTCGAGCTTCAGTGTCAGTGTCTTCTGTTGATCCTGGCTGACAGGAGTTGGTTATTAGTCTCTTATTAACGTCGATAAATCTTAATTATCTAAAGGGAGGCAAAATTGTGTCGAATTTTCACCAATCCATTGGTAATCAGTATAACGCCAAAAATAAATAAATAAATACATCCAACAGTCACATACATAGTCCTGACCCCACACTAAGATCCCATAATATGGGTAGTACTTATGTCTTGTTCGTCTCTTGGGTTATCCTTCACTTGTATCCGTATCTACATATCGAATATCGATTTGTTTACGTATTAAGCGAAGGTTGTACGTGTTTTCTTGCAAAACTTCCTTGTATGCACTCGTTGAGGACTTTCCACAGATCTGTCATAATCCGCGTTAAATTATGTTAAATACTGAATTCTTCGTAAGTCATTAGTCATGTGTCATACATTGAGACTTATATTTCCTTAAAATTATCCTAGCATTGAGACGATTGAAGTTGGTAAATTAGGTGGAATCTTCGAAAGTCTACCTGGTAATAGGATACAACGATAATTATACCGTTGTGGTCACTAATAAACGATATACTTCATAAATAATACAAAACCCTATCGGCTTTATTAATAGAGAGATTTAAAACCTATTTAAGTTATCGAATGTTTCGTATTTTTCGCTCAAACTGAATTCTTAAGTCTTTCGAAAGAGACAAAACATTCGATAACCAAAAAGGTTTTAAATCTGTCTATGAATAAGGCCGTATAGGAATAAAATATCTAATCGGGAATATCTCGGCAAACAAACGAATGGCTCCTGTTAGTTGTATAATATTGGCTGTAAATTTTGCTCAATGAATTGTAGTTATCTACGAATGGTCATGCTTTTCGACGAAAACCAGTGTTCTAGAATTAGAAATGACGTGTATTGTCGACATGTTGCCTTGTACTATTGCAGGAATTCTTCCCAAAATAGTGTTTGTAAGTAGGTTGTTATGTCCATGACAGAAAATTCGTCCGCGACGTCTTACGCTATATTAGGCAATCCGGACCGTTACACTGTCTCCAACTATATATTCGTGTTCTTTGACATTACATGCTTAATATGTGTAATGTTTGCGTGAACTTTTTAGTTTTGGTTCGGCAGTGACCACACTGCGTTTGATGTACAGATACATCTCTTACCATTCAACACAATTTTCCGACCTCCACTGATTCTTCACTATAAAGGAATCGGCATAATAGGAAGGAAAGAACACATATTATAATGGAATATATCTTTAATCCCAACAAGTCAATGAAAAGCCATTGTTGAGAAATACAATTTCAAATTCCATAAAGTATTTATAAAGAAAATGTAACAAAGGAAACTTCTTATAAGTCCTTAACTAAGATTATTTAAGTGCTAGACAATCCATAAAGTGTAGTACTACAGACGCCGGGCAAATACTTGGATCGTACAAATATTGAATCCGAGCCGGAATCGAGTTCTTGCTTCAAACAAAACGTTACTACCAACAATGACGTCGTTTAACTTCAAACTCACTTTACAAATACTTTACATGCTTTAAAACTAGTCTGTAGTACATCTCAGATAAGATTTTAGACATAGAATAGCCTTCATATTAAATACATCTTTCTATTTATTCAGACAATTACAACGAATGTCATGAAGACAATTTAAACGTGAATAGAAATTATATATGGCATAGTAGTACATACAAATTTTATTAAGCAGCAAAAAACAGTTTTTTGTCATCTGCATTTATGACAAAACGACATTTATGACTACAGTAATAAGTCCACAAAGCAGCAACATATAAATAGTATATTAGCCATTATTCACGGCGCTATCGTGGCGGTATCAGCCGATCTCGTCTGCAATACGTGACCGAGGCGGCAGTAGGCCGTTGGGAATTTGCGTTTAGGAGAGCGCGCACGCCGAGATTTTATAAAACGCGTAGAAAATGTATGTAGTTATATATCGCGTAGAAACACGCACGTGATGTGACGAGTTTGCCTTTTTGTTAGAATCGTACATACGTATTGAGATGTGGAAGTAAGCCAAACATTACAAAAAGGGAATTCGGTACATGTAGTTTTTTAAATAAAGATTACTAATCTTTCTTGTATTAGACTTAGTCATGACTGCCTCGGTGGCGTAATTGTATTACAGCACGACTTCAAAGCTGAGGTCTCGGGTTCGAATCCCGGGTCGGGCAAAGTAGTATGGGTTTTTCTATTCATTATCAGCCCAGAGTCACGAATTTGTGCCCGATATGGCGACAGGCTCGCCCCTTATCCCATCATGGGACGCAACATACAAGGCGAAATGTGGGTGTCTTGGTGGCGCCTCTGCCTACCCCTTCGGGGATAAAGGCGTGAGTGTATGTATGTATGTCTTGTATTAGCGTAGCCGTTTAAGTAATAGTTTGTCGTATACCATATATTTTACAATCAAATTAAAGAAAAAAAAATACTCCGTAATCTAGTCATATTTCTCTTAGTGACGAAATTGCCCATAGCATTACGAAATACCACTGGCGCCCTCTGTCTTGCATATTTAGGATTATTTAACTCAGCGAGGCTCAAGTGAAGGCTCTTGGCAGTCGGTGGGCGAGAGGTTTCTTGGCTCGGGGGCTCACTGCTGGCGTGGTCCGTGCGCCGCTCCGCCAGTCTCGATGACGGCTTGGAACCTTGCCCGATACGCTTTAGATAAACTTTACCGTATTGCGGCTACCGAATTAGAGTTTTTTATCGCTCAAACCTTTTGCAATTGCGCCTCTTTGTTTATGATGCTCGTTGATTTATCGATTGTGTTTTTTTGTCTATGCTCTGAGCTGTCTCACCCCTCGGAGCTATTTTCTTATATTCGGAGCTGCTAACCCGATCTGAAAAAAAAAAACTTTCATTGTTATAAATCTACTTTATTCAGAAGTAACAAAGTATACCTTTGTTATTTTTACTGTAGTATTATCAATCAGGCTGCAATTATTATAATCTTACGGTTTAGTATGTGCCAAAAATGCACACAGTTAAAGCTAGTAAATGCAAATACCTATGTTGAATTAGAACTCGTTATTTCACTTAAAACAATAATTTCCCTCACACCCAATTGTTCATTTAATTGCTGCAGCTAAATCGTTTAGAACATAAACAAATTGTTTAGTAGCGCGTTGTAGGACTCGATCGGTGCTGTACTATTGTTGCATAATTTATCGCGCCATAGCGTGTCATTAACGATGCTAATATTGACATCATAATATAATGCGTTGGGCAAACGAGTTGGACCATGGCCCAGAAGTATGCCTGCGGGTTGTACATGTCATGAATCATGATCAATAAAGGGAGTTTTAACGGTAGGACATCCAATTGGCGGATATCTGATCTGCATATGAGATATTCTCCCGTTCAATAATGAAATCATAAGTCGGTAAAGTTAAATTTGGAACGCTAAGCGGGATATTCCCCCGTAGGCCCGGCGTGGATTGTGGTACGCGGGATTATTGCGGCTTGACAAAGTTCCATGTATAAGTGTATAATACGTGGCTCACATTTGCTAGTGTTTGCTAACGGTCGGGAGCAATTTACTCGTTTAGATGTGTGTGATGTGGATTTTGTGTTCATTTGCACGGGAATCAGCACGTTCTATATGGTGGGAAAATTCGATTATTGAACTAGTGTTTTTGCTTAAGATCCCGTGAAACTTTATTGTACATCGGCAAGTACTTATTGTTTTTCAAACAGTCCAAATAAATTTTAAATATAATCAAAGAAGAGTTGAAATATTTCGAAACATTGGGGCGTACTTTGTCAGATTGCGAAGTTCTTTGACGAACATTTGGTAAATTGTTATCGTCTTTTGAATATTTAGAGACGGAGTATAAGATATTTGTTGCAGACTTCCAAATTACTTTTATGCGTATTGAGGGAGCGGGCGTGGGGAAATTTCTCGAGCAGATCGCCATGTCGGAGCAACGGTAATCTTATTCGGTACAATTCGTGAAAGTTTCTACTGAAAACTTTTAAGTTCAGGTTTGTAGCCGGCTCTCATCACATAATGGAACTTTCTCAGTGTTTATAAACGTAAATGAGATACACAGTGCGAGTGGTTTTTCTCTGTGCAGTTAATTTTCATTGTGTAGATTATCATCCTGCGGAAAATTCCGAAGCGAGAGGAATAAAGAAAAGCAAACGGAAATTTGTCGGGTTGGTCGATCGGCGCCGGCTCCGTCTCGGCCGCCTCCCGCGGCTAATGGCGCAGCCTCGCTCGAGATTCTATTAGAAACTTTGCTTATTACCACTCAATGTTCGTTGCGTTTCAGTTCTTTCACTTGATCACTCGGTCTCGTTAAGTTCATATTATTTTATACATACACTAAAGTTTTTCGCCTGGCATGGCGTTAGTACGTGGTAGCCTGTTGGTAATCGGACCAGACGTGGCTGCCAGGATACTCACGTAGTCACGGGTTCAAATTCTAATGCACACCTTTGACTTTTCGGAGTCATGTGTGTATTGGTAGTCAATCACCACGCACTTTAACGGTTAAGGAAAACATTTCGAAGAAACCTGCATAAAGTACGGATTTGTAAGGATTTCTATGGTATGTAAAGTCCGCCAACCTGCGCTAGGCCAGCGTGGTGGGCTATGTGGGATAACCCCTCTCAATTGTACTCGCGATTGTAGAGGAGGCTCGTGCCCGGCAATGAGTCGTACCTATATGGGCTGATACATCATACATGGCGTTCGGCTTATCGTGCAATCTAGTTGGAAATAGGGTCTTACAAATGTGAGTGCCATTAGGGACTTCATTATACCGGTATAAATAGACGAGAGCGTGTATATATGTATGTATGTATGTACTATACAATACAGTAAACATTTGTTATGTCACTAACATTCTTCTATTAATAGTCATCAATTAGTTTTATGATGGCTATAAACCGCAACTGTCTCTTTAATTCCGTTGCTTTTTCGGTCATGCTATGATTAAGAGCAGTGGTTAAGGGTAATAAAATAAATAACAAGTAACGTATTTACCTTATTAGTTTTGGCGGTATATTAGGGTGTTTCTTTAAACCAAATATTGTGGTTAACACAATATTTGGTTTTAAGTTTTACATTACTTTTTATATCCTCGACTGCCCCGGCGGCGCTTTTGTAACACGGTACGATTACGACGCTGAGGTCACGGGCTCGAATCTCGAGTCGGGCAAAGTGATAGTGGATTCTATTCATTATCAGCCTGGAGTCAGGAATTTGTGCCCCATATGGCGATAGGCTCATCCCCTATCACATCGTGGGACGGAACATACAAGGTGAAACGTGGGTTTCCCGGTAGTACGTCTGCCTACCCCTTCTGGGAATAAAAGCGTGAGTTTATGTATGTAGATTTTATATCGAGACGGTTACCTAGTTGCGACGGTGTAGGCGAGAAATGTGGTTTTTGATCATCATATTTTGTACATTTTTGCAAAATTTGTTTAGTTTTTCTTTCCTTCGATTCGTTATGTTTTCGGTATTTCAATAAAATTTCGCTCTAGTCGACGTTCGCCCGTAACTGGACTACATGCCGTACATTTTTAAAGTAATTGGTTCAAACTAGCCGACTTAGAGCGATAGGAATTTACTGTATTGTTGCCGGTTTTCATTCCATCAAACACACATATAGCGCGTTGTTGTGTGTATGTAAGAATTTTATATTATACTTGGGTTTAAAAGGCCATAAAACCATGCCATTTGGACACCCTTATCTTCAAAGATATGTCTTAAATATTTACTGTTTTCCTAAATGCTTCAATCTCTATGTTGGATGTTGGGAAATATGATGGTATTAAGCTGAGATGGTATATTATGGTCTATGGTTTCTATTAAACCCCTTATTTCGATTATCTTGTATATGCGCACGTTATCCTACGTAAAAACCTTTTTTGTTCAGTAGTAAAAGAACACAGCCATGTCAATTAAAAATCTTTAGGCATTCGTGTGTTCCTTCTAATATTATTTGATATTTCCTAAGCTCCGTATAGTAAGTATCCTATCTAACCAGTGCTTTTATACGTCACCTTTCGGTCACGTTGCTCTATCCTATAATACAAATAAATTCTATCCACATACAGTAATTCCGTTAAACAAAAATAAATAATCGCGGTTTACCTCAAACGAACAGCGTAATCCGTCCGCGAGCCGGCGGCACCGGGGCATCTCGTAAGCCTCGATTCATCAACGTCGGTCCCCGCTCACCTGCTCCTACCTAAACGTTTTAATATTCATTCTATATTTCGAGCATTGGGTTATCTTTGCTTTGATAGTAATCAAATGATGTAAACTTGGGGTTAGATTCATGCAATGTGTGCTTACTGCATAAAATGAAATATTCTTCTATTACAATGTTTTGTAACCGATCGATGTCTGTACATGGTAGATAAATGAGAAAAACTAATACGGGGGTTTTGAATTAACGTACTAGAACCCAAAACAATGTTTTTTTAGAATTTTTGTCTGTCTGTGCGTCTGTGCGCGATGAACTCAGATGTTTGGTATGGGGGTAGCTGATACCCTGTATTAACACTTAGACTACTTTTCATCCAGAAAAATGTAGTGTTTCCGTTGGTTGGTTTTGTTTATGTAATTCGTGTAGTTAGTAGTGTAGTTTCGATTATAAGTGCAATCAAGATGTGAAAATTATTTAAAATTATAATTGGCATGAAAAACATAATTATTGGAAACATTATATGTCATGTTTCAATTATTATCATAATTACCATTTGTACAAAGGATTTAAATAATAAAGCTGTTAGCATAAAAGCAGAAATACAGTTTAATATTATTCCCACGCAAGTATTTAACTTGATTATGGTGGGAGTTATTGACGAAAATTAATACTACGCACTCATTCCCCTTTTTGATATTCTTCGCCTCAAAACTGGAAAACACGGAAGTTCGAAAATGCCAAGGTTGGTTTTTTTTTCTATTTATTGTATTGGCATTGTTGATTGTAAGACTATTCGTTCTTCATCTTGGTTTCATATCCTCATTGATCTTTAATTAATTGTGCAGTCCTTTGAAAGCAAGACTATAACTTTCAGGAACACTTATTATCACTTGAATCCTCTAGCGTGATGGACTGACAGGCATTTAAAAATAACAAAGAAAATTATTTGTATAATGTATTTCTTTTCTATGTAGGTACCGTCTTTACAGTCGCCGCATATATGATGAAAAAAGACCAACTCATTGCGAAAGAATTGCTTGACGTGTATTTGTGATGTGACTTTAGAACAATCCCCTACATTTGTGATTGACAAAGACTCATCTCGAAAGAACCGCTTGACCTGCGGTACATGACGGATCGTCCCGACACAATCGCGACAGATCTGCATGACAGACGCTTAGCCTGCCGCCATCAAACGCATATTCCCTTCAACTGCGAAACTGGGTGACAAGGAATCCCATGAACCGATTACCGTGGTAAACATGAAAATGGAATAAAATTGGCATGTTTTTGTCATAACTTTAGGATAAGACAGTCGCAATCCAAGGTAAGGACAAGTTTGATTCCGCTATTAAAAGATATCAGTATTATAGGCTTCAAAAAAAATCAAATACTGTAATCTGTATACTATGCCTCATCATTATCTTTATGCTTTTCGATCATTTTTCCACATTGTGAACTTCGTCAAAGATACCAACAACTATAGTGCAGTTACATTATTTTCTTCATTTATTAATATGAAACTGATCTATGGATTAAAACTCCTCAAAACTATCCAGCCTTATAGATAGCTTCCCGTTTAAAAAGCAATAGCGAAGCCCAAATTGCCAAAACATGTTTCCGAACATAGTATTGAAATGGGGGCACGAATTCGCGTTTGCACATACTCGTGCGATGTAATTTAGTTGCCGTGCCGTTTCGCAAACATATTATCATATATCTTGGACTTATTCCCGCTTCCCTTATGTTTGTCCAGCGGTCGGCACTCGGCGGAATAGTGGACCATTTATCAACGTCGTCCTTCCGCGTACCTCCTCTTCAAACGCGCTCATTTGTACTGCCTTCGTGGAATATCTTTTATCGCCCGCTAAATATTTCAGATTTACAGCAACGCAACGTATTAACGGACTTATCTGCGTCCTCTATTTGTGGCCTTTGGAAACCTTTGACTTAATATACAGTTCTTTTAAGGGTTCTCGAGAATTTGGAACATTAAATATTTCGTAAGAGTGGGTTGCTAACCGTAATGTTTATTTAAAGATGCGATAGGGTGCATTCCTATCGCTATGTCTGGCACAAATTACAGTCCAGAGCAACTTTTATAAGTTTTCTGAAACCGAAAACCTCTTTCGCGAATGAAGTGACTTAGCTATTTAAACCAGAAACTCTTGGTTCACACCATACACGCTACCTTTAAACCTATTGCTGCAACGTTAAAGTATGAACAACATTAAAATACGTTAAGTGAAACGACCACAATAATCATCAGCATAACAGTACGAAAACGATTTCCACCTTGGCATTATTTCACGTAATTTGTGCCGTTCCATGGTTTCAAACGTTTTAAACGCTTTTAATATTTCATGTTTCTATGCCGTATGACGGATAGGCAGCGTAGTATGTAGCCGGTGCGACGTTCTGTCGATGATCCATCAACGTCACCTTCTTGTCTTCGCGCTATAGAAACGTTGAAAGAACGCGACGAGGAAAGTGGTCGGCTGACGCGTGATGGAAGTTTTAAATTTACGCCTTTTTAAAGTGTCAGTTGTAAATAGAATGGCTCGAAGACTTTGATGTGAAAGTAATGGCAAAATATTGTATTGGTTTAATACATTCAAGCGGATGAGAGACAGAGATAGAGGCAGTGGTATCTGTTAGCTTTTATTCTTCATAATATTTGTTAGGGCAAACTAGCAAATGTAAAATGATTTACCTAATTTGTAGTAACTACAGTTACTACTAGTGACAAAGATGTAATTGAGTGAAAAAATCCACAGAAAACTTACAGTAGATATTTGTATATTCAAGTTGTAGTTAGAATAAGAGCCTTAGAATTCAAATGGAATCGTGTTACACGATAGTACAATTGTTTCTTTATGTTCAGGATTATGACGTCACTAATTTACCATAAAAGTTTATCGTAAACCGTGTAGCTACGACCGTTCTATCTCGTTCTCATCAATTTCTCTATATGTTACAAGGAAACGAAACTGGGGATTTCGTGACATCCTTGTGGAATGACATAAAACCGTAAGCCGAGATTAGTGTATAATGAATACTGAGAAAACACGACATTTTATGGACTCGACTAACATAGTAAACACGTATATTTACTTTGCCGTTGAAAACACAACATTGTTTTCGTTGTTAGCCATGTTCCGGCGTATCTCGCCAGTATTGGCTAGTTTTATGCGAGTTTGCACTAATTTCGAGAGCAGTGATAGTGCTTGACTAAGTGACGAAATCTTCAAAGTAAATGTATTTGTTGTCGCCGATTTATGTCTTTGTGTCTGGTAGTGGTGATTGTTGATCTCTTTAGAGTATTAAGCTCTTTCGTTTATAGCATATAAAAATCCGTGTATTCAAGGAGTTTTGTTAGAACTTTCAGAGTCTTCCAAGCCTGGATTGAATTTGTAATGTTTTTATTTGTGTGAGTCTCGGCGTTACCAAAACTCAGGGTCTCACGCTACTTTGTTATTATACTTTTTTTAATTATAGCTTAAAATGTGCACTCATTACTGCAGTAAGGAGGTCGCGTGTGTTTAATTATTCGTTCGCTGGCGGATTACTGTTTCATATATTTCTTTCACATTACGCGCGTGTGAAGAGAATATTCATACGGACACGGTGATTAAGAGCAAAGAAACGCTGAAGTACGCCGACATGCGCGTATTGTATAGGGTTTCGTCCTACCGTTACGAAACAATGGCTATAGTTAACTATGACGCACTGATGCTATTCAACTGTTTCATACTGAAGCTAAAGGTTATGTAACTTTGTGTTGGATTTTTATGACTGCCAACAAGGTGACGATCCGTCTGTTGCGATTGCGCTGGATTATCAGTTCTTTTACCTGTTTCATAACTGATTATGGCCAATCCACTTACATGAAAAACTTTACTTTTATTGTTTTTATTTATTTAACATAATTGTGTTCTTTGACAAAGGCCCCATTACAAAATTTTATCCAGTAACATCGCCCAATTTCCTCAAAGCTTTTATGCCGTAGACTAACAAATCGTCCACATAAAGCGTTCGCCGCCATCAGGCGCTGCCGTCTCTGCGGGATTCGGCGTGAGTTAATGCACATTCAACTTCGCAATTTCAAAGGCTTCGTAAAACAGGAGGCAAATCTGCAAAGCAGGTGTTTAAAGGTACAAGTGGCGATGTAACTTGTGAGGACGCATAATTGTCGCCGTTCACTTGAATTTTGCATTTCAAGTTTAATAAACTTTGGAAATAAGCTTTCCGTTGTTCACAATTTATCTTGTTTGTACATTCGCACGCTGGTGTGCACAATTCATTTCCTTTGGGATTGTTTCAACGCCCATATTTCGTATGTACGCTTCTGTGTTTTAAATTATGCCCTTATACTTACAACTTCCTTTCATACGTCATGCAATGTATAATGTATGATGTTTTCTGAACAATATTGGCCTATATTATTATTTTGAATTTAACCGCCTATTTATTGGATCATGCCGTGAATGTAATTGACTGGCAATATTTTCCAGTTAAAAAACGTAACTAGTCAGTGAAAAAGTGACAAGTATATAATCGATGTCCTCGATTGCCATTAACAACTTTTTTCACACAATTCACGTCAGCACCATGCGGCACAACATTAGGGTTGTCAAACGGTTTATCTGTTGAAAAAAGTTGTCCGATAACGCTTAACTAATCGAATTTCTGATAAATCGCCGGTTGGCCCACATTGTTTCTAAATCGGTCCTCGTTTTATGGGCAGTAAAGGATTTTTTGTTAAACAAACCTATGGCGTGACGGCGTTGCTGGCCCCAGCTGCATAACATCCGGCCGGTTGCCTTTATCTATTCTGTATTGGTGAGCCGCGAGTGCACATGGATTCTGTGAAGTTGCTCCAAAGGATTGTTTGAACCGCTCTGCCGTGGTTGGGCTCGTTGCAGTTTTCGCTTTGTTAATTATGCATAACAGTTGTTTGAAAGACTCGTACGAACTAATTGGTGTGGTGCGTCTGTTGCGAAACCTTTGTACGCCACTTTGGTACAATCAGAAGCGGTGAGACCAATGGTCCGGGGAATCGGGATTATACCTCCTTTCACTAATTCAGCTATCGAAACCTTTAATTCGTCAAAGATAAATACAATCTCAAATACATTCTAACTTTCCCTCACTTATTTCACGTTTGGTTTATTAGTTTATTCACAGATCTCACCGACCGTATCCACTTTTGAGATAAAGTCTTTTGCGTCTTTATTTAGTGTATAATACATTGTCAATGTATTTTGTGCTTTAATTATTAAATTTCATCCTAATCTGGTTGCGTCGAGTTTTGCGGTCATGTGACGAAACTGACGCCACTGAAAATAAACACATTTCATATAAATAATTATTTACGATGCCGTGTTTCAACAGAATTCGTTAACCGTTGTCTAATTACTAAGCCTCTGTATTGAAAGAGAGCACGGGGATGTGAGGCTAAATGTTTATAATATGATTCGGTTAATATTATATCTTAGTACAGATTATGTGTTGCGTGAAGAATTTTTTTTATCAAGAAATTTATAAGATTTTTTTTATTGAATTCGAAATATTAATTTACAGTGACCTAAAAGATATACACAAAAAGTACTTTTCAGTTCTACGTTGAAAATAGTGTATTTCTAAAATAGTTCATTTGGTTCGTTGTAACCCTCCATCACACCTGTATGAAACCAAACAGTAATTTAATAACGGTAATGTGCCTTCAATTAGGGCGTAATTTAGGTTTGTGTGACTGTGCTGTGTCTGACGATGACTCAGCGTTCAATGGAAACTATCATTATCTGGACTTCGGGGTTATGGCACGAACATCATATTTATGAGTCAGCTATATCCATGCATTGAAGAATATGTCTTATCAAATATACGCCTTTCTTGACTATCGTTTTCCTTTGTTATATTACAACCAGGAAAGTCGTTTAATTGTTCGCACTACAGAGCACGAAGATTCATATTATGTGGCTTCCACTTATATTAAATACCTTTCGACTTCTAAGACTATCATATCACTATTTGTATATAAATGTGACCGTGTATATTTATATCTGCGTCTAACTGTTAAACATCTAGATCTTTTCAGTGAAATTATTCATAATTTTAATGAATCAAAATTAGACGTAGCCGAATCGATTAAAGGTTCATTAATTTTGTGCTACGGATTTTGTTTTAGATTTTGCTGTATTAAATTAAATTATGATTAATTAAAAATGAAAAATCCAAGATAAAGAGCATGACATATTCACGTAATATAGTTTATAATTCAAAATATTGTAATTTACTTTCGGTACTCGAAATGATGCTCGTAAACAAATGGAGCGTTCCAAAGCAAGGCGCGAGATCATTGTATGCGGGTGATGAGTATAAAAGGCTCGCGATAATGGCTGTTTCTTGGGGAAAGGCGTGCACATAATAGAGTCCGACTATTGGGGTGTTCGGCCCGCATTGCGCCAGTGTGTGTAACTCAAATGCCTTTTTATAGGGGAGGCTTGTGCATATAACGGCTTGACGCGCGTATTAATGGCGTTCAGACGTTCTTGGCTGAGGAAATTGGAGGTACTGTTGTGTATATGTAGATGTCTGTTGCAGAGTATTGAATGTTTCTCTCTCTCTTTCTCTTTTCAGTCATAGAAAGTCCACTGCTGAACATAGGCCTCCCCCAAGGATGAATGTTTGGATGATTTTAATTAAGTTATCATTGTTAGTATTTTAAATCATTAGATTTAGGCATATTCATAATAATAGCCCTGTAGATAAACTAATTACGATTTAAATGTATGTTACCTCAGTACATCGTAATCAAGCTATATGTTCCAAGTTATTATTTTTTCAAAATTCTTGCAAAGAACTTGCAGGTATGCAGGATTCCTCACGAGGTTTTTCTTCAAGGTCAATATTGGCGATGGTTAACTATAAATATTTAGATTTAGATAACAGATATTTAAGAGCTTACGCTTCACTTGCGTCAATATTTCTCCATAGTATATCAACACGACTTGACTCTCAAAACTGTTTACTTTCAAAAAGATCTCATCCCACGGTGTTATTTGAACATGTATTATATTTCCAAATCCCGTATGTGATGCGATCAAATCATCAGGTTTTATATTACCGCGCGTCTAATGCGGGGGGTTTGGGACGGCTGGGGGGCGCCTTAGTAAATAATTACCGCCCCGGGGGGTGTGGCCCCCCAAAACCGGCTCTGGGCGAGCTTCGCGACGCGGATTACTCGAATGTTACCGATTCTTTTTGTCCCCGACGCGACGTCTAGCTACGCGCCCATTGAAAACTTTATAAAGGAATCATGAAACAAGTTGCCGACGTTTGCTTTGTCAACCAGAAGACACGTTTAATGGCATGTTTCATTGTGCGTTTCGAGATTAATGATTTATATTTCGATGTGTATGAATAAAATGGTAGGCGCGGACCAGTCAAAACTTAATGTATGGATTTTATACCTTTTTGTCTGCTTTATTTCTCCGATATAAGGTCCTCATCTCTTAAAATCTTAAGATATAAAGCGGCAAATAACACCGAAGTCTTTTATAAGCGCTACACTATCAGCGATATGCATTGGCTTGTTGCGGTGAAATTGAACATATAAAAAATATTTAAAAATAACATTACTTGATCGATGGACAGGCTGACATGTGATTTATGAATTATGTCGTAAGATTGAGTCATGCTTTATTTAATTCGTATGCCATTTCATTAAAGGAGGAGTTTTGCCAGCATATGAGTTGTTATATTGTGGTGCAATGATATACTTGTTGTTTGCAACACACTTGATTTATTTACATAGAAAATATTATCCCTTTCTAGCAAGTTTGTGATACGTTAACACGTGTTCCTGTTTTGATTGCATGGGGGGCTTATTTGATTCTTAACTCATATTTCTAGATAACAATAGTCTTTTAAACACGGGTGATATGATAACAAGATATAATTACCAAATTACTAGCGTTTACCTAGTTGCATCTAGATGAAGCAATAACAACTGGCATTTTTATTCCAAAATTGCTATACCAAATTTAGTTAATCCTATTTGTCCCAAATGTCACGTAATGCTCCGCATCGACCTCTATCATTGAAAATATCTCTGTTACATGTCGAGAGTGCAAGTTGGGTGGACTTTGACGGTAGTTGCGCGCGACTGACACCTCCAAGTTATATTGCTATTTAGATTTGTTGGTGGTTTGAAGTTAGACGTATTACTATCACCTATTTAGTGAATTATTGGGATTAGAATATTGTTTAAATAATATAAAATATAGATGAAATAGCATGGTGTACATTGTTGTGGCCTCTTGTAAGTGTAAAAAAGGTGTAAGCACAGCTAATTTATTAATAAGTCAGCGTTTATTATTAAACTCTTCCCTATTAAGCGATCTTAAATATTGATAACTGGTTAATTTATTGTAAACATTGATATGGTGCAGCAGAAGTCAAGCCAACCCAAATTGACTGATTTTTCAAACATTTCCGCACGAGGCGTATGGGAGTTTTCATTCCGGAAGCATACTAGGTGTTTTGGCTTGGAAATTGAATGCTGTACTTCACAGTTGACCGTCGTTGGTCTGCAAAATAAAAATCTTGTTCAGACCACACTTAGTTGAAGTTTTACAGTAGTTGTGTACCTGTGTGATAGGTTCCGCCGCTTAATAGTTGTTACAAGTAGTCCAAGGACCTAACAGGTTGCACGGATGTTATTGAGCTCAAGGACGTCATTATGGCTTCATCTGGGTTTCTGTTAGCTCCTGCTAGGTTTTGATATTTGAAAGTTTCTTTGATTATTTACTTATTAATTGAAACGGTTAAGGAGTGATTAAGATTAAGAATACTGAAGTCTATGTTCAAGAGAAAACCTGTGTGAAATTGTTGAGTTCACAACAAGCACCACGCCATCTTCTCTGCCTGCCCCTATCTTTCAATACGATCAAGTTTATGTTCATCCTGATAGATTTGCTAATCGTGATTCTACTGTTTCTTCCAATGCATTCGGTAATAATATTTTTAATTAGTCACCGATTCTTAAATGAATTGTATGTAATGACTTTTTTTATGTCGCCATGTGTCATTAAAATCTTTAGATCGAAAACTTTCTCACACTCAATTCCCCTGAGTAAATTTTTAGGAGCATTTAAGAGTTTTAATACCGTCCTGTATCGGAATCGCTCCGATACAATTAAAATACGGAACGAGCACGCCTCTATAACGGTATCGCGAATTTGAGTTTACTTTCGAACATCTCGTAAAATCGCGAGTGTAACAGTTATATCGTGTTTGGTTTAATGCCGACTACGGTTACATTCGGTTACCGTTTGTAAGACGAGAACCCGCGGTTCACCAGAGAGCGGAGGATACACGGCACGGCAGGGTTGGTTTTACATATTGGTGTTGGCATGCGGCTTTGCCTGCTTACACGGGTTCTGTTACATGGATATTGAGTGTGGTGAAAGCACTGACTTGTGGGGATTAATGAGTAGGTATATTGAATCCTGGATGAGCTGCGCGGTTTGTGGTCCTTGTTTTATAATTACTATAAGTAAGAACTTCCGTTACTACGTATATTGAATTCTAAGGCAACATTTATTAAGATTTCAACTTTGTTCAAGTATATTAGATAATTTTGATTTATAATTTCATATGTTGCGCTATGCTTCTGATACATGAACTGGTGTTCAATTTTAATAAATTCCTGGTTTTATGACTGACCGTGTTTGCTGTGGAGGGTTTTATACATCTATAATTTATATTTATATTGGAAGAACGTGATATTCTCCTGATTGGACGTGGGATCGAAAAAGCGTTGTTCTTACGATATAGGAGGAAAATATCTTAACCTTATGTGTATTTCCCAAACATCTCAGTTTACTCCTTACGGCTTATGTTCTAAGGGGGATTTTTTGATACTTGGTATTGTAACAGACGTATTTCGTCATTTATAATGAAACCGTGCAAAAGCTGCCAAAGTAATGGTTTTCGTAATTTATCCGTGTTTAAATTGGATACAAATGAGGTTTAGAAATGTTGGTTTTCGTTTTGCATACTGTAATGAGTATTCCGCTGTACAATCTATTTAGCATCGAATGTGCTGTTGTATTGCCTCATTGACATATCAGTGTACATTATCTTTACATGTGTATTTCAGCGTGGTGTGTGATATTTTTTGACACAGTAAAAACATTTTAAATATTAGGTTTTACCTATAGAGACTGCGGGTATTCTGAATACTATGCCTTTGTGCCTTGATACTTTTATTCTTAGACCGAAATGTGAGCAAGTCAATAAAATGTATTTTTCAATAGTTCTTTATTATCGTCGCTATTTAAGCTTTGTCACTAACTTCTACAATATTGTTGCATCTGCCACGGAAACTTGGTCCCTATTCATAACAATTTTATAAAACGCTTTCTTCGTGCCCAATCATATTGTATACTCGAAGCCCTGGTTTAAGCTACACCTCTGTCACTGTCGAGATGTATTAAGTAGATATGTGAGTGCCTAGGTAAAGCATTGTTGCGTAATTTGACATATTCTTGCTTAATTCGAGAGTTCAACTTTAAAATGCGAAGGCCTGTGTGAAATGCCTTAACAGAATTACTAAAAGCCTTTTAATGTTTTTAAGACTTTTTAATTTACTTGTTGTTTAAGTCAAGATTATTTACGTTTAATAGGGTATTTTGCCGATCAATTCTATAATTGGATTGCATTTATCATTCTTGTGCATTATAGTAGCTTCTTCGTGCCAGTATAAAAATACCTTAGGAACGTTTAATTGATTTTCGAATGGGTGTCACGTAGGAACTGTAAAGTGGTCGAAGATCTACCCCTAAAGGTTAAGAGAACGCAGATTAAAAGTAACTTTATAGTCGGATGCACATCGCTGCCAACAGCTGTAGGCAAGCCTTTGGGGCAGTCTACGTTCAGCCTTAGCTTTCGTGTCCCCAAAAAAAAAAAAATGCAGTTTCTTCGTTATTGCCGAAAAGAGCAATATTACTGTCGTAACAGCTAGTATTTATATGAATTTCGTAAGGCGCGATTCCGTGGGACGGCTCTTGTACGCCGATTGCCTATCGACACAATAACACTAACGAAGTGACAAGTGATTGCGTCGGCCCAGTGACAAGGTTAACTCTGACCGAACGCCAGGCCCTAAATACATATACGTCCCTGAGGTAGTGAATCACTCGGAAACCATCGGTATCTCGCGAGGTTAGGGAAATGGGTTTATTTGTGGTATGGGTTTCACATTGAATGGTAATACGTAATTTGATGATGTTGAATTTTGTATGTAATATTGATATATAGGGTATATCCAGACTACGACCGAAGTCGAAGCACGGTGGTAGTTTTATTGATTACAGATTATTATTATTAATTTTATCAGTTATATTGCGCTTGCAAAAACCCACCTATACAGTTAATGTATTGATATATTTTTGTAAATAATTTGATAAATTTTACAAAGTCCAGTGTCATTAAAACAACCGTGCAGTATTTCAAACAGTTAAACATAGCAAAAAAATATAGGGTAGGTACTTCTTTAAATTTCAAATTCCATTCGATATGCTCACGCGTATCGGCTATAACTTACCGTGGTTATGTTACTTGTTTTCTGTCCAATAGCAATATGTGTTATTGAGCTTTATATATTTTTATTGCGTATAAAATATCTTTATTAAAACATTTCGCCAGTAATATTGTTACAAGAATTTTATTATTAATAGCTGAACAGGTATCCACAACCTAATTATTCTAGGTGTTTCTATAAGTTCGTATTTCTATTACCCAAGTCAGCTCCCCTCCAAATTTAATAACAGTGACGAATTACCACGCAGTACAACAAATACACACCACGAAGGCTTGGTCCAAATTATAAATTCCTTGAAGCCCGCACAAGGCCCTTCAGAGAATTCCGTACAGCGTCGTAGCGAGGCAGCTTTGCAACAAGTGAGCGGGCGCACCGTGTCCTGTAATTTTGATAATGGCCACCAGGGGCCTCGCGCGTGCTGCAGATAAGTGAGATAACGGGCGAGACGACCAACACCCCCTCCCCCTAGCCCTCCACCAGCGAGGGCGCACGAAACCACCCTTTCGTACGTGGGCGGTTAAATTACGGCCTGTGTCTGTCACGCACCCATACAGCTCAATGAGATGAAGGTTCATTTTTACGGCGGGTTTTGTATTGTTTGTACGCCACGAATTCCCATGGTTGCGCTCCGGGACTCGCCGCTTAGTTCCCGTTTCGAAATTAAAAATATTGCGTCATCAGACAAACGCCGTCTAAACCGTCTATGTTGGGTCTCTCGTGGTGCAATATCTCGTATGTGATTCATCGTTGTATTGACTTTTTATTCTTTGGGTTCATATTTGTAGATACTTTAAAAACATCGATCATTATAATGACATATGCCTGATTAATCAGAATACTGTCTAGATAAGAAAATATATTTTGTAATTATTCCTAACGAAACATAATGCAATGAAAACTAGAAATTGCCTCTATAAATCATACACGACCACGCCGGTGAAAACAAAATTGTCAAACTTTGAAAACACAATCCAAGAATTTGAACCAACATTTTGCCCTTCCATGCTGCAATTTCCTTGACCAACACACAACAGTTACGTGATCACAGAGCTGCTCCAGAGCGATCTGCACAAGATCATCGTGTCGCCGCAACACCTCTCCGCCGACCACATCAAAGTCTTCCTATACCAGATACTCAGAGGTGAGTCCAATTTTTATATCTGTTTATACATATTTGTTGTATGTACAAATTTACAGATGGTTTTGCGTTTTGTTGTTAAATATAGTCTAAAAATTGTTGAATAAAGAATCATCTGAATGAAATTGTATTAATGATAGACGTTTACTAGCATTGAACGTAGTCCTGATTAAAAACTACAGAAAAATAACTGTTTTGTGCCGTATCAGTTTTGCCTAGGATTGTAAGGGTTAAAGAAAAAACTACACCATGTATACCAGGAATTCTTTTAATCAAAGCATATGATGAAATTAATGAGTTGACGTTCGTACGATACCTCAGCGCAAATACGGCTACCAGTTTTAAATTTATTATTTATTTCTCCGAGAAAATAAACGACCACTTCTGAAATACTAGCCGCAGTAGTCGATAAATTAAAATACGATATCAGCTACTTATAAACTTTTTATTGGTTTTTGAAATATTATACAGGCTATAAAAGATATTAAACTTAGCATGATCATAATACCTTTAATAAATCTTTAATGAATTTTAATTGGTTACTAAATAAACTATTATGTCTCTTCATTTTACCCTTTAAGTATGTAAATTAATAACTTTATTATGGTATGTGCATAAATGTACTTACATAAATCGCACTAATACATCCAAAATAGCGCTACCGAGTAAGCGAAAAAACAGCACTTTTCTTTATAGTCGTGAGGACTAGTCCAAATGGCAACACGTATTCGGCCTGGCTAACGGCCTCGGAGTTTCACATGTAAACTGTTATTGCCTCGGTGCCAGAAGTCAGCGAATATTCTCCCGTTCCCGTCCCATGTACGTCTGCCTCCATGTACCATACTTGTTTGTTTAGGTACGCCGTCAAAAATTCTATGTATGTTATACTCGTAAAATGAAAATTTAGTTTGATCTTTGCTATGATTATGTTTATATATTTCGATACTTTTTTATGTGTTAAATATGAGAATATATCGGTGATGGAATATTCAAATTGAGCTCTCTTTCAAATTCAAATCACTACTAGATTTTTAAATTGCATAAAAAAATATATTGTTAATTCCGTTAACGATTGCAACTTTAAGCAGATAATGGTTATCTCGCACGCCTAGACGGTGAATGAGATATTTAAGTTTAGAACAAACTGAAGTCAAGAGGCTGGTCCTTAGTCCGGTGGAGACAGCGCGCTGCTGCCGTTGTCTTCCTGTGATTCACCGCACAAGTCTCGCCCGCTCCCACCTGAAAATCAATTAAAACTCGCTAATGTCCCAACTTTTCCATTTCAAACTACAAATATTAACGCCATTCTTCGTCTCCAAAAAAAAAATGTATTAGATCACTGAATCAATACAATGGAGTAAATGGAGTCGCCATTTACTTCATATTAAAATACGTAGAGTTCTTTACTCAAGAAAATTATTATACATAGTAGATAAAATGATTCCCCCCCTGCAGCCGCGTCTACTGATTTTGTATTATTAATTTGAGCAATTATTCGTACAGCGCCAAGAGATTTCCCGGGAGCGAAACGCGCGAAGGGAATCTAGAAAAATGCGGTCGTTAAGTTCCGACCGCTCCGCCTGCCGCTTTTAATTAAAAACTTTATAGTTGCACTGCCTTGATAGCTCTCCGCTCAGTACTGAAATCACATAGACAACTGCGGGGCGATCCCGAATGAAACTGAATTTCTCACGTCCCTGTAAAAATACGATGCTTTTTAATTGCACATCGTGAATTCCTAGCGACAATGTGCATATAGCGGCGGTAATAAGCATTCTCTACGTGGAAGGGAATGCATTGCGATTAGGGGTGACACGCGAACCTCGCCCATTTTAATATTCCGCGCGCTCTTTTAGATTAAACTTGGCCGTTGCCTTTGTCTCAGTTGAGTTACCAACCGTCGGGGGAGCCTAATGAAAAATCTATAACTATCAGCCACATAATGAATGCGGAAGTCGGTATACTTGCGCATTCTGCGTCGATTCACATGGCGCGATGACAAATGCGTATTACGCACAAATCTGGAAGGCACAAGGCGCGAGACGCATGACTCGAATGTATCTCCCACAAAAAGGCAATGGATTGTGGAGAATGCAACTCGACTGGTCGACAACAAAGTGAGCTAGTTCACGTGCTCTCTCGACGCGTCACTAATATGACCGGTGGACACCTGACATCGTAAACACGCTTCTTATAACCTCCACTCGTCAGACTGACGGCTTCAATAATGTAGAGATTGTAGCGAGCGCGGAGCTTTGCCTTTACACAGTTGCTACCTACCGCGGTGAATATGTTCATCATGATGTTATTAGATTTCGGTCGCGTATTACGTGCTGGGGGTTTCTTTCAGCAATTTGTTTTTTAAATACGAGTAACAGAGGGGAGTTGGTGTGCATTTGTTTATTCAAATTGTTCAGTATTTGGATTAGCGTAGCTGCATTCGATTGTTTATGCGAAAATTGTTTGCTCTATAGATTGTTCAATCATGAAGTGTTTGTTTAAAGACTTAAACAATTCGGTGCCTAGTTTATTTCGAAATTTAAGCTGGTTCATTTGTTGTTTTAATTGGAATAATATTTTGAGTTCCACTTCTGTTGTGTTTGAACATCAATGGATTCAAAAAGTTTGATCGCGTAAAGTAGTGGTCATAATTATGTCCTTGGTTTCATTGAACCTGATGCAGAATAAATATTTGCTAGCAACTTCCACATTCATCTCTGTATGAGAAACGAACCCGTTTTAATAATAGTTGACAAGTAACTGTACGTAGATACTTATAAAGTGTTCTGTGAAGGAATAAAAAGGGAGCTATGTAGGGAACGTGTTTGATATCTTTCTCGTCGCAACAATTACACTTGACGTTTATTTAGTACTTAGAAATGATAAAACAATTCCAGTTCTAGTCACACCGTTAAAGAGAGACAAATTAACACTTCATTTCACGCCCATTGAAGTGAATAGTTCGAAGAAATTCTCGATTTACCATCTTTGGAGCGGTTATTGGGAATATAAATAATTTTCGGAATACTATTTGCGGAGTACTAATATCGGTTGATTTATTTGCGGCTTAGAGACTCGGATAGCTTCTAATAGCGATTTTATAGTAGCAGGGAAGTCGCAAATTGGAAATTGGAATCGATGTTATCGTCAGCTCAGCAGTTTGTCGGATTAATCCGTGAATAAATCTAATTGGAGTGGCGACTAAAACTGCACAAGATAATACTCATTGCCCCGTTATAACAAAGGCGATATGAAGCTTATCAATATTCAGCCAATTAGTAAGAATTAACAAAACAAGTGAACATTTCGGCTGGTACGTTGTGGGAGCGGCGTGCGATATATTAATTAAAATGATCAACGTGCAAATGCAGAGTAGTGCATGGTTAGTACGCAACGCGGGCGCGGCGGGAGCGGTAACGAGCGGTATTATGGTAATGCGTCCCGCCCGTGCCTTACTGTACCGCTTATATTTATGTGAGAGGTTTTTCGTGGAGCCATCTCGACGACGCTGCCTTCCGGGGATTTGTTCTGATAAATTAGATATTCCGTTTTGTTTTTAGTCTATCGATTCTTTTTTACTATGTGGTGTTAGGTTTCTTTGCTACCGATGTTTGGAGTTTTGACATATCTAATAATTTAATAAAAATCTCATGAATTAATCGGTACTAGAATAGTATGAAGTTAGGCTCGGCTCCTAACGCATCTTTAGACGGAAAAGAGGACCGGAAAACTGCAGGTAGCATTAGTAGTACTTCTGCCTACTTCTTTGGGAATGTAGGTGAGAGCTTTTCGGTGTATCCTTTTAATATTTATTTAAAATGAGGCACATCAAAAGTAACCACATAAAGACACATTGTAGATCGTTTGGTCACATTAATATTCATTAATCATAATGTTTTATCTTCTATCTACTATCAAGGTTACTAAATCCCTTTGGGAAATTATTTCAAAATGTATCCTTGATTATTTACCAAAAGAAGGGTTCAATTAAAGTTAGTTAAGATTCTATTTTCTTGGCAAAATGTGTGGGAGTACAAAAATAACCGGCTGAGTATCTGTATAAGTAAATAATTTATTGACTGAGCGGGGGTTGGGAAGTCGTGACGACGGAAAAACCGCTAAGTGGCGAGGTCTGTCCCTATCTCCTTCCATACTAATGGAATTTGCTCGAAACGTCTTGCCGCTTTCCGCCGAATCTCCTCGGTAAAGTCTGTGTGCTGCTAGTATCTATAATATGTATACGTCATAAACAAGACGGCTTAAATTTCGAACAGACAGTTTTCGAGAAAACAGTACTATTTCGAAAATTGGAGTTGTGTGTTGATAGTGTTTTTTCGTACGCTGACAGTGGTCTGCATCATGTGTACATTTCTACACATGTTCATACAACAACGAAGCTATGCTTCCATCCGAAGGTAGGTGAATGGTAGGCATCTATTCTCTGCAACGTCTACTTTGCGGACATTGTTTCTACACATCTATTCATGTAACTCGGACGAATATAGAAGCATACAACTTTGTGATTACATTACAACAGTTCGGTGTTAAAAATTTCAATTAGAATTAAGGTATTATTCTTTAAACATTTTCGCTTTATAAATAGTTCGGTAATAAAGTAGGCGCTAGGAGGGTTACTACTGAATTAAAGTTTTACTAGCTAAGTAACATATTACCTAATACAAACAAAAGCATCTTTTGAAGGAAACCTGCACTTGGAAAATTAATTTGTATGTTTTCTTACTTGTTTGTTCGTTGGTTTACTTTCGACTTTCAAACGACTTTCACGGTTATTGCCAAACAGTTTGTATTTAATCATTAATACGTCATTTGTTTATAATTTGCTTAAAGGGATATCCACGATTGTTTTATTGATTGATTTTAAATGCAATTTATTATTGTTGAATTTGAAAGCAATTCATAATTCAAGAGAAATTATTATTCGATATACACGCTTTTAATATAGCATAATATGTTATTTAATTATAAGGCGTGACTTACACGTATATTTTAAGATCGAATTACCTATAATTAAAACTTGCTGTTCCATTTTACATCAAAGTAATAGTAATGTTTGAAAATCTATGACGTGTGTATTCTTAAACGTAATCGTGGTTTGTCCAAAGTTTACGACATTAATACGTATGAGATTTTATCTGTTATCCGAGAAACGTTGTTGCTGCGTCAACATTGAGGTTACTGGAAAACTGAGCGATCTCTATCTCTTACAGACCTCCTACTACGATAAACGATGTGCATAGAATGATAATAAACACAATACAGTGCGTGGTGGCCTATTTCTACAAATCTGAATGCAATCTGGCGGGACGGTCGTCGCGGGTTTAAATCTCAACGTACATCTCTGACTTTTCGGAGTCAAGTGTGTGTTGATGGCTATCAATACACACATGACTCATAAAATATGTTGTCCAATATTTTTTTCATTGCCTAAGTATGTATATTAATTAAACAATTACCTCTCTAACGGTGAAGGAAATCATTGAAGAAATTGACGTTACCATATAAATTTTTACTTGAATACCTATGGTATCCGCAATAGACTAGCTGGTGGCGTCCTCTCAATCAATCTCTCGATAGGATGAGTCCTACACTGAGCATAAAGTATAAGCTAATAAAATAAATCTAAGTTAATAATAAACATCGGTCGGCTTCCGTAATACTATACAACAATATATCTCCACGTCAACCTCCTGATGCGTATAATACGGATAATTTGTTGGCAACATTGTTGTACTTGTCGTTTGTTGCGACGCTACACGTCATTAATGCTAACTATGACGTGTGCTATCTCGGCGATGCTGGCGCGGGCCGGAACGAGGCCAAACATGGCAGCTTTTTGTTGGTTGGTGATGGAAGCAGAAAATTGGACGTTATGCATATTTGATTGTCGGAGTGAGTGGGAACTAAACTGGCGGATAGATTAACGATGAAATATGTCGTTGTTTTATATGTTTGTATTTTTCAGTCAGTCTTATAAAGACTGATTTTGTGGTGCAAGTAAAAGTTTGGTGTTGAGTTAAATTCCTATTCACCCCACATCACAGTATCCTTAAAAATTGTAATTGATGTCACCAATTAATCCTACAGTTAGTACTTACTTTATACTACTTATTATTAGTATCAATATACTAAGAGAGCATAGAATAAAAAAAAATGGCTGTCGATAAACTAAGAAATTAAATGATCTCCGCCGACCGTCCAGTGATTTAGTTTGCAGCGATATATTGCGTCCAGTAAAAGATATAATTCAATTCAGATTGCGAAGCCCACGAGAGATAAAGCAATAACCCAACATTATGTATTAGTTGGACATCTTTCTCGAGCCTTGCTCCCGATTACAGGCCGTAACAAATTGCTGATTGATATAGCTAAATTGAACGGTTCAAATGGAGCCTAAGGATATAGAACGAGTTTAGCTTTTAGTATTTCAGATGATATAAAGTAGGAATATATAGATGATCTTACTATTGTGGTACTTAAGTTTTATTTGCATCAAAAAAGATTAGTAATTGTACTTTGACGATCAGAATCACGAGATGCACCCGAGAATTAACTCACGGGTGTTTCAAACAAAAAAAAAAGGCATTCAAGTGCATTCATTCCCGTTTTGAAGCGTATATTCTAAAATTATTCTCCGCATGAAATTATGAAATTATCCGTTGAGAATCCAGTGTGTTTTTCCGGTGTTGTATCATTGTTCAACGTCGTGATTTGCATGAAAAACTGCCTTCAGCAATGTCTTACGATATTTCTCGCTTCTTGCCTTTAATGCAAATCGGGAACTCACTTATAGTCGAGATAACCGCGCTTACAATTTCTTCCGAGTATCTCGAGCTGCTATCTAAACGATTACAAACTATTTGTTTGAGTACGTTGTTTCGCCACTAGTTATTTATTCCCTCTAATTGTGTTTCTGGCGTTTTACCTTCATCCAACTTTTGTTTGGACTGCCGGCGGAGATAAGCTCTGGTTTTCGACTTGGACGATGTTTATTCAATTATGTAAAACCAATTCTTGTTTTTAACAAAACTAATTATTTTATCATTTTCCTCTGTATATTCATTTGGTGGATATTCGTTATTGATGGGATCTACGTTTCTTTGCTTTTGGTTGCTTTGATATCGAAAAAAATGGTTTTAAATACCGTGGATAGCAAAAATTCGAAGACAAATATAGGTCTTTCACTAATAACGACAGAGATATTTAGTTGTTGTTGAGGAATAAAATTATGTACGTGACTATTGGGTGGCTTTATCAATAGCCAATTCACAATAGTACCATCTAGTCGAGCTGTTTATTGCTGATTGAGGCCTGGCGTTACGCATTGATGTAAATTTTCTTGTTGATAGTGCAATAATACTTATGATAAAAATTAATTATAATGAAGGATCGAAATCAAGAAAACGAACGAATTAAAATTGGCCAATAATACCTTCCGTATCTCAGTAGGACTAGTTAACGGTGTGAAGTGGAAGCGTTAATTGTGAAAGCACCAACGGCGCCAGCGGGAGCGTGGGACTGAGGTACCTGCCTACCTGTCCGCACTGCGCATGCGCCGTGAGCAAACATTACGGTGTGAAGTGTGAACCAGTACTGTTACTACTGCGGCCTTTGGAATCTCGGACCTTTCCACTTTGTTGCCGATCCCAATGGAATGTGAGCGGGTTAAGGTGACGTGGGATTTCATTACGGGAAATATAAATATAGTTGAAATTAATTTATTAGAGGAATTGTTGCTTGAGAGCAGCGATGGCGTTTCATGTGATAGCATCTAAATCATTGTGACATTTTCTCATTACTCTGAATATTTTCTGATTTAGTTACATATAATTATTATCTTCTTATCTCCCTGATGTAAAAACAAAGAAGATCTTGTAAACAGTCCCGATTGAATATTAAATACACGAATGTTGCAATTTCAAGATAAGTACCAGCGAAACTACCGACAGAACTAGTTCAGACTTAAAACGGGGGTGCTCACGTCGACCTCATATTTAGAATTAGTGCACGGAGAAAAGTGGCATTTGCAAATAAGCCGCTGAATGTAGAGGCGGAAAATTCGTGAAATAAAGAAAGGGCGGGAACAATGGCGGTTCTTGTGGACGCGGCCCTCGACGAAGCAAGAGGCATTGGCACAGTTTAACTAGCAAATACTAGTATACTTGCGATGTTTGATTTGGAAATGGGTTTGGGATGTGACAAACTATTAGATAAATATGGTGTGAAGAGATTCTTTGCTTATACGGTATCGGGGCGATGGTATAAATAATGGCCTAAATTAACCAATGGACTAAATTGGACACTGGTTGGCGTAAATGGAATGGGCTTTTAATACATCTTATTCAGCTGAGGACGGATGATGCCTGAAAAGTGTCGCGGGTTGTGCTCGGCAGCACGTAATTAGTGATGGCTATATCTAGCATTAAGCTGCTATACGACGAGGCTGATAGTTCAATTAATAAGTAATCGCCTATATTTGTACAGTTCGTCTGCATCATTAAGATATTATTGATAATACACCGTCTGTAACACTGTTGACAACAAATATTGATATTACGCAGATCATATCAACTGATACATAATTTAGTAAAGATCTGCAAACTGTATGCACGGGCAAACTACGGTTTTGGTCAACTCATCATTTCGGGCGTCGCCGACCGCGTGGCCTCATTAATAATATAGTAGGTTTACGGAAACCAGTAGCGCCGCATGTGCAACTGTAGCATTCATCGTTTTATGATTTTAAGCTTCTAAAGTATATTTTAAATATTCAGTGTTGACTATCATATTGCTACGGGTAGGTCCCCGTTTTGAAACTAATGTTTGTGGTCAATCAGTGTTTGATTTTGTGAGACAATTATGTAGAATGTCAGAATGCAATGCTGGGGATTAGTTTGACGCCTAGACCCTACTTATAGATAATATAGAAAATGGAGCTGCGAAAACGGCATTAGGAATAGTGTTTGACCAGCAGTGAAGGAATATGAGTGTTGGCCTGGTTTGTGAAGGTGAGGAAGTACATTTAACATTCATCAATATATGTCTTATAAAATTCTGGCTATAAATAAATAGTGCTGACTTCAGCCCTAAATCCAGATTAGAACATTTATTATACGACCAAGAATTACTCACTTGTGCGAAGGTATTGCACGTCGTTAGATGGCTATTATTTATAAATGAATATTATCCATTGCGAAAATGTCAACAAGCTGCCTACGAAAGCGTGTTAAGTTATCATCAAGAGTTTTTATCACGACAGTTACGATTAATATGAAAGTGAAAGTTGGTATTAACGCCGGCTTAACTTAGTTTTATGTCTCACAGATGCTCGGAAAACATAAGTAATATTTCTGAGAAAATAATATACATACAATAATACATACTTTCTATTATTGTAACTTGTTTGTGTTTATTTTTACTCGATTAAATATACTTGTTATGTTAAAGGTGACATTTAAAATCCTGGGTCATTGACAGATGATGCCTAGAATTAAATTCGATAATAGGAATAAAAGTGTATCGTAACAACGCGGTGAAAATACTTTTTAATATAAATGAAATGACTCATTTAGAACCATTATAAATTCTCTGGTGAAATCGCTTTTTTAAAGGCTATTTTTTAACCGTGAATAAATTATTTCTTTTGCAGACTTTAGGGTCAAAGCTCCGTTATCCCTTTTAGTGTCTGCTCTGAATTAGTGATCTCTTTGCCTCGATGAGCACAATAATCCTTGTAGCCGGGTTGTTGGCCTGCAAAGGCAGACGATTACTGAAACGCTAGGCTGCGTCGGGGACCCTGAGGGCTTAAAAATTCCTACACTAGACTGCCGACTGGCTGATATAATCAATTTGACCCTAGTGAGAGGTGAAGTAAGGGCAAAGTCTCCGAACATATATGGATAGGTGCGATATACATATTATCTTTAGGTGTATAGATATAATAGACATTGGTAATAGACATAGAATAAATCAACAAGAATGCATGATACAGTTGATGAAGGTGGATTGAGAGTAATATTTCCGAATCGAACAAAGTGGCTTACCATAGTTTATACAAATAGCACATGTATTACATGTAAGAAAGGGAGGTGGTTAACTGAATGTAAATGTTAACCTGGCTCAAATAGCAAATTAAAGGTTTTACAGACAAATGATAAAGGTCTAGACGCAAATTGCAAATACGTCCATACCCCAGAGAGGTATCAAATGCGCGCTGGACTTCGCATAATAAATAATAGCGTTCATTAGTATTAAAGTTGGCTCATTTCGCGTTTCACCTTCAATGTTACGGTGTTTTATAACGAAACTAAAGTGGAGTTGCGTGCGGGCGAAAACTGCGGTACACCCGTTGGGAAATTAAACTAGACGCGACGCGCCGAGGTGGCGTTAATATGTTTTGGCGTCACAGACAGACCCGCCTTGTAACGCCTGCGACGCGTTCCAGCCCAAATTGCTGCTAAAATGTGGCTTCTCAACTTTGCGCTGTTATTCCTGCCTTCATAACATGTACTGCGTGCTCTGGGTGTCTGCGATCGTGCATAGTAAGGTCGGACGATAAGGCCTCAATGTCAGGATAGTCATGCTTTAGTGATGTGTGTTTATGTGTTTCACGTCTATTCATGGTTTATTTAGAACTAGTCTTTTGTAATAGATTGTATATTTGGAGGTCTTTGATATTAGATTATGTCATTGTCTCTCTTTTTTTACAGTACCTAGTTTGTATGTCTAGATTATTGATATTAAATTATGTCTTTGCATCGTTATATTTATGGCCCAGTAAGCAGTTACTACTTATATTACTTAAACAAACAGGTATTGATAAGTTTTTACACCCAATGTTGTTTTGCTTCATATTAGTCATTTCTCGTATGAAGTCACATTATTTGTCAATTTTATGTTGAATAAGCTACATACAGCATCTATTTATTTAAATCTTTACGTTTGCTGTAATAAACATAAGCTAATATTGCCAGGGTCGTACCGAGCCCCTACTCGATGTCATTCTCAGTGCGTGTCGTTGGTCCTGACTTGCAGTAGTTTTGTAGTGGGCTTGCGGGCGGTAATGCGGACGTAAATCGGAGCGCTTTTCGCCCTGGGATGTCCGGTACCGCCCACAATGCGTGTGACGATTAACGAGGGGTTTTTAGTCAGTATGCTGGCGTAAATATTGTTAGGGACCCAGCTCGGTCACAATATCCGCATTGTTCCGAGCTGGAAGGCCAGTGACACTGACATACCCCTTTCGACCTCCCCCGGGGTACCGAAAGGGTAGCTTAATAGCTTTTCCTCTCGAAACAAAAAAAAAAAGTGGGCTTGTGGGCGGCGTTGTGTCTACCCGGCTATACAAAGGAGACATCTCCGTAGACTGGAAGCTTTGGATTTCAGAAGGCGAAAAGGGTAGTTTATAAAAGTATGTCGATGGAAACAGCATACAATATACAGTAATGCTGTTCTTTTACAAAACTAATAAAAATTACAGCGCGCATGTCGGAGAATCTCAGAATAAACATTTGTATTTCCTTTTATAAGTTGAATCACAATCGTAAACAAATAAACGTTCGCCTCAGGATTCCGCAGACGTATCTATTATTTACAAAACGGCCTTCTTAATTTATATCTCTTGCCATTAAGGAAAAGAGCCTCGCTATGTACATTTTGTATGAAACAACTTTACTTTCTGGCTTCAGTTTGATTTTATTGCTGCTGAAATTTAGTTCAAGAGATTGATTTTTATTATAGACTCGTGTTTGTATAATATAAATGTTATTTACGTAAAAACATGATTAAACGCCTTGTGTGATCATCATAAATCATTATCGTTTAATATGAGTATCCTGCAAAATTAAACTGCGTTGTCGAACTTTGAGGATTAATCTTACGAACGAAACTTTTAAAGGAAACGCGACCGATAAGTTTTTTTTATAATGACCTTTAGCATCTTAGTAAGCTTACAAGTTGGAACGTATGATGACAAGATGTCCCTTTGCTTTCATAATTTGGAAAATCATGACGCAAATCTTCATGCGATATACAGGGTATATCAAGACCGCGACCGAAAACGAAGCCAGGAGGTAGTATTAGTGATATCAAACACAATGCAAGTAAAAATTTTACAAAAAAAATCGTCATTTTTTGTTATTTTTTACATATCGTCGTATTTGAGTGATTAAACATAGTTTTTTTCTAAAATAATGACGTACATCGCTTAATCTTTAAACACGCAATGGTAAGTAAGGGTTTAAATTGATATTTTTGCAAAAACTAGGTATTTACCCCTCAAAAACGATGATTTTTTAAAAATTGTAAAAAAAAAATCCGTCGCTTATTTTGCAAAAATTTTAGTTGCATTGTGTCTGTAGCCGCTAAAACTACCACCTGGCTTCGTTTTCGGTCGCGGTCTTGATATACCCGTATGTATATAAAATTTTTGTTTCGACTCGTTTCCTAAATCAGGTATAACTTTTAACACCTAAAATCAGCAAACACATAATTACTAGATTATTTCCCAGCCAAAAACGTTTGCAAGGCTATGGTTTAAGGGTAATTGATGAATTGAATTCATCAGCGAGCGCCGCCGCTGTCACTGCCGCGACGCCGGTGACCGATGTTTCAGCTTCACCCGGCTACATACATAAACTCACGCCTTTATCCCCGAAGGGGTAGGCAGAGGCCCCACCAGGACACCCACATTTCGCCTTGTATGTTCCGTCCCATGATGTGGTAGGGGGCGAGCGAGATTAACAGAAAAATCCAATATCACTTTGCCCGACCCGGGACTCCAACCCGAGACCTCAGCTTTATAACCGTACCGTAATACAACTACGCCACCGAGGCAGTCGCCCGGCTATCCTGTATTATATTTTTATTTTACAAGGGTTAAGAAGAAGTAAATTGGAATTAGGTTCACTTGAATCTTTGAGATCTGATATAGGTTGTAGCAAGTTGATTGCATTAATTATTGTGTTGTGTAGTTGATGTTTGGTTTATTTCTAATACTTATCGGTAAATACGATAACCGACTAAATTTATTCTGACCTCCCTAAATTTATGCCACCTCGGCATTTTTATTCCTTGTTTGCCCTACTCCGATATTGGCAAAATCATCGAATAACGATGGAGCAATACACCTTAAAAAAAGATTGCATGCCGTATGCGCTTTTTATTTCGAGGTAGGTGTTTGTTGAATAAAATTTGAATCAATTTCACGATATTGGTATCGAAATTCGAAGCTAGGATTTCAAGGTTCGCTGTTCATGTATGCTGTTAAGCTTAAGTAGCAATAAAATAAAAGTGTTGTATCGCAAAATTTGTCAAATCACATAAACTCATAATCGCCCACTGATGAGAACGGGACACCAATTGAGAGACATCGATTGAGAAGCCGTAGACCCACCGCGCTGGCATATTGCGGGGATGGCGTTATTACACACAAATTAACACAATACACGTGTGCAACCGACCCGAAGTAGAACAAATCAGATGGGGAATTGACAAAACAGGATTATTGAAACCGCTTCGAAGCGGCGCACGTTTGGTTACCGCCAGTTTTAATCTCCGCGCTGCCGCGAATCTACGCCAATACAATGAACAATAAACTAATTGATCCATCGCAGCGCTATCAGCTTTCAATGATGTTTACATTACGCCTGGATATTTGTTCTTACCACGCACAGTAATGCGATGTATACTGCTGCATTTGACTGTTTTCCGAACGCACCGGCAACATCGATTGGTATGAGAAACAAATAAATTACTTTGTGTCATCTGTTTTTTTCATATGAGATATACATTATACATACGATAAAAATGCTATGGACTCGCAAACAATTGTGGTGAAATGATAACATAGTCTTAAGTGTAATGTAGGATTAATCTTACAGCAATGAACATATGTACGATATTATGGTAATGGAATCTCCCGCCCAGCCTTCAGATAAAGCTGTAAAAGCCATTAAGAACTAACAACAAGAGTCCATTAAAAAAACATTACAGGCATTTCCTCTTTGCGTTCGCTTTTCCCATAAAAATCGCCATTTATGTTATTTTTTACATTTTCATCCCATCTATGTATGTGTATGCGTATATCCGGCAATGAAATATACATTCAATTGAAAAGGAAATGAATTCTTCCAATGAAATAAAGGAGATATAAAACTTATCCCACCGTACTATCTGAATGCGGTACTTTATGTAACGTGATTTTATCAATCGGTGATCTGACTAGAATCTTATGTCAAACTATAACTAACGTTATTCAACTTACGTTCAGGACAAAGGAGTCGAAATACGTATGTATCAAATACTGATTCTTCCAGGAGCTCATTTAGGTCTGTAGTAATAGCCCAAGTCACTACATCGTGACGTGAAGTTCAATATCTGGAAACGCCTCTACATCTCTATACCGTATATCGAAATTGTAAACTTATTTGTTTCCAGGGCTAAAGTACCTGCACTCAGCGCGCATCCTGCACCGTGACATCAAGCCCGGCAACCTGTTGGTCAACAGCAACTGCGTGCTCAAGATATGCGACTTCGGCCTAGCGCGCGTCGAGGAGCCCGACTCCAGCAAAAACATGACGCAGGAGGTCGTCACGCAGTATTACAGGTAAGATCAGATTACGTAGACTTGTAAAGAAATACTGATAATTTTAGGAACATAGGCGTCTCACAAGGACCATTTGGTTTGCCGATATTTACTACTTCTACGAGTATGCGTATGAGTATGGACAGCCTCCGTGGCGGAGTTGGTTAGACGCCGCCTATGAAACGAGAGGCCGCGGGTTCGATCCCCGCACCGAAACAAATATTTGTGTGATCCACAGGTATTTGTTTCGGGTATGGGTGTTTGTGAGACCGAAAAGTCTCTCGTAGTTTCTGATACCCACGACACAAGACTCGATCTTAGTGTGGGGTCAGGACTATGTATGTGACTGTTGGGTGTATGTTGTGCAGTGGACTTTTGATGACTAAAAAGGTGTGATGACTTATGATTAGATTAAGTATTTGTCGTGATTACAACATAGATGAGTTATTTTATGTACTAACAGTAATTAATCCCGTAATCTCACGTTTTTCAAATGAAATCAAAATTACATACAGTGAAGACATCGTTTTGAATTCTATTACTTATAGGCTCGTGGTTAGATCGACCACGTGCCGTGATATAATTCTCGATTCATGCTATATTGACTGCTGATCTAATAAAGTTCAAGGAGAGCATCTTTCGACATTCGGTACCGTTTTATTGGCCTTCATAAATACTTGAAGATGTTTCGTTTATAGAACTAGATTCTGAGAATGGTAGGTCAGAAACCCAGGCTAACTGTTTATAACATAAATTCTCGTTTAGGTAATTATAATGCATATTGTGGAGTATTCTATGGAAATAAATGAAAAGATACGATAATTATGATTGAAATATAAATACTTTTTTATTCTAAGAAGTAGAAAGCTCAGTCTCCTAATTTAATAGATCTGGATTAGTGGTAGTAGGTAGTCCTTAAGCCGCTTTAGTAAATGTTAAATGAAGCTTGGAAATTCTAACGCAAGACCGGCCACAACTAATCTATTGGTTTACTAAACCGCATCTGGCAAGCATAGGATATACAAAGACAGATAGATTGACTCCGAGCAATCTCTATTGTTTACATTATTGTCGTGTTCAGAGTAAAAAAAGACTATTCTATTTACATCATGTAAATTTAAATTATTAATAAATATAATTTACATCCAGTTCGCCTAAAAGCACGTGATGTTAAACAGAGCAGGCGCTGATATCGCAATACCAGTTTCCATTACTAATTTATTTTGCGCCGATGACTAATTTACGTGGGGAGTGATGTCCTCCTTGTTCCAAAATAAAGAAAAAAAAACATATGTTTTGAGCAAGTCATTAGTGCGGTTCGGCCTCGACCCTGGGTTGTTAAAAACGAGGACACACCCACTTCAATGTTGTCCACGTATTATAAATACATGCCCCGCATTCTTGTTTTGATGGATTACTTTTTTTTAGTTTTTTAACGTTTTACATTTACGTGTGTCAATTATTTTTTGGTAACGAACAATTGAAGTATAATGATTGTGTTACTTCTAAATTCCTTTGGATTTTACTTTATTAATTTCGGGTCTAGGTGTTGTAGAAAGTTTCTCGTAGTTTATGTCATGTATTTTAATGCGCGTATGCATGTTGTATGTATTTGACAGCCTCCGTGGCGCAGTTGGTTAGACGCCGGCTGTGAAACGAGAGGCTGCGGGTTCGATCCCCGCACCGAGAGAAATGTTTGTGCGGCCCACAAATATTTCTTTCAGGTCTGGGTGTTTGTGAGACCGAAAAGTCTCTCGTAGTTCTGATACCTGCGACACAAGATTTAATTGATCTTAATGTGGGGTCGGGACTATGTGTGTGACTGTTGGGTGATTTATTATTATTATTATTTATTATTTATATTTTTCAATGTTGTGTTTCAATTTGTAAGATTATTTATATCTCGCCACAATTTTGCTGCACGAGTTTCCAATTAAATGTACCAACTTGTACATGTGAATGCATATTGAAGAAGGCATTTACAACGTACACAAAAATCTATGCCGGCATACGGTTCCGTCGAGGCTTGTATGGTTTTGAATGAACAAAAAAGTGAATGAATGAGTGACCTTTGCTCCGTTAGCCGCGGTTTGTAAAGTAGGCCACGGCGCCGCGATCTCGCCGCCGACGGAAAACATCATCCCAAACATGATGCTCACTGCTCCCGCTTACAATCTGAAAAATTATCTCTTACAACCACGTACAGTGTCATAGACGTGGCTCATTTTTCATTCCCATTGAGGTCGGGTCGCATTCGTGAATTCCTCTCCTTTCTCTGTCCCGTAGTTTTTTTTTCGCGAACGCTGTCGGAATATTTTTCCTTCCATTACGGTTCACTTGAGAATTTTGTTTTTCAATTTAAAAGCTCGCTCCCCGCCGGGATCAGAGGGCATCAATGTATGTAAATGTGTATAAATCTGTGACCTTTCGTTTTGTGGTCGTTTGTTTTTATTTATCTACGCAATGAACGAGCGAGCAGATTAAATTTTAAATTCAAAATGTATACTGCGTAACTGTATTGAGCTTTGTATCTTTAAGCCGTGAAATTGAATAGTCTTGTTTGCTTGTGTTTGAGGTGTTGAGATTATTGCCTTTTTCTGGAATTATTATTTTTGGTTTAGTCGAAAGTTTAAATGTTTAACGCCTTATTTTTCAATAATGACATTGGTGCTTAGTATAACTTCCTTTTAATTATGTGACGGAAAAATGTGATAAACTCACACAAACCGTTTATGTTAATATTGAGAAACAATCATCTTTGGATTGATTTCGTTTTTGGACTTTTTAACGTGCAATTTATGTATTAATAAAGATTTTCGTAAAATGGTTAAAAACTGCGCTCAACACACAAAATTGTTGAAGTGTTGTTTAGGACACCACATTGAAGACACATCCGCCAATTTGCCGGATATTTGTATAACAGCTGTTCCGCTGCGTATCTGAGTGTTGTATAATTTCGATTTGCGGAAGCAATACACGGGGCGGCCATTATTGACATGTTTATCGGTCCGGCATTCCGTTAATTAATGGTGTTGGTAATGTGACAGGACACGCCTGTGTTCCTTTGTCGAGTAAATATGTTGAGGTATTTGCTGAAGAGTATTAATGTTGAAAGGTTTAATACTTTGTTCTTGTAAAATATTATTACTAGTATTATTTTAATAATGTAATGCATACGCTAGTAATTATAAGAAATATTTTCTTAAAAGCTTAAATGTGGAATCATGACGTCACTATAGTGTTAAATCCTATCGTTCAATAACTTTCTATTACATTACCAATTTAAAACTATAACCGAAAGCAAAATAACCATTACAAACCATAGCAATGGATGGTTTATATTCTTGTTTTTCGATTTTATAATGTTTAGTTTACTGCCAATAGTTTAATCCGCGTTGATATCGTTTGCAGAGCGCCGGAGATCTTGATGGGCGCGAACCACTACACCGCGGCGGTGGACGTGTGGTCCGTCGGATGCATATTCGGCGAGCTGCTTGGGAGGCGGATCTTGTTCCAGGCTCAGAGTCCAGTACAACAGGTAAATTGGGTTTGAATAAAAAGTTTGGTCCTTCGAGCCAGATCATTTATAGCAACTTAGTCAAGAGGCTTTTCTTTCTGAGCAGTGGTACAATCACCTAATCTTTGCTGTAACTTTAATCCATTTATATCTGACTTTAAAAAAGGGGAGATACTTCTGATTTTATTATTCGGGTTTGAAAATTACAAGACATTTTACATGTATCTGATGCATTTCGCCCGACCTTGTCTATTATTATCATTTTCAGTTTGCATTCACTACTGCTGGTTACAGGCCTCCATTAAAACACTTTTATATTAATCAATCTTGAACCTATCATGTCTCAAGTCACCTTGATGAGATCTACCTACCCATCGTACGGATGGTCTATTACCACTATGGGCATAATATATGTCACTTTTTCTTCCACCCCTTCAATACTAAAAGTGTGAGTTTTACCTGTATTCGTAGCTGGAGCTGATCACGGAGCTGCTGGGCACGCCGTCGCTGGAGGACATGCGGCACGCGTGCGCGGGTGCGCGGGCGCACATGCTGCGGCGCGCGCCGCGCCCGCCCGCGCTCGCCGCGCTCTACACGCTCTCCGTGCAGGCCACGCACGAGGCCGTGCATCTGCTCGCACAGGTACATCTATACTCAGTATTTATTTATTTATTTTATTTTATGCATGGAAAACCAACGGCTTACAAATATTTTATAAATATCATAATGTACAACGTAGAGCCAATAACAGGTCTTCACGGTTAAATAACATAATAAAAAAAATATAAAAAAAAACAATACCAGAAAAGAAACTAAGAGAAAAACAAAGGTCTTAAGTGAATAAAATAAATAAAAATATAAACATATTTCTGTACTTATAGCTGTCTGTTTTATAATATATTATGTATCCCTCTGCTGACCAAAGGCCTTCTCAATTTAAGACGGTTTAGATCCTTATCCACAGCTCACCAATGCGAGTTATTGGATTTTGGTGTTGTCTACCACTCTGTATTGGTACGATTTGAACAATAATAGTTTGAATTTTTATGGAGAACTCTTAAAGTACTTTATTACTATCCACTATTTAATGCATGATAAACAAGAATCATCCATATGATCATTTCAGCAAAATATAGGTAAATCGTGTGGCGATTCAAGGCGTCTGACTTAACAATTTGTTTCGTTTCTCATTCGTTCGCATTTAAATCATTATTAAGTGTAATGTTTGTTATTTTCCAGATGTTAGTATTCGATCCAGCCAAGCGCATCTCGGTAGTGGACGCGCTGGCCCACCCTTACTTAGAGGAGGGTCGGCTGCGCTACCACTCGTGCATGTGCAAGTGCTGCTACAGCGCGCCGCCCGCCGCGCGCCACTACTCGCCCGACCTCGAGCCCATCGCGCCGCACCCCTTCCACGACGGCTGGGAGCGGAAACTCACTTCCGTGCACCAAGTTAAAGGTACCACAGGTGTCCCCAAGATCTCGAGAATTTTAAACACCATCTTATCCGACTATGAGTAACTTGCGGTAGCAGTTGTCCTAGTTTAAAGTGTAATTCAAATCACTTGGGAATTGTAATTGCCCTCTGTCGATCTAGTTGAGCAAAACTCTGGCTGCTCCAATGAAATTCTAATGTAGCTTATGTATACATCTAACTGTCACACACATACATTTCGAATCTAGCAACTCATTTAGAAAAATATGCATTTACTTTGCATTTTTAAGTCTAGTCCATACGTATGGACTAGACTTAGGTACGTACTTAACCAATATCCGTTGTTAACTCCACCCGCATATAAAATCCGCAGAGGAGATCCACAAGTTCATAGCGGAGCAGTTGCAGACGTCGCGTGTGCCGCTGTGCATCAACCCGCAGTCCGCGGCGTTCAAGAGCTTCGCAAGGTAAGGCGCCGCCAACCAACCGCAACCAACCGCCACCAACCGACACTAGGTGATTTCTTTGCGATACGTAACCTTACGTTGACGACGGACCGACGGCAACCATTCGGCTGGCATGTACGTTGATGCTGAATCATTATTGCTTATTCCTCAAAATATGCGTTTTTGTATTTTACAAAAAAAAAGATTTGTTTTGTAAAATATTTTTGTGCTACTGGTTATTTGACATAAAGAGTTTTATACCTAATACAACTGCGCGTGTATACTGAGAAATAAGCAACAAATGGTGATGCATCAAGGAACGTGTCGGCTTGAAATACAGCCTCGTTCTGTCGGCAATGACCTAACACAGCTGTACAGCGACCACCCGCACCCATGTTGGGCCACGCCGTTCTCCCCCAGACGTGTAGACAACGCTGCTTCACAATAATCTCTTAGAGATTATGTTAGTACTCTAAAAAATTCTAGATTCTCACTTATTTAGCTCGCATAAAATTTCAGACGGTAGAAGTTGATTTAAAAAGCTTGAAAATGTAGATCAAATGGAGTAAAGTATAACAGTGTTGTCTCCATGGCTAAATGTAAGCAAAGATAATAAATCAGAGAATGCAAACGGTCATCACAACTAGGTGTGGCACGGTGCGATCTGTTTGTGTGTGCACGTCGTGTCGTCACCGTGTACATAATTACATGTGTCTATGTGTCTGAACAGGACATCAGGCACTATATGTCTATCCGGTGGTCGCGAGAGCATATCGCCATCCCTGTCTTCCCCATCCGTCCGTCCCTCTCCCACGTAGTTTTGCAGTGTAGGTTTTGTGCCTTTGTAAAGTAAAAAGTAAACACGGGTCGATTTTGCGAGAGCCCGTAAGTGCATGGGATTTTAATTCTTTTTTCAACGCTTCACGAGCGATAGTCCTCTTTGTAAATACTTAAATGTGCCGCAGTTTTCAAGCAAAATCAACCCTATTGAAATGTGGTGTTTTTTTTCAAGCTTTCGTTTAGTGCAACACCGCTGATGAATAACCTTAGTTTAACTGTGCTAGAGTCTGATTGAAGTAAATACACAAAAATGATTATTATAAAAAAAAACTTGCAACATAATTTCTAATAAAAACAGTGCAAGTTAAGACATTTACATTGTCGACCAAAATGATTGAGTACATTATTTAAAAAGTTATATTTTACTTTTTATCGATGAATTGACAAATTTAATATCGATAGTTACACAATTATAATCGATAATCAAGACGTAAACGTTGTAGAAACAGTTCCGTCTGACTCTAGTAGTAACAGGTTTTTTCTGTGTTTTTGCGACAGCTCTAGAGCGGGTACGAAAACAAAAGTTTGTTCCCCTTTCAAGACGGCAGCAAAAATACTACTACTGTCGCCCGTGATATTTCTGTGCGCGGCGTAGTCAGCCCCGAGCCCGTCCCAGTAAGCGCCCTTCCGCACGCTATATACCTGTGGTGTCCATCCAACGTCCCCTTACTTGTAAACGTTGTTCATACTATGCGAATAATGTGAAACAGTTGAAACATGTCGATTGAGTATAAGAAAAACAAGGTACAAAAAAATAATACATTTATTTTTTGTGACATTTGTCATGGGATATCAGTCCAAGCGTAGAGAATAATAAAGCTTTATTATGTAAATACTTAATATTCTGACTAGTCCAAGAAATGGAGTTTAAAAATGTGTTAAAAAGGCTTTTCCTTGTAAAAAAATTATAAATATTTATAAATTTTATTTGCAAAAAAATACCTAAATAGTTTAAAGACATGTGGTAACTGTTTCAAACAACGTTTAGCAGTAAAGGTTGCCGTGGTATGCGCGTACGATGTTCGACAAGGCACACTAATTATGAGTTATGACGTAGTTTGTTGCCATGCTGCCTACAACGTCGATCGTCGTTATTTCAAAAGGGTTGATTGTTAGACTTTGCTCGTTCGTTTTTGTTCCGTATATGGGTTCAAGTGCATGCATTGGATTCAATATAGTTATACTGAGAATGACATATTATAGAGATTCCTTTATAAAGTAGGTTAAATTGCCTTATTACAGAAATTAGCTAATAGATCTTGTTTTCCATTTACAACCAATCATCGAAATAAAGATAAATTCCTTTTTTTCTAGATATTACGTTAATTCAATTTACCTAATATCATTTTTAGATGTAATTTAAACACACAGAAATATTTTTTTAACTTTAATAAATTAATATTAAGGACATCACACTTTTTGTCCAGCAGTGTATGCACTTCTTAATAATTTAGGCTTTTTTACACTACAGTATTTATGGCGCAAATGCTTAGGTTTGACCCTTCTGTTGTACCTGTGTTTTGTGTATCTACATAGGTCCGCTTCGTAGTGCATGAGTAGATGAGAGCACAGTGCCGTGCACATGGTTGTGGTGATTTTGTTCTTTTTTTATCATAAAAGTAGATAAATTGTAGTTTGATTTGTGATGCAGTTTTGCTATAAAAGTTCTCTTTTATTATCATAGAGAATTGGAATTCTCTAAGTCTTATAACAAAGAATTTTATATACTTTTGCATGATACTATGTTTGCTGGATTTATGATGAATTTTAATTAATTGTTTCTGAATAATAAATTTAAATAAATAAATATATTTAAATATAAATCCAGCAAGCTGTATGTGGCGTGGGTGTGGGTAAAGCACTAGTGGTGGACTTTAGTAACGTGAGGCGACACTTGGTGGTATTGCAGCTCGACCGTGGCGCACCCATCCGAGCTGCCGCCCTCGCCGCACCAGTGGGAATGACGCGAGAAAAAGCGCGGCTTGGACAAGCGACGCGCCGTCTACTCCGGCACTCGGTAGTCTCGACACATCTCGACACTACTCAACACAACTCAACACTACTCGACACGGCTCACGACTACTTTGAGCTCGCCACACCCGCTTCTGTGCTTACTCGGACGCGCATTTTGTGTGCCAGATATTATCCTTATACAGATACATATATATTTATTAGAATTTATCATGCGAGGGTATTTGTATAGATAGCCTTCGCTGATTACAGTAACTGTAGAATTGAAGTTTTTTGCAATACCTATGTACGTGAAGTGTTAGAAATGTATTAATCGATTCTTCCATATACATATTTCCGGTAGAGAATTGGAACAAAGTTCTGACTTATTTATACACTGTTTCGATGAGCACAGAATAGGGCTGCATTCGAATGCTATTTATTTTCCTCTTAATAGGCGTTATTGATTTAAGGAAAACGCAAAAATGTAATGTAAAATATAATACCGCACCATACCTCATTGTCATAACAATATAAAATGCAATTTTTTTGATAAAATCGTGCACGTGTTTTTTTATACACGAATATTTTGTGAAGAAATTTCTAAGTATTCGACAGTCCGCCATTTTGGGATACTTGAAAACAACATGGCGGCACAGCTTTACATTGTAAGTTATCTGTGGACACTAAAGCATAGTGAAGTTAACAGAAATGCATTTATTGTTTCTCTCACAAAATAATCGCCTTTCCAACGATGCAGTAACGGCGGTGAAGCAATTTGTGACGTCATTACCAAAAATCTATTATTTTCGGTTATTTACATGTAGCGTAGCGTGTAGCGAAGATGAGTAGGATAGTATAGTCGGTATGGATAACTGTGAATATATTCCTTGTAATAGCTAAATGGAGTGCAGCGGGCGTAGAGTAAACATACAGTTTTATACAACGAAATAATAAATGCTCCTGCGACGGCAGACATGAAAGAAAAAAAACTTGTATGGAATAAGTATATGTGTACACGCTGAAACGAGCGTAACGTAGACGATTGTAAAACTCGGTGTGCTTATTTACAAGACATGAAAATGCTTCGTGTAGTTAGATATTAGGTTATTATTTCGTTTGTATTTTGGGATTCCATATTTACTCAATAATACGTGTATGTGATCGTAGGGTTTGTAATGTGTGCCTGATTGTGTTACGATTGCAAGCAATAAATGTTGCAATATACAGGGTATATCAAGACTGCAACCGAAAACGAAGCCAGGTGGTAGTATTAGTGACTTCTGACACGATGCAACCAAAAATCTCTAACCTCTAAAACTATCACCCGGCTTCGTTTTCGGTCGCAGTCTTGATATACCCGGTATTATCGATCCGTATACATTATCTTGATTTTGTATTGTGAATATTGTTTTGTTTCCTATTAATCGGTGCGAGGGGCGCGCGGCCGTGGATGACGTCATTGTACCGTCACGTGACTCAGGAATCTCCATACATCCGGCCAGCCTCGCCCCCGCACCACTAACATACGAGTAAGCTTATCCTAACACCATTGTATGTAACATCGACTGAACATTTCTACGTATATTTAGTATATAGACATAGTATTAGAAGTATTAAACAAATACTTACTCGAAATTATAAATATTGGATATGACGTATGAGTCATTTCCACTTAGTATCATCGCAGTAGTGAGATGTATAGCGAGCGAAGTGTTCGTAAATGTAAAGGGTACGTGTGTATTTGAAGCATTTAATAGTTTAATTAGACGTTTGACATTAATGTACTGGACGTGTGTTAGTGTGCGTGAGTATTGGATAAATTTAAATATATCGGCGTTGGATAGACTTTCATACTGTTTATATTTTCCAAATTAATGTTTCCAATTTTAGTTTTTAGATAGGTTTATTATACGCGTCACGCTGCTAACATGTAACAAAAATAGCATAGGAAGACTTTGTGTGAGTGTCAAGAGACGTCGTAGCCTTAAAACTAGTTCAAAACTATAAAAGATAAAAAAAATGTAAATAAAACAAAATGCTAAGTATTAATGTTAGACTCTATGTTAGATCGGTATGGGAAGTATTGTAAGCTGATGCGAAAACTTCAACACATGTAGGTTGGCCTTGTGTGTACCGTTGCGCGGTTATTATATCGGAAACACCAATAAACTTTTTTTTTATATACATTTATGGGAGACGATGTTTTGTATGATATGAATATAGTGATAGATAATACTGTAAATAGAGCCACTATCTTGTGACGTTGTACAAAATGGCCGCCTTCATGACGTAATCGCGCAATGGTATGAACAAGGTCTTGATGGTACAAAGGAGGCGAGCTTGCCATGTGCTTAATTAATTGTCACTGACTTTATAAAATTTATTTGACAGTTTGCCATTAAACAAAAATTATCGCCGTATTTTTTTGGCTTACCGCTGTATTTTTGGCGCGAAACAACGCTTTCAAAAACTATATCTACTCAACTAAAATCTGAACTATTTTGTGTTAGTTAAAATATAGTGTAATATAATCATAGTGATAATTAAGTGAGTGCATGCCAGGCCGCGACAGACCCCACCTTGCCTTATCTCAGATAACTGTCACTGTGATCCGTTAGGCGTAATTAAATGTTCAACACACCCTGCACCCAGTCATGTGTGTCATTATGTATATAGATAAATAGTGGCGGTTTGAATTGAGTCCAAATACATTTTTTTGTTGAAAATGGCATAGGTTTCCTGGGATTTGTGTCCAATTGGCGACGCATCTTATCTTGGAATGGAAGTAAGTTCGCCGAAGTGTAGCATTTATAACATCGTCTTTTTACTCATACTAGGAGGCAAGTCTGAAAAAAATACCTTTTGACTGCATTATTACATATATTACAGTGACATCTGTGTGTGTATGGGCCTGCAATTTTTCAAAGGTATGAGTCTATTCGTAATTGCAGCACACTTTAAGAGACGTATAATGTATATGGATGGGCTGATGCACCCTATTTCAAATGCATAAGATTTTTTTGTAGCATAATTGTTTTTTTTTTTAAGTAAATTCTCAATAAGTAAACCGCTTGAAACTTTTTCTAGTAATATTTGGACGCAATTCAATCCCTATGCTCAATATAATCGTTGTTTGATGATACACTTCCTATTATATAAAGAGCCGACAATCTAGATGTTTGTAAATAAGTATGTGCAAATAGTGTTAATTTTATGTTCTGGGTAATGTTATAGTCGCAGCCGCACCTGGCTCGTAAAATTTACCGTAAAGCATTTTTTTATTAAGACATAGCACCTGGCTTTTGCTTTTTAAAAAAATTGCACGTATCTTAGCAATTAGCTTGGTTAAGTTGTATGTAAATATGATTTTTCTCCGCTGCGGTGCGACTGTAACTTCATCCGCAACGGTTCAGTCGTGCAAGCGAGTCGCACACAGTATTGCAACGCCTAATTGTACACGCACCTTTATATGTAAATGTACGTATTGCGTTTCCAGACTTTCAGAGATCTCGTAATATTTTTTTAAGTTTTAAGTACACGACTGTTCATTTAACACGCAAGTGATGTTTAGTTAAGTACGCCACGTTTGTATTCTTTGTCTGTACGGCCAGTCAGCCAACGCTTTTCTTTAATTTTTAAGTTTTTTAACCGCACACTCGAATGCTTTGGAGGCAAATATGTCCACGCATTATTTTAATTTTTCGTGTAAATATTAGCGTAATATTAAGACTTAGTTTCGTGTTGTGACGTTAGTTGCCTCTGTTCTTAGTTTGTGTTCAATAATCCTCACAAAATTTTGTATCATAATTTACGATTATATGCAAAAAAGTAAAAAAAATAAAATAAATATAAATAATGAGAAAATAATTGTATTCTTCGTGTTTATTACAATTTAATTTTAATATTACCCATTGTAAATGTACATAGTAGATATTTTGTGCACTGATAGTCGTTTTTAAGTTACTCGTTTAATGTTAGTTGTAAAAAAATGGCTGTATCGATTCTCGTTCATTGCGACGGCGTAGGATGGTAGGGTAGAGGGGTATGACGGTGGCGAGGCGTGCATCGAGAACCTGTCACATTAGTTGAAATTGGGGACACAGTGGGAGCGCTGTAGCCGTCATGCGACCAGTCAGAAACGCAATGTAAATGTAAATATAATTGATACGTGTTTCTGTCGTGTACGGTACCGAGTTAGTTGCATTTTACCATTGTTGCGAACTGCCAAAACTATCGTAATAATTTTGTAGCGTCTTGTACGGCACCACTACAGCAACACGCGATAATTTCTGACAATACGTATAATTGGAGAACCTTTTGAAAATTTCAATGATTTTTCGTGTTTTTGTGATTATTTTGCCGGCAGTGGTAATACTGTCCACTGTCCAGCGTTGTGTGTAGTGGCGCCGGCGCGCGTAGGAGCGGCTCGGCGTAGCACCGAGACCGACGCCGCCACACTGTGTAACAATAAACTACTGCATAATTACACATGACTTTTATTTACCCCATGGAAATATCATTGGCGATAGTAGAATCATTTTATTGCTATAGATCGGCAAAAGAGCAAAAAACTCGGCTGGTGGAAAGTGATTACCGCCTCCCATGAACATTTACGACACTTGGATTGAAGGAAATGGGAAGGAAAAGATGTAGGAGGTAATGTATATTGGGTTTCCGGCACTTTCATTCTACAAAAAAACTACGAGAGCGAAAGCCGAAAACACCTTTCCACAAAGGCTTAAAATAGAATAGGAATGGACCGGTCGAGCCAAGATTAACTTTATACATTGGATCTGTGTTTGCCGAGATATCAGAAGTCAGACAATACTAAAAGCCTTGTTACGTACAAACTACCTTGAGAGCCATGGCTAATGTGCCACACAAGTTCTATTTTACATTTATTTTTAATCGTGACCGTAGATGTAGTATGTTTTATACTACATCTATGATCGTGCCAAAGTAGATACAGTGCAAAGATTATAAATCTATACGTAACCACTGGCCACTGGCCACCAATTAAAGTAACAACTGGCGAGAGAATGTTCACGCTTCGTTCAATATAATTATGCCAGTTTGAGGCTTGATATTTACAGATTGAACCCAAAATGCGACACATTTGTACGGAATACTGGATGAGCTTCCCACCATCGAGTACGGTAGTCGCTATAGAGGGAAACAAATTCCACTACCATTTATTGAACACCAATGAACCGCTATGAGGATGGTTCTAATGCTAAAAGTCTGGACGATAGTAAGATGAAATATCGACGGGCCATCTTGCATGATACGCAGTAATATTTATCAACCCATATACGTCCCATTGCGGGGCACGGGCCTTCTCTACAATCAAGAATACGACAGAGTGGTTTTGCCATATAGTCCATCACGCTAAATAGTGATAAGCGGTATCAAATACGGTTTTGGTAAAATCCAATCAAAATAATAAACAATTAGGAGGTCGCAAAAACACGATATATTTAATTAGTACAGAGAAAAGAGATTACAGTTATTTACAATATTATGATTGCTCGTTGGAAATCAACTATTTAGGTATAGTTGTTAACGTTACTAACTTTCGGAAAATAAGACATTCTACACACCGATCTTTAAAAATCATTGTTTGCCTGGTTCCTCGTTACCGTGGAAAAATTAAACATTGTAGAAACAAAACGATCCTGGCACATTTTGACTCTGTATTTCTTCACTCTAGAAGTATTCTGGTCATTTAAATATATTTCTGATGTGGGCTTAGTTTAGTTTCTACGGCAGCCTTGATGTGGCAGATACCTACACTCTAGGAATGTCGTTTGAGATGGCATGATCACGTCTTAAGACAGCCGCAGGATTACGTCGGCAATGTATGCCTGAGCCTCAACATTCCCGGACCTTGACCTAGAGGTAGACCGGTATCGTCAAGAAAGATATGGGAGGCACTGGGATTACCATTGAAGATGCCAAAGAACGAGGGCGAAATGAAGGAAATTCACACGGAAGCCTAGCACCGGCCCGGTTACGCTTAAGTAGAAGAATAAAAATGGCCTCACAATACGTAACACATATTTACATATAAATATTGTAGTCCTGGACTGTCAGTTAAAAGGCTAGAAGTGAGTGGTCGCGGATTTGATTTTAGCACCGAAATTAATGTTTGTGAGAGCCGCAGATATTATTTTTATATTTTTTTATGAATCCGTATAGTCGCACATTATTTAAAAAAGTATTTAACTATATAAAATGCGTGGTGGCCTGTTGGTAATGGACCTGTCGCGTCTGCCAACGTGTTCACAGTTGTCGCGGGTTCAGATCCCAGGGCACACCTTAGACTTTTCGGAGTCTTGTGGGTATTGATAGTCAATCACCAAGCAATATAAGGAAACCTTCGTGAGGTAACATACACACCATAGCGACTTGTAAAAATTTCTATGGTACGTAAAAGTCTGCCATCCCGCACGAGGCCTGCCAGAGATTATATAGCCTAACCCCTCTCAATCGTACTCTTGATTGTAGAGAAGGCCCGTGCCCTGCAGTAGGACGTATATGGGCTGATACAGATACAAATAGTCGCTGATGTTTAAAAAAATATTTAACTATTTTTAATCTATATTTAAAATATGAAGGTATGTTACTATATAATATGTACATAGTTTAATTTATAAAATAGATGCCGTCCATTGATTTCTCGGAAAATCAGCTGGTTATTTACATTTTACAGTCGATAATATTTAATTGTATTACGTCGAAGTTTAATGTGCTGAGTTGAAGACAGTTCTGAGAAATTATGGGTAAAACTATTGATGCATTTGGCTGTAATAAATAATAAAAAAAATATTTATTGAATTTCTCCTTAACCTAGGCTACAATTTTTTTTTATCTAAATGATAAGTGCTTATGCTAAGTTCATTTATATTAAAATTGGTGAGGAGGAAATGTGTAAAGGCATTACAAGGAAAAGCTATGGAAAATAAATTTATAATATAGGTACACCTATACTTTTACATATTAAATACATGAATACACACAACTGTCAAGTACATCCTCCTAACCCTATACTATTATGGCATGGGTATCAGAAATAAAGAGAGACTTAGGTCTCACACAGTCACAGAACCACCCAAACACGATATAAATACATGTGGATAAACATTTGTCTCGGTGCAGACATCGAATCCGCTTCCTTTCATTTTCACTCGACGGCTAACTAATGGCGCCACAGAGGTTGTCTTATAATGAAATTGATTTATAATGTTTATTTCATTGCTGTACTCTCATCTTGATAAATATGTCGATAAGTTGGGTTCATACAATCCTGGTTGAACCTGGCCACCCTACTTCCACATACGTCGTTCCTCAAGCTCTGCCTTAAACAAATGAATACCTAATTAATTTAACAAGGGAAAACCCAAGTATAAGAGTGAACACAAACAGGCGGGTGCACTTTGATGTAGAGTTTATCGCACGGCAGTTAATAACATAATTATAATATATGTGTAGCATATATAATAACAATATTATCACCAGGGTCTCGTCGCCGAGACATTGATTACAACTTTTTATTTGTAAAGTGATCTTGCACTGTGCGGACATTCGTCGAGAATCATCTGCGGCATGGGACTGTTTCATTTGTTTGTGTTGTGTGTTTGTAGCGGTAAGAAGCATAGATATTTTTTTAAATGTCATAGCTTAGGTTTGCATCTTCTTCGCAGCACAATCTTGCAGTCCTTTTTTTGGGAAAATTCAGTCGAGAAATTCATCAATTCGAGCAAATGTACTTTTTTAAAGGAACAAGAAAACTTTATTTTTTCTACTTTGGATAATTTCGATCTCAAACCTTAGAATTTCCTTCACTAGTCCCTTGTTAGACTGACCTGCTATAAAAATCTAACTAATGTCTATACTTTATTCACCGGAAGAACAAATGAAATGCAAAGTACCCAATTTGAGTATGCAATTAAAAGATCTAAACAAAAAAAATATGAAAGTATGCTTTGTTTAAATTTCATAGTTTCTTATCTCGGATATGGTGAGTACCTAGTTGATTGAAATCTAAACAATAATAAACAACGGCTAATTAACGCAACTTTTAAAAAGATACGGAGTAGTTGAACTACCGGACAAGATAATTCTGACACCATTTCGCTTTTTAATAATAAATTTAGTGCAAAACTGTTGTATTAAATTACGGGCCATTTTGATTTAAAATATAAAATTGCGTGATGGTTAAGGTTCTAAGATGAAACTTTTCAACTGATATTTATCTGTAATGTTTTAGATTTTAAAAAATGTTTACAATGAATCCTCATTTTCAGCCGTAGAAAGTCCACTGTTCAACATAAGCCCTCCCCATAATTAAATTGATTGTATTGATTACATAAGCCTATATACGTCCCGCTGCTGGGCACGGGCGTACTCTACAATCGAGAGAATCGATTGAGAGTGGTTAGGCCGTATAGTCTACCACGCTGGCCTAGTGCAAGTTGGCGGACTTTACATACCGTAGAAATTCTTTCAAAATCTCTACGGTATGCAGGTTTCCTCACGATGTTTTCCTTCACCGTTAAAGTGCGTGGTGATTGACTATCAATTGACACATAACTCCGAAAAGTCAGAGGTGTGCCCTTGGATCTGTACCCGCGACCACTGTGAACATGTAGGCAGCCGCGTCTGGTCCTTTACCAACAGGCCACCACGTACTTAATCAAATGTTCTCTTGAAATTTTTTCTAGATTATTTTTGTATTAAACATTGATAAGATATATTATGAGGACTTCTCAAAGATCACAACAATGTGAAAGTTAGGATTTTTTTATTGAACTGTCACACTTAGTTGTTAGAGAAATCTTTTCCTTAATAAGGAAATTTATAGAGTTTCTCACTCTCATAATAAATGCATTTTATAGCCAGTCTCCAAAAAATCAGGGAGAAATAACAACAAAGAAAGTATTATTTGGTGAATCAAAATTACACGCATTGTAATGCAAATTAAAATATGCTAGGTTGAAATACCGGAAATCTGATGTTAGCAAGATTTGAACCCAAGATACTGAGTCACCTTTAACTCGAAAGTAAATCAATAAGTATTGTTTGTGCATTTTACATGTGATAATATCAATAACGGTTCCATTTACAAGGTCATTGAGCGATCAGAATTCCTCACAAGGGCCGTTAAATAAGCCAGGGAAGCTGTGAACTAAAATTAGAAAGTTTTTATTACATTCTAGTGTTGTAACTAACTCTTTTGACTTCGCTAGTTCATATATTTACTGATCGATCAGTATTAGAACCAAAGTAATCCCAAGGTTATAAGACCATAAACTCATTGGCCTAAGGTTATAATGGCTGTATACGTATAGCTAGTAAGGCCGGCAAAATTGTGTCGAATAGTTAGCGACAATTTAGAATATAAAGTTGGGTCACTTCAGTTCTGAGCGAGTGATAATTATCCTTGACTATACTTCTTAAGACCTTAAACTAGAATTCTAAATACGATATTTTCCACAGGTTTTGTTATAACCCAACCACCAAGCGTTGCCAAGCAATACCGATCCGACTACGTTTACAATAAAAAAACAGATGCATTTTACAAACTTCATATAGAGAGTAAGAGGCCATGGCTGGCGAAGGGTGTCTGCGAGGTGGAAGGGGCGAAGCTGATGGTTCCCGACACTCAGTATGATATAGTGCAGTTGCATAGTATGTTCAAACGATTCCCAGACCTTGGGAACAACGTGTGGGTCGGCGATGACGGGAAGGACCACGAATCTGTTGAGGAACAGCCTCTTATAGATCGTAAGTAGTCAATATTGAAACATTAATTTAAGCCAAATGTGGTCATTTTTTAGTAGTCTTTTTAAGCTATTAAAATTGACCTATTCGCATTAGTCAGTTTTGCCTACCCTGAGATCCTGACGCGAGCTTATGTAAACAGCCACTTCGTGTAGTAGGTCGAGTGCCGTCTGTAAAACGAGTGGTCGCAGGTTCGAACCCCGCTCTAAAACATACTATGTTTTTGTGATTTACAAACATTTGCTTCAGATCCGGTTGTTGTGTGACCAAATAATTGACAGCTCAAGACTTGCTATCTTGCCATGAGGTGTTTTTATAATTGTAGAGAATACTTAAATTTCAGTGACCTCTGAAGATAATGCTCCGCCTCGTCAGTGGATGAACAGGTGTGACGTGGTGACCCGGAGTGGGGAGGTAGAATCGGAGCCGTGCTACCACGAGCTACCGTTCATCTGCAAGGTGGAGGCAAAGGACGCCCCATACGACAGCCATTGCCACGTATATGGTAGAAGTAAGTTGATAAACAACAATTTTTCAACCTAAAATAAGAAGTCATTAAATATAAATAAATAAATACACCCAACAGTCACATACATAGTCCTGACCCCACACTAAGATCGAGTCTTGTGTCGTGGGTATCAGAAACTACGAGAGACTTTTCGGTCTCACAAACACCCAGACCCGAAACAAATACCTGTGGATCACACAAACATTTGTTGCGGTGCGGGGATCGAACCCGCGGCCTTTCGTTTCACAGCCGGCGTCTAACCAACTGCGCCACGGAGGCTGTCTGCCTGTATTACAAAATAAATTTCCCACCTACAAAGGAATATTGTAATCACTACAACTACCCTTTTTCTGTTTACAAACAAAACAATTCTATTAATTTTCAGATTACAAGTACTACGCAGACGTGGGCAGTTGCTATAAGATACCCAGAATCATTTACTCCTGGAACCAGGCGTACGCGGAGTGCCGCGCCGAGCTGGCTCATCTCGTGGTGATAAACTCCGAAGCAGAGATGCTGGCTGTCAAGAACCTCACTAACACGGAGGAGGCTGTACCAGATGCTAAAACCTCTTGGTTCTTCTACGCCGGCTTCAGAGCCGAACCAGTTAGAGATAACAGCACTAGGGTCTTCAAAACTATTTTTAGTGAGTATTTTATTTGGATAAATATTCATTGAAATTTAAATTCTATAGCTGGATAGTTCTTAACAATTTTTAAGTAGGAGAAATAATAGGCGGATTGGTCTTAATGGAATAAATAGAGCATAAACTATTCTTTAAAACATAATATTTGAAACGACGCTGAAATTCGTTCTTAAAATATGTCTTCAGGATGTCAAATAACTTGAAACACTGTAAACAGTTTTGGCCATTCACTTTTCACCACTTACCACGCTGGCCTAGTGCGGGTTGGCGGACTTCACACACTATATCTTGTAAATCACGATTGTATCTAGGTTTCTTCACGCTGTTTTCCTTCACCGTTAAAGTGCATGGTCATTTTATATCTTGATACAAACATTACTCTGAAAGTCAGAGGTGAGTGCTGATATTATCACCAGCGAGCATTGTCCGTTAGTAACAGGCCACATACTTAAATGAAAACGGATTAGTAAATATTAATCTTTTTATTTCTAATTCGCAGATCAGACGTTAGAGGAGGCTGGATACAGCCAGTGGGCTCCCAATGAGCCCAACAATTTTGAAAACAAGGAAGACTGCGGGACGGTTTTCAAAAACGACGGAAAATTCAACGACGTTGAGTGCTCGCATACCTACGCTTTTATCTGCGAGAAGGAAGTTAACATCAACCATTCCTAGTTTAAGAAACTATTGTACAAACGCTGTATTACTTATTTGATTACATTCTTCAAGAAATACTGGCACACTCATCCATACAAAAATATCAATGACGATTGTATAATACGTATTTATTAAATGCATAATTCTACTTAGTGTTTCATTTTTAAAATATACTTAAACAAGTATTTTTTGTTTGCCATTTTATTCATTTTTTCAACGAACGATCTGGGTTCTAAAGAAATAGGTGTTATTTTAAAAATATAGTCTTATCATGAAGTTTTTATAACCAGACAAAATACTACGATTTACGTATGTACTATGCTGCTATCAACACATAAATAAACAATTACTATTGACCGATGATTAATTACTGAGATGTTTTCGTAGATAAAAACGGGTCAGTCTAAATATAAATAAGTTATGAATGTCGATACATATAGTATGTCGTTTAACATGGATGCCAATACTTAAGATAATATTACTCTGATTAATTGTTAACGTGTTTGACTTGGTAATTCTCTAAACAATAGCTTCCAACAGAAAAGGAATCATTATTTATTATTTTTAACCGTGACGTCACTGAATTGACGTTGTTGGGACCTGGGATACCGGTATTACCTATATTTATAAATAATTAATTTAGCATTTTACAGGTAAGAAACCATATTTTATTTATTACTAGCGGCTCCGCCTGTGTGTAGATACATTTTTTTGGAAATATTCTGTTTTACTATAAATCATTACAGGAATACCGACATATGTAAATCACAATTATAGAGACGGCATATCTTTAGTTTGTCCAGTGTTATTTCTGTTCAAATTCGGTTTTTTGCAATGAGGTCGCACCTGCAGAATATTTGCTAATACAGAATTGAAATTAAATTAAAAATTCTGGAGACATCGCATAAAATATAAAGCAAAGTCACCCGATTTGTTCAAAATATTAAAAACACAATATCATGAAAAAAAAAAATCGACTTCAAACCAAACTTTAGAGGTTTTTTGAGATTGTACTTAAACGTTCACGTTATCGTCATAAATTTATCTTCGTGTTGTATTAAACAGATTTTAGTCTGTAATACGCTACCGAAACCAATAATTTGTATAACCTTTATTATATATAACATTGAGTCCTCAAAACCCGTAATTAACAACAGGAAAATCAAATGATGTCACTATAACATTCAACTGGGTTTTACACGTTTCACGAGTTTTAGTATCATTCTAGTACTCGGTTACAAACGACCATGATACTATGTAAGTTCATTTTATTTTAACAATTACCTTTTATTACATAATTTCTTTGTATATTTTAGTTATACTTCAAAAAACGTATACATAACACATTTCTTTTATTTTTATATTGTGTTGTGTATAATATTCGAATTATTAGTAATAAATAAATAAATAAATAAATACACCCAACAGTCACATACATAGCCCTGACCCCACACTAAGATCGAGTCTTGTGTCGTGGGTATCAGAAGCTACGAGAGACTTTTCGGTCTCACAAACACCCAGACCCGAAACAAATACCTGTGGATCACACAAATATTTGTTTTGGTGCGGGGATCGAACCCGCGGCCTCTCGTTTCACAGGCGGCGTCTAACCAACTGCGCCACAGAGGCTGTAATAAGAGGCCAATGTTATAATTGTCGCGGTATTGTGATGTGAACTCTGCGGTTCTAGAATTGATTCCCGGGTTATTCATTAGACATGGTTTGAAAGTACGTCCCACTGCAGGGCACGGCCCTCCTCTACAATCGAGAGTACGATTGAGAGGGGTTAGGCCATATAGTCCGCCCCGCCGGCCAGTTGCGGGGTGGCGGAATTTACATAACGTAGGAATTTCAGTGCTTAGCAACAAATACCGAGCATAAATCAATCAATCAAAATATTCTTTATTCAAGTAGTCTTTTACAAGATCTTTTGAACCGTTAATTACTCCACCACCGCTTCGGAACTTGTGTAGCTGTGAAAAAGAAACGGCGCAAGAAAGTCCCTCAGCAACACGAACTGTCTTCTTTCTTTTTTTTGCTTCTTTTTTTTATCTGCGAGAGCATAAAACTGCGAGTGTAAGTTTGTAATCATTAAAAGTTACTATAACCTTAAGTTTCGATTTTTCGAATTTATGTGGTGTATCGGCTTACCTATATTGTAAGACTTGCTTTTTATCAAATTTCATAGTCAACGTCAACGAGAAATATCCTATATAAAGTTCACATTTTTTCCTTTTTAATTACCTAATTTTTAAAAATAATATCTATGTGCATTTATTTCCTTTCAGTATGGATGTTCCTGGTAATGCAGTTGACGTGGCTCCCGTCACAGGCGATATATCACGAGATGTCTGCCGTGAACTTCGACCCACCAGCAACAACAACATTACGAGAAAACTCCTACTTCGGCTACAGTTTTGATTACCAACGAGACATTAGGAGGTAGAGTTGTAAAAATTAGACATAACATACATTAGCCTTTTTCACAGAAGGTGTAGGCAGAGGTGTTTCCTGGACACCCACTTTTCGCCTTGTATGTTGCTTATATTTACATTAATATTACACATTGAATTTAAAAGACCAACTACCAGACCTCAAGACACAGTGAGCTCTTCTGCGTAAATCGGATCACAAACAATTACCTAACCTTTTTAGAAACATTTCAATGTTATAATTGCAAAACATAGTCAGCTTTTGTAGCATTCAGCATTCACTAATATCTCTGTCCGCCCCGTCACCACGAAAGCTGTAAGGTATTCGAAACGTCGTGTTAGGAAGTTAAAAATATAACATTTAAACTATGTAAATCCTCGATAAATACCGTAAAAAAATTGTTTCATTTAACCCCACAAAAACTTAAGGCCGCCCTGAAAACAAAAACCCGTATGTGCTGTTAAACAAATACTCATCGTGTTAAAGTATTAATATTAGCTACAGCTTGCATTTCCGTGTTGCAGTTTGATGATCAGCGCGCCGAGAGAAGATAACATCGGCAGCATCTACGCGTGCAACATCGACACCAGAAACTGCAGTGCCATTGTCAAAGACGTCAAGAGAGGTAAACATACATTCGTAAAATACAACAAACAAGAGTGTAATTGATATAACTTGTACAGATTTTGTAAATAAAGAAGGTGAAACGAGAGGTCACGTTCCGTCTCCGCGCCGATACAAATGTTGGACTTCCACAAGTATTTGTTTCGGTTTTGGCCGTTTGTGTCGTAGATTTTGACAGCTAGTCAGTAGAACTACGGTAGTTTGGTGTATTACCTTATTTCGTAATCTAACTAACTAAATACTCGTAAACAAATGAATAAATGCACACAACAAAATAAACAGTCACATACATAGTCCTGACCCCACACTAAGATCAAGTCTTGTGTCGTGGATATCAAGAACTACGAGAGACTTTTTGGTCTCACAAACACCCAGACCCAAAACAAATACATGTGGTTCATACAAACATTTGTCTCGTTGCGAGGATCGATCCCGCGGCCTCTCGTTTCACTGCCGGCGTTTAACCAACTGCGCCACATAGGCTGTTACATCTAAGTATTGGTAATTCTTATATTTCAGAGGACGCGAGATACACTCACGATTACTGGCTCGGGGCGACGGTGAAGGCTGGGAAAGACTTTATAGTAGTAAGTTAAAAATAGCAGTATACAAATAATAATATAAGTATAGATAAACAGGCTCCATGGCTTATGGTGTTGCAGATGTTCATGGATGGTGAATCGTATGCTCGTTTACCCCCTATATTATAAAAAAGAGGCACCCATGGGTAAAATGGATTAATAGGAACATCATTTGTTTTGCATTAAGAGTAAAAAGTTTGATATTTGGAAAACAAAGATTTGAAAAAAAAAAAAAACGATGATTTCATTAAAGAGAGAATTATTTTGCAATTACTCTACTGGTAAAATAATTGATAGATCTACGTAGGTTTATCCCTATATTCAATTATTGATACCTATGCGTACTATATTGAAATTATTCCTTGTGCATTTTCCTCCCAATAGTTAGTACATAACAAATACGTTCTATTGTGTTTCTGGTTTAGGTACATATTGGAATATGTTTTATTTTTAAAACACATATTTTTGTTGCGTTAGTTAATCTGATTTTTCTTCGTGTCAATGTAGCCGATCAGCTACAAATCTGGCTTGAAGTAGCTTGCAAACGCAAGCCTGCGCTTACCTACTTGCTTTGCAGTAGGTACGGTAATTTATTTGTGGGTCTCAAAAAAACGTGCCTAATCTTTGATATCGACCAAAAAGCATAATGTTATAGCTTCAAAATTGTAACCTGTTATGTGTAAAATAAATAAAAAAAGGCGCTGGTCTGTTATAAACGATATATCTTCTAGAGAGGACACACACATTTTTTTGGGTACCAAAAAACTGCGGTACACATACAGCCATTTCTATTTCTGTCACTCTTACGGATTTACACAGTCTTCTTTCTCGCTCCATTTATGGCACTGGTTGGTACAAGCTTTGTGCGCACATATTTCGTTTGCGATGCCCACTCTACTATGATGTCTCAATACCGTTAATATAGATGTATTTTTTTTCAGACTTGTGCTCCGCGTTACACCGAATGTGGTACTTGTAAGTTTAATTTTTGTAGTTGTTAGTTAATTTTATTTTATTAACTGCTGATATGTCGGATAAAATTTATCTATTAACCTATCTATGGCAAGAAGTTAAGATAGCTAAGTTTATGTCGATGCATTTTTGTTTCAATAAACAAAAAATAGTTAAATAATATCTATAAGTATACATACTAAACAAATACATAACATATTTCCATAGGTACTTTTGTTTTAATTAAAGAATAGGAATGTGTCAATATATATAAATGGTAGCTATTCTTTCGTAGTACTTCTTTCCAAAGATGGATAGGTCTTAGAGACCGGCCGACTTGACCGAAGATAAAAATTCCACAATTAGATAATTTTATAAACACCATTGTACTTTTTCTGCTTGTTCATGTTTTATTTTATATAATATATTTAATCCATCATCATAATATCCTAGGTTCGACTTCCTGGCCGAATCGTTTGTTAATTTTTTAATATTGTGTAATTTAATATTCGGAATTAAATCGTTGCTTAGTAATGTGGTACTTCCCAATGTAGATTCAGGCATGCGTGTAATATTTTTGCCTTTAACAATTTCATATTCTCTTGTGTTTTCCTTTACAGATGTAGTTGGCAATTGTGGTGAATTCTCCTCTTGCTATACATCATCAAAAGCGGACAAGTTAGAACGGATATCATCCATAGGCTTTGCGGACCGAATCAAATATACAAGAAATAAATTTGGTAAATTATGCAAAAATGTGATTTTTCGATTCTACGTGAATTTAATTTAGGGTAAGGAGAATGGTCAAAATCTAAGGTATCTTATTCATTTCTAACAATTTTCTTTAATTTTAGAGGAAACTTTCGACTCTTTCGGGTGGAGTATCGACGTTACAAATGATAACTCCTTCATCATCGGCGGCCCTGCAATGTTCACAGGTGACGTTTCAACATAACATTCTTTAACACATCAAAATAGTATATCTATACAATATACATCCATAATCTTCCGCTTATATTCAAGAGGGTAGGAAGAAGTGCTATTGGTCATTGTGAAGTGCTATTGGCATCCATTTTACGGCGTTCCTACATATTTGACTGCCTCGGTGGCGCAGTTGTACTACGGTTTGATTGCAAAGCTGAGGTCTCGGGTTCGAATCCCGGGTCAGGGCAAAATGATATTGGATTTTTCTATTCATTATCAGCCCAGAGTCTGAAATTTGTGCCTGATATGGTGATAGGCTCGCCCCCTATCACACCGTGTGACGAAAAATACAAGGCGAAATATGGGTGTCCTGGTTGCACCTCTGCCTACCTCTTCTGGGAAAAAGACGTGAGTTTATGTATGTATGTACATCTTTCCGTATCAAGATGTCATACAAGAATCGCCGGACATAAATCCCTGTCCCGGCAACACATATGAGATTTATCTAGAAAACTCATACAAATTACATTGCCCTACCCGTGATTTGAACCCATTTCATCACTTAACAAGGTCAATAAAACGACTAAAGTAATTATAGATTGTATGATGCATATGAAGATCGTATTAAGTAATAATGCCATTTATGACAGGACGTGCTATGTTATACAAGAGAACGTCAGTGAAGGCAACAAATGGTCGCGAAGATGGAGTCAATGTCAAGTACAATTTAGGTAAGAAAGAAAGAAAGAAAAATATTTATTTGTAACATGTAGCAATAACTTAACTAAAACAGTTTTATACATAGGTACAAACAGTGCTCGTTACAAAAAGGGACCACACTCAGCATGTGCTGGTTTACCAGCACTGGTCTTCCGTGTGGCCGTGACGTGATGTCACGGGCGTCAAACAAACAATTTATTTTATGTGTAAAAAATATTTTCTCCAGCCCTTTTACATCGCACTTCAATGCTTGGGTCTCCTCTTCATTGAAGGCTTATGTACAAAGAACACGAACAAACGAATAGAAAAAAATTATGACAATTCAGTCGCCTATAATTTTATATAATATTTCAGGATACAGTGTCGCAGTAGGCAGTTTTTTTATAAAGAATACGACAATTTATGCTATCGGCTCTCCGTTCGGAGAAGACGGCCATGGGAAGGTAAAATGTTTAAAATTAAAGCTTATATACGTGAATTAATCTTTTAAATCCTAGTGCGTTAATATTTTGTGGGACAGTTTGAGGCATGAAAATTGCCTAATGGTAAATGATATTCGCTATGTATGCAGACTGCAGAGACAGTAACTGCTCACTGCAGTCTTAAAACATTACAGCCTTGTTGAAGATGTAGATGCTTTTTCTTAACAAAATTCGAACTGAACTTCATTCTACATATTATGGTACTATATGGTATTCTTCTTTATAATTGGTATAATATACTTTTTCCTTTAACATATGGTACTAGTAAATCTTTTTTCCTCTTGTCTTAATTATTTTGCATCCATACCCTTTTGAAACTTTAACTCTCGTTATGTCTTCTCTACCAAGATTTGCCACTGCAATCCTTAAGGTGCAGCCGAGAGGTATCTCTCGCTGACCCAACGATACCGAATAATATGGAAGTATCAATTGTGATTTACTTTATACAGGTGGTGTTCTTAAATGAAAGATGGCATGTTCTGAGGCCGAATCTAACCCATGAGCTGGTGGGCACGATGTTCGGCGCGGTGCTGGCGACGGCGCGCGTGAGCGGCGTGACGTCAGACCTGCTGGTCGGAGCGCCCGCGTACGCGCCCGCACACTCGCACGACGTCGGCGCTGTCTACTTCTACCAAACTCACAGATCCGTATTGGTAATGAAGTTGAACCTTGGGTGGAAAAATTCCCAACATCTTAAACGCCGACTGTGAAACAAGAGGCCGAGGGATCGATCTCCCCACGGAGGCAAACGCTTGTGTTCTTCACAAGTGTTTGTATCGGGTCTAGGTGTTTGTGACACCGAAAAGTCTCTAGTAGATTCTGATACGCGTGACATCAGACTTGTATCTTATGTTCCAATATATTTACACCATGTATTCTCTGTATTGTAGATAAGAAATGCAGGAGTTATTAAACCTTCAAAGGTTATTATTGGATACCGAGAAGGATCGCAGTTCGGCAGTGCAATTGTTAGTGCCGGAGACCTCAATGGGGACGGGAGAGACGGTCAGTGGAATATTGTTTAAATACGTAACGCGTCACCTGTAGAATCACAAATTATCACCGCCACAAATGTATTTTTCCTTGTTCAAACAGAACAGGAAAAAGATACAACGGTGCATATGCTACGTTTGCCCGTGGTATATTTATTGAAGTAGTCATTTCGATCTATCTATATCAGCCTACGTCAACACACTGCTGGGTATATTATATAGTCTATCTAAACTAAGAAGTTCCATTTGACGTTTCATACTTTTAACGTAAATAACTTTGTGCAGTTGTAACCCACACAATTTCAATAACACTTTCCGTAAATCCATGGAATTATGAAGCTGTTCTTATTTTATCACTAGACTTACAATCCATAATCACTAAATTTAAACTAGAATCTTTTAAATAAAGCAAAATAACCATTTTAAACAACATATTTTTTTTCTAGACGTCATTACAAAGTCACCTCGTTAGGTCTTTTACCGGTAGAGTCGAGACTATTCAAACGCATTTGTATACGCATAATCGGTAAAAATATTTAAATAATCGAGTAGATATAAAACAGTTGTGTTTTAATTTTTAAAAATACTGAACTTGCAGCTAATAATAGGTATGCTGTCAACGAACATACATCAATAAATAATGAAATAATAATATTAATATAAATTAATTTATTATTAAATAATAGATTTGGATATTACAATGGAAATGAAGGCAGTATTGTAGGATACGGCACACATAGTGAGGAGGTTCCTCACTTTGGAGTACCTATATGTATTGTATTGTATGTATGTATCATGTATCATAAGCATGTGCGTGATGTGGACTGGACTCAAAAAGTGTCTGCACCCGGGTGAAGCCGGGCCGGGCCGCTAGTAATAGATAAATCACTCCTTTTGTTCCTAAATAGTAAAGTGACTTATGCAATTGTTGATGTCTCATTAGAATAAAAATGTTCATGAAGAAATAAACGAAATGATGTAAACTGAAAATATAAACTGTAATCGATTAAGAAATACAAACAAATATTATCGATATCTCTATATAATCGGATATTGTAAGAACCGATTTATTTGACAGCATCCCTATTTCCCAATGTCAAATGGAACTTCTTAGATTAGATAGGGTATAGGTCTCCTCATTTGCACGCCATATTTTTTCGTCCTAGGCGAAGTGAATCCAATGTTTTCCTGCGATTTTTAAGATGTCATTCGCCCATCTGGCAGGTGGTCTGCCTCTTAGCCGCTGAACGTAAAAACTGTATCTTTACTATCTTAAAGTAGGGAAATTCAAATTTGTTAGGGATGTTATCAAAAAGGAAATAATATCATATATTCAAAATCATTCAGTATTTAAAAATGTAATCCCCTAGAAATAGCCATAGCCGCGCCGTACGAGGACAACGGAGCGGGCTACGGCCAAGGCGCCGTGTACTTGTACTGCGGCTCCGTGTTCCTCAACGGGAAGGATTCCACGAGCACTGGATACCTGCAGAGGATCCAACCCAGAGGAAACTATCACGGGTTCGGCTTGAGTCTGTCGGCGCTCAGCGATTACGACGAAAACGGATGCAACGGTTAGTAGAATGGATCTTATTCACTTAGTTCGTCATCAGTATCGATATTACGTTTAGATGGAAGTACTCGAATGAAATTCAGCGAAATTTTACTCGCTACGTCCGCGTCACTTTGCTTACTCACTAATGAATAATTGATATGTAACTAACTCAATTACCGTTAATCTCAAGAGCGGTATTAGGTAGAATTTAATAGGGTTTACTGAATATCTATGATGTAACACCTTAAGGGATATTTCGATGGTCATAGTATTATACATACTGACGTAAAAAGTTTTGCTGATGCATTTGGAGATGCAAGCGACTATCGAGACGTCCATCACAGTATTGGAAGCCAAGACGTCCGGATTTAAGCTGCTATTAATTTAATCCAAATACATGGTAAATGTACTGTAGTAAATATGTATAATGATATTTTGTAATTTGTACACAGAACTGGCGATTGGTGCGCCTGACAGCAACACAGTAGTGTTGTACAGATGCATGTCGTCTGTCACTTTGAACGTGCATACGATATTTCCAGATTTGCAGGTAATTCCTGTTGTTTTTGAACTAATTTTACCTGCTGCATACGTGCTATCTAGATCAGAGATGCTATAGTTAACGACAAAAGTTGAGAGACATCTACTAGTACTACTTCAGTCTCAGGTAGTGCACTGCTAAACATAGAGGTCCCCCAAGGACAAACATCTAAATTTCCAAAAAAATCTATACATTTGGCACCGAAATTAGTTACTAAAAGCTCTTTCCAATTGGGTTGCAATTCATTAAGCTCCATTTTACACCCGTTCCTGGGTAGTTCAAGATCTTTACCGTCCACCTGTCCATGAAACATTTGTTTAGTGCCAACAAAATTAAATAATATTCTCTTCAGCCCATCGTTGTCTATAGCTATACTAATATTCTATTCATATCATTTCAGAACCGAGTGAACAAAACTTTCTTCATATTTCAATCTTGTATCGATGTGAAATATCCAGTAAAGTTACAGAAAGTAACAGCAAGTGAGTATCATCGTCATCTTTGGTGTGCTAGGAGGTAGGTCTTTTGTGGCCAAGAATTTTTCGGAAGGAATTTGTGGTGCTTCTCCATTTGGGATATCCATAACATGTCTGAAAGTTACCGAAAGGTTTTAATCGAAAAGTTTTAGTCGAAAAGCTAGTATTTGTTAGAGTCCCAGAGACGTAGCCCAGCCACAATATCATCAAGCGTGTCCCTAGGGAAACGACAAGGAAAGTAAACAGGTTTCCTCTTATCCTCTCGTCAAAAACGGAGCACTAATAAATAAATAAGGTCAATAATTGTAAGTTCTGGGTTTACGCTTAACATCAGGCCAAGTATCTGCTCTTATGGTCTCTTCGTCCGAAAAATGTCTTTTGTCCCGCAATGGGATGTACATGGGCTGTTTAGAGGACCATTGAACAGGTGAACCTTTTTGTTTAAGTTCATAGCAGTGTGAAAATATCAAATTCATATATTTTTAGCAATCCAAGTGACAGTTGATATAATACATCAGAGTGCTGCTCTAGCGGCTCCGGAGACAGACGGCAAGTACATGCTCTCTCTACACGAGAAGAAACCGCAGTATTGCAAGGACATAGGAGTCAACTTACCACAGGTAAGCAAAATTATTCTTACAACAATTTTGATACATTATAGGTTACATTAATGGAAGATGCCTGTGTGATACTGTTGGGTGTACTTATTAATTATACTACATAGAAATTAACTGACGTGTTTCAGTATGGCAACTACGATTTAAAAATAAATTACAAAATAAAGACTAATCTGCTGAATTCGCCGATCAGTCGGACGGAATTTGATGTCACTAGAGTTCTAGTGAGCGACCGTAGTACACTAGAGGAGACTGGCTCTCTGTGGGCCGCAGAGTGTAAAGACAAAGACGGTTGCGTGCCTAACCTGACTCTTCGGATATCGACATCGTAAGTAATTCATCATAAAAAAATTGATATACTTAAAGATTTTTGCCAATGTCAAACTACACTAATGCCTTCATTTCCCGCTGTATGCTTGAAAATTAAAGAATTTGTCATAAAAGCAATTCTATTTAACCAAAGCTAAAGACTGAAATGTTACACAGTAGTTCCTCATTTTAAGCTGAATACACATTGCCACGCATTGATTGTTATACTTTATAGCACGATGCTCTACTATTCCAGAAAAGCATATGTGGTCGGTTCTGAACATCCTCTGGAGTTGATGTTGAGCATGAAAAACACAGGGGAGGTGGCTTACGACGCCTGCATAATTGTGCAAATACAAGGAGCATCGATACTGAACGCGAACAGCAATACGTGCAGTCATGCCACGCAGAGCGGCCAACTGAGCTGTGCGCCTCGAAACGCCCTGCATACTAACTCTTCCTGGGTAAGTATTGACTCCAAAAAGAAAGAACTCGGGAGCTCATGTTGTGTGCGGTCACCCACAACGTCAACAGACGACGTAATAAAGGTTGCAGGAAGTTGGTGGTTTATGTTCAATTTTGTTATTAATCATCACGTCAAATCCCTTTTCTATTCTTGCTCAACATTCCCTCTATCTCCACGGGTTCGAAAGTATCTAAAGTTCTGTTGGTACAGATCGTGCATCGTCAAGTAACAACTTCTTTTGTTATCGACCCCACGTAATACAAAAAATAAACAAACTCTTTTTTAACTCTTCGTCAGGCCTCTTTCGAAATTCTACTGCAATATACAACACTTTCAGGAATCTGGCGCAATAACTCTCGACACAGCAGCATTAACAAATAAGAATAAATTTATAACTATTACAACTCGTCTACACAATCACTGCATCAAGTCTGAAGAGTTCAAGGAGTACAATGAAACCGTCACTTTGCTAGCAGATTCTCGTGGCATTGCTGTAAACGGGTGAGTGAACTGATCATATCGTCGTGAACTCAATAAATATCCACCTGATGAGGTCTTTAACTGCACTTAATGTGTCTTAAAAGAAGTATTCGTCATCTCATTTCTCAGCAGTCTTTAGATGATCATTGCTAGATACTCTGTGCATGAAAAAATTCCGTGATCACTTCCGGTAAATTTCAGTTACAATTGCTTCAATGTTTTAGTAGGACCTTCATGAAGGTCCCTGGGAAACCCGTAAGTATGGACTAAAACGCAAAATCCTGTTTGAGGAAATATTCGTTTATTATAAAGTATTCATTTATAAATCTATGTAGAATACCAATACATAAACTCCTGCGTGAATCAATGATCACTGCAATCGAGGATAGAGATTTTTAAGAAATATTTTATAGTATAATTTGTTCCTCAGAGAGACGAACATCGGCAGCCCGATCAACATGACCTGGGTAGATATCACGGACACGGGAAAGCAATTCGAACACATTTACACAGTAAGTTTCTTGAAGTGGCAGGAAATACGAAGGGCGAACAAATATAAAAAAAAGCATATTTAGAAGTTAAAAGCAGAGGAGGCAAAAATAATATGAATTTCAGAGAAACTTCCTATTTTTTGTTTTATAGTCAATACAAAATCATTTTTAATGGAACTTGAGACGTATTGCTGCGCTGTGAAAAAAATTGATATCAGCGGGCCGTCGGTGCCGATGTGTTTTAGCTTTAGAGCGAATTAACTCATTGTTTTCCGACTAATCGACTGAGTATTTATCACAATTATTGCCTAAACAAGTAATGTAGTCCGTGGATATCTTTCCATCCGAACACACGAGAACTTAATAATGAGCATCAATATAAGTGAAAATGGTTGTGGGGTTACAATAAAAAAAATAAAAAAATAACTAGGTATCCTTTAATATAATTTAATAATTTTGTACTCTGCCGCATAATATAAACTTGCTTTAGATAACGAACAACGCGTTGACTAACTGGGTGGACGTGCCGTGTGAGGTGAGGCTGCCGAAGTTGCCGTATATCAACTATCGCAAGAATCCTGTCACCGTAAGTATTGTAGCGTCATTTTTTGATACCGAATACTCTATACCAGTAAAGGTTCTTGTCTAACTAATTCTCGACCCGGGTGAGACAATGCTGCATTTAGAAGTTGAAATTGTATTGTGATTCCAAAAATGATTCCTAAATTTGTTCCGATAAAAACGCAAGAGAGGCGGATGTTGCGATGGATCGCTTACTGCAGCGTTATGAATTTCGATAGAGGCCACAGCAATAACTTAAGCATCTATACTTTTTAAAGTGGTATCTATAAGACTAGTAAGAAACATTATTTTGGAAATATACGCAAACTGACCAGTGTATGGTTCTTAGGTTTACGCCGAATCTTTACAATATAATTGTGATGTGGTAAACAACACTGAGTCTGATGTCCTGCTGGCAACATGCCTGTTGATCAATGTCGACAAAATGAGGAAGCTGTCGGTCGTCGTTTCGGTAGACATCCCGCCAAAGACATTAGGTAAGTGAACTTTTCAATCTCATGTTTCCGGAATAATTTGACTGAAGGTATCATACCGTCTGCCGGCATGACTTTCTAAGAATCATATTTTTTTTAAATTTTGGTAAAGCAATAAAGTATATTCACATACATATCATTATGTTGGTAAGTAGAATGCAATTCAAATATTTCTCGACGGAAGATAACCATGTCTTGTTGGTCGACACAATCATTATGAATTTGTCTTGGAATAGGACCGGAACACAGACATGGACACAGGCCGAACCAAAACTTACTTAAGCATCTGTATCAGCCCATATAGCCCGACTGACGGGTACGAGCCTGCTCTACAATCGATAGTACAATTGAGAGAGGTTAGGCCATATAGTCCACCACAAATATCATATTTTACTTGAATTAATATCTGAATTTCATTTTTGTTCCAGAAAATATTATTGGATCGCAAAACGTTACCGTACAAACAAATATAACCTTGAGCTTTGATGGCGATATCAAAACAGAAAGGTAAATAAACACTTATTTATCCCATAAATTATAGAAATATTTATTACAATAAATCCAGCAAAAATCAATGTTCATATCCTTTAACGCATATTTGTCTTCTATTAATCCGGCTCGAAGGACCAAACCAGACTAGAACAACATTTTAATAAATGAAAGTAAAATATGATGTAAAAGTGTCTGCTTGTATTGATGTCCGTGTTGGTCTCCACAGCATCGTCACAAAAGTGGAGTTGCGAGACATCTCGATTCCCTGGTGGATAATCTTGGCAGCCACCATACTGGGAATATTGATACTCATCATTATAGGACTCATTCTTCGAGAGGTATGTTTTAAATAGACCACTTTTGGACCACAACATGGTCGCTTCCAAGTCGATATATTCATTGAACCTCTTAAAATACAGACTACAATGTAATAACTAATATTTTTAAGCCACTAAAATGAAAAAAGTTTCATATTTAAAATATTGTTTCTATCATTCGGTATTTCAATTAAATAACCTTTAAAATAAGGTATATGTCAGAGAAAACGTGACAACGTTGTCTACATTCTATACGAATATTAATAATTAGATATGAAAAACATTTATCCATTGGATAACAGAAATTAAAGAAAAATAAAACAATTGCATTTGAAGTTTAATTTGGGAATCTTCAGGACCCCGTAAATAACGAGAAAACAGCCCACAAAAAAAGCGCTTAACCCGCTTCCCAGTATATGTACATTTTAATTTGTTTTCTGCTCTTTCCAGACTGGTTTCCTTCAAAGAAATCATAAAGAAAAACTCAAAAGCCTGAGACAGAGTGTTAGAAGACAAACAATGGTAAGTAAAATAACTAACCCATATGGACCTCATATCTACACATGCAAGTAACATCGATACGCAACAAAAGATGGGTTAGGTTATACAGTTTTCTGATACAGTGGACCCACCTTGTCCGTACCTACCCTTTAATGAGCTTGTAATAAGGCTCATTTCGATATATCCTCTCTCGCACTACGGAAAAGGCCAGAGCTGAAGAGTCAGTACACTCAAACAGAAAATATGAATCTAGGTGTACCGATGTTATTGGCCAACACAGCACGTTGATATTGCGGCTGAGTCGGGTCCCTAACAAATCCCACGTCAGCAAGCCGACTAAAACCTTCGGTGGCCTTTGTGTGCATTACCTGTGGCACTGAGGCCCAGGGCAGAAAGCGTCCCGATTCACTCCCTGTGACCGTCCGCCGCAGAACCATTACTGGTATCTACAGGGTATATCAAGACCGCGACCGAAAACGAAGCCAGGTGGTAGTATTAGTGACTTCAAACACAATGCAACTAAAAATTTCGCAAATAAATCGTCAACTTTTTTTTGGAAATTTTTTACTTATTGTCGTATTTGGGTGATAAGTACATAGTTTTCCTAAATTAATGGTGTACATCTTTTTATTTTTTAATACGCTATGGTACGATTGGGTTTCAATTAGTATTTTCGCAATAACTAGGTATTTACTACCCAAACACAATGATTTTTAAAAAATTGCAAAAAAAAACTGTCGCTTATTTTGCGAATTTTTTATTTGCATTGTGCCTGTAACCACTAAAACTACCACCCGGCTTCGTTTTCGGTCGCAGTCTTGATATACCCGGTATAATTAAGCATCTTTAATTTTAACTTGCAGATACGCACTATGATGCAAGGACAAACAGAAGATGGACGGCTCTTGATGGCACCGCGTCTAGACGATGAAGAAATAGCAGCTGCTGTCAATGCTGGACCTTCGACGAAGAAAAGAATAGTCATGCGGGAAAGCCAAGTCAACCCTGCGTATGACGAAACAGACTGTCATTAAATCACATTAAAATTTTATAGATAGCATAGGTACTGCATCTATAGATAAGTGATTTCCTACTATGTTCATGCATCATAGATTCTATTTTTATGGAAAGGATATATTTGTTAATTTCATCGTCATATCTTTTTGGATGTAGAAAATATGAGAATAAGAATACCTGAAATAAAATCGTGTATCCATAATTGCGTGCAGTAGTATGTTGTAGTTTGTTGGTAACGGACATGGTGATTACCGGATCAGTGGTATGGGGTTTGAATCCCGGCTTATCCATATAAATAGTTGGAGTCGTGTTAATTATACCGCAATTTGAAAAGGAAGGAAAACATCATGAGGAAACTTACATGCTACATAATTAATAAAATATTTTATGCCCTGTCGTTATGTGTATTTTATGTAATAGCTAAAGATACGAAAAAGCTTTTTCGTAAATTATATTATAGGAGAAAGTTGAAAGAGGTGAAACTTCTTTAGCACCGCCGTAATTTGAAAATTCGATGAAACAAAAACGACATTAAGAAAAGGCACAAAACTACGGCGACAGAGAAAGGAAGGTTTGTTTTATCTATAGTTCTCCCGTATGTGAATTGCACATACACTTTTCTAAATATTGAAAATATCTTTAAAGCGAATGTAGGACGATATGTGTTAAGGTTTTTTATTAATAATGAAAACAAAATGATGTATTGCGTATATACCTATTTAATAAATAATTATACTAGATACACGTATGTATTTTTTACAAATTATTTGTCCTATATCTTGAGTATATTTTATGGTTACAAATAGTAAAAAAACAATTCTTATAATATATTGCATTCATCGACAATATTTAAAAATAAAAAATTAAGCGATAAACATATTTTTCGAGTACATCAATAAATTACTTAACCATTATACTTATTATTTTACGGTGGATAAGTTATATTATTTAAGTATGCATTTTGCAACATTGGATAATCTTTTAGCATAATCATTATAATACAACCCGTATCCGTCACACTGCTGGGCACGGATCTCCTCTACAATCGAGAATTCGATTGAGATGGGTTAGACCATAGTCTACCACTATAGATTGTTAGGCTTAGTCGTTAGATTATTCGCTTTGAAAATATATCTCGCCAATCAAGAACCGACAGGTATCATTGGATCAACCATTGGGTAAGCTAAGCTCGTGTGATTATGTAATTTACTGCAGTAAATTAACCAGAAACAGGACCAGGACAGTTTCACTCGCTGGAATACTCCGAACTGGGTCGCGCCGAGTAGTATCCAGTGGTAAAGTTAAGCCCGCTGAGTTTGTTTCGCCGGGTCTTCACAGTTATGGCTGCGTTCAATCAATCGGTGTTACGGGGATAATCTAACATGTTACAAAGCCAGCATTATTAGTCAGTACGTGACAACGAACGTGAACACATTGTAATATTACTTACTATTTTGGCATAAATGGTCGTTACGAATGTTACATTACACCGCGTAACACCGGTCAGTACCTTAAAATTACGGGACATTCCGATATTACTCATGTTATAAAAAATACTTAAGTTTAGTCACATCCTGTGCCATAAGATGCAAGGCCCAGTTGACTGTCGCGAATTTCTACCCTCTTCTTTTTTGATGGTGCAGATTTGATTGCTTCAACTATTGCTTCGCTATCTATTTCCGATTCTGTCAGCCTCCTGCGATCTTCTTGCTGTTGTTGCATCATGGTGCGTCTCTGAAAGTAGCATTAGAATGTTTTATTAGTATTTTCTATGTCAGTGTACTTTTGTATACGTCTTCCTAGTCCTTCCTTCGTAAAATTGGAGGGAATTTGTTTTATAGTGCACACTGATCTTTATAATTATCCTGCATGGCTTGGTAACCGAAGGAATCAGCTATTATAGAACCAAGGTTTTTTTTTCGTTTTCTCTCTCTGTCTCTGTCTCTGCAGCCACTGATGAACATAGCGGGAGCCTATGTACCAAGAAAATTGGTACTGATTACGAAAAACGCCGGAAAAGTTTGTGTTCCATGTATTATTAATATATGACCTACGGAGCTTTCACTAATATTCACTAATTCGTTAATACATTCGAAAGTAATATAGGCTTAATCTGTGTAAATACGTTATATTTTAACATTTGGTTTCTACATTTGCATCGTATTGTATTTACTCACAATTGTTTGTCTTCTAACGCTTTTCCTTAGATCTTTTAGTTTTTCTTTATTTGCTCTCCTCATAAAACCACACTGCAAAACAAAAAATAAAATTTCTGGGACTGAAGTAATTAAATTGTTATTTTCTATAGATTTTAATACGTTTTAAAGAGTTGAAATGTAAGAGAAATTTAATATTGATTGATTTTAGTGGAAAACCAATTATACTCAGTGTTTCCTATACTTCAAAAAATGATATTATTTCTTCTTGTTTATAAATCGTTTCATATATTTTTTTATACTTCATTAATTTTAAAAACAAGTAGATATGTACTATAGGTATGAATGACAATGAGTGATCCATTTATGCACCAACCAAACTAATTGTTATTAGTCATTTGCATTCAATAACATTATCTATGAACATCTTATTCACGCCCAGACAGTTAAATATGTTTGGCATTTTGAAGATTAGTGTATTAAAATATAAAAAAGTCTACCTGATGAAGAATGAGTGCTATTATGATGAGTATGAATATTCCCAGTATGGTCGCTACCAAGATGATCCACCACGGAATGGAGGTATCTCGCAATTCCACCTTTGTGACGATGCTGTGGATGTAGCAATATATAAATATAAATAGTCAACACACCCAAAAATCACACCCATAGACTGTCACGCCCTCACACCCACTGCAACTCCTGTAAGCCAGGATCGACAGTGGCACGCATTTTAATGATACCGAGAATTGAAGCTCAGCGAGTCTCCGGGAATGTCTTACTTGTCTTTAACCCGCAACTAAATCAATCACAAAGTTAAATATACAGGGTATATCAAGACTGCGACCGAAAACGAAGCCAGGTGGTAGTTTTAGCGGTTACAGACACAATGCAAATAAAAATTTCACCAAAACAGTGACAGATATTTTTTTAGAATTTTTTAAAAATCATCTTGTTTGGGTGGTAATAAATACCTAGTTTCTTTGCGAAAATAAACATTTGAACCCTTACATACCACCGAGTGTTTAAATATAAAGAGGTCTACATGATTATTTTAGGAAATCTATGCATTTATCACCCAAATACGACGATAAGTAAAATTTTTACTTGCATTGTGTCTGAAGTCACTAATACTACCACCTGGCTTCGTTTTCGGTCGCAGTCTTGATATACCCTGTATATAGGAGGAGTTAGAAATAAATTATTGTCAACCTCCCCCCGTAACAAAGCGGGTGACAAAACAATAACTGAAGGGGTAAACAGCCTCAAATAAAGACTTTTACAGCCAGAGAAGCCAGCTGGAATTCACACCCATAGATGCAAAACTTCTTTTGGAACAGAAATTACGACAGACTTTCAAGTCTTACAATGCTCGGATGCGAATCTAATATTTGAATGCCTAACAAACTTTTACCGCGGTGCGGGGATCGAGCCACTCGTTTCACAATGGTTCCGTCAACTGCGTTGTGGAACGCGAAGTCAGTTAATAGCATAGATTTCAAGAACAACTTTGATTTATTTCAAATTATGTCAGCCTCTATATTTATATTACCTATTTTCTAAGCCACCTGAGTTCAACGTTCAAATACTTACCTAATTTTAATATACCAGAAAGGAAGAATTTGCTTAAAATTATTGGAACGTTTTTTTCTTGATGTGTCTCGTCAACTTACCTTTGTGTTTTAGTTTCTTTTTCAAATTCTAAGACTATATTTGATCGTATAGCCACGTCTTCCTTACCAAGGACATTTTCTGGAAGAAAATTATAATTCTGGAATTAATTTGCTTGATAATATAATTCAGTACAAAACACGCGTATAACAATATTTGGAAACTTTCAGGTATTGGTGCAGTACATACCTAATGTAATTAACACAAAACATACATCAAATTATAGTATAAGTCTATCTAAACTAACAGGTTCCATTTGACGTTTCATACTTTTAACGTAATTAACTTTGTGCAGACGTAACCCACACAATTTCAATAACACTTTCCGTAAATCCATGGAATTATGAAGCTATTCTTATTTTATCACTAGACTTACAATCCATAATCACTAAATTTAAACTAGAATCCTTTTAATAAAGCAAAATAACCATTTTAAACAACATATTTTTTTTCTAGACGTCATTACAAAGTCACCTCTTTAGGTCTTTTACCGGTAGAGTCGAGACTATTCAAACGCATTTGTATACGCATAATCGGTAAAAATATTTAAATAATCGAGCAGATATAAAACAGTTGTGTTTTAATTTTTAAAAATACTGAACTTGCAGCTTATAATAGGTATGCTGTCAACGAACATACATCAATAAATAATGAAATAATAATATTAATATTACAATGGAAATGAAGGCAGTATTGTAGGATACGACACACATAGTGAGGAGGTTCCTCACTTTGGAGTATATGTATTGTATTGTATGTATGTATCATGTGTTCATAAGCATGTGCGTGATGTGGACTGGACTCAAAAAGTGTCTGCACCCGGGTGAAGCCGGGCCGGGCCGCTAGTAATAGATAAATCACTCATTTTGTTCCTAAATAGTAAACTGACTTATGCAATTGTTGATGTCTCATTAGAATAAAAATGTTCATGAAGAAATAAACGAAATGATGTAAACTGAAAATATAAACTGTAATCGATTAAGAAATACAAACAAATATTATCGATATCTCTATATAATCGAATATTGTAAGAACTGATTTATTTGACAGCATCCCTATTTCCCAATGTCAAATGGAACTTCTTAGTTTAGATAGGGTATAATAATATATTAATATCTATATGTATTATCTGTTATTTACATAATATTATAAAAATATTATGACAAATTAAAACTAACACTTTAAATGTTCTACAGATTACGAATAATATCTGATATATTTGCAGTTAATAAGTACTTTAAAGCAAAAGGTAAAAATGCATTTTAAAATTTATTACTGAATAATGGTTTCTTAGATTTACGCGAATGTTACACACTGAAATAAAACTATTTTATACGGATTTTATCGCGATTTGGTTTAATTTTTACATTTTTTAACTTCCCGACGTTTCGATTACTTTACAGCTTTCGTGGTCACGGGGCGGACTCCATCCGTCTGGTCAGTCCGCCCAGTGACCACGAAAGCTGTAAAGTAATCGAAACGTCGCGTCGGGAAGTTAAAAAATGTAAAAATTAAACCAAATCGCGATAAAATCCGTATAAAATAGTTTTATTTCAATGATTACTGAATAATATTTAAAGTACATGTATTTAAAAAAATCACTTACCCAATATCTTTGCTGGTATTTCTATTGAAACGACTACCGACAATTTTCTCATTTTAGCTACATTGTTGAGTAGGCAAGTAAATATCTCATTGGGCAGGGTAGTATTTTCTCTATCACAATAAATTGATGAGGATTCGTCGTATACCTGAGCAGGAAAACATAATATTATAATATTTTATGAATCATACACTTCAGCAATATTTTTTCCTCTTCAATTTAAACATCGCCTAAATTAGATAATACTGGTCGCCTATATGTTGTAAACGACTAAGATTTATTAAATTTCAAAAAGGTGCGGCGATCGTAACTTGATTACGAATTTGAATTATCGCAGTATATACCAATAGGGTCCAATATGGGTATATACCAATAGGAAACCAATAGGGTCAATTACTAAAAAGTTCAAAATTGATGTCATAATTTCTAATCTGACTACTTTGGATCATCACTTACACTGAGTCATCCTAAGCTACCAAGCAATACAGGAAAAGATTACTTTAATTGTACTGCTTGATGTAGGTATAGTTCTCACAAACCAATATTTACCTACTAAACCTCCTTCTACCTTTCTGAGGTCTTAAATTAGTTGTCGTATAAGTAGCCTCACTGGTATTTATCTCAAGTTGACTGTTTTATATCAAGCAAAGACGTTACAATACTTACAGCGACAGCATTATCACTATATTTGATGTACGGCACCTTCTGCAGTGTCACCTCACACGGCACGTCCACCCAGTTAGTCAACGCGTTGTTCGTTATCTAAAGCAAAATTTATATTGTGTAGTAAAGTTCAAATGTAGGATCCTGTTCGAAAATATAGGATCCAGCCTTATTTTTAGCAATTGTAACTCCATCATTCATTTTATTTCTATGGCATTCGTATATTTATTACTAAACTTTACCGGCCTTTATACAAGTTGATCCTTAAGATGGACGGTTGTCCCATCATGATTGGATACATTCCATTTTATTTTTAAACAGTATAAAAATTATCATCTTACATAAAATGATGTAATTATAATTGTATTATTTAATGACGGTCGCAGTGTTTTCGTCTGATCTTCTTTTAATGTATAATAAGATTTGAAAATGCTTTGCTTGTTATTAGCCCGCTTATAGAACTCGTTTTCCCGTCACCTCAAGCTACTTACTGTGTAAATGTGTTCGAACTGCTTTCCCGTCTCTGCGACGTCCACCTTAGTCATATAAACCGGGCTGCCGATGTTCGTAATTCTAAGGAATAGATAAAGATAACAAATATAACTCAAGAAGACAAATAACATTGATTGGTGTACTAAACGTGGGAGTATATTGAACAGAAGTTTGAAAGACGTTTGTTAACAAATAAATGATAATGATAATGATGTTAATAATAATTCACTCGTCATTATTTTTCTATCGTATTGTTTTTCTAAGAAACTGAGTAGGATTTAGGAGGAGGATGAAATAGAAAAGCATCACTCGTTGTAAAGGAGGCATATCTTATTCCTTACGAATTCTTTGCTATACGGCATTATATTTACATGATTCATAGTGTGAGTTACTCATAACTGACTCAGAGGACATACTTATAGGAAGGTCGACTGGAATTTGCTGTGTCTCGCGGCCAAGGATTTGCTGTCCTCCCAACTATAATCTACGGTTTTGTTCATCGGGCTGTTAGAGTTCAAATTCTGCTGATAGTAATTGAATAAGCAAAGAACATCAATCACACAATCTATATAAGTCTAATCAATCCACTTGCCCGGTTATAAGAACACCATCAGAAGCCGCTAACAACGCAATGGTTTCATTGTACTGTTTGAACTCCTCGGTCTTCATGCAGTGATCATGCAGACGAATTGTTACAGTTATAAATTTATCCTTGTTTGTTAATCGTGAGGTGTCGAGAATTATTTCGCCAGATTCCTGAAAAGGTTCGTTTATATTAAAATCAATTTTGAGAGAGAACTGAGGAGGAGGCGTTTTTTTAATAAATAAATAATAATAAATACACCCAACAGTCACATACATAGTCCTGACCCCACACTAAGATCGAGTCTTGTGTCGTGGGTATCAGAAGCTACGAGAGACTTTTCGGTCTCACAAACACCCAGACCCAAAACAAATACCTGTGGATCACACAAATATTTGTTTCGGTGCGGGGATCGAACCCGCGGCCTCTCGTTTCACAGGCGGCGTCAAACCAACTGCGCCACGGAGGCTGTAATAAATTAAATTGAATGTTATAATTTAAAAAAAAAAGTTCATAAGGTCGGCAAATGAACTCATGTGTCTTCTGATGTTGAAAAGTTATCTCTCACTTCTCCACCAGGAGAATTTTAAACTTTCTGGCCTATTAGGTTGCCCGTTCGACGAATGTCTGCACCTCTTCTTCTTCAGCCACAGGAAGTCTTTTATTTTATTTATTTTATATCGTGCATTGATGACTTACAGCTATATATACTTAAAATAAACTCTAGAATAAAAGACTGATAGCCAATAGCAAGACTTCACGTATAGGTAGTACTCGTAATATTTTAGCAGGAGTTGAGCAAACAAGTACTGTAGCTAATAATACAGACAATAATTATGATTTCGCTGAACATAAGCCTATTCTAAGGACTCAACAGCAACTTGTTGGAAGCAGCCTGCAACCACCAACTTACAACTGTTTTACGTCGTCTTTTCACCTTATGGATGGTCGTCCGACGCTGACTGGTCATTATCTAGTATAATTTCTATGTGGAGTCAATGCTTACCCAGGAGGAGTTAGTATGCAGGGCGTTTCTAGGCGCGCAGTTCAGTTGGCCGCCCTGCCTAGCGTGAGTGCAAGTGTTGCTGTTCGCGTTGAGTATCGATGCTCCTTGTACTTGCACAATCACGCAGGCGTCGTAAGCCACCTCGCCAGTGTTTTCTATGCTCAATACCAGTTTCAAAGGGCTTTCAGAACCAATTACGTATTGTTTTCTAGAAAATATAGCACAGGTTTCTGGTAGTTCACAGGTGGAAAGTTTACTACGTGAACATCAAAGTACAGTAAGTATCTTGACCTACATTGATATGTGAGGAAAGAAAGGCTTTAGAATCATTCGATATTTTATTTATTCGTTAGGTAAAATTGGCCGATTAACGAATCAGAGATATGAGGTTAGAGCGAATAGAAGAGTCGGTTGGAGTGAAGATGCCTCAGTCAAAGCGATAGCAGAATCAATATAATCAAGTCCAAAGAACCCTAAACCGGCAAGAATGAATGAAGAGATTGATGAAAATGGACGAGGTAGAATCACATCAGGATCGAGCAAAGTGAATATCCATAGTCTCTACTTAACTCTACAGGTATGTACATACTTACATGGATACAATGATTACTTACGATGTCGATGTCCGAAGGCTTAGGTTAGGGACGCAACCATCCTTGTGCTTGCACTCAGCGGCCCACACTGATCCGGTGGCGGTTAGTTTACTGCGGTCGCTCAGTAGCACTCGACTAACATCGAACACCGTCCGGTTGATCGGCGAGTCCAGCAAATTAGTTTTTATTTTGTAATTTATTTTTAAATCGTAGTTGCCGTACTGAAATATGCCAGTTATTTGTTTGTTAGTAATTTCAGGTTTGAATTGCAATATTATTTAAGTAATGGATAGTTCATTAATTATGAAAGACTATGGGGCACTTTTTACCCTGGAAAAAGTTTTTCACGTAGGCATAGGCTTGAACAACACTAGTAAATAATGAGCTCTACAGTATTGCATATGAACCTTGCATATGCGATTTGTGTGGAAGAAAGAAAGCGGTATAAAATAATTTTGCTTACCTGCGGTAAGTTGACTCCTATGTCCTTGCAATACTGCGGTTTCTTCTCGTGTAGAGAGAACATGTACTTGCCGTCTGTTTCCGGAGCCGCTAGAGCAGCACTCTGATGTATTATATCAACTGTCACTTCGATTGCTGAAAATAATTTATGAGCTATTCATTCACGTTTTATTTATTTTTCAGTTGGTTAGCATAACGGACTACTATAAGAAATTATTATAAAATAAGTTGATTTTAGAGTGAACTGTGCAAGTTGAGAGTCAAAACATGTTTTTACTTTAAATTACTTAGGCTGGACTAAAAACTACTGCCTTTTATAAAGATTGCAGAAATAAATTTTGACATTAGGAATTAGGGCTAATTAAGGACTTCCAATAGATTTTGACGAAAAAAGTCACGAACAATATGTAAGTACTTTTAGGTGGGCGTATGGCTTTTATACAGAGCCAATGTAACTGTATAAAATTAAAACACTCCACTAATGTAAGACATGAATATTGTTTTTCGCTTTCCAGACCATTTTTTGGCACCAATCCGAATTAGAATTGTGCAAAAGAAATAATTGAATACAAGGTTGACGATACTTACTTGCTGTAATATTCCGTAATTTTTTCGGATATTTGACATCTATACAAGATTGAAATGTGAAGAAGTTTTTGTTCTCGCGGTTCTGAAATGTGGATAGAACATTAGCATGGAACATGGTAAGTTAAATTGAATATTGACTTATGAATCTATAGGGACAGTTAATGTGAAATAGTCAGAAGAAGGCGGAATTTAGTGAAGGTTTCGAAGGAAACTAGACGAGGATTTAAAGAATCAAGACGCCTTTGACTACCGATGGCACATATTATAAAACTAAAAAAAAAACAATGTGATAAAGTAAACAAGAAATACAATAAAATCGGTTTCCATTTCCTTTACTTTGTTGAACAAATCAATTTTACATTTATCATTGTACTAGTTTTACTTTTTAGTACCTAACTCAAATAAAATACCCAGTTGTTCCCGTATAATAAGTGACTAGAACGATTTTGCCACTTTCATAGTTTAATGCTTACGACGTTTAGAGATGAGCGTGTTGCTGACTTCACAATACCAAAGTTCATGCAAGTATAAATGCTGTGGGTAAAATAAGTCCAAAGTCAGAGGAACATACCTGCAAATTAGGGAGTACCGCATGCACATTCAAAGTGACTGATGACATGCATCTGTACAACACTACTGTGTTGCTGTCAGGCGCACCAATCGCCAGTTCTGTGTATAAATTACACAACCTTATTAAAAAAAGTTGCTTCAGTATATTGACCATGTATTTGGATTATAGGAACAGCTGCTAACATTCGAACATCTAGGCTTCCAATACTAGTCCCAATTTTAGTCTCGGCATTCACTACTCCAAATGTATCTGCAAAACTGTGTTCTATATCTACCATGATCAAAACAGCTGTTTGGCTTTGTATTCATAAATATTCGGTAGGACTTTTTACATTCTACATAATACCGCTCTTTGAACTCATGGCAAATGAGTTGTAAAATTCACTATAAATAGGTGTTTTATTATTTTGGCATATAAGTGACATATTGTGTGAAATTTCGCTGAATCTCTTCTGAGGTTTTCAAAACGAATATGATACGGGCGATGAACTAACAAAGTGAATAAGAATAACTTCACTAACCGTTGCACCCGTTTTCGTCGTAGTCGCTGAGCGCCGACAGACTCAAGCCGAACGCGTGGTAGATTCCTCTGGGCTGGATTCTCTGCAGGTATCCAGTGCTCGTGGAATCCTTCTCGTTGAGAAACGTGGAACCGCAGTACAAGTACACGGCGCCTTGGCCGTGACCCGCTCCGTTGTCCTCGTACGGCGCAGCTATAACTATTTCTGTGGGACGTATCTCAATTTTAAGTAACAAATTGATACCTCCATAGCTGGTTTTCTTGGCTGTTTCGTTAATCACGTTTATGAAAATAATAAATTTAAACACACATTTAGTATGAGTGGGGCAGTATCTAGATTTCATTTATATGTTTTCCTAATACCGTTTACACAAGACTTGGTATGCAACTGTGGGGTCAGGACTGTCTCTCTGTAATTATTATCTGTAGTAATTTATTAATGTTGATGATAATATAACTGACCGTCTTTTCCATCGCCATTGAGGTCTCCAGCACTGACGATTGCGCTGCCGAACTGTGATCCTTCTTGTTGTCCAATAATAACCTTTGTGGGTTTAATAGCTCCAGTGATTCTCGTCTGCAACACAGTGAATGCGTTGTATGTACCATCTTACGAATATTATAATTGCGAATTTGTTTGTTTCTATTTCATGCTGTAACTACTTAACCGAACGATGAAATTTTGCAGACCCTTAGGGATTAGAAAAGAACTTAAGGTACTTTTCAAACAGAAAATTGCTGTCGAAGGAAACAAAACTTTTAGATGGTTGTTCCAAAAACAAACTGTAGTCCGGAATAAAAACTCGGCATATTGACATAAAAAAATGCAATTTTATTTCTAAATAACAGATGTAGAGTTTTAGTATTTTGGACGAAACTGATACTATATTCTGATACCATAAAAATGTCCTTTCGCCAGTTTTTTTAGGCAGACGAGCGATGGCGCAAGCAAGATGTAGTTTAGTAAAATGATACATATACAGGGTATATCAAGACCGCGACCGAAAACGAAGCCAGGAGGTAGTATTAGTGATATCAAACACAATGCAAGTAAAAATTTTAGAAAAAAAATCGTCAAATTTTTTTTTGTTATTTTTTACATATCGTCGTATTTGAGTGATTAAACATAGTTTTTCTAAAATAATGACGTACATCGCTTAATTTTTAAACACGCAATGGTACGTAAGGGTTTAAATTTCTATTTTTGCAAAAACTAGGAATTTACCCCTCAAAAACGATGATTTTTAAAAAATTGTAATAATAAATCCGTCGCTTATTTTGCAAATTTTTTAGTTGCATTGTGTCTGTAGCTGCTAAAACTATCACCTGGCTTCGTTTTCGGTCGCGGTCTTGATATACCCTGTATATTAATATTCACCATTTTTAACACTACATAGAAGTAGACAGCGCCGACGTCATGCGAGTGTGCGGGCGCGTACGCGGGCGCTCCGACCAGCAGGTCTGACGTCACGCCGCTCACGCGCGCCGTCGCCAGCACCGCGCCGAACATCGTGCCCACCAGCTCATGGGTCAACTTCGGGTTGAGAAACCTCCAGGTGGCATCACAAAAAACGACCTATGTCAAGATATTTTTAAATAAATATATATCCACCAGTCACTTACATAGGCCTTTACCCACACTAAGATCGAGTCCTGTGTCAGAAATTACGAGCAACTTTTCGGTCACACAAACCCACAGGCCCAAAACAAATACCTGTTTATCACACAAACATTTCGGTGCGGGGATCGAACCCGCGACCTCACTTTAACACAGTCTTTTTTTATTTTTATTTTATTTTATTTATTTGGAAACTCAACAGCTTATACAAAAACAGCTATATCTAATTTTATCTTACAATAAAAGTCTAAAGCCAATAAAAGAGTTTCACGACATTACAATGAATACAAGGTGGACTATAACACAATGTTAAGATTACAAAAGAGAGGATAATAATAATTGAAAACGTACTTACAGAGAAAAAGAAAAGTAAAATGAAAATCAAAGAAAAAAAAAAGAAAAATAAACAAAATAAAATTCAAAACTAATGATACATACTAAAAGAATAAGAAATGATACAAACTATTCATATAATTATTGTTCAAACCAAAACTAAATTTACATACTAAATTAAGACTTATTAGCTAAGCACAGTCGGCGTATTAGTTATGGATGTTAAATTGACCAACTGTACTTGAGTTTAAATTGTAACCAACTGCGCCTCAGAAGCTGTCCGTTATTCAGTTACTGAGTCACCATAGCTGGACACGGGTCTTCTCTACAATCGAGACCAGCTGGGACAGTACATACCATAGAAAATGAATGAGCTTTAGTTAAAAATATATTTTACCTTCCCATGTCCGTCTTCTCCGAATGGTGACCCAATAGCATATTGGATATATTTGGTGTTTGTAAAGTAGCCAGCTGCGACACTGTATCCTGAAATGTATTGGGAATGCCAAAATTGAACCATGTGGTAGAAGAAACTAGTAGTACCGCCTTAGTTTTGGCCCTGGTTATTAAGGCTAATGACTTTATGAATAAATCAATAAATACACCCAATAGTCACATACAGTCGGATGAATGTATCCGGTCATACATGGGAACACGAAATACAACACACTGTAGGTCTTCAACCGCTGCGTATGGTGGTCCTTATCGATTATAAATACACAGAACAGTCACATACATAGTCCTGACCCCACACTAAGATCGAGTCCTGTGACGTGGGTATCAGAAACTACGAGAGAATTTTCGGTCTCACAAACACGTAGACCCGAGACTAATAGCTGTGGATCACACAAATATTTGTTTGGGGATCGAACCCCCGGGCTCTCGATTCACAGCTGGAGTGTAACCAACTGCGCCACGGAGGCTGTCAACTGTAAAATGCCCTATTTAGTGGCGATTTATTTGTAAAAAAACTTACCATAGTTGTATCTGACACCGGATTTGGTTCCGTCAGATTCGGTGGGCGTGCTCTTCTTATATATTTTCGAAACACGTCCTGTTTAAGAAATTAGCCAATTGAGACACTCAGACTTTTACTGAACTACGTACAACATGCATTTATTCAGCTCAATTTAGATTTTGTCCTCAGATAACGCATTTTTTTAGACGCGTAGGTATTCGTTCAGCTTTTCGCATATCTTCGACTTTCGCGGGATACTTAAATAAAATGAGGACAATTTTATTTAACATTGGTATCCTTGCGCCTGCATACAGTAGCATTCAGCGCTCTTCTGCCCCGTTCAGCGTTGTGCGCTGTATTTTAATCAAAATAGTTCAGTGAAACGTAAATGAAGCTGAATATATTATGTTACTCCCATAGGATACTTAAATTGTTATTGTAAGACATAAGTATTTCGAAAATTAAAAAAAAGGTTACATCACCTGTGTACATAGCAGGGCCTCCAATGATGATAGAATTATCTTTCGCTATGTCAATACTCCATCCGAGAGAGTCAAACTTATCCTCTGTAAGTAAAGAAAATATTATCCATAAGCGAAAGGGTAGAAGGCGTGGTTTCCCATATTAGAATAATTTACTAAAATATGATAGTATTAATAAATAATAGTTTAAAAAATAAGCTTTATTAAAAGACCCAACTAAAAAGTTTGAGATTAGAAAATTGTGTCATTGTTATAGCACCTCACGCTTTACTAAAACGTGTTTTTCTTAATTTTTTAACTATAATTATTAAATTTCTCATATACGAATATATGAGAAACTTGTAAAAAAATCCAACAATGCATTTTGCATTGAACTTTCAAAGCAAATGCTTTCTCAAAAAAAATGTTATGATATCTAATGATGCATAATTTGTCGTAGTTTTACACATAGTAGGGATATTGTTTTTCTGACTAAAGTTAATTTATGACTAGCTGTTAAATAAACTGCAGTGTCACAGCTGTCAAATTAAGATATAAAATGTAGGAGTCATATTTACCTAGAAGGTCTAGAGCTGATGTCCGATCCTTATACGGTTTCTGTGACATTGCTTGCAGCTTTTCAGCTTTCATTGATTTGAAACAAAGGGCGACTTCAACGCCGGTTTTCTGACCTATTAGATAAGAAAAAAGTTTACATCACGAAGAAACCGGAGGGTCCTTAACAATAAATTCAGAGGTATATAAAGTATATTAATTCGTATAGGCCAGCGTGATTCGCTACGTTAAAAGCCCTTCGATTAAAAATGCCTAGAATTTTTTTAAATATTTTAAAGAAAACAAAAAGTAATGCGTTTAAAATGAGAACTTTCTCTATGACTTACCGTCCTGACAGGTATCACAATATTCGAGATATCGCGGGGCGCAAGTCTGAAAAATAGTATTTATTAAAAAAATATCCTTAGGTTTGTTTCACAGTTTGGTTAAAAAGAAGAGAAAGAAGAAATAACTGCTACACTCGTCACTTACACATTTACACAGGGAGAGTTCCTCGAAAATAAGATTATCATAAGGAAATTAAAAAGTTGCATCGTGTAAACATTTGTCAAAACACGATAATCTATGGCGGTTGTCATGCGATTATCGCATACGATACTCGCCGCGAGAAACTCTCCCCGTGTACATACGGATACGACGTACATATACAGGCTTTAAAAATAAAATATAAATAATTTAAGAAAGGATGATATTTTGATAAGTGAAATTATAATAGTTTGTAGTGTTTCCTTACCACCATGTAGTCTTGACCGGTCCTCACCGTCGCTCCGAGCCAATAATCATGATCATATTCCGAACGCGCTAAAATATAATAAAACCAGGTCTGATTTTAAATATTGAAATAAAACAAATTTTTACGGATTTTTCACATCGTTGGACGGAAAATACAAGGCGAAACGTGGGTCTGTTCGTTGCACCTCTGTCTACCCCTACCGGGACAATGGCGTAAGTTAAAGTATGTATGTGTGTAAACCCAATAATGCACAATAATGAAAATTTTAGACTGTTATCATTTATATTTACCGGTAAATCTTAGATTATACCATAGTTCAAGCTTTTATAGTAACACATACATTTTAACATATACTTCATGAAACATTGGCTTTTGTTTTAATAATATTTATTACCTCTTTTGATTTCTTTCCCAATGGCACTGCAGTTTCTGGTGTCGATGTTACACGAGTAGATGCTGCCGATGTTGTCTTCTCTCGGCGCGCTTATCATCAAACTGCAACACGAAAATACAAGCTGTAGCTAATATAATTACGATATTATTAAAACGATAAGTAACTAATTTATTAGGGAATTGTATAATGACAGTCTTATTGATCCAAAAAATACCAATTTCGATTACACATCGGACATTTACTTTGTGTTTTGAAAAAAGAATTTGCGGTTCCACACTTTTTGATACAAGCATTTTGTTCAATTCAACTCCTCTGGTATAATATTCCAATGATATGAATGCTTTCCCATAAAGTATTCGAACTTTACCTCCTGATGTCTCGTTGGTAATCAAAACTGTAGCCGAAGTAGGAGTTTTCTCGTAATGTTGTTGTTGCTGGTGGGTCGAAGTTCACAGCAGATATCTCGTGATATATCGCCTGTGATGGCCATGCCAACTGCACCACAAGGAAACTCCATACTGGAAGAAGATAAAAATAGTTTAATTCTTTAAATGAATTGATATTACATATACACAAACAGATCGCCTGTGACGGCCATGCCAACTGCACCACAAGGAAACTCCATACTGGAAGAAGATAAAAATAGTTGAATTCTTTAAACCATTTAATTGACATTACATATACACAAACAGAAAAAGGACAATATAAATATGTAGTTAGGAGAACAGGCCTGAGTTTATATTTGTTGTAATGCTATGCGTGTAGAAAGCCACCAGCTCAGAAAGTACTTTTTCGTAAGAGCGTTGTCGGGCTCTTAAATGAGAAGGCATAGAAATAGATAAAGCACGAGAAATGGAAACTTAATGTTGGGTCTCCTGCAAAGCTGACGCTTAACGTCAGTATTGACATTCCGGTTGTTCCAGCTCGTTCCTAGTAAAGCCAAAGGTAAGGAGGCTCTATCCAGCTCTACCACTTTTATCATCTGTCCAGCATCGGTGCTAGCTCCCAATTCTTTACGCGCATCTGTCGATCTTGGCTTACGAGTTACAATGATGGTAAGGTGGTCAGAATAGTCTTTATAGCTAAGGAAAACCGTCGATGAATATGACGTCACTAACTTGAGTCAAAGCGTTGGCATTAAATGCATCATGATGCAATCTATGATGTCATTGGGATTAACGTCACGATATATAAGGCACTTTAAATGGGCAATTGACAGTATTTATGACAACTCAGTACCAATAAGCAAATTAAATTAATAGGTATCCAATATCCACGAGCAAATACTACGATAGTAAATATAATCCAGATCGAGTTTATCACCGTTCGACGTTTTGATGCCTACGTATCCGCATAAACCATAGGATAAACATAATGAGACTTAACATCTCACATCTCAGGATGGCGAGCGCGGTGGAATGCCAAACATTGCTTTGTAATTCATGGTGTTGTTTGGTTTTGCTACTGTCCATGAGCGGTCACATCGCTCACGATCAGGCGAATGGCACGCTCGTTACGCCATTCACAGTAATAAAAATTATATACATGGGAACACGAAATGCAACACACTTACTGTATTATCGGGATATTCCAATAACCAACTACCATCCGAACTGACATAACTTTTAAAATCACAAACGCCTAAACATTAAAATTTGTCCTTAAATGTGTTTATGTAAGACTATACGTTTAAAACATAGATTTGGACACTAACTAGACTAAAACAGTTTAAAACTGAGTAATATCTTATGTATTACGAGTCTTTTTTTACCGACAAAAAATTACACAATACGAAACACGCCCAATTAATTAAATTACACAATTTACTTACGCAAATTCATGGTTGTTCCGAGCGAACTACACAAAGACTGCAACTAAGGCTACGAGTAGATCAGACTAATTAATATGTACTTTATTAAAGTTCGATTTTCCTTAACGCTGATTAAACGTTTAATAATGCCTAAAAATAACCTTTTATACAATTGTATCAGTAATTGTTATTTGAAAACCTTTTTTAATTAATTATTTATACTATTTTATACAAAAGGAGGATTTTAAGATATGTTTTTTACCCCCACACATGCAACAGTAACAATAAACTCTCAGATTAAGATACAGTGGGTATTTGAAACAAAACAAAATTTGGTTTTAACAAAAACAGTTTTAGTTTAAGTGATTTCATTGTGTTAGACATTTTTGAACCTCACTTTTCACTCTTTCATATAGTTTTTTTATTTATTCAACCAAGACACTCCAGCCAAGATTACACATGGCATACATTTTGTTCAGTAATAAAATTATCTAATATTAAGTTTCATCATGCTTATTATCTATCTACTTTTGCCGTAATAACTTTGAGTTTGGGGAGACCCATATACGCAGAAAATGTCACTTTAATTGTCTTTTTTTAAATGACTTGTTTTTAAATCCATTTTTAAATATTAATTTTATTCCCATTTTGTCAAATTATTGTTTAGGTTTAAATCCTAAAATAAATGTTTTTCAATTTATAATCAACATGCAAAGCTCTAAAATGGTTATTAGTACTAAACGACAATAATCAATGTTTCATGTCCTTTGTATCACAAAATAATGGATATTTGATTGATGAATCACAAAGGCAGACATACAAACACATATTAAATTATTCGTATTATCTTAGCGTTATGTATAGAACTTGAAATTATATAATCTTACAAAACAATGTTTAAAAGTGGTAGAGCCAGGCTGTTGTGAGCCACGGCTCAGCATAAATGGGCCGGCTCGTCCGGGGCGGTACCACTGTCTCACAGAAGATCGTGAAGTGACATCTTGGCTGTCGCGTTTCGTTCGGTGAGTGAGATTGCCGCCTAAAACCACTATCCTCTTTCCAGCCTTCTTCCTTCCCACTCCCCTCCCGATTTGAGGGGCCGGCTACACGTCTATGACCCAAGCGTTATATCATGGGCGGTGGTTATCACTCACCATTAGGTGATCCGTTTGGTCGTTTGCCGGACGGTAATATTTTGAGGAAATAATTGGAGGATTTAGTCGTGAAGGAAAAAAATACGATGAATCCTGAACCTTTGAGTTCTTAAGACATCTTTGTAAGGTTAGATAAAAAGGAGAGGCGGGATAAGGCTCTAAACAGGACATAATAGAGGGTAGGTAGGAAGGTAGAGGGTAGAAAGGGCTTGCCTTACAGTCGGACATACTTCTTCTGAAGTATGTGAAATTTACGAACTGCAGTAGGCTGAAAACATGGCGAAAGATTAAAAACTCCTTACGAATCGGTTGACGTTAAAAAGTCGTAATATATTATAATTCTGCAACATGACTAACAATAACGTATCACAGTGGCGAAGATCCTGACCGGACCCCACGAATTAGCCGTCATCTCGTTCTACTTTGAACCCGCTAAACCCATAGGGCCATACCTGGAGCAACTGGGGGACATAGTTGGAAAACTGGGATCCCGCAGAATCCTCATGGGGGGCGACACCAACGCCAAAAGCGTTTGGTGGGGCAGCGCGGACACTGACGGCAGAGGGGAGGAAATGGCAGGGATGCTAGAAGAGCATGGATTTCAGGTGCTCAACGACGGCCCCCGGCCAACGTTTGAGACCGTGAGAGGAGGTAGGCTCCTCACGAGTCACATTGACATAACGGCGTGCACCGCGGATATCCTAAACCTGGTGGAAGACTGGAGAGTTGATACCACGATGGCGAGCTCAGACCATAATGCAATTTTACTTAAAATAAATAAAACAAAAACTAAAAATGTGAAAGAAAAACTAAAATCAACACGGAAATATAATACCAAAAAAGTGAACTGGGACGAATTTAGCGAAAAACTAGAAAGAATGATAATAGAGAAAGAAATTAACGTAGATAAAATAAATAAAATAAATAGTAAAATAGAACTGGATAAGATAATAGAAAGATACATAGAGACCATTACAAAAACATGTGAAAAATCCATACCTAAAATAAAATCAAAAAACAAATTTAACTTACCTTGGTGGACGAAGGAGCTCGCCAAAATGAAGCAGGAAGTCACCACCAGGAAACGGAGAATCCGATGTGCTGCGCCCGTACGAAGGTCGAAGGTCGTCGATGAGTACCTGAAATCAAAAGAAAAATATGAGACAGAAGCGAAGAAAGCACAAATCAACAGCTGGAAAGAGTTTTGTAAAGTACAAGATAAGGATAACATATGGAATTTGCCAGTGATGGGTAAAATCCTGGAAAAGATGGTGGTGGGTCGAGTGAGGTGGCATCTACACCCGAGGATGAGCCCCCGACAGTTTGGCTTTATGCCCCAGAGGAGCACCGAGGACTCCCTCTATGTCTTAATGAAATACATACGCGAAAAAATAAAAGACAAAAAAATAATAGTGATAGTATCATTAGACATAGAGGGAGCCTTCGATAGCGCCTGGTGGCCAGCTATTAGAGTCAGACTGTCGGAAGAAGGCTGTCCAGTTAACATCAGAAGGGTGATAGACAGCTACCTCGAGAGCAGGAAAGTCAAACTTCGCTATGCAGGCGAGGAGTGCGAAAGGTGGACCTCCAAGGGATGCGTTCAGGGATCCATTGGAGGTCCAACCTTTTGGAACCTGCTCCTCGACCCACTACTGTTAGAGCTTGATAGAAGGGGCAGTTACTGTCAGGCGTTCGCTGACGATGTAGTGCTCGCGTTCGAAGGAGATAAAATGGCGGAAATACAACGCCAGGCCAACGAAACTCTCGCCTATGTGAGGGATTGGGGAATCAGAAATAAGCTGAAGTTCGCGCCCCACAAAACCAAAGCAATGGTATTGACGCGAAGGCGGAAGTATGATTCCCCAATCCTCCACATGGGTGGAGTGGACATTGGCCTGGAGAAACAAATAAAAATTCTGGGCGTTATAATAGACAGCGGGCTAACGTTCAAAGCACACGTCACCGAAGTTTGCAAAAAGGCTTTAGCCTTTTACAACAAACTCTCTCGGGCGGCGAAGCTTCAATGGGGCTTGGGGCCAGAAATAATTAGATTATTATATACGGCAGTGGTAGAGCCGATTATATTATATGCGGCAAGTGTGTGGGCCCCAGCCACACAAAAGCTAGGTGTTAGGAAGCAGCTCGCTGTAGTACAACGGGGATTTGCACAAAAGCTCACGAAGGCATACAGGACGGTTTCACTAAACTCGGCCCTACTGCTCGCCGGGATACTCCCTCTTGACATTCGGGCCAGGGAAAAGGCTTCCCTGTACGAGGTCAGGAGGGGCTACTCGCGGCGGGTTGTGGGAGACCGAGAGGTGGAGCGTCCTGTGGCCTTCGTGAGACTAAGGCATCCAGCGCAGAGAAGTGCGGTGCGCTACCGATGCCTGGGGGACGGTGCAGAGGTTGACCAGATAGCTAATACAGGAGTAAGCATCTACACGGATGGGAGTAAGATCCAGGGTAAGGTTGGAGCGGTGATCTCCATATGGGAGAACGCCGCAGAAAAGAAACGCGTAAAGCTGAAACTGGAAAATTTCTGCACCGTCTACCAGGCAGAATTGTTGGCCCTGCACAGGGCCGTGGAAGAAGCGGTGAAAAGTGGAACACCGCAGTGCAGCATCCTAAGCGACTCGAGAGCAGCGCTGGAAACTGTCGCAAGCGGTACATCCCTGCATCCTCTAGCGTTCGAAATCAATAACAACTTGATAACAGCAAACGAACGCGGCAAAATAATAAACCTATTTTGGCTAAAGGCGCATGCTGGGATGCAGGGAAACGAACGAGCAGACGAGCTCGCGAAGGATGCTGCACTGAGGCTAAAGACGAGGCCCCATTATGATAGATGTCCCGTTTCATTCGTCAAGGGACAGATCCGTAAGGAGTCAGTTGAGGAATGGAACGGGCGCTACATAATGGGAGAAACCGCGGCTACCACGAAACTCTTCTTCCCCGACGTTGTGGGGGCCCACAAACTGGTGCGAAAAATCGCGATCGACCCAATAACGACACAGGTATTCACGGGACATGGCGGGTTCTCCGAGTACTTGCACAGGTTCAAGTGCAAGGAGAGCCCGGCATGTATCTGTGACCCTGTGGCGGGGGAGTCGATAGTGCACGCACTAGTAGAGTGCCCAGTGTATTTAACAGCTAGACATAACATTGAAAATGAAATAGATTTAGATATAAATGTGAATAACTTTAAGATAGCAATAAGCGATAAATATAGAAGGCTTAAATTCCTAGAATATTGTAAACAAGTAGCATTAAGTGTAATAAAAAGAAATAAGTAGAAATAAGTTAGACTAAGTGTATAATTTTAAGATTATATAGCCTTAGTAACTAAGAATAAAAATTGATATAAATAGAATTTAAGACCTAAGTTAAGCTAAGAAATAAGATAGAATCAAGAAAATGTAAACTAAACTAAGAAATAAAAATAAATAAATAAAAAGGATAGGCCATAAGCAGGACCTCCCTACGAAGGAGATAGGATATAAGTAGGACCTCCCAAAGAAGGAGATAGGACTAGATAGGCGTAAGTATATAAAAAGAAAAGTACGAAAAGACTCTGACTTTAGTTAGGGGAACGAGAGGGGCTAGACGCCCAAAAAAAAAAAAAAAAAAAAAAAAAAAAAAAAAAAAAAAAAAAAAAAAAAAAAAAAAAAAAAAAAAAACAATAACGTATCATTTTGCGCCAATTCCATGACTCACAGTACAGATACCTACAAATAGAAATCATATAGTTAAGTTCAATTTGATACTTCCTTTATAGCATAATAATATTGTATATTTGTTTGGCTGATTGAGCTTCACTTGGCGTCATTCGACATCGACAACGTCATGTAGTGCCATCTGTTGGCAGTTTAGTGTACTCACAATGACGACACACGAAGTGCCTCTCTCTAAAATATCCTGTGTTAATGCAAAAACTAGTACCTTAATATTGTACGAGATGGCGGTAGTATAAATAATAACGGAAGCTCACGGCTGTAAATCTGAAAGGTAGGTAGAGATAAAATGTGCTACTAGATGTTCCCCGAGCAACTGGTTCGCATAGTTATGTAATAGACGTCTTATGTATTATGACTGCCTCGGTGGGGTACGATTCTAAAGTTGAGGTCTCGATTGCGAATCCCGGGTCTGGCAAAAGTGATTTTGGATTTTTCTAGTCATTACCAGCCCGGAGTCAGGAATTTGTGCCCGATATGGCGATAGGCTCGCTCCCTATAAAACCATGGGACGGAACATACAAGGCGAAATGTGGGTGTCCTGGTGGCACCTCTGCCTACACCTTCTGAGAATTAGGCGTGAGTTTATGTGTATTATATATTATGTAGTATGTATGTGTATTATATATCAATAGTCTTCTCCTTTCTACCGACATGATTTTTTATTTATAAATTACCTTAAACTAAGATTACTTTTGAGCCATGGGTGAGTTTTATAACACAAATTCTGTCCGCACAAACCTAAATTAAGATTTGACAGCCTCCGTGGCGCAGTTGATAAGACGCCAGCTGTGAAACGAGAGCCTGCGGTTACATCGCAAGAAAAAAATATACAGGGTATATCAAGACTGCGACCGAAAACGAAGCCAGGTGGTATATAAGTGACTTCAGACACAATGCAACTAAAAATTTAGCAAAATAAATCGTTTTGATACAAACATACAAACACGATGATTTTAAAATAATTGCAAAAATAAATCTGTCACTTTATTTGCGAATTTTTTAGTTACATTGTGTTTGTAACCACTAAAACTACCACCAGGCTTCGTTTTCGGTCACAGTCTTGATATATCCGGCGTGATCCACAGGTACTTGTATCGAAGATAGAAATCCCTTAATGGATCTTTATGGAATGTCATGGCTATGTAACTGTTGGATGTATTTATTTTTATTATATACGATTCTAAGATTTATATTTATGCTGAAACGGGTGATAGGAACGTTAGGAGGATATAAAATACTTATTTCTATTTTTACCTATGTATTTACCGGTTGACGTAATGTATAAAATTAAACCCAGTGTCCTGGTGTTATTTGTGCGTGGCTAACGCTTATTTATATGTAAAATTATGTGCGTTTTTCATATATAAAAAAGGATATTACAATGAATGGTAAGTGCCCATCTTAATTAATTCAAACCCAATTATAGCAGAAATGAGAGGAAAAATAATTATTATGGGTTTGGTATTTATTAATTAAAATACAATATTGTATAATGTTTACTTTTTTAAAATATGTTATTTCTAGAGCTTCAAATGGGAAAAGTAATTACAAAATTATAAATATTTGTAAAATACAGAAGGAATTGCATGCCACGATGTTATATTTGTATATACGATATACTTATTTCATACTAATAAAGACGAATGAGATACTAAAATATGATAAGTAGAAGTTCATAGCTTTTTAGCATACTTAGGCAAAGTATAATGAACTTACTGGAAAACTGATAACAATATATTATTTTTATTTTACCGTATAAATTTATTTCCTGCTCTAAATGTATTTATATTTTTACACATATTGATTTATCACAAAATACACTACACTGACTATAAAATACGTTTATAAATTTTTATTAGTTTCAGGTCGAGTAATATATTTAGTGCTATTATTAGCCGTAAACTTTGTAACATTGAGTGCAATTTATTTCGACGAATCTTCACGTATTGTTTTAAGTTCTACATTGTCCAAACCCGGTTCTGACTTTGGCTTTTCATTGGGGTTTCAAGATACCGTGCCTGCAAATTTAAGTAAGTACCAAATATTATTCATTTTTGTATGAGCTAGGAGACTGTCCCGCCCTCACACCCGCCACTGCAACTCCTGTAAGCCAGGATCAACAGTGGCACGCATTTTAATGACACTGAGCATTGAAGCTCAGCGCGTCTCCGGGAATGTCTAACTTGTCTTTAACCCGCAACGAAATCAATCAAAAAGTTAAATTAATAGGAGGAGTTGGAAATAAATTATTGTCCACTTCCCTCCCTAATAAAGCGGGTGACAAAACAATGAACTAAAGAGGTAAATAACCTCGCATAAAGACATTTGTATGAGCTGTCGAATTTTTGTATCAGCCCATATACGTCCCACTGAAGGGCACAGGCCTCCTCTACAACAGAGAGGACGATTGAGAAAAGTTAGGCCACATAGTCCATGCTATGCTAGTACGGGTTGGCGGGCATTACATTCCAAAGAAATTCGTACAAATCCATATGGTATGCAGGTTTCCTGTTGTTGTTGATGTTTTCCTTCACCATTAACAATTAATGTGTACGTTAATTGTTTATATTTGTATGTAAAGGCTTTGTAATTATTAGGTAAAGTAATATATTTATATCCAGACACCATTGAAGTATTATACTGATTGGAACATCGAGATCAAAATTCGCATGTACCTACCAGGCAAGCGAGAAACCAAATGAACGAGAAGGAAGATAGTGCAACTGTGTAGGTGTGACAGAGACAGAACGGACGTATCGCTACCGCATCGCTCTTTTTAGTTACAAACGTTTTATTTACTATTATTACTCTAATATAATATACTTAAAAAAATCCTAAAGAATAGGACTATCAATGGCAAAAATAACTTTTCAAATCCGACTTTAAGAGATAAGCGCGAACAAAGAAACACTTCAGCATTATTATTACTGCAGATAATTAAATTTATTTACGGAGAATATCTACAATTTGAGTAAATAGTGGATAATAAAGGATAATGACTGCTACGGCTTCGATAGAATTTGCAGCTACAAATTAATACGCGTGTGTCGATATCCGTTTGAGGAAATATTCATTAATAATAACATTGTGGTTGCGTGACATATAGCTGAGCTGTGGTATTTATCGGTTAATGAGAGGACCAAATGAATAACGGCTACAAAACCTATACTGCATTATACCTACTAATAAAAACCGCAAGAGGTATACCTCACTAGCTTTAAACATAATTATATTCTTATAATGAGCTTCTGGGTGAGTACTTGTATTAATAAAAGTATAGTAATTAGAAAAAAGTAGTAATCACAATATAGTCCGCCAACACGCACTAGGTCAGCGTGGTGGACTATTTGGCATAACCCCTCTCATTCGTACTCTAGATTGTAGAGGAGGCTCGTGCCCTACTGTAGGACGTATATGGGCTGATACAGATAGTCACAAAATATCTGGTCCGCTGTGAAGTTGATACGTGGGTGTAATGGAGCCCCGCTGGCACCCTTTGACTTTGACCCTTTCACGTATTGCTGTGCTGTGAACACAGCAATACGTGCAAAGTTCATATCGGATAAGTTGTTCTGAATATAACCCGATATGCCTATAACTCATAACGCGGCTCCAAAGTGTACAATTTATTTTATTGGGTATCTACATATTATAATTTATATTTCAGAACATACAAGGCGAAATGTGGGTGTCCTGGTGGCGCCTCTGCCTACCCCTTCGGGGATGAAGGCGTGAGTTTATGTATGTATAATTTGAACTGTTTTCACAGTCGTCGGTGCACCGCGCCATGATTTCGTCGGCAAAGTATACAAATGCCCGATCATTGATATCGAAGCGCGGGTCGGGTGTCAACTGCTCGACATTGATATGGAGAGACTGGGCAATTACACACTAGGTAATTATAAAATGCAATTAATTATATAACTGCCTCGGTGGCGTAGTTGTATTACGGTACGGTTACAAAGCTGAGGTCTCGGGTTCGAATCCCGGGTCGGGCAAAGTGATTTTGGATTTTTCTATTCATTATCAGCCCGGAGTCAGGAATTTGTGCCCGATATGGCGATAGGCTCGCCCCCTATCACATCGTGGGACGGAACATGCAAGGCGAAATGTGGGCGTCCTAGTGGCGCCTCTGCCTACCCCTTCGGGGATAAAGGCGTGAGTTTATGTATGTATTAAATATACCCAAGAACCACGTATAGTAATAACTCTATATCGCCGGCAAGGAGCAGGCTATCGTAATAAATAGCGAAGTTTTATGCTGGAGTACTGAACTCCAAACCGTGAAATACCGGAAGAAAACATCCACTGTATAAGTGTTCTGTGGAGAGTACCAGAAACTGTGGTATGATTACAATCCTTGGAAGAGCTCTTTATACAGCAGTGGACTTCCTACCTGGAAAAAAAGCACTCAGGTTCCATACAAATACCTCATGAACATTGGCGTCTTAATTACTTGCGCCAAGGAAGCTTTCTGTGTGGCAATTTTTTTTATACGGCAACTCAGATATCTTTGTACCAATTACTTTGTTCCAGTATTTATCCGTATCAACTGGAAACCAGATCATGCAGTTTGAGTTCAAACTTACTTCACATCAATAAGATGTTTTTTTTTGATATCACGGTGTCCGAGGCAATGCGAGCAACCAGCAAGTTATTAACATTGTATTTTAAAAGCAAATTCCTTTATAATTCTTCATAATTATTAAATTTCAGATATAAATCCGGATCAGCACTTCTTCCTGGGTGCGTCAATAGCTGCTACCCAGGACTACTTTTTGGTAATTTATTTTAGTAAGGCTTTCTTAGATTTACGCGAATGTTACACTCTGAAATAACACTGACTTTTACGGATTTTATTTCGGATTTGGTTGAAATTTTACATTTCTTAACACTCCGACGTTTTAATTACTATTCAGCTTTCGTGGTTACGGGGCGGACTGACTGTCTGATTCAAAGTTAAAAAATGTTAAAATTAAATCCGCGATTTTTTTTTAAATTCAGGTGTTAGAGTATACACGAAGTTATTGAATCGTAGACTTAGAAGAGTATGCCTAATTTTCCTACAATATTGAGTCTTTTGGTATCTCCATACTTATTGGCATATAACCTGATCACTCTCAATATAAGTTTTGATCGTTAAGGAGTTTCATGCTTAGCAATGGCTGAGCTAAAATGATATTAAATTTCAAATTTAATTTGAATAACAATAACCCAGGGTCTTTAAAATTGCATTCTTTTTCAGACCTGCGCTCCAATGTGGACAGCCAAAAACGACAAACAAATATCCGACGTCTATGGTACCTGTTTTGTACATAAAAACACTGAAAATAATTTCACCCGGTACACCGGATTGTTTGAAAAGGATCACAAGGACAGTGGTATGTATAAAATTAATCGTATTAATGGTAATCGCCAAATTAATTCGTTGGCCATGGTAATGGGCCGTAAGTTCCTGGATTCGATTACCAGGACTGACAACTGTGTTATATTTGGTTTGGAATGATATAAATTGTCTCATGCTGGAATTGTAGCCGATAATATGCTTTTCGCATCGTGAGGTGGAAATAAGACCGGTGAACATTTATGGTACCTCTATCTTCCACTTTAGGAATGCTCAATGCTCCGAAAATTTGTTATAGAAATATTATTATAGATATTATTCTCATGGATTTATTTATTATTCATTTAAATACACTTTATTGCATACACACAAAAAAATACAAATAAAAAGAAAATCACATACATACATAAAACGTACAATTGGCGGTCTTATCGCTCAAAGGCAATAATAGATAAAGACTATTCAATTAGTCCAATCACTTGGTAGCTTTTCCTGCAGTTATCTTAAAAATGAGTAATTTTATAAAATTCGATCCGAAAAATAATGTTGTTTCAATGATCTTTGTTTACAGCATTGACAACGGGAGGCGGAATTGGCTGGAGCACTCTCATAGACCACAATAATAAAGTGATTCTTATCGCGAAAAATGCTTTGAAAGGCGATATAGCCTACTTGCAGTCAGAAAAGCCGCTAGAAGTGAGATCTACTTTGGTCAAATTGATCGGCCGCAGTCATGACAACAATGCAGATATGTCGTACTTGTATTCCAGATCAAATATTGGTGAGTTCCCTTTTGCACGGGCAGTACTATGGCATGTAGTTCTTTAAGCGAAGTTTGAAGAGAGTACTCTCCTTACGGTAGGCAGTGGTCTGGCTGTACCAAGTCCCTGACATTGCAAAGGTCCATGAGCGTCGGTGACCGTTAAACATCAGGCGGATGGAATGCTCGTCTGCCTGCAAAAGCAATAAAAGAAGTGTATTTGATAATTCATCTGGCAATGATTATCTCGACAAAAATGCGCTGGTCAGTTCGAAATATCGATAACGGGTTGAACTTAAAAGGTGACCAATTTTCTTCGTAAATGGCGGGTTTTATTATAATTTAATTGATTTTTATTGTAGTAAATATTTGGCTATTTCTGGAGGCCTTATTCGGCCGCATTCTATAGTGCTGTTGCTACCTTAAGGCTGCTCAGTCAACTAAAAACTTTGTCACCTTTTCCAGGTAATGGACTTACAGCTGGCAATTTTCTCTCTAATTCAACCATCTATGCTTTTAGTATGACTACTGCAACCATGACTGGCCAGGTAAATATTATATTTTTATTTGTTATACGCTTGATTTGACTCCAACAAATATCATACACTCATCGCTTCATGTCAGTTTCCTTTGAGACAGTGGCATAACGGTCCAGCCGATCTTTATACCTAAGAGAATAGGAATTAGAATTAATAATTTCCACGAGAGCAGTTCATGTCAATTGCGCCAATCCCCACAAAACCAAATATAATAGCCGGTGCGCGACGTGAGACCCTCTCGTAGCTCACTTTGTCTAATTTTACTTTGATCAAGATTGATACGAATCATTCAACTTTTCATGAAGATTACTTTAGTGATAAAATAGCATAAATTACTTAAATCACACAAATGATGGTTTTGTTATATTTTTTACAAACCTTTCCTTTTCTATATCCTAGCTCTCAGTAGGTATATAACTGAATATGTTTTATGTGGTGTTTTATTATTAATTCACAAATATTTTCCTTCTAGATTGCATTCGCCAAATATGAATTAAAGGGCAAAGTTAAACGACTAAAATTAGTGAAGAATGCAAACGGGAGAGAATTGTTTACTATAACAAATGACGTCATTGGAGCTATATTCGGTGCTGCACTCCACGGCGAAGACCTTAATGCAGACGGCTACTCAGAACTACTAGTGGGTGCTCCTGGGTTTAACGATGACGATGAGAAATTTGATATGGGTGCTGTATACATCTATTTAGGAGGAGATATGGTAAATGATTTTTTTAATAGACGGCATCAAGCTACCGAAATGCTTGATGGATAGTTAACATCACATGGACTCTGATGCCTAGACAATTGTAATTTTTTTGCTGGACTTCGGAATGGACTATACAGCTTTGATGGAGAGACTCCATATTCTACTAAGCGCATCAAAATATGTGTCGTCTTGTATGCAACCAATTGCATATCAAAATTGACCTGGTTTAATAGCATTATAATATGATGCATAAATAATGTTCTGAATTTGAGATCTTACTGTCATATAATCAATTTGGGAATACGGTTATATACGCCGATAGTAGATTTATATTATTTATTGATTAAAATTTTGCTAGTGCTTCCAAAACCTAGCAATTAACAACTATTTACATCTTTTTCAGTATTTTTAAATTAAGAAGCAGATATTGTAGACAACTCATTTTAATGTTCCTTTTATTTTCAAATGTTGAAACCAATAATTCTGGATATTGCTAAAGGTTATTTTTTATGTCGACTACAGAAAATAAACGAAAAAAGTAGAATGCGTGCAATTGTAGCCACCAAAAGTGGAGGTCGCTTTGGATCAGCAATAGCTACAAAGGATTTGGATGGCGATGAAAAACCAGGTACAATATCTGTATGAATTTTATGTTACAACAAAAAGAAACAATTGTCCTGAGCCATATTTCGTGGAAGGATAAGACGGGTATGATTTCGTAAAAGAAAATAACCTAGGATGTCGATATTCTTACTATAAAAATATAATGTTGAATTCACATCTACCCAGCCCCTCTTGTATGTTTTATTTGTTTTTAATAAGAATTTGTAGACAACATTTTATAGTTTGGTTTTCCCCTATCAAAATTAGAAGAATTTATTTGTATTATAGCCACAATTTTTTATCCTTCAAATTACTAAATTAGCTACTAATGAATTGGACGTCCTATTTCAAATAGCTTCACCTTTGATTTGAACTAATACTACCTAACTACCGATTATTACTTCAATAAAGGGCTGCTAAAACTCATCCACAAAATTCATACTGCTTGCAGAAATTTTCATCAGTTCACCATACGAAGACACGGGTATGGGGGCGGTATACGTACTGTCGGGGCATGAAGTGAATAAGAAACTTTTGGGACAGGTCACAAACCGGCAGATATATCTAAAAGATTTGGAGTTTACCCAAAGGCTTCAAAAGGAAACTTCACGACATTTTGGATACAGCTTGCATGTGCTGCCTGATATTGATGATAATGGATGCAATGGTAAGATAAAACAAAATAAACAGTTGAAAATGAGGGTGGTAGAGAGATGGTAACATTAAATTAAATCGTAGCGTCTCGCGACGACACTTGGTACAGTGAAAAATATTCAATTACATTCAACGGTAGAGTCTTTGGTTCTTTCCTTACTAGATTACTACGGGTAGTATTATTTTCTCTTTTAATTTGTATGAAAACAAAGATTTGTGAATCATCTATACGTGATTCTTAATTTAACATATCTATCATTGTACTCATGATAAAAAAGCTGATATAGTCATTCGCGGATGTGTTGTGTTCCATTTTCAGACTATTTATGTATCTGATGTTTAGATTCAGGAGATAGTTCTCGAATGCACTCGTAGGTTTTAGTAGCTTTGTCGTGAATAGGGAACAAAAATATCCGTAATATCCACCATCGAGAGCCGAAGCCGAGATTCATAGTAAAATATTTTAGCAACAGTATCCAAATCACTAGGGAATGAAACAACCTCGATACCAATAAAATCTGTATTACATGTAAATAACGGGCAATATGAATAATCCGAATGGTTCGTTTTCTGTCTATATTTTGAAGCGGCTTATTTTTCCGGTTACTATAGAGGCGGATTTTGCCCACCAAATTATCTTAAGTGCGAATTTGTGTATTATAAAACGGTGTGTTTTAAAAAAACATTTTAATGTTTAAAATTAGCTTCACTTACTGTGAGCCTATTGTAACATTTTATAATGATACAATACTTTTTCACGATTTTTATTACCGGAATTAAACAATTGTATGCAAAGGCATTCAGGGCGGATACAAAATCCTTACCAGCTAAAATGACGACTATGATAATATATTAAGTTTATTCCAATAGAAATTGTGATTATATCTATCAGTAATATTTTAATGGCTAATGAACTACGACAAGTTAGTAATTCACATCACCATACCCGTAAAAATCTACTTGTTATACAATAAGTATGTTGTCAGAATAAATCAGATATTTTAATTCGTTTCAGAATTAGCCGTAGGATCTCCAGGCAGTAATGAAGTAATATTGTTCAGAGGCATACCAGCAGTCTACATGAATATGACATCGCAGTTAGTAGGAGAGACGGTAAGGACAATTCATATTTTTACTTATGACAAAGTGAATGCTCTTTATGATAAGGGTTGTGCAATCTAAACAGAATACACAGCTGTAAAGCCAAAAATGAAAATACACAGGCTCAACCCAGAACGAGGTACGTTGGGTTTTCCTATCAATACATACATACATACATACATAAACTCACGCCTTTATCCCCGAAGGAGTAGGCAGAGGCGCCACCAGGACACCCACATTTCGCCTTGTATGTTCCGTCCCACGATGTGATAGGGGGCGAGCCTATCGCAATGTGATAGGGGGCGAGCCTATCGCGATGTAATAGGGGGCGAGCCTATCGCGATGTGATAGGGGGCGAGCCTATCGATTCCTATCAATATGAGTGATGATATCTAGGCTGATATAAATGTCTTAAATAGCTATTGAGTCCCTTAAAATCATAGTCTACCAACGAACTGCAAGGGCATAGATTACTTCCCGTCGGTTTTCAGTAAGACATTTTGCCACTACTGTCGAGCTGATCCATTCATATTTTCACCATCTTCATTATTCCTGCTATTACTATTTCTAATGTAGCCATTCTTACTGTATTCGAAGGAAGTTGAAGTTTTAGTGTACCATTTCTTTTGCGTATTGGTAATATTATGTGTTTGATTTTTTAGTACGTGAAAGAGCAAGCAGAGAATTTCGTCGTGGCTGTCTGTGTCTACATTGAGTACCTACCTAAACCTGAAAATATAACTGGAAGTAAGTAAATTTAATTTTTATATAGTTTAAGCCCATACTTCATTATGATCTTATTACTTTAAAGACCGCGATTGAATGTCTATAGTTTTTTTTTTACTTTATTCACTTGATAAATTTTTATCATTTGATTTTTAATGTTTACGCTTATTTACTTAATAAAACATGAATTCCGTGCTAGGTAATGATCTGCAATCAAGATTTCGATTCAGACCACTTATGCCATTTACCAACACGCTGGGCTATCAACGAATAACGTACTTCATATACCATAGAAGTTCATGTAAAGATGTTCACGATGTTCACCTTTAACGTTGAAGCAGTTGATTATATCATTTTTTTTTTTAATATTATATTTTGAAGATAGTACAAAAAGTTTATCAATGGTCTCGCAAAATCAAATGCTTCATTACACCTATGATTTCTTGAAGTCAAAAGTGTGCCTTGGGATTGGTATTATACCCGCAACATCGTAAAATGGCATCCGATTGTGTGCCAAAGCTATAGGTATAATGATTTTAAGGAGCATGTTTTATTCAGCATTTGTAGTGAACACGGAAATTGTGGGAGATGGTGCATACATACCAAAGCCAACATTCTTGGTAGATCTATCAGAGAAAAAGCCAGTACAATGTGCAAATGTTACTGTTATGCTGGTGAGTAACACATTGACTTAAATTGTTAATGAAATAATTAATAGTGAGAAAAATTCAATGGAAAATTGTAAATAAACTCAACGATACACAACAGCAAGGTTTACTAAAGTAAAAATAGCTGACTTTGAAACACAACATACTAAAGCCACTACGGAATTGAATATTTAATGTAGTGATGTAGATAACGAATTACGATCGTGACTGTTGGTTGAGCTAACTTCATTTATTTAGTACAGTCAAAGTTATGGGCAAAGTTGGTTTGTAACTAGGCCTAAGTTTATTATTGGTAACTTATTCTAATTGCAGAGTGGCAAAGACCCAGGCACTTATAGATTCACAGCCCAAGCAGAAGTGCATGTACTAAACGACAATATAATGAAAGCTAAAGGTAAGCTAATCCTTACTTAAAGCCGTATTGTATCTGCCCATATTCACCTACTGCTGAGAATAGAAGCATCTCCACAAATGAGACTTCGTTTAACAGGGCTTAGACCAAAGTCCACCAAGCTGGCCTGTTTAACGGACTTTACCTGCAATAGAAATTCTTATTAGGATCTCTGGTGTACAAAGTTTCTTTGATATATTTTACTTTACTTTTAACGTGGAAATTGACGATCAATACAAAGATCAAAACATTAAAGAAGGGAAGACAATTGTCTGGTTTGACAATCGTCAATTACCACCTGTTGGTAACAACGGCAACACACTCAATAGATCAGGATAATTATGGTAGCGACATAGGTGTATTGTGCAAACGTCCTAGTCTTTCACTATTATCTGCTATGAAATAACAATTTTTCATCTGTAAGAACCCTTATTTGGAGTATATTGCACTTTCTATCTGGTGCTTTGAGCAACACCACAAATAATAATAAATATTTGGTTGCAGAATTTAATACGACTTGGGTCACCGTGAAAGAATACAGCAAGACTAAAACAAGTATCAGCGTTGTGCGTCGCTGTGAAAAGGAAGATTGCAACCCGAAATTGTCTACCTCGGTGGATGGGTAAAATTTAATGTCAATTTATAGCCAAAAATTCGGTTAGGATGTGACGATGGAGATTATTCTATTTCTATTACCTTGTTTATGACTGCACCGTTAACTTGATAAGGATATGAGGTCGAGCTGCAGAGATAGTGGTCTTGCAGAATAAATGTATTCTGCCCTTAAAAGTCTTTAGGTCCTCTCTCACAAAGAGAAGACAGCGTCGTAGAATTCCACATAATATCTTGATCTGTAGGTGGCAACGTCAAAGTGCTAAAGGTTAATTATAATTGGACACACACATAGAGAGAGGGAGAGAAAGACAGAAAATGAGAGAGATAGATAAATAATTCTTAAATTGTATATTTTCCAGGCCGAAGGCGTACATGCTAGGCACATCAGATAACGTAACAGTGATGGTAACTGTACGGAACGATGGTCATGAATCAAACGACGGTTGTGTGCGGGTGCGCGTTGTGGGAGCTCAGGTCCTACGCTTCGAATGTCCAAAGCAGGAGGAGGAATATCACTGCACGATTAAAAGACTGGGGAGGAATAAGGAGGTGAGATAAGGAACTTGTTTATTATGAGTTTTAAATAAAAGATAATTGTAGGTAGGAAAATCTTTGGCGGGAGCCAATTTTTAAAGGTTTCCTGTGAAAAAGAAAGAGAAGAGAGAGCAAAATTATGTTGCTGTATGAATACATATATGAATCAAATATTAGTTTTTTTAATTTGTAAATTAAGTATTACCGGCCTGCCGAACTAGAGTTCATAGTCACGAAACATTGAATTTAAAGTTTTGTGGTACCATATTAAATTATCACTTGTTTTTATTGTGTTTTCAATAACATAATATTATTATGCATCCTAAATTTATAATTAAATATGCATTTTATAAATGCATAATGATTGTTAACTTCTAATAAACTAAATTTCTTAACACAGCAATCCTTGCCCGTAATATTGAACATGACGAATCCGCTGAGCACAGATGTAAAATTACTCGTGGAAGTAAAACTGTATGAGAGTTGCAATCAGCCCAACTACACTACAAAAAAACTGGAAATACAGTACGAATTGACAAGCGAACATATATTAGTGCACGGGTGAGTTTCTTGAATTTATTAAGTGTGTCTTTGAGATTTGTGCGTGGTGACCTGTTGGTAACGGACCAGACGCGGCTGCCAAAATGTCCACGGTGATTGCGAGCTCAAATCCCAGGCGACACCTCGACTTGTCAGAGTCATGTGTGTATTGATAAAAAATCACCGAGCACTATAACTGTGAAGGGAAACATCGTGAGGAAACTTGGTTACCATAGTGATTTGTAAGAATTTCTATGGTTTTTAAAGTTTGCCAACCCGCACTAAGCCAGCATGGTTGGCTCTATAGCCTAACCCTTCTCAATCGTACTCTCGAATAATAAGCGTCACGACTGCTCGTAAAATCTGACACTCATTGACACAAAACGTGGTTGCTCTTAATCCAGGTCAGACTTGTCACCTGGATCAGGCTTAATCCCTATTATTTATTTTTATTTGATGAGGTTTAAGATGCAGGATGAGACTTTGATCAGACTTAGGTATGACTGCGGGTGTATTTATTTATTTGTATTCAATGTGATTTTAGATTGACTATGACTAGAGAGTACAATGTCACCGACCAGCAGATATTCGACGAAAAAACTAAAACAATCAACTACGGACGTGAGTACGAGGTAAGAGTACACAAATAAGTACTTAGCGTTAGCTGTTTACTGGATTTGGTCTATTTATCATTGAAATATGTATTTCGACAGAAGACACTATACGTTATTTATATTTTACATATACTCACGTCGTTATTTCTAGAGGGCTAGTTAAAGATGACACTAGTTCCTAAAAGACTGCCGAGTTTATTTCCATGTAAATGCCATGTTTGATTTTTTTTTTCAATTTCAGATTGTCAATTCTGGATCAGTAACATGGCTTGATGTTACGGCTGTGATTGCAATTGGAAAGAGACCGTTTATTAGTTCTTATAAAGTAAGTTTTATTAATGTTACATATTTGTTATTTATTTCTTCTCCATTAGTAATTTTATATTTAAAAAAAATGTATTATATAAAAATGCCTTTTAAAGCAAATTTCACGAGGTTCATTCAGGACATTAAACTAGAGACTTCAAGTTTGATTCACAAAACAAATATATTTGTAATCCACAATCATAAAACCTTTGTTAGGAAGTCTTTCGTAGTTTCTAATAGAATACTTTCGTCTTAACGTTGAGCCAGGACTAAGTATGATGATTTTTTCATTTTTAAGGGTTCATTAACAGACACCATTTGCAGTACAAAAGACGAAGGTCATGAAATTCTCTTCGAGTGTACTTTCACTTTGTTACCAAACTCGACTACAAAAGGCATCGCGATGGTGGAAATTGACAAAGATGAAATATGTAAGTGCATACTGAAGAAATAATCAATCCTATTATTTTTAAGATAGGTCTTAGGATAAAGGTGGAATAGAAGGTAACTAGAAATGAGGGCACAAGGTGGACAGACGATGGAACGAACGTTGCAGGAAGACGCAGGATGCAGGCAGGTTTCGACGTCTTGCTGAGGATATCGTTGGTGCTTATGTTTAGCAGCGAGCTTTATATTACTGAAGAGCATAAGGATCATTAATTATGGCGGAAAAACGGAGACAGGTGGTAGTTTAAGTAGTTACAGACACAATGCAACCAAAAATTTCGCAAAAAAGCGACAATTCTTTTTTGCAATTTTTTCAAAATGATTTTGTGTGGTAAATACCTAGCTTTTGCGAAAATAGTAATTTAAAAATAAAACGTCTACGTCATTATTTTAGGGAATCCATGTATTTATAACCCAAATACGACGATAAGTTAAAAATTAAAAAAAAATAGTTTTTAGTTGCATGGTGTCTGCAGTGATAATACTACCACCTGGCTTTGTTTCCGGTCGCAATCTTGATTTACCCTGTATGAAATTAATTGGTTATATTTTTCAGTGAATAATCTCATTAACGGAAAGTTGAACACAACATCGAAGATGACATTGATGCTGAAGCCATTAATGACGGAAAAATCTGAGAAGTATGTGAATTGTGTTTTTTTTTATTCTGAGTGTAACAATAGCATAGTAACCTGCACTTGGTAAGCGCAGAGCAGATAATATTCACCGTTCATCCCGGCCATTCATTTCTGCCACCAGCAAAATTTATCAATTGCTGCCTCAGTAGTGTAGTCGCACTACGGTACGGTTACAAAACTGAGGTCTCGGGTTCGAATCCCGGGTCGGGCAAGGTGATATCAGACTTTTCTATCCATTAACAGTCCGGAGTCAGGAATTTGTGCCCGATATCGCGATAGGCTCGCCCCCTATCACATTATGGGACGGAAAATACAAGACGAAATGTGGGTGTCCTGGTAGCACCTCTGCCTACCCCTTCTGGAATAACGGCGTGAGTTTATGTATGTATGTATGCAACAAAATCAGTGTACATATATTATTTATTTTTAACAGACGTTTAATTGCGTTTAAGCGCCGACGAGCAGAAATCTTTATGTTATCAATACTTTTATGAAGCCTGATAAAGTCAAGTTTTTCTTTTGTGTTTATAATATTATGAATTGTTTTAGCCTAACAACGGTGATCACGTATGTAAAAGAATTATCGGTGCTGAACGATAAATTCGTCATTATTCTGGTCTCCATTTTGCTGGCGATATTGTTACTGGCGATATTCGTTTTCATACTTTACAAGGTAAGTTATTGGGATTACTATCTATCTATTCAGCCACAGGAAGTCTACTGCTGAAGCCTCCCCCAAGGATGATGGAGGCTGTTTCCAACAGATCGATATGGATATCCTTGGGGAGGCCTATGAGTTTACTATAGTCATATTTTAAAGGAAAACATCTAGGTCCATCGTAAATATAGATAGTTGTCAAAAATATCGTCCACGGTTTTGAATGAATACTGACATTTGTAAAGTGTTATTTAACTGACCGTTTAGGAGACATGTACTTTTTTTCGGTGATCCATCAAACTTACTACTTACTAGCTACCTACTACGATTACTTGGCAAAGCGAGTAGAGTTAGTTTAGTTTAGTAAGTAGTTAAAATGAGAGTAAAAAGAGAAGAAATGTCACGAAAAACGGAAAGTATTCGTAGGCCTTCGGAAAATCCTTGACAGAAAAATCTATAACGCTTATATCTAAATAAGTATCCTACCACGTTGTACATGACATATAAAACACGATTTAATATACCAACAAAAGAAATAACCCAGCAACAAAGCCTAGCGAAGTTTTTAAGAACGATATCAATTCTATCTCCGAACTTTGAAATCGCTCCCCTGGGAAATTTTCTGTTTATGTCGGTCATATTACTTAGAAAATGTTTGTTTCCTTGTTCGTGTAATTCGAAGCTTAGTGGCACGTAAATGGGTATTTTTACTGACTTCAAAAATAATGTTTTATGTTCGGTGTTACATACACACAGGTTATATCAAGACTGCGAATTTTTCTGATTGCCGTATTTGGGTGATAAATTCATAGTTTTCCTAAAATATTATAATGTACACGTTTTTATTTATAAAGACGCTATGGTACGCAGGGGTTTAAATTACTATTTTCGCAAAAACTACGTATTTGCCACCCAAACACTACGATATTTAAAAAAGTGCAAAAAACAATCTGTCGCTTTTTTGCGAAATTTCTAGTTGCATTGTGTATGTAAACACAGTCTTGATATACCCGGCATAATATTAAAAAGTAATAGGGCAGGTATATAATTATAATAATCTTATTTTTATATCTTTTCAGGCTAACTTCTTCAAGCGGAAACAAAAGAAAAAATTGAACGAAGCACGCGAAAGTGTAAGAAGGAAAAGTTTGGTAAGTAATTTAATTTAGTTCCAAGATTACTTATTATTTGAAAATCATTAAAAACATAATTATATATTTAAGGATTTGATATTATGAGCACCAAATGTTTTTGCAAAAAATATACTTGCTAAGTAAATCTTTATATTAATATCAGCCCGTACCGTGTTTATTATAAAGCTTATTTTAAAAGTATCTGTTTTAATGGTAATGGCTGCTAAAATAAAATATATTATTTATTTTTGAGAGAGCAACATGCTTAATGAAAATCATTTTTTATGCGACATAATTTTTATTTATGCAATTATATTCTTTCCAATCCTTTAAGATTAATTTAATTCTATCTTACAGAGGAGACCTACTACAGAGACGGGAGAACAAAAAACTAACAGCGACGATGTCGGTAATTTTGATATTTTAATAATTCCATAATAAATAACAATTTGCATCGGCCTATAATTACCTATTGCTGACCACTCTTTATTATATTTTAAAAAACCCAAAATATAAAATGCAAAGTTAAATTTACTACGAATAATAAATATATGTCTTATTTTTCCAGGTAACGGACATCCAAGTGGTTGAATGTGTAGCGAGTGATTTGGCATCGTCGACGACGGAAGACAATGTAGTACTAATAGAAGCAGAAGCACAAGTTCATTGCTAAAAGAATACAATAGAATTGCCCATATTTTGTTCCTAATATACAGGGTTGTTTCTCAGTTTGACCATTGTTTTTATTGAACTCAAGAGAATAATGCTGGTTAACTCTTTTTCGTGGCCATTTATTTTCATTTCATAATATTTTTATCGTTTTTTGTACGAATATTTTTATTCGTACAAAAAATATCAAATTAACATTCAATCCAGCCACTGGATTTTTAACTGGATAGATTATTTCCTCATTATTTTGAAAGTACTGCTTTGAATTTTCATGGAATTATTAATTTAATTTTAAAATATTTAGGCGAGTGTGGATGGAAGAGTCGGTAGGGGTCGACCTCATCGAACTTACACCATCCAAATCGGTGATATCCTCAAGAAGGGTCAGGTCAAAAGTACCCTGAACCGACGAGAATGCATGAAGAGAATGATGAAAGTGGATGAAGCGAAAGTTGTATGTCAGGATCGAGCAAAGTGGCGATCCATAGTCTCTGCCTATCCCTATGGGATACAGGCGTGATGATTATGTATTATGTATGTATGTAAAATATTTCTAGATCTCCACCAATCTGTACATTATATTTTCCTTTGCAATATTATACATTTTAAATCTCATCTTGAAATCGTCAGTCAATGCTTCCGTTTCTTCTTCTGTTACAATGAGGTTTCTTAAAATCTGATCAAAAATAATGTAATTGTTATAGATTGAGAATTACAATCAAACACGTTTTAATTTATAATATTATTTTAAGTCTAATTTTATTGTGTTGCAATAAATAAGTATATGTAATTGTTTTTTAATTTGATTTTTGTCCGATCGATATTGTACTCTTATTTAGTTGTATATGGGAAAGCCCTTCTTAGACTCGTCGACTTCTTAGCATCCAATTATCAAATATATTGTGTTATTCTAGTTGTATTGTGTTATTCTAAGTTAAATTTTTAATTTTTTTTAGTAGAATTGTATTTTTTTTATTACTGTTATTATTTCCTGTATTTATTTATTACTTCATTTTTTTTTTCGTACACCTCATGATTCCCCCAATTTGTCATTCTGTCTTATCCATCCTATGGTAGGTTGCCTGGAAGAGATCGCCTCGAGCGATAAGGCCGCCATTGTATACTTTTTTACTTTTTTTCATTTTTGTTAATTTCTTTTTTTTTGTTCACTGGTATACAATAAGTTTTTTTAAATATAAATACCAAAATAATAATTGATATTAGTGCCCATTTTATTCGGTATTTGAATATAGTATTTTCGTAGGTGAGTGGATTTTATTATCTCCTAAGCCGAAGCCTGTCTAAGCTTTACTAAAGCCCAATTGCATAAACTAACTTTGACGATAACTTTAACTTTGACAATGTCATCGCCATACATTTGTGACGTATTTGACATTGCTAATGATGACAATGAAAACTTATGGGCAAAGTTAGTTTGTGCAATTGACCCTAAGTATTTTCTTATTCTGAAAATAGCTTCATGGGTAGGGTATCAAATACATGCTTTTGTTATAAGTGATGTTAACATTTGGCATATGATATCATGCCATGCCATTTGGTGATGTCAAAAATATAATAGATTCTCAGAAAATACATTTACAATTTATTAATAAAATACAAACAACATTTCAAACATTTTAATATTAATTGAACAACAAAACGCTTTAAAAAAATTGTTACAAGAAATTGCAATTTTCTCAAGCTAAATACCCCAAGTGCTTGGCTTCGTTGACAAGACCCAATATCATCTGCGTGACTTCATCCCCTTGTTCGTGTATACGGCTGGGAGGCCAGTGGAAGTAGGTACCCCTCAACTCGTAGGTAAAGACCAGAGGAGTGCCAAGTGCGTGGCGCACCCAGTCCATGCTGCCTCCTGAGGCTTTGTCTGTAAATAAATAAAAACTGAGTCAAACAAAATCCTGATTAATGGTTTCTTAGATTTACGCGAATGTTACACATTGAAATAAAACTATTTTATACGGATTTTATCGCGAAACCACCATCGTGGGTGTCCGCCCCGTGACCACGAAAGCTGTAAAGTAATCGAAACGTCGGGAAGTTAAAAAATGTAAAAATTAAACCAAATCGCGATAAAATCCGTATAAAATAGTTTTATTTCAAAATCCTGATTGTTCATTAAAATACTTTAATATTAAAAACTGCAAGACTTTTTTGTCAATTATGACGACCTGCTCGAAACCGATACACAGACGAATCTGAAATGAGACCAGCGAGCTACTTGCAAGCATATCTATGTTAGATTTGCCACACCATATTCAACTCTCCTGTGTTCGCTAATATGGTGTATAGTAGTCGATAATTGGATGCACACGACTAGTCCAAGAAGGGCTTTACCACATACAGCTAAATAAAGAGGATGTATGAGAACGTTGCACTAAATTAATTAACAACATTCTTTAGCAAGTATTAATTAATTAATGTAAACACAGAAAAAGCCCAGCAATTATAATAATTCGTATAATTATTTAAATTGAATTCTGGCACAAAAGGCAACGCGTCATAATTTCATTATTTGTTAATTTCGACATTACCAACGATTGAAATTTATTTAATGATAAATTATGCATAACAATAAGTTATTGGAAACTTTTAAGCTGTAAAATTGAAGCATAGCGAAAATATATTTTATTTATTTTACTTATTCCGACCAATTAAGCCTGTCGATTATATAATTTTTCCTTATATGCTAACGAGGATTCAAAAAATTAAGAATGTGTTTCCTTAATAGCAAAGTTGTCATAATCGCCGATAAATTAAGATTATATGCGAGTGTTAAAGACACTTTGACAGGCTTTGAAAATGATCAGAAAAGAGTCTAGAGGCCACAGTCTAACAGCTAAAGATATAAAACGTCCTTTACCCAGCATCGGGCATCCATATACTAATACAATTGGATACTTACATAAAATCTCAGCAGCTGTAGCGGGACCTCGGTATGTCGCTCCGTTTACAATCCGCCCATAATTAAGGGAAGTTTTACCGACAGCTACCTAAAATAGAACAAATACACCAATAAATTATTCTGTTACAGACAGACAAACCTAGGTCTTATAAAAGTCAAGGGTATTAAAGACTGCGGTCTTTGCAGTTCCCCAACTGTCAGACTCCAAAACATTAATACTCGTATAGCCTAAAGGCATGCGTCCACATATCCGCACCGTAAGTATCAGATGCATCGCATCAAACGGATTGTTCACACCATTCGGTTATAATGTCGGCAAATCCGATCGCTGCTGATACTAATACTACTGTTAATAATTCGTTCAATGCGATCCGTCCGTTACGTATGATCCGAATATGTGGACTGCCTTGACCACCCTCCGATATCGTAAGTATCAGAAATTACGAGAAACTTCGGGCTCATAGAGACTTAGACCGGATACAATTATTGTAATTATTGTAGATCGAAAATGTTTAACTGAGTGTGGGGCTAGCATAAACATTTAAGCGATTGTAAACCTATGCCTAAAACCGAAATCACATCTATCAGCCAGATAAGCATCAAGACTCTATTTCCTTGATGAAACGCAAATCCAAGCCATAGGTGTGATTGAGGCCTTAACCAACCCAGAAGCTTCCAATCCAAATACATACCAAGTCATCGTAATTGTCCACGTGTTGTGTAGAATCTGAATACGGCAGCAGCAACATCTGAGCGTCGGAATGGAAAGCGATGTAAGCCTGAAGATTTTCGATATTGGATATGTAGGTAGATAAGGTCTTTGTCTCAATTTCAGAGAACGGTTTGGAACCACCGTAGGTTTGGTAATCGCATGGGTTGCCGCTGGCGCCGTTTTCTGTGATCAGAAAAATATTAGAAGTTGGAACAATATGCATTTGACATCTGTAGATGGCTGGATGAATGGTTGGATGTTAGATGTTTTTTTCAATTCTAATAGATGTTTCAGATTATAGATTTTTAATATGGAGAACAATCACATATTTTGTTCCAAATGCGTCAAAAGTGTAACTCCCAAAATCTTTTTATATTTCATGAATTATACTTACGAAGCCAGTTGTAGTCCCAATTGCGGTTAGGATCAGCGCCGCGACAGCCATTTGAAGATCGGGAGCGGGTCTTCCTCCACATACGGTCCTGGCCAGAGAGAGTATGGTATGTATGGAAAATGAATATTAAATATATAAAAGTTAGATGGTAGAACATCTTTTCGAAAAAAAACCTATCTAAAATCGCTGGAGGTCACTACGACAGGATGCTTAGGAAGTCCTTGGGACAGGTGTGTGCTTAAGTTGAATTCTTATAACTGACAAAAAGTAGCTTAGAGGCTTATGTTCAGTGGTGGTTGTGTGTCTCTCTCTCTCTATAGCAAATACTGATTCTGAAATCTGAAGAAGAAAAAGAAATAGCTCGTTAATCCAAGTTGTTTTCTTACCACGGTGTGTGTGTAGTGGTAGCCATCTGGGTTGACAGTAGGGAAGATGCGCCAGTCGAACTGGTCTCTGAGCGCAGTAATGTTCGGATCATTGCTGGATAGCAGATTGTTGATGAAGTACGTGGTTGTCGCTGGTGTGATCCATTCGCGAGCGTGGATGCCTGTACGATCAACATAATTTGGCTGGTTTATTTAATTTAGAACTATTGTTACTCGCCTGCATGGAATGGTTATTTCCGAAAAAGCTTTCAATAATGATCAAGCCTCCTACGCTATCTTTTAACAACAAAATTAATGTAATGTACTCCATTTATAATCTAAAACTCATTAGCAAATAATTTTTACTTATTTGTTATCATAGTGACCAATATCGAAAGTTCCATAGTGATATGAAATGTCGTAATGAAGGTCATGTGATCATTTTCGATGGTGTCATTGACCCGACGATATTTGATACCATCTATTGTCTACCATACCTTTTAGCTGATATCAGGTAAAAGAGCCTCCTTTGCGATTGGGAGGGTTAGGTCATAATGAGGTGTAATATATTTAAAAACTTGTAAAGTTGGTATTGACTGTTGACACAAAATAATAATTTTCGGCTATGTGAAAGATGAAAACATAATAAATGTATTAAAACATTTTAAAGTACAGTATCACCGTAGACTACAAGTACATTTTTATAATAATTGCTTGGTTTCAATGCTTAGTGCGGTATTTTATACTATTCCTGTCTCCGGGTTGATAATGAATAGAAAAATCCAATATTACTTTGCCCGACCCGGGATTCGAACCCGAGACCGCTGCTTGGTAGTCGTTGTTTATTATTACAAGTGCGCCACCGAGACAGTCATATATAGTTTAAACAAATTATCTACCCGCGGGAGATGTAATGTGGCTTGTAATGAACCAAATTCGCGATATAAATCCGTTAAGAGTTTTATTTCATTGAACATTCGCGTAAATCTAAGAAACCATAATGTTGCTTGTACGATACCTGATTCTATGAATATAACAGGCTTTCCCTCATGTTCAGGGGTATTGATCCTGATGCCCTGTATCCCACGACCCTCGTACGTCTCACCGCCGACAATTACTTCCGTCCAATTTGAATAGTCCCTGTTTATACTTTCGAGGTAGTGATAAATCTGAAAACACGAGTTTTTTAGGATTTTTTTCAATTACTGCTTGAATATTTTTCTCAATAATGGCTTTACGAAGACGAATGACAAAATCTAATTTAATATAATATTTGTATAAATTTTATGTATCAAGCTATATATTTTCATTTTTTCCCTATTTTTATCATTCAAGCTTTATTGTAAAAGTACACTTAATACTGCCCTATGTTTTTCCTTCTCTTATGTCCATCCCATGGTAGTCGGTAAGAGATTGCCTCGAGCGATACAACCGCCATTTGTACTTTAATATTAAATATTCTTTTAGTTATTAAGATTTATTTGGCGTACAAAAAAGAATAAAATAAATAAATAAATTTTCTTTTGTGCACACAGATTTATCATTATTTTTTGTTGTTGTCATATTGTATATTTATCATTTTAAAGTATGGAATTTTAGATTGTTTTTTTTTTTAATTTTCCTTTTAGGTATGTAATTGTTTTCTGCGACTGATATCGGAAGATTTAGGAGCGGTAAATGTGTCATCAATATTGTAAATAAATTATAATTCTGAGTAGTTACATTACCTGGTCCACGTCGTGGTAAGCCGTCCAGGAGAAATCAGTTGTTTTAACTAAATTACTTTTCTCGTCACTTATTATTCTGAACACAGGAAACAAAAATAAATAAAATTATTATTGTATTATTTTCTCTTGATTTCTAAAGTTTTTTTTTTTCACTTTTATAATTATATACAATGCAGATACAAAATACGTATTAAAATATTAAAAAGTAAAAAAAATATTTTTTTACGCTCTACTTATTACGTAGAGCATGCATAGCGAAGTTTGGAGGTGCATTCAGCATATTGTATCAACTTGAGTTAATTATTAATTATTTCATACGTAAACATTCATACTGATTATCTAGTTATAAAATTACTTATACCATTGTATTCGAACATCAATTGCCTGTCAATACTAAAAGTTAACTCAAAGTCACACCAGTATGTGCAATTAAAAGTCTCATAATTATATAATAGCTTGTTAGAACAATCATTCAAAATTAAAACTTACTTTGAATAATCTTCTATCAAAACTTCAGTCTGAAGATCTTCATATTCAGCGATGGTTTTTAATGTGGGTATCCAGTCTGGTGCAACGAGTATCTCTAACTTACTTTTCGTAGCGTGATAGAACGGTATCTCCTGAAATAATATCATTTTTATTAACTACTAGCTTCTGCCCGCAAACTTTGTCTGCAAGGTTAACTTTATTTAAAATCTCCTATCCCGTCCCGTCCCGTCCCGTTATATCCCGCCCGCCCCGTCTCATTCTTACTATGGAATGTAATCCAGTCCCATCCCATCCTTTTGAGTATTAAAAAGTAGCAAATATATCGGAATTCCTTCTTCATCCCACGGAAACACTAAACTTTTCGGGATAATAAGTAGCCTATGTTACTTCTAATACCTCCAAGAATATGTGTACAAAGTTTCATGTGATTCCACGTTCAAACCGAAGTATTCAGATATTTTTGTTTTTAAACGAGTAACTAAAGTGCTAACTTTGACATCTGTAACTTCAACGGTTTAGATTTTACATACAAACTTTCATCCCTTTATTGAACCCCTTCCTGTTTTATCTTTGCAACGAATGGTAGCCTATGTCCATCTCCAAGGTCCAATATATATGTATGTTAAATTTCATCAAAATCGGTTCAACAGTTTTCGCGTGAAAATGGAACATACATACACACTTTCGCATTTATAATATTAGTAGGGATGTAGATGGAATTTTACCACATAGTTTTACCACAGTAAATCTAAATAATACGCCCATGTAATACACTACACAGCTGAGACAGGTGCAGTAAATATTCACCGCTACGGCTTTACATAGATCAACGGACACCTACGAGAGTAGTGTGGTCGCTACATAGCCTGAGAATTAGAGCGAGTCGCTAGCTCGCAGTGTTTAGTTAGGCTCATGCACATGTTAACGTGCTTAGAAATGCTACATTAAATTAAACCTGTAATATTCTATAGTGTTTTATGTAATGGCATGTTACAAAAGACATCTACTTAAAAATAATTAATTAGAGATAAATAAATATAAAATAATCTCGGCAGTGTTCCTTGTTTAATAAATAAATACACCCAACAGTTACATAGTCCTGACCCCACATTAAGATCAATTAAGTCCTGTGTCGTGGGTATCAGAAGCTACGAGAGACTTTACGGTCTCACAAACACCAAGACTCGAGACAAATACTTGTGGGCCTCACATATTTGTCTCGGTGCGGGGATCGAACCCGCGGCCTCTCGTTTCACAGCCAGCGTCTAACCAACTGCGTCACGGAGGCTGTCATAATTACAAATATTCATTACATAACCTACTCGTAATTGGAATATATAGTATAATATAAAAAATTAAATGACGAAATGACTTTCGTTAGAACTTATACAGCGTACATATTACATCATCATCATCATCAGCCCGTTGCAGTCCACTGCTGGACATAGGCCTCTGCCAAAGTCCACACAGTTTCAAAGTACATATTTAGATAATACATTTCTGAGTGTTGGTTATTTGATGGTTTCTGAGCTCGAACGAAAATAAATAAAATACATCTAACAACACAGGTTTGCACACCACCAGACAGACACCAAGAATTGTGTCACCAGTAAGAGAAAATTCGGTAGACTTTTATGTCTCATATCATAAATATTCGTATTTATGGGTTACACAAACATAAGGAGACTGTCCCGCCCTCACACCCGCCACTGCAACTCCTGTAAGCCAGGATCAACAGTGGCACGCATTTTAATGACACCGAGCATTGAAGCTCAGCGGGTCTCCGGGAATGTCTTGCTTGTCTTTAACCCGCAACGGAACCAATCAAGAAGTTAATAGGAGGAGTTGGAAATATTATTTGTTCACTTCCCTCTGTAACAAAGCGGTTGGGAATACGACATACACAAACATTTGCCTAAGTGCGGAGACACGCGGCCTTCCTTTCCCAGCTGACTATCTAAACAATCTTGCCATAACTTTAAAATCCCACTGTTCACGTAGTTTATTCGCCCTAATAAAATAACCTTTAAAATCTGTCTCAATTATAACAAGTTCACTGTTTACAATCATCTGGGCCTTCATTACGTATGTTAATACCAATGACGTGCTAATTGGGAATGCAAATTTAAACAGCTATACAATGTCTATCGTCGTAATATGGGAGCGAGATATATGTGTATTAAATCCAACTCAAAAAATATTTGAAATACTGTTTGAATTTGAGTATAATTTCGAGGCTCTGTATTACGGAGCTACGGGGAAGTTATATTGAAGCAAACGCAAGAAGAAATCCATACATACATAAACTCACGCCTTTTTCCCAGAAGGGGTAGGCAAAGGTGCTACCAGGACACCCACATTTCGCATTATATGTTCCGTCTCACGATGTGAGGGGGGCGGGAGCCTATCGCCATATCGGGAACTAATTCCTGACTCCGAGCCGATAAGGAAAATAAAAATGTAATATCACTTTGCTCGACCCGAGATTCAAACACAAGACCTCCATTTTGTAATCGTACCATAGTACAACTACACCATCGAGGCAGTCGAAAAGAAATCCAGTTTCAATTTTAGCATTATTCCTGTATTTTATGAGTAAGATTAAATATAAGTCACGTTAAAACTTGGACTTCCACTGAAGTACACGTTAAAATAATCATAAAAACATAGCGACCACAGAACATCCTTCTTTAAAATCGGCTAAACACAGAAAGAAGAGACCATTGATAACAGGCACATTAAAATATAACAAAAATAAAAAATAAAACATTACGTAATTATGCGTCATCCGCTCCACCATATTCCGAAGGCCATCTTTGTCACCAACAACTTCAAACACCTTGTAATCTTTGTAACTTCTGTAAGTGTCAACACTGGCCGCGAGAAGAGACTTACTGAGAAGTAAGACTAGTGGAATTGTTAACAGCATTTTGTTTGACAATCACTGCACGATTACGAGCAATAGAGGCGCTCAGCCGCTTATAAAAACCTGAGCAAGATAATAGAAGTGTACATAATATGTAAATAAAAACACACGTGTCTGTTTGTCATATAAAATTATAAATTAATATTAATTCCAATTTATTGTTCGTGCATTGTAATTGTCAATTAATTTGCTTCTAACTATGTTGTTACCGTTATCTACGTTGGCTCGTGTATATCCCACTGTTTGGGACCGTCTTGAGTCTTTTTATACTCCTAAAACTGATCTGGACTCTAATTGTCTCGGTGGCGTAGTTCTACTACGGTACGGTTACAACGCTGAGTTTTTGGTTTTGAATCCCGGGTCGTACAAAGTGATATTGGATTTTTCAGATCATTATCAGCCCGGTGTCAGAAATTTGTGCCCGATATGGCGATAGGCTCACCCCCTATCACATCGTGGGACAGAACACACAAGGCGAAATGTGGGTGTCCTTGTAGCACCTCTGCCTACCCCTTCTGGAAAAAAGGCGTGAGTTTATTTATGTATGTAGGATTTGGGCTCAGGCCTAAGGATGTAGGATTAAGATACATGCTATAATTGCGGGTAGATGGACTTATTACATTCTTGTTGTAATTAAATTATTATGTTATTTTTATATTATGTTATATATCCCGATATGGCGATAGGCTCGCCCCCTATCACATCATGGAACGGAACATACAAGGCGAAATGTGGGTGTCCTGGCGGCGCCTTTGCCTACCCCATTCGGGGATAAAGGCGTGAGTTTATGTATGTATGTATGTTGCTTATATAGTGACATCTTGCGGTAACTGTTCGAACTTTTTAATTTAATGGCAACATGATTCGTCGCGCTTCTCTCACAAACATAATTATTATGTAGGTTTTTTACGCATGAAATTATTTAAGTATTGGATACCTATTTAGATTTAATTCCTATAACATAATTGATGTTTTATAAGCAGAATAATCGGACCCAAAATAAAACTACAAACTACCGGCCAAGGTTGATTGAAAGACGTTGTCAACTGCAGTAGGATTGCTATTTATTGTACAATCAATTATTTTTTGTTATGTCTTTATTTTGCCATAATTTATAATTATTTTAATGGTATATGTGCAATTTGAAACTTAGTAAGCCAATAAGTGAATAAGAAGTAGTACTTACGATAGGCCAATCGCACTAGGCCAGCGTGGTGGACTATATGGCCTAACCGCTCTCAATCGATTCTCTCGATTGTAGAGTAGGCCCGTGCCCTGCAGTGGGACGTATATGGGCTGATATAGATAGATAGAGAGACTTACGATAGACAAAATTATTGTTAATTGACTAAATGTACTATTTTTCATTTCTTTTTATTCACGCAGTTTTAAATCCTTACTGATCCAGCTGCTAAAAAGTCATTCACTCATAAATATTTCAAATTAACAGAGTCTTTTTTTATTGCAATGAATGGCGAGACAAACTTGCCATTCGCCTGATGTTTAGCGATACGACTGCTCATAGACAGTAGCAAAACCAAACAAATTACAAAGCAATGCTTGGCATTCCACTGCGCTTGCCATCCTGGGATATAAAATGTTAAGTCTCATTATGTCCAGTAGTAACTTTGGTTACAATGTCCTTTAAACCACAACACAACAGTGCATTTACACTGCTGTTTGGCCGGAGAAAAATACATCTAAAAAGGGCGGACAAAGTCAGTATAAATCGATGTATAAATTTTTGATGCCTCTGATCCAGAATATTTGTACACGTAAACGCTTGAGCTATGTGTAGGTCACGTGCTAATTAATCTCAAGTATTTTTGCATTCGAGTGCGGGTACTCGGTTCAATGTGAATGGCGCAATTGTTGCAGTTTTATCTACATTTTGAATAATACATACGCATTTTAAATATGAGCGATAGCCTAGATGAAAGTAGGCGAGGTCACGGGTTTGAAGCCGTTGGATGCAACTCTAAATTATTGAAATTAAATGAATACGCCCAACACATACATAGTACTGACCTCACTTCCCTAGTTTTTTGTGATAGGTATCGGAAATTGAGAGAAACTTTTCGGTCTAACATTCAGAAGCGATACAAATACAATATTTGTCTTGGGGCGGGGATCGAACCCGTAGTCTCTTGTCACAGACGGTGTCTAATTAACTAAGCCACATAGGCTGCCAAATTGCATATATGCGTAGAAAATTATCGCTGATCTGAAGGGTAAGGGAAAATATCTTAAGAAAACTTCAATTCCTAAGAGATCGCCATAATAATTTGATAATGAGATAGGCCTATCCACCTGCATTAGTTCAGCGAGATGGACTAAAGTCTAATTTTTTTTCAATTGTAAGCCTAGGTACAAATACAAATTCCAATCTGAGAATAATGTTAACAGCTCCCAGATATACCCTTTCTCGTATTTCCCTCTCCACAACCATTATTGAAGGTCAAATATATACCGACCTTCTATTCCCTATTCTTTATTCCGTTGTTGTTTTATCTAGTTTAATTACAAGAAATTAATGAGATCCTTTTTATTGTGTGAAAAGTAATAAAGCCAGACCAAAGAATATTTGTACTCCAAATTTGTACCAAAAGATATTTGTACTTTATAATACAAAGATGTTAATTAGAACATTTTGTAAATTAAAACAATAAAAAATAATACTTTGGTAATTTAACAGTGTGGTGGATTATATGGCCTAACCCCGCTCAATCGGACTCTTGATTGTAAAGAAGGCCAGTGTCCAGCGGGACGTATAAGGGCTTATACAGATGTAGATACGGTAGTGCGTGGTGGCCTGTTGGTAAACGGACCAGACGCGGCTGCCTACATGTTCACGGTGGTCGCGGGTTCAAATCCCAGGGCACACCTCTGACTTTTCGGATTTATGTGTGTATTGATAGTCAATCACCACGCACTTCAACGGTGAAGGAAAACATCGTGAGGAAACCTGCATACCGTAGCGATTTTAAAGAATTTCTACGGTATGTAAGTCCGCCAACCCGCACTAGGCCAGCGTGGTGGACTATATGGCCTAACCCTGCTCAATCGGACTCTTGATTGTAAAGAAGGCCCGTCTCCAGTGGGACGTGTAAGGGCTTATACAGATGTAGATACGGTAACTTTTGGTGGCAGAATCTTGCTGTAGTTTAAACTACACTACAGAAAGGTATCAACGCCTGAATACCAACCACGGTATCCACACATACATACATAAACTCACGCCTTTATCCCCGATGGGGTAGGCAGAGGCGCCACCAGGACACCCACATTTCACCTTGTATGCCTATCGCTATATCGGGCACAAATTCCTGACTTCGGGCTGATAATGAATAGAAAAATCCAATATCACTTTGCCCAACCCGGGACTCGAACAACCCGAGACCTCAGATTTGTAACCGTACCGTAATACAACTACCCCACCGAGGCAGTCGGTGACGTAGTTGTATTACGGTATCCAAATATGGTAAACCCGTCGATTGCCCAATATCCTTTTCGTCATTAATCCTTTTTCCTTGAATGTGACGGCAATGCAATATACTATATTCCAAGCGTTGTAGATGTTCATAGGCAGCATTGATAACTTATCATCAGGTGATCTGTTTGCTCGTTTAGCGGACTTATTATTTTTGTTTTATTAAGATGATTGGCGTGGTGGCCTGTTGGTAACGGACCAGACGCGGCAGCCTACATGTTCACGGTGGTCGCGGGTTCAAATCCCAGGGCACACCTCTGACTTTTCGGAGTTATGTGTGTATTGATAGTCAATCACCACGCACTTTAACGGTGAAGGAAAACATCGTGAGGAAACCTGCATACCGTAGCGATTTTAAAGAATTTCTACGGTATGTAAGTCCGCCAACCCGCACTAGGCCAGCGTGGTGGACTATATGGCCTAACCACTCTCAATCAATTCTCTCGATTGTAGAGTAGGCCCGTGCCCTGCAGTGGGACGTATATGGGCTGATATATATAAGATGATTGGCGAGACGAGCATGCCATTCGCCTGATGGTAAGCGATGCGACCGCTCATGGACAGTAGCAACACAATTACAAAGCAATGCTTGGCATTCCACTGCGCTCGCCATACTGAGACATAAGGATTTAATAGGTACAGTCCTTACGTAGGTACATAGTAAGCAGATATAATTCAATTGACGCCATACATTAAATTTACATCGAACTAAGTTCTACAACTTTACAACACGAAACGTCAATCGCATTTTGATACAATTAACACAAATTCAAAACTTTGCCGAAGAAACAAGAAGGCACGTATTCGACACAATTGTTAATCGCGAACACATCAAAATAAAGTTGGAAGTGATGTTGAGTACGAAACTTCAAAAGTTTCTACTCGTCTCTGACAATTCGTTTCAACTCTCAAATTAATTTAATTTGATGCCCGATTTTTCAATCGTCACAATTTATTCGAATTAGTGTCTGTATCTGTATCAGCCCAAATACGTCCCACTGCATGGCACGGGCCTCCTCTACAATCGAGAGGGATTAGGCCATAATATGGTCATACGCTTTTAAATTACTGTCACAATTGAAATATTACATTATCAAAATTTAACATAATTTGGTTTAAATGTATAAGTGTTCTATCTGACGGTTAGTTAATAATTCTTTGTGAAAAAAAAAACCTAAAAAATGTGAATTTTAAATTCCATATTTTAATTCAATACACTAGGTAAACGTACAAACGGTTTTTGTGATGGATCACCGACCAAGGACATTTTCGATACGTATGGATTGCCGACCTCTTAAAGTGGGAGGGGAATGGTATGGTATAGGTTGGAAATAGTAAGGAAAAAGCTTGGATGGGAAAACGCGGTATTCGGGTCTCGGCAATCTCACTTACAGAACGGAACGCAACAGAATAATCAGTCGCTTCTCGTCAGTTCTATGAGAGAGTGGTCCCTTCTTCCTATAGTAGTCTAGTGGTGGTAGCCATCAAACACTTACATCACACATTAGCTTTTCAACTGCGCTGAAATGAATGCATTCTGCCACCCCAGTTGCAATTCTAATACCGTCAGGTCTAGGTTATTCTAGCGTGTGGCGAACGGAACTACAAATAAAACTTAAAAATATCTATTTTGACTCCTCCGGAGGCTCCGTGGCGCAGTTGGTTAGACGCCGGCCTGTGAATCGAGAGGCTGCGGGTTCGATCCCCGCACCGAAACAAATATTTGTGTGATCCACAGGTATTTGTTTCGGGTCTGGGTGTTTGTGAGACCAAAAAGTCTCTCGTAGTTTCTGATACCCACGACCCAAGACTCGATCTTAGTGTGGGGTCAGGACTATGTATGTGACTATTGGGTGTATTTATTATTTATTTATTTAACTCATTTTTGAGATATGTTTTTATAACATAAACAACATGTATCTATACTGGTAATCTAATATTAACATGTCCAATGTAATAAAGTGAAAAGAGAGATAAACAATTTTTTACCCATTTTTTATAATGTCAATTCAAAGATTCACGGGGATCTCACGGGAAAACTGCAACAACAATTTTGTGAGGCAAAGTGTTTATTGTACTGTACTTTTTGTAAATGTTTGTGATATTCTTATTTTTTAATACAACGCATTCGCACGCTAAGAGGTCGTAGACGAGGTCCATCACTAAAATTCAGCACTAATAAGCGAAATTGGAAACCCTACGGCTCGAAAATCCTTTTCTGTCCCATTTGTTGTAGTCGACAATTCCTGCTGGTCGTTAGTTTAAAACCCTGTTGGAATTGTAAACGATATAGCCATTATTAAAAAACTAAGAAACAAAGAGTCATAATTCTAAACATTTAATTTAGCGAATCAATATAGCGAGGCTATAAATAAAAAAAGTAATTATTCGCAATAAAGAAAGATTTATGTGGAGAGTTTGGGACGCTAACCTGGCATAACTTCGTAATAGCTGTTACGCGGGCTCGGATAGATTATTAGCTTCAAAATATAATGCATACATAATCGTCACGCATGTATTTTATGCATCCCATTGTAGTTATTTTGTAAAGCCCCATTTATACGGGGAGAGTTTCTAGCCTCGAAAATACAATTTTCGTAAGGATATAAAAAAAATCGTCGTGTAAACATTTGTCACAATACGATAATCTATGGTGGTTATGTCATGCGATAATCGCATACGATTCTCGCTGCGAACTCTCCCCGTATAAATAGCGCGTAACTCGAGCCACTCGAGAAATTTTACTACGTCACTTGAGTAAACTACTGACACTCCTTACAGCTAGAGTAAGAATTTATCACTCGAGCTGAGTGATAAATACAAACAGAAAAGCCACTTGGCTATATTTACATTGATTCTTGGATGTCATCTCGGGACAAATATTGTATTGTCCAGTGAATGTCATAGCCTCTTTCAGGGGATTCCAAGTATAGGTGATTTAAAGGCAACTGTCGCGGCGCGCTTTCTTTTGCGTCAATCCGTTCCATTCCGAGTTTAGATCTAAAGCCGAGCTCTTTGGGATTAGTTTGCAAAAATGCTGTGACATTGGGATAGTATATACCTATATATATATCGTAATAAACTTTAACCATGAATTAATATAAGAGTGAACAAACATGGTTTTTTGGAGTTTTCAATTCTTTTTAAAACAGCCTACGTGGCCTTTGAATTGTGGAATCGCGAAAATAATTTCATTATTCAATTAATATTTATCTCAGAGTATGAAAAACAACTTAATATTTCAGATAATGTGGTACAAAACACCAATCTATCATAATGAGGACAGAGGAGTCTAGACTACATGTCCAGTCATATTTTCACTGATGCCATTTTGTCATCACCCCAGTGATTTTATATGTATGTGTATATATAATTATGTTGTATTAACCTCCAGAATGATATTTTTTACAATCCACTTGGTAGCTGAAGAGGTAGCTAACATACCTTTATCGCACATTTTTCTGTCTCAATGTTTATTCTTTTTGTTTAATAGGTATGTGTTTACCCTCTCTTGATGCATAAGATATTAAATGTAATATGAAGTTAATTCGAATTTAATTTATAATGTGTTAACATTTTCTTTTACGAAATGGTAATTATTTTTTATTTGTCCCGCCAAACAGTGGGTGTACTGTTGTGTTCCGGTTTGAAGGACATTGTAGCAAGAGTAACAACTGGACGTATAGAGACTTAACATCTTATGTCTCAGCATGGCATGGTGGAATGCCAAGCATTGCTACAAAATTCGTGGTATTGTTACTGTCCATGAGCGGTCGCATCGCTTACCATCAGGCGAATGTCATACGTCACACGCTAAATTAAGATAGATGACTTGTAACTCCATAACAGCCTCCGTGGCGCAGCTATTTAGATGCCGGCTGTGAGACGTGACGCTGCGGGTTCAAATATTTGTGTGGTCCACATGTATTTGTTTCTAGTCTGGGTGATAGTGAGACCGAAAAGTCTCTCAAAATTCCTGATACCCACCACACTAGACTTGATCTTTGTGTGTATGACTATGTATGTGACTTTTGGGTGTATCTGTTTTTAATAAGATTTGTCGCCCACAGCTGAATCTAACACGTAACTGTGTAGATATTGTATTAACTTTCCCATTAAATCATCTATTGTTGGAAATGTTACTAATATCTGAAGCACTTTTGATTAATGTGGTTTCGGGATACAAGTGGCTTAATAATGCGATTGCCATTGACTTATATTCTACCTATAGACGAGACACGTCATAGAAACAAAGTGCCCCCGTATTTTTAAAAGCACACTACCGACATTTAGTTCATTGACTGGAAATATTACAAAAATGTAACTTCAGACGATTTGCTTTCGGTTTGACGGCGAAAAGTCAAAATAAATTACTTATACAGGGTATATCAAGACTGCGACCGAAAACGAAGCCGGGTCGTAGTTTTAGTGGTTACAGACACAATGCAAATAAAAATTTCGCAAATTAAGCGACAGATTTTTTTTGCAATTTTTTTAAAATCATTGTTTTTGGGTAGTAAATACCTAGTTATTGCGAAAATAGTAATTTAAACCCTATCGTACCATTGCGTCTTAAAAAATAAAAAGATGTATATCATTATTTTGGAAAAACTATGTATTTATCACCCAAATACGACGATAAGTAAAAAATTAGCAAAAAAAGGTTGACGATTTATTTTGCGAAATTTTTCATTGCATTGTGTCTGAAGTCACTAATACTACCACCTGGCTTCGTTTTCGGTCGCGGTCTTGATATACCCTGTATAAACGTGTCCGATAAGGCGTACTGCACTGTCACTGTCACGAAGCAGACTACTTCATGTGCGGTGCATGCACCGCAAGTAGGTGGAACACATTTTGCGTACTGAAGTCTTATCTAGTGTAACATTGATATCGATGGCGATAGCTACTTACATATTGAGTTCAAGTAGTCTGGTAGGCTGACTGTGAAACTGATATCTATATTTCTATATAGATTACGAATTGGTCCAATTCGTCTTATTAGTCTACTTTTGTTTACGAATTGGGATTTTTATATACAAAATATATACTATACATAAGAAATAAGGCTATCATTCTCTCTCTAGTAGTCTCGAAGAGGTAGGCAGCGGTGCCACTAGTATTTTATACACTTTGCGGAAGATAATTTATTATGATAACTCGTAGCTCTATGACACTATTATTGAAACCGTGATATACACTCAAAATAAATTCCCTGACCCGAAAACCGAACACAGAACCTTACGTTTCACAGCCCACATACATAAGCACTACACTAAGTTACAGATCCAAATAAACACCCAGTAATTTTATCGATTATCAATATCGAAAAACTATTTACATCACAGCGGTTCGGCATTTCCATTTGAGAAGTGCATAAATATTGATGGTACATTAACGCATACTCCGGGACAGATAATGCAAATTGCCGGCATAAATGATCACCCTCGTGAATACACTTGCATTGTTCAATCGTTGCTCCGGGAGTTTTAAATCAATGCATTCCCTCAGTGCCGAAGTTTTACTTCGATATTACGTGAACGATATTCTTTGCGGATTGTGAATAAGAGATAGGACACACACTTATGACACACACTTATGATACACACTTATGATACACACTTATGATACACACTTATGATACACACTTATGACTTATGAAGGGTATGTATGTCATCACTCATATAACACACATGTGACTTTTGAAGCTTATGTGTGTCATCTCTATTATCACCCATAGAAAATCCACTCCTAAATACAACACATGTGTATAGAAGATACTTATTAAATCTCGCTTTGAAAGTTAAGGAAAATGTCGTGAATCCTACATATATAGAGGATCGTCACAAAAATGTGTATGGTATTACAGAAAACAAAAACAACACCGGTTCAACCGGTAAGGAACATCAATTTACAAAGATTCCAATTTCAGACACACAGACACAGAGATTCCCATGATAAAGCCTCCCTCTTTTTGCATTTAGGGCTAAAAACTGCAGCATGTAATTTGTCGTTTAACGAAATAACACGGAACATAGTTTTAAACCATCAAATACCGATATCTTGGGAAAAATATTCGAAGTTCGAGAAGCCACGGAAGAAAATTCCAGTTTTAAAACGCTGCACTAGTTCGATGTTTTGTCACATTATTTTAGTGAAAGGATATTGGAATAAAATGTCATCGTAGCCTGGCTAACAGTGTTTTTTCATTAGTGAGAATGACGAAACGAGCATGTCACTCGCTTGATGATAAGCGTCATGCGCGCCTTTAAATAGAAGCAACTTCACTCATATCTAGTAATTATTCATCACGTAGTGATACATTGCGCTCATCATTCCGAGACATTATGTAGTAGTCTCCAAATGCTCAGTAATATCAATGGCGCTATTACTTATTCACGTATGTTCACGTCTACATTGGTAGACAGAAAGCCAGGAATAAGCCTGAGAGGGAGGTAGACACTAGACATGTCACTAACAATACTGCAGCCAGTCGAACTTTTCCGTGCCAAGATTAGATTGTAACGAGCTAGTCATGGGAGATTCTTGGAGTTGAAGACTTCAAGTGAATTTCTGCACTTGGGAATTAAACCGAGGACCTTGCGGTTGATGATGATGATTTTATACTAAAGCTCATAATTAAATATCACATGTTTTATATATGTAGGGGAGCGGGGGGCACGTTGTTTCATTTTTTAGATAGTTGTAAATATGACAAAAGCTATCAAATAAATTATACATTTGATTACTTGTAATGTTAGTATGTCTATTTAGCTATTAAAATATGACTGAAAAATTATTAAAATTTATGTTTTTTTTTCAGAATGGAGAATTTAATTAAACAAGTAGATTGTAACATCTTACCCCGTAATTGGGGCTAGTTGTTACATCATCGGGGCACGATGTTACGGTAGATAAATAAACAAAATCATCAGTGATACATCGTTTTTTATTAGTATTTCAAAACGATATACACAATAGAGATCACTTTATACAGTCTTCCAACATTTATGAGTAAATATAATATATATTATTTTTAAATCTTATATAAAAACACAGACTTAGTCTGCAAATAACAACTTGTAGTAAATAAATTATTCACTTTCACTTCTTAATTAGTTATTTTAATAAACTTTTGACAAACTTAAATACTTTGGATTCTAAAATTTTTAAGGCACTTATTTTATAGAAAGGTATATAGGTAGTATTTTTATATAGGTAGGTAACAATATCACATACAAATAATACAAATGAATGAGCGAACATTTCCCGCTACACATTTGACATGGGCCCACATTTTGCATTCTAAACATTCTACCCAATCTTCTTTTATCGAGGTGCTATAACTTTCGCTACACACTAAACAAAACCATTCATCGGTATCAGAATCTGAAACCAACTTTCTTTTCTTCACCCTTTCTTTTCCTTCTTGACTCATTTTCGAGGACTTTCCTTTACCTTTTCCTGTTCCTTTTCCTTTGCCTTTTCCTTTAGTTTTGTCACACGTTTTTTTGGTCTTTGCCAGGTTTTCTTCATACTCTTTTCTTAATGAGTCTTTTTCAGGTGTGTCGGTAAGTTGTTACATGTAACAACTTACCCCAAACAATTGTAACTACTTGCCCCATGGCACGTTTTTTAATATAAATTGAAGTCATTATTAATGGATATCGATAGTAGAATAAAACAATATTGTAAATTAAAGCTAGATATATTATGAACGTTCGAGGTTAACAATTTTGATAAAATAAAAAATGTAGTCATCAGGAATCAAAAATTTCGTAAAGGATTTTTTTACTTACTTGGTTGAAATCGGGACACGCGCCCACAACCTAGCAGATCCGCGCTTGGCGGGTCACTGATTGTTTTAATCTAATACACGATGTTATAAGTAAACGAATTAGTCCGACTATGTCCATCAAAGAGTTTAAAATCCCGGTAAAAACGCGTGTAACTTCTTACCCCTGTAACAAAGTGCCCCCCGCTCCCCTATATCCATTTGAAACTATAACAAAATACAATAGTAACAGGAAATTTCGTAACAATCGTCCATTTACACATTTATATTCAAAGTCACGTCCCCACCAATTCACGAAAATTCGGAAAAGCTGTTCCTTATAATTCGATAATAGCTTTTCCATCTAGTTTGATACGAAAATAATAAAATTTGTTACAATATCCTGTTAACAACCCATAAAATATAAAATAGTTTTTACGGTTCGTTTGTCATAAATAGTTTTTCTTACGGTCGTCTATAATACTTCACAGAGTTTTGAGGTCGTACCCAAGTGTCTCTTTTGTAGATATAATAACGGTGAATTGGCTAGCTTTGTTTAAAAGGTACCTAAATCTTCACACCTGTAGTCTTGAGTGGATAGGCAGAGGGTATCACAATAGTCAAAAGCTGAAAATCATGCCGACTGAAAATTTAGAATGAAAAAAAAAATGTGTGTGTGTATTAGTGTACACACGTAAGAAGTGAAACTTCTTTATGACATCATTTTTCGAAAAATGATCTACTATTTACAAATTTACAGAATTGGTAAAATAAAGCTAAATTAAATAAAGTTTAAGTTTAGGAGGGGGGAAATTTTTGAGGGAATTTGGGATTTCTATCGGGGCCAATTTGTAGCCCTCACTGAGACGGTTCCGAGGATACCAAGCTCGGTGGGTCCACGACCTTTATTGGCCGAGATAGGTTTAGGGGGGGTGAGGTAAAAATTTTAGGTGGTGGTAGGGGCGGGGGGGGTTAGGTTTCGTGGGGGGGCTATTGGGCACCTTAAAATATTTTTGGGTGGGGAAAGTTGTGGAGGGGGAATTCGGGAATTCTGTTGGGGCAGGATTGTAGGCCTCACCGAGCCGGTTCTAATGAACCCAGGGTCGATGGGTCTACGATGGATATTGGCGGAGATAGGAATAGGGGGGTGAGGTAAAAATTTTAGGTGGGGGTAGGGGCGGGGGGGGGGTTTAGGTTTCGTGGGGAGTCTATTGGGCACTGTTTTGGATTTAGGGTGGGGGAAGGCCAGAGGGGGGGTAAGGATCAAATTACAAAAAAGTGGGTGGGACTTAAAATTTTGGGTGGGGCTTGGAAACGGTTGGGGGTGTGGCTTACTGAAGTGGGTACTAATTTACTAAATAAAAAAAGATGGCGCGTAACGGAAGAATGTGACGCGTAACTAAACATTTTTTCCAACCCCGATAAAGAAGTTTCACTTCAAAAAAAAAAAAAACTCACTAAATAGGAAATTGATCCTTGTACTATATGTTAATGGTGTTCTATTGAAGGTAATAATATATTTTATTACTGGTAAGAAAAGAAAACTATAATGCTCATAATAGTAGGGTAGATATCAATTATTTAAACACAGACTGAACCCGGAATGCCACACTTTTGCGTAAATCACTACGACGCCTTAAGTCTTTCTAACAATTTACATACGTTGTTCGCTGTCCACGCAAATGCGAATATCCTACGCCTAGGCTCTATTAAATCTCTTTAACCTTACTTTATCAACATTTTTCATCACCAAAAACACCTTTAGACAAACAAATACAAGTCACAGTTTATTTTATTAAAACTGTTACGTCACGACTGCACAGAATCTTTGCAGTGGAACAAATCTTCGTTGTTTCGCATGAATAAATAGAACTGCATCTTCAGCGTGTAGCGACCTCTTCATTCTTGAATAACTTATGCGAAGTTAACAACTGAGTACCGAGTACAATGCGTATTTGCCAGGAATTGTTGTACTACGAGAATACTTTACGTTAATACTTGAAAAGACTTGGATGATGAACAACTTTACTGTTACTGAATGTTACAAAGAAGTGTATCTAATATTGATTGTTATTGTGTAAATAATTTTGAAAGAGAGATTTCTTTACTCTGCCCTTATTACGTCATACGTAGAGTCCATACCTTATGCCATTTCATCAATGCTGCAGAATGATTTGGTTCATAATTTTATGATTTGCTGCATGACGGAAACTTTTTTTTTAAAAGTCTTCCACTGCCAGGTTCATTTCAATGCAGGTTAGTAGATCGTGGAGCAGTTCCATTGTGGAAATGTCCATTTTTATTAATGTACGACTTAACAATCAATGCAAGTGGTTAAAATATTAACCAAAGGCTGCTGTTCAAAAAGCGTAAAAAACATTGAAATAAAACTATTTTTTAGGATTTTATCGCGATTTGGTTTGAGTTTTATATTTTTTAACTTCCCGACGTTTCCATTGCTTTACAGCTTTCGTGGTCACGGGGCGGGCGAAAGCAGTAAAGCAATGGAAACGTCGGGAAGTTAAAAAATGTAAAACTCAAACCAAATCGCGATAAAATCCTAAAAAATAGTTTTGTTTCAATGTGTAAGATTCGCGTAAATCTAAGAAACCATTGCGTAAAAGAACATGTTTTACATAACTTCATTAAAATTTTTACCTTTATTTTATAACTCCAGCATCAGGTAACCTAAATAAGCGAGTAAATTAGTTCATGTGCCGCATGTGTCTTTAGGGGACCATAACCGCTTAACATCATCCGAGGGTGTGCTCGTACGCCTGTCGAATTTTTATGGAGTTATTTCGTTCAAATAAAAAAAATATGGGCGCGGTGAAGTGAGTAAACCTAGTCTACTTGGTGAAATATACTATTTTTTATCAGTCGTCATTTTTTCTTTTAGATACTTTTTGATACCTCTTGTTTGTTCGTAGGTTTCTGAACTTTGATGATTTTCTATTTAACTTTTGTGGCTCCTAAAGATCAACGTATCTTGTAAATGTACTGGTCATTTGTAATCCTCACTCATTACACTCTCCTTTAAGCTTAAAACACTTTAATACTAGGCGATCTAATGTATCAACTCGACGCCTAAAGCAGCTTCAATACGTTTATTTACAAGGCGCCGTAAAACCTCGCAAATTGTGGATAATGACCCGGTAACACATCCGTGCACCCCATGTTACGGGTCGACGTTTTTCGCCGAAAACACCCCGACTTTATATCACGCCGGGGATGTAGTCAACACCGCTGCAAAATTGCCCCGTGACGATTTTTTACGGCACTTCATTTTTAGAGATCCGTACAAAAAAATGAATAATGAAACTCTTGCACTTGCACTCTTGCACGTTTCATTGTCAACTATCACGCACTTTAACATACATACATACATAAACTCACGCCTTTTTTTCGCCTTTTACATTCCATCTCACGATGTAATAAACAAATTCCTGACTCCGGGCTGTTAATTTATATTTTTTTTTTGTGATATTAGCCCGACTCAGAGTTCGAACTCGAGACCTCAGCTTTGTAATCGTACCGTAGTACAACTACGCCACCGAGGCACTTTAACGGTGGAGAAAAATCATGAGGGCTGCATACCATAAGGATTGTAACTTATTTATATGTGGAGTCTACCAACCCGCACTAGGCCAACGCGGTGGACCTGGCCTAATCCTTCTCAACCGAACTTTCAATTGTAGAGCAGTCCCGTGGGAGATGGTAAGCTGCTAACATAGTTACAGTTGTATTGTATGTAACTTTGTTGTAATCTACGGAATCCTAGATGCGCGAGACCAACACACACTTGGCCGGACTTTTTATTTTTTTAAGTAAAACGTTTCAATGGCACGCTTGCGCACTGGGTCACTAATTGGAGCTCCGTTTTGGTTATAAAGTGAGTGGCACGAGATGAGGATGTGGCGAATAAGAGAAAGCCTGTTATGATATGCCTTGCGGTTATTGTCAGACTTGTTTTTGTGATCTTCAAATATTTGCTTCAGGTTTTCGTATTTTTTTTCTTGCCATCAATGGCTAGACGAGCATGCCATTCGCCCGGCGGTAAGCGATACGATCGCTCGTGGACAGTAGAAAACCAAACAACACCATGAATTAGAAAGCAATGCTTGGCATCCCATTGCGCTCGCCATCCTGAGACAAGATGTTAAGTCTCATTATGTCGAGTAGTTACTCTGGCTCCAACGTCCTTCTAACCAGAACACAAAAGTGCATTTACACTGCCATTTGGCGGGAGAAATAGACATTGCGGTGGTACCTACCCAGGCGGCCTCTATGAGAGACCTACAACCAGTAAAACTTTGTTGAATGTTGATGGTAGGTAGCTTACATCCGCCCGGATATATACCGGCGTATAAAACGGTAAAGGGTGCGTCAGTGATCCACGTAAGTTTGTTCTGTTTCGTATTTATGTTTATACCTATCCGAATACAATCAAAACGGCTTTGTATCGACCGATGAAAATGCCATCTCGCATTGGTGCATACTCTGTGTGCATTATCCACTTTATCGTAGCAATAAAAAGCCATACATTTTATTTCACCAGAGAGGAAAGACTTTAAAGTTGTTGAGTTGTGTGGGTTCCATAATATTTTATAAGAAACTTCGAACAAAAGACATTAAAAGTGTGAGTGCTACTTAAATTATAAAGAAAGCATAGTAAACTACGAGAAAACTTGATACATCGATTGTAACTTCTTACATATTCTTCTTCTACTATTCGTGGCCCACTTATGCATATTTACTGTCTTGGCTCAAAGAGTGTTTTACAAAACAATCTAAATTTTTATTTACTTTAAATATTAAATAAAAAACTTAAGTGTGGATATATAAGAGATTGTAATTTCTATCCCTGCTTCGAGACAAATATTTGTGTGGCCCACCAATATTTGTTTCGGGTCTGGGTATTTGACCAAAAAATCTCTACTTTCTGACGCCTAGGCACAAAATTTAACATCTTACCATGGCCTCAGGAGTACACTTAACCCATTATCATTTAGACAGCCTCCGTAGCACAGTTGGTTAGACGCCAGTTGTGAAACGAGAGGCCGCGAGTTCGATCCCAGCACCGAGACAAATGTTTGTGAGGTCCAAAATATTTGTCTCGGGTCTGGGTGTTTGTGAGACCGAAAAGTCTCTCGTAGTTTCTGATACCTGCGACACAAGACTTAATTGATCTTAATGTGGGGTCAGGACTATGTATGTGACTGTTGGGTGTATTTATTATTTATTTTTATTATTTAAAACTACGTTCTAATTTAGGCCAATCTACAATGACTACATAAAACCTTACACAAAACAAACGAAACTCCTAAAGCCAAGAGTTAGCAGTTAAAACGGTGTATGTGCTATCTCTTCCGTCCCGTATCCCGTAAGCCAGTTATCTGGATCATATGAGCTTGGTACAAACTACTGTTTCGCTTTGGGCAACCTCATGAATACTTTTTGGTACATTAGCATACATATCTAAAGTCGTATCGCGGCCCGAACCACTGCATCGATTTGTAAGGGAAATAAATGGGACAATGAGATACTGGGTAGGTTTTGTTGTTTTGAATTAGAATCTCAAAGGGTTAGTAGACGATAAAGGTGAATTTGATGTTGTAGTATTGCTGTAGCTTGGTAAAGCTGTATAAATATAGTATGTTCAACCAAGGATGACATGGAGCGACTGACGCCATTTTTGTTTTGCATGATTTTGGATAGGTATCCAATTAAAGATTTTTTTTTAATTTTATTATACGTAGTCCCGGCAGGTGCCAGAATCTGCTTCCTCCTTTATCTCCTTGACTTTCTGGCCTTAAGCATTCTTGATTAAAAGACTATTATATCCTATATTTTCCATGACGGCGTAAGGTCAGAACTTATCTAACTGAACTTAAAGCCTTTACACAGGCATAACAAATGCCGGGTAAAAACAATTTTAGTATGAACATTTAGTTTATATTTAATTTCACCACATTAATATAATATGTTTACAAACAAACAGGAACGTTTAACAAACAGTGTTTTAATACATTGAATTGCCCGCTACAATACATCAAAAGCTAAGTTTATTTGTTCGCCTAATTTGATTACATCGTAGGCAATTTCATTTGAAGATCTGAAGGAGACCTAGCCTGAACAGAGTAGTTCATTACTTGTAGATTTTATCAAGTTTCTAATGAAAGTAGTTTGAGGATAATAAAACAGATTGTGTTTGTAATAAAAGATCAATTAAGAGTTCTCATTTTGTTTTTACCCTCAAAATATTTGGTTTTATATAAACGTAGACAATACAATTAGGAGTTCTTTTATTTTCATTGGTAAAAACTAAGCATCTACCAACAAAATAAAACTTGCTTCAAATTATTTTTAAAGGATGTTAACGTTATAACGTTCACCGAGTGTACCAATTAGCATAACAACTTATATCAGGATATACTGAACGCATCTAGAAAACAGCTGACTATATCCACATTCCAATAAAAAAAAACCCTAGCTAACTCAAAACCTTTACGAATAGTTTATCAGACAAATGTACAAACTTATCGAAGTCACACACACCTGAGTTTCAAAAAGTTTATTCATAAGTTTGAATCGAATACCGTGGGGGGTAAATCCCGTTCCAGTGAAATAAATGTTTGTCTTAAAAGTATATTATTAAGTAAAATTATATGTGTTCGAAGTGTCTTAACTTATTACCTATCGAAAAGATTCCTTTCTTCAGTGCGAGGGTCACTCATTTTTATTATATTATCAACTTTCGCTGACTACGTTTATTTGTGTGATATATTTTTTCCTTTGTAACTTTTTTTGTTTTGATATTGTTTTTACATTACTAAGAGTGTTTGAGTGCATTTATAAACACAAATCTTACGAACAAATACATACACATGAATCAAATAATATGAATAGGTAAAGTTAATATTCGCAACTTTGTATGTGAAAGGTACTAGAAAGCGCGCTGACGTCTGAAATACAGGTAAACTTTTTTATCTAGTTCAGACACAGTAATCCCTTAAAACATGTATCAATGTTAAGTTTTATATAAATATATGAATATTTAGGTGAAAATCGTGACATCCATCATCTTTTAAAGTTCAAGGAAACCTCACCTGCTTATGATGATCAATGTTATCCAACGAATGAGGCTCCGGCGATCGTCACATGGCATTACAATCCTAAAGTAAGCATGTGATAGACTGATAGAAGCATGGACATAATATGAACAGGCATATGTTTAGTAATAGACTTGCTGTGATTATAGGAAGCCTTTCGCCATACTGCGTAATAATTAGTCTGAAAAAAACTTACACAAAGTCGAGTTCCCTACCTAAGTTCCAAAACCTTCCCAGTTTACAGCTGGAAAATGCTACTAGAGTCTAGACAAATCACAAACTTAAACCCATAAAACATCAATAAAACTTTACTTAACATAGTAAAACCCCTATAAGCATTAAATTCTGTAAATCCAGGTATTTCCTACAGTCTCGACGTAATATACAAGTTACATAAAGATGTCCAATACTGTTAATCGGCTCTCGAGAATTTACTTCGCAAGATTTTCGTTAAAGATTAATGGAGTTAGACACTTTATTCGCTGTTAGTGTTAAATTTATCGAACGGTTCGTGAATATTAATAGGAATATAGATATATACTGTACACGAAGGTTTATTAGTTTGACCTTCAGAAAATATAGGTCCCGAAAAAGAGACAATGGATGGAGCATGGCACTCGCTTGATGGCAAGCGCGGTCGTATCGCTTACCAGCAGGCACTCATTTTACGGTCTCTCAAACACCCAGACCCGAAACAAGTACTCGTGGATCACACAATTTTGTTTCGTTGCGGGCATCGAACCCGTCACGTTTACAGCCGGCGTCTAACCAACTGCGCCACCGACGCTGTAAGTAGATAATTCCTTCCAAAGATAGATAATTCCTCGTAAATGTCTGGTAAAAATAATTATATCGGCCCGCTCCACACAATTACGCTGCTTACTACGGCGGGTCTAAATGTAGGGTTGACTATAAATAAAAGATAATTTCTTCATATTATGTTAAAGATATATGAGATAAAACAATCAGAATGCAAATTCAACCGATCCGGTTTCTGCCCCAGGTACATCAACAGCCCGGCTAGCTCAGTCGGCAGAGCATGAGACTCTTAATCTCAGGGTCGTGGGTTCGAGCCCCACGTTGGGCGAAACGATTTTTGTTTTGTAATCACATTTTTGAGTATTACTTAAATCATGAGTCAAAATGAACATTCGTCGTTGACCATACAAGAATTTCGCGTTACATGATAATATTCGGCTTCAACCAAACCTGCATAATATTCTCTTTCGATTTGTCTTAGTTAAATCTGAGGGAAATCCATCTTTATTCCTGAAACCAATAGGTGGGTAAGATGAGCTCGACGAATGGTGTTTTTTTGAACTTGAAGCATCTCCCGATTCATGTGACATTTTTCCGACAAACAATAATTTCAATTTTATTTACACAAATAACATTTTAAACACAAGGCATTCGTGCTGATAACTTTGTAAGGATAATTAAAATGCTTTGCAAATAAAAATTAAATTAAATGATGTTGACTGACAACAGCATAATAATATAATATTCGAAGTAAGGTAACTTAAGTTGGAAAACAAACATGTATCAAAAATGGAACACAAAGACTTTTTCTACCGTGTTATACCATAACAGAGGTTACATTTCTACAAGCACAAACTCACATCTTTTTTCTCAGAAAGGGTAGGCAGAGGTGCTACCAGAACACCCACATTTCGCCTGGTATGTTCCGTCCCAGGATGTGATAGAGGCCGAGCCTATCGCCAAATCCGACACAAATTTCTGACTCCGGGCAGATAATGTATAGAAAAATCCAATATTTGCTTGCCCCGGAATTCGACCCGAGACCTCAGCTTTGTACTTCCTTAACGAGGCATAAAGAGAATACTCTTCTTAAGGTAGCCAACGACTTTGTTGTGCTCGACCCCTGGAACTGCGAAGGTCTATGTCAGGGGAAGCCGCTTTCTATCAGGCGGGCCGTAAGCTAGTCTGTCTATGCAATAAAAAAAACGTCCTACACTACGCTTGCCAAGGTGCTTTCTCCAGTCAAGAACACTAAAAAGGTTCATAAGTTTGATTAAAACCGCGGTTTAATCCACAGTAATTCTCAAGATAATTTAATCCGGGATAAGTTCTGTGCCTCGCTGTGAAGGAAAAAAGCTTCATATTACGCGCGCGCGGCAAATTGCTTACTCTTTATAACAAATGCATATTCTCCATATTGAGGCATGTTGGTTGAAGGGTAATTTCATCTCGTATAGTTTACTCGATTAGTTTTATAATTGAGGTTGTTGGTATTAGATTATTTTTTACTAGAAAATCTAGGTCATACAAGTGGTTCTAGTTGATTGAGGTTTTGTTAATTTTGAATTGTCAGTTGAGTAAAGGATGCATCAATATAAAAATGAAAAGAGATTTTTGTATCCTTTCCGAATTGTGAAAGTGTGACAAATAAACAAACTAACATTAGAGTTTTTACAGTAAGGTATTAGCGGTCGATACCAATGACAAAACATATTCGAGACGAACATGCCATTCGCCTGATGGTAAGCGATACGACATGCTCATGGACAGTAGCAAAACCAAACAACACCATGTATTACAAGGCATTGTTTGGCATTCCACGGCGCTCGCCATTCTGAGACATATGATGTTAAGTCTCATTATATCCAGTAGTTACTCTGGGTACAATGTCCTTCAAACCGGAACACAACAGTGCATTTAAACTGCTGTTTGGCGGGAGAAAAAGACATTGCGTTGATACCTACCCGGCGGCCTCTCGCATATGAGAGACCTAGCAGTGGCGAAGGGTTCTTACAAGCCGATTCCTAGCAGCACGCCTTATAATTTAAAGGAAATTATTAATTATTTACATTTTTTTAAACAAGTTATATGAAGAAAATAATCAAATAATAAACAATATTAAAATAAATATAAACAATAAACAAATGTTATTCGATATTAATGAACAAAATATTATCGATCAATTAATAACACAACGACAAACGCATTGCGCGATGTTCAACGTAAGTACATGCATACGAAACACGCGGCCGCGCGCCTAGATCCCGATGACGTCACGTCAGGCTACAAGGACACAGCACGAGTTCCCGTTGCTCTCGCGCTCATTTCCAACGCATTATTTGCCATCTCTGTTACACGTTTGTTGCTCAGAACTGCATGCAAAATTGCACCTTAAAACCCTAAGCTTTTAAGGTCTAAATTTATTTGTAGAAATACGACGGTATTCGCTTGTGAATATGCCGGTGGGCCTACGGCTTATAAAGTAATTTGCCAGTTCGCGCCTCTTTTATTTCGTGTTTATAATTAGAAAATATTATTTACTACTGTGTTGTTTCAGTGTATATGTATAATGCGGTGTCTATTTTTAGGTTGTATATAATTAGTGGGTAATTTATGAAATTTTACTGGTTTCGAAGTGCAAACAGATCTATCTATTTAGCAAAACTTTAATGATGAATGAAACTTGATAATGTCGTATAGTATCGTTTTATCTCATGAATTGCATTATTATGAGGTAATTTTAAAAATGCTGCATTTACGTAATTAAAAAACGCACTGGAAATTATATTAAATTTGATAATACATTTAAGTACCAGAGAAAGAACGGCAACTGACAAGTTTTAATTATTTAATAAATATTGTAATGCCGTATTTTTGTTAGCGTTGATTCAAAATAGGACATACGAACATAAGCCACGCCTGCATCCCATGAGGGTTGCCAGATTCGATAGATCTCCAGTTAGCTCTATACTGGCATCGTTTTACTTTCGTCCACTTACATCAATCTCTTCATCTTTTTTTTATATATAAGGAACGTTTGAAATTTTTTTATCGATCAATTTCAAAACAGGCTAATGTTGTCTTTTGCATTGAATCGAAATTTACTTTAAAAACGTTAAAAAAGCACCTAACGGGCACAGTGCTATTCCGTGCAAGTGTTGTATGAAAATATAGTAAGTATTACTAAGCAAATATGTCGCTCAATATCTTACGTACATAACGGAGTAAAAATATAAGTATGAGTACTTGTTAATTTAATAAAACTAGTCACCAGAAGTATCGGCTTCCCTTTTGAAAAAAGTCACCCTTCGCCACTGAGACCTAGTTACCGCCAGTTGACCAGGTATGTAAAAAAATCCGTTTCAGAAGTTTTATCGAATATGTAGGCGGCATAGTAAGGAAAAAAAACTCAAATTTATTCTTAAAACAGAAGAAATTCAGCATAAACACTAAAAGTGTTTTGATAACTTAATATTACCGAAACTTTGAAGATGAAATTGTTTTTCATTTATTATTTTATCAACTTTGAAGTCCTTAAAAGTCCATTATGCACATTATAAATCTTGTATTGTTAATGGAAAGCCGCGTTTTTGTGAAGTTTTAGAAACTTTCTAATGTAAATGTGATGATTTGATGTATTCAGATTTGAATATTCTCGATTATGAAGTTAATATTTTATTTTTTAACGCTGATAAAATAGAGTGAATAACTTATAATTCTATCAGTGTGTAGATAATAAATAATAATAAATAAATACACCCAACAGTCACATACATAGTCCTGACCCCACACTAAGATCGAGTCTTGTGTCGTGGGTATCAGAAGCTACGAGAGACTTTTCGGTCTCACAAACACCCAGACCCGAAACAAATACCTGTGGATCACACAAATATTTGTTTCGGTGCGGGGATCGAACCCGCGGCCTCTTGTTTCACAGGCGGCGTCAAACCAACTGCGCCACGGAGGCTGTCATGTCACAAGCCGTCATATTCTAAGTTGGTTGCCTGGCTATCATAAATATGGATGTTTTAATTTTTTTGCAACTTTAACAACTACAAGGCTGTGAAACGAGAGGCCGCGGTTCTCTCTCTCTCTGTTTTCTCTGTATCTCCGCACCGAGACAAAAGTTTGTGAGGTCCACAAATATTTGTCTCGGGTGTGGGTTTTAGTGAGACCAAAAGTCACTCGTCTTCCTGATACCCACGACACAAGATTTAATTTATCTTAATGTGAGGACTATATATGAGATTGTTGCGTGTATTTATTTATTTATTAATACAAATTTAATTTTCTAAAACATGACTGTATAAATATTTTTATGTCTAAGCATTTTTTTATACTAGACTGAAACAGTATCTTATCTAAAATAACGAACTGTTGTATTATAAAATGTTGCGCAGTCGTGAACGACTTTCTGAAAAAAGATCTCTTTGAATCATTTTTTGGCCAGTTTTTTGTTCATTTTTAAGCAAAAAGACTAAAACTTATAATAAGTTACTGATTTGATAGACAACCTCTTTTGAAACATGCTTAGCGGATATTAAGCTACGGAGATCTTTCGGTTTCGGTATTTAAACTCTTATGAACGAATTTATTCCACTGCGGTCTACTTTTAACTTTGTATGTCCTTTTTACAGTTAATTATGAACTAAATATTATTACGAGTATTGTCGCGAGCTCTATTTTGAAATAGTTAAAAAACGCCTAAATTTGTGTTCGATCTAGTTGAATTAGTAACATGAACATACATACACACCACGCCTGTATCCCATAGGGATAGGCAGAGAGTCTATGGATCTCCACTTCTATCGATCCTGACAGACTACTTTTGCTTCATCTTCCTTTTTAATCTCTTCATGCATACTTGTCTGTTCAGGGTACTTTAAACTTGAGCCATGCGTAGGGTGCCATCAATTTGGTTGAGGTAAGCTCGATGGGGTCGCCCCTTATCGACTTTTCCATTCACACTCGCCTCGTATATTCGTTTATCGTATAATATTTTTGTAATCGTCTTCTGTGTGAAACAAAAGTATTTGTTTCGGATCTGGGTATTAGTGAGACCGAAAAGTCTCTCGTAGTTCCTAATACCCACGACACAAGACTCGATCTTAGTGTGGGGTCAGGACAATACATGTAACTTTTAGGTGTATTTATTTATATCATTTATCTACCCTACCGGTAGAAAATCTATGACCAAGTATGTGGTTACAATGTATGTACATGACAGTTATTTGTTCATACAAAATCGTCCAAGCATTAGAAACAATACAATTAATAAGAATGTTACGTGTAACAAAACGCCTCTTTATTATAAGACCTGATAAAATTCCCCCCATTTCTCTACAAAATTAAACTAAAAACACCCGAACAATACTTTTTTAAATTTTCGCGTACTCCGCCGCTGACATTGCGAGGCACGTTTGAATACAATATGGCTGACAGATGAGATAACATTTACCGCTGTCACAGCACGGAAATTGTACAGAACACCTAGATCACAAAACCTGTGGAAACGTAGGTACAATGTGAAGATTTTGGTACGTCAGTTGTAATTTATTGTTTTAATAAAGGACTAGCTTCTGCCAGCAAGCTTCGTCTGCGTGATTAAATTTATTCGAATTTAACTTTATTTGGAATTTCCCATCCCGTCCCGTTATATCCCGCCTGTCCCGTCTCATTCTCACTCAAGGCATGTAATTCAGCCGTATCTCATCCATTTGAGTATGAAAAGTAACTAATATATCGGAATTCCTACCTCATCCCACGGGAACACTACATTTCTCGGGATAAAAAGTAGCATAAGTGTTAACTATTTGCTCCTATAAAGTGTGGAATAAAAAATAACAAAGTTCTGTAGTTCAGTTTTTGTGTCAAAATGCAATCACCACAAAAGCGCGCCAATTCGCATAACACACAAAATGGTGACTGAAGAATTTTCGCCGGTTTTTGTAGGACTGTAACTTAATAAACACTCATCATTCCCATATTGAATTAGCATACGACTATAATAATAATTTATGAATATTATTATTACTGTCAAAGCAGGCTTCACATTCATACTTACATAAACTCACGCCTTTTTTCCAGAAGAGGTGTAAATTAAGGGTAGTTAAATTGTAACAGTCACTGAGCGGATGACTAATACCTCAGTCCGCCCCGTGACCACGAAAGCTAAAGCAATCGAAACGTCGCGGGTAAAAAATGTAAAAATTAAACCAAATCGCGATAAAATCTGTAAAAAATAGTTTTATTTCAATCACTAAAACGTGTATTAACATACGATAATTATGTTATCCTTTCTTATATTTTTTAATACTGCAATTAAGATATCCAAATGATTGTCTTGGATTGGACTGGGTTTTTGTCATATAATGTAATACATAGGCTGAACCCGACACATAACGGGTGAAAACTACGACGAATTATTCACTATACATACATACATAAACTCACGCCTGTATCCCCGAAGGGGTAGGCAGAGGCGCCACTAGGACACCCACATTTCGCCATGCATGTTCCGTCCCACGATGTGATAGGGGGCGAGCCTATCGCCATATCGGGCACAAATTCCTGACTCCGGGCTGATAATGAATAGAAAAACCCAATATCACTATGCCCGACCCGGGACTCGAACCCGAGACCTCAGCTTTGTAACTGTACCGTAATACAACTACGCCACCGAGGCAGTCCGAGGTTATTCACTATATATGGTCGATATTCGGATGGATATTCTCGATCTCTCTATAAATATACAGGGTATATCAAGACCGCGACTGAAAAAGAAGCCAGGTGGTAGTATTAGTGACTTCAGACACAATGCAATGAAATATGTTGCAAAAAAAATCGTCAATTATTTTTTTGTATTTTTTTACTTATCGTCGTATGTGGGTGATAAATACATAGTTTTCCTAAAATAATGATGTACACCTTATTATTTTTTAAGACGCAATGGTACGGTAGGGTTTAAATTACTATTTTCGCAATAACTAGGTATTTGCTACCCAAAAACAATGATTTTCAAAAAATTGCAAAAAAATATCTGACGCTTATTTCGAAATTTTTATTTGCATTGTGTCTAACCACTAAAACTACCACCCGGCTTCGTTTTCAGTCGCAGTCTTGATATACCCTGTATATATCTCTCTCTCTCTTCAGCCACAGGAAGTCAGATTCATTAGTGTGTTCACAAGCAAGTTATATTTAATAGAAATCGTTGTGACTTACTGTCACGGCCTCACACCCTTTCATAGCGTGATGAGCGTTCATTTATTTAAACCCAAGTGTGAAAATTATGCAGTGTGTGGGGCGGTTAGTAATCTTATCATTATAAGTGGCTTGTGTTCTCGTAGCTCAGGCAAACACGCAGATTGTTCTTATAATATAGAAGCGTATTAAGGGACATGGCATCGAATTTGGCGACTGACTTAAATACTTTATTTACGATTTGGGAACCTTGCGTGCTTCGGAGAACACAACGCTTCCTTTTTGTTGTCTTTCATAAAAATCTTTAAGCCGGAAGCTACTAGGAATCTTTGTGATATTTCTATACTCTAAAAAGTCAATACAACGTAGGAACTACAAGAGACTCTTCGGTTTATCAAACACCCAGACCCGAAACAAATATCTGTGGTTCACACAAACATTTGTCTCGGTGCGTACCCGCGGCCTCTCGTTTCACAAGGCGTCTAACCAACTGCGCCACGGAGGCTATCGAAACAATTTAATATACATACATACGTACATAAACTCACGCCTTTATCCCAGAAGGGTTAGGCAGAGGCGCCACCAGCACACCCACATTTCGCCTTAACAATTTAATATATTTCTATATTAATATAGTAGAGATGCCTTTTCTACCGAAATCTCGGTAGCTGACGATTTTCATGTTCAGTATGGACGATAATAGGCTGGTAGTACAGAAAAGCAACAAAAAAGTACCCTAACTCAGCAATAATATAATTTGTAAATCGACTCATATTGAAAGTGATGTGAGGAAGCGAAGTTGGCCCGCTAACATCTTTCTCAGGGCTGCCCTGTAATTTCACCTCTATACGAGATGTTTCGAAATTTCATTATTTCGAAAGACGTAACATTTGAAGTAATTTAGTTACCATAAGCAACATTAAGGGAATTATGAACTAACTTGTACAATTTGCAATAAAATTCCGTGATTAATCTTATGAATGCTTTGGTTAATTTATAACTGTTACGCGTAAGAGAATTAATGCGGTTCCTTAGTAATTTAGAGTTTCTTCTTCTTTCTAATATTCTTATTTGTTTATGCGGTGATTTTATAAAACTCAATTTTTTATATTGTAGTGATTTATCACTTATTGGTTCATTATTGCGATGAATGGCGAGACGAGTATGCAATTTGCCTGATTGTAAGTTATACGACCATGCTCATGGACAGTAGAAAACCAAACAATATCATGAATTACAAAACAATGCGTGGAATTCCAGAAGACGAGCCATCCTGAGACATAAGATGTTAAGTCTCAATATGTCCAGTAGTTATTCTGGCTACAATGTCCTTCAAACCGGAACACAACAGTGCATTTACACTGCTGTTTGGCGGGAGATACATCACTTACCACTGTATATTAATCATGAGAAATGCAAATGCTATAATTACTTACAACAACTAATAACGACGATTGATGTAAATTAAGTTTTTAAAGTTGTTAAAAAAGAAACTAACATACAAACTTGGAATAAAATTAGTGCAATCAACAATCCAGACAACACTGGCAATAACTCTGGAACGCCAATAATTTTAATCAACAATATTGTTCCGAATTGTAATATTATTGTAGAGCAAAACTCAGTGCCGCAGTCCTTACCGTAGTGAACTTTCTAAGGAACAACATTAGACGAAAATCGTCACGCGCTAATTCCGTTGAGAAAACGTTTCTGTGTGCACCGAAGCAAACAGACAAACACGAAGCGAAATGTAATATTTCATTTTAAATAATTTGTACAAATATCGTCTTAGCTAATTTACGTCTAAGTTATTGTGACTGAGAATAAGACTTCTGGTGAGTTAAATATTCTAAAATATTAGCTATTTGTAGACATCTGTTTTATTATATACATTTTTATTTTATTTATTTATTAAATAACTAAAAATCAGAACTAAAAATACAATTAAAGTCCCACGAAACCAAGTTTTGGTTTAACCGGACTACTCAACTACGGTATGATTGCAAAGCTGAGGTCTCGGGTCCGAATCCCAGGTCGGGCAAAGTGATATTGCATTTTTCCTTAAATTACCAGCCCGGAGTCAGGAATTTGTGCCCGATATGGCGATAGGCTCGCCCCTTTCACATCGTGGGACGGAAAATACATGGCGAAAACTGGGTGTCCTGATTGCAACTCTGCCTACTCCTTCTGGGGAAAAGGCGTGAGTTTATGTATGTATGTACATTTAATAATGTACTTCTAAACCTTAAAAACTATAATGGCCATTCTATAAGAGCTTTCCGGCGAGTCCGTGAAGTCATATCCTCAACTAAATCAGTACGTTACCACTAAACCTGTAAGGAGATTATCCTATATAATGTAGTTAAGTATGTGTGTCTATTACGTGGGTAGGTATCTGGATATAGATAGCGCGCCCAAAGTACAAGGACATATTAAATTAGGGACGATTCTCGATGAATAATTACTGGTTCGCTACAATTGTTACCGAAATGTTACCGTGCAATATGGTTACATGAAACGAGATTGGTGAATGTTACGTTAAATTTGTCGTGTCACATAAATACTAGTTTTGAAATAAATTATTTTATGTTTTGTTATGCTTTACAATAGTCAATGTTGTTATTGTTACCTATACTCAATTTATTTTATTGCTGTGAGCATTATAACTTTATTTCATTTACACGTATTTACAAGAAACGCAAATAGAGTATGTTTTATGTAAATACACATTTGATATTGATATGTAATAATATTACATAATATTATATTCATCATATTTGTCAAGGCGAACAACTAACTTACTGTTTTCTGGTTTTAATTTGTTCGCGATTTAATAAATGTCCGAAGAATATCAATTTTCTGATCTCATAATCCAAATCAAATGCTTAAAATAACCCTAAAACTCACTTAGAAAACACTTAGAAACTAGAGCAAGTTTTAACACAATTTGCCATAAAAATACCAAATACAATTAAAATAGTAATTTTTAATCATAATATTACAATATATTTTTTAATAAAATCATATTGTATTACTTTTCCATTTCAGGACATTTTATCTCGTCATTACCAAGGTACGTTTTCACTGAAATTTCCGTCAAATACCCGTAATAGGAAATTAAGCGTTGTATTTGCATAAATATCGAAGTTTACACAAGTTCCAACAATGTGAACTAACTTATAATTATGCCATTTAAAACTATCGTTTGAGTTTCCAAACTTGACATTGTAGAACTAAAACGGGAAAACTTTGCTGTGGTCGTTAAAGGTTCTTACAAAGTTAAACCGCAGTTCATGTTAACCGGTGAATAGGAGATTATTATACTTATAATTTCTCGATAGTTAATATGAAGTAAGCACACAAAAGTTTAGGGGTTTAAGTCGAACTACGTAAAAACATGTATCAGAATGAATCCAGGGTCGAATCATGTCATTTACCGACCCAGAGTTAATAAAAATATTGTAATTGACATCCAAATTATTAAGAGTGTGATGGATTACAACAAAATCTTATATTTATCCAAATATAACGTAAAAAGCATGTTTGTGCCATTTCGCAGTATTGGTTCAATATAATATTGGAAACAGTCCATTTTACATTATATATTTCCTATGTTCTCTTTGATTTATTGTTCTATGTTTTCCTAAAAATATTCCCAAAGTATTATGCAAACGAGCTTCATCTAGCTACCACCTCCAATTTTTGTCAAGTAACTTTTTAACATCTGTGTGGAAGTCCAATACATTTTTACCAGTACGTAACTTCATAATAAAGACTTTCATTTAAAAAATATTTAGAAAGTAGAAGTCTTCATAATATACGCGTTGAACACTCAAAAACCCAATTTAAACAAGCGATTTATCAAACCATTGTTCAAAGGTTGGCGAGAGTGCGTGTGAAATTGCTTTTCAAAAATGCCTTCTCATCTCTTAATGAAGTTCGTTAAAATTTATCCAATAGAGTATTAAAACCCAGCTAGGGTTTTTAATAAATAATTTTGTAAAACATTAGCTGCGATTGAAATAAAAGTATATTTTACGGATTTTATCGCGATTTGGTTTAATTTTTAAAATTTTTAGCTTCCCGACGTTTCGATTACTTTACAGCTTTCGTGACAATATAGTTTTATTTCAATGTGTAAGATTCGCGTAAATCTAAGAAACCATTAGCTGCGATGTTCGGGTTTCATGACTGGATATTCTTTATCTGATTATGGATTTTTTAGATCAGTAAGAGAAAATGAAATTAGTATCCGCCGTCGTGAAAGGATTAACTCTCACCGGCCAATACAATTAGGCCAACCTGACTATCCGATTTGAAACTGAGGAAAATCCTAACAGGCTGTGATGCGTCTTTTTTTCCTGTTATTGTGAGTCGATCTCGGCTTTGCATTTATTCCACATTCAAGGCCTGGTTTCAAATAAAGTCAAAATTTCCCTTATATTCGTATCTCTTTTTTGGCAGCCCCTAGTGATCACAGCGTGATATTAAATATTCTACGTTTTTTTTAAATCTGGGCTATCTAACATAATATAAATTTTATGAAATTCATATAGGAGTGTCAGAATTTAGCAGGTTCAAACAAACGAATCCTTTAACTTTATTATCTGCTGTCCCATTAATTAATCCATTTCAGTTATATAACTAAACCAACCTATACCAATTTCCAGGTACATTAAAATCTAAATTTGCCTCCCAAAATATTTTTATTACGCCAAGTTAATTTCCTCAAAATTTCACTCGAGAAATGTTTCGTGAAATAATAAACAAAACCGCACAGTAAATTAGCATATCGCTTTTAAAATTACAGAGTAATTTTCATGTCCGCCGCATCCAGATCTACGTAATTACGACCCATTTAGAAGAAAAAGGTGAAGAATCTGTAGACTGTAGAATATGTAAGTATCGTTAATGTCCACTTGAGACTAACAAATTATGGCGAAAGATTTCCAATGTAGCTGGTGATAGCATATATGTAGCTACCACTATCATAAAAACCTTTATTTTCGCATTTCAGGATTAGTAGACTTCGTCTATGCATAATTGTGTCAATCGCTGGTAGATATTTTATTTATATTTGCGTTTACATTAAGAAGCATAGTAGGACCTTTATCGTGGCAATAATAGGGTCAATAATAATGATACCTAGATTGATATACAACTTCGAAGTTAGATTTTTTGAAGGACGATATTTATGGACTGTATCATGCCTGTGTGAAACAAAGCTATTGATAATGACTCCCCTTAAGAACTCACCGAAACTAAGCTTTCTAAAATTGCTTGACGATATTTGTCGCTCACATTTCGATGAGTATGTAGGAACTTGTTCCAAACCCACAGTAAGAATTCCTCATGCGTATTACAAGAATGGTCGGATTCCGTCCTTCCGTTGTCAATTTACTTGATTCGTACAAAGCGATTGGCTTCTTCCTGCACCGTGCGTATCAGAAAGGAATGTTCTACCGGACTTTGAGATTTGTATTTGGCATTTCAAAGTTGAATAGAGGCACGTTTTAAGTGTTAGTAACATGGACTGTGACGTCATTTTCCATGAGATGACATTATGATCAAAGATTATTTATACGACATATAGTGAGGTGTAAGAATAGGCTCAGGTGAACGAACTGCAAGTCTCGTCATTCAAATAAAAAAATAGTTAAATATTATAAGGGAACTTGCATTAAGAAAGTTCATGCTTTAATTTCAATAAGTGCTTTGAACCAACCACCATTAAACCAGCTTGGTAGATTAAGACTGTCTCTTAATTACAGAAGGCTTAGGCCTAGCTTTGGCTTGTCTATAAGCTAGATATTTATAAAATATATCAATATATTTTCACTAAAATACGTCTATATTTTGACATAGTAAAATATATTTTAATCTCATATAAATCTCAACATATTTTAAAGTTTCTATGCATTAAGTTTCAGCCCTAATTATTATTAATTGCTGCACGCTAGAAAGTTCAGCATGTAGGATCAAGTTTGTTACTACTTACTTGTATAGAAACTTCTTAAAAGATTCATATTATGCAGCTTTATTATAAAATCGAATATTCAGGCTCACAAGGCGTGAGTTTATGTATGTAACATAAACTCACGTCTTTTTTCCGAGGGGTAGGCAGAGGTACTACCAGGACACCACGTTTCGCCTTGTATGTTCCGTCCCACGATGTGATATGGGGCCAGCCAATCGCCATGTCAGGCACAAATTCCTGACTCCGGGCTGATAATGAATAGAATATCCAACATCACTGCCCGACCCGGGATTCGAACACAAGACCTCAGCTTTGTAATCGCATCGTAGTTCAACTACGCCACAGAGGCAGTAAAATCTAGTATGGGTATAGAATATGGGACTACAATAGTCAGATACCTGATGTGCCATTAATTATAATATATTTAAGATTTTCTATACTTAAACCATATTTTTTATAAACTATACTATATTATTGTACAACTCAATTTAACATTTTCCAAATATAACTAGCCGTATAACAATTTCTTAGTACTTTTTTCGGACTAAATATTTACAAGGCGTCGGTAGAATTCATTATGTAAGTAATACAAATCATATTCGTTCAGACTTATAACTTTACAATAAATAAATAAATTATCATCAGTATTTAAATAACATTTTCCCAATAAACAAATAAAATGAATTCACATTAACAATAATTTCCAACCACATTAAAACGGATTGTTTTCCCAATTATCAAAGCAAATTCTCGTATATAAATATTTTCGTTGCTCAAAACATATCCGCGGTGTGCGTATTAATTATATTTGAAAATCCCCTTTTTCCCTCATATCGTAGGCTTATAATGAACAAATTTGGGAATAATTGATACCCGGGTAACTGTGGCCTTCCAATTTGGGTAAACAACAGGGTAACGCGCGGTAATGCCGGGTATGTAAATACGCATAGATATTAAAACAAAAAGCTGTGCTGAAGCGAAGGTTTTTAGAATTCATATTTGTACCGTGTTTATTTCGAAATTTTACGTTTAGACATCCTATTTGTATAGGGTATTTGACAATTTTTTTTCAAATTATGTCAAATTATATCCCAAATGTAGCGAACAAAGAATTTTGTAAATCCATTCAGGTTTATACAAGTAAGAAACGTTTTAAATCTTGAAGTGGGAGTAAAAGAAAAGGGATGCAAAACAAAACTAGTGACGTCACTAGTCTTAATTACATGCATTACAGTGAGCGCGTGTAAAAGAGACGATAAGATATCCGCACTACGATCCCGTTTTTTTTTTAAATACCAATATTTGCCTCATATTAAAAACTATTTTTGACAGAGTTTTATTTTAATGGTATTTGTGTTTGTACGCAAAATAAAAATAATCGATCATAGGCAAACATTGGCATAGTAAGGTAACATTAGGATTGGTTTATAGCAATGCTGTGTAAATAGAGCGTCAACTGCGGCGCGATGAGTATAGCTGATCGATAATTTTATGCCTGTCCAGTGGAAACTGGATGAAACGTCTATTAATAAATTGAGTAGTAAGAGCGTCAGTTTCAATTTTAAGTTCCTGGTATATATTTTATTTTTAGAGATTAATAATAAAACAACAAAAATACAAAACAAAAATAAAAGTATAGGAAATATTTTTTCATTAAGACTTTTACACGATACCGAATTAACAAAAAGTCAACAATATGATGTTCACAATTGGAAAGCACGACGACATATTCAAACAGAATTGGTATTATGTAGTGACCCATAATAGCTCTGTGCTTCTTTTTATGTAGGTAGACATCAATTGTGGGTTGAACTCTTCAGTAAATGTGGGTAGAAGTCGAAAAGTGGGTAGCAATCCGTCGGTAAACAATATCCTCTATATGAAAAATAATGTATGAGGGTAGTTTGTTGTTTGCCGTGACGCTTGAGTAGTCTCGTGTACGCTTTCAAAGCCGCGGCAAGTGCTCCGAAGCAACGCCTGATTTCGTGTGTAATTGCTATCGTTATGTGGTCAATTTTGTGCAAGTAGTGCTTAGTGAACTATAATTTTTATGGCCTGATGGAATGTGATGGTAAATGCTCGTTATGTAGTAATCTTTAAAGACAATTGATACTTGGCTAGGTTACTATGACGCAATTCTTACAGATACCAATATCATACGCCAGCAATGTGTGATGCAAGTTCAATCTGGTGAAAGTAGTGTTTCGTAACGGCTTGTCCACCATCGTGGTTGGAGGTCCTCATCCTGATACGGATACTGTAAAGTAATTTAGTGCAAGTGTTGTATGGTTACTCTAGTGGAAATAGTGTTACGAGGAAAATCTAAAGTGTTGCTGCATTAATTCTTGCCGAGTATCCAGCTTCGGGAGCGGGATTTCGGTAAGTAGCTTTATGTATTATCTATGTGGCTTTGGCTTCTCGTTGAATTATCGTTATATATTTCGTTCGAGCGCAAGTGTGTGCTTCAGTTCGTGGAGTATACTTACCAAGAAGTACTACATTAACAGAAAGTTTTTTAAAATGTTGAATATGTTTATAGAATCCAGAGAATCAACCAGTGTTTTACAGGTATTTTTTTACTTAAGGTTTTTTTTTTTTGTAATATAGCTTTGAAAATGATTCCAATAATAGGTTTGAAAGTTTCTTCCTTCATAATTTTCCAGCTATGATTTACAATACTTTTTATGATTCTATTATTTTGCCTGAAACTTTCTTAACAACTTGTCAATAAAATACTCAATTTCTTAGAACCTAATTTTCTTCAAGCATTTAGCTGGAGTTTCAGCCATTACCGATTATTTATGGACCCTCAATCGACCTGTCGGTTCTAAAGGGGTTCTATTCTAAGAACATCAAATATCAGCTGACGTAATAGTATAGTATAGAATTGACCCTTAATATCAAAGGTCATATACACCATACCAACACATAGTTTACCGTAATGACGTGGCTTAACGACACGGAATTTTCAGTATTACGGAGTCCTATTCTATAAACGGGGCGATAATGGGGTGACATTGTAGCATAGTATAGTATGTGCCCTTAATGTCGAAGGTTAGGTTCGGCGTGCGAACACATTGTTTACCTTAATGACGTGGCTTAGGGGCCGTGATTCTGACGTCCAAGCCTGCGTCGCCTCTTTAATTTGACGTGGGTTGCGTCGAGTGGCCTGCTATTAGATTGTCTTATTGAACCATAAAATGATGTGAAAACGGCTGCTAATATTTCTGTAGGTAGGCGGGAATTTTTTGGTGAATAATATTAGTAAACTCAATGAAATATAATGCGTTGAATTAGGTTGTAAAATCAGGTTATTTCGTTTATTTTTGTGGATTTCATGATTTTCAGTATGACGTTTGAATTTTTTTTTTTTAACAGCCATAATTTACAAGTAATATGTACTTTGTTATTTGATATTCGTGGGGTGGCTGGTAGCGGTTGGAGACGATATGCAGTGGATGCAGAAAGGCTGATGATGATGTTGATGATTTACTTTGTTGTGTAAAAATCTGAAGACCCTTAGTCCCTGAGGATGCTAAAGAAAATATTTAAAGAAGTGAAATGAATGATTTCATAAAGTAAAGTTAAGTCTCACTATAACACTTGGCTTACCAGGAAAAAGATAAAGAATATCAAGATACCAGGTCACAAAAATTCGATGTTATTAAATTATTTTTACAAGCTTGCTATACGGAATTGAAATGCGAAATAGGTCCAGCGTAAAAACTTCTGGACTGCAAAGCTTTTGAATGTTTAAAATTTATCGCGTTTCTTTCAATTTCACTCGGGGTTAACTATTAAAAGACTTTTGTGTTTAAGGTCTAAAGAAATCATTTTACATCGCAGTGTAATGTTTTTTTATTGAATTAGGTAGCTTGAATTTTATAAGTTCTTAATGCTTACAAATTATTTTTAAGTGCATAAAATTCTGGAGAATTATGCAGTACTTCTTGGCTAAATAGTAATACATTCGACTAACTTAACACGATTCCCGAGGCATACATTTCATAAAGATTTTGGCCAGAATATACGCCATACTCCTGATCTAGAGCTATCGTCCTCCTAACGCTACTTTAACGGTTGGTCTAAGCTATCGACGATACTATTCTACCTACCCTTATTCCACATATTTTGATGTAGTTAATATTGTGTTTTTATGCTAGCACAAGATGGTGACCACACAGCGTTATGTATGAAATCCTCCGTTACACAGTTACACGGATTAGACGCCGGCTGTGTAACGAGAGGCAGCAGATTCGATACCGCATCGAGACATTTATTTGTGTGATCCACAAATATTTGTTTCGGGTCTGGGCGTTTGTAAGACCGAAAAACATACGACTGTTGGAAGTATTTATTATTTATTAAGTATGATGAAGATGGAAGTATGAACTAGACAGAGGCACAGACAGAGGCTTGTTTCGCCGGTGAACACAATAACGACTGCCTCGGTGACGTAGTTGTACTACGGTACGACTACAAAGCTGAAGTCTCGGGTTCGGATCCCGAGTCGGGCAATGTGATATTGGGTTTTTCTATTCATTATCAACCCGGAGTCAGGAATTTGTGCCCGATATGGGGGTAGGCTCGCCACCTATCACATCATGGGACGGAACATAAAAGGCGAAATGTGGGTGCCCTGGTGGCGCGTCTGCCTACCCCTTCTGGGATAAAGGCGTGAGTTTATGTATGCATGAATGTAACAAAATTACGCGGATTTATTAAAATACGAATTTACAATGGTTAAACTCGACACGTGACATACTTGCGAAAACTTAAAAATAAAATATAATAAAATAAAACCACTAGAACGAAATTTTCACCATTTTATACGGTGGTCGCTATTTCTATAGATAGGAATATCTCGCCAGCCAAACTGTTCTCCACTGACCTCCGACCCTTAAAAATAACAAAACAATTTTTAAAAAATACAATCACTCGCCGAGTTGTAATATTAAATCCTAATTACGATAACAGAATTTGTTTCATTGTTTAGATTTCGATTGTCTGCGCAGAGTTCGGCTCGGCTGACCTTTAGGGGTCAGCTTGGACGTTTGCCAGTTTAAGAATGTCATACAGCCGGGCAGTTTAATTCGGGCTTACGAGAGGTCTGAAATGTTACCCTCATATTTTGTCTAGTAAACATTAAGCAGAAGGGCTGTCTGGTTGAAAGGGTCCGCCTTTTAAGAGAGCGATCGGCGATTATCTGAAAAGGGTGTCTGTGTCTTACGAAAGTAAAGTAGAACAAGATCTTGAATTTATCTCCTTCTCTTCAGCCACAGGAAGTTCACTGCTGAACATAGCCCTCTCCCATAGACTTGACTTAACATGATCTTGACTTACACATTGACTATATAAGTTGACAACCTATATTTTTATATCTGTTTTATTCCTAGCTCACAAATAAAATAAAAAAAAACCAAGCCTCCGTGGCGCAGTTGGTTAGACGCCGGCTGTGGAACAAGAGGCCGCGGGTTCGATCCCCGCACCAAAAGAAATGTTTGTGCAGCCCACAAATATTTCTTCGGGTCTGGGTGTTTGTGAGACCGAAAAGTCTCTCGTAGTTCTGATACCTGCGACACAAGACTTAATTGATTTTAATGTGGGGTCAGGACTATGTATGTGACTGTTGGGTGTATTTATTTATTATTTATTTATTTAAATCATAATTATACGTGCTATCTTTTTTAGTGACGGAACCATATTGTTCTAAGCGATAGTATGAATGTGCAAGCTTTACTGGTGCCACTGTCTGACAATAGTAGGGTCGTATCTATAGTAGTGTTAAAGACTCAATAATCTCGTATTTCTCAGCATGCCTCTACCATACAAAGGCGTTCGACTTGCCCGACATCTCAGATGTTGGTTCAGTCAGGTTCAATATGCATGTACTATTTGTAATTCGAATCGTACGTGTTCGTAATTTCGTATGTTTTAAACGTTGAAAATGCAATGAAAATTAATTATTTTTGATTAAAAATATCGGTTTCAGAATTACATTAACGTGCTGCGGTGAAACCGGATATTTGCTTTAAAATCGATGCGAAAATGTTTCATTTCATTGATTGGTGGATGTTCGCCGAGGCCCATCAAAACTTAATAAAAATTGCTCATTTCCCTGGTAAAAAAAAGGGGAAAGGATTGCGTCCGGTATAAGGAAATATGATAACATTAAAATGAATTCTCATACTATTTTTAGATAAAAAATAAATCAATAAATCTTCTTAGCCTAGCCTAGTAACTTTTGTCGCAAGGACTTCAGTGGTAAAATAGATGAATAAATAAATAATAAATAAATAAATACACCCAAAAGTCACATACACAGTCCTGACTCCACACTAAGATCGAATCTTGTGTCGTGGGTATCAGAAACTACAAGATTCTTTTTAGTCTCAAACACACCCAGACCCAAAAAAGTGCCTATAGATCACACTAACATTTGTGTCGGTGCGGGGATTGAACCCGCGGCCTCTCGTTTCACATCCAGCGGCTAACCAACTGCGCCACGGAGGCTGTCAAAGGTCCATAGAACCTTAGCGCTAACTCGACTACTTTTTAAAATTCTCTACTAGTTGCTCCACTAATGCTACTCCAAAGTAGAGGTTCGAACAATGAAGTACTAAAATCACATACCACTTCATCCCAACTTGACCCAGGTCGGAGATTACGCAACACCACTATCGCCGGCATTAATTGCTGCCGTACAATCGATTCCAGCGCGAGGTTGTTAATTTGGACCGATTAGCGGCCCCACGCTTCAATCTCGGTGGCAATTTAAAATTTAGTAGACATTTTGGAATTGCTATGAGCCACACTATCACTAGATCCGGTTAAGATTTACACGACTTTTTAAAATTTTAACTTTAATAATGGTAATGGTATCTAGGGTCCACGAACCCGCACTAAGCCAGTGTGGTGGACTATATGGCCTAACCGCCCTTAATCGAATTCTCGATTGTGGAGGAGTTACTCATATGAGTTGATATAGTTTGAATAAATAATTATACATAATTATTGCTCATATATTTTTTTTTTTTTATTGCCGTATAGGCAGACGAGCTAGCGGCCCGCCTGATGGTAAGCGGCTACCGCTGCCCATAGACCTTTGCAATGCCAGGGGTCCAGCACAACAAAGTCGCTGCCTACCTTAAGGATAGTACCCTCTTTAAGCCTCGTTTGAAGAAGGACAGGTCATAGCGCTCAGGAAACACCGATGCAGGGAGTTCATTCCAGAGCTTGCACGTACGTGGTAAGAAAGAACGCTGGAAACGTACCGTTCGGGAGCGGTACGCTTCCAGGTGGTAGGGATGAACTCTGCTGCGGTGACGGGTGGTGCGATGGTAGAAGGGCGATGTTGGTACCATCTCAAACAATTCCTCGGAGCACTCCCCATGGAACAGACGATAGAACACACAGAGAGACCCGAAGTCTCTCCGCAGTCCTAACGGTTCCAATTTGTCCGTAAGATTGGGATCATCGACTATTCGACAAGCTCGTCGCTGTAAGGAGTCAAGTGGGTTGAGCTGGTATTTTGGGGCACCTGCCCAGAGGTGAGAGCAGTACTCCACGTGGGGCCGGATTTGTGCTTTGTAAAGCGTCAATCTATGACCCGACGTGAAGTACCGCTTGGCTCTGTTCAGGATACCCAACTTTTTGCTCGCCAGTTTGGCTTTGTCCTCCAAATGACTCCTAAAGTCAACATTGCTCGATATTTCGACGCCGAGGATCCCAATACTTTCGGATCTTTGGAGAGTAACTCCTTGGAATTGCGGCGCCATGACAAAAGGGTCCTTCTTCGCAGTGAATGCGCAAACTTGTGTCTTCGAGGGGTTAAATTGAACTAAGTTCAATTCACCCCATTCGGAGACCCGCCCCAGAGATCTCTCGACTTCAGACACAAGTTGAGACCGTCTTTCCTCAATGGAACCTCGAGAGAGACTCTGATGGCCGATGTATCGCGCGTCACACGTACTATCATCCGCATAACAATGCATGCTGTCGTTAGACAACATGTCATTGATATGCAGGATGAAGAGTGTCGGCGATAGCACCGATCCTTGTGGAACACCAGCGTTAATGGTCTTGGTCTCGGAGCAACAGCCGTCCACCACGACTTTTATGCTCCGACCATCCAAAAAACTGGCGATCCACTTGCAGAGTCCCTCAGGGATACCATACGCAGGTAGCTTCGCCAGAAGGGCGCCATGCCACACTCGATCGAACGCCTTCGCGCTATGTCAAGGCCGACCGCAATCGCCTCACCCCCACTCTCCAAAGCCTCCGCCCAACGGTGCGTGAGGTACACAAGAAGATCACCAGCTGAACGACCGTGACGGAAACCGTACTGGCGGTCACTAATCAGCTGGTGGTCCTCAAGATACCTCAGGAGCTGAGTGTTTATAACTCGCTCCAAGACCTTGGAGAGTAAGGATGTGACAGCAATCGGCCTGTAGCATCATATTGTAGTCAAGTATCAGAAGTAACACAAAATACAACGGTCTTTGAGGTTCGAAAACAAATATTTATGGATTTCACAAACATTTATCTTTATTCAGGTATTGTGACGGCTCGTCGTTTTACATTTTTTTCCCGCTGTGTCCTCGCAGAATCGGTTTTTAAGTACGGCTCTCGTTATCCGGGCGTTACCCTGTTAGCGAATCATTTGTTATCCAATAGATATTATATGTAACTACGATAGTCTTCTATGTTGCCATTAACGACAATGACATGATTTAAAACGAAGTTACTGACAATGACATTAATAAGATAGTCACCGATTAAGCTATATAGAAACTACATATTTTGGTACAAAATAGAGTCAAGGTTGAAGAAATCTGCAAAAGAAAAAAAGTTAATGGCAGATCAATAAGTTGAAGTAGCAGTTAGAAGTTAGAAGTATCGGATTGCGAGAAGAGCTGATGGACAGATGAACTAATAAATTTTGCAGCCACAAGACGAAGATAGTTTAAACAAAAGCTATAAAAACCTTGAAGGAGGCCTGTTTTGTAAACTTTTTATGGTTGAAGAATATACTGTGTTATTTTTATTTTATTTTATTATTTTAGAGTTACCAAAAGAAGATACATTAATCACAAAAAGTATTTCAAGCAAAAATAAAAGCAAAGTTAAATGTTCCCCCGTTAACAGGTAACTACAGCTTACAATTAATGACAGCATTACTTATTCATAATTGTTAAACAATACTAATCTTAAATCTAGGTATAGTGTTAAAGATATTAGAGATTAAAGTAAGATAATTAAAGAAACTAGTATCTGAATTTTACTGTAATTTGATGACAAATTTGATGCAACCATCAGCTGTACATTAACATCTGAAATTGATTCAATTGTATTTCAAATCAAAACAGAAGCTATAAGCAATTTAGCATCTACAATTAATTCAGCTATAACAATAGAACAAGGTCGTAACAAAGCCTGTGTTTGTGTGGTGTTGTTTACTATGTCAATTGACGGCGAGGGTGTAAAAGTTAAATTAGTGTAACTAAACGTGAAGTGTTGTTCGGTTAGATCGTTGTATGTTGGACAGGAGTGAAGTAGGGATAATATTTCATGTTCTTATGTTTGTACAATAAAATGTTAAATAAAATGTAATTGATAGGTCTCTCATATGTAAGAGGCCGCCTGCGTAGGTACCATCGCAATATCTATTTCTCCCGCCAAACTGCAGTGTAAATGCACTGCTGTGTTCCGGTTTTAAGGACATTGTAGCCAGAGTAACTACTGGACATAATGAGCCTAATATCTTACGTCTCAGGATGGCAAGCGCAGTGGCATGCCAAGCATTGCTTTGTAATTCAGGGTATTGTTTGATTTGCTACTGTTCATGAGCGGTCGATTCGAGTACAATCAGGTATGCCATGCTCGTCTCGCCATTCATTTCAATGAAGAAATAATAATAATAATCCATCGTATTTCAACCCTTGTGCAGGACACGGGTCTAGAGTTCAATTTAGAGAAGTGAGGCCACAGTGTTCTATGATGATCTGATGCGTGGTGTCGGTTAATTTGGTACTTGATATATTAATCATCGTTGAAAATAATAGCAAAATATCAACAGTCCAAACCCGTTTCAGCGATTCAATCCACTGTTATGAAGATTGAATGACCCTAGTCACTTTTCACCGACCCAACTAGGCGAAATCACTCCATTTTTAGTAAAAGCTTTGCATGCAACGATCGTAGTTTAATGCTCGTTTTAACACTCGTAAGCGATTGAGCGCTCAGTTCACTTATAGTAGAATTAAGCGCTGGCGGGTAGACCCGAAAAGCCGAACGCTGGATAAAGCGTTTCCGATCGTTTGATTACCGAAGCATCATAAATTGAAAATAAGCCGAAGATCGGTGTTATTTAGCTGTGTAGGTAAGCAGAGTTCAAACAATGATATGGATCGCTTAGTAATCGTAATATCATATTTAAGTTCGCTCAAATAGAGATCGCCCAGTTTGGGATCGGGATTGGAACAATGAATCAAATTGTTAGAAACATATCTCAAGATTTCTTTAACTTCACGTAAAGCTATAGAAGTTAGTTTTTCGCCATTTCGCCGAATTAAACGTTGTAGGGAAATGTGTATAACAATTATTATCATCAAGAATTTTAAAGGTACGTTAAGTATTTGTGTATTTAAGTGGCGTACCTTGGGAGAGGCCTATGTCCAGCAGTGGACTGCAACGGAATGATGATCATAAGGATGATGAAGTAATTGTAGACAAATATGAAAATATAGCTCATTTAAGTAGGCGCTAGCGAAAGTCGAGTTGTATATCCTAAGTTGGAAAAATAATATGAGGTCACATGTAGGTCTCTTCCCTAAAGAATCACAAAGAGACCTTTAATTATTAGCAGATGTATTTCTGTTGCTGAAGTTAGAAATGCAGATCAATTTAATAGTAAAGTTATCATTTTTTTCCTGCAAAATATGTTCTATACAAACTATTAACAATACTATCTGCAAAAGTTTTTTCCAATCTGCTAAATTATTTAGAAAGTTCAATCAACTTTAAATAGAGTTCTCAAAGCCAATAAAATACTATCAGCTCGTTGCTTTTCGGTAGCCTGTTAACATTTATCAGAGCCCGTCTGTTTCAAAGATAAAAGGAAGTGGAAACTTTAACGGATCACTTGACTGATCTTGAGGGAACTTTTCCTCGTCTATTTCTCTTGAGGACATCGAGCAGTGCATCGACTTTTGTTCTTTATAAACTTCAGTGAGGATGGTTAGTTGCATTCTGATCGTATTGTCAATAGCGTTCTAAAATATATCCGATATACGTAATTTTTTTTTACAAATATTAACCTAATATCCGTGGTTGTTGGTAACGGACAAAACGCGACTGCCATTATGTTTCACGGTGATCGCGAGTTCAAATCCCAGAGCACACCTCTGACTTTTCGGAGTTATAATAGTCAATCATCACGCAGTATAATGGTGAAGGAAAACATCGTGGGGAAACTTGCATACCGTAGCGATTTTGAAGAACTTCTACGGTATGTAAAGTCCGGCTACCCGCATTAAGCTAGCTTGTCAGGCTTTATGGCCTAACCCCTCTCAATCGTAATCTCGATTGTAGAGGAGGTCCGTGCCCAGCAGTTGGACGTATATGGGCTGATACAATACGATACTCGTACTATGAGATGTTAAGTCCTTCATATACAAGAGGTTGTCTAAATAGAAACAACCGCTTGCTAATACTACTTACTTTGATAGCCTCCATGGCGCAGTTGGTTAGACGCCGGCTGTGAAACGAGAGGCCGCAGGTTCGATCCCCGCACCGAGATAAATGTTTGTGTGAACCACAAGTATTTGTTTCGGGTCTGGGAGTTTTTGAGACCGAAAAGTCGCCAGTAGTTCCTGATACCCACGACACAAGACTCGATCTTAGTGTGGGGTCAGGACTATGTATGTGACTGTTGGGTGTATTCATTATTTATTAATATTATGCCTGTAATTAATGAACAATTACCAGGACACCACAGCACAATTTTACCAAGCCCGAATATTTAATCATTGAAGAATAACCTAATCTCCGTACGTATTCGGTTCAATGGCTTAATTACCGCTCGTTGAACATTTAATTGAATTCACTTTATAAAACAGTGGCGCGGCTCGGCGCACTCACTTTGCAAACGAAAGTTAGATTAGTTTACCCACCGGATGCCCGTAAGCCCTGGATATATTGCTGGATGTTTTAATAGGTTTAAAAATACTTTTTGGTGAGTTGATGTGGGTTAAAAACTTTGCTGTAAGCTTCTTCTTTTATTTTACAGAATGATCTGTGATCTGTGGATGGGTTTATTGAACTGTCTGCTACCACTTTGCATTCAAGCTTGAGCATTGCTTCACCGTAATCATGTAAATGCTTTGGTGTCTCCCGAGCGCTTATGACCTGTCCATCTTCAAACGTGACTAAGAAAGTACTTTCCTAACTATCTCTGGCACTGATATGGTCCATGAGCGCCGGTGTCCGCTTACCATCAGGCTGGCAGCATGCTTTTATAATATTGCCTCGGCAAAGCCAAATTCATTTTTTTTGGTACGTGACAGTAGAATTTTGTAACTTGGTATTTGAGACATAAGTTTTTTGACAAATAACTTGTGGCTGTAATTCACTTGATGTAATAGAACAGTTAGAGTATGAATCAGCAATATAAAGTTATTTCTCGTAGGCCCACGGAATTTTGCTCGATCTCGTATACACAGATTGACCCAGCCACGCACCACACTGGCATGAACCACTCTGAAAAATTTTCCACAATTAATATTCTTAATGTGATCGAACCCAAAGACTCATTCTACAATAGCCTTTTTCTCACAATAGGCCGTAGAACAACATCGTGTCTAATTTTAAATAACTTTCTACATAGTTTGTACAAAATGACGGTATGATTGCCATGCAAAGGAATGTTCTAGAAAACATGTTGGAAGGGCCCTCATTAGTAATTCCCATATAGAGTAAAATAGTCTTATCGCGGACCCTTACTCGCCATAGGAAAATTCACAATACGGATTTCCCCGAAATTACATACTTTTGGCGAAATAATTTGAATTTTGAATGTTCTTTAACTTTTATTGTTCTAATAATTTCGTTGGTCCAGTAGGATAAATAAAAGAAAGACTATTGAGTTCAAAATTTAATTTTAAATGGTACAATCTGTATGTTGTTTTATTATTTCTAGAACTATTCTCGATGCTAGGAAGTCAGTAGGATTTAAAACGAAATGAAAAAAAATATTGTCTTTTCTAGGAATTCAATAACAATGCCATGAAGCGCTTAAAGAACATGTGTATGTACCTGAATATAGCTCTCTCATAGGTTCTCAGGCATATTCATCGTATTCTTAGTAAGAACCTTTTCAAAAAGTATTCAAAGCTATTGAGATTTCATGAACTGATCTGAACTCAGAACCTTGTAATACGTAGCTCATATACGGTGGCAACAAAGCTTCATCAATTCTAATTAAAACTAAACCAATGTCGAAACCTGTTGTGCTCTCGTACTTATTTAAATTAAAACATGAATCATTTATTGCTCTCCAATTACTATCTTATGATGACTGACATACGTTTATTCGAAACAGAATAGAGCTTAGCATTCCGTCCTCATGGAAACCATAGCTTTAAAATAAGTATACTAATATTATTATCACTAAATTAGATAAATATTCGTATTATAATAGAACTACATTAGAAATGCGAACTACGATATTTTCCACTTTTGTTGTGCTGTTTAAATAAAAACAGTGTTAAGATCAGTATGAAATCTTGTTACGTGGAATGAAAAGTGTCGAAAACGTCAGAGCTCACATAGCAATTGGGATCAACGAAACAAATTTCTACAAATTCTGAATTTAAGTAAATACTATTTTATTTGCACCAGCCATTAACTTAATGGGCAGAAAAGGAGTAAAAAGCGGAGAGATAATTGAAAAGGCACGGATAAAGATTTTCACCAAAGAGTTGTACAAAACTGCGCTTCGGTAGTAAGGTTAAATCGAGAGAATGAACAAAAAACTATTGTTAGAAAATAGTACCAAGCCAGCGATTTTATGCAGTCAAGTTTTGTAACAAAAAAAATTGAGTTCGTTTAATTTTTCGCACTTGGATATAGGATCGCGGTCGATCGATGTAAAAGACAAGTGGCAGTTGAGAAATATAAAATTCAATTCTTAAAATTGCTGCAATAGATTATAATTAATAAATAAAAGATTTTTTAGACTTACAGATGCATTTCTTTCTCCCGGCTCTACCATCCTATCCCATTTTAGAGGAAGGCAGTGAACTTACGATCAAAATTATGTAGATATTTATGGGCGGTCGTAATTACATATTGTTGGATATTTTGTCACCACGCCAGGACAATTTATGTAATAATATTATTCCAGATCTAGGTGTGAGTTTAAAAAGTCTTACAACCAAAACCTGTATTGGATAATATAAGACTAAATGGCAAAAAGAACTTCCTCAGTCATCATGCTTTTTTTGCAACATAATAAAGTTCCTGTTTTGAAACCTTCTTAACTCTAAGTGACATCTCAAAAAATATTCCACTAGTTACTAAAGCTCCATTGAAAGCGATATAAATAATCTTAATGTGTTTTATTAAGCAAATGAAGTGTGTAATACTGGTTTCCTAGTCTTGGGCGAGAGCCAAGTTACAATAAAACAAATGTGTGCCAGATGTCTTGTGAAAGATTTTTAGGTTAGCATATAAATTCTGCATAATATGGTATTTAATGTTTTTATATCACATGGCAAATTTTCTTAAATGACTGATGCAAGGTAGGGGGTTATTAAGTAATAAATAAGAAATATTAATAACTTTAATATTTCTGCAGGCAAATGTTGATTTGTTTTAAAATAACGGACCTACTCAGGTTAGGGACTAGGCCAGCGTGGTGGACTATATGGCCTAACCACTCTCAATCGATTCTCTCGATTGTAGAGTAGGACGTATATGGGCTGATACAGTACTCAGGCAATTTCCAATTGATTTGACAAGTTGTGAAAGATTTTATAATGACCCAAATCTTCCTGCGTAATGCATAGAAACACTTTCGCGAGTCTCATTAGGTATGGGATACAAAAATATGGTATGTTAGTAGATATCATACCCTAAAGTAATTGCAGTCACCCGACTCAAACCCGAACCAAATATTCTTGGCTTATCTTGACTAGATACATAGCTCTTTGTTTAACTTTAATGTCGAAATGTATAATGTACTTTACTATTACAGCCCATATACGTCTCATCGCAGGGCACGAGCCTCCTCTACAATCGAGAGTGCGATTTAGAGGGGTTAGGCCATATTCTCCACCACGCTGGTCTAGTGCAGGTTGGCAGACTTGAAATACCATAGAAATTAGTTAGGTTATGCAGGTTTCCTCCGTTATAGTATGTTGAAATAGAAAACTACAAAATAAAGATTTTTAGATGGAAAAGTGTTTATTTTCAAGCTACCTATGTAGAGAATTAAACGGACCATGCAGGTACATAAAAAATAACCTGGAAGCATTCCAAAACGTAGTTTGAAAAGGCGCAGTACCTTTACACTGCGACACTGCGGAATACTTTTAGGCCTGTCATAAACTTAGTTTGAAATACAAATTGCTTTTAACTTTTATAGTATGTTATTATAACTGACTCTGTTGGACTCGAACTGAAAATGTGGCTGAAATTAAAAGAACTGATCCGGTCTTTGTTCAAAATTTCTTTATGATCGATAAAATTGTGTTTACAACTTGTGACGTTTCTCTGTTTGTAACTGGATAAGGTAGATGACATAAAAAACTGTTCGGTGGCGCAGTTGTACGGTACGATTACAATGCTGAGGTTTCGGGTTCGAATCCCGGGTCGGGCAATGTAAAATTTTCTTTGGAAATATAAACGATCGCTTACCAAATAAGTCTATTAGAACGAAGCTACTGAATGAAAGAAAATTAAACCAATAAATGCTCTTTTCATTTACTAATTGAGTTGCCACGTTCCACATTTAAATTTCATGTAACGAATTTAATATTCAAAATCTTGTAACTTATTTCCTCATAATTCAGGGTGTTCACTTTAAATTGTCATTTAGATACATAAATAAGCTTCCAAAATAATATCAAGTTGCGATACACGAAACCGTAATCACAAAACTCCACTGCACATAACAATCAGAGGAAAGTTGGTTCTGTCCGTAGCATTTTCGGATCCCGAAAAGTTTAATATGGAAGCCTCTGTGCGCTCCGTATATCCATTTAGCAACTGAGACTTTGGCTCGGCTGTCGTCATATAAGACACAATACTCCGCAAAGGTTTATTTCAGTTCATTATATTTGGGCTCGGTTTATTTGGGTTTATAGGGACAATTTAGGCGGTGGTTAGTGTGGCCAATGGCTTGTTTTTGAGGTCTGGTACGTTGGCAGGGATGTTAATAAGCTTGGTTTTGTTGAAGTAGATCGATTGGCGCGTAGGGCAATTTAATTGAAATATTTTTTTGTGAAAAGAACTTAATTTAAGCTAAAAAGAAACGTGAAAAAATATTTCAATATTTCATGATACGTAAAAATTACTCCAAATACTATACTATCCAAATTCAGAACTTTTTATTACCAGGAGTCTGATATTACGAAATACTTTATACATTTTTTTATTAAATTAATTCTGGCACGATGCTAGGCATCACAAAAATTTTAATAATTATGTAATAATAATCATAATCAACCAAATATTCCAGATTAATTTGCTCAGGTATTAAGTACTCTAGATTAAAAACTGGAACTGATTGGACGTCGAAACACGTTCCGAAATTGGAACGAAAATTTAGTCCGCTCATGCTGATGTAGACTGATGGGCCGAAAGGGGCGGTGGTATGGGCCGAATCGGCTATCGGCAATATTGGCACGTTCGGAGAGGCCTGTTTGTGCGTTTGACTGACACGAAAAGCAAACAGAATGAGAGCTGAATTGCCCGAATTCAAACTCTAGTTTTGTATTTCAAGTGCATCAGTTCTCTTGCTGAATAATTAGTCAATGTATATGGGATTTTGATCAGTAGCGAGATCTGACAGGGTAATATATTTTATTAATGATGGACTTTGACTGCCTCCGTGTCGCAGTTGGTTAGACGCCACCTGTGAAACGAGATGGCGCGGGTTCGATCCCCGCACCGAAACAAATGTTTTTGTGATCAACAGATATTTGTTTCGGGTCTGAGTGTTTGTGAGACCGAAAAGTCTCTCGTAGTTTCTGATACCCACGACACAAGACTCGATCTTAGTGTGGTCAAGACTATGTATGTGACTGTTGGGTGTACTTATTTTATTTATTTAATTTTCATAGCTGTGCAAGTTTGAGTTTGCACCAGTATACTGGATCGTATGAGGATAAATAATTGCGCATAATTCGATAAAACTTTTGATTCGAGACTGGTGCAAACTAAAACTTGCACAGTTATATCGTTACATGTGTGGCGGCCATAAGTTCATGCGCAAAATATGAATAAGCACTACAATTTCTATGAAGCGACATCAGTTGGACATTGACCTAAGCCCACTATACTTTATAGCATAAACAAATATTTATTGGCATAAGTAATACATAATGTAAATATATACATAAAAAATGTATGAATTTGTCATTCTACTAAGAGAATTTATAAGGCACTTAATGTGTGTCTAACGCGGTTATTGCGATTGCTGCATTTGATAAATGGTAACATCTACACAAAAGGTGACTGCCTCGGTGGCGTAGTTTTACTATGGTACTGTTACAAAGCTGAGGTCTCGGGTTCGAATCCCGGGTCGAGCGAAGTGATATTAGATTTTTCTAATCATTATCAGCCCGAAGTCAGGAACTTGTGCTTATATGGCGATAGGCTCGCCCCCTATAATATCGTGGGACGTAACATACAAGGCGAAATGTGGGTGTTCTGGTGGCGCCTCTGCCTACCCCACCTGGGATAAAGGCGGGTGTTTATGTATGTATGTACCACTAAAGGTCAAAGTTGCTTTCCGAAAAGAAAGAGTCGCCAAGTACTTAAAAAAATAAATAACTTTATAAATTAAATATAATCAAACCGATATTTATAGATAAAATTAAAGGCACGGTCACAAGGCTACGATAGTAAGTGGTCGCTAGAGACACTACAATGCTCTTGCAAGTACAGCTGTAACATTTGTACTTTATTCCCTGACCCTGCCATCAATGCGTGTAAAGAATTGACTTTACACCCTTTTGGAGTAAAAAGTTTTTAATCTGGGCGTGATTGGAAAGGAGGCGATGTCTTTAAGGTTTTATATTATGCTTTGAATGTTTGGTTTGTTATGTATTTTCCTACGTGTGAACTGTTAAGTAATTTCTTTATGGGTAGTAATTATTTTTACATTATGTATATGTACAATACATATAGGTACATATGTGTATTGATAGTCAATCACCATGCACTTTAACGGTGAAGGAAAACATCGTGAGGAAACCTGCATACCGTAGCGATTTTAAAGAATGTCTACGGTATGTAAGTCCGCCAATCCGGACTAGGCCAGCGTGGTGGACTGTATGGCCTAACTACTCTCAATCGATTCTCTCGATTGTAGAGTAGGCCCGTGCCCTGCAGTGAGACGTATATGGGCTGATATAGATATGTATATGTGTCTTTACTTAAATTGTGTGGTGGCTTGTTGGTAACGGACCAGTCGTGGCTGCCAACATGTTCACGGTGGTTGCGGGTTCAAACCTAGGCACACCGCTGACTTTTCAGTCATGTGTTGTATTGATAGTCAATCACCACGCACCATAACGGCGATGGAAAACATCGTGAGGAAATCTGTTGTAGTTTGAAGGACGTAGCAGCCAGAGTAACTACTGCACGTATTGAGACTCAACATCTTATGTCTCAGGATGGCGAGCGCAGTGGAATGCCAAGTATGGCCTTGTAATACATGGTGTCATTGGTTGTGCTACCTTCCATCAGTGGTCGTATCGCTTTCCATCAAGCAATGGCATGCTCGCCTCACCACTCATGGAAAAACAAAAAGATGATGTTATAAATACACAACATAAAATTATTGTCCACTTTTCAAAAATAATTTTCATCCTTTCATTGTCGACGAATTAAATCATTATTCTAGAGCTTCTAGTCACTTGTCCCAGTGGATTAGGATCATAAATAAATTTGTGATGTTCCAAATTATTAATCCTCTTATTTTACATTTAACCTACTTACAGATTACGAAGTTGACCTTTAGAGACGCTGTGTTAAATGTTTAAGCGGATATTGAAATATTTAATTAGCGACAGCTTAAGTGGGGGGTGAAACTTACTGAGTCGAATGTTTGAGCCCTATTTATAGTCACATACTTTTTTTACGAAAATATCATGAGAAACCTGAATGTCTGAAAGTTTCAAAAAAAAATCTAAGAGTTTTGAAATTTTAATCCATCGCCAAGTTAGAGGATGCGTAAAGCAGTAGACCGGGCTCTGTGGAGTACCTTGAGAGAGGCCTATATCCAGCAGTGGACTGCAACGGGCTGATGATGAAAGCTAGAGGAGGCTTGTATTTTTGTGCCCGAAATTTAAAGATAACGGAAACAGAGGAGTGAAAATTACTAAGAAAGAGAATAACCATTGGGCATTATCTTCATACACGTAACGCCAGTTCAGGACGTTAATGTGTAAGTAGTAATGACCAATATCCCTTCCCTCTCTTCCTATCCTTTTATCTTTCCCCCACCATGATAAGAGGTCTTTTCATTACCCATAGCAGGCAGACGAGAATGCGGACTCCTGGACCTTCGCAGTGCCAAGGGCCCAACGCAACCAGGTCTCTGCCGCTCTCTTTCGTTGACCTATGCAATATTGACTGTGTGTAAAAATAAATAGCATTGTAAAATATAAAACTTTTAAAACAGACTTTTTGAATCAGGTTAGTAAGTTAGTTAAAACATTGTAACCTAGGTCGGGTACCGATTAAATCTAAATTGATTTGGTTTTAATAGTCACAGGCAGACACGAACCACTTGGCAAACTTACCTACTACGAATTACTAGTCCTTTTGTGTTCAATGAACTGCGAATAATTTGCAGGCATTGAAATAAACTTTGGTAGCAAGTAATTAATATTGTCTGACATTTAATTTATGTAACTATTTCTAGGAACTAAACTATGAAAATTGCACACGACTTAAAATATGACTTGGCCGTTATTTACGGTGTTCAGAAACCAAACGAAGCAAAGTATTTTTAAGCTAACACAATAAAAAGTATACCACATTTGTAAGAAAGAGTACCAATTGCCGATTTTTTTATATATATTCTAGTCGAAACAATTAGTCCGGCTTATTGGAGACTGTCCCGCCCTTACACCCGCCACTGCAACTGCTGTAAGCCAGGATCAACAGTGGCACGCATTTTAATGACACTGAGCATTGAAGCTCAGCGAGTCTCCGGGAATGTCTAATTTGTCTTTAACCCGCAACGAAATCAATCAATCCGCATCAAGTAATTGATCATTGATCAAGTCCGTATAATTGTATCGATAGCTGAGGTCACCATTTGGTCACCGGTGTATGCTCTCTAACTAAACTCTGCGTTGCATTAACCTTCGGAAGTGTATATGTTGTAACTAGTTAAATTTTGGTAATTTATAGCATATACCAATACTAATATAGATATAGGCTCGCGCCCTATCACATCGTGGGACGGAACACACAAGGCGAAACGTGGGTATCCTGCTAGCACCTCTGCCTGCCTTCTGGGAAAAATGGCGTGAGTTTATGTGTGTATGTACAAATATAGAACACAAAAATATTTTTAATCATTCAAACCCCTAAATCCAAACACAAAACCAGACGGTCGATTTTATCGATAACGCATCGAGCACAACATTCAAATTCAAAACATCGGCCAATTTGTTCTACAAATGATCTGTCAATAAATCTCTTCAATCAATACCAACCTTTCACAGAAATACGGGCTGAAATTAGATAATACATTGAAGCACTATTATGCACTGTTGCCAAATGCCGTAGCGGATATATATGGCAGTAATGAATATCAGTCGTCGTGTTGACTTGCCAAATCGTATTGTGGTCGTCTGTTTATGGTAACAGGCAGATGGCATTCGTGAATGGAGGGTAGGAAATTGTGTGTGTACTATGTTAAGGCAATTAATTTTAGCATATTTTAGTGTGTTCATGTTCTTATGTTTTGATAATACTGTGACTGTTAATCTCTTAATTGCTTGTTCGAATCTATGTAATGTCTTCGAAGACTATAAGTCTATTCATAAACATACAACTTATATGAAATCATAGGTTAGTGTAGATGTTTTAGTTGGAAGGTCAAAAGAAGTAACATTGGGTTCATTGACTCTCATCACCTGCAGCATAAAATCCACTGAACTGCGATTAATGAGTTTAAGTTGGTTATTGGCATGGGATTCAGTAAAGACCCAATTTGGCCGCAATATTTGCAAACGTGTCAGGCTGGAAAGCCAGTACTACCGGAATACTCTTGACTCTTTTGATGATTCACCGATGATGATCTTACTATATTTCTTCTCGTCCATATATAAGGGATTGTAGACCCTTAAATGATGCATGAAATAATATAATTTTGCTAATCTAAGTGTTATTGTTATCCAAACTATTTCAAAGCATAATATAATTTTGTCCTCTGTCTGTCTTCTTTTAGCAACAAACCTATGTCACTCCGAAATCTAGGATTTAGACAGTAAGTATGCTAATTTTATATCCTTTGTATGTACAAAGGATTCAGTGATATCACTCTCCTACGTCCTGTGATATCAAAATAATTTTAATAATAACTTTTTGAGTAAGCAACTTTGTCGGATTTGATAAGGGTTTTACGTATTAGATTAACATAATACGATAGAGAAGGCATGTATTTGACCAGAAAATTTCTATATTATACCTAGGTACATACATACATACATACATAAACTCACGCCTTTATCCCCGAAGGGGTAGGCAGAGGCGCTACTAGGACACCCACATTTCGCCCTGCATGTTCCGTCCCACGATGTGATAGGGGGCGAGCCTATTGCCATATCGGGCACAAATTCCTGACTCCGGGCTGATAATGAATAGAAAAATCCAATATCACTTTGCCCGACCCGGGACTCGAACCCGGGACCTCAGCTTTGTAACCGTACCGTAATACAACTACGCCACCGAGGCAGTCGATATACCTAGGTACTATTACGGTTATTTCAATATTACTTCCAACGGGTGTGCTGAAATTCAAGTCCTACATAGCTCAGCACATGGAGGATTTACTCGTACCTTTTAATGTTGTGATATCATAGCCTGCCGTTGTTTTGTATTCTTCTTTTTGGAACGATGTTTTGCCGAATACAGTTGTATTATATTATGTATTATTATTTGAGAGACCCAAGACCCAAGACCCCCCCAAGACACGGGCTTGCCTACGTTGGGACCCACATACTTGATATAAAGAAAATAATTGTAAAATGTGAATGTGGTATATTGTATTTTTTGGAGATTTTTCACAATAAAATTTATTATTATTGAAAAATGAAAAAAAAAATCTGAAATGGCTTTGAGTATTTACCACATGCAGGTATGCCATAATATGAATGTCACTTGGGTCCACGATGTGGATACACATTGCAAATAAGGTTGCAGTAATTCTTTGGATGCAGGCTACTTTTTGCAAGCCACTATGAAAATCTTTGCGGCGTGCATTTTTCACAATGGATATTTTGTTGATGATGGTGATTATGTCTCACTGACTGATAAAATTTACAGTTTCATCGGGAAATTCGTTTCTGAGATACAAATATATATCGTTATTCTTCACTAGCAAAGTGGAAGATAAAATATATTATTTAATAGGCTGTGAAATAGGTCTTCTTCAAATACCTTTATTCGTTTGAAATTACTACATAAAATATTTAGTTTATTTGACTAGCAAATTGTAGGCTATTGTTCTCAAAGGACTAGCATTCAGGCTGTAAGTATCTTATAAAAACTTAATGATTCTATTTATTATTACAGGTAAGTGCTTTAAAAGGGTTGCTCTAATTTTGACTGTTCTATATTTTCTAATACCCTGATAAAAGTAATCTTTACAGCTTATTTATCGTGGGCAGTAATGTAATTCCTTTGTTCTTATACTAAGAATATTACGTAATATAAATTGATTTACCTAGACAGAAATTTCTCCTCCGCTATCTACCAATAGATGTATAAGAAAAAAGATAAATATTTTTAACTATGTTTAGGACGAAACATAACCATTTGTGATTTCTATTTGTGTTCGCGTAGGCTATGAAATGTGTCTTGTCATTAAAGTATTTAACAACTTTTGAGACGTGCTTAAAATAAACTATAAGAGAGTTTTTGGTCACACCACATTTAGATCCGGAACAACTATTTAAATGATGTGTTACAAAAACACCTTTTTCGGTGCTGGGATTGTACCCACAGCTTATCTCACGGTATATATCTGCTTTGTAACCAGCTTAAATCTTTTCAGCACAAAAGGCTGTCGAATCATTCATTTTCACAGCACAAGCCTCGTCCACAATATTCTTTTCTTGAAAATGTTATACCATTATCCCCAATAATGAACGCAATGAAATCCCCAGGTAATGAAATAAAAGGTGTAATTAAAATGTGAACAATTTATTAATAAATTTATGATAATAATTGTAAAACAGCGCTCAGCGCGAGAATAATAATCCATTTCGGAGCGGCGGCGCACAGCGCGTCGACGCCTTGGTGCAGCTCCGCCAGGCTCTCACCTGTGAAATTAAAAACGTGCATTAGGCGTATATTCAATTTTGTTGGTCGAACATTTTCATGAAAATCGAATGTGAATTTTTCAGTCATTTTTAATACCTCAGCTAAAATTCATAGTGTATCTGAAAAATTGTATGACGCGCGGTGTTTGCGGAAAAACATGTTCGAGAAAAATATTTGAAAATAAAATCAAATGTGTAGTGAAAAAAAAAAAAAAAACTTTTTTGACTAAAAGTGACTACAATGCTCCTGGTAGTCACTGTAATGCGGTCAGATTGAGTATCCATCTTAGAGAAACGATACTACGCAGTCGACGCAATTGTGTCGGCACGAAGTAATCTCAGAAAAGGATAAACTTGCGTAGAACAATAAGGCGAATTTCATTTTTTTGAGCACGGTGCAATCGCTGCTAGTGCAGATATTTATTATAATCTACCACATGCAAAAGCGAGCGAAATCACTGCTTAATATAAAGACAACTATATCCATAAATCGTTTAACATACTATTAAAATTACATACATTATAATTCCAATTCCGTCGGAACAGTCCCACAGGCCCTTATATCACTTAGTATAATTTAATCACTTTGATCCGTCTCATTTTATCTAATGACGATCTCGCTAGCAGGTATTCGCCAATTATCGTTTAATTCAGCCATTTGGGGAAATGGGACGAAATGCCCAGGAGTTGACCAACTTTCAAGGCCGTTTGTCTAACATGCTTGTCATTTCGGTGGCTTATTTTGATAAGAATTATCTGATCGAAATCGAGTGGAAGTAAGACGGTGTAAATTTAGCCTTTTGAACAATCTCGATCCGGTTTACGTATTTCTACTGAATCCTATTTAGGGTCCAGAAAAAACCTTGATTCATTTTGCCATTTAATCCTGTTGGCTGAGATTTCGAAGTCTTTTGGACGTACTTTTTGTTATATCTACCTTTATTATTAAGTCTCTCACAAATATTTCAACTTCTTTATCAGATTTACCACTTAAGTCAGGATTGGTATCGGAGAATAGTTTAAGTTTATCGAAAAAAACATGATATTTGTTCGTATACATATGTATGCTTATCTTTTACATTTCATTTGGTGATATTATTATCTAATTGTGGCATCATTTATCTCACATAAACTGCTAATTGGTTTGTCGTCATAAAGGAATTAAGAAAAACCTAAACATCCACGATGTCCATACCTTTAATAACATGGAGAATGACATGGGCAGGTGGAGGAGACGGGGGCGGAGCGCGAGCGACGGTGCACGTGTACCGACCAGCGTCGTCTCCTCTCACGCGGGCCACCCGGAGAACTGAACTCGCACCGTTGGAGCCAAACTCAGTGCGGACACTGTAGAAAGAAATTTTGGGAATAAAGTTCTCGGTATAAACCTATCAAGGTCCATGGCCTCCATAGGCCTACATAGGCCTCCTCGAGGACTTCAAGTATCAACCATTTCGGTCCTTAGCAGCCTGGGTCCATTGCCTCTATAGGTTTTGATATAGGTATTATTCTTTTATTGCCTCTCCCCTTTCAACGTTAGGAAGTCGAGTACTGAACATAAGACTCCCTCTAAGAGTTTCCATAGCGCTAATTGCTATTTTTCCCTAAACATAGAATATTACGATTTATATATAGCTTGTATCTACATCTCTAAAACTCATGTCAATGATTGCCCGGCTAGAGGAAATTAATTAGAAATAAGAAAACAATTTGATTTGTCTTAAACCTCAAACATATACGACGTACATTTACAAATGTAAAAAAAAAGAAATAAAAGAAAGTGGAAGTTGTCACGTAATAGCTGTGATAAGAAGATACTCAAAAAAATGTTACGCAGCTATTAGCAAAACGGTGAATAGCTATAATAAGTATTGTGCCCGGCTACCTGTCCTATTGTTTGAGTTCAAATACCATCAATAGATGCACATACATGTTTACTATACACATAACAGGCAGCCTCCGTGGCGTAATTGGTTTAACGCCAGCTGTGAAACGAGAGGCTTCGTTTTCGATCCCCGCACCAAGACAATTTTTTGTTGTACTAAAAGTATTTGTTTCGGGTTTGGGTGTTTACGAGGCCGAAAAGTCTCTCGTAGTTCCTGATACCCTCGACACAAGACTCGATCATAGTGTGGGGGGGTGTATGTGAGTGTTGGGTGTATTTATTATTATTATGACACTATGTTCTGCCTACCTGATACCTCCTCTAGTAGTATCATCGTTCAGCAGGTCATCCTTCCTATACCACAGTAGCGAGGGTCCACCTTCCATTCGAAGGCCCTTTACCTCGCATCGTAGCGCCACAGTACTGCCGAGTTCGCAGACTTGTTCAGATACCGCTGCTCCGGCACCATCCACTATTGTCACCGATACTTCTGCGAAACAAGGTACTAAGGTACTATGAAGAAAAAAACACTACACGAATATTTTAGAAAAAAAAATCTCAAACATCGACATTTCTTTTTTTGTTTTCTCGTCTTCTCCCCAGGCCCATAAAAGACGCGCAACGCATCTATTATTCTAAGTGTTCATGAAATATGGTTAGCTACATATTGTTAAATTATCTGCCTGTTAAATTATGTTAGTAGCTCCTCCCCTATTTGATCGCTCCGTAATAATAAAAATATCTAAAATTTCTTAAGTGTTTTGGTACAACCTTAACTATTGAGAAATCCGAAAATCTAATACATAAAGATTTATTTTAATCAATGACTGCTCTTCAAAAATTAATCCCTATAACTTATCTCAGTTTAAAACTTCAAACAAGTACATTGAAACACTGTCGATACCACACCAGATCGATTGATACGTTAATATTTGATTATACTCAAAATTGTTTCATCGGCACATTTCATCGTCCTTAATTTACATCGAATATGAAAATAGAATTTTAGTAACCACCCACTTGTTCCGTCGTACCAATTATTTATTCACGCTTCTTCAAACAAATGTTTGTGTAGGTTAGCCTGTCAACCCTAATAAATTATGAACTTGCGATAAATAATCATATTTTACCATAATTTATTACAAAGCATCCATTGCTAAGAATAGAAATAGCACAATACTCCAGTGTGTAGGTGAGCCACAATGTTGACGTAAGAATGATTGACAGAGGCTTAGTTATATATCTACTGATGGAAAAATAAATTTAGCAAACGTTCCTTTTTCAGAATAGTATGCTAGTCTTATTATACCACATTATGTGCTTGATTTGACAAACAACAATTGAGTACACTGAGCATCACAACCGAAGCTCGAGATCATGTGTGTCGAAATCCCAGGCAATTCCTTATTCCTAACATTGCATAGCAACAAACATGTGTTACTTAAAAAATGTTTAGTAACGTGGTAAATGTAAGAAGTTGCTGGATTTAGGCGCCCCTAATCTTCAGGGAAGATGTATATTAAATAATGATGTTCCTTAGCTTAATAATGATGATGATATCGACGATGGTGATAACTGTGATGATAACGATCATGATGACGGAAGGAAACATTGGACAAGTCTGTTAACTGGACATTGGATGACCAATGATAGGAAATAATGGCGATGGTGTAACTTACCCGGCACCCTGAGCGTGACCCGTGCTGTACGTGGCGGATGAGCTGACAACTGGCAATCGTAAAACGCAGCGTCAGAGGGACGAACCTCCTTCACTTCTAGCCTCCAAATGTCGGGAGGGATGAAACGGGCCGAATACCTGTACAAATTTTATAAGCTTGTGGTAGAAAATTTGTATTCGCCCGATAATGACTGTTATACGTAGTGGTGGAAAAGGTTTCCTTTGGGGTTAAGTTCCATATTCAAGGAAGCAGAGCATCTGTTTGTAAGTTCTTTCTGGCACGCATTCGTTAACGTCTACAAAATTTTATCAGTATCGAAATTTTGCGGGTTTTGATACTTGATAGCGATAATCACGGAGAAAGTAAAGGACCTTATCATGATTCTCAGACCTCTAACAATCTCAAAAAATATTTTATGTTTAATACTTTTACAGGTATTTCAATTACTTGCATCACAAAACATCGCGTGTCAATATTGACGTTCAATTACTTTGCTCAAATATTTTAATACCATTTCACAGAATAATCTATGTCCCGAAATTCCTTTTACATTTTGGAAAAATCCCGCTCAACACTAAATAATTTCACGGCACATGAGCTCGGAATATGCGAATTTGCCTATTCATACTCCGAGGTTGGCACCACGGTCCAAATAATCAACCGCGGGTCTTTGTTCAAAACTTTATGCATTTAAGGCTATACCTTGCCCTAAAATGGCTGTCCCATATTTGCCTTCACCGAACCCTGTTTTGTCTTGTTTTTTTTCTTTTAGAGTATCCCGCTTCGCAAAACATTGGCTTAGTGGATTAAACTCGCCAAAACTTCGAAGGTAACGCACGTGTAGGTATAATTCAAAACATTGGCTGTTAGGTTTTGATACTTTCACGCCAAAGTGTGCCGAGTCCACCTGGTGCTAAGTGTTCAAGTGTCTTCTTAAGGAAATTTTTAAGGCTTTATTCTGTTAAGAATTTGTCTGAGTATTTTCACTTATAACGTTTATATTGAAGTGAGTAAAACATGTGCTACTAATGTGGATTTTGAACTGATGCTATCATCTTAATGCTCTGTTTGGTTTCACAACAATATGTCACATAACCCAGTAATTACTACCTTTAAAATTCTATTCACGAAATTCAAACTTTAAATTCTCATGTTTTAATTTGTTGTTTAAATTTTCTATCTAACTGATTCCCATATTTATTTAACTTTAATACTAAAGCTACTTACCTGTCATCAGCCGTGTATTGCTGTGTGCCTGTCGTAAGCAGCTCCATAGGCTGTTCGTCGTTTTTCCGCCTCACCCACGACACCTAGCAAACCAAATTTATTAAAAATCCGAAATACAACCAATCAACGGCTGACCACAGCTTTTCAAAATACATTCCAAATTTAAAGCGCAAATATTTTTCGATTGCAGAACATTGCGTTCACGGTATCAGAGACCACAGACCGCTAAAAATCCGCAATGTATTTATAAATATGGAATAAAGGAGAACGGGCGATGCCAATGGTCCGGGAATAATGAAACACAGGCTCCGTGGCGCAAAACTTTATACTATTTGTCCTTTCGAAGATTTTTGTTACTAATTCTAAACAAATATATTTTGACAGCTTTGGAGGCGCAGTTGGTTTGACGCCGGCTGTGAAACGAGAGGCCGCGGGTTCGATCCCCGTACCAAGACAAATGTTTGTGTGATCCACAGGTATTTGTATCGGAACTGGAATTTTTGTGAGACCAAAAAGTCTCTCATAGTTTTTGATACCCACGTCACGAGACTCGATATTAGTGTAGGGTTAAGACTATGTATGTGACTGTTAACTGTATTAATTATTAAAAAACTCCTTACCAGTTTGTCGTGGAGAGCGTCCACCTTACAATCGAGGTGGGCTGTGGAGCCAACCAACGCTTCTATTTCTGGCGCTGCCGCTGCGTAGATGCTGTTGCCAGTTCCAGTTCTAGATTTAAAAAAAGAACAAATTAATAAATCATCTAAACGGAATTGAAGGTCTTTTAGTTCGCGTTCGCTTTAGACATTTTAAAGCCCCAAATTCAGATCCAGATGTTCAGAACTTCTAAACTGTCCTAACTTTTCACTCGATGAGAGCGGCGAACTCATTATAGCGAATGATATTTAATACTGAACAAATTATTTTGGTTATCCATAGCATGATTTTGTGGTTTTCTGTTTGTGTATTCTGTAACCAATACCAAATAGGTTACTATTGAATTTGAAATATTATTTACTTATTTTCATTTTGCTATTAAATATTTTTAAATTAATGACAACAAAACAATTGATAAACGAGGAGGTACTCTAGTGTACTCTGAGGTAATTCCAATTTTGGTCTTATTCTCAGCTGTAATACCTACGCTATCTAGAAACCCAGGTATTTTCATAATTATTTCTTCCTTCAAAAACCGCTTTAAAGATAAAATCCTAATAGACGGTAGGTGCTGCAAGGGCAATTTAAACCTGTTTTTATTTTGTTTATCGCAAATCAAATTTTGAAGATTTGCTCTAACAATCTTAAAAGTGCTTTAAAACTTTCGTTCCGGTTCGTTTACGTTTGTTTGTGTTGAGACTGTTTCTCAAATTATTTCGAATGCTGCAAAAATTTCTTACATCGCAAGATTAACATCGAAGAATTTCTGAAAGGAAATTTCGCCTCAATTGAAAGATTGTTTGAAGTCCACTCGTCTTGAATTCAAAGTGAATTATTGAGTCGTTATTTAATTTTCATTGTTTGAATATTTTTCGCAATGAGTTATTAATATAAACGATGTAATGTTTTAGCAATGGTCAGATTACATTAATTTTAAATTGTATTATATAACCGTTTATGCTATGTTGAAATTCAATACCGGATTTCGCAGAGTATCAGCAAACCCAATCGTTAAATATACGAATTTGATACGTTGAAAGCACTTCAATCATTTTGCATTTGAAATATTTGTTTTGTGCGTTACTGGATATCTGTATTGATAGATACATCCGCAATCATAAATAACACTTTCGAATCCGTTTTTGGCAATTACATTAATCTTACGGATTTAAAAGGATTGAAAATAATGTATACACTTTTAATGTGTTTTTCTAACATAGATCTGGCATACAACCACAATATTTATCTTATGGTAAATGATTTCCTAGGTTCGACTGGTAGAAATCGCCTCACGCATTATGCCCACTTGTAAAAGTGGACACCAGGACCAGGACGCCCACATTTCGCCTTGTATGTTCAGTCCCATGATGTGATAGGGGGCGAGCCTATCGCCATATCGGGCACAAATTTCTGACTCCGGGCTGATAATGAATAGAAAAATCCAATATCACTTTGCCTTATCCGGGATTCGAACCCGATGCCTCAGCTTTGTAGTCGTACCGTAGTACAACTGCGCCACCGAGGCAGCTATAACATAATTTATATAAAATTTTAAAAATAAAATAAATTACCGCCTTCGATGAATATCTACAACAAATGGAACTTCGGTGCGTTGTAGCATCGCAAATTGGGAAAGGCAAGGGAGAAAAAAGTACAAGAGGATAAAATGGATATTGGGGCCTTTTTAATCTATGGTATAATGTGGTTAAATGGACGCATTTTGCTAAACCACTATAAAATGTAGTGATTAAATTCATAAACCAAAGTGTTTCAGACGTAGCTTAGCGACAGATGTCTGGTTCAGTGGCAATATCAGCTCAGATGGCTTTGTTATCACTTCTAGGTACTACAATATTCTGGTGGTTAATAAGATGTACGTTAATTTAATATCAACATAATTCGTACATGTTACATTAAGCTCCACCGACACATATTTCAATACATCCCACGCTATAGAAACAATGGTCTGAATCATCAATATTAAACAATGACATATTTCGTAGATTAAGTTCTACAATAGCAAAATATCATTACCCGCCCGTGTGAGATATTGGATTAGCAATAACAGCCTATGAAACACAATACAACTCATTAGGTACGGCGGGGGAAACTAATCTTCAACGACATATTGTATAAGTGATGAAATACGATCCGCAGTATCACACATTCACGAAATTAAAGCTACCAGAGATATTTCTAAAACAAAGTTATAAAGATAAATTATATTAATTTTACTATCCCTAAAAAATTTGCGAGCACCTTCACAATCGCTGAAATAATAGTCATCTGACAATATAAACCTAACGAGCAGAAACTCATTAATATCAATTTTCTTCTGTGATCTGTTTATAAATTATGCAACCTGTTGCAATATTATTAAGAACTGCTCGGAATGCACTTTGATTGTGTCATGCTGAGTTAATTTCACGCTTATCTTTGCTTACTATGGATATGAATGGGTTGGAATTAGCGAAATTGTCTTTTCTGATGGCGAAAGTTTTAAAATCTTCACTGTTATATTCCTGAAATTTCGCAATACTTACTTCTCATTCCTATGCTGATGTGTATTTGTATATGTGTCGAATATATAATTAAGGAGTGGTGCACTGGACCCCGTCTCTCCTGGCTTCTTCCTTCTTTCCATCACCACTGGAGTGACACTAGGTATAGTCGGTAGAGTCGTCGCTTCAGCACTAGCATCACTTGGGGTGACCTCAAATGTCCTAACTAAGGTAACTACACGCCTCCGCCTATTCCTCTTGTTATCTTCATCTTCATTCATAATTACATTACCATCCGTTAACAAACTAGCATTATTTACATTGACTCCGACGTCATTAATATTCAGACAACATTCAGCACGATTCTTAACCGTCGGAGCGGGATTCTCGAAATTGTTGTACGAGTTAAAACTATGTATTGGATTAAGACTTGAGTAATTAAAGTTTTCGACAAGTTTAGTTTGATTATGTAAGTCTTGGTTGGTGTGTAACATTTGATAGAGCTTGTTTATCGTCGGTAGAGCGTTTGTGTTTTGGAAATTGTTGGTCTCGTTCAAAGCCCTCGACGAGGCGTCGGCATCGGTGCCTGGAAATGAAAATGTAAATGTTAGAGGCGATAAACGGTGCCACAGTTCGATCCGTTTAGATTTCTTGGAAAATTGGACGCCACAAAGCTTCTCGCAGGAAATCAAAACGAGTCTTTGACTACTTTCGTACTGTTTCAATGATCGTTGCTATTTTCGAACTTCCGTTTTCAGGTCTTTATATATTCGAGTACTTTTAGGTTGTTAAAAAAGCTCGATAAGAACCTTTTTACCTAAATAAACAGTAGAAAATACTGAAGGATTTTTTAAGCATTTGGCAGCAGCTCAATTGGTCCGCTACCTGGAGGATCACTCGTTGATCAGTGACAGACAGTACGGATTCCGTCACAACCGATCAACGGGTGATCTTCTGGCGTTTGTCCTGCATCGCTGGGGTGAGGCGATAGACCGGCGTGGCGAGGCTCTTGCTGTGAGCCTCGACATAGCCAAGGCGTTTGATAGGGTCTGGCACCGTGGTCTCCTATCCAAGCTTCCGGCATACGGTCTGCCCGACAACTTGTGTTCGTGGATTTCTGGCTTTCTGCATGGGCGTAGAATGCGTGTCGTCGTTGACGGACACGCTTCGGCGCTCATGTCGGTAAATGCCGGAGTTCCGCAGGGCTCGGTGCTGTCGCCCACCCTGTTTATTCTGCATATCAATGATATGTTGTCACTTGGCAACATTCATTGCTATGCAGATGACAGCACGGTTCATGGGCGATACTGCCATGGGTCCCCAGGTTGCCGGGTCGACACTGTGAGTGGGCGCGAGGATCTTGTCATTGAGCTCAATCGGTCCTTGGATCTCATTTCTACATGGGGCTCCAGGAATATGGTTGAGTTCAATGCCAGGAAAACCCAGGTGTGTGCGTTCACGTGCAAAAAATCCCCGTTCTCTCCCCTCCCCATTCTTCAGGGTATTCCCCTCTCAATGCGGAATGACCTGAGTATCCTTGGTGTGGATATCCGTTGTGATCTTAATCCAAGGAATCACATCGAGGGCGTAATATCTGCCACTTCCCGCAGGGTTGGGGTCCTGAACAAGGTGCGTCGGTTTTTCGCGCCCGGTCAACTCTACCGCTTGTATAAAGCGCAGGTTCGGCCGGGTATGGAATACTGTTCGCACCTCTGGGATGGATCCGCCCAGTACTTGCTCGATGCCTTGGATGGATTGCAGCGGCGGGCCATCCGCATTGTGAATGATGCAGACATTACGGGCAACTTAGAGTCGCTACAGTTACGGAGGGATGTCGCCTCTCTAAGCGTGTTCTACCGTCTGTATCATGGCGAATGCTCTGAGGAATTGTTCAATTTAATCCCCTCCTCTCCTTTCCTTAACAGAACCACGCGTGCTGGCTTGCGGAGCCATAGCTTGACTGTTCAATCCATTTCGGCGCGAACCAAAAGGTTCTCTAACTCTTTTTTCTGCCGTACAGTCAAGCTGTGGAACGGTTTGCCACCGCACGTGTTCCCTCCTTCCTATAATCCTGGGTCCTTCCGCCGTAGCGTGAAGAGGCACCTCAGCGGGCCGGCATGATTGTGTCGAATGGTATGAGACTACCGTCTGATACCATTCGATACTCTATCTGGACGGCATTAGCACTTACCATCAGGTGCAATGCAGTCACTATGCCGTGCCAGTTTAAAAAAAAAAAAAAAAAAAAAAAAAAAGCATGGTTTTTAATTAAATTTTGGTGTCTAACTATATAAAATGCTACCGATATTCATTCGAGACACTTTCAAAAACAAAATCACTGTAATAATTAAATTATATACTTAAAAATACGAGGAAACCCAGTCAACGCTTATAATTAAATTTGTGAGAGGGTTATTTAAATATTTTGAAACGTTCCCCCGTTCAGTGGATCTTTCTGAACGCTCAACGAAAATGCAAACAGAAAATAAACAATTTCAGAATATATTTGAGGTTTATTTTTTGCTGGATGGGTTTTGAATGTAAACAAAAGAAAGTCCCTTTCTTCACGATTTTATCCTTCCATTAAACGATGTCATGTTTTCGCTGTCTATTAAAATAAAGAGGCGTGCGGAATATTGGACAGTTGCTTGAGAAGGAAAAAAATAGCGGAAGTTTTAGCATTTTTATAGCAGTATTAAAAAGTGACCGTATTGCATAAATAACAACCTTCAGTGATATTTAGGTACATTTTTGACGGAAGATACTCCCAGATGATACTCTAACTGGACATTACACTAGTGTGTAATGATAACTGATAACTATAATATAACAATGATATTATAAACATTCGATAACTAAAATAGGTTTTAAATCTGTCTATGAATAAAGCCGTTGGAAAGAAACCACTTTCATATTATTCAAGATTGTTATATTCACAATAAGGATGTTCTACATATAAATACAGGAAATGTTCGCTCAAAATATAATATGTCAAAATACCTAATCATTATAAAACAACAAAACTAACGGGTCATCTATGATCGAGATAGATTTAGGCTCAACCACCCATACTAGCGTAATACCAGTCAGTGTACATCGAAACCGTCTAATTTTACAGCAAAATAGAGACTTTGAACAGATTATTACAAGTTCTTTTTAATTTTGCATACCTCGGCAAGGCAGCGCGGTTAGTGCGGCGAGGAACAGCGCCGCTGCAGCGGGCGCGCACATCTCTCCTACATCATCAGACTCTGGAACAATGCAAACACATTCTTCTATAATAGAGTATTTGACTATCATCAAATATTTGTATTATTTTGTAGACAAACACAAGTACCATAAAAACAAAACATTTTTGTGAAAACAGTATTAAAGTAGCTTGTAACATGAGGCAAATATTAGTATTTTAAATGAGAGTGGGGACGTAGTGGGGACATTTTACCGTCTCTTTCAAACCCGCGCACTATAATGCATTATAATGCACAGTGACGTCACTAATTTTGTTTTGCATCCCTTTTCTATTACCCCCACTACAAGATTTAAAACATTTCTACCTTGTTTAATTCTGAATGGATTTACAAAATTCTTTGTTTGATAGATTTTGGATATGGATACTTTTTTATTAATAAAATTAAAAAAAAAATGAGTCAAATACCTTATTCATTCATTACGCTTAGAAGATGTAGATGAGGAGAAAAGTATATAGACGGCGTCTTTAAAATGAGAGACAAGTGGGTCAACAATTTTTTATTTTCTTTGTTGTGTTCTGGCATCAAACATCACACCTTACGACGCGACGCCTGAATGCGTAATGTCAAAAAATAGCATCAGTTTTTCTTCACATTCGTTGTGTTTATTATAAAATAATATCTCAAGCAAAGAGTTATTTAAATATAAATATATTTCTTAAATTTTAATTGTAGTTCCAAATTTCGCCACACGCCCATATAATTTAGATGACTTATACAGCAATAAAGATATGGAAACTGACACAACTACACAAAAATACATAAAAAATCACCGCATGCTGCAAGCTAGCCCAGGTCGACTAATGTTGTTGCTATAGATTTTTGTTGGTCGTAATCTAGATAATAAAACGGTTTACAAAAATAAATAATTGTACGACAATTTTTAATTCATCAAACATAATATAAAACATTGCTGTGAAATTACTTTGAATCGCCTTAAACCTATCGTTAATGTATTAGAAACTTTACTAATAAATAACTAGCAATGCGGTAAATTTAACCTACTTCGTATTAAACACGACAATACTTTCACAAAAAATAACTTGTAACTTGTAGGCAGAAAGGTAGTCGACAAGGGCTAGATAATGAAAAAAGGCAACGGTTTTATAAGAACTTGGAATGTATAACATTTCAGAAATTGATAATGTAAGCTGCGTAGATATTATGTTATATTGATGTATGTACACTCCAGTACATTAACATTTTGAATACCATAGGGTGCAAAGATAGCGGCTTTGGTGGTTAAAAAATAGGGAATTAGAGCACTAATTTAAGGAAAGGAGCGGAAAGTGAGGAAGGAATAAGTATGAGAACCTCTGGAAAAAGTTATAAACAGAACGAAGAATAAGATAATGCATGAAAGACAAAGTAAAAAATGTAACAAGAGGCAATAGTGTAGCCACCTTATCAATCTGGCAGAGTATGTTTCTTAACATCATCAACATCATCCATCCATTAGCCAAAGGAAATCCACTGCTGGATATAGGCCTTCCCCGATGATAAACAAAGAAATTTCTTAATAGTTTGAAAAACAATTTAGATTGAAATTTGAGCTGCATGGTGATAGGGTGAGACGAAAACAAAGTCGTCGATATAACTTAATAAAGTCGACTCTGACTATCGCTTATGTATGTATAATTCATAATATTACTATGTGTGTACATGTAACATTAAACCTTAAGAAGAATTTCAACGTGCAGACTAAATTGTCTATATTGTGCTAAATTGTCCTAAAATCCAGCATTGCTTTTCAAAATATAAGAGTACGGTTAAACCTGAAGAGACGACATAAAACCATAATCCTAAATCCGAAATTATTCAAGGAATAGATTTCATACCGAGGTTCGCAATAAATGTGGGTTTTGTTTTTGTCAGGCGGTCTTACTGTGACATACAGATTTAACGGCCGACATGCTGGCTAATGTAAGATTTATACTGCTACCCGTTTCATTTTGAGTTTGAAATAGCTTTTATTTCTTTGTGATAGCCTGTTTCAATATTTTTGTAATTCTTGGGGAGATCGTTCTGTAGATGTCACTATTTTATGTTACTTCATAGTAAAAATAGGTGAGGACCCAAAGAATACACACTTCAAAATAAAAAATAAAAATTGACAGCCTCCGTGGCGCAGTTGGTTAGACGCCGCCTGTGAATCGAGAGGCCGCGGGTTCGATCCCCGCACCGAGACAAATGTTTGTGAGAACCACAAGTATTTGTTTCGGGTCTGGGTGTTTGTGAGACCGAAAAGTCTCTCGTAGTTCCTGATACCCACGACACAAGACTCGATCTTAGTGTGGGGTCAGGACTATGTATGTGACTGTTGGGTGTATTTATTTATTTATTAATTAATATGTACCCCGAGTTCAATTTTGACTGTTATGTCGGTAATTCTTCTGCTACCTATTAGATAAACATCAGCATTTTCAGTCACTGGAAGTCTACTGAAGATAAGTCTCCCTCATAGATCATAATAGCGACTTATTAAAAGCAGCTTATATCCAATTACTTTCTGCATCCTTTGTTTGATCGTTGGTCCTCATTGTGAGTAAACCTAAGCTATATTGCTGCTTACCCTAATCTACGTTATTTTAACTTTTTAATTAATGCCACTTACTCAAAATAATGACTGCCTCGGTGGCGTATTTGTACTACGATACGATTTCAACGCTGAGGTCTCGGGTTCGAATCCGGGTCGGGCAAATTGAAATTGATTTCGCTATTCATTATCTGCTCGACGTCGGGAATTAGTGCCAGATAGGGCGGTAGGCTCTCCCCGTATCACATTATGAGATGGAATGTACAAGGCGAAAGGTGTCCACGCACCTCAGCCTACCCCTTCTGGGAAAAAGGCGTGATGTAAGTGTGTGTTTGTGCTAATTACTTAAGAAGTATATTTCCTAACACAGAAAAAAGCTGCGTATTATTCTCAAAACCGTAACAACAGTGTTCATACATGAAAACAGCAATCAAAATCACTCACTCAAAACATAGCGTTTGTAAAACCGACGACCCAGCGCCACAGCATCATGCTCCCAGAAATAACATTTACATCTTCTGCATAATCAGACCTTATCTGCCGCGTGCCGCAGGCTGAGTTTTAAATTTTTAAGGAGTCACGTAACATGCCGAGTGCGGAAGGGCTACGAAATGAAATTGACGGGTGTATTTTGGTGGCGTATTTTCGTCGGTGCTAGCTGTTTTCGACAGGTCGGTGTCGGTTCTTGGGAGAGGTCTCTGTTTAGCAAACTTCGTTTGAAAATAGGGATCTATCTATCTGTACCTATTATTGGGCAATTTTCTGGTTTATACTGGTCTTTCTTATGTGAGAGGCCGCCTGGGTAGGTACCCCCGCAATGTCTATATCTCCCTCCAAACAGCTGCAGTGTAAATGTATTGTTGTGTTCCGGTTTGAAGGACACTGTAGCCAGAATAGCTAATAGTATCTACTAAATGAGACTTAACATTTTATATCTTAGGATGGTGAGCGCAGCGGAATGCCAAGCATTGCTTTAATTTGGTCGGTTTTGCTACTGTCCATGAGCGGTCATATAGCTAACAATCAGGCGAATAGCATGCTCGTCTCGCCATTCATCGCAATAAATAGAAAAATATACTTAAATGCTTAGATTAAAATTTTCAGAAGACGATTACAAAGGTTTTATTTTGCATTTGGAGATTGATCTGATATTAATTCTTTCTCATACTCAAAGAGAGATTTTAGTTTACCTTATATTATTATGACTTTCAGACTGTTTGTAATAAAGTTCGTATTTCGCATTAATTTTTGAAGCCGTCACCTCGTATGTTCCGAAATTAGGTTTTTATTCTATATCTCCTACACCCTGATACGAAATTAAGTAATCTCCGCGTGATGCAAAAACTCTGCAAACTAAAAAGGCATTACATTATATTTACCAATAAACAAACAAAAAGTCGTTACTCCTGTCGCATTTTTATGTCCAATTCCTGCTGGAACAACAAAGTTAAAGCATAAATTAGTACCAACTAATATAACAAGTCGTGCCTGCGATAGGCCCAAAAGTAACTCGACTATGTTCCGAGAAAGTTGCCCTTTTATTGCCAAGTGAAGCGATTTTAGTATACTGGAGAAAAAATAAAATATCTCTTGTGTTATTTTATAATAAGAAAAATGTACTCCAACTTCTGTCAGTGCATCTGCATTGCGTCGTTTCGACCGAGTTTAGTCTAAGTATAGTGAAGTATACTTATATATACTTCATTGGCCTGATTCATAGAAAGTTAAAACCTATCTTACCTATCGAATGTTTTGTTACTTTTGAACGACATTTGAATTCAGTTTGAGCCAAGAAGACAAAACATTCGATCACTAAAAATGGTTTTAAAAATGACTATGAATAAAGCCGCATAGGTTTATATGAGTATGTCCAACATTAGAGCTGAGATGTAAGAACTATTTTTTTTTCAAATGTTTCTTTACACGTAAGCCAAACTTTATCCCCCAAAGGGCTGTAAGGAAATCTAGTAACTTTCGTAGTTGACAGAGTTTATTTGACTAGACTCTCTACCATTTCCATTTGTTGTTACCTTGCCAAAAGCCCACCATCCACCTTGCCATCAACCACAAATTTTCTTCAAAATCTCCATACCCAGTTAACAAAGCCGAATATTATCGGATAACAAAACGCATTCGATTTATATTATAACTATGACGTACAGTGAGTAAGAGCAGTTGCATTGTGAATACAAGTGGAGTAATGCACTATTGAATTTAACAAATGGCTATTCATGGAAAATCGGAGAATATCAGAGCTGAAATGGCTTATGCAGGTTCGGTAAATTCACATACAGCTAAAGGGCAAAATACGCTACAAATAAATATTGAGATATTAATAAAAAAATCATAATAAACAAATTCATCCAACAGTCACATACATGGTCTGAACCCACAATGAAATGAAATGCAATGAGATGAATAAGATGAGATAAATATGAACGAGATCGAGTCTTGTGTTAAGGGTGTCAGAAATTACGAGAGATATTTCGGTCTCCCAAACACAGAGACCGAAACAAATAGATGTGGATCGTACCAATATTTGTCTTGGTGCGGGGTTTCATAATCGACGTCTAACCAACTGCTTGCTGATGCATGAATAGGCATTATAGTTAAGAATATGTTAAGTACATGAAAATATGTACCGTGAAAGTATGAAAACGAACTCAAAAACATTAAAATTGGAGTATAAAATAAAATTTAATACTATTTGTCATTTCGAAGAATTTTTTATCAAATATTAATTTTACACAAATATATTTTGCCAGCCTACGTGGCGCATTTGGTTAGATGTCGCCTGTGAAACCAGAGGCCGCAGGTTCGATCGCTGCACCAAGACAAATGTTTATGTGAGCCACAAGTATTTATTTCGGGTCTGGATGTTTGTGAGGCCGAAAGTCTCTAGTAATTCCTGATACTCACGACACAAGACTCGATCTTAGTGGGGTCAGGACTATGTATGTGACCGTTGGATGTATTTTATTTATTTTTACTCAAAGTTAGTTCTTTGCTTCCTCAACTAGCTCTACGATTTTCGAAAAGTCCTGTTTAGTACCATCTGACATTTGAGCAATATCTTAAACAAATCCACATATTGACAAATCTAACGACACTTTCTCTAGAACAAAAGTCTTAGTAAGAAACGACACGTGTACAAAGATTTGTGCTGATATTTTTCTATAACTCCGTTTCTAAATGGGAGCTTATCTGCTCCGTAACCTTGAGACATCACACGAGCTGGAATCTCACAATCGCTTCGTATTTTTGTTTCGTGTTTAAAGTCGGTTCGTAGTGGTTGAATTGATTTCTCGGTGGTGGGTGGTTTATAGTTGTGAAGGACTTTTAGCATTAGCTTATCTTGAGCTATGTAGAATTGGTAGGTAGATTACCTATATAGATTTATATTAGAAACGCCTAAAATAAATTAAATGTCACACATCCTGATAATTTAATAATATCGTAATATGTGTGTATAGGCATTCCCGCCCACACACCCACCACTACAACCCCTGTTAGTCAGGATCAACAGTGGCACGCAAAAGAATTGGCAACGAGCTCCGGAGCTCGACGAATCCCTTAGGGACATTGGCTTGTCTTTAACCTGGATCGTAATTGATCAGAAGGAAAAAACAAATAGGACGAGTTGGAAACAAATATTTGTCCACTTCCAATAAGTGTATATATTACCTTTGTCTTACTCTTAGCTAATAAAATAAGTTTTGGTTAGCGTATCAAATTAAAGCATTTTTTAAAATTTAGTTTCGTAAAAAATAGTTCTACACTTGAATTTCCATCACCTCATACGATAGCTGAAATAAATTCTCAATAAAATATAATATTTTGTACATAAAATATTCTGAATCTAAGCCAATTCCATTACCTCGGAATTTTAAAATGCCATTTCAGATCTCACGAGTACTCTTACGATGGAATTAAAAAGTGGGCAGTACCAAAACGATTTTTCGTACAGCTGTTGGCATTTTTGGCACAAGCTTTGTTTAATATTAGCACTAAGAAATCCCTAGGCACTCGCTGACTTTTCTTACGTCTTTTTTTATTGTTAATTAACTTTCATTCTGACTGTGATGGTAAAAATTATAAAGAAACTTGGGCCCCTGACAATTGCTAAAATTTTGAGTGTTTTTTTTATTGCATTGAATGGCGAGACGAGCTTGCCATTCGCCTGATGGTAAGCGAAACGACCGCTCATGGACAGGAGAAAACCAAACAGCATCATGAATAACAAAGAATTGCATTGCACTCTACAGCGCTCGCTATCCTGAGATGTAAGATGTTAAGTTTCAATATCTCCAGAAGTTACTCAAGCTACAATATCCTTCAAACCGGAACACAACGGTGCATTTATACTGCTGTTTGGCGGGAGAAATTGATATTTCGCTGGTAGCTACTACCCAGGCGGCTTTTCACATATGAAATATCTACCATCAGTTATGCCATTACCACGTCTAAAAAAAGCAGGGTGCAAGGTGCACCGTAGTAGAACTGCACCACCGAGGCAGTCACCTTGAACGATACATTAGTAAAAAAAGTCCCCACGTATGAACGAACTAGTTCATGTTTATCCCGAAGTATTTTTGGCTACGTTATCCTTTCAGCGTCTGTCGATAGGTAAATGGAATTTGAAATGGAGTCACCGCTAATGGAATTTCGATGTAAGAACTTCAAGGATTAACCGTTGACGCCGTGTGTTCTGGTGGCTTGGTAATGTAAGCGAATCTTTTTTACATGTTATCTTTTGTTAGGGAATTCATGTTCTTATCTTCGTGAATTTATGTGCTATTTTAATTCGATTTTTGGAATTACGTGTCTTCCACCGTGCAGTGTAAATGTTTGGAGTAGCGATAGCTCTCTGGATTTTATATTTGCTGTATGTCCTGCCAACGCTAATTTGATATCTGTATCCTATTAATCTAGTGGTTGCATGCCTTAAGGGCTGTAAATCGTAAGTTCAGTCTTGTGTTCGAACCAAGTAAAGCAAGCCTTGTTGTTAATTTTTTTTTTTTTTCATATAGCTTCTATGTTGTTCTTATTAATTAAAGTTTGTGGTTTTTTTTTAAATTTCCCATGATAAATATTGCTTATCTCAATATTTAATCTTAATTTGAAAATAAAATACAGTCATATTCAATCTCGTATCTGGATTCACGTGCTCAACACTTCAACACAGCTGTGATCGATAAAATCCGTTCTCGTCTCGAGCCGTTTCTTCAAAAGAATTAATAAAACATTTACTAAAACAAACGGCATTCGCGTGTTCCCATTACACTGTTAAGCGTTATAAATTAACCGCAAGTATAAAACAACTTCAAGTTATCGATTTGAACTTTTCAAATTGCTACAAAACTTTGCAATGCTGTTTCGAATTTAAAATTTGTTTTGTTCTCGCGAGCGGATTACGATCGCACGGAACCCAATATGGAGAGAACTTTGACTTTACTTTGTTTTGGTTGGGAATCATTAGTATTTAATTGAGTGACATATTTTGCCGAATTCTGTGACAAGGTAAAGTGGCGGTTAAGATAATGTACTGGTCTCTCATATGTGAGAGGCCGCTTGGGTAGGTACCACAGCAATTTCTATTTCTCCCGCCAAACAGCAATCTAAATGCACTGTTGTGTTCCGGCTTGAAGGACATTGTAATCTGAGTAACAACTGGACGTAATGTGACTTAACATCTTATGCCTCAGGGTGGCGAGCGAAGTGGAATGCCAAGCAATGCTTTGTAATTCATGGTGCTCTTTGGTTTTTTACCATCAGGCGAATGGTATGTTCGTCTCGCCATTCATCGCATTAAAAAAAAATTGCAGGCTGTCGAAGGTACAACGAAGGACATCGTTTTTCTTTCGTCTAGCAACCAAGTACTGCCATGAACAAAATCTAGTATCACATAATCTTTAATCAAACCATAACGTTTGTATGTGTTGAAACAAAAGCGTAAAGAAATAACACAACATATTACCGTCAGGTCCATTGTTAAATACTTGATCCATAGTCTCTGCCTACCCCTATGGGATACAGGCGTGACGATTATGTATGTATGTACGTATCAGTATAAAAATATAATGCCCGAAGCTTTAGCTAGTTAATATTAATGGAATATGTTTCATTATTACATTTCCAATTAGCTTAGAATTTTTATAAATAAGCTGCAGTGAAATACGGCTCTCCGGATACTAGCTAATATTAATTACACAAAACATCTTTGTTTCGTACGTACGCTGGAAGCACAAGTAATTAAAATCCTGACCAATTATTTTTTACTCAGTTGGCACGCGGTAAAGCTCCATTACGTTAGTAACACTGGCTGTCAGTTCCGTTCAAACATTTTAGATACAAGTTTTTGTAAGGAAGATTTCCACTTTATTATTCCGTGGATTTTTGCGTTTTAATTAATACGTTATTATTGAAATAAAACTATTTTATACGGATTTTATCGCGATTTGGTTTAATTTTTACATTTTTTAACTTCCCGACGTTTCGATTATTTTACAGCTTTCGTGGTCACGAGTCCGCCCCGTAAACCAAACCAAATCGCGATAAAATCCTTATAAAATAGTTTTATTTCAATGTGTAACATTCGCGTAAATCTAAGAAACCATAATACATTCTTTCCATATCGAAATGACTACAAGCATCTTATAAAATCATCATCTAATACATACATTTGCGTCATTTCGAATTTTATCTTTTTCTTCGAGTGCTGAGCAAACACATGTGTTTTCCCAAAGATTTTTAGCGATCTTGCGGAAGCTCCTTGCAATAAGTGATTTCCTGCAATCTTTATTAAATCGTCTGTAAATTTTGAAGTAAAATATTAAAAAAGATAATTTTATAAGTATGTTGCCGTTGCAAAAACCCGTAGTGTTCACTTCCTCTTAATAATATAGGTTATAAAAAACAAAGGACATTTCACTAAGTCGAAACAACATTTTCTCGCAAAGAATCAATCAAGGAAGTGTTGCGAGAATATTTGCACAGGATATTTGAACAGGATGATGCTAACAAACCCCTTAAGTCTTACATTTCGTGCAGCGGAAGTGAATAAGAGCATGAGATACAGCTACTCACAAGTTCTATCAGTTTTCAGCCACAAGCGAAAATTAATCTTAGTAAAAACGAATAAGATTGAAAACCCTTTGATTCTCCAATGTTTTCTTACCAACCAAGACGGGATTATTATGTTATAACTTGTCTTTTATGTTGAAGTTAAGTTTAATTAGGCGTTAATAAAGATTAGATTAAGTTACGGAACATTGGAATTGTGTTCTAAAATGGTTTTAAAAGACATTGAAGAGATTATGTGTTTCGATAATTACAAAGTGTAAAATCTGTGGATAGTTTGACAGGCTCCGTGGCACAGTTGGTTAGACGCCGCCTGTGAAACGAGAGGCCGCGGGTTCAATCCCCGCACGGAACAAATGTTTGTGTGAACCACAAGTATTTGTTTCGGGTCTGGGTGTTTGTGAGACCGAAAAGTCTCTCGTAGCTTTTGATACCCACGACACAAGACTTGATCTTAGTGTAGGGTCAGGACTATGTATGTGACTGTTGGGTGTATTTATTTATTATTATTATAGTAGAAAATATATCTGTAGGATGTAATAATTTGGTAATATATTTTAACTAGAAAATGATAACGCGGTCTTCTTAAGTTTTAGTAGTTCACGTTTTACCAATATTGTCATTATACTGAGATTAGAATAAGGCAACAATTGTTTTCCTTTTTTTTAATTTAATTTAATCAGTTACAACTTTTTAGTAGAATAATGAAAACTTTCATTTTGCATAAAATTTTATTGAAAATGCCCACTATAGTAACAATATATTTTGAACACATTTTTCTAAACTTATTATTGTATCATCTGACTAAATCTGTCGTATAATTGCTAACAAGTTTTATAATTCACTCATTGATAGAATTGGAGAGTTATTTTCAGCATCCATGACATTATTTCTCATACAAAATTCTTAAAACAATCCTACATCTAAGTAGAAAAGAGGCTTAATATAAATACCAATAACCGTATACTAATAAAACAATACATCTACAAAGCTCGGGTTATTTACTAACAGAAAACAACTTGTACTCTGTTACCAATACAATTTTATGCTTCGTTTTTTTTACTGAACTTGGCGCCCACTCAGCTAAATAAAAGCCTCATTTTTGCCAAAATAAATCAACCAATTACCGTTCCCTTCTCGTGCCAGTCTCGTAAACGTCACCTGCCAATAATAGGGTCCGTTGTGAAGTGTTGCTGGAGAAAAATGCTTCGCACAGTGAATTATTTTGTATTTATGATTTTTAATGGGATTGGTTTTAGTTGAGATAATATTTTGCGAAAGTTATGGCGTGAAATCGAGTGCTATAAATTTTTGATTCTTTATTATATTGTTACCATAAATTTTCATATCATACCGGGTATATCAAGACTGTGACCGAAAACGAAGGCAGGTCGTAAATTTAGTGGTTACGAAACAATGCAACTAAAATTTTCCGAAAAGAAGTGACGGATTTTTTAGAAATCATCGTGTGTGTGATAAAAACCTAGATTTTGCGAAAATAGTAATTGAAACTTTTGTGTACCATTTCGTCTTTAAAAATAAATAGGTGTTAATTGTTATTTTAGGAAAACGATGTATTTATCATTCAAATACGAAAGTAAGTAAATAATTACAAAAAAATATATTAACGATATTTTTTGCGAAATTCTTAGTTGCATAGTGTCTGAAGACACTTATACAAGTACTACCGCCTGGCTTCGTTTTCGTTATACACCCTGTAAACAACCCAAGTACTTTACAGTAGCTTTTTGATTTCCTACATTGGGGAGATGAGTAAGATTTTGGCAATGTCAAAGTGCATAAAAATACCGGGATTGGCACATGATTCCAGCCATTTCACGTGGGTGGTAGCCCAAAGGTTTTTGTGAAACTGAAATTTAAACCTTAGTGAACCTATTATATGATATCTAAGAAAATCTGCAACTATTTTGAACGTCAATTATTTTAAAAAGAGTGACAAAAAAATAAGCATTCGGTGTAAAATAAGTCTTTTGAAACCAATAATTTATTTCAAACGATGAAAGGCGATATGCCAAGTCAGATTATGCTCCCCGCTGGTTAGCATTTTTTTTTCTTTGAAACTAGGTATTTCCGACAGCATTTGCAAAATTTCAAAGAAGTTTTTTTCCAAGAACTAAATATCTGAAGACGCTTTTAGCTTTTTAAGATATTACGTTATGGACGGGCGCCCAATGCCTCGTAACACCTTTTTTTATAAAACAAGTCTAGTTGTCACTTTATTGATCTGCAAAAGAATTAGATAAATCTTCTTAAAAATGCTAATGGACAAATAACCTTGAATAATTTATATATTAATAGTAGGTTTTAGTTTCATTTTCTTTAGGCTACTTGGTTAAAAATCAACTTGAAGCCAGACACACACGAAAAGTAAATATATCAAAAAACCTTTAAAGATTATGCGATCAGCCCTGAAATCTTTCAACAATAAATACCTACCTAAATAAATAAGGAAAATCTACTAAAAACAAGACACTTTTTACGCATCCTCATTCGTTCAAATCAATGAAACTTGGCCGTCACACTGCCGTGTCCGTACAATGAATAGCATTAAGCCTTGTCCCGCATACCTATAATTTAGTATTTGACCTAAATCCTATCCGAGATGATGCCAGGAATTACGGCACTAACATCGTAATCCATAGCGTTGAAGCAGTACGTATTGGATTTGCTCGCTAAGGCGCCAATAAGCTAGGCCGTCAAGTCCGATTATTCGGATGAACGCACATGACTTTTAATTGATCGATAACAATCGATTCATGACTTTTAGTGCGATTTGGCATCGATTTCAATTCGATTAGGGCGACAGAATTGTGTTGGTTGAAAAATCTGATAATGATGATAAAACATTGTTACCAGTCTGGTTAGGAATCTAAACAACATAGTAATATTGGCGAAAATTTCAATTTAACCAAGACGGGATCATTGTATCAATAGACGAGAGATAATGTGTAGATAGAAATTTAGTAACATTGATAAGTATTAATATAGTCAATCACCACACTATAACTGTTAGGAAAACATCGCAAAAAAGCCTGCATACCATAGGAATTCGTAAGAATTTCTACGGTATGTAAAGTCCACCAACCCGCACTAGGCCGGGGTGGTAGACTATGTGGCCTAATCCCTCTCAATCGTACTCTCGATTATAGAGGAGGCCCGTGCCCTGCAGTGAGACGTATATAGGCTGATACAGATACAGATGGTTGGTGGAACATTGTAGTAATTTTGGGTTTGCGTCTTACTACCGCCACATATCATGAAAATGCCTTCCATCAAAACACATACATACATACATACATAAACTCACGCCTTTATCCCCGAAGGAGGTAGGCAGAGGCGCCGCCAGGACACCCACATTTCTTGTATGTTCCGTCCCATGATGTGATAGCGGGCGAGCCTATCGCCATATCGGGCACAAATTCCTGACTCCGGGCTTATAATGAATAGAAAAATCCAATATCACTTTGCCCGACCCGGGACTCGAATCCGAGACCTCAGCTTTGTAACCGTACCGTAATACAACTGCGCCACCGAGGCAGTCAATAAAACACCTCATGAGCAAACACAAAAGAACCGAAATAATTGAATCAAACATACTTACACATCCATATTTAGTACATACTAAGCAGTACTTAAAATTCATATAACACCAATCGGGATCCACTTGAACCACCCTTTTAGGGCAAGAAACGTGAGTACACATAATCATTAAATTATGCAAACCGTATGTCTATATGATAATAATTTCAAATCACGTGTATATTCGTTCAGAGCGATATCGACGCGCGTGTTCCAGACATACTAATTACACACACACTCACGCATTCCAAATTCCGTTTTGGTATTCGCAATTCGTGGAAGGACGGTCTAGTTGGAACAGTTTATTGGTAAGTTTAATTGTGTTTATCCTGACGTTCGCCAGAGTATAGTTCTTTGGCTAGCAGAGTGCACCATAAACAGGGCTTTTTTTGGAAAATTATAAATCAATTTTTAGATTTCCACTCCGCTCGTCACCGGAAGGAATCAGGTGTCAAGTTTCATACAAACCTGCACAAAAACGCTTTGAAACTGCTGATGGGCAGCAGAAATAGGCAAAGCCTACATACCTAACTTGACTGCCTTCTTCTAGTAAACATTTTGTTTAGCTAAGGCCCCGAATGAGTTTGTTGTCCCTTACAGTCCTTTCTGGTAAACTTTCTCTTTGGGTTTAAATACAATTTACAATATTCAAATTTTTGGTGTAGTCGTGTAACATACACGGTTATCGTGTGGTAGCCCATCGTCCAACTTCAGAATAAATTTGTGTTACCGATTCAGTATTCAAGATACGGCGCGAGGTCCACACGTCCGAAAGCCGACAAAGTTTGATGCCGAGTTATTAATGGGCGAGTGTTTCTCGAATCACCAGGATGATCCAATGTTGGGCGTCCAGGACGGACCAATTTTCGAACAGTTCGTTGAAAGTTTATCGATAGGATTACTAATTGGGAATGTGGAAGGTTCCGGAATGTTCCATAAATTCTTTGCGCTGTTACTACGTCATACTTCGCAACTAGGTCAAAATAGCTACGGGTAGTCGTGGTTCTTTTAATGAAACCTAGTGCTTAGCATTCCACGATTTTTCTCTAACAATGTAATAAAGCCTCGAGACGTCTTGATGGGAAAAAGTCTTAACAGATTTCATTATTACGTTATCATATGCTGATGCTACAGTAAATTAATACCTAACATTCACATACTTAGTACATATAAAGTCCTACCCCTATATTAAAATATGTGTCTTATGTGTGTCCAAATCGTTGGGAACTACGAGGCTTTTGAGACCCACAGCATTCAAAACAAATAAGTATTAGTTGATGTCATAAAACGCCTCAGCGCGGATATCCAACATACTGCCTTTAGTTCAATTACTTGTTAATAAATAAATACACCCAACAGTCACATACATAGTCCTGTTCCCACGCGAAGATCAAGTCTTGTGTCGTGGGTATCAGGAACTTCGAGAGACTTTTCGGTCTCACAAACACCCAGACCCGAAACAAATACCTGTGGTTCACACAAACATTTGTTCCGTGCGGGGATCGAACCTGCGGCCTCTCGTTTCACAGCCGGCGTCTAATCAACTGCCCCACAGAGGCTGTCAATAGAAAAGTAATATAACAAATAAACGTGAAAGGTAGGTAAAAAGGTAACATTATCTTTACTTATTTAACTTCTCACAATAGTTTTTTTATATATCCCGCAAGGATATTTTTCTACAGAAGTCTACGTGACCTGTCACAAAAATACCAAGATCCTTCTTACATCGTATATTTTATTCATAAAGAGCCATAATTCCTTTTTAAAAGCAATCCCTGATTGGGTGGGCTTCCCTTTGAGCCAAATGTACCTCAATTTCATAGAACGTTAGGGTTCAAATGGGCCCGAGCATCATTCACAAGGGATTTATCGAAGTTTTATAGCTCAAAACCTCTCCATAAATTCTTTGTTTGACTTCTTTAACTAACCAGAATTGGGTCCAACTATCTTTTATATAAAAACGGTAGATAAAAAGGATATATGTCACTACTTTATATAAACATTGAGTAAGCGTAATATTTGCCACCTACTGTCGAGAATAATGGGAAACGGAATCTTTGAGTCGGAAAATTAACCACATATTTTAACGGCTTCGGTGAATAAAATGCGATGTATTGTATATGTATGTAACAATAATTTACATAAACAAGTTACAAAGTATTTGTTGTGTTCAATAAGGTTATTTTTGAAGCGTTGTTGGCTTTCGATTGAGTAAATGTACCTTAATATTTTATATGCTTTAGGAGACAAACGATCCGATGGTACATTTTGTGGTAAGGGGTCTCTGCCGTCTAGCACTGGAGCAATCATCAGCGTTGTTTAAGAAAAATATAGTCTCTTTTCTTGAATATTTCTCGTATTGGTATAGAAATCTCAGAAGACGCCTCAACAAAATATGCCCAAAACTTTGCATTTATTTGATAAACCTTCCAAAATTCCTAGCGGCTGATAAACAAGAACTAACCAACATTAAAACTATAAGCGAAATATATGCAAATGTAAAATGTGGACTAAGAACTTGGGACCACGGAATACGGCATTGCGGACTTAACTAGTATGTGGGCGAGCCTTACTGAAAGTCACAGGGCGTGTTGCGTCAAAGTAATCTTATGACTCGTCGCGAGTACGTTCACTAATCTTTCTGAAAGTGATCACGCCCCTTTGTGGGTGCTGAATTTGGGGCCGTAGGCTTAGACAAAATTAGAGGCGTTAAGCTGATCAAGAAGGGGCGATGTGAGATAAATCTTGTATATAACAATTTGACTGAAAATCCTACTTCGGAAAATTTGGTGTTTAAAACCAAAATTAAATAATGATGAATGATGTTAATGATACGTTGCAACATAAAAGGCAACTTCTACGTATTATAAATAACCTAAACAAGTTTATAACCTCTTTTATAATGGCCATTTGCGCAAACGCGGGTTTGCACCAGTCTCAAATCAAAACTTTGGAACGAAGTTTGCGCAGTTATTGACCCGCACACGTTCCAGTATACAGCCACAAGCCCACGCACTCTGTCTTCCATCTCGGAACCGCAGCTAGTGAGGGTGTAGCGGCCATTACACATCTTTTGCTAAGCTTAGAAATAAGGATGTCATTAGGTTAATATGTCAAAGTGGGCGGTGGTCGTCAAAGTTTGAGAAGCAGTGGGTTAAACTAACGCGAGTTACGGAGGCTATCTCGGACTTTGCACGTACGTAACTGGGTTAGTACTTTGCAGACAGGGGCTGTAATTAGGGGCCTCAATGAAATTGGGGTGGCGTCACTGAAGTTTGAATATCCTTGGAATTATATGTATTAATATATGTCTGTCGTGATTTGTTAATGGGTGAATAATAGCGTGTAAACTGACTTGATTAAATTGATTGAAATCGGTAATTTGAATGATAAATGTCAACTTGACAGCTTCCGGTGGAGAAAAAAATCTTTATTGCGTTTTACCTTTCCACGTCTTCTATCGACATCCATGAAATTCTCTCCTAATTAATCTTCCCGTACTTAAATATCTTCACCATTCATTGTCTAACTCGTTTCCTCTTACATATTTTCATTAGGCATCTCTTTCACACAACCACGTACCTCACCAGTCGTTCGTCTAACAGTCCATTCTACTCATCTCTTATCACACAAACAATTGTTTAATTTCCATTACTATACAAGCAAAAATACACTCTAATTATTAAAACGCTGAGTCCATTGTCATTTAGCTCAGCTTGCCGAACATCGTATCTCAATACACTGGCCGTTTGTGTAGTAACATTAGTAGAACATTTTCCCTTATTTCCGAGCGTATCTTAGTTCCTGCACACTCATCAATCTTTTCGTACATTTCCCTCGGATTGTAGTATTTTCCTTAGTAATCAGTTGCCTTTTTAGCTGAATATCATAAGTCAGCTCCATTACTCAGAAAGTGATTCCAATTTGTATTACTACCCACGTATTGATATTTTGTGTGCTATGTTAATATTGCAGTTAGGTGGTCGTATAGTCCGAATATTTACTACAACGATCATAAGAACTCTTTCCCATGGAAATCACAAGTAAGAACAATTATTAAAAAAATTAAAAGAAAAACTTATGTATTTTTCCCAAACCAATAATTACGTAATCTCATTATGAGATACTAAAATACATGTTTCTACGAAACTAAAAAATGAAAATGTTTGTCATCGACATGAAAGACAAAAAAACATCGATTTCCACTTTATGTATCTAATTTTTTACTCTTATTTTTATCATTTCAACGAACTGCAGTCCCGCTCACAAATTCTACGTAAGAGCAAGTCTAAAAATACTAAATCGATCATTTTTCAAGTTCTCGAAAGCGCTTCTGTAAATATATATCAATAAACATCATCCTTTCGTAATAGGTTTTCTTCAAAAGATAATAAATAACTCATTCTTGTTCAGAAATAACATGCTTTGAATTGTTTCATTTTAAACGTCTATTTCAAGTTTTTTATACACAAGCGTTTTGATTGTCGATTCAATCATTTAAGCTTGGCAAATATATTTTTTATAGACAAATAAAATGCTTTAGCCCAGCGGATTAGTAAGTTGAAGTGGCAATGGGCGGGGCACATAGCGCGGAGAACTGATGGCCGATGGGGCCAAAAAGTTCTCGAATGGAGGCCACGTAGCGGAAAGCGCAGCGTAGGACGTCCACCGACAAGATGATCAGACGACCTGGTAAAGGTCGCGGGACGTCGCTGGATGCAGGCTGCCTCCAACAGGTCACTGTGGAAATCATTGGGAGAGGCCTATGTTCAGCAGTGGACGTCCTTTGGCTGATGGATGAAATAAAATGCTTATAAAAATAAGTTTATTATTTTGTATATTACATCAGTAACAAATTTAATAAACTTTATAATAAACATGGGTAACAATAGTTTTACATCATGGTTTGGTGTAAAACATAATAGTTTTACATCAAACCTTTGCACCCCGGGTGGCTAATCATAAAAAAAACCACCTCTAAATTTCACTGTTTAATTCAAGGTGACTTTGTTATTAATAGTTAATTGTACTAAAAATATCTATGTCTTTTTTAAGGTCAGTGAGATTTTCTATCTACTAAAGAAAATTATCACCTTTCTAACATACATACCCTTCACCTCACAAAAACTGTATTGTATTCATAATTTTCGATAATCTGTCATAGTCGCTTACAATTTGCTGTTCCTTCGAAATTCAATTTGCAGTGTTATCAATTAAGTGTTGCGATAATTATTAAGTGCGTTCTTAGTGCACCTTAGTGGGTTGTCAGTGCAAGTTCACTTAAAACATTATGTTGCCTTCCATGTATGGAAATTTGTTTTCTTTTAGTTGGGATGACCTCTATAACAAAACTTATCAATCTAGATAAAAACGAAGCCTACAATTCTTACCTACAACTCTTATTTTCCAAGGATTTTCGCTCAATTATGCATGAATGAAAAACTCATGAAAAAATCTGCGAACTCTTCAAGAAATTTGGAAATAATGATTAATCCTTATTAAGCCAGTATTAGTCTATTTCACCTCTAAAAATAAAAACTAAAAGAAAATATGTGGATTATAAAACACGCACAAACGCCAACAATTTCGCGATACTCCAGTCTCAAAGTCAATTTGTGGAATAAATATAAAAGGTTGTTTTTACGCGTACACAACTCAGTCCATTGTGTTCGTAGCTCATTCAATATGGAGCTGGGGAATATATTTAGTATCTTTATCATTTATTCCGAAGTATTCAATTACTTTCAATGGAGTGGGCAAGTTGGGGACAAGTTTGACAGCTGTTGAACTACTTAGAAGGTATCGGCCGCACTTTGTATTAAATAGACGTGTTTGAATTAATAGAGTAACGTGGCTTTCGATAACTTTACTGATGGTAAGTAGGTATATAATGGCAGAATTTTTATATTATATGCCATTGACGATCTTCTACCGTCCTAAAGCGCTGTTGTTCAAATGAATGTAAAAAAAAACCAACGAATTGAAAATGTTCTTTCTTGAAGTCGGTAAAATACTGTTCACTTTTCATTACATTGGCTATTACATTACCAATAGATTAGGAATATAAATGATCGTTTTTAAATGATGAAAAACACGTCAAACAATGCGTTAAACAGATATTATTAATTATTTTAATTTGTAGTTCTTAATTTTGACACACGCCAGATGGCAGAATGACAGTGGCATGGGTCTTCAGTTTACCTGATTGCATTTCAACCCTGAGTCTCCATCAGTGAGAGATGCTGTGATCCCAATTATGCTGACCATATCCTTTAGGTTGAGGATCTCCGGCAATTTATTTTGCACTTGTGTTAATATTAAATGCCAGACACTGCTTTGTAATTCATGGTGTTGTTTGGTTTTGTTTTGTTTGGTCGTACCACTTATGATGAAGCGAATGTTATGTTTGTCTTGTCATTTATCGCAATAAAAAAAAGAAATTCAAGTAACGAATATTTTACAAGTAGCCGACGAGGCAGCGGTGCCAATACGCTGCTACTCTTAAACTAGAAGTAGTTTAATTTTACAATGAAATACTCATTTTACTAACCCAATACGTAGATCTCAAATATGTATCTAAATACATCAATTCTATGAACAGGAAATCCTGACTAAAATGAACGGATTGTATTGACATTCATAAAGCAATATTTAACACGAAACATTTCCACCAAATGCAATACATCAATTCGCGAAATTGTGCGCAAAATTTTAGCCACAGCTTAAATGTAGTGTTCCGAAAATGGGTTTAATACTCGATGTTATTTAATGCATCATATTGACGTGAATTAATGTTTAGAAAATTAGGTCGCTGTGCGTTGTTTGAATAATGCTTTTAGTTCATATGATTTTAGATTTCAGTGTTGTCAATATTAGTTTATGTGTGTGTTTGAGATCGCAAAGCCGATGTATCATTAAATGCCATGATTAGAATGAAGAGATGTATTTTGGTGGTATTTAAGTTGAAATATTTTAGCTAATAATCATAATTGATATTTTGATGTATTGGTCCATATCCGTCCCACTGTTAATCACAGATCTTTAGAATAAGGAGAGGTTCATGCGATAGTTAAAAAAACAACATCTTTATCTTTAACCTTATTGCCTGACTGCCTCGGTGGCGTAGTTGTATTACGTTACGGTTACAAAGCTGAGGTCTCGGGTTTGAGTCCCGGGTCGGGCAAAGTGATATTGGATTTTTCTATTCATTATCAGCCCGGTGTCAGAAATTTGTGCCCGATATGGCGATAGGCTCGCCCCCTATCACATCGTGGGACTGAACATACAAGGCGAAATGTGGGTGTCCTGGTGGCGCCTCTGCCTACCCCTTCGGGGATAAAGGCGTGAATTTATGTATATATTATGTATTATTGCCTAACATAGGACTCCCTTAAAAATCTTCATAGAGGTCTGTGGGAAACGGCCTGCATCCAGCAATTTTATGCAGCTTTTATTAGACCGTCCACCCTTCTTGTGGGACATTCAAAATATAATTGATATCTTAATAAAAATATACATTACAAAAAGAAAAATTATAAGAACAAAAAAATAAAGAAAAGAAAAGCAAAAATAAGAGGACAGGTCGTGTTGCTGAGGGAGTTTCTTGCGCCGTTTCTTCTTCACAGCTACAACACGTTCCGAAGCGGTGGTAGCTGAAATCAACGATTCAAGAGATCTTGTATAAGACTACTTGAATAAAGAATATTTTGTTTTTGATTTTGAATAACTTAACTTTAAATCCATCTAAATGATGAAGAAACTGTTTTATTTTTAGTATAAGTAAATAAAAAATAAATATCAGAATTCCTGTGTTTAGTAACTCTTTCAACTATAAATCAGATAGATAATATTAATGGATGGTACGAAATTTAGGTCGCCCGGTCTGCGTGGGTGATTAAAGTTTGCCGCGACGGCTATTAAACGCTATTACAATGCGAACGTGGATGGTTCGTTTTATTTTAACGATTGTGGAGAGGAAATTGTTGTCGCTGTATTCTTGGGAGTTATTTATTTATATATTCTTTATTGTAACTGCCTCGGTGGCGTAGTTGTATTACGGTACGGTTACAAAGCTGAGGTCTCGGGTTCGAATCCCGGGTCGGGCAAAGTGATATTGGATTTTTCTATTCATTATCAGCCCGGAGTCAGGAATTTGTGCCCGATATGGCGATAGGCTCGCCCCCTATCACATCGTGGGACGGAACATGCAAGGCGAAATGTGGGCGTCCTAGTGGCGCCTCTGCCTACCCCTTCGGGGATAAAGGCGTGAGTTTATGTATGTATGTATGTTATTTATTGTACACTATAGAAATTATTTAAGAAATTAAAGTAATATGGAGGCGGTCGTGTCGCTCTAGGTAATCTCGTACAGTGAATCATGGGATGGGTATAAGAGAAGAAAAAAGAAAAAAACATTCTGTATCGTACTTGTAGGATAGATCTGAATAATAAAATTAAGCAATAATTAAAATACTGTATGTACAAATAAATATAAAAACACATAGAAAAATACATCTTAAATTTTTTTTTGTTGGGTAAGAAGGTTCCTGATTTTTAATGTTTGTGGGAAGATAGACTTGCGTGTTATTCTAGATTTTATAATTATATTGATGGCCATTGATAATTATTTTATTTTTCAATTAAGGCCGAAATGTCTCTCGTAATTTCTGATATCAACAATGTGGGACATGTAATTGATGCCAGGTTAAGACTTTTACATTACATAATGATCGGTAAAGTATAAGACACTGAAGCATAAAAAAAGCAATCTCAGTTAAAAGTTAGAATAAGGAAGAACTCCAGAAATAATATTCAGGATATTTCATAACATTCGAGATCGCTTACAGCTGTCTTCGAGTTGTGAAGAACTAGTTTCTAGAACACTACAGATATCGCAATAAATAAGCGCTCACGGTTTCTGGAAAGCTGACAAGAATCTTTGCAAACTCGCGGAAATGGGAAAACAGATGAAGTTTAAAATTCTATTAAAGATTATTTTCCTTTCGCTTGTAAGTGGCTATAAGTAGCTACTTATAGTGTATTTAGTAGAAAGTATAAATGGAGATGAAGGATGCATCTTAAATTAGGATGTTATAGATGTTGTGGCAAATGGCGAGCATTGGCCACAAATCTATTGAGTAAAATAAAGTTTTTCTTATCAATTTAATTCATTAAGATTGTATGTTTTAAAATATACTATAAATACATACGATGAGAAATATCTGAATAATCATATGTCCAACATTCTCACAATTCATGGCCATTCTCAAAATTATTCAATCCAAGCCAATAGATGTTTTCCAAATGAAAAGTTAGAGTAGATGCTCTATTTTGGAGTAAACTTTCTGTTCACTATTTGAGTAGGCAACCACTAAATCAATATTATATGTTAGTCTCTCCTACTTTCGAAGGTTCTATTGCGTAGTTGACTAAAGATCGACTGTGAAACTAAAGATAATGGGTGTCCTCCCCGCACTGATACAAATATTTGTGTGACAATTATTTGTTTCGGGCTTTGGTTTTTTTTATGTCCAATACACTTAATAAATAAATAAATACACCCAACAGTCACATACATAGTCCTGACCCCACACTAAGATCGAATATTGTGTCGTGGGTATCAGAAACTACGAGAGACTTTTCCGTCTCACAAACACCCAGACCCGAAACAAATGTCTGTGGATCACACAAATATTTGTTTCGGTGCGGGGATCGAACCCGCGGCCTCACGTTTCACAGGCGGCGTCTAACCAACTGCGCCACGCTGTCAACTCCTTATCCTCTTCCCATCCTTTACCCTTCCCTCTCCCCTCCCTATTTGATGGGCGACCACACATCCATGATCCAGCGTTGTGGATGTTCATGGCAGGGATCATTTACCATCAGGCGGCCTGATCGTTCGTTTGCCGGACCAATGTAAAAATAAACTGAATAGTCTCTTGCAGTTTCTAATACCTGCACAAGATTAAGGGTCAACTATGTATTTGACAACTGGGTATTTATTTCACCCTGGCTGCTTTACTTATAATTTCAGAAAATGACTTTTTCATTGAAAATTAATTTGTAAAATTGCTTTTACATACTGAAGTCTCTAACACCCGTATTCACAAACAATACTATGAGGACGCATAGTGTAGCCAAACGCACAGAATTGTCAATTTGGATTCAAAAACAATACTTGAGTGATGAGTGACCCTATGCGTTCACTTATGGAGGCCCTCAGGTAAAGAAACTCAACAGCTATTTTACGCAACGCATAGTGTCGATTGGTAATATATATGCCATTTCATTTTATGTGTTTTGCATTAGGTATTTTCAATTTTCAATGCGATGGATTACAGCAGCGAGGAGGAGTTCGACAATTATATAAATAATGTCCTTACCGAACGCAGGACGATAAGTACAAGAAATATTATTCGAGATTTTCAAAATCCTTTTGTTTTTTTACAATGATGAAGAATTTCGAAGACGCTATCGATTTGCTAAAGATATTGTTCTTCATATACTATTGCTACTTGTCGATTTAGACCTGACCTAATTTACGGCTTAAAAATGTGAGAAGGAAATTTTATAAAATATTTGGCATGTAAATATTTGAAGTTGTCAAAGGCGCTTTACACTCACACGTAATTCGCGGGAGAAATTAGCAACAGTAATTGACCAATCACTGATCCGCATTGGACACTGTGCGTTCCCATAGTAAAAGGGTGACTCAAGTATTGTTTATGAATAAAAAGGCTGAGCGGAACGATCACTATGAGAAATGTCTTACTTAGCATAGGGTTACTTCAACACTGAGTAAAGTATTGTTTGTGAATACGGGCCTGAATCACAGAGCTCTTAATCAAGTGTTTGACAGGCTTAGACTACAAAAATAAATATAAAACCTAAATGTACTGTGTAGTGACAAACTAAAACACAAAACGTACAGGACGTCCAATAACTCAGTGTAGCTTGCGGTTGAGATTTACTGCAAAACGGATAGGAGGCTGCGTACAACGGTACAAGCCATTTGCAACTCGGCAACTGTGCCGTCACCGCGGGGAATTGAAAATGGCGATGGACCTAGGACTAGGGTAAATATTTTAGAACTTGCGGGCAAGTGTTTTGTGTCTGCGATGAATAGGTGAATCAGGGTTTTTGATTTCAATTCTATTTGTTTGAAGCCGAATGTTAGTAAAGGAATGGTGTTGTATTTTAACTCCGATTGAAAGTTAGTAATAAACTAATTATTTAGCAGCCCATACACGTCTCACTGCGAAGGTATTTGAAGGTTTTATTCCACTTCACAATCATCGATGTATATTGCATATTGCATATTGCACGGCATACATAGGTACCTCTGAATTTATCGAGTCCTCTAAAAATGCGGGTTTCCACCCAGTGTTTTTGTTCACCGTTAAAGTAAGCGTGATTAACAGCATGATCTTGATGGTTTTGGCTGTAGCGAGGAGGCGCTTGAGCCGAATTCTTTAACCAATAAGGTGCTAATTTTCGTCCTCATACTTATATTTATTTTTTAACTCAATTTATTTCTATAAGTGAGAACTTGTTATTAGCTTTATGCTATTATTATTTATTTATGTTATTTATCGTATTATCTACTTCTACTGTTAAACTACTAAAACTAAAGATAAAGTAAATTAATTCAGAACTACTAAAACTACTAAAAATAAAGTAAATTAATTCAGAAAACCTCTGTTCTATAAAATTTCATATAACCAAAATTTAATTGTAAACTCCCCTATACAATACAAATAAAATAACCCATACCCTAGATCGTGTGACAATTATCCAATTTATACATCTGTTTAACAATAGCGTTCTAAATTCCAATATGTTTCTTGTACGGACTCCAATTGGGGCGTAGACCAGAACATGACCGCTCTCTTGGCTAACTATTAATGTCTTGTTTACTACTGCATATATTTATAGCACAAACGCTATTTAATTGCTAAAATAGCAGTTATAATAGCATGTTATTATTTATATATTAAGTTGTGTATTGAAAATTAAAGGTTTGACGTATTTTCGAAAATGATAAGTTTTGTAGATATAAGAAAATATATTTGGTCCTGCGACGTCTATAGCCGAAACAATTTTTTTTTCCTTGTTATACAAACTTTTGGTGCTGGGTTAAAATCGAAAATACCGGGGTATACAGACTGCGACCGAAAACGAAGTGGTAGTTTTTAGGGTCTTCGGACACAATTGTTTTTTAATTATTTTTTCGTATTTTCATGCAATAATGTCACATATTAGTAATGTTATTGTCAATCGCATAATCGGATCGCACTGTCCTGGGTTCGATTTTCAGATAGATTAATTCTCTTTTTGATTTTTTTCCTAAAAAAATAATATTAATGCTTTAGACTTAAATTTGGTCAGGAATCTTACAATCCTTAATGACGGAAATAATCCCGAAGACTAGGGATTGCGCAAGTTATACTAACGGGACCTCTAACTACCCTTCCAATATACCTGAGCGTAACCATTATTATCAGACTTATTATTAGCCTTAAAAAATCCCAACAAAAAACAGTTTGCACCTCGTATTTACCTCACAATTTCCTAACTCAACACTACCGCCCATAGCCGCGCGCTTTGCATAAAGCGTTCAGAGTGTCCGTAAACGAGGCCAACGTGCAGCCATTGAATTCTGTATCTAAAGCACAAAATCGCATGTAAATAAGGCCCTGGACTGTAAGTAAATCAAATCCAGTGGAATACAACCAATTTCACCCCACCAATATTGCCTTGGAGATTTATCTGAGTCCGGGTAACGCTGTCTGGATTATAATCACGCAGCATCGCATGGAAGAGAGATATCTATATCAGCCCATATACGTCCCACTGCAGGGCACGGGCCTACTCTTCAATCGAGAGAATCGATTGAGAGTGGTTAGGCCATATAGTCCACCACGCTGGCCTAGTGCGGGTTGGCGGACTTACATACCGTAGAAATTCTTTAAAATCGCTACGGTATGCAGGTTTCCTCACGATGTTTTCCTTCACCGTTAAAGTAGTAGTAAGTAAGAGAGATATACCTTAGAGATATACCAACAACAGGAAGTGTATACGTATATGGATTGTCACATCATTTTTCTTTTGGAAAATTTCCAAGCTGAGCTGTAAATAGCGAAAAACGGACGTATTTCACACAGAAAACTCTAGCAGTCATTCACTTGTCATTTGACTATTGTCATCTCCGTTTCTCTGAGGGTGATTTCACCAGAGTCGTAATATTCCCCTGAGAGCTTGTCTTCAATCGAATGTACGATTGAGAGGGGTTACGCCATATAGTCCACCACACTGGCCTAGTGCGGGTTGGTGGACTTAACATACTGTAGAATTTCTTACACATCGCTATGGTATACAGGTTTCCTCACGATGTTTTTCTTCACCGTTATAGTGCGTGGTGATTGACTGAATGTGATGCTATTTGAAGAAAAGAAATCAGCTATGAATCAGCTATAACCGTCTACAATGACTATCATTTGCTTTTGTTAAGTGAGTCAATTCATAACAACGATAAATATTAACAATAAAATGGATTCAACTCGGCCTACTTACAAATAATAGAGAATAAATATGTTAGTATGTTTTTATAGGCGCTCCACATTCAATGTTAGCAGTTATTCGCAATCCTAATATAATATATATTGAATTTTAGTTATTCCCGACCCTAAGTTTACTTTGGTATAACACAAAACGATTTCGGAGAAATGCTGAATAAGCAGGCGCGAGTAAGCAAATACTCTGTATTTTAGATCAAACTGAATATTTTCATTAACTTAAAACTTTAGCCCTAGATTTTAATAGTCCCTTTGCTCAGCAAGTTACAACTCCGAGATTTATGTCCTAGCTCGTCATGTTGGCCTAGTCTGGTTGAGTAGAATTCAGTAAATTTTTTAAGAATTTCTATGGTCTGCAAACCCGCTCTCGGCCAGCGTGGGGGGCTCTCAATTGAACTTTTGATTGAGAAGGCCCGTGCCCTGCAGTGGGACGTGTGGATAATTATTGTAAAACTTAACATAATCATTATACATCAAGGTATACATTATAGGGACGATGGTGTACTACTTTTTCCATGTAGAATAAAAGAAAATAATACTTATAATATTTTGGAATATAATATACATATTTTTATTGCTATGAATGGTGAGACAAGCATGCCATTTGCCTGTTAGTAAGCGATATAACCGCTCATGGACAGTAGCAAAACTAAACAACCGCATGAATTTCAAAGCAATGCTTGGCATTCCAATGCGCTCGCCATACTTAGACATAAGATGTTAAGTCTCAATACTCACCCATAAGATGTTAAGTCTCATGCCCACTTGTTAATCTGGCTACAATATCCTTCAAACTGGAACACAACTGTACATTAACACTGCTGGTTGACGAGAAAAATAGACTTTGCGGTGGTACCTACCCAGGCGGCCTCTCACATATGAGAGACCAGTAAATTAATGTATTAGGTATTTAAAATTATGGAAATTCATTTTCTATCGCAACATGCAATTAAAATAGGTATATATGACATGGTAAGAGTCATAATGGTTTCTTAGATTTACGCGAATGTTACACATTGAAATACAGTCCGCCCCGTGACCACGAAAGCTGTAAAGTAATCGAAACGTCGGGAAGTTAAAAAAATTTAAAAATTAAACCAAATCACAATAAAATCCGTATAAAATAGTTTTATTTCAATGGTAAGTTTCAGCTTGAATTCTCCGTGGTATTGCTAAACTCTATGATCGGCTGTGGCTGAAAGCAGACAGCCATCCCTGCCCACGCTGGCTGTAATCGAAGTTTGACTTTCCTTTATACAACCGTTGACATCGATGATAACGTTAATGTTATAAATATGGAAATTGAAGCTGGTTTCTTGAATTCCATATGTTAAAACTAAACAGTTTAGAATCAAATTCGACATCGCAAGTGTAAACATTAACCATTTCCGCACAACTTCTAGTTTAGATAAATCTAACCTAGATACGACTGACATCTCGCGAAAGTTTCCAGCTCGGACTGTTTTCAATCGCCACTCAACTTATTTTCCCTTTTCAGAACTAACACGTCTCAAAATGGTTTGTTTATGAGTTCATTTTCAATTGAAGCTGAGATTTTTATGAGCAGCAATAATTTGACAACTTTTTTTTTAATTTGTATTTCCACTGTATGTCTATATGTAAATAATAAAAAAATATATATCCTTAAACAAACATCTTCAACATATTTGCATATGAATGGGTGTACAATGACATCCTTGTTCACCCCTGTATTGGCCACTACAAAAATCAAAGGGACGACCCTCGTTATCTGAAGATTCTTATCACTCGTGAACAGCCCTACAAATAATCAAAGGCAAGAAATATAGTCTTCTTCTCCGTTTCCGTATGATTCTCAATTTATGATATATTTATGCTATTTGACTATTATCGTTTTTTTTTACTTTGCGGACAAACACAAATGGCATTAAAATAAAAAAAAAAATCTTTCAAATCAGTGTTAAAGTAGTTTTTAAGATGAGGCATATATTTTAAAAAAGAGTGTGAGTGAAGTGGACAGTATGATGTCCATATTGTCTCTGGATAGAGAAACTTTCCCGCCCATACACCCACCACTGTAACTCCTGTCAGCCAGGATCAACAGTGGCACGCAAACGAATTGGCACCGAGCTCCGGAGCTCGGCGAGTCTCCAGGAATGTCTAGCTTGTCTTTAACCAAATTAATAGGAGGAAGTGGAAATATTTTTTGTTCACTTCCCTCCGTGCCATTTGTGTGGAGAGTCTAATTTTCTAAAAGACTTGTGAACACTCTATAATTAAATAAAAATAAATATGACTCCATTAAAATAGTTCTGTACAACTTATTCTACCCTAGTAATTTATGGTACCAAATATTTTTGCGCTTCACCCCTAAATACAGATAGTCCGTATTTCAAATACATAAGTTGAAATTCAATTAAATCCCTTATCTCCATAAGTCACTCAAATAGTTGAATTAATTTGGAATAATTGTCTGAAGTAATTTGGTAAACTCCCCAGCTATTAATTATACTAAAATAGTTAGTGTAACTGTTTTCAAGTCGTTTTGAATAATGGCGGCGAATTATTGTTACGTCAGTTTTAGTTATCAGCACAATTGGCACGTAGCTATCCCTTCTATATTCCCCCTACTACTTTATTAAGCCAGAGAGTTTCTGGAAATCTGCAGGTTGTCGTTTACCCACAAAAAGATTTATCGAATAGTGAAATGAAAAGTTGAAAATAAAATATTGACTTTTTCCCTCCGTAGCAAAACGGATTAGGAAAAACAGAGTTTAAAAGACCAACTAGTTCTATTAAAACAGTTGGATAGGACGACAGTTTTAAAGTACATTGTAGCCAGAGTAACTACTGGACATAATGAGACATAAAACCTTATGTCTCAGGACGGCGAGCGCAGTGGAATGCAAAGCATTGCTTTGTAATGTTGTTTGGTTTTGGTTCTGTCCATGAGCGGTCGTTTCGTCGGATGGCATGTTCGTCTCGCCTTTAATACCAATAATTTTTTTTTACCATAAATTTACAATATACCTAACTACATGTCTACCATACAAGCTGTTATACTATTTGATTCTAATAGTGACACGTATATTATTAATTAAGATACCATAAATTCATGATTACACGTCTCGATTATTATCAGTATTCGATATATCACAATCATCATTAATCGATTAATGGGACAATCGAGATCTTATTACATCTCGACTAATGGAAACGCTTATTTGTATTAATTTCGTGTATGAATCACAATTATTTTCCTAATCTTGTCACGCCTTATTCCATCTCACCTCGAAATGTATATTTCATTTATAGTCCAGTCATTTGGTTAAAAAAAAGGGGGTTAACTTGGAAGTTTTCCGGAAGTTTTGGAAGTGGGCGACTTTATAGATTTTCCAATATGGCGACGCGACCGGTAAAGATACGAGGTCGCAAAGTAGGAATTCGAAAACGGCACCGCAAAATTTCTTTAGTCTCACCCATTTCCAAAACCACCAGAAAACTTTTCAGGTAAAACTACAAGATGACTGGATTATTGTTGGCAATGAAATATTATTCACCTTCAAGTGCAGCGAAATACAAATGGAGTGTTCATCGGCGAAATATCGTATACATTACACCAGCTTGGCCGAAAACGGATATAGACAGGTTGAACCCGAAATAGAATTCTCCAATATAGTTTTCACCGTCTCGTACGAGATTTGCTTTACAGATTATATAAATATACTGCCACTAGGGAAGCAACAAATAAACACATTCGATATATTCCATTTTTTAAAATAAAGTCACAAGACTTCCACATGAAACCTGCACGCCTGGTTTACATAATAATTATCATAACAATCTTCGTTTGAACCATCACAAAATCGCTGCCTCATTACGCTAACGGTTATGAAAACATAATAATATATCACTCCAGATTTGAGTGGTTGTACGCGGGCTAATTTACATAATAAAGTCGGCTTGTAATAACATGCCTGTGTTTTAGCAACAACTTGTAACTCAAAATTACGTCTACGCTTAACGTAAACAGCGGTTTTGAGCGCAAACATTTGCCTAGTCTCTAGGGCAGGTTCACACCAGCATAGAAGTCACAATGGGACAATACCACGTGAAGCCGCGTTAGATTTTGTGTCGCGGGGTGAATGACTTCAGATTTTTGTAGGGTAATGATTTGTGGTTGAAGGTTGGCTTCGCGTTGTAATAATTGTGTATGGGACAATAGACGTTTATATAACTTAATCGGTAGCCACAATTCATCAATTAAGGAATTGAACTTTTTAAATATACTAAAATGCCAAATTACAACACTGCTGAGCTTCAAACTTAAAATAAATATTTAAACCACGACAGAAAACTATGTTCCATTTTATTTTTATTGCGCAACACCCGCTTAAGTAATCTACAACAAGCTAAACCTCTTAACCAGAAATAAAACAGTGATTCTCAAGTGGTCCAATTTTATATAGCGTGCACATAATGTTCCCTGTACAAACCTGCGAGGATAATTAACTAATTACAACACGATTACGCTCAATGTAGTGCTGTTACAAATTACTATTGTTTGCATAGCGTCGCTTCAGATGGTGTGTGACTCGTGTGTCTATTTAATTCCGTGTTAGCTCATATCTTTCGGTGATAGAATATTCAAATTTTGATAGAGAATCAAATGTGTGACATGGTTGTATGTTGATTTTGTCATTTCCTAATAATACTGGTTTTGATATGCGATGTTGCTCGAATATGATTTAAATTAATGAATCTAAATTCTAAATATATATTATACAGATAAAGATTATTACTATAACGGTGAATGAACACAACATGAGTAAACCTACATACCGTAGTGATTTTGAAAAATGTCTACGGTACGTAAAGTCCGGCAACCCGCACTAGGCCAGCGTGGCGGACTATATAGCCTAACCCCTCTCAATCGTACTCTCGGTTGTAGAGGAGGCCCATGCCCTGCAGTGGGACGTATTTGGGCTGATAAAGATACAGAGAAGGAACTACTGCCTTGGTTCCTGTCATAATGTGTCAAATATTTAAGTGATAAACTAAAATGCGAAAGTGTCCTTGTTGCCGAGAGTAAAGTAATTATTATTTCACATACGTGAGCCGAGCCTGTCTCAAACATAATTGCTCAAACTAAAACTTTTCCGTGTAAGAAGATACTTCTTATTTCGCCGTTCGTGACAGTATTATTTTTGGTATACGTGTAAACTACGCTGAGAGCACGTTAATATTATTTATTTTTATTTTATATCTGTTTTTATTAAACTTGTTCTATATTTGCGTGTTTGTTTCATATCTGCTTATGATTGTATATACCGGGTATATCAAGACCGCCACCGAAAACGAAGCCAGGTGGTATTATTAGTGACTTCAGACACAATGAAACTAAAATTTAGCAAAACAAATTGTCATTTTTTTTTTGTTATTTTTTACTAATCGTCGTATTTGGGTTATAAATACATAGGTTTCCTAAAATAATAAAGTACACTTTTTTTTTATTTGTACATACGCAATTCGGTAGGCAAGGGTTCAAAATACTATTTTCGCCAAGACTAGGTATTTGCCACCCAAATAAGTCGATAACTAAAAAATTTGAAAAAAAATAATTTTATTTGCGTTTTTTTTTTTTGCTTTGTGTCTGAAGTCACTAATACTCCCACCTGCCTTCGTTTTTGGTCACAGTCTTGATATACCCTGTATTTTTATTTTATTTCTGCTTTCATAACCTTGTATAATATTTACGTTTTTATTTAATATCTGAAATAAGGTTAAGTAAATAATAAATACTACCAACAGTCAAACACATAATCACGATCCCGCACTAAGTCAAAAAGCCTTGTGTCGAGTCTATCAGAAACAAGCAGACACGAAACAAAAATATTTTTCTATTTTTATCTACTTTATTCCTAGAGGCAACTCTACTCTCCGACACGACGAAGATTGTTCGAACGTCGTACGTAAAACTATACGAATGTGCCTAAATACTTAACAAAATGTTCGAATCATCTATCATACGTCATAACCTTAGACTTAATTTGAGTGAATGATAAGCTTCATAGAGAATACTATTGATTGTCAGAAGTTGAAAACTGTTATCTTATACGTGGATGTCGAACGTTCGAACATTCGAACTTAGTGTCGGGAATACAGTAACCCCCTATTCTTAACCTACTACGGTAAAAAGTCTGTCAATACATTTTATTTATGCATTTCACCAGATTTGGCTTACGTTTTTACGACCCACGTGCGTGTCTACCAGAAAATCAAATCCCGAGCATTTTCTATTTCTTTCAATAAGACAACTATTGCCCAAAGTAATCTAAGCACGTCTGGCCGAGGACTCGAAGTTTTACTTCATTTTTATTCTATTACGTTACTTCAACGCTACCACGATGTACCCAATAAGATATTCCAGAAGTCTGTACTCTAAATACTATATTAGTAATAGGGCGGAATTGTATATAAAGTTATATTCTCTATTTAATGTAGAATGTTTGTTTGTATATTACACAAGTTTTAAAGATAAATGAGGGAATGGTTTAAAAAATTTAATTTTTGCGGGCACTACACTTTATCGCACAAAAAGATTCGTATAAAAACACCAATAATTATTGATAGGCTGAACCTGACAAAGAATATAGTGGTAGAGCCATACGGTTGTCAGCCATGACTCAGCATGAATGCGTAGGCTCGTCCGTGGTACCACTGCGCAGAAGACCGACATGAAGCGACAGATTGGCTGTCGCGTTTCGTTCGGTCTGTGAGATTGCCGGATGCCCATAACCATTTCCTCTTCCCATACATTTTTCTTCCCGCTCCCTTCTCGATTTAATGGGCCGGCAACACATCTGTGATCCCAGCGTTGTGATTTTCATGGGCGGCAGTGATATCTTACCATCAGATGAACTGGTTGCCCGTTTGCCGGTATCTATGATATAAAAAAATTGGCAAAAGGTTTCAACACCTGTGGTATATCTATGCTGACGATTTTCTGACGTATTTTACGTCACGCTTTGTCAATGAGCTTCAAGTGCGGACACTCAAACATAGCGCAGTCATTGGTAGGCGCATGCTACATGAAGGCATTTGCCCGTGATGTGAGGTCGTTTCCAAAAACTTCTCAATATTTCTTACAAAATACAACAAAGCACAAAACTATTAAAATTATAACCCCAAAGCTTACACTCTAGATCAGCGAAACACTATGAACGGCTGCCAAATTACCCAATATTTGGACTGTAAACGATAAATATGCAGATTGGCTGCGAGATAAGTTTAAATTACGAGCTCGGAGCACGGTAGTATTCATCATTCGTAGACTCCACTCGTCCGAAACGCGACGGCTTACGAATTAATTGGAAAGTTTCGTCTAAGAACCGAAGGTTGTTTTCAAATAAAATGAATTTCCCGGTGGCGAATGACATACAATCTTGATTTCGACGGTTAATTAAAATGTAAGTATTGATGTTTTGTAAACGTGGAGTGAATTTCTAAATTCGATATCACCCTATCACCCTATCGCTATCACCTCAGTGATGTGTAAGGTCATGGAGCGGATCATAAACGCTCAATTGGTCCGCTACCTGGAGGATCACTCGTTGATCAGTGACAGACAGTACGGATTCCGTCACAACCGATCAACGGGTGATCTTCTGGCGTTTGTCCTGCATCGCTGGGGTGAGGCGATAGACCGGCGTGGCGAGGCTCTTGCTGTGAGCCTCGACATAGCCAAGGCGTTTGATAGGGTCTGGCACCGTGGTCTCCTATCCAAGCTTCCGACATACGGTCTGCCCGGCAACTTGTGTTCGTGGATTTCTGGCTTTCTGCATGGGCGTAGAATGCGTGTTGTCGTTGACGGACACGCTTTGGCGCTCATGTCGGTAAATGCCGGAGTTCCGCAGGGCTCGGTGCTGTCGCCCACCCTGTTTATTCTGCATATCAATGATATGTTGTCACTTGGCAACATTCATTGCTATGCAGATGACAGCACGGTTCATGGGCGATACTGCCATGGGTCCCCAGGTTGCCGGGTCGACACTGTGAGTGGGCGCGAGGATCTTGTCATTGAGCTCAATCGGTCCTTGGATCTCATTTCTACATGGGGCTCCAGGAATATGGTTGAGTTCAATGCCAGGAAAACCCAGGTGTGTGCGTTCACGTGCAAAAAATCCCCGTTCTCTCCCCTCCCCATTCTTCAGGGTATTCCCCTCTCAATGCGGAATGACCTGAGTATCCTTGGTGTGGATATCCGTTGTGATCTTAATCCAAGGAATCACATCGAGGGCGTAATATCTGCCACTTCCCGCAGGGTTGGGGTCCTGAACAAGGTGCGTCGGTTTTTCGCGCCCGGTCAACTCTACCGCTTGTATAGAGCGCAGGTTCGGCCGGGTATGGAATACTGTTCGCACCTCTGGGATGGATCCGCCCAGTACTTACTCGATGCCTTGGATGGATTGCAGCGGCGGACCATCCGCATTGTGAATGATGCAGACATTACGGGCAACTTAGAGTCGCTACAGTTACGGAGGGATGTCGCCTCTCTAAGCGTGTTCTACCGTCTGTATCATGGCGAATGCTCTGAGGAATTGTTCAATTTAATCCCCTCCTCTCCTTTCCTTAACAGAACCACGCGTGCTGGCTTGCGGAGCCATAGCTTGACTGTTCAATCCATTTCGGCGCGAACCAAAAGGTTCTCTAACTCTTTTTTCTGCCGTACAGTCAAGCTGTGGAACGGTTTGCCACCGCACGTGTTCCCTCCTTCCTATAATCCTGGGTCCTTCCGCCGTAGCGTGAAGAGGCACCTCAGCGGGCCGGCATGATTGTGTCGAATGGTATGAGACTACCGTCTGATACCATTCGATACTCTATCTGGACGGCATTAGCACTTACCATCAGGTGCAATGCAGTCACTATGCCGTGCCAGTTTAAAAAAAAAAAAATTTGATAGCGGCCGGAGAAAGAGGTTACGAAGAACAAATTGGTTATTTCAATTTGATCTACACAACTATGTCGGTCTGATTTAAACCGGACCAACACAAGATTAACCCGAAACGCATACTTACGTGGATAACCACAATGGATTTGCGCCACCACGCATAGTAATGTTATGAAATGAAATTCGTTTATTAGTCACGTAGGCAATTAAATAGCTCTTTTGACAAGTCAATACACATTGTACTTATTTTCTATTTACAAGATATTCGTTGTAATATTTATATCAATTTTATTACATTAAGTATTATATTATTTATTCGTTTTTTTTTTGGTATTTTTTTCCTAAGGAAATACGTTATTTACGTTAATCGATGTCTAAGTGGACCATAAGTATTATTAAAGCGGTGCGTAGCGGTTTAATGTTACCACCGGATCTAAGGCGGCCCTGGCTGAGAAGACCCGGCGAAACAAACTCAGTGGGCTTCCATTACCACTGGAAACTACGCGACGTGACCCAATTCGGAGTATATCCAGCGAATAGTACTCAGTGGGCTTGTTTTGGGTCCAATTGATTAAATAACGACCATGAGTATTTCCTTATACTATTTAAATTACGATCATGAGTTATCCGGGCGCACCTATATGAATATTCTACTATCAGCGTTTAAGTGTCTGACAATCTCACTTTTATTATTGCGCAGAATGGCGAGACGTGCATGCCATTCGCCTGATGGTAAGCAATACGAGTTACGACCACTCATGGACAGTAGTAAACATGGACTCAGTAGCAAAACCAAACAACACCATGATTTACAAAGCAATGAGACCCCTGAGACATAAGATGTTAAGTCTCATTATGTCCAGTCGTTACTCTGACTACAATATTCTTCAAACCGGAACACCAGTGTATTTACACTGCTGTCTGGCGGGAGAAATAGAAATTGCGGTGGTACCTATCCAGGCGGACTCTTACATATGAGAGACCTACCAACAGTAAAATACCCGATTTTCATTCGCGGAAACAAGTTTTAAAGTATATCCGATATGTTTTAGTAGCTGTGTTGTATATTGCAACTTGTATCTAAAGGTATGTTGAACTATTGGTGACATTTAGTAATCGTCGGGGTTAGTGGACTAACAGAGGCACATTCGATAAGGCATCAGAGACAAATCCGATAGATTAACTGAGAGTGTGGACACATCAACTAGTTGCTTGTGCGTTTTTAATTTACCTTATCTTGCGATGGGGTGTCTCGAGTGTGATTATTCTTTCCTTTTATTGCCAAGGTCAGACAAAAGGATTAATCATGTTCTTTTCTTCCGAACTAAAGATGTTAAGCATTGTTTACACTGGCACGGCAAAGTGACCGCAAAAAGACATGATGGAATGTAGTGCGTTTAAAAGTATCGACCGGTCTGTGACATATAATTGTCTCACCGGTAGATACAGCCGGCATATTCTTTTTTTTTTTTTTTTTTTTATTTATTGGGGACAAAAAACAGTTGTATGTTACAGTTAAATTTAGGATTTGAACATAAATTGAATTATATAAACATACAACCCACACCATTGTCCACAGATTGTCCATTATACGAAACCAGATGTACACGGATTAATCCCGGAAAGCGAAAAACATAGATAATAACATACTTTACGCTTACCTAGCTCTTGTCTCCTACATACATACATAAACTCACGCCTTTTATCCCCGAAGGGGTAGGCAGAGGCGCCACTAGGACACCCACATTTCGCCTTGCATGTTCCGTCCCACGATGTAATAGGGGGCGAGCCTATTGCCATATCGAGCACAAATTCCTGACTCCGAACTGACAATGAATAGAAAAATCCAATATCACTTTGCCCGACTCCGGACTCGAACCCAAGACCTCAGCTTTGTAACCGTACCGTAATACAACTACGCCACCGAGGCAGTCTTGTCTCCTATTTGTTGTTTAAATTATTTTAGATAGTAGTTGTCTTCCGGACGGTTAGAAAAGTCGTAAAATCGGCAGTTACACTTGCCAAACATCACACGATAAGAAGACCATCTCTTCAAGTCGATTATTATTCGTTAGGCTATAGTGTGGCTCAACCACTTTTAAAAGATTGTATTAGGTAGTTTAGTTATTTTATTTTATATGTGCTTTTTAAAACATGAATATTGGGTAAATTCTTTATTACAAATGAAAAATGAAATATTGTTATTTATCTTTTGTAATAAAAACTAGCAAAAAAACGAGTATCGTTTAATTTTTTTAAAATACTTTCATTTTAATTATATTATGAATAACAACATTAATAAATAAACAAAATTAAATGAAGTACTTAATAGTCTCCAGACAAATTAAACTTGGCAATTTGTAAATAAGTAAACTTTCACTTTAATTAAAGTTCTTAAATTGTCGAGGAATTATTATCCTCTTATTAATTGCCTTTTATGTTTTAAACCCTGTCTTATTTAGTATTATTTTCTTCTATGTGCGTTGTTAAGATATTTAAACATTATTTATTTGAAAAACAAAATCAAACGGTATTCAGCAGTTGGTTAATCGAAGGGAAAGCGATGTAGTAGAATCAATTCTTTGCTGTGATATCTTTATAAAAAATATAATGTTTAACTATAATCTTGGTGCATCACATTATTCATAAAATATTACTTAAAATATTTTTATAAATGACGCTGCAACATAATGAAAGAGAAAAAAACGCAATCTTTAAAAAACCCTTTGACGAATTTTTATTGACTTTTCAGAAACTAAAAACTCATTTGCAATGTTAAACCTCTATTTTACAACCTGTTTGCCCCCTCCCCCCCCCCAACATTAAAGTACCCCTTACAAGTACAAACCAACAAAACACTAAACAAACATTAACGCAACAAATTATCTCATTACACTGAATTGGAGCAAATGCCGCACGGTGTAAATGACATAACTACGGAATGGTCCCACGACACGCTTTACGAGCCACGCGTGACGTCGCCGCCACGTCGCCGGCACGCTGCCGTCACGTCCACGTTATGTTGATGAATCACCGTGACAGAATGTGGTGCGCGAACTATCACGTAGGGCTTTCATTTAATGAAATTACATTTAATTTGTAGATAGGCAGTAAGTAAATTATATATCTGTTTGAATTAATTTGACTGCCTAGGTGGCGTAGTCGTACTATGGTACGGCTACAAAGCTGAGGTCTCGGGTTCCAATCCTGGGTTAGGCAAAGTGATATTCGGTTTTTCTATTAATTATCAGCCCGGAGTCAGGAATTTGTGACCGATATGGCGATAGGCTTGCCCCCTATCACATTATGGGACGGAACATATAAGCTGAAAAGTGGGTGTCCTGGTGGCGCCTCTGCCTAGCTCTTCTGGGATAAAGGCGTGAGTTTATGTATGTATGTTTGAATTAATTAGATGTTGTATCGTGGTTTTGTATAGAGACTTACATATTAATAGTAATATGTACGTACGTTTTAGCGGTGTCTGGGCGGCCCAAGGGCCATTCCTTTAATCTGTGTGCTATTACGGATGGACGGAGCGTATTATGATTCGTAGGATTATTATGGTGAAATATAAATGTTATACTAAAGTGGACAAGTCATATTTCAGACATTATAGTAGCAAATACTTTAAAAAATGTCACATGTACTTCCTCTTTCATCTTGCAACGTGACATCCAATAACAAACGTGACGAATGGTACTTATGCCTCACATAAAATTAACTTATTTTAATTATTGTAGCCGTCATCTTCATTATCGTTATCATTCATCATCCATTATTCATAAACTCACGCCTTTTTTCCCGCAGGGGTAGGCAGAAGGGGCGAGCCTATCGCCGTATCGGGCACAAATTTCTGACTTCGGGCTGATAATGAATAGAAAAATCAACTATCACTTTGCCCGACCCGGGATTCGAACCTGAGACCTCAGCTTTGCAATCATACCATAGTACAATTGCGCCACCGAGGCAGTTATCGTCATCAATCATAGAAAATTCTCGGAGATCGGCTGTCGCCAAAAACTCGTAAAAATTAGCACTTCACTGATAATTTTGACTCCTATTATAGAAAAGCTATGAGTAAAGGTCGATCAGCAATTAATATGTAAATGAATACAGCCATGGGTTTTGAATATTCTGTGGGGAAATTTATTTAGGATGGGGTATTGGAAAATATTCATATACATTTCATTATTTTATAAAGCTAAATGGGAAATCATAAGGACAATCCATAAATCCTTAACTTGGAACTTATGTTTTATGCTTAGCCATAAAGCTATTAGTAGACACACGGGGTTATTTTTCAAAGACTGCACTTTTTTTTACTCAGGAGAATAATACTGGTTAACGCACGCCGGCAAATATTCAAATTTACACATAATAAGTAATTTATTTTCATTTCAAAATATTTTAATCAATCGTAAAATTATACTCAACATCTAACGCTAGTAAAAAAACTATTCAATACCAGAAAATAGATTGCATACTCTCCATTACCAGTACTAGCCAACAACTAGCCGAACAATATAAAATATAACAAACCATATTCTAGCCACTGTAACATGAAAGATGCCAAATGTGACTTTAACAGGACCGTTTGAAGGTAATATCTTCTTATTTATGGAAATCTGTCGTCTACCAACCGACAGTGGAAACATGTCTTTCTCACATATAATTGACAGTATCGTTGATGCAAACGCGATTGTTAGAAATGCAATTTAAAATTGTCTGTTTACGATTCACTAGCAGCTCGGCCCAGCTTCGCCCGAATGCAAATACTTTTTGATGTGGAATCCATTTTTTGCCTATTCTAGTAATACTCCGCTCTTATTTGGAATAGCGTAATGTTATATACCCGTCAGCCTTTCTCGATAAATGGGCTATTCAACAACAAAATATTTGTTTTATTTTAACCATTAGTTCCTGGGATTAGCGCGTTCAAACAAAGAAACAAACAAATTCTTCGGCTTTATATAGTAGGTACAGGTTTATACATATGTATACATAGATACATAAAATAACGCGTTTTTGCCAGAAGGAGTAGGCAGAGCAGGTAGAGGTGCTACCAGGACACCCACATTACGCCTCGTATGTTCTGTCCCACGATGTGATAGGGGGCGAGCCTATCGCCTATCGGGCACAAATTCCTTACTCCGAGCTGATAATTAATACAAAAATCCAATGTCTACTTTGCCCGACCCGGTCCGTCGAAGCCGAACCCTCAGCTTTGTAATCTGGACGTAATAAAACTACGCCACCGAGGCAGTATAGATTTATACAAGTCATAATATATGTAGCAGTGGCAGAATTGTGGGTAGCTAAAGACAAAAAGCCTATCTGAACAATAATGTCGTAGTAGCACAGAATAAAAACACATTAAAAAAAAGAGTTTGTATTTGAATACGTGTTATAAAAAATAGGACGTCACGTCAGTCATAGTAGCGACTGGAGAAAAACACTTCCGCCACGCTGTAGCGTTTTCAATGGCGCTTAAGTGTGTCATCGCATCATGCATGGCAGTTACAATATTATAGAATGAATGAAATAATTTATACTTGAAAAATATTGCTTTATTCTATTTTTACCCTTGTTTATGTAGGTGACACTGGCAAAATTGTAGGTCGGATTTATCGCTATTAAACAAGAACTGAATTGAAATAATATACATAGGACCAAAAAAAAATTTCTTTATAATCACACTATATAAAATTATGTTTGATAGGTAGAAACTTCAAGTAATATTAGCCTCCAGAAATTGATGCACTTAGTCTTTATTTATAGACATTAAATATATATTTATATCAAATTTTTAGTTTACGTTAGTATTCTTGTAAAATTTTTATAACTATTTTATGAGAATAATTTCTAAGAAAAAATGTTATTCAAGGAAATACATTATTTGTGTTTAATAATTGTCTGAGTGGACCATGAATATTACTAAAACGACGCGTTGCGATTGAATGTTACCACCGGATCTAAGAAGTAAGAGGACCTGCCTGAGAAGACCCGGCGAAACAAACTCAGATTTTTTATTCAAATTAATTTTATTTTTGTGCTTTTATAAGCTTCATCACAAAATTCCCTGGTTAGCAGAATTCCGCCTGGGATAAAAGTAGTTACAAAATGTCAAACGAAACTGTATTGAAGTTAGCCGTTTCTAAAAGAATCTGGTAACGCCGTTTTAAAAGTTTTGCGGAGGAGACATTGCTGGACTTTTAACACAAAAACTAGCAACACTGATTCATCTTTCAACTACTAAGAAAAAATAATCTATCTCTATATCAGCCCTTATACGTCCCACTGCAGGGCACGGGCCTACTCTACAATCGAAAGAATCGATTGAGAGTGGTAGGCCATATAGTCCACCACGCTGGCCTAGTGCGGGTTGGCGGACTTACATACCGTAGACATTCTTTAAAATCGCTACGGTATGCAGGTTTCCTCACGATGTTTTCCTTCACCGTTAAAGTGCGTGGTGATTGACTATCAATACACACATAACTCCGAAAAGTCAGAGGTGTTCCCTGGGATTTGAACCCGCGACCACCGTAATCATGTAGGCAGCCGCAGTCTGGTCCGTTACCAACAGGCCACCACGCACTTCAAGAAAAAATAATACTAATGTGGTAATATGATTTATTAATACTTTTACTAGCAATTGTAAGGTATCGTTTTAATGTTACAGGAATAAAGGAATTGCATAAGTTGCTTACAGGTTGGAATCCCGGGTCGTGCAATCCAGATATTGTACGTTTTTTTAAATTAATTCTTGATTTTTTAAATTAAGATCCCACTAGGAATGAAGATAGAGCAAAGTTTATTTTTATTTTTAAATATTTGCTTACAAAATAGAGTCAAAATAATTATTGTCAATGTTATTAATAAGTAATACCCGCGACATGTAACTAGGTAATTCATTGTATATAGATACATACAAATTATTACTACTGCCTCGGTGGCGCAGTTGTACTACGGTATGATTGCAAAGCTAAGGTCTCGGGTTCGGGTCCCGGGTCGGGCAAAGTGATTTTGGATTTTTCTATTCAGGAATTTGCGATATGGCGATAGGCTCGCCCCCTATCACATCGTGGGACGGAAAATGCAAGGTGAAACGTACCCACGTTTCATCCTAGTTGCATTTTTGCCTACCCTTCTGGGAAAAAGGCGTGAGTTTATATATGTATATATAATTTACAAATTAATATTTTCAACCAAACAACCGCATACAATTCAATAGTATCCTATCGGTTTCTCAAACTTCACCTTCAAACTCGCAGTTTATCTGCATACTTATAAGTTACAAAGCATACACAAAATTACTCCAAGCCTTTCCCACCCGTTCGCCCACATTTTTCCCATTTACATGAATAGGGGCATAATAAGGAGCACTCGTACCCACGAGCTTGCACGAGTAGATTAATGACACTTGAAAACGCGAACGAGGGTGTCGGATCCGCACTTTGAGCCTTCAGTGTCTGCCTACCTCAATGGGGCATTGGGAGTGTGTTCGTTTACATGTATGGTAGAGTTGTGGGTTATCATTTTTGTTGATATGATAGGCATTTTCTTTTCTTTCGTTGAAAAACTGCGATAGACTTTTCACCAAGATAATATTTTGAGTAATTTTTATAATGGTTTAAATTTAGATTCTGTTCAGTTTGTGTGATTATTGATTGTTTTAATATGGTGTATGTTTGTTATTAAATTTTGCTTTAAAGCATGTTTTTGTATGAGTAAAATCTTATTCGTATTTTAGTATAGTTTTTTTCGTATGGAATTTATTAAAGGTCGGATAAATGAATGGTTAGTATTTTACACTGGTACGACAATGTCATGTAATTGCATCTATATGTAGCATTGCACACTTCTCTCATTGGTGAATATTGTATTGCAAATAAACGATAGGCGGTTGTCTCTCGCATGTCATCACAATTAAAGCTTGCTCGAAAACGGATTCAGGCAGGCTGAATCCGATGCGTTACACGCAATGGCAATGAGTGGCGATGCCAGATATTATATCATCATTATTTAAAAATATATATTACAGTACAGTTGAGATCCACATACCTGGCTGAAGTAATTGCATTTTATTTACACGTACCTTAAAATATTGCATGAAAACGCGAACAAATAAAGAGACGAGCCGACGCAAATTTTATCGAGCTTCATTATACATGAAAGATTTAATGGAAGGCTTTGTTGCAACGGCCAGTATGAAAGCAATTTCAAAAATGACTCATATATTCATTTTCCATGAAATAGCACTCAATCGATATGATATTTCACTTTCATGAGTGTAGGTACGTACTATTCGAACATTGAATTGGGGTATAGTACTCCAGAAAATGTGCATTTATGTAATGGATATTTTAAATGTTGGGTTAAAGGTTTATCCATTGATATATCCGGCTAAAGTTATGCAGTTTTTGGCATTGTATGAAAATGGTACTTTATATGGATTTTACTGGAATTACTGCCAGGTGCATTGAAGTCACGTTATCGTAAAAGAGCGAAGTAAATAAGTTGGACAGTAGCATTATGGAAATATTGTATTTCGGTTATTATTTATACTAATAATCCTAATATAGTGTACTGATAAGATCCTTTTCAACATAAGAATAAGTCAAATCATTATTTGAATAACTTAATACAAATACCGGACTATGAGCAGAAACATTCTTAATCTAACTTAACATACTTTTTGTTTATTAATTACCCTTTTAAACCAGGTCTTTTCATAAATTGTAGCAAAGACCTTGAGAAAACCATTGCGGTTTGATCAAAAGCGATGTTGGAAATTGCTTTGAGTTTTTCAATTTTATTACAATATGGCTGATTGGTTATGTTACGAAAAAATCGATCAATTGTGTTTGCGTGTTTTCGTACAAAAATTAAAGTACTTTATTCTACAACTAACTAATGAGTGCGACTATTTCTATATAATTTACGATATGTTTTTATTAATACGAATGTGTATTTGCATAGTGGCCTGTTAATAAAGCTCCATTTACACGGAGAGAGTTTATCGCAGCGAGAATCGTATGCCATTATCGCATGACATAACCGCCATAGATTATTGTATTCCGACAAACGTTTTCACGATGCAATTTTTTTATATCCTTGCGATTATCATATCTTCGAGGCGAGAAAGTCTGCCCGTGTAAGTGGGGTTTAAGGATTAGATGGAGAACTGCCGAGGCAATGGTCGCAGGTTCCGATGCCAGGACATACCTTTGACTTTTTGGAGTGAGTATTACTCAGCTACTGCATGTTAGCGATAAAAGGTAAGAGATGGGTATATCTCGCCGGTAGAAACAATTATGCCATCCTATTCAAAGCCGTAACGTATATTACTCCCAAAACTCAATTTCATTTAAAATTTTGGCTTATTCGTAGTAAATCGTCTTTTTTCATTTAAAATAATCTGTTATGTTGAGCACGCACTGCAAACCTATAAGGCTTTTCGGCCATATAAATATTCTTCTCACGTATCTAATAAAAGTGAAAAAATACTTGGTTCTATACAATACAGAAAAACTTCATACGGTGATGCTTTGATATAAAGAAAAAAAGACGGTGGGTGAATACAAACCCGCATATTGGAGGTTAATGGTCTGAATAAACACCAGTTCGCGTGATAATTTAAATGAATAAAAAAGTAAAAATTGATCAGAATTGACTTTTTTTTAACTGGTAAAATAACTATATTTCGTCTTATTGTAACTAGTACAATCCATATCTCTCTATGTATCTACTTATATTTATACCATTTGGTCGAAACGGGATATATACAGAGAGAAACAGAAACCCTGCACAATTGTAATAGGTTACTTCGAGAAAGTTTCAATCACAGTACAGTGATCGCTATCAGATAGCAGAATGCTTTGAATATAAAAGAGCAGATACAAATATCGTACGATCGATGAAACCCGAGACTACTATCAGGTCAATGACAGGAAACCCATAAGCCACGCATATTTCACTCATAATGTGGTGACATAATCACTTTGAGGGAAAACCCATACTAATATTATGAAGAGAAAAAAATCAGCCATGTTCTACATTGAAATGAACATTTGACATAAATGAAACAAATAAATTATCTTTTATGACATACAGACATTGTTGTTTCACAGAATTTTCCACGTGGAAATCTGAATTCCGCGAAAATATACGTACATTTAAACAGTATAAATTTCCTTCATGCCAAAAGCTCCAGTTTATAAAACAGAAATAATAGACTTTTTAAATAAGATGTAGTAAAAACATAAGTAAAAAGCTGTTTTATACTCGTATTTATACTAATACGGTAATTGTCGAATCAGACCGTAAAATTGAGAATTATATTATGTAAAACGCAAAATGTTTTTTAGAAGTGGTAGTGTAATATGCCAATCCGCATTAGGACAGCGTACAGTACATGACCTATCCTCTGTCAATCGTTCTCTCGATTGTAGAGGAGACTCATGCCTGCAGTGGGACGTATAAGGGCTGATACAGTAGAGTACTGTACAGCATATTTGATACATTAAATAAAGCTTTAAGTACTCAAATTAACTGACAAAATTCAATGAATGAAGTAATATTTGCCAGCCGCAATACACCAGCGAGGTTGCCTAAGGCCTAAGCTCTTTCAATCTAGACTTTGAAGGAACCTCATCCTCAATGGTGGACGAATATAGGCCGATATAATATTATAATAGCCTATTTTAAGCATCGTTCGATGGCCTGCAAATAATAGGGAAGGATCGCTACATTTGTAAACTATTCTAAAGCTGATAGCTGAATTAAGAATCAGCTAACGACTTGGTTCGGGGCATGGTCGTGTCCAAAAGCTATCGTCAAGGATCAATTGATAGTTTCCAATCATATGATCATTTGTCATTATTTTGTACATAGGTCATAAATATTGATTCACCTTTTTTTAAGTCGTATACCCTAAAGAATAAACTATAAATCCGTAATTTTATTAAAAAGAAGTGCTTGAATAAAATATATCCAGAATATCTTTAGTAGCGGTTTTCCAGGTGAATAGACGACGATAAAAAATTTACAGCGCATTTCCACTTAAAAATAATGGGTGAGAAGTAAAAAATCATTGGAGCGGAGTAAAGGAGGAAAAGCTGGCGTTTTTCGCTAATACCTCATGAAAGATTACGCTGCGACACGATGATTGATTGGGGAAAGTTTTAATATTTCTCCACCGCGGCTTAGTTTAAACTGTACTGTCTTATATTTCGCTGATGAGAATTCATTATGAAAAGCCTTTTTGTTTTTTATAAATGATGGGGGAAAAAGTTTTTTTACGGTAGAGGCATGATGTTATAAATCAAAAGTATATAAAAGGTATGTATAGCGTAACCATATAGCGTCGTTTTGTATTAATAAATAAAACTATCGAATTGTATTTAGAGTAGATTTTTCAACAGTCAAATAATGTTTGTAGGATAAATTAATACAACTTGAACAGTCAAAATTACATAGTAATAGAATTGTCTAATTATGTCACTTTTGTCAAGTTATTAATTAGTCGTTCCTTAATGTAGTAGTTACAGACTTATAATATTATACTCAAATTATGCATTTTCATTGGTTTTGTATCACGTTGAAGTTTGATATCGTCGTGTCTCCACCTCTCTGATTTTCAGGTTGAAGCTATGTTGCTGGAATGCCTGTGATCCCCCGCTGGATTGACAGGTGACAATTGCATACGCCTTCACCCAACTTGATACACAAAGCTGATACTCAAGACATATAAAGGTTGTTTACTAATAGTAGAATATCCATATACACCCGGATCTTAAAGGTGTGAAGCCCGTATGTAACCCAGACAAGTACCGCGTTCCCGAACGAACCTGTACATCCAGTTTCGAAAAGGCAGCCATAATTTTGTCGAACGGTAAGAGTAAATGGTTCTCGGCGGTTGATTCTCTACTTGGAACTGTATGACATCCGGTATTAATGTGGTCAATTTGCCGGGCCAGGATCAAAAAATTGCCATGTGTGAGAAATGTATGGGAAATAAAAATAGAATTTATCGGCTACGATTAGTATTTTTTTTATGCCTTGTTATTTGGGCACGACAGTAGTTTCGAAAGGAAAACCAGCGTCATATAAGACTTGACTTAAATGATAATAAATTCGATCCAGGTACAACATGGAAGCCAGTAGGAATCTAGTTATATGGACCGTTGGTCACATATCAATGGCTATAGTGCGCCTTGTGTAAATTGCAATACAATAGGAATACATTATCCAATACTGTTTCAACCGAATATCATCATTATCATCTTTATCGTCAGCCCTTTGCAGTCCACTGCTAGACATAGGCCTCTCCCAAGGTACGCCACAGAGCCCGCTCTGCTGCTTTGGGCGGATATCATAACGTTGACGCCAACTTTTAATGTTTTTGCTACATGTAAGCTATTTTATCAAGTTATGAAGTGTCCGTAATACCTACATAAACTCACGCCCTTTTCCCAGAAGGGTTAGGCAGGGATGCTACCAGGACGCCCACGTTTCACCTTGTATGTTCCGTCCCATGATGTGATAGGGGGCAAGCCTATTGGAGTGACCGTAATATGCATCGTTTTTTTAAATAAAATAAATTGTTTAATAATCATCGGATCAGCTTAACATAATTTTTATGCGCTTGTCGCGAAGGGATTTGGCTCATAATTTTACTATCAGCCTACTCGACGACAACTCTTTGGGGAAATTACACGATCTCAGGAAAATTATATTTTCCAAGTAGAAAAACTCAAACAAGTCGATTGGAAGAGACGTTATTGTATCAGCAGTTTTTTTATTCGGATGTTGTAGAACAAAGAGCTACCTTATGGGTGGCTTTCATTGTGAATTGAGGCAGGAATATGTAAATTAATTAATTAAAAGTGAAATTAGATTTTTTATTGTAGATAATTATTTAAGGCACAAATATAAAATAAATAGTATACAAATATTTAGGTACATGCCTATCTTTCTTTAATATTTTGGGGCAAATCACTGTTGAACATTTGCCATACTTAAAATTTTCCTCTTTCATTTTAAAGTCACTTTTCAACACCTATTTTCACGTCAATGCTTTAATTTTCAAAGCAAGGCTTAAAAATAAAAATGTTGTTCCATTTATGTAATTATTTAATAACACCGTCTTATTAGGTGTTATTATTGTACTCTTTTGGGGGCCGGCGACGAAACAACTTACGTCACGGAAGCCTTGGTAATAAGCCACACACATCAGTTTTACATATTCCACATACTTAATAGTCATTAATAACACCTTGTTATATTTTTCTTTGACCTAATTTTTCTTATATGAAATTGTTTAACCGTTTCTTTCATTTAAAATACTGTATTTTTTTTATAATCGTTTAATAATGACGGGATTTGTTCGATAATAATATAGATAACATTTATTTGTGTCGTCACATTAATTTAAAAAGTCATTATATTTACAAACAACAAATTTAACGCCCACAAATTACAATTCGGTATTGATTTGATGAACCATAAAAGTTCCGTTAATTATTATTTTCCAATTTATTTATTTATTTTATAAATCAAAATTTGACTTACCGCTTAAAAATAAACTAAACTTTTCTATCACTTAACACACTAATATTAATCCCAACACTACCATACACGATCGCGGTAACTTCGTAGCGTGGTCTACGGCGCTACGGGGCTACGCTGCACGCTACGGCGCTACGTGCAGCCCGCTACGGGTCCAGTACTAGACTGGTTACCGCCGCGCAGAACCACCCACGTAACTTGAGTATTACTTAATGAAACTATTACATTCATAACTTTTTGAATATAACATATAGAAGCGTGTCGGTTTTAGTTTGTTTGGTTTCTTCGTCTCAACTTTCGCTATCTTCGTTAAAATTCATAAGGAAGTTTTTGACGTTACCGCAGCACACTTTAAGTGGGCGAAGTTTAATTAATGCTGTTCATTATGTACTCAAGATTAATTTTGTTGAAGCTGTGAGTTTTTATGAGTTTTGTGTTGTAATCTCCATAACTTAGAAGCTAGGAGAAACTGATCAAAAACACTACCAACATTGTTGTCCATAAATCATAAAATGTTTTGATATTATTATATAAGAGACATTCGATTATTCTAACATTATTATAAATTAATGTTACGGTAAACAATGAGGTCGGTTAAAAACAAAGAACACCTGCGTACTTCGGAGTTCTCCAATAATTTAAAAGGTATGTGAATTTTATTAAGTCACAATTGTCGACTACCTGGACCAACTCGTAAAACCAACAGCTTTCCAACTTATTCGCTGGCTTAGGACTTATTGGCTGTTACATACGAAAATTATAAAAAGTATATATTTATTTACACTTAATACATTTTACATGTATAGATTTAAAACCTGAGGCACTCTCTAACAGTCGAACCTGAGCTGATGCAAAGATAAGAAAAGGTAGGTGTGTAAACAATTAATTAGGTTTATTTATAAATCCTTTATTTGGATATTTTTATATTTATAAATGTGACTTTCCTTGTTTCTTTCTGATAAATCCGTTATTTGGACGCAAAGCTAGATTCTTTAATAGCTTAGACGGGGTAAAGAGATCTATGTCAATTCTTTCCCTGCAGCTGTTCCTTCTGACCTTGCATGAATTGGCGAGTGTACCGAAGAGTCACTATATACTGATGCCAATTACTAGCCCCTGAAAAACCATAAAAAATTTACTCCACGGTTTTATTAGGACACCTTGTTACAATTTGGGGAAATAATGGAAAGTTTCCTAAGTAAATGAAAAAGTTAATTGAGATAAATATTTTTATGACCTTTGACGAGTGGGCGGGAAGTGGGCACGGAACTTAAGGACGTTGTTTCAATACTCGCCCGGACAAAAGTTTGTATTTACTTATTTTGGGCCTGGGTGTTAAAAAGTACCTCGTAATAAGACACCTATTAAATTTTCTCTAAAAATAAATAGACTGGCAGGCTTCGGGGCGATACCACTGTCTCACAGGAGATCGACGTGAAGCGACAGCTTGGCTGTCGCGTTTCCTTCGGCGAGTGAGATTGGCGCATGCCCAGAACCCCTTCTCTTTTCATCCTTTTTCCTTCCCTCACTCCCGATTTGATTGGCAGGCGACACATTCATCATCTAAGCCTTGTGAATGTTCATGGGCGGCAGTGATTATTTACCATCATGTGACCTGTTTGCGTGGTAGCTGGACATATGCAATAAAAAAGCGTCGAGAGATAGCCACCTCGCATCGATACTTGACATCGCATCGATGACAGCCTCCGTGGCGCAGTTAGTTAGATGCCGCCTGTGAAACGAGAGGCCGCGGGTTCGATCCCCGCACCGAAAAAAATATTTGTGTGATCCACAGGTGTTTGTTTCGGTTCTGGGTGTTTGTGAGACCGAAAAGTCTCTCGTAGTTTCTGATACCCACGACACAAGACTCGATCTTAGTGTGGGGTCAGGACTATGTATGTGACTGTTGGGTGTATTTATTTATTTATTTTTATTTATACTTTACGTGGACATCACAGCACTTACTATCAGATGCATAGTAGTTCTTCATCGTGTCAGTATTACAAAAAACATGACATGTATTATATAATGGAGCCCAGAATGACTGCTTCGGTGGCGTAGGTGTATTACGGTACGATTACAACGCTGAGGTCTCGGGTTCAGATCCCGGGTCGTGCAAAGTGATATTGGATTTTTTTGTTCATTATCAGCCCGGAGTCAGGACTTTGTGCCCGATATGGCGATAGGCCATCATTAATAGTGAAATGGTGTCACCTCTACCTACCCCTTCTGAGAAAAACGTGTGAGTTTTTGAATGTATGTTGTAATTAATTATTTTATCACAATACCTTTGTAACTGATTTATGTATTCATTTATTGATTGTTACTATATTTAGAAAATTCTAAACTCAATATTAATTAGTATACTATAACTTGGTTGACTTAACAATATTCAAATGTGAATATTATCTACAAGTAGGTCGAGGTGAATGCCTTCGGTTTCCGAAGTACACCTTGAAGTTATGGGTAAACAATTCCCTTAATTGACCTTTTAGTAATCATTATACAAGGGATTTTGAACATTATTTCTATGGCATAAGATTGACAATGGGTGTATAGAACAGTAAAGGAATGTGGGCGACTCTTTTCAACGGACAGGCAGTCGTGGCGAACCTCTCGGGACTATTTTTTGTCATTGAATTAGGTTCGTCGTACTCAATTAATGAAAAACTATATCATTATTAAACTTTCATTTATATAATCTAGAATGTCAGCTACTTAGCTTACGTCGTCTAAATTACACATATTATTTAAATAAATATTAAAATAATAATTTAATTCTAGTTAAACCTAAACTTAATTAGCTTTTATATTATTTTTTATTACTGACTAGCGGCCAGACTGACTTTTTTTATTACAATCGATTCTCTCGATTGTAGAGTAGGCCCGTCCCCTGCAGTGGGACGTATATGGGCTGATATAGATATATATAGATAGACTAGCGGCCCGACCCGGCTTTGCCCGGTTGCAGATACTTGTTGAGTTCAGTCCACTTCAGGAGCATATTATTTCGCATACTAACTGTTTTATATTTAAACTCGACGTGACTGCCGTCCTTTATATGTCTCATCCGGTTACATCCCATCCCGTCCCGTCCCGTCATACTCAAGGGATGATATCATGTCTTCTTATGATAGGTACCATTTCGTCCGCCCCATATTCTATGCAAACAGTTCCATTAAGTTTGAATGAATAGCAAACGTACATAGTTGAACTCCTTGCTCCTCCCACGGGAACACTACATTTTTCGGGATATAAAGTATCCTATGTGTTAATCCAGTGTATCAGCTACTTCCATACCAAATTCCATCAAAATTGGTCTGGGCGTTTGAGCGTGAAGAAATAACAAAGACACAAAGTTTCGCCTTTATAATATTAGTAGGATTGAGAACAGACAGAATATTAAAGCTAAAAAACTCATGTCACGATCGAGCAACTTAAAGCTCAATAGAATCTGCCTACCTTTGGAATACAGATGCGACTGTTACGTATGTAATATAAAAAAAATATATGCGTAAACATTATTTTTAACCTAATTCTCCGAAACGGACTACCACTACAGTACCCACTAACTTATCTACGAATCTGAGAAACGAATCTAATCTCGCCTTACAAATATAATTTTTATATATTAATATTCTCAGCAGATAATATTAACGCCGTACACAGCGATAAATCATTCTAGATGCTGAGAATTGCTTAATCTCATGTATGTAGGCCCTCCAAAAATTTATACGGAGTAATACATCATTTTAGATAAGGCAATATTATGAAATAAGGCGAAATCTCACTGTCACATGTAGGGAATATTCCGCGTGTTTGCTATGCCCAATGCGTAGGATTACGACGTCTGTGTAGAAAGACATTTTCGGAATAACAGGGCTAGTTGAAACTGCTATTTATGTGTGTGGTTTACATTCGTCGAGGGATGTTATATTATATGTCATATGGGGCTAGATATTTATAAGGACCCTGTTAAGTACCGTATAAGATATGAAACCTACCATGTTTCGTGATGAATCTGTGTAAACGCGGTTTCGTTCAGACAGACCAGAAATAAATTTATGTCGCTAATTTAATTTGTTTATTATCCTAATTAAAACAAGCGGTTTAGGAACTTACAAGAAGACCATTAGGAATACATTAAAAAATAAAGGATGGCTTTATTATATTCCAAGCTGCAAGACAGTCATTTATTCAATTTGTTATTTCGCGTTCAGATTTTAATGTTTACATTGAACGGATACGTACTGCATTTGTTTGTGGTAGAGTACAACCCTGATAGAATATCCTTAGTACATGGGTAAAATGTTGGCGTAATGTCAGCGAATGGCAAGTAGATTGACATTTCAAAATGGCGTCATTAGTTTCCTCTTTTGGCCACCGGGTCAGAAATGTTTGTAAATCTGTAACCGTTTCTACGCGTCACATTTATGCAATGGCAGCTGTGTACTTAAGATGGGTTGTATTTCCAGATCCATGACCGGCATAGCGATAAACGCGTAATCTATCTCATTTTACAAATAAGCCGACATAGCGATAAACTCGCACCTAATCTACCACATTTTGAAAATATGGTATATGCCATACCGGGTATATCAAGACTGCGACCGAAAACGAAGCCAGGTGGTAGTTTAAGTGGTTATAAACACGATGCAAATAAAAATTTTGCCAAAAGTCTGAAAGATATATATATATATTTTTTTTAATCATCGTGTTTGGGTGGTAAATACCTAGTTTTTGCGAAAATACTAATTAAACCCTTACGTACCATTGCGTGTTTAAAAATAAAGAGGTGTTCATCTTTATTTTAGGAAAACTATGTATACAGGGTATATCAAGACCGCGACCGAAAACAAAGCCAGGAGGTAGTATTAGTGATATCAAACACAAAGCAAGTAAAAATTTTACAAAAAAAATCGTCAATTTTTTTTTTTATTATTTTTTACATATCGTCGTATTTGAGTGATTAAACATAGTTTTTCTAAAATAATGACGTACATCGCTTAATTTTTAAACACGCAATGGTACGTAAGGGTTTAAATTACTATTTTTGCAAAAACTAGGTTTTTACCCCTCAAAAATGATGATTTTTAAAAAATTGTAAAAAAAATCCGTCGCTTATTTTGCAAAATTTTTAGTTGCATTGTGTCTGTAGCCGCTAAAACTACCACCTGGCTTCGTTTTCGGTCGCGGTCTTGATATACCCTGTATATCACCCAAATACGATGATAAGTAAAAAATTACAAATAAAAAGTTGTCGATTTTTTTTGGCAAATTTTTACTTGCATTGTGGCCGAAGTCACTAATACTTGGGAGTATTAAAGACTTCGTTTTCGGTCGCGGTCTTGGTATACCCTGTATGTATTAATGGTACATCTGCCAACCCCTATAGGCACAAGGGCTTGTGTTTATATAGGTATTCATCCCTATATTTTTTTAAGCAATATATACCCTGCTCGGTGCAGGGCTTCAAAAATTAGATCTTCAGGAATACCGCGCGCGTTCCTGCACGATGTTTACTGGTTGTCCACTGAGCATAGAGAAATTTTGTTCGGGGGTTTATATAGACGGCCGGAGAATCTTGTCAGCGCGATTCAGTTTTCCCATTAAATTGATCAGCGACATCTCGCGGCGTGAAATCTAAACTAGCACATACGACGTTATTGTACTGAGCGGTAAGGGAATCTCGTCGACAGTAAGAGGAATGGCTGGGGTGATTTATACGCGAATTTCATTTGGGTGTATATTTTTGGTTTGGGTATCTACGCGGTAATGTTTTGCCTTTGAAAATGTAGTTAAAATATATTATTATGAAATAGTCGGATTTTTTCATGTAGCAAAATTGCTTGGTAATAAAAATAACATTAAAATTGTATTGTAATCGAATTGAAATTTAGTCAATAGTTTAGTTTATTTATTTCTTATGACCTTTCCAGATCCCTGATAGGCAGAACTGGAATCGCATAAGTCTTACAAGATCTTCCTAGACACTTCATTACTAAGTTTCCTGTCCCTGAAAATTCTCCGTGGCTTGATCAGCTTTATAAGAACCATAAAATCAAATCATAAAATTTTGTTCAATGGGTTCGCCTATTATTTTATTTACTGTACTGCTGGTGTGGGAATAATTCCTATAATCCTAAGTTTTTATGCCGTAGCGTAAAGAAGTAGTTACGTGAGCTGGCATTTTTGTTTCGAATGGCTAAAGATAACCATCTCCTTCTAATCAATCTTCTATCTTCTTCTTTCTGCTTTTACTGATAGTAGGTCTGTCATATGTGAGGGGCTCCCTAGGTAAGAACAATGTCTATTTTTCTCGCCAAACAGCAGTGTAAATGCACTCCAAAGGATATTCCAGCCAGAGTAACTTCTGGACATAATGGGCCTTAACATCTTATGTTACAGAATGGCGAGCGCACTGGAATGCCAAGCATGGCTTTGTAATTTATGGTATTGTTTAGTTTTGCTACTGTCCATTAGCGGTCGAATCGCTTACTATTAGGCGAATGCCATGCTCGTCTCGTAATTCATAATTTAAAAAGAAATCACTTCCTTATCTGTGGAGCATTGAGCTTACCAATAAGTGCAGTGCGTCACTTTCTTTGTCCTAATAAATAAAGCAAATTCAATTGGCATATATTACACCATCCTTAACTCTATCACAGTCTCTACAGTCTCTACCAACCAAAACATGACACCTAACACATAAAACTAATTTAATTCCAACGACACACGGGAAATGATGCCCGCTTGATTTATATTCGGTACGTGTGTCGTAATTGAAAAACACTCCGACAAATATGAGGCTCTATTGCATAAGCCTGATTTATTCGTTACGTGCCGGAACCACTGCAACTGGAATACGTTATACACCAAAACACGATTCGTTATGTAACAAAGAGATCATTTTATATGCATTACACTCACATATGATGCTGATCGCTCTATTTTTGGAGAGTCGTCTGTTTTCAGAATTGTAAGACGTTTTAGAAGTTCTGTTGCTGATTTTTTTTATTGCGATGAATGGCGAGGCGATGCCATTCTCCTGATGGTAAGCGATACAACCGCTCATGGACAATAGACAACCAACCAACACAATGAATTCCAAAGCAATGCTGCATTCCACTGCGCTCGCAATCCTGAGCCGTAAGATGTTAAGTATCAGTATATCCAGTAGTTACTCTGGCTGTAATGTTGTTCAAACCTGAACATAACAGTGCATTTACGCAGCTGTTTGGCGGGAGAGATAAACATTGCGGTGGTACCTACGCAGGCAGCCTCTTACATATTATGAAAAATCTACCACCAGGAAAATTGCTTGCTTATAATAACACTGTTTTAGAGGAGTGATTTAAGTTCAAGTATGGTAAGAGATGCCAAAACACTTTTAGCTAAAAAATTTAAAGCTTTCAGTCTTAATTGTGACGTATCTTATTTAACGACATTAATATTAACTGATAAGAAAGTTTAGCATCTTAGAGTAGATTGAAAATTGTCTTGACATACTAATTAAGTCAACACAATTTACTCCACTTGATTAGCGCTGTGTGCTCAACCACATAATATGGAATGAGAGGTGGATCCAGAAGTGAGACAGATATACGTAAAATGATGTAGGTATGAATTTTAATGATAAAATTTTCGAGTATGTATTGATTTTTGTTTGTTTAATTGAAAATTATATTTAAAATATATTTCCAAAAGTGGATATTTTTATCTGAGGCCAATGATAGAAAGAAAGAAAAAACTTTTGTTATCGCATGGCCAACACATAACAACAAAAACAATAATAATATAAACAAACGAAGTGATAATCAACATGCTAATATGGCCAGACAACAATGATACCCCATTCATATGCTGCTCTACCACGGAGCTGTACTGCAGCGCTGATTTCAATTGGGAATCAGTGTGTTATCCGGACGCTATGTCCACCGGCGACAAAAAAAATTACAATGCGACCCGAGATACTTGTCGTGAGTGAAAATTATAAAGACGATATTGAGAAAAGTACTCTTAATATTTTATTGATATAATTTACAAGATAAAATTACGATATGTATTTTTACAACAGAAACGTATTATAAATGAAAACCAAGGCTATTGAACAAAATATGTAGAATAAAATAAAACAAATGAACTCTACCGTAAAATAAAAAATATTGCGCATGTAGCGCAAGCTTTCGTATAAATTGAAAAATGTAGAGCCACATCAAATATTTCACCGGCCAAGGACAGAATTCACTGTGCAGGTGTAAAGCTTATATTCAGTCGTTTTCCCAAATCTCTTTTATGTAATATTAAAAGCTCGATTCCGTGCTTTCAGTCTCAAGAGCTCGAATCACAATGAGTTGAATATCACATTGGAAAAATGAAAAAGATTTTCACCCAGACTTTATCTTTCTCAAATTGTAGAGCTACGGATATTTAATCTGAACTCAAAATTAACGATTGCTTGCATGAATATTTGGGTAAGCTCAAGGGCATGAAAGTTATTAAGTTAAAAGTTTTTTAATAAAATGTAATAAAAAAATCGATAGACTTTCTTTTGTACTGTAACCGAATATCGATAAAAACAAAAATCGTTTTGATCTGTGGAAGAGGTTTTTCTTTTGCATTTCTTAATTGTAGAAGCTTGTTAACACAATAGTACTAATGGATCAGGTCGAAACTTTACGGCTGGTAGTAGGAAATTCATATCCGCCCGGACAGCAGCAACAGCACATAATGAGATAAAATAAATAAATAAATACACCCAACAGTCACATACATAGTCCTGACCCCTCATTAAGATCAATTACGTCTTGTGTCGCAGGTATCAGAACTACGAGAGACTTTTCGGTCACAAACACCCAGACCCAACCAATGACCGCAACCAACTGCGCTACAGAGGCTGTCAAATTCCTCCATTATACCTTTCACCCGCTATACTTATCAGGTCAGCCGTTTATGAGTTCAGTGACTACACACGTAGAAAGAAGAATGATTTTTGTAAAGAATTTCTAACTCTGTAATCTTAGGTGATGCCCATGTGGTGGTAAAAGAGCAAGAGGTAGACCAAAAGATCGGTGGGCTGATGATATACAAAAGACGGCGGGCAAGGACTGGATGAAATCAGCAACAATGAAACAACAATGGAGACAGTTGGAGGAGGCCTATACCCAAGATGGGGCTATGACTGTAAAATAGTTTTAATTTTTTTTTTATTCTTTTATATATATATTATTGTAATGTAAACAGTTAAAGCACAATAAAGGCTAATTATTATTATTAGTATTATTATTAATCTTAGGTGATTAGAAAAATTGAGCATAGTTCTAAGTTATCACAAATCTTGGCCAGCATATATAAAGAGCAATTCACGTCAAGAAAATATTTTTAATAATGCACTGCTAATAAGCTTTCATTAAAACAGTAACTAAATTAATTAAATTTAAAGTTATTAAATAACAGAGAACGCACCAATGAGTAAAACTTTTAAGTGCACTCGTAAAGAACTCGAATATCAATCGTAATTTACCTGACTAGACTTAAAGTAAACTGTATTTTTTTCACAAATAAAAAAGGATTTTTTCATAAGCAAATGAATAACGTTGAATTAGGGAGTAAAACAGTATGTCAAAATCCCTCGGTGGCTATACCGCACATTATGGCCGCGGATGACCAAGGCGGACAGCGCCATTATTTTCTTCACGTAGCCGTTGCAGAACTATGAGTGATCCCTGCATTCGGGGTGAAGGGTTCCTTCGCTTACCATTTAGTTTTCTATTCCTAACTAGAGCCTAAACCATATTGATCATGTAACATTCCTTTTCCCACAAATAGGACTGTTTTGTTAAAACAGTAATTTAAAACAGTAAATATTTTCACTCAATATCTATAACCCAAGTACATTACTCAAGTACTTCACCCATATTTGCCTTCATAAGGGCTGTCACCAAACTTGTAACAAAGTTTCGGACTGGATCTTGTTGTTGTAGCCAGATCTATGTGTTGATATATTGCCAGTAACCACCCAACAATAACTATTGGCAACTCTAGCATAATCTTAACGACAGCCTTTAGGTTCAGTTGGGTAGGGCACTGGTTGAGAAAGGAGAAGCTTTGGATTTCATCGTTTTGACGATACACGCTTGTGAGATCAATAAATACAAAATATGGCATGTGCGTATTGATAGTCAATCACCACGCACAATAAAGGTGATGTAAAAAAATCTACCGTATGTAAAATCCGCCAACCCGCACTAGGCCGAACTAGCCCCTCTCAATCGTACTTTCGATTATGGAGGAGGCCTGGGCCCTGCAGTGGGACGTACATTTATACCTCCCACTGCAGGGCAGAGGCGTATATGGGTTGATACAGAAACAGATACAGATTCCATGATTCCATACCATTCCAAGACCATAACCCTTCGTTGTTGTTGATACCTACGACACAAGACTTGGTGTATTACAGTGAGGTCAGATGTATATGTAAACGACTACTGGTTGTGTATATTATGAAAGCAAGCCTAACGTACTAAGTGACCTATAAAATTAATTACGTAGAAATCACGATTATGGTCACAAAAAACTTCACCGCTTCATAATTTTCCTAAAAGTGAACAGTTTTTTATTTAGTGGACAGAAAAGATAATGGAGTATAAACCGACGATGCGGAAGAATTATGATCTCTGTTGTTTTATTAATTTATTACTTAAAAATATACAAACTAATTACAATTATTTAGCTTTCATTCTTAATTTTTACACTGCCTCCTTCTCCTTTCTCTCTCTCCTTCTTTTAAATCCATCCCATGGCTGTCTGTAAGATATTGCTGTAGAGCGATAAGACCGCCATTTGTACTTTTTATATTATTGTTTCTGTATAGTGTTTTTGTTTATATTTGTGTATAATAATACATTTTTCCAAGATAAAAAATATTAAAATGGCCAACCTCAGAATCATGTAAGCTCATTGAGAAACTCGATGTGTCGAGTGGTAAAATAATCTTCAATAGCTAGGCTATATGGACGATATTGCAGTGAAATACCGCGTAACCGTAAATACTACTGTATTTTTTCCTCTAAAGTGTAGATTCTTCTAACCATCATCTTCACGTGGTTGAATATAGAGCTTCCGAAGGATTTCCGAAGTAGAAAATAAGGTCACTTAAACAGTATCAAATCCGAATTGATTAGCATCCTATGCTACCAATAATTATGAATTAACCATATGGACACAGGTCGATGTAAGGATCCTTGTTCAGTAGTGGACTTCTTGCGGCTGAATCGATAGATAGAAATGAATACATAAAATATACTACGGTTATGTTTAAACGGTACGTCAGTGTTCACGCGAAACAAGAGAAACTAAACTCCACGTTTACCCCCAAATAACCTAATATAAATTCCGGTCACATTCAAGGAAGTAGCAATTCCTCAAATTTGTTATCGCTACAAAAAATAACGGTTTACATCCTGCATCTTAATTTTTAGTGTGTTTTATTTTTAGCGCTTAATTTTTATTTCCTCATGACTAAGTGACTAAAAACTACAAAGTAAATCAATTAAAAAAAATGTAGTGTCATATATTTTTTTAAAAGCTATTTACTAACTTTATAATAAAAGACAATAATATTAAGTAACAAAAAAAACATAAATTAATTGGAAAATATAAAGCTTATCCAAATGCTGTCAACATTAATTTGCCTAAACCATTGACGCATTACATCATTGCCCTGACGCGACCCAAATCAATGGCTTAAACTTGTAAGCCCTTGTCCCTCCAGCGATGCGTGAAATTCATTAAGAAGCGCCCTTCAACCTTCAATACAAGGTGACCTGGCTACGTCATAATTTATTGTTTATCATGCGGTAAGGATAATATTGGGCAACTATGTTTTTACTGGTTAAGGTCGCAGAATGCAGGCGGCTTCCAACAGGATAGGCGATCTATGGAGGCCTATGTTCAGAAGTGAACTTCCTGGGGCTGAAAAGAAGAAGAAGAATTCTTAGAGAATGAAAAAGGTTTGGTGTGTTCTTCGTGAGATCCCGGAGTCTCTTATTTGTGCTGAACGTGATCATGGGGTTTTTAGCCGATAGAAATACGGCATACTCTGTTTACCAACCTCAAGGTAAACAGACATCCGAGAAGATTTTTTCAAGTAAAAAAAAGTTTCTTATTGGATCTGATTTATAACTTTTCTTAGACTTACGCGAATGTTACACATTGAAATAAAACAAATCGCGATAAAATCCGTAAATATTAGTTTTTTTTCAAAGAATATGATTTTTATTCGGTTAGTATCGTCAATTCCAATTAAGTATCAATAGCTATCTCTGGAAACGCGGATCTTAAGATACAGCTGTCCGGGCGAATGCGAGAATTCTATCACCAACTTCAAGTTGGCAATTATTAACAAGTTTGCTATGAAAATAATACTTTTTAGCTTCATATTTGGCACCAGCTTTACTGTAAGGGGATCAGAAGAGAAAACAATTCTATCCATCCAGCTTCTCCTATGTTTGTCTTTTCTGAGAATGGCAAACCTTCAGTACTTACAAAATATACCACCAATTACAAGTCTGGCATTAGGCTACGCTAATCTACTGTAAAACATCACGACCGTATAATGTTTATATAATAATCCAAACAGCCTATAAACAAAAACCACTAGGTAATAAAACAGGCAGACCCACTCAATTTTTTCACTACAAAGACTGGCTGACAAAAGTCAGAAAAAGAAAAAATAAATACAATTTGCACGAGAGCCGTTGTCTTGCCGCCGAATTGAGTTAGCGACCTTAACACAAACACGACAATCCTTGTTAGCTTTCAACCTTCGAGTGAATGTGAAGAACGTGCGACCAACATTTTCACTTGGCTCAAAAAATGTTTGGCCAATTGATGAGATTAGTCTGAGTGTAATGGACTGTGTACTTTTATACTTAGGATAAAGTGACTTTGAATGTAGGTGTTGCTAGATTGAGTTTTAATTAAGGATCAAGTATTTCTGTCTTGTAACAGGCGTCAGATCAATTAGATTGTTGAAATAATTTTGGCTGTGTATTGTGTATAAGGATACAATGGGGTTGGCATATCCTTTTTGGATAAAAACCCCGAATTAATTGAAGAGAAAAAACTATGTGACAAAAATATACCTTCGTGGTATTTGCTTACTATTAGAAGTTACCCCTTCACCTCTCGCAATGGATGTATTTTCCTATCAACTTAAAACTGTCATAAAAGAGAAAATGATTCGTACTTTAGTAGTATGTACCAAACCCAGATATTGGCTACGTCAAGTCTAGCAGCTTGGTTGACTAAGGCCTCTGCTCTCCAAAACGCAAACGATAATGGAGCCCAATAGGGACAATTTAAGACGACTGATAATTACTGACACAATTCGTACATATTCCAACCTTGATAATCGCCAAGCATGTCTATAAAAGTTCATCCACAAAAAAAGTGCGTGGTGGCCTGTTGGTAAAAAAACCAGACGCGCCCAACAACATGTTTACGGTGGTCGCGAGTTCAAATTCCAGGGACAACCTCTGACTTTTCGGAGTCATGTGTGTATTGATAGTCAATCGCCACGCACTATAACGGTGAAGGAAAACATTGTGAGGAAGCTGTTTACTATAGATTTGGAAGAATTAATATGGTATGTAAAAGTCCGCCAACCCGCACTAGGCCACCGTGGTGGACCATATGGCCTAACCCCTCTCAACTGTACTGGTAGTAGGTCTCTCATAACCATCAGGCGAATTGCATGCTCGTCTCGCTATCATCGCCTTAAAAAAAATGTTCTCACAATTGTCGAGGAGGCCCTGCAATGGGACGTATATAGGCTGATAAATTACACGAAAAAAACACCACAGCCCGACTAAACATCGCCGAAAATCATTATCCAGTTGTACTTATCTCAAATTGAACCGTAATCTGTGATGGCCGTTGTCCATAGCGACAAATAAACGAACAAACAACAAGTTATTCGCCACACGTACGTAAAGGCCATTACAGTCATTAGTCTGACATGGAAAGTCCACTACGTGATTTTCATGTCAACTGCACCATTTTAATATTTAAAGCGAGAAAAAGGCTGTTTTGTTCTAGACCTAAAGTTGTTTATACTTTCATCGGTATTAAGCGAAACTGTTGAATAGTTTAGAGTGTGGTCTAATTTATTCATAGAGTAAATGTGACTTTTAGAGTACTTATTTCGATTTCGAAAGTGTCATTGAATTTGTTTAAACTCGGTTCGATTTTTTTACAAACCTGATGATAGAAACAAAGCAAAATCAATAGAGCTTCCACCGGCGAGATGTAACCATATTTCAGCAGTCGACAAAAATATGACGGCGTAGCGTACCACGGTATGATTATAAAGCTAAGGTCTCGGTTTCGAATCCCGGGACGGGCAAAGTCATATTGGATATTTCTATTCGTTATCAGTTCGGTGTCAGGAATTCGTGCCCGATATAGCGAAAGGCTCGCCTCCTATCACATCGTGGGACGGAATACATAAGGCGACACGTGGGTGACCTAGTTGTACATCTGCCTACGTTTTCAGGCAACAAGGCGTGATGTTTATGTGTGTATGACAAAAATATGTTATCCCGGTCGAAACAGGACATAAAAGGATTGAAATCGACACGAAACTTACTTGCATGAATTATTGTTAAGGGTTCCATCACTGCGTGTGTTAGTCACCATCCGCGTTCATAAATACTACCACCATTTTTAAAACTGCCACGGCGAAGTACCGTTTCTTATTGGAAATATTTTGTTATATCAATAACAGGACTCTTTTCATTCCACCCAATTATGTTAAATTAATTGCATAAATCAAATTTCCCGCAATCGCATCGTTTTCCCAAAGTTAATCTGCCAATTTATCAAAAAATATAGCCTTATAATTCTGCAACTTGTTTGTACAAAATAATGTTGCGCCGACACTGGTGCTATCGCTAAAACCGATCTCTTCCGGACAACGTTGCACGAAGAGGAATAAACTCATTCGAGCATAATATGTAGCTATTGCACCAATATAATTTTATAATGTTTGACTTATATTTTATGGGCTAAGCAAATTTTAAATTTGTTCTAATTGGTTAATTTTCAAAATTTTCTTTATGTTACGACACTCAATACGTACTTGGCATTACTTAAATTTTCACTGTTTTTATATTTTTTATGAATGTAACTTGTTCTAGTGACCTGAGAAGAAGTTACACAATATTTTATTAGATCTAGTATTTTATTTTCGAAAGTAATTAATGCGCCAGACTTCATCTTGTCTACTAATGAAATTATTCGTAGTATATCATAGTAGCGCCATCTGTCAGGCAAACTAAAGTTTTATGAATAACTTCACTTTGGCTACTAAACGAGTCCTAGATCGACTCGTAAGCACAGTCTCGATTGAACAAATTCTGTAGAAATATCTTAATCTCGATTGATTACATTGTTAATATCTACACGATCATTTAAACACGCATACAAAATAAACAAACATCTCAATTTAAAAGCCATTTATCCTTTGTACGAAAAAATCACTCCAAAACTGAATTTCTGCGCGCTACAATCTGTTTTGAAGCCTGCAATTGAGTTACAAACCATTCATTTTTCGTTGTGCGGTCATGTGGAAAACTTACTATGTCGGCGATATTTTTTTCTAGTTGGTCCAATCAATGTAGGGCATACACGTGAATTGTGTGTACGGTGCGGGTATTTTTTTTTTGCTATGGAGGCTGTTTAAAAAAAGGCTGTTTTATACAAAAAGGCTATTTCGTTTGCATGATGAAAGTATGTAGCTTTTGGAACTTGCAGAGTCTAAAGCACGTAATCATATTGGTAACACAAGCGTGGACATTAACATATCAGGACCTAGTCCCCGAGGTGGTCCAGAAATGTGCGGAATCAATGTCGTCAAGAAAGATATTAGAGCCAATATTCTTACAATCAAGGATGCCAAAGACCTTGTAAATGTCAATTGCGTAGAAGAGCCGACCCTGCCACTGGCTAAGATAACGCTAGGCAGTAACGAGCAATATTTCAAAGTCTGAATGTGAATTAGTCGTCGTGGCTAAATCATTAATGAACCGATCCACCTAGCCATCACCATTATAAATGAATTCAAATATTTAAAAAAATATTATTAATTGAAATACTCTGCATATAATCGAGAAATGCTAAAACAAACACTACAAACCAAGACGTGTCAGTTATTTTAAGCCTCCCACTGAGCATTTTCCTAGAATGTTGTCACATGACAAACTTCGCCCAAGTCTTTGAGGCGAGGACAATATTTGTTAGCTGTTATTTACCTTAAGGACAGCGAGTGTCCCGTGTTAGCTGAAAATTAGGATTTTGTTGATGGAAGCGTTTTTAACGCTCGAATAGCAACAAATGTATACATGGCAATCAGCTGTTCCGACCCAGATAATTGCATTGGGTTGTGGCAACAACAGATTGTTCGAAGTATTCCGACCGACATAATAGTATCGGCCACCAATTGGTAACTGTCTTACCTCGGTCTATATTTAGCATTGCATGGATGACTTAATTGTTCCTCAGATGACGATCATCGAGACATAACACTTGCCATCGTGACTCAAGCAATTGTCGTGCTTTACAGAATCAACCTGTGTATATTACATCAATTTTAGGCCTGGATAAATGGGTCAGCCAACAAATAGAAATACTCTTGCGTCAGTTAACATCTATCAAACATAACGGAGAAGTAAAGCATCGTGGGGAAACCTGCATACCATAGCGATTTGCTAGTACGTTGGTATGTTAAGTCCGTCAACCCGCTCTAGGTCAGCGTGGTGGACTATATGGCCTAACCCCTCTCAATCGTACTCTCGAGTGGAGAGGAGGCTCGTGCCCTGAAATGGGACGTATATGGGCTGATACATTTTACATTTACAGTTAACATCTGGATAGTTCTACTCTCACAATTATATTCACCATAACTATTGTACCTTCGTAGGACAAAAAATAATTAAAAAACAAACATCGTAGTAAAAAAGCAAATAAAATCATAGTTTTTAGTACAATGAGTCGCGCCTATTGTCCGATCGAGATAACAAAACCCTTTTGTCGACACCCTACGCTAATCTCCAGCCGAAATTTAATTACTCAACTCAAGGATTTTAAGGATTTTTAATTAAAACCCCATTGAAATCTGCTGACGAGCAAACGATACTCTATTGCAATTATTCTTAAAATGAGTTCCGTAAATATTTAGAGGTGCGTAGAAAAATCAACACGATTCCGCGAAATTACAATTTAACATGAACTATTTCATTCACACGAATATTTTCAGTGATTTCGAAAAAGGAAATGGTTCTATATTCGACTCTCAGCATGTTTTTTTTCTTTTATTCACGAGTAACTCATTGTACCAATAATATTTTCGTTTTAAGTTAGTGTCTTTCGTTGATAATACTTTGATATGGAGCTTATAAAATAAAATTACTTTATTAAAAATTCTACTGCCTTACAATCTAAGAATCATTGTTGTATTGTGTTAAATAAATACTGCCTATAATTCAAGAAGCGATAAAAAATGTACAGCCTTTATTTTGCCGTAAAATTCATCAGTGTGTAAATCGGTTTAATGGGCTGTGTGCCCTTGGATTATTTTCAAAATAATATACTTGATATATTACAATAGCGCTAGCTTGATGTCAAGGAAAATATGGGAGCCAAATATCTTACAGCCGAGGATAGAAAAGACCGAGCGAACTTGCGAAGGTTGAGCTAAACAATGAACCGCGGATAACCCTAGACTTAGAGAAAGACAGATACAACTAAAGCTAGCTACACGAGGAAAATACGGTAGCGACTGCTAAATTAATTATAGTTAAAATGATTGTCCATTCTCAGAAAAGAAAGAATCATCGCTGTTATTAAATACTAATAAAATGCTGTTAATAATACTACGAAGAAGTAGAAGCATAGGGTACTGATATAGCCAAGCGGATTTGTAGAAAACGAAGTGGCAGTGCATGGGACAGTAGATAGCAAAGGATGCAGGAAATCGCTGGATACTGGCCGCTTCTCATAGGTCGCTGTGAATTTTTTGAGGAAAACCTGTGTACTCAGTGGATTTGCTCTCTCTTCTGAGAGAGAGAGAGAGCCATTAATTCTAGTTTGTTTCATCTATGTCGTCATGTCATGAGACTTAACCTCTTATGTCTCAGGATGGCGAGCGCAGTGGAATAACAAGCATTGCCTTGTAATTAATGGTGTTGTTTCGTTTTGCTACTGTCCCTGATCGGTCGTATGACTTACCATCAGGCGAATAGCATGCTCGTCTCGCCATGCATCGCAATAAAAAAAGTCAGAACGGTGATCCTACTTTTTAAGTGATGCAAATTGTATTCCTACTTTTTAAGTGATGCGAATTGTATAAGTTCCGCTTCCACGGATTACCTTACCAGTTGGTCTTGCTCTCAGCAACGCTCATTACCCTAAAACTGAACCACTCACAAAATGAATATTTAAATTAATGAATTGAGTATAGATTAACGCGAACGGGCTTACCATCGTAGAATCATCGTGTCAAAGCCGAATACAATTCAAGCCGGCATTACGCAGCCATTGTTTTGTTTGAGCCGAACGATAACAGTAAATAACGACAATCTCCCACAAGGGATCGACGATAAGGTAAATTCTGCTTTGTACATTGAAAATTCTATTGAAGGTATTTCTGTTAGACATATATTTAATACTTACTGGACAATAATATGTACCTTTAATCACCCTTTAGGTCCTCAAAAACAGCGGTCTACGAGCTTCATATAAATTTATCGAGGATTTGGAAATGGAGGATAACAAATGTAAGCCTTTGTAATTTAGCTAAGAAGTCAAATAATTATACATGCGCGAATTTACCCAATGATGTCTCTGGCAGTTGCCTTGAGAGTATAATTGGCTTTATATCCGGAGATAAGACATATTATGCAGGTATGCTTGCCGGATGCCTGCTTGTAGTCTGTGCCCAAAACCAACAAATAATTATGGCAAATACATCTGTCCTAAAATAAGAAATAAAATGAGGATCTCAATTAAATAAATAAATACACCCAACAGTCACATACATAGTCCTGACCCCACACTAAGATCGAGTCTTGAGTCGTGGGTATCAGAAACTACGAGAGACTTTTCGGTCTCACAAACACCCAGACCCGAAACAAATACCTGTGGATCACACAAATATTTGTTTTGGTGCGGGGATCGAACCTGTGGCCTCAAGTTTCACAGGCGGCGTCTAACCAACTGCGCCACGGAGGCTGTAAATTCTGTCAATTACTAGTATCCGAGACCACGTCATCATCTGCTATACTATTCTTAGCAGTTTTCATTACCCAAGTAATACATTTCATCTGAAATCTAGTGGGAAAAGAAGACCACGAGATTTCGGACGCGCTCGATCAGTACGTATATAGCTGTACATATATAAATAATATTAATAAATCGTATCATACTACAAAGACACATTTTCACACCTCTCAAAGAAAACCTTCAAAGCTTTAACTCAGCATTGAATTTGAGAGCAAGAATGAAGATGTGTATGGTAAATAATGGATCAATACGCAATATTGGGCTCGGAATATAAAAGAGGCGGTGGGACTTATTCTGGAACATCCGTGACGGAAATACTAGTTGTCGCTTATTATATTTATTATTAAAGCATTTTTACTTTTATATTTATCGTATTGTATTAGCCCATATACGTCCCACTGCTGGGCGCGGGCCTACTCTACAATCGAGAGAATCGATTGAGAGTGGTTAGGCCACATAGTCCACCACGCTGGCCTAGTGCGGGTTGGCGGACTTACATACCGTAGAAATTCTTTAAAATCGCTACGGTATGCAGGTTTCCTCACGATGTTTTCCTTCACCTTTAAAGTGCGTGGTGATTGACTATCAATACAAACATAGCTCCGAAAAGTCAGAGGTGTGCCCTGGGATTTGAACCCGAGACCACCGTGAACATGTAGGCAGCCGCGTCTGGTCCGTTACCAACAGGCCACCACGCACTCTATGTCATATGTGAAATAGAATATTAAATAGCTTTGTTGGTAGAACGCATTTGGTGTAAATTAAAGCGAAGGTTCGAAACTGCAATCAGAAACGACCAAAGGTCAGATAAGCAAATTGAAATGGCCCAAGAACGATATTGTAATTATAGTTAACAGTACTAATAAGTTTATTAGATCCTACAAATTTTAAATCTTTATTAATGTTTTTACATAGATCGATTAACAATAAAGTACGTAACAAGACATAGTTAATGAATATAACCACATTAAAGAAATATATAAATCTGTCGCTCGAATACCCAAACGCCACTTAAATATTAAGTTATACTTAACTACCCACGGCCCACTTAACCAGTACATTCAAGCGGGACTTTCGTAGTTAAGTTCAAGTTAATATTTAAGTGGCGTTTGAGTATTCGGGCATTAGTCTAATAGAGCTTTATGAATAATAAACAAACCCAACAGTCACATACATACATAGTCCTGACCCCACATGAAGATCAATTAAGTCTTGTGTCGTGGGTATAAGAAACTACGAGAGACTTTTCCGTCTCACAAAGACCCAGACCCGAGGTAAATAAAAGTGGACCTCATGTCACATTGGCAATATGTTTATATTTCTCCTTGCGAGGATCGAACCCGCGGCCTCTCATTTCACCACCGGCATCTAACCAACTGCGCCACGGAGGATGTCAATACCATACATTGTATGTATGGAAAAATATCTAGCAGGACTTATTGCACTTGGAAAAGCTAAGGGCCCACTATTCAGAGATTCCTCTACCCTTCCATTTTTAATCATTTACTGTTTCCATTATAAGCTTTAATATTTACTATTTTTTACTATCTAATGAAAATTAATAAAGACTACAAGTCAGAGTGGTTCATGTTTAAAACAGTTGTTTTTTAATAACAGCAGAATAACCCTGCCCCGTTTTCATTCCGGACTAAACAGAAATATGAAATTCTTTATTATTTAATGCATTAAATAATAAATTAATGCGTTTTTGTTTAAATTTCATTGTAATTATTTCATATTTCGATTTTGTGCGTATTATATAACCGGTTAATTTATACGTGAGCAGAAAATTGACAACGAAACACACTCCATCAAACACAAACCATCGTAATCTCCAACTCTCGATGGCCACGTGACAGGCATAGCCTAGTCCCATACTAGGCATTACAGTTGTTTCTATGTTGTAACTAATAAATTATAATAAAGATTTTATAAAATTCACACAGGCATTCAATGCATTTGCCAAACGTATCTAAATCGAGACCTCATGGTCCTAACACATTCTCATTAAAAGCTTCAACCGACTTAAAAACTTTAAAAAAAAAAACATCACCCAACAGTCACATAAACAGTCCAGCCTTCACAGTAACATACAAACTTTTATATGTGTACCTAAAATTATGGGAGACTTTTTGGTCTCACATTTAAACAACAATACGAGTATTTTATGCCCGTGCTTTATATGAAATAAAAAAGTGAATTACTAAAACGTCGTACCTCATTATTCAGACGTATGCGGTGTTGTGGTGAATTCGTTTCTATTTGTCTGACGCCGTCAACTTTGAAAAACGATGTGCATCTTCCATTCAGCAAAAAGCGTTAAGTTCGCGATACACTACGGCGTTTCTTCTTCACTTTATTAAAAAAGTGTCTGTAAGAAAGATAAGACAAACAGTGAAAATGCACTGTTGTGTTTCGGTTTGAAGGACATTGTAGGCAGAGTAACTAATGGGCATAATGAGACAACATCTTATGTCTCAGGATGGCGAGTGCAGTGGAATACCAAGAATGGCTATGGTGTTTGTTGGTTTTGCTACTGTCCATGAGCGGTCGTATCGCTTACCATCCGAATGGCATGCTAGTCTCGCCAGTCATCGCAATAAAAAAGCCGACATCTGATAACCTTCTGATAACTTGATCTTAATCAACACCTCTGCCTATAAATAGGAACAACTACGGACTTTTGAAGCACTGCGTGATACTAAACAGCGCTTGCCACCCCAATAATCTTCTTTGTGCGATTTTGATGCTCTTACACATCAATGCTCGTTGCACTATGACATAACTTTCCAATCGCTAAGTCTCGCTTATGCCTACAAGGACCTGGATTCTTGTAGTAGAATGTACGTAATTTATTCCTAAAATAGAAATAATAAAAACATCGCTATTGCTGTGTGCCCTCAACTCATATTTTGTCCAGCACTTTAAATGCATTTTAATGATGTCGACATGCCACAACGTAGTCTCCGTGGCGCACTATTCTGTATAACACGTTTTGTTCTCATAATTATTACACGAATAATGGCATGAAGTACAAATGCTCACCGTCTTTCTTCAATTAAAAGACTAAAAAGTATTTCTAAAAAATCAAATTCTTAGTGGGATCGACATCCCACGGCCACGTACGTACCACGGCAGGGCACGGACCCGTCTACTAATCGAGAATACGATTGAGACCTCTCAAAAACCTAATGCCTCTCAAATGTCTGATAATACGTATTAGGCCAGATAGTCTATCACGCTGGCATAATGCGTGTTGGACTATACATACCGTAGAACTTTTCCTAAATCGCTATGGCATGCAAGTCTTCTGACGATGTTTTCCTTCACCGTTATAGTGTGTGGTGATTGACTATCAATACACGCATGACTGAAAAATCAGAGGTCATGTGATGTGAACCCGCGACAACCTTTGACATGTTTTCTTTCTTACCCAGCCATGAATATGCTAAAAACTCGGCGTAATATTCGATATACGGCATAACACATCGCGAATCATTTGAGCGTCGTGTCTATACCGAGAACGCCCGAACGGAAATAACACTGAGCCCTTATTTCCTCCGTTGAAAATAAGACAACCTACAGACGGAATAAACATCAACTTTTATTATGTTTTCAATAGGTATTGGAAATCGATAACGTCTCGTTTTAATACACCGCGACGAAAAACCGACTATTATGGTTATTTGTCGCCGCTAGTCACAATAAAATCGCTGGATGCAGGCTGTTTCTAACAGATCGATTTGAAGACCCTTAGGGGAGGCCTTTGTATAGCATTGGACTTACTGTGGCTGAAAGGAGAGAGAGACCAGATTTTTTAAGTCAGCAAATATTTGCTTTGGTTCTAACTCTTTTCGCTGTTAAATATCTCGCGTATTATAATTGAAAATCAGCATAGTAACATCAGTGGACATTCTATTCGTATTAGTGACGTTCTAACTAAAACTTGTAGCTTAACAGCCAATTGCCAAGCTGTAATAAGTCTGATGATATGTTTTTGACGACAGTCATATCGTAGTAAAGCGTACGATGTTAGTAAAATTTTATATTTTGCTGCAAACGTCTGACGGCAGCTCAGCGACTTGTAGCAAATAAAAACGTCAATAAATTCTGTGTCAAAAGCATAACGTCGAAGTAAAACGCCGCGAACGATGTATTAAACACTGCGGATGTAAAAAGTTAAGACTTGGATGGAAGGAAATTGCTTTTTATTTACATAAAAAACGATTTTTTTGAATCATTTTACATTTTTATCAGATTTTTTCCATATATTGAGAAAATATGATAAATTATTTTAAGGAGGTGCATATAAAATATCTGTGTCAATCTAAGAATCTCTGGGTTTAAAGTATCTTTCCGAACTAATGTAATATCCATGTAACACGAATTTATAGGTGACAAAACCATAAAATAAAATCACGTTACAATGTGTTGAGTTGGAACCTCATTTCAATATTTGCTTGTTGCACGTCATGCACAAAATATGGACGAAAAAATATTTAATTTCCTTCAAACTGGTTTTAATTAAAAACATTTTTTGCTCATAGCCGGATGTACGGCGTTGACTGGACTTTGAAGTCACAATTTTCAATGTGTATTAGCGATACATGGAAATTGAAAACCGTTCATTCTATACGCATTGATGCAAAAAAGGCTGCAAGAAGTTGCCGGATGGAGGCCACATCCTATTGGATATTGGCGGAAATTCCAAAAAACGAAGAAACTGAGAATTGGTATGAGTATTATTTTTTTGTTTGAATTTACATACATACATACATAAACTCACGCCTTTATCCCCGAAGGGGTAGGCAGAGGCGCCACCAGGACACCCACATTTCGCCTTGTATGTTCCGTCCCACGATGTGATAGGGGGCGAGCCTATCGCCATATCGGGCACAAATTCCTGACTCCGGGCTGATAATGAATAGAAAAATCCAATATCACTTTGCCCGACCCGGGACTCGAACCCGAGACCTCAGCATTGTAACCGTACCGTAATACAACTACGTCACCGAGGCAGTCTAGGTAGGTTGTTTGAAGTTAATTGACAATATTTCTGGGCACCAAACTCCATCTTTCCTTCTAGTCCAATGTCCATCTGTTCTAAAGCTATCAGATACTTGTGAAATCTTTGTGAAAAAAAATCTAATTCGTTATCTCTTTAAGAGTCATAGGCTGTTCACCATCTGGATGTACTCAAGATATTTGGTTTTAATGGATGTTGAAAATTTAAAAAACAGATTGCCCAATTCTTATTTCACTGTACCGATTCAAATGAATTTATTTGTATATTTGGGCTGTGTACTTACAAGTGATGGAAATCATGACAGTGATATTAAATGTCGAGTCTGGTAGGGGAAGTCGGAATTTCTCTGAAAAGGCCCGACTGGCTGTTGAACTGAATGATTACTTATATGTGTATATGGCAAAAAAGGAAGTATAGAAAGTTGGGTATGAAAGAAGAAGAAGCAGAAGTAAAGTGCCCAGAACCGAAGAGAATGATGAAAGTGGACGAAGCGAAAATAGTATGTCACGGTCGAGTAAGGAGGAAGCCTTAGTTTCTGCCCACCCCTATTTTATCTATGTAACGATTTAAAAAAAAACGATTTATTAAAAATAACAATTTTTTTATAGCCACACAATAGAAAACAGTTTGAAACCAGATCAAAACGAAACCGTAGAAATATACAACTAAAAAGGCGAACGTGCCTGTTTGATGAATGAGAAAAAAGTGTTTCGTGCTCTGAAACGTGAGCCGCGACCTAGCCAATAAAACGTCGAAATTGACTCACTTTCACACATTCAGAACACCGCTAAAACTGGGTTAAATTCACGAAACTTTCAATGATTAATTGAAAGAAAAGAAAATACCTACATTTCAGCTCACGTGTTACATATTTCATTTATATTTTATACGGAAAATAACTGTTTTGATGCCATTATAAAAGAACAAAATAGAAATTTAATTTCAATCGTAATTAAACTGCAATAAACGCTGTACATTTCATGTAGCCAAAATTGTTAAAAAAAACTGTAAAACAAGATTTTGGTATTTACAATGTGTCTTCTTTAAGTCTGTATTTCCTTATCATCCTTGGCCGTAATAACATTAGTAAAAAAGGTTATGGATCGTTCAAGTTTATTGTAAATACATTTAGCCTAGTCTAGCCAGTCTAGACCAAAACTAATTCTTTATAAAGTTAAATTTAGTTTACATTAACTTCGTAACGAGATGGGGATTACGGGTTGAAACCAAGGCTTACATTATTTTGTAGTCTTTAATGGTTTAAAAGGGTTCATTAAATATACAAAGTTGTTCTAGAATTTATTTACTTCTCTTAATTCTAGGTTCCCAGTTATAAACGAGAATTTCGCAGACTTATTTATTTAAAAGTTAATAGTGATTTCAAAATGGTGAAACTAATTCCGTAGGCTTAGTTTTCACTCAACTTTTATGATTTGGAAATGAAATGAAATGAAATGAAATGAAATGAAATGAAATGAAAAATTTATTTGCAAGAATGTGGTTACATAAAGATGACATTTTGTTCCTTGGAGTCTCACAATCTGTCATAGTTGACGTGCAAATATTTAAGAAATTGGTTTACATTAATGTTGGCATTATACATTACAACTAATAATAAAAAAATAGAGAAATAGAACTTAGTATGTAATCATATAAAGGTTAAAAGATGTCAAGATGATAATAATAATCATACTTTAGATTTCATTAGTTATTTAAAGGAAAACGAATAATATTATGTCAATGTTAATTTATATTAATATTTTTATCATTAAAATAATCATTTATGTTGTAATATAACTTATGTTGGAGTATTTGTGTCAATTTATTTTTAAATCTATTTAATTCGCTTTGTTTTATATACTCAGGTAAATGATTGTAAATTTTTATGCCCATACAATAAGCATTTTTTATAAAAATATTGCGCCTTTGTAATGGTATATACAATTTATCTTTTAGTCTTTTGCTCTTACATCCCATATCCGCCATTGTTGGGAATAAGGAAGGGTATTTATGTACTAGAAGTGATATTTCTAAGATATAGAGACATGGAAGGGGCAATATTTTTAATTCTTTAAATAATGGTTTACAACTTTCCATATTATTAGCGTTACAAAGAGCTCTTACGCATTTTTTCTGTACTACGAAAATTCTTTGTATGTCTACCGAGTTACCCCATAATGGTAGGCCGTATCTCAGTGATGAAACCACATATCCGTGATATGACAATAGAGCCGCATCTTTAGAGACGATGTTTCTTAGTCTATGCAACGCAAACACAAATCTGTTCAATTTATTGCATAGGCGTTCCACATGTGCCTTCCAATTCAGATATTTATCGATTTTCAATCCCAAAAATATGGCTTCATCAGTTTGTTCCACTATTTTATTTTCAAATTGTATATTAATGTCAATTGTTTTACTATTGTAATTTTTGAAGTGAATAATTTTCGTTTTATCTATATTTATATTTAAATTATTATGTCTAAGCCAATCAATGATGTTTTTAAGAGATCGGCTCATTTTATCTTCAATGTCGCTTTTATCTTTAGCTTTTATAATTAATGTCGTGTCGTCAGCAAACAAAATACAGTCATCTTGAGTTGCATTTGGAAGATCGTTTATGTATAATAAGAACAGAAGGGGTCCAAGTACACTACCTTGTGGTACCCCATGATAAATTCGCTTATATTCTGATCTATATGTTTTCATATACTTATTTGCTAGTCTGGTTATTTCTACGCATTGTTTACGGTCACATAAATAGCTTTTAAGCCAATCTAATATTTTTCCTCTTAGTCCATAATTATATAATTTGCTTAATAAGATATCATGTGAAACAAAGTCAAATGCTTTGCTCATATCCAAGAAAACTGCTGCAACATGATCTCCTCTATTTAAAGATTCAGTTACATTTTTAATCAAAGAAAAACACGCTAATGTTGTAGAACATTTCCTCCTGAAACCAAATTGTTCATTTTTCAAGATCTTATTTGAAGAAATGAAATTGTATATTTTCTTGTAAATTATTTTTTCGTAGATTTTTGAGATTATAGGAACTAGTGCGATTGGCCTGTAATTATTAATTTGATCATATTCTCCCTTTTTAAAAAGTGGCTTAACAATTGAATATTTTAACCTGTTTGGAAAAATACCCTGTTCAATACTTATATTGATTAAATGAGTTAAAGGTTTTGTTATATAAGTGGCACATTTTTTTAAAATATTAGTAGTTACCAAATCATATCCTGCTGACTTTTTATTTTTTAGTGCATTGATGATCCGAAGCACCTCCAACTCGTCGGTTGGTGTTAAAAACATTGTCTTTTCATAAAGGGGTATTATGTTTCGATTAAAATTACAATTCGTTAAGGTATTGGTGTTGTTAGCTATATTTATAAAATGGTTGTTAAATATATTTGTAAGTGTTCGTGGATCGCTATAAATAATATTGTTATAGTTTAATTGACTGATGTCCGTCATCTGTGTTTTATTAGAAGTACTTTCTTTTATTATGTTCCAAGTTGCTTTACATTTATTTTTACTTTTTATTATATAATTTGTGTTATCTAATTGTTGAGCTTTAAATATACATCGCTTGAGTATTTTACTATATTTTAAATATATGTGTTTATTTTGTTTTTTACTAGCTTGGCTAAAGTGATACTTTAGATATAGTATTCGCTTTCTGACGCAACATAACTTTAGATTTTTAGTGAGCCATTTATTACGAACCAGTTTGCGTACCATCTTTACACTAATTTCGGGAAAGCAAAGATTATAAAATAGTATTAGTTCTTCGTGAAACATGTTGAATGCTGTTTCTGCGTGTGTTTCACATAAGACGTTAGCGAATGATAAAACGGAAATACAGTTTTTAAATTTTCTTATATTGTCTTTACTAAAATCACGTTTCTTTTCAAACCAAATTTTAGGTGGTTTCGTCTTTATGCCTACTGAATCTGTAGTAAATGTTATACTTTGGCAAGTTTCGTGATCTGATAACGCCACATAATGCAGTCCAGAGTTTACCTTAGTTAAATTACTTGTAATTAGATCGATGCATGATAGCTTTCTTGTTGGTAACAATATATGATTTACAAAGTTGTAATTTTTTAATATGGAGCCTAATTCTTGAGAATGTTTAGTATGTTTTATTATATCTACGTTCCAATCACCACATAATATGACTTTTTTTGTTATTTTATTCGTTAGCTGCCTCAAAAGAATGTTAATCGCTTCAAAAAACAAGTTTATATTTGATGATGGTGTTCTATATATACATGCAATTATTAAGTTTAAATCGGTTAATTCTACACAACAGCATTCAAAACAGTAGGGCATTGCACAATCTATTGAAATTTGCTTGTAATCTATCCCTTTTTTTATTAAAATGCAAGTTCCACCTCTTCGTTCGTTTGTCCTAGAGTAGAAAGCTGCTGTTTTATAATTCTTCATAATTAAGTTACATTCATTACCTCTCTTTATAAACGTTTCGCAGAGACATATGATATCAATAGAACCAAGCTCTTTTTCTAAATTTAATAAAGTAATTTCAAATAAATCTTTTTTATTAAGGATGCCTGCTATATTTTGGTGAATCATGTTTAATTTTATTTGTTTATTCACGAAAAAAAATTATGTTTGTGGATTATTTTGTCATCCTTTGGCACAGAAATTGAATTTTTTCCACATTCTGTAGATTGATTCAATAAGTTACCAGTAATGGGGTGTTTGGTCTTTTGATTAAAGATATTACTATTATATGTGCACTTTGTTTTCGTGCAATATCGTATAAACTCAAGTTCTACTAATAACTTAAAGCACAGCTTCCTCAAGAGAAATTGTTGAGAATTATTCAAGTACTGTATATTTAAATAAGTAATAAAATCATAGTTTTCATGCAGTAAGCGTTTTATAGTGTGATTAAATTTATAAGTGTTCAAGTATACATTTTGTTGAGTTTGTATAATGAAGACATTAACCTTCCTTTGTTTCAATGATTGCAAAAAGTTGCATAAGGCACTATATAATGTGTAAGGGCTCTTGTCATGGGTGCCCAATCCCAATATAACAACATCTTTTTTATTCAAAGACAAACTGATATTTTTACAACTATTCAGTATATACGTGCTGTCAGCTTGTGGTTTTACTAAAGATGTTATTATATAGTCATCAGGTCTTTTATTATACTTGCTATCCATTATTTCTACTGCCAAACCCTTTATTTGTTCATCCCCTATAATTACAATCCTTGTTTTTGTTATAGATTTCGTTGTTAAGTTCATTCTTGCTTGCTGAGTATTTATAGTTGACGTGTCAGGATCATGTACACCAACAACATCTATATCGCGGATGCTCGGTGTTTGTTCAAATTGGGGAGTAATATATGTGTTTATATCCACTTGATTTTGTCTCTCTATAATATTTTGTGCAGTAACGTCTCGGTGTGCCTTAGCTTGCATTGTGTTATGTGTAGCTCTAAGGGTGTTGTCTGTGATAGATCGGCGAGGAGACGTTGGTTGTGACGTAATTTTTTTCAAAAAATTGATCTGCATAGTTTGTTCAGATATTATTTTCCGGAGATTATTTATTTCGTAGACTTGGTTCTCTATTTCTTTATGTGCGCTTACTAATTCTGTAGTCAAATCTTCTATTTGCGATTTTAGCTCATCTACTGAGGATATATTATGAACATCATTATTCGCTGGAAGGCTATATACAGTATCGTCTAAGAAAGTTGAATTATAAATTGTATGGTTTTGAATATTTAAATTCATGTCAGAAATCGATTTGCGTATTTTTCGGCGTATAGTTACATTATTAGCCATTCTGTTTCGTGTCAAGTTCGATGTCGCCCTCTATTATGGTGTTAACGAATTATTTTTTTAATCTTTGATTTATGTCTACAGTTGTAAATGTCCGACAATAGAGGTCGCTTAAGTGCAGATTGAATATGACTGTCACTTTCGTAGTTTGTTTGCATATATTTTTAATAGATGGCGTTTTATGACAATTTAATTATCCTGGTCAAAGTCCAATTTCGATTTGAAATACATTAACGGTCGTTGTTGTTTTGTAATTGCTTTTTTTTCCGCTTTGAATATAACGCACTTATGGTATACAAATCACTATTGATATACTAATTCACTCATTGTCTATTGTTTTTAATGTTTTTACCACTTATTATCCCGGTGTATGAACTAACTTTAAATCACTTTCATTTATATTTATTCCGTCACTTTACACTTTAATAACGATATCACGCGTGTACTTATCATTAAACTACCAGATAAACACTTTTACTACGAGTTTTATGAATATTAACAATTTTTTACAATAATTAATTACAGAGCTAATGTTGTCGTGACGCGCGCGCCATCTACCTCTTCCGAGAGAGATGAGACAGATATTTTTATAAAGATAAACGTTTTAAAAAATATATCTTAAAGTAATTTATTAGCCATTTTGGCGTTTTCGTAGAAGACGCATAGAATTTAATGAATAACAATCATCAAATATTGTTTTTTACGTATTATTCTTTCAGTCAAATTCTTGTTCCTCCAATATATAATACTAGTAAATCCGAAGTAATTCTGTGCAATATATGAAACAAAAAGAGGTGACGTGGCTAAATAAAATGCCGGTTGAAGCTCATCTAACACCTCTTTAACACCAGGTTTTGATAACATTTTACAGTTTTAGAATAACAGATATCAAAATAATACCCTTTAATTCTACATTGATGTCCCCCACACATACATTAAAAAAGCTCATAATATTTTTTATTTTATTTTATTTTATTTTTTATTTTATTTTAAGGCTTACCAGCGCCTATCACACTATCACTTATAAACTAATACAAAATTAATAACAAAAGTAAGTATGATACACAATTAAAGGTAAACACCACATACAAATACAACAACGTGACCAAAACTCAGGTAGGCACATCAAAGACTCCTGGTTTTACAAAAGAGTTAAACTTAAACTAAGAATCTATCAAAAATAGCGAATGAGGAAAAATAAATATTTTTTGTTTTATATTATGTACACGAGTAAGATCGGGCTCGAGTTATTTTACAGTTAATATTACTTTATGCAGCTTGGCGGGCGTGTCTGTGTGGATGTCAATTATGTCACTGTAGCTGTTCACTAACTTACAAAGCCTAGGTATAGGCGAGTTTGATCCTTGAACTGTTTTGCGGAGAGGAGGGTACAACGGAGTTATCGCAGAGCGTGGGATTTTTCTTGGAACGCGAAGTTTAAATTTTTCCAGTAACAAGGGACAGTCAATTTTACCAGTATATAATTTGGAAATGAATGAAATATCTAACAGGTTTCTGCGGTTTTCTAGCGTTATCATACCAAACTTTAATAATCTCATTTCATAAGATACAATTTTTTTAGCTATTCCGCTACTAAATGCCAAACTTGAATTTGGACGGAATTCCATCTGGACCAGGCCCTTTGCTTGGATCTAAAGACCTAAGGTGCAGATAATGACTGACTGTAATTTAGCAGATTCTGCCAGCTATCCATGTCAAGATATACTTTACTCGGGTCGTCTGGTTTATATACCGACTTAAAATACGAAGCGAATAAATTACAAATTTCATCACCGTTAGAAGCAATACTCAAACCATCCGTCATGGTGTCCGGATAATTTCCCTTGCCAGAACGTTTAGCTTTAATAAAAGACCAGAAAACACTTGGTTTTATTTTAATAGTTGTTTCTATTGTTTTAACATAATTTAAGTAACAAGTGCTGGCCAGACTACTACAACGCTTACTAATTAAAGTCAATTCAAATTCATCTCGAGGATTTTTGTATTTCTTAAAACGACGCTGAATATTATGTTTTTCTCGAAAAATTCTTTTCAATTCGCCATTAAACCAAGGTGGTGCGAAATTGTTTGAAATTCTCTTAGATGGCACGTAAATATTGATTACACTATGCAATGTGCAATAAAAAACATCAATCATCTCATCGACATTATCGGACTTCTGAAACAAACAATCCCAATCAATATTCGACAAATAGTTACAAATTTGACTATAATTGGCCTTGTTAAAGTTATACTTAGTATTCTTGCTGTTATAAGGAAGTTTAGAACCATTTTTTATGGTTATCAAAAACTCTAAGGGAGGATGTGGTGGATCTATAACGCTGAGCTCGTTCCTGGACTGGGAAATTCGGCAGTTACATACTGGTATGTTGGTTAGAACCAAATCTAAGAGACGATTTGACCTATTACGTAAGAAGTTTAGTTGTTCAAGTTTATTATAATAAACAAAGTCCACAAGAGGTTGTCCCAGCTTGGGCGCAACATAACCACTCGACACGTCACTCACCAAGCTCCAGTTTATATTTCCTAAATTAAAGTCTCCAACAAGGCACGTAAACATTTCATTTTCCCCCATGACATGACTACAGTTTTCCACAAAATTATCCAATATTGTCTTATTCACTGGCGGCGGTAGGTAAATTGCACAGAGAGCTATACGGCTGATATTTTTATATGTGGGGCAAGTCAAAGTAATCCAAAGATCCTCGCATTTCGTTTCCCAGTCTGACCTACGACTTGACGGAATGTTTTTCGAAACAGCTATTAAAACGCCTCCCCCGTCTTTGTGACAATGGTACCCAGTAGTTTCACGATCTCTTCTGTAGACCACATACCTATCGTCGAAGAGCTCGCTGTTAAAAATATTACAATTTAGCCAGGTTTCAGTTAAGATAATAACATCATAATTATTGATACAAACACTTTGGTAAAATTTATGTGTTTTAGTCCGTAATCCCCGGACATTTTGATAATATATGTTTAAAGAAAATAATGTAAATAATTAAAAGATAATAACAATAGTATCATCCCAACGATTGTCGGATCAAGTGCGATTTATTCAGCGACGTAAGTTGTTGGATGATGAAGCACTTGAGCGGTTACGCACAGATTTATGTGTTGTCCAGGGTGTCAATGTGACGCCAGTCAGCAGAGATCAAGCAGCAGACCCAACATCCACACCTGTTGCGGATATCGAGCTGGCGGACAATTTGGACGACAACGTAAGTCGCCAAGACGAACAGTGCCTGAGAGGGGCTGTGGAACGTGCGATTTCGGAATTTGTATCTTTATCGGCGTCTTGTAGACCGCGTTTGCCGCGTTTGCCAACGCATAGACGAAATTTAGCGCTGGTGGGAGCTTTGGACTCCATGTTGCCTACGTATTTGGAGTCCAGTCGTGATCTTGTTGATACGCATTCGATTCTTTACTGCGCGGCCGTTGCAGCATGTCGAGTGGCTAATATAACATTTCCAAATGAATACAGAGCCACTCGAGGTGTTGCGACTGTGCCTGCCTGGCAGCGTAGGATCGAGGACCGTATCAACAGGGCTCGAACTCTCATCGGCAAGCTGGTTTCGTTTAGAGAAGGAAACAGTAGACCGAGGGTTATGCGTTTTGTGACGCAGGCTTTTTCTGGGACCAACACAAGTCCCCGGGATTACAGGCTTTGCGTCACAGAACGCATAGACTTCTTTAAACAAAAAGTCTATGCGTGGGCGAATCGCATTCGCCGCTACAGGAAGCGATGGGATCGATTTCAACAGAATCGTATGTACCAAAGTGACCAAAAGAGGGTTTATAGATGTTGGGAGAGTTCTCCACAAAGTGTGATGGACGGGCGACTGCCTAGTGCCCGCGAAATGCGTGAGTACTGGGCCAATATTTGGGCGTCGCCTGTTTCCCACACAGAAGCCGCCTGGTTTAGTGTTGTTAATCAAGCCTGCGAGGCTTTACCGGCTATGGAAACCATTTCAATCAGCCCAGAGGATGTTCTGGCTGCGATTCGTCCAACACAAAATTGGAAGTCTCCGGGTCCGGACGGTCTGCACAATTTTTGGTTGAAATGGTTTCCAAGTTCGCATGCTAGATTGGCAACACAGTTCCAGGATGCGCTTGAGAGAGGATCCCTTCCAACATTTATGACAACAGGTGTCACTCACCTGCTCTTTAAATCCGGTTGTACCACGGATCCTAAAAATTATAGACCCATTACATGTCTTCCCACTATTTATAAAATTTTAACCTCCATAATCAGATCCAAAATTACCTGCCATATCACAACTAACAAAATTCTTTTTTCCGGCCAAACAGGTTGTAAGAGTGGGTCCCGTGGTACAAAGGAGCTCCTTCTCATCGACATGACCATTTGCCAACAGGTTCGTCACAACCGAAGGAATTTATCAGCTGCCTGGATTGACTACAAAAAGGCATATGATTCGGTGCCCCATACATGGCTCATGAGGGTGCTTAATTTGTATAAAATTGATACAAAGTTAAGCACCTTCCTTGAGGTATGTATGGGACAGTGGACCACTGTCCTTAAATATCCAGGTGCTACGAGTTCTTCGGATTGTGATGAACCGATTGCAATCAGGCGGGGTATATTCCAGGGTGACAGTCTGAGTCCACTATGGTTTTGCATGGCCCTGAATCCCCTCAGTACTCTGTTGTTGGATTCAGGGTTAGGCTACCGTCTGCGGAGAGGGACTGAGCCTATTTCTCACTTGCTTTACATGGATGATCTCAAGTTATTTGCATCAAAACAATCTGAATTGATTGAGTTGTTAAAAATAACTGAAAGATTTAGCAAATCAATGAATATGGAATTTGGTGTAAATAAATGTGCGGTTATCCATGTCAAGCGAGGAGAGGTTGCGGTCTCTGACGACATACAAGTCTCAGAGACTGTAAGACTCAGATCTCTCTCTGAGATGGAAACCTATAAATATCTGGGTATGCCTGAGGCTTTGGGTATTATGGGTGTAGACGTAAAACAATCGTTGAAAGAGCGTTTCTTTGGCCGCTTGACAAAAGTACTTAACAGTTTTCTGTCAGGTGGAAACAAGATTCGCGCTTTTAACGGTTGGGTTATGCCTGCACTCATGTACTCTTTCGGCATACCCAGATGGACTCAGACCGAATTGGACGCCCTGGATCGTAAAGTCCGAACTCTACTGACTGCACATCGTATGCACCATCCACGTTCGTCAGTAATGAGATTGTACATCCCGCGGAGATGTGGGGGCCGAGGTATGCTTAATGCTAAGGACCTGCATAATCGCGAGGTGTGCAATCTCAGGGATTATTTCCTTAACAGCGACGTGGATATGCATGGGGTTGTAGTCATGGTAGATAAAGGATTTACCCCGCTCTCTTTGGCGAATGAGAACTGGCGGAAACCTCTGGTGATGGGCATTAAGGATCGCGAGGAAATATGGAAGGGCAAGGAGCTGCATGGTCGGTTCTATCGGGCTCTCCATGGGCCTGATGTGGACCGATTAGCGTCTGTGTCTTGGCTACGTTTCGGTAACCTCTTTGGGGAAACTGAGGGTTTTGTCTTTGCAATTATGGACGAAGTTATTAAGACGAACAACTATAGGAAATACATCCTGAAGGACGGTACCGTCGACATCTGTCGGGCATGCCACCGTCCTGGCGAGTCCATCAGGCATGTTATCTCCGGTTGTTCGTATCTTGCTAACGGCGAGTATTTGCATAGACACAATCTAGTAGCCAAGATCATACATCAGCAAATTGCTCTTCGGTATGGACTTGTGACTCCTGAAGTGCCATATTACCAGTATGTTCCCCAACCAGTTCTTGAAAATGGTCATGCTACGCTGTATTGGGATCGGTCTGTTATCACGGACAGGACTATTGTTGCCAATAAGCCTGATATTGTGATAATAGATCGATTGGCGCGCCGGGCAATACTTGTTGACGTCACATTCCGCATGACGATAACCTCGTTAAAGCAGAAAAAGATAAATTGACAAAATATTTAGACTTGGCACACGAGGTTACTGAATTGTGGGATGTCGACTCAACAATTATTGTCCCGATAGTTGTTTCTGCACATGGATTGATACCAAAGAGCCTTGACCAATATCTCCAGAGGCTCTCAATGGGCCGTTGGGTCATGAGCCAGATTCAGAAGGCAGTATTGCTTGACACGGCACGTATAGTGAGGAGGTTCCTCACTTTGGGGTCCTAACCACCGGTGGCTTGGGTCTCGAGCCTCGCCACTGTTGGGTTAATCTCTTTTTTTATATTTTTATATGTATTTTGATTTTTTATTATATATGTAAAAATGTAAAAAAATTGTATAATAAATAAAGAGTAACTAAATATAATAAATAGTACTAATCTATAATAATAACTATACTAATTTATTTAAAGAGTCCATATCCCTTATAACTAAGTATTGTGAGTCGTCAGTTTTTCGTACGAAGATTCTTCCGTTTCTCACCCAAACGTATTTGTAGCCTATTTCCTTAGCCTTCAATCTGGTAGCAGCATGCAAAGCCTTGTTGGATGGGGACAAATGTTCTGTTACATAAATTGGGTTTCTTTTAGCTAGTCCGAGATGTGTACTATTCAACTTATTCTGTGGATTCTTTTTGTTAAAATTTAGCACAGCGGCAAGAAGCTGATCACGGATTCTTGGTGATGCCAGTCGGATAATAATTGAGCGAGGCCGATCGTTGGCAGGATTCTGCTTGGCAATACGAGTGCAATGCATAATATCACTTGAAGTGGGCAACCGACAGTTACACCCAACTGTTTGGAGATGCAATATAAATTTTCTTTCTTATTTTCAGCTAAGCATTGGATTTCTAAATTATTTGTTCGTGATTGCTGCTCCATATATTCAATGCGGTTGGATAAAGTAGCCAAATCCGTTACCAACTCTTTATTCTCTTCTTTGAGTACCTTCATTTTCGTGAGGGCAGTATGTTGTTCGGACTCAATTTCCTCAAATCTTTTATTCATGAACGACATGGATTCCTTAATATCAGTCATTTCATGTTTAAAGAGATCTAATCGTTGATTTATAACATCCACCATGCGTTCACTTAATTGTTCAAACATTAGATTCAATTCGTTTTTAACCACATCCTGCACAATAGTCCTTACATCATTGCCCGTAAGTACTCCTGAAACTGGCGGAGAGGTCAGCGCAGGTCTTTTACTTCCACGTACGTTGTTAACATTCCGAATGGGTGTAGTATCTTTCTTGGAAGTTTTGGGTATAAGAATAAGGCAGGATGGACATTTCCATTTATTATATGACTCAGAGGTTTTGATAATTTCTGGGATGGATAGACAAAGGAAGTGATATGCCTTTTTACAAGATATGCATGTAATAGATTGGTCATCTTCGGCGTTTTGAGAAACGCAACAACCCCAGCGAGAATTCAACTCCATAATGTTATTTAATGCCGAAAAGCTAAAGTTATGATCTGCAGTGCGAGTAATCAATCAAAGTCCTTGGCAGTGTGTGAATTAAAAGTATTACAAATTCACAAAAAGACAACTAGTGTCTGGGATTTGAACCAAGGTTTCACTGAGCTGACTCCACGTCAGTGCCACCGCGCTATGGATGTATTCACAAGAGCTACCGAAATATTAGGTTGTATTGATGTCGGCCTCAAACACGTTTGCAAGACAAAGTGGTAATGAGTCCAAAGGTCAAATCTTTTGTTTTGAAGAGTGGGTACAATTAAGTTGACCGGTTTTATAACTAGATTTCAAAGTTCTTTTCTCACGCATGCACATTTAAACACTTTTCAACTAGTGGCACTTTATCACTGTTGATGTCTTGGATGCAGACGAAGGTGCAGCATTCACACTAGTGTAGATTTCATGTAGAAACGGACGTTTTAAGTTGGTACACTTTTGCACGAAGATATTATAATAATTTTTAAACTTCACCAATTGCAAACATTTGTGTGAATGTTCCTTTATGTGATGCACTATTTTTTCACTGTTATTGTCCAAAATACTTTTGAGAACTATTTTTAAAACAATAATTAGTACAGAGTCGATGTTTACGTTAGGGCGCCACCTAGCGGAACGGAATATTGGAACGGATAAAAGGCTAGCGCGCCAGAGACAGAACACCAGCCAAATGGGCAGACATCGTAAAGACGGCGATCGGTGGTAGCTTTTCCACGTGGTCCATGCCACCCAGTACCGAACACGATGGAAGCACATCCCATGTGGTCGCGAACCTCAGCAGCGAAGGGACGGTGAGAATAAAAGAAGAATTCAACATAAAGATATGTCACAGTCACATAATTATATTAAAACGTTGCTAAATTACTGAAACCGTTGTTAGTTAAATTGTCCTGTCAAATACAACCACATTCGTACAAATTGTTTGTAATTTTAATTTGTAGTACAATAATGCTATTCACGAGTAAATTAAGAGTTAGAAATTTTATTGATACAATTTTTAAAGTTTCTGCTTCGTGTCCGATATCAATTCACTAACATGCTATAGGAATTAGGTAAAACATAAATTAGTTATTCAATCAAACAGTGTATATGGGCATCTAAAGAAGTCATTAAACAATCAAGGTAAACTGATATCATCAAATAAGAATCAATTATTCAAATGCAAAGCTACAAGTGAACTATAAATTATTCACGTTGTAGAGTTGTAAACGAATAAATAACTTATCGACAGTTAAACGACCACCCATTACTTCGGATACACAAGGAATGAAAGTAAATTGCGGTAACATCACGGTAAGCTTTATTTATTGAATATACATATAATTAAATAAAAAGTGCGTGGTGGCCTGTTGGTAAACGGACCAGACGCGGCTGCCTACATGTTCACGGTGGTCGCGGGTTCAAATCCCAGGGCACACCTCTGACTTTTCGGAGTTATGTGTGTATTGATAGTCAATCACCACGCACTTTAACGGTGAAGGAAAACATCGTGAGGAAATCTGCATACCGTAGCGATTTTAAAGAATTTCTACGGTATGTAAGTCCGCCAACCCGCACTAGGCCAGCGTGGTGGACTATATGGCCTAACCACTCTCAATCGATTCTCTCGATTGTAGAGTAGGCCCGTGCCCTGCAGTGGGACGTATATGGGCTGATATAGATATAGATAGATAGAAATAACTCAGAGAATGAACTACTTTACATCAGATTTCATTCTGATATACATCAGACTTTCTTACAATATTGTAAGAAAGTGGTATTTTGAAATATAAAGTAAGTACTCACCTAGTTTATTAATTGATTTATTTAATTTAGTAAAGAGCACACAATAAAAAATTGATTCATATAACTTTACAAGGTTTCTCACGTGTAACATTTAAAGCAGTAGAATATTATCGTATTGATACCATCACATCTGGCTACAAGCTTATTCTTTTTACTCCGATTTTTTTGCATAGAATTTACAAAAAAAAACATAAATATATAACATCTATGTATGTAATATAACAGGTTGGGACTTCAATTATACAATTGTGTAAATTTCAAACTAATACTTTAAAATCGTGATTAAATAATTCAAAATGCCAAAATATCGGGCTCACACAGATGTTACAACTTATTCAGACCACAAATTAAATATTATTGATCGCGACTACAAAACCAACGTTAAGTTAAGCCTACTACACCAAGATCTATTAAATATCCCGATTAAACTGCAGCATTACGATGACGTAGCTAACAGCGATAGACATGATCGCAGGCAGTAATGGCATCCCCAGCGGTACGGAGCGCACCAAGTTCAACTCAACTGGATTCTTCAACACTATTCGTTGTAGATCCCTCACCCGTTTCAGCTCCGGTCTTTCTGGGTCTGAAATTATATAGATTCCTTTTTTTTAAATGGGCTCATATAGTTGGGTACTTAGACATTCCTCGCTTTCAACTTTGGGCATTCTAAGCGTCCGCGACAAAAACATATTATGTCACGTGCACAAGTTAAAATCGCTCTAGATAATCAAACATTCTTTTGGTCATTTCAGAAGGGCTTGATAATAATAAATTAGCTAAATACTACATTTTACTTACATCCTGTCAAAGCATTGTAAAGTCTTGCTATATTTATTTTCAAATCAGCAGCATCATTTAAAACTTTCTGCCCAGCCACAACGACGAATACTATGGCTGTTACGTGAAGAATTATTATCAGTATTAGATTTATTAAAATCCAAGTTTTGTGAGCAGCAACGTATACACTTCCCTGAAATTATAAAAAAATTATAACACACGCTTTAGTCAAAGAAAAGTAAGTAAAAATAAGTGCTAATGAGTTAAGATTTGAAAATAGAGTAAAATGCTTTCATTAACACGCTTTTATTAACTTCGCCTGTATCGGACGATCAGGATTTTTTATGGGACCAAATATTATGCTTTCCGACAAAAAGACATTTTCAAAATCGGTTCCCGCATAGTCGCGTAGCAAACATACAAAAAAATCAGTTCAATTGATTACCTCCTCTTTTGAAGTCGGTCAAAAAGTATGTGACAATATCCTAACCAAAACCAACAGTTTTTTTTTTCGACAAAGATTAATAGATTAATTGCGCGCAGCTGCCTTCCTTTGATGAGATAGCCGAAGATAAAGTTTTTTTGTAAAATAAATAAATAATAGTTATCATAGATATTAGATATCTTATCTAAGGGAGGCAGCTGCGCGAAATTACCCTTTTTTCTCAAAAATTGTAAATCCTTAAGGTCCTGCTAAAAATAATGTCAAAAACTTTTTGAATTTTTGTAATATCATCGGTCCTTGATAAGTAAGCACAATTTCAAATTAATTAGACGTTTTGAAGTCCTCGAAAATCGACTTCAAGGATTCGGTTACATACATACAGGCAAGGCTAATAAAAACGTGTTGAAATTGTTAGAAACTACAATGTTTACTGTAAATTTAGTGGAATGGGCAAGGTGAAAGGACTTACTTCAATCAATGAGTGCAAGAACCGAAATCCATATATAACGTAAAGAGCTACAGATAGCATAATAGAAAACATAATCTGAAATAAAACAAACGTTGTTATAGGTATCATTTGAACATAAAAGGACTGGCTTTAATTTCGTATGGATTTTGAGCCAATGAATCCAATTACAGAACTATTTCCATTTGCTGCTCTTACGTAAGTAAATTTATTAAACATTACCTGCACTCCAAAACACTTCTTGAATTCTTTACTACTTTTTTCCAAGTTCCCATACATCTCTGCCCATGCATCTATCATTTCCAAAGTGATTTCATCAGTAATTGTTTCATCAATCATTATTTTTTCCATCAATTTCTTATGCGTGTTGTCCAGTAGTGAATTAAAACATTTGAACAGTTTGTGCAGGATCATCAGTAATATAAAATATGCCAGGTATTGAATAAGAAAGCGGCCGTCAGCAAGTATTCTTACGGTTATTGACAATAATATATAACCAAATGGTGATTTGTAAAGATCGACAAAATTGATTATTTCGCAAACAAATATATATGAAGTAAAAATAAATAATGCAATAGCAACAAAAATAGCCACGAAATTGATGTTCTTAAAATATTTTTTACAAGTGATATCCTTTTCGAAATTGGCATATAGCTCGGTGAAATTGTTAAGAAGTGTCATAAAAGAGTTGCACCGGCATATGCCGTTAAGAACACAAAACACGGAATAAAACATAAATAGAATATTATAAACAACTACCATCATAAAGGCGCTTAAATTGGAGCCTAAAAGCTCGTAAAGAACCAATTGATTATTAATAGAAATGACAATGAAGCAACACATTTCTACTAAAATACGCAATAAGATGAACGGCCGTGATATTTTACTACAAACCGGAAAATTCCGATACACACAAAATATATTTTCAACAAGGAATAACGTTTTTATTAATTCAATTTTACCCATTTTTTAAATAGAAGCATGTACACGTCTTACTACAGCAGGAATGATGAAAATAACTCCGTTTCATAGCTGTTTATTACTACAATAAATAATATAATAAATCATTCCTTATCTTCATTGCATCTGCAGACAAAATCTAATATTAATGGAGTAGTACTGTCCTTTAATATTCATTGAAATAATATTATTGAAGAACAAGAAATTATTGCCTCACTATCACTTAATCATATTAAAAGAAATACCAGTCATTGAATGACGCAGGCGTTATGAGCAACGTCCTATGAACGATTTCCTTAGCACCACTATCTGTAGTGGTTTTTGAAGCCATTGTTTTAATGTCAACACCATATTGGTCCGAACCAATCAAACCGAGCCGACTCGTATTTGTGTTGCACCGATCAGCCGTGGAACAGTTTCTCGGCTCACGTGTTCCGTCCTTGCTAGATTCCCGGTTCCTTCTACAAAAGCTTGAGAAACCAGTTTAGTAGCCAGCATGATGGTCTTATGAGATAATTATCTGCTGTCAATCGATACTCTTTCTGAATGGTGTCGCATTTACCATAAAGCGTGATGTGTGAAGTCACTTCGCCGAGCTCAGTTTAGCAAAAGATATTTATTTTTGCCTCGGTGGCGTAGTTGTATTACGGTACGGTTACAAAGCTGAGGTCTCGGGTTCGAGTCCCGGGTCGGGCAAAGTGATATTGGATTTTTCTATTCATTATCAGCCCAGAGTCAGGAATTTGTGCCCGATATGGCGATAGGCTCGCCCCCTATCACATCATGGGACGGAACATACAAGGCGAAATGTGGGTGTCCCGGTGGCGCCTCTGCCTACCCCTTCGGGGATAAAGGCGTGAGTTTATGTATGTATGTATGCATATTTATTTTTCTGAATAGAGATCCACAAACATAGGTCTCCCAAACGTGCTATCCGCAACATTTTTTTTTAAAGTACACTCTACTGTCTCACATGTATACTTCCGGTCCACACTTAGATCTATTAGGTCTTATGATGTGACTATGAGAATCTACGTGAGACTCACAAATATCCAGAACCGAGACCGATACTTGTGGATTGCACAAACATTTCTCTCGGAGCGGAGGTGGAACCTGCTGCTGCTCGTTTCATAGCCGGCATTAAAATTTAAAAAACAGGGAAACGCGACTAAATAAAACTCATCGAAAAGTAAAACAACTTATTTTGCACACTTGAAGCTTATTTACTGGCATCATCTATTTAGACAAATAATAAAAAATAGACAAAAAATATTTTACATCAGATCTCATTCAGATTTAGATCAGACTTTCTTACAATAATGTAACAGCCAAACTAGACAGCATGTGGTATTTTGAAATGGAAAGCAGGTACATACTTTATAAATTGTTTTATTTAATTAATTAAGAATACACAAAGATAAAACATTGTTAAGTTTATAACTTAGCAAGTTTTCTGACTAGTTCTAACACAGCTTTCACTAAAGAAAGTTACCACCTACTGGGAATAAGAATCTGAATACGAATATAATACCATACAAACATCATAATTTAAATATTGCCGACACTCTTAATGGGCTATACGATTTAACAGTTACATCTATGTTTGTAATATTGTGAAATTTCCAAACCAATATTTTAAAACCGTGATTCAATAATTTTAAATACCAAAATAATTATAAAGTTACTCAAACGTAGCAACTTATTTCGACTGAAATTAAATATTATTGATTGCGGCTAAACAACCAACGTCCGCCTTAAGTAAAGCCTACTAAACCAAGATCTATTAAATGTCCCGATTAAACTGCAACATTACGATGACGCAGCTTACAGCGACAGACATGATCGCTGGCAGTAATGGCATCCCCAGTGATACGGAGCGCACCAACTTCATATCCACTGGATTCTTTAACACCATTCGCTGTAGATCCCTCACTCGTTTCAGCTCAGGTCTTTCTGGGTCTGAAATATTATAGCTTCGCTTAAAAAACCTGGCCACATCTAGTTCAGACATCTAAGTAAGATGTCCTACGCTTTCAACATTAAGCGTAGTGAGCGTCCACGATAGACACGTATGTAAGGTGCACTAGATAAAGTCAAACACTTCTTCATAATAATGAATAAGCTACATACTAAATTTTACTTACATCCTGACAAAGTATTGTAAAGTCTTGCTAAATTTATTTTCAAACCAGCAGCATCATTCAAAACTTTCTGACCAGCCAAAACTACGCAAAATATTGCTGTTATGTGGCAAGTGATTGACATCGCTAGATTTATTGACCACCAAGTACGGTGTTCAGAAAGGTTTTCATTTCCCTAAAATTAAAAATAAATTGTGGAACATACATACACAAACTCACGCCTTTATCCCCGAAGGGGTAGGCAGAAGCGCCACCAGGACACCCACATTTCGCCTTGTATTTTCCGTCCCATGATGTGATAGGGGGCGAGCCTATCGCCATATCGGGCACAAACTCCTGACTCCGGGCTGATAATGAATAGAAAAATCCAATACCACTTCGCCCGACCCGGGACTCGAACCCAAGACCTCAGCTTTGTAGCCGTACCGTAATACAACTACGCCACCGAGGCAGTCAAATTATAAAAATTGTTAGAATTTACAATGTTTAATGTGAAAATCGCACCAAACGCGGCTGCCATTATGTTCAGAAAGGCCATAGGTTCAATTCCTAGGGCACACCTCTGACTTTTCGAAACCATTTATGTATTGATAGTCAATCACCACGCACTATAACGGTGAAGGAAAACATCGTGAAGAAACCTGCATACCATAGTGATTTTTATATTTCTATGGTAAGTAAAGTCCCCAAATCTCACTAGGCTAGCGTGGTGGACTATATGGCCTAACAACTCACATTCGTACTCTCTATTGTAAAGGAAGCTCGTACCCTGCAGCGGGACATATATAGGTTGATTCAGTACAGTATTGTGAATTAAGTGGAATTATTAATGTAAAATAACTTACTTCAATCAATGCATGCATCAACAGAAATCCAAGTACTACGTAAAGAGCTACAGATAGCATAATAGAGAACATAATCTGAAAATAAACAAACGTTGTTATAGATATCATTTGGACATATAGGGATTGGCTTTAATTGCGTATGGAATTTGAGCCAATGAATTTAAGAACACCAGTAACAGAATTAGTTCGATTTTCCGGTCTTACGTAATTACATTTATTAAAAATTACCTGCACTCCAAAACACTTTTTGAATTCTTTACAACTTTTTTCCAAGTTCCCATACATCTCTGCCCATGCATATATCATTTCCAAAGTGATTTCATCAGTAATTGTTCCTTCCATCATTATTTTCTCCATCAATTTCTTATGCGTTTTGTCCAGCAGTAAATTAATATATCGTAAAAATAGTAAGGACTATAGACCCAAAAGTAGCCACGAAATTAATGTTCTGAAAATATTTTTTAGAAATGATATCCTTTTCGAAATTATCATATAACTCGGTGAAGTTTTTAAGGAGTGTAATGAAGGAGTTGCTTCGGCATATGCCGTTAAGAATAGAAAACACGGTATGAATTGAAAATAGAATATTGAACACTACTATCATCATAAAGTTACTTAAATTGGAGCTGAAATAATCGTAAAGGACGAATTGGTAATAAATATAAATGAGAATGAAGCAACACACTTCCACAACAATACGCGTGATGATGAACGGCCGTGCTTTTTTACTACATAACGAATAATTTCGATACACACAAAATATATTTTCAACAAGGAATAACGTTTTTATTGATTCAATTTTATTCATTTTTGAAACGGAAGTATGTATGTCTTGGTACAGCAGGAATGTTTAAAATAACTGCGATACACAGGTAAATTCTACTATAATAAGTAAATATAATTAATCATTCCTTATCTTCATCGCATCTAGAGACAAAATCAAATATAAATGGAGTACCGTCCTTTAATATTCATTGAAATAATTTGATTGAAGAACAAGAAATTATTGCCTCACTATCACTTAATCATATTAAAAGAAATACCAGTCCTTGAATGACTCAACTTTTTATGAACAATTTCGTTAGCACCACTATCTGTTGTGGTTTTATCTGTGGTGGTTTTTGAAGCCAAAGTTTTAATGTCAACACCATATTGATGCGAACCAACTCGTATCTGTGATGCACCATTCAGTTGTGCAACAGTGTCACGGTTCACGTGTTCCCTCCTTGCTAGAGTCCTGGTTCCTTCTACAAAAGCGTGAGAAACCAGTTCAGTAGCCTGGCATGATTGTCTTGTAAGATAGTTATCTGCTGTCAATCGTTACACTTCCTTCCGAAAGATAAAAGATACCATTCACGGTATCGGATTTGTCAGTAAAATATGGTGAAGTTACTTTTGCCGAGCAAATTTTAAAAAAGTATATTTATTTTACTGAAGAGAGTTTCAAAAACAAAGGCTGTTCTAAAGTGCTATCCGTAATTAAAGAAATTAATAAGTACACCCTACACACAAAGTTCTGGTCCACACTAAGATAAATTAAGTCTTATTTTGTGACTATGAGAAACCACGAGAGATTCACAAATATCTGGAACCGAGACCAATACTTCGATGGCTCCAACGTAAATTGCCCTAACTGCAAAAAACCTAATTTTACAGGAGAGCAATTTTTAGTTTTTAAAGCGGCATTTCGTTCATATCTTGTAAACTACTGGAACGATTTTAATGAATTTTGCATTAAGTATTAACGTACCATGTTATTGATACAGTAGTAATATTAACTTGTGTACATGATCACGTCGGTAAAAAAAAAACAGTGACTTTCAGCTGAAGCGGTGGCAGTCCAAAAACGCACTCACTTGACCTATTTCCTTTAGTTTCCAGTATGTCATTACTTCCCAGAATTTTGATCCTTATTAGCAATATTACCGAATGATGGAAAAATATAGCATGTGTTATTTTTTTCAAAATCATCGGGATCGATTCCTCGCTGGGAATATTGATTTATCAAAAATTCAAGTATGCAAATATTTTCATCAAATCGGGCTCGTTACTGCTTTCAATATTTTTCGCTATTCCTCATAATATCGGATTTGGCCATCCACGCCAACTTGAAAAACTCACCCTGTATACGCGAGCCATTGTGCACATTCGCCTATTTCTCTTCAATTCACACTCGCCTCATGTCTCTGTTTTGTTAATCGCCTTTTATCCATCCTCTCTATGTGGAGAGGAATGTGCCCAAACCATCTTAACATTCCTTTCTTAATTCTCGTCACTACATCCTCTATCACTACACAACGTTCCATCACCACGCTATTTCGCCTCTATCACTCAAACTCACACCACACATTTCTCTTAACGCCCTCATTTCCACTGTCTTAATCTTACTCTCACGCTTCATCTGCCTTGCCCAACTTTCGCTACCTACCGCCACTAAATGGAAAGTAAGTACATACTTTGTACTCAAATCGTTTTATTTCACACGTTGACTACTGAGCCAGTTTTCATGTACTTTCATACTATGCGGATCTAGGTTGATCAGGCACAGTGGGAGTATTTTTGGTGAGGACCAGGCGTCTTCAACCTGGTAACACTCCCCAGTTTAAAATTTCCTCTAACAGCGTAGAAACATTAGTATATTAGTCAAATTTTGCGCTTTCCTAGTATTGTAATATATCAATCTATCGCTTAGCATTAGGATTGGACGAAAAAGGAGGATTTATACAGGATCTAAATTACCAGGTCTTCTACACCTTGTAACGCAGTAGAAATAAATTAAACCGGTTTGTTGAGCCTTGTCTCAATTTCTAGAGACGGGACAGTGATGAAAATAAATTAAAATCGATATGTGTAATATTTTTTAATTAAAATGTTTCTATTAAAACATAGCAAATAATGACACTTATTGCATTAGATGCATTCTAATTTAATTTTATAAATCTTTTCATCGGCCTGTTTGCTTAGTAAAGTGTTGTTTTGTTTCATTTTAAAATCAGGCCTGTTTCCCTTGAGTAAAATTTGATATCTCCGGTATTTTAAATACTTCCACTCCAGAGTGTGTTATAAAATTCTACCTTGCATCATAATATTTTTCATGCTAACGTTGTGCTTGTAGGGCAGAAGACACTTGACTCAAACAAAAATTGGCATTTTAAAGTTTAATATTTCGCAAACAAAACTCTTCGCAAGCTCAAGCGTTGCTCCCGTATAAGGGAGGTATTCTAAAAACCTTTTTGTGCAAGATTTTATTTCACTGCCTTATCGGCATGATTAATGTATGTATATTCGAGTATGCAAAATTATAGCTTTAATCTGCAAACGAACAGACGAAGAGACGAACATGGTGAAACTACATCATCCCTGCACTGGTGATATCACGCCCTATCCCCGCCGCGAAATCTAGAATGTACCAGACCTATAAAACAAAGCATGGTATAGCACTGATCGTATGCAATTTTAACTTTGTGCGAACCAGGTGAAACAAACACAGTACATTTTTAATCATCATCATCATCATCCATCAGCCAAAGGACGTCCACTGCTGAACATAGGCCTCTCCCAATGATTTCCACAGTGACCTGTTGGAGGCAGCCTGCATCCAGCGACGTCCCGCCACCTTTACCAGGTCGTCTGACCATCTTGTGTGTGTGACATTTTTAATAGTCTGTCGTAATAAGTTACAAAAGTTAAAGTGAAATTTGTGATTCTCTCCTTCATACGTCAAATATTATTACCCGTATTGTTATTAATATTTTAATGTAATTATTATTATTAATATTTTACGCGCCCGCGTCGGCGGAAGGCTACTTACCAGGCTTTTAAAACCTAGTTTAGCAGCCAACGTGTTAATTTAGTAAAAGACACAAAATTAATCATTTGATACTTATAACAAGGCTTCTGAAATCTAACATCTAAAAGCAGTAGAATATTTTCGTTTTAATACAATCACATCTGGCTACGAGTTACAACTTATTCAGACCACAAATTAAACATTTTTTATCGCTGCTAAAAACCAACGTCCGCTTTAAGTTAAGATCTATTAAATATCCCGATTAAACTGCAGCATTATGATGACGTAGCTAACAGCGACAGACATGATCGCAGGCAGTAATGGCATCCCCAGCGATACGGAGCGCACCAAGTTCAACTCCACTGGATTCTTTAACACTATTCGCTGTAGACCCCTCACTCGTTTCAGCTCCGGTCTTTCAGGGTCTGAAATAATATTGTTTCCTTTAGAAAACATGGGCAAATCTAGTGCGGGTACTAAGGATTTCCGAGCTTTCAACTTTGGGCGTTATGAGCCTCCGCGACAGACACATATGTCACGTGCACTAAAGTCCAAATTGCTCTCGAAAAGTAAACACCCTTTCGGTCATTTCAGAAGGGCTTGATAATTATAAATTAGCTAAATACTACATTTTACTTACATCCTGTCAAAGTATTGTAAAGTCTTGCTAAATTTATTTTCAAATCAGCTGCATCATTCGAAACTTTCTGGCCAGCCACAACGACGAATATAATAGCTGTTAAGTGGCAAATTATTTCCAATACCAGATTAAATAACATCCAAGTATTGTAGGCGGCAAGGTTTGCATTTCCCTAAAATTAAAAATAGATATCGTATAATCGTATGAAAAATAATAGATCGTAGAATTGTTAGAAATTACAATAATTACTGTGAATTTTGTGACTTTGGTAATGTAAAATGACTTACTTCAATCAATGCGTGCAAGAACCAAAATCCAAATACAACGTAAACAGCTATAGATAGCATAATAGAGAATATAATCTGAAAATAAAACAATCGTTGTTCTAGGTATCATTTGAACATAAAAGGACTGGCTATAATTTACAACAAGTAACAGAACCAGTAACAGAATTAGTTCCATTTGCTGCTCTTACGTGAGCAAATTTATTAAACATTACCTGCACTCCAAAACACTTCTTGAATTCTTTACTACTTTTTTCCAAGTTCCCATACATCTCTGCCCATGCATCTATCATTTCCAAAGTGATTTCATCAGTAATTGTTCCATCAATCATTATTTTCTCCATCAATTTCTTATACGTATTGTACAGTAGTGTATTAAAACATTTGAACAATTTGTGTAGGATCATCAGTAATATAAAATATGTCAGGTATTGAATAAGAAAGCGGCTGTCAGCAAGTATTCTTGCGGCTATTGTCAATATATTATTAACTGGTGATTTGAAATAATCTTTAAAGCTGTTTTGGTCGCAGGCAATAACATATATCGTAAAAACAATTAAATTAATAGAGACAAAAGTAGCCATAAAATTTATGTTTTTAAAATATATTTTACAAGTGGTATCAGTTTCGAAATTTGCATAAAGCTCGTTAAAGTTGTTTCGAAGTGCCGTGAAAGAGTTGCACCGACATATGCCGTTAAGAATACAGTACACGGTATGAAACAAATATAGCATATTGAATGAAAATACCATGACATAGTTGCTTAAATTAAAGCCAAAATACTCGTAAAGGACGATTTGTCTATTATTATAAATGACAATGAAGAAACACACTTCAACAACAATACGCGTTAAGATGAACGGCCTTGCTTTTCTACTACATAACGAATAATTCCGATACACACAAAATATATTTTCAACAAGAAATAACGTTTTTATTGATTCAATGTTACTCATTTTTTTAAACGGAAATATGTATGTATGTCTTACTACAGCAGAATGCCTTAGATAACTGCGTAACACACCTAAATTTTACTATCATAAGTAATATAATTAATAATTCCTTATCTTCATCGCATCTGCTAACAAAATGAAATATTAAAGAAGTACTGTCCTATAATATTCATTGAAACAAATTGTTTGAAAAAGAAGAAATTACTGCATAACCATCACTTAAGCATATTAAAAGAAATACCAGTCCATGAATGACGTTATGAGCAACTTAGCATTGCTACAGTTACACAGGAATGTCGCTCTGAGCTTGTTCTATAGTCTGTATCATAGGTAATGCTCTGAAGAATTTTTAACCTGTTCATTGCTCCAATTTCCTTAGCACCATTATCTGTGTTGGTTTTTAAAGCCAAAGTTTTAATGTCAACACCATATTGGTCCGAACGAATCAAACCAAGCCAATTCGTATCTATGGTGCACCCTTCAGCTGTGGAACAGATTCCCGGCTCCCGTGTTGCCTCCTTGCTAGAATCCAGGAACCTTCTGCAACAGCGTGAGAAACCAGTTACGTAGCCATAATTGTCGTATGAGATGATTATCTGTTGTCCATAGACACTGTGTCTGAATGGTATCGCATTTACCATGAAGTGTGGTGAAGTCACCATGCAAAGCAAAGTTTTAAAAAAATATCTATTTTTCTGAGAAGAGATCCACAAACAAAGGTTTCCCGAACGTGCTATCCGTAATAAAAAAGTACACCCTGCAGTCACACACATAGTTCTGGTCCCACACTAAGATTAACAAAGTCTTATGTTGTGACTATGAGAAACCAAGAGACTCACAAATATTCTGAGCCGAAACCAATACTTGTGGATCGCACAAAAGTTTCTTTCAGCGCGGTGATCGTGCCTGCTGATCATTTCATAGCCAACAGATTTTCGATGAAGCATAATGATATTATTCCTAAAAATCGCTCATTTTCAAACAATGTATGTAAGTACAGTAGAAATCGTTCAAATGAATACATTACGAACCTAAATTATTGTACTTTTATGTATTATGAAACTCATAATTTCTTATCTACGTAACATCGAGAGACAATATCGACGATTAATGGACTCTTAACATTATGAATTGAACTATTTTCATTAAAGATTAAAATATTGTTACCTTTGTTATGAAACATAATCATATTATAGGACTAGCCGTAATTTCTAGATCTTTTTAATTAATTAATAATATAATAATCCAATTCGTATATGCCCCTCTGCATGGCACGGCCATCCTCTACAGTCGAGTGCTCGAAAGCCTACCCGGCGCAGTTGGTTAGACACCGGCTGTGAAACGAGAGGTCGTGGGTTCGATCCCCGCGCTGAAACAAATATTTATGAGATCCACGGATATTTGTTTCGGGTCTGGGTGTTTGTGAGACCGAAAAGTCTCTCGTAGTTCCTGATACCCATAACACATTACTAAATTGTTCTTAATGTTGGGTCGGGACTATGTATGTGGCTGTTGGGTGTATTTATTTATTTACTACGAGAAGTTAGACTGAAGTCCACCACGTTGGCGTAGACTGGGTTGATAGACAGATCTTTGATACTTGAACATTGAGAGTCACGCTTGTATCCCATAGGGGTAGGCAGAGACTATTGAACCCCATTTTGCTGAATTCTGACATACTACTTTCGCTCCGATCATTTTCATCAATATTTTCATGCATTCTAGTTTAAGGGTGCTTATGACCTGACCCTTATCTGGGGGTCATCACTTCAATGCCCAAAATTGTTTACGCAACCCTTCTATAGTTTCTACTCGGAAAATACAAGTAAACATAATATGAATATTCCAAATTTCAAGTTATAGTCAGTGTAGTTCCGGAAATATGGTATTAAGTAATGACTGAGAGGTTCATTTCTTTTAAACACCATTAATTTTTATTTAAGTAATTTACGAGACACGTAATCTATATGACAATGTTACGTGTTCCATGTAATAAAACTAACTACAATTGAAATAAAACTAATTTTTACGGATGTTATCGCGATTCGGTTTAATTTTTACATTTTTTTACTTCCAGACCTAATGACACAGTGAGCTCCTTCTGCGTATATCAGACCGCAAAAACCAATTAGCTTATTAAATTATTTTTTAAATTAATTAATTGTAAATTAAGGGTAGTTAAATTGTAACAGTCACTGAGCGGACTAATACCTCAGTCCGGCCCGTGACCACGAAAGCTGTAAAGCAATCGAAACGTCGGGAAGTTAAAAAATGTAAACATTAAACCGAATCGCGATAAAATCCGTAAAAATAGTTTAATTTCAATGTGTAACATTCGCGTAAATCTAAGAAACCCTTATGCTAACTACAATTATTAAGTTCGATATTCAAACATATTGTATTGTTTTAGAAGTTCGAGATAGTGACAGTATTAGTAGTAATATAGTAACTATATCGGCTATAATGCGTGGTCTTCTTAGTAAATGTAAATAGGGCTGATATTGTGGAATTTGGTTTCTATTCGCCAATATATTACCAGCAAGCATTCTATCCTGGCTAATAAGTATATTAAAGTCAATGTCAATAGTATTACTGTCCAATAGCATCCAACATCATATAACAATTCCAAGGTTTTCTATTTCTTTCTCTTTAGTGCTTACTGACAGGAAATCCTTTTTTGTTTGCATCTAGCTGTATAGATGTTAACACCTTATTACCAAAAACTTAAACTTACATCATTTTTGAGTTTTTAATAAATATATATTAAGGATTCTAAAATACATAAGCCAGCAATTTTAAAAATTTTTGCACATTAGAATTTTACACAAATAATTCATTTCATCGACAAAAACATAACCAATCATTATTTTAGATACACAATGAAATAAAGCGAGTTGAGATAACACAGCACGGTGAGCTTTATTTATTGAACATCCATAAAACTAATAGAACTTAGAGACAAAAATTACTTTACATCAGATTTCGTTACGATATACATCAGACTTTCTTTCAATACTTTACCAGCCGAAGTCTACAGCTTATGTTGAGATATAATCAGACTTTCTTTCAATATATTGTATAATATACCAGCCGAACTCCACAGCTTATGGTATTTTAAAATAGAAAGTAAGTACATACCTACTTTATTAATTGTTTTATTTAATTGAGTAAATAAGACTCAACAGAACACATATATGATACTCATAACTTAACAAGGTATCTAACTTGTAACATTATATCAATAATGTTAATCACATCTGGCTACAAGCACATTACACCTTCCAAGGCCAACTGTAGGCGATTATTCTTTCTACTCCGACTTTTTTGCATACAATTTCTAAAAGGTATTTAAAAAAAAACATTATAATTTGCATCATTTATGTTATAGAACAGGTTGGATCTTTAATTATACAAATGTGAAAATTCTCATACCAATACTTTAAAACCATGATTAAATCGTTCAAAATGTCTAAATATCGGAGTCACACAAATGTTAAGAATTATTCAGACCACAAAAATTATTTATTATTGATCGCGACTGAACAACCAGCGTGCGCCTTAAGTTAAGACTACTAAACCAAGATCTATTAAATATCCCGATTAAACTGCAGCATTATGATGACGTAGCTAACAGCGACAAACATGATCACAGGCAGTAATGGCATCCCCAGCGGTACGGAGCGCACCAAGTTCAACTCCACTGGATTCTTTAACACCATCCGCTGTAGATCCCTCACTCGTTTCAGCTCAGGTCTTTCTGGACCTAAAATTATATAGCTTACTTTAAAAACATAGGCACATCTAGTTAGGGATGCACATGACGTGCACTAAAGTCAAAATCGCTCTCGAAAAGATGTATGCTTTTCGAGAGGCTCTTTTGGTCATATCTGTAGAAAGGCTTGACAATAATTAATACGCTAAACACTATATTTTACTTACATCCTGTTAAAGTATTGTATAGTCTTGCTATATTTATTTTCAAATAAGCAGCATCATTCGAAACTTTCTGTCTAGCCACAACGACGAATAGTATAGCCGTTAAGTGACAAATTATTGACAATAGCAGATTTATTAACATCCAAGTACTATGGGCAACAAGATCTTCACTTCCCTTTAATTAAAAATGCCAAATTAAAAAACACTCTTTAGTCAAAGATCCAACTAAAGAATTAAAAATAATTGTTTATCAGTTTGAGACTGGAAAATGGAATGAAATACATTAATATTATTGTTAACAAGCGCGGGATGCTTACAGCAATTCCTTACCATCAAGCACTTCATTTTCATCACATCACATTATCATATTTTACTTTTGTAGTTGAGTCTGACCAAAACATGTTTTTTTGTTTCGGTACTATTATTTATTTATTTTACTAAAATATTACGGATATCATATCTAAGGAAGGCAACTGTGCGATAAATTAATTTTATTTGAAAAATGTAAATACTGAAGGTCCTGCTAAAGTTAATGTCAAAAACTTTTTAAATTATTGTAATGTCATCGGTCCTCAATATTCCAAATTAATTCGACGTTTTGAAGTCCTCGAAAAGCTACTTTAAAGATTCCGATACAACGACGAATAATATGACAGTTACGTGACAAATTATTTCCAATACTACATTGCCCTTCCCTGAATTTAAAAATAATTCAAAAAACTAAAAACATGCTTTAGTGACAGGCCCAATTTAAAAATAAATGTTAATAAGCGTAAGGTTTGAAAATGGTGCGAAATACATTCATTTTACGGTTAAACAAGATCGTGTAAAAATTGTGGAAATTGTTAAAAATTACAATATTTACTGTGAATTTAGTGGAATTGATAATGTAAAAGGACTTACTCCAATCAATCTGTGAAAGAACTGAAATCCAAATATAACGTAAAGAACTACGGATACAAAAATAGAGAACACAATCTGAAAATAAAATAACGTTGTAATATTAATTTGGTATGGATTTTGAGCCACAGAATCTAAGTATACTAGTAAAGAACTAGTTCCATTTGCCGGTCTTACGTAAGTATATTTAGTAAAAACTAACTTCTGCCCGCAAATTTCTTTTGCGCGAGCACAACCGCACAGACAAACAGACAAGCAGACAATAATTCTAAATATCATTGTTTTGGGTTCTATTACGTTAATACTGACGCCTCGCCCCATATTAGGTTTTCTCATTTATCTTCCATGTACAGACATCCATCGGTTACAAATGTACTGTATGTATAGATTACCTGCAGTCCAAAACACTTCTTGAATTCTTTACTACTTTTCTCCAAGTTCCCATATATCTCTGCCCATGCATCTATCATTTTCAAGGTGATTTCATCGGTAATTGTTCCATCAATCATTATTTTCTCCATCAATTTCTTATGCGCGTTGTCCAAGAGTGAATTAAAACATTTGAACAGTTTGTGCAGGATCATAAGTAAAATAAAATATGTTAGGTATTGAATAAGGAAACGGCTGTCAGCAAGCATTTTTACGATACTTATCAATATAGTACCAACTCGTGATTTGTAGAGATCGCCAAAAAAGATTTTGTCGCATGCAATAAAGTACATCGTTATAATAAAAAATGCAAGAGAAACAAAAATACTCATGATATTTATGTTCTTAAAATATTTTTTACAAGTTATATCCTTTTCGAAATTGTCATAAAGCTTGGTGATGTTGTTAAGAAGTGTAATGAAAGAGTTGCTCCGGCATATGCCGTTATGAACACAAAACACGGTATGAAACGAAAATAGAATATGAAATACAAGTATCATCATAAAGACGCTATAATTGGAGCATAAAAGCTTGTAAAGGGCGAATTGGTTACTAATATAAATGACAACGAAACAACAAATTTCAACAACAATACGCAATAAGATGATCGGCCGCGCTTTTCTACTGCTAACCGAACAGTTCCGGTGCACACACAATATTTTTTCAATAAAGAATAACGTTTTTATTGGTTCAATTTGACTCATTTTTAAAACGGAAGAAAATATGTCTTGCTACAACAAGAATGCCTAAAATAACTGCGTTACACAGTTTAACTTTCCTAAGTAATATAATTAATCATTCCTTATCTTCATAGCATCTGCGGACAATATCAAATATTAATGGATTACTGTCCTATAACGTTAATTGAAATAATTCGATTGAAGAACAAAGAATAATTGCCTTACCAATTAATCATATTAAAAGAAATACAAGTCCGTGAATGACGCAAGGCTTATGAGCAACTTAGAATCGCTACAGTTAGACAGGGAAGTTGCTCTAAGCTTTTTCTAAAGACTGTATCATAGATAATGCTCTAAGGAATTGTTTAACCCGTTCCTTGCTCCCACTTCTGTTGCACTACTATCTGTGGTGGTTTTTGAAGCCATAGGTGTCGAACGTGCTATCCGTAACAATCAATTAAGTCTTATGTTGTGACTTTGAGAAACTACAGGAGACTGAAAAATAACAAGACCCGAGGCCGATACTTGTGGAGTGCACAAACATTTCTCTAGGTGCGAAGATCGAACCTGCTGCCTCTCGTTTCATAACCGTCATCAAAATTTCGAAAACAGGGAAGCGCGACTTAATGAATCTCATTGAAAAGTAAATTAACTTAATTTGGACACGTGAAGCGTCACTTGCATCATCTATTTAAATGGGGGACTTGCGCCAGGGAGTGTCTATGACAAACTTCCTGTCCGATAGTAATTTCATAACATACGGGTACGCGACCCCGGCGCCCCGTGTCACCACTAACTTCTGTCCTGTATCTTCCGAGTTAGTAGTGTCTCATTAAACCATCACCTTTCCCAAATCCTTAATCCTCTTTGCCCAATTAGTCAGTCCATGCCTTTAGTCCTTATCCTATCCCTAGCCTCCAATCTAAGGTCTACCGCGCCGATAAATGCATGGCTAGGAGCGAGCTTAAGTTTTAGCGAGCCGTTTAGTTCTGGGGTTGGGCGCCCCCAAATAAAGACCAGCTTTAGTCTGGCATGCGGGGCTCTGCCAGGCTCGACAGTTATTTTCCCTTCCTAGTCATAGGAATGATGGGAAAAAATGGACCAAAACCACTTTACATGAGGTAGCATTCATTCTTTCTTACAATAATGTATCAGCCGCACACCACAGCAAATAGTATTTTGAAATACAAAGCAAGTATACAACGTTATTTTTTGTATACCATAAAGCCGAAACACCCAAATTAGACTTAGGTATAAAATATCAGATAAAATAGAAAACTAATAATAATAATGAAAACTCACGCCGTGACAGGTTACGATAATTATCTAATTTCTTGAATAACGCATGGGAATAAGCGCGCGCCGCGCATGCGCACGGCCGCGCCGCGACGAGCCGCGCCTTTCGTTTCGCGCCAACACTCACTATGGTACCATTTACACTGTTTCGTTTATAAATAACATTTTAACAATACGGCTGCATTTCCACCAAAGATGGTGCTTTGCGAGGGATGTGTGTATTAAAAAAAAATCGAAACTCAGCTTAATATTTATCACTGCTATTACAATAATAACTAAACATATCTAAGTAATAGTTCAAAATGTCCACCCCTTTCCCTAATATACAGCCTAGCCCGCTTATTATTATATTATATTATATATTGGGGTCTGATCTTGATAGCACATAAGTGTTCTGTTTTATTGTATTAAAAGCACTTTCAATTTTGTTTTTTAGTTCATTTTCACTTTGCGGCTTCAAAATACCTCACTGCCGCAGACACATTATCACCACAAATCACGAGACTACGCACCATCTCTGTATACTCAACGTTGCTGTAACGAAAAGCCATCACGAAATCGGTACGTGCGCGGAGTAGTCTATGCAAAATCACGAAAGATGCGTACGCGCCGAAACTTACGGGGTTACTAATTTTATTAGATCAAATGCGCCGACGTAGGAAGCGAGCGGGAGTGGGGGAGAAATGGTGTCTTTGGCCTTGCATTTTGCATCGGCCGGCTGTGTAAGTACTTTAATAGGTATAGTTGAACGACCGACACCCGCTGGACTTTTATTAATCGACACGGTAACCAGCTTGACGAAATTTTAATGTTTTTGGGATAAAATATAACGTATGTTAAAATTTTGTGCAATGGATTGTGTTACTGATTCTCAACAAACTACTTTCGGCTTTGTAGTATACTAATAATTGTATACTTGATAAATTGTTTTATTTAATTAAGTAAAGAACACACAGTAAAACATTTGATACATATAACTTAACAAGGCTTCTGACATGTAACATCTAAAAGCAGTAGAATATTATCGTTTTAATACAGTCGCATCTGGCTACGAGAACTTTACCCGTTCTAAGGCCAACTGTTAGGAATTATTCTTTCTACTTCGATTTATTTTTTCACACAATTTATCAAACGTATTTACAAAGAAAACACATATTTAAACAAGAGCATGAATAATTCTCAAACTTTATAGTTCGCTTGCAAGCTGGCTGGGAATCATTACTAAAAAAAAATTTTACGGATCGATGTCTGTACATAGAAGATAAATGAGAAAAAAATATATGGGAAGTCAGTATGACCGTAATAGAACCAAAAACAATGATTTTTAGAATTTTTGTCTATTTATCTGTTTGTCTGTGCGGTTGTGCGCGATGAACTCAGATTCGGCTTAACGGATTTCGACGAAATTTGGTATGAAGGTAGCTGACACCCTGGATTAACACTTAGGCTAATTTTATCCCGTTTTAAAAAATATCGTGTGTGGAAAATATTGTGTTCCCGTGGGATAAGGAATGAATTCTGATATTATATTTGTTACTTTTTTATACTCAAAGGGATGGGACTAGATTACATGCCTTGAGTGAGAATAAGATGGGACCGGCGGGATATAACGGGACGGGATGGGAAATTCCAAATAATCTAAACTTATATATTTTTTTAATACATTTAATCACGCAGATATATCAAGCTATCATTAATAAGTTTTGCTAAACTAACATCATTTAGAAATTGTAATGCTGACTAGTTCTAAGAAGGCTTTCACTAAAGAAAGTTACTACCTAATGAAAATAAATAATATAAATATGAATATAATGCCATATAAACACCATGACTAAATGATTTCCGACACTCTTAAAGGGCTATACGATTTAACATTAACATAATATAATGTATGTAATATAACAATTTGGACTTTTATGTATACAATTGTGAAATTTTCAAACCAATACTTTAAAACCGTGATTAAATCATTGTATATAGGAGTCACACAAATGGTACTTCTTATTTAGACCACACATAAAATATTATTCATCGCGACTAAACAACTAACGTCCCCTTTAAGTTAAGCCTACTAAACTGAAATTTATTAAATATCCCGATTAAACTGCAGCATTATGCTGACGTAGCTAACAGCGACAGATATGATCGCAGGCAGTAACGGCGTCCCCAGCGATACGGAGCGCACCAAGTTCATATCCACTGGATTCTTTAACACCATTCGCTGTAGATCCCTTACTCGTTTCAGCTCAGGTCTTTCTGGGTCTGAAATTATATAGCTTCTTTTAAAAAACTTGACACATCTAGTTGACACATCTAAGTGAGATGTCCCACGCTTCCAACATTGAGCGTAGTGAGCGTCTGCGACAGACACATATGTCACGTGCTAGTGCACGTCATAAAGTCAAAAACGCTTTAGAAAAGCAAACATCCTTTTGGTCATTTCAGAAGGTCTTGATAATAGTGAATAAGCTAAATATTACATTTTACTTACATCCTGTCAAAGTATTGTAAAGTCTTGCTAAATTTATTTTCAAATCAGCAGCATCATTTAAAACTTTCTGTCCAGCCACAACGACGAATAATATGACTATTACGTGACAAATGATTTCCAATACTACATTTATTGATATCCAAGTGCTGTGGACAACAAGGTATCGATTTCCCTGAAATTAAAAATAATTAAAAAAATTAAACCAAGCTTTAGTCAAAGACCCAACTTAAAAATAATTGTTAATGAGTTTGAGATTTCAAAATGAATTGACATACATTAATTTTATGGTTAAACAAAATTGTGTAAAAATTGCGAAAATTGTAAAAAATTACAATGTTTACTGTGAATTTAGTGGAATTGGTAATGTAAAAGGACTTACTTCAATCAATATGTGCAAGAACTGAAATCCATATATAACGTAAAGACCTACGGATAGCATAATAGAGAACACAATCTGAAAATAAAACAAACATTGTTATAGGTACAGGTTAAACATAAAAGGACTGCCTCTAATTTCGTATAAAATTTGAACCAATAAACGCAAGCACACCAGTAAAGAATTAGTCCGATTTTCCGGTCTTACCGAATCACATTTACAAACAAAAAAATTGTTTTAAAAACTTAATACACGCTTTAGTAAAAGACCCAACTAAAAAAGTACAAATAATAATTTATTTTGAGTTAAGATTAGAAAATAGACTGAAATTCATTCATGGTTAAAAAGCTAGGGTGCTTGAGGATAAGTTATTTTTGTAAGCACCCCACCTTTGTAGCAATATAATGAATGTATTTTAGTTTATTTCTAATCTTAAGCTCATCGTCAATTATTTTTACTTTTTCAGTTGGGTCTTTTACTTAAGTGTGAATTTGGGATTTAAATTATTATTCATTTATTTTACTAAAAAAACGTCTGTCTACGGCTATCCTATCAAAAGAAGGCAGCTGTGCGAAAAAAGTACACGTCTTTTACTTTATGAAATTTTTTTGAAGTTTCTGGTTATTTTCACATTCATTTTAAATTATTGTATTGTCATCGGTCCTTGACAAGTATGCAAAATTTCAATTAATCCGGCGTTTTGAAGTGCTCGAAAATGGACTTCAAAGATTCCGTTACATAAAATAGATATGTATACAGGCGAAGCTAATAAAAGCGTGATAATTACCTGCACTCCAAAACACTTCTTTAATTCTTTACTACTTTTTTCCAAGTTCCCATACATCTCTGCCCATGCATCTATCATTTCCAAAGTGATTTCATCAGTAATTGTTCCATCAATCATTATTTTTTCCATCAATTTCTTATGCGTGTTGTCCAGTAGTGAATTAAAACATTTGAACAATTTGTGCAGGATCATAAGTAATATAAAATATGTCAGGTATTGAATAAGGAAGCGGCTGTCAGCAAGTGTTCTTACGATAATTATCAATATAGTACCAAATAGTGATTTGTAGAAATCGCTATAATGGATTATTTCACAAGCCATAACATATGTCGTAAAAATAAATAATGCAATAGAAACAAAAATAGCCATGATATTTATGTTGCTGAAGTATTTTTTACAAGTGATATCCTTTTCGAAATTGGCATATAGCTCGGCGATGTTGTTAAGAAGTATCATAAAAGAGTTGCACCGGCATATGCCGTTAAGAACACAAAGCACGGAATGAAACGTAAATAGAATATTGATCACAATTATCATCATAAAGGTGCTTAAATTGGAGCCGAAAAGCTCGTAAATTACGAATTGATTTTTAATATAAATGACAATGAAGCAACACATTTCAACAAACATACGCGTTAAGATGAACGGCCGCGCTTTTTTACTACAAAACAAATAATTTCGATACACACAAAATACATTTTCAACAAGGAATAACGTTTTAATTGGTTCAATTTTACTCATTTTTGAAACAGAAGCATGTATGTCTTACTACAACAGAAATGCTTAAAATAACTGCGTGTCACAGCGAATTCCAATGTATCAAGTAATATAATTAATCATTCCTTATCTTCATAGCATCTGCAGATAAAATCAAAAATTAATGAAGTACTGTCCTATAATATTCATTGAAATGAAATGATTGAAGAACAAGAAATAATTTCCTCGCAATCACTTAAGAGGTATTCGCATTCCGTGCCTTTTTGGCTAAAACCAGTTTATTACTTAGAAGAAAAATTAATCTATACATACATATTATAATAATTTTGTAATCAATCGATGTCTGTACATGGAAGATAAACGAGAAGAACTAATATGAGGGGTCTGTATTAACGTACAATGATTTTTTGTATTTTTTACTTTTTATCGGTTTGTCTGTGCGGTTGTGCGCGGCTTAACGGATTTTGATAAAATGAGGAAGGAATTCCGATATGTTTGATACTTTTTTATACTCAAAGGCATGGGATAAGTCTGGATTACATGCCTTCAGTGAGAATGTTACGGGACGGGCGGGATATAACGGGATGGGATATACCAATTCAAGTTAAAATAATCACGCAGACAAAGTTTGCGGGCAGAAGCTAGTTAGTAATAATTTCAGTAAATGTTGTCATCTAAAAATTTAGGTGAAGAACATTTTAGATTAATAGAAATACAAATAACAGAATATCTAGAATTAAATATAATATAGTATCTCGGAGCGGAGGTGTTAGTGTGCTCTGTATAATTTTATTTATATTAAGTAACTTAAACCATTTTGTTTCGCTTTGTAACGATTGGGTTTGTCATGCTCGCTTAAAAGTCTGTGCTTGCGGTGGCGTCGTGTGCCGGGTCGGTCACTTCCCTGTAGCATGGTTGAGGAGGCCGATGGCTGGCACATGCGTCATACTCGTGAACGGGTGCTGCTTGTGTGGACTGGTCTGTCCGATTTGCTTACTTTGTAATTGATAAATAGATTACTTAACGCTTTTATAACTATTTATTGCATTGGCGAAACTGAGTATACTGATTCTTCGTTATGGGTTACTTGGTTTCTCTCAACCATATTATACAGGGTATATCAAGACCGCGACCGAAAACGAAGCCAGGTGGTAGTATTAGTGACTTCAGATACAATGCAATGAAAAATTTCGCAAAAAAAATCGTCAACTTTTTTTTGGTAATTTTTTACTTATCGTCGTATTTGACTGATAAATACATAGTTTTTCTAAAATAATGATGTACACCTTTTTTATTTTTTAAGACGCAATGGTAGGATAGGGTTTAAAATACTATTTTCGCAATAACTAGGTATTTACTACCCAAAAACAATGATTAAAAAAAAAATTAAAAAAAACTGTCGCTTATTTTGCGAAATTTTTATTTGCATTGTGTCTGTAACCACTAAAACTACCACCCGACTTCGTTTTCGGTCGCAGTCTTGATATACCCTGTAATCTGTATATAAAGTAAACTTATTCGTATTCAAATATATCCTACTTGCAAATCATAACTAGTTAAATTAATGAACTGCTCTGATTTAAACCAACTTGTAATTTTTGTAATAATCACTGCATTGTAAACTGGTTTTGAAAAGAGCAACACTAGAGTTTCTTGCCTGTTCTTCTCTAGTGAAAACCGCTTTCGAACCGGGTGGTATTTAAAAAAATGACTGAGTCTAAATAATGTTGAATATTTTAATTGGTTCAGTAAATTATTTTCGTTTCTTTTCATTTTCATTTGATTTCATTTCAAAGGTTTTCATATTTTGGCCTCGAACAGTAATAAGAAGTTCGAAGTATCTTACATTAAAAAAAAAAGACCAAAACAAATAAATAAAATACAACACACAACTTCAAAACTTGTACGAACTAAAAAGTAGTCAAGGAGACCGCCCAAACCGTATCCGATATGTGTATCAGCTCATATATGTCCCACAGCTGAGTATGGGCCCAGCAGCATGGGTCCACCACGCTGGTCTAGTGCGGGTTGGCAGACTTACATACCGTAGAAATTCTTTTAAAATTGCTACGGTATGCAGGTTTCCTTCACCGTTAAAGTGCGTGGTGATTGACTATCAATACACATATAACTCCGAAAAGTCAGAGGTGTGAAATTTGAACCCGCGACCACCATGAACATATAGGCAACCGCGTCTGGTCCGTTACCAACAGGCCAGCACGCATTTATGAGAATGAATGAGAATGCCCCTTACGGAACAGCTATTTTAGGAAATTTACAAATTGGTATTGCGGAGACAAGCGATATAGGTCCATTCAGCGGCTCGCCAGGAATAATTTATTGGGCGACAGAGAGGACGCGCTTCCGATTAAAAGTATCGGTTATGTGAAGAAAATCGTTACAAATAAATGGGACAGGAATTTAAAAACAATAAGCCGAAGGTTTCTTCGGTCTACTATAGCAACGGCTACTTTGCAAATCTATTTCTATAATTTTAATAAACAATTAAAATTTCTGAAAAAGAGGACGTGCTCCATATCGTGCTGATCAACATATATTTTTTTCAGATCTACCTACTAAAATCACCAGCTTTGCGGAGCTAAGTTAAAAAAATATATTTGTTTTTCTGAATAGATCCACAAACATAGGTTTCCCGAATGCTAACCGTATTAAAAATAAACCCTGCAGTCACACACATATTAATTACTTCTCATCCCGTACTAAGATCAATTAAGTCTTATGTTGTGACTATGAGTACGAAAGACTCACCAGTATCCAGACCCGAGACCAATACTTGTGGGTTTGCACAAATGTTTGTGTCTTGGTGCAGATCGAACCTGCTGCTTCTCGTTTCATAGCCGGCATTGAAATTTCAAAAACAGAGGAGCAGGGCTAAATAAAACTCATTGATAGGTAAAACAACATATTTTGGACACGTGAAGGCTATTTTCTTGCATCATCTATTTGGACGAATAATAAAAAAATGGGCAAAAAAAATCTTTACATCAGATGTCATTCAGATATAGATCAGACTTTCTTACAATAATGTACCAGCCGAACTCCACAGGTCGTGGTATTTCGAAAAGGATAGCATGTACATCATACATTTAAAAATCGTTTTATTTCATTTAGTAAAGAACACACACAATCAAACATTTAATACTCATAACTTAACAAGGTTTCTGACATGGAACATCTAATTTATATATATATATATATATATATATATATATATATATATATATATATATCAGCCCATATACGTCCCACTGCAGGGCACGGGCCTACTCTAAAATCGAGAGAATCGATTGAGAGTGGTAAGGCCATATAGCCCACCACGCTGGCCTAGTGCGGGTTGGCGGACTTACATCTAAAAGCAGTAGAATATTATCGTGTTACTACAGTCACATCTGGCTACGAGTTACACTTTCTAAGGCCAACTGTAAGAAATTATTCTATTCACTGCGAATTTTTTTTTTTGCGTACAAGTTCTAAACCGCATTAAAAAAAACATCTATGTAAGTTATATAAAAGGTTGGAGCTTCAATTATACAATCGTGAAATGTTCAAGCCAATACTTAAAAACCGTGATTAAATCATTGAAAATTCTTAAATATAGGAGTCACACAAATGTTACAACTTATTCAGACCACTAGTTAAATATTTTATTTTTTTAAACTGGCACGGCATAGTGACTGCATTGCACCTGATGGTAAGTGCTAATGCCGTCCAGATAGAGTATCGAATGGTATCAAACGGTAGTCTCATACCATTCGATACAATCATGCCGGCCCGCTGAGATGCCTCTACACGCTACGGCGGAAGGACCCAGGACTGTAGGAAGGAGGGAACACGTGCGATGGCAAACCGTTCCACAGCTTGACTGCACGGCAGAAAAAAGAATTAGAGAACCTTTTGGTTCGCGCCGAAATGGATTGAACAGTCAAGCTATGGCTCCGCAAGCCAGCACGCGTGGTTCTGTTAAGGAAAGGAGAGGAGGGGATTAAATTGAACAATTCCTCAGAGCATTCGCCATGATACAGACGGTAGAACACGCTTAGAGAGGCGACATCCCTCCGTAACTGTAGCGACTCTAAGTTGCCCGTAATGTCTGCATCATTCACAATGCGGATGGCCCGCCGCTGCAATCCATCCAAGGCATCGAGTAAGTACTGGGCGGATCCATCCCAGAGGTGCGAACAGTATTCCATACCCGGCCGAACCTGCGCTTTATACAAGCGGTAGAGTTGACCGGGCGCGAAAAACCGACGCACCTTGTTCAGGACCCCAACCCTGCGGGAAGTGGCAGATATTACGCCCTCGGTGTGATTTCTTGGATTAAGATCACAACGGATATCCACACCAAGGATACTCAGGTCATTCCGCATTGAGAGGGGAATACCCTGAAGAATGGGGAGGGGAGAGAACGGGGATTTTTTGCACTAAAAACTAAATATTATTTATTGCAGCTTAACTACCAAAATCCGCCATAAGTTAAGCCTACTAAACCAAGATATATTAAATATCTTGATTAAACTGCAACATTACGATGACGTAGCTAACAACGACAGTCATGATCGCAGGCAGTAACGGCATCCCCAGCGATACGGAGCGCACCAAGTTCATCTCCACTGGATTCTTTAACACCATTCGCTGTAGATCCCTCAGTCGTTTCAGCTCAGGTCTTTCTGGGTCTGAAATTATATAGCTTCCCTTAAAAAACGTGGGCACATCTAGTTTAGACATCTAAGTGAGATGTCCCAAGCTTTCAACATTGAGCGTTGTGAGCGTCCGCGACAGATACGTTTTCACTTGCAACTAAAGTCAAAATCGCTCCCGAAAAGCAAACATCCTTTTGATTATATCTGTTGAAGGGCTTGACAATAATGAATAAACTAAATACTACATTTTACTTACAGCCTGCCAAAGTATTGTAAAGTCTTGCTATATTTATTTTCAAATCAGCAGCATCATTTAAAATTTTCTGTCCAGCCACAACGACAAATACTATGGCTGTTAACTGACAAATTATCATCAATGCTAGATTTATTAACATCCAAATACTGTGGGCATCGAGGTATTGAATTCCCTGGAATTAAAAATAATTGTTAACTATAAAAATGAATGTATTTGACTCCATTTTCAAATCTCAAAATCATTAACAATTATTTTTACTTTTTTAGTTGGGTCTTTGACTAAAGCGTGTTTTTTAGCTTCTTCAACTGTTTATTTTACAAAAAAATCACGGTTATAATAATTTATAAGGAAGGCAGCTGCGCGATAAATTACCCAATTAATTTTATAATGTCAAAAAAATTACACACTGAAGGTCCTGCTAAAGTTAATTCCAAATTTATTTTTGAGTTTTTGTAATGTCATTGGTCCTTGATACTCGTAATTGTGCAAAATTTCAAATTTATAATTCAACGTTTTGAAGCCTTCGAAAATACGAGTAGACTTCAAAGATTTCTTGAAAAACAAATATACATACTAGCGAAGCTAATAAAAGCGTGATAAAATTGTGGAAATGTAAAATATTAAAATATTTACTATGAATTTAATGGAATTGGTAATTTAAATGGACTTACTTCAATCAATGTGTGCAACAATCGAAATCCATTTATAACGTAAATAGCTAGGGTTACTGACAAAGACAACATAATCTGAAAATAAAACAAACGTTGTTATAGGTATCATTTGAACATAAAAGGACTGGCTTTAATTTCGTATGGATTTTGAGCCAATGAATCCAAGTACACCAGTAACAGAATTAGTTTCATTTGCCGGTTCTACGTAAGTAAATTTATTATAAATTACCTGCACTCCAAAACACTTCTTGAATTCTTTACTACTTTTTTCCAAGTTCCCATACATCTCTGCCCATGCATCTATCATTTCCAAAGTGATTTCATCAGTAATTGTTCCATCAATCATTATTTTCTGCATCAATTTCTTATGAGTGTTGTCCAGTAGTGAATTAAAACATTTGAACAGTTTGTGCAGAATCATAAGTAATATAAAATATGTCAAGTATTGAATTAGGAAGCGGCAGTCAGCAAGTATTCTCACGGTTATTGACAATATAATATACACAAATGGCGATTTGAAAAGATCGTGTAAATAGATTAGGCCGCAGGCAATATCATATATCGTAAAAACAGTTAGAGCAATAGAAACAAACATAGCTATAAAATTTATCTTTTTAAAATATATTTTACAAGTGATATCCTTTTCGAAATATGTATAAAGCTGATTAAAAATGTTACGAAGTGACATGAAAGAGTTGCACCGACATATACCGTTAAGAATACAATACACGGTATGAAACAAATAAAACATATTGAATAAAACTATCATAATAAAGTTGCTGAAATTGGAGCCGAAATACTCGTAAAGGTCTTTTTGGTTATTAATATAAACGACAACGACGCAACACACTTCAACAGCAATACGCATTAAGATGAACAGCCGTGATATTATACTACAAACTGAAAAATTCCGATACACACAAAATATATTCTCAATAATGAATAACGTTTTTATTGGCTTAATTTTACTCATTTTTGAAACGGAGTATGTATGTATGTATGTCTTACAACAGCAGGAATGCTTGAAACAACTGCTGTTACACACCTAAATTTTGCTATAAAAGTAATATAATTAATCATTCCCTATCTTCGTCGCATCTGCAGACAAAATAGAATATTAATAGAGTACTGTCAAATTATATTCATTGAAATAATTTGTTTGAAGAGCAAGAAATTATTGCCCTACTATAACTTAATCATACTAAAAGAAAAGCCAGTCCTTGAACTACGGAGGCGTTATGAGCAATTTAAAACCGTCACAGTTACACTAGGACGTTGCTTTAAGTGTGATCCTTTGAATGTATCGTTGATAATGCTCTGAGGAATTATTTAACCCGCCCCTTTGTCCCATTTCGTTAGCTATCTGTGGTGGTTTTGGAAGCCATAGTTTTAATATTAACACCATATTGGTCCGCACCAATCAAACCGAGCCAACTCGTATCTGTGCTGCACTATTCACCTGTGGAATAGTTTCCTGACCCACGTGTTTCCTCCTTGCTAGAGTCCTGGATCTTTCTGCAAAAGCGTGAGAAACCACTAAAGTAGCCCGTCGTAATTGTCTTGAATTAGATGATTATCAAAGATCAATTAAATGTTATTATGTGACTATGAGAAACTACGGGAGACTCACTAATATCCAGACCCGAGACCGATATTTGTGGATTCCACAAACATTTCTCCCGATCCGGAGATCCAATCTGCTTTTCGTATCGTTGTCGGCATTTATACAACTGTCGACTAATGCATAATGGATTTATCAACTACTAAACCTCTATTACGGATTCGTATTTCTTTTAATATGATTAAGTGATTGTTAGGCAATTATTGCTTGTTTTTCAATCCAATTATTTCAATTAATATTATAGGACAGTCCTCCATTAATATTTGATTTCATCTGCAGATGCGATGAAGATAAGGAATGATTAATTATATTACTTATTATAGTAAAATTTTACTGCCTCGGTGGCGTAGTTGTATTACGGTACGGTTACAAAGCTGAGGTCTCGGGTTCGAATCCCGGGTCGGGCAAAGTGATATTGGATTTTTCTATTCATTATCAGCCCGGAGTCAGGAATTTGTGCCCGATATGGCGATAGGCTCGCCCCCTATCACATCATGGGACGGAACATGCAAGGCGAAATGTGGGTGTCCTAGTGGCGCCTCTGCCTACCCCTTCGGGGATAAAGGCGTGAGTTTATGTATGTATGTATGTAAAATTTTGCTCCCGGTAAGGATATTGAACCTGCTGTTTCTCATTTCATAGCCGGCATCAAAATTTCCAAAACAGAGGAGTGCGACTAAATGAAACATACTGAAAAGTAAACCAACTTACTTGGACATGTGAAGCGTATTTACTTGCATCATCTATTTAGATTTGCGCCTGAGCAAAGTACTTACAACCTTCTTCTTCTTCTTATTCACCATGTTAGTGCATTGAAATAAAACTATTTTAACGGATTTTATCGCGATTTGGTTTAATTTTTACATTTTTTAACTTCCCGACGTTTCGATTACTTTACAGCTTTCGTGGTCACGGGGCGGACCCACGCCACCACCACCACCACCACCACCACCACGCTACCACGAAAGCTGTAAAGTAATCGAAACGTCGGGAAGTTAAAATATGTAAAAATTAAACAAAATCGCGATAAAATCCGTAAAAATACTTTTATTTCAATGTGTAACATTCGCGTAAATCTAAGAAACCATCATGTTAGTGCATTTAAAAAAAGCAGGTCCTTCAGTGGTGTATGAACAACACCACTGATTACCCAACACTGCGTTCACTATGCATTTCGCCAACATCCTCGGACTCCATACGAACCTTAAAGCTGTACCTCACCATTTCGAGACAGCCCGGCCTGCTTTGCTCTTCTTGATGGAGACACAGATTCGTTGTCTAGCCGACAATTCCTACCTGATGTACCCCGGTTATTCGCTTGAAGAAAACTTCAAGCCTAAAGCCGGGGTATGCTTGTATGTTCGGTCGGACGTCTGCTGTTGCGCTGCATGGAGGACCCCTCCTTCTGCGAGGGCGAGTCATGCGCCTTCTCAGCTGGACCTTCTGCTGGCGAGTCACTGGCTGGGTATAGTGTGAAAGTTAGTGCTCCTGTAGGCACTTCCAATTACGGCCTGGTTCGTTGGTACCGTTTGCTTCAACCGTGCAGGTTAAGCGAAGGGTCTGGCATTACTCGTCGTCGGATTGGGATGGCATGCGGAAATATTTTGCATCCATCCCTTGGCGGCAGCGCTGCTTTGAGAGAAAAGATCCTTCTGCGAGCGCCAACGCTATTGCTGACGAGATCAGACTAGGAAAAAAATATTACATTCATTCTTTACTACTCTTTTGCAAGTAGGTACTCGTAGATCATAGTCCATTCTTTTATTTTTTTCACAGTCATTTGATCAGTAATAATTCCATAAGTCATTATTTTCTCAGTTAATTTATGCGTCTCTTTTATTTAATAATGCATTGAAGCAATTCAATAGTTTCTGCAGAACCATTATTCAACTTCGTCTGTGTGATTAACGTTATTTGAAATTTATTTAATTTAAAATTTCCTATCCCGTCCCATACCGTCAAGTTATATCCCGCCCGTTCCGTCTTATTTTCACTCAAGGCATGTAATCCAATCCCATCCCATCCCGTTGAGTAAAAGAAAATACCAAATTTACGGAAATCCTTCCTCATCCCACGGGAACACTATTTTTTTCTGGATAAAAGTAGCCTAAGTGTTAATCCAGGGTGTCAGCTACCTCCATACCAAATTTTATCCAAATTCGTTAAGCCGTTACTGAGTTCATCGCGCACAACCGCACAGACAAACAGACTAAAATTCTAAAAATCATTGTTTTGGATTCTATTGCGTTAATACAGACCCCCATATTCGTTTTTCTCATTTATGTTTCATGTACAGACATCGATCGGTTACAAATCTATTATATGTATAGATGTCAGGTGTTCGGTAAGATAGCGAATATCTATGAGTATTCTCACAATATACATTAACAAAATCACTTACAAAAATCCCACAGGCACCCTTTATTTTTCGGGATAAAAAGTAGTCTAAGTGTTAATGTAGGGTGTCAGCTATCTCCATACCAAATTTCATCGAAATCCGTTCCGCCGTTTCTTTGTTCATCGCGCACAACCGCATAGATAAACGGATAAAAAGACAAACAGACAAAAATTCTAAAAATCATTGTTTTGGGTTCTATTACGTTAATATATATCCCCAATATTAGTTTTTCCATTAACAGACATCGATCGGTTACAAATTTATTATACCGCGTTGATACGACAGATGGGCATTAAATTACACTACGTATACTATACGTCCTTAGTATTAATTCGACACAGCACAAAAAATAATAATACCAAAAATGAGATTTTGTTTGTTTCAAGCAAACTAAATAGCCTACAAATAAGAGTAAAACGCAACCATCCTTTGTAAATAAATTTCACTGACCATTGATGAACTGAACTGGCAACGTCGCGCGGGGCGTGTGTTATCGTCGTGTCGTGGCGGGACGCCGGCGCACCGCGCGTAGTTACGTAGTTTTGAAGGTAGTTTTAAGTCTAAAATTCGTTCTTTCCAAGCAGCGGGTATTTGCCGCGCTGGCACTCCCTCCTGATGCGGTACTATACTTTTGTTGTCTCGTATCTTTGTACTGCCAATGTTATTGTGCGGGCGTTCCTGGGGTAATTGTGGCTGTCACCATACCTTTCGCGGTATGTACACAGAGCTAAAGCTGTGTTTCCATGGCATTCGCCGTAAATAAGAAACCAAGCAGTGTATTCTGACGCGGTGTAAGTTACACGAGGCATTGTTAAACAGTTTAATTACAAACACAAACACAAACACAATTTAATTACGTGTCCTCGACAATAAAAAACAGTCAATAACAAAAAAAAAACTATTAATTATCCCAAGTTACGTGTCCTGTCACAATAAAAAAAAGAAATAATGTCTTAAACTCATTTAGTATCCTATCACAATAACAATACAAAATCACAATTGTCGGCGCGATATCGACAAGATAAAAGCGGCGCGGCGCGGCGGCGCAGGAGTTTCCGTGTTACATCCGTTCCGAAAGGATAGCGACGGCGCACTAAAATAACAATTTCTTTAGCAAACAATTTTTATTTGTTAAGATGCAATAGCAACACACTGACCTATTTCTATTTCTTTTACGCGCGGGATGTTTTGCTATGATTTGTCTCTCTCGTAATGAAAGTGCAGGTGTGTATTTATTGGTTCCTTATTTGCATCGCCAACTTTTTAAGTAATTTAGTTGTACTTATTTATGTGACTTGTGTAAGAGCGGCAACAGCGCGTAGATTTTAGTAGGATCTATCGTTTTAAGGTGTTTGACCTGTGCGTTATACGTAATCAGCTGTTAGAAAAGCTACATCGTGTTCAAATGGAGCAAAATCTTACAAAATCACTTATGACTCAACTACTGCTCCTATTTAATTGATTTTTAGTACAGAACTTGGAAATGGTACCTAGTATATGCAGTTTAAAAAAATGCCCATCGGTCGTATCAACTTTGTATACATATAGATGAGAAAATGAATTTTAGTAATCATTTTATATTGTCCTCAAATACAGTTAGAAAACTAATTCACATATTTAAAAAACCTTTGCACATCAGCTTCTCTGATCTGGGTAAAACTGTGTTTTATGCAATCATGCAAGAATGTGCAAAAATGCAAAAAAATGTTTTGTCAATCTAAATTATCGTACTGCGTCACTACTTGGTGTGCTGCTTCCTCGTACACGATTCTCCTCGGACATGCACAAAGATCAGTACTTAAAAAGCCATTTCGCTATCCTACAGCCACTCTCTCTATAAGAATTAAAAGTAGTTAGAGCAATTTTTATTTTAAGAGTAACAATGTTCACACACAAAATAGTACTTAATTTGCCTAGTTACACATCTATGCTAAGAAAACCGTATTTTTGTTGCCAGTACCCTTGGTGAACACTTATTTTGCAAGAATATTTAGCACTTTTCGTCATCCCTATATACAGGATGAATTTTTCAAGTGGGCGTGGATGGCCAGATACGAAACTAAGAGGAATTATAAAAGCGCTTTCACTACAGAAAGTTACCAACTAATGGGAATAAAGATCTAAATATGAATAAAACGTCATATAAGCGTCATAATTTAATGATTTTTGACACACAAAGATTTCTGCCAAAGGGCAATACGACTTAACATCTATTCAATATAACAGGTTGGACCTTAAATTATACAATTGTGAAATTACCAAACCAATCCTTTAAAACCGTGATTAAATAATTCAAAACGCCGAATTATCGAAGTCACACAAACGTGACTACTTATTCCGACTGAAATTAAATATTATTGATTACGGCTAAACAACCAACGTCCGCCTTAACTTAAGCCTACTAAACCAAGATGTATTAAATGTCCCGATGAAACTGCAACATTACGATGACGCAGCTCACAGCGACAGACATGATCGCTGGCAGTAATGGCATTCCCAGCGATACGGAGCGCACCAACTTCATATCCACTGGATTTTTTAACACCATTCGCTGTAGATTCCTCACTCGTTTCAGTTCAGGTCTTTCTGGGTCTGAAATTATATAGCTTCCCTTAAAAAACGTGGGCACATCTAGTTGAGACATCTAAGTGAGATGTCCCACGCTTTCAACATTAAGCGTAGTGAGCGTCCGCGACAGACACATATGGCACGTGCACTAGAGAAAGTAAAAAACGCTTTAGAAAAGCAAACATCCTTTTTGTCATTTCAAAAAGGCTTGATAATAGTGAATAAGCTAAATACTACATTTTACTTACATCCTGTCAAAGTATTGTAAAGTCTTGCTAAATAAATTTTCAAATCAGCAGCATCATTCAAAACTTTCTGACCAGCCACAACGACGAATAATGAGGCTATAAAGTGGAAACTGATTGCCAACACTAGATTCATTAATATCTAAGAACTATAGGCAGCAAGGAATTTACTTCGCTGAAAAAAAAAATATGTAAAAATTGTTAGAAATTACAATGTTTATTGTGAATTATGTTGATTTTGTAATGTAAAAGGACTTACTACTATCAATGTGTGCAACAATCGAAATCCAAGTATAACGTAAATAGCTACAGTTACTACAATAGAGAACATAATCTGAAAATAAAACAAACGTTATTATAGATATCATTTGAACATAAATGGACTGACTTTATTTTCGTATAGATTTTGAGCCAATGATTCCAAATACATTAGTAAAGAATGAGTTCTATTTGCCAGTCTTACGTAAGCACATTTACAATAAATTACCTGCACTCCAAAGCACTTCTTGAATTCCTTGCTACTTTTTTCCAAGATCCCATACATCTCTGCCCATGCATCTATCATTTCCAAAGTGATTTCATCAGTAATTGTTCCATCAATCATTATTTTCTCCATCAATTTCTTATGCGTGTTGTCCAGTAGTGAATTAAAATATTTGAACAGTTTGTGCAGGATCATCAGTAATATAAAATATGTCAGATATTGGATAAGGAAGCGGCAGTCAGCAAGTATTCTTACGATTATTGTCAATATATTACCAAATGGTGAGTTGAAAAGATTCTTAAAATTGATGCGGTTGCAGGCAATATCATATATCGTAAAAACAATTAAAGCAATGGAACCAAAAGTAGCCATGAAATTTATGTTTTTAAATTGATTTTTACATGTGACATCCTTTTCAAAGTTTCCATAAAGCTTGCTAAAATTGTTACCAAGTGAGATAAAAGAGTTGCACCGAAATATGCCATTAAGAATAGAAAATACGGCATGAAACAAATATAGCATATTGAATAAAGTTATCGTAATAAAGGTGATGAAATTGAAACCAAAGTACTCGTAAAGGTTGAATTGGTTATTAATATAAATAACAACGACGCAACACATTTCGACAACAATACGCATTAAGATGAACGGCTGTGCTATTTTACTACAAAACGAATAATTCCGATACACACAACATATATTTTCAACGAGGAATAACGTTTTTATTGATTCAATTATACTCATTTTTGAAACGGAAGTATGTATGTCTTACTACAGCAGGAATGCTTAAAATAACTGCGACACACACCTAAATATTACTATAATAAGTAATATAATTAATCATTCCTTATCTTCGTCGCATCTGCGGACAAAATCAAATATTAATGGAGTACTGTCCAATAATATCTATTGAAATAATTTGATTGAAGAGCAAGAAATTATTGCCATACTTAACCATATTAAAAGAAATACCAGTCTGTGAATGACGGAGGCGTTCTGAGCAATTTAGAATCGCTACAGTTACACTAGGAAGTTCCTCTAAACGTGTTCTATTGTCTGTATCATAAATAATGCTTTGAGGAATTATTTAACCCGTTCCTTGGTCCTATTTCTTTAGCACCACTATCTGTGGTCATGGTTGTTTTTGAAGCCATAGTTTTAATATTAACACCATGTTGGCCCGAACCAATCAAACAGAGCTAACTCGAATCTGTGCTGCACCATTCACCTGTGGAACAATTTCCCGGCTGACGTGTTCCCTCCTTGCTAGAGTCCTGGATCTTTCTGCAAAAGCGTGAGAAACCAATTAAGTAGCCCAGCATAATTGTCTTATGAGATGATTATGTGCCGTTGATCGATACTCTTTCTGAATGGTATTGTAGCGGAGAACAGCACAGTGGTATTGTAAGAGAAAATATAAAATCACACCATACGCACTTCAATACTTTATTACGTCAAAGACCTCAAACAAGAACAAGATAGAAAACAACTAAACACCAAACTGTCAATACAATATTCTATATATAAATAAAACATTCTAAGAAACGACCAGCTTCAATTTATAGTTTGCATTCTTTAACAGGTATCGCATTTACCATGAAGTGTAGTGAAGTCACTTTGCCAAGCAAAGTTTAAAAAAAGATGTTTTATTTCTGAGTAGAGGATCCACCGACATAAGTTTCCCGAACGTGCTATCCGTATTAAAAAATAATAAAAAGCACACCCTGCAGTCACACACTAAGATCAACTGAGAAATTATGTTGCAACTATGAGAAACTACAAGAGACTCACAAATATCCAGAACCGACACCGATACTTATGGATTGCACAAACATTTCTCTCGGTGCGGAGAACCTGCAGCCTCGTTTCATAGCCGGCATCACAATTTCAAAAACAGGGGAGCGCGACTAAATGAAACTCATTGAAAAGTGAACCAACTTACTTGGACACGTGAAGCGTATTTACTTGCATCATCTATTTAGATTTATGTCTGAGCGAAGTACTTACATTCACTAACGGGTCTAAAATACGATAGCCAACTTAAGTATAAAATAACGTGAAACAGATATTATTATGATGGCGGCAACAATCTGAAATAACACAAACATTGCTTTAGGTATTTTGTATTCAATTCCCACCCTATTCATCCAGGTTATTTGGTTCCAATGGGAATAAATTGTAATAAAATTCTAACCAGTACACTGTTTCAACATTTAAAATGTTGAACATGAAATTTTACAAATGCAAATTAATTGCGTATAGGTATGAAACTAATATTTCCAGTTCCTAAAATTAACATTTACCAGCGCACCAAAATACTTTTGGAGTTCTCTACTACTCTTTTGCAAGTACTCGTAAATCATAGCCCCCCTTCTTTCTTTTTCACAGTCATTTTATCAGTAATAATTCCATCAGTAATTACTTCTCAATCAATGTATTATGCGTCTCATTTAATACTGCATTGAAGCATTTCTATAGTTTCTACAGAACCATCACTCATATGAAATATGTCAGGTATTCAATAAGATAATGAATATCTCTGAGTATTCTCACAATATACATTGACAAATCCCTAAGAAAAATCATTTAAGCCGATAATCGCGATAAAATTAATATATCCTTGTTAGTACGGTACGGACACAAGTGAAACGCAAGCGTGCTATAGAGTATAGACCAACTGTTTTAATAGACCAATCAGAGGCGTAGGCGCAGCCGCGTACAGCCTACACACAGCCTATGCGTACAGCCTACATATAGCCTATGCGTACAGCCTATGCATACATAACATCTCCCCGCCCTATTTTTTTTATTTTTGTGTACTAACCCGATAATAAGAAACAAAAGAATAAACAAAACATACAATACTTAAAGATAAGGCTTTTAGTCTACTCTAGGGATGTTCCGCAATAGTCTAGTAGGGAGTCTGGAAGTCACCGGTTGCTGTGAGGCGATGTCGCTTCTGTGCTCCGGTTGAACTCCCGCTACATTTGCTTCAGAACTCGTCGAGGTGCTTGATGTAGCCGGCGGTATGACTTCAGCGGGATTCCACATTGGATGTGTGTTATTGTCATATCCCATATAGTGAACTATTTGGTTCTTATGCTTTTTCACTAAAACGTCTGATAAATGATCATTAATGAGATACACTACTTTCCCTAGCCTCTTGACGATTGTCCCTCTATCTATCTATATCAGCCCATATACGTCCCACTGCAGGGCACGGGCCTACTCTACAATCGAGAGAATCGATTGAGAGTCCCTCTACACCACACAAATTTATTATTGTTAATATATTTTTATACAATATTTCATTGTCTTTAACAAAAAATTGCTTATTTAAGCCGCCATACGACTTACACTGCGAAAACTGTTTTAACTTTACTGTATTATCCAGCGACAGGAGCGCAGGGGATGACGGTTGTAATAATAAATCTAGCCGAGCTCTAAGCTTACGTCCAAATACTAATTGTGCCGGCGAGAACCCTGTGACGGAATGCAATGAGTTTCGGTAATCAAAAAGATATTTCAGTAGTTTAGCCTTACATTCTTTGTGAGTAATAGTCGAGAGAACACAAGATTTGATTCCCTTCTTTATAATTTTCACAAAACTTTCAGCCTGCCCGTTGCTTGCTGGATGGTAGGGAGGTGACGTCAGTAACGTTATTCTATTTAATTCACAAAAGTTTTTAAATTCATATGAAGTAAAAGCCGTGCAATTGTCACTCACAATGGTATGGGGCAACCCAGACCGTGAAATAAATTCTTGGATTTTCTCTATAACTGCTGACGAACTTGTGTTGCCTGTCATATCGTATACCTCTACCCATTTCGTATAAGCGTCGACCACAATTAGGTACAACTTGTTTTCTAAAGGGCTGAGGAAATCAATATGTGTTCTAAAAAACGGTTGCGGTGGAAAACGCCAAGGGGCAAGTGGAGCGCGTGGCGGAGATTGTCGTAATTGTGTGCAGACTTGTCATGAATTTATCATTTTTTCTAAAACACCATCTATTCCTGGAAACCAAACCCTGGACCGTGCTTCTGCTTTAGTTTTAATAATACCTAAATGTGAACTATGTAACTCATTTAATATTTTAAATCGTAAACTTTCGGGCAACACAACTTTATGCCCTCTCATAACACATCCATTCTCATACGACAATTGTGTCCTACATGCATGAAACGGTTTTAGTTTTAAATCTGAACATTTGTTTGCCCAGCCTTTTGATATGAAATAAATTACTTTATTTAAAATAACGTCCTTATCTGTTTCGGCACGCAGAATATCTAATGTAACAGGCATGCTGCCGTCAACAACAAAATGAACATATGATGCGCGATCGTCTGAGTCATTGGCAGAGTGGCGACAGGAGCCTTATAATGTTGTACACTGCCCGCGGATAACTCAATGCCAGATGTGTCTGTGAGGCTTGCCCGAGACAAATAATCAGCGCAGTTGTTTTCGCTACGTATAAATTCTATTGTATAATTATAAGCGCTAAGAAAAATTGCATATCTTTGCAGCCGGTTAGCCGTAATTTCTGGAATGCCTTTATGTGGCCCAAATATCGAGATAAGAGGCTTGTGGTCCGTTCGTAAAATAAACGGGTCGGATTTACCGTACAAATATCGGTATTTGCGGACGCCAAAAATGATCGCGGTTGCCTCTTTTTGTATTTGCGAGTAACGTGTCTCGGCTGCAGTTAAAGTGCGAGATGCAAATGATATTGGCCGCTCGCATCCATCCTTATCTATTTGAGACAGAATAGCTCCTAACCCGCTAGGTGACGCGTCTACGGTTAAAATTATTTTTGCCTCTTGGTTAAAGTGCGCCAAAACTTGATCTGATATGAGACGGTTTTTAATTTCTATAAATGCACTTTGATGTACGTCTGTCCAAGCCCATTTAGCTCCTTTTTTTAATAAGTCATATAAAGGACTAAGAATGTAAGATGCTCCTTGAACAAAGTTGCGATAATAGTTCACTAAGCCGAGAAAGGACTGTAGTTGGTTAATATTAGCTGGAGGTGGTGACTCTTTAATGGCCTTAATTTTATCCGGCGATTTTTTTAATCCCTCTTTATTAATGATATAACCTAAATAACTAATTTCATCTTTAAAAAATTCACATTTTTCTTTCTGCAAAGTAAACCCATCTTGCAACCGCTGCAATACGGCAGTTAGTCTTTGATAATGCAAGCCCGGTTCATTTGCGGTTACTAGTACATCATCGAGTAAACATAACACTCCGTCTAGTCCCGACAAAATGTTTTCCATGACGCGTTGAAATATGGACGGTGCGCTTGTTAAACCAAAAACCATACGAGTATATTTAAACAAACCACGGTGTGTATTAATACATGTTAAGTTTTGTGAATCTTCATCTAAAACTAGTTGATTGTACGCCATAGACAAGTCTAATTTCGAAAATTGTTGTCCTCCATGTAACTTTGAAAAAAGTTCGTGTATTGTAGGCAGAGGATATTTTCCTACAACCAACTGTTTATTTAAGGACACCGAGTAATCTGAACACAACCTTACGCTACCATTGCGCTTAAGTACTGGCACTATCGGCGACGCGTACTCAGAGTGATCCACCTGCTTTAGGACCCCTAGACTTAATAAGCGATTGATTTCTTCGTCAACTTTTCCTTGCAAGGCGAAAGCAATTGGTCGGGCCCTAAAAAAAATTGGTTTGGCGTCGTCCTTGAGGTGTAATTTAACACGATATTTTTTAAACTCGCCAAGTTCGCCAGAAAATACCTTTGAAAACTTATGTTGTAACCTCGCAACTAATTCGCTTATATTGCTTCATATAGAATAGCACGGAGCTAATAGTTGTAACCTGAACCGAGACATGAAATCTCTTCCAGGGGGTACCGCCGTCGCGCACGACGTATGCATCAATGGTATGCGTCATTTGTTTGTACGACACTAATAACGGCATTTGTCCGACACATTTAATAATACTCCCCGTATAAGTAAATAATTTTTTTTAGGTGTAAATAAAGGCGAAGTAGTAAAATATCGTTTGTATAAGTGTTCCGGTATTATTGTTACCGCGGATCCACTATCGATCTCAAATTTTAATTGTATTCCATTTGCCAATACAATTTCCGTCATGGGTTCCCCGTGCTTAGAACTAATATTCAACACCACCTTACCGTCATCATCATCCCCCTCATTCGCCTCGTCGGAAACGACACAGTTCACGTTACACATTTTCCGTAAATGACCTTTTAATTGCATTTTTTGCATACATAATTCGCGAACCGACACTGGGATGATTGGTGGTTATTACGGCCCCAAACGGCACATTTATCTTTCACTTGACTTTTCGATGACCCGCTCTATAACGATGACTTTGCACATTCAGCACCGAGCCATCACGTAGGGACACGGATGCGGCGGCGGCGGCGCGCACACTGCATGTTCTCCGCCAACTCCACAACCTTAGACAGTGTGAGGGTCTTGATATCTTCCGCGAACAGCTTATCCCTTTCGGGACCTGCCACCATGCCCATTACGAACCGGTCTCTCAGAGCTTCTTCAACATCGCTGAACCCGCAATACGCTGTGAGCCCGCGCAATCTTGCGGCCCACTGAATGTGTGATTCTCCTGAATATTGCCCTGCCGCATAGAAGTTGTATCTCTCGCTGAATCCACATCTTTTGGGTGTAAAGTGTCCATCCAAAAGTTCTAGGATTACTTCATACGGCACCTCCTCGAGCTGCTCCGGTAACGCCAAATCCGCGGAGAGTTGGTACGTTGCATCCGTTAGCGTACTTAGCAATATAGCCCGCCTTTTTACACCGGAAATGTCATTCTTGTGAGAAATATCGTTTGCTATGAACCATTGAGACAAACGGTTTTTAAACGTCTTCCAATTTTGTACAGTGTGATCAAAACTGTTCAATATTCCAAAATGAGCCATTTTATTTTTATTATAACGTGGATAATTCTCGTCGCCAATGTTAGTATGGTACGGACACAAGTGAAACGCAAGTGTGCTATAGACCAACTGTTTTAATAGACCAATCAGAGGCGTAGGCGCAGCTGCGTACAGCCTACACACAGCCTATGCGTACAGCCTACATACAGCCTATGCGTACAGCATATGCATACAATCCTCTAATAGTTTTATCATTTTCAAAATTGTTGCAAAGCTTACTGAAGTTGTTCTGGAGTTGCACGAAAGAGTAACATCGACTGGTGCCGTAAAAAACACAAAAAAATAATAAATAATAAACAAACTATTACATACGAATTCTAAGCAAAAGATGCTTCAATTGCAACAGAAAGACTGGTAAAGAATTAATTGGTTCTCAATACCAATAAAATCAAACATTGTATGCAAGTACAGTAGAAATAGTTGAAATGAATACATTAAGAACCTATATTGTACTTTCATGTATTAAGAAATTCATCATTTCTTATCAACGTCACATCGAAGAACAATATCGACAATTAATGTGTTCTTGACAAATTATATCATGAATTGAACTATTTTCATTAAAGAAGAATAGATTGTTACCTTTGTTATGAAACATAATCATATTAAGTGATGGCGAGGCAATAATTTATTGTTCTTAATTATTTTATTTCGATGAATAGTATAGGACAGTACTTCATTAACTTTTGATTTTATCTGTAGATGCAATGAAGATAAGGAATGATTAATTTTATTACTTATTATAGTAGAATTTAGCCGTGAATCGCAGTTATTTTAAACATTTCTGTTGTAGTAAGACATACATGCTTCCATTTCAAAAATGAGTAAAATTGAACCAATAAAAACATTATTCCTTGTTGAAAATGTATGTTGTGTGTATCGAAATTATTTGTTTTGTAGTAAAAAAGCGCGGCCGTTCATATTAACTCGTATTGTTGTTGAATCGTGTTGCTTCATCGTCATTTATATCAATAATCAATTCGTCCTTTACGAGCTTTTCGGCTCCAATTTAAGCGCATTTATGACGATAATTGTAATCAATATTCTATTTTCGTTTCATACCGTGCTTTGTATTCTTAACGGCATATGCCGGTGCAACTCTTTCATGGCACTTCTTAACAACTTCACCGAGCTCTATGCCAATTTTGAAAAGGATATCACCTGTAAAACATATTTTAGGAACATAAATATCATGGCTATTTTTGTTTCTATTGCATTATTTATTTTTACAACATATGTTATTGCTTGCGAAACAATCCATTATAGCGATCTCTACAAATCACTATTTGGTAATATATTGATAATTATCGTGAGAACACTTGCTGACAGCCGCTTCCTTATTCAATACCTGACATATTTTATATTACTTATGATCCTGCACAAATTTTTCAAATGTTTTAATTCACTACTGGACAACACGCATAAGAAATTGATGGAGAAAATAATGATTGCTGAAACAATTACTGATGAAATCACTTCCGAAATGATAGACACATGGGCAGAGATGTATGGGAACTTGGAAAAAAGTAGTAAAGAATTCAAGAAGTGTTTTGGAGTGCAGGTAATTAACTCGCTTTTATTAACCTCGCCAGTATGTATGTATTATATGTAACGGAATCTTTGAAGTCCATTTAGAGAACTTCAAAACGTCGGATTGACTTGATACCATACTTGCATACTTGTCAAGGACCGATGACAATACAATAATTTAAAATGTATGTGACAATATCTCAACCAGAAAATTAAAAAAAAAAATTGCGAAAAAATTAAAGTGTATTTATTTCGCACATTTTTTTAAGGAAATGTACTAACGTAAGACCGGCAAATCGTTCTAATTCTTTACTGGTGTGCTTGAGTTTATTGGTTCAAATTCCATACGAAATTAGAGCCAGTCCTTTTATGTTCAACCGATACCTATAACAACGTTTGTTTTATTTTCAGATTATGTTCTCTATTATGCTATCTGTAGCACTTTACGTAATTTATGGATTTCGGTTCTTGCACACATTGATTGATGTAAGTCCTTCTACATTACCAACTCCACTAAATTCACAGTAAACATTGTAATTTTTAACAATTTCCACAATATTAACACGCTTTTATTTAACCATAAAATGAATGTATTTCGCTGCATTTTCAAATCTCAAACTCAGTAACAATTATTTATATTTTTTTAGTTGGGTCTTCTTTCTAAAGCGTGTTTTTCAGTGTTTTTTTTTTTTTTTTTTATTTCAGGAAAATGAATACCTTGCTATTCACAGTACTTGGATATTAACAAATGTAGTATTGGAAAACATTTGTCACGTAACAGCCATATTATTTGTCGTTGTGGCTGGACAGAAAATTTTGAATGATGCTGCTGATTTAAAAATAAATTTAGCAAGACTTTACAATACTTTGACAGGATGTAAGTAAAATGTAGTATTTAGCTTATTCATAATTGTCAAGCCCTTCTACAGATATGACCAATAGGATGTTTGCTTTTCGAGAGCGATTTTGACTTTAGTGCAAGTGACATGTGTGTCTGTCGCGGACGCTCACAACGCTCAATGTTGAAAGCGTGGGACATTTAAGTAATACAACTAGATGTGCCAATTTTTTTAAAGAAAGCTTTATAATTTCAGTCCCAGAAAGACCTGAGCTGAAACGAGTGAGGGATCTACAGCGAATGGTGTTAAAGAATCCAGTGGAGATGAACTTGGTGCGCTCCGTACCGCTGGGGATGCCATTACTGCCTGCGATCATGACTGTCGCTGTTAGCTACGTCATCATAACGCTGCAGCTTAATCGGGACATTTAATAGATCTTTGTTTAGTAGGCTTAACTTATGGCGGACGTTAGTTGTTTAGCCGCGATCAATAATTAATAATTAATGAGTGGTTTGAATAAATTTTAACATATTGGAATTTTGAATGGTTCAATCACGGTTTTAAAATATTGGTTTGAAAATTTCACAATTGTATAATTAAAGCTCCAACCTGTTGTATAACAAACATGGATATTATTTATATGTGTTTTTTTTTTTTTGTAATTACGTTTTAGAAATTGTATGCAAAAAAAGAATAATTCCCAACAATTGGCCTTAGAAGGCGTAATGTACTTGTAGCCAGATGTGATTGTATTAACACGATAATATTGTATTACTTTTAGATGTTACAAGACAGAAACCTTGTTAAGTTTTAAGTTTTATATGTTTTGTTGTGTGTTCTTTACTAAATTAAATGAAACAATAAATTATAAAGTAATAAACTTTAACTAGTATAAAGTACTTGCTTTCCATTTCAAAATCCCAATAGCTGTGGAGTTTGGCTGGTACATTATTGTAAAAAAGTCTGATCTATATCGAACGAACGAAAGAACGAAATCTGGTGTAAAGTAATTTTTGTCTCTAAGTTCTTTGAGTTTTATGGATATTCAATAAATAAGGCGAACCGTGCTGTTTTAGCTCAACATGCTTTCTTTGAATGTGTATCCGAAGTAAAGAGTTTTTTATTGCGGTGAATGGCGAGACGAGCATGCCATCCGCCTGATGGTCAAAGATACGACCGCTCAATGGCAAAACTAAACAACACCATGATTTACAAAGCAATACTTAAGTTTATCATAATTAGCTGTTAACATCTTACAACTAGACACAAACAAAAAGGATTTCCTGTCAGTAAGCACTATAGAAAAAAACAAAGAGAATCTTTAAAATTATTACATGATTTTGGATGTAAATAAATCTATCAATTGAATATTAAGTACATTTAAGAAATATCAAGTAATACGATTGAGATTGACTTATGTAAACTTATTAGCCAGCATAGTATGCTTGCTGGTAAAATATTGGCGACTACAAACCAAATTTCCCAATACTATTTTTACTTTTACTAAGAAGACCATTCAGAATAACCAATATAGTAGTAATATGGTAGTCATTATTTCGAACTTCTAAAACATTACAATATGTCTGAATATCGAACATAATTGTTTTAAGTTTCATTATCTGGGAAAGTATATGTATAATGATACGTGTGATATAGATTACGTGTCTCGCAAATTACATAAACAAAAATAATGGTGTTTAAATTTAAACAACCTCTCAGTCATAACTCATAACTATATTTCCGGAACTACATTGACTATCGACTTGAAATTTGGAATATTTACTCGTATTTTCCGAGTATTGACTATGAAAGGGTTGCGTGAATTATGTTCGGGTATCGAAGTGAATGAAAGAATTGATAGGGGCCAACCCCATTGGACCTGCTGAAACCAATTTGATGACACCCTAGATAAGGGTCAAGTCATAAGCACCCGGAAACGACGAATGCGGTTTCGGTGCGGGGGTCGAGCTCACCGCCTCTCGTTTTACAGCCGGTGTCTAACCAACTGCGCCACGTTCATATAATTTGTCAAGGCCATATTAATCGTCGATATTGTTCTTCGATGTGAAGTTAATAAGAAATGATGAATTTCATAATACATAAAATTGGTTCTTATTGTATTCATTTGAACTATTTCTACTGTACTTACATACAATGTTTGAAAATGAGCGAATTTCAAGCAATAAAATCACTATTGTCCATCGTAATCTGTTGTGTATATGTTAACGGAAATGTATGTAATCCGTCATTGTATACAATTCCTAGGAAATCTATGTAATTCCTAAAATCGCCCGGAAATGTGTAAAATAAATTACATTACACACATTTCCTAGGAAATCTATACATTTCCTAAATAGTAATCGGAAATGTAAGATATTTAAGATATCAATTAACCTAAACTAACCTAACCAAACCTAACGTACCTACCTACCATTGGAGAACAATGGAGAATGTCACATAAATCTTGACAGGGAGCCCGAAATGAGCTTCTTGGACACCGGAAGGGTTATTTTTAATTAGTAACATAGGTAATATGAAGATACGAGTATTATAGAATTTAACGCTATGATTGTTACCTGTGATAAAAAATATTACTCTCGTTTGAACAACGTGTTTTATTACAGAAACCGTTATTTTTATACATTTCCTAATACGATATTGGAATTTTATACAATGCCTAGGAAATGTATACATATCCTAGGATATGTATGTATAAAATAATTATTGAAAGAATATTTTATACATTTCCTAAATAGCTTCGGAATTGTATACATTTCCTAGGAAATGTATACAATTCCTAAACTTCATACATTTCCGGTAACATATATACACAACAGATTATATACATATACACATATGTATATATCGAAATTATTCATTGTAAAGAGGCCCTAAAGATTGTGTGCCCTATTGATGTGTGTATGTTTTGCTTCGTTTTAATTGGTAATGAGAACCAATTAATTCTTTACCAGTCTTTCTGTTATAATTGAAGCATCTTTGGCTTAGAATTCGTATGTAATAGTTTGTTTATTATTTATTCTTTTTTGTGTTTTTTTACGGCACCAGTCGATGTAACTCCTTTGTGCAACTCCAGAACAACTTCAGTAAGCTTTGCAACAATTTTGTAAATGATAAACTGGAGGATATATTCATTTTATCGCGATTATCGGTTTATGATTTTTCTTAGTGATTTGTCAATGTATATTATGAGAATACCTGACATATTACATATGAGTGATGATTCTGCAGAAACTATTGACAGGCTTCAATGCAGTATTAAATGAGACGCATAATAAATTGATTGAGAACTAATGACTGATGGAATCATTACTGATCAAATGACTGTGAAAAAGATAGAAGAATGGGCTATGATTTACTAGTACTTGCAAAACGTAGTAAAGAACTCAAGAAGTATTTTGATGCGCTGGTAAATGTTGATTTTAGGAATTGGAAATATTAGCTTCATACCGATTCGCAATTATAGCTCGTGTAAAATTTTATGTTCAACATTTAAAATGTTGAAACGGTTTACTAGTTAAAATTTTATTACAATTTATTCCGCTTCGAACCAAATAACCTGGATGAATAGGGTGAAGATTTAATACAACATACCTAAAACAATGTTTTTATTATTTTAAATTGTAGCCACCATGATGATATTACCTGTTGCGCATTACATTATACTTGGCTTTCGCAATTTAGACCCGTTAGTGAATGTAAGTACTTCGCTCAGGTATAAATCTAAATAGATGATGCAAGTAAATACGCTTCACGTGTCCAAGTAAGTTGGTTTACTTCTCAAAGTTTCATTTAGTCGCACTCCACTGTTTTTGAAATTTTGATGCCGGCTATGAAACGAGAGGCTGCAGGTTCGATATCCGCACCGAGAGAAATGTTTGTGCAATCCACAAGTATCGGTCTCGCTTCTGGATTTTTGTGAGTGGCTTGTAGTTTCTCATAGTCACAACATACGTCTCAGTTGATCTTAGTGTGGGACCAGAACTATGTGTGTGACTGCAGGGTGTACTTTTAATTTTTTTTAATACGGATAGCACGTTCGAGAAACCTATGTTGGTGGATTTCTACTCAGAAAAACAAACATCTTTTTTTGAACTTTGCTCGGCAAATTGACCTCACCACACTTCATGGTAAATGCGATACCATTCAGAAAGAGTATCGATTAACAGCCGATAATCATCTCATAAGAAAATTATGCCGGGCTACTGAACTGGTTTCTCACGCTTTTGCAGCAGAATCCAGGACTCTAGCAAGGACGGAACACGTAAGCCGGGAAACTGTTGAACAGCTGATTGGTGCACCACAGATACGAGTTGGCTCGGTTTGAGTGGTTCGGACCAATATGGTGTTAATATTAAAACTAAGACTGCATAAACCACCACATATAGTGGTGCTATGGAAATAGGACCAAGGGACGGGTTAAATAATTCCTCAAAGCATTATCTATGATACAGACAATAGAACACGCTTAGAGCAACGTCCCTGTGTAACTGTAGCGATTCTAAGTTCTTTTAATATGATTAAGTGATGGTAAGGCAATAATTTGTCGTTCTTCAATCAAATTATTATTATTTTGTGCCCGATATGGCGATAGGCACGCCCCCTACCACATCGTGGGACGGAACATACAAGGCGAAATGTGGGTGTCCTGGTGGCGCCTCTGCCTACCCCTTCGGGGATAAAGGCGTGAGTTTATGTATGTATACAGTATGTGTCAATCAAATTATTTCAATTAATATTATAGGACAGTACTCCATTATTATTTGATTTCATCTGCAGATGCGATGAAGATAAGGAATGATTAATTATATTACTTATTATAGTAAAATTTAGCTGTGTATCGCAGTTATTTTAAGCATCCCTGCTGTAGTAAGACATACATACATACTTCCGTTTCAAAAATGAGTAAAATAGAATCAATAAAAACGTTATTCCTCGTTGAAAATATATGTTGTGTGTATCGGAATTATTCGTTTTGTAGTAAAATAGCACAGCCGTTCATCATAATGCGTATTGTTGTTGAAATTTGTTGCGTCGTTTTCATTTATATTAATAACCAATTCATCCTTTACGAGTATTTGGGCGTCAATTTCAGCACTTTTATTACGATAACTTTATTCCATATGCTATATTTGTTTCATACCGTGTTTTGTATTCTCAATGGCATATGTCGGTGCAACTCTTTCATGTCACTTCGTAACAACTTAAGCAAGCTTTATGAAAATTTTGAAAAGGATGTCACATGTAAAAACAATTTTAAAAACATCCATTTCATGGCTACTTTTGGTTCTATTGGTTTGATTGTTTTTACGATATATGATATTGCCTGCGACCGAATCAATTATAAAGATCTTTTCAAATCATCATTTGGTGATATATTGACGATAATCGTAAGAATACTTGCTGACAGCCGCTTCCTTATCCAATACCTGACATATTTTATATTACTGATAATCCTGCACAAACTGTTTAAATGTTTTAATTCACTACTGGACAACACGCATAAGAAATTGATGCAGAAAATAAGGATTGATGGAACAATTACTGATGAAATCACTTTGGAAATGATAGACACATGGACTGAGATGTATGGGAACTTGGAAAAAAGTAGTAAAGAATTCAAGAAGTGTTTTGGAGTGCAGGTAATCTATCTATACATATAATAAAAATGTAAATGGTCGATGTCTGTACATGGAAGATATTTAAGAAATTTCAATGCGGGGGGTCTTTATAACAGCAACATTATCCAAAACAATTTTTTTTAGAATTTTTGTCTGTCTGTCTGTCTGTCTGTATGTTTGCTTGCGCATCACGCAAAAACTACTGCACCAAATGAGATGCGGTTTTCACAGTTGTATTGCTGCAGGTTCAACTTAAAAACTGGTATATGTTGCATTTGAATACAGGGTGTTTCTTTTTGTTTGCTTGCACATTACTCATAAACTACCGCACCAAATGAGATGCGTTTTTCACAGTTATATTGATGCAAGTTCAACTTAAAAACTGGTATATGTTGCATTGACATACAGGGTGTTTCTTTTTGTTTGCTTGCACATTACTCATAAACTACCGCACCAAATGAGATGCAGTTTTCACAATTACATTGGTGCAGGTCCAACTCAAAAACTGGTATATATTTTGAAATAAAACTATTTTATACGGATTTTGGATGGATGTTTGTGAAGGATGTTTCTTTTTGTTTGCTTGCACATTACTCAAAAACTATCATACGAAATGAGATGCAGTTTTCACAGTAATATTGGTGCACGTCCAATTTGAAAACTGGTATATATTTTATTTATAGACAGGGTGTTTCTTTTTATTTACTTGTGCATAACGCAAAAACTACAAGACGAAATGAGATGCAGTTTCACAGTTATATAGGTCCAACTTAAAAACTGGTAAATGTCTTATTTACATACAGGATGTTTTTTTTGTATTATGGAATATAATTGAGAAAAACGAATATTCCCCATATTAACACTGGATTAACATTTAGGCTACATTTTATCCAGATAAATTAAGTGTTCCCGTGGGATTAGGACGGAAATCCGATATATACGTATTTGTTACTTTTTATACTCAAAGGGATGCGATGGGCGTGGATTCCATACCTTGAGTGAGAATGAGATAGGACGGGCGGGATATAACGGGACGGGACGGGACGGGATGAGAAATACCAAATAATCTATACATGTATATTTTTTAAACAAAGTTAATCACGCAGACGAAGTTAGCGGGCAGAAGCTAGTTTATAATAAATGTACTTACGTAAGACCGGCAAGTAAAGCTAATTCTGTTACTGGTGTACTTGGATTCATTGGCTCAAAATCCATACGGAATTAAAGCCAGTACTTTTATGTTCAAATGATACCTATAACAACGTTTGTTTTATTTTCAGATTATATTCTCTATTACAGTTACTGTAGCTATTAACGTTGTACTTGGATTTCGATTGTTGCACGCATTGATTGTAGTAAGTCCTTTTACATTATCAATTCCACTTAATTCACAGTCAAGATTCGCTCGCTTTTAGCGATAAGACCGCCGATTTTGACCACTTTAATTTTTATGTTCTTTTTTAATTTTATTTTGTTTACTGTATGGTGTTTCAATAAAGAGTTTATAAACATTGTTATTTCTAACAATTTCCACAATTTTATTTTTTATTTCAGGGAAAGGAATCCCTTGCTTCCTACAGTACTTGGATGTCAATAAATCTAGTATTGGCAATCAGTTTCCACTTAATAGCCACATTATTCGTCGTTGTGGCTGGTCAGAAAGTTTTGAATGATGCTGCTGATTTGAAAGTAAATTTGGCAAGACTTTACAATACTTTAACTGGATGTAAGTATTATGTAGTATTTAGGTTATTTATTGTTATCAAACGCTTCTGAAATCACAAAAAGAATGTTTGCTTTTCGAGAGCGATTTTGACTTTAGTACTAACAACGCCCAACGTTAAAAGCGTGGGACATCTCACTTAGATGTCCCAAGTAGATATGCCCATGTTTTTAAAGGAAGTTATATCATTTCAGACCCAGAAAGACCTGAGCTGAAACGAGTGAGGGGTCTACAGCGAATGGTGTCAAAGAATCCAGTGGATATGAAGTTGATGCGCTCCGTATCGCTGGGGATGCCATTACTGCCTGTGATCATGTCTGTCGCTGTTAGCTACGTCATCGTTATGCTGCAGTTTGGTCGGGATATTTAATAGATATTGGTTTAGTAGGCTTTACTTAAGGCGGACGTTAGTTGTTTAGCCTTGATTAATAATATTTATATTTGTGGTTTGAATCAGTTGTAATATTTGTGTGCCTATTTGGCATATTTTGGCATTTAGGGTTATTGAATCACGGTTTTAAAATATTGGTTTGAAAATTGCACAATTGTATAATTGAAGATCCAACTTGTTATATTACATACATAGATTTTAAGTCGCATTGCCCTTTAGCAGTGTCGGAAATCTTTAATTTTGAAGTTTTTATGGCGTTTTATTCATATTTAGATTGTTTATTTCCATTAGGTGGTAACTTTCTTTTGTGAAAGCTCTCTTAGAATTAGTCAGCATTATAATTTATAAATCATGTAAGTATAACAAAACTTATTGTTGATTCGCAGCTAACTTATCAGCGAATTATAAAGTTTGGGAATTATTTATGCTCTTATTTATAATCTTTAAACTTTATTAATCACTAGCTACTGCCCGCTAACTTCATCTGCGTGATTTAATTTATTTGAAATTAACTGTATGTGGAATTTCCCATCCCGCCCCATCCCGTACCGTTATATCCCGCCCGTCCCGTCTCATTCTCACTTAATCCAGTCCCATCCCATCCCTTTGAGTATAAAAAATTAATAAATATATCGGAATTCCTTCCTCATCCCACGGAACACTAATTATTTCGGGATAAAAAGTAGCTTAGGTTTTAATCCAGTGTGGCAGCTACCTCCATACCAAATTTCATCAAAATCCGTTAAGCCGTTTCTAAATTCATCGCGCACAACCGCAAAGACAAACTATGCCGGGCTACTTTTGGTTTTTCACGCTTTTGTAGAAGGATCCAGAACACTAGCAAGGAGGGAACACGTGAGCCGGGAAACTGTTCCACAGCTGAACGGTGCAGCATAGATACGAGTAGGCTCGGTTTGATTGGTGCGGACTGATAAGATGTTGACATTAAGAGGACGGTCTTCGTGAAGTGGCCTTTTTCATGGTGCATTAAAACAATCTTTCTTGGTAATATTTGTAGGTAGATCTTAAAAATAGATATATGTTGATCTACACGATAAGGAGCACGTCCTCTTTTTTCAGAATTTTTAATAGTCTATTAAAATTATAAGAAATAAATTTACACAGTAGCCGTAGCGACCTTATTTTTTCAAATTCATGTCTAATTTATTATTAATGATTTACTTCACATAATCGATACTCTTAATCGGGAGCGCGTCCCCTCTGTCGCCTACAAATCAGTGCGGGGCGAGCCGCGGTGCTGAACGGACCTATGTCGCTTGTCTCCGCAATACCAATTTGTGAATTGCCTAAAATAGCTGTTCCGTAAGGGGCATTCTCATTCATTCTCATAAGTGCGTGGTAGCCTGTTGGTAACGGACCAGACGCGGCTGCCTACATATTCACGGTGGTCGCGGGTTCAAATCCCCGGCATACCTCTGACTTTTTGGAGTTATGTGTGTATTGATAGTCAATCACCACGCACTTTAACGGTGAAGGAAATATCGTGAGAAAACCTGCATACCGTAGTAATATTAAAATAATTTCTACGGTATGTACGGTACCGTCACCTGGAGTACATTACTTACGTACTTCTGTGGTTCATATCTTTAAAATTTATTCGGTCGCAGGCAACATCATATATCGTAAAAGCAATTAAAGCAATAGAACCAAAAGTAGCCATGAAATGTATGTTTTTAATTATTTTTTTTTTACATGTGATATCCTTTTCAAAATTTTTATAAAGCTTGTTAAAGCTGTTACGAAGTGACATGAAAGAGTTGCACCGACATATGCCATTGAGAAAACAAAACACGGTATGAAACAAATATAGCATAATATGGAATAAAGTTATCGTAATAGAAGTGCTGAAATTGACGCCCAAATACTCGTAAAGGACGAATTGGTTATTAATATAAATAACAACGACGCAACACATTTCGACAACAATACGCACTAAGATGAACGGCTGTGCTATTTTACTACACAACGAATAATTCCGATACACACAACATATATTTTCAATAACGTTTTTATTGATTCTATTTTACTCAATTTTGAAACGGAAGTTACATGTTTGTATACTACAGGAGAAATGCTTTAAATAACTGCGTTATACTTCTAAATTCTACTATAATAATAAATATATTTCATCATTCCTTATCTTCATCGCATCTCCGGACAAAATCATAATTATTAATGAAGTATTGCCCTATAATATCTATTGAAATAATTTGATTGAAGAACAAGAAATTATTGCCTTATCATCACTTAATCGTATTAAAAGAAATACCAGTGGGTGAATACCGCAGGCGTTATGAGCCACTTAGAATCGCTATAATTACACAGGGTCATTGCTCTTAGCTTGTTCTATAGTTTGTATCATAGATAATGATTTGAAGATTTTTTTAACCCGTCCCTTGCTCCCAGTTTCTTGCACCACTATCTGTGGTGGTGTTTGAAGCCATAGTTTTAATGTCAAAAACATTTTGGTCCGAACCAATCAAACCAAGCCAACTCGTGTCTGCGCTGCACTCTTCAGCTATTGAACAGTTTCCCGGCCCACATCATGTTTCGTCCTTGCTAGAGTCCTGGTTCCTTCTACAATAGCGTGAGAAACCAGTTAAGCCCGGCATACTGGTCTTATGAGATGATTAACTGCTGTCAGAAAGAGCATCGACTCTCTCTGAGTGGTATCGCATTAACCATGAATTGTGGTAAAGTCACTTTGCCAAGCAAACATTAATAAAAAAACATTTTTTATTTAATTTATTTATTTTTATTTTATGCATGGAAGATTTACAGCTAAATAAATCGAATAGTTACATAGTAAAGTAGGTAACAAAGAGCCAATAACAAGTCTTCACTTATAGAAGATATTTTCTGAGTAGAGATCGATAAACATAGGTTTTCTCGTGCTATCCGTAACACTTAGTTCTGATCCCACCATCAATTTATGATCATAATGTCCATATGATCAATTAAATCTTATGTTGTGACTATGAGAAACTACGAGAGACTCACAAATATTTAGAACCAAAATAAATACATCTTGTGGACTGCACAAACATTTCTCGTGGTACGAGATGCATCGTCGTTTCATAGCCGGCATCAAAATTTCAAAAACGGGACCGCGGCTTAATGAAACTTATTGAAAAATAAACCAACTTAGTAGGACTCGTGAAGCGTATTTACTTGCATCATCTATTTAGACAATTTTTTTCATCTATTTTGACAGCCTCCGTGGCACAGTTGGTTAGACACCGCCTGTGAAACGAGAGGCCGCGGGTTCGATCCCCGCACCGAAACAAATATTTGTGTGATCCACAGGTATTTGTTTCGAGTATGGGTGTTTGTGAGACCGAAAATTCTCTCGTAGTTTCTGATACCCACGACACAAGACTGGATCTTAGTGTGGGCTCAGGACTATGTATGTGACTGTTGAGTGTATTTATTTTAAATAATTAAAAAATTGTCAAAAAATTATTTTACTTCACATATCATTCAAAAGACCAGACTTTCTTACAATAATGTACCAGCCGAACTCCACAGAATATGTTTTTTTGAAACAGAAATGAATTACGTACTTTTTAAATAGTTTTATTTCATTAACTAAAGAACACAGAAAAATAAAACATTTGATACTTATAACTTAACAAGGTTTCTGACTTGTAACATCTAAAAGCAGTAGAATATTTTTGTTATTATACAATCACGTCTGGGTACAAACAGATTATCACCGCTAAGGCCCACTGTTGGGAATTATTATTTCCACTCCGAATATTTTTGCATACATTTTCTAAAACGTATTTACAAAAAAAACGACATAAATAAATAAGAGTATAAAATAAACCCACCCGCCACTGCAACTCCTGTAAGCCAGGATCAACAGTGGCACGCATTTTAATGACACCGAACATTGAAGCTCAGCGAGTCTCCGGGAATGTCTAACTTGTCCTTAACCAGCAACGAAATCAATCACAAAGTTAAATTAATAGGAGGAGTTGAAAATAATTAATGATTATCCACTTCCCTCCGTAATAATAAAGCGGGCAAAAAAACAATGAACTAAAGAGATAAATAACCGCGCATAAAGACTTTTACAGCCAGAGAAGCCAGCTGTAAAGCACTACGGATCAAATAATTAAATTACATTTAAATGGCACCTATTATGTGAGCTGTGGTACTTGATTCCAATAATGGGTATGGCAAAAACGCCGGAAAGCACGGAAATTCTTCCTAGTCTCTACAAGGTCCGTGTAGTGACAACTCCAGGCGAAATTTGGGATGGGTGGGATATAACGGGACGGAACGGGACATGATGGGAAATTCCACATAAAATTAATTTCAAATAAAGTTAATCACGTAGACGAAGTTTGCGGGCAGAAGCTAGTCATTAATAAGTTTTGACATGAATTGGTTTAAATTCTAAGATAGCTTTCACTAAAGACAGGTATAACCTGATGAAAATAAAAAATATTAATATGAATGCAATACCGATTTCCAATACCAATAAAGATTTCGACACTCCTAAAGGGCTATTGTAAAATTTCCAAAAAAATACTATAAAACAGTGATTAATCATTTTTTATTACTATTTTTTTTTACTTATGAACACAGCATACACACATTACCAAAATAAGGCATAGTTTATAATGATGCTCACAAAACTACCAAGAAAATCTTATCTTAATATTTTATTATTTAGTAATTAAAAACAAAACAAAATTATACAAAAACAACTAACTCAAAACTATTCAAAATTGAAACGAAAAGACAGGGTTACAAATACATTATTATTTAAAAGTAGAAAGAAAACTAAAATCATGTACCAACAAACAAACCAAATTAAAGCAAAAACAACTCTAAATACGGAGAGAGGAAAAAAAGAATAAATATATACACACATCTTACTTATTAAACTTGAAAATTTGATGTTATACATGTACCAGACAACCGTGAAAAATATCAAAATCTTATCTAGTTATCATTCTCTAGAAAGGACTGTGGAGGCCAATATTTGTTCGACATTGAGGGGGAAGAAAGGTCTTCCAATAAGTAAGTCTATTACCCGAGCGAGGGACAATCAATGTGGTTGTTTACAATCTTAAACAAAAAAAAAGAAAAGTGAATTAATTTATAATGCCAAAATATCGGCGTCACACAAATATTACAACTTATTCCGATAAAAAATGTATTAAGCCTACTAAACCAAGACATATTAAATAATTTTATGAAACTGCAGCATTACGATGACGTAGGTAACAGTAACAGATATGATCGCTGGCAGTAATGGCATCCCCAGCGGTACGGAACGCACCAAGTTCATCTCCATTGGATTCTTTAACACCATTCGCTGTAGACCCCTTACTCGTTTCAGCTCAGGTCTTTCTGGGTCTGAAATTATACAGGTTCTTGTAAAAACAGGAGCAAATCTAGTTAGGTTACTTTCGTGTCCCACGCTTTCAACTTTGGGCGTTGTGAGCGTCCGCGACAGACATATATGTCACGTGCATAAAGTCATTTCTACAGAAGGGCTTGATAATAATAAATAAGTTGAACACTACATTTTACTTACATCCAGTCAAAGTATTGTAAAGTCTTGCTATATTTATTTTCAAATCTGCAGCATCATTCAATATTTTCTGACCAGCCACAACGACGAATAATATGGCCGTTACGTGACAAATTATTGACAATGTTAGATTTATTAACATCCAAGTCCTAAAGGCAGCAAAGTGTTCATTTGTCTAAAATTAAAAATTAAATCGTGAAAATTGTTAGAAATTACAATGTTTACTGTGGATTAGCGGACCAAACGCAGCTGCCATCATGTTCACGTTGGTCGAAGGTTCAAATCCTAGGGCATACCTCTGACTTTTCGGAATCATGTGTGTATTGATAGTCAATCACCACGCACTATAACGGTGAAGGAAAACATCGTGAGAAAACCTGCGTACGGTAGCGATTTGCAAGAATTTCTATGGTATGTAAAGTCCGCGAACACGTATTAGGCCAGCGTGGACTATAGGGCCTAACTCCCTCAATCCTCTCGATCTCGACTGATACAGTACAGTACAGTATTGTAAATTAAGTGGAATTGGTAATGTATAAGAACTTACTTCAATCAGTGCTCGCAACAACCGAAATCCAAGTATAACGTAAAGAGCTACAGATAGTATAATAGAGAACACAATCTGAAAATAAAACAAACGTTATATAGGTACCATTTGAACATAAAATTACTTTAATTTCGTATGGATTTTGAGCCAATGAATCCAAGTACACTAGTAAAGAACTAGTTCTGTGGAGAGGTAGATGAGGTGAAGGTGGTTGGTGTAGGTGAGCGTATCTCCGAGAGGTCGGATACGCGGGTAGCTTGATATCGGAATAATAGGTATGGCAAAATCGTCGGAAAGCACGGAAATTCTTCCCAGTCTCCACAAGGTCCATGAAGTATACAACTCCAGATGTTATTTGCATACTATCTAGCATTGTTTTACGCTCATTCTGCCAAAGACTACACTACAAAGTATATGATGCGCGGACTGCTCATATTCGCAATAAGGTGTTGAACATGAGCACGCAGGCGAATCAACGAGCTTAAATGAGAATAAGATAATATGCTATATCGATATATAAGAGCTTATAAAAATAAGATAATATGCTAGGGCACATGGTATGCAAAGCAGAAGCAAAACCGATATGGTGTGAAGCGCGCATCGAGCAGAAGCCGACTGGCCGACTCCGGCCGGCGGTCAGCTGGTGAACCGTTATTTATTATTTGAAATATTTTGCTTCTGTGTGTGTATGTGGAGAATCGCCACAGTTCCATTTACCGATCTTACGTAAGCATATTTATAAAAAATTACCTGCACTCCAAAACACTTTTTGAATTCTTTACTACTGTTTTCCAAGTTTCCATACATCTCTGCCCATGCATCAATCATTTCCAAAGTGATTTCATCAGTAATTGTTCCATCAACCATTATTTTCTCCATCAATTTCTTATGCGTGTTGTCCAGTAGTGAATTAAAACATTTGAACAGTTTGTGCAGGATCATCAGTAATATAAAATATGTCAGGTATTGAATAAGGAAGCGGCTATCAGCAAGTATTCTTACAATCAATATCGATATAATACCAAAACGTGATTTGTAATGACCGCTAAAATGGATTCTGTCGAAGGCAATATCATATATCGTAAAAATAAATAACGCAATAGCAACAAAAATAGCCACGAAATTTATGTTCCTAAAATATTTTTTACAAGTGATATCCTTTTCGAAATTGGCATATAGCTTGGTTATGTTATTAAGAAGTGCCACAAAAGAGTTGCACCGACATATACCATTAAGAATACAAAACATGGTATAAAACGAAAATAGAATATTAAATAAAATCATCATAATAGAGCTGTTTAAATTAGAGCTGAAATACTTGTAAAGGAGAAATTGGTTATTTATATAAACGACAAGGAAGCTACACATTTCAACAACAATACGCATTAAGATGAACGGTCGTGCTTTGTTACTACGAAATGAAAAATTCCGGTACACACAAAATATATTTTCAACAAGGAATAACGTTTTAATTGATTCAATTTTAGTCATTTTTGAAACGGAAGTATGTATGTCTTACTACTGCAGGAATGCTTAAAGTGACTGCGATACACAGCTAAATTTTACTATAATATGTAATATAATTAATCATCCCTTATCTTTATCGCATCTGCAGATGAAATCAAATATTAATGGAGGACTGTCCTATAATATTAATCGAAATAATTTGATTGAAGAACAAGCAATAATTGCCTCACTATCACTTAATCATATTAAAAGAAAACGAATCCGTAATATAGCTTTATTAGCCCATTATGCATTAGACAACAGTTGTATAGATGCCGACAACGATACGAAAAGCAGATTGGATCTCCGGATCGAGAGAAAAGTTTGTGCAATCCACAAGTATTGGTCTAGGTTCCGGATATTTGTGGGTCTCTCGTAGTTTCTCATAGTCGCAACATAAAACTTAATTGATCTTAGAGTGGGGCCAGAACTGTGTGTGTGACTGCATGGTTTTATTACGGATAGCAAATCGGGAAACTTATTTTTGTGGATCTCTTCCCAGAAAAATAAATACCTTATTTTTAAACTCTGCTCGGCAAAGCGCCTTCACCGCACATCATGGTTAATGCAATACCATTCAGAAAGAGTGTCGATTGACAATTGAATTATAGATATCTTCTTGATTGGTTTCGTTCATTAAAATACCATTTACAAAATTCTATCATTCCAATAAGTACTTATAAAACACGAATAGACTGAAGGATAAAAATCTAAATTTATGACAAATTACAAAACAAAATTAAAAATACCATATCAATTGTATGACACAATAAAATATAATTATTAACTCAGATTATTATTTGCACTTCTACAGCAACTGAATCTTTAATTTACAATGTAGCACTGACGTCTCGAGTAGTCGATGACTAAAGAATTATTGGAAGCAGAAATTATCCAGAAAATCGATTAACAATTGATAAAAAAAACGTAATAAACCAACATCAACCTATTCACTGAGCGGATGACTAATACCTCAGTCCGCCCCGTGACCACGAAAGCTGGAAAGCAATCGAAAGAGGAAGTTAAAAATGAAAAATTAAACCAAATCCTCGATAAAAGCCCTTAAAATTAGTTTTATTTTAATAAAGCTATTCCTAATACATTTTCACTAGAACTTATTTTTTTACTTGGTCGAACTGCAACAATATGATCACGTAGTTGATGGTGAAAGACAGAACCAGGGGAATAATCGGCATTCCCACGGGCATGGAGCGCATCATGTTTATCTCCACCGGGTTCTTCAACACCATTCGCTGTAAATCCTTCAGTCGTTTCAGCTCAGGACGATGTGGATCTGTAATTAAATTTAAGCATACGTAGAGGAATGTCCCATCCAGACGCAAATGAAACAATAAAAGTTCAATATAACAGCAGTATAATTTTTGGATTACTATATTATACAAGGAAATACAAAAGCTAACACCAACACGATACACGATATTAATATGATTAGGCATTAGAAGCAAATTGGATAGCTATAAAGTCAAAAAAGAAATTTTAGCAACCAACAACTGTTTACGCGGAGGCTAGGCAACCATCTTTTAACCGTTTTTAACAATAGACTACCGACAAAGAGGAAGAAAATTCTAACGCCGGATATGTAAGTAACTGGCTTCTGCCCGCAAACTTCGCCTGCGTGATTAACTTTATTTGGAATTTCCCATCCAGTCCCATTACATCCCTTTAAGTATAAAAAAGTAACAAATATATCAAAATTCCTTTTTCATCTTACGGGATCACTAAATTTTTCGGGAGAAAAAGTAACCTAAGTGTTAATCCAGGGTGTCAGCTACCTCCATACCGAATTTTATCGAAATCCGATTATTCGTTTCTGAGTTCATCGCGCTCAACCGCACAGACAAACAATAATTGTTTTGGGTTCTATTACGTTAAAACAGACCCCCTATATTAGATTTTCTCATTTATCTTCCATGTGCAGACATCGATCGGTTACAAATTTATTATAAGTATATATTATATTTATAACCTTTATAAAGGTCAGTTAAATTGGATCATTCACTTCAAAATCTATCATCATTGCTTGCAAGGTTGGACTGCCAATGTAACTTTATTGTTATGAGCGTCAAATACAGACACAAGCCAAAGGACTGTGCCACCGAAGTCAACATCGCCATTCATGAGAGTCTAGCGACTCGGTCACCTTTTTATGTCGCTTCTGACGGTAGGAAGGAAATAAGATTGGCTTCTTACGACCCGACCACGAAGTTCCTCCTGTCGAATCTGTAAAATTCTGCAAGCTTCTACAGTCTTTCATGGCAGATATCAAATAGTTTTGATGGGCTGTCAGTTTTCACCAGTTCTTTCATTTGTTAGTCACAATCCTGTGCATGCGATGACTATTGTCTTAAAATACAAATTATCTACGTAGTAGGTATTTCATTCGGTATTCGAAAATTTTGAAAGGTGGTAATTCTCTCTTAAGTGAGTGGCCGCCTGGGTAGGTACCACCGTCTATTTGTTCCGCCAAACATCAGTGTAAATGCAGTGTGAACGAACACATTTGAACACATTATTCGTCTTGCCATTCATCGCAATAAAAAAATGTACTCACACGCAGCCAAAGTATTATAAAGTCTTGCCAAATAAACTCTTAAAACGGCAGCATGGTTTGAAACTTTTTGGCCGGCCACAATCACCAGTAATACAGCTACGATATGATAAGTGATCGAGATCGCTAGAATGATTGATACATAATAGCATTGATTGATAAAAAAACCTTTTTCCTGAAAATGATAAGAGAAAAGACACACATTGTAAGCCTCTATAAGTAGTAATGTAATAGATAATGTTGATGTGGGAACTCACTTGTACCAACGGACTTATCATACGAAACGCAAGTGCGATGTATCGAGAAATTGATATCACTATGGCGCCAACAATCTGAAAACAACGTTTGCATTCTTTAAGGTATTTAATGGGTTATTGCACTATAATCAGCCAAGTTAAAAGTTATATAATATTTAACGAAGTTTTAACTTTTAACTTTAAATTTTATAACGTTTATGTAGCTATTCTTAAAATTAACATTTACCTGCGCACCGAAACACTCTTTGAATTCTTTGCTGCTCTTTTGTAAGTATCCGTATAACAAAGCCCATTCTTCGATCGTTTTTAAGCTGATCTGATCAATATTTATACCGTCAATCAATGATTTATTCTTCAACCTCTTCTCCGTCTCTTCTAACAATGAATTAAAATTTTTAAACAGTTTTTGCAGTATCATCACTATTATGAAATATACTAGGAATTCAAAGAGATAGCGGACGTCTTGGAGAACTCTCGTAATAGTCAACAACAGATCACCCATGTTCAATTTGTGAACATTGTTATGATAAATTCTAACGCTGACAATATCCAACATTGGTACTATAAAATGCATCAGTGAGCCGATAACAGCGGTAAAGTTCAGGTTGTTCATATATTTCTTAATAGTTATATCATTTTCGAAAGTCTTGCAAAGCCTACCGAAATTGTTAAGGAGTTCAATGAAAGAGTTACATCGGTATATACCGTTAAAAATACAAAACAAAGAAAAACTAAAAAACAAACTATTAAATCCAACAAGCAAGCAATAGCCACTCAAATTGAAGCCGTAATACTCGTAAAGGACGAATTGATTATGAATAATTATTAAAACGAAGCAACACATTTCTATAACAATACGGGTAATAATGATCTTCTGCGCTTTTTTACTGTACAATGAATAATTTCGATATATACACAAAATATTTTCAGCAAAACATAGCGTTTTTATTGCTTTTATGTCAGTCATCTTGTAACGATATGTATTAGTACAGCAAGAAATGTTAAATGACTACACTACGCAGCTAAATTGTACTTTCATAAGTAATGCAATTAATTAATCTTTATGTACATCGCATATCGAAGGCAGAATCGAAAATTGATGCATTATTGTCATCAATTAATTGAAGTAAACTTTATCGTGTTTGCAACATCGCTTAAAAGTATTAAACGTCTAAAAGCATGTTCATGATAAACATCAAACAATTACTTAGCAAATTTTTTTCATTCGATAATTATTTTCTTTGTAAAGTCTTACTGGGCGAATTTATAGCATTGGAAAAAATATGGGATCCCGTTATTCGTTGCCGACATACCAAAAGCTAATGTTTCCAACTCCTATTTGTTTTTCTTTTTGATTACTTTCGATGCGGGTTGAAGACGAGCTAGTGCACGTAAGAGACTCAACGAGCTCCGGAGCTCGGTGCCAATTCTTTGTATGCCGCTATTGAATCTGGCTAACACGAGTTGCAGTAGAGGGTGGGGGGTGGTCTCAAGCTAATATGACGTTCATAATACAAAGCCTATAACCGTCCACTGCTGCAGGTAGGCCACAGGTAACCACCCTTCCCAAGGAAGCTCTTAACCGGCCCGCGTCCATCCGCTACTCGCTACATCTTTTGAGTCATCGGTCCAATGTTTAATAAATAATTTGTTCTGATGTTTTAGTACCTCAATAAAAACATATCTAAAAAGTAAGTGCTTTAGGCACCATATGTTATAGTGCCCACGCCTTTTTAAGTGGAGCACAAGATTCTCTGAAACCGCAGAATACCTAATCTTAGTATATCCTTTTGCTCTTTGTTTATCAGTATAATCAACTTATATACAGGGTATATCAAGACCGCGACCAAAAACGAAGCCAGGAGATAGTATTAGTGATATCAAACACAATGCAAGTAAAAATTTTACAAAAAAAATCGTAATTTTTTTTTTGTTATTTTTTACATATCGACGTATTTGAGTGATTAAACATAGTTTTTCTAAAATAATGACTTACATCGCTTAATTTTTAAACACGCAATGGTACGTAAGGGTTTAAATTACTATTTTTGCAAAAACTAGGTTTTTACCCCTCAAAAAAGATGATTTTTAAAAAAATTGTAAAAAAAACCGTCGCTTATTTTGCAAAATTTTTAGTTGCATTGTGTCTGTAGCCGCTAAAACTACCACCTGGCTTCGTTTTCGGTCGCGGTCTTGATATACCCTGTATAATTATTTTCATAAACTCTCATAATTATTTTCAAGCTAAATAACACTTTAATTTTATGCCGCTTTATATACGGATTTATTTTTTTCTACAATTGGTGCCTGGTTTTCTAGCCTGTCCTTACCCTACACTGCATTGCTGGATGTATTCGCTTATTTTTACGACCAGCTGCCCGGCCAAAATCGAATCTTTCGTTAGAAAACCCCTTTCTAGTTAATCTGAAAATAAAACAAACGTTATATAGTTATCATTTAATATATCAAGTGGTAGTTTTAGTGTTTACAAACACAACGCAAATAAAAATTTCGCGATAAAAACGACTGTTAATTTTTTGTATTGATGTGGGATCAGATCTAAGTGTTACGCATAGCACGGTAGATAAACCTATGTTTGTGGATCTCTACTCAGAAAAATAAATATCTTCTTTAAGCTTTGCTTGGCGAAGTCACTTCACCACACTTCATGGTAAATCCGATACTATTCAGAAAGCGTATCGATTCACAGCAAATAATCATCTCATAAGACAATTATGCCGTAACTGGTTTCTCGCGCTTTTGCAGAAAGAACTAGGACTCTAACAAGGACGGAACACGTGGGCCGGGAACTGGTCCACAGCTGAACGGTGCAGCACAGATACAAGTTGGTTCGGTTTGATTGGTGCGGACCAATATTGAGTTGACATTAAAACAATGGTTTCAAAAACCACCACAAGTTCTAAGGAAGTGAGAGCAAGGGACGGGTTAGACAATTCCTCAGAGCATTATCTATGATACAGACAATAGAACACGCGTAAAACAACATCTATGTGTAACTATAGCGATTCTAAGTTGCTTATAACGCCTGCGTCATTCACTATACATATGACCCACCCATGCAATCTGTCTGTATTGGGCGGATCAGCCCCTAAGGACCGACCAATATTCGATACCGTACCTACGCTTTGTAACGGCAAAGAACAATGGCGAATTCTTGATTGATCTTAATTTGAGCGTCTTTAAGTGACATATATACAAAACAAGTTCTAATAATTTTCTACGTTTTATCAAATAATCAAATGAATTATACAAGGCGGGTGAAAAAAAATCCTTAAAATGGAAAGTAATTTGAGTAATTCCGGTTTTATAAACTATTATTGGCTTAATGTTGCCATTCCATATTTTTTAGACTAAAATAGTTTACCATAGTCAAGTACTGTAAATCGAGGTAACTTTGTCCTTCAGTATAACATTGTCAAACTATCGCAACTCGTCAGATAAATAAATTATGTAACTAATGATACTTAATTGATATTTTATTTGCTTGCTAAAGTAATAGTAACTATCTTTCTTTTCTCAATAACAAATATCACAATGATATATATGTCAAAAATCTATATTTCATTTAATTTTTTAAAACGCCGCCTCTTGGATTTCCATATTTGTTCAATGCAATTCAAACAATCTATTTTTATATTTTTTCTGTATTAAAATATAAATACATTAAAAGTATGGTGTGATTCTGGCAAAAGGACTAGTAATCAAAGCAAATAGTCGATTGACATCTCGCCCGCTAGAAAAGTTCATGACAGACTTTTGAGTTTTGACGTTTTCGTCGCATGAATTCAGATATTATTCATGAAATACATATATTACAATACGTCATAGCACGGTCAGCCATTGTAGTCATTATTTGACGTAGGCGTATAAATATTAAAAATCAAACATGAATATCAATATTTCTCTGCTTTCTTTTACAACAATTCTTACATATATTGAATTAGAAAAAAACACTCAACCTAAAGAGATTTTTTTATGTAAAGACGTTTAATTTTAATTTCAATCAAAACAATGTATGGGCAGTTGCCATTGTTCTTTGACCGCACGTTAAATACCAACTTGTTCTGTTTTAAATGTCTAGATACAACAGGTATTTGTATACATTAGATGTTAAAGAGATTGGTGAATCTCATGTAACTAGAGCATAATATACTTAGTACTGGTTATCAGTCGAACCGGATGAGTTAAGGCAAATAAAAAATCGAAAGTAATATATTATATTCTACTTAATATAATGAGGAACACACCAAATGCCATCGACATTTAATAATACTAAACGTTAAACAACAATGTGTCTTATTGTAACTTATTTTATAATAATAGTAGGTATTGTAATTCTATAATTTAGTTTATCTAGGAAATCATTCATATAACTATCAGGTTAAGTGTAAAGAACGAAGGAATTCCATAAGAAAAATGAAATAAATCGCAGAACATAAAACAACTTTTAAAAATCTTGGTTATCTTCGTGATTGATTTCGCTCATTAAAATTTAAAAAAATATGTCATCAAAAAGTTCTTGTAAAACTCGAAAAGATTGAAGGATAAAAATCTAAATTTATGACAAATTACTTAACAAAATTGAAAATACCATACTCAATTGTATGAGAAAATACAAAATATAATTGTGAACTTACATAACTATTTGCACCTAAACGGCAATTGAATCTCAAATTAACAATGTGGTACTGATTTCTGTTCTGTTTCAATACATATACTAAATTATTATAAGAAGTCAAAAACCCAGGAATAATTGGGAGCAGAAATCATCCAGAGACTAGATTAATAATTGATAAAAAACGTGATAAACCAACATCAACCATTCCTAATACATTTTAACTAGAATCTATTTTTTAACTTGCTCGAACTGCAGCAATACGATCACGTAGTTGATGGTGAAAGACAGAACCACGGGAATAATCGGCATTCCCACGGGCATGGAGCGCATCATGTTTATCTCCACCGGGTTCTTCAACACCATTCGCTGTAAATCCTTCAGTCGTTTCAGCTCCGGACAATTTGGATCTGTAATTATATTTATACATTCAATTACCCACGCCTTTTCCCTAGAAGGGGCAGACAGAAATGCATGACACCCATGTTAAGCCTTGTATTTTCCTTCCCACGATGTGATAGGGGGTGAGCCTATCACCATATCGAGCACAAATTCCTAACTTAAGGCTGATAATAAATAGAACAATCCAGTATCAAAGACACAAGCCAAAGGACTGTGCCACCGAAGTCAAAATCGCCATCCATGAAAGTCTAGCGACTCGGTCGCCTTTTATGTCACTTTTGACGCTGGGAACGGAATAAGGTTGGCTCATTACGACCCGACCACGCAGTTCCTCCTGTCGAAGCTGCAAAATCCTGCTAGCGTCTATAGTCTTCCAAAGCAGATATCAAACAGTCGATCACTTTTACTGGACACCTTTGATGGGTTGTCAGTTTTCATCAGTTCTTTTATTGCTCAGTCACAATCCTGTGCATGCGATGACTATTGTCTTAAAATATAAACTATCAACGTATTAGGCATTTCATTCGGTATTCGAACATTTAGAAAACAATCGGTGGTAGGTCTCTCATATGTAAGTGGCCGCCTGGGTTGGTACCACCGCAATGTCTATATGTCCCGCCAAATAGCACTGTAAATGCACTATTATGTTCCAGTTTGAAGGACACTCATGTTGCCATTCATCGCAATAAAAAAATGTACTCACACACAGCCAAAGTATTATAAAGTCTTGCCAAATATACTCTTAAAACGGCAGCATGGTTTGAAACTTTTTGGCCGGCCACAATCACCAGTAATACAGCTACCATATGATAAGTGATCGAGATCGCTAGACCGATTGGTACATAATAGCCATGACGGGCAAATAAACTATTTTCCTGAAAATTGAAATGAAAAGAGACACATTGTAAGCCTTTGTAAGTAATCTAATAGGTAATGTTGATGTGGGTACCCACTTGTACGAACGGGCTAATCATACGAAACGCAAGTGCGATGTACCGAATTATTGATATCACTATGGCGCCAACAATCTGAAAACAACGTACGCATTATTTTAGATATTTAATAGAATATCCAACCATAATTGGTCAGGTTATTCCAAGTGAAGAAGCGTAATTATTTTCAACAATATATTTTAAGTTATAACATTTAACTTTGTGAGACCAAGAAGTTTCTCGTGGTTTCTGATACCCGCGACACAAGACCTAATTGATCTTAATGTTGGGTCAGGACTATGTATGTGCTTATTGGGTGTATTTATCATCTATACATGTAAGAAATTTGTAACCGATCGATGTATGTACATGGAAGATAAATGAGAGAAACTAATATGGGCGGTCTGTATTAATGTATTAGAACCTAAAACATTGATTTTTTAGAATTTTTGTCTATTTGTCTGTGCGGTTGTGCGCGATGAACTCAAAAACGGCTTAAGGGATTACGATGAAAAATGGTATGGTCACAATTTAACATTGATATAGTTCCTAAAGTTTATATCATCATTTTACACGCAGACGAAGCCGTTGGCGAAAGCTATAATTATATATAAGGAAGTTTGACCTTTAAACTTTATAACTTTGGTCTAGCTATTCTTACAAATAACCTTTACCTGCGCACCAAAACACTTCTTGAATTCTTTGCTGCTCTTTTCTAAGTGCCCGTATATCAAAGCCAATTCTTCGATAGTTTTTAAGCTGATCTGATCAATATTTATACCGTCAATCATTATTTTATCATTCAACCTTTTCTGCGTCTCCTCTAACAATGAATTAAAACTTTTAAACAGTTTTTGCAGTATCATCACTAACATAAAATATACCAGGTATTCAAACAGATGGCGGACGTCTACGAGGATTCTCGTAATAATCAACAACAGATCACCCATGTTAAATTTGTAGGCACTGCGAAAATAAATTCTGTCGATGACATTATCTAACAGTGGTACTATAATATACATCACTGAGCCGATAACAGCGGTAAAGTTTAAGTTTTTGATATATTCTTTAATAGTTATATCATTTTCGAAAGTCTTACAAAGCCTGCCGAAATTATTAAGAAGTTCAATGAAAGAGTTACACCGGTATATACCGTTAAAAATACAAAACAAAGAAAAACTAAAAAACAAACTGTTTAATCCAACAAGAAAGGCAAAGCCGCTCAAATTATAGCCGAAATACTCGTAAAGAACGAATTGATTATGAATACTAATTAAAACGAAGCAACACATTTCTATAACAATACGGGTAAAAATGATCTTCTGCGCTTTTTTACTGTACAGTGAATAATTTCGATATATACACAAAATATTTTCAGCAGAACATAGCGTTTTTATTGCTTTTATGTCACTCATTTTGTAACTATATGTATTAGTACAAAAAGGATAGTTAAATGACTACACAACGCAGCTAAATTTCCTTTTATAAGTTACGTTTTTAATAAATAAAATTATTTACATAGCATATCAAAGACAGGATCGTAAATTGATGAATTATTGTCATCAATTAATTGAAGTTAACTTTATTTCGTTTGCAACATCACTTCAATTACTAAAAGCATGTTCGTGACAAACATGAAACAATTACGGAGCAATTTTTTTTCATTCGATAAATATTTTCTTTGTAAAGACTTACTGGTCGATTTTATAGCGTAGAAAAAATATGGGTTCCTGTTAGTCGTTACCGACATACCACAAGCCAATATGTTTCCAACTCCTACTTGCTTTTTCTTTTCGATTACTTGCGATGCGGGTTAAATACAAGCTAGTGCCCCTTACAGACTTGCCGAGCTCCAGAGCTCTATGCTAATTCTTTGTATGCCGCTGTTGATGCTGTCTAACAGGAGCTGCAGTAGTGGGTATCTGAGCGGGAAAGTCTCAAGCTAATATGACGCTCATAATACGAGTACATACCCTTTAACCGCCCACTGTATGAGTAAGGCTTTCCCAAGTAAGCAACAACCACCCCGGTCTTCTAGTGTTTTTTATTTTTTTATTACCATGAATGGCTAAATTAACATGCCATGTGCCTGATAGTAAGCGATACGACAGCTCATGAATTGTAGAAAACCAAACAACACCATGAATTACCAAGCATTACTTGGCATTCCACTGCGCTCCTTATCCTGAAACATAAGATGTTAAGTATCAATATGTCCAGTAGTTACTCTGGCTACAATGTCCTTCAAGCCTGTTGTGTTCTGACACAACAGTGCATTTTCACTGCTGTTAATTTTTCGCCCTGTCCATTACCTACACTGCATTGCAGAATGAATTCGCTTATTTTTACGACCGGCTGAGATCGAACGTTTTGGGTGAAAATCCCTTTCTAGTTATTAGAATAAAGTGAGTCTTTGTATTTATTTCTTTAATCCCCATTTACACGGGGAGAGCTTCGCCTCGAAGATACGATTATCGTGAGGATATAAAAACAGTTGCATCGTGTAAAGGTTTTCCAGAACACAATAGTCTGTGGCGTTTACGTCATGCGATAATCGCATACGATTTTCGCCGCGAGAAACTCCTCGTGTAAATTGGGCTATATACAAATATTTTATAGTCGATCATGCTACCCTCAAAACAAGAATAATAGTGGAGTGTATTCTTTGGCAATGGAGATTAAATGGAAAAAAATTAGGAATGTAAATTTTTATATAAAAAAATCATAGGCATGTAGTTTTATTTCTATATTATTCGTTTAAGGAAGCACACAGTGCTTAGGAACAATAAAATAATAACCAATACACATAAAACTTAGCTTTATTTTCAATATTGTAAATAAATTAGGCGATAAATACTATTACCATAATTAGACGAGAATTAAAAGACATGTCGAAGAAATTTCAAAAACCAAACAAGTATAATATTATGAGAGGAAGTAAAAACCTTGAACCAATTTCATGACGTTTTACTCTTTCTTTTGTGATTGTGCCCTCATAACAATACTAAATTTAACAAATCTACAACTTATGTAAGCACATGATAATATAAACACTAAATCTATACAGTGTCGGTGACATTATGACTTTTCTTGGAACCACTTAAAGGGTATCGCATAAGAAAGCCCTACACCAAATATTATTAATTTATCATCAACCATTTAACACTTTTTATAAGAAAATAAATATTTGACTACATTTTTCTAAATAACAAACCTGCAAAAATTACTGCCACTCTAAAAAATTACTCACACATAAGAATTTTCATAATACAATTTGAAGTGCTCGCTTTTGTAATATTACAAAATTATTCTAAACATGAAACTTTTATAATTAAAAGCAGTAGTTCAGGAATTGCCGAAACGCCAAATGTATCTAGACTTTGAACACCAATCCTCACAATTTCAAACAATTAAATTACTCATACGTACACCAATTTTATTCTCATCTTCAAAAATTCACACAACATGGTCAAACTGCAACATAACGATAACATAACTAATAGCTAAAGAAAGAAAGGCGGGCAGTATCGGCATTCCCACGGGCATCGAGCGAACCAAATTTATCTCGACGGGGTTCTTCAACACCATCCGCTGAAAATTCCTCACTCGCTTTAGTTCTGGACGCTCTGGAACTGAAATATCAAATATTTACTCAAATTTTAAGTGATTGATCGGACATTGGAGGAATTAAAGGTTCGTGTAAAATTAGGCCAAAGGAATTTGGATATTAAAGTTGTATATGTAGTAAACTGTTAGAATAATAGGTGCATTGACAATCCCAGCCAATTATGGAATATTGTGTTATGATGTCACAGTTACCATAAAATGTTAACCATATTAACACTAGAAAGACCAAGGCAGTCAAATTGGCGGCAAGGCAATTTCATTGTTAAATATTTCACAAACTATGTTTTTGTTTCTTTTCATATTTTATGACTTTTCCTAATTTGCTATTATTAAGCTAAATCTATATTTAAAAAAAAATTAACAATATATTGTAAATGAGTTTCAATTACAAATACCTACTAAGACCGCGCACCGTCAATGTGACGGCATACGAGAAGTACCACCGATTTTTAGAGGTATTCGTACTATAAGATATGAAACTTTCATAATGAAAACCGAGACCGATATAACCCTTACTACCTATCAAGGAAAACCAGGAAAAAAGTTATTATTTTGAGTACTCTGCACCCCAACGTAAGCAGTTGAATTTTACAATGCAACAAAATTTGGTGTAGACATCATCGATCAATAAATCATCGTTCCCTCACTACTGAGGATCGCGACCACATGTGATGTTCCTCCAACGTGTTCGGTCCTGGGTGGCATGGACCGCGTGGTATAGGCTACCACCAACCGCCTTCTTCACAATGTCCGACCATTTGGCTGGTGTTCTGCCTCTGGCGCGCTTGCCTTCTATTCGTCCCAATATTATGAGCTTCTCTAATTCATGTCTGGGAGACCGCATGATGTGTCCAAAGAAGCTCAAAACACGTTCCTGACAAATGGCAGAGAGTCTCTTTTGAATATTTAGTTCGATTAAAATAGACTCATTGGTTCTCATGGCGGTCCATGGTATACGGAGCATTCTCCGCCACACCCACATCTCAAAGGCATCAATCTTCTTCAAATCGCAGCTCTTCAAGCACCATGTCTCTGCTCCGTAAAGGAATATGGAAAAAACTAGCGCCCGTATTAAGCGCACTTTGGTTTCACGGCGTATGCTTCGGTTTTTCCAGATCCTCTCGAGATTGGTCATCGCACTTTTAGCCATACCGGACCTTCGGCGTATTTCCCCAGAGCAGCTACCTTCGCATGTTATTTGCGATCCGAGATAAATGAAGTCCTCTACTTTTTCGTAGCCGCTGAGTGCATCCGATTGTGGTAGAAGTTGAGCTCTATCTATCACCATTATTTTAGTTTTCGAATGGTTTATCTTAAGATCAAACTTAGCACTTTCAGCTTCTATTCGTTTTAGCAGAACTGCCATTTCTTGTTCGCTTGATGCAATTATGGTAGTGTCGTCAGCATACCTAAGGTTCGTGAGTGATTCACCACCCACCGAAATACCACCTTCCCAGCCATCAAGTGCTCTCCTCATAATATATTCACCGTAAAGGTTGAATAATTTAGGCGACAAAATGCAACCCTGACGCACACCTCGTTCTGGATGAAAAGGCTTAGATCTCCGACTATCCAATTTCACGAAGTTAGAGCTGTCAAGGTACAGATTCTGTATCAGAAATATAAGATGAGAAGGTACACCCATATCAATAAGCACATTAAACATGCTACTCCACTGAACGCAGTCAAATGCCTTCGCATAATCTATGAAACACAGCACCAGAGGTTTGTTAAACTCACGATATTTCTCTATGAGCAGTCGGATGTTTAAAATTTGTTCTCGAGTAACTTTTCCGGCTACAAAACCTGATTGTTCTCTCGGTATCTGGTGGTCTATAAAGGCTGATAGTCTGTTGTTTATTATGCTAAGAAGTACTTTACTCGCATGGGACATGAGCGACAGGGTTCGATAGTTTCCACACTTCTTCACGGAACCTTTCTTGTGAAGTGGCACCACTGCTGATTGAGTCCAATCTGTAGGCCATTGGCCTGTCTTCCAGATCTTAGCACAAATTTGGTGTATAATCTTGATCCCAGCTGAACCCAGATGTTGAAGCATCGCTGCTGAAACGCCATCTGGACCAACAGCTTTGTGCTTAAGTTTTTGTAAGGCACACTCAACCTCAGACAACAATATACTGGGCTCTTCTTTGTAATCGTCCCATCTCCTTTCGGTACAGAAATTACGTTCATCCCGAAATAATTCGCAGCAGTAGTTTCTCCACCTCTCCAAGACTTGTTCCAGTTCTGTCAAGGTGTTACCTCTGCTGTCTTCGATAACCCAGGTCTTCGGTTTGTAGACACCTGTAAGCCTTTTTACTTTCTGGAAGAGGTCTTTGGTTTGCGATTTATCAGCATGACTTTCAATCTCTTCGCATATTTCATTGATGTGCTCATCTCTATCTCTCCGAGTAGATCTTTGAATCTCTGCATGTAGTTGGTTATAGCGGCTTTTTTGACTATCGTCTGTTATGCCTTGTTCTTTTAGTATTTTCCTTTCTTCAATTAACGCCCAGGACTCCTTGCTAATCCATTCTGCACGTTTTGGAACCGATTTGTGTAGATCTTTACTTTTTTTTGCCGTATCCAGTACAACCTTCTTCAGATTATACCAGTCTGCCTCACTCGAGTCAAAGGGATCCCACTGCATTGACCGGATGTTCACGTCTACAGTGTTTTGAAAATGGATTAGAGCTGGCTTACTAAGAGCTATATTCACTGGAGGTTTTGGCTTAGTGGTTTTCAAACGGAGTCTGAAGTCAGCTATTAACAATTGGTGGTCACTTCCGCAGTCGGCACCAGGGAGAGTTTTCGTATTGGTTACTGAAGATCGCCATCTAGACTTGATGGTTATATAGTCAATCTGGTTTCTATGCCCAGATGGGGATGTCCATGTATATAACCTTCGTGGATGGTGTTGAAACCAGGTGTTCATGATCACTAGCTGATTTTCTACGCAAAATTGAAGAAATTTTTCGCCTCTGTCATTTCTCACTCCAAGTCCATAGTTTCCAACTGTTGTCCCTAGCAGTACATCATCTCTGGTAGTACCAACTTTGGCGTTCCAATCGCCGTAAACAATTGTCACTTGTTTAGATGGAATAGTGCGTAACAAGTTATCCAAATCGGAATAGAACTGGTCAGCTACGGTTTCTTCAGATTGAGAGGTTGGGGCATATACCTGGATGATGTTGATCGGTACTGGGCTAGCATGAAGTTTAACAGCAATAATACGATCATTAGGGGTTTGATATCCTAAGACACTGTTTTCAAGTTTTTGCGGTATGAGAATCGCAACCCCATTACTGCTATGATTTTCTGCTCCAGAAAAGTACAAGATGTTCCCGTTGCTAGTTTTTATATGACCGCTGCCTCTTTTATGAACTTCGCTGAGCCCCAATATGTCGATACTGCACCTTGACATCTCCTTCTCAATGACTTCCTGCTTTCCTGGTTTTAACATTCCTCTCACATTCCAAGTTCCCATACGTAGATATTTTCTCAGTTGGGTTTTACTTTTGCCAGTGCCATTACCAGTTACATAATATCCAGTGCTTGCCTGGTGGCAAGCATCGATCAAATGGCACGCAAATACACCGTAAGAGCTGGAAGTCGGAGATGGCCTGTTCACGTTTTTTATAATATACTTAATTTAGCAGCTATGAACTCGTGGATTCTATATCAAAAAGTCACAGGAATAAAAATTTCTCGTCATGATTTTATCCTTCAACTAGTGAGCGAACTACGTGAAGAGTATGTAAAAAAAACCACTTCAACTGCGACTCAGAGACAAGGAACTAATTCTGAAACAAGTGAACCATGTACTACAAACAATAAGAGGCGGCAATGTAAAATCAATAGTAATTGTAAAAAAAATAAAACAAGTGAAAACTGCACTATCTGTAAAAAAGCTGTTTGTGGAAAATGTACAAAAGAGCCTAAGAAAACTATTACTTGTTAAAAATGTTACTAACTTTAATGCTAAATTGTTTATTATTAATAAAAAATAAATTTGTATTATTTTTATTTTATTTAAATTTAAAATATGTAATAATTTCATAAGTATTCTCACTTAATCTCTAGTACCGTCAAATTGACCGCTGCGGTCTTTGAAGGTATAGCATGAAGCCCGGCCCTTCTAGTGTTAATTGATTATGAAAAATGGCCCTAGAAATTCGCAGGCGTCCAGATGCAAGATGCTATCATCGGGTGGCTATGGAAATCGTTACCTACTTTCTAATCAACACTGTTTATCCCATCGTTGATAAAGTCGATGGGATTAGTAATTGTGGGGTGACGACACATGATGATAATAATGATGAAAATCCTACAATATTCATTTTTCTGCACAACCTAAATGTAGAAACAGTAAATGCATCCATTATTGACAGCCTCCGTGGCGCAGTTGGCTAGACGCCGCCTGTGAAACGAGAGGCCGCGGGTTCGATCCCCGCACCGAAACAAATATTTGTGTGATCCACAGGTATTTGTTTCGGGGTCTGGGTGTTTGTGAGACCGAAAAGTCTCTCGTAGTTCCCGATACCCACGACACAAGTGACACAACACGACACTCGATCTTAGTGTGGGGTCAGGACTATGTATGTGACTGTTGGGTGTATTTATTTATTATTTTTTCCTTTTGTCCAATTCCCATACTTTTCCTTCCCGCTCCCCTCCTGATTTGATTTTTTTTTATTTTTTTTTATTTATCATGGTTACAAAATATGAAGTATAATAATTCAGTAGGTAAAAAGTGATGGGCCGGCAACACATCAATAATCCCGGCGTTGTAGATGTTCATGAGCAGCAGTGATCATTTACCATCACGTGTACTGTTTGCTCGTTTGCCGGACCTACAAAATAAAAAAGGCTTCGAACAAACTGCAGGTATTAATATTTAACCGCAAGTGATAGTCGGTCAATTATGAAATGATTAATAGGGTATACTTACATGCAGTCAATGTATTGTAAAGTCTTGCTAACGATACTCTCAAAACAGCTGTTTCGTTCTGGACTCTTTGGCCGGCCACAATTGCCAGTAAAATAGCAACCATGTGATAGGCCATGGAAAATACCAGATTTGCCAGAATCAACTTGCCGTGAATATTGACTAAATTGTTTCCCTGAAACATTAAATTAAAGCTTGAATGGTAATTTTTCAAGAACCTGCTTTGAAAATTGCAGACATTTTAAACACTAGTCATAACTCATTGACTATTCATATTTTCCCCATTAATAGGTTTATGTCAAATAAACTACAAATTTACTACTATTGACTATTAATAAACTTATGTCAAATAATCTACAGATCTGGTATTTATGAAACACAAAAGACGAATGGACTCTCGTTCGATATTATGTAGATGCAAATGCTCGATGGTCGATGTAGAAATTCTTGTTGGAGGCAGTGGACGTCCTATGGTTGAAGAGAGAGAGGGAGAGAGAGAGGGAGAAAGAGAGAAAGAGAGAAGAGAGAAATGAAAAACAAGTTGCTATTGCTGTACATACTTACTTTCACCACTGTGTGTAAAATACGAAACGCGACTACAATGTAATGCGACATAGATATCACGATGGCGAAAATTATCTGAAACCAAAATAGATCAATTTATATCTTGCTGAGATATAATATGTATTGATAATATAATTTAATAGATATTTATAATTTCATCCGCGCCAGTATCTTTAACCTATCTTTTCTTAACAAGAAGTTAAAATCGCTGTCTTAAGCATTATTATGTTGATCCATTATTATGTTAAAATAGAATCTAAAATATCTGTATTGTAACGTTGTTTTTATGAATTAAATACCATTGCATTATCTGTTTGAACTCAATAAATATGATCAATTTTTAAGTCAACAGAATTATCACATGGACTGCCTCGGTGGCGTAGTTGCATTACGGTACGACTACAAAGCTGAGGTCGTGGTTTCGAATGCCGGATTGGACAAAGTGATATTAGGTTTTTTTATTCATTATCAGCCCGGGGTCAAGAATTTGAGCCCGATATGGCGATAGGCTCGCCTTCTATCACTTCATGGGTCAGAACATAGAAGGTGAAATGTGGGTGTTCTGGCGGTGCCTCTGCCTACCCCTTCTGGGATAAAGGCGTGAGTTTAGGTATGTATGTATGAATTATCACATGGTCTTTATTATTTACCTGTCCACCAAAACACTTCTTGTATTCTTTACCGGTCTGTACCAAGCTATTATATATCGCAGCCCATTCGTCTATCTTTTGCAAACTGATTTCATGAGTAATAGTTCCATCAATCGTTATCTCATTCAATTTCTTTTGCGTCTCGCCGAGTAATGAATTGAAACATTTACACATCTTGTGTAGAATCGACGTATATACCACACATGATACGAACTCGATCAAATAGCGACATTCTGTATTTAATTTAAATAACTGCAATAATATATTTCCGAGAGAACAACCAATCATCTCGTTCAAGTAAATTCTCTCCATGATAGTTTGTATCGTAACACAAGTAAAAAGTATTGTAAAAGCAAAAATAACTCCTGCGTTCAATTTATTAAAATATTGGCTGTGGATTACATCATTTTCGAATTTCAAACAAAGTTTGGAGATGTTCTTAATGAGTTCCACGAAAAAGGTAGATAGCCAACTGCCGTTTAGGATACAAAATATCGAGTATCCCATAGACATAGTATTAAACATTGATATCAATATGTAATTGCTTAGGTTTACGCCGACGAGTCCGAATAAAACACTATAGTTATTAAAACCTATCAAAATTAAACAACACGTTTCGACAACAATGCGCAAGAGAACCACATTCTTAACTTTTTTATTATATAATGAATAATTTCTATACACACATAACAGGTTTTCAACAAAAATCAACGTTTTAATGGGTTTAATATCGATCATTTTTAAACAATATGTCGTTTTAGAACCGAAGTAAGTGAAGAAGTGGCTATAAAACATCGAACTTGTTCCTAAATAGTTAATGAAGTTACTCGAATTATCTACATCGAATTAGGACTGGGCTGAAAATTAATGGGCCATTGTGATTAATTAATTGAAATAAATTTTATCATTCTGCTTGAAATGTCCTTAATTCATATAAAATCCAATCCCATTAATGTCATTAAAATCAAATGAACAAACTAATCATTAATAATATTAATTAAATGATTGTCGTACATTTTGCTTTAGATATTATATTCATTATTTTAATTATCGATCAAAACAATTGATTGTTTTGTATATGCAAGCCAAGGCTTACAACAGGGCAAAAACATTTTTGATATATCCAAGTATAACCTGTCGGAAATATACTGTGAACCTAGCTGGAATGCCGATCACATTTCAATTTTTTTGTGTTCCCCTATCTACTACGTAATTTTACAATAAAAACGTATTGAGATGAAAGCGAATTCTATTTTTTATTCGTTTTTCTATTTTAATTTAATATGTTTAACCTATATTTTGAATTTGCTGAACTTATGTTGCAATGACGTTTATTACTCAGGTCCACAGATATTTCCGACACGTAATACCATGAGATAACTCATAACGTTCTAATTCACTTAATTTTATGCAATTTAAAAAGTCAAATAAAATTTTGACGTACAAAAGCTTTTATACTTAATATAAAACTATGTGACTCTTAACACATTAGTTTAGTACAAAAATACAAATTCTAATCAGGAGTATCGAAGCAGTTTGAGACACTAACTACTAAGATTGAGTTAAAGTAATACTGCTAAGTCTTACTCATATCTTTTACCTGTGCACCAAAACACTTCTTGAATTCTTTAGCGCTCTTTGCCAAGCCATCATATATTGCAACCCATTCGTCTATCGTTTCCAAACAGATTTCATCAGTAATCATTCCATCAACCGTTATTTCATTCAATTTCTTTTGCGTCTCGTCGAGTAGTGAATTGAAGCATTTGATCATCTTGTGCAGAATCGTCACTAGTATAACAAATGTCCAGTATTCCATCAGATACCGGCACTCCGTAGAAATTTTCGATAACTGCATAAACATGTCTCCGATAGATGTATAAAATAAACGGTTGAAATAAATTCTGTCCGTCATAGTCTCCACTATTGGCATAATAATAAACATTGCATAACCAAAAACAACTTTATGATTCAATTTATTCAAATAATGATTGTCATTGATATCATTTTCGAAACTTATATGAAGCTTCGAAAAATTGTTAAGCAGTTCTTCGAAAGAGCTACATCGCCAAAAACCGTTGAGAACACAAAATATGGAGAATCCGAAAAACAAGCAAGTGAATACGGAAAACAAGAGGAAGTTGATAAAGTTGACGCCGTACAGCTCGTTAAGAACCATGTTACTATTAATACAAAGCAAAAATATACAGCAAGTTTGTATAATAATACGCGCAAGGAAGACCTTTTGAACTTTTATATTGCAACATGAGTAATTTCGATACACACAAAAGACATTTTCAACAAAAATCAACGTTGCTATTGGTTTCATTTCGCTCATTTTTAGAATAATAGGCGTTACTACGACAGACATGAAATGACTACCAAACATAATGAAGTTTTACATTTATAGCTAATTGAATTAATCAAACTTTATCTACATCAAGACCGAAGACATCAATGAATGTTAATGACCTGTCATAAAGTAATTGAAGAAAATGTTATTAGTATATTATTTTTTAAATGTCTCGTAAGTCATTAAAAGATCAAAGCACATTAAATTGATAAGAAAACAAACGAACAAAATTGTCTCTAACGAATGATTATTTTTGTGATAATTTATAAATAACTTTTATAGACGGTATAAATTAAATTAATTCTAGTCTTTCTAATGATCTGAAGGGTAGCCGCTTATCAAGCTAAGCTAGTCAACCTAGGCTTAATTATAATTGATGGCCTTACACACATATAAAATTTACCTGCGCGCCAAAAACACTTCTTTACACTTCACACTTTACTGCTTTTCTGAAGTCCCCATACATTGTAACCCACGGTTCTATAGTTTCCAAACTAATTTGATTCGTAATTGTTCCATCAATTATTATTTTCTTATTTGATTTCTTTTGGGTTTTCTTCAGTAATTAAATTCAACAAGTGAAGAGTTTTTACAGAGTCAATATAAAACTTACTAGACGATAACTTTGACGATAACTTTAACTTTGACAATATCATCGCCATACATTTGTGACGTATTTGACATTGATTATATATGGGATTGACGTTTTCAAAGTCAAAGTAATGACAAAGTTAATTTGTGCAATTGATCCTAAGTCTTAAATGAGGTAGCCATAAGCTATATTTAGACTAATACCGTTTAAAAAATAACACGAAAGCTTTCTTCTTTTGGAAAGACATTTTGGAAATGATGATAGCGTCCAAAAAATGACAATGAGGTTTTACTTTTATAAATAGCCAAAATTAAGTACTTCCGATTTACAATGTAATGAACATCTGATAAATTGTGTAGGTTCAGCCGACGATTTTGGAGCCTATAATCAAGAAAGCTTTGGATAGCCTGACAAATGAAACGTTAGCCTACCTGATGATGTAGGGTGAAAACAAAACACTGGTGAAGAGTATGACAATAATTACAATACTCTCTCAGCTGAAATCATATGAAATGGCACAAAACGTATAATGTAAGAAATTAAATCCTAGGACGTACCGCCATGGAGCCAGACATAACCATTACCAACAGAATAAACAGTAATCTTGATATTACTTTGATTGTGAACAGTCGACTTTAATTGAAGGATTTACGACTCATACTCCAACGGTCCATTTATTTTATCTAATTCTACACACATGTAAATACCAATTAAACCAATATTAAGTTAATTGGCATTACGTCTGTCATTCATTCAACGACCCAAATACACAGGATAAATTCAATTTGCTTACTTTCTGTACGTTATAATATGTTATATTTACCTGAACACCGAAACATTTCCTGAATTCTTTGCTGCTCTTTCCCAAGGTTTTGTATATCGCACCCCATTTCTCTATCGTTTTCAAACTGATTTGATCAGTAATATTTCCATCAATCATTATTTTCTCATTTAGCTTTCTTTGGGTCTCGTCCAATAACAAATTAAAGCATTTGAACAGTTTGTGCAGAATCAACAATAATATCGAGTATATTAAATATTCTATGGTATAACGATAATCAATGGTTGCTTTCATTATATGCATTAGAGTGTCACTAACCGATGAATCAAAAAGATAAAAATACTGAACCCTGTCAACGACAGTGCACACTATTGCTAAGATAAAAAGTACTGTCGAGCCATAAATGGCCAAGATGTTCAAGTTGTTAAAACATTTTTTGCATGAAGCGTCGTTTTCAAAATGTTTGTAGAGATTTTTTAAGTTGTTGTGAAGTTTTTTAAAAGAGCTACATAGCCATACGCCATTAAAGGCGACAAGAAAGGAGAAAAACATACCCAGAGAGCTGTTTACAATAGTCATATAGAGGACGGTCGTATTGAAGTTAAAATATTGATATACCATAACGTGGTGGTTAATGGCAATCAAGAAATAGATAAACTTTTCAATGACGATACGCGAAAGCACGATCTTCTGCACTTTTTTGTTATAACTTGAGTAGTTTCGATGTATACACATGAGATTTTCGATAAAAATTAATGTTTTAATCGGTTTTATTTCAATCATTTTCAAAACTATATGTGACGGCGGCAAAAATATCGACACAATGAATACAAAACTAGATCTAATATTATTAGATGGAATTAATGGAATAGGATTTGTATAAGTAAAGCAATTTATCATGCCTTATCTATATCAATTTAGGAGACAAGATGAGAAACTAATGCACTATTGTCCAAAATTAATTGAAGTGGATTATTAATATTCTATTTCATATGGTTTTTAATCATCTAAAAGATACTAGATTCCTTGATAGGATAAAACAATTGTCATAATAATAGACTACTATAATTTATGATATTTTCAATAATTATCAGACCATCGCTTGATTAAATTATCATTAAAACATTATTAACGATACAAACCATATTCTAAATTATTCGCAAATTGAAATACAAATTCAGATGATTAAACTGCGAGTACCAATAAAATATATACCATCCGGTCCATTCGCCTAAGCCTTCGTTCCAGATTATCGAGCCAGTCTTGTACTTCTATCACTTGACCTGAAATGGTGTCAATTGCTTTAAGGACTGTCACAGGTACGCTCTCGGCCTTCGAGAAAAAACTAGAGACATCTTATTGTGCCGGAAGAGGGCGTATTACATCAGAGTTGGGTGTGCCAATTTTTTTTTCAATATTTTTTAGTTCGACGATTACAATATTTCAATCATGATTTGAAAGGTATAATATTTTTTCATTAGTAAATTTTGATTTACTTTTATTGATTTTAATATTTGATATATTTGATTTTAAGCGTGTTTTCATTTATGTTTCACCGCAACTATGGCTAACAATGCCAACTAAAATAAATGAAAAAAACAAGAAATTATTATTTTATACTTACTAAAAAAGTATATTTTATTTTATATTATACTTTTTTGAAAACTATTATGTATACCCGACTTTTAACCCCAATATCAAAAACAAACCGACCAAAAAATCGTAACGCGCAAAACGATAATTTAAAAACAAATCACGATTCTAAACATCCCTACCCATATGAATAAAGTTTCGCCCAATCCGTGACCAGTCACAAAAAGAGAAAAAAGTATGAATGATTTGCTACAATACGGAAGGAGCTGCGTCTTAGTTAAGATTCAGGAGTCAATTTATCCGCAACGAGACATCGCGCGTGCCCCGAATGAACATCGGGCCTTAGAAACCTCTTTTTTCTTGAAATGCATTACTACTCGGCATCCTTGGAGTATTCAGCAATTTATTTTGTTGGATAACAAAACTGCTTATGTGCAACGCTGAGTATTTCGCGATCATTTATCTGGCGAGATTCAGTTCAGCTTTTGATTTACTGATGAGCTTCTTTGCTGGATAAAAGATTTTTGTGCAGATTGCCACTTTACGCCGCTGATCGGATTAAACTATTTTAGAAAATGGAATAGAAATATTTTTTGCACCATATTACAAACATACATAAATACTTAAAATACGTATGACTATGTATATTAAGTTAAAAAAGTGTTTGATTAAACTCTGATGCCCAAATGATCATTTATCTTGTGGGCATCAGTGAAATTTCAAAATGTATGTCGGAAGATACTTTCGATATAATCGGCATTGATATTTGTCTTTGAAAGAACTAATTTATACGCTACACAAGCTGAGAGACATACGTAAAATAATTGGTTAAGTTCAAAAATAGTTCACAATGTACCAAACTTTGTCATATACAAAATTAAGATGAAGCTTTTTTTGTTCTATAGGTTTTTTAGCAGGCTATTAAAATAAACCGCGCCGTCAAGCTGCTTAATAGTCTGCCGTCACACTTGTCCCCTCCTTTCTATAATCCTGGGACCTTCCGCCGAAGTGTGAATAAGCATCTCAGCAGGCCGGCATGTAATCGCATAGCATTGGACCACCATTTGACACTCTGTCTGGACAGCAAGTCATTAGGTTACATCAGGTGCAGTGCAGTCACAATGCCGCGCTAGAATAATAAAAGAAACCGTCTTCTGATTTTGTATATTAGAATTATAATCCCAAAAACGCGCAAAGAAATCATCATCATCATCATGATCAGCCCGTTGCAGTCCACTGCTGGACATAGGCCTCTCCCAAGGTACGCCACAGAGCCCGGTTTGCTGCTTTACGCTAAGAAATAACTTGAACAAAATCTGATGTGGGGGATTAGGGCGAAATCTCCGAATCTGTACAAGACTGATACTGTGATAATCAACTACTCAACGAAGGACAAGACACAGGGAAAGTGGAACATAATAGGTACAAATAAGGAAACGTGTTCCAAAAGTGTGCGAGGAAATGACAGCTAATGCGTTGTGTGGTTATGTCTTCTGTATTTTATGTGGGAAATATTACGTTAGATACATCTTCCAAATCTTATGGCCGCCACACACGTACAAATAGTGAATATAGTCACGAACCGTGAGAAACAGCTCGTTCAAGCCATTGTTCCTAAATATGATTTTGCAGTATATGACAAATTGTTAATGAAAATATTTATAAAGCAAAAATGAACACCCACTGTGATTTATAAAGACATGTTGAAAATCATCTACTGTGGAATCACGATTAAACGTGGACCACAAATTCCTTTAACATCGTGTAAATACATGAATACCCTGCAGTATTCGTATTTCGTGCAGTCAGAACCAGTACTCAGGAATAAATCCAAATAACGAACATTCTGAAGGAGATCCGTATTTGGTAAAGGCGTTATTCCTGTTTTCAATATTCAACCTGGAGAACAGTTAACTAAGCTTCAAAGCTAATTCCTATCAGAGTTACATACAGGTATGAAATGGTGGAGCTCTCAATGTTTAGAATGCTTTGAAATAAATCTATGTGATTATTTATGAAAAGACTAGCTTCTGCCCGCTAACTTCGTCTGCGTGATTAACTTTGTTTAAAAAATATACATGTATTGATTATTTAGTATTTCTCATCCCATCCCGTTATATCCCGCCTTTCCTATCTCATTCTCACTCAAGGTATGTAATCCATGCCCATCGCATCCCTTTGAGTATAAAAAATAACAAATATATCGGATTTCCGTCCTCATCCCACGGGAACACTTAATTTATCTGGATAAAATGTAGCCTAAGTGTTAATCCAGTGTTAATATGAGGAATATTAGTTTTTCTCATTTATCTACCATAATACAAAGAAACACCCTGTATGTAAAAAGACATTTACCAGTTTTTAAGTTGGACTTGTATCTATATAACTGTGAAACCGCATCTCATTTCGTCTTGTAGTTTTTGCGTTATGCGCAAGTAAATAAAAAGAAACAGCCTGTATGTAAATGAAATATATACCAGTTTTTAAGTTGGACCTGCATCAATGTAATTGTGAAAACTGCATCTCATTTGGTGCGGTAGTTTATGAGTAATGTGCAAGCAAACGAAAAGAAACATTCTGTATGTCAATGCAACATATACCAGTTTTTAAGTTGACCTGCAGCAATATAACTGTGAAAACCGCATCTTATTTGGTGCGGTAGTTTATGAGTTATGTGCAAGCAAACAAAAAGAAACACCCTGTATGCAAATGCAACATATACCAGTTTTTAAGTTGAACCTGCAGCAATACAACTGTGAAAACCGCATATCATTTGGTGCAGTAGTTTTTGCGTGATGCGCAAGCAAACATACAGACAGACAGACAGACAGACAAAAATTCTAAAAAAAATTGTTTTGGATTCTGTTGCTGTTATAAAGACCCCCCGCGTTGAAATTTCTTAAATATCTTCCATGTACAGACATCGACCATTTACATTTTTATTATATGTATAGATTAAGAAATGTACAAAAGAGCTATAAAAAAAATTGTGCACTAATTGATAAAACAATCTACTGCTGTATTTTATTTATCAAGATCTTTGTTTTTGTAATGTAATGTTATCACAGCTTAATAAAAGCAAGAATAAACTTGCTAGTATTTTTTATCAAGGTCTAACGGTGTTCAAGGTTAATGCATGTCTGTCTATAATATGCATTATATAATATTATGTCATATTATTATAAGAAAATCGACTTCACCCACCGCATATATTATAAAAACCTATGTAATCAGTAATTGCAGACTACCTTTTCTCAATTCTTTGATTGGTCCTATTAACGTATTACAATCCTTTTAGTTCAATTTCTTTAGTAGTTTGTTTCTCTGTATGCGTCATTACTACATCTTTATTAATTACTTCTTCAAGACCCTTAAACTTCTTTACTTCGTAATGTTCGTAATATCTATTTCTTCTTCATTACATATAAAATCTGTTTGTGTGACAATATCACTATCGATTCCATATACGATTCACTTTAATTGATCTAGTTGAACCTCAGACATGCTCGCAATAATACTCTTGTCTTTGATAAACAGATTGGAGTACTCACAGTAGCTCCGAGAACTGGTTTAAACACCTGAAATTAGTAATGTTAATATTATTTTAGAAGGATGTAGGTCAATTCTATTCTATAATTTACTCCTAAGAGATACAGGGTATATCAAGACCGCGACCGAAAACGAAGCCAGGTGGTAGTATTAGTGATATCAAACACAATGCAAGTAAAAATTTTACAAAAAAAATCGAAAATTTTTTTTTTGTTATTTTTTACATATCGTCGTATTTGAGTGATTAATACATAGTTTTTCTAAAATAATGACGTACATCGCTTAATTTTTAAACACGCAATGGTACGTAAGGGTTTAAATTACTATTTTTGCACAAACTAGGTATTTACCTCTCAAAAACGACGATTTTTAAAAAATTTAAAAAATAATCTGTCGCTTATTTTGCAAAATTTTTAGTTGCATTGTGTCTGTAGCCGCTAAAACTACCACCTGGCTTCGTTTTCGGTCGCGGTCTTGATATACCCTGTATAATTTAGATCTAATAAAACATCTGTTTGATCAGATTAAGAATGCTATCTTAACAAAGATAGCAAAGATAGCCTTCATATCGTAAATAATATACCTAATCATCATCATCAACCCTTCTGCGTCCGCTGCTGGACGTAGGACTCTCCTATTTTCCTCCTATGACCTCATGCCACTCTATCTACAGCCCAGCGTCTCAATCCGCTACCAGCCATTCTACGAAAATAATGTAATAATATACCTAACGAAAACATACAATTACACAAATAACAGCCACGTCGACGACAATGCAAAGTATTAGAATATTCTTACTAAGGGCACAATATCGAATTATATGATTAATACAGCATTGTTAGAATGATAAATGTGGCGGTTTAGCATAAAGCGACATCAAAACTGCGCACTGCAATCGACGTGCGAAAACCAACCGTTTGTGAATAGATTAAATTGTCACTGTTTGATTAATCAATTCCGTCAATTGAAAAGCATGTAATTATACGCTAAGTGATTGAAGAGAATTTAATTTTGACGAGCTGACGAGCCAAACGCTGGCGTTGAGCAATTAACTAGTTTATGTTTATTAGTTTTGAACTTACTTGTTTGCGAAAACGGCGTGTTTAAATAAAGTTCATATAATTTTTTGACATTATTTTTTGATAGTACGTAGTCATAAGTTACGTAGACTAGACGTCATAGGATATTGTTGGTGATCTTACACAACTTTCCACAATGTTTGGGTCATGGGTGTGTTGCCGGACCATTAAATCGGGGAACGGGAAGGATAAAGTATGGGAAGAGGAATGAGGTATTGGCAATCTCACTCACTGAACGAACAACGTAGATCTAACACTTCCAAAAGTTTGATGTTTTATTCTTTGATTGCATCCATCTAGTTTAATGCGCACGGGCCTCCTCTACAATTGCGAGAACTTAAGCTAAGGTCTACCTCACCAGCGTCGTATGAATAGTTAGATTTAACATGAATTGGATATTATTGTTGGAAACACTCAAATACCCAGCTAGCCTCATTATATTTCCTTCACCTCCAAAGTAACCTATAATAAAGGACCTATTTCTGAGGTCACAGGTGCGACCTGTGACCTCTGTCCCATCGGTAAGGCCGACTTCCAAGCATAACACCGTTTAATTTTGTGATCGACATTATTCAACGGCAATCTATTTGGGCATTGGACAATTTATGCTAATGGTTATACTTGGTACATGCGTTCGCATCTAATATCGATTAGCGAACGACACGCCTATGCCAGCTTCGTAATCCTGTAATACCTTAATTTGACATGTTCCAAAGGTATACTTCGGGAACTACCAAGGCTGTATAAGTCGACTGAATTAAGGAGTTTGTGTTTCGGAAGTGAAAGAAACTAGCGGCTTTTTTAATTTTTCGTGTTGTTGAGGAAATGGAGAGAAGAAATATAAGTGATTACAGGGGGAAGTGCGAGTAATTTGTTGTTATTGTATGTTGTGTATTTTGGTATTTAATAATTTGATAACAATAATTTATAAGTACAGACTATTGTTTCAGAAGATCTGTAAACCAACAATGAGGATATTGCATAGCGGATATACAAGGTTAAGGGAACTGCATCAAATATATACGTATCTTTAAGATATTTTGGTAAATAAAAATTCAATACATTCTCTTACCTTCACTCTCATAGAAAATCATTACGTGCTTGATTTCTTATTGAAATGAATGCCAAGGCGACAAAGTAAAGGGGATATGAGTTACCTTTTTTTTGCCGTTTCTTAAAATAATGTTTTGTTAAATTATTCGTAAGCTAACAAAAGCTTTTAGGATGTTACAAGGTTTTAAGAGGGTGCTTAAAAACTTCATCATGTTGTGTTATAAGTATTAAATTGTTAACACACGCGGCATTTATAATAATTTTGGTTATCTAGTACCGAGTGTATAGATATCCATACTTATTAATTTATCTGTAAGGGGAAGGCTTATTATGAAAATGCTTGAGTGTGTTTGTAACATATGAGCCTTCCTTGGTGGCGTAGTTGTACTACGGTACGACTACAAGGCTGAGGTCTCGGGTTCGAATCCCGGGTCAGGCAAAGTGATATTGTATTTTTCTATTAATTATCAGCCCGGAGTCAGGAATTTGTGCCCGATATGGCGATAGGCTCGCCCCCTATCACATCATGGGACGGAACGTACAAGGCGAAATATGGGTGTCTTGGTGGCCTCCGCCTACCCCTTCTGGGATAAAGGCGTGAGTTTATGTATGTAGACTGTAAGCTTTTATAAATAAGTTCATTAGAACCGAATTCATAAACATGTAGTATAAACATCTTTACGTGGTATTCGGACGCACTGAACCTATGCCAAATATTTGACACCAAAAACAAAGAATTGTTTAAAGTGAATAAAGCAAATTTGCTTTATATGTGAGAATCAATGTAGAAATTAGTTAGTAGGCGTGATTATAATGTAGATTTTTGTCAACTTTTATACCTGGTGGTTGATCTCTTATATGTACTGGTGGTAGGTCTCTCATATGTGAGAGGCCGCCTGGGTAGCTACCACCGCAAGCAGTGTAAATGCACTGTTGTGTTCCTGTTAGGACATTGTGGCTAGAGTAACTTCTGGACACAATGACACTTAACATGTTATGCCTCAGGATGGCGAGCGCAGTGGAATACAAAGCATTGCCTTATAATTCATGGTTTGTTTGGTTTTCCTACTAACCCTGAGCTGATCATGAGGCGAATGACATGGTCGTCTTGCCATTCATTGCCTTAGCTTCATTGCGATTAAAAAAATACCGGCGTTAACGGTAGGCGGCATCTTACCTGTGCCATGTGAAAGTCCATGATCAATGATCACCATGTAACATCAAGGATGCCTTGTCATCTGTCTACGAGCAATAAATAAAATGTACCTCGACGCTGGGTTAGTGTAACGTAATCTTTATGTATGACACAGAAAGATTTAACGACCGGCCCTTGTCAGACATAAACCCGATGTTGAATTAAGAATGTTATGATAAAAATGGTTGAAAAGCAAGTCTGTGTCTCAGTTGATTGAATTAAAAGAAAGAATGATTTTTTAGTACGAATTATCTCTCTCTATCTTCATATCTCTATCTCTCTCTTTCTTTTTAGCCACAGAAAGTCGACTGCTGGACATGCATTAAAATTATATCAATGAATATTTTTTCGTATTAAAATGCATACATTTTCATCAAGATTTATACTAAATGCTGTTTTCAGTTATTCTTGATTAATTATCGTGTACTTACGGAATCGTGGGTATATCTTCTGGATCGGCACAACACTTCTTCACAGCCATGCTGCAGAATTATCTAGACTTTTCAAACAAAATGAAACTACTAAAAGTAAACTAAATCGTTTAGGAGCTGAGCAAAATTCCTCGACCCTTGTACATCACATCTCACAATCTTGCATTACCATAAATTATTCGTAGGCTGCAATTCATTCTGGCCGAAATCCTTTGATATAGTGCTCGAAATGCTGAAGAAAAATCGCCATTTTTCATTCAGTGCCCGGATTTAGACCTTGGACGGTGAATGTACTGGATTTTTAGGTAATACAAACAGACTGTTATGCAGGGCATGGAAAGGCTAGATGAGTGTTATACTTTTAACGATGTTTTCCTTCACCGTAAATGTTTGTTTACTAACTATATACCGGGGATGGAAAACCTCTCTCGAAAACAAAGACATACAATATTGTAAAAAAAATCAGTGGATTCGAACCTGTGGCCACCAGACATATGGAGAATCCAATCCAATTACCAACAGACCGCCACCCACTTCCGTAATATATCACACAAACGTATGATTTTAATTACATCCTCTTTCCAAAGGACTCAATATCGCAGACGGACAATGCTCAATTTTTATATTATTTTCTAGAGCCAGTCCTTTGTGGACGCTAGGAGGTATATGAAGAATATTGCCAAGTCGCCAGCGTAGTCTGGCACATTCCCCGCCGTATTTCGCAGTTTTATTGCACATTGCCATGGAGATAATATCCGGACGGCCGGAGCAGCGCTGTTAAGCCTCTTACAGTCCTTATGGATATATTAGAGCGTTCATAGACATGCTCGTACCGACGACATTTATCGTGTAACCGAATTATGTAGTATTTAATCTTATTGACATGAAGTGGTTAGGAAGTTGTATCTGGATCTATTAAGTTAAAATTGACAGCCTCCGTGGCGCAGTTGGTTAGACGCCGCCTGTGAAACGAGAGGCCGCGGGTTCGATCCCCGCACCGAAACAAATATTTGTGTAATCTACAGGTATTTGTTTCGGGTCTGGCTGTTTGTGAGACCGAAAAGTTTCTCATAGTTTCTGATACCCACGACACAAGATTCGATCTTAGTGTGGGGTCAGGACTATGTATGTCACTCTTGGGTGTATTGACTTATTTATTTTATTTATTTATTAAAAAAAAAAAACTACGGTATGTAAGTCCGCCAACCCGCACTAGGCCAGCGTGGTGGACTATATGGCCTAACCACTCTCAATCGATTCTCTCGATTGTAGAGTAAGCCCGTGCCCTGCAGTAGGACGTATATGGGCTGATATAGATATAGATTTATTTAAAGTAAAGGAATTGCAGGAAGTCGCTGGATGCAGGCAGCTTCCAACAGTTCGATGTGGAGATCCTGGTGGGAGGCCTTTGTTCACTGGACTTCCTGTGGCTGTATAGAAAGATAGAAATTTATAAATGAAATGCATACCTAATAGTGAATGCAGCGGCATCATTCCCGGACAGATACGACCTGGCGACCTTCAAAAAACGAGCGTATTCCCACCTCAAAGGCCGGCAACGCATCTCAATGCCCCATGGTGTTGCAGATGTCCATGGGCAGCGGTGTTCACTTACCATCAGGTGAACCGCATGCTCGTTTGCCTCCTATAATATATAAAAAAAAAAAAAAAATAGATCAAGTATTGACCGACTATCTCGAGGCTATTACCATGAATCTGACATACTCTTGATCAGACACTAATTTAATTAAAACACGACACGTTTGCGTAGATCACTGCGGCAACCTTTCGACTACTATATACTGTGATTGATATACAGGCGGATAAAATAATCTGCCTCCAGCGAAAAATCAACAAAATTACATTACACATTATACTGTATGTCATAAGAACCCTGTCCGATCCAAGCCGAGCATTTGGGTATCTCAATTGTAGTATTAAAATTTGTATTATTCCCACTGCTAGGCAAAGGCCTCCCTCCTTTCTTTTCATTTTATAAAATACTTTATTAAAAAAATACGAAAAAAATATATAATAAAGGATAATATTACCCTAAAATCTAGCAATGTTATGAATTCTGACAACACCGTATTCGGCATGGGTGTGTTTGAATACCTATCAGTGCTTGTTTCGGCTCCTTTTAACGCAGTGCTGCGGTCAAACGATGCACTTCCGGCACATCGTTTGATCGTATTCATCTTTGACGAAGCCGCTCTAAAAATCGCCGCGCCGCCGCGTGTAAGGCGGCTATCCAACCTTGAAAACGTCGCGACGCATGTTGCTAGTAACGACCGCGGTTGCTAGCAGTGACATGTGAGTCTCCCTATTTTTAATCAAGTAATTTCATTAAGGATATTTTTTTAACATATCATGTGAAATGGATCTTTTAAACATACATACATAAAAGTCACGCCTGTATCCCAAAAGGGTAGGCAGAGACTATGCATCTCCAGTTTGCTCGATCCTGACATATTTACTTTCGCTTCGTCTGCTTTCATCAATCTCTTTATGCATTCTCGTCGGTTCAAGGTAATTTAACCTGGCCCTTGCCTAAGGTGCCATCTTTTAAACAGAACATATTAATAATTATGCCTGATATTTGATAACACCTTTATCGATCGGACACTGTTTTCTCGCCCTGAATATGAAAGCCGTACCTTTTTAATAAAATTTGCCTCTAAAAAGCCTGTAAGTATGCAGATACCATAAAGCTATTTACCTCAACAGCCCTTAAAGTGTAGACAAATTCGATGATATCTCGTAACGGCGTGAGGGCGACGGTAAGAGGGCCGAAATAGGCAATTCCCGAAGCTGTTAGCACCTCTTTAACACTGGCCTCGATGTATAAGGTTACACGTTAACCCCGCATGCAGTCAATTTTAAAGAATGGCTTCATATTTGGTGAGAAAAAGTAATTTCGGCGTATAGCGTATGCGTGCTACAAAGTGATTTATAATTGAATTAGTGATAAATTGATTTGAGATGTCCATGTCATTAATGAAAAAAAAGAAACGATAGTCAGTAGTGTAATATTTTATCAACTCATCAACATTATCATGTTCAGCCATGGGAAGTTCGTTGCTGAATATGCTTTTATTCAGCCTTATCAAAAGGAATTCTATTTTAAAACTTATTTTTACGGGTTTTATCGTGAATTTGGTTTAATTTTTACATTTTTAATTTCCCGGCGTTTCGATTGCTTCAAAGCTTTCGTAGTCACCTATAGAATAAAAAAGAAACAACTGTGATGAATCCCTCATCAGATCAAATCTATCAACTATATTACCAAAAATATCTTATTTGTACGTGTTTGCGGAAAAATAACACCCCGAAACATTTATTTATTGAATGAAGTTTTCATATCAACTCAAACGATTGCTGAAATAATTTCTAAATGTGCAGGAAACCCCCTGGTTATAATTTGGATGGTTTGACGTGTGCCTCTCCAAAGAGAATGAACAGGCATCGAGAACACGCACATTTCGCCAGTTATTCAATTCCGTTGTGTGGGGAGCTTATCGGACACACATCAAATTCCGAGTGATTGATCTTTGGGCCCAAACGTTAATCCTACAAAGCGATAACTGTGCCTGAGATAAGTCTTATAAAGGGGATGCTATGCCAAGTTTTACCTGTTTCAAAAATTGGACCACATGGCAGCACGACATTCTTCGAAAAGATTTTGTTACCAATTGTTATTTTTAAACGATTTTTTTTTTGTAGTGGCATTGTAATTCGTACAATACAACTGACGCTAATGCGAAAAATGGTTTTGACACAAATACGCCTGCAAGAAACCCGATATTACTCAGCCCGAAACGAGACAGATTGACGTTGTTAATAGGGTATTTGAATACGATCGATTTTTTATTTGTTTGAGTTTTAACACATATATTATTCAAATAAAACATTTATGTGTAAACAGTATTCAAGTAGCTTGTGAAATGTGGCAAATTTAGTATTTTAAAAAAGAATGGGAGTCATATTACCGACTCTTTCACACGCGCACACTGTTATGCATATTAAGACTAGTGACGTCACTAGTTTTGTTTTGCATACCTTTTATTTACTCCCACTACAAGATTTAAAACATTACTAATTTGTTTAATTATGAATGGATTTACAAAATTCTTTGTTTGCTAGATTTTAGATATGGATACCTTTTGATAAATACAATAATTAAATGAAGTCAAATACAAGGGTTATTTGACTATATGAAGGGTTTTCACCGTGATTCGTCGCTATACTATTTCCAACAGAAAATATGCTTCACCAACTAGACTCACCATAATTTTATAACACAAACTAATATTGACTTTGAACAAGAAAACATTATAACTACAACTCGGACAATGGATATTTTAATATAAAATTTACTAAGAAACACTGAAGAATCTGTTATTAAAACGTGCAACTACGAGTATATCCACTTCAAACAACACAGGCATTCAATAGTGAGTCTTGCAAACATATTCTTAATAAAAAGAATTTTATAAATGTAAACTAGAAATGAAAACACAATATTTATAATTTGTTTTCTTACATGTGATAGATTTCTTATCAAGAGGGCTTTATCCGCTTTTAAAATAATATTTTAAATATTGTGTCATTTAACAAGTAGAGATAACAAATGAATAAACTCTACTACTAAAAGTGCGTGGTGGCCTGTTGGTAACGGACCAGACGCGGCAGCCTACATGTTCACGGTGGTCGCGGGTTCAAATCCCAGGGCACACCTCTGACTTTTTGGAGTTATGTGTGTATTGATAGTCAATCACCATGCACTTTAACGGTGAAGGAAAACATCGTGAGGAAACCTGCATACCGTAGCGATTTTTCAAAAATTCTACGGTATGTAAGTCCGCCAACCCGCAGTAGGCCAGCGTGGTGGACTATATGGCCTAACCACTGTCAATCGATTCTCTCGATTGTAGAGTAGGCCCGTGCCCTTCAGTGGGACGTATATGGGCTGATATAGATATATAAACTCACGCCTTTATCCCCGAAGGGGTAGCCAGAGGCGCCACCAGGACACCCACTTTTCGCTTTGTATGTTCCGTCCCACGATGTGATAGGGGGCGAGCTTATCGCCATATCGGACATAAATTCCTGTCTCCAGGCTGATAATGAATAGAAAAATCCAATATCACTTTGCCCGACCCGGGATTCGAACCCGGACCTCAGCTTTGTAACCGTGCCGTAATACAACTATGCCACCGAGGTAGTCATAAATAAAATAAAAGTCGCAATAATATCATAAGTTTAATAAAACATTATAATAAAAGAAGGGTAGCGGGTAGCGGATGGATGAGGGTTGCTCAAAACCGCAGCAGTTGGTTAGGCGCCGGCTGTGAAACGAGAGGCCGCGGGTTCGATACCTGCACCGAGACAAATATTTGTGTGTTCCGCAGGTATTTGTTTCAAGTCTGGGTGTTTGTGAGACAGATAAGTCTCTTATAGTTCTTGATACCCACGACACAAGACTCGATCTTAGTGAAGGGTCACTATGTATGTGGCTGTTGGGTGTATTTATTTATTTAAAATATAGCAGTGTGAAGTACGGTACAGTAATTATGTACAGTCGCCCAAAACTCGACACTTGGCATCAAAACAATATAACTTAATCACGGTAGCTCGAACTAAAGTGTGATTTTCCGTAGATTTACTGTTCTAAGGCGTTTTAGGGAATTAATTAAGTCTCAAGTTATCCCGGGCGGTAGGGGAAGAAGACGGATTGCCCTAATGTTTAGTAGGGTAAGCGCCCTTATCGTCGGCTCTAGCTAGTCAGGATTTTCGAGTTTTACATCGAATAAATCTTTTTTTAATGCTTAAGTGTGATATCTCGGATTTTGTAATTAGAAGACACCGAAATATACTATAGTCTTCTTGTTATTTTTTTGTGCTAAATATATGTACATTAAAAAGCATGTAACAGGTGATTCGGATTTATATATTCGGATATTATAACAAAAGATACCGCAGCACAAAAAAATAAAAATCTCGAAACGAAAGAATAATGTTGTCACTTTGATCCCACTAAAAATGGGACAGCCAAGTTGGATACAGATTAAACTGACAAAAGAGTAAAGGTCTAACAAAGCAATACGATTTCGAATTTTTCTTACTGTACAATTTTCTCTTAGTATAAAACTTTGACACAAAATGGCTCAATTTTTTTCAAATAATACAACAAGTGTCGTTAGTTTATCGTGGTTTATAAGTATGTTTGTTACAGTCTTGTAAATGTCTGTCGCTAGAATATGTCTAGAGTTTTATAAAATAGAAAAAAAAACAAATCGTTCATTCAATAGTAGGTGGTAACTTTACCGTTCGTATTCGCACCCGCTTGGATAACGTCCACCATGCCAGCTGAAGTAAACCTCGGCATATTGATCATCGCAACTGGATGTTGCTTTGTCATACGGCTTCAATTATACGGATTCGTTCATACGGTTTTAATCAGGCCATCATAATTGCTCCAATGAGTAATAACAATATTACGTTGGTCCATGCGCTATTAAAACTGCTCTGAATTTATAATAAGGTATATTACAATCAGTTTATCGTGCCAGCATACAAAACTAATTAAAAATTTAAAAAATAATATTTGTGAAAAATCTTTGCAGCAAGTACCTTATTAGTGCGTTTACCCTAACATGTGTGGCACATATTTCTTAATATAATGCAACTCTATCATTAGTCTGCTCGCTACACTTGTTCCACTGTATATAACCTTACTTATAACTCTTAACAGCTTCCAACAATGTCTGTGAGCGAAATAGTCTTCAGTTTTTCGAATAGCAAAAACACAAAATTTATACTCTAAACAGGAGAATGAATTCAAAATCCAACGATTCAAAGACCATACCTTAAACCACTATTACAAATAGACAACTAAAATTCGCAAACCGTAGGCAGAAATAACGATTTCTCAATATTTTATCTATAATTGTACTTTATTCGAGACTGGCTTACAAGAAGCTAACTGTTAGGTCTAAAAGCAAAAAATTTCAGGACACGACCTGCCTTTAAATTACTACAATAATAGTTATACCAATTGCCATTGTTGTTTCAAGTAAGAAATAATAGATCCTTTAATTAAAAGTTCTCTGAATTGCGCTCCCTACAGAATAGCCAAAGAGCCCGAAAACATTATTATGAAGTAAATGTTTGTCTATTGTCTTTTATTTGTTGTGTTAGCTGTGTGTAAATATTACATTATTTTGTATATGGATTCTATGAATATGTTATGATTTAGAAGGAGAGAACTATATTTATAAACAGTTATTTTTATCTCCGTATATCCAAAATGTGTTGCAGGGCGAGCCTATTTATTATCATCTTCATCCACAACCGCAGTAAATTCGCAATATAGATGATTTCCAGACCAGCTGTTGGAAGCTGCGTGCATCCAACTTGCTACAATCTGATTGTCCGTCCACCTTGTAGATGGAAAATAATTCCATTATCGGGTAACTTTATAAGATTTTCCAAACCGGAAAAAAAAAACAAAATAGATTGCTCGTCCTTGAAATTAATAACATGGTACGTATGCGTCATGGCTGCTTACCATGACGCATACCCTTGAAAGTGAGTTACAAGCAAATATACAAATAACGTACAAATGTATAATCTTTATTTAATGACATTATAACCGTAAAGTTTAAGTTACCGGCCTACGTTTAAAGCGGAATAGTCTAGTCTCACTGTTTGTCGTCTTTCCTTTTATTCCCCAGGGCTTCTCTGGCGATAGTTGAATATCGCGACATCCGTTAACGGCCATCTGATACTAAAACTAGATTTGTACAATGGAGCACGTTTTACAATCTTTTTTTTATTCCATGTAGAAACACGTTTTAATAATTCATTCAGGGATATAGAATACGACAAAATAAATATTTTCGAATAAAAACATTGAAAGTTCATTGATTTGTATACATATTTAATATTTAAATAATAAATAATAATGCAGCCAATTTACATCCCACTGCAAGGCACGGGCCTCTCTACAATTGACAGTTTGATTGAGAGAGCTTATGCCTCGGTCCACAATACTGGCCTAGTTCGGGACGGCAAACAATAAGTTAATTATTAAACAAAAATTATTCATAATATCAAACATCAGAAATTCCCACTACAGACAAAAGCCTACACTTCCTACGCAATGAAAACGCGCTGAAACCTAATTTCAACGGCCATAAATCAAGGCGCCCCGCTGATTGTACGTAGAAAAATCTCCTTACATTTTAATTTTAAACTAAATCTCCGAAGACAATTTAATAATGTCCAAGGAACTCAAACGCCAGACTTGTTTTTCATTCGAAATTTATTTATTAACAGCAAGCTGTTTGAAGAGCTGTCATAGTTCCAGACGAAGATCAAACAAATCGTGAATTCGATTTACAATTTAATTAATTTTGCGGGATTTTATTAGGTTGTTAATCATTGGTAGTTTATTCAATTTCGTACTAAATTTTCAATTATAGTTATTGGGATAGTGGATAGTGGGTTTTTTTACGTATATGCCTTCAATCTTTCTTTATCCGAGATAATTACAGGGTAATTTTCCAGCCCAACCTTCGCTGTTTACCCGGTCTTTAGCATCCTCACTGTAAACCACTAGCTATCATAATATATTCTTTAATATCAAGCGCTTTTCTGGCCTACTTTTAGACCTCAGTCAATGTTGAGGCCTAGACGGTCAATCGCCAAAGTGAAACCACTCGTACCCAGGCTGGTCTTATTTAGCTTAATTTAATGCAGATACCATCTCAACAATTATGTGAATAGCACATTTGAGTAGTACCGTTACCTGGAGTACATTACTAACGTACTTCTGTGGTCTTAGCTTTGTGGTGGTAGGTATCTCATATGTGAGAGGCCGCCTGGGTAGTTACCACGGCAATGTCTATTTCTCCGGGCAAACAAACTTTCTATTCATTATCAACCCGAAGTCAGGACTTTATGCCCGATATGGCTATAGACTCGCCACTTATCACATCGTGGGATGGGACACTCAAGGCGAAACGTGGGTGTCCTGGTAGGATCTCTGCCTACTCCGTATGGGAAAAAGGCGTTAGTTTATGTATGTATGTCTCTCTCTTTAGCCACAAGAAGTCCACCGCTAAATATAGGCAACTTCAAGAAACACAGCAACCGAATTTACTTGCTTTTATCCTCGTATTTTCTTCTTAATAAATATATAATATGTCTAAGTAGAAAAAGCAGTTTTTGTAACATTTTCCCACGCCGGGATGTTCGCAAAATCGATCACATTGTACACACGCTAAAGTTTTACCTGGGCCATGTCAAATTTCCCAAGTGGCCACGCGCGACGTGCTACTCGTACCTACTTACATACAAATTTTGTACCCGTGTAATACTGGTTTTGTCACTAAATGTATCTACGGAATACATTGTGTGTAATTTGTAAGATAGAAAATATTTTTTGTATATAATACACCTAAATATGGTAATTCGACTGTATTTGTTATTGTTTTCATTAACTTAATCAATAATAGATGTCTACTACCTCTCGACTTTATATTAAAGACTGAATTTAATTGAGAAAAGAATGATAAACCTAGCCTAATTGTTCGAGATATTATGAAAGACTATTTTTCATTGATAACAATTTTGTTTTCCAGGTCATGCTATCTGGACATCAAGTGACCCCGAACGCCAACAGAAGAATAACGGTGAGTTCTTAATCTATTTATTGTAATACACAGGAAACCATCTCTATATTTTCTATAATACTCTTCAAACAATTTTTTTCCTGTTATCGCGGGGACGGTTCTAAAATGGATGAAAGTTTCAAATAAAAAGGTTAAGAATATTTTAGTGGAACATTTTATTAAGAATTAATACATATTTCAAAATATGATTTAGTTAAACAAACTATACATACACAAAATACCGTTAATACCATCTATTATCACCAAAAAATAAAGGAAACAACAACCAATAGCCCAAAAAGGGATTGTCACATTACACACACGTTTTCCGATCTATCACAAATAGGCGTTCACAGCAATAAAATAATGTGAGAGGGCCGATGCGTCTTCCCTAATGATACTTTCCTTTCGACATAAATCGCCTCGCAGTTGTTCCGAGAAATTTCGAAGATAATCTGCCTCTTTGGGGAGCAAAAGCATGTTGTGGAATATCTATCAAAATTCTAACAAAAATGTATGAATTTGGTAAGAATCAGATGTCAAGACACAGTGAGCTTCTTCTGCGTAGATCGGATCGCTAAAACTAATTAACTTTTTAAATTAACTTTCGAAGTATTTGTAAATAAAGGGTAGTTATATTGTAACAGTCACTGAGCGCATGGCTAACAACTCAGTTCGTCACAAAAATTGTTTTATTTCAATGAGTAACATTCGCGTAAATCTAAGGAAACATTAAGATTCTTGTGTCCAGAAGTGTAATAGATGCATGATTACTGTTAGTGGTCGCATATCCCCTTTGGCAAGCAGCCAATGGTCAAACGAGAGTTCATAAGCAGATAAATCTCTTAGAGTTGGATAAACATTTGTTTCGTTTCTAGGATCGATTAACTGGTTGGGGGTAGAATACTCAATAAATAAAAAAGAACGAATCAATGCACCGTTTATAAACGAATGATGCTATTAATTTAGTACTTCGTTAATATTCATGTATGTCTTTTACGAATTTTGTCTCCATAATGCTAAGACCATGGCTAACATGGCTAACTAGGCCAACGTGGTAGACTATATGGCCTAACTCCTTTCAATCGTACTGTCGATTGGAGAGAAGGCCCGTGTCTTGCAGTGGAAAGTATAAGAGTTGACCCACAAACAAAATATATTACCTAATAAAGGTTATAGGAAACCGCTGAGTGCTTACTTCCTAAAAATGACTGTGATGATTCTTGAAGGAGTCCTATCAGTAATGGACTTTCTGTAGCCATAAAAGATATAATAATGAAGAATATAATCATAATTTAAAAATACTACTAAGATCAAGGCTCCATCCAGTTGTAGAGCGTCAAAAATCACATTGAAAGCAAAGATAAGATCCCTCTTTATAATTAAATCTTCAATGCCATTGTACTTGTAACCGAAGCAATTACCAAAATAGATAAACAACAAACAACCTATAAGACAAGATAAAGAGGTTTACAGGAAGCCCTCATTTAAATTCCAAGTTAAATTTCAATAAGAATGTAATTGAGGCAAACACAAATAATTCATAAATCATTGTGGAGCGACGCCGCGCGGAGGGGTGATTGATGTCTCGAACCTTTGTACTCGGTAGCAATTACAAACAAACAGACACGAATCTAGGGAGGTATGCGGGACCAAAGATTTTTACTAGTGAGACAAGTCGCTCGTCTTTTTTGCCAAGTCAAGGAGAACTTATTATTACTAATGCATGTCACTGCGCTGCTCTTGTCACTTGACATTATATCTAATATGAGCAGTTGATAGAACTCCATAAAACTGAATCACAACAGCATTTACACAATGCCGTTTGACGGAATAGATAAAACACTAAACATGATAATGTCGGCCTACCAAGGTGGATGAACAGTGTTTTACAGGCGGTTGTGATCATTTACAGATATGGCGGTTAATCGTATATCAGACCAGGGCTTCTAAAAAACAATAAACGAAAAATACCGGGATACAACACAAGCTACCATCTTATAGGCTTTAAAATCAGCTCTCAGCGAAATCTATTCAAAACCTTATGCCCCATTTACAAGGGGAGAGTTTCTCGAAGATACGATTATCGTAACGATATAAAAAAGTTGCATCGAGTAAACATTGTCAGAACACGATAATTTTGTAGCAGTTATGTCATGCGATAAAAGCATACGATTCTGGCCGCGAGAAACTCTCCCTGTGTAAATGGCGCTTTGGGCTAAAACGATCTCGAGAAAAGTTAAATCCTTATTGACATTGCAAATATTTGAATCGCATCTTACAACTGTTCACAGCTGCTCCAAGGGTATAGATTTATCCAATATTCGTAGCCAGTTTAATGTCGTGTTATTTTAGGAAGCTGGCTAGTTATGTGACAGAATCTACGCATATTATTATGTAAGAAACATGAGTACATAAGACAAAAAATTCAAACATAGAGAGAGTATAATTAACTTCAATTTCTTTTTATAAGCACTATTGAAACGACATAGTGATTTTCCCTTGACGATAAAATAATGCAACTAGTGTTATGTGATCATAGTGTAGTCTTTGTCGTGGACGCCCATAACATCTTAAACGGGTGTCCAAAAATAGTCGTAAGTGGGGGCAACCGGGCCCCCTATCATGGAAGACCCAGCAAAGGTTTTGGGCCGGGGGACTAAAATAAAAATAAAACGAGCCTTTATTGCTGGCTTCTAACATAAAAAAAATGGCTTCTAACTTAAAAATATTATTTCAATGTAGCACAGCCTGACAGCCTCCGTGGCACAGTTGGTTTGACGCCGCCTGTGAAACGAGAGGCCGCGGGTTCGATCCCCGCACCGAAACAAATATTTGTGTGATCCACAGGTATTTGTTTCGGGTCTGGGTGTTTGTGAGACCGAAAAGTCTCTCGTAGCTTCTGATACCCACGACACAAGACTCGATCTTAGTGTGGGGCAGGACTATGTATGTGACTGTTGGGTGTATTTATTTATTTATTTATTTATTTAATGTAGATTTTACATCGGCAATCGGTCGTTTCTCGTCAGCTTGTCCTTCGTCAGAGGCCACTTTTAGAGACTTCCATTTCCCTCTATCTCTCACCGGGCGGTTCTATATCTATCTATATCAGCCCATATACGTCCCACTGCAGGGCACGGGCCTACTCTACAATCGAAAGAATCGATTAAGAGTGGTTAGGCCATATAGTCCACCACGCTGGCCTAGTGCGGGTTGGCGGACTTACCGTAGAAATTCTTTAAAATCGCTACGGTATGCAGGTTTCCTCACGATGTTTTCCTTCACCGTTAAAGTGGCGCTTCTCGGCCTGGGATATCCGGTGCCGCCCATAATGCGTATGACGGTCACTGATGGGTTTTTAGTCAGGTGATCATAGTGTAAGAATACGGATACGAAATATATGACCAGCAAAGCCGTTAAGCTCGGCTTTTAGAGCAAATAATGTGTAGATTAATAGGTTTTAATTCCCTCTTCTATTTGGTACTTCTTTCAAATGGATCCAAGCCTTTTATATTTGGTATTGCATGCTATACCATATATTGGTATTTTAGCATATCATATTAATATATTTTCGGTATATTCTTCAGTCCATCCTGATCCAGACTGCCTCGGTGGCGCAGTTGTACTACACTCTACAGTATGATTGCAAAGCTGAGGTCTCGAGTTCGAGTCCCGGGTCGGGCAATATTACATTTTTTCTATTCATGATCAGCTTGGAGTCGGGAATTTGTGTATGTCAGTCTATAATTGTGCCCTCCTGAGCACTTCCCCCACAACCAAGAGTTGGATTGAGGTAATAGCATTAAAACTCGAAAACTAGACAAGTTCTACGCAGAACCCCCTCAATACGTGTCTGCGAAGAGCCTATTGTACTGGAAACCAATCATTCCTTACACAATGTGTCTAAAATTACCGAGTTAGTATTGTTACCGTCCGCACGGTTGAATAATAATTGTTGAATTCATAGGATCCAACAATAATGGAGTTTCATTTGACCTTAGTTCACGCCTCATGCTATGAGAGGGTGTCACTTCTTTTGAAATATTTAAGGAATACACTAGTAGAAAACATTTTTCAACAACAGGTAGTAACCAATAACTGAACACTGCACTGGTGGTAGGTCTCTCATATGTGAGACGGCGCCTGGGTAGGTACCACCGCAATGTCTATTTCTCCCGCCAAACAGCAGTGTAATGCACTGTTGTGTTCCGGTTTGAAGGACATTGTAGCCAAAGTAAGTACTGGACATAATGAGACATCTTATGTCTCAGAATGGCGAGCGCAATGCCAAGCAATGCTTTGTAATTCATGGTGTTGTTCGATCTTGCTACTGTCCAAGAGCGGTCGTATCGCTGACCATCAGGCGAATGGCTTACCACTAGTAATTATAAAGCCACTTCTCCCTCACTGGTACATACTATATCTGCACCACACTACTAACCACCAGTAAAATTACAAAAACAAAATAACATTCAACTTATCCCGAACATTACTTGAAACTTATAAAAGATAATAACTTACAGAAACAAAACTTACACGACTGAGACTCAGTAAAAACCAATCTCTACAAAGTTAAATAAAGCTTTTATAACTTAACAGCGGTGTAGACAATTCTACATTTACGAAATTTCACCAAGTAAAAGTTGCGCAATCTCGTCTGAACACTTATAAAAATATTGAGAATATTGTTTTAATTCTTATATGTATATGCCCCGATTTAACTGTACTTTACCGTATTAGCCCATATATGTCCCAGTGCACGGCACGGGTCTTCTCTACAATCGAGAATACTATTAAAATGGTTTAAGCTATATAATCCTCCAAAACCAATATCACTTTACCCGACCTGGGATTCGAACGCAAAACCTCAGCGTTGTAATCATACGCTACGCTACCCTAGCAGGTAAAGTAATTGGTAACAAATAAATCAAGGCCGTAACAGAATTTGGTAGGTTTTAATTGGTGGCATTATTATATTCACGTAATGAGTACTGAACAGAAATAAACCCGCAGCACCACATAATTATATTTAAGTCGATTCTTAAAAAGCACTACTTAACCAATTTGCCCTAATGTATTATAATTAATTAAAAGTATAAATTGATCCTGCAGTCAAACTGTTTGTATAGTTTTGCAGGACGCTTGTGTAGATTATAAGTTTATTCTTTTGTTAATAATAAATAAATAAAAAAATAAAAAAAAATTGTTTTGCGTTCGACGTATATCAGGTTTCGACTAGGCAGACATAACTATCGACTAGTAATTAATAATTATCTGTACTATACACATATTATAATTTATCCTCGATACAAGATAGATTAAAAGATTTCTAAGACTTTCATTTCATTTCATTTATGAAATTGTACTTCCTGAGGTCACTGCTGAACGTAGGGCTACTTAAAAAAATATCTATAACGACCTATTGGTCGACCTGCATCCAGCGACGTCTGAGAGCTCCCTAAAATCGCCTACATGTAATCTATAACAATGTAAAGTTTCATTATACATCCATCTATCGTCATAAAATTTTATGATTGTCACAAAAAAGTACATATTTATTAGATTAAATGCAACAATCGAAAATCACTAAATGAGACATTCAAATAGCATGGAAGTTATGCGAACAACATTAGGGAAATCTTTCCCTTGGGAAACGCGGGATCTGTCGCCTCGAGACACTTGGCGACCGTTGCTCCCGACTCTACCACACTTAACATAACTTTATTTTTATTCACTTCACAATATTATTGATACTCCAAATAATCGATACAATCGCTTTGATATTGATAGCTTTGTTACTGGATTTTTTGTAAACTGGCTCGTTAAATTAACAATGTATTAGACAATTATAATGTAATTCAAATGAAGTTTGCGGACTTATCTTTCGCCAAGTTGCCTGCTTGAAGCTGAAACACAGACTGAAATTTTCACCGTCACCGTTTTCGTCTATAGATATCGCTATCAAATTCACATTTTGGAAGTGGTAAAGCCACGCTGTTATCAGTCATTACTGTCACTGACTGAAGCTGACTGCAGCTTCGCTGTCACGTTTCGTACGGTGGGTGAGATTGCAGGATGCCCAAGAACTCCTTTCCTCAACCCATCCTTTTCCCTCCCGCTCTCCTCTCAATTTGATGTACCGGCGACACATCCATTATCCAGCGTTGTGGATGTTCATGGGAGACAGTGACCACTTACCATCAGGTCACCTATACGCTCTGTTCTTGTAAGTGCCTGAACACGCATTTATTCTTAAATCACCAATATTAAATATTCCACATCGTCAATAATAACATCTAATATTTACTCTCATAATATTTTATGATTTCTGAAAAGAAATTACTAAAATATTAAGAAACAATAAAATATGTTTCATGTTATTCTATTAAAGATAGAAATATATTTAAGAGATCCCAGAATTGAATATATGAAAATAATAAAAACATTAAGAATAACAGCTGATATGCATGGCGACACATGGGCTGTACGTGCAACGAAAGACGAATTTATAAGAATCATTTCTCTTTTTAATCAAAACCAACCTTGGGTATTTTTTGCGTGGAACGGAATACAGAATTTGAATTTTTCGGATGCAGTAGAACCACGCTGTTGTCTATCTTGACTCAGCATGAATTGACAGGCTCGTCAGGGGCGGTACCATTGTTTCACAGGAAATCGGCGTGAAGCAACAGCTTCGCACTCTTTTTCCATTTGTATCATAAGAATACTACAGTCCAGTTCTTTCAATCAACATTCCTTTGACAACCTCGAAAGGGCAATAAAATTGCCCCAAAATGATATTACCATTTAAACTTCCACTTGGGAACAGAGTCACGTAACCATCAACCAGATCCCTTGATCCGTACAATAATATATCAACCGTGACGTATGAACTGGCTTTACGTTCTTTATACTATCACATTATACTGTGTAAGGGCCTGTGTCCACTACAAAGTATTATGGTCGTGTTATGAAAGTATCAAGATTATTTTTATTGCACAGGTTCGGTAATCAAGCAAACGATACTCATGATAGTAAGTGGTTATCGCAGCCCATAACAAATTGGTATGTAGACCCGTTGCCGTCAAAATGGGAGAGACAAAGGAAGGCCGAACGATGGGAGAAAGATAGTGGCATTTGGCAATTTAAGTTACTAATAGCTCATTATCAAATATAATAAGGCCACATCAGACATTCGATTAAAATTGCATTGTGGGTGGCATCAGTGATTACTTAGTGTTCGCCGTCTAACTAAAATAACTGCGTTCTAATATAACTGTACTGTATCAGCCCATATACGTCCCACTGCAGGGCAAGGGCCTCCTCTACAATCGAGAGTACGATTAGGAGGGATTAGGCCATATAGTCCACCACGCTGGCCTAGTGCCGGTTCTAATATAAAAATCCCCGTATCTAGAATCTGAAATCTTTCCGGTGCACAGTTCTTTTAGCGCACCTTTAAAATTTACAAAGGGCCCGTTCCAGCTTTTACAAGTTGCACTCTCATACACTTTGTGCGTGTAATGAAATTCGTTCTGACGATATGAAGCCTCTGACATTCGCATCCTCTGTGACCGTATGTCACATGCAACGACCCGTCGTCTATGAAAAAATAATGAACACTCAAATGCACGTTTTAGTCATTTCCACAAACGGAAAAGTATTCTAAAATAAAGATTATGTGGCCAGGGTAGTCTGGAAATGGTTTTAATTTTGTATTTCTTTTTTTTTTCCTTATCTCACACTTCTTGGGGTCGGTATTAAATAAAACAGTTGCTCTGCAGAATTATTTGCCTCATCACTTTATGACCGGATGTTTACATGACAGATAAATAATATTCATACATTAGTATAAACTGGACAAGTCATTAAGAAATGACATCGTCTGAAATATTTCCACCTTTACGTACCTTCAAGTGACTGCCTCGGTGGCGTAGTTGTATTACAGTACGGTTACAAAGCTGAGGTCTCTGGTTCGAGTCCCGGGTCGGGCAAAGTGATATTGGATTTTTCTATTAATTATCAGCCCGGAGTCAGGAATTTGTGCCCGATATGGCGATAGGCTCGCCCTCTATCACATCATGGGACGGAACATGCAAGGCGAAATGTGGGTGTCCTGGTGGCGCCTCTGCCTACCCCTTTGGGGATAAAGGCGTGAGTTTATGTATGTATGTGTACGTACCTTCAAGAAATCCTAAATATGCCAAACCGCTTTGACCTTTTACCTATTAATTTATCATTGTAGTAGTATTAACTAAATGGGACATTACTCTGCCCAAACGAATATAAACAGTATGAAATAAACACAAGACATTTAATTACAGCCTAATTTAACACTACACAGTACACACATCAGTTCCTGGTAATGACTGGCACTCGTCGACGTTTACATGCCTCCAAGCTGTAGTGGCAGAATTAACACTTCCCTGTACTTCACTCATATCTTGTGATAACATAACTAATTACGTTGTATTGGCTTTTATAGTCGAAACGCCTACAGTGAAATGAAAGGCTATTCAAATCATAAAATATTTCGCATTTCCAACGATCTAAAAATTCGCCACCATAAACTTATTATTGACTTCCTGATAATATGACATTTATATTACTTCACTCGTCTAGAATAAAGTCATAACATAATTTTTTATTAATATTAACATTTTTACAATACCAATAATCAACATTCAGATCCGTTTCAGCAAGAACAAATTCAAAGGACATCATCACATCCCAAACGAAATCTCTTTACGAGAATCGACTGCCTCATTCCTTTTTATGCAAAAACGTGCTATAACTCGACAGGGCCCTCGGCGTTCACAAAGAAACAACGTGATCTTTCAATATGCCCCGCCTTTGTCGTCTCAAAGTAGAAAAAGTGAATTTGAGCTCGAGCTGCCGAGCCACCTAATCGATGCCGTTGTAATTCAAGCTTTATTTTAAAGTAATAAGGTCGAGATGGATGGCTGCAACATAAGCTGTTGTGATTTTTTTAATATCAGCGTCCGAAGCTGCGAACAATGAGACAGACAAAGCGGGGGCCGCATCAATCTCTTCGTGTACCAATGGAATAGGAGCTGCAAAGTATATGGTTGTCGGTATAGGCAGAAAACTTTATTATAATTGAGCCTTTATAGCTGGTGAAAACATATTCGCATCCGCCAGGATAGCTACCGTATAGGACAGTAGAAGAATTTTTACAATGGCTTACAAAAGTGTACCACGTATCGGATTCACACTACATATATTCGATTTCGACTATGCAGCGTTATTGTACCACCTAGGGCGTGGATCCCGGAATTCCGAGATTTCGTAACTCCGGAACTTCGAATGTTTTTTTACGATATTACAATTCCGGAACTGAAGTAAATATCGCAATCCGATACTCATATAATTGTTAAGATAAGTTACCACAATAATTGAGATTGAAGAAACGATTATTACTTTGCTGCAACTAGTGAAGTACAAAGTTAATGCCGTATCAAGTGAGATCAACGATGAAGGTGATGCCGAAGTATGTAATATAGGTGTTACTGAAGCTGAAGTCAATGAATCAACACTGCAAGAACAGCTGGATAAAGAACTCAGTAAATGCAAAGAACCTCGCACGAATCAAAAACGATATTTTGATCTTACTGGATTCTGGATGTACGATAATGGTGGAGAACGTGGTATTTATTTGACACAGGCATACAATTATAATATTTTAGGTGTTCTTCCTACAAGTGTTGAGAGCGAAAGAGTATTTTCGTGTGCCGGGTACTTTTGTAATCGCCTACGAAGCTCGCTCTCAGACAAAATGTTAGATGCTCTGATACTCTTGAGAACACATTATCAACAAGAGCGATCTTTTCTGAAAAAGTGATTCTTGTCTTATTTACTTTATATTTCTTTTTAATATAAGTTGATTTAATTGATCTCAATTCCTAAAAAATACGACAGTGTAAATTTAGAGTTTTTTAATTTAAGTTTAAGTTTTGTTCTTTAAACCTATTTTCATGATCTCAGAAGAGGAGAACTTCTTAATTTTGTTCATTGTGTGTTGTTGAATCTTATATTCATCAGTATTTTATTGGATAGTTATTTAATGAGCTAGGTACATTGCAATTGCAAATAGCACACGTCGATTTTGCTATAATTATTATTGAAAAATTGATTATTTATTGTTATATTTACTTAGAAAAACCTAATAGAAGGCTGTTTAATTGATCTCAGTCAAGAGTTTTGTCGATTTATTTAGTTTTTATAATAAAGATTTGTTTTAACAAAACAATTTAAAATTTAATGCCTATTTATTTATTTATTTTCATTTTTTATACTTTTTAAAAATTCCGGAACCAGTTCCGGAATTCCGAAATCGAACCAGTAGTATCGTTACTCAGTTCCGGAATCGAAAATCATCCGATATTACATGCCCTAGTACCACCCCCTATGTCATAGTATAGAATTATCGTCAGGGATGTCATCTGTTCTATGCCTTGATTTCTCGCTCTGATCACTCTACCGCCTGTTATAAGTCTGTAATTTTATTACCCCATCTCTACAATAGCGTCCTAACGCTGGAAGATTTTGCTTGAAGCCACTAGCTCAAATAATGGTTAATAGTTTAGTAGAAAATTTGCAGCTCTTTGCCTATAATATTGTCTGTATGAGCGACGTTGACTGATTGTGCTTACACTAAGCCAATATTAATACCGCGCCCGGCGTCTTCATTTAATTACAATTTAATGAATATATTTAACACCACTATTGTGATAGCTCTTAGTAATATTTTTAATAACTGAGTCCGAAAAATAGAGTGTTCAGTTTGATCTTTATGACTTATTTCTTTATTTTCGCAAGTGTCTTGAGAATCAGTGCGAATATTACGATACAATTGTAATAAAAATTGTATCGAAATGTTTTTTAAAAAACCGTACAGCGTGAAATGGTAGACCAATGATGCTGGAAAATCTGTCATATATAAGTCACGCGTGTTTGGTACGATTTTAGCCTTTGTGAAGCCTATGTATATCTAATTGTTTTGACCGGTACAAAGCACCCATGTCTCGCCAGAAGATTCTCTTCGAATTTCACTACAATTTTATCTTCAGAAGCAGTACCTTTATATTACAAATATTAAAAAGTACGTGTGTTTCTCTCCCTTCACAGAAAGTTCATAGTTGAAACAATGTCATTTGAAAATAAAATTAATTGCTAAAAAACAAAACAAATTATAATATTTACACTGAAAAAAGAAGCTTATTAATAAGCCGCAAAAACCAAACAACAAAGGAAAACTGTTCCATCAGCTCGAAAGGATCACTAAATGTTTTAACCGTTCCTCAGAGAGCATCGATTAAGAGCACTAATTCCAGCAACCTGAATAGCGGATGTAAAAGTTTTTACGATCTAAAACAAGTGCAGTTAGAGAAACAATTACCAATCCCCAGGTACGCTTGAGACTGTTCCGACCACTTAGAACTGATAAGGTAGTGACGTAATAGCCTAGAATCTAGATTGGCGGACAACCTGCCTGCATAGTAAAAGAATTTGATATTCTGAGTTTTTCATTGCATAAGTCTGGCTGACGAGTAATTAATGCTCCATCTGATGGCGAATGATTACTACCGCCTGTGAAAATGTTTAAAACGTTTATGGTAGGTGCTTTACCGGCCTCTTTAAATGAGAGGGGATAGAAAATTTAAAAGATGAGAGAAGGAATGAGTCATTGGATTTCCACCTATTGCACTTCCAAACGACACACGGCGGAAACGCTGTCATTTTCCTTCAGTATTCGGCGAGATTGTGGTACCAAATCGGCCGAGCCAGCCCATTTTGACAGTAGTCTTTTTTTTTTTTTTTTTTTTTTTTTTTTTCTCGCGGGGAAAATCCCTTTACGGACCATCCCACCCCCGAAGGGGCGAGGGTGTGTCGGACTCACCGGCGCCTTCCGAGCCCAGCGAAGATGTTGTGCCGCCCGTGGATGTGTACGGGCGGCCGCTGGGTCGGGTCCCTACCAAATCTACGCGCCGAAATACCGACTAAAAACCCCGCGTCGGCCACCATCGGTGCACTTCAGAGACGGCCCCGGGATACAGTTAATACAGAACGCGCCGGGACCGCCTCCATGCGCACTGCCGCTCAAACGGCGCGGCAACAGACGCGTGTTGCGTCACGTCTCGGGGGCCGCCAAGGTAGGGACGGCGGCCCCATGTGGCCTCTGCGGCGCCGGGTTAGTTGTTGTCCCGGCGCCTCCTTCGTCTTCTGTGGCGACGAGCGGGATCGGTCTGCTCCCGATCCCGCTCGGCGCCCTCCTTCTGCGACATGACGCGTTCGCAGAAGGAGAGCATGGCTCGCCACGACCTCTTACTGCCGACCATGGCGGCGACCACGGCCGGCAGCGAGAGGTCGCTTCCCACGACCGCGATGAGAGCGCTGCGCTCCTCGTCCCAGGCTGGGCACTCTTCCAGCGTATGCTGGGCCGTGTCCTCACGGCAGTTGCCACAATGGTGGCACACGGCGGACTCCTCAGCTCCGGCTATGCGACACAGGTACGCACCGAAGCAGCCGTGCCCGGTGAGCACCTGCGTCAGCCGGTATGTCGGCGCACCGTGGCGCCTGTCCAGCCACTGCTCGAGGACAGGTCGCACTGCCGCGACGGTCCTCGCACCAGCACTAGGGCTCTCCAGCCTGGAACGCCACTCCTCCACGGCAGTCCTGCGGAGGGAGGCCAACATGGCCTCGACCTCTCTGGGGACCAGCCTCTGCCCACGCCCGGACGCCTCCTCTCGTCGGAAGAAAGCCGGCGAGAGGGTTTTCGCGTCCAGCACCCAGGGCAGAGTTCCCGCCAATACGCAGGCCGCCTCGTGCGAGACCGTGCGGTAGCCCCTGATAATTCGCTGCGCCACCATGCGCTGCGGACGATGCAGCAGGCGGACGCAGCGAGCGCTCAAGGACCCGGCCCAAACGGGACTCCCGTAGAGGGCCATGGACCGCACGACTCCAGCGTATAGGTTTCGGCAAGGGATGCCAGGACCATCAGTATTGGGCAGCAGGCGCCCAAGTGCGCCCGCCACCCTCTCCAGCTTCGGCGACAACGTCTCGAAATGCGTGCGGAAATCCCATCGGCTGTCGAGAATGAGCCCGAGGTACTTCATGCTCGAGCCGACAGGAATCCGCACGCCCTCCACCGTGATGTGGGCCCCAGGCGGAGGCCCACACCGAGGACCGTGGAAACACACGGCCTCGGTCTATTTTGACAGTAGTCTGGCTTTACCACATTCAACTACAATACACTTAATTGTAAAACAGTTTACTGCTGATAATGCTTATATCGATGAAAAATTATCTATCGTCGTTATCTGTCGTACTGTCGAATTGCTACTGTCCATGAGCGGTCGTATCGCTCACCATCAGACGAATGGCATGCTCGTCTCGCCATTCACTGCCATAAAAAGAAGTCATTCCACTAGCAGAAATACCAAAGAGTCGGCTAAGAAAAAATCACAACTATAAATCGCTTCCTAATTTGCCGTTTTACTATTAAAAAATCCATTCTCATAAAAAGGCTTTTTTACAAAACCCTAAATTCAGTTTTACAGCGGAAATTTTGCGTATAAATTAATTTTACGACCTCGAAGCGGTTACGAAAGTAATTATAAACGAATATTGGTGATCGCTTTTAAATTAGAATAGTTCGCATAATGGATATTATTAGACAGTAAATGTGGCACTTAAAGCTATCTCGGAAGTTGCAGGGCGATCCACTCCAGCTTATGTATAAAGATATAAAACTGCAATTAAGGAAGGCCGTCCGCGTTTTCTTAATTAATTCGGTTTTAATATGGAGATTGGAGTTTTTAAGTGATTGTTTAATGTCTTTGTTATTCGTACTTTGTATTGATATGTCATCTTATACATACATACATACATACATATATATTGTCACGTCTGCACCCATTAGGCGTAGGTAGAGACGATAGATTTCCACTTTGTTCGATCTTGACTTATCACTTTCGCTTCGTGTGTTGTCAACGTCAATTATCGTTGGTTCAAGGTACTTCTGACCACCCTCTTGCTCAGGGGGCCATCGATTTGGTTGAGGTAAGTTCGATAGGGTTGACCCATACTGACCCTTTCATTCACAACCGCCATATATGTCTGTTTCATTAATCACCTTATATCTCTCCTCTCTAGATGACCAAACTATCTTAACAACGTCTAATAAAGTCCTTAATTTTAAGACCAATGGAATTTATGGAGAGAGTGAATTTCGTGATAATTCGAAAGTTTGTAATGAAATGAAATGAAATGAAAATATTTATTGAACCCATGAAATGTCATACATTATTTAGATTCAGTCACTTTTTTCCACTACCACCCGGTTCACAAGGCTGTTTTCGCCAGAGAAGAACGGGCAAGAAACTCTAGCGTTGCTCTTTTTAAAACAAGTTTACAATACAATAATTATACAGAGGTTGCAGCGCAGTTAAATTCAGAGCAGTTCATAGATAATTTAGAAGAATAATGATGAATAGTGTTATTGGTCAAGTGATTTTGGTACGGTTGTTATGTATAATTAAATATACAAAAAGAAATACGCATGCTGAACTGCAGCAGCACAATTTCGTTGTTTGTTTGCCTGTCTATCCGTGCTCCGTATGTTTGTACGCGAATCGCGCAAAAACTACTGCACGAAACTGAATGCTGTTTGCACTGTTATATTGTGGAGGGTGCACTAAAAAAATTTAAAAAAGGATTCATCTTGAAACACCGATTAAAATCAATTTATACAGATGGGTATATACGGGTAAAAAGGGTATTTTAACTGTGGTACAAGGTAACCAGAATCTATAATAATAAATCGGGTCTGGGTGTTTGTGAGACCGAAAAGTCTCTCGTAGTTCCTGATACCCACGACACAAGACTCGATCTTAGTGTGGGGTCAGGAATATGTGACTGTTGGTTGTATTTATTTATTTATTTAAGATATATAAGTAATAAGAATCTCTCTGTTTCAAGATCCATACGGATAAAGCTACAGGAAAAGCCTAGTTTAAAGCATATACAAGGTATGCCATAAATGGTATATAAAACCGAAAGGGGTATGCTAAACTCATCATAATGAACAACTTTTGCTATGGGTCCAAACCTAAAACCGAGAAAAAAATCAGATCCATTCTGATTGACCCTGTATAACTGAGATATAAATAAATAATAAATAAATACTCCCAACAGTCACATACATAGTCCTGACCCCACACTAAGATCGAGTCTTGTGTCGCGGGTATCAGAAACTACTAGAAACTTTTCGGTCTCACAAACACCCAGACCCAAAACAAATACCTGTAGATCACACACACATTTGTCTCGGTACGGGGATCGAACCTGCGACCTCCCGTTTCACAGCCGGCGTCTAACGAATTGCGCCACGGAGGCTATTGAATATATAAATATACATATCTGTATATGATATACATATCTGTTCCTTGTATTCTTATAAGCTTAATTTTTAATGTCCTGTGTTTGCTACATGTGTCACCGTCAAATACGCTGTACTGACACAATTATATTAATACTACTCCAACACACCCCGACCTCATTCACAAAACAATGCAGCTCATGATACAATGGTCATTGTTTACCGAACCACTAAACGATGATGTTGCCAGCGATAAATTCACCCTGATCCCCAAAACTGGGAACGTTTGTGCTCTCAAATTCGACAATGCACGCAAAATTCCTGGATTATGTGAGCTTGGACAATGTTTCTGCCGAATGTGGTACAGCTTTGTTTAATGTCGTGTGCAGTTGTTAATTAATACAATCATTTATCATACCAACGTACCAACCTGTTAAAAGAGCCACCTCTGACGCGCGCGCTCTGCACTCTCAACTTCGTTGCAATGGAGTGCGATCATCGATATCAATGTTACACTAGATAAGACATTCAGTACAAAAAATGTGTCCCACCTACTTGCGGTGCACATTAATCAGTTTGCTTCGTGACAGTGACAATGCAGAACGCCTTATCGCATACGTTTAAAAGTAATAAATGAACGTTTCTCCGTCAAACCGAAAGCAGGTCGTCTGAAGTTACAATACTTTAATAAAATACCAGGTAAGTGATGTAATATTGCAGTGCGCTTTTAAAAATAAATAAATATACCCAACAATCACATACATAGTCCTTACCCCACACTAAGATCGAGTGTTGTGTCATGGGTATCAGAAACTACGAGAGACTTTTCGGTCTCACAAACACCCAGACCCAAAACAAATACTTGTGGATCACACAAATATTTGTTTCGGAGCGGGGATCGAACCCGCGGCCTCACGTTTCACAGGCGGCGTCTAACCATCTTCGCCACGGAGGCTGTCAATTTGCATGTACGATGAGTGATTCACAAGGATACTGGATAGCCACATGGCACATGGCAAATATATTATAAATAAAATATTGTCAGATTGTCGATACCACAGCATTGCATTGGGGTAAATCCTGTAAGTAGTATTGGCAGGGAAAATAAATAAATGAATAAATTTTGGGATGAGAGTTTGATATATAAATGTTCAAAGAAGTTTGCTTGATGTAATAAAGTCTAAGGGAGTCAACTAAATTTGGGTAAGTTGAAGGTCAGGTGAAGTGAAGATGGTTGTAAATACAGAAAGACAGGCCTGGTCGGGACCGGCAGAGTTAACATTGGATTAAGTAAATATTTGATTTTGGAAAACACTTTATTTTAATTTACAAATGCTGTATTAATAATCACAGCATCTAGAAAACAACATTTTCGGCCTCGATAAGTCCATTTCTAAACAAATACCTCCCACAAAATTCTCTACAATCGCCTATTCAATTGCTCTGAAAAGGAGCTATAAAATTTGACCTTCAAACTAGCCTTTGGAAAGTCAAGCAATAACCTTTTCAAACTATTTCCTCGTTCGTACATCGTGCCTATCATCCTGAGGGTTCTTTTCTCCCTAATCATAAAATACACAGCAAATTTCACCCTGATAAAGGTTATGTTATAGCGCCGTAGCTCGGGCACAAAAGACGCGTGAAAGAATTCTGCCACCTTACTGCCCGATTATTGAGAGCATGTGTCTTGAATTATGCGTAAGTGGTGATTGTGCTGGTGACAATGATTTGTATTGTTTTAATTAAAATAATAAACTTATTTACTGTGATGTACTTATGTATTGGAATAGATATTACGTTTGTAGTTTGATGATCATGGTTAAGGGCTGATAATATGCATAAGAATGATACATCAGCCACACATCACAGATAATGATAGACAGAAGAAGTTAACAAACACACACATCACGGCTTTTTCCAAAAGGCGAAGTCAGAAGTGCTAGCAGGGCACCCATATTTCGCCTTGTGTGTTCCGTCTAACGATGTGATAGGGGGCGAATAGAAGCGAAAAATGGTAAAAATATAAAGTTACATCTATCCACACATTTCTCCAAACATATAAACATACACTGAATGTTATCTACAAAATTGTGAGACTAAACAAAATGTGTTCACTCGTATGTTGTGATTTGGGCCTATTTTATTTCCTGGCACCATTCGAATTTACGGTGGTCCGCGGCTTTGGGTTCGCGGCAATATGCGCAAATCCTTTGATGTATACATTCCGCTATCGTGTTTTATCAGATACATTAAAATTCAAACGTTACATAAGTCAATCAACTTTAATTCTAAGTTATGATGGCGTTTTGGAAATGGGTGTGAATATTTGGATTATTGGTTTTGCTTTTACGATGTGCAAATATTGTGTTCAAATCCCAGGGCACACCTCTGACTTTTCGGAGTTATATGTGTATTGACAGTCAATCACCACGCACTTTAACGGTGAAGGAAAACACTGTGAGGAAACCTGCATACCGTAGCGATTTTAAAGAATTTCTACGGTATGTAAGTCCGCCAACCCGCACTAGGCCAGCGTGGTGGACTATATGGCCTAACCACTCTCAATCGATTCTCTCGATTGTAGAGTAGGCCCGTGCCCTGCAGTGGGACGTATATGGGCTGATATAGATAGATATAGATAGAAATATTGTGTAACTTATCATGAATTTAGAAAGTAATATAAAGGTAATACAAACAATATATATAAAGATGTTATTTGCCTGAGAGAATATTTATTAATAGTTTAGTTAAAAAAGTAAAAGAATGGTACCCAGTATGTCGAAAAAACGTGTCCAAATTGCTTTTCATCGAAATATTTTGTTCTTTATGTAATATGTCTTGGTAAAGCTCCATATAACTTAAAAAATAATATCAGAAATCCAATAACACACAAACTAAGAGCTCCAGAAACAAATTTGTAGCCTTGTGGACACCGGAAGGGATACCTATGTTTTCAAACATGTCAAATCAAACACAATTTCACAATTTTACATGAAATATAAACTTACATAAAAAAATATTTTGAAATCGAAATCTTGCAGTCAGTAAGCTCTGTAAAAAAAGAAAGAGGGCAAGATAATTACGACATTAAAATAATAGTTTCCTATTTTCCGCAGAAAACTGTGTGATTCTGGTTTGACACGACGCCAGGTTCCGCCATCTGTATCCCAGATATACGAATCAACGTAGAAGGCACTTTTATTGTATTCCCTGTGTTGTTTTACCATCCTTTTCTTCCTTGCTTCCGTTCATTTCAGTCCATTTGAAGGTGTTTGAAGAAATTGCCGTAAGCGATAAGACCGCCGATTGTTAAAAATATTTATGCTCTTTATATTTTTGTGATCATTTGTGTGGTATATAATAAAGTATTTATAAATAAAATAAATAATATCTTAAACGTTTCACAGATCATTCACTCCTCGCCATTGAAATTAAATAATCAACAAGAAACGAAAACGCTGTAATGTGATGTTGATGTAATCAACATCACATTACAGCGTTTTCGTCCCTTCTCCCGATTTCTAAGCGGTGGTGCGGGACCAGACCCTTTTGTTCTGCTGAAAGCGCCTTAAGCGCTCCCCCAATCAACCCTGTGACGTGGAGTCTGCGCCGCTCCCGATTGGAAAGAAAATTGGCGTTCCAATTTGCAAATCTGATGCACCCGTTTTATGGTTTTGCGTGTGACGCTCCGAAGAGGATTATTATCAGTTCTTTGTCATCTTTGTATCAAATTGCTGTTATTTTTAAATTCATGCATGGGCTTTGTAATTAAATATATAATTAATCACCGGGTCTTCAATTATGAAACTTCAACGATTCTAGAAACCGGTATGGGCAAACATTTCTTCATACAAAAATTGTGTAATATCGAAAAGGCCTTTACACTGCAATGGGCAGATACAAGCCGATGAAAATATTCTCACCGAAGTTTACACGTAAAGAATTTTACGTCGTTCACAAATGTTCCAGTTTTGAACTCATTAAAACTGACAAAGCACGAAATAAATGCAGTTTTCAGCAAAATTAAATGTTGAGCATTAAACTCATTACAGCCACAAAAAACTTGAAATGTGTTCGAGCATCCATCAGTGTACTGTCCAGGTAATAAAACATATGTGCACATTAGTTTCGTACGCGTTGCTCTTGTAGCTTTTAAAACTCCCGTATATTTTCACGGCACAATTTGCGAGCGTCCCCTCCCGCTGATTTATATACGTTGTGCAACGCCTTCTTTTTATTTATTTTTCCTGCAACATTTGAATTTCGAATGTGACAGTTTGTTTGATTTTGTAATCTGGGCACACTTAGATCTACATGTGTAAAAACAGGTGTGATAGTTTGAAAATATGAAACAGATAAATGTGGGAGCTAGAAATATAAATCCTTTGTGGTTTAGGCACGCAAATAAATTATGTCTTGTACCGACCAAAAGTTAGGAACCAGTTTCACCAAGGCACGTTTAGTCTAAATAGAGTAAAGAAACTGTTTTTGCTTCGTACATATTTTTACTACTTATTATTTTTTCAATTTTTTTTTTTTAATATAATGATTTATGAATGTACAATGGTTTTGTCATCGGAAATTATGGCTGTCATAAAATAACGTTCAAAGCCAAAAGTTTAAAGTTTTCACCTGAAACCCAGTTCAGCCAGTTGATTGGATACCTTTGTTGTTCTAATTTAAAGAGCTTGACATACACGCAATCCATGTTAACACCGCGTGACTACTGTGGAAATGCGAGACTGCTAAAAGTGGTAGTTATAGCCCACACGTTATATACATACAGGGTATCTCAAGACCGCGACCGAAAACGAAGCCAGGTGATAGTTTTAGTGGTTACAGACTCGATGCAAATAAAAATTTCACCAAAACAGCGACAGATTTTTTTTGTTAGATTTTTTTAAAAATCAGATTTTTTGGGTGGTAAATATCTAGTTATTGCGAAAATAATAATTTAAAAGCTTACGTACCATTGAGTATTTAGAAATAAAGAGGTTTACATCATTATTTTATGAAAGCTATGTATTTATCACCCAAATACGACGATAAAAAATACAAAAAAAAAAGTTGCCGATTTTTTTTGAGAAATTTTTACTTGCATTGTGTCTGAAGTCACTAATACTATCACCTGGCTTCGTTTTCGGTCGCGGTCTTGATATACCCTGTATAAAGTGTATTGAAGATTATTTGGTCTAGAAATAGCTTTACCATCAGGCATCGATCCTAATTTAAAATGAAACAGAAATAGATGACACAGGTAAAACTCTCCCCATACGTTATTCCCGGAAATCGAAGGCAAAACTTCTCCGTGCAGCTTGTAAAGTCAGTTGACGACGAGAGTTCATGAAACTAAAAGGAAGTATTACACAGGAGCGAACAATCTCATTCTGTTGAAATTCGAAGTAGGGATCTGCCAATCCACATTAGATCGGTATGAACTTGGGCATAATTTCTCTTACGCAGACAGTTCGCAGGAAGACGACACCGTATCGTAATAGCTGATAATAGCAGTAAAATAGTTTCACACAAACTTGGTAACTGTCTGGTTTATATCGTATAGTAAAACTGAGAAATTGCTTGATACGTGAATTTCCTGGAAGCCCAACTTTCTCTCGCGTTACGCCTTCCACAAACCCTCAATACTTACTCGTAAAAAATCTACAAAAAAGATACTACTCCCAAAGATTTAAGCGGGTCTTTTAAGTCTTTTGGTTAATTTCTCCTATCGTATCATAATTATCTATAGTTTCATTTTTAAACAGTAGATCTTCTCCATAGTTTTCCACATCAACCTGTCGTTAACCAGTACCTTTACTAGAACTTTATCAGATCTTCATCTAACAAAAAGTATACAAGTTACCGGATTTAGGTTGAGAGAATAAATTGTCAGTAGAAAAGTTCCCGAATATAAACTACCTATTAATAGTCGATACTCCAAGTTCTATCGGCTTACTACTGTCCTACTTCCATGTCCTCCTTTTTGTATTTGCTTCGTGAGTTTAACCAGCGAGTGCTTAATTAAGATCTAATTGTATGCAGCAGCGATATTATTATTAAATAGTTCAATTTGTTGAATGTGCAGGTTTTAGTAGATTTTATAGTCAGTAAATTCATTTTTTATTTTGGTGGTGGTAAGTAATAGGCTTTCAATTTGATTGCTACTTTTTTTTAATTTGTCGGACGCCTAAAATATGATAATTTTCATATTCATAATGAATTCATAGCCCTTCATTTCTCATGACTCCCTAATACCGTAGTGTGATGTCCAACAGCCTAAATTTTCGTCAAGTATTGGACTATCAAACAAAAAAATATTCCGACGGATAGGTAAAGAGCCTAGCACAATCATTAAATATATCCTGAAAAGCTCAAAGAATTTACAACGTTTCAAACCTAACCGTACTGCACGTGAAATACTTCGATACTACTCCCCGATATTTAGTGCCCGATAAATCTCTCAAAAACAAAATGCAGGGAATAAGGAAGGCTGGCACGGGAACTAAACAGCTGCGCTATTCCCGGCACATTGCGGTTGGTCGGATGTCTGTCAATTGTCGCGCCAGTGTAGGTGCCCGTAAACTCCTCTGTTCCAGATTTTCCAACTAGATTTGCACGGTTTAGGTGCCGGCGATTTAATCAGAATCTGTTTGGTGAATGATGTGGCTTAGTTAGCGCTGAATTGTCCGTTTGTTTTGTCGGTAGATGCCTATATGAAGATTGTTACGTCACTCAGGGAAATTGGTTATGAATTTTGATAATCTCAGTTAGATCTGATAGTACCTAATATAACATTGTTTGCAACTATTAATTTAGTTATATCATTATCTTCAGTCACTGCAAGTCCCTTGCTTATAATACACCTTCTCTCTTGGAGAGAGGGAAGACGGTGTCAATAGTTACCACGCTTGGCAGGTGGGTGAATCAAGGAATCAACAACCTTTCACTTGGCTATACCTACTGTTATGAAGATTATCCCGTCTTCCATCACTCACTAGAGCCTCGTTAGTCGACTAACAGCGAGCACTCGGAGCAGGTGCAAATTGCTTAGGAATGAAAGTGTTGAATGAAGCCACTTACAACCCATTATGAGTCTCTTACGGCCTTTCAACTGTGAAAGGTAGAATAATAGCTTGGAAATCGAAAACGCATCGTTCATTTTACAATATACGGACGGCGTTCACGGTTGAGAGCACAAGGCGCAATGTTTGGCTGTTAATTATCATTTCCTATGCCGTTGTTCTGTCAATTTTACGCGAAACAGAAATACAATTTCGCGTGATTTCTGATAGAAATTAGCAATGACCGTACAAAGTAGTGGCGCAAAAAAATAAATTATTAATTACTTGATTTGCATTGTTATCAACCGTCCATATTGTTTTGGAAGCCATATGAAATGGTATTTTAATAATGCAATTGTTTGATTCAGACTTACCATTTCTGATTTGGTTTAATAAGTGACAATAAATCGAAGCAATAAATGAAAGAAAAAATGTGTACGAATGAACTGGACATTTTTGACTATGAATCTTAGTGTTCCGTTCTGAATTTAAGCTATTAAGCTAAGTCTAGATGCATTTAAAAAAACATAACCGCGAGCATTTAAGATTGATAGAAATTAGAAACAAAAGTCATTATATTTTGTACTTCATTGGTAGGTTTTGTCTGGTGATACGAATCCAACTTTCTATCTATTTCTATTTGCCTTGATCTTCATCTACATTACCTCTAATATCTTCCTTGACAACAGCCAGGAAGTTTTGATTCATATCAAGACCATGATACGACGTTAAGATCCAGTTGTTATTGCTTCAATAATTTCCATTATTCATGTCGAAAGTCGCTAAGCACGAGTAGATACACTATTTGCTTTTAGAGTATACGTTGAAGAATAATATAGAAAACGTAAGGTATTGTCTTTACCTCGTATTATTCCAACGTATATAGTGCCGAGAAAGTAATACATTGTTATTTGAACAGCGTATCGATTTGTGAAACACGTTTTCACTTAGTTATATAGTGAAAGATGTCAAAAGTTGTCTGTCGAGTGGTTTTTTGAAAAGGTTTCCACATAAAGTGGATCATTTGCTCTGTAAACCTAATTCTTGGCCTCACGGTTCATAGGCCATACATGCTGCAACTATTTATACATTTTAGTGTTTTTACTGCCTTCTTTCTTCATTAGGAATAGTGCCAATGACAGCCTCCGTGGCGCAGTTGGTTAGACGCCGGCTGTGAAACGAGAGGCGGCGGGTTGTCGTATTTGTCTCGGGTCTTGTTTCTGAGACCGAAAAGTATCTCGTAGCTGATACACAAGACATAAGACTAATTAATCTTAATGTGGGATCAGGACTGTTGGATGTATTTATAATAGTGCATCTTCCATTATGAAAAGTGTTTTCACTACTTTATACTCTTCTAGATATTTTATTACCTAACTTTCTCAACTACCACTGACTGTCCAAAAATATAAATTTCCTAAATCCCACTAATGCATCTTATTTAATGTTGCAGCACTTTGCGGATTGCGTTTGAAGTGGATGAGGTTCGAGTCCGCTACATCTTAGCAACTAAAGTACATATTTGTCAAGCTTTTAAACGGAGTAATTTGAGAGCATCTCGACGATGTTGATGGACAGGTGACAGTGTTTTAACTGTATTAAGTTTTAAAAAGGGTATATTGTAAAGTTTGCTTTGATAACGATTGTATTACTTAGTTCATACATACATTCACGCCTTTTTCCCAGAATGGGAAGGCAGAGGTGCTGCCAGGATACCCACATTTTGCCTTGTATGTTCCGTCCCACGATGTGATAGGGGCGTGCCTATTACTTAGTGGTAACATTTTTGGACTATGAATTTTAAGAATTTGATGTCCTAGTTGTGAATAACCTGATAGAAGGCGGGCCGTCTATTGTAAAATATGAAACGTTAATATTGGATGTAAAAAATTATGAACTGATTCATAAAGTTACTAACCATGGATTTCCTCTGTCATTGATTAGGGCTCTTATTTCCACACCCTCGAAACTTTAAAAGAACATTTTTAGCATCTTTTCATTCAGTATAAAAGCTAACAGTAATAAATGTAACTTCAAAAATTAAAAATTACTTGGATTTATACTCAAGACATTCGTTTCAACAGTTCAAATTACATAAGCCTCCAATCATACATATACACGTTAATTCAGACCTATATTTCGACCAAAGGACAGCCTCCGTGGCGCAGTTGGTTAGCCGCGGGCTGTGAAACGAAAGGCAGCGGGTTCGATCCCCTCACCGAGACAAATGTTTGTGTGAACCACAAGTATTTGTTTCGGGTCTGGGTGTTTGTGAGACCCAAATGTCTCTCGTAGTTCCTGATGCCCAAGACTCGATCTTAGTGTGGGGTCAGGATTCAGGACTATGTATGTGACTGTTGGGTGTATTTATTATTTATAAAGGACAGACAGGGAGTACGCTAGTGACCCACAATTACCCAACCCTATTTTTTTCTGTGCTATTGAATTCGAATGTTTCGTAGAAGAGTGGTGAATAGTTGTGGATTCGAGAATCCAAGGTGATGAAAATTCGCTATTTGATACGAAAGCCCGCTTTTTGCCGGTGACAAACCTACTTTCCCAATCTTATTTCTACACTTAGATGCGAGTGGCAGCCTAAGTTTTGCAGAAGTCTACTACGGTAAGTGCTTAAGGCTTTTTTGTCACCATAATATTTTTTTTTTGAACCCAAATACGTCCCACAGCAGGGCACGGGCCTACTCTACAATCGAGAGAATCGATTGAGAGTGGTTAGGCCATTAATAATAATAATAACACTTTATTATACCACTCAACATAAAATACAAAAATGAAACATATTTACATAAAAATAAAATGGTAGTGGTAAAAAAATGTGGGCGTGTCTTTCATCAAATCAGACACAAATTCGGCCACTCGAACAATTGTTAGTATGGCTATTAAACATCACATGATAATTCGAACGCACTTCGACAATTAACAAGCCATACAGATTATCCAATACTGCAGTATAACAATGCTTTAATCCCAAAACGTGATATAAACAGGACTATCCGATGGATTTGCATTTATATCGGCCGAACTTACATCGTAATTACGCGATTAAATAGATTCGTAGTTATCGTATCGGATGGCAATAGGAATTGGTAATGAGGTGATAATGTGGCATGGGGATTTCGTGTTATGGCCAAGGATTGAATTTTATGGTATTGTGATATGAAATATGGGTTTAAAATGTTTTATGAGTCATATAGAAATCGAAGAGTATTGGGGAGGAAATTTCGTAGGAAGATTCTGGATGCAAGGCGTATCAAACAGATCAGAGATTTATATTCAACAATAAATTTTCTGTGACTGAAAATTATACATACATACATAATAATCACGCCTGTATCCCATAGGGGTAGGCAGAGACTTTGGATCTATATATATATAACTATACTGAAAATTATGATACGAACAATTATCAGCCTAGCTTAGCCTTTAAAAATGTATTACATTTGTTATTTTTGTTATTTCTGTATATTGTGTTTCATTGTTGTGTACAATAAAGACTAAATAAATGAATAAAATATAACATAAAATGAAAATCTTATGGTGGAAATCATGCATGTTATGTTCTAAAAACAAGAATACTTTGCTCCCTTGTTCATACTCCATAATTTAATATAGTATTTGCTCTATGGACCAAAATATAGATTTTGTTACCCAACTGTATCAATAGCAATTTATTCTTACTCTCTCAGCGAGGGCGCTCATGCGAGACACCCAAGAACTCAAGTAATACAAGCTTCTAAAAACTAACATTGTTTATAGTAAATGGAGAGTCAATTTCAACGCTTATTTACTTGAATAGAATATTTGTAAAACGCTCTATATATCGTATAAGTTATCGAAGTCCATATTTATATTTTATATATCCATATTTATGGCTATAGTATATTATATTTATAGGTATTAATGAAACATATTATCATGGCGGCAATCAGCATCTGACTGCGAAAAATGTAAGGAAAGGAGACCTTTGTCCAGCAGTAGGAATTTGTAATAATAAAAAATCATGTTTTAAATGAATACACTCATCAGACATGTTTTTTTTTTCATTGCGACAAATGGCGAGACGAGCATTCCATTCGCCTGATGGTAAGCGATTGGCCGCTCATGGACAATAGCAAGACCAAACAACACCATGCATTAGATGGCAATGCTTGGCATTCCACTGCGCTCGCCATCCTGAGACATAAAATGTTAAGTCTCATTATGTCCAGTAGTTACACATAGTCCTATTCCAGCACTAAGAAACCAATCTTGTGTCACAGGAATCAGAAACTACGAGACTATTCGGTCTGACAACACCAAGCTAGTAGAAAAATATAAGCCGCACAAATATTTGTCTCGGAACAGGGGTCGAATCCACGGTCTCTCGTTTCATAGCCATTCTCAACCAACTGCGCCAGTTTTATTTCCGGAAGTCAAGCCAGAGGCATCCACCACATAACGCATTATTCTTTTCCTACGCTCCCTCATTCTTTCATTACTCTAACAATAATAAAAGACAATAACACAAATGTATACATTCTGCTTAAACCGAGCGTAGCCCATACAGTAACTGAAATGTAATATAGACCTTTTACGACGCGCACAATGCTCGCAGTATTATGAGCTAAATTCTACAAAGTAAACATTGCTTGAAAACAAAGCACGAAACCATATCTATACATAATATAATTTATAATAAATTTGTAACCGATGTTTGTATACATGGAAGATAAATGAGAAAAACTCATATGGGGAGTCTGTATTTACGTGATAGAACCCAGAAAAATAATTTTCAAAAAATTTGTCCGCTTGTATGTTTGTCTGTGCGGTTGTGCGCGATGAATTAAGAATTTAACGGATTTCGATGAAATTTGGTACGGAGGTAGCTGACACCCTGGCTAACACTTAGGGTACCTAGGTTTTTATCCCGAAAAATTAGTGTCCCCGTGAGATAAGGAAGGAATTTCGATATATTTGTTACTTTTTTATTCTCAAAGGGTTGGGATGGGACTGGATTGCATACCTTGAGTGAGAATGAAACGGGACGGGCAGGATATACCGGGACGGAATGGGATATTCCAAATAAAGTTAATCACGCAGACGAAGTTTGCGGGCAGAAGCTAGTAGCCAATATATGCGACTGATGTGAAATTGAAAAGATCCACGGGTAGCTCAGTTCTGCTTTATAGGTAGTATGAAGCAAATGAGCACCTGATAAAAAGGTCAGCGCCTTCAGGAACCACAACTTCAATGGAATCATCAATGCAAGGCCGGCGTTTAAGGAAAGATAATGCTATTTCTTTACAAGAATCTTCTACAATATATTTGTGGAAAATACTATTTACGTCGGTCAATGTGAATTTGAAACATCATAATCCTCTCAAAATATTTCCAGAACTCATTGATGTGGATCCATCGGCCTTTTGCAATCTCTATCGTATACTACAGAGCGAACACCTAAATTAGTGTGTCGTGAAAAGAAACCATGTGATAAGAATCTTAATTACGCAATTACTACAGGACCGAACAAAACTATATTACAAAAGTTACACTGAAAAATATAACATAAAAACTCATTCCAACATACAAACAACCAATCAAATTTTATCGCCCTCTTGTGATTACTTCATTTTGTTCGTAATTTGTACGGTCGTAAAGCACAAATTGTTTTATTATGCCGGCGATCCGTCGATTGTCCGGATAAATTGCAGCCTTTGATTAATTACAAAGATATTTATACCCAATGAAAATATAATTAAACTCTGCTTTTGGTAAATTTGCGATTTTTAAAATAAAGGCTTAAAGAATTTAAAACGGGACTACGATGCATTACAATTACGAAATTATTAAGCACAAATAATTTTATACCAGGTTGTAAATATATATTCTTAAATGATTTTTTACTCATTTATTTACTTGTACATAGGCCGGTGTCGTGTCGTGTACAAAAGGAGAATTTTAGAAATTTAATTTAAGAATTCAGTTTGAACATTCAATGATAGAATTAGAGGCTGTGAGGAAGTTTTATTAGACTTCCAAATTCATTCGATACTTATTATTTCCCAAGAAATGCTAAGATAGTCCCTATGTTATCGAATGTTTATGGATATCATTACGAATTCTATTCAAGTTGTGATCCGACGAGAATACGATTGATGAAAATAGATGAAGCGAGAGTTATACAGGGTATATCAAGACCGCGACCGAAAACGAAGCCAGGTGGTAGTATTAGTGACTTCAGACACAATGCAAGTAAAAATTTCGCAAAAAAAATCGACAACTTTTTTTTTGTAATTTTTTACTTATCGTCGTATTTGGGTGATAAATACATAGTTTTCCTAAAATAATGATGCAGGCCTTTTTATTTTTCAACACTCAATGGTACGTAAGGGTTTAAATTATTATTTTCGCAAAAACTAGGATTTTACCACCCAAACAAGATGATTTTTAAAAAGTTTTAAAAAAATATCTTTCGCTGTTTTGGTGAAATTTTTATTTGCTTCGTGTCTGTAACCACTAAAACTACCACCTGGCTTCGTTTTCGGTCGCGGTCTTGAGATACCCTGTATGTCAAGACCAGGTAAACTGGAGATGTGTAGTTTTCACCTACCTACAAGGTGTAGGCGTGACGGTTACACATACATACAATACAATACAATACAATAATTCTTTATTGCACACCAAATTACAGTATTGAGTTTAAATATATGTTATGTTTGGTAATACAATGGGCGGTCTTATCGCTTAAAGCGATTTCAACCAGATATTATTATTTCTACATACATACATAAACTTACACATTTTGTCCTGAAGAGTAAGACAGAGGTGCTACTAGGACACCCAAGTTTCGCCTTGTGTGTTTGCCAAACGTGAGGATTATGTATATATGTATTTATTTAAAGAATTTAAAAGTAGGACATACAGAAATTGTAGATTAAATAAAACGAAGGGCTCCCTCAATTACAACATTCGCTATAAACTTACTATCAGCAACAAGTAACAATAAAACACAGAAAAAAATAGCAAAAAAACTTCACACTTACAACGAAACCAAGAACAAAATGAATCTTAGAAACATTAAATTCGAAACAACAAAAGTTAAACAATGCAATGATTTTTTTTTACGAATTAAATCTAAACGTGAGTTCACGAGTCACAATGATATAAACTGATCCACCACTTTATGGAGAAACCGTGTAAAACAAAAATATATAGGTCAAGGCCGGATGAAAAAACATAAGGGTCTGCGGAGCGCTCGCCTCCATTTGACCATGAACGTTTTGTCAAAGGTTCTCGACCGTAATAATTTCATCGCCATTTCAAATAGATTTCATATATTTGACATATTTTTTTATAGAATGCCCGAGACTAGTTTAAGATTATACTTTTTTTAATATTTTAAATGAGAAAATTACGAAAATGTTGAGATGTACGGTAGAAGGAAATGAGAAGAATTTTTCCATGCATTTGACTTTTGGCATGCAATTAGGTTACGTTTCTTTTTTGGGATACATTAGATTTTGTTTTAAATTGATAGCGCTGCCGATTAACAATTTTTATTTATTTAAAACCATTATTTCCATTAGGGACAAGTATCATGGGTACAAAAAAAACAGTAGAATCATTGATCATGTTTTGAAATATCAAAAACAAAGGCTGAAAGCATTTTGAATACAACCGCTTTTTTCCAAGTTTGTTTAAGTAACACGAAATGACAGGCAATAATCGGAAATATATTTTCCTTTTCCATCAATTATACTCGGACTTTTACTTATATTAATTGATCTCCATTCCGTGGTAGTTATGAGACATTGCCTCGACCGATAAGAACCATTTGTACTTTGATAAAATATATTGTTTAGATTTATTAGTGTATGAAAAGTAATAATAAGTGTATTTAATTGTATAATTAAAGTAGAGGAAGCCTGGTCCACTATACCCGGGCTAATCGAGTCGCTGCGGTGAGTCTCGGAGACTAATTCGCTGTTGATGGGGACCACACTGTAAATTTTCTTTCGGCCCGAACTAGTTGAACGAAATATCCCTTTCTACCTCCTAATTAGGTAGTGGCGAGCGGGGTAAGCAGAAATTAATTGAAAAACTTTTTATAATGCAAAACATAATATTTGTAAAGGTTGGTTGATTATTACAACAAAACCGATTTAATTGACTGCCTCCGTGGCGTAGTTGTACTACGGTACGACTGCAAAGCTGAGGTCTCGGGTTCAAATCCCGGGTCGGGCAAAGTGTTTTTGGGTTTTTATATTAATTATCAGCCCGGAATCAGGAATTTGTGCCCGATATGGCGGTAGGCTCGCCCCCAATCACATCATAGGACAGAAAATATAAGGCGAAATGTAGGTGTCCTGGTGGCGACTCTGCCTACCCCTTCTGAGATAAAGGCGTGAGTTTATGTATGTATGATTGAATTGAGAATGAAAGTTAGGTCTCCGGTCACATCATTTATTTGCGTTGATAAGTAATAATCGTTGAATGTTGATGTAGGTTATCATTTCATTATCATTTTGAGAATATATTTTTTCTATCAAAAATTATGAAATTTTGGTCTACTGAAGCCTCAGGCCAAAAAAGATTAAAAGTCCTATCCATACAACAACAATATTGTACATAGCGCGTCCAATATTCTAAAATACAAACATGGCCGTACAAACAATCCCAAACAAACAACACATTAATAAAAGCTTTCAAATAAAAGAGATCAGCAAATACGTACCATTTCGATATTAACATAAAATGAGCACCGGCCACAGATTAAATTCTTTATTACCAAAGTCTTTACCAATAATTTATCGGTAAAAACGTACCTAACCAAATAATAATGGCCGTGATCAATAAACGGCCGAGTCCGCCCCATTTGTTATTGAGGATTTTTCATTTCACGGCCCTTCCTTGCGAAATAAATGAATATAGATTCCTGCCGGCTTGATAGTTCGAATCCTGGATATAGATCGGCCAATTTATAAGGACTAACCGGACTGGATAACGCGAAGAATCAGTTAACAATAAGTACGTAAATCACTATGGCGTAGTAAGTTCAAAATGGCCGCTCTTTCTAAAATTTTATTTTTATATTAAGTTTCATTTGAATAAATAATTAGTTTTCTGCTCAATATGAATAAGGCTAGATTTAATTTTATTTTATAAACGATAAACCAAGCATAAATTATTATTTTATTTTCGATCTAATTTTAATTTTACAACCGTATCGGCGTAAGTTTTAATTTAAAATATAGTAATAAGTTTACACCAAATCTAAAAGTATTTAGTAAGCTTATATTATATATCATTTTGTATATTATATACAAGCTTACTATAAATAAATGGCTTCTCATAATACCCGAAATGATCCATAAACTACAAAGCCCTGCCTTAGCCTTCATGCCGAAGGTTACCAACAATTAATCTTGATTGACTAATATCCCGTTTAATCTCTCCTAATGCTGTATTAGCTAGCATCAACCTCGACCTACGAACTTTGTGTTCGAACAAAAATAAAGGCTGATACAGGTATGAATTCTTAATAAAAAATTTGGTTTTAATTACTGGTTCCTTTGCTGGGATTAATCTAAACAACTTTTTTCAATTATTTTGAGTAGAACTGCGACCTACATATATTTTCTCTATAAGAATTTCAAAGGTATGTGAAGCGTAAAAACACGCACTACGCCGCCGTGGTTGATAAAGGTCCGAATCACTCTTAATAGAGCTGCTCTATTCATATTTTTTATAACTTAATTTTAATATAATATAAATTTTAATATAAAAATATAATAATGAAAGAAAATGTAAAAAGAAATACTAAACATTTTATTAATGATTCAGGTAATATTGAAAGATTGTAAAAAATAATTTGATATTTTTGGAAAAGTTCCGACAAGCTAGAAAGCAATTTCCCTGAGGGCAAGCGATATTCTTAGTATTATAGAGACTGAAAATTCAAAACGAATTAAACATACTTTACTCGAAGTACATATATCCGAATCCGCCCGAATTGTGACATTACAAAGCAGTTAACAATCCGTCATAATGACCCACGTTAGTGTGGAGGCTACTCAGCTCATACTGTATTTATGATTTACATATTTAAATACAATCGGGCTAGGATAATTGTGTCTGACAAGATATACAGCCCACTGTCGACTGTCTCGATGGCGCAGTTGTACTACGGTACGATTACAACGCTGAGGTCTTAGGTTCGCATCCCGATCGGGCAGGGTGATATTGGATTTTCTATTAATTGGGAGCTCGGAGTCAGGAATTTTCTGCCCGATATGGCGATAGGCTCGCCCCCTATCACATCATGGGACGGAACATACAAGGCGAAATGTGGGTGTCCTGGTGGCGCCTCTGCCTACCCCTTCTGGGATAAAGGCGTGAGTTTATGTATGTATACTGCTTATACAATTTTCTGGCCCATTGCAGTTGAATCACGTCTATAGATAACAATCCTATAATTATCAATATCAATTCGAGCATACAAGCTGACCAAATGTCTAATATTGTGGAACCGAATAGCCCGACGGGTAATAGAGCAACTCGCGAAGCAACGTGCCACCGTGAAATTGGGTTCACATCAAACAAAATAAATGGGATCGACGGTTATCAGCCCGTACGCTATTTAATACAAATTAATATGTGGAACATTAATTTTGCCGCGGTGTAGGATTCGTTTATTTCTGAACAGGGGTATAGATTTTAAATTAATTACACTGATAATTTTATAGTATTAATATATTTAAAACTCTTCCTACGCGTCATCTAATATGTTTAGCTCCATTACCTTCAGATGAAACAGATTTTATTTTTATATTAGCACGTCAAAGTAACCACAATCCACCAGACGGTATTGCAGTGCAGTTTTATTATCCACTATTCGTTCGACAAGATTATGCCGGCCTGCTCGTAAGATTATGCCAGTCTGCTCGTAACTCTTTCTTTCTCTCTCGCTCTCGCCACATGAAGTCCACTGCTGAACATAGGCGTAACACATCGCCACAAATACCTGTAGGAAGCGACATGCATGCAGCGACTTCCGACCTTGAACAGGTCGTCCGGCCACCTTGTGGGTGGGCGTCCGACACTGCGCTTGCTTGGACGTGGCCTCCACTCCAGAACCCTTCGGCACCAGCAGCCATCAGTTCTACGTTCTACGTTCTTGCTCGTAACTGGATACGTGTATTCCAGGCTTTGTAACTGAACTCGAAACAAATGGAAGGTTATCTACAATATTCGATATCTTAGCGAATATCCACCGGCAATGACAGCCTCCGTGGCGCAGTTGGATAGACGCCGCCTGTGAAACGAGAAGCCGCGGGTTCGATCCCTGCACCGAGACAAATGTTTGTGTGAACTGTGAACCACAACTATTTGTTTCGGGTCTGGGTGCTTGTGATACCGAAAAGTCTCCCGTAGTTCCCGATACCCACAACACAAGACTCGATTGTTGGGTGTATTTATTTTATTTATTTATTTAATTAATTTTAATTAATTTTATGACTTACCTATGTAACCAATAAAAATAAGTTGATTAGACAACCTCCGTGGCACAGTTGGTTTGTCACCGGCTGTGAAACGAGAACCCGCCGCGCCGGTTCGATCCTGAAATGAATGTTTGTGAGGCCCACAAATATTTGTCTCGGGTCTGAATGTTTGTGAGACTGAAATGTCTCACGTAGTTGCTGATACCCACGACACAAGACTTAATTGATCTTAATGAGGGGTCAGGACTATGTATGTAACTGTTAGGAGTATTTATTTATTAAATTCTTTCAACATGGAGCGTAGTAATCATAATCCCTTTACCCATAACATAACTTGTATTTTATTTTAGGAAAGCTTACAGACTAATAAAATATATAAAATATTTACTTAGCTAAAAACAAGCTTCCACATATTAAGAAGCTACTCACGTTCGAGGAAACCTTACAGACTAATAAAATCCTGAATATATAAAAATATTTACTTAGCTAAAAACAACCTTCCACACATTAAGAAGCTCCTCACACATACATCTTGTAAAGCCATGACTGATTAGCTCTCAACTGTTGTTTACTTAGCGCCGAGCTGTCGAACGCAGTTACTCGACAACCAACAAGTTCAAAACTATTAAGTCTCGCCGTAATATAATCATTATTGGCATAAAACCATCCACAAGTCGTAGGAAATTATGTTAATGGTTTCACAAAGCCTTCATCTGCTGCTTGGGAATTTTTTACAGTAATTTTATTTACAGCCGTGGCGCAGTTGGTTAACCGGCTGTGGTATAAGGGTTCAACCCCCGTGCAGAGACAAAAGATTATGGATCCCACTAAATTGGGTCTGGGTGTTGTGAAACCAAAAAGTCTGAGGTAGTTTCTGATATCTATGGAAAGACTTGATGCTTATTGTGGGGTCAGGACCATTAGTCTGAATGTTACATATTATTTATATACAGAACATACAAATCCTCACGCCTTTTTTCCCGGTAAGGGGTAGGCAGAGCTTCTCCTGGTAGCAACCAGGACACCCACGTTTCGCCTTTGTATTTTCCGTCCCACGATGTGATAGGGGGCGAGCCCATCGCCATATCAATAGATATTATTTAATTTTCATATTATTTTAGCGTAGAGAATAAAGTGTGGTGGTGCTTTTAGTTTAGATCCCAGGTCGCGAATATTAGTAGTAACTCACAAAAAAATATCTTCTAACATATCTTCTTTTATGCACTTAAAATTTTTATATAATTTTATGACCGATCGCCTGACGCTAAAGGCACCAACAATGTTTTATAAAATGTTTGTGTTGTAATTTATGAAAAAAACGCAAACAAAAATATTCATGCGGATTACATAAAACATTCAGGGTTAAAATTTTAGTTTTAAATAAAACACACACTCCAAAAACATCTGACTTTTAATTAACTTGCTGATAATGAGTCCCATAACTATCCCGAAAAATTAGTCGCATATAAAAAGAACCAAATCCTAAGCTAATTTAATTACGACCGCTCACATCCTAGCAGAACTTAAAAGAAATTCGGAATTAATTATAATATTATGCTCGGAATTATTCCGCACTAGAATTTTACCACTCGCCTTTTCATCTGCAAATGAGATTACATTTGCTTTACACGAAGCCATAAATGTAATGTAGACCTATCTTAGTGTGTTGTCACACAGTCTTGACCCCACACTAAAACATTGTATATATACGGCCTTATTATACACATAAAACCCATTTTAGCTATCGAATGTTTCGTCTTCTTCGCTCAAACTGAATTCTAAAATCGTTCGAAAGGGACAAAACATTTGATTACTAAAATAGGTTTTAAAACTGTCTATGAATAAGGCCAAAAGTATATAGAATATAGGTATAGTCGTATCAGAGATTACGAGAGACTTTTAAATTTCGCAACAATGTTTATCTTGGTGTCGCTTAACAGCCGGTTCTCAATAAACTGCGACATGGAGGCTGTCAATATGATAACAATAAGCAATATTGAAAGATAGGCTGAGATAAATCATCATATTATCATCATCATCAGGTGCACTGTATAGGTAATTGTGGTCGCTTTGACTAAAAAGTAAATAGGTATCTATAAAAATATGCGATTTAGATGTTAACTAAATACCATGACTACAATTTATTTAAGCTAAACATTTGTTAATTAGCGTAAAACCTTACATTCTGTATAGAAAGTGGCCAAACAGATTTTCCTCGCAGGGATAGATCAAAATGAATCTAGATTGATCACTGTCTATTTACCATTTGGGCCTAGACTTATTGCGCAGGCTAGTCTTCGAAATAAAGCCTTGTACGACCATCCATCACGCAGCATTTGACGGAGGCAGTAAGCCCTTTTAAATAGATTCGGCTTGAGTCATGTAGAACATCGATTTACGTAATTAATATAAACGGGGCCTGTTGCTGTGCCGAAAGTGAATAACTGGTGCGATCGATCTTCAATATAACTGGCAGAATATATGAAATTACTCAGTAGATTAGCCGTCTGTATGTCATGAACCCTTACAGATGTTACTAAAAATGAACCAAAATGATAAGGCGACTGAGTCGTGCTGTTGACATTGATAGCTGAGCCTGGCCTTTCTCCTGTTTATGAGAGGTTTCTCCTTTAGGAGAAACTGTTAACCACTGCATAGGATTGCATTGCGTTCACAATTTCAATACAATAGTTTTTATTAATTTTGTTATTAATCATCGTCGCACAAGTACTTCAAACCGCGTCACGAGTTTTAGCGCACTGCTCCTTGGTGTCAGAAATAGACAAAAAGGTCATATCTACCAAAGCAGCTCCTTGCATAAAAGAGCTACCAACAAAAAAACTCACCTTAGCAGTCTTACATTTTTACCTGCCAAACAGGCCATGAAATGTAAGATTCGATATGTCTTCCAAATTCCTTTGGAAACCTCTCGCTTGCACACATTAACTCTCATATTTTATTCACTTTATATACACGCAACTAGAATAGATGAAGCATTCCTGGGCATCAAACCGACATCCTTACCAGTCCTACCACCCAGCCCATCACTCCAACACCAAGTTATTCAAGACCGAATTTTTCAATAGTTGACTATTTTTACTTCACACTCGCAAGACTCCCTTGAAAAATAGCTTTCACGCCAAAGCCAGCTTACTGAAAGAGCACTTAGACTTAACATTGCATTTTTTGGCAGCAAAGGGAAAACTTCAATTAGTGGCTGTCTAAAGCATGAAGCTTAAATATGGGAGTCCATTCAATGTTTTCACGGCGCCTTTGGAATTTTAATGGCCCTCTTTTCTTTACTGGCTGCGTACTTTCCACCACCAGCGTATGTATTTCACATCGAGAAATTAACCATCTCTTTACCTTCAGAAAAGTGACTCGTGAAATATCTGAAGAAAAGTAATTTCACACGCAAAAACAAAAACATTTGGGATAATACCCACGTATACCAATAAAACAAAACTAATATTCTTACCCACCATTTCAATTCCCAAAAATATTGCCTGTAAGCCTATAGACCTTTTCAATTAGAGTGAATTTCAGTAAATTCTTTCTAGAAGATAACGTTATTACACTAAGCCGGGCTAAGAAACAAATTGTAATGGAAATGGGACAATGGATTACGCCTTGCGATGTTATATTAAAACAAGCGTTTGCAGTCGACTCAGGCGGTACGTGACTGTGTATGGTGACTAGCATTTGGGCATGTTATATTAAATTGCCTAGCGTTTTTTTTACGAAACTTGTGAGAAAAGTGTAGTTATTGTTTAATTTAATGAAGGGCTAATGCTGGCTATTAGCAACATCACTTACTTAAAAGTTTAAACAATTGAAAATACTACTAAAATGTTGTAATAGCGAAGTTTTAAGTAATTATCTTTGAAATTATTTTGTTTCTATTCTATTGTATACCTAGTTCATACATTAATATCTGGGGGAAAAAAACTGCACTAAAAATAGCTTCTATAAAAATCCTAATTGACGTGCCAAAACACAAAGACCTTTTTATACTATTTCCCATTTTTCTGCACCCCATTTAGATAAGTTAAAACTGCTGTATAACAAAAATCTCACTCTTAACTATAAGGAGAGAAAATACAAGGTTATTAACTTAAAATTAAAATATAAAGCAATTAACACGCATTAAGCACGGAATTACAAACTTCGAACAAACATCAAAAACGATTCGGATTTGTAAACAAAAAGGCCTTAATTCAATGGAAAATGTCCTAAAACAACAGCGTTGTCACATTAACACCGATCCATCATGTACAAAAAACATCGTGTTATTACAAAAACAAAGTAGAGATGGTAGAGCACATGTAGAGATGGAGCGGAATACACGTAGAGTGCCGAGTTTTTACTTCGTCGAAGCGATGGATTTAAAAACAAAACTCCGCGGAGAGATTGAAATTCAATTAGTAAAGCAAAAAGTAGAGTTTTGAAATCGAGTTCGGTTTTACCTGACTTTTGGAGTTTTGGGGTAAATTTGGCACGTTTTTTTAGGAGACACGTGGGGATGTTTGTGTACTTTTTTATTTATGTTGGACTTTTGAAAACACAGTTTTACATATTGTATTTTTTTATTGAATTGGTGTGAATATATTTGACAGGCTACATGTTGTGATAGAGGACTGTGAACGAAAGACTATTGGACTGCACTGACACGAATGTTTTTCAAAAATATATTTTTTCCGCTCTGGAAGATGTGAGACCGAAAAGGCTCTCATTGTCAGATACATGTGACTTGGGACACCTACATGAACCGTAGGGAAATAGAAAAAAGAAGATTTTTTTTTTTCAGAAATCAAAAAGTAAAATAGATATTAAACAATAATAAAAATGCTTGTTAGAAACGCAAAAAAAAACAATAATAAGGGTTTAATTAGGCTGTAGATTACGACTTTGACTAAAAATAATGACAATGTTTGCGACTATGGTTTGTATTATTTTTTTACAAGAACAAGTAGAAGACGTTTCGTTAATAACGTCACAAACAATTTCTTCGTAAAAAACACACCATAAGCAAAAAACTGGTAAAGACAAACTCATATATCACGGAAGGGAACAGCTTTCTCTTTTTGCAATATTTCACTAATGAAACAGTAATAAAATTACTCTGATGGACAAATACGTGTTCGGGCCCGTACCATGGAAATTGGAATTATTCATCATCATTATTTATTATTTCTAGAAGTGATAAACCATGTGTTTTATTTTCAATGAGATGTTGGTACATCTTATATCTTCTGGAGTGAAGTTAATATCTGAAACTAAAAATTAATTTTATTGTAACAAATGTTTTGTAAATACGGAGTAAGTACGTTGTATTAACTTGTCTTCAGAGCTATTCGATTGCCTACATGACCAATAAACGAATTTCATCCGCCCTGTGACCAAGAAATCTGTAAAGTAATCGAAACGTCGGGAAGTTAAAATATGTAAATTAAACCAAATGAGCGATCAAATTCGTTTCATTTCATTTCAAAGAAAATCAATAGAAGTAAAAAAATCAGTGAGAGATATTTTGGGCAAACTAAGCAGAGCTACTTTTAGGATTTTATGAGTGGTAATGAATACTTACTATCCGTACTTATATGTTGTTACTTTTTCGTCGCAGCACAAAAAAAAATATTATTCTTCCAGTCGCTTTACTCAAACTTTCTTAAATAGTTCTTTTATAAACTTCCCTCATGAACCAAAACTCTCAAGTATTAATATGATAGAGTCAGAAACTTATGAACTTTCGGATATTTATAACCCGGCGAGATTTCAGTTGCCGCGTCCCCTATTTTTCTGTATGAGGCAAAAATGTATTGCCGTCAAAAATAAAATAAGTAGACCATTAAAATAAATAAATACACCCAACAGTCACATACATAGTCCTGACCCCACACTAAGATTGAGTCTTGTGTCGTCGGTATGAGAAGCTACGAGAGACTTTTCGGTCTAACAAACCCAGACCCGAAACAAATACCTGTGGATCACAGAAATATTCGTTTCGGTGCGGGGATTGAACCCGCAGCCTCTCGTTTCACAGCCGGCTTCTAACCAACTGCGCCACGGAGGCTGTCAATTGTGTTTTTTTTTAAATATTGTACTAGTTTGTGCCTGCAGCTTAGGATTACTTTTTTCTTGTTGACCACATTACACTTAATGCTGTAAAGGTTTATCAGAATCTCTCCAACTGTTCTTAAGGTAAATTGCAACAAATATTAATTATCGGAAACATACAAAGACGAAATATTTTCTTTAACAATTAGCTCTTCCCGTTCTAGTAATCAATTTAACATAGGCCGGCGACCTAGATAGAAAAATATAATTAAAAATTAAATATGAGAAAAATATTTCAGTGAGTTACCAACGCGAACCGATGGTAGCACCCCCGTAGCCGAATCAAAGATAAACAAAGAATAATATGAGGAATTACTGAAATGCGAAACGCGACTCAGCACTGGAATATTTATTTTGTTAATGTGATTTATTTGGCGCTTCATATCAGCTCCGTTACACAAGAGGCCTTAATGCAATGCTCTATGTATGAGACTTCAAACCACGAATTTTTGAAATAGAAAGTAAAAGTATTTTCCTTGTCTGGTTTTTGTGAACGGTAATGTTGTGAAAGGGAAATGGAAGTCTGTTTGTGAATGTGTTCTGTTTTTGCAATATTATTTTGAGGATACATCTGCACAGACTAATAGGTAATTCGACATCATACAAAAACTAAGGCTTATGACCTCAAAAGCCTGCCACAAGTGACACTACATCGTCCGGTTTCTTTGCCTGTTTATGCCCAACTTGAGACGATCCTAGGACCTCATGACCCTCCGCCGAAAATTACCTAGTACCTCTAGACAAATAAGGTAACTACTAACTAACCCGAGTATGAAAATAAGATTTTTTACGGCGTAGACGCTGCGAACAGCATTTTGACCGTCTCGTTTTCATCCAATTTTTATGTTTCATGATGTGAAACAGTTTAGTTCGGTAAGTGTGCCAGGTGCCCAATACCTAAAGCACCGTCCATTTAAAATGCTTGTCTCCTCTTCTTGCACGGTTGTCTTGAAGAGATCGCCTTTAGCGATGAGACAGCCGATTTTGAGCACTTTAATTTTTATGGTTTTAATTATCTTTTATTTTGTTTACTGTTTGGTGTTTTTAAATAAAGACTTTTATTATTATTATTACCTCTTACCTCTTCCCATAAATTTTCCTCCGTTCCCCTCCCGATTTCATGGGCCGGCAACAGATGTATGATCCAAGCGTTGTGGATGTTCAATTTATAAAAAAAATATTTCCATAACTAAACAAACCTAAGAAATACAAATACACATTCCAGACACGTAATTAATCCCCGTGCTAATAACATCGCTCATGTCCACTGCAAGAACAATGGGCTTTTTATGACGGTTACTATTACGTGTGTAATCGGCTATTGCCTTAAGCGGAGTCCATAAATAACAGCGTACATTATCGGAATATTCCGGCCGAGCGGACCGCTCTTCAGGAATAGCGAAAGGCATTTACTATAGCAACGGTTTTTGAGCATTATTTTGTTGAAGATAAGTATTGTTGTATGTCATGTCAAGGATTTTGTAGTGGATAGTTTTGTTATTTCTTGCCTAAAGTAATGGCCGCCACACGCGTTAAGATATAACTGTGCAAGTCTGAGTTTGCACCAGTATACTGGAAAGTGTGTGGGCAAATAACTGAGCAAACTTCGTTTAAATTTTCGTCGAAAAATGTATCGTTGGGCTTGGAGATCATACCCAAGACTTCAAAATTGACAGCACAAACACAGAACCACTTTATAAAAGGAAATTTATAAATACTGCAATACATTATAAATATTTGTGACTGTACATTCAACACACCTTTATACCCTTATGTTATGAGTACTCCCTCTTTGTTACCCATTCTGGTATTGTCTGAAATTGATCTCATTCAACGATAGCTCTTCTATTGTCTACGCATTTTTGTATTAATCTAGAAAATATTGTATATTGGTTACAATAAGCTAATAATATATCATAGGCAATGATGTAACAGATGAGTGAAATTTTGGTTTAAACTTTTGGTGGCCAGTACTTTTTAAAGAAGGTTCATAAATAAATCGATATACTTGGCTTGTTTCCTAGACTTTGTTGGTGTGTAACATGTGTATTGCTAAATGAATCCTATATCAAAAAAGTCATTAAAATATATTTCAAATGGAATCTATAGTAATATACTTACTATAATAATATACTGGATTGTGCCTAGCAGTGGTCAAATTCCAATTATTAATAATGTTTCTTCTAACGCTCGCTATGGAAGTCTCTGCTGCTGAAGAAGACGATCTTGACGATGTTGATGATTATTTTCAAAAATTAAACTCTACTACACCCAAACCTAAAGTCTAAAACGTTTTGCTAATTATTTAAGTACGCAATAAAGAAAAAGGAGTTGTAATTAGCGACGAGACCCGGCTGGCTAACGATCGCGCCTTTGTGAACGTCGAGGAAGTTCTAACTGATGTAATTATTACGCCAAAATACTAGGAAGCTGCTAAGTACTCGTCTTGTTCAAAAATGTTACGCTCCGTTTCTTTATTAAAGTTAGTTTAATTGATACAAATTGATGTAGCATTACTGGGAAATATATTCATTACAAATTTAAAATCATCATAATTTTTATTTGCCCGGAGTCAGGATTTGTGCCCGTTATGGCTATAGGCTCGCCCCCTGTCACATCATGGGACGGAACATACAAGGCGAAATGTGGGTGTCCTGATAGCACCTCTGCCTACCCCTTCTGGGAAAAAGGCGTGTGTTTATGTATGTATGTTTATTTGACAGTCTCTATGGTGGTTTAAGGTAAGTGTGAAACGCTAGGTCGCGTCTTTTAACCCCACACCAAGATTAAAGTTTATGCGGTCCACTAATATTTGGTTCGAGTCTGTGTGTGAGATTAAAAAGTCTCTCGTAGTTTCTGATTCAGTGAAATCAGGACTATGCATATAATTATTCACTACTATTATTTAGTTACCTTTATCCACAACGTTAAATACCCAGGCATAGATAATTTTAAACAACTTAAACGTTCCATGTTACATTTAAAACTCATTAAATATTTAATTATAACTTAATAGTAAACTAAAAACAGAAGATTAAACTACAATATTCGATATTGTACACGTAAACGCATATCACCAAATCACAGGCGTAATAAATTTTCAAATGACTCCCTCAGCATCCAGGAAATATTTTTGCTTTCGAAACACGTGCGGAGATAACAGAAATCATTATTCTAAGACGGTACACAGAATTGCGATCTTTTTGGTCCTTCTGAGGAATCGGTGTCAGTCAATCTACAATGGACCTGATTAGGTTGAAGATCGATTGCTACAGGTGCCAATTGGAGTTTGTTAAATAAAATGAAAGGAGATACAAAAATGTAAAATAAAAAATTTATCTACTTTTTTCAAAGTTCAAAAACTGGCTTGATATCTATAAGTAATCATATTCCATTCGCCCATATATTTTTACTGCATTCGTCCTCATTTTTTAACCGACGAGATTCTCAATTCGACTGTATGTTTTTTTATGTTTGTTACCTCATAACTTTGCACTGGGTGATCCGATTTTGATTATTCTTTCTTTGATTGAAAGCTGGTGCTTGTCATTTGGTGGCACGGCCCGCATTGAACTTATTACACATACAGGGTATATCAAGACTGCGACCGAAAACGAAGCCGGTAGTTTTAGTGGTGGCAGTTTTTTTTTTGCAATTTTTTTAAAATCATTGTTTTTAGGTAGCAAATACCTAGTTATTGCGAAAATAGTAATTTAAACCCTATCGTGCCATTGCGTCTTAAAAAATAAAAAGGTGTCCATCATTATTTTAGGAAAACAATGTTTTTTCACCCAAATACGACGATAAGTAAAAAATTACCAAAAAAAAGTTGACGATTTTTTTTTGCGAAATTTTTCGTCGCATTGTGTCTGAAGTCACTAATACTACCACCTGGCTTCGTTTTCGGTCGCGGTCTTGATATACCCTGTATATTATGATTTGTTAGCTAGTCAAGTCAATAAATTAATCAACGTTTACAAGTACATTGAAATAAATATAATTTGTTACTTTTTAGTGCATATTTTTTCAAGTCGTTTAATATTTGAGTTACATTATTAGATTTATTTTTCCAAAACAGAGTCTATTCCTACATTTAGTGACTTCATAAAATCACGAATTTAACAAAGCGTTGATAAATGCCGGGTAATGAGAAGCCGGAATCTCAACAATTAAAATTTCCGTCACTACTTTTCAAAGAAATGAAAAAAGGAAATGCAATTATGAATAATATATCCACACAATGTCTAACAGAAAATAATAGCATTCAAAAATTGCATTCACCGATTCATGGGACACATTTATCTAAAACAATAAGATTTAATTTAATCCAACAATACGAGCACCTATTCTTTTAAACAATTATTTTTTAAGCGGATCGACAATGAAGAAATAAGTAATAAATGTAATACAATGGACGCCGGCGGCATCAGGACCATTCACGAAATACGACCACCTGTTACAGAACATTGCCTACAAACCAACCGTGAAATTAGAATCTGAACTTACTCCAATAGCTCCGTACAAAACCTAACTGGTATAGTAATAGTGTAGTTTTATTTATGAGATTGAAGAGATAAAATAAGTCACGTTTTTCTTTTTTACAATATACCTGACGAGGTAAGATTAATTGTCAGCTCCAGTGAATATTGCTTGTCTTTAACAGCCTTATTCATATCAGATTTAAAACCTTTTTAGTTATCGAAGGTTTTGTCCCTTTCGTAAGACTTGGATTCAGTTCAAGCGAAGAAAATAAAACATTCGATTACTAAAATAGGTTTTAAAACTGTCTATGAATAGGGCCGTAAGTGAAAGAGGAATGGCAGGCGGATGCTCTTTCTGATGACAGAATATTTGTATGCGTTGTGATAGCGACCACTGTACTCAATAGTACTCATCTTTATGATCTGTGCCAGTGTGCCGGGTATTGGGTTCAATCTGGTTATCTCCGGTTTTAAGCAGACTGGCAAAATTGTATCAACTTAGGAGATATAACTATTTCTCACCGCTAAAAACTCTATGACAACTCAACTCCGAACAAAAACTCCATTCGACAGCCTCTTTGGGGCAGTTGGTTAAACACCGCCTGTGAAACGAGAGGCCGCGGGTTCGATCCCCGCATCGAAACAAATACTTGTGTGATCTACAGGTATTTGTTTCGGGTCTGGGTGTTTGTGAGACCGAAAAGTCTCTTGTAGTTTCTGATACCCACGACACAAGACTCGATCTTAGTGTGGGGTCAGGACTAAGTATGTGACTGTTGGATGTATTTAACAATCACTTTGTCACATCATTGTTAATAAAATAGTAAAAAGCGGTAAAAAAGTTGACAGGCTTAAGACATTTTCATTAACGTCGTTGGCACAAAGTTACTAAGATTTAACCGCTTACTTAACAAACTCTCAAGGCAGTATTTTTTCGCTCTATGGATTACGTCAATCCTGTCAATCTTGTTTAGCTAAGAAATTAATTTGAAATTAATCCTACTAATATTATCCTATCCTACTTCCTAATATCCTACTACTAATATTAAAAAGGCGAAAATTTGTATGTTTGTTACTTCTTCATGCTCAAACAGCAGGACCAATTTTGATGAAATTTGATATGAAGGTAGCTGATACCTTGGATTAACACATAGACTACTTTTTATCCCGAAAAAAATGGTGTTCCTTTGGGATAATCAAAGAATTCAAATGTGTATATTTGCTACTCTTTCAAACAAAATTACATTGTTTGGGATAGAATATAGGGTAAATGAAATGGAATATAAGAGGACAGGATTATACGCCTTGAGTCATTGAACAGAATGAGATGAGACGGGACGGGATTTAACGGGACGGGTTGAGAAAAGTAGTATAAAGAGCCGCAGTCACGTTGAGTCTAAATATAAAACAGTTAGTAAGTGAAATAATACGTGTCTGATGTGGACTGGACTCAAAGTGTCTGCACCCGGGTGAAGCCGGGTCGGACCTCTAGTTTGAAAATTATTCCTATTTATGTTTTATTGTAATTAAATTTAAGATACCTATTTCCTTTCGTAAATGAATTGACATTTCGACATATTAGAGCCTTTTAAACACTATCAATTTCGTTAAAACATCGCTTTGATTTTTTACAATATATGAAAAACTATACCAACTAAAAATGATGGATGCAGTTTTAAACACTTACCGACAAAAAATAAAATGGCAAACGCGACAAAAAGCGCCAACTTTTGCCGGCACCACTATAAAAACTGGTAAGAAGAAACGCCACAAAGGAGTTGCTAAGAAGGCTCATTGTGGTGTAGTGTCGAACTTCCCGCCAGTATTAACGAACAAAGAAATGTAAAACTGCCATTGTATTTATGAATAATTAAAACTCTTAACTAAGGTCTCAGGCATATCAGGCAATAGGTGATTTCATGGCTGCGAAGAGCTACTTCCATTGCGGTATTAAAATCGCATTTTTAGCAACTATCGATGCTAAATTACTAGCTGCGTCCGATCTCTGTTTAAAAATCTGTTTTTTTGTACCTTTCAGTCACTGCTTTTAGTTTTAATTGCCACGACTGATGTATGTTTGCGGGATAAAGCGTTTGGTCCTTAAAGCGACTAATACTTATGTAACTCGCCGTCATCTCCGATGCTAAAAGTCCTCAGTGTGCCTGATCCCTAATTAGTACAGCAAACCCGGTATTGTCTCAGAATCATTTTTACCTACCATTACCTACCAGCCAATCGTGAGCTGCCTTTTGACCTATACACGATGTATTTGGTATAAAATGAGGTGTCATCTTCAATTAGATGGGGGATTAAATATTCAACGCGTGAAACAATGGCAGATAAAACGTCTTTAAATATTTTATTTGCGTATTACTGCAATTGTTCTATTGTATCTTAGATGAGCCTACCTTGATAAATAGTATAATATTTGTTGTAATTTCAATCTTCGCAATGGAAATTGTACATAGAACTTCTTAAAGAACATCCTGATTATATTATATTATGTTGGCCTACCTTCGTTTGGTTCGAAATGCTTTATTTTGATTTAAAGACATCACAAGGAATTTTGGCAAGCCGACGACTTTCTTGGTATCAAATCTAAGAAAAGTTTTACAGTATTTCATACATTTAAGCCTGACCTCGACTATATTCAAATATTATACTTTTGTGCAAAACCTGGAAAACACGAATAACAACACCAAATAACTCATGAAAATTACTCTTTACATCACATAAATTGTCGCACCTCAGTTATATTTCAGCAAAATCAATACATACAAAACGATATTTCTTCCAAACCTAAAGGCTTTTGATACAGTATTTCAAAATGGCCGCTTCCATAATTTACGGCAATTTAAACAATACAGGTGAATGTGTTTCGAGTGGCCGAACATCCACTGTCGACAATAAAACAGGAAATATATTTTACGCGCAAATAAATTATGTTACCATGAATTGTACTTTATACGGGTTAAAATATTCGCGAAATATTTAATTTAAAACATTAAATTGCAGAAGAATTCTTTGCAGAGGGTTATATTCAGCAGTGAAAATCCTATGGCCGAAGATAGACGTTCGCCAATTACTTACGAAGAAAAATTGCTTTGTCAAAACAACTCCTTAAACGACAGAGTAATAACGAGATAGTATATGTTTTCTCTATTTATCACTTGATTTATTTCATAACAAGAATTTATATTATATGTAGCCAAAAGGACATAAAAGTACTTCCAACAAACAGGATGTTTAGCAAGTAAGATGTAAGATAAAGAAACATATTGTACGAGTATGTATTGTTTTATATATCTATGACATAACCAATACTTTTAGGCCAGAAAAATACAGATCTACGTACAAGGGTCGAATCCAGGCTATTTGTTTTTTTTTTTCAAGGGTAAAATCCTCTTGGATTCCTGCACTAAGCGAAAATGCCGGATTTTCACCGACTAGAAACCCCATGTTGCTCCATCAGCACTTTGGAGAAACTCCAGGACCAAACAAAGAACACGCCGAAGCTCCTCCAGTGCGTAGCTTGTAAAAGCACAAATCTTTGGAAGCTGTTCCTTCCCCTACAGCCTCATCCAGCCAGGGCGACTTTTGGCATCACCTCGGCGTGAATCGAATCCATGCCTGTCTGTCCATTCACGTTTTCTTCGTCCTTTGCCCCACAGCCTTGTAATAAAACGGCAAAACCCATACAAACATTTCAAATGAATACATTAACGAGGCCATTTGCAAAGCTTTCCGGCAAATCTCAGTTAATTGCGGCAGGACTCATTTCAACATTTCGGGAATCGGAATTCCGTATGTAATTAAATTAGGATACATTTACATACACCGATTCTCAACGTAAAGGACATTACAAGGGTCCAGCGAAGTTTAAATCTTATTTCGCTGACACGTAGGAATGATTAACTGAGGGGCAATTAGGACAAACCGACCTAAAAGTGGGACGAAATGGTCTTGATGGATTTTCGATGTACTGCGTACATACAAGAAACATATTTGAAGTTCGTTAGTGCTGTTAAGTGGAGTAGTTGATAGGAAATTATTGCTTTTCTTCCAGGCCTCTTCAAGTGTAGGAACCTTAATCGAACATTTAAGTCGGGAGAGTAATTTTAATTGCACATTTAAAAAGCATTTTTTGACGAATCAACTTATAAGTAAAATAAAATAAAATACACCCAACAGTCACATACATAGTCCTGACCCCACACTAAGTTCGTGTCTTGTGTCGTGGGTATCAGGAACTGCGAAAGACACCGAGCACTGAGCGAGTCTCCGGGAATGTTGAACTTGTCTTTAACCTACAGCGAAATCATATTGTAAAAATAGTAGGGGTAGTAAATATTTTTGTTCACTTCCCTCCGGACTATACGGCCTAACCCTTCACAATTGATCTCTCAACTGTAGAGGAGGCCCGTGCCTTGCAGTATATGGGTTGATACGATTGACAAAACTTGGTATTAAATAAAAACACTTAAATATTAATTAATAACATTCCCTAATCGCTATATCTACCTTAAATGTTATTATCTATATCTATATCAGCCCATATACGTCCCACTGCAGGGCACGGGCCTACTCTACAATCGAGAGAATCGATTGAGAGTGGTTAGGCCATATAGTCCACCACGCTGGCCTAATGCGGGTTGGCGGACTTACATGCCGTAGAAATTTTTTAAAATCGCTACGGTATGTAGGTTTCCTCACGATGTTTTCCTTCACCGTTAAAGTGCTTGGTGATTGACTATCAATACACACATGACTCCGAAAAGTTATTAAAATATCAAAATATCAAACAAAAATCCAATAAGCTTGGAACTAGTACAAAAACCGTAAGAACCCGAAGTGGGCTAAGATAAGAACCATCACTTGTGCCACTTACTAAACTATTGCAGATAAAATAATGTTGATACAAATGTGTCTGATTTATGATAAAACTTAGATGTCCACGACAGGGCGATACAAATTGCCCAAAAGTAATAGTTTTGATAAGCCACTTGCGGTATTGTATAAATCTTTACCATTTGCGAAAACAGAAAATTATTGTTCGAATACACCAAATAAGTTTCCAGAAAAAAACGAACTAGTGATAGATACCTCGTATGGGACAAGACGTCTGGTAACGTAAAAATAAGTATTACCTTTTGTCTCTTTCTGTCGCCAAGAAACAATCTATTAACAGTCTGTACATGGAAGATAAATGAGAAAAACTAATATTGAGGTCTGTTTCAACGTAATAGAACCTAAAACAATGATTTATAGAATTTTTATCTGTTTGTCTATGCGGTTGTGCGCGATAAACCCAGAAACTGCTTAACGCATTTCAATGAAATTAGGTATGGGGGTAGCTGACACCCGGTATTAACACTTAGGCTATTTGGAAAAAAATTGTGTTCCCGTGGGATGAGGAAGGAATTCCGATACATTTGTTACTTTTTTATACTCAATAGGATGGGGTGGGACTGTATTACATGCCCTGTGTGAGAATGAGACGGGACGGACGGAATATAATGGGAAGGTACGGGACGGGATGGAAAATTCGAAATAAAATTTAATTTTAAATAAAGTTAATCACGCAGGCAAAGTTTGCGGGCAGAAACTAGTATATAATAAGTACTGTTGTGTATTGTATTAAAGGACATTGTAGGTATAGATTACGAGGCATTCAAATGTTAAGTGTGTCAGAGTGATGGACTTATTATGCTAATTAGTACTTAATAATTAGGAGTTCTGAGTGGTGTTGCTCCTGTTTATAGGCAAGCGTTCCTAAAGCTTAAAATCAATCTACAAATTTCGATAATAAAATAATATTTACTAATAACTTTATTAATGTCTTTGGTTATCCATTAACTTTTTTTATTATTAAATATTTCATCCTCAAAATGTGTTTTCGTACTCTTACGATGCGGAATGATAGAGCCAATTTTAGTAGGCCGAGGAGACAACTTTATATCTTCCCACTATCGGAGGTAGCCACTAGGGAGGGGATAAGGATCAGTAACTTCCTCCAATCCTCACAACCTATCCCATATAAGAAGTTATTGCAAACACGAAAACACAAGTGCTCAGATTTGAATAGCCAGCAATATTAGCAGCATAATATCAGCCGAACATCCCGCAACCTCGGGGCGAGTTGACAAAAGATCTTTAACAATAACCCCGGGATAATCCGGGATGGACCGCTCACAAAGGATAACTTTACACTTGGACATGATTGATGGCAGTTATGCAGTGAACTTCGGTGGAGACTTGACGCGACCGTTTTTATTGACAACAATTTTGCTTGATGCTGATGATTTGTATTGGAAGTGTGTTGTAACACTTGTAGTATTCAAAATAACTTTTAAGTAATACGCAATGTAATATCAAATAAACAATCGTACAATTTGTCATTAACTAATTATCCTGGCGGTACGCAAAAATTATGGGGACTTCACTCTTTGCAAAGTTCAACCAACGTCAGTTGAACGCCTAACACTATAGAGCTATGTTTCAGAAAGGAAACTAATCACTTTCTTTACTGTACACAAACAAACAAACAACAATATACAGAAATAATAGAAAATCAATAGTACAAGTGGCGGTTTTATCGCTCTAGGTGATTTCTACTAGACAACCATGGGATGATACCAGATAACCTATGATGGTATGATATGTGATGTATGATTCTGCTAGTTTTATGGGTTGTCATAAGTAGCCATCAACTACTACCAGACGAAACTATTCAAAACCGTGCTATAATAACAAATTGCTTCAAAAACAAACAACTACAACTAAAACGCCAATCAGACAAAAACTCACCAATTGTCCAATCACCCTTACAAATTCATCTCAAATTGTACCTTACAGAAACAACGGTACGTCATAAATCAGCTGTCCACCTGAGAAATCGGGTCGATTTCCTACAGTGTGACCACTTTACGACGCCCATCAACCGACGACATTCCATAAAATATATCCATAGTTATTGGTGCTTATGTTACCGTACTTTCCTTTGTGCCATTTATTTTTAAATTAAATTTTAGTATTGCGGTATATGTTGTAATAAATGTATCGCTTGCGGAGCTTTTGACCTCGTTTTGATACAATTTATTGACGATTGTACGACCAGGTGAAGCAGTTAGTAATTACTATTGCTTATGGACATCTACACAAGTATACCTAAAGAAATAATTGAAGAAATATCGTCCGAAAATAAAAACGGTTGCTACCTTACAGACGTTTGAAAACACACTTCACGAATACTGCTTTTAATGGTGACTTAAAAATTTTTTTTTAAAAAAAAGTATTTTACTTAAACGAACTAGACCAGCAAATATAGTAAGGCCTCATTCGTCGACCACAATGACGGCTTGAGTATAAAAATCGTTTTTAATGATCAATCAGGACAAATCATAATGTTTTAGCTTTTCAGAATGAGTCTCCCTGAAAGCTTTAATTATATCAATTGCTATTGTACTACTTCTATATCGACCGATGTAGTCCCACTGCTGGGCACGGCCTCCTCTACAATCGCGAGTGCTATTGACCAATTGCTCCAGTTCTCTCTCTATGTAGCTCTCTGATCTCGAAAAAAATATCTCATTTCTCCGATCTCATTGCCCGTATTTTGTAACAAAGTTAACAAGGAATTTAGTTGTACCGTAAAGAACTAAGCAAGTGTATTATAGGATCTATGAAGACTTAACAGACAATACAACTTACTAAAGAGTGGTTTATATGCAAATGCCTCTGAAAGTTCCACCTGGAGGAACCTGAGGTGCTTACCGTATCACGCGTCGAGCCAATGTTATTGTGTTTAAAATTACGTCGTGTCTTGAGATAATTTCCTTCCATCGTTGGTTCGATACGAGAGCGGACGTGCATTTGGTTAAAGCAATTAAATTTATTAAATATTAGAGTATTAAAGTGTCAAAGTACCAGGATCACATAAAGTTTGAATAGATATTCTTGTTGACGCAACCATCTATCGGCTACGGCGGCCACTGCTACGAGTTCAAGTCACGCCCACACACCACCAAGCACGAATTGGAGCTTGCTACAAGTTGGCTACGTTTCACCGGTGCAACGAATATTGAGGTGACCTCTTATTTATATCTGTTATCCTAGCAACGAGTACGTAGTGAAACGAGTTTCTCTCTAAAATGCCACTAAAAAGAACGCCTCCCACCACGCCACAGCAAAATCCTAACCAAGAGGCGGTAAATAGCGCACCCTCCACCACGGATATAATTGATACCGATAACTTGAATGCCCCTATAACAACTAGAATGCGGGGCCGCAAACGTCAACAAGATGATGAGATACATGCCTTCATGTCAGATATAAAAAAATCTTTTTCTACCCTCAAAAGTCAACAAGATACCATTCAACAGCGCATTGGTGACATCCAGACACAAAATAGTGATATTATAAAATCCATGGATTTCATATCGCAACAGTATGAAGATATGAAAAATAGATTACATAAATTAGAAACCGAAAAGTTATCTCATCTGGCGTACATACAGACCCTTGAAAATAAAGTGGAAACTCTTGAGCGATCGCAAAAACAAGCCAGTATTGAGATTAGAAATATTCCAGTCTTTAAAAATGAAACTAGAGATAGTCTAATGGATTTGGTTAAGAAGATTGGTGTAGCCACTAATGCATTGATTGAAGAATCCCACGTACGCGATGTTTTCCGTCTAAATTCTTATAAAGGACCAAGTAAACCTATAATTGTTGATTTCACCACTGCTACATATAAAGAAAAGCTTCTTTCATCGGTCAAGATGTATAATCGTACTAACAAGGATAGAAAAATCAATACGAGCGATCTGCAGTTACATGGTCAACCTGAACCTATTTTTATCACAGAGTGTCTCACTCAAAAAGCAAGAAAAATATTCTACGCAGCTCGGGAATTCTGTAAGAAAAATGACTATGTTTTTTGCTGGACTGCTTATGGTAGGGTATTTATTCGAAAGAGTGAAGGAGCCCCTTCCCGACGAATTGATTCTGAAGATACTCTGGCCAAACTACAAAGTCAAACAACATTATGACTGCAAACCCTATTGTTGTGTTTATACTTGGCTTTTTCCATAATTCCATTAACAATTATGTTACAAAATACACATGATATATATGACATTACCCTCACAATTAATATCATATTACATTGTCCACACATACAATCACATCTAAACACAACCATACACTCATTCACACCTATTGCCAAAGTATACACTCACTGCGCTATTTGGATTTGCCACTATCAACTAATCACAAATAAAATTCCCTTTAGTTGATTTATTCGATAGTATACTCAATGCATAAAACCGATTTTTACACTTGTTCACCAGAGGAACTTGCAAGTTATATTAATCTTTCCAGTAAACCTTTAACTATAATGCATACAAATATACGCAGCATAAACTGTAATTTTGATGCGTTAACTATTCTTTTAAATAGAATCTGTTTTAAGTGCGATATTCTTGTATTGACTGAATGCTGGTTGAGCAAAACATTGATGATACCTGTAATTTCGGGATATACAGCGTATTGTTCGGATTATAAAAATCAAAATGACGGTGTCATTATTTATGTTAAATCAGAAATAAAACACTCTTTAATAAAACCGTCGATCTCAGAATCAAATAGTCTCATATTGAAATATAATAATGAGTATGCTATTATCGCAATTTACAGATCTCCTTCATATAAACAAGTTAACAATTTTTGTAATAGTCTAGATATTTGCCTAAACCGTTTGAAATCGCTTAAATCAGTCATTCTATTAGGTGATATTAATATAAACATCTCTCCGGAAAATTGTGACTCAAATAGTCATATTTATTTAGATCTTATGGCACACCATGGATTGTTGCCCACACATACCCTTCCTACTCGAAACGATAGCTGTATTGACCATGTAATGCTTCGATCAGATAGAATTTCGTCAACGTACATACTGAACTCATTGATAACCGACCATGCCCCGACAATTTTTTCTTTAGATTGTAAAATTAAAAGGCTTCTCTTCAAAAAAAGATTAATAAAAATAGATTTTACAAAACTCACACAAAAATTGGCATCCACTGATTTCACTCCCATAATTAATGCTTCTGACGCAAATATTGCCGCTACTGCCTTAATTGATACGATTACGAATACCATTACTGCTTGTTCTAAAACAATAACTGTTCCTAATCGTAAACGCTCCATTAAACCATGGATAACTCCGGGATTAGTTCGATGTATAAGACATCGGGACAAACTGCATATAAAATCAAAGCAGGAACCTACAAATGCCATAATACAAGTTGCATATAAAAGATATCGTAACTTCTGCAATGATCTTTTGAAAAAACTAAAAATTGCTTATGAGAAAACGGAATTTGAAAATAACAAAGCTAACCCATAAGGTACCTGGAACGTTATAAACAGAATTATAAGCTTAAAACAAGTGTCCCCGCCACCTAATGAACTGTTAAATTTAACTAAAAATCCAGTAGATTCTCTAAATTTGGTCAATAACTATTTTGCCCAAATTGGCGCAAAGCTTGCTAATAATATTGTGGGAAATCAAGGAAGCCGCCATAACAACATGCGTAATATGGGTGAAAATTTACTTCACAGAGACTCAATGGTGTTATTTGACACGGACTATGGGGAAATCGAGTGTATTATTAATGACCTCAAAAATGATTCTGCTACTGGAATTGACAATATACCGACTAAAGTCATTAAGAGTTCCAAATATGCGTTGATTTCTCCTATTGTTAGTATGTGTAACCTATGTATGGCAACCGGCGTGTTTCCGGATATCTTAAAAAGGGCTTTAGTACACCCAATTTTTAAAAGTGGCGACAGAGACACTATCGGAAATTATAGGCCGATTTCGGTTCTGCCTGTAATCTCTAAAATTCTTGAAAAAATAAGAAATTCTAGGCTCGTAAAATTTCTTCAAAAAAACAATATTATTGCTGAAAACCAATTTGGATTTATCAAAGGTAAATCAACAGAAGATGCTACTCTATTGCTAACTGAAACAATTGCAAAAAATCTTGATATGAAGCAGAAAGTTATAGGTGTGTTTCTCGATTTATCAAAAGCCTTCGATACTGTCTCTGTGCCCTTGCTTCTCCACAAGATGGAATCGATTGGTATACGCGGGATTGCTCTGGACATCTTCCGTTCCTATCTTACAAATCGCACGCAGTGCGTTAAAATGGGGGAACATATTAGTGGGGACGCGTTTCTTTCCTTTGGAGTACCGCAAGGTAGTGTTCTTGGGCCCACTCTCTTCCTTGTATACATAAATAGTTTATGTAAAAAGCAACTACCAAACTGTAAATTAATCACCTATGCAGATGATACTGCTCTGATTGTGCGTGGGAGGGATTGGAAGGAGGCTCAAAATCACACAGAGGATGCACTTAGAGAAATTAAGAGGTGGCTTGATGACAATCTTTTAACTATGAACGTAGAAAAAACTAAATATGTCGCCTTTACTCTCCATCCAAACTCAAATCTACCACCCAACTTTCAAATTCGAGTACACACATGCAATCCACTTTCCATTTGTAAATGCCCCGAACTGGATCGCGTCAATTGCATTAAGTATTTGGGACTTTTGATAGACAATAATTTGAATTGGTCAGCACACGTAAATACCCTTGCCTGTCGAATTAGGGGATTAATGCCAATATTTGGTAAACTTAGATCCTCTGCAGACCGCGACACCTTGTTTTGTGTTTACTATGCTCTTGTCCAGAGCATTATACAGTATTGTGTGGTTGTGTGGGGAGGAATTGGCAGGACTGCGCTTTTGCACCTAGAGCGTGCTCAAAGAGGAATATTAAAAATAATGCTTAAAATCCCTAGAAGAACCAGCACAGAGCTCCTTTATAGGGAATGCGCAGTTCTTACTGTGAGACAACTATTTTTTATGTCGGCCATTCTTCGAAAGCATAAAAGTACCAAATTTGTACCAGTAACAAGACGAAATAGGGATAGAGTTTGTTCAGTGATTCCCCATCGAACGACACTTGCTCGTCGACAGTTCTACGTTTTTAGTAATCACATATATAATATTGCAAATAAACTTAATAATATTTACCCCTTACCCTTGGTTAAATGTAAAGAAATGGTTCGGGACTGGCTACTAAATTTAAATTATGCAGAAACAGAATCAATAATATACCATTAATGATTGTTACTACTGTTACGGTTGCATATTTCTCATGGACATACATATTCATATGGCGCACACACACCAACACTTACACCCATCCACAAACACGCACACACACACACACACACACACACACACACAGAGAGATACACAAATGCTCACATTTATCTATACTTACACAAATAATATTAATAAATATGTATAATCCTTTAACTTAAGATATGAAAATGTTTTAAAATTTACATTTTATTTATTTTAATTTAACCTAAATGCATTTCTAAAATTTTAAATATAATCTGTGTTTGTAAAACTGCTCACGATGGAAGATGCTGACGGCTGTGTCACAGTTTTTACTAGTATAGTCGTCAATGTAGACTTTTTCTAAAATATAACTGAGTTGTATTAATTTTGTTATGTGATATATAGATTAAGAGAATTTGTAATAATCAATTGGAATAAATAAATTTATTATATATATTATATATAATTTATTTTATATTACATACCAAAATATGCTCAGATTCAGCCTTATCCAGTTGGTTAGACGCCGGCTGTGAAACGAAAGGCCGCGCGTTCGATCCCCGCATCGAAACATGTTTGTGTGATGCACAGGTATTTGTTTCGGGTCTGGGTGTTTGTGAGACCGAAATGTCTCTCGTAGTTTCTGATACCCACGACACAAGACTCGATCTTAGTGTGAGGTCAGAACTATGTATGTGACTGTTAGGTGTCTTTATTTATTGATTTATCTATCTAATTCATCTGACTTTTTGAAGTCCTCATAAGCACTTAGTAAAGTCAAAGCCTCAAACCAAACACAAACCGAATCCATCAGCCAGTACAATGGATTTCCTTCGCGCTCCGTACAAAGGGCGTATTGTGTCACTTGATGTAGCAAATTGTTAGGAGCATCGTAAAAAGTTCATTATGAAAATGGGTCCCTGGTCGTAAAGTAAATCACAATTACAGGTAACAACTATCGATTTTTTACCGCCAGCTCTATTTCAGGGAAATTGCGTAAGCGTGCGAAAAAAAATACTTTGATTCCAAGGACTTCCTAAGACTTGATAGGGAATCTAGTGGGTTTCTTAAGTGGGTTTGTTTAGGCCATTTAGTCTTTAGAATGAAAATGTATCGCTCCCTTCACTTCATCGATATATCTACACTTATGAGTCTTAGTTTTAGTCTTTAAAACTGACTTAAAAAAGGAGGTTTTCAATTCGCCTGTATGTTTTTATAAATTTTTGTTACCTTTAATTTTTGTCGTAAAATACAGCATGGTCCAATTTTGATTACAGAATTTAATTATGATTATTTTGATTGTAGAAACTTAAGTAAAACACAAATTACAATATAAGGCAAATTGATATTGATATTGAAATTAGATCCTACATGTTGGGCACTTGGTGGCCCGCATTCAATATGTTACGCATATATTATGAATGTCTAGTCAAGTCAATAAGTAAATTAATCAACGTTAACTAGCACAAAAAATAGATATTTTTTTTACTTTTTAGTGCAATTTTTTTAATTAATCTTATAAAAGGGCACACGAAATAATAGAATTAATAAACTCGGAGAATTTACTTGAGCCATTCCCCTCAAATTGAGTGGAGCTCGCTTTGTCACAAACTGAACGACTCTACAAATGCAGAGAATTAAATTATTTTCGGCGAGTTGTTGCAGTTTCAGTGACAATTTTAACTTGTTATGCTATACAATTTACAATTTGTATTCAATATGCTTTAAGTAATGTAACATAATAGATATAAATTAGTTATTTGATTGGATAATTAAATAACAATAGCAGGAATGATTGCCTGGATAGTTATCAACGTAAATAAAAATAAAAAAAAACCGTTTATTGCTTACTACTAATTACAAAAATAATTATGTTATAAAAAATAACGCAATAAGACAAAACCAGGCTCCGCCCGTGCTAGTCGGTACTAAACCCCGAATACCGCTGATATTCAGCCACTTGTGGTAAACATTGGTGCAAAAGCAATAGAGACCCAGTTGCCTTCAGCGAACATCATTTAACGAAAAGAACGGTAGAAATGTTTGTGCGGCCCACAAATATTTCTTTCGGGTCTGGGTGTTTGTGAGACCGAAAAGTCTCTCGTAGTTCTGATACCTGCGACACAAGACTTAATTGATCTTAATGTGGGGTCAGGACTATGTATGTGACTGTTGGGTGTATTTATTTATTATTTATTAATTGTGTCACTATTGTAAAAAATTCGTAATTTACAGGGTATATCAAGACCGCGACTGAAAACGAAGCCAGGTGGTAGTTTTAGTAGTTACAAACACGATGCAAATAAACATTTCGCTAAAACAGAGACAAATATTTTTTAGACTGTATACTACCTAAGGCGAGGCATGGAAGTCCGTAAAAAGACAGAGCTCGATTTTCTCCTGCTATTATCTTATTAATTACTACAAAAAGTAAATTATGCATGTGCTGATGACAAACACAAATTAGGTACTAAAATGTAAATATAGTTCATATGTTTCCGTACCTCTGTATTGAATTATAATGTGTGAAAACGTAGTGAAATGTACAGTGATAAATATAATTATTCTTGTAAGTTTGTAAGTTATATTGTACATCTGTTTGTTTTCAAAACAAATTTAAAAAAAAGTACGTTAAAAACCAAAATTATCTCTCCAATTTCTACAAAAATATCTAATACTAGCCGGGATCCTCGTAACCAATATCGTAAATCGCCTTATCCCTTATAACCGAAAAGGTTCACTTAACAATGCATTAGGAAAATATACGGCAATTTAGCAAAGAAAGAAAACTTTTATTGTGATTTCACGTCGTTAAGTTCAATAAAATCCTGATGTTTCGCCCGTCAAACAGGCCCTGAATATATTTCCAAGTTTATGACGATATTACGGAACTCCTCCGTATTTATATAGTTAATGTATGCCTATATAAAGTTATGTATGCGATATTTTTATTCATGAACATGGTTTTGTGACATCCATTGGGGCATTTTACTAGCTGCCGTTTTTATACTGGCGCAGTAAAATGATTAGAATGCTGAACTATTATTTATAGCAGTTTTTATAGCAGATTTGAGGTTGGGACTGTCTCTAAGCATGGATCAAAAAAATAACAAAATATTTGCATAGAATATTTATGGTATTACAAAGACGAGTCGAAACGCGATACCCGCCACCTTGTTATAAAATGAAGTCGCCGTTATAAATGCGGACATATTTCAGCCGAGCCGGTTCCGCTGTACATTTTGGCTGAGGAGAAGCATAATTACATTGACAAATGCGATGCGCGCCGCGCCACAGCGCCACTCGAAGTAGTGGGGAAACTTTCATTTTAAAATTCTAAGGATTTTAAATTTATTACTTCTTATCCGACTGCAAAAGGAAGAGGGTTATGTTTTCGAGTGTACGTATGTATATTTCTTTGGCACGCTCTAGAGCCTAAACGGCTTGTTTTGTTAATATTTTGTGTATTCTCGCTATTGTGCTGTGATAAAAGGTCCTTGGTTTAACACGGATGGGGAAAAATGTGTTATAGCATTGGCATTGAGTGTTGCCAATTTTGGTATCATTAACTGATGTTGAACAACATCAGATAAGTTACGCCAGCGCGGCGTAAAGAAGACTTGAGGAAAGGAAAATTCCTTTATCGAGGTCCGTAGCTCCGTAGCTACCACGGAGGTCTGTAGTTACTAAGTAGGCCCGTGTTGTGAGGGAGCCGGTTCAATTCCCAGGCAACGGTTAAGTGAATGTCACTTTAATTTATATTTACCCACCAAAAACACCTTTAATTGACCTAAAGAGAATTTGGCCAACACAGGAACGAATATCACAGAAACTCCTTATCTTGGTGTCGTTTAATTTTATTTTAACTAGCCACACCTAACGCCTTTAATTATGAGCCGTAATTTAGACCAATAACCTTATATACTATGTAATAATACATTACGATAACGTAACAGATAAACAATACCGTCCCCTACTGGGTACATCGACTAATACCTAACTACTAACACTAGCCTGATATTACTTCAACGTTTGTTAAAAATTCCCCCTCTGTTTATACCTGCACTGTGCTTTAATTTTGACGAGCACGTAGGTATTTTTCAGACGACGCTGAAGAGAAAGACAGTACTTTGTGAACTAACACCTCGCCTTAAGAGATTCTACATCACGAGAACTTTTATGAACTCGATTTATCACGAATTATATAGTATATTCAACCTTTATATACATCGGTATTTCATATATGTACCTACTTTTAGCGACAAGCCTAATGATCTTTTTATAGAAGTAGATATTTTTGTTACCATTGTATTAGAACGTGTTAAAACGGTAGAGAAGAAACTGTGTATGAAAATTTCCTCGAATAGACATGCTATTCAATTCAAAACAATATATCGGGTATATCCAGACTACGACCGAAAACTAATTTAGGTGGTAGTTCTAAATAAAAAATGTCAAACAAAAAATTTTAGCGAAATTTTTAGTTGCATTGTGTCTGAAGTCACTAATATTACCACCTGGCTTCGTTTTCGGTCGCAGCCTGGCTACACCCTGTATGGATAAAGTCATCAGCCTGCACATGAACTGTACTGTATTAGCCCACATACGTCCCACTGCAGTGCACAAGCCTCCTCTACAATCGAGAGTACGATTGAGAGGGGTTAGGCCATATATTCCATCACACTGTCCTAGTGCGAGTTGGGCACTTGAACTATAAAAGTTAAGAACTTTAAAAAGCTATTAAAAGCGAAAGTAAGGGTCATTTATAGGGCAGAATCGATTTCATGTTTGTTGGTCTCATTGTTTCGCAACATACATAAAAATCACACTGTCATGTATTCAATATGAAAATTTCATAAATGTATTTTATTATACAATTCAGAACTACAACGTCGACATATTCATTTCAGTCCCTTTAATTATTATAGCGACGTGTCCTGTGTAACTGAGATAACACAACTATTAAAATCATACTCGTGAGTTATTGTCAAAATGACTATTTTATCAGTTAGGTATTACACAGCTTAATACTAGTCTAGTCTAGACGACCCATCCTTTGAGGATACGCCGGTTTTTGTCTGAATATTCGGTGAAATAAGATTCATTTAATATATAATAATATCATCCTAAAGGGAATTTTGCGGACTAAATGGACTTAAATATAATATTTTTGTGGGTTATTATTCCATGTCACTTGTATAATGTAGTATAAATAGTATTTACAAGTAATTCAACCCGTTTTACTCCACTATCATGCATTATTATCAGGCTTTTAATAAACGTGAGCAGAAATACATTTATTTTATTAACTATTTGTTCTTTTAGCTCGACCTCTAAAGATTGTAGCGTAACACCTTCCCACTTAAATTATCATAACCATGAATGGCGACTGAACCTCCATCAATGATTTCCCATCTAGAAATAAGGCAGACACATTTAAACCTCACAAACATAATCCCGCCCCATTAAGACACATATCTTGTATCTATATCTTCTATTTTAGAGTAATGAGATCCCGGTTTATTCTCAGTAGTTCCTTTAAAAGAACTAGTGAGACTTTACAATTTTTTACCTTCCTTACTTCGCTGCTAGGAGTGGCTTTAGTGCCATCCACAGTTCGTAAAGATTTTCTATTGGTGCTAAAGTTATTTATGAGAAAAAGTTTAGAAGATGCATCCCAATAGTCTAACAATTTAGAATAATATCTCTCAGCGTGTCAATGCCGGCTTTTAGTTACTTACTCGTACCTTGCCGAATGAAATGATTCGTAGCTCAAAATCCGTGTTTATTAAACGGTTTAAATTTATAGTATGAATTTTCGAAACTAACTTGCCATATTTTGGCATTCGATTGACCGAAGTTACCGACAAGCTACCCAACAACGTAAAACATTTTCTAGTATACTTGAAAGAAAACTTTCTGCTAGCGCGGAGGTACTTGTAACCACGATTTATAAGCGCTATTCGAAGGAAAAATTCTAACACTTTATTAATATACACGGGATATTCCATCTTATGTCCAGTTTCATAGTGGTCAGTTTACTACGCTCTGAATAAAGAATAAGTTTGCGGTGCAAGCCTTGATTTTCCGCTCGAACGGGTCGACAAGTCAAGAATGGACAACAGATAAAATGTTGTGGTTATACTATTTCCAATATTCATAAACTGTTTCATAACATTTTGCCTTATAATGTCATTCATTTTGACTCTTATATTCGTAGTTGCTATAAGCAGAATAAAATGTTCGTGCTTCAATCTAATGTTGCGAATGGCGTTCGTTTAATATTTTAATGTTTTTAATAAAAAATAATACGCACACTAGATTATTTTTATGTGTATCAATTTCATATAATTGTACTTCTAAAGCTTTCATATGTAGGAGTTAGAATTGTAAATATGTTAATGCTTGGCTGATGTGTTCATCTGTTTTTTTTTAAATTTTTTAAGGCTATATCGACCGAAAATATTATTATTTTTATTTAGTCTATATTTCTATAATGGATGTAATAGCACATTATGAAAAAACTTATGTCAAATATGTGTTCCAAATAACTATTATAATATTTTGAACAAACATTTTATTCGGAATATTTAATTTAGAGGAGAACGAAAACATCCAGAAGAAATCTGAACATTTGAAAGAACTCTTTAAAAAATTCAAAGTATGGAAAGCTTCCAAGACTACCTTGGGAAAAGTATCACATAGCTATAAATTGATCCCGTCTGTATCACATCTGATACGTCCTACTGCAAGGCACGGGCCTCCTCAACTATCGAGACTATGATTGTGAGGGATTAGGCCATATAGTCCACCACGCTGGCCTAGTGAGGGTTGGCGTCTTAATCAACATATTCACAAAAGTAGTCTCAGTGCCAAAATCGAGTTGTCTGCATACTTTTACACCCATGCTTCAGTGCACTCACCAATTAGATTCTCACCCACAGCGCCACAAAGCTTAATTATTACATCAAACATGGACACCTAAATAGAACAACTCAATACATTTAACCAATGATACTAATAAAGCCATTTGAAAACCAACACCATTCGTCTAGACAAATACTTATGTCAAACCAAAACCACGTTATCAACATTCGATCCTCCCAAAGTAATTGCTTTCGCAACATTCGAAGTACCAACTAAAACAAAACATTGTACATTTTGTTAAACATTTATTCAGTTATCGTGAAAACTAATACGTTCAGGCCCGAGCGGCGAAACCGCAGATAATTTTGTGTTATTTCAAACTGTGGATCTGCTTCGTTTTGACTAAGTTACCAGAATGTTTGGAATTCCGTTGGCGTTCTCAAATAGCGCCGGCTTGTGATTTTGTGTATGAATGTTATACGTAATAGGCGATTTGCGCATTCCTCGGTTTTATTGCGCGGATATGTGGTTTTTATGGTATTATTGCTGCAGAATAACATTGGAATTTTTGTTGAGTAGCAGGCGTTTGCAGACATAGTCATGTTTGTTATTTTGATGTTAGCTCAGTACTTACACAACTTGGGGTAGCAAGATATATCGACGAAAGAGATAAAATTGCTGATCTAACCTAAAAGATACTGCCTCACGAGCAAATGGCATAATGATCACCAAAATTATTTTATTTTCTAAACTGACTGCATGGAAACAAAACTTGTTCGGCCGGCGGGTATGGCGGCGGGTGTTTGAGCATCCGGCAAAGGCGCATTGACGAACCGCCGGCATTGCCGCCGGGATGTGCCGGTAGGTTGCGGCATGTTAAGTGAAACTTGGATGCACCCAAAATACACGGCTGGCACAACTGAAATGATGCTCTGCTGCAAATGCCGCCAGCAAGGTGTTGCCGCCGGCATATCCGCACGGCACAAACTCGCCGGCAGTACCGCCGGCAGTACCGCCGGCATAGTGTGTACTGTGTAAGCGGTATTACGGCTATATATTTTTATTATACAATGTACATATCATATATGAGTATAGTATAAACAACGTGTAACGCAGCCCAGCCATAAACTAACTGAAATTAAATTATCCATTGTCCAACAAAGTAGTTCTGAAACAGACCGCGCCAAACTCAATTGTGCCGAGTAAAGGTGCACACACCTTTGTCTGTTTTGCGACGAAATATTCTATGTGGTTTCCTTTTATTTTGATGGATTTTTGTTGGAGTACGGTATTAACTTTGACTTTAGTTGATTAAAAAATCTTCTGTTCGTTCATTGAGTAATATTCATTCATAAAAGTTATAATTGTATGCAGTATTTTGGTACTTGCGCAAATTTTATTTTTATTTTATTTCTTTATTCTTCTTTACCCTCCTTATTACTTAATTTTAAAGATAAGTAAGTAGAAAATAAACCTTTATTTCAATACGAAAATCATTATTATTCTTCTACGCTTATATGAATTCTGTCGTCGCAAAATGACTTTCAGCTATGTAGAAAAATTTTGATTTTACAATTTTAAGTTTTTGAATCTACCATGCTGACCTAGTGCAGTTGACTTTACCAACGCTGGAAAACCCTGTAAAATCCTCTCATGTATGCAGGTTTCATTTTTCATATTCAAGTCAAGTTAAATTAATAAAGATAACGAAAAATAAAGAATAAAAAGCACAAAAGCCAGAAAATAATGACAACATTTGGTTAAACTAAATTTATTTGACCAAAAATATTTTCAATTAAGAGTTTGATGATATTTATGATAGTGGAATGGATATGCATAATGCACGTATTTTTCCAGCAAAATTTTTCGTCAAATGTATGTAAATTTGGAAACGATATTAAACTAGCCGGGGAATAATGCGACAGAATTTAATATGTCGCGCGCTGATGCGCTTAGCATTCATTTACAAATTGTCTTTTTACTTCGCCACCTTTGTGAAATTAAATTTTGGATGTACAACGTTATTTAGTGAAATTTTTATGCTATGTATGAAGAAATGAAAAATTAAATTGTGTAACAAATAAATAAAAATTTATTTATGTACCTTTGAAAGAAAAATAAGTTATCAACTTGTCTTATTTTCAGGATATTCGCCATAGCCTGTTAACTTTCTTAAAAAAAATATTGTGACATCGGGTATCACTCTAACCAAGCAAAAACGGGACGATAATTATTCATGTAAGCATTTTGCAAGGCAGTGGTAGTATTACTCTGACTGGACTGTGCATGGGCTTACTCGACTGAGGAAAGCATTCAACTCATTCACGTAGAAATAAGCTTCGAAATACTGACGATATGACGTAGCAAACCGTATTCAAATAGGACAGCAAGAATTGCAACCATAAATTTTACTTCCTTAAAGTGTTATACAGAGTATATCTAACTGCGACTGAAAACGAAGCAAGTAAGTAATAGTGACTACAGACATAATCCAACAAAAAAATTCGCAAAAGAAAATCGTCAATATTTTTTTTACTTATCGTCGTGTTTGTGTGATAAATATATAATTTTTCTAAAATAATAATGTAACCCTTTCTTATTTTTGAAGACGCACTGGTACGTATGGTTTAAATTACTATTTCTATATTTGCACAAAACATGATGAAATAAAATAATTTACAAAAAAACTATCGTTTTTCTTTTGCGAAATTTTTAGTCGCATTGTGTCTGTAACCACTGAAATCACTACCTGGCTTCGTTGATATACCCGGTATATTCGCAAAATTATAGATCCTTTAAGAAATAATTTCCTTCTAAAAGTTTACAACTTATACTATATGCACTTAAAGTTTTAAAACAAACACATAAGTTAAAGAAACAAGTTTATCGATGAACGGGGATATATTACGTGTAATTTCCGTTGTGTCCCAAGGAAACGAGACTTTTTAAGTAGAAGCACTGAGCGATGGCCCACTTAGTCAGGGACATTGAAAAACTTTAACGAAAACAATAGAATCGACGCGGAAAGAAACTACCGCGTTCTTTATAATTCGACAGCTTAAACTTTTGTGATTTGAATTACAATATTAGCTATCAGTTGTTGTGTAACTTTTTTATGCCGTTGACTAATTGGGTATTTGACTCATTTTTATTTTATTACATTCGTTAAAAGGTATCCATATCCAATATCTAACAAACAAAGAATTTTGTAAATCCATTCAGAATTTAAAAAGTTAGAAACATTTTTAATCTTGTAGTGGGGTAAAAGAAATGGGATGCAAAACAAAATTAGTGACGTCACTATTCTTAATATGCATTATAGTGTGCGGGTGCGAAAGAGACAGTAAGATGTCCCCACTACGTCCCCACTCTTAAAATACTAATATTTGCCTCATGTTAAGCTCATTTTAGCTACTTTATCACTGTTTACACAAAAATGTTTTGTTTTAATGGCACTTCTGTTTGTCTGCAAAATAATACAAAAAATCGATGATAGTCAAATACCCAATTACCGCTTGTTATAATGAAGGATTACATCGTGAAGAAAGAAAATTTAAGAGAATTTTCTCAAGAATTTCGGTGATATGTAGGATCACATTATCAGGCCAGATTTTTAGAGGAAAATGCTTGCCAAAAGCTGCATATATTTTCTACCAATTAAACTTAGGTTTAAACCACGGTGTTAATTGTGACGAGGTTGCCAAATGTAGGTACAGTGTGTATGACTGAAAGTTTCCGTGTTTCACTGCCGTGCCGTCTAATGACCTGCACGTACCAGATGTCTCCGCGAGCCAGTTTCAACTGTACTTTCTAGTTTTACAACTGTGTTTACCATTAACCCCTCTCACTTTAACCCTTAATACAACTACACAGAGTCCAAATTGCAACAGTATCTCGTTTGCTAATAACAATCAGGGTTTCCGGTGTACTTTTATCACGTTTTTACGGCAGACTATTCTGGACGTGCTTAACTAGGATATGCTTAATGAAAACGAAATGAAACTTCAAACGTGTAGATTTTTGCTGCAGCGTGATTATGCGACTTTTTTGCTTTCGGAAATTTTAATCCGGAGGCAAATGTGAGCTACTCATAATTGCTATTGTAAGCAGAGAATGGTTTTGGAAAAATATAATATGTATTTCGGAACTATTTCTGAGACAAAAAATAATTATCGTTCTTTTTTAGCATTACTATCGCTGTAGAAACCATTTGCAAATAAGTGGTTTTAATCCGTAGCGGGACGAATATTATATTGGACCTCCGACTTATTACAAATTCTGTCCACTGGATTATGTGGCTGCATTATATTTGATCTGTTAAAATACAACTACCACGAAATACACAATTTTTACCAAATGCGGCACATGCTATTTGCGTGCCCTTGACCCGTTTTCCCTCAAAGAAAAGACCTGAAGCCTCAAATAATATGTAATATGTTTTTACGAACAATTTACATAATCCCGCGTTGTTCTGAGCGTGGTCGACGAATACTTTGATCTATCAGCTTTGGAGTTTGGTGTCAATTTATTCACCAATAAAATATTGTTATGTAATATCAAATATGTAACACGCCAATCGAAACACGATTTTAGGTGGACGTTAGTTATAAATTGTTGCTGAATGTTAGCGTGTTGCACAATGTTGTCCAACAAAAAATAACCGCGATTTGGATGCACTATAAGACTGCGTTTGAACCGTAATAAATAAATAAATAAATAAATAAATAAATACACCCAACAGTCACATACATAGTCCTGACCCCACACTAAGATCGAGTCTTGTGTCGTGGGTATCAGAAACTACGAGAGACTTTTCGGTCTCACAAACACCCAGACCCGAAACAAACACCTGTGGATCACACAAATATTTGTTTCGGTGCGGGGATCGAACCCGCGGCCTCTCGTTTCACAGGCGGTGTCTAACCAACTGCGCCACGGAGGCTGTCAAATAGTAAATAATAGTTTCAAATACAGTCAAATCATTGCCGTACATTTGTGAACTTTGATCCTGGGTTCGATTGGGAACCTGTGTAATCTACTTTATGTGAGTTTTCAGCTTTTGAATATTTTTCAATAAAGGTGTAGTCAAACTACTCATATCCCTTGGCAGTAAGTATACCTAAAATGGGAATCAAACTAACAGACCATAATGTTTCTACTAAAGTAATTTCTATAAATTACATAAGATGGCGGAAAGACATACAATATTTGGCATACCGTAACCAGCTCTCTCGAATACGTAGCACGATTCACAGTTTTCAGAATATCCACTAACAAAAGCGTGTGCATTCAAAACATTTGGCAAACAAAAATTATACGAAAACAAAACATACTATGCCCGTGGCACCTGACACGATAAATGTTCTTTTTTATGCAGATGTATCGTTAAGCGAGACTCGTGGCGCAATCGGAACCCGTCGCCTGTTCATCTTTTGTGTATTGTACAAAATATTTTCTAGCCTATCGATAGAGTTGCCAGCGGTTGACCCACTTGAATATTGTGTGTTTTTGATATATGTCGGGGAATATCATGTTTTGCGCTAACCGCTACAGAGAAATCATAAATGAATCCTTGAGTAACTTGAAAGGCAAAATATAGTTGGTAAACTTTGGTTGAGGGTAGGATGTTGTTTACCTCTGAGAGACCTACACAAATGTTGTAATACCTAGTGCATTTTTTTTTATATTTTAGGATGCAAACGAGCATACGGTTCACCTGATAAGTGATCACCACCGACCATGAAATTTTTTCCGGTATCGTGCGGGACCTCATGATTTTGTTGTCCGGTAAGATGTACCATTGGTGGACCGCACTGCACTTAGGTACTAGATAAAATCTAGTCACTTGTTGCGCTAACGTAATATAAAAAAAGGAAATATATCTGAATTTCAATACACGTAGGAGAGAAAAGCATTTTTATAATAGTACCTGCAAACAGGTCACCAGATGGTAACTGATTACTGTCGCCCATGAACTTCCACAACGCGGGATCATAGGTGTCTTGGAGGCCCATCAAATTAGGAAGGCAGCGGGAAGGAAAAAGGTTGTGAAAAGGAAGTGGTATTGGGTCACACTTAATTTATTCATTTAATTATTTTTTTTGCACCACAAGGATATGTACAAATGCAAAACTATACAATACAAATAGTACAAGTGGCGGCCTTATCACACTAGGTAATTTCTTACAGGCAACCATGAGATGAATATATAAATAGGAGAAAGAAAGGGCAGTCTAAAGCGTAAAAGAATTAATAATCAATTTTAAAATTTAATCCACCGGGCTCGAAAAGTCTAAAGTATTTTCATCGATTAATGCTTTAGCGTCAGTAAATTATCAAAACAAACATTTAAAGAAATAAAACGCTCTTATATTGTCAAAAAAAAGAAACTATCCAGGGCGGCCATTATGACGCGCCTGTGTTGTACGTGTAAACATAATGGAGCAAAGTTTCCGGGCGAGGCGGTGCGTGCGAGATGACTGTTAGCGCGAATTTAGATTGTATTTATTTTGTTTTCGCCGTATGAAAGCGACATTTCTTTTTTAAAATACTCGTGAGTTTTTGTGAATACTTTTGAAAGCTTCGGCTCTTTTCATGGCTTTGTTATATTCGACTTGAAAGAGTGCCGTAATGAGGGAACTTGTGAGAAGGGATCTGAGTTTGATTGCTCCACTGGGATGTGTTTCATTGGTAAACAAATAATTGTTTTGCGTCCATGGGAGTAAACTCCTTTCTCGTTTCTGATTTCCACTATAACGCCCGAATACTCAAACGCCACTTAAATATTATGTTGCACTTAACTACGAAAGTCTCGCTTAAATGTACTGGTTTAATGGGACGTGGGTAGTTAAGTACAACTTAATATTTCAATGGCGTTTGAGTATTCGGGTGTAAGACTTGTACCTTAACCCTTACGTAGTTTAACCGTTGGATATAATTTTTACTAGAGGCCGGCCCGGTTCCACTCAGGTGTAGATACTTAAGTCCAGTACAGCACACACACGTACACGCATACACACAGAAACACACTCTGACATCAAACAAAATTTAATAGCTAAATACGCTTTAGGCGTCTCTATAAGCATACCAAATAATATTCAATATAATAGACGGCGTTTTCTCAACGTAAACAGTGGATGGTTGTTTGTGTTTTCCAAGCAGGAAACTCGGCTCAACGAGATCTCAATTTGTAAAGACAAAACCGCTATTCATCAAAGACGACGCAAGAAAAACATTAGACTCCGAGTTTTGTACCGTTACCAGCGTCTGAATAGAAAATATTTTAGGTGTGTATTTTCATATTCGTAACGGTGGAGAAATTAAAAAGGAGGTTATGGTCTTATGCTTTTACTTTTAGAATGTCTGGAAGAGATAGCTTTGTGACATAGTCCATACGCTTACCGTTGTTTTAATTTTGTTATTTACTTTAATCTTCTGTGTGGTTATTTTTTATATAAATCGCAATGCCATCGACAAAAGTCTCTACAAATAGGTTTCCATACGCAAACAGTTCTGCTAGTCGTTAGGTGCAAATTTTAATTCGTTTAACAAATTTATGAGCGAATAACGCTTCCTTTTTCTCAACTAGTCTTTACCCCAAATATTGTTTTTTGAGCCTTTTCAATTTCGTTCTCGTATAAATGAAGTCAACTAAAGCCAAAGCGTCAACCCTCGCACAAAACAACACGACCGAACACGACGCTCTCTTTGACAAATGACATTTGCACAAAATACTAATAGACTTGAGTTGTCTGTTATAGTCATACATACATAAACTCACGCCTCTTTCTCAGGAGAGGTAAGCAGAGGTGCTACCAGGACACCCACATTTCTCCTTGTATGTTCCGTCCCATGATAGGGGTAGTAGTCACTGGCTATAGCCACTCGGAAATAACGCGAGTTTGTGCAAACTCAGACTTGCACAATATCGTTACGTATGAAGCGGCCATAGGCATCAATAAACCAATTGACACCTAGATTATCTGTTTCTATGATTATAATGAATCATACCCATTACGAACATTTCACATCATAACCATCAGTTATTAATTTTAAAACACAAATCACTGGACTCGACCTGAATTCTAGAATAATTCATGACAGACCCAGTCTCGTCGCGAGATCGAGCACAAATAGCCTCCGAAACCACATGTTTCAGACAGCTTTAATTAATACACGAACTTCCAAGCGAGGATTGAATAGCAAAAGATGTAATGAGTATTCCTTATCTTCTGTATTTCGTATTATGAGTGGCGATAGATGGCAGACGAAGTGACGGTTTGAAAGAAACTAGACAGCTTAATTATGAGATGGAATGTTTCAAAGGTCTAATTAGCATTCCATACATATTAGTATGGAATTCATAAGGGATGTACTTTTTCGTTCTTATTCTTCAGGGGTTAACGACATGATGATTTCTAGAATAATACAATTTATAAGGGTTTTTTACACAATATCTTTAGCTTTTTATTGGAAAAATTAAACAATCTCGAAACAATTGATTTGATTTTATGGTACTAAATTAAAAAATAGACTTTTAGTTTACACTTTCAGTTTATTATACAATTATCAAAAATAAATGAAAAGGCTTTGTATTGTATTATTTTATGTGGCATTAAATATTCTTTAATTCCCAATCCCTTCTCATAACATCCCCCGTCCCGTGATTCTCACTCTAGGCATGTAATCCTGTCCCATCCCATCTCTTTGAGAATAAAAAAGTAACAAACATATCCGAATTCCTTCCCCATCCCACGAGAACACTACATTTTTCGGGATAGAAAGTAAATGTTAATCCAGAGCGTCAGCTACCTCCATACCAAATTTCATCGAAATTCGTTAAGTCGTTTCTGAGTTCATCGCGCAACCGCACAGACAAAAATTAAATAAATAAATAAATACACCCAACAGTCACATACATAGTCCTGACCCCACACTAAGATCGAGTCTTGTGTCGTGGGTATCAGAAGCTACGAGAGACTTTTCGGTCTCACAAACACCCAGACCCGAAACAAACACCTGTGGATCACACAAATATTTGTTTCGGTGCGGGGATCGAACCCGCGGCCTCTCGTTTCACAGGCGGCGTCAAACCAACTGCGCCACGGAGGCTATCAAAAATTCTAAAAAATATTTTAATACAGACGCTCCATATTAGTTTTACACATTTATCTTCCATGTATGGACATCGATCGGTTACTTAGTTATATGTATAGAAGATAGATTTTGTCCATGTAGAGACTGGATTGTCAAAAATTCTTAGTACTCATACTTTATATACAACACCGGAGTTCTAGCCATGTTTCTAACAGTCCCAGCTTTGATTCAACACGAAGTTCAAACGGAGGTTTGAATTGCAAAAGATATAAGGAGTGTTCGTATCTTGCGTGTTTCATATTGTGTTGAGGTAGTAGCGGTTGAAAAGGACTAGACAGCTTAATTATGAAATATGATGTTTTCAAAGAACTAATTAGGACTCTACAAATGTAAAAGATTGAGGCATTTTTGAGATGTGTCTTTTCGTAAGATCTTAATGATTTTGTTACCAACCTACTTCAATTTTGCGTGCTCATTATTCTCAATGAGAAGGTCACAGAAATGTATTTATAATTATAATTTCTATACTTGCAAATTGCGTTACAAAGATTTAGTTAGGGGTTGAATAATAGATCAAAGATCTATTATTTAATCTCCTTTGGGTCTAAATTATCAAAACAAATTAGCATTGACCTTTACAATGTACAGAAATTGATTGTCAACATATCGAAGGTTAACATGTTTTTAATACTGAGGGATTAGGTTGTACAATGTTTACAGGTACTTTTAAAAGCTTATATTATGTTTTCAATTAATAAATTCGGTCTCGATTGGTTTACGGTCTAATGATTTGCTCCCTCTAAAGGTACTCAATCTATGTTTAGATTCGTAAAAATACGATTTCTTCGTTCCCAATCACCGATGTGAAGAATTTCAAGAAGTAATGTGATTTTCCGTGAATGGAAAGTTGATTGCGAGCGTTTTATAATTAATTGAATAAGGTCGAGTTCGTTTGCGATGTATAAAATTCTAATATTATTGGAGGCTAAAGTGGAACACTGTGTGTATAAAAATAATTTACTTTATACCATCAATTACATTTTTGTACATAAGTCTTCTATCGACATTTAAATTGGTATTTTGTTAATATGACTATAATCTAACGTTTACCCATTATTCGAAAATACATAAGACACTTTATTCTATAATGGTACCATCAAAATATTTAAATTGGCAACACTAATCATACATACATACATGGATAAGCTCAAGCATAGGCTTGATATAGATCAATCTATATAATTTGGATATAAATCAGAACCTGGTGGAACCTTTTACTGGTGGTAGGTCTCTCATATGTGAGAGGCCGCCTGGGTGGGTACCACCGCAATGTCTATTTCTCCCGCCAAACAGCAGTGTTAATGCGCTGTTGTGTTCCGGTTTGAAGGACATTGTAGCCAGAGTAACTACTGGACATATTAAGACTTAACATCTTATGTCTCAGGATGGCGAGCGCAGTGGAATTCCAAGCATTGCCTTGTAATTCATGGTGTTGTTTGGTTTTGCTACTGTCCATGAGCGGTCATATCGCTTACCATCACGCGAATGGCATACTCGTCTCGCCATTAATTGCAATAAAAAATAAAAAAAACCAAAATGTAGCCCCGGGAAAGTTATATGATATTTTTGACAAATGGCGGTGTCACCTATTAATAATTTCTGAGCAGGAACCGAACTCTCACCTTCTAAGATATTTCCTGTACCTACCGTGTGGACCGGGACGGGATGGGAAATTCCAAATAAAGTTAATTGCGAATAAAGATCATCACACAGACGAAGTTTGTGGACAGAAGCTTAAAAGAAATATACAAAAAGATAACGATAAAAATGACAAAGATCAACTTTAACAAATGCGACGTCCCATAGCGGAGTAACCAGTGCATTTAATACAGGACCCTTCCCCTTGAGTAATGACCACAATTTTGTTACAAAAGAGCGTAATATAATTTCATACCAACTGTCCCAGCCGGCCCTGAAGCCTACAGTAAAGTACTCCAGGCTTGAAAGACCCTTCATATTATGGTACCTCTTCAGAAATAGGGTTCAAAGTATTTTTGTTATATAAAGACACTATCATCCCGTGCCGGACAAATGCCCATCGATATACGAAATGGTGATGAAAGATGGATGGGGACTCAGGCTCCGGATTAAGGTATTGGAGAGGCTTTCTAGATCTCCGATTTTCACGGTGTATGAAGCTTTGAAATATATCGGATCTTTTATCCGCTATGCCGGATTTTTCATTTCAGCTGAGAGACTTAGCTTTACTTCTAAAGGGTTGATGGTTAATCTTTTATATTCAATAATTATTTTTTTCGATTCCGAAAAATCAATAATAATTATTAAAGAAATATTTGCTTTCTTAAACTTCAAGTAGGAGATAAATATAAAATGATCCTAAATTCAGTAGAATTCAAACAACATTAAACACAATAACATTGAAGTATAATATACGACGCATTTGATTTTACAAACAGAAGTAAGTAAATAATTATATACTTTATATTATTTTACACAAACAGAAACCTTTATTGGTATTATAATATCCATTAACTAAAATCGTTCATTGAATGAACACCTTTACGGTCACATACAAACTATTTTTAATAAGATTGAGAAGAAAACAAACCCACAAGACCTTACAAATCTCAATCTTAGTGATGGATTTTTTTACATTAGGTTTTTTAGGAGTAACGCCGACTAGTAAAAAATAACATTGCATAAAATATTTCACACTGAAAAGTTCCTTGCGTCAGGTTTTGTCTAGAACTTATTAGTTATCTTCCACATTGATATTACTATTTTTATAATGCCACTTAAAGTAAATATGTACATACATACATATACTCACGCCTTTTATCCCCGTAGGCAGAGGCGCCACCAGGACACCCACATTTCGCCTTGTATGTTCGGTCCCATGATGTGATAGGGGGCGAGCCTATCGCCAAATTCCTGACTCCGGACTGATAATGAATAGAAAAATCCAATATCACTTTGCCCGACACAGGACTCGAACCCGAGACCTCAGCTTTGTAACCGTACCATAATACAACTACGCCAAAATAAAACAAAGCAAATATGTTGCAGCTGATAATATAATAAGTCCGGTGCGGTTTAGATCATTTAGTGGTTAGAAGCGATTAACTGTTGTCCCTTCATGCAAATTCACGGCGGGTTCAATTGTTACCTCACGCTCCTGAAGGGATTTAACGAATTATTAATATTAACATGAAGCATATTTAAATAAAAATAAATCTTATAAAATATATCGCGACTTCGATTTAGCCTGGCCTATTATGGGCTGGAGGACTTCATGTACAATAGAAATTCTTGTTAAAGTCTCTACAGTATGCAAGTTTCCTTATTTTAAATATGGTATAGAAACTAGGAAACGTATTTCGCATTTCTATTTCAAATAGGCCAAGATATTGCCGTACATTTGTGAATGCGCCAGTGCATTAAGATCTAGACGCAAGCATTGTGTTAGTCGCTCTTTGTCCATATCTCGCTCACAGCATTCCAGTTTCGGTGCGTTCAGAATGTGCTGATGCATTTCAAGCTAACGGCGCCATTAAGTCATATTTCATCTTTGAAATTTCTTTTAATGTGTGTTTTGTTCTTACAGATAATGTATTTTAAATGCTCATTAAGTTATGTAAGGCTAACCTAGTTATAATATTTTTCAATTGTGTTTTAGGATCCACACACTTGGGTTTAATTTCAAAAAATTGTAATTATTAGGACTTCCATAGATTAAAAAAAACTATTATTTTAATTTGACCAGATCCGTCCACAATGTAGTCAGACGACCTGGTAAAGGTCGCAACTCGCAGGACGTCGCTGGATGCAGGCTGCCTCCAACAGGTCACTGTGGAAATCATTGGGAGAGGCCTATGTTCAGCAGTAGAGTTCCTTTGGCTGATGGATGGATAGCCAGATCCGTCTAATCGTGTAGGCGGTATTGGTCTCATTATGAGAGATAAAATTAAGACATAGAAAGAAGGATAGACGGAAGTGAAAGCGAGCACAGAAGTAAAATTTTAGGCGGAATTGGACGCGAGGAGGAAATGAATATGGATAAGAAGTTATCTAAATGTCTATTGCAGAGGCTATATGAGAGGGAGACGGGATAACGGAGACTTTTGAGGGTACAGCTTAATTTCACCTATATGGCGCAATGGCTTAACCATAACAAAGATAGAGGAGACAAAATATGGTACAGTGGAGACGGGCAGCGACGTCATCGTCATAAAAAGTTATGGACACGCAGGATATATCCTGCGTTAGTCAACACATCTACTCTTCTCCTCCTCGCGTCGTATTCCTCAGTATTGAGAGTTGTGACCTCCCTTCTGTATCACTTTCTCTCGGACGAGCTGTCTCCATTTCCCTCCGTCCCCGGTGGTGTGAAGGGCGCTATAAATTAACATCTACTAAGCGAAGTGATTATTATTATCAAAACACCAAGATGAGTTTTGGAGGCCGGCCTGTGCTTAGCAGAAGACTTGTCTTGCTTGAAATTTGTGGTGGAATGTATGCCTAGTTGTGGTAGTACCACATCATTCACTAAACGATTGAGATCATATCGCGTATTTAAGACATTTGTAATTACCATATCTGTCTTCTTTACTTTCATTTATAAATTACACGTGCCAGTGACTTACAAATTAATTTCTAAATCGCGTAATGCATCATTCACCGGGCGTTGGCTGCGTGAAATCGTTTTAGCGATAACATTTACAAATAATAATTAAGAAACATGTAATCCATCAAGGAATATATTAAGTAAATACGAGCAAATTAATTAACGAAACGCAGTGATCCGGAGAAAGTTAGCTCCCTAACAAACATGAGCTGTAATCTTCAGTTGACTTTAGACTGCAACTTAATGTTGCAATTGAGTAAAACGTACTTATTGGTAGATATGTAATGGACTTCTATCCTATCGCCATATCGGGCACAAATTCCTAACTCTGGGCTGATAATGAATAGAAAAATCCAATATCACTTTGCCTGACCCGGGACTCGAACACGAGACCTCAGCTTTGTAACCGTCATCATCATCATCATGATGTACCATAATACAATACGCCACCGAGGCAGTCTAACTTTTTTTATAACAATAAATGGTGAGACGAGCATACCATGATGGTTTAAGTGATACGACGGCATATGGACTAAACAAACGTAGCAAAAACAAACGCGGTGGTACCTACTCAGGTGGCCTCACACATATAAGTGTAACTAAATAAATATTACCTACAAGTTCTAAAAACAATATCTAATCTGCGTTTTGGACAACTATTTCAAATAATATTCGAATAAACCGACGGCAGAATTGCCAAAATATTTCTATACTTTACAGATACAGAAATATTTCATTAGGTACGACACACGCTAAAACACATTTTAGAAGACTTAAAACTAGATTAAACTACAACAGTAGCCAAATCACAAAAACAATTCAGTCGCAGTCGGGCGAAATGAGAGAAATTACTGTGTAATTTATAACAAGACAAACAAACCAGTTTAGATACTACGAATTGCTGGAGTACAATTGTGTTGTTTAGCGTTTATAGATTGGGGTTAAGAGCGGGACACTACGTGGACCAATTGTTCATTGGTGTTGTTTGGTTTTTCTACTGTCCATGAGCGGTCGTATCGCTTACCATCAGGCGAATGGCATGCTCGTCTCGCCATTCATTGCGATAAAAAGAAATCTTTTACACCACAACTGACAACACACAGAATGGTTGGTTGTAGCCGTGTGATTGCTTGGACTCATCATATCATGAAGTTTGGTGACAATTGACTAATCCATCATGCTGACCTTTTAAAATATCAGTTTTTGACTTTTAAATGCTGAAATACAAATCAACTATAATAAAAACAATTCTTCATCGTTTTTTTGTATAAATTGTCATATAGTTTACCATTATATTTAATCGAAGGCATTTATTTATTTCTAGCTTAAAACACAAAAAAGTAACTTATATAAGTCAAGATTATCTATGATTTTGGTTTTGCGACTAATTTCAAGGGAAAACTGCCATATTATCATACTTCTTAGAGCTTCAGGCACATACGCACGCCTTCTTGAACAATACTACAACATATCACCTTTGAAAGTATTGTGAAAAACTCATAAGTACCTAAGGGCCCTCCAAGTGCAGTCTTTTTTTAAGCTGTGACACCTCTCCGCCTGATGGTAAGCGCAAATGCCGTTCACACAGACTATAGAACGGCATCAGACGGTGGTCCCATGTTATTTGATACAATCATGCCGGCCTACTGAGATGCTTCTTCAAACTTCGGCGGAAGGAGCCAGGATTAAAGGAAGGAGGGAACATGTGTGGCGGCAAACAATTCAAAGCTTGCCGGTGCGGCACAAAAAAAAATGCGATCCTCTTGGCTCGCGCCGAGATGGTTTGGACCGTCACGCTATGGCTTCGCAAGCCAGCGCGAGTGGTTCGGTTTAGGAATGGAGAGGAGGGAATCAAATTAAACAATTTCACAAGAGCATTCACCTTGATACAGACGGTAGAACACGCTTAGAGAGCGACATTCCTCCGCAACTGTAGCGACTCTAAGTTGCTCTAAGTTAGTTAAGTTGTTACTCTAAGTCTGCTCCCATCCAGATTATCTCGTTTAATTTTAAATTATTTAGTTTAGCATAATCTACACATTGTCAGAGTATCCAATGAGCAATGATGTCGTATATCAACTCAAATGGCAAAACCGAAATCGCGTGCCATCAAATGACACCTCGTCAATTAGAGTGTAATTTTCTGATGTCATCATACCACATTTCAAGTTCACAAATCCCGAGAAAATTAAACATTCAAAACCATATATTCAGAAGTTATTGTTACAAATCCATTTTCATATAATTTGACAGAGAAATAACGAGCTCGGTGTGTTGCCGACTTGTTTATCTTTATTTCCAACGAATTAAATAAGCACTCAGTCTAGATTTAAGTAAAATGAAAACAAAGAGGAACGTGAAACCAACGGAACTTATTTACTTAATAAAACCCAAGACTTCGTTGCTGGTTAAGTGGTGTCTTGTTCTTTTATGTTTACAAATCTATTAGGAAGATTTCGCAAAGTTTTTGAAAGTGGTTCTAACACCCCTTGTGTGGACAGGGCATTGGGTGTCCACTGGGCTGACATGATAATGTTTCGCAGGTTGGCATACAAAATGATTGACAATTATGCCAGCCTCTGTGGTGCAGTTGGTTAGACGCCGGCTATGAAACGAGAGACCGCGGGTTCGATCCCCGCACCGAGACAAATGTTTGTGTGAACCACAAATATTTCGGGTATGGGTGTTTGTGAGGCTGAAAAGTTTCTCGTAGTTCTCGTAGTTAGTGTATTTTTAGTTACTCAAAATTAATGAAAATTGATTATAAGCCGTACAACTTCGTGGTTGTTTTTCCGACTAGACAGAAATTACAGTGCTCAATTTTATAGGTTCAAATAACTACCCTCGTTTTTTTAAAGGGTCGTCCGTAAAATCTTGGGACGAAAATAAAACGGTTGGTCAGAGTTTGCCACGGGGACCTACACCCACCCTCTTAGTAATACAGCCCAAAGTTTTTGTATTTTTATCTACGTTCTAATGCAACAACACAATTTTCACTCAAAATACCAGTAGATAAACCTTTCTTCTATTCAAATTTAATCGCTTTTTATTCCGAACCAGCTTCATAATGAGGGCAATCATCCAAGACGGTCCGCAACAAATCAGCATGCGAAACCGATCTTAACCGCAATATGAATAAAACTGTTATATTCGTATTATGCAAATTTACAAGCGGGAGTAGCGATTATTATTCCAGAGTAAAGCCCGTGCCGATTTGATAACGAAGTCCTTTGGGAAACCCTTGTGTCCGTGTTACTGTTATGGTAGTGTTAACAGATGGGGTAAAGCAGTGCTGGAATGGAGACAAAGAACTAACTATATACTAAAGGCCTCCGTGGCGCAGTTGGTTAGACGCCGCCTGTGAAACGAGAGGCTGCGGGTTCGATCCCCGCACCGAAACAAATATTTGTGTGATCCACAAGGTATTTGTTTCGGGTCTGGGTGTTAGTGAGACCGAAAAGTCTCTCGTAGCTTCTGATACCCACGACACAAGACTCGATCTTAGTGTGGGGTCAGGACTATGTATGTGACTGTTGGGTGTATTTATTTATTTATTATTAAATATAAAATAAAAATATAAAAACCGGGGCAGGCCTTTGACGAGATGGACCGACGACCTGGTCCACGTGGCGGGGAGGAGCTGGATGAGGACTGCCCAGGACAGAACATTGAATTGTAATATAATTTCCTACTCTACTGTATTGGGTGTAACCTGTAATAGTAGTAAGTATGTTGAATAAATAAAATAAATAAATAAATAAATAAATAAAAAACAATCTGGCGTGCATTACAAGAGGCCTACACTCAGCATTGGATGGATACATAGGCAGAAGAACGTAAACCATCGAAACAGAAAAAAATGCATTTATGTTTTATTGCACTAATTTCAAGTAGAGATAGGGATTTATAATTGGCAATAATAAAGTATTTATAAATTTTATACTTTAAACTGTTTTTCCATCGAATAACATTGAAAGTGCAATAATTGATTAATAAAAGATCGAATTTGCCACTTTCAATGTTATTGGTGCAAAGTAGCGAAATTAGTTTCGACGGTTTAGGTAGGGACCGTCGTAATATTCGTATTATTTGGACTCCGATGTTCAAAGATAGGCGTGGAATTCATTATTGTTATTCACGTCTTTCGGTTGGTAGAATGTTATTCGTCTGTCTGTTAGGATTGTCATTTGCATGGTTAATGTCTATTATTATTAGTTAAGTTTGGCGAAGAAGCGATTGATGTTATATCTATTATATTGTGAACATACAAGTACTCCGTTCCATTCGGGGAAATGGGTAAAAATAATTATTTTGACGACGTTGCAAGCAAATGTTGAAAAGTATATTTAAAAAAATAATTAATTGTTAAAATAGGCATTCATTTATTTAAAACAATAACTATCACCGTATTATTGTATTACGGAAATGTTGTAAACAACTAGAGATTTTTGGAAAAGATCTTCAAATTCTATTTATCGAATGCGTGAATGTAAAGATTACGTACATTCGCTGCGTGGCAGTTCAAAAGAAACTTGTCAAAGAAAAAAAAGAATATTTTCTCTTTCATGTTAATATTTGCCGCTAAAAAGTATCAATAACAAAGCGGGGGTTTTCGCTCCAATGGTTCTTTCAAGAACTGTGGAGGCACACACTGCTCTATTGTTCAGCCAATAAGATATTTTTTTTCGAGCTTTAATTTATTTCATTAGTCTGCAAAGGAAATAAGTTTACAGTTTTTTCTTTGCACATTGCCGTGCTACGCTACTGCCTACGGCCCCACACATTTACACCAAGTAGTCGCTTTTGATGGGCGCTACGCAGCCCCCGCTGCGTGGCCCCGACTGTCATTACACCAGTGGCGAAGGGTTCATAGAAGCCGATTTCTAGCAGCATACCTTTTAATTTAAGGCAAATTATAAAAGACATATTACAATTTTTTAATTACACCCAGTAGTCGCCTCTTAATGCAGGTAGGGGGATACCATGGTGCAATTTTAAAAATCGTCCCTTGCCTAAAGGGCAGTTGTAAATTGAGAGGGCCAGAATCGTGTTAGTATTAATAACGTATTTGGTAGTATCAACAAAAAGATGAGTGGGCAGGGAACTAATGGCCGTGAGGTAGAATAAATAACTCGGATGGACGCTTGTACCTGTATACGCAGCGTCCGACAGTCTCACGATGTAGGTCACTTCGAGCAAAACGCTTTAGAAATTCTTGGAGACGTTCATCAGTGGACTTTTTGTGAGTAAAGATAATGATGAACTGTATTAAAATGTTTATTGACTCACTACTTGTAAACAAAAATATAAAAAATATTCCAGTATTTCAAAGCGTCACACACGCACCGTCCGTGTGTAGTAAGATATATTTTTACAGGAAGTGCCCATCGCCTCAGGTAATGTTTGAATTTCTCTTTAATCCCACCCTTATCAAATAAACATTTTGCCACCGCGGCCTCGTGTCGTCCGCGTATATAATAACTTCACTGATACGGCACAACAAATACTTTATTTGTGTTGTTTGTATTTTGTTTCTCTGAAATAAGGTCGGCCAAATGAGGTGCTTTTGAATTACATGAAACGGATTTTAAGTTTATGTTTAATTGTTTTTTTTTTGTTAAAGCAATAAATAAGGTAAAATTAAAAATTCTGTTTTGTAGAATCAGAAGTTGATACATTTTAATAAAAAATGGTCGTGTTTATGAAGCTTTCAGTATGGTTTAATTTAAAATCAATACTGTTGATTTATGTAGCACAAACAAAACGTAAACACCGAAATTGAGTTACGAAACAAAATTACTGAACTTCGTAAACACGTCAATAATAATTTCAACAATCATATTGCATTTTGTGCAGTATTCGAAGAATTCTACCAGACTTTGTAAACATGTTTTGCAGTGGATGTCTCTCTTTAATTTAAAAACACTATAACAAATTATTCAAAATTGGATTTCGAATAATAAAACATACTTCGTTATTTATTGCAAAACTATTTTTCAAATATAAATCGAAAACCATAAATAAGCTTTAACTTTTTAATGTCCAAATTGATTTATCAGCCAGTGTTATGTCTACATTTTTAAAATTCGAAGTAATGAGAGATTTTAAATGATACAGAATTGCCGCGCTCAATCGCGGTAACAATATAAAATTGCGTATTGTTCCCTGTGGAAGCATGTGTTGCTACTTTAAAATTGCCGCGGGCTGTTGGCATAGGACCATTAATTTTACTTATCTACGTGTAACTTCACGTGGTTTCGTATAGATACGCTGCAATAATGTGACGTAATTTACTGAACTATTTGCTCAATTCAACTCATAAGATATTTACAACGCAATATATCTCTTTACGATTAATATATCTGATGATTTATCTTTCTCGCCTGCTTCGGATGATGATTAACTGCATTCGTATTGAAACATAATTTGTATTTAATGGACGAAAGCATTAGAATTTTTAAGATCGTTTAAATTTATCTTATTTGGTTTTGTGAAGGATTTACATACATGCTTAAGATCGCTAGTGAAGGGGTAAGCAGAGGTGCTACTAGAGCACTTTTAGAGCAATTTTAACATATAAAAAAATACATTAGAAATATGTTTTTTCCTTTAAAAAATAAAGCTGTAAACAGAAAATGATTCTAGAATGCTATCTAATCAGAAAATGTAATAAAATTATGAACACGGAAAGCACACGGAGCTGAGGGCAAACAGCATAAATCTGCGAGGAAACACATAATTGATGCTTTGTTCTCTACACCGAGTGTGAGTATACAGGATGGTGGAGACTAGCGTATACAGGGTGTTATCGTGATAAAATTAACCGAAAACATACGTGTATTACATCAGCAGTACTTACTCCAAAACAACGAGCTATACTTATCGAAAGTCATTGGATATTTTTTAAAAGACAAATTTTATAGGAATATGTATATGTATTTTTAGTCATATAATTTATAAGAACGGGACGGAACATACAGGGTATCTCAAGACCGCGACCGAAAACAAAGCCAGGTGGTAGTTTTAGTGGTTACAGACACGATGCAAATAAAAATTTCGCAAAATAACCGTCAGATTCTTATTTGCAAATTTTTTTAAATCATTATGTTTGGGTAGAAAATAACTAGTTATTGCGAAAAGAGTAATTTAAACCCTATTGTACCATTGCGTCTTAAAAAATAAAAAGGTGTACATCATTATTTTAGGATAACTATGTATTTATCACCCAAATACGACGATAAATAAAAAAATACTAAAAAAAAGTTGACAATATTTTTTTCGAAATTTTTAGTTGCATTGTGTTTGAAGTCACTAATACTACTACCTGGCTTCGTTTTCAGTCGCGGTCTTGATATACCCTGTATAAGGCGAAATGTTGGTGTTCTAGTAGCACTTCTGCCTACCCCTTCTGAAAAAAGGCGTGAGTTTATGTATTTGTAATTTATATATACAGGGTATATCAAGACTGCGACCGAAAACAAAGCCGGGTGGTAGTTTTAGTGGTTACAGACACAAAGCAAATAAAAATTTCGCAAAATAAGCGACAGATTTTTTTTTGCAATTTTTTGAAAATCATTGTTTTTGGGTAGTAAATACCTAGTTATTGCGAAAATAGTAATTTAAACCCTATCGTACCATTGCGTCTTAAAAAATAAAAAGGTGACCATCATTATTTTAGGAAATCTATGTATTTATCACCCAAATTCGACGATAAGTAAAAAATTACCAAAAATAAGTTGACGATTTTTTTTGCGAAATTTTTCATTGCATTGTGTTTGAAGTCACTAATACTACCACCTGGCTTCGTTTTCGGTCGCGGTCTTGATATACCCTGTATATGTAATTTATATGATTTAAGGTTTTGATTTCACATAATTTAGACACCATAACGTGTTTTGACTAATTAACTTGTAGCTGTCGTGTTCTATTTTAATAACGTCATGTTTCCACCACCCTGTATACTATATATCTACAAAGATAGTACCGACACGGTATGATTACAAATGTAACTAGGTTATTAGATAAATAGCATTTGTATGGAAGTTATATCTGTATTCTAAGCTAATTATTGGTTGCTCTATTGGTAAAGGAAAACACTAGGAAATCTGAGAATTTTTCATAAGAGTTCGTGAATAGATTATTTTAAATTATTACTGATTGTGCAATGAAATCAAAAACATTTTGGAACAGCGTCTAAATTCTTACCTAAATGTAATGAAAAAAAAAACAAAAAACATAGTTCACATTGAAATAAAATTAAATTTTCGGATTTTGTCGCGGATCGCCCCGTGACCACGAAAGCTGTAAAGCAATCGAAAACGAAATCCGTAAGAATTAGTTTTGTTTCAATGTGTAAGAAATTCAAATCTAAGAAACCGTTAATATAGTTCACAGATTTTTAGGTCAACATGACCTTCCACGAAATCTCTACCTGAAAATAATCGGATTACACCCATTTCATCTACACATGACGACCGTCTCGCAGACCCAATCATTATCCACCGACCTGGTTCACTAAAAATTAGGCCCATCCGTCTGCGCTATCAGGTATTCGCAGGTCCTTTTCACACGGATGGACGGACCGGCCGGCGTAACATGGACCGGCTGGCGTATGGAACGGTGTATGGACCGTCCGGCGCACGGGCCGTCCGGTGTCCGGCCGACCCTCGTCCGATTGACGGACGTGTTTGATCGAACGCGACTCCAGCTGTCAGTAATCGGTGGTGCGGCCATCTGTTTTGGAAACTAATCGTACGTATGTGAGGGATTGATCGGATGGAATTAAGGTCACCGATTCTTTAGCTTCTTGTTTGTGATTTTTAACCCGGCGTGAAAACGTGTTACAATTTAAGATTTAAATTGGCAAAAGAAAATTGCGATCCAAACTTGATCATGCTAAGAATTATATATTTATAGGCGATTGTGAACAAAATGTTTTTTTCACGAGTTTTTTTTTATGTCAAGGTCGACTTTACAAGGCGACCGGATCACTTGCACGACACGCATCCGGCCCGCGGGCCGGTCGTTACGCATATTACTGTAAATAATTACAGACGCTTTACATAACATAAAGTATTACGTGAAGACAACCTACGAACAGTAGTTTAAAAAACAAAATTCGAAGCCTACATATAGGCTCTTTTTCCTTCTTCTTTAGCGACAAGAAGTCCATTGCTGAACATTCCTCTTCCAAGGATTTCCACACCGACTTCCTGTAACCATCATTAAGTCGACTGGCCACCTTGTGGGTGGACGTCTAACACTGCTGTCATCCAATTAAGTTTAATTCTGAGATAAGAAGAACCCTACAGCCTTCCTTGATTAATGGACTACCCAACTATAAAGACTTTAAATTTAAACGAATAGGTCCTGAGATTAGCGCGTTCAAACAAACAAATTCTTCAGCTTTATATACCGGGTATATCAAGACTGCGACCGAAAACGAAACCAGGTGGTAGATTTAGTGTAACTAAAAATTTATTTGTATATTACTTTTTATTTTTATTTATTAGGATCTCCCACAAAGAATACACTTTACAAGCTTTGCTATTGTACTGTTGCAGTTTAAACATTGTGTTTCTTCAATTAGAGGAGATCACAACATGCAAAAAAATCTCAAAAACAGTTTTTTTTTGCAATCGTTAAATATTATTGTGTTTGGTTGGTAAAACCTAGTTTTTGCGAAAATTGAAATTTAAACACTTGCGTACCATTGCGTCTATGAAAATAAAAAGGTGTACCTTATACAGGAAAATTCTTAATATATCTATATGAAGTGTTGAAATCTGTCCCAACAAAGCTTCATAAAACCTAGATTAAAGAAACGGAATATGAAATTAAATAAATGAAACAATATACCAATCCCAACAACTTATTGACTGTTCCGTGCCATCAATGTAAAATTATTACGACACCGTATAATATATAGGTAATAGTTTTTGTTTATCGCCACATTAAATTTTATCTGTTCGGTACAAAGCAATAAACATTATTTAAAGCGACCATACACTCCCAATTAAATTAATAGTGTGTTAACGGCGAGATGGCCTCTGTACACCGATTTGATTCATATGTGTTCAGACTTCCCGTACAATTTAACGTAGTAAATGCCACAGATAATAATATTCTTAAAAACAAAAAAGGAAAGAGTTCTTAATTCAAATTACTGTTTTTTTTTTTTTGACAGAGAACTTTACGTGTTGCCATAGTTAAAAGCCGGCTACTATAGTAGTAATTAATTGGTATTGGCCTGGATGATCCGGCAACTATGACCGTTGTTGGAATATTAGCGTACACTGTCATTTTGTGTTTGAACACATTAATTAATTGTTATATGAGAACAATGCCAACGCTGTTGATTGCCGTGTTAACAAATTAACTATTGCCTGATAATTATGCCGCGATTCTGATTATGTCAAAATTAATTTATACTTGTGTAACTAAACGCATTAAACCTTAATTTGAAATATTTGCTAACTGTAAGCTTAGTCTATACATATAAATAAAATTGAAGTGTCTGTTTGTAAAGTAAAAATATATTTACAAGTACATATCTTTATTTTACATGGTAGCTATACCAAAAATTGACTTGAAACTTTTTTGTCTGTCTGTCGTTCTGTTTGTTCCCGCTAATCTCGGGAACGGCTGGACGGATTTTGACGGGACAACACTGACAGATTTTTTTGAGTGGAAATAAGGGGAATATTGTTATTGATGAAGTAAGAAATCACAAATAAATAATACTGGATTCGTAGTTCTAGGTAAATATTTATTTCAAAGAGAAAAATGAAGGTGAAATATTGTATAGGGTATTATGTATCGATTTTAAGTATATAAAACATATTATAAATACAATTAATCACGCAGACGCAGTTTGCGGGTAAAATCTAGTGTTGATAAAAAGTTTAACAAAAAGAATAGCAAATGGCTTGACAAGTTGACTGCAAGGCATTTGTTATTAAATGCAACTGAAATCAAATACAGCCATTTATAGAAAATATCGGGAGTCAATCATTTGTCTCCAGTCGACACAATTTTGCCGGCCAACAATATTCAAACACAATAAACGAATGAAATATCCCAACTGGAATAACACAAGGAACTCCCCCAAAATAAACATTCGAGAAACGAATAAAACGCAATACCCATTCGTTTTTTAGGTTAACTTTATTGTTTCATCACAATTGACCTTGGAAGGAAAAACTCCTATAACATTTTATGGATGACCCTGGAAGGGTTGGTTTAATTAAATATTTGTGCCGAGACCAGTAAATAGGGTCTTGGCCCACTAGAACGTATCATACCAGGACCGCAATATGAACGTACGACAAAAGATATTTATTGTGAATTGCAATGGAACTTCCGCCGGGCATTGAAGTGTTCACTACAACGTATCATACTATTACCGTATTATGAACGTATCAGGCATTTTTTTTTATTTCTAAGGAATTTCGACTGCGCATAATCTAGTGGGCTACGTCAGAATTTTTTGTCCGAAACGTTCATGCCACGATGTAGTGGACAATCACCTTTATTCTTTAGAACAATCGGCATGTTGGGTGGTGATTAACCATACTTGCATGGCGTCCCGGGTTCGTTAATGGCCTCCCAACTAGGCCCTTAGGAAGTGTCATCTAATTGAATTTCTCGGGGGCTATGGTCGCGTTGAAACGGGTTCAGTCTTTGTCTTGGGAATTCGAGGGATGAAATTAATTGGGTGTGATTGGGTTGGAGTTGTTTATTTAATTTGAGTTGGTATTGCTTATTTACAAATTATTGTATTCCTTGGGTTTTTTGGTAAATGTATGAATTAAAAATCCTCGGGCTCTTATGTTACTAAACAGGAGTCCTATTTTTTCCTAATATTCATAACAGAATTATGGCAATAATAAAATTAAATATAAGGAAGGAAATCATGCCATACCAACATTTACTGTTTTACTATGTCCTGAGTTTCTAAAATAAACATGTATCAATTACAAATACATTACTTGTACAAGTCAGACTTACGCCTACTTCAAGTTTCAACCCTATATCAAAAGTCCAATTTACAAACCACCTCCTACTTAAACAGCCTTTTACTTTGACTTATTTTGACAGTGGCGTCGTTGGTTAGACGCCGGCTGTGAAACGAGAGGCCGTAGGTTCGATCGCCGCACCAAGAGGAATATTTTTGTGACCCACAAATATTTCTTTCGGGTCTGAGTGTTTGTGAGAACGAAAAGTCTCTCGTAGTTCTGATACCTGCGACACAAGACTTAATTGATCTTAATGAGGGGTCAGGACTATGTATATGACTGTTGGGCGTATTTATTTATTTATAAATCGTGTTCGTAAAAACATACCAAAACATCTTCCTAGTATTCCTTTTATTACAACAACTTTCCATACGGCACGACATCCGCACGTTTCAAAGCCGGGCTAGTTCGCAGTAAGTGCTTTCGCGACGTTTGCAAGCCGCGGAAATTGCAAGCCAGTGAGCCGCCATCTTGAATATTTGAAGCAGCGACTTCGGCAACCTAATTAGTCGGTCCAAGTCTTTGTGATATTCCGCGCGGTAACGACGGTTCTCGGTTGCGGTTTGTGTAATAAAATTGATATTTTTGTTTGTAGTAATGTCAATAAAGTGTATAATAAAGCCTGAGTGGCATTTTCGGCGAATGATCGATGTGCTATAGGAAGCCGCGGGTATGAGTTTCGGACCGAGGCTTCTTCTGCGAATGTTAAGGTTTTGGATGCAATTATCGACTCGAACAAACCGTTTTATATGAGTTTACAGCTTGAAATATTTTATAGGAGCTATTTAGGATTGGGCCTGGCATCAAAATAGGTTTGATTTCTACGACAACTTGGGACTGAGATTATCCCTACGAAATATGTGTGCCATTAGTGACAACACTGCTTATGCCCTAGGGACATACAGATTTATATTTAATTTCACCGTCGTTGTGACATTGTAAATCGTGGTAGGGGCTTCAATATTCCGAGTATTATTGGCGGAAAGCCAAACGAAGTTGTAATTGGGTGATAGGTGAAGATCCAGTAGTTGTTAGATGTTGCCCATTGATTGGTACCTCATGTAACCAATACCTGTAGTGAGAATTTTGATTAAGAAATAACATAAAAGATATACAAGTTACCGAAACATACTATTTTGTTGGGGTATCTACAATTTAGATAGTTTTTTATAGAAATCTAAATATTAATTGTCATTCAAATTTCTATGTTTATTTTGATGTAAAATATAATACGCAAATAAAAACTACACTAAGAATATTCAATCATGAAAATCATAATACATAAGGCAGACGTTTGGTACTTACAAAAAAGTTCCTAAAATTCTAAGTGTATTTTTTATGTTCACTTTACACTCAAAAAACATAACACGTCTGCGTATCCACAAGACCTTAAACAATCTAAAGGTAAGTGAAATAAAATCGATCTCAGTACAATTCAAGATTTTTACACGCCGCGGGCTTTCAACCGATTACAAGCCGCTTGGTGTGAACTTGTCAGAGTATGTAGGCCAAAGCTTAAACTTGTTCGCCTGACACTGCCGCGAAAATAACGAGGGCTTTGCATCCCCAAGCCTCTAAAATTGTGCCGGCATGCATATGTAACGCGACTGTTTTGTGTAGAAAGTGGATAAAATAAGGCAGCTATTGTTGGACATGTATAAAATATACATCTTAAATAAATACGACAACAATGAATACGTCAATAATGGATATTTTATTTAGAAATGTGACGTATTATGCGGTGGTCGTTAAAAAAAAAAGATAATTTGCAAATAAATTGCTTTAGTGTTCCCGTGGGATGAGGTAGGACTTCCAATATATTTTTTTCTTTTTTATGCTCAAACTGATGGGATGGATACATATGCCTTGAGTGAGAATGACGGGACGGGATGGAAAATTCCAAATAAAGTTAATCACGCAGACGAAGTTGGCGGGCAGAAGCTAGTACATACTACATAATATAAATTACCATATCTTCTCATCTTACCATTTTTCACCACATAAAATGTAAAATTGTATTTCCATAGCAATGTTTGCGGGACATAAAACTAAGTACTAACCACAGTCCATCCCTTAGCACTAAAATCTCCATAAATATGGAAAGCCGTAAACGTTGAAAAGCAATAACTGGTTTGATGGCCACATAATACAGGGTGTTGTCGAGTGCTCGTAAACTAGTACATTTGGAAAATACAACCGCGATGTGGACACTGATTGTCTATTATTCGGGATTGCTAATTACGTATCATTTGTAGGTTATCGAACATTTGTATTAATATTTATTTATTATATTTCGTAAGCTTCATTCTTCAGATATAAAAACAACAGTAGTACTTTTATCCTGCTGGCAACTTCCGCACTATAAAAAAAAATGTTAAGAGTAGGGACGGTAGTCATTGTCGTGGCAACATTGTAGTAACATCTCATTCTTTTTTCGTGCGCGGCAACGAGCACTTATCGGTGACACTAGTTTAGGTTACTTTTTAAATAAGTTGATAAAATGCCGAAACGAACAGCTGAAGAAAAAATTAATTATTACAATGAAAAAATTCGCAAGTTACAGGCAAAAACGCGTAAACGTAGTAATAGAATATTATCTTCATCGCCAGAACCTGAAAGTATTGCAAGTGAGTTTATAATATCTTATTAAGCATGTGAAGTGATAAGAGTTCCGCTATAATGAATAGAGGGTCTGTTCTCTATACCTAAGTGTTATAACTAACGTCTTTAAGCTTCCTTGGAGGATAACTGCGGGTTATCACGATAGGCAAGCATGACGTTTTAAAACCAGCCTGGAGGTTTGACTGCGGGTCAACACGAGGGCGTTACTTTGGGCAATCTCTTATGAGTAAAATTTTAAACATTTTTAACTACCTACCCACAAAAATGTTATAGCATACATTTTATTTTTGTAGATGATGGGCTACAATGTGAAGATGAAAAACTATGTAAGACACCAGAAATACCCCCCGATGACTTAATCGCGGATTTAATGCCGGATGAACCTCAACATTCTTCGTCAGTAGCCGACGCATTAGAGGAACCGGAACTCGACCCACAACTGTTAGATGCTTTAGGCGATACTTGTGACGAGACACCAGTATATGGACCAAATATCCACAATAACTTAGCAAAGCGTTGGCTTCCTATCTTGAAAAAGGGCTTACAAGGAGATATCAAAGAAAAACTTTTGAAAGAGTACAACATACCCGACAATTGTCGACTTTTAAAAGCCCCAACATTGAATGCAGAGATATTTGCAGCCGTAAATGATTTGATAAGAAATCGCGACAAAAAACTCCAGGTAAAACAAGATCAATTGGGCTCAGGTATAGCTGCCATCAACAAAGCACTTACTTTACTCCTAACGGAAGATAATAAGATAGAATGTATAAAAATCTTATCAGACGGTTGTCGCATATTAACAGACCTGCATTATACAGAAACACAGGTACGAACAAAGCTGGTTACACCAGGACTGGATAAAGCATTCTTGTCTATAATTCAAAACCAGGAAAGAGATGGTACCTTATTTGGGGAGACTTTACCCGAAAAAATTAAAGCTTCCCGGGCTATCGAAAGACAGGGACTCCAAATTAAGAAGGTTCACAGTGCAAGAGTACCAATGACAAATACTATGACAGTCACTCGTGGTTCCAATCAGGGAAACTGGGCGGCGCCCCCTCGTTATCCGCCGCCGAGAAGGGGGGGGCACACAACCTCCTACAGAACTGCGGCACATCAATTTCGGAGGACTCCACAAACGCCAGGACCAGCACAACCGAAACGCCTTCCGGCGAACTCCAATGTCAACAAACGTGTCCCTGCGAGACAATAACACAGGTACATGGGGGCAGATTGCAATATTTTTATAAATGTTGGCTTGGCGTCACAAAGAATAAAGTTATTCTAAATTTGATGAACAAAGGCTATCGTATACCTTTCAAGTGTAAAGTTGAACAACACCTTTTTACCCAAAATTCTTTTTCAAGTAAGCAAAAAGCAATAATGGTTTCTGCCATTAATGATTTAATCATTTTGGGTGCAATTACAAAATGTAAACCTAAAGTAGGTCAATTTATATCCAATAATTTTTTAGCACCAAAACCTGATAATCAATATAGATTTATACTTAACCTTAAACAGTTAAATAAATTTATTTCAAATACTCATTTTAAAATGGAAGATCATAGAACCGCATCTAAAATGATACCAAAAGGTGGTTTTATGTCAACTATAGACCTTAAAGAATCATATTTACTTGTACCTATAGCTACATCGCATCGCAAATATTTAAGATTTGAATTTGAAGATGAAAAACGATGTAAGCATATTTATGAATTTAATGCTATGCCATACGGTTTGTCATCAGCGCCACGTACTTTCACAAAAATTATGAAAGAAGTGGCTTGTTTCCAAAGACGTCGCGACTTTCAGTCCGTAGTGTATCTAGATGATTGGTTATGCATAGGGGATAGTTATGATAGTTGCAAACGAAACGTTACTGAAACTATATTTATTACTTAAATGCCTAGGTTTTGTAATTAACTTTCGGAAGAGCCATATAGAGCCACAGCAGTCTTGTAAATTCTTAGGTTTTTTTATATAATTCTGTGGATTTATCAATATCCTTACCTCTAGACAAGCGTTATAAAATATTTCAATCAGTCCAACATTTTATAGGATTACCGACCTCATCCATTAGAAATTTTGCTCGGTTGATAGGTCTATTAACATCAGCCTGCCCAGCCGTCAAATACGGTTGGCTCTATACTAAAATACTAGAACGACATAAATATTTAGCTCTTTTAAAATATAAATCATATGGAGAAAAATTCCAACCTTCACGAATAATTTTACCGGACTTATATTGGTGGAAAAGAAATATCCTTTCCACGTCAAATTCATTCGAAACACCCCATTTCAGTCTAGAAATATTTTCTGACGCATCTAGAATAGGTTGGGGTGCATTTTGTGACCTTAAACGCATAAACGGAGCCTGGAAAGAAAGCGAAAAGTTATTTCACATAAATTATTTAGAATTACTTGCAGCCTTTTTCGGACTGAAACGTTTTGCCCCAAATCTTAATAGTTGCAATATTTTATTACGCATCGATAATACAACTGCGGTGAGTTATATTAATAGAATGGGCGGGATTCAATTTCCTCATTTAACAGAACTTACAAAAAATATTTGGCAATGGTGTGAGGATCGTAATATCTGGCTGTTTGCTTCATATATTAACACAAAAGATAATATTGAAGCTGATCAAGAGTCAAGAAAAGTTAATTCAGATATCGAATTGTGCCTATCTAACTTTGAATATCAACAGATTATTAACAATTTTGGTGAACCAGTAATAGACCTTTTTGCATCTCGTACCAATACAAAATGTAAAAAATACATTTCATGGAAACCCGATCCAGATGCCGTGACCATAGACGCCTTTACGATTAATTGGAAAACCATGTATTTCTATGCATTCCCACCATTTCCACTTATACTAAAATGCATACAAAAGATTATTTGTGACGAGGCCACAGGAATACTAGTATTTCCATATTGGCCATCCCAACCATGGTTTCCTCTAGTACTAAGAATAATTTCGTCAAATATAATTTACTTCACACAAAATAAAAATTCTGTTTCATCGTCTTCCAGGACGCCTCAACAATCGAAAAAGCCGTTTACCCTGGCTGCAGCAGTGTTATCAGGAAAGCCTTCGAGTTAAGAGGAACACCAATATCTGCACTGGACCTAGTCATGGCATCGCTCTCAAAAAGCACACTGGCTCAGTATAACAGTACATATAAATTATGGTGGCAGTATTCACAGTCAAATAATTGTGACCCTTTCGAATGTTCATTATCCTCAGTAATTATTTTTCTAACAGAGCAGTTTAGTAAAGGCAAAGCTTATGGGACATTAAATTCTCATCGTTCAGCTCTTTCTCTTTTGCTAGGTAGTCCTGTAACAGGTGACGAACAAATTAAACGTTTGCTTAAAGGCGCTTATAAATTAAGACCCACGGCTCCTAAATATAATTTCACCTGGGATCCACAAGTAGTTTTAAATTTTATAAATAACTGGATACCCAATAGAGAACTACCCCTAGAGAAACTAACCAAGAAATAAGTCATTCTCTTGGCACTTTGCACAGCGCATAGAGTACAAACGTTAGCCTCCATAAAATTAGAAAATATTCTTATTAACCCTTCCGGGGTAAAGATAGGTATTTTTAATTCAGTTAAAACATCCGCCGTAGGACGCGAACAACCAGTGCTAGTCTTACCATACTTTAACGAAAATAAAGCAATCTGTCCCGCTACAGCTATTGAAGACTACATTTTCTGTACAAGAAATATCAGACCATCAAACACAAGTCATCTTTTGATAACATACAAGCGCCCTCACAAACCTGCTACTACCCAAACTATTAGCAGATGGGTTAAAGATATACTGAAGCTAAGCGGGATAGATGTGTCAACATACAGCGCGCACAGTACAAGGCACGCCGCCACATCAGCAGCGCGAGCATCCGGTATATCCTTGGAGATGATTAGAAAGACGGCTGGATGGACTACTACGTCTCATACTTTTGCAAAATTTTACCACCGTCAAATAATGGTTCAAGAAGATTTTGCAAGATCTATTTTATTACCAAATATTTGTGATTAAAATCTGTGATAAATATAAAAAATAAAAGTTGATTTGTTTATATTATCTGAAATTTTATTACATTAATTTTTACACAAAATTTTCGTCTCTAAACATCTACTGTTGTTTTTATATCTGAAGAATGAAGCTTACGAAATATAATATATGATCAAACGAACTTACCAAGTGAAGTTCGATCGATATTATATTAGTATGCTTCATTCGAAGATATAAACACCCACCCACCCTAAACCCAAACTAGAAAATTTTGTTAGCTAATCTCTAAAAAGAATGAGATGTTACTACAATGTTGCCACGACAATGACTACCGTCCCTACTCTTAACATTTTTTTTTTATAGTGCGGAAGTTGCCAGCAGGATAAAAGTACTACTGTTGTTTTTATATCTTCGAATGAAGCATACTAATATAATATCGATCGAACTTCACTTGGTAAGTTCGTTTGATCATATATTATTTTTATTTTCTGTTCCGTTGGTTAGGGATCAAACTGCTAGAATTCATAATTGACTACTTGCGGTTACACGCTTTTATTAGACTTGCCTTGAATCATTGAAGTCTATTTTCGAGCACTTCAAAACATAATTGACTTGAAATTTTGCAAACTTATCAAGGACCCATGACAATACAATAATTTAAAGTGTGTGACATTATCTGAACCAGAACCTTCAGAAACTAAAAGAAATTAAAAGTGGGTAATTTGCGCGCAGCTTCCTTGCTTTGATAAGAAAGCCGTACATAGACGTTTGTTAGTTAAATAAACAAAATAGTAGTTTAAAAAATTAAAAAACACGGTTTATTAAAATACCCATATAAAAAAGTAAAAATAATTGACACTTAGTTTTAGATTAGAAAATGTAGTAAAATGCATTCATTTAATTGTTACAAAGAGAACGGTGCTTATTACAATTATCCTCAAGCACCCTAGCTTTTTAACCATAAAATGAATGAATTTTACTCCATTTTCTAATCTTTAGTTTTTAGTTTATCTTTTTTTAGTTGGGTCTTTTACTAAAGTGTTTCTTAGTTTTTAAACTATTATTTTGCTTTCGCATATAAATGATAGCTAGGAAAAATCATCACCAATCAGCCGCGTCTGGTCCGGTTGCCAACAGGCCACCACGCCTAAAGCAGAGTTCTACTAAATCGATTTAATCCATACATAACTGATAGAATTTTAAGTGGAGGCGTCAACATTTGTTTTCCACGAGAGGATCGGATCGTGTTAAATAAATTATTGCTTTAATTACACTTACATGCGAAAACATCGGGGAGTTGGGATGCCATCGGAATAATAAGGCTTGAAAATATTTATTACCTATTAGCATGTAGTGTTTATGCGGGTAAATAAAACATTTAGGGCTATTTTCTAAAGACAACATACGTATTAATACGCTTGATTGATGCTTATTAATTGGTGATAAATCTTTACAAATAATAAATTTGTAACCGATCGAACATCTAATATAGGGGATCTGTATTGACGTAATAGAACCCAAAATAATGATTTTTAGATTTTTTGTCTGTTTGTCTGTGCGGTTATGCGCAATGAACTCAGAAATGGCTTGACGGATTTTGATGAAATTTGGTATGGAGGTAGCTGATACCCTGAATTAACACTTAGGCTACTTTTTATCCCGAAAAATAGTGTTCCCATGGGATGAGGTAGGAATTCCGATATATTTGTAACATTTTTATACTTAAATGATCGGATGAGATAGGACTGGATTACATGCCTTGAGTGAGTTAATTTCAAATAAAGTGAATCGGTGGGGGCATCGAACCCGCGGCCTCTCGTTTCACAGGCGGCGTCTACACAACTGCGCCCTGGACGCTGGCTGATACTTAGAAAAACAATAGTTATTGACTATAATTTTGTTTCACTATCAAAAGAAGTGCAATTAGGAAATAAGTATAGGCAATAAAGGCTAATCAACCATAATAATGTATGTGATATTTTTATTAACTTATTTCAATACTTTCACTAATATAAATAATTTTTGCATACCTGTTCAAAACTTTACATAGAATATATTACAGTAAATCGTCATTTTTTTTTAAACTTTATCCGTTCGCGATATTTCAATTCCATGCAAAATAACAATATAACGCTTAAAATAACTGTCGCGAAAAGCCTTTAAAATATTGCCTCGAAATGTAAAAAACAGGATTGAGAATATTTTATAACTATGGTCATGGTTTTTTTTCAAGATAGTGTTTTAATATTCACACCAAAAAAGGTCGATTAATAAAATATATTTGCTTTCATCGCCACAATTTTCCACCGGATTGTCTGATGTTTGTATTTACATATTGTCGTTTTATGAATTGTTTTAATAAACTAATGACTTTTGCAGTTTTAAATAAATTGGCGACTTTTCGTATATATTTAATTTACACTTTTAATAACCGTTCTTTTGAAAAAGGAATAATAATCTGTTTCCGAAAAGATTTGTAAGTAATAAGTACTTAAAATAAATAATATAAAAAAACATATTTATATCTTTAGTTACACAAATAATTAAACTTATTGCGCATAAAGTCTAATATAAAATAAATAAAAATGATTATTATAACACCCCTTTCGTAAGACAATGGGATTGTCTTAAAATATCCCGGATGTCTTCGTTTCCATACACGACAGTGCACCGGGCGGCTTTCGGGACTCAATCCGGATTAAGCCAGTAAATTGCGTTAAGCCGTCGCTGTTTGAGCCCGATAGAGAGTTGCGAGCCGAGGCTTTTGCGTTCAACCTGCACTTTGGCGCGCGATTGTACCGGTGGACCACAAAAGGAGCCTTACCTTTGACACTTGAAAAAGCGCCGCCCATGAATTATTACCGGCGTTGATTCAATTTCGAGGATTTTAATTTTTAAAATTGATCAAAGGGTTGGCTTGATGTTCCGTAGAATAGGCCAAAAATGGTATTATCTTTTTAACATTTTATGTATCAGCTCACATTCATTGTAGGCTTTTGGCCTCGTCTATGATTTACAGAGATGCAGAAATTAATCCACCACGCTAGTCTAGTAACTCCACATGCATTTGAAATTCCTGTACGGAATTTTCAGGAAAACAGATTTCCTCGCGATGAAATAAGGGATAATTAACTAGTAATTAATAGTTTGGTTTTGTCGTCTATACTAGTTTAAAGCTCACCAAAATATGATTAAAACAAATGCATTTTTGAGCATTTTCCGAGTTGAGCCTTCATCAATTCCCACTATTGCGTTGAACGAAACAGTCTTGAAGTTAAACAATAAATATCAATTAGTGGAAGATGACGCAGAATTTATTATTATTCCGTAAGTTTAGTTCAAATTAAAATTGATACAATTAATAACTTATTTTATTTAAATTGCGTGTTTAATATTCGATATTGTCACAAATAATCTTTATTATCATTGATTTGTAGTGTTTAAGCCGATTTATTATACAAAAAGTATATGTATTTATTTATAGTAATTTCGATTGGACCAATATAGCTGAAAATTCTAACAAGAACCGTAGAGGTATCCGAAATGTAAATTAGAATTGAAGAAATATTAAATTAACCAGTAGGACTCTCCGATCATCATAAAACATTACAGCTAAATAAAACAATTTTAATAAACCTATTCTACATATATTTTACCAACTGACAAAGCATACTATATTTAAAAACAGCACGAACATTCTATTAATATTATTGTTTATAAGCCGGGTCGTTCGCCATTATCTTGAGTGACCAATGGTCAATTTCAATAGACTCGCTCATTAACAGAGAAACTAATGACTTCGGGTTGGTAATTTCCTTTTCTGTGCCCGGAGGCAGTCACGCGTGGTTTCAGATAGTTTTACTATTGTGGCTCTTTGTGCTTCAAAATGCTGCTATTCAAGGAATATATTAAATTACGGTCTTTTGAAAATGTATGTGAAATAAATATTTGTTGTTCCATTATTTGAATAGTTGTTCTAGTGATAGCAAAGTTTCAGCTGAAAATTTTGGTAAATGATGTCAAGTTGTCTGTACACGAATAGGCTGTGCAAATACCTCGTCGTTCTGAATGAGGTTAAACTATTGTTTGAACAAAAACAATCCAACAAGGCAACGAACTAAAACATTATTTATGTTTTCAATTTCTTTGTGCTACAAAATTATGACAAGATTTTTATTGGAACGTGACAAAATAAAAAATGATTGAAAACTTTTAAGTTGCGTTTATAACAAGGTATTTTTGTGAAACGTGATAAAAAATTGATTGGAATATTGTACGTTTCAATATTTTTCGAGCGTTTTATTTTTGCATAAGAATTGTTTCGCTGCGGAAATAAGAGGGCGCCGACCGCGGATTATTATCGAGTTCCGTATACAATGGAACAAAAGCGTTCGCATTGTGATATTCGAAATAATGTAACGACTTCTAGGCGAAGTAGGTTAAAAGTCGGCTATGAAAAGGCATATCGTGAGTTCGCTGTTCATACATACATACATGATACATACATAAACTCACGCCTTTATCCCCGAAGGGGTAGGCAGAGGCGCCACCAGGACACCCACTCTTCGCCTTGTATGTTCCGTCCCACGATGTGATAGGGGGCCAGCCTATCGCCATATCGGGCACAAATTCCTGACTCCGGGCTGATAATGAATAGAAAAATCCAATATTTTGATGTTCATACGCAAATAAATATATTTTTATAACCATAGCTATCAGTCTCGTGTCGGTATCCGTGCGAAGCGAACGTGTTTACTTTGTTTACGTCGTACGGAGCGAGCGTGCGGCGCCGCTGCGCCGCACGCCTTTTGTTCTAGCGGACCGTCATTATCAACGGGCGACTACCTGAGCGCACGGTCACTGAGAAATTAGTAACCGGGCATTAACACACCTTTTGTGTTAAATTATAATTATAATGGAAGAATATAGGCATGTGGAAAGCAACAGTACCATTACGAGAAGCAGCTCACTGAGCGAACAGGAGATGTTAGAGGAAAATGAAGATATTATAAAATTGACGAAGCAAGAAGAGGACCAAATAAGACCAGAAAAAAGGATAAGATCGGAAGATGAAAGTGACTGGACATTAATTGAAAGAAAAGATAAAAGAATAAAGACTGACGTTATTGAAATTTATATTTCTTGCAATGAACAAATACCAAAGCAATTCGCACTAACAAAACTTTTGAAGGAGAATGGAATCTTAGATATAGAACGAGTTAAATACATAAACCCGTTCAGAGTGAGAATAGATATACAGAATGATAGTACGGCACAGAAATTGGAACAATGTAAACAATTCGTAGACAGAGGATGGAAGATACAAAGAGCGTGGGTAACAAATAGATCTTTCGGCGTAATTAAAAACGTGGATCTGGATATGTCCGATGAGGACATACAGAAACAGTTGATTTGCCCTGAGTCATGTGAATTAGTCTCAGTTTTTCGCCTTAAGCGACGAAGTCCCACAGAGGGTTGGCTGCGAAGTGAATCCGTCAGATTGGGTTTTAAAGGCTCACTCTTACCGGCTTATGTCTGCGTAGAAGGACTAAGAATTAAAGTGGAGCCATACGTGTTTCCAGTTTCACAATGCTCCCGGTGCTGGAGACTGGGACATATGACTAAGAGGTGTCCTTCATCTAAAATAATATGTCCAAAATGTGGAGGACATCATGCTAATTGCGAAACCACGACTTTTAAATGCGTCAACTGCCAAGGTAGCCATATGGCTTTAGCCAAGATATGCCCAGCATTCATTAAAGAAAAACGACTCCGTGATTTAATGGCCGAATACAATTGCACATATAGAAGGGCATTAACTATGTATGTTGCCCCGGATACACAGGTGGCAAATCTTGAACAAAAAAAAAGTGTTCACGAACCGTTTTCGACAGCATCGGTGTCATTTCCACCTCTTATAAAAACGGATCCATTCAGTAAACGACATGAATCGTCAAAAAAAATTGGCCAAACAACGGTTAACGTTAATGACGAGGAACAGTCAACCGCATCCGTATGGTCTTCAAAAAATGCTTGGCGTCGTAAAGAGACAGACACATTCGAATTTGGAACACAATCGAAGATTGAACCCCAAAGTATTCCTAAGCAGCAAAAGCAAGAAAAAGAAGTTAACTTCAGTGAGCTTCTTAGCCGGTTACAGGAGATTATATTTATGAAACAAGCATCATTCCAATCTAAAGTTAAGAGTTTTATTAGGTGTTGCATAGAATGGTTAGTCTTAGTGGTTACAGAAAATATATCAGATTGGCCGATGTTAAAACAAATTCTGAACATTTTCATAAACAATGGATAAGTATAAAAAGCAAAAAATCGATTTAAATATTCTCCAATGGAATGCTCAGAGCCTGAGGCCTAAATTGTCGGCTTTTGAATGTATGTTATTTCAAGAAAAAATACATATTGCTGCCATAAGCGAAACGTGGTTGGAGTGTAACAGTCATCTCAAGATAGCTCATTATAATATTTACAGAAAAGACAGATACGATGGGTATGGTGGTGTAGCATTATTAGTGCATAAATCTGTCCAGTCTCAGCCACATGATATAATAATAACGAATCCGGGCATAGAGATATTAAGTATTAAAGTTAAAAACTGTAACGAAATAAAATATATAGTAGCTGTATATTGCGCGCCTTCAGTACGTACTGTACGCCAAGATTGGGAGACTATATTCTCTTTATTTCAAAATAAAACAATATTTTTAGGGGATTTTAATGGTCATCATAGGTGCTGGTCGTCTAAAGTTGATATTAGGGGTACTCAAATATTTGATGCTTCCTTAGACAATCACATTGTTACTTTAAATAGCGGCGAACCAACTCGTATGCGTCTCGTCAATGGTGTCCTACAACATTCTTCTCCTGATATATCAATGGTCTCATCCGACATAGCCTTAAATTTTACCTGGAACATACTCAATGAAACGTTAGGAAGCGACCACCTTATCATTAAAATAACAACGAATTTTATTGTAACATCCGAATCTGTTTGTAGAAGAAACTATAAAAAAGCAGATTGGTATAGTTATAGCGAATCGTTAAAAAATCTTTTTTCTAAATTTCCTATTTCACACGATGATTTACAGATAGAATATGATCATTTTATTGAGTATATGAATATAGCCGCCGATATTCATATTCCTTACTTCCGATTTAACACCAATCCTGATAGAACTTTTAAACCTAAACCATATTGGAATAGTGAATTGTCTCAATTGGTGGCAAAACGTAGACTAGCTCTCGCTAAATTTCGACGCAATCCCACTCCACACAACTTGGATGCTCTTCATAACAGTATAATTAATTCACAAAAATCGATACGGAAAGCAAAAAACATTGGTTGGCAAAAGTTTTGTTCGTCTCTAGATGAAGCTAGCTCACAATCTGAAATATGGCATAAAATGAGATGGTTTAAAGGTTATAGAAGTCCTAATCAACATTCCGATAGCCGTCAATTAAATAACCTTCTAATTAGCCTCACACCTGATTTTGTATGCCCTGGAGATCCATGCATTAAGTCAACTAACTTACAGCTAGAGGTACCAATAAGTGAACAAGAACTTCGTTGCAGTATCCGCAATAAAGATACGTCACCTGGCTGCGACCACATATCATACTCTATGATAAAATATTTACCTGATAATGCCAAGTCATTTCTTTTGTTATTATATAATAAAATATACTCCACCGGTATTATTCCTAAACAGTGGCGCGATATTTCGATTTTCCCCATACCAAAACCAGGCCGTGATCACCATACAATGTCTTCTCTTAGACCAATATCCATGATGTCTTGCTTGTGTAAAGTCTTTCACAGCATATTAGGTAAACGTCTTGAATGGTTCATAGAAAACAATAAAATCTTATCACCATTTACGACAGGCTTTCGAAAAAATCGATCAACTTTGGACAATCTTGTATCTCTAGTTTCTCGAATTCAAAATGGTTTTTCTAATAATTGCTCTACGGTTGGATGCTTTTTGGACATAGACAATGCCTACAATAACGTTAATATTCATGTTTTGATTAATATAATGGATGATATGGGAGTTGGGTTACAAATTTGCCGTTATTTTTGGAACTATTTAAAGGAAAGGCATTTAAAAATATTAGTTAACAATACATTTATATGCAGACGCACGGGCTTGGGGCTAGCTCAGGGAGATCCTATCTCGCCTCTACTGTTTAATATTGCAACGTATAAGATTTGTAAACAGGTTATGACGCACCCGGAAATGTTTGTTTCGCAATACGCTGACGATTTTATCATTTATACCGTAAATAGATGTCTTAATACAAGTATAGAAAATGTTCAAGCAGTGCTACGTGTAATTGTACAACTTCTGTTGGAAATAGGTTTAGAAATTTCAACAACTAAAACCAAGATATGCATATTTAAAAGAGGCTACAAGGAATTTCCTATGCGACTAACTATTGAAGGCGTTCAATTGCAGGTTGTAGATAAAATTAAATACTTAGGTATTTGGTTTGATCGATCTTTGAGATGGTCAAAACATGTTGGGGATTTAGAAATTAAATGTTCCAAATACTTAAATTTGTTTAAAATTTTAGCGGGGTCTGGCTGGGGAGTCCATCCCACACATTTAAGGAAACTATATATTTCTTTGGTCCGTAGCCGTTTAGACTATGCTAGTTTTCTTTACGACAACGGTAACAAAAGTAGTTTAAGTAAATTAGACAGGTTACAAAATCAATGCTTGCGGGTTATAGGAGGATTTATAAAGAGTACTCCAGTCCATGTAATGGAGTATGAGTTGCATCTCCCTCCGCTGCGCTTGCGGCGGCGATATTTAGCAGGAAAGTACTGGCTTAAGGCAAGATCTTTCACAGAGAGTGGAACTATTGATATAATTGACAATTTGGCAACTTCTTGTAAAACTAAATCGATTTAATCCATACATAACTGATAGAATTTTAAGTGGAGGCGTCAACATTTGTTTTCCACGAGAGGATCGGATCGTGTTAAATAAATTATTGCTTTAATTACACTTACATGCGAAAACATCGGGGAGTTGGGATGCCATCGGAATAATAAGGCTTGAAAATATTTATTACCTATTAGCATGTAGTGTTTATGCGGGTAAATAAAACATTTAGGGCTATTTTCTAAAGACAACATACGTATTAATACGCTTGATTGATGCTTATTAATTGGTGATAAATCTTTACAAATAATAAATTTGTAACCGATCGAACATCTAATATAGGGGATCTGTATTGACGTAATAGAACCCAAAATAATGATTTTTAGATTTTTTGTCTGTTTGTCTGTGCGGTTATGCGCAATGAACTCAGAAATGGCTTGACGGATTTTGATGAAATTTGGTATGGAGGTAGCTGATACCCTGAATTAACACTTAGGCTACTTTTTATCCCGAAAAATAGTGTTCCCATGGGATGAGGTAGGAATTCCGATATATTTGTAACATTTTTATACTTAAATGATCGGATGAGATAGGACTGGATTACATGCCTTGAGTGAGTTAATTTCAAATAAAGTGAATCGGTGGGGGCATCGAACCCGCGGCCTCTCGTTTCACAGGCGGCGTCTACACAACTGCGCCCTGGACGCTGGCTGATACTTAGAAAAACAATAGTTATTGACTATAATTTTGTTTCACTATCAAAAGAAGTGCAATTAGGAAATAAGTATAGGCAATAAAGGCTAATCAACCATAATAATGTATGTGATATTTTTATTAACTTATTTCAATACTTTCACTAATATAAATAATTTTTGCATACCTGTTCAAAACTTTACATAGAATATATTACAGTAAATCGTCATTTTTTTTTAAACTTTATCCGTTCGCGATATTTCAATTCCATGCAAAATAACAATATAACGCTTAAAATAACTGTCGCGAAAAGCCTTTAAAATATTGCCTCGAAATGTAAAAAACAGGATTGAGAATATTTTATAACTATGGTCATGGTTTTTTTTCAAGATAGTGTTTTAATATTCACACCAAAAAAGGTCGATTAATAAAATATATTTGCTTTCATCGCCACAATTTTCCACCGGATTGTCTGATGTTTGTATTTACATATTGTCGTTTTATGAATTGTTTTAATAAACTAATGACTTTTGCAGTTTTAAATAAATTGGCGACTTTTCGTATATATTTAATTTACACTTTTAATAACCGTTCTTTTGAAAAAGGAATAATAATCTGTTTCCGAAAAGATTTGTAAGTAATAAGTACTTAAAATAAATAATATAAAAAAACATATTTATATCTTTAGTTACACAAATAATTAAACTTATTGCGCATAAAGTCTAATATAAAATAAATAAAAATGATTATTATAACACCCCTTTCGTAAGACAATGGGATTGTCTTAAAATATCCCGGATGTCTTCGTTTCCATACACGACAGTGCACCGGGCGGCTTTCGGGACTCAATCCGGATTAAGCCAGTAAATTGCGTTAAGCCGTCGCTGTTTGAGCCCGATAGAGAGTTGCGAGCCGAGGCTTTTGCGTTCAACCTGCACTTTGGCGCGCGATTGTACCGGTGGACCACAAAAGGAGCCTTACCTTTGACACTTGAAAAAGCGCCGCCCATGAATTATTACCGGCGTTGATTCAATTTCGAGGATTTTAATTTTTAAAATTGATCAAAGGGTTGGCTTGATGTTCCGTAGAATAGGCCAAAAATGGTATTATCTTTTTAACATTTTATGTATCAGCTCACATTCATTGTAGGCTTTTGGCCTCGTCTATGATTTACAGAGATGCAGAAATTAATCCACCACGCTAGTCTAGTAACTCCACATGCATTTGAAATTCCTGTACGGAATTTTCAGGAAAACAGATTTCCTCGCGATGAAATAAGGGATAATTAACTAGTAATTAATAGTTTGGTTTTGTCGTCTATACTAGTTTAAAGCTCACCAAAATATGATTAAAACAAATGCATTTTTGAGCATTTTCCGAGTTGAGCCTTCATCAATTCCCACTATTGCGTTGAACGAAACAGTCTTGAAGTTAAACAATAAATATCAATTAGTGGAAGATGACGCAGAATTTATTATTATTCCGTAAGTTTAGTTCAAATTAAAATTGATACAATTAATAACTTATTTTATTTAAATTGCGTGTTTAATATTCGATATTGTCACAAATAATCTTTATTATCATTGATTTGTAGTGTTTAAGCCGATTTATTATACAAAAAGTATATGTATTTATTTATAGTAATTTCGATTGGACCAATATAGCTGAAAATTCTAACAAGAACCGTAGAGGTATCCGAAATGTAAATTAGAATTGAAGAAATATTAAATTAACCAGTAGGACTCTCCGATCATCATAAAACATTACAGCTAAATAAAACAATTTTAATAAACCTATTCTACATATATTTTACCAACTGACAAAGCATACTATATTTAAAAACAGCACGAACATTCTATTAATATTATTGTTTATAAGCCGGGTCGTTCGCCATTATCTTGAGTGACCAATGGTCAATTTCAATAGACTCGCTCATTAACAGAGAAACTAATGACTTCGGGTTGGTAATTTCCTTTTCTGTGCCCGGAGGCAGTCACGCGTGGTTTCAGATAGTTTTACTATTGTGGCTCTTTGTGCTTCAAAATGCTGCTATTCAAGGAATATATTAAATTACGGTCTTTTGAAAATGTATGTGAAATAAATATTTGTTGTTCCATTATTTGAATAGTTGTTCTAGTGATAGCAAAGTTTCAGCTGAAAATTTTGGTAAATGATGTCAAGTTGTCTGTACACGAATAGGCTGTGCAAATACCTCGTCGTTCTGAATGAGGTTAAACTATTGTTTGAACAAAAACAATCCAACAAGGCAACGAACTAAAACATTATTTATGTTTTCAATTTCTTTGTGCTACAAAATTATGACAAGATTTTTATTGGAACGTGACAAAATAAAAAATGATTGAAAACTTTTAAGTTGCGTTTATAACAAGGTATTTTTGTGAAACGTGATAAAAAATTGATTGGAATATTGTACGTTTCAATATTTTTCGAGCGTTTTATTTTTGCATAAGAATTGTTTCGCTGCGGAAATAAGAGGGCGCCGACCGCGGATTATTATCGAGTTCCGTATACAATGGAACAAAAGCGTTCGCATTGTGATATTCGAAATAATGTAACGACTTCTAGGCGAAGTAGGTTAAAAGTCGGCTATGAAAAGGCATATCGTGAGTTCGCTGTTCATACATACATACATGATACATACATAAACTCACGCCTTTATCCCCGAAGGGGTAGGCAGAGGCGCCACCAGGACACCCACTCTTCGCCTTGTATGTTCCGTCCCACGATGTGATAGGGGGCCAGCCTATCGCCATATCGGGCACAAATTCCTGACTCCGGGCTGATAATGAATAGAAAAATCCAATATTTTGATGTTCATACGCAAATAAATATATTTTTATAACCATAGCTATCAGTCTCGTGTCGGTATCCGTGCGAAGCGAACGTGTTTACTTTGTTTACGTCGTACGGAGCGAGCGTGCGGCGCCGCTGCGCCGCACGCCTTTTGTTCTAGCGGACCGTCATTATCAACGGGCGACTACCTGAGCGCACGGTCACTGAGAAATTAGTAACCGGGCATTAACACACCTTTTGTGTTAAATTATAATTATAATGGAAGAATATAGGCATGTGGAAAGCAACAGTACCATTACGAGAAGCAGCTCACTGAGCGAACAGGAGATGTTAGAGGAAAATGAAGATATTATAAAATTGACGAAGCAAGAAGAGGACCAAATAAGACCAGAAAAAAGGATAAGATCGGAAGATGAAAGTGACTGGACATTAATTGAAAGAAAAGATAAAAGAATAAAGACTGACGTTATTGAAATTTATATTTCTTGCAATGAACAAATACCAAAGCAATTCGCACTAACAAAACTTTTGAAGGAGAATGGAATCTTAGATATAGAACGAGTTAAATACATAAACCCGTTCAGAGTGAGAATAGATATACAGAATGATAGTACGGCACAGAAATTGGAACAATGTAAACAATTCGTAGACAGAGGATGGAAGATACAAAGAGCGTGGGTAACAAATAGATCTTTCGGCGTAATTAAAAACGTGGATCTGGATATGTCCGATGAGGACATACAGAAACAGTTGATTTGCCCTGAGTCATGTGAATTAGTCTCAGTTTTTCGCCTTAAGCGACGAAGTCCCACAGAGGGTTGGCTGCGAAGTGAATCCGTCAGATTGGGTTTTAAAGGCTCACTCTTACCGGCTTATGTCTGCGTAGAAGGACTAAGAATTAAAGTGGAGCCATACGTGTTTCCAGTTTCACAATGCTCCCGGTGCTGGAGACTGGGACATATGACTAAGAGGTGTCCTTCATCTAAAATAATATGTCCAAAATGTGGAGGACATCATGCTAATTGCGAAACCACGACTTTTAAATGCGTCAACTGCCAAGGTAGCCATATGGCTTTAGCCAAGATATGCCCAGCATTCATTAAAGAAAAACGACTCCGTGATTTAATGGCCGAATACAATTGCACATATAGAAGGGCATTAACTATGTATGTTGCCCCGGATACACAGGTGGCAAATCTTGAACAAAAAAAAAGTGTTCACGAACCGTTTTCGACAGCATCGGTGTCATTTCCACCTCTTATAAAAACGGATCCATTCAGTAAACGACATGAATCGTCAAAAAAAATTGGCCAAACAACGGTTAACGTTAATGACGAGGAACAGTCAACCGCATCCGTATGGTCTTCAAAAAATGCTTGGCGTCGTAAAGAGACAGACACATTCGAATTTGGAACACAATCGAAGATTGAACCCCAAAGTATTCCTAAGCAGCAAAAGCAAGAAAAAGAAGTTAACTTCAGTGAGCTTCTTAGCCGGTTACAGGAGATTATATTTATGAAACAAGCATCATTCCAATCTAAAGTTAAGAGTTTTATTAGGTGTTGCATAGAATGGTTAGTCTTAGTGGTTACAGAAAATATATCAGATTGGCCGATGTTAAAACAAATTCTGAACATTTTCATAAACAATGGATAAGTATAAAAAGCAAAAAATCGATTTAAATATTCTCCAATGGAATGCTCAGAGCCTGAGGCCTAAATTGTCGGCTTTTGAATGTATGTTATTTCAAGAAAAAATACATATTGCTGCCATAAGCGAAACGTGGTTGGAGTGTAACAGTCATCTCAAGATAGCTCATTATAATATTTACAGAAAAGACAGATACGATGGGTATGGTGGTGTAGCATTATTAGTGCATAAATCTGTCCAGTCTCAGCCACATGATATAATAATAACGAATCCGGGCATAGAGATATTAAGTATTAAAGTTAAAAACTGTAACGAAATAAAATATATAGTAGCTGTATATTGCGCGCCTTCAGTACGTACTGTACGCCAAGATTGGGAGACTATATTCTCTTTATTTCAAAATAAAACAATATTTTTAGGGGATTTTAATGGTCATCATAGGTGCTGGTCGTCTAAAGTTGATATTAGGGGTACTCAAATATTTGATGCTTCCTTAGACAATCACATTGTTACTTTAAATAGCGGCGAACCAACTCGTATGCGTCTCGTCAATGGTGTCCTACAACATTCTTCTCCTGATATATCAATGGTCTCATCCGACATAGCCTTAAATTTTACCTGGAACATACTCAATGAAACGTTAGGAAGCGACCACCTTATCATTAAAATAACAACGAATTTTATTGTAACATCCGAATCTGTTTGTAGAAGAAACTATAAAAAAGCAGATTGGTATAGTTATAGCGAATCGTTAAAAAATCTTTTTTCTAAATTTCCTATTTCACACGATGATTTACAGATAGAATATGATCATTTTATTGAGTATATGAATATAGCCGCCGATATTCATATTCCTTACTTCCGATTTAACACCAATCCTGATAGAACTTTTAAACCTAAACCATATTGGAATAGTGAATTGTCTCAATTGGTGGCAAAACGTAGACTAGCTCTCGCTAAATTTCGACGCAATCCCACTCCACACAACTTGGATGCTCTTCATAACAGTATAATTAATTCACAAAAATCGATACGGAAAGCAAAAAACATTGGTTGGCAAAAGTTTTGTTCGTCTCTAGATGAAGCTAGCTCACAATCTGAAATATGGCATAAAATGAGATGGTTTAAAGGTTATAGAAGTCCTAATCAACATTCCGATAGCCGTCAATTAAATAACCTTCTAATTAGCCTCACACCTGATTTTGTATGCCCTGGAGATCCATGCATTAAGTCAACTAACTTACAGCTAGAGGTACCAATAAGTGAACAAGAACTTCGTTGCAGTATCCGCAATAAAGATACGTCACCTGGCTGCGACCACATATCATACTCTATGATAAAATATTTACCTGATAATGCCAAGTCATTTCTTTTGTTATTATATAATAAAATATACTCCACCGGTATTATTCCTAAACAGTGGCGCGATATTTCGATTTTCCCCATACCAAAACCAGGCCGTGATCACCATACAATGTCTTCTCTTAGACCAATATCCATGATGTCTTGCTTGTGTAAAGTCTTTCACAGCATATTAGGTAAACGTCTTGAATGGTTCATAGAAAACAATAAAATCTTATCACCATTTACGACAGGCTTTCGAAAAAATCGATCAACTTTGGACAATCTTGTATCTCTAGTTTCTCGAATTCAAAATGGTTTTTCTAATAATTGCTCTACGGTTGGATGCTTTTTGGACATAGACAATGCCTACAATAACGTTAATATTCATGTTTTGATTAATATAATGGATGATATGGGAGTTGGGTTACAAATTTGCCGTTATTTTTGGAACTATTTAAAGGAAAGGCATTTAAAAATATTAGTTAACAATACATTTATATGCAGACGCACGGGCTTGGGGCTAGCTCAGGGAGATCCTATCTCGCCTCTACTGTTTAATATTGCAACGTATAAGATTTGTAAACAGGTTATGACGCACCCGGAAATGTTTGTTTCGCAATACGCTGACGATTTTATCATTTATACCGTAAATAGATGTCTTAATACAAGTATAGAAAATGTTCAAGCAGTGCTACGTGTAATTGTACAACTTCTGTTGGAAATAGGTTTAGAAATTTCAACAACTAAAACCAAGATATGCATATTTAAAAGAGGCTACAAGGAATTTCCTATGCGACTAACTATTGAAGGCGTTCAATTGCAGGTTGTAGATAAAATTAAATACTTAGGTATTTGGTTTGATCGATCTTTGAGATGGTCAAAACATGTTGGGGATTTAGAAATTAAATGTTCCAAATACTTAAATTTGTTTAAAATTTTAGCGGGGTCTGGCTGGGGAGTCCATCCCACACATTTAAGGAAACTATATATTTCTTTGGTCCGTAGCCGTTTAGACTATGCTAGTTTTCTTTACGACAACGGTAACAAAAGTAGTTTAAGTAAATTAGACAGGTTACAAAATCAATGCTTGCGGGTTATAGGAGGATTTATAAAGAGTACTCCAGTCCATGTAATGGAGTATGAGTTGCATCTCCCTCCGCTGCGCTTGCGGCGGCGATATTTAGCAGGAAAGTACTGGCTTAAGGCAAGATCTTTCACAGAGAGTGGAACTATTGATATAATTGACAATTTGGCAACTTCTTGTAAAAATCGATATTGGAGATTTAAAAGCAAGCCTGTAATGGGGTTAATTCATGAATACCTTAAAATAAATAACATACATTCAACTTCTCAATTGGAGCAATTTTCACTGGATACTTGGGTTAGTAACATAGATACAAATTGTATCAATTCGTCTATTAAATGTGTGACAAAATCCAAACATCAATATAATCCCAATATTTTAAAACTTTTATGTAACAGGTATCTTACCAGTTGCTACTCAAATTTCTATTCAATTTACACGGATGGTTCAAAAGATGGACAACATTTCGGTGTGGCAGTATTTGATCCTCAGATCAATACATCAATAAAATTTAGATCTAATGGTTATGTTTCAATCATGTACATTGAATTGATGGCAATCTTAGAGGCTGTTTCATATGTTGAGTCTTTTAGTAGTGGTAGCTTTGTTATACTGACGGACTCAAAGAGTGCGTTACAGCATTTGGCTCGCTGCACCTCGAATTTTCGAGGAGCACCGATAGCCTATACCATATTAGACTCCATTCGGAAACTGCAAAAGAGGGATATAAAGCTATCTTTACAATGGGTACCTTCCCATATCGGATTACCAGGAAATGAAATGGTAGATCGTCTTGCTAAGGAAGCGATAACTGACGGAGACCATGTGAACTGTTTACCGCTTTATACAGACCTTATTTATTTAGTACGGAATGATTGCCTAAAGCTGTGGAAAGAATCTTTTGATGAGAGATCTCTCCATAAAGGTATATGGTATAAAACCATTCAGCCTGATCTCAATCGTAAACCATGGTTCGTAAATTGTAAATTGACTAGAAATAAAGTAGTGACGGCTCTCAGACTTCGGTCTGGACACATGCCGCTGAATAATTTTGCATTTCTTATGAAAAAGATAGACTCATCAAATTGTGTTGAATGTGGTAGTATGGAGGATGTGATACACGTTCTAGCGGAGTGTGTCCGGACCGAGGCCGAAAGAGTCTCGTTTAATGTTAAATATAATCTTAATTTAAGTGAAACAGGCATATGCAATTCTATTTTATCAAACCCTTTGACCGAAGAGGCTATTATGTTGTATAATATTGCTTGTATCTATATTAAGCGTCGTTGAATTATGAGTGTTCCAATGAGGGTGGCATGTTATACTTGTTAACAAAACCCTCTACAAAATAATAAAGAGAAAAAAAAAAAAAAAAAAAAACCATAGCTATTTAACAGGACTAAACAACAACTGTTAATTGTTAATTGAATTGACAATAATACACCCCTTGTACTTTTGGGGCTATGTAAGCGCCTCTTTAAATAATTTATTACTAGCTTTTCCTCACAGCTTTGTTCCTATGATTATTTTACTATAAGCCGTTGAATAGTGGCAGCGTGAATGTATAAAAAACATTCATACATCCTCAAAAATTATCACATTTAAAATATTGTAAGAAATCTCTCTTCCTCTCTCTCGTCAGCCAAAGGAAGCCCACTGCTGAACATAAGGACTACGAGCAATAAATAAATAAATCTTTCTTTAAATTTATTTTGAACAAAAAAAACTCAAGACACCAACAAAACCGCAACAACCAAATGAAATTCCCATTCCCTTTGTCGCCGCGGAAGTCCGTTCACAATTACACCACGCATACTGAATTAAAGACACTGCTACCTGAAAAAAAACAGCGAGAAAACTAAAAGAGCGTATCCACTCCGGACGGAGTTTGTACGTAAAACGTGATCATTTTAAGGGGCACATCACGTAGTGTTTGCAGCCGGTGTCGACGGTACGTTTTAAACTTTGTTTGTTGCCAGGCACGTACCGAACGTCGTGGGGCCCATAAACCCCCATTTGTTATCCATTAGCCGAACTGGAATCGCGTGTGGGCAAAAAAGTGTCGGAGTTTACGCCCCGCTTTCAATAACCCGCCCTTATGTGAGCAACTTTTCTGATTTACGCGTTTGTATCAGTTTTTGTAATTTTAAATGATTTATAATATGCGGATTTTTTAAATTTATTTACAGGTAAGGATTTGATTGATCAATAGGTAAAAAAAGGATTTAAGTTATATGTACATATGGTAGGTTTAGAATTTATTTTATGGAAAACGTAGAAAGACTTTGCTTATATTGCAATCAACCAGCGCCAATCACTTCTATAACCAAACGCCAGCTAGTCTATGTTTATTGAAACATTAACTCACATAAGATGAAATACTCAAATATTGAATCTAGTACACCACGGTACAGTCAAACGTAACGAGCGAAACATAGTACTACGCCCTACACAACAATGAGTTCTCGAACGTTCTTGATGACTTTCGTCTCCCACCGGGAGTTTTCAAATGCGCCCCAGCCACTTACTTTTTAAAGTAGTCGAGTTTCATTGTAGACACTTCGTGATTTTATTACGACGAGACTATCCCGGCAACGAGTCTTTTGAGAGACTCCGAATGCCATTTGGATGTTAATTGCAAACCTCCGGGCCGCGAAGACACCGCGATTTTATCTTTATTTATCTGCGGATGGCGCGATACGAACGATAGCCGCGGACATCTTTTATTGCTTTCATTTTAATGGCCCTTAATGAAATAACTTTTATTGTGTCTTTAAGAGCTGAACATATGTGTATATGTGTTTTACAAATATTTATTTCATCGATTCATGTAGAGTAATTCTTTTATAACAATCTAAGTTATATTAGTTAGTTTGTTAGTTATGACAATCATTGTCAATAACTAAAAAAAACACAAGCAAGTTATTTCCACAAGGAAATCATATCACTCAAAACAATTAAGGCAGCAGATTGTCCATACCTCAATTATATTACTAAGCCGCATCTGCAAGAACCGTTTGCCACCCATCAAAACAGAAAACAAAGGAAAAAGAATTGTCTATGCCTCAGTGGGCTGTTACAGCCAACGAATGACACAAAAGAAAACCCAAGAAAACCCCCATAAACATTGAAACTCGTCAAAAATCCACGAAACGGGAATCTAACTGAAATAGGAGAGGTCACGCGCGACGCATTCATTTTTGAAAAGCGACGGGCTACCGCGCCGCGGTCCACATGGACGGTACGTGAGACGACTAACGATCCAGCTGGACATTTTTTTTAAATACCTCTCGAATGCCGCGCAGCATCCGTTGTGGAAGCCGTTTTATATTGAATACAAGAATTTCTACATTAGCATTTCCGGACAAATTGTTTTCGTCGAGAAATGGAATTTATAAGAATGGTAGTATTTTAAAATAGTACTAACTACAAAAGGTATTAGATGTGTTAAAAATGCCTTTTATGGTACAATGTATCTAATGCATATTATTAAAGAGTTACTTCAATGCCAATTTTTGAGAATTTCGACATTTTTATGCTAAGAGAATTTCGTATAGATCACATTTATCGAAAAGGGATAATTGAATATAGTAGTACTTTAGTAGTAGTATGTTACTTGAATTTATTTTAACATTACTTGTTCTAGAACACTTAGCACTCCATAAAACCTTAGGGTAAACAATTACCTAAGTGTCCAAGATTGGGTTTAAGAGATTGGTCGCACGGCAGCAGAGTAATACGTTGTACAACATCTGGCGCCCCGGCATATGAGTTGTTTGATCCCATTATCTAGATTGGTTCGTCTGTCTTCAGACGAAATTTATTTGTTGAATAGCACGTTTTTACATAGCGCAATTGGCGCAGTCGCTTCAATTTAATTTAAAATATTGTCAGTCAACTGGCACTTCATTCATAGATCCTAGCAATAAACATAAATTAAAAAAAATAAAATGGAATTTTGGCGGGAATTCTGACGAATTAGGAAAAGCTTATTTTCTCAAGTTTGAAATTGTGTTTCTTGGATTAAACTTATGTGAATTTAAGCACTTTTTTCTTTTTTTATATTATGATGATTGGGGTGTAGAATAAATGAATTAAATTAGCACTGATTTCAATTATTGTAAAACCAGAGCATACCTAATGTTAATTTGTAGATAGTCTATTAAAGGAAGATCGTCTTAAGATTTCTTACTAACTACAACTAAATTCGTACCATAATTACATTAAAAATTATAAAATAATTAACAATAAGTATATTAAAGTACTTATTTACTTCATACGAGGTGAACTTAAGAATAAACACTAACAAAATATGTAAAATATTTTAAAATCTAGAATAATTTTTTTAATGAATTAATCGCTTAAATTCTATTATAATCCCACTTTAATATTTAATCTGACAATATTTCATAGAGATAATGAATTTTGAGAGCTAATTAATTTTGTTTTAGCTAAAGAATTTAAATCTATATAGCCAAACCTAACATTTTAATTATTTTAGTCACATTCATAGTCCTGATCCCACACTAAGATCGAGTCTTGTGTTGTGGGCATCAAGATCTATGAGAGACTTTTCGGTCTCACAAACACCCAAACCCGAAACAAATACCTAACCACACAAATATTTGTTAAGGTGCGAGGATCGAACCCGCGGCCTCTCATATCGTAGCCGGCGTCTAACCAACTGCGCCACGAAGGTTGTCAAATTATCATATGTAGAAACACAGCTCATAATTACAACACCATTGCTCAAACAAATTTCTCCAAGTAGACTATAAAAATCGACCCAATTTTTTTTTAACCAGCTGTTGGTATCCACAGCAATCTCTTACCAACCAGCATGCAATAACTTAATGCGCGCATGACAGCATCTGGTACCTTGATGCCGCATGAATATTGTAAGAAGACATCTGCGGAGTGCCGTAAAGCCCGCTAAGGGCCCCCGGAGCTATTATCATTAGCCTTCAAATGTATGTAAGTATATAATACTGTAATTTAGTTCTTTAATCATGAGGATAGTATGGTATACAAATAAATAACGCTAAACTGTTATGATTATCGTGTTTGGATACCTTAATTAATTTGGTCTTGTTCAAACAAGTGACCTCTTGGCATAAATGCAAAGGGGAGAACAGGGACGAAAGTAAAGTTTTCAGTTTTCTTGTAATATCTCTTAAACCTTATTAGATCACAAAATAGTAATTACTACACATGAAATATTGGTCTTTCGGCTATCCATTAACACCAAGTACATTCCAACTTTTCGTTTTTCTTTTTTTGTTTTTGATCTTCAAGCTTGTACGAACTATCAATCTTTGATGGCTTTCTGCCTTTTCCTGCCAACATCGTTGTTCTTTAATGAGATATCACATACATAATTGTTAGAAGGGATGAAAGTAACAAGTTGTTACTTAATAGTCTACGATTTGTCTACATAATTAGGTATTTAATAAACCTAATTATGGTACCTACATCCTTGTAGTGTGTGTATTATGTCGCAGTCGGATTTAATTTTGAATTTTCAATGCTTTCATTCCTAATTGCACTTTTTGATGATTGGAAGCAACAAATTTATTTTATTTTCTAGCTTAGTTTTTTGTGGAAATATCCTAGATTCAAAAATAATAAGCGGATGCATATATCCCCGTCGTGGCTTTTAAAAGGAATGCAAAATCCTTCACATCGTGTTATCGTCTTACATAACTTTATTGTGGGAAACCGCAAGCCATGCGTAAACCCACCCTCTCTGTTTCTTAAGAGATAAACATATAAATAATGCCCTGTGACCCTTCGCATTAGCTTTATAAGCAGCCTTGGCATCCGCTGTTTTCGTGTTGTGAAAAAGTCAATTTTACGCTGTGTTTCAACTAGCTAAAATGTAAGTAAAATCGTTGATGCGTCGTCCATTAATTAAATGTTAAACATAAGGCCAATTATTGCTGTTGTCAGAACCAATTTCATATAATTTCTACCAACCACATTTATTAACACACCAAATACCCGAGCTCCCGAAAAGCAATAACAAGACGCCAGCCAGCGTCCTCCGTCACCGGCCGACCAATATTAATAGATCACGCTCGCAATTACAAAGGGCCTTAAGCATCAAATGCAGATTCCGTGGAGTAGTTTAATTAAACGCAGTGACCAGCGACCAGCGCAGTGAGCACGAGCTCCGCCCACATTATTGCCTCTTTATTAAACACCACACCACGTGCTGCAATCCGACAACACGCTCAACGCTACTCACAGGGGCAGTTGTGCGGCTGATTTGTTGGCCGACTTTTCTGGTGCATATTTTTTAGATATAAACAAAACGATAGGTAGTAATCGTTTTATACATCTTTATCTTTCATAATTTTTGTATCAGCCCATATACGTGCTACTGCAGAGCACGGGCCTACTCTCCAATTGAGGGGACGATTGAGAGTGGTTAGGCCACACGGTCCATCCCGCTGGCCTAGTGCGGGTTGGCGGACTTTACATACCATATAAATTCTTACAAATCGTTATGGTATGGAGGTTTCCTTCACCGTTAAATGCGTGGTGATTGACTATCAATACATCCAAAAAGTCAGAGGTCAGCCCTGGGATTTAAACCCACGACCACCGTGAACATATAAGCAGCCGCGGCTGGTCCGTTACCAACAGGCCACCACACACTGAAGCCGATACTTCATAGTAACTGTTGCCGAAGTAATTATTACTGACTAAAGCAAACTTGCATTATTATTTTACCGCTTCATGAAGCAATCAAAATGTTCACCATCCAAGCCGTCCCTGTGTAGCATTAAAAGCAGCCACAGAGGAATTCAAATTTAGTCCTTAAGACATTAGACGACCGCTTAGAGATGGACATTACAAAGACTCATTAGACGTGTTGCGTCGTTCCTACAACGCATTAATGTTTGCATTTCCGTGTCTGGGTGCATTATTGAATTCTTTGGAAAATTTCCCTATAGATTATATAGTATTAGCGAAATTGACAAACAGTTAACGTAAAAAATCACCCAAATTTGGCATCCAGCAAGCGGCTCACAAAAAGAAGCACCAAAAATAAATGTTAAAAAATACAAAAAGAAGATTTACCCTCCGGTCGTGAAGCTCACGACCTAAGCCACCAGCGGTTAGGGACAAAGTTAGGAACCTCCTCACAATGCGTGCCGTGTCCAGTAATACTGCCTTCTGTATCTGACTCTTGGTCAAACAATATTACTATTAGGTTTCAGGAAATCATTGGACGCAGGTCGCTTTCTTCAGGTCCATGTGGAAATCCTTGGGGGAGACCTATGTTCAGCAATTGTTATTCTGTGAATAGATAGAGATAATGGATAATATGACAATCAATCAACAGTGAAAGATAAAAGTTATACCTAGCATGACAATCAATTTCTTCATGATGTATTAGTAAAATATTTAATGTGCAACGCGAGCAGTTTCAGCCAACAGTTATCCATCATTTTCAGCTTCCACTATAGTAATTAATAACAAGGAATATGCAACATATACCGGTTTTATATACTCTTCTACCCCGTTTGTATCCGGATGAAATTTTAATAACGTGATAATATCGATTAGAAAAGTGTCTTTGTTGTATTGAAGAGCTGGTAAATAACACAGCAATTCACTTAATAAAATGTGACTATCACCTGTTATAGGCGAAAGTTGGTTTAACCACTTCAAGAATATACGGCCTAATAGCTAGTATAGGGGATTCTAAAATAAAATATAATAAAATTATCATCACATTCAAATTACACAAAAATATTATTTCTTTGAACTATTTCAGCAACGTAACAACCTACTTGTCCGCTTGGAATACGAAAAACATCTTTTATAACCGAACATCAATCACGTTCTGCTTCGGAGAAAACTCAATTGAGTGTATTATTTGAGCAGTTTCTTCAAAGAGTAACAAAGAGAAATAAATCCATTAATTAGTTCGGCGAGAACTTGTTAAAAAGATTCAATCGTATTCTTTCGCTCGTGAACATTGTTTTATCGACGGTTAAATGGACCATTCTATGGCTTGATAATTGGTAACGTTTAGTAGCCAGTACCGACTTTTTATTTTTAAACTATTAACAGGGAAAATTGTGGATAAAGGAAACCAAATTGTACGATATAAAATACTTCATTTTAAAAGGGAAAATTAAAAATATATAAACTGATATTACCTAAATTTATGGATGAAATAGAGCTGAGGATTCCTCTTTGTGGCTTAAAGTTTACTGGTGGTAGGTCTCTTATGAGAGGTCGCCTAGGTAGGTATCACCGCAATGGCTATTTCTCCCGCCAAATAGCAGTGTAAATGCACTTTGATGTTCCGGTTTAAAGGATTGTAGCAAGAGTAACTACTGGACATATTGAGACTGAACATCTTATGTCTCAGGATGGCGAGCGCAGTGGAACGCCAAGCATTGCCTTGTAATTTATCGTGTTTTTTGGTTTTGCTACTGTCCATGAGCGGTCGTATCGCTTGCCATAACGCGAATGGCATGCTTGTCTCGCCACAAATAGGAACAAACAAAAATTGGAAGGACCTGAGTATATCCGAGCAAACAAGTCACAAGGTAAGTGATCACTATCGCCCACGAACACACAACCCTTGGATATGCGTTGCTGGTCCATCAGATCGGGAGGGGAGCGGAGAGGAAAAGAGAAGGAAGAAGAATAGGTATGAAAATCTAGCGATCGCACTCGTCACTCAACACGAATGCAAAGCTGACGCTTCTTGTCGATCCCCTGTGAGACAGTGGTGCCGCCCCGGACGAGCCTGCCGATTTACGCTGAGGTATGACTGACAACAGCGCAGCTCTACTAGTTCCATGTCCTGTAATTGTCTAATTGTTGTTGAATAATATCGTTTTAATCAGATAACTTTCAAATAATTATGTACCTAAAACGCAATTTACACGGCGAGAGTTTATCGTGGCGAGAATCGTATGCGATTATCGCATGACATAACCGCTATAGATAATTGTGTTCTTACAAATTACACGATGCAACTTTTTTACATCCTTACGATAATCTTATCTTCGTGGCGTGAAACTCTATGCATGTAAATAAGGCTTAAGTATGTATGTAATTAATAAATACAATGAATTGAACCTTACCGCCAACGCGTCTCTTAAAATACTTATTAACAACAGCCAAAAATAATCCGCCTTTCATCTTATATTCTTATTTCAAAAAGTTTACCCAGATTCCATTTCAACAAAAATATTTTACCTGGAATTTGAAAACATAAAAAGCATTTCAACGCCTTAAATAGAACTCATTAATACATAATTCCCCAAATGTCGCCTCGATTTTATTTATTATCGCGTTAAACTAAGTTCACGTCGTCACCCCAAACAATATCGTCTGACATCTTGACAGCGCTATCCAACGAAATTTCCTTCCCACCACCGAAACGAGAGCACAAATTACAACCACACTTTCAGTAAATTTCATCACCATAGCTTCATAACATTGGGTGCGAACATTCAAACGCTATGCAAAGCGGCAATGGAACGGCAAATTTTAATAAAGCCATGTCGCTCCGGCTCATTGGAACAGAATTTTGGTAACACGGTCACGAGCGAAGTCATTCGTTCGAAACGACCAACTCATCGTGTGAAAATCTCCTTTTCTTATTCAATACTTGACGCTTACTACTCTAACATTTTACTTCAATATCACTAGTGGATTCGTTTACCCACAGACGTGTGTACCTAATATTATTGAATAAGCCTGTATGAACAAAAAGATCACCATAAAATCGACTATATTGCTTGGCTGGGGTTTGGTCGGAATATTTTTAAGTAATAAATGTAACTTTGATGTAATTTATTAAAATAGGTATACCAACGTCATGTATTTTTACCGGTGGTAGGTCTCTCATATATGAAAGGGTAGAAAGGTAGCACCGCAATGTTACAAAATGTTGACATAGTTTTTGTCCACATGGGCACACCAACGCTATCGTACCTAAATAATACTAGTTACACAGTAGAAGAAAAATAATAAAACTAAAACCTAGTAACTAAAGGGCATAATAGTTTAGCCTTTTCGCTATTTGGGCATGACATCACAGCTGGCTTTACTCATCGAGATTAATAAGAAAAACATACTTACAAACTAATAGAGCAAGTGTTTTCGGAAACGTCCGTCCTTATATGGATCTCTTCTCGCGTGTTATTTCGATATTTGCTATCGGCTTTCCGCCCGAATAGCTTTTACACCCTCATCAACTCACCATTGCACGGATTCTGTGACGGTGGAACGGCAATAAAGCATAAAAATGAATTTTATGTCGAAGAGTTGTTAGTTTTTGACTTTGAGGCCGGGGCAGAAGATCAAAATAATTTTTATGGTGTTTAATTATGTGTAGTCATAAAATATTTATTCTTTGACTCTTATTACATTAAGTTATAGCGTTATTTATGAAATACTTGTAGACAATAAGGGCTTATTTATTATCGCGGACGAATTGTTAGCAATAACATACATATATTAACTCACGCCTTTATCCCAGAAGGGGTAGGCAGATGCGCCACCAGGACACCCACATTTCACCTTGTATGTTTCGTCCCATGATGTGATAGGGGGCGAGCCTATCGCCATTTTTGGCACAAGTCCCTGACTCCGGGCTGATAATGAATAGAAAAACCCAATATCACTTTGTCCGACCCGGGATTCGAACCCGAGACCTCAGCTTTGTAGTCGTAACGTAGTACAACTAATCCACCGAGGCGGTCACATAGCAATAATTACTGAGCTTTAAATTATCTTTGAACCGAATTCAATCCACTTTAGCCTCTATAGCGCTCTCGGCTATAAAGCCCAATTAAACAATGAGCCGCATATTTTATTTCAGCACCGAGACAAATGTATGTGCGGTCTACAAGCATGTTTATCTAATATTGTGTTTTGACAAATGCAACCAGAAAATCACGGTTTAATACCTATGCCGCAAGATGTAATGCGTGTGTTTAGCAATAATACAGTAAAACACAAATTCCCAAAGATCCCATCCAGTGGACCCCAATCCACACAGAGGCAATTCGACCGAAACATTACACTGACCACTCACACGAGAGCCGTGACACCTGATTGACTCAGTCGTTTTGTTCTGATTGATGAGGCCATCGCTAACTGGACACGGGGACGGTTCATTTGCCACAAGATGCCCTTCATTAAGGCTTTATTATCTAAGCTATGTGCTGTAATAAATTTTATGAACGCTCATAGTGTTGCTCTAAAGTTGGAGGAGCTTTGGGTTCGAATAATGTCATCCTTAGATTAACGTGCCATTGTATACTTTTAAAATAAACAAATACACCTAACAGTCACAAAAATAGTCCTGACCCTACATTAAGATCAAATAAGTCTCGTGTCCTGGATATCAGAAGCTACAAGAGACTTTTCAGTCTCACAAACACCCATATCTGAGACAAATACTTGTGGGCCTCACAAACATTTGTCTTGCGGGGATCGAACCCGCGGCCTCTCATTTCGCAGCTGGCGTCTAACCAACTGCGCCACGGAGGTTGTCGAAAAGTTTAAATCAAGGAAACGATGTCGTCGTCACCCATCTATTAGCATATCTGTCCATTACAATACAGGACTTTTCAAGATTACCATAGTTCATGTATCAATATCTATGAGGCTGCAATCACCCACCGTTAGAAGAGCCGTTGGCTCTTTTGTTGATCCACCCGTATGAGATTGAAGCCTCCGTGGCAGTTGGTTAGACGCCGCCTTTGAAACGTGAGGCTGCGGGTTCGATTCCCGCACCGAAACAAATATTTGTCTGATCTACAGGTATTTGTTTCGGGTCTAGGTGTTTGAGAGACTGAAAAGTCTCTCGTAGTTTCTGATACCCACGACACAAGACTCGATCTTAGAGTGGGGTCAGGACTATGTATGTGACTGTATTTATTTTTTATTTACTAGATTTTCGGAGATTATAGGCTTTCATTTTAATACACTAATGAAAATAAGCTCGGCAATACGTGGCGTTAGTAACAACACCTACCGTTTCGGGGATATAGACGTGAGCTTATGTAATATGATAAAAAGTTACGATAGTCTACCCTGTTACACGTATACCTAAAACATGTCTATTTAGCCTCAAATAGCTCTGGTTATACGTCTGGAAACATAAAGTCTGATAAAACATTCCATGCCTGACCCACGCATGAGATATGAAAGAAATTGCTCCTTCTGAATGAATTTTATAAAGTTGGAATTTAAGGTTCTTTCCATTGAAAAATGTTGCGCGAATAAATTCAGTTTATTTGCTTGTTTGACCAATTACGCTAATCAGTAGACATGTAAGTTTTTATATCAAAACCGGCCAAGTGCGAGTCGGACTCGCGCACCGAGTGTTCCGTACAAATGTGTTTAAAGATATTATTGACACAACATATTATAGCTTAGAAATATTATAGTATTTGATATGAATTTCAATTTAATACCTCTACGCGTTCATAAGGAAAGGGGTGGTAAGTTTAAAATTATGAAAAATATTTTTATTATATGATGTAACTAAAAAATTATGCTTTTCGTATTTTTTCCTTTATCTGTGCTACAAAATGCTGCTTCGTACCAAATTTCAAGACACTAAGTTCACTGAAGTACCCTGTAGGTTTTGATTCTCTTGCATGTGTCGAAATTTTTCAGCATAAACGGCTGAATCTTTTGATTGCGTTGGCTTGGATGTTTGATTTTTTTACTGCTCCAAGGGTCAATAGACCTGAGTATTTGATATGAATTTCAGCTTGTTACCTTCACGCGTTCTTGAGAAAAAGGGACTCGACGGACAGACAGACAGACGGACAAAAAAAATATCCCATAAGGGTTCCGTTTTTACATTTTGAGGTACGGAACCCTAAAAAGTATATTAAAATAAAATACAACAAACATTTTTTTTTTCAATCTTAAGGGTCTGCAAAAATACAACGAAAGCATAATTAACATAGAAATAACAATCTACTTTATTTTTCATTTATATTTTTGCTAAACTTAATATAAAAACCATGAGCAGATTTATTTCGCGAGCGAAAATATCAAGACGTATATACACTTCCAAACGGTTGATACTTGATATTCTTGATTCTATACTCCCCTATACTTTTACAAAAAACTGAGCTAATTATCCTCACAAATTAAGCTTTTTCTCCTGTTTATCTAAAAATTATCATATCGTACCATACAAATCGTTCACCAACAGCCAAACATAACCTACAAACCGAACGCTACGATATCACAACGACACAGCGACATATTACCATCTGGTATGCCATTCATTAATTAATCCTTAGACACGAGATCATTAGTATCTGCCAATGGTCGGACGCAGGAAATGCGTTCATAGCCACATCAGTTTCATTACGTACAGATCAATGGTTTATTACTCCCGTGCCAATTATTTCTGATAGGTTAATAACAATGTTGATTAATCTCTGAATACGTCCAGCCTCAGTGACGTAATTGGTTATGAAGACATTATGGAGACAAAAATTTGTTTAGGGTCTGTGTGTTACGAGACCTTAGTATTTACTTTAAAAAAAAAGAAGAAATTGCCATAAAATACTAATAAATAGTACAATACTTAATGACTACCGAAAAATAGTAAATTTAATATACTTTAATTTAAATATTATAACAAATATCTTGTAAATAGAGAATAAGTACTATGTGTATTGACTTGTCATAAGAGCTATTTAAATGCCTACGTGACCAATAAACGAATTTCATTTCATTTCAAAGTCTCTTTTAGTTTCTGATACTCAAAAACAAGACTTGTTATTACAATATGGTTTCTAGTTTGTTCGGGGCTGGCGAGTATGTTAACTTGCCTCGGTTTTATCCGATACAAGGCGCAATAGTTTGGAGACAAGCTTTTCAATTTTAAGTGTCGTTTATAAAACCTAAAATGTATTCTACCTCAATTATACATAACATCATTATTAAATTAATCATTCAAGAGCAAATCAAATAACAAAATCAAACAAAACACCAATTAAATATCTCAATTAAACGGGCCGTAACAAATTGACCGGACGACAAAAAGTTCACCCGGATCTGAACAAATACCCGGGTAAATCTCATTTGGCCGGATTTAACTTATTCCACGGATCAATTGCATCTCTAATTGCGTTTAAAATTGATTCGTCGGACCCCATTATGTATTCATGCAATACATTATGTATTGCATTACAAATGGATTACTGTAATATTAATAGAATTAATAAATAATTACTTGCAGTTTGAGGTGGGCTGTATAAAGACCATATTATGTGGCCGCGAAAGTGATTATTATGATACAAATACGTACGAGTTAATTACTTCAAAATGTAGTTATTTTGTCGTCATTAAATGAAAAATTGTATAATGATAAATAAACTGAATGCGTTATTCGTCTTGCGTTTCCTTCCTAGATCGGTCTAGTCTTTGTGAGTTTTTCGGTACGAAAATTGTTAAATTGCTCAAGACTAGAAGCTGTGCCACATAGACTACACTCTCGCACTATATCACATCTTGGTACGTAAAAAATCTTAGCAAAATGTTGATACTACTCGTATTACTACATCTGCCATCCCTTTAAGGCCCGAACTCGTATTTGGAAAATTCTCATTTTAATGAGTTAATTATAATACTTAATAAGGCAAGGTCGGATCCAGCTTTCAAGTCAGGGGGGAGGGTCATATAGTTCTAGATAGTTCTAGTCAGAACGCTGGAGGTACATACTCGAATTCGATTACAATTATACATTTAAAAGTGATTATTTAAAAGTGTGTTACACCTGTCATTGATAATATGCATACGATTTTTATAAATGAAAATCAACGATATATTTAAGAAAATCTGTCAATCCGAAGTCAGTCCAGGGAGGTCTTATGATCCCAATGACCTCCCCCTTGGATCCGCCCTTGTAATAAGGGTAGGGTGAAACCAATAAAAAATAAGGAAAAGGAAGATTTATAGCTATATTAAGTACAAAATTAATAACAAGCTTATAAAACCGCTAAAGCCCAGTGCGAGCCCTGTAAAATATTATTTCGGATTTTTTCACTCATTTATCAAACGGATGACAGGGCGATTTAATTACTTTTTACTAAGGCAATACTGAGACTTATTTATAAAAACTTCCGCCAGCAATCACATACAGAAACTAATCTAATTTTTATGTTAATTAAGAACAACCTTTTTAATATACCTATTAATTTGTGGTTTTTTACAGTAACATTGTACCTTAGTTACCTAGTTACAATTTTTCAGCTCATTCTTTGCCAAATCACATAATTTTAGACATCCTCGAGTGTACATATCTCATTATGAATAATGCTTCTTGTAAGGGAGCGTGGTTTGGTTTACTTCAGACCTTGGTTCCATCTACATGTATTATGAGTTAAGGCCTAGGTTTAAGTTTCCTGTTTACTCCTATAGTTTCCGACACTTTTACCACCTCTATTTTAAGTTAAAGTAAATTGATGGAAAGAAAACCGTTGCACACCGCTTCGTTTAAGAAATGCAGTTTAAATGCTTTCTACAGCATCGCAGTAAATGTAAGGTTATATATCCTTAAAATCGAAATAACCGTTTCCCGAGCCCTTTAATCAGCTAGTAAATAAAAGCCTGTTTAATCACGTATCAAACATTTCCAAACAATTAACGAAATACCTTCGCCGAATTAATTGCAAAGCAAAAAGCAATTTTAGGTCGACGTTTAATTTGAGGTTCGGGGCAAGGAATGATTTATTTCTGCAATCAATGTGTCAAACGAACGTATATTGTCGGTCTCTTTCGGCAATGAGGTGTTGTTTATCATTCCAGCAATTCAATATGCGAAATGAATCATAATTCATAAGAGATGAAACTTACTTAACGACCTGAAACTTTACAATTCGTAGTGGCTTTTTGATATCAACACTTTAGTAATTAACATGAATACTAAAAATTTAATTTACCTATACCTACCTACAGTGTTGAGTGTTGTGACTTGTGCGGACATTAAACAATACAATTGCTACGAGTTAATCTAGATGTTTTAATCATTTAATTTGGTGATTTGCCAACATTTAAGAACCCAAAAAAAACGATATTTAAAATAGTCTGTCCCACAACAACCATTTACAAGATGCTAAAAAAACAAAAAGTATACCGTTGATTCCAATTTCATTATTATAGGCGTCCGAATTGCAGACGCAATGCCCTGTAAGTGATTTCAAGGTGATAATGTCTCACGAACCCAATGAAATATTAAATTAGAAACTGGGACCTCAAGACTTCGGTAGCCGTTTACAGTCTCTTAACAACTCTTAACCTATTGAGCACCTTCAACTTTGAGAAATTACGTGAGCTTTCGCAAATTTCCCTCACTTATTGATTTCTATCTCTTAACTATACATTTCTTCTGATATAATTAGATGTAAAAAACTTTTAGATGTTGGCATATTGGTATGTTATATGGTTAAATCACGAAGAATAAAATAATCTACCTTAATAATGCATGATAAACAGGCAACTAAAATAAACAAATTGACTGTTTTCAACAAAGACTCCAGGAATGTATTTGAAATAAGAGAAAATTGAGTTAATAGAGCCAGTGTCCAGTACGGAACGCAACGAAGCACCAACTTGCGGTCTCCCAACCAAATTGCTGCAAATAGCCAAGTTGCGGCCAAGATTGCACTAAATTGGCCTCCATTCACTGGAAGTTAAAGTAAAACTAATTTTCCTGAACACACAGTAATTTACTTTTAGGTTTTCAACGATTATTTTCAAAGCTTTTCTGAAGGCAACGAAGATGAAGAGTTTTTTAGTGCTTTTTTACTTTGTCGGGTAATGTTTTAGTTTATGACTGTATTAATATTATTTCATGTCGATATAAAATCTTTGTGAATAAGAGAGTTTAAATACTTAATAAAATGTGCACCAAAATTACAGTACATAGAAGAAATGTCAAAATCACCTTTAACTTCCCGTTTTCAATCTCTTTTCAAATCATATTCATCACAATATCTCACAATTCCGTAGAAAAGTATTTCCTCCCAAATTTTTCCCGCTTATCCCGAAAGAACTTTCTGTTTGTTCGTTTTTGTTGAATTCTATTCCACTTCATGACCTTGTATATTATTTCCTGTTTTCTGTTGTACAAGCGCAAAATCAATCCATGGAAACTTGTAGACTTGTAATGATCTTGTTTATATGAAAATCGGAAAATCGGGTTATATTCATACTCGTATTTTATCGCTGAATCCCTTCAAAGGGATATTAATGTTTCCTCTTTACTTACAGTATATTTAAGCGTGATTTTAGGATAGAATCTTAGGGTATAATGTATGGGGGGGAATGCGTGGGCAAATCACGTATACGGCGAGGTACATTTTAATTTTATGGCTTTTAAGGTGTAATGTCTTACGGAGCGTTAGCTTTCCAATAGCGTGCTTGAGTAGGATTACATAAAATGTATGCAATATATTAGTTATTATAAATATGTTTTAGGAAACTATACTTTTTCGAAACTACTTAACTGTAGCAAAATATACCGAATTTTCACCGATTACTTGGCACTCAACCTAGCCTAGCCTTGATCTATGGTGCCTTTTAAAGCTTTTTACTAAAAATACTATTTTAATTCGCGAATAATTAATATTTCTTCGTAAAAATTACGCGCACTAGACTGTTAAGTTCATTACAAATTCACGTAAATATTATGATAAGCCACTTTTATTGTTCGAAATTTAAGAACATTACAAACGATAGATTTTTGAATTCATGTTTAACTGCTGTTTTCAAATGAATAAAACATTATTTAAATATATTCTTTAGCTCACTTTTTATTTTATGGAAATAAACGACTTGTCTTAAAACAATTCTTCATTACAACTTCCTTATTGAATATTTAATGCACCTAAATATATTAATAATTCATGCTGTAACGCCGTATATTTTCGCCGCGGACAAAAGCTTTTCATATGTAAACGAAACAAAGGTAGGGCGTATACAACGTTTACGAGCTGAAACTGTCATTAAGGTTTTAATAAGCTTTGTACTTTTAGAGAAATTATAGAGAAAATACTGTAGAATTGTGTCCACGTATGCCAATTTTATAATAAATAAAATAAAAATAAATAACATCTCATATTAGAGCTATTATTAACAGAGAACCTAGTGTTAATTTATATTCATAACATTTCACCTAAACGCAGCTACAAATGATAAATTACGGTAAATTATAAACATCTACAGAACGGCGTGTCCTTTAATTAATATCTTGCAATTCTTATAACTTAATGAAATAATGAAATTCATTGCTCAGCTGTGAACACTTGATAATAAAAGCGTCTGTCAGCTTCGCTATTCATAATGATCTCATTAGTTCTTCCTTGATTCCTATTCCTATTAATTTGTTTTCGTCCACTACTCCCTGGTGAATTCAAGCATGTCATCACGTTCCTTTGTGAATAATTGTCGTCATTAAACTTTAAGTATTTCAATTAAAACTGAGAACAATACGCACCTTAATTATGTAGTAAGTTTTCTTGGTACGAAAGATTAATTGTTCTCTTTTGAAAAGCAAATGTCATCTTGATGACCCATAGAAATATTTACTTATACGAGTACATACATAATTGCACTTATATTTTTATCCTTTTAATTTTAACAAGATATCTAAGAAACAATACTTATATATACAAGTATTTTTCAGTCCTTTCATGCTGGTGGTCTTATTTGAAATGCCTTCGTTCTAAGCACCGTGATTTTTATCGTAGCACAGTGACATAAAAATAAAGAAAGAAGAGAGAAATCATTTATTTATGACGGCCCTGTACAGCGTATAGCACAGTGTAAAATAGAACACATTTGACTATACAATAACAAAGGATAAAAATAATAAAAACAATAATAATATAACCCTATAATCATTACAAAGATATTCATTATCTTAAGTAAACAGTCCACAGTTACATATAGGTTTCTCCATTTACACGCCACTTAGCACAACCTATAGCTTATTTCATTCATATCCTGCAAGCCATTCAGCGAAGTACAAAGTTCGTCGCTCCAAATAGTAAGTAATTGCAATGAAATAAGAAATAATATGAATAATATAATGAATAAGATGAAGATGCAATTAAATATGTCTCTATATTTCAGAATACCGGAGACTATTCCGGAGTTCAATTATGAAGGTAAGTTTGGAACTTATAGGTACACTTTCCTTAAAGGACGGGAACGTACTGACGAGAGTCTTGGTGTAGTAGTTCAACAAATATTTGTGTGATCCACACGTATTTGTTCCAGGTCTAGGTGTTTGTGAGACCGAAAAAGTCTCTCGTAGTTTCCGATACCCACTACACAAGGCCCAATCTTAGTGTGGGTTAGTTGGGTGTATTTATTATTATTTTATTAGAAGCAGTGACTACTCACCATCAATTGTACCGCTCTTTCTGATACAAGTACAATAAAAATTAACTTTTTCTTCTAACATTTATATAATTTACTTTCACTTTTCTCAGTGCGTGGTGGCCTATTGTTAACGGACCAGACGCGGCCGCCAACGTGTGTGGTGGTCGCGGTTCAAACCCCAGGGCACACCTCTGACTTTTCGGAGTCATGTGTGAATTGATACTCAATCACCATGCACTATAACGGTGAAAGAAAACATCGTGAGGAAACCTACATACAGCTGCATAACATAGATTTATAAGAATTTCTATGGTATGTCAAGTTGCCAACCCGCAGTAGGTAGTGTGGTAGACTATACGGCCTAACCCCTCATAATGGTACTCTCGATTGTAGAGGAAGCCCGTGCCCTGTCCAGTGCCCCACGTGCCCATTGAAACGTATAAGGGCTGATACTGAGTTTCTCTTTGTTTTGCAATTATAGAAATCTCACACATTTCACAGATTACATAAATTCCATGATAAACTCGAATCCTTGCCACCCTACCCCATTATTATCCGGTGCAAGAAAATCACCGCTGAACAGTAGGCCTCGTCCTAAGATTTCCACAGCAGCTTAATATGTATCTGTTTATTTATATATTATTACCATGATAAAATGTTTACACTGAATATGAAAATACAGTGTTAAAAAATATCCAATAGTGAAATAGGTGATTTACATAAGTATGACGACCTCTCCAAACAGGCTAATCACGAAAAGTGACTTGTGAGACTCACCATAGTTGTTTACGCCTTTCTCCAGTAAATTCCAAAGTATAAATAAATTAAATCAGACTCAGGTAACAATAAAACATAAAATTATACATGCATTGTATTTTATTATAATGTACAATAAATATTGAGATGTATACAAAATATACATGCATTCAAAAAGATATTGTCAACACTCTAGCATACACAAAATGAGTGTAAAAAATGACATTTCTAACATTATTTTAATCCTCTTACATACATCTACAGCCCACTGCTATGGGCAGCGTGGGGATATTATTATTTTACAAAAAATATCCAATAGGCCTATGTGCCGTGATATTTTACATAATGTACTTTATTTAGGGACATGTACATAGCGCGATACATTAGCTGTCACCTCTAATTTATTATACTTATCATTACGTGGAACATTCTTTGCTGGAAGAAAAATGCAAGTTACTTTAGGAACTTTTTTTGAGATTCACAATTTATGTATTATAAATTTTGCTACGAGTATCCCTCGTTTTTTGCCGTAAACAAAAACTATAAAAAGTGACAAGCAGACCTAACAAAATATTTAATGAAATACTAATAAATTATATGGAATTTTGGGAGATATTTTTTTAAATACATATTTATTCGGAGAATCGATTCGTTACTTCGTAAATAAGAAAAAAATATGGCTTATTTAGTTTTATTGAATGCCAAATGCAAATTAAAAAAAAATAAACATCTTATATTTCCATGCGATTTATTTTTGAGACGTGTTCAGTTTTTTTATAAGATGAATCTGTTAACTACAATTTTGCGACTGTTTACTTACAACATATTTATAACATACTTGCTACAAATCCAAATAAGATTGTTGATAGAAAAACATTACAATTTCAATGTTAAAAAAACCAGACCAATTTAGACCCTATGCGCCCAGTTTGGGGTACATTTTACCTATATCTTTAAGCAAAGAATGCTCCATGTGTGCAATAACAGTTTACTATAAATCACATTGACTCGACTTAGTCGGTACAATTTGAGACCCATGTTCCTCGCTACACCTACATTCTTCATTATATAGTATTACTTTAAATACATCCCACCCCTGAGGTTTTACTTAACTTGTCAGTAATTGGGTATTTGACTATCATCGAATTTTTGTATTATTTAACAGACAAACAGAAGTGCCATTAAAACAAAACATTTTTGTGAAAACAGTGATAAAGTAGCTTGTAACATGAGGCAAATATTAGTATTTTAAATGAAAAAGTGGGGACGTAGTGGGGACATCTTACCGTCTCTTTCACACCCGCACACTATAATGCATATTAAGAATAGTGACGTCACTAATTTTGTTTTGCATCCCTTTTCTTTTACCTCCACTACAAGATTTAAAACGTTTCTAACTTTTTTAATTCTGAATGGATTTACAAAATTCTTTGTTTGTTAGATTTTGGTTATGGATACTTTTTGACGAATAAAATTTAATAAAATAGTCAAATACCCAATTCCCTATTCTATAGCTTGGTCAGAAATCAAAAATAATCTTATAAATATCTGGCCCAGAGTTCGAATATAATTCCGTACTAAAACTCAACCATTTTAATTTCTGACCAAAACTTAAACACGGTCAATAGATTGATGTTAGTTCGCCTTTGGTATCAAATATTTTTTATATTTTTTAATGTGAAAATTTTATTTTTTATTATTTTTTGCTAATGGCAACTTCTATTTATAATTTGGAATACAATGTTGCCTAAAAATATCGTTTAAACATTCCAAGCATCCCTGAGCAAAAATATTTAATTTCTATTTTCTAATTCTAACATCTTAAGACGTTAATTGTGTGATTATTTATATTTATTACATAGTTCCGTAACATTGATATTCGATATCTAGCAATTTTTCCATTGGCAACACTGCAGACAAAATGGCGCTACTAAATGCATATTATCACCGTTTTTTTTTCTCGAACGAATGATCCATACAACCATAACCGAACATATTGTGACCTCGCACAACTAATTTAACAAAATAGCGAAGGTATACGCAATAAAATTTTAATGTATTTACAAGTGAAGCCTCAATAAACGATTCATATAAAATGTACACAGAATAAATACAGTAAATACTAAAAATTTGTAAATAAAAATGTGAAGACAACGAAGCAGTTCACATCTTCACGCTCGAATAAATACGCTAAAATTTATTCAACTTACGCAACTAAATGAGTATAATTATTATGATCGAAAGAAAATTATGCGAAATAGTATCTCCGAGTCGAAACAATTCCATTCACACTTCACCATAATCACGAACGATCAAAAATATACATTAAATAAAATTATTAAAGAAGTCATAATTTTTTGTTGTGCCCATTTATACATATGATTTTTTCGTGTCGTACAAAAAACCGTACGTCGATTAAAAAAAAGATAATAGAAGCTAGTGAGATTACGCGTGTTTGCGTTTTGTGCCAAGGGACGGAATATTTTGTATGAGTAGAAAAAACAAACTACCTCGCAGCAGTGTGTATTGAGCGTTAAATTTCGTGTCAGACTTGTATCAAAGAGTAGCAGTGTAAAATTCCAATAAAAAGTTTTTTTTTTCGTTGCCCTTTACAACCTAACACTTTAAATCACAGTGTTTTACAAGCAATCTCTAAAAACCAATTTTTATATACACTTTTATTCCCGCTAGGGATAAATATTATCAAAAAATTGTCATCCCGATACAAAATTACATATGGCCATCGTCCAATTAACGAGTGCAACAAATCGCGACTTATCAGCAGGCGGTGTTACTCGAACTATCATAGAGCATTTACTAAGCAGAAGTCTCAGAATATTGACCAAAGTAGAAAGAAACAAAGCAAATAGAATTCCATTGTGCTATGGAGATGATCCAACCCACAAACTGACAATAATACCAAATTATTTAAAAAGAAACTGTATTCTTATGTAGCCAAAACACTTTTCATTTTGATGAAAAGAAAGTAATTTAATTCAAGAATTTTGACGGCGTGTGATCTCTACAAACCGCATACATTCAGCGGAATATTTTTTACTCGTTTATGGGACAATGTTGGACAAGTCATACAATTATAATCCTATATCAATTATAATCTATCAGAAAATATTTCTAAAAATCATATTTCGCCGGCCTCGCGTAAATGGGACGAGCAGAAAATGAAGAACTAAAAAGTATTTGTACTATATAACCGATAAACAATAATTTTAAATCTCAAGAATAACTATAATATTAGCTTTGTGGGTTGAATCTTTTCTGCACCAAACAGTCCATATGCCGCACATTCGCTTCATCTCTGTCACACTTTCGCGCCAATATTTGACAGCTGTCATTAGTCGTTGCTCTACTCTATGGTAGTAATTAAGCTTAGTCACGTGACAAGTGTTGGCACTGCAATATACAGAATCGACTAACGTCAGAAAACGCAACAGCAAAAGAATCAGTTTCGCATTGTAACCTAATGGAACTTTATAAATACTATGGCAATTACATATCGCTTACGACACCTTACTCTAACCGTAACGGTATGAAGATATATGTACCTTGGCAGTGCAGGGATTCGATATTAGTTTGGTCGATTTTGTATCAATCATTATTTAAGTAAAACATCGTGTGACCTGCTTCTTCAAAGCGCTTTGGAATTTCAAACAAAGTCGGGGACTGAAGCCTAACTTAATTGTAAAGAAGGCCCGAGTCCAATAGCAAATCTTTACTGGCTGGTATTTTACACAATAACTGCCTTATTAATAGTCAGTTTTAAAACCTATGTTAGATATCGAATATTTTATCTTCGCTCAAACTGAATTCAAAAGTCGTTCTACAAAACATTCGATAACTTAAATAGGTTTTAAAACTGTCGAATAAGGCCGTAATTATTTTTATGCAAAGATTTTGATGATTGAATAAATTCGTATTTCTAGAAATTCCACTAAAAAGTCGTTCGCACCCATATTGAGCTTATAATCTTTATAATTAAACAACATTATCATACAATAACTATACCATGGAGCATAACACAAATTATTAAAATCGCTATCAATTTAGCACTAAATTACTCATAGCAAACAATTCAAGTGGTCATTGACTTTTCCAACAACAACTTGTAAAAATAAATGCAATTCAAACTGATCAAAATATAGACGCATCAGAAAATATATAAATCATAGACAATATTAAAAAGTGTGTATCAAATGCAGGTTTACTCATCCCGACCAGCGAGATTGTCTATAGATTTTATTAAGTCAATGATATTCATTGTCGTCAAATCACTGATGACGTTATTGTAATATACGTCTGATAACTAAGCCACTCATAAACCGCACTTGAATTTCTGATTCATTATTCATCGCTGAATGTGGACAGATGTATACACACAAACAAATAAATGAAATAAATTAACTGTTGCAATCAATTAAAGATATTAAGAAGGTCTGACAAACTCTAATCGAAATATTTGTGTTGCAAAAATGTGAAGACTTGAAAAAGAACAGTAAATGACGGTTGGACTCGAAATAGGACTTGTAACAGTTTCATAGCACTTAGTATTCGATATCTTAGCAACAAATGAATAACTTAAAAACCCAAACTAATTTCGAACGCACTGCACCATCACCGAACCAAGCACTCCGTTAATACACAAGTAAAATTATACAAAAATGTGATCATAATAATACTTCATATATGTGCAAAATCTACAATTTTTTGGTCATAAATATACTGTTTTATAAATTCAATAATACAATTATTTGCATGTACATAATCACCAAAGTATACTACAAACATTCACACAAGTGGACATCGGTCCGTAACACATCACATTCCTGTCTTTTCATAAGCGCCGTTCTCATTGGTCGAGAGCGGCACGACTATGCGTGTACAACTACAAGTGACAAATATTGCCAATATGTATCACAATTCAACAATTCCTTTACACACAGCTCATTGGTCACTGCAGCATCAGAGATTCAAGGTTGCGGTTGAGGATCGTGTCCTTCACAGAGTTGAACACGACCTCGATATTGTGCGTGTCAATGGCGGTGGTGAAGTGATGGTAGAGCGTCGTTTTAGGCTCCCTTCGTACGTTTGCGAACATATTGAGCAGAAACATTTGTACGTCTCTCAGGTTGTGAGGATCTCCTGCAAAGTGTGGGTAGAACCAGCGTATGTCGGTCTCTTTGCTCGCGACCTTCTTCGCGAGCAGATCCGACTTGTTCAGGAATAGTATTATTGATATACCTTTGAAGTTCACGTTGTTCACGATTGTGTCGAAGATATTGAGGGCCTCTTCGAGGCGGTTTGTTTTTCTGTAATGGAAAATAGAAATATATTAATGACGTCATTTAAGAAAGACTAAAAAGGTAATTACTATGTAGGTTTAGTATGCAAGCACATCCTTGGACGTCACCGATCAACATGATGGAACAGTAGATCTAATAAGAATTATAGAAAAAAGTCACTGTGAAATCCTGGGAAAGTCTATTTTCAGCAGTAACCCCCCCGTAGCCGAAGATGATTATGATGAACGAATTACATATACATCATGAAGACGATCAAATTGCGGGCAGTATAACAAATTATTCAAAAAAGTTGTGCATTACAGCGCCATCTATTGACTTATTTGCTACACCCGGACATCGTCATAGTGATAAATGGCCGATGTTAATAAACGATCTTCGTTTCTATCTAAAGATCGATCGCGAAAATAAACCAATGGGCTCAAGGTATTGCCGACACGCTCACATTTGATGTGTTCTGATTGGTCTATTTTCCGGATCGATCCTTAGATAGGGATTGGGATTGCTTATTAATTTTGTGTGAAAGAGAACAGTTAAATACGACAGGCTACACGCTGTCTCCGTGCCAGACTAAACACAACAGGACACTAATCGCGTTCCAGTTTAGTTTACTTTCACCGCAAAAGTGCTAATAGTAAATATGTACCCAAACATATGTTTACAATGCCTAGATATATACATTTGAAAATAGCAAACTGGACGTGTAGTGATGAAAAGGTTAAAGAAAGATGTTAAATATAACATTAATCTAAAAGTAGACAGATCCGGTCTGGCAATCCATTTCAATCAGATTTTTCCTATTTAAACGAGAAATTTAATGTATATAGAATTTGTATCAAATATGGCATTAAGTCAGCTCACTATCATCGTGGGACGAACAATCATTCCTCCTTCTATGGCTATGAAGACGTCAGTTTCCAAAAACTTTTATCTTAACACAGACAATGCTTAGTAAGCATATTTCAATAATTAATTGTAAATGTATAGTTTTGGGCGAATGTGATATAAAATTAGTTTAAAAACGCTCACATAATACGAGAGAAATCTTAAAGGCAACAGAAAAACACATAGTTTATTTACGACAAACGATCTCTACAAATATCTTTCGCCACTAACAATATCCGTCGCACTAAAATACCATATTACTAATCATAACAGCGTTTAATCAACTCGTGTCTCAACAATAATTGCGGAAACCAAACATTTCTCACAAACGAGCATGATTCAGTACAATCGAAATTTATTACTACCACGTTTTCGTCTTCATTCATAGCGTTACGTAGAATCTGTACAAAAACAGATTGTTCACGGATTAAAAAAAACATTATTCACGGATTATTTACTCCGGCGCTCTCCGATGTATAGGTAGAAGAATAATAAATAACCCGCGATACAAACTCCTAGATTAGCCTTGGACTGGGCTGCGAGCTGACTTCAGCTCAAAACTGTGAGTCATGAATATTTGATAAGACATTCGTGTGGAAATTTCACTTGTACGCGTCATATTTATTAGTAAAGTGCCATCGAAGTTGTTAAATAAATACTCATTTGTTCCACTTTCCCGGTCGATACGATATAGGCACGATTTTTTACTTGTACGACAAACACACTTTTTGTTAGTAAGACAGTGTAAAATATTGACTCTATCCTGCCAGCATACTCCGAACCAAAATATGCACTCAAAGTTAATCGCGGAACAAGACACTTCAATATTATTGCAGGAACCACGATATAATTAGCAATCAATGTATCTGGAAAAACATGTTTTCGTTTTGTTATTTATTTCGAAAGTCACCTGCATTATAAAGATATGTACGCAACGTCGCGAAGGAAATTCGTGCGTCGATAACATCGATAAAAATATATCGCTCCAAAGATCCATTGGTACGAACCACGCATACGAGGCTAGTACCGAGCCTTTATTGCGTTTGTGGCGTTTCATAGGCAGTAAAATTGTCATTAATAAAAACGAAACGTGAATAAACATTCGCTGGGTTGTACAACCGTGTAGCGCCGATACTTCCCGTGCCACGTTTTATAATTAGCAAAATGTTATTATAGAACAATTTTTACGACACTAACTCATGCCAATAAGGAGATAATGGTAACAAATCCGACATACTTTAGTCGCTTCCTGATCGTACCGTTTTTTGTTCATCAACGAAAATAAGTTTTGCGGTGTTACGTTTTTCCTTGTGCAGTTGAGTCTGTACTTTTTTAATGATTTTACGAAATCGATGTGTCACAAAATAACATTCTTTTCCCGCATATTACGACTTGTATAATTTGATTTCTCTTTCAACAATTATTTTAATATCGTTCTAGAGGCGTAAAATGATACCATGATTATTACCGTTGAACTTTTCTGTATGGAACACTTAAAAACAGATGTTGTACATCGCAATTTTTTTATTACGAAAGAACTAGCATTGGTGTTATTCTCGACGATTTATAAAAAAAAATAACAAGGTTTTACGAGGATCAAACAAAATCAAAATACTTATCTGGTAATCTGAATAAAAATTCTACAATTTAATTATACAACATATTTTCTATCAATCACTTTAAATACTATCAAGTGAGTAAGCTTTTAAAAAGCGTAATATCTTAGAATTGAATCTACGTAATAGGCCATAATATAGTGGTTCCGGTCACCTCTACAATGATAATTTTAATTGAAAGGGCTTAGGTAATAATCCACTACATTGTCCTATTGCGGCTTAGCAGATTTCAGAACGCATATTTTCTCCGCAATATTATTCTACGCCGTTTAAGTCTCTAAAACTCTAAAAGTCTCTAAACTATTCTAAAAATATGTATCTATCACGTGTTAATACAGGGCGAACTCCAGAGCGGTCTCGTCAGAACCACTATTACATTACACCAAAAAACCAGCATGTTATTGATATCACTACTTCTTGCAAGATGATTCAAAGCTTCACATATTTTGGCCTCACAAAAATCAGTTTCGCCCGCCATTTTGTTCCTTAATAACGGGTCAGGTTCGCAAATTGCCGCATTACCTTGCCATACTTCATAAATCAACGTAACACGGTCAGTAAACGTGTAATAAATGATAACTTCTGGTTTGTGGGCAATCGAGATCGACGAAAACAATTGTATAAAGTTCAAGATGTAGACATAATATCGTCTTGTCAGCTACGAACTAAAGTTCATGAATATTGCGATCAGGAGTAATTAAACGAGAAAGATCGAATCTCAGTATTTGATCATTACAAAGAATTTTAAACTTATTTTAAATTAATAGTCACTAATCTATAATATACTTATTATTGTAAACACTATTCATAAACATAATGGAATAGGAGTAAAAAAAAATAGAAAAATGTTTGGGATCCAAAAAAAAATCTAAAAAATATAGAAGAGTAAAAAAGATTAATTTTGGTTATCACGTCCTACGAGGACAAACAAACTACAATAAGAGTGTTGTTAAAACTTTAACTTTTGCTTTTTCGTGGGAACAATTTGCTAATGAGTCTAAGCTATGACACGAATCAAAAAACGTTAAAGATATGGCCGAATAAGTTCCCAAAAATAAATCTAGTAACGCTTTGAACAAAAACATTAGCAATAAGGAAAACAGGATAAACAATAAAAAAAATTAAGGAAAATCGCGGAAATTATGAGGCGGATTCGATCACAGGACACAAACTTGTGACACCCAAAAGTACCTGATCATTCATAGTTATCGGTCACGCCTTGTAGTGAAGGAAAAAATCGTGATTAAACCTCTTCTAGATATTGGGACTTATTTATTTATAATTTATCTGAATTATCCTAAAACTAAAAAAATATCTGATTTAACAAAAAATTACAGATAAAAAATTGGTACACACTGAGCGTTTAACTTACTAATCTATCTAAGTGCATTAAAACCTAATCCATTTTATGACGTCCTAACAGAAACACAATTTGTTTACAACACTGTTATTACGTCATCAAGGAAAATAAGTCTGCTATTAAAACCATCCAAAAGAATATATGACTCATAATGAATGACATGTTAGTCAGTAAAACAAATTCGTTATATGAGAACAAATAATAGTACAACTCATATATTATTCAACTTGCGCTAAGTAACCACAAGGAGTCATAATACACATAATACAATCAAAAGAATTTGTGTTACGAAAACGCTATAAAAATTTAATCTCAATGTACAACAAACACAATGGAAATTTAATGAAGTTAAACCTGCTGTAAGAGAGAATAAAAGTCGCTGATGTCTGAACAATGTGGTCAGCTGATCAAATTAAAAATATATTAAAATAATATGTATTTAACCAGGACAATTGTGTTCTGTAATCATCATCAGGAGAATAGTAATGGGTGCTAGAGAAACCGAAGTGTATTTATCTGGTTTCGAGAAGGCTGCCACACTCGTATTAACGGGCGAGATATAACTATCGTTTGCCAGTGCATCTTACAATCGGGTGCATTTCAGTCTGTCGTATCTGATAAAAAAAGAAGCAGGTGACTGACTAAACAGTAAATTAATAAAAAGGTTACATTACGAGAACGTATTAATTCTTATCATAATTTCTCCCCGAACACTAATATAAAACCGAGACACGTACACCAAACTGTCTTGCACGTCATTTTCCTGTTGATATCATGTACAAATGAATCACAATGTTTGCCTAGCTGGCCGCTATGAATACGTGCGCTACATTGATTACGGATCATTATCATTTGATTGCAAACCTTACATTGCTATACAAGCAATTACATTCAAAATCATTCTATGGCGACAGCTGGTGCTGCATGTAACACGGACTACGTAATAAAACGCAAGTTGTTGGTTTCTATGCTTATAACTTTAGAACCAATCGTCCATTTTCCATGATTCTTGTTTATCTTGCGCTGACAGCAGCTGTCGTGGCGCAGTTGGGTAAAAACCCCTGTGAAACGAGAGGCTGCGGGTTCGTACCCGCACCGAAACAAATGTTTGTGTGATCCACTGGTATTTATTTCGGATCTAGGTGTTTATGAGACCAAAAAGTCTCTCGTAGTTCCTGATACCCACGACGCAAAAATCGATCTTAGTGTGGGGTCAGGCCTATGTATGTGTCTTTTGGGTGTATTTATTTATCTATAAACTGTGAAGTCCTGGGTTCGATATTTAGTTCAGGTATTCTATATTCTAGAGCTTTTTGATTTCATAAATCTTGTATAAGTCGCCCGTATCACATCTTGCGACAGATGGGGTTGCGTAAACTGTGGATGGCACCAAAAAAAACCTCTGCCTAACTCCACCAGGTTCACATATGCGTGCATATCTACATACTATCTATGTTTATAAATATGTAATAAATAAATCTCACCTGTCCTCCGATAAGACTTGGTCGAACTCCGAAGACGATACAAGAAACAATATCGACGTGACAGAATCGAAGCACTGCGTCCACTTCTGCCTTTGCGTCCTCTGTCCACCGACGTCGACAAACACGAAAGGTACGTTGTTGATGTTGATGGTGCACTCCGTTATGCCCTTTGTAGCCTTCCTGCAATGCAGGATGTCCTGGTGGGAGGGCACGTAGTCCGGTCGCGCTATACGCTCCAACTCGTCGAAGAAATAACTCACTGAGTCACTCTGGAATTAACAGAATTCAAAGTTATTGATGGTGGTGTGTTCAGGATATTTTGATTTGTTATTTTGTTAAGTGAATGTTAACAAAGTAAATATGTTTACGTAGGAATCGTTTCAGAATGTGTGTATTAAAAAAAATACTATAAGAAATCCGCTCAGTCATCTATCACTGCACTTTTTCACCTAAGATCGACAGTGGCACACTATCGGCTCGACGAGTCTCTTGTCTCTAGCTTGTGTTAAAAGCGTTTACATGGTGGATATTACCAGTCATCTAGATTCTAGATGGTATGAATAGCATGCCTAAGCCAATTGTTCACATAAATATAGCCAATACGTTTCTAGGTTTTCAAGTTCTGCTGTACTGTCCGTATCAATAAGCAGGCGTAAGAATTAATTTTCGACTGTCGTTCGATAGTCTGGATAGGAATTGCCATCTGGTGCATTACAGTCATTTAGCTCAGTAAATAAAAGCTTATAAAACCTTTAAAATCGTAACCCTCCGCATATCTCATCGACAAATCTATGTTCTCGGAATGGCAGTTAACTTCGTTTGCTGGAACTAGAATTGTAGGTCAAGGATGGGGCAGGCATAAATAGTATGGTTAAAATGAATTTTGCATGCGCCGTTTTTTCCTGTTGTCATTGCGGTACCTAAACTTGGGTTAATATAGACAGCCAATGCCACATCCTTAGGAACGTGATATAGTTTTTAAATATTTTTCCTCATAACAATGCGTTTAAAAATATCCTTTATATTTATGAATAAGAACAGTTAACAAACACATATACTTCGGTCCCAGTACGGTCGTTAGGACAACCACTTAAGGCGCCAGAAATTCCCCCTCATTTCAAGTTGCAGGCCTAGTATTACTGTTATTTTGTAGGGGTCTGGGAGATATACGAGTATTATAGACGCCATGTGGCGCAGACCTCAACAAATATCTAGATAGATTGTATCTATGGCTAGTCGACACAATTGCGTCGGCCAAAGCGATATCGAATCGGGGATATGATATATATATTTTTTTTTTATTATCGCAATGAACGGCGAGACGAGTATGCCATTCACCTGATGGTCAGCGATACGACCGCTCATGGACAAAGGCAATACCAAACAACACCATGAATTACAAAGAAATACTTGGCATTCCACTGCGCTCGCCATCCTCGGACATAAGATGTTAAGCCTGCTTGGACCCCAATTATATCTAAGTCAAAAGTTGAAAACGCCTACTGAAAACATAACAACGTACTTACAGACCTAACTTACAACAAAGTGAAACTCACGCCCACTACCGCCTTGAGGCATTTCGCCCAAAATAGCTACATAGTAAAAACAAATTCTCAAAGGGCAAATTAAATCAAATAATATTTGCCCTCCTACACACTAATACTCAAATATGCCTACTTTATTGCTAAAAATATTGAACCTATCAGAAAAATACAGACAGGAGTGGGCGTAAAAATGTTTATTAGCTATTAATTTCCATTCAATGAATTCGTCTCTTTCACTGTATAGCGCATGAGATCTAACAAGCTATGGCAATAACATACATCATGAGTAAATTGAAGAATTACAATTGTATTAATGAAATTGTACAAATGTATCACATTTATATTCAGTCTATAAGCTCATTTATTTACGAATAACTGTTATCGAACGATTGAAAAATAAACAGTGAAATGATTATACATATCTAAATATTCATTTTCAATAGACTCCATTTTTTTATTGAACTCAACAGCATAATACTGATTAACGAATTGTGGAAAATATTCAAATTTGTAAATTTACACCTAATAAGTAATTTATTTCCATTTCAAAATATGTAATCAATGGTCAAATTAGACTACATATACTACAAGCACGGTCACCGGTCATTTTTATACAAAGACGCGCGCGTGTGTGTGTTATTGTGTGTGTGTTTACAACCGTTGACGGAGTTTACAACCGACTGCTGCTTGACATTAACCTTCTGGAAGTAAGAGTCTTAGTCTACCCCGCTGGTCTAATATTGTTGGGAGACTTCACACACCTTCGAAATTATTATGGCGAATTTTTAAGTATACCAGCACTGGAAAAAGGCTTTGCCCTGAGTCTAACTAGCGGTTTGACAGATCGATCATCACTCAGTTGAACCCTCGTTCACTTTGACAAAACCATAGCCTATTGCGTTGTTAAAATATTTACAATATTAATTCATTACGTATTTACGGTGGTCCATCTGGTATTAAAATGTCTACTATAAATGTCTTCACCCAACTGTCTACAAGTAATGAATGAACTCTCCTTCATATTTCACGTAGTATTAAACCTTTAGACCGGAGCCTTTAAGCCTGCCTGTCTGTTGACCCTAAAGCTTACAATGCCTTTCATCTCAAAGGGCGCAGACACAGGTTAATGTCAACTGACAGGCGAACCGGCTGCAATATAATTCAGAAACGGAGTCAAACATTGATTTCGTTTTAGATTTATTTGGGTCACCATGGGATGACTTTAAGATCTCATCAGGGCAAGTCGCTCAAACCTAACTAATTGTAGTTAGAATAAATAAATAAATAAATACACCCAACAGTCACATACATAGTCCTGACCCCACACTAAGATCGAGTCTTGTGTCGTGGGTATCAGGAACTACGAGAGACTTTTCGGTCTCACAAACACCCAGACCCTAAACAAATACCAGTGGTTCACACAAATATTTATTCCGGTGCGGGGATCGAACCCGCAGCCTCTTGTTTCACAGGCGGCGTTTAACCAACTGCGCCATGAAGGCTGGCATGAAGGCTGAATTTATTATAATAGAATATAATAAATTCTCTGAACAAGATAGTATTTTACCAAAAATCTAAAATGAATATAATTTATAATCCAAGTATAAAGCAAGTAACACAGCAAATTGTTGAATTTATTTACTTTTTTGTTTTATTGGTTTGTTGATCATGTGGAGTGATCAAAGTTATTGAATTAGCCAGAAAAGAAACCAAACCCGCTTTCTATGTTGAAAAAATCCGTAGCGCCTATGTGTTAGTTTTGTTAGAAGCCGCCACTTACGCCATTGCATTTATAATTTGAAATGTATACAATATTGTTTGCGTCATCAAATTCCATCTAAAAGTTTTTATATGCCACCGAACAAAAACACTAAAGAGCATATTTGTTCCATATGTACATTTTTTAAGTATGTTTATTTTTACGTTTATTTAAATTAACTTCGTTTCCACACTTCAATCCTGTTATGAAAATCACAATAATAAGTTATGAGTAAACGTTAATTTAATGTTATTAAATTAATTATTTCACACCTGCATCCCGGAAGGGGTACGCAAAGATACCACTATTGCCACCTATTGTTCGCTATGTTTATTTCCTTCCTAGGACGTGAGAGGATGCGAGCATATCGCCATATAAGGCTCAAATTCTAGGTCCACGCAAGTAATATGACTTTTTAAACCAATAAACTGTCGCAAATTGGATTGCCCTATTGGGAATCGAACCTAGAACCTCACAGTTGACAGACCGTAAATGTTGCGCTAGACCAATGGGCTAAGTGAAATGGTATTGTTTGACACAAAATACTCCTAACATCGACTTTTCACTGAATTTGACCAAAAGCAAACCAACCTTAACTTGCGGACGTGCATGAAAAAAAAGCGAATGTGGAAAATGCGAATTTTGGATTATGGATTTCGATAGTCTGTCTACATCCGTGGATAAAATGCCGTACATACACATAACCACACAAATATTAGAAATAACAAACCCGGATATACAAAGATCAACAATAAAAGACCTTTACACAATGAGTTCTTGAGCAGCGGTCACGGCAGTGCGTTGGTAATTGCCGGCCGAGACGCATTACTCGCTAATATTAAAATATTTGATTTAAACAAGGCAATAAACTGTGCGATATTGGTAACGGTGCATTCATTAGCTCTTAGTTGATACCTGCCAGCTAGTAGATAGGTCACGCCTACAACGCTAAACGCTAAGGCACACAAGTTGCGAAACCGTTCGCCGAATTCCACTTCAAACACTATACACTATTTCTTAATTTGCATAACCCATTTCAAATTTTTGTATTCTTTTGTGTTGAGGCTGTACGCGATTTTAGACAGGTTGGCATGATTGTTCACCAGCAACACAAGGTTCATGGTTATATTATGCTGCTCTTACCAGGTGCATTGCAGTTACTTTATAGTTTTAGTACAAAAACTATGATAATGACACTTATTGCTAATACAGTCTGCACGAACAGTTTTTTATTATTCTTCTTATCTTCTTAATTTTGGAGTGTAGTAAGAAATTATATCCGATCAATCGTATAACCCGTACGTGGGTTTTGTGACCAGTTTGATGTTTTTCAAAATCCCGTACATATACGGCATACTAACACGATACCATAAATACAACACGCTTCAAAATTCATGACTATGATGTTTTCAGAGCACATGCCTTGTCCGTGTGAATACAGTTAGTACATTATTTGGGCTACAGCACGCCATGCTTGGCATCTACACACATTCCGAGGCGAAAGGTGGCGTGTTCGTGTACATTATATCTAACAACTATATCTTAATCTAAAATGTGGAAATCTATGCAAAATTTCAACTAAACCAGTTCAAACGGACTGTTATTTAGCAATGTAAAGCAAACGCATTTTCACATTCATACAACTTTATAGCAAGAACGAGCAATTGCACTTCATTCATAGAGATTAAAGATCATACATATTTTAAAACATAATACACTTTTATGGATCTGTGCAGACAGCAACAAAGTGTGAATAAAAAATATATGTGCATTAATAAAAAACGACACCGGATTATGACGAATCGGTCCTACTCTAGTCGGCAAACACCGTAATCCCCAATTCCGGAAATTAAATTAACATTATTTTAATATTATTGTTTTTATCATACGACACAGCATCACGCTGACGCATAACATGACTAACACATTAAAGTAACCCGAATCGTAATTGTGTGAATTATGCAAATTTCGTCTGTCTGTTCGAACAAAAACACGCGTTTTTAGAACCTGTTTCGGTATTTAGGCAAGGGCGCAGAGTACCGGCTTAAGAAATCATTCCGAGCCAGATACGCCATTAGGCCGAACGGAACTAGGCATTTAGCCGCATTAAAATTACAACCCACGATAAGTCTCAAGACAGGTCAAGCTAAATGAACGCGCCAGTGTTTTTATGGTCACTGGCATAGAACAAAGACTTTCTTGGTCCGCGCGATGACTTAATGCACAGTATTGTTTGTACGGATAAAAATTACAATTGAATTCAATTACTCGCGTCTGACCAGTAAACAACAAAATACTTGTCCGACAGTGCATTCTACCCTGGCGGTGTAAGTTGGACTCGGAAATGACGTCTTAACAACCTACAGAACGCAGTGCAAAAAATAATCAAGAATTATACGTCATATTGAAATAGCTAATTTAAAATACTATTTTGATTTCAAAGTGGACGATATTCGATTACATAGCGGTGATAGAGCTGTGGATACAGCTGATCATGATACACATCAATTAAAACAAAAAACTCAAACAATAAATGAATAACAAAATAACTATTGCACTATCAAATGTTTTACAAGGACACAAACATCGTGCCCGCGAGCATGTGGAATTGTCTCATTCGAAGTCTCAATTGAACGGATACCAAAAGTTAATCAATACATATTAACGCGAGATGATTATGAAACAAAAATATTTCGGTGTTATTTTTTTGTTTTCCAAGAAATCTCTCCGTACCTACCTCGGACCGCTGTTTATTTATTATTATATCTGGCGGCGAGGTAATGGATTAGAGGAAATACGAAAACGCCTGAGTATAGACGATAGAATACCTAAATATCTTGTGTAAAAAATCTCCCCTGGCGTAACTAGTGCATACCGGTAATGTACAATATACAATGGTCTTGTAAAGTTTATTAGCTTCAGACAGTTTCTGCTCGCTCTGGTATCCGGTCTTGCAATGTTAACTAGGTTGACGTAATATCGAAACGTCAATACAAACGTGTGACTATTTTACATGCAGGATGTGAAAAATCATGGAAATATATCAGTGCTTCTTTTGTAAAATCAAAAATGTATGAAGGAACCGTAAGAAAACTCACAGAAAAAATATATATAATCTTATGTAATGAAAAACAGTTACATTTGGAAAATATTCGATCTTTAAAACAAAGGGACTCACTTTGAAAGTTGATTTAAACGAATCTTCATTAACAAATTTGAACCGACGCGACGGGCGAGGCTATGCCCAAGTGATAATTAAACCCATAGCTACAAAGGTCTTACTATTCCACGTTCAAGACATAATTGAAACTACACATTACATCACTCCCGATAACGCGAGTTTATCAATAATGATATAAATCTATTAACAATTATGAAAACTTGTTGCATTACACGTCGATATCACGATTGATTCACGGCGCTCGCCGGTGCCTGAGGAAATAACGAATGACGTCTGTTACACGTAGTGTGTCAGTTTTGGCCATTAATTCGCCTTTTTTATAATCGAACATATGCTGTGAATAAGTTTTTAGACACTAACGGCCGCCTTGTTAGCGCTACGTGATACACAAGCTTTGAGATTGCGGGAGAATTTATGAAACGGTTTTTAGAGTACGAAAACATGTTTGAAAATAAGACATGGGAGGCCGTTTGTGGTGTTGCCAGTGATGCTGAATTATGCTGATTTTTCTTGTGTATGACCAGCGGTAGTAATGTTTTTGATGCGTTACAAATGTACCGCACTCCTACCTAAGTATTTGAATTGGTAAAAAGGAAAGTGATCGGAAATGCAAGTCATTGAAAACCATCTCAGAATTACGTAACTATAAGCGGTCGCGATTGAGAGTACTAACTCAAGTAATACATTCGGATAAGTAAACAAAGTACCCAATTTTCTGTAAATGTAATTAATCACGCTTTTTAACAGATTAGAAAACACAAGTCATTAGCGTGTCCGTCGAACTGATGTCTATTAATTAAAGCCACAGTACAAACTCGATACACGGCGGCTAAGTGAGTTTTTCGCAACCGACGTCTAAGGAGTTATAGGAGGTGCGAAGGAATGTGACCACGCAACCTGCCCGACTCCGCTGAAACGACGACCATAGGGAAAGCCCGATGACGCCAATAATCACTACTACACATGCAAATAACGTCGAGTCAATAGTAAACATGCGCTGTCAACGTTGTGTCACACAAACTATTTCACGCGATTATCGACTTATTAGTAACACAATAAACACCAAAACCGCACAGCACACTATGCCACGCTAGTGTACAAAGGTTACAGATATGTCTTTGTTTCGTTGCGTTTAAAAAAATAATTAATGCATTAAGCTAATAACTTTTATAGTTTAGAAAACGATTCCCTTGATACTAATGTTACTTTAATACATCAAGTTAAAAGGATCAAGACTAATTACAATTTAGATTGCATCACGCGAATGACGCACGCTTGAATTTGGGTAAATAAATTACAAAATAGTTGGAAAGTATCAAGATCCGGGTACCAGCCCTAGCACGTACACGTGATGTAACTCTCACGTCATTAAAACATAATTTCTAATATGCGATTTGCGTCTGATGCAACTCACAATCGCCATCTATCACGGCTGTAATCAAAATAAATCACAGAATAAAGTGTCTTTATGTGATGACATTATCAATTTACGTGTAGCTAATGATTTTAAGATTTAAGGGCTGTGTTGAGACATCTACACCTGCATTATTTATGTAAAAAGCGTTCGAGCAATCTTTAGATCATTGAGCAATCAAGGCAGTTTATTCAATTCGTTAAGCTATTGGCAAACTGGCTAGAAGAATAGCCGTGCTCTACTACGTGTCTGATTAAATCCCTAGTGGCAAAGACACCTTCCCTACGAAAAAAATAGTTATTTGTATATGTTGGGCACTTTTCGCACTCGATTTCATTAGAAAATTTAGAATGTTTGGTATCATTGGACGCTACATTAACGATTAAATGGATTATGGAACTCAATAAAATCTAGTGTCAAGAGGACGCCAGATGGTTTGAATAAAGTAATTAACCTTAATTTTGCCAACATAATCATTATTAAGCACAGGATGCCCATTACTGACCCTAAGTTCGAAAACGCCTATGCCGTCTCTAAAGATTTCTGTAATAACGTATCTAAAGCGATTTGCATCTAGCGGCCTCATGCGACCTTTGTCCGGTCATCTATCTACCTTTAAATGGACTGGTTATATGCAATTATCACCTTTATTATATCCATACAGTTTCTCTTCAAAATAAAAAATAAGGTATTGGGAATATGTATAAAGGTTCATATTTAGGAGGAGTCTTTGGCAATGACGTTTTCTCCGAGGCACAGAGGCACTCGAGAACTCATAAGTAAAATTGTTCTCACGAAATTAATATGCACATTACGCATATGTTAGTGAGAGATAGCAGAGAATTAGACATGTCTCATCAAGTGACCAGCCATAATTTTATTCCGGCAGAATACAGAACTACTTCATGAAAACGATTGCTATTCATAACTAATTTTCATTTGATGAAATTACTTTCACAGTTTCACTTGATTTTAATGGTGTTTGATAGGGAATATTTTTTTGATTATAGTGATTCATACATGCATTTGTCGATAATTGCTGCGATTTTATAAAAAGCGAGTTCTTAATAAAGTATCATACTATGAAAAATTATGGACATGTTTTTTGTATGATTCTCCAAACCATGCTACAAATTGAAAGGTACAAATGCTCAGTGAATGTAATGCGGTGTTGATTACACAATATGAACAAATTTTAATGATCAATGCACCGAGACGAGACGTTACGCGAGACTCCGGGTCAACGAGACACCTAGATTCATGCACAATCGAATTTGCAAGCTTTTATACGTCAATTTATACGTGTATTTGAAGTACATACGTCTGTCACGAAGTTTAAGGAACCGTAAATAGTCGCTTTTAAGGATCGGTATGTGTATTTTGAGGATGTTGGCTAAATTGTATTGACCGGAGATCGATGAATATCGATCATGACTTATTGAAGTAGAATCTCACGCAAGTCGAAGATTTAGACAGCACAAAATATCTTAAGGGGCTACCGTAATAACTAGCGGATTAACACTAAAGCCCCTTGCTCATATATTGAAACTAGGGAGGGTGGGCACCACGCTCTCACACTCACACACCCAAATATTGTAATAAAAATTATATTTTAACTGGTTTCTCAAGACACAGGCAACGCCTAATTTGAGAACCCTTGCAATATTCTTGTATGTATAATTATTATTTTCAATTAAATATTTTTTTCATTTTTCGGTTGCGTTTATTACTAGTGAAGTTGTTAGTTAATAACCACTAAATTGACAAATTAAAATAGTTGCGTATTATAAAACGCTATTTGGAATTTCTTGTAATTGCTGTATTATTATTTAGGCACCTGCAGTACTAATAACACTTTGCTTCTATGCACCAAAGTAGAAAGCTAATCTGCAACGGCTTAATGGTAACTGCATATAAAATCAAAACCTTGAGAATTATGTTTCCGCTAAAATTTTGATAAAGAATTTGTGTGCATTGTATAAATACATTTTTAACGATAGCAAGATATTCAGAAAGAGCGATATCAATACCGTGTTTATAACAACAATGCAATATTAACTACAATATGTCATAAATACGTTCTATGTAAATATTTATTTAATTATTTATGATAAAACAAGAATTGCATACGGCTTCGTCCGCGTGTAAAAGATTTTCCGAGGTAAAAGCTATATATTTTCCCGAATAAAAAGTACCTTATAGCATTCCTCGATAAAAGGACTAAACAATACTAAAAGATTTTCTAAATTGAACCAATAGTTCCCGAGATCAGTGCGATCAAACAAACAAACTGTTCAGGTTTATACATTAAATAAGTATAGATAAGATATCGCGCAGTGTGATGTGCACCTTACATTACCAAAGAGGCTGCATGACGCATGACGCAACTTAGCTGTGACTAATCAAATGAGATAAGGAATGCAATTACAATTATTTTATTTATGCCCATACCGCGACTCAATGAACAAAATCTATTCACTGTGCGAGTGTTGATTGAGTTATACATTTTGTTGGGGCATTAATGCGTTTTATTGAACGGGTATCATCATTTGCGAGGATTATGGATACCGATGTTCATCTGTTACTTTATAAAGAACAGCTTGTATGTATTTACCGCGCGATTTCGTCTGCGTAGAATTACGTTCCACACTGGCCTACCCATTTAGTAACTAATAATTGTAAGTTGTCTACATAAACCGTAATTCTATTCGAGAGTAATCTGCTGGTGTATCATAAAAAATGGCTTAAGGGATAGAATCTGAATTTCTAAAGCACTAAGATGAACATTCACAAACAGCTAATTGTGATTTGAGACTAATCAGTAACAAAGTCAAGCTATATGACCCTTAACAGATTCGAATGAGCCTTAATGTTGCTAAGTATGATCTTCTTGATTTCTCTACAGAGCCATAACATAATATAGCCTTAGACATAATGGGAAACAATAGGCTTGATCACTGTATTTAGATTTTATTTTCCCACTATTCTTCTCATGTTCCCTATCTATCTGATGTCACTAAACATATTTTGAATACAAATGAAAAATGAATATACTTACCACCTTTATTCCCACTACCTCTATATTAGATTAATGTTTTTTATTCAACATGTGGCATAGAGATATTGTAACTGAACTTAACTGATATCAATGTTTCTAGGGGAAGAAATAACAATTTATTATATATTTTTTTCTAGCCTATACTGTCCAGCTGCAGGGCAAATACCTCCCTTTCTTATTTCCACCCCTCCCTATCCAAAACATAAAAAGTCCATGTGGTAGACCATCCAGGAGGTGGAGAGATGTCTAAGATAATTTCAATAACAACTGGCAGAAGAAATTAATTATATACATACTACACTATTTTTCTCAAATGGTCTTACAATTGAAGATGGTAAATGCTAAACAAAAATGCAAAGATTAAGCACAAACTAATATACCAGCTTTACGAAACAAAAACTATGTTTATACACTATACTTATGTCTTTAAAACAATATATTGTCTTGATAATAGTAGATAAAGTATGATGAAACAATAATTGCATTCTATATATCTATATCTATATCAGCCCATATACGTCCCACTGCAGGGCACGGGCCTACTCTACAATCGAGAGAATCGATTGAGAGTGGTTAGGCCATATAGTCCACCACGCTGGCCTAGTGCGGGTTGGCATTGATAAATAATAAAGAAAACACAAGTTACACAGTTTAATAAAATTATGGCTATATCAATAAATAAAACGAGTACCTAATCTGGTCTTGAAATCAAATAAAAACATGAATACTGCAATTCTCAGTAATAATAAAACCAAGAACATTCATTTAATTGTCTATAATCTTGTTTGATAAAATACATAATTAGATTAGAATGCAAACATCACCTAAAAGACAACCCGTACATTCGCAAACATACCATCCATCTACAGGGAAATATAAAACCTCATAAAAAAGGCTAATGAGTCATATATTCCAAATATCAAAGGTCATACTACAATTACTGCATAACATAATATTATTTCATAGCTAATGCTACAAATTTGGTTCTACATGGAACTAATATTCTACACAAAGACCTATACAAAACCAGATATTTCTTATAAGCTGTTGCTATCCATATTATTTTCAATCTATGAGAAACTTGAATATGCAACATGATGTTTCATTTAAAGCCATCTAACGAAATGCATACAAACAGAATGTGAGATGTCCAGTACAACATAATGCAATGATCTGTCAACAAACAGTCCTTGTTTACATTTGTTTACGTTAACACACTTTTCCCACCAGAAGGTTAACATATGGTGCTATATGGCTTATCAAAAAAGATAATATTATCCTTTATTTCAAAGCCATTTAAATTATGTTAAGTGCAAAGCTTATTAGCCTAATATTATTTGAGTGTAATATTTTGATAATGTTTCTGACAGCCTTTCTATGGTGCAGTTGGTTAGATGCCAGCTGACGGCTGCTAACAAGAGGTAAAGAGTTCAGTCCTCGCACCGAGACAAATAAATTAAGTTGCTGAATAGACTACATTTATATTGAATAGGATTATTTCAAAAGGTTATTTTTTAAAGAAGTCAATAAACTCACACATACTAAACTAGTAATTTATTTACAATTTACTACAACTTTTAGCAGCGTAGATATAAGTGTTTAGTCTACATTTTATAATACATACAAATAAATTCCTTATAAAATTTGAAGCATGAATTTCTAAGACAAAGGCATTAATACTTATAGCTGTCAATAAATTCAGCACATCAATGGGATTTTTCTTTTAAACTGACTATATCCACACATTCTTGAAAACACTTATGTTCATTTATCCATATTAATGTTCAAATCCTGACATTAATACAAGATCAAGAATTTTCTTTATATTCGGCATCCAAAAAGCATTGGCATTTCTTATCAGCCACTAAACTTCAACAAATTCGCATTAAATTGTTTGTAGAAACAGTAAAACACATTGTTTTATGTTGTTCAAATACTGTAACACAGTTACATATACTTTATGTAAAAACTAATTATTTTATGAAACAACCAGAGGCACCTTAATGCAGAATTCACCAACCTGTTTTGTGTATTTGTGATAATATTACTTTAAAAACCACATAATTAATTTGTACCCAATTATTTTGTTACTACATTGTATAGATTTTGCTTGTTCCCATGTTATACAAAGTAATTCATGACAAATATAATTGTGATAATCTGTTATAAGGCAAACAAAGTGCATATTGTTTTTATTCTATTCCTCGTTTTAGGTATATGCTTTATTGATGAATACACTACATTATTGTTCTACCTGATTAATTGAGTTTGAAACTTAATAGCGTTTGAAAATATTTTTACAAAGCATGCTGAAATAATAGAGTGGTGATTAAAACAATGTTGCAATTATGAATATTAGTTCCGCAATAAATATTTTTTATATACTCAACCATTGTTCTAGGATATATTGACTAATCACTAAGATTGATGTTGATAATAAAGTCAAAACCTTAAAATATGATTGAATTACTAGCAGGAACACAAAAATGTGATGACATAATAAGCCTCATTGGTAAAGCTAATTAAATGGACATATTGAATGCATAGGAAAATTTTATATTAACTATGTGGAGTAAATCACTTTGATGATAAAGTTATCTCAAATTAATACACCCTAACATTAGATTAATAACAAAATGCTGATGCATGGCAGGAAAAATCAATGGGGTCAACAAAGTTAACACCTTATTTGTGATAAAGCTAGCAGGGTGAAGACAATGTAACTCACCAATTGAAATTCTCTTCGCCTGTCATAAGCCCTCTTTATGGCCCTGTCGAGCCACAGCGAGTGTATGTGCGGCGCGTAGTGCATGAAGAGCCGGCTGTCGAGCATCGCCGTGCTGTTGAAGTGCAGCGCTTGCTGGCCCACGTCCAGGTTGCGCGGGTTCTCCCACGGTATGGCGAGCTTATCCCGCGCGTCCACTAACACTTGTATCCCCTTCACTATGTTCTGGTATATCACATGCTGGTACTCGCGCACCAGTTCCGGCTCGAACTTCACTTTGTGTATGATTCTCATCTGTTTGAGGAATGTTGACTTTCCGCTTTCACCCGCGCCGAGTAGCAGCAGCTTCACCTGTCGCCGCAACGTCTGCTTGTCCTTCTCCAGAATTCTGTCTATCTCCTTGCTGCGGTACCGCTGCTCGATCTCCTCCGGCGACAGCTTCAGGCGCAGCCAACATGTCAGGGCCTCCGCACAACAGGTACATGACCACAAATCGTTGGCCATTTTGCATGATTATCGACGCCCATATAAAAGAAAGAAACCGACCAAACTATCTTACGCGATATTTATATCGTTCATTCTACACAAGGTTTTGTAACACCACTACGTACGCACTGATAAATGATAATACATAATAAATTAAAGCCTAAATCCGGAATTCAGAAATACACACGCATTCCACCCCTCCCAAACTCATTCAGAAATGAAAAGCCACAGATAACATGTCAGACAGTGGCTACTCCACAGAATCTAAAACAAGTACTCACTTCAGTCGTCTGCACACGAGAACAATAAACAAAAAATAATTTGTTCTTCTTCTTTTCATTCATTCAATTGAAACGGTTTATGGCGGCAATTTTAAAATTTTAATACAATGTTTTTTGAAGTTTTATCTAATCCAACGGAGCCTAAACCAAATAATAAAACCAAAAACTATTAGAATAGTATTCTTTATTAATCATTAAACTAATTAAATCAATATTCAGCCCAAATGATCAAAAACACAAAGGATCAAAAGTCTGTCTTTATTTTGCTTCGTTGATTATAAATGATTAAGTAGATAATTATAAATTTAATAAAATTGTAGAACATTTTGTTGTTTTTTGAATTACATGGAATACGCGAAATATTTTTATTTTCAAAACAAATCATTTTTAATGCGATAAAAATTCAATTTTTTATTACGTTGAATTGAAAAGCTCGAAAGTAGAATCTGTCAACGTCAACTGGAACTGTCAATTTGGGAACGTACCGCGCACGTCGCACACGTGTTTTTTCCGAATAATTCAGACATACTCGTGGTAATTTTGTAATTTTTATTGGAACTTAACACCTGCGTCTACATCTTCGTGTCTATCCAGCACATTATCAGCGTCAGTACATTGTATTGACGATGTAAATATTTTTTTCTAAGCGATGTCCAAAGAAGGTTATAGTCCAGAGAAGAAAGAGAGTGACAACAAGATAGTTTTAGAGAGATTACAGACATACCTCAAGGACAAAAGAACTAGCGAATCATCGGAACCTAGTGCCGGCTACAACAAACCGAGTACGAGTTACGAACCGGGCCCGCATACCCTACCGAGTTTGGAAGACAGCAGCAACATATTGCGCGAAGTTCTGAACCACAAAAAAGCAGAACTCCTTCGACAACCAGAGATAGTAGAGTATCTGAAGTCTGTGTCCTCTGACCTGAAGAAATAATGGCGGTAACAGCTCAGAAAAGCGTCGCATCTTTGATGCAAAAGACTCTTGACCGACAAGCGGCTTTGGCTCGTATGCGGTTGAGGTTCTCGAAAAACCAAATAGAGCAGATATTACTGAACTACGCGACAAAGGGCAATGGAGGCCCTTATGGTGAATTGGTGAAAGTATTGCGCGATTACCCATTAAATGATGAAAACTATAGGATAGTATTTGATGACTGCCTGTCATGTGTAGTGGTGTTCGGAAGAGATTTCAAGCAATTGGTTGAGGCTGTTTGTGATATCGAATGGGCGAGCCGCAGTGAGGAACTAGTGGAACTCTTCAGCAGGTTCGTGCTGAACCTTGTGACTGCCCATACTTACCACTGCCCGCAAGTCATGACTTGCTTAGTCAAGTTATTTAAAGGTGAGTTTTTAAAGCCCTTTAATATATTTCTTTGTTTGTGGATTTGTTGCACAATATTTTGATATTGGTATGTTTCACCAAATATTTTTGTTTTGGAATGAAGTTTTTAAGTTGAAGTTTACATTTTATTCTTATAGCTTCAGCTTTGATAATCTTACAATATAATTAATAGCCATTGTATATTGAAACTTATTTGCAATGTACTTTCATAATTATTTTCATTTTGCTTTAAATTAGTCATATTAACATAACTACATAAATGTAAACTTAAGTCACACAGTTTATAATTTCCATAAATCCGTTAGCCTATTAAACTATCCATTAGCATATTAAAAACTTTTCATCTCCATTTAAATTGTACTCCAATATTTATCACTCAATTGTTCAATAAACATAAACAAAAAAAACTTCAACATGACTGGACATGTTGCACAATATTAGACATAACACATTCAATGTTTTTGTTACAGCTGATGTTGAAAGTTGGGAGGACAACCCACCACAAGAAATAGTTAACAGATGGTCTAATATTCACACAGTTATTGCACAAATAGTAGCAGTCATACCCATGTAAGTACATATACCATGATTTATTTATTTATGAAACATCAGACCTTGATGTCTCAGTTTGAATTTTAAGCGTCTGTTTATATTTAATTTTATAATTTGAAGATTAAGCCAGATGGTTAATAGATTCATTTGGGAAGACATTTGAATTGGAAATATAATAGTACAGCAAAGATATTGCACAAAGCTATTATAATTATTTAGTTGTTCAAATAATTGTGATTTCACCTATTATAGGTAAAATCATACATTATTAACTGTGTCAAGTTAAGATTATGACTTTCCTTTGTTCCTCACACCACTGTGTTGTGTGTACTGCTACTTGGGACCTAACTTTCTGGTTGATGTGATAACAAGCAAGTACTTCTACCTTCTGTCCTGAATTGACTGTTTAAGATATCATGTTTTATGATCAGTCACCATCAGAAGCTAAAGTCTTGGCTTTTTTGTCATAAGTCTATGTCCCAATTAGCTGAAAATAATTAAGCCAAGTCAAACACTGAGAGTACTAAAATGTTATCACCAGATGAATGGCAAGGCTTAATTTCTGATTGAAGACATTTGTGTATTTTTGTGCAGTGTCATGCAATCAGTAAATGACTAACTGAATATGTTAATCTCTTACTGCCAGCCTGTTTAAAATGGGATGTCATTTAAGTTTATCCCTCAATACTAGACATTTGAGTGGGTCAGAACATTGGGTCTATATGGCGACTATCCCACGAAAAGGTTAGAAGAAGGCTGGGATGAGCAAAGTATTATGCATAGCGCCTCTCAGTTTTAGGCAGGGCGAGGATTTTGGGAAAACTACATGACGAAGGGCATTGCTGACACGCCATTTACCATGTTGGGTAAGCAGCTTTACTGAACTTATTCTATTCAAGTAAACACCATACCTTCTTTAACTAATTCTTATTTGTGTGCTATCTTTAATAAGTAGAAAGCAAAGAGTTGCCTGCAAGCAACTACGATTTTGGGTTAAATTCCCCAATTAGAATAAAACTTGCTACGTGCCATCCATCTAGATGACACCAAGTTCAGCAGTTTTGCTGCCCATTTACTATAATTATAGTGTGAAATAAAGACTGGTAGTCCAAATCTGTAAAATCAAATTTAGCATGCAATACACCTTGGGCCTTAGAAGATTGATTTCCTCTGTGGCACAGTGTGCGAAAACATTGTAAAACGACAGGCAGCAGATTCATACCCGCATCAAACTCAATATTTTGTGTAAATATTGGCCACAAAAACAAATAATGCCTCCATGTGACGGCGTTAAGGTAGACCCTGATTCGGTGTCAGCCCAGGTCCCAAGAAGTGAAGAAGAGACGCCTAGCTTCTTCAATGTATTGCGGTTTTTTATTCACCCACCAGTGGTAAATAGCGAGCGCAGTGGCAATACCGTTCTTGGCACCGGTGGTGTTAAAACCGGTACAGTGACCTTCTCTATAATTAAAAAGGTTAGGCCTTAATTACCATCTTGGCCTTATGCCGGTATACTCAAAAATATTTATTGCCTATGAGAAAAGCCATACAATACTATTCTGTAGTATCAGAATGACCAAAGCCTGCAAAGGTAGAACGCAACAATAATCAAGCAAGAGACAGATCGATATAAATTCACATAATGGATCAAATCACCTGACACGAGACAGGCGTGATTAACGTTAAATGGCCTCGAAAAACACGCAAGTTTATAACGTGTACACGAGTTTCCTTATAATAACAGAAAATTGTCATGGCACGCATTTTTGAGTGCGTTGAAACTTGTTTTTCAAGGTTGAACATTCTCCACCATGAGATTCTGGGAATATGTTCATGCTTTTGAAACTTATTGCCTTATGACATACTTTACGTAGTGACTTTAAATATGTACATAGAAATAAGTCACTATGGGATGTCGAAAAACAATCGTCAGAATTAATCAAAGCCTGTTATTGAAGATTTGCTTATTTTACATACAAAATTAAATCAATAACAGTCTAATTTGGTATATTGGGTTTAATTTCCATATATGATTATTCATTTTGTGTTAATGCTTATTCGATACATAGTTTTATGAGACAATATTCCTAATATATAATCTGACTGCCTCGGTGGCGTAGTTGTATTACGGTACGGTTACAAAGCTGAGGTCTCGGGTTCGAATCCCGGGTCGGGCAAAGTGATATTGGATTTTTCTATTAATTATCAGCCCGGAGTCAGGAATTTGTGCCCGATATGGCGATAGGCTCGCCCCCTATCACATCATGGGACGAAACATACAAGGCGAAATGTGGGTGTTCTAGTGGCGCCTCTGCCTACCCCTTCGGGGATAAAGGCGTGAGTTTATGTATGTATATATGTATAATCTGTAATTTTTCGACACTTATAGCAAATTCGCACTTAATACTTAGCTTTTATAATTCTCAAGTAAACTTATATTTCAGGTGCAGTGATCTCCTAATGCAGATAGTAATAGAGCAGTTCCCCTACTACAAAGCCAGCTGTAATGCCAGCCGGGCATACATACACAACCTCATTTGGATCAGCAAGTACATACCCTCACTTAGAGAGGAGATCATGACTGCTATTGTTAACAGGTAATACATAATATTATTTAGATGTCTTTGATTTATTGGAAAACGTTTTTTTGATTCACTTCTGATATAATTTTCAAAAATTCATATTGTATACTAGCCCCCCTTGCAATTAGTTGCCTCCGCGGCGAAGTCAGTTATCCGGCTCAAAAACGACAGGCCACGGATTCGATCCCTGCACCGACACAAATATTTGCGCGGCCTATACATATTCCTGATGTAGGTGTTTTTAGATTTAAAAGCGTCTTGTCGTCTTTGATACTGATGACACAAGACTTGAATCTTATGTATAATTGTTATTATATATTATTTATTTACTTCACAGAATGATTATAATGGACGTGAACATAGTGGAGCGAGAGAAGAACAAGGCTCAGAATGAGACAGTTTTTGAAATGGACGTGGAGGAACGTGACGAGGTGTCCGACGCGTTGGACTACAGCATGCTCGAAGTACTACGGTGGTTGGAAGACGAAAGAGACCCAGTACTGAACATGCTTTGCAATGTATTTGAGAGGGTTGTCCTTCCTACTTATGGTATTAGGTAAGCTATCAATATCTTCTTTTTTTACTTACTGTGTATTAAGAGTAATTTATAATGGACTGTAACGGTGAAGGGTTTTTTTTTTATTTACAATCTTGCAAAAAGTCATGTAGACTATAAACAGATGGGATGAAAGGTTCTTTCTGGGGGAAATATTGTGGAAATATAGGGAAATGGGAAATATAGTGAAGAAATAATGGAGATATTTACTAGAATTGCTATGTGGTGTCTGCCAACCTGCAATAAGCCCGTGTAATGTACAATAGACTGAGTACACTCAATCAAATTCACGATTGCAGAGAAGTCCTGTGTTGTTTAGCAGTGGATTTTTATATGGTGATATATTATTCTATCAAGAATGGTATATACTAAATACAAAAAAATATCTCGGAAGGCGGCAAAGATGTGCGCACTAGGTCACTATGGCAAGTTTTACATATCATCAGCGACGGTCTCTATCTGAACATTTTTTTCTCCCTAATAAAATTTAACATAAAATTTAAATTTTCACGTCGCGTCGTGACATAGTATGATAACTTATCAAAATACGCGAAAACACAACTGGCCTTGTATGAGATAAATTGAAGTGTTATATAAAAATTATGGTAGTTCATATCTCTAATCAGTTGTTTGCTTATTACAACGCCATTTTATGTGATAATAAGATACTAGTTGGGGTACCCAAACCGGAAACGTTATCAGGATTTCGAATGTTCTGTTTATTTATCTTTAAACTCACTCAAAACACAAGTAATGGCAAGTCCAGTGCAATATGAAGTGCAGTGGACACAAATATCAAGGCCTATTTGCAACTAAACGTAGTAGCAAATATTGGTACACGACAAACAACTCGTATCACTCACTTATCACTATCGCGAATTTTACTGCAAATACTTACAGATTCTTACCACCAACAATTAATATATATTTTTTTCTTTTCCAGACACGTCCAATTCCTGATACTCTACACGATATCAATCAACCAACAATGCGCTGACCGCATCTTTAACAACCTGTGGGTGGTGGCAGCGGGCCTGCAAGGCTTGGGTCCCCGGGCCTTTGCCACCAGAAGAACGGCAGCAAGCCACTTAGCCGGTCTTCTCGCTCGGTGTGTCAGAGTACCCAACACCAGGCTGATACATTACCTGAAGACCATGGCTGAATGGTGCCACTCGTATATAACAGCTACTCAGGAGTCTACCACTGCAACGGATAGTACCAAGGCCCATGGAGCGTTCCATGCTATATGCCATGCTATTTTCTACTTAGTTGCTTTCAAGAATCATCACCTGTTTATGAGTAAAGAGAGTGAGTATATTTTGTATCATACCAACTCTTTTGGTCAATTATTACTTTTGACAACCTCCGTGGCGCAGTTGGTTAGACGCCGGCTTTGAAACGAGAGGCCGCGGGTTCGATCCCAGCACCGAGACAAATGTTTGTGTGAACCACAAGTATTTGTTTCGGATCTGGGTGTTTGTGAGACCGAAAAGTCTCTCGTAGCTCCTGATACCCACGACACCAGACTCGATCTTAGTGTAGGGTCAGGACTATGTATGTGAATTTTGGGTGTATTTATTTATTTAAAATTTAATCTAAAATATTAGCCCTATGTACTGAAAAACATTCTATCCTAATGTTGACGTCAGTAATGATTTTCTGGTAGTATTCGATCTACTTGATATTTCGGGAAATATATTTATTTACTGTAAAATTCGCGCAACAATTAATCATATTTAATCACAGCCTTCCCAAGCATTTCTACAGACATTTATAGGTAATGGCCTGCTTCCAAAGAAATCCTACACCTTTATTGCATAATATGCCTTTTTTTTCTTATTAGATGTGTATGCCAATTTCATAATGGAAATTCACATAATTCTTTTTCTTTTAATTCCAGACATAAACTTCGTGGAGTCCCTCAACCTGCCTCGGTTAGTGACGTGTTCCCTGAACCCGCTGCGCACGTGTCCGCCGCAAGTGACGCGCGCGTTCTCGAGCGTGACGCGCGCGCACCAGCTCGTGTACTGCCAGCCCGTCATTGACAGGAACGCGCGAAACTCGCTGCACGCGCCCACGACGCAGTATGACGAGTGGTTCCCGTATGACCCTTATACTTTACCAAGGTCAGTTGATTTTGTTATATTTTATTGGTAAATCCAGCTAACGAGCAAATTGCTCACCTGATATAAGTGAATACCGTCGCTCATTAACACAGCCTCTTAAAATGGGAAGGGAACGGGAAGAAAGAAAGGCAAGTGAATTTTGGCCTCCAGCAATCACACTCGCCTACCCAAAAATGACAGCAAAGCCATAATTCCGCGTCAATATAGTAGTCATGTTCAGAAATCAAGAGGCATGAACCCAAAGCCCTGGACGGAACAGATCCACACCACACTCAATATGAATGTCTGTAGCGGTTCATGTGGCCAGAAACATCGTCGGCACAAGGATCATCGTGACGATCGATGACTCGCGACCCCCAGCATTGGGAAATCAACGCAAGGTGTACCGAAAAAATTAACTTCTTTTTATTTTAAAGCTAATATTAAAATTATTAAAATATCTTTACAGATCCGGCAAAATAATATGGCCGCTATGCATAGAATACAAAGACTGGTTGAAGGTAGGCGAAGACGAAACTCAATACACAGGCATGAAGAAAAAATTAGAAGGTGATGACGATGACTTTCTTATGTCGGCCAGCCCCTGCCAGAGACTAGCCAGCTCACTGTCCAATGGAATATCACCCGGGTTCAGAACCAGTGAGAATATACTTATTAATTGAATTGTAGCTAATAGCCATATTTGTCAAACAAAAGTACTGCTAGAACAATAGACACCTTTGTTGTTATTATATACTCTTAATTTTATATTCAAATAAAATATGTTATGATTTATTGCATCTTCATGTTTTAGTAATGCAGTTACAACTTCTATTTATGTTACTTCTCAGTAATATTGCGACTGATTTTATATATTTTAAACAATTTAGCAATGTTAGACATTAATATTATTTCCCTTCAAGTTTTAGAGGGTATCATTACACGTGATATATTTTAATTTTAAGTAGATCTTCTTAAAAGCTTTATATGGATTTAGTTTATTGATTATGCATCAGTGATGCATTTAATGTCCTGATTTGTACTAGGAACAAACGGATTTGTTCAACCAGTAGTAAAAGCACAATTACAAGTAGCCACTTCCCTGTGGACATTTTCAACCCATGTCCGAGTAACAAAATAAGTCAATTTATGCATGAAAGGAACTTAAAATGGATTTAAAAGGTACTAGTTCATATGATTGTAGTGTAATGTGTATCTATTCATAAAATGCTTTCGATTTTCAGTTCCGTTTTTTAAACTTCGCTTATTCTTAATGACACTATTTATTCTAAATAAATGTAACCCAAATTGAAAAATCTACTTATGTTACAATAAATGTCTTTTTTCGTTCATTAAAGTTACAATATAATAAATCATACTCATAAAATATAAATGTATGCTGAAAGACCTCGTGTTATGGCCACCACACACGTGCAAGTGTGTTAGCGCAAACGCGAGTTTGCACCAGTCTCAAATCGAAAATTTCAACGAAATAGCGCAGGTATTTGCCCACACACGTTCCAATATACAGGTGCAAACTCAGACTTGCACAATTATATCATTACGTGTGTGGCGGCCATTAAGGCCTGATCAGCCTATATGTTAAAGGAAATTAGACCTATTTAATTGTTAACATTACATAAGATATTTCTAAAGTTTATAATTTAGCGATAAGTTTGTTTACAATAAAAATATTTATTGCAATCATTTTTTTTATTTCCAAATAAAACAATGCCCTTTGAAAACAAGTTTATTCATATTTTAAAAAACTTAGCAACTGTTTGTTACTATTATTATGGTATCATTAATCATAATGTGACTATATTGTTGATAATATATTTCGCATGAACATTTTTCACTCGTGAACTAAAAGCTTAATAACGTTTAATTCGCTAACTATAACATTATAAGTCTCGTTAGGAGACATACATCACATTATTGATGCTTGTTGACCTTACATCACAGTTAATATATTTATTGCATTTAACAATTACCCCTTATAGCTGCTATGTTCAAAATGTTCAATGAGATTAAGATAACTCTTGAGAATTCTATAATATTTTTTCACAACAACTATGACATACAATGAACACATGACTACAATAAAATTACGCCTAAAGTTCTATTTATTTTACCTTACCTAAAGAAATTTCCTATGAAAGAGTATTAGAACACTATAATTAGCGGAAAAAGGGGGCAAATTTTCTAAATACTATATTTATTGTTCATGAAGTACATATTGTGTTTTCAAACGAGAAATAGATTATAATACATAATATTTTTTATCTCGCTCAAATAGAACTTTACACGCGATCTCACTGCACAATCTTAACAATAATTCACTTAAAATCTAATGGCACATTTAAATTAGTAAATATTCATAGTGTCACAAATATAAATTACGTGCATGACCTAACACACTTTATCACAAGGCATTAAAACTGAGATTCCATCAATCCTTTATAGTTTTTATATGACAAAAACTTTGATACATTTTCGTCATACTGCATTCACATTATCTCTTCATAGCTCAATTGTACTTAAATCGGTACAATAGAGTTACGAAGTTTCAATAATCATTTTAAGAACTAATTTAAATGAGCCTCAATCATCAAATACTGTTCAACTTACAAACTAGTGACAACATTTTAATTATCTCTTTTTGTGATATGGATGGCGTCTTCTAAACGAACTGATAGATTTGTTCGGCGGCTGATACTGCTTGTTCTGGTATTGGGTGATGATTGGAGTCTCATGCGCTGCTAACTTGTTAACCACAAAGTCGTCACCTGCGTTCATACTCTCCATCATCTTTAGTTTTGCCTCTATAGACTGTATTGCTGTTTTTGTGCTTAGTTTAATTTCTGGCTTAGCACCGGCCAGAGCAGCAATCCCCAATTCTGGCTTCGGTTTTTCCTGTTCTTCTTGAAACTGGAAGAATTATACATATACATTATTGTTGATAAAATTAACTATTGGAGATAACTCTTAAGTGACTTAAAAATTTTAACAAATACTTCAATATTAATCTACATGTTTGTCATTGCTACTGTGTAACAGAATTGTAACCACTTTGTTTGCCAATCTTTCTTATAAGACAATAAGGTACTCATTATTAAAAATTTGCATGTTAATTTTTTTTATGCATTTAATTTTTATGTTATTTCTATATATGGTGAGACGAGCAGGCCATTCGTCTGATGGTAAGCGATATGGCTGTTCAAGGACAGTAGCAAAACCAAACAAAACCATGAATTACTAAGTAATGTTTGGCATTTCACTACTCTCGCCATCCTGAGACATAAGATGTTAAGTCTCATTTTGTCCAATACTTACTCTGGCTGCAATGTCCTTCAAACTGGCACACAACAGTGCATTTACACTGCGGTTTGGCAGGAGAAATACACATTGCGGTGGTCCCTACCCAGGCGGCCTCTCACATATGAGAAACCTACCACCAGTAAAAATTATAGCATATTATCTCATATCTGATTAGATTTAAGTATAATATTCACTTACCGCAGCAATATTCTTAGCAAACTTAACAGACATCCTTTTGGTGCCCAGGAGCTGACCATTGAGTGAATTCATAGCGTTTATAGCATCTTGCCTTGCTTTATATGTGACGAAAGCAAAGCCGCGTGGCTGCCCAGCGCAGGGCCCATTTCGGAAGAACATCATGTCGAACTTCTCGATGTTGCCGTAGACGCAGACCAGTTTCAGTAATTGGTACCGGTAATAAGAAATGTCTGGGTTAGCTTAATATGTTTGGGAAAATATATAAGTTTCCTTGTTATATGAGTTTATATGCTGAATCCAATATGACCATACTGCATTCCACTTAATTGTTAGTGCAATGCTGTCTAAATAGAGTAACAATATATTAGGAAAAGAAATAAATTATTGCCATCTGATACAATTTACCTGTTTTTATATTATTAATTTTTTTTTATATAAACCTCCTAAATAACATATAGAATATTGTAATCAAGTAAAGCTACCAACATGCAAAGGTAATGATACCTATTACAAATTGAAATAAAGAAACCATTATACCTTCTACACACTTTATTAGCTGCAATAGAGGATGTCAGCGCAAAAATGGTTTGTTTTTTGAAGATTTGTCATGGGGTCAGGCTACTTTCCCGAAATTGTAAGGACTCAATAATATTAAACACAATATTGATGGGTCCCAATTATTGATCTCAAAATGGTTAAGAAATACATTACTAAGAAGCTTATACTAATCAAAGATAAAATAATCATACTCATTGACACGCTGATCCAGGTTGCCTATCCACAGCCTCCGTTCACAGACTTCATTGTGTAGCACCGGCTCCAATTGCAGCGGGATCTGAGAGATAACCAAGTAATAAATACACATTTATCTTTATCTGAATAAAAGAGCTATCCTTTATTTAAATGCTGCACCACATAAACATTTTGCAGGTTGCAATGCATGCTGTGCAAATCATTGTCAATATTGATGAAAAACAAGCCCATGACTCACGGCAGATGTATTTTTATGGTTTAACAATCACAACCTACATGATATCTGAATCCAAAATTAGCTATGCTCCTTTAAACTTGCTTAACCATAAAATATGGATTGTACTGTACAATTCAAAAAACTCGTACAATATCATTGTAATTTCACTATTCCGGCCCATATTTTTACATTTATACTTCTTTGAATCAGTTTTTTAGCTTAATCCTGATACATACCGTTGTCGCCTCCATGACAGCGGCTGCACCAACTATGTCTAAATCTCTACGCATTCGATGTTATGATAATATTTAACATTCGTCACGATATGAACACACTATTTTTACGATTCATTTGGCTAAAAATAGGTATCTAAAACATCGCGATTCTTAGATTAACTTTCAACTTTCAAGTTTCAACTCAGATGACAGATCATTGATCAACTCAGATTATTGACAAGGAATGAACCAGAATGAACTAACGATTGAAACCACAGACTAACCCACTATTGAAACGAAACGAATGATCAGAAATTTAAGCACAGATCATAATATAGTGAAAAATGTATTGTCTGTACTCTGTGGATCTTTCATTGCGAGCTGTGGTAGTGTTGAGTAGGACATGACTTGAAAAAGAGTTTGTAAGAGTAGCCTCATTTTTGTACTGAACTAGTACAATGTCCCACTTCAATTGAAGTGAGGCGTACTAGATAGTTTGAAGGTATTAGTACAATTAGTGCAGTCTGACATGACATGATAATATCGAATATGTATATTAATTGTAGGTAAATAAAAAATAGTCAATTTTTTTAAAAGTATGCAGTAGAAAAGACTGTAATTGTAATTTATTTTGAGTTATTTATTTTAATGTAATGTAATTTATTTTGTATATGAGGTGAAGTGGCGAAAATCAAATGAGAACATTTTGCGATGCATATGTCCAGTCCATTAGAGGCATTGATTAGAGGTCAGTGCTTCTCCGTCATATAAAATATTCCTCTCTCCCTCTTTAGAAGCACGATCATGTAATTGACGTAGTATTGTTATCACGTGCATCACTCCCTCTCGCCCTCATCCTATAGTTAATGACGTAGTGTAACGAGTACCGGGACACAAAATATGAAGTAGTACATTTCAAAAAGTTGAGCCGCTCTTACATTTTGACGTCATGTACGGGACAAATGTACTACCTCTTGTATGTTCTACTCAACACTAAGCTGTGGTCAACACCATGGACGTATTATAAAAACAGGACTGCGCACTCTCATCGAGAAAACGAGCCGACCGAGAGATATTGAGTGGAGGATTGTGTCCCGCGCTAGTAGGGTGACTATAATAAATTTAATACACACACATATACCCAACAGTCACATACATGGCAGGACCCCTCACTAAGATCGAGTCCTGTGTCGTGGGTATCAGAAGCTAGGAGAAACTTTTCGGTCTCACAAACACCTAGACCCGAGACAAATACTTGTAGGCTTACAAACATTTGTCTCGGTGCGGAGATTGAACCTGCGGCCTCTTGTTTCACAGCCTGCGTCTAACCAATTGGGTATTTGACTGTTGTGGCAATAAATTATAAAATGTGTTGCATATGATAGCTTTTTGGTAAACAATAATTATAGGTATTTTTATTTACATTTATCTAAATTATAAATATTTAAATTGTCTAAAATAAGTTTGCCATTTTTTATCTGTTGATTAAATGTAACAAAACACGACAAGCTGTCATTGTGCAGCGTGTGATGTCACGATTTACAATTTTCATTCATCTCTGCCACTAAGATCATTCACCATTTATAAAGCGTGACGTAACTTTTTCAAAGTCACGTGACCTACCGTTTTGGTGACATATATGATGATAAAACTGAAAAATATGTTTATTCGTTATAAACAACTCTTTAAAAATAAATTAATAGTTTGAAGAGGTATAGAGTGATTATATCTAGACTTTAAAACACTTTTCAGAAATTAGTCAAATAGCCAATTGCGCCACGGAGACTGCCAAAAAAACGTCTATCTACGATTATCTTATCAAAGGAAGGCAGTTGCGCGCTAATTACCAGCTCTTCAGGACAACACTGTTTGTAAAGTACATCCATGTTTTTAAAGGAACAAACTGTCATGTAAATATGGCGAATGAATGAGATTGGGCTAAACCTATATCCCAATGATTATAGAATAAAGCTATATCCTCAGTCTGTGGTTCACTCCTTAGTCTGTGTTTATCAGTGTATGTGGTGTATATCAATGTACTCTGTGGTGTATATTATGTACTTAAAACTTCTTAATCTGTGCCACTGTGGATCAAAACAAATTGTAAAACGAGAGGGAATTTCCAAGCAGCATACGAAAATATGAAACTAAGTACTTATAATTTTCATAAAGTAAAATGATACAGAAAAAGATAAATACTAGGATTCCGGGAATACTACCGCCTCCGCCAAAAACCGAGATTGATGGGAAAATCACTGATTTGTCATCCAAAACTTTAACTGAACTTCTTGAGCTCAAAGACAGGCAAGTGAAACTATTGAATAACAAATCTTTTATTACGAAACTCCCCGATAAAGGTGCTAAAATACAAGGATTTTACGATAAAATTGTTAAACAGATTAAAGCAAAACAGGAGGAACATGACGCTTGCCGCATGTTCGACAAATTAAAAATAAGTAATGTTGACAAACGAACCGTGCACGAAGTGGAATGGACAGGCAAATTGGAAAAGAACGTAAATAAATATTTAGACTCTGACGATGACAGCGAGCCTGAAGATGTCCTCCAAATATTAAGTCAACAAACAGCAAAAGAAAAAACAATGAAAGTCATACAACCTGATAAACCTTTAGTTAGTGTAGAAGACCTAATCAAAATTGGAGAACTGCCACATGTAAAGTACATAGTTGACAAGACAGAACACAATCAAACACCTAAAGTTACTGGCCAGTTCAAACCATATAAGACCACAAAGAGTGATGTGCACAATCCAGAAAAGGAAGCAAACCGAACTAAAAGTAAAAATTGGGAAGTAACAGCAGCAACTCCTCCTCCAATTGTCCATGGTCCAGCAAAAGTGCTATCTATTGAAGACTCTTTAAAGTTGCAACATGATTATAATTTTAAATTGAAAGAAATAAATGCACAGCACGCCGCTGAGAAGCTTGCTGCTCTGAGTGGCATCAAAATGGACAAATTACCTGCAGATACATCTAAATTTGGCACTTACAGAGATGGAGATAGTGATGACTCCGGGGCATCTGACCCTGAGGGTAGTGACAAGGATGTTTATGATGAAGAGCCAGAAAGAGGTGGTGTAGTGTTTACAGTGATGAAATGAGTGTGACTATTGAGTTTTGTACAAGACAATGAAAAATAATTATAAAGCAGAGTCAAATTTATTTTCACTATTGTTTGGACGGGAAAATTTAACCTATACAGATTGAATGATGATATACGCATAAATTCATAAGATTTATTATTGAACATCAAGCAATATCATATGTAATTCATAAAATATAATACAGTTTTTGTACAAATACGAAACAGTTTTTAATATAGACAATAATTATATTTGTTACCGTTTATTTATGAAATATGTAATGATTAAGACAATAAATTATGTTTTGTATATTTTCTTTCCTTTAAACACAGTGAATGCACCAATTTCCTTTGTTACATAGAGATACAGTCAGCAGTAACAAAAAAAACTAAAAAGTATAATAAATATGCCCAGAAAATGTGGTTTCAGAACTATGATTTTCCTCCTCATTATGATTAAACAATATAATGTTATAAGTAAATATGTTATTTATTTATTTTATTTTTATTTTATATTTATTGGAAAACCAACAGCTTACATACAACACAATAGGTAACAAAAAGAGTAAGAAATATATAGCTGTTAATGAATGCTGTAGAATGTTATACAATACACTCTACATGTTTGTGTTTTCTGTTAAAAATAGATCTTATTTTTTCTTTCTAATGGTATAAAATTTTATTACATAGAATAAGCTATGTTCCCATTCTGCAACTACACTACGACATATTTAATTTCCGTAATCGAAACAAAATTGTTATACAGTGCAATTAAAAACGATTAGCAATTATTTGCTGACTGTACCGCATTTGATATTCATAAAACGATATTATGCGCGTACGCAGCATTCAGTGCGCGCGCAGGCACGTCGCGAAGTAGTCGTTACCTGTTTGGCTTCTTAAAACCTTTCGATTTCGAATCAGTGAGCACTGAGCAGTTGAGTCAGTGTCGTCGTCGGCCAATCGCGCGTCACTGTTATCTGCGGTGCACGCGTACGCAAACATAACGCGCAAGAAAGCAATCAAATTCGATTTTTCATTGTGAAAATGGCACCTGTTTCTAACACAGTGGTGGGAATTGACGACGACCAACGTTTCGCTTTAATGAAGGTGCGTATCATGTAATTGTTTAATTGTTATAGAAACTACATGGTATTGTTTGCTTACGTACAAATCATGGGTCCCGTTAAGTGCCAGTTTCTAAATGGAATTTAGCATAAATTAGATTTCTTTTGTGAAATTACGGTATGTACAATTGTATAATGTTTTTGTAATAGGTAGGTATCAATATTACGGATAACGTTAACTTTAAAAATCTCCTTTGTTAATTTTTATAGATAATTGTACAAACAACACGCACAACGAAGATAAGTAATCTTTGAAATGTAATTAATTTATTAATCGGATAAGTTCAATCGTAATGCTTAATTTCTTCAAGGTGAAGTATACAAAAAATGCAAATGAAAGGATTGCAAATTATTAAACGAAGTGGAATTTACCCACGAAATTTACAAATTTTCTTTAAAAATAAAACTAACTTTACTTGCAAAAGCATAGTTGGGTACAACATAATATGTACGTAAGTACTTTATGTTATTATAGTGCATGGTGGCCTGTCGGTAACGGACTGACGCGGCTACCAAGTACCAAAATGTTTACAGTGGTCGCGGGTTCAAATCCCAAGGCATACCTCTGACTTTTCGGAGTCATTAGTGTATTGATAGTCAATAACCACGCACTATAACGGTGAAGGAAAAAGTGAGGAATCCTGCACTCTCTATGGTATGTAAAAGTCTACCAACCCGTACTACGCTAGCGTGGCGGACTATACGGCCGAACCTCTCTCAATCGTACTCTCGATTGTAGAGGAGGCCCGTGCCCTGCAGTGGGAAGTATACGGGCTGATACAGAAACTGACTTAATGTGTAATGCCTACCTATTGACCGCAAATCAAGAAGATTCTCAATTGAACTTGTGATTATGTTTGTTTGCGAATATGTAGAGAACCAAGGGCAGATCCAGGGGGAGGTCATGGGGGCCATGACCCCCCCCCCCTTGGGCTGACTCCAAATTGACAGATTTTTAAAATATATAGTTGATTTTCACTCAAAAAAACATATTCACTGAACACAGATATAACAAACTTTTTAATTATTTTTAAATGTATAATTTTACTCGAATTCGAGTACGTCCAGTTTTCTGACTAGAACTATATTAACCCCCTCTGACTTGAAATGAGTATTCTGTGCTTGAAAGCTGGATTCGCCCTTTTTGAGAACTTCTGATTGTATTCCGACGTGGTTTTCAATAATCTACAGAAATACATCACGTTCATAACCATAAGACATAAATATATCATTCGTAAATATAAAATAGTACTATGCAGACAAAAATGAATTTGGGACAAATCAGAAAATAAAATAAGAATTGAAACAAAAGTATAAATTAAAAACTAACGAGAAATCTCTCCTATTTACTAAATATCTGAATGTATTAAACTTTATGATATTTTTATTGGTACCTACTTAGTACTACTTTTCAGTCTAGGGCTTTGTTAAGAGTTTTCCTTTGTTACAGCCGTAACACTGAAAAATCCGCTTCAAATTGAATAAACTATATTTGCTCACGACTTTGCTACCCATCTAGTTGTTCTTTGACCCACATTAAAAATAACTATTTATTTCTACAATGTAAATAACTACGTAAAAAAAATTGTATAGCGCTATTATTATTACTGATAGGACAGTTTTGTATGTTTTTAATAAACCAGTAATATAGACGTATCACTTTCACTATGTTCCTAATGACTTCCTCGCCGCGGAAATTGTTTTGTCTCCGTGGTAGAAGCAAAAAATATATAAATCTTGTATTTCTCTATTATAATTGCACGCTCTGTGCATTAGATACGTGATGCATACATACATTCCGCGTTTATGATATTAGTAAGGATTTAGTGAACGTCTGTTAGTGATGATAATTCATAATATTGTAAATAAATAAGGACAAGACGTTTATTTTTGAATATGCTGAGATCCGGCAACTAAATAGGTACCTACTTATATTTTTAAGATCATTTTTTAACTTTACCAGGACAACTTCTACTGCACCATTCAGTAAAAACGAAAATAGAATTGTCCTTTTGTATTTGCTAAAATCTTCTAGAATTGTAACATAAACTCACGCCTTTATCCCCGAAGGGGTAGGCAGAGGCGCCACCAGGACACCCACATTTCGCCTTGTATGTTCCGTCCCACGATGTGATAGGGGGCGAGCCTATCGCCATATCGGGCACAAATTCCTGACTCCGGGCTGACTTCTTCTAGAATTGTACATTGTACATTGTACATATCGCATACATCTTTTATTTGAAGACATCTGTATGAAATCGCATCTGTTTGATGAAAATTTAATGAAGCTGTCTAGTCACTTGAAGTATATGTAAATGAAGTACCTACCAACATATTTCAAGGTTTTGAATTAATTAAAGTGTAACTTGTAAACCTATCAGAATTCTTGCGTAAACGCCCTTTTGACAAGGTTTTAAAGTTTAACTCGCTTTCAAGTCGTTCACACATTACTTTAGTAACTTTACGAGTTTTTTTATTTATTCGTATTTAAAGTTAATTCGACTGGATAATATTATTACAACACAATTAATTACAGAATACTTACACCTCTGACTAGCAAGGTCTTCGAATCTACGTAAAAATAAATTGCACCTTATTTATTATTCTAAAGAAAACTCAATTTGACAACTATCCTTCGAAGTATTATTAGTTTATTGCCTTTTACTAACCGCGTTCCGATCTATATCGTAATATCTGAGATATTAAGTTACCAACTTATGTTTGTTCATAGGTACGGAGTGTTGGCACTCTGATCAACAGAACAATTCAAAACCATATTGAAAACATCCTTTTTTGTTTGGCCAATGAAAACATTTAGGAAAACACTTAGGCATGACAAGTACTTGGGGATATTTTTAAATATTAAATAAGTATATAATAGAAATGTTATCATGCTAGTTTTCGTAGCCTAATATAGTATTGAGTATTTCAATAAACTTACTTATTAATTAGATATGCCCTGAAAATATGAGATTGTTCTTCTGGTAAATAAAAGCAACCAAAACAAAAACTTTGACAAATCATTATAGCGACGTTATCTAGTTAGTCATATAAATTATACGGGTGTTTTTAGTGTGTTCCTGTTAAACAATATTTCATAGATATTCACACCACTTTTAACAAACAACTTTAAAATAAGACAAAATGTTAAATAACAGATAACTGCTAGAATTCTCGACCACCTCAAATAAGTTTTATAACGTACCTAATTACTTACCTACCTAATTTCGTAATAAAACTTATTTGAGGTGGTCGAGAATTCTAGCAGTTACCTGTTAATTATCATTTAATTTCAATTGTAACATTACTTACCTTAATTACATTTTCACACATAAATTAGTAATTGTTCGGAAGATTATTTTTATACTTTGCAGTAAAAAAAGTTAAGGTACGTTAAATTGACGAAAACATCAAAATACACAATGGAGTTATTTAAAATCTTTTCGAAAAGATTAACTGAAAATGCACTTGACTTTGTACCCACAAGAAAAAGATAAAACTTACTCATGTAAGTTAACGCTGGGTGTCTGGGTGCACAATATAACCTATCGGAACTTCTATAGCGGATAAAAGCTTATTATCGGACTCAAGTTACGATTTGGAAATTATACCAAGGAAATTATGACTCGTATTGAAAACCGTGGACAAGAAAAAACCTCGACAACATAACCCGACCCAATAAGGAATTATATCAGAAATACAAAACTGCGATTCTACAAATAGTTTCTTTTATACGTATTATTGGTAGCAGCTTATGTTATGGATATCTTATCGTTGAGAAAGATCGAAGCACAGAAATATGCATTCAAGCCTTAGGCTGCCTCGCTTACCTAATCCCTTAGCAAGGGTAAAAGACACATTACATTTTTTCACCACGAGACACCTATTTCATCGATGTTATTATTTTATTCAAATTTTGGTAGAACTATCGTAAAATGTAAAACCACTACCGATAGCAGTGATTGTAGAAGTTCATGGGCGGTAGCATTATCCAAGCTTCTTATTCGTTTCTCAATAAATAAATATAGCCGACTACACAATTTTTGTAATGAATTTACTGTGCAATTTGCATGTAATTTATATAATTACACAATGTGTGCTATTAAGCAAAAGGTTATAGTTTTACCACCGCTGGCTTATAAACTGATTAAAACCGTGACGTAATGTTAATTACCGTAAATATGGCTTAAAATGAACAGGTTAATATGACTAGGGTGGGACCACTTCACAGAAAAACTCACGTAAAGTACTAACTGCCTATTATACGGTTAGAGTGATAGTAATGGCACAGGCATTTAATATTTTTGATGTTAATAATATATTTTTTAATGCTTTATGTTGGACACAAATTCCAATCCAGCGCAACTCGGACGAGATTGCCCGGGCTGAAAAATTCACACAATGAGACTTGGGATCTTAACCTAGAACTTCAACAGTTCACAACTTATCTACGGTGCGGTTGGACCAAGGAGACGTCAGACGACATTGTTATTATTGCTTTACTTTTCAAATATATTTTCTATATTTGTAAAATATAAAAGTTGACTACTGACAGCTATAAAGCTTGATGCTCAGGACCCAAACCATACGGGTTTGCAGTTAAATTATAAAATAACTTTTCAATACAATGTTGCAATTGTGCATAATTTATTTAATAATATAATAATTAATGCGCTTTATAATTACATAAATAAATAAATACACCCAACAGTCACATACATAGTCCTGACCCCACACTAAGCTATGAGAGACTTTCCGGTCTCACAAACACCCAGACCCGAAACAAATACCTGTGCATCACACAAATATTTGTTTCGGTGCGGGGATCGAACCCGTGGCCTCTCGTTTCACAGGTGGCGTCTAACCAACTGCGCCCCGGATGCTGTCAACATCTCTCAAATTAAGGAGCATGCGATATAATAAACGTAATGATTTTGAGAAATCCCTCTGTACTATACAATGTAAACAATATTAAGTTTAATTGCATTTTTCCGCTATTTATGATAAAAAAATATAAAAAGCCACGAGGCAAGAAGTGGAAAGTATAGTTCTTTTTGGTTTAGTTATATTTTTTTCGCAAGCTAACTTTTAAATTAGCATATAAACAGACACAGGTTACAGAAATTCCGTGATTTATTATTAGGTTAGCCGCTCTCTAGTTTGCGAATATTCATAAATCAAAGTAATTAATTGCAATATGTTAATTAGGGCTCATGCTTTGGAAAAAAATGTTTTAAAATTATAACTATTCTTACTTTAAGGAATGCCTTATTTGTATTTTGTTTTATGGCTACATTAATTTAATACAAGGCGAACGTGTGTTATGCGTTTCTAACGCAACAATTTCACGATTTGTATTATTTTTCCACGGCTGTTGCTTCTTTCATCCCGGTTTCTTAGGTATTTAACGTTAATTCTACTTACTTGGACTATGTTACATAGGTAATAACCACTGGTGTGACAATCAAAAATGCCTACCTTGAAACATTATTAGTGCAATTTAGACTTTGTCTGATTTCTTGTTTCACAGGTACATATGATATTTGTTTTATTGCATTCTGGATATCTGTTGATATTGTAATAAATATTATGCAAATGTAGTAGAAGGACGTGTTAATGCAATCACTTTACTGTACTAGTAGCCAGAAGGCCATATAGGGTAGGTTTTTGCGGAGAGGAGATAACACCAAGGGCGGATCCAGCTTTCAAGTCAGGGGGGGGGGTCATATAGTTCTAAATAGTTCTATTCAGAACACTGGACGTACTCGAATTCGATTACAATTATACATTCAAAAGTGATTAATGAAAAGTTTGTTACACCTGTGATGATACGTTAACGATTTTTTAAGTGAAAATCAACGTTAAGTTTTAAAAAATCTGTCAAGCTAGAGTCAGCTCGGGAGGGGGGGGGGGGGGTCATGTCCCCCATGACCTCCCCCCTGGATCCGCCCTTAGCTAAGAGAAAGTAACAATTACAGTTAAAAATACGCCTTAGGGCCTGTAGGATATAAAAGGTTAAATATTATGTGTACATAATATAGTCGGACGGGCCTATTTTATTACTCGTAGGATTGGTCGAAAAACTTAAGTATACCTCGGTACTTTCTTTTTATATACTTGGAAAAAACAGTGTTTTACATTTTAAAAAATATTGGTACTTAGACAAAAGAGATACTTACCTACATAATTCATACACAAGTTTTTACATAATGATGTCATAAGAGGTAAGACTATTTTTAACACTAATTGTGAAAAGGTTTAATTCGATCTAAGCTAAACACAACAGTATGACGTCATAACACAGGAAACTAACGAATGCGAGGGCAAAGAAGTCATACTTAATGACAAAAGGATTACGTAAGTTAAGACTTAATCGAGGCTCTATTTACAATTACTGATGATTTGCATTAGATTTTTCGAGTGCGTACCAAAAAGGCACAGCGTCTATAGATTCTTATAACTTTTCTTTTAATTTTTATAATTCATTCGTTCTCGTTGCATCTGAAATAATTTGTACTAAATTAATTTGTACTAATTAAAGGGAACAAAATGTGACCCGTTTACCACCATTTTATTCTCATTTTTTGAGCTTCTGAAGTCTCCAACTTCATCTAGATATTATGTTTAAACTGAACATGTGAAACAGCAAGTTTAAAGGTTTTAACATTTTAATCACAGGCGATTAGTAAGTTCAAGGGCATAGTGAGACTATTTTGTACCCTATTTTAATTTCTATGTGCCGTTTAATGTCCGTCTGAAGTATGTCTGAAGTGTGACCTATATAAGACGATAATGATGTATTCAATAATGTACTGACATTAGGCATACGCCTAGCAATACTAGGTATAAAATGACTATCATAATCGCCCGGATGGATTCATATAGTTATAAGTACCTTAGTGTACCGTGTCGCATTTGGTTAGACGCCGGCTGCGAAACGAAAAGCCGCGGGTTCGATCCCCGCACCTAGACAAATGTTTGTGTGAACCACAAGTATTTGTTTCGGGTCTAAGTGTTTGTGAGACTGAAAAGTCTCTCGTAGTTCCTTATACCCATGACACAAGACTCGATCTTAGTGTGGGGTCAGGATTATGTACATATGTGACTTATTATTTATAAGATTACTTTACTTCCACTCATTAATAATACGATATTTATGTTTTTTTTACACAAGTGATTCCGCTCTTACTACCTATTTGAAATAAGAATGTAATATGAATATTCATTTTACGTTTTCTTTTTCGAGCATACGACCTTATTCGTGCAAAGAGGTTTCATGCCTTATTGACATTCGCCTTTTACTTTCACCGATATAATGAGGTCCTATATTTTTGTATTGAAGACGGTACGAAGGCCATATCTATCTATACATAATATAATAAATTTGTAACAGATCGATGTCTGTACATGGAAGATAAATAAGAAAATCGAATATGGAATATGGTAAAGTTTTCCCGTGGGATGGCGAAGGAATTCCGATAGATTTGTTACTTTTTTATACTCAAAGAGATGGGATGGGACTGTACATGCCTTGAGTGAAAATGAGACAGGACGCGCGGGATATAACGGGATGGGATGAGACGGGATGGGAAATTCAAAATAATGTTTATTTCAAATAAAGTTAATCACGCAGACGAACTTTGCGGTCAGAAGATATTATTTAATAAGTATAGATATTAACTGTGGTGTAAATAGAGAAACCTAAGACGGCTTAATATAATTTATTTGACACGTCATTTCTGCAATTTAATTTTAATTTTGAATTTGTTTTTCATACAGTTACCTACCACATGTAGGTACCTATATTATTTTAGAACAATATTGCCGATATTGTACCTAAATTCGTTCAAATAAACAAAATACCGTGGCTCTTCGAACGCCACTGTTACAACACCCAAGGTCATGGCGCCGCTACTTAAAACGCAATCTCAATAAACGTTTGCGCAAACACAACTTACCAAACACTGACACTTTCGTGCCTATGTATTTTTGTACAATAAGTGCACGGACATCATATCGGTCAAGGCCGTACGGTCAAGACTGAAGACGACACTCAAATCATAAACAAAACGCTTCAAGGTCAAGTTTTTATATTAGACAAAGGAAGTTGTTTGTAAAGCTAAGTTTATGCTCTCAGATAAACATGCTTTTTTGTAATAAGATTTTGTAAACTAATTCATTTTTTAATCACTACAAAAGACAATATCTATGTGCTTTTTTACAAAGACATTTATTAACACAAAATTTATTTTTGTTTGTATATTACCTAACAATATTGCCCAAGCCATTGACGGCCTAAGAACATTACTTATTATTAAATTAGGTGTTTATTAAAAAAACATTTACTTATTTAAAAAACATCTGATTCTAAAAATAAGTAAGTGCCTACATAAATTCTTTTATTTTATAATACCTGTCTCAGTACATACGAACTTCCAAGGCGAGATAGCTGCGTGGTCGTTTCTGAAAAGCGTGACGTCAGCAAGAGTGTCGTCATACATTTGTAATTAATGAGCATGATGCTCGAAGTTCCAGGTACCAAATATTATGTATGTATGTATGTATAAGGTGCGCCGGAGCTTCGAGTTTTGACTATAACATATATTATGTCTCGCTTTCTTTTACAGATTGATGCTCTTTAATATTCTTTTAAGCACACAAGCTTTTGAATATAACTTATTATGATTTAAATGAAATAAAAAACATACCTAATTGAATCTTGAATTCTCTTTTAAATACATACATATATGGCGCCCAAAGCTCGTGTTTTACGTCATTCGGTGTCTTGGTGAACGACGACTCAGCTTATACACTGCTGCAAGCTTCTGACTCCCTGGTACATTTGGATATCTTCGGGACCGATTTGAGGTTGCTAAGATGCGAAACACCTATTCAATCCCATATTTAGATAATTTTTTAAGTTTTTTTTAAATAAAAATTTATCAATGTTCATAAATCATTGGCAATATTTAAAAAATGTGTTCATGGTTTTATGCGTTGTTCAAGAACTTGCTTATTTCGCAGGTCATTGATTTTTCATATTATTCGAATGTCAAAACATGTTTACGAGGAACGATCCAACAGAGATGACTTTGCAAACGAACATGAATAAAACATTTGCGGCATTCAGCCACAAATCCTTGCACATGTAGTTTTTTTTTAAAGTGACCTAGTAAGTGGGTCAAAGGAATAATATCAAACGTCGAACGAATATTTGATTAATTTTAGATATTGTTTTTCAAAAAATGACAATAACACTATTGTTATACTTCCGAGAGTCGAGGCAGGCTAAGTTAATTAGTAAACGTTTTTTACTTAAAAAATAACTTGATATTTGTGGGAATTCGGATGATAATTACTTTTGATATTATTATCTACACATTAATCTTTTGATAAGTATAAACAGAAATAAATATGCACTGATTAAATAAAGCGACGAATTAAAATGTTTGAACGGGACGTTTTTACTTTTTTCACTCATCGCATGTGACACTATGATATCTACATTACCAGGTGCAGATAGACCAATCACTACACCAAGACATACGACTGAAAAATCGACGAGATTCGATTTTTTAACCAACTTCTTAAGTAGCCATATCATCATTTACTGTGGTACTCTTAATAGAGTATGGCTTGTATGGCTGTATGGCTTACTCTGATGAATATTTTATACCAACTGCCATACCATGTTAACTGGTAACTATACGTATGCGTAATGCGACTGTTAAAATACGACCAAAAATAACTGCGACTAACCAAATTAAAATTGAAATCGCAATTAAAAGTTATTGCAGACATAATTTTTAATGCCATTCATGAGTGTTGCAAATGCATGTACCTACCTACCGCTTAAAATAACAATTGGTATTTATAGTTGCCGCTTGCCATTCTCTCGTGTTTACTCACAAAACAAAGTTTTCTAGACATGGACAGTGTTTGCCAATGGCCGAGGTCGTGTGAGAGGGCATTGTAATGAAGCGTGAAGTCCTGGAATCGATTTGTAGATTGAGGTATCGAGTTTAGATAAGCTTTTCATTTACTAAATTATTCAAGATTGAAATGACTTCGATGTCGGAAAGCCGGCGTATTATAAAAAATATCAATGAAGGACGCTTTTAGCTTTAATTCTTTATTTTTTGGACTGCCTCTCTCTCCTTCTTTTAAATCCGTCCCATGGTTGTCTGTAAGACATTGCTGTAGAGCGATAAGACCGCCATTTGTACTTTTTTTGTTATTGTTTCTGTATTGTGTATTTTTGTTCTTGATTGTGTACAATATAGTTATGTTACCCTGTCACACCCCTAGAATAGTGAATGTCAACGCATGACTCTTGATTTGCTATAGAGCAAGGGCCAACACAGCTTGCGTTGGCATTTCGAGAAACAGAATATGTTTTGTCTAGACTTAGAGATAACTATTAGGCTAAGGTGTAATTGTATTTTTAATTAATATACGAGAGCATCTCAATCTGCTCACACGTATCACTCTAGTTTTAATTAATTAATATTTTAATTTTTAAAAAGTAAATTTACGTTCCCTCAATCTTGACTGGCGCAGCCGGTAGGATCTGCTTATAAAGGTGCCACCGTTTTCGTGTATATTCGGGCCTAAAAATTTGTTCGATCGCGATCGCGGCGCGCACGAGGCGGATCCTCGAACCAAATAAATTCGTCAAGGAATCGTCCTGGAACGTGATGACGCTGGCGGGTTGGTGAGTAAGCCTTTTTCACCTTCCTTATCCTATTATTTAGTGTTTTGTTATATCGGAATATTCATTTTTCGTATAACTGTTGTCTGGTTTCCCATATAACTTTGTGTGACCATTCTATTACTATTAATTAGTGATTTAAGTTGAAAACGATATTAATGAATAAAAAGTGATATATAAAATAAATAAAGTGTTAAAGTTTTGAAGTAATTTCATAATTAATTCGCATATTTCTGTGAGTAATTAATAATATAATTTTAGTCGAACGCATATTAGATATTCCTGTTTTGTGTTAAATATTATAAAGTATTTAATTGTAAAATGGAAAATTCAGGTGAAACAGTTGCTCAAAAAATTGAACAAATAATTCTTATCCCAAATGAAATGTTAAAACTTATCCCATTATTTGGTGGTGATCAAAGACAATTAAATTTGTTTCTTCGTAAATGTGAATATGTAATTAATAAATACCAAGGGAGTCCGGCGCAAAACATATACGTCATGCATTCCATTACGAGTCGATTAGTAGACAATGCAGCTGCCCTTATCAGTGAGCGCGATGATATTAATACGTGGGTTGATTTCAAGGAATTATTAGTACAACATTTTGGTGACGCTAGGACTGAGGAATGTATCGCTATTGAATTAGAATCTTTAAAACTAAAACATAATGAAAGTTATTTAGAGTTTTGTAACCGAATTCAGTCAGCTAGATCATTATTAATTTCAAAATTAAATCAATCAACAGATCAGTTAGACACACCGAGTAAAATTAGTATTTATAACAATAAATGTCTGAAAGTTTTCTTGAACAATTTGCCGATTGATATGTTACGAGTTGTGAGATTAAGTAAACCACGCACCTTGGAACAAGCACTTAGTGTCGTTATAGAAGAGGTTAACTTCTTTGAACAGTACTCAGCTCAGAATAAATTACAGAATTCTCACATTAGTAAACCACAATTGCAGTCTAGCCCCACACAATTTAAGTTTGGTGTTCAAAATTCACAAAGCTTAGGTTTTAAACCCCAATTTACCCCTAATAAATATTTTAATGTCAGTATGCCACAACAAAAGACAGCAGCTTTCTTGCAACAGAGACCATTAGCTCAACAGGCGATCGGTTATCGCCCGCAGTTTGGTTTTACCCCACAGGTGGGATATCGCCCTCAATTTGGTTACCGTCCCCCATCTGGATATCGTCCTCAATTTGGCTATCGCCCACAGTTAGGATATAGACCCTCTTTCAATTCGTCTAATAATATTATGAAACCTCAGCAAGTTGGTATTAATTCACAACCCTTTGGATATAAGCCTAACTTTAATAATAATAATCAAAATACCGATGTTTCAATGAGAACGGCCCCACTTTACAGAAAAGAAGGTTTTAATTTAAATGAATTAGAATTCAATGACGAAAATAATTATAGTGAATATTATCCTGCAGATTATCAATATAACTACAGTAATTCACAAGTGGAAGATAGTTATGAATATTACATAGGAAATGAAAACTTTGAACCGCTTTCTAAAAACGTTGACCAAGTAGATGAAACCGATACTACTGAAATTCCTGAAACTACTGAACAGATGGAAAATTTTCATCTAAGCCCTTTAGAAAAAACCAAGAAGTGATAGAAATTAATTGTGACCCTAATTTGAAATTGCCGTATGTTTACATTCCCGAAATAGACTCTAAATTTATGATAGACACCGGAAGTATGAGATCCTTTTTAAAGCCAGATAAAGCGTATGCATATTTTTATAGTGAAATACGTAATGAACCATTTAAGGTGATTAGCACCCACGCATCTAGCTCTCACGGCGAGGTCGTGGAGATCCCTTTATTTCCAACATTTAACAGTAACTTTCTTCAAAAGTTTTATTTATATAATGTTGATTCACGTTATGATGGTGTAATTGGTGATGACCTGTTAACGAAAGTTGGAGCAATTATCGATCTAAAACATAACGTTATAAGAACAAATTCAACCACTATCCCCATTGTTAATCATTGTCGTAATAAGCATGAATTTATATTACAACCGCGTACTGAACATCGTCTTAAATTACCTACAGATTTATATTCAGGTGAAGGAATTTTAGAGTATAAAGAATTCAGTAAGGATATAAGAATGCCAAGTGCAATTGTGAAATGTGAAAGAGGATATGCATCTACTATAATTCAGAATACTTCAGATAAGGAATGGAAGTTGACAATAGATAAACCTTTTAATGTAATAAGCTTTGATGGTAATAAAGAATGGAAGATTAATAATATGCATGTTGGAAGAAATATAGAGATAGATAGTATGTTAGAGGAAAATTTAAAAAATAAATTACGTTTAGATCATATGAATGAGGAGGAAAGAAAGAAAATATATGGATTATGCAAGGAATATAGGGATATATTTTATTGTGAGGAATTTCCGCTAACTTTTACCAATCAGGTTAAACATTCTATTCGAACTAAAAACGAAGATCCCATCTATATTAAGCCATATAGGCAACCTCCTGCTCAAGCCGTTGAAATTAAAGCTCAAGTAGATTCACTTTTGAAAAATAATGTAATACAGGAGTCATTTTCACCATGGAGTGCACCTGTTCACTTAGTGCCAAAAAAAATGGACGCTACAGGTAAGCCCAAGTATCGAATGGTGATTGACTATAGACGACTTAACGAAATTACGACTGATGACAAGTACCCCTTACCTAACATTACCGACCTTTTTGACAAACTAGGAAAGAGCATTTACTTTACAACATTAGACTTAGCATCAGGATACCATCAGATCGAGGTCAAGGATGAGGACCGACAAAAAACCGCTTTTAGTACTCAATTCGGACATTTTGAATTTCTTAGGATGCCGTTTGGACTTAAAACGGCACCGGCAACCTTTCAAAGAGCCATGGACAGTATTTTAAGAGGACTGCAAGGTATACATTGCCTTGTTTACTTAGATGACATTATTATATTCTCGACTAGTTTAGATGAACATATACAAAAATTAAGAGCCGTATTTGAAAGACTGAGACAGACAAATTTGAAAATACAGTTGGACAAATCAGAATTTCTCAGAAAAGAGGTGCTTTACCTAGGGCATACTATAACAAAAGATGGACTTCGACCTAACAATGATAAAATTAAAACTGTACTTGACTTTCCCCTGCCGAAAACAACGACTGAAATTAAGAGTTTTCTTGGACTGGTAGGCTATTACAGACGATTTATAAAAGACTTTGCTAAAATTACTCAACCCCTAACAAATTGTTTAAAGAAACGTAACAAAATAGTAATTGACCAAAAATACATAGACTCATTTCAAAAATGTAAAGAACTGTTAACTACTGTACCGCTTTTGCAATATCCTGACTTTAACAAACCTTTCATATTGACAACCGACGCATCAAATGTAGCCCTTGGAGCAGTGTTATCACAAGGTCTCATTGGTAATGACAAACCCGTTGCTTACGCTAGTAGAGCGCTCAGTGAAACTGAGAGTAGATATAGTACAATAGAACGTGAACTTTTAGCCATTATCTGGGCAGTAAAGCATTTCAGACCATACCTTTATGGACGTCGATTTTCGATTTACACAGACCATAGACCCCTTGCCTGGCTGTACTCATTAAAAGAACCTAATAGTAAATTGACAAGATGGCGACTTAGACTTCAGGAATATGACTTTGAAATACTTTACAAAAACGGAAAACAAAATACTAACGCTGACGCACTTTCGCGTATCAAAATTAACGCATTAAATTCGGATGACGAAACTGACTCTATGGCAGTTAATGTTGACAAAAGAGAAAAGGACTTAACATCTTATTTGAACGACTTGACTGAACAAATAACTAGAATAGCTAGGGAACAACCTCCCAATAATACTGATGTAATTTCAATTTCAGATAGTTCAAAGACTATCAGCATTTCCGATTCAGCTACTAGATCAATTGCTTCTTTAGACCCCTACCCCGTAGGATCTGATGATAGTAGTACCGACACCGTTCATTCAGCAGAAGATTTAGAATCAAAAGGTATCCCTATTTTGAACGAGGCAGTAGACACTAAGCCCAATCAGATTCTAATCCATCAGTGGTTTAGAAATGAAATTCAAGTTAAAGATATTTCAAACAATAAACAGAAAATATTAGAAGTCTTTATACCCATTAATAATTTAGAACTAATAAAACAATTTTTAAAAGAATACATTAAGCCTAAAATAAAATACTTTGTATATTTTGAGCATCCCCAACACAGATCAGACTTTTCCCGAACTATAATTAGTTTGTTTAAACAAGGTATGATAGATATATATGAATGTACAGAGCGCGTGATAAATGTGGAAGATGAAAAAGAACAAAAGGCAGTAGTACTTAAACACCATGAAGGCAAGACATGTCACAGAGGAATTAAAGAAACGATATTAAGAATAAAACGAAATTATTATTGGCCAAATATGCAGGAAATAGTAGCAGCTGTTATTAATGATTGTGAATTGTGTAAAAGGATGAAGTATGACAGAAATCCCCTTAAACCCACTCTACAATTAACTCAAACACAAGATGCCCCCTTTCAAGAACTTTTCATAGATATATTTAGTATAGATGGCAAGCATTATTTAACCGTTGTAGACGCTTTTAGCAAACTGGCCCAAGCTTTTGAAATAAGTAACAGATCAACATGCGAAGTTGTTAGAGCCCTTATCAAATATTTTTCATTTTATGGTATTCCAAAAAAAATAAGTAGTGATCCTGGAACAGAATTTAATAATGAGTTAATGCGTGAATTAGCTTCACTTTATAAAATACAGTTGCATATTTGTACAACATATAATCCAAATTCAACTGGCATTGTGGAAAGATTTCACTCTACACTTATTGAAATTTACAGGCTAGCCAAATATGAACAAAAATGTACAGATGCCGCTTCTATTATGACATATTGTATCATGGCATATAATAATACTATACATTCCGCGACAGGTTTAACTCCGTTCGAAATAGTGTTTAGTCATACTGACTCTAGTAAAATTTTTGATGGTGATTTTGAAAAAGCCTATATGCAACAATTACTTAAAGATCACGTAAAACGTTCTAAATTTCTCTATAAACATATATCAGAAAAGATGCTTAAAAATAAAGAAAAGGTAATAACTAGCAAGGGTAAAGATAAAGATAAAATAGATTTAGATTCAGAATAAGTAATTTTTACAAAAGATATTAATACAAGGAAAAGCAAGGATAAGCCCCGCTATAGAAAAGCTGTTGTTAGTGGTGATATAGAGCGCAACATAGTACCCGTTCAGATAAGAAATAGACAAACTAAAGTTCCTTTAAGAAATGTTAAACGTCCTCCGCAGGTGCTGCCTGGCAGTAGCGACGATGATAACCCTCAACCAGGGCCTTCAGTTAGAAAAAGTTGAAAGAAACCCAGGTATATTACCTATCAAATTAGGACAAGCTTTTAAACGAAAGGATAATTGGACAGTTATCAAGGTAATTGATACAAGCGGGATAGAATTAATATTGAGATATAATGTACTTAAGTATCAGCAATTCATTAATATTATAAATACAAACTCTATTTTTGCTAACGACTCCATTGGATTAAGAAAACAAGTTGATAAATTATGTAATGACACTGTTGAAAAATTCGAACAACTTATGCCTACTGTACGTGTTAAAAGAGGCCTAATTAACCCTCTTGGTTCTGTAATTAAATTTGTAACAGGAAATTTAGATTCGGAAGACGCGAAAAGATACGATTCCTTAATTACACAATTAAATAATCATCAGAGTCTAACTAACCAAAAGGTTACTATTTTGTCAAAAATGTTAAGTGATTTTATTAATACTACTGAAACAATACACAGTAATACAAATATTTTGGAAAATAAGATAATTAAAATAAAAGAACTAGCAAAGAAAATTGTTACAAAAGATATTAATATGGTTAACTTTATCCACGTACTTGTTACATTTAATATTTTCACTGATAACTTCAGAACTCTATATATCATCTTAAATGAACTTGAAACTGCTCTAGCATTAAGTAAAGTCTCAGTTCTCCATCAATGTATTATAAATTCAACTGAATTCTTAACAATATTAAAGACCATAAATGACACTGATAATTTAATGTATGAACCAACAGTCAATAATATTGTTAAAATCGAAAAGTCCGTTACTGTAAGAGCCTATGTAAAGAGAAACCAGATAACATTCATTTTAGATATCCCTCTCACAGATAATGTTATATACAATTATTTTAAACTTTATTCTTTCCCTATTTTTAATATTTCCTATAACAAAACACTCGCCATTGTTCCCAAATACCCTTATCTCCTGGTGAAAGGGCTAAAATACCTATCCGCCGCGCACTCCTGCGAGCTGATTGACGACGGCGAGTATCTCTGCACCGACGACGACATCGTCCCCTACTCCGAAGAAACCTGTGTAGAACAGTTGATGAAAATGAGTGAAAATCTTACCAACTGTATAGTTCACCCCGTTGACATAGAGGATAAGAAAATACAGAGAGTCAAATACAACACCTGGCTCATCTACCTGAAAACCTCTACAGTAATGACTGAAAGATGTGATGACGAAATCTCACACTCCTCGCTTCGTGGTTCATATATCCTGAAAATGGAGGAAAACTGTGAAGTAACACTGGACAGCATTCATATTGTACATCATAGAGTATACAGCGATAAGATACAATATCGACTGAAACCCCTGATTACGTTGCCTGTACTTCAGACACCAGCTGTAGCTGAAAACGTCTCACTAGACATGCGTGAGGCAAACTTCGACGACCTGAAACATCTCGCGTACATGCTGAAAGTGAAATCCGAAAGTAGTGTTAGTGAAAATGATGAAAATCAAAGTTCGGTGAAAGTGAATTCAGTGAGTTTAGCATCCCTATTGCTGTACGTGATAGTTATCATTTGTGTTTTAGGTTATTGTCTGTATAAGTCTAGAATAAGATTATGTTCATTCACGCGAAATTACCGGAATCAAGAGTCTTCAGGTAATTCCGCTCTTGGTGAGGGAGGAGTTATGTTACCCTGTCACACCCCTAGAATAGTGAATGTCAACGCATGACTCTTGATTTGCTATAGAGCAAGGGCCAACACAGCTTGCGTTGGCATTTCGAGAAACAGAATATGTTTTGTCTAGACTTAGAGATAACTATTAGGCTAAGGTGTAATTGTATTTTTAATTAATATACGAGAGCATCTCAATCTGCTCACACGTATCACTCTAGTTTTAATTAATTAATATTTTAATTTTTAAAAAGTAAATTTACGTTCCCTCAATCTTGACTATATATGTAGATCATTTAATACATAAATAAATAAGGTCGGGTACCAGTGTTAGTACATAAACGCATTATCGATTACAGTAAATTGCTTGGACCCTAGTTCAATAAAAAGAGTACAGTGGTTAAATATTGGCCAATAGTGTCATAATTTTCAAGATAGCCATAAGGATTTAGCCATTGCGCCATCAAGTCATTATGTGCGTTATTTCAACCATATGGCGCGCTATCTCAGTTACTAAATTCTTATCAATTCTCAGCTGTTCGTTATGCCAGTTACCACATACATTGTACTCCGAGTAATGATATTAACTATGCATGCACTGACCGACAATTACATACAGAGACTACGTGGCGTCCATCTTACGATTCTAACCAAAGTTAGGTAATGACCGAATGGGCATGATTTTCACAAACTTTCGGACATTATTTTTAGAACGCAGACAAAATACTTGGAAGTTAATGTTTTTGAGAACACATTCTTATTAATAGCTTCGTGCGTTTATTTTATTCCCAAAAGCCGTTAGTACCGGCGAATGTTTTTTTTACTCAACGTAGATATTCTCCGTGGAGCGCATTAACAATAGGATAGACGAAAAACCTAATTTGAGATTAATTGAAGGTAAAATGAGAGGTAAATTCCCAGCTTTGGAATTATGGTTGTTAAAACAAAATCTTCCCCAATTCCACGCCTAAAATTCGTACGGATGAACTATGAAGGGCACGCTAACTTAAAGATAAATAGTTACTAATGTTCTCGAGCTACACAGCGCAAGAGGGTTAATAACCGTTAACAATCTAGAGAGGGAGAGAATACCTCATACCTACCCATGAGGAGTGATTATTACACATCTAGCAATCTCACCGACCGAAACAGAACAGTCACACATAGCATTGTCAACTTTATACCAATTAGACTTAGTTTTTCTTTGAGGCAGTAGGATTATTTTATTCAAGATTGTACGCCGCTAATTGTAACGCAGATTGCAGAAACGTAATCATAGTTAATTGAAAAAATCTGTCTGGGGAAGTCTAGCCTAATTGCACACAAAACTTTACGGTTAGTCAACTCATGACTGTACTCAACTTGGAAATCGAATCCAGTTATGATGGGAAGTGTGTGATAACAATAATATTGTTGAATGCAATAAATCATATCAGGTCATGCTACATGCAACACAACAATGTAAATTGATTAAATTCCTATTTAAAAGAGATTGTAGACCAAGTATAAAATGTTAGAGCTACTATGTTTATAACGCTCGGGGCATTTGAAGTTTCTCGAACATAAAGATGTGCAATGACTAAATTTCACATCGTGATGCTAATTAAAGGCCTTTTATGCGACTACATAATTAATAACATTACCATGATAATGTTAATTTCACAATCTATTTGCATAATCAAAAACTTACGGGTGGCGTAATAGTTCCGGCACTGCTGGACCGAGGCTTCGCTAGACCATTTTTTTATAAGAAATATTTTGTACAGTTTAAGCGATGTAAAAAAAATGTAAATCAAAACTATTTTATTGTTTTTAAAAGCAATGTAAAAAATTTAACACAAGCACAGCAATGTACGTATTTGGACATTATCCACTTTCTACACTATCGCGAAGATTAAATAACTATTACTGTGAATGACGGACGTAACCAAGTCGTAAACAATGTAATGTGTCATTAGCAACCACAAGATTATCCACCAAATGATAAAATGATCACATACTTGAAATAGTGTTATAAAAAAACGATTCTTCTAGATGCAATCGCACGATTTGCTCGAAAAGTACAGCTGATGTAATCTAATGTGAAGATTACTGAAGCAACTGCAATTTATTTGTAAATGCACATAATAACTATAGCTTTATTGATCTTCGGTCAATTGACAGCTCACATAAAAAATATATATTATATGCTAGAAGATTTAAAGGCCTTCTCTTTTTACATATATTTTTATTTTGATTAGGCAAAGTGACTGTACCGTTCATGGTAAGAGAATTGTCGTCCAGAAAGAACATCGATTGGCGATAGATGGATTAAGTAATCTCTCGCACAACTTGTTTAATTTTTTCTTCATTCTATTATACCCCAATTACACGGAGAGTTTCTTGTTCAATGGGCGGCAGAATTATGAATTAAAGAACTTCTAGATGACGGATGACACCCCGCAGCTGCGGTTCCGTAGGCCAACATACTTGAAAGTTGAAATAGTTAGAAAGGAGACTGAAGAAGAGACAAGATTAAACAGTTATTTTTATCACTCTCTTAACAGACGTCTATCCTTGTAGATCGGCAATATAACTACTATTTCTCAGAGTTCTCATGGTTGAATTGCACAGTTAAATCTGTGTTTCCCCAACAAACATTTGTTTTGAGTCTAAATGTTTGTTTAGAAGAATTCAGTGTTTGGAAATACACAGACTATGCAAGAAAATGCATTATGTGAATTGTGAGGCAATGTTTGTTGGTAATTTTCGGTACCTAATCGCAAATCGGTTGGCTGGAATCCTTGACGCGGCCTTCATTGAGCAGTGGACTTCTCGTGGCTAAATATAATGATAATGATGACTCGGTTATTACACGAGGTTTTTGTGTCTCATAAATGCTGAATTAATTTCCGCAGTGGGAAGCTATTGTTAGCGAAATGACGGACAAGTTTTGGGTACAATCATATTTGTATGAATGAAAACGACAGAACATAAACGTGACTTATTGCGAAAGTAAAAATACGCATCGAAAAATAGTTTAGTTTAAAGCTATTTTATTATTGTAAGTAAATTCTCATGTATTGCAGCTGGCATGAGATTGTTTATAAATTAAAAACATCTATGAGTAACCGATATTTATTTAACACTAGCATCTGCCCGCAAACTTAGTCTGCGTGACTAACTTTATTTGAAATAAACTTTATTTAGAATTTCCCATCCCGTCCCGCCACGTTCTGTTATTTCCCGCCCATCCCGTCTCGTTCTCACTCGAAGCATGTAAGCCAGTCCCATCCCATCCCTTTGAGTATAAAAAAATATCAATTTTCGGTGTATAAAGTAGCCGTAATCCAGGGTGTTAGCTACTTCCATATCAAATTTCAGTTCCGAAATCCGTTAAGCGGTTTCTGAGTTCATCGCGCACAACCGCACAGACAAATTGGGTTGTATTAGTTTCAATACATTCCCCATATTCGTTTTTCTCATTTATCTTTCATATACATATAAGACAATTGTCCAGATTATTTAGGAATCAATAAATCAAAGATGTGTTGCTCTGAAAATCCAAAGAAACGACATTTAAAGTTTAGTAATAGATTTGTCGATTCCTTTTCACGTTATTTCTAGAACATGTCACTTCTCATTAACCGTTTCCATCTTTAAAATTCTTACGCAACTTTGATAGAACTGCATTGACGACCGTAGTACACAGCGCCATCTATCTTATATTAAACGCAAACAATTCCTGTTTTGACAACTATTAAAGAAATATAATTTCTTTACATCTCCCCTACAAAGAAGAAAATTTTTCGAAAATTTTCCCAAGAAAACTAACAACCTTGTACTTTATCTTGAAGATGCAGGAATGAGTTTTGTAATGTGGAAGAGATTTGACTCCAATTTTCTATGACCTGTATTAATTTTATATATTGAATTCGAAATTTTTCTTTCAATTTTATAAGGACCAATCCTCAGTTCATCTAATTTTCTTCTATTTAACTTGTGTCCGTTCTCTACATATACCATATCACCTATCTTGAAATCATGATATGTTCTATTTTTATCATTCACTGTTTTGTTATAATCATGTGACTTAATTGAATTTTTAAATGCTATTTTACGGTCTCTAATCCAGTTATCTACAATTTTCTCCTGTTTTAACTCCTTCGGTAACAATGAAACATCTGTGCCATCCAGTAAATATCTAGGCGCAAAGCCAGTAACAGTATGATCCGTATCGTTATATTTATCTATGCAGTTATGGGCAATTGTTGTCCATGCTTTTTTTCTCCCATTTTCATTTACTCTGCATCTGATTTTATTTACAATTGTTTGATTCAATCTTTCATTTAAACCATTTGAAAATGGAGCGTTTACCGCGGTAAATACTAGCATTATTGCCTTTTCATTAAGAAATTTTTTAAATTCTTTCGAATTTATTCCAGGATACTGGTCTGTGAGAATCATACCAATTTCATTACAATCAGTTACATTATTGATTAATTTTATAAAATCTTTAGCATTCTGCGTTCTTGATGTTACTATATATGCATATCGCGTAAAATGATCCACAAGAAGGTGCAAATATCTTTTGGTTGACCTAGAACCTCCGAAGCCACCAATAGTGTCAATAGAGACAATTTCTAAAGGTTTCGTGGCGGGGCCTAAATGTGACATTAAACCATACTTGACTTGTCCTCTTGTTTTATTTTTTTTGCATATCTCACAGCTTTTACAAAAATTATTTATATTCCTTGTCAAATTTTTTGCTGTATATATTTTACCAATTTTCTTTTGCATTTGTTTTATACCTATATGGCACATATTTTCATGTAGTTGTTTTATAAGTTTCAAACTATATTCTTCTGATATTATAATCTTTTCTTGTTTCTTCAACTTTTTATAATAAATATTGTTTTTATGTATTAATTTATTCTTATAATTTTGTATTTCATCATTTTTTTCTTGATCTAAAGCAATATCCTTTAATTTTATAAAATTAATTATTTTCAACTGTTCGTCTATGTCTTGATTTGCTTCCAATACTGGGTTCCTACTTAAACAATCAGCCTCCAAGTTAGTTTTTCCTGGAGCATATATAATTTTAAAATTATACTGTGACATATAATACATTAATTCTCCTAATTCCTCATCTGTTCTTGATTTAACATTCATACTTTCCAACGGCTTATGATCTGAAAATATTGTGAATGATTTGCCTATGAGCCAATATTGCCAGAAGCGTATTGCCTCTTTAATGGCTAAACATTCTAAATATATTGCCTTTTTTTTCTTTTGGCATTCATTAAGTTTTTTAGAAAAATATGCTACAGGCTTCACTTTTCCGTTTGGCTGTACTTGTTTCAATATTGCCCCAATACCTTCCAATGAGGCGTCGGTATAAATATGTATTGGCAAATCTTGATCGAATATTTCTAAGATAGGTTGTGAACATAGTAATTTTTTTATCTCCTCGAAAGATTTTTGACAATCTGCAGACCATATAAATTTTTGATTTTTCCTCAGTAAATTATGGAGAGGTTCTAAAATCATTGTAGCTCTTGGTATATATTCGTGGTAAAAATTAACTTTTCCCAGAAATTGTCTGACATTTTTTTGACTTTTAGGTGCCGGAAAGTCCTGTATTGAAATTAAATTATCTCTCAAAGGCCGAACTGTATTATTCTGTATGATATGGCCAAGGTATTTTACTGACTCCGACGCAAACAAACATTTTGTGAATTTTAGTCTAAAACCTTCTTTCTTTATTGCCTCCAACAATTGTGTTAAATGATTAATATGGTCGGTATAAGATTTCGAAAAAACCAAGATGTCGTCTATATAATTTACCGTAAAATCAGTAAGTTGATATTTTCTCAGTATGTTGCTTAATATTCTTTGAAATATTGCTGGAGATGTCTTCAAACCGAAAGGTAAGCACGTCCATTGAAAATGACCACTTTGTGTCACAAAAGCAGTTTTTCTTCTGTCTTCAATCCTTAGTGGAATAGCCCAGAAAGCAGAGTTTATATCTAATGTTGAGAAATACTTACAGTTTCTTGTCTTGACTACCAGGTCCTCAATAAGTGGGAATGGTTGAGCTTGTGGTACTATTATTTTATTTAGGTCTCTGAAATCAATACACAATCTAGTTTTTTTATTATCCTCTTTTTTAAAGGCTAATGTTACTGGTGCTGCAAATGGGCTGTATGATTCTTCTATTAGTTTTTTCTCTAGTAATTTTCCAATCTGTTCTTCTATTTCTTTTCTGTCCTCTATAGAGCATCTATATGGTCTTTTACTACAGTATTTGTCTATCATTAACTCTATGCGTGCTTCATATTCTTTTACTGTTCCAATGTCATACTTATCCTTCGCAAAACTTGACTTATATTTGTCAATCAGTTTATATATTTCATATTTTTGTTGATCATTTAAGTGATTTAAATTCATCGTAAACTCGGTTTCTTTTATATGGTCATTGAAGTTTACTTCAAATAAGTTTCTTTTATTTTTATCATTCTTAATAGCCTCTTTATTATGTGCTTTCTCTGTTTTTTGGGAAATCATCAAATTTTCATTTTGAACTAGTTTAAACTCTTTTATCATATCCAGTCCAATTAAAAAATCATATTTAAATTCCTTTGCATCCACAATGTGAACATCAATGTATTTTTCTATTTCGAAGATTTTAATTCTTAATGTAGTCAAACCTTGAGTTTTTTTAACACCATTAATTGTTATTAAATTTGCATTATTGAAATATTTTTTTTCATTTTTCCTAAATCTTAAAAAATTTGAATTGACTAGAGAAACATTAGATCCTGAGTCATATATACCAAATATCTCTATTTTTTCATTTAATGTTAGTTTGACTTTAATTAATGGCGTTATTATTCGTTTTTTGGGTTATAGTCATTTAATTCGACATCCAACAGAGTATTGTTCACATTCTTACTGTTGTATCTCTTGTTCTCACACTCATTAGTATGCTTAAACCAGCATTTCTCTTCTGGGTGAAAACGACCACCTTTGTTTAATTTCTCACAAATCTTGCAGGGTTTGAATTTTTCTACATTTGTTTTATTATCAGATATGTTTCTTTTCATGTTATTATACTTCCTCCTGTTTAAAGTATGCTCATGTTTACCAATCTCATTATACAGGCTTGTGGTGGAAGATACTGTTCCTTTATCAATCTTGTCCATTATATAGTCTGGTAAACCCATTACAATAAGGTTTATCATAGTTTGTGTATCAATTTGCTTATTAATTTCTAATAACAGTCTTTCTTTTTTTGTTGCATATTCTAGTAGTGAACCTGTTTGAAATTTAAATGTGAAGGCATATTTTATTTGGGACCATCCTTTATTTCCATACGTCTCAGACAAACTTTTTTTCCATAATGTCCATTCCGAGTCGATCGAGAATTTTATTAACATACTAGTATACCAGTCCAAGCATTGTTTTTCAAGTAAAAATTTTAAAGTTTCAATCCTTTCAGCATCCTGATGTATTTCATATCTTTCACATTCATTTTCGAATTCTTGAATCCATTGATCCACATTTGATGTTTTTCCAGAAAATTTTTCAAGTAAGAATCTCTCAGCTGTTTTTCCTAAATTTTCGTTTCCATTTACAGTGTTATTATTAATAATCGGCGGATTGGTTTCATTTTTGACTTCTTCTAGGTATTGATCATTAAATTGCACATTTCCACCTTCATCCAAATAGATTTTTCTTAATTCATCTGTCAATGGAATCCATAACTTTCGTGTTTGATGTCTTTTTTTTAACGAATTCTTTATTTTCGTGAAAATATCTGAAGATGTTATACCAGCATGTTTACTTGCAGCTTTGACATCATCAGGAATATTATATATAAGTCCCTCGGGTGTCTCGATTGAAGTTATACAAATTACGTTTGTTTTTAAATCACTTCCCGCTAATACTGCGAATGTGAATCTTAATTTTTCCATGTTCGATAGTATTTACTACAAATGTCGTTTTATAAGACAATTGTCCAGATTATTTAGGAATCAATAAATCAAAGATGTGTTGCTCTGAAAATCCAAAGAAACGACATTTAAAGTTTAGTAATAGATTTGTCGATTCCTTTTCACGTTATTTCTAGAACATGTCACTTCTCATTAACCGTTTCCATCTTTAAAATTCTTACGCAACTTTGATAGAACTGCATTGACGACCGTAGTACACAGCGCCATCTATCTTATATTAAACGCAAACAATTCCTGTTTTGACAACTATTAAAGAAATATAATTTCTTTACATACAGACATCGATCGGTTACAAATTTATTATATGTATAGAATAGATAGACAGATAGATTTCGTGCAGACAACTTACAATGCCAATAAAATTTTAACTGATCGAAAAGTTGAGAAAAATAATGTGTTCTGAATCGTATTCAATGTTTTGCTACCAAAAATTAAATTGCTTAAACCCACACCGCAAACTATTTTTCTTCTTTAAAATATCTGCAACTTGTATGAAAACTATGCTACTAGAAAAGAATGCGCAAATATTTGTTATAGGAAGAATTATGACAGTCATTCTCCCAGGAAGTACATAATAACTTAGAAAATAAATAGTTTGTGCCCGTTTGTTAATGTCAGTTGTTACTTGTTAGCTTGATGTGCGGTTACGTCGTAATCTTACCAAATGACGTTGCTTTAAAGTGTAGCTAGTGGTTAATTTAAATCATATATTTTTATTTGACTGACTCGGTGCAGACTACCTTGGTGGCGCAGCTGTACTACGGTATGATTGTAAAGCTGAGGTCTTGGGTTCGAATCCCGGGTCGGAAAAAGTGATATTGGATTTTTCTATTCATTATTAGCCCAGAGTCAGGAATTTGTCCCGATATGGCGATAGGCTCACATCGTGGGACGGAAAATACAAGACAAAACGTGGGTGTCCTGATTGCTTCTTGGGAACCTCTGCCTACCCCTTCCGGGGAAAAGGCGTGAGTTTATGTATTTTTATTTATATAGGATAAGACAAAACAGGTCTTCAAAATATTAATGCGTTTAAATATTTTTTTTAAAAATTCGGTTCCTTTGTTGGCTCCATCTAATCAATATAATTATTATGATTAAGAGAAGCCATAAATTATCGTTGGTTTATCCCGGGACTTTTGTGAATTTTCTGCTTTAAAAAACCAACATAGAATTATTAATTCCCGAACCGTAACATCAGATAAATATATCAGTCGTGAAACAATAAGGTAAATCTTATTCTTGTACGCATGTTACAGTATTTTCCTTCCTCGTATTTTGATCGGATTTTCAAGTAATTGAAAATGCGAATATTTGTAAAAACAATTTCATTTCGATAAACACTAATGAAAAGGTATAAAGAAAACAATTTAAACTACAACTAAATATATAATAAAATTATTGTTTTAACTTGATTTTCTCTGTGGCAAGGGCTAGTTTGCGTATATTACACAAACACCCAGCTGATGCTTCTTGTAGTATTGGATCCTTGGAGCCTATAGTCTCCAATAGAAATTGGACTACACCCGCCTGAAAAAAATAATTATTATGTCCTTTGTTTACGCAAAAGTTGCGCATTAAAATAAAAAAAATTCGGATTGTATCGTGAATTTTTAAATTATTGGATTCAAAAAGTTTTCCAAATAAACTAAAATCACGATAAAATCCAATTTCTTCTTCAGTGTAAATGAAATATTATTATTTTCGTGTTTTCATCTCGCGATGTATTTTTATGGAAATAAGAACAAATCTGCAAAGATTTAAATATTTTTGTCCATCATGTGGTAAGAGATGTAACGATTCAGTAACGACTTATTACAGAAAATTCTATTTTAAAATATTATGATTAGTTTTATTTCAATATATTATGATATTAGATTAAATGCATTAATATGTTTCATAGGAATGTTATTCTGTTGAAAAACAAAACCTAAACTATTAATTACAGTCTCGGTTCCCACACTGGATTAACATAATAATTATGCAGGTATTGCTTAAAAACATTATTTTTATTGTTAATTCATACTTGTTTTTCTTGGATTAAAAAATGAACATGGCATCGTTTTCATCAAGTACGTCAATTAATATCTTTAATTTTAGAATACTTAAAAACGTTCAGTGCGGTACACATAAAAAGAGAACTTCACATAAAGAAACTTCGTGAGGTGAAAATAAAAATAAAAATAATTGCAAAGATATTTTTGCTCGAGCGATATGTACGTATTTTACAATATTTCCATGTGCATTATCACTGTTAAAATATGTTTGTACTTTTAAACTAGACCTATGGTATTAATTATTCTGTTAAAAATAGTATGTAGTAGCTAGGGTAAGTAGGTACTTTTGTCTTAGTTTAATAAATAACTTTAATGGTATATTTTCATAACAAGACAGAAAGACCAAAAGCAACTATGCTTTGTCTTAACAGCTTATACCTACCCAACTACATTTAAAATATAAATTGGGTGATGATGAAAAACTAGTTTAAGGTCTAAATCTAACTGAAGTAGAATGCGTTAATGTTAATACTCACGGCATGCATAGTCACGCAGTTAATGGAGTAGAAAGACAAGTGGTACAGTGCCAATGCCGTGGCTCGGTGCACACTGGGGTCGCGAGAGGTCATATAGTTGACCAAAGGTGTTATTGCGCCACGTTTGCCAAACTCCTGGCGGTTGTGAGCCCAGTCACAGCAGTAGGCGATCGCAACACCCAAGTTGGCGCGGAGGTGGTCGTCAGTTGTGCTCACTAAAAATAATCGCTGGGTACAATGGTGAAGGCTGACCAGTTTTTGCGCCAGGTTCATGGCTATAGTGCCGCTTAATGTATTTTGTTTGGTTTTGCGTAGATATAATGCACGTTTTACATAATTAAACAGATACAAGTTATCTTCGTAAATAAATTTTACAATTACTTCACTGATTCCACATTGCCATTGCAAAATTACACAACACAAGTTTTTGTAATGGACAGCTGTAAAAGAATATAAAGGTCTTGTATTGAAAACAATCATCCACTTACCGAGTTTGGAAAGTTTAGCAACGACACCGTGATCTGAAATGACCGCGAGATTCTCGTGATCTCTTGCAATAGTGGCTATGGCAGCACACACAGCAGATAAAACATTGTTATCATCAGAATCTAGCAAATCAACGGTTAGTTCCAGAGCTCCTACGAATGATCTGACCATCTCTCCAGAATAAGCTGCATTTTGCACGCAAGGACTTAAAGCTAATGCAGCGTTTGTCTGTACTTTCTTCGAGTCATTCTTGAGCAAAGACCAGATGAGTCTAACACCGTCTAGATCGTCGATCTCGGCCATTGAATTCGGTTCTTTAGCGCATTCCATCAATACCAAAGGCACATTCTCCAGCAACGGCTTATAGGTGTTATTTAAGTGGTGAACTGAAATATTATTACATGACATTAAAGTAATGTTGTTGATTATTTCGACATTTGTAATAATGCTGAGGTATATATTGTACGTACAGCATATACAATATGGAGTAATAAAAAATGTACATTAAATATTTAGCTTAAAATTTTTGGTAATTACATATGTATGTATACAAGTTACTTTCGTTTCTCGTTCTTAGAAATATACTTACTCCGGTTTATATTAATGGACATTTAATTTACTAATTAAATCAATTCTCATTGAAATATATATTTTAATTGCTAATTATACTCACTAAGCATGGGAATGCCACCGGTGCTTCTGATTTTATCTCTATTTGGTGGATATTTGGCGCATTCAGCAAGTGCCCCTGCAACGTTTGTTAACACTCCGTCGTTTTCGTCATCTAATAAATTTACAAGAATAGGCACCGCACCAAGATTTTCCAATTTTCTCACGCTCACGTCGCTGTTGGCGCATTTCCACAGAGCACCGGTCACGGCCGCCAACAAAGGCTTGTTAGGTCTGTTTGTTGAATCTTGGGCAGCCTCTACTAAGAGCTCCAAGCCTCCTGCCTCGCGTATCATATCCCTGGTAATAGGGTCACTGGCGCATTTGTAAATCGCTAAACTGCAGTATGTCTGAAATAAAACAAAGGCGTAACTAATACGTTATTGGATACAGCGTGTCCAAGTACATAACATTGCTTAAGAACCTACAAAGTAACATTCAAACGGATAAATGAATCATAAAGGTTAACCTCGCGTGAGCCTCACAATGAAACCGCATTACGTACCTTTAAATCTTTGTCGTCATTAGCCAAATGTGTGATCAAATCGGTTACCATCTTCTCGGTTTGGATGGCTAATTGGAAGGAGGTTTCATTGGCACACATTTGCAGCAAACCAACTGCTGGTACGGCGACGTCGAGGTGTATAGTTTTCAACATTCTTGCGATGAGCGGAATCATACCGTACTTTCTCATAGCTTCGCGGTTTCTCTGAGATGAGGACATAGACCACAGAGCTTTTGCTCCAGCTCGAGCTATATCCAAAAACTGAAGCTCGTCTTGATTCAATTCTTCTCGAGGCGATACCAAGTAACTATATAACAATGGATATTAGTTAATATAAAAATAAAATAATCATTCAGTATTAATTAACTTACCGCTCTTTGATGTCCAACAGATCAATTAGTTTCGGTAAACCTCCAAATTTTCGGCAAAATTTGCGACTTTTACGTATTCTTCCTAAATTGGCTATAGTTTCCGCGGCAAGTATTTGTACATCTCTAGCTGGGTCAGACAGCAATCCCACTAACAACGGAATTGCGCCCAAATCGGTGATTTTCTTTCTGATTTCTATATTAGGGGTTATATCTTTCAAAACAGCCAGCCCTCCCAAAATACAACAAAGATCTCTTGTCTCCAATAAATTAACTAACAACTCTAGACCACCTATTTCTTGGATCGCTCTTTGATTAACTTCTATAGTCAAGTCGTGGTCTTTCAGACACGACAATGCCACCGCAGTTGCAGTTTGATTACCTGCTTTCATGTACTTCACCAGTTTCTGTATATGCCAGTATTCGGGTGGGATTTCCGATGATTTAATGAGGGCACCCCAATCGTCTTCGGTAGAGGATGCTGATGAAGGTGACGATAGAGATGTATCAGAACCTTCCGTGACCATGACGATACGAGGCAACCCAACAGTATCTTGGCCACCATCAGCGCTAAATGTAGAAATATCGTCTGCCATTATTTATAATACTATTGAAAAACTATCTAAAAAAATCACGGAATCTGTCTCGAAATGTATTGTCAATAAGGTTGCTTAGTAACGGATTTGTTTCTTGAACTTGTATAACCCCCTCCTTCAAGCCATTAGTATAAGAATCGTACAAATATATTACCTACATTGAACGCTCCCGTAAATAATTATTAAAATTCATGGTAAGATCTCTAAAGGCACATGAATCAGTGATTCGAAACCGTCGGACGTTGTACCAAGTAGTGTAGAAAACTTTATTGAAGTAATTTGCTAGTCTGTTTAAAAACTCGGTTATTTTTGTTTCAGTTTCGGAGAAGTGTAAGAGATGTTATGAAACCAGAACACAACGACCACTTCCTACTGAGATGGCTTCGAGGTGAGCGGATTTAGTAACTTTTAAACATATTTCATAATTACTCGATTTATTGGGGTTAATAAACTATTTATGAGCGCAGGGCATAATAAACAGAGATTGTCTGTTTTGTAACTTCGGATTGATCGAAGCAATTAACAATTTGCAGTGTCCGTGATGTCGACAACACGTCTTCGGAAATTTTAATTATTTAAAAAAAAACTTTACTTAAATAACATGACAAAACAAACAGCATTACTAAAGGTACCCAAATTAGGCAACGCCTGTAACTTGAGATACCAAATACGATTACAACATAGGAGTTATCATAATAGTGGGCCCATTTAAAAGACTAAACATAAAACAATATAAAAATTAAAAAGCAAGTAACTTTTTTTTTTGCTTATACCATTTCGCCTTTATAGGATCTACCACCCAGTGTATACTCAATGGGATTTAGTAAATATGTAGCAAAGTATTTTAAATACTAATCTAAATATTAAAAGATAAATTGTGTTAAATATAGATGATTTTGTTCTTAAATAATTAAACTCTAGCCTCTATTGTTAAAGCGAATATTAAAAAAAATATCTTACATTTTATTTTATTAGCATTAAGTATTTACAAAATAAATTGAATAATTCCAAAAAACATTGCATTCTTGGTCATTACTTGCGTTGGAACGCGCGCCCCAAAAAAATAAAATAAAATGCTCTGTAGGCTAATTCACGAAATTTATTGACGCGCCGATCAAGTTTCGATGCAGTTTCGATTAGGTTTACCATGGGGGTGCCACTCTCTTGCATTCTATTCATAAGGTACTTGCCGCGCCATCTTGAATGCATTAGAAACAAACCACGGGTCCAACCTGATGATCTTTTTGTTAAAGTATTACTAGATGTCGCGGCAAGTGCCAAAAAAAAAATTAAAATACTAAAAGTATAAATAATAAACAATACAAGCAGTTTTGCTTTTTAATAATTTTTATTTTCCTTATTAATATAAAAAATTCAAGTATATTTTATTTATTACTGTAACCATTTTATTACATACTTTACATTTTTTAATGTATGTACATACCCTCTTTACAATTTGTGTCAAAAATTGACACAAGTTTTTCGAAAACTTTCGTGTGCGTACTACTGCGATTCAATAGCTATAATTTTGCGACTTTGGCTTTTAACTGGACTTGTTTGATATCTTTTGCGTTTGACCTCGGCTTCCTATTACTGGATTTTCATACTTGCTTTCCGATTTGGATATTTCAAGAACAACAATGGCGCCTAGGAAGTGTTTCTGGAAGTGCTATTTTGAAATGGTGTGTACCTCTGAGGACGTTATAAGCCCTAACCACTTTGTTTGTACATAGATAATGCAAGAATTTTTCCTCCGTGGTATATCTTCTGCCTCGTGGTTTACTTTTGTACTTCATTTGGAGTTTGCTAAATACCCGGATGGGCTCGGGAAATTTTTCGATTTAATGTAAAAATTGTGCTGAATGTAATAATTTTCTTGCACTTTCTATTTGATTCTTGCATTTTAAAATCATGTTAAATATGGAGCATATATTATAGAATTGTCCTTAATTTCTATCAGAGGTGCATGTATATATTATTTACGCACACGAGGAAACCCCTAGATGACACATAACAAATATAATACTAACTAAGAATTATAGAAATTGCACCATTAAACAATTTATATCTTGAAAACTCTTGAGCCATATTTGATTATGCTTAAACTAAATGTGAAAAGTCATCTAGTTTAACCTGAGAAACAAACATACAAAAAGACATAATATATACATGCACATATGAAATTTTGGCTATCTATTGAAACATCGACATAGATAAACATGCAAACATTGCGCAATTGTAACAAAATGATAAAGATAATAATAATGTTAGTGTCGGGTAAAAATAAAGATAATGTTATTGCAAACATGCTGTTTTTTTAAATACGGCAAATTGGTGCCAGTTCTCTTCGTTTTAAAATGAAATTATTGGGATTTGGATACAAAACGATGAGCTCGTGCCCAATTGTCGTGACTCCCCTCCATTCTTTAGGTAATAAAAAGGCATGAGCAGCACCATCTGGCGGATTTTATTTAAAACAATATTTCCAGCGACATCTCGCCGTCAGCAAAGGTAATTTTTTTTTACCTCAATATTTTTGAAGAGTGGCATATCTATTTCCTATATAGTGTATTATCTATGAGGTTTACGTCTTAATCGTACGACGTCAAAATGGTATTCTTGTAATTGTTTAGCTGCGCGTAAGATATGCATAAACTGCGCATGTGCTGCACGTTGGTGGGACTAAACTGTCATTGGAGACGTCAAATGAATAGGTAATTTACCAATCAGGTTGCGATCTGAATCACGCATGTATAAAACGCGCAGCCGTAGAATACGCTAAAGCGATCACGTGACGCGAACTTGACGCGAGCGTATCTGACAGCGGTTATTCAAAATTACGAGAATATAAAACGGGCTGTTTTGATCGAAACTTAACTGCAACTGCACTGCAACTGCACTGCAACTGAACTTATTTAATTACGTGAATTGGCCTACAGATGGGACTTTTACTGTTAGGCAACATAGTAACATACTGATAGTTAAGAAGCGTACTCACGTTTGCTACACATGGCATTACATAAGGGAGAGTAATAAGGAAATCTTTTTGAACACAACAAAACCGAGCATCGAGACGCAACATCGCTGCAATGTAAAATAATGCAACGTATCGCAACATTGAAGCATCGATAGAAAACATACCATTATTGACAATTTCCGTGGCGCAGTTGGTTTAACGTCGACTGTGAAACTTGAGGCCGCGGGTTCGATCCCCGCACCGAGACAAATGTTTGCGTGAACCACAAGTATTTGTGTCGGGTCTGGGTGATTGTGAGACCGAAATCTCTCGTAGTTTCTGATACCCACGACACAAGACTCGATCTTAGTATGGGGCGAGGATTATGTAGGTACTCGTATGTTATGACTGTTAAGTGTATTTATTTATTATGAATGGGACGCGCAGAGAGAACACCATGGATAATGCGTGGGACTGAAAACACCATTACACCTGCCATTATTTTTGTCTCTTTTTCTCTTACGGAGTCACACTATGATCGTTCCCGCTCTACTGGGTTCCCGCCGTCATAGTTGGTACACGCCAAATACGCAATTTTGTTTGCGGTTTCTGATCTAATTCACTGCCTTAAATAAGGGAATCCTTCCAAATGCTACTGATCGTAACAAGTGTGTGAAAATGTGTTTCTGTCTGTACCCCGTCTTGTTAATTTCTTTATGTTCTTCCAGAATATTTATTTATCTAGATCCATAGATGGATTCCATTGATTCATTAGGTTGTTTGATTTATCTCGAGACTTTTACGGTCTTTTCCTCCTTTTTCGGCTTTGATCCATTCGCATACGCCTAAATATATTGTACTAGTTTCACACCTAAAGTACAAATAAAACAATTTACACCCAAGCGCAAGCTTTGACAAGCCTGTAAAAACAAACCATGATGCACCTATTGGTTTAAAGATTGTTTTTATTATTACCCCTATCGTGAGCGTATTCTGCTTTGGAAACATGACGTGACAGTGACAAAAACTTTTACTTCAGTCTGACAAAAGGCACCCGTGCGCTCTAGCCCTAAAAAAAATTACACATTTCATTGATACGTTAGTTAAAAAAAAAACACGTGAATACCACAAATTCCGTCGCGTGCGTCGTAGTAATTTGCTGACCATGATTTTTTTGTAATTTATGCCGAACGTTGTGTAATTCACTATTACCGCTAGACGGGTAACACTTCACCTTAGCAAGGACGCCGTGGTATAGTAAAAAACTATTAACCTTCAAACTGGCATACGTTAAATACATTATATTAAAAAATTAAAAGATAATTGGTAGTCAATATTGTAATATTATATCTATTGTTAGTAGAGATAATTACGCTAGATTATTTAATAAGATCGATTAGCAAAATCAGCTAGATTTTCAAGGCCTGCAATATTCGCCCCACATTTGTCTACCACCTGCCAATCACATTAGAATTACATACATACATAAATTCACGCCTTTATCCCAGAAGGGGTAGGTAGAGGCGCCACCAGGACACCCACATTTCGCCTTGTATGTTCCGTCCCATGCTGTGATAGATGTGATAGCCTATCGCCATATCGGGTACAAATTCCTGACTCCGGGCTGATAATGAATAGAAAAACCGAATGTCACTTTGTCCGACCCGGGATTCGAACCCGAGACCTCAGTTTGGTAGTTGAACCATAGTACAACTACGCCACCGAGGCAGAATTACGATTTATTATTATGTTTTTTTTATATCTTTGATGTTTAGTATGCATTTTAAAATATTAAATAACGAATTGGCGTTCCGGCCTTATGCCTTTTAATTTGTATTCATCGATAAAATTGCATAATTAGATGGTAAAATAAATTAGATTTTGGGAATCTAATTATCTGGAGGCTATGGTGTAATAAAAATAATTTAAAATGGAAAGATTATCGTTATAACTGTCAAAAGATTAATAACACCATATTTATGTTTTAAAGTAAATCTAAATGATGTCGGATATGCCGTAACAATCAATCAATATTAAAATTTCACTGCATATGAAAGGTCTTGCAATTGTTGAAATGTTTATGCAATGTTAATGCACGCTTTAATTCGGGCTTAAGTTACATCATGTATGGCATAACTAGGCGTCTGGCACTTTAGTTGCAGTTTAAAATGTGTTTAAAAATATATTATTTTGTTTTCATCATCAGCCATATATTATCCACCTCTGGACATACGAGTGGACATCCTTATTTTGTTTTGTGGATTTATTTTTTTATTTTATTGAAAAGGGTACACCAACGACATGTATATTAAACATTTTGTAGCAGATACATTTATGAACAAACTACTGATATACACATCAATTAGAGGTATACACAACATTTATATTAGTGTGTAGTGGATGTGTAGTTCTCATTTATAAACACTAAAAAACTATTTTGACAAGTACCTTTACCTACCTAATTGAAATTTCATATACGAGTATATATTGATTTTAACAAACTTCAATTATTGTATGGAGAATAACCACAACGTTATTGCTAAATCCATGTTTCCCATTTGAAAATGGGTACATCAAATTCATCGATTTTAAAAACATTTCAATTTAACTAACAAGATTCCAAAAAATACTACAGTGTAATGATGTATGTTTTTAAACCGATATTTGATATAAATAGTTCAATAGTAGCAGTATTTACTTATACAAATCATAAAAACCATTACGGAAATCGGTAAAATAAAAAAAAAACTATAACAAATTTTTAATCTATACAGCCTGACGCCCACTTGCGCCACAAATGATGTAACTGACCCCAAAATATAGAATATGCACCGAAATTGCATAAACATTTGTATCGCTCATTTTATATGCAATGTAAAAAATCGGTAATTTCGACATTATGCATGCGAGTTGTCAGATTAAATTGCAAATGCAAATCTTATGGTGGGATTATTGATACCGGTTATTGTAATAATCTTTCTTTATAGTAATTGAAGGGACGGATATGTCTTTCATTTTTTATATCAGAAATTTTCATACCTCTGCCTCGACTGACTGCCTCGGTGGCATAGTTGTACTACTTTACAATTATAAAGCTGAGGTCTCGGGTTCGAATCCCGGGCGGGCAAAGTGATATTGGATTTTTCTAATTCATTATCAGCCGGGAGTCAGGAATTTGTGTCTGATATGCCGATAGGCTCGCCCCTATCACATCGTGGGACGGAATATAAAAGGCGAAATGTGGGTTTCCTGGTGGCACCTCTGCCTACCCTAGGAAAGAGGCGACAGTTTACGTATGTATGCAATTTTCACACCATATAACAATTAACTGACTTGCCAAAGTTATAAGTCGTTTATACATAATTATATTGTACTACACGTACATGTAAAATCATCATCAGCGTCAGCCATAGGAAGGTCTGTTCTGATAAAAGCTCCCCTAGAATTTCTAAAATCATACTGGAAGATTTAGCCAATACTCGCCATGCTTGTCAGGCGGGCTGGCAAGCGCAGTGCGTAAGTTCTCTCCCAGATGAAGCTGCTGTCCGTCATCATAGTCATTTAGTTATGCCATCTTGGTGGAGGTATCCGGCCCTCGGTTGCTAGAGTATTGCCTATTGACCTGAAACGCACCACGAGAAAATAAGGTTATTTTAACCCTGGAAAGTATTGGTTGGGCCAGCCTGAACTAAGATTTAACCTATAACTTTTTTTTCAGCCAGACAATGGGATCCGGAGGCGGCGGAGAAAATGCTTAGAGATGTAAGTAATTCTTGTATCAGCCCATATACATCCCACTGCATGGCACGGGCCTACTCTACAATCGAGAGAATCGATTGAGAGTGGTGTAAGTAATTAGCACATCGTTATTGCCAAACATTCATGACGCAATTCTAGATTTAGCAAATTAAGGTCTATGTTAAAAAGCTTGACCACGGCCTAAGTAGTGAATATTAAGTAATATTTAATTCTAATAACATTAATATTTAAATCTGATATAGGGATGTTACTCAATCATATAGTAACGAATTTAGATATAAAATAATCAAAAAGTAAAAGTAACTTTAATTATTTTTTTTATTTATAATTACATTTATCCCAACGCTGTATTCATTCATTATTAAGTAATTGAACTACGTCAGTTTATAATTGAATAAATTTCATTCTAAAATTAATTATATTTGCTCTTTATTTCAATCAGACAAATTGAATACAAACGAATTTATTAATTACTTTCTTTTGTTAATTAATCAGTGGCACATAATTCAAATATTTATTGGAACAAAATATGGAGGTAAATATTGAAACAGATTTAGTAGATTGCAACATACTCATTATACGCACTCAAACAATTTATCACACGTATATGGCTAACATATAATTATAGTACATAATTATTTTTGAATTGCGTTACGACTTACGAGTAAATCTTACTTGCCAATACTATGTTACACAAAATTACCGCTAGCAAATTGCATCAGCAATAGATCAAATTCTATAATCATTTTTAAAATTGAAATAACCATTGCTCTTAAGAAACTCATTTTTTTTCCACCACTGCGCTGTGGTGTCCGGTTAATGACCCTTGCCGAAGGCAGCCAATAGCAGTCATGATTTAGTACCTATCCTGCGTGGTAAAAAATACGACGTAGTTGATCAATAACGACATTAAAGCACACAGCTGGTTAAAGACCAAAAACCTTTTTGAAGCAATATTTTGAAAACGATTTTTTTTGAGTTTTAAAATAGACGAACAACATACACCAATTACATGAATAACATTAGACATAATATCAAACACAACACAAACAAAATATTATACGACAAATAATAACATAGATTACGTACGAGTACCTTCTAGAAGATCTGCACATATTTATTTCCCAATATTCGTTACAGTCGCTGAAATGGCGCGAGAAATGGGGAGTAGACACAACACTCCACACGTGGCAGCCTCCAGAAGTATTAGAGAATCACTTTCCAAGCGGCAGTACGGGCTTCGACAAAGAAGGATCACCAGGTAAGAACACCAATATGATTAGCTTACCAATTATTGATTACCAATATTCAATAGGTTAGAAGAGCAGAGAACTTTCCGGAGTGGTTGATTGAGGATGGAGAAAGCGAAGGTGGTACTCATATACTATTGAAAAGGCCGATGTCTAGATGTAGAGCTACGATGATTATCATGCCATTATGTAACGAATTACTACAATTGTGTTATGGATGGTGGAGTTTCAACTATCAACCATCACAATGCATGATTGTAGTAGGGACTTGCATAGACTAAGAATTATCATACGAGGTTATATCGTGCTGTAGGATTTTGTCGATTAGAGAAACGAGTATTGAATTTCCATCCGTAAAAGCTAATTAAATAAATAATAAATACACCCAACAGTCACATACATAGTCCTGACCCCACACTAAGATCAAGTCTTGTGTCGTGGGTATCAGAAGCTACGAGAGACTTTTCGGTCTCACAAACACCCAGACCCGAAACAAATACCTGTGGATCACACAAATATTTAAATATTTGTAGGTACCTTATAAAATTTTATCCTACAATGTTTGGGAAGCTACCGGCTAAAAATAATAATACTTATGTATTAAATTAAAGGGTAAATTAAGGTTAATTATATTTCCTGTTATGATTATACAAAAGTATACAAATACTTATGTGTTATTCGGAAACAAAGAAATTAATTTGATTCTATTTATTGTATCAACAAAAAAAGAATTGCAATAAATGTTGTAGCTAAAAACAAATATTTATTTATTAGTCCATTGTTCGTAAAAGCAAGAAGCAATTTAAAGATTCCCAGTAGCCAGTATGTAAAAAATTAAAAACCCATTGGTCAAAGTTTCTGCATAAAATGTTATTTTTGTTCTGTTTCTACTTTTAAGTTATTTTAAAATTCGTATAAAAGATGGGATCAGCGCATATATTTCTTTCTTTCCTTTCTTTTAAGCCTAAAAATAATAAACGATCTTAATTGCTATCTAAAGATTGATCCCTTTAAATAAGGCAATAAAAAAGGTCAAACGAGGTCAAAGCTTTGTTGACACTACTTTTGATACCGAACAATAGATAAGCATTAACATGGATAATTATTTTCGCCAGATTTTTTTGGTAATGTGCGTTTAATTTTTTTTGTATTAGTCCAATAAACAAAAATATCTCTCTTCACTTTCCAGTTATAATAGTACCGTTCGTTGGTTTGGATGTGTGGGGTCTACTCCATTCGATAACCAGATCCGATGTTATCAGGATGATATTGAAACATTTAGAAAACTACATATCGATAGCCAGGAAACAGGCTGAAACATACGGACCAGCTGCTCTGAAGGTGAGAATAAAATTAATTATTGACGATACTTCTAGTGATTCTCAATTTTAATTTAATGTTGTTTTGCAAAAATACTGATTTGCAATTATAAGAAAGTTTATTTAATAATATTGTAGCAAAAAGTTGTGAATGTTTAATGCATTCTTTTCGTTAGTGATTTTAATTCTGTCTATTTTTTAACAAGAGAGCTCAGGATCACAACCAAGATGAACCTTACCAAAACTTTCCCTACATAAACATAAACTCACGCCTTTATCCCAGAAGGGGTAGGCAGAGGTGCCACCAGGACACCCACATTTCGCCTTATATGTTCCGAGTACCCATGATGTGATAGGGGGCGAGCCTATCACCATATCAGGGACAAATTCCTGACACCGGTCTGATAATGAATAGAAAAATCCAATATCACTGCCTGACCCGGGATTCGAACCCGAGACCTCAGCTTTGTAGTCGTACCGTACAACTACGCCACCGAGGCAGTCTTCAACTTTCCCTATACTTACCAAAATCCCCTTATTTCCAGCTGACAGTAATCTTCGACCTGGAAGGGTTCAATATAAAACAATACGCGTGGAAACCAGCTGCCGAGATGGTTTTCACACTATTACAGCTGTACGAGGCCAACTACCCCGAGATACTTAAGACCTGCTTCATTGTGAACGGTAAATTCAATCATTTATTTTTCTCTTGTGTAACAGAATTATAGTGAGAGTCGGTTTCGTAATATGTTTTGCTACCTTTCGCGGAGCGGTTGCTAGATGAAATACATTTTTCTAAGTAATATGATATAATAAACATTGACTTAAAGAGGTTTCGTTAGGTAATAAAGTGTTGCTTTAATGATAAAAACAATGTTGTGTGGAGTTGTGTGCAAGAGGGTATCAGAATTTTCCACAAAAAAATCGTAGATGTGAATTCTACCAACAACGACACCAAGTTACGCCAACATGATAAAATGTCCTAATAGGGTTGAATATTTATGCAAGGCAGACAACCCCTCGTATATAAATTGGACATGGAATCGTTGGGTTCTAAATTCGATTTCCAAGCAAAGCCCCATATGCGTCCTTGATATTACTCGTATTAATTATCGCTAATTTTTATTATGTTGTTTTTCTGTTACAGCTCCAAAAGTATTCTCATTGGCGTTTTCGGTAGTAAAGAAATTCATGCACGAATACACGATATCAAAGATCAAAATATATGGAACAGACGCGAAAAAATGGCAGTCGCAAGTACTATCTATTGTGGACAAAGAATATGTACCCGTTCACTACGGCGGCACTATGGTCGACGAGAACGGAGATCCTAGGTGCAGTTTAATAGTAAGTAAATTTTTATATTTAATTCTAAAAGTAGGTTTAGAATATCTATATGAAAACATATCTATATGAAAACATTTTCATTGTCTAGTGAAAGTAAAAACTGAAACTTGAAGAGGTTATTTGGGTATGTAACACGAGCAATCCGTTATCGACGAGCAGCCATAGGTATGTGACTGTTGGGTGTATTTATTTATTTAAATAATAAATTATACACCCAACAGTCACATACAAGTCCTGACCCCACATTAAGATCAATTAAGTCTTATGTCGCAGGTATCAGAACTACGAGAGACTTTTCGGTATCACAAACATCCAGACCCGAAAGAAATATTTGTGGGCCGCACAAACATTTTTCTTGGTGCGGGGATCGAACCCGCGGCCTCTCGTTTCAAAACCGACGTCTAACCAACTGCGGCACGGAGGCTGTCAAATTATTTAGTTGTGGTTTTTACTTTTTAGATTTAAAAACAATCATGGAATTTTTGCTCACTTCCTCGGAGATTATGTAGAATTGAATTTTTGGAAGGAAATATGCTTAGAAATCCTGGATACCAAACAGATCGTGACGACAATTTTTATTGTACCTGAGGTCTAACCCGAAATAGAACAGTGTGGTGGTCTGCCGAAGCCCTCTCAAATCTCAATCTAACTAATATCTAAAATAAAGGATTCTCGTACTTAGCAGCGGGCATTTAAAGATGGATACCGATAGACATTTCTTCGATTTATCCTTCCTTCTACTTAGCGTTATTCCGGCCGGTGCCAGGGTCCGCCTTCCGTTTGAGTATCTTTCATTTCACCCGGTCTTTGGCATATATTTCTTAAATTCATTTATGCTTTGTTTCAGGTTAAACCAGGTGGTAAAGTACCAAAAAGCTATTACTCCAAAAATGCCGTGTCGGAGTCCAAAAAGGAATACACGAGGGCAACGATTAAGACTGGTGATAAACATGTCGTCGACTTGTTGTGTATTGAAAACGATAGTGTTTTGAAGTAAGGACAATTTTGAAGGAATCATTTTTTAATGTTTTGTTAATTAAAAACTACATTTCTAATTTTCCTTCTGTAAAATAATAGAAAAAGCAATATGGCGCATGTTTTAAAAAATGTACTTCTACGTAAACACGGCTGAGGGTTTTATGTTATGCGAAATAGAAACTTAATATTAATATTATTTGTAAACATAGCCACGAAAATATCACCGGCTTAAATTTTTAACACGAGAACATTTTAAAAATAACTTGTATGAAAGATCATATTATAGCTTGACTAATCTGTCCTAAAAATGTTACCATTAAGTACCTAAGAAGTAATAACGTATTGTAATTACTGATATTAATGAATTAACATTAATTTCAGATGGGAATTCGGCATAGAGAGCCATGACATAAAATTCCTCATAAAGAGAAGGGACGAGGAAGGCCACGAGGAAGTGGTGCATGGCCCCCGCAAGGTCGGTGAGGGACCGGTCGATGTCGGAGTTATGCCTGTTAAAGGACCTGCCACTTGTAAGTATATGTATTATATTATTCAGAGATTTTTAATATACTGAAACAACAAAATGGTTATAATTTCCCTGATGGAATCCGGTAAGGCACTTACGATCCATGTACTGCAGATGTTCTTTGAGTACAATAAAAGTATTGAATCAGGAGTATAAAATATTACAGGAATTTTCGGTTTCACAACACTCAGACCCGTAAAAAATGTATGTGAATCACACAATTACTCGCGTCCTCTCGTATTATGATAAAACTTGTAAACAAACTACACTATGGATGTTTTTTATAACAACGGAAAACGATATTTGTTTTCTCTTAAACTTCTTACTTTATACTGTAATTATTTCGCCGGCTGCGAAACGTGAGGCGGCGGGTTCGATCCTCGCACCGAAACAAATATTTGTGCGATTCACAGGTATTTGTTTCGGATCTGGGTGTTTGTGAGACCAAAAATTCTCTCGTAATTTCTGATACCCACGACAGAAGATTCGATCTTAGTGTGGAGTCAGGACTATGTATGTGACTGTTGGGGGTGTTGGGTGTATTTATTTATTACATTGGATTAAAAAAAAGAGAAAGAAAAGAAAAAGAAAAATAAAGCAGACAGTTCGTGTTGCTGAGGGAGTTTCTTGTGCCGTTTCTTCTTCACAGCTACAACAAATTCCGAAGTGGTGGTAGCTGTAATTAACGATTCAAAATACTTTGTGAAATACTATTTGAATTAAAGAATATTTTGATTTGATAAACCATTTACAATGTAAGCTAAAACTAGTTTGTGCACTTTACAACCCAATTACTGAATAATTACCTGTAATTAATGAACAAATAGTACAAATCACGAATATTGTAATACATACATACCAGGAATACATTGTGTATGATATTTTAAGTCAGAACTTAATTTACGTCAGAACAGGTTTTCATAATCGCTGCTTGTAATATAAAATTATGTGCAGAAATTATGGCATAATTATACATGTGGACATGCAGATAGTTTCATAATTATAGTTAATTTTAACTCGATTTTATTGTCTCTAAAGTATTTAAAATTTGTTAAGATAACATATTCCTTGAAGCAACTTAGTTGCTACTTCCCTGACCTGGCAATATGCAATATCTAAGTCCACAACTTACATAAATTATAATTATATTTTAAAGTAATTTCGTCTATTGTTCTATGAGTCTAATAGGCCAGTATTTTTTGCTAGCGATAGTCTTACTGTCGGTCGTTGAAACTGCAGTATAAATAGATAGGTTCGACCAGTGTCATAACATCATTCACCAATCGTGTGTTTAGAACAATTATGTTTCAACGTCACATCGCAATTCAAAATATTTTATTCCCAACAAATCCCGATCTATACCTTACTCTTAAACCAATAAGATCTAAAACTGCTTATGTCTCCACAGATTCTGTGATATTCGACAACAAGAGTGCATTTTTGAGAAGCAAGAAAATTTTCTACGATCTGCTGATCGCAGTACCGTCGAGGGACCTCAACATGAGCGATGAGCCGGATGACAGCGAATCAGTGGCGGCTGCCAGTGCCAAATAAATAAATAAATTAGTGCAAACGAACAGTAATGGAAGTTGAAACGTATGTGCCAATTGTACATAGTGACCGGTTTTGTAAAAAAAAATACAAATTATTCAAGAAACCATCAAATATATTAGTAGAAGTAGATAAATTTATAAACAGGGCCAACGTTAGGGTTAAACGCTAGTGATGTACGTAGCGTTGCCAGGCGTCCGGATAAAGCCGGACATAGTTAGGCTTTTTGATTGCATGTCCGGCTAAAATAAACGGTGTCCGTCTTGTCCGGCTTTTGTTAGGCTTTTTACATTTCGCAAACAAGCGAGCACTGCTGCCGCGCCGCGCCGCCGAGCGTGGCCGAGATTTATGATAATAATCAAAAAGACTTGATTTTACATAAAAAAAAATTGTCGTACCTATTAATACTAAGACAAAATCCTCAATAATATAGGGTGTCCGGCTTTTTTAACCAAATGTCCGGCCAAACTGGCTGGTCTGTCCGGCTATTAGGTTTGGCGACCTGGCAACGCTAGATGTACGGACGCCTGATGTAGGTTTTACTGTGTTTCGCTTGGGTTTAGATAGTGGTTTTTGGGCGACGTAGAAATGTCGCCCAGGTTATTGCTAAAACCGCTACTATTTATAAGTAAATAATATTTTATATAGCACGAATTCCATTTATACATACATATATTAGTCTGTTATAGCAAAGAATATTTATACAAGCAATTAAATATGTATATAGATTATATTTAACAAAATACGTTATATCACGTCTACAGGATTAAATAATAAAGAAAAATTATCAAAATACTTTTAGCGACCTAAGTAACCTTTAGTAAAAAAAACAAATTAACAGAATTGTAAATAGGAATGAGTAATGACCACGGTTCAATAATGACTATTGTATTATGGTTTCTTAGATTTACGCGAATGTTTCACATTAAAATAAAACTAGTTTTTACGGATTTTATCGCGATTTTGTTTAATTTTTACATTTTTTAACTTCCCGACAGCTTTCGTGGTCACGGGGCGGATTGTGTCCGATCAAATCGCGATAAAATCCATAAAAAAGTGTTTTATTTCAATGATTATTGTATTTCTAATTACCTTAGCTGAGTGAGTAGTCAACTTTGTAACATTATAAATATGTAAATAAAGCATTTATGTGGTATGTCATCCACTGTGATATTTAAAATTGTTTTGTTCAAACGTACAGCGCTGTGAATGTATAATAAAACGTGTGAATTAACATCTACTTGTAAAGAGCTGTTGTGAAATAAACGTTTTACGTTTGTCCATAAATAACTAGGTACTTGCATGTAATTTACTATTGGAAATATGACTAACGTGATACTATGTTTAAAAATCATTTTTGAGGACGAAATTAAGTATTTGCTTTTCCAATTGTATATTTCGCCGAAAGAAGGGTGTGCCAGGTTCATAGACATACATTACGATCCTAAAGTCTGGAAATTCAAACCTAAACACACAGTCGCGAATATTAAAAATATTGCAACAACCCGTGTTGTTTGAGAAAATTTTTAGTCAAACAAATTAGTTGCAGTTAGGGAGTGTACAAATAGGCTGAAATGGTGGAATGGTTTTAAATAGATTTAATGGAAGATAATTATGGGTTATTGGTCGGTTATGCTTTACACAAACGCAATATTTGGTTGTTTTGCTAGACATAAAATATTAGGATTATTATATTCCTGTGATCCCGTTAGTTCGTACAATTTATAATTTAGGCAGTCTTTTTGTATTTAAAGTTTGTTAGCTTTTAATTGGGACGGAAGCTGTATGGAATGTAAATTACTTTATTTGCTATTGGATAAGAAAAACAAACATGATATTAGGGACATACTATAACTGTTATTTAAATTAGAGCTATTATAAAGTTAGGCATCAACATAATTCACAAAATGTAAGGTGTAAACACTTTATTCTGAAATAGAGTGGTGAAGATGTGGCAATGTTAATTTAAACAACAGAAGAACCCAAATTAAGAATTTGTACGGCAGAAAAATGTTACCTAAGTCAAATGAACAATGATTTGCCTCTGCACGATGGCGTAGTTGTACTGCGGTACGATTACACCGCTGAGGTCTTGGGTTCGATTTCCGGGTCGGGCAAGTGATATTTAATTTTTCTATTTATTATCAGCCTGGGCCAGGAATTTGTGCCCGATATAGCAATAGGCTCGACCCCTATCACATCGTGGGACGGAAAATACAAGACGAAACGTGAGTGCCCTGGTTGCACCTCTGCCTACCCATTTTGGGAAAAAGGCATTGGGTAAAAATTAGGTAAAAAGTATGGGGAATGGAAGTTTTTATCATTTCTAGAACTATAAGAGATCGCGCGGTATTAGAATTGTGCCATATTTTCACCACCTACAATGTTATGTAATTCAAAACTGTTATTTCCTGTTCATTTCATAGCAGATAAAGTATTATTATGCTCTAATATATATGCTATTGTTATCAAACAATAAACATTAAAATAAATCTCTTCTTTTATTTATCTAATCTCGGCCAAATTGAAAGGTAAAAATGGAGGAGGTAAAAAGGAGGTGAAAATGCATTCTGTTACAGTAATAAAACACATTTGTAATTGAAAATACATTTATGAATAAATGCAAATTGCTTACGATTATATTTATATACATGTTTTATAAAATTCTTTTAGTTCTCTGCGCTTGTCAACACCAAAATATACATTTTATAAAACTCGCTAAATAAGGATTGTGACAAACGCATGGCTTGATATTTATTCGCAATATAATAATATTTTAATCTAGTCTTCGTCTTCAAACAGCATCTGTAGCAAGTCTCGTTTGCTACACTGACTACCCTCCAATCTCTGGACTCCCTTCCATTTTATTATAGTGGGTATGACCATCAATTTTGTGCGGGCGTCGGTCCTGAATGGGCAGGCTTTATCTTTCCAGCTATAACAATTTTAAAGTCATAAGCTAATATAATTGTGATCCCAAATTATATGTGTCTAATCACAGTGTAACAATAAAAAGAATCAACAAAATTTTGCAAAAATAACAAATCCTAAAAAACATATTTGCAATTTCTAATAACGAATACTTTGGATACACTTTTGCCGTCACGTTCGCCGACGAACGATAATGTTACCACAATTTAAACATTACGAGAAATGGAATAAGCAATATGTTTTCTATAAAGTATATGGTAAGCATATAAAGCATCATACATAAGTCATATTAAAATGCTTAACATTATGCAGCTATGCAATTAAAAATATATAAACATGTTATTCTTAAATGCATATTTTCCTATTGTTTTATTTTCCTCCTCGACAACAGCAGAATTAATTAAAATTCATATAATTTTCTTAACATAAACTGTTTTTATAAGTTGCATTATATCAAATACAGAAGGGTATTATTTTTATTACCACATAGATTAGATGTTATAAAAATGAAGGCTTAATTGATATCAGTAATTACTGGGATTTTACAAAATAACTATCTTTGGCTATCCTTGATATTTTAACTGATATCTATTGCTAACCAAAATATTATCATAAATAACCATGAGAGACTAGTGTAACTTCAACATTAAACTATTAAACTACTTACAAATCACGATCTCCAACATCAACATATACAAATATGATTTCCTTCTGCAGTTCACCAACGTAGGCTTTCACCACAGGCTCCGCTAAAATAAAAAATGGGTCCATAAATTAATTCTGTATTAAATATGACTACATATTGTTCTACTCAACATCTTAAACTTAAAAAATAGGAAAATTTAAGTTACATCTGCTATATTTAATCACAATATGAGTGCATGCAGAATAATTATACTATTTGCAAGTTCACACTTGAAACTTGTAAGTTATACTTTAAAATAAATGATGGTAAACATATGATATGCAGTCTTCGAGTCAGCAATTTGTATGCCATAGAATAAGACAACATTCAATAATATGACCAACAGAATTCGAAATTGCTACACTTTAGAAGGAATAATTGAAATTAAGGTTGTATGCACTCTAAGCCTACCCAGCTGGCAATAGATACACCAACTCCTACCATTTTCTTTCTTTTTACCAGTAAACATGAAATACACATTAGATTTCTTCTCCGGCAGGTTTGCAATAAATGTATTAAACTCCTCATAATTATCAACAGTGTGGATTTCTTTTTTAATTGCAATTTTCTTTGTAGCTTTCATGATTTTATGTCAATTTTCTGGCACATTTAAAATAGAGGTACCAAAGACAATGTAAATTTAATGATAACAAAAAGTTTTAAAAGCAATCAAACTTTTTAAATTATCCTGTGGAGTTTAAAATGGAAATAATAGAGAAAAAATCTGAGAGAAAATGACGCTAAGCATGAAGTCCGCCCATACTATTAAAATTTGTACAAAGTGTTAATAAATAAAAATTATGATACAAAATGTTGTATAAACGTGCAGTTTAGTTAGATGTGTAATTAATACTTTTATTATCAGTATTGAATGTCAGGATGATTACATTATTTGCACAACTGTTATCTTAATTGAATCTGACACCAATACCTAGGGACTGATATAATAAATGTTTTCAAGGTGTCAATTAAAACCATTTTTTGTTGAATTAGTCTTTGATGGGAACTTCACTTTAACTTATTACACTACTTGAGACATGTAGTAACTCATAAGTTCTGACCATTACAATTTAAAACAGCAACTGCAAGTATAGTATTCAAAAACAACATTCATGTATATTACTGGATGTTTTTATAGTCTTTAGATGTAAGATCTTACATAAAATTGTAGAAAACTACTAATTAAAAGATGATTTCCACTTATTTGTTGAGATTCGAACCTCCAAAAAAATTATACTAAATGTTGCACAAGCTGAAATACTTGTTGTTTACATATTGTGAACAAAACTGAAATATTAAAACAAGAGACATCTAAAATGGTAAATAATCTTAAAATCTAAGTACTCTACTAAAGGATTGCAAAAAAATATATTTATAAATGATTGAGTAAGAAATTGTGTAATATAGTTAAATATATACAAAATACGGCAAAAGAAAGAAGCAGTAAATGGAAAGAAGTTAAAATACCTTCAACGCAGTCTGGGCACCAGCTATTTCCATCAGGCAGTTTTGCGCCACTAAAGTAAAACAAAACTGGAGGTCCATTGGGGTCGATACTGTCAGTATATTTCGAAAATTCTTCGAAGCCTTTAATTTCTACCATTCGAGCCATTATTGATAATTCAAGTTTCAGTATTCAGCACAGCCGCCGGTGACGAGTCCAGTAGCAACCACAGACCAATAAACATTAAACAGTAAACACAGCAATAAACATTAAAGAATGAGAGCCATGTTTGACAATTAATTGAATGAATTCTGATAAATCGGGAACGAATGAAATATGATAATTAGAAAAAAAATATGCTAAACATACAACATACAACTAATTGGGGTCTGGAACTCAATTTCCATAGACAAAATGTTGTTTTTTAACGTTCCATTTCGCTCATTATTTTGTCTTTTCATAGATTTTGTACTAAAAGCCAGGTTTTTTCCGGTTTCTAAACGGCTTGACAGATTCGTCGGTTGATGGAGTTTGTATTTCGAATGTTTCGTGAATTGTTATTGTGATTTTGCTTTGAATATATTTTGTGAGTAGGATAAAAGGATTGGGAAGTATAATTATAAACAAATGCATCAAAATGGAATCTACAACATCCATGAAACCGAAAACATTAGCAGAATTGCTTCCTTTCCTGAGTGGTAAGTAAACACAATACAGCATGTATAGAGGAAAATCTACAAATATGCTCTCTCTGATATCTGTTTTTTATTAAATTGCACGTTATAGTGTTACCTATATATCTTATATATGTTCTTACTGAGCATACTGCTAGATTTCAAGGAGTTTTAACTTGATATTGTTTATTTTTAGGTATAGTATCAAAGGATGCTATACAGAATCTAACAGCTAAAAAGCAGCCCCGATCGACAATAGCTCAGACGCGGACTGCCCCAAATACCTTTAAACCTCTAACCATAGCTGAAATGAAGGCTGGAATACCAGGTATGTTATTGAGTCACTCTTTTCTCATAAAATAATGATTACTGATTATTTTGCAAGCCATCCCAGTTTCATTTGTAAAAAGGAGTACTGTACAATAATGAAATGCAGTGGTGGTTTTGCTATTTAATTTAAATAATTTTTCAACAGATAATTTCAAGATAATGGAGTTCCCTCATGCTTTTTATTTCTTGATAAATAAATGTGTATTACCTAAGAAATTAATTTCCTTCTATAAATACAATGAAAAATGGTACAGGATTGATGAATCATTCACCCAGAAGGCAAACACAAGCTTCAACATCGGTGAAGAAAAAAAATTGGAATTCATCAGTGAAGGTTGAGAGAAAAAAGATCAGTCACACTGCTGATGGGCAGATTAAGAACAATCCAGTCAGGAAAGTGCTCAACTTCCAACCTAAACCTAGGGTAATATTGGATTGAATTCAGCTTCTATAAATTAATGCAATTTTTACGAGCCAAATTAGGCCATTACAGATAAATGTTTTTTTAATTGCATGTCTTTTTATCATGATAATATTATATTGATGTGGAGAACCTTGGGGGAGGCCTATGTTAAGTGGACTTCTTGTGGCTGAATAAATAGATGTTTATATAATAAGCAAATAAATAGCATATAATGCTGTAAACATATTAAATTTATAAAATATTAATGAATCAATTGGATCTGTAGCTGACATTGAAATAATTATGTAAAAGTAATACAGGAGTTAGGAATTTGTGCCCAATATGGCGATAGGCTTGCCCTCTATCACCTCATGGGACGGAACATATAATGCGAAATATTGGTATCCTGGTAGCACCTCTGCCTACCCCTTGTGGGAAAAAGGCGTGAGTTTATGAATGTATGTATGTAAAAGTAATACATACATAAACTAATACAAACCTAATAAAAGTAATACAACTGTAATTTTGTTAATACATATAATGTTTACTTAGCATCCTCAAATATCTTACATATTATTCTAGGTTTTATCTTAGAATAAAAGAGTTCAACAACTGGTACATAACAATTTTAAAATAAATATAATTTACTTTCAGAATACATTAGCACCAAGAATGACCATGATAAATTCAGAAACACCAAAGTTTCCAAAACCAGAGTTCAGGGCGAAAAAAGCAATACAATTACCAGGTAAAATATTAAAAAATGTACATAAATAATATCTTTCACGACTGATAAAATATGGGTTTTTATTAAAAAAATAAAATTGTTTTCAGCAAAAAATAATGTTAGAATCAGTGGAATATGCAACATACTAGAAACGCCAGTTATTACAAACCTTTTAAAGAATAGGATGACAATGGCAAACAAAGAAAATTTGCCAAACATACAAAAACGGTCTTATTTGACGAAGATTGCTTCACCAAAAATAGCATCACCAAAGAATCCACCTCCAAAAAAACTTCTGACACCAAGAATACCAGATACACCTTTATCAAATCAATCATGGAAGTCAACTTGTGATGCCAGCTTCTTACAAAAAGAGAAAGAGATTCATGACATTGAAGAGAGAATCAAAACTGTTGCAGAAGAACAAACTTTAGAACGAATTGCCGAGGTGTCTCCGCCTGTATCAACACCATTCAAAGACTACAGAAATGTTAAAGAGTATTTTAACAATTCCAGTGATATAGAGACCTCTGCTGTGTATGATGATAACACTATCATGTGCTTCGACAAAACATTCCAGCCTAAAGAAGATAACCAAAGAGAAGAGAGTGTTATTACGTCTCTATGTGAGCTGCTAAACAAAGCTACAGTGACAAAAACAGAAATTACTAATACAGAGTTACATGATTTATTGAAAGTGGAGAAACAAACCGAAGCCAACATTAAAATATTAGACAAAATCAGAGAACAGGAACTTAAATCACTTGAGTACATCAGAAAGTTAATTAAAGAGAAAAGAAAATGCCAATCTTTTGCTGAGAATAAAATAGATATGCCAGTAGCTGAAACCAAAGAAGCAGTTGATGTGAAAGTTAAAGAAATAAGTCCAAAAAAACCTATTGCTTGCAGACCATCAGTAATTAAATCTTGTTCTAAATCACCAAGTTACAAGATACCCAAAAAGAATGCATGTTTGAGGAAAAAAGTATTTTATAAATCAATGCCAAATGTGTCAAATGTAGTATTGTCGCCTAACAAAGATTTAAATGATAAAGCTATGAGTGTATATATGAATATGAAGAAAGATATGAATTTCTTAAGCACTCCAGTTATCAAGGAACGGAAAGCAGTCGTACCAGACACTCCTTTAATCACATCACACAATTTGCAAAAACAACTAGACAAACTTTATGGTGATAGTTGAAATGGCTAAATTAAATAGATAAGTTGTAGGTAAAAAGAATTTGCATATATTATGTACTTATATTTAACAATATTTAATTTACTTTGTTTAAGGATTCAGCTATGAAACAATTATAGTACAAAAGTTTTCATTGTAAATAAAAAATTTTGAGTAAATGAAGTACCTATGTCAATTGTATATTGGATATAGTGGTACTTTTAATTTTTGGTTGTTTAGAGATTATTAATATATTTTTCCGTAATTTACTTTAGCTGAATTATTATGCTACAGGCTGGCATATATTGTTTAAAGTTTTTATTAGATAAAAGAATATGACTACTTTTGATAATAGTAAAATTATATGACGATTTTAATCATAGACAATATTTGGGCTTTACTAATGCATAATTTAATTATTGATTTTTTGTTAATATAATGTAAGTTTTTGTAGATAATAAAATATTTAATATAAGCAATTTACATCGTTAATTTCGTAAAGTTTATGTAAATGAATTTAATTGAGTACCCACTACCCAGCCATTTTCGATTGAAATGAAATGAAAATAATTTATTGAATCCATTAAAATGTTCAACATTGTTTAGATTCAGTCATTTTTTGAACTACCACCCGGTTCGGAAAGCGGTTTTCACTAGAGAAGAACGGGCAAGAAACTCTAGTGTTGCTCTTTTCAAAACCAGTTTACAATGTATGATTATTACAAAAATTACAAGTTGGTTTAAATCAGAGCAGTTCATTAATAACTTGTTATGATTTGCAAGATGGATTGCACCACAGACTAAGGTGTAAATTAGATTGTGAACTTTGATCGAGCATAGAGTCGCAGAGTGCTATTGTGTGGCTATTGTGAAAAATGCCCTATGGTTTGTACATATTGACTCCCATGGGTTTGTATCACTGCGTTTAAGGATATTTCATACAATGCATTATGTTGGCAAATTAATTTTATGTAGACTACACACCACTCATTCGTAAACCGTTATAGTTTTGTTAAAAGAAGGATTCGAGCGCTTATTACTCGCAGTGAACGTTTATACGGATGGGACGTTTAGACGGGATGAGAAAATAGAAAAATGGAAAATAGTATAGAAGACGGTAGTCACGGTGAAATAATATGATTCTGATGTGGACTGGAGTCAAAAAGTATCTCCACCTGGACGGAGCCGCTACTTGTAAATTGTAATCTATTAAGGTAATGAATGATAGGCCATTGTAAAAATAAGTGGACTTTTATCTTAAAAAGAATAACTTCTTACGTGCGTGTATAATAATATGTACACTGGTAAACATACACGTTTTTTTAATTATAAAATTGTGTCGTTTGCAATAAGCTTTAAACAGTTATGCAGAGTGCGGACTGGGGTACGGGGGGGTAACTAGTCAATTTCATTGTCAAATCACAAATGTCAAATGAGAATCGAAACTTTGTAGTTCGTAGTGTCGTGTGTTGTTGTTTTATTACTGTTATCAGATAAACTATCACTAGAACTTAATCGCCAATTACATTCGCTGTAAATTATCTCGCTATCTGTGATATTTAAATTATATTTGACCATTTTCGTAGAGGCCAACCGAGAAAAATGTCTCTGTCAAAACCCATAATGAATTTAGTGGCATCGTATTTACAAAATTTGTATTTACATCCAATCAAAACAAAAGCCATAACGAGGTGAGTTTGCACATTAGAACATAATGAGTTGTTTGTGTCAAATACGCGATATGGAAGATGCATTCCAAAGGTCATCTGGGGAGCAGTGGGTACAAATTAGAACATTTTTTTACTGTACTTATAAACTACTTTATGAATAAGTTAATGGGAGTTCGAAAAATGTGTAAAAAATTGTTTTACGCAATAAAATATATGACATACAGACAGGACAGAAAGTAGATAATGCAACAAGTTTTAAATGTGGAGGCCTTCTTTTCAAATCAATGTGGTTCATTTCTTTAACTGTTAGACATGTTAGTTGAATATCGAAAACTGGTAACATTTATGACAAGTTCATATTATTAAGTAGAGTTTCAAATTGTACTTTACTTTTTCCTTTGCATTAGGATTATTTTCATAAATTACTTAATTTAAGTTGCTGCACACTGATGAAAGTACAAAGTAATCTTCAAAACAATAACAATACAAGATTTTTAAATGTTTGCTACCCAAAAATATTATGATTTATTTATATAATAACATACATATTATGTACATACCATTACTTAGTTATACCATGTATACATTATTTACTTACATAATTATTTTAAAACAATTGGACAAACCTATGGAAAAGCTGAAATATTTTTGTTCTCCATATTTTAAACTAGTCAATGCAGAAAAAATAAATAAACAAATATTGTTGTTACATTAGTATTTGCATTTAAATAACTTGATAATACAACATCAAGTAGGTACCTTTTTAAATTGTTAAATAGTCTGAGTTCTATTTAGCATTTTTGTATTGTATTTGCCTTTTAAAGCACAGGGACAAAGGTCTTAATTTTGCTGGTTGTGTGATATCTTTATTCACTAAGATAGCAATCAAATACTATTTACCTTAAGGTAAATCAAATGGTTTTTGTATTTCTTTAAAGGGCAATAATGCAATTACTGGCAGGTTGGGTTTCAACCGTTGAAATAAACAATCCCATGCTAGTCTATGCAGTAGAGTTTCTGTAGCCAATAGAACTTTATACTCTTAACCCTGGCAGACACCACAACAGCTTCACAAAAAGCAGTATATTATACATAGAAGACATCACCACAGTTCCCATTGAAACCAGTGTACCTACATGAGAAAAGGAGCCACAGTTGCTTTCAGGGAAATCTTTCCTTTTAAAACATGTTTTTTTTGTTTTCAGTTGTGTGGTTGGCACGGCAGGCAGTGTGGCATCTCAGTTAGTAGCAGGAGAAAAAATAAGATTGGATCCTATATTTGCATTTGGTTTCTATGGGTGTGTATTTTATTGTTCTTTTTCTATTTTGGTCTATATAGACTATTGTTTTAAGTAATGAGGTTGATGCTAAATTAATTTAGAGATTTAGATTGTTCTTAACATACAAGAATATTGTTGTCTTTTTTTGTATTGCAAAATAGACAAGGTTTTTATGCATGTGAATTTGTAATGGGTGAAATCCTTGTATGATGACTCTACTGAAAAACATAGTCTATACAATATATTGTCTAATGTCTATATACAGATAAGTGCTAAACATTTATATTTTGACATTCTTTTAAATATACCAATATGAGAGCAGACTCATCCTACTGCATTTTTTTTTTGTAATCATAAATTATGGAATTGCTAAAAAAAAATTTTTCCAATTTTCAGATTAGCATTTGGTGGGACTATTCCGCATTTCTTCTATGAGCTAGTAGAGCGCCTCTTCCCTGAAGATGTTGTGGCATTCTCCTTGGCCAAGAAGTTGTTATTTGAGAGATTGGTGTTTGCACCACTCATGCAAGCATTCTCTTTGTACACATTAGCCAGACTTGAAGGCAAACATCACAAGTCTGCTGTCAAACAACTACAGGCCTTATATCTGACTGTGTTGGAAGCAAATTGGAAATGGCTTACATTATTCCAAGTCATTAATTTAGCGTTTATTCCGCCTATGGTGAGTTACATTATTTATATTTTTGTGATATCATTTTAACTTAATTGTTTCAGAAAAACATTTCGATTTCGACTTAGTGAAAACGCGTATATACTATCATCACAGTTAGTGTACTGTCTATGGTGTACTGTGTAGACTCCTCGCTGGATAAGTGTGCCCGCGACGGGGAGCGCTTCTAGCTGATCAACTAATTATAGTGGCTTGTAAAATTATAATGCTAATCTAATAAATTATGCAATTATTCTATTTTATTTTTTCAGCTGCGAGTGTTGTTCATGAATCTAGTCGGTTTCGGTTGGGCGATGTTCCTTGCGACAAAGAGGCGCCAACAAAGCCAAAGGAAAACCGAATGAAACAATAACAATATTATAGGGTGGTGGATGATTGAACTTGTTATCTTGTGATGTTAGGTGGGTCATTGACATTAAAATTCGACCAGTTTAAGGTTACTCACTAAGGTTACACTCTTGTAAATTATACCTATATTTATTTTGCAAAATAGATGTTTTTTGGTAACTAAAAAAAGGTAAAAAGGGTATCAGACAACGAAAAACTAGTGTTTAAAAATAGCATTTTATGGATTACGAGTTTAAATATGTAAATTGGATAGTCTCGAAAGCATTCCTTGACATAATATTACTTCATATAAAAGAAGCAAAGAAAAAGTTAATTGTGTACATGATTGTACAGAAAAAAGGGTTTTATATTTTTGATACAAAATAACAGATTTAGGTGAAATGGTAATAGATAAGATTTAAATGAAATAAGAATTCTATGATATTATTTACTTTATTTTCACAACAGCAATTGTTTAAGATATTTTATTCGCCAAAACATAAGGTGTCGTTTAAGTTCTAAATGTACACTTCATATTTATCAAATCGGCGTAATCATTATTACGCGGTGCATTTATATTAAGTCTCGATTTTTACATGTAAACACATTGTTATGTTTTACAATAAACTTTTCTACTGTTCGTAAGAGTATTATTGAGTATAATATGTCACAATTTATTAATATTATTGCTTCTTATAATTTTCTCACTTTTGAAAATAATTACCTAAGCCCATAAATAATCCTTAACATTGTTACTATGCTAGAAACGTTATATCGTACCTATATAACATTTAAGTTCATAAATATTTAAATTATTGTTTTTTTCAGTGTTGTAAATAAGTAATAAACATTACCGAGTATTTGTATATATCAGATGTCCATAAATATATTGCACTAAAACATTCTAAATTACGCACTTACATTTTATGATTAGAGTATTCAGTACTTACGCTACTTTTTCAATAAATAAATTACCTAATAATTTAAAATAATATTATCAACAAAATAAGACATTTAACAAAAAAATAATGTATAAATTAGAGATCTTTGAAATAATAATATTAAAATGTTGCCTGACTAGAGATCTGACTAGATAATAAATTATTTAACCTTGACTTTTAAAATTAGCTTTTGCTTCTATTTTTTACACTTTAGTGCACTTGTATTTGAAAATAGACCAAAATCTTTCATTAATCACCCTAAGTACTAAGGTGTGTCCACAACCGTGTGCTTTACATAAAACGACTAGATAAAAAAATCTACCCACAATTGGCATATTCTACATTTTTTGTATAGACTTATCCCATTTTAAAATTAGAACAGTTGTATTTGGCATGGCAGCAGTGATATTTCAATCTACAATATTTCGTTTAGTTTTGTTGTGGTTTATTCTCTCTCGGGCCTCGGTGATCTGGACCAGCTCCGGTGTGAGGATCCGCTGCTGTAGTAGCTCATGGTGGTCGGCGTCGACGGTGTGGGTCTTCGGTAAGGGATTGGGCGTTTCCGTGCGCTATTATTATTGTTATTCGTGTTAGTAAATGTAAATGATATTAGTTATAAGACAGATGATTAGTACATGCAATTTTGCGACACATGCGTGTATTTGTGTGATCTAATTATGAGTATTATGACTGGCAGTAAAATATTTCTGACTTATTTGTTAAAAAAATCTGTTCAAATTAATCAGTATGAGTAACTTGGTCATAACATGCTCATTAAATTCAAATAATGAAATAACGTTCGAAATTAAAATATCGATTGTGTCTATGAATTCTATCTATATGGTGCAAGAAATGAATAATAATAACGAGACTTACCGTACGATACTCTCGAATATGATAAGTAGTAGCCAGAAAATGAAAAAGAAAACTGCTATTTGTGTATATTTTATATCATTTTGATATCGTGTAATGCAAGAGCTCATCTACCATGCAGCAATAAAAAAAAAAACAACAAAAAATTACAATAAAATTTAATGTGAAACAAACTGAATTCTGTTGAAACATAAAACACACTTGCAGTAAAATAATGTCCTTTATACATATATAGCACTTCTATGCCTGGTCCTTAATGCGATTTTCCTTTACATCGTGGTTTGGCACAACGTTTCTAAGCTTATCTTCTGTATCTATACTTATTTGGCGAGTAAGTTAAATCTATAGTGGGTGCGCTACGGAGGAAAAAAATACGATTAATTTAGTTATATCCAACAAAAAATAAAAATTGGTAGAAAATTGACCACAAATGTTATATTATAGGCGGCAAAAATTTTAAACTTCTGTTTTATTTTATTTGTTTAGTAGCTGTTTGTTGTAAAAATTGTTTTAATTACGTAATTAATCTTCTGAAAAAAAAAAAAAAGTTTTAAGTGTTTTTAAACTCAACTTGTATGCTAGAAAATTTTAATATTTTTAAAACTACCATAATTATGATAACAGCACCACCGCCTTAAATGAACAATAATATTTCCAAACTTAAAAATAGTTTAGTAGCACACCCCTGTTAGTAAATCAAATCACTCCAATATTGGTTAGACATAAATGCAAATTCAAAATAATCAAGAGATCGACCATATAAGTACATACTAATATCCACATCCAGTGTGAACGCGTATAATTAATTAATGTTGGGAGTCCCAAACACATAGCGAATAACAGAAACACTATAATGGTTAGCAATATATTACGAGAAAGTAGATCTTATGACGAAAACAATACAATACATATATCTTATCAACTATGGCTAATTTATTTCACACTAGCACAGTCACTTCACTAATCGGAGCTACTACTCGCATCTTCGGAATCCGTGAAATATTTTCGTGACTTTTTTCTATAAAGAAAAAAAAAATAAAAATAGATAAAATAAAAAAAAATAAATAAATACACGTGCCACATCAAGATAACGCCATGATTCTGAAATGGGTGTGAGATTTTGTGATTAGCATTCTATGAAACAATGATGAGAACCAAAGGAAATAATCTTGATAAGACACGAACGCAAAATAATATACGACAAAAATCTATATAAAAAAGCAAGCGGCACACGACCAATGTTAAACATCTAACACACTGTGCAACACAAGCGACGGCTACTTGGTTTCCATACACTAGACATCGAAATAATGTTATAACAAGTAATCGTCGCGTATACATTATTCGGGTAATTCCTACGTAGAGCGCCAGTCGAAGCAGTGCCAAGGGGTAATAAAACCGACATTATTAAATCCAACATTATACCACACATTTTTCTTTGGATTTATTAATGAAACCCGGGCCTATCCAGACATACCATATTTTTGTTGCTGATTTACATTCGTATAACATTTTTCAATATTTAAAACAAGACTAATTAAAACAAATTGTCGACGTAGGATTGATCATCTCCAGATCTGAAAAAAATTGTTAAATATGCGTAATCCCTGATTTAAAGCGAAAGCCTTTAAGTTTTTTTTTCATAAAATTATAATGGATTAAGGTCACAAGGCAGTACCAAGATAGCATATACTATTGGGTTCCGCTTGGCTTAGATTGCCTAGAAATCGATCATAAATATGCAGTTGTAGAAGAATGGTGTTGTTAAAGTAATATGAGACTTAGGTCCTTACACTTTACGACGTTGAAAGTTAGGAAAAATGTACACCAAAAATAATCCTAACACCGGCTGAAAATACCATATAGAACGAACTACTTATACTCCAGTCCGTGCATACTTCTCTGGAGGTCATAATCATTATCACTGTCTCTATATTATGGAATGTAAATCAGCAGCAGCTATGTATAGCAGCGTGGTAAGGCCGAGTGTGGTGGGGGCAGCGTGGTGGTGGTGGTACCTGGTGATGCGGCGGCGGTCCAGGAAGCTGGGCGAGCCGGCGCGGCGCGGGATGGAGGGGGAGCGCGAGGCGGAGCGCGCGCGCGGGGACCTCCACCTATGGTACTCGCCGTACACGCCCGTCATCGTTCTGAACGACGCGTGCACTTTACTCATCACTTCGCCACTTACTCACACACCTATTGGTACCTAGTTTAATCATCCCTTAGATGTACCCGATAACTGTATTTTGCTGTCCTTAATTTCCCCTCAAATGTCTTTTATGAGCCGTTTCTCGTTTTGAAGAAATGTAATTTGGTCGGATACCCATTGTTCTGTGCGTCGCGTGCGCCGTAGGTACTTTACTTCATAACTTAAACGCTCTTGTATTATACTTAACAGTTATCCTTATCTAATTTAAGCATCCCTCAGATTTAGCAGAGAGATATGGGCTGGTACAGAGTCTATTGTTAAAGGTTTTCCTTTCGGAGAAATCTAATTTTGTCGGTATTGAAATTGAGCCTAAAGGCGATTCACTACCCTCCAATAGTATCTTCAAAGGAAGGACATGTCATATGAAAGTGCGGGTGCAATATAACACCTCCCCAACATTTTTAGGAATACAGTCGTGGCGCTTCGTTATATTCTATCTGGGTTACATTACTACTATAACAGAGCTGTTTCAATTGTTTCCTTGAATATTTTTTATAACATTGTATTCTTTAATAATTGTTACAGCTCTTGTGAAGTGACATTTGCACAATGAAGGCAAATTAAAATCTTATCGGTAACGATAACTTATGAATTATGACTGTAATTATTATGTCACTGAAAATCTGATATTAATTTTATGAGAATCGAAAAATTAGTAAAACCTTCATTGTGCAAACATTTCATAGTGATACAATATCTCGCGCTTGTTTACCTAGAAGAGCGAGTGGAGCGAGAGGAACTGCGTGACGATCTTGAAGACGAGCGGCTGCTGTACGAACTAGAACGACTTGAGCGGGAACGTCTGCGACAAACAAATGAATACAATAATTAGAATAACTGGTAGTTATCTTGCACTTTTTTGTTTATTTTAGTTTATCTCAGATCAGCTGTTAGCTTATCTTGTGCATTGTTATCAACAGAAAGTGCTTGCATTAATAGATTTTAAAATAAGCAATCTTATCAAAAATAAATGATTTATATTTTTGTTCAAAGCCCTGGTTACCTGTTAATGAGAATTATTTTTACAAAAACAAAAACAATCAATAAAGTCGTATACAAAACTCACCTCGATGAAGAGTAGGAGCGTGACCTGGAGCGTGACGAGCGCGAACGGGATCGCGAGCGCGACCGCGAACGTGAACGCGAGCGCGACGACGAACGCGACCAACTACGTCGAGACCTGCTCCTCTCTCGCTTCTTCACCTCCGAACTATCCACGCGAGGACTCTTATCTTTCTTCGGAGTGCTCACTTTCTCCGCAACCTTTGCTACCTCTGCCGCTTTCGGAGAATTGTCCTTTTCCTTCTCTTTCTCTTTTGGCGGGCTGAGAACTACAGGCTTGTCGCTGTCTGGTATAGGTTCGACGTTGTTGGTTTGCGATGTAGAAGGGCCGTTGGTCTCCTCGATCCTTTTACGCTCCATCGACGCTTTCGCCATCAGCGCCAATTTCTCCTTGAGTTTACTAAGCTCTTTGTTGTCCAAATCTTCTTGTCGCGCTCTATCATCTATCCTCAAGAAGTCATCTCCAGATTCCTCGTTCTCACTCGACGAGCTTCTAAGGCAGACGGCTTTGGGCTTGAAGCATTCGATCGGCTCTTTTTTCTTCTTCTTGGGTTGGAGATCCGACGGGGACTTTATATATTTGCGTTTATCTTTTTCTGGTAGTTTCTCTATGATGTCGCGATATCGCTCTGGACTGCGTCGTGCCGGAGAGTAACTCAGACTGGAAGTGCTCCGACTTCGGCGAGACCGAGACCTTGACTTGTCGTGGTGAGATTCTCTACGCTCATTAACTCGATCTTTTTCATGTCTGTCCTGTTTGGGCGACGACATCCGACGCTCTGAAGATTTCTTGCTGCTCTTAGCATTTGGAGTTGGACTCCTACGCTTTGCTTTTCTGGAACTCCTTCTCGCCGAACGCGACCTAGATCTATCTGGTGAAGATTTTTTGCGTTGTTTTTCTTCTGGTGTTGGCGATCGCCGCCTCGAACGACTTTTCTCCCTTCTACGTTCTAAAGATTTACGTTCAGATTTACGTTTATCGGATTTACTTTTGGGTGGAGTAGATTCCTTCCTGCGATTGTCTTGTGATGGAGTCCTCTTTCGTTCTTCCCTATGGTGAGGAGATGGGCTTCGATCTTTATAATATTTATTCTTCGAAGATTTTTCTGGCCTCTGTTTTGTCCGCTCAGTATCCGACTCCGATGATCGTCTCCCAGATTTCGATTTTTTATTACTAATATCATCATCTTTGCGAGAAGGTTTGCTTTTCTGCGACTTACATGAAGGAGATCGTTCTTTGTGTTCTGGCGAGGTGTCTCGTTTCTCCCACGATGGACTTCTTTGTCTCTTACGTTTAGGCTCGTCATAACTTTCCCTACGTTTTTGTGGTAGTTCCTCATATTTGTCTTGACTTTTATTAGTTTTATCATGCCGGTTGTCCTTTTCCTTTCTATTGTAAGATTCATCCTTTCTCTTTCGATAGTCTGGTGAATCCTCTTGTTTCTTTCTTCGATAATCTGGTGACTCGTCTTGTTTCTTTCTTCGATAATCTGGTGACTCGTCTTGTTTCTTTCTTCGATAATCTGGTGACTCGTCTTTTCTTTTTCTATAGTCTGGAGACTCGTCTTGCTTCCTCCTCCGGTGACTTGGTGACTCATCCTGCTTTCTCCTTCTGTACTCTGGAGACTCATCTGGTCTCTTTTTTCTATGATCCGGTGATTCGTCTAACTTTTTCTTTCTATAATCTGGTGACTCATCTGATCTTCTTTTTCTGTAATCTGGTGATGGGTCAGATTTCCTCCTTCTATAATCCGGGGATTCGCTTCTCCTGGCTGCTCGTCTGTCATCCCGGGCAGGGCTCTCCTTTCGGCTCCTGCTGGATTCTCGCGGAGTGTCCCTGCGGCCATGATAGCTATCTTCCCGCTTACGATAATCCGGTGAAGCACTCTTACGACGTCTCTTTTCAGGTGGTGGCGATGCGCTGGAATCTTTGTAGTCTTTCTTGTTTCTTTTATCGGGTTTTCTTTTGTAGGAAGGTTGGTCGTCAGTTTCCGACGAACGTCCTCGTTCGCGATCACGATGCGAGTGTTTAGAGCCCTTGCGTTTTTCGGAAGGCTCTCGTGACGGTTCTCGTTTCTTGTTTTCTATCTTGGTAATGTAGGACCTCTGCTTATACTCAGGCGAGCTGTCGCGATCATCGTCGCTATGTTCGCTGCGCACGCTTCGTCGCCTGCTAGTCTCCTTGTGGCGAGAAGTTTTATTGTGAGGGTCGTCGCGTTTCTCACTCCTCTTGCGTTCGTCGCGCTCCCTGTCGGTTTTTTTGTTTTCAACGTCTTTGCCTCTGACATCATTTGAGACGTCCCGCTTTTTGTCTTTAACAGGTTTTACTGGTGAACTGCAATCAAGTGAAATAGGTTAATCAATACATACATCAATGGGGATCATTGCACCAATGGATATTACCAATTAAATATGATCTGATGTGACGTTAAAATTTGTTATCAGTGCAGATCATCTGTAGATATTATCTTTTGTGTATAACTTTGTACACTTTCAATTCCTTTCAAGACTCTTCTACATGTTTAATTAATGATGACCACTACGTTTGAGATAATTCATGTTAAGAATTATTGAAATGTTAGTGGAAATTATCAAAATACACTTACCTCTCACGAGTGGAAGGCTCGCTGCTGGCGCGTCGTTTGCTGCTGGACTTTTTCTGTTAACATTTAATTAAACGGTCATAAAAATCACGTTCGGGAGAGACGGGCTTTAAACACCAGTGCCAATACAATAATACTATAGTGGTAATGGCAACTAAAATGTCGTTCACTAAATAAAACATATTAGAAATTCTTTTGAGCCCTAAAAATTACGCATTAAAAAAAATTACTCCATATATCGAGATGTTCTTTAATAAAAACAAAAAACACTATACGCATGCATTCTAAAAAAGGTATAACTGGAAATCAATATAGGCGTTAAATGAATATAAATATATCTCTAAAACAAAGATACTCAAAGCTATATTTTAGCGAATATATCTTGTTGATAATTTAGAATGTTATTTAATAATATCCATAACATTCTCTTGCAGGAGAAACATAAACACACATATAACACGTAATATGTCCTATTTGAGTCGGCTGGCACCGGCGTGAGCGCGCACTATTGCATGTTAGTTACAGTTACATTTACGACTCATATATAAAACATATAATAAATACATATATAACACAAAAATAAAATATAACAACACTTGGCAAACGTACCTTATTTAACAAACGGTGGTGGGTATTCTATACCGTTTAAACATGTAGACCATCCTTAATTAGTTTTGGATAAATGAGAGAAGAGGGAGAATGTTATGGATTAGTTGTTTTTATAAACAAATAAAATTAATCAGTTTGGACATAAGCGATGTGTTGGAGACAAACGTGCGTTCACATCATTATAACATTATTTAACATTTATTTTAATATATCTTTGAGCCTTATCACTCGAGCAGAGCGCACGTTTCTCTGGAACACATCGGGCGACATCGCGTCACAATTAAATTATTTCCACCATTTGTTGAAGGGCTACAAACACCATGCAAGTAAATAATTGTGCGCATATATAATCTCAGATACGCCTGCCGTTTGCTCCTTCACATATTACAACAATCAGTTAGTACAATTACAGTAATGTCATTAATATGAATGCATTAACAAAATGATCATACCGAGTACATGAGTTTATTATTCACCTAACATAGTGTTCTTACTGAGTGTTATTGTTTTGTGATATACTTACAGTATACGTTATTTCTTCAGATAAAGATGGCTATCCTATGAAATGATGCACAGTTAAACAGATAATTTTTACTGTCTATTTTTGTATTTACAGAAAACAGAAAATAAAAATAAAAATGAAGGTAAGAGAGGCAATAATATGTATTAAGTAATCGTAGTTCCACCCCCAGATGGTACACTAGATGCGTATCTCGGAGCCGAGTCGTGGGCATTAGCTGTAGAGTTGAAGCTCGGGATTCTAATAAGACCGTGAGACAGTGAGTCTAAGGGAGTTCCACAGCCGACTGTCTGTGGCAGAGGGAATGGAATCAGGGCCGCGGGAAATCACAAATCAAATTCTCAAAGCCTAATCTGTATGCAGAGAACGGTGCCGAGATGTCAACATCAGCCCATGTGTACACTGTACTGACCACGTCGAAACAAAAATAAAGAAAGCATAGTGCTACTTGAGCTATTGAACTGTTGCAGTTGTTCCATCTAATATCTATAAAGGAAACGTCAGAGTAGGGGTGTGGAGTAGTGTAGCTGGAAGCACGACGGTGAGTTCACAGTAGAACTATCGCGCATGTGACTTTACCCAAACATATTAACCCGTAACCCAAGAAATATCGTTAGAACATTGTCGCGCGGCCATTACGTCCTCGGCGTGGAAATACAATAATTACTACAACGTAAGCTGTAAATCGATTATTTAATATTCAACTGTGAAATTGTTTTTCAGGTCATTAGCATTGCATTAGCGATTCAACATGGCTAATCTTACTTAATTTTCAGTACGTAATGCCCGCACGTCAAAACTTGAGATTTCAAGTACTATAGAATGGCATCAACATGTAAACAGGGTAAAATGAAGGAGTGTGTCAAGTACCTTCTTTTTCTTCTTCTGTCGGTCGTCTTCGGAGGAAGAGTCGCTGTCTTGTCCCGCCTCCGAACTGCTTGAGCTCTCGCTGTCTGTAGACTTGGAGCGCTTCTTCTTTTTCTTGCTGGATTCATGCCTAGACAAATAATATTACGTTAAATTATTGTCTAAGTTCTGTAATAGCACTTTGAACGCTCTGGAGGTCACACCATGTTGGGCGACAGCTAAATTTTCATTAGTTATTAAATATCAAGTAATAATTAAATGAAAATTAAGAGAAATTTGTTGTAATTTAGGAGCTGCTACTGTTCATTAGTACAATAAAACAATATGATGTAAAATTGACATATTTTTATCATGGTTCAAATGAAAATTTAGATTCCGCCGGAGGATTAGGCGTTCAGTGTTTTAAATATTACAAATTGTATAATAATGAGCAGCTGAGCAAAGAACGCGGCAACTCGTAACCCTCTTGTTACAAAGTCATATTAATCAAGGGACTTAATGTAGGCATTGAGCATTTTGAAGTTATACTTCTTTTCGTTATAGAAAATAAATATGGGAGTAATTTTTTTTACGATGCGCGTGCGCGCCGATTGCCAAAAAGCGACACGTTAAAATTACCTGTCCAATGTCTCTCAAATTCTCGTCAAAACCCATAACCCATAATCTATTTATTCATAAATATGTGTATGTGATTTTAAATTATATAAAGTGGTGAATGATAAGCAAAGACTTTTATCTTAAAAAGAAGTATAACTTCTTACGTGCATACATAGGTATACACACATGATTTTTTTTATTTCACCGTGCACCCATTTAAAAAGCAAGTTCTAGTCTATGGTTAAGTGATGTACAGCCATACCTACGTATAAAGTCCATTATCATTTCTCTCTCACTGAAATTGTCAACAAAAATCTATTTGAGTTTTTCTACAGAGGACACATTAAAGGCCTCGTTAACCATCTTCAAGTAAACCGTTGATTAGTTACTTTTTGATTAACGTTAACTTTTAAGTAAAAGTGCCGAGTATCTTCCGTCGATTTCACATGTGAAAATAAAGTATCGAGTTACAATGTGCTGGTTATGTGAATGACATAAGAAATTGAATGAATAATTCGTTCAATATTACGTAAAATGTCCACCGCCCTGCCTCCCGCTGAAGTGTCAAAGTATGTTTTTCCTAAAAAAATAATAAAGGAGGTTGAGATTTTAACCATTAAGTAAATACGTTAATTGGCAGACAACATGACCAGTAATTAGTGTAAACATAGGATTAGTGTTACTGGAGCGAAACGAGTGATTTTAACTGATGACTAGCCTACTTGACGCTTTACTTGGGGGTGGTGAACGAGGCCCTAGGCAATATTACTAAACGTGTTGTATACTTGCCTCTTCGACAGTCGTAGTGACACCTGTCTGGGTTCAAAGGTAATCTATGAAATGTACGCCATCATTCACAAATAAATTCATCAAAAACATAATTAAATGAATTGACAAGTGGATTCAGGATAATTGAAAACAGTACTTACTTCTCTTTTTTATTCTTTTTTGACTTTTTTTTCTTCGTCTTCTTTACTTCTGGCGAAGCGCTGCAAAGGTACAACCGTAGTTTTTAATTCAATTTAAATATTTTCGAAAATAATATTTAACGTGACTTTGAAGTTAATATACAAATGTTATTTTCTAACTTTTGTTAGACAAAGTAGTAAAAAATGTATTTATAGTGGTTGCTATTTGCTTAAAAGGAAGTTTCATACTTTGGCTTGTGAACCTTTTTAAAATTAATGAAATAAGTCATCTATTATCCGTAATCCTACCATTACATCATGCGATTGTCACAAAATTTTACGTTTAGACTTTATAAAATATTTAGGTGTAATGGTAGACAGTTGTTTGTCATGGAAGAAACATATTGACGTAGTTGTCCCCCGTATTAGAAAGCTTATATTTGTTTTTAAAATACTAAGGGACATCATGACCCTCTCATTATTAAAGAACGTTTATTATGCCCTAGTTGAATCAATTTGCACTTACTGTGTTACTGTTTGGGGAAACTGCTCAAAAAGCATGATTATCCGACTCGAGAGAGCTCAAAGAGCTGTTCTAAAAGTAATGACCCGTAAACCTATTTTATTCCCCACAAGTGAACTATACTGTAATTGTAAAGTCCTGACTATTCGACAGCTCTTTATTCTCCGTACAATACTACGTAAACACTCACAAACTACATTTGATCCAAAACATTTCAAAAAGAAACGTCGAACAGACAAAGTCTGCCGAGTTGAGTATAGAAGGACAACATTTGCTAGCCGACATTTTTATTTAATGAGTCCCATGCTGTATAACAATATTAATAAAGTCCTTAATATTTATCCTATGACGTATATGAAATGCAAAGTGACCATCTCAAATTGGCTAATGACTCTTTCTTACGACGCCACAGAAAACCTTATATTAACTCGCACCCATTAATGTTTTTGTGTAAGATAGTTGGATATTGTGTAACACATGCCCAGACTCACACACATACACACACACACACGCACACAAACACACTCTCGCACACACACACACACACACTCGCGCACACTCACACACACACTCACGCACACACACTTTCATATACATACACTCACACGTTTCATATTATTATTATTATATATTTTTTTTTTTTTTTTATTTTATCTTTTTTTTTTTATTTTTGTTTTCAATTTCACTACCTTGCTTTTATTGTTTCATTGTAATTCCTTGTAAGTTGTAACTATGTTTATAATACGTGGAGGTGGGCGCTGCTAACTGCAACACAGTTACACCAGTAACTACTGCAGTTAGCACCTTACAATTGTACTCTAGTTTCTTGTAATGTTTTTGTTCCAAATAAATAATTTATTATTATTATTATTATTATTTTGATTTTAGATTCTCAGCATAGCTGGTAAATTTTTAAAGAGGTTAAAGTGCGGGTGGGTACCAGGCACTTCAGGCCTCTATTGGAAATCAGCAGGGGCATTAAGAAAGCGTCGGACAATACTACATGTATCTAGTATTATGGATTTTTGTAATTGGATGTAAATATTTTGATTAATGTCTAGTTTTTTAATGGCATTGTGTAGAGATTTAGGGACTATTCCAGTTGACGATATTACTATGGGGATAACTATTACTTTATCTTGGTGCCACATATCTTTAACTTCGTCTGCGAGCGGTATGTATTTTTGTAGTTTCTCGTTATGTTTCTTCTTTAAGTTTTCGCTATTAGGTACTGTAATATCTATTAAATATGTGGTTTTTGATTCTTTTAAGGTGAGTGTGATGTCCGGTCTAATACAAGCAATAGTTTTATCAGTTATTATATCACGGTCCCAATACAGTTTTACTTGACTATTTTCTATGACACTTTTTGGTTTATATTTATAATATGGTACGTATTCATTTGTAAGTTTATATTTAAGAGCAATTTGTTGATGTATTTGTTTAGCTACGTTATCATGCCTATTTGTGTATTCTTTACTTGCTAATATGTGACACCCTCCAGTTATATGTTCTATTGTTTCTTTGGTTTGGTGGCATAATCTACAATTATCGTTTCCTATTGTGGTGTCTTTCATAATGTATTTGGCATAATTTCTTGTTTTAATGACATGGTCTTGGATGGCGAGCATGAAGCCTTCCGTTTCACCAAAAATATTTCCTGTGGTGAGCCATTTATTGGAAGCTATCTTGTCTACGTGGTCTTGGTTCAGTTGGTTTATATGTTTTCCATGTAGTGCTTTTTGTTTCCATTTTGTTATTTTTTCTTCATCAGCTATTTATTATTATCTTTTTTTTCTTCTTTTTCTACCAGCTCTCGGCTAGTGTTAATTAATTGCACCTGCGGACCAGAAGCGGCCAAGCAAGTACAATTTATGATATATTAGATATTATGAGAGTTATGATATGTTGACAGGATTACATTGGTGTAACACTATTTCGTTTTCGTCTAGTTGCAGGAACTTTCTCACAATTCTACAGGTATTCAAGATTGCTGCTTTTTGTAGGGTAATATATAGGTATTCATTCAGGTTCAATAGTTTTAGGCTATGGTGTAGGTGTTTCGGGATAACTCCTGTGGTAGATAGAACTATAGGTACTACGTAAACTTTATCTTGTCTCCAAATTTTTGTTATTTCATCCTTTAGATCTGAGTATTTACTACTTTTTTCTGCTATTGTCTTTTGAATATTATGCGTATTGGGAACAGCAATGTCAATTAGATAAGTGGTTTTATTTATTTTGTCCTGTAGGGTAATGTCGGGTCTATTAAAATGAATTGTCCTATCAGTAAGAATGGCGCGGTCAAAATAAAGTTTATATGATGAATTTTCTATTACAGTCTCAGGTTTATATTTATAGTACGGTGTTTTGGTATCTTCAATAAGTTTGTATTTCAGTGCGAGCGTTTTATGTATAATATGAGCTATTTGGTTATGTCTATGGGTATAATCAGTTTGTGTTAGACTAATACATGCTCCAGTGATATGTTGTATGGTTTCAGGTTGGCTGTGGCATCTTCGACATTTATCGTTTGTGACGGTAGGGTCCTTAATTATAAATTTTCTATAGTTTTTGGTATTGATGATCTGGTCTTGAATCGCTATTATAAATCCTTCCGTTTCTGGGAAAAGATTCCCTATTTTAAGCCATTTGTTAGACGCTATGGTATCTATATGAGTCTGTTCTAAATCATGAGGGTGTCTTCCATGCAGTACTTTTTTCTTCCAGTCTTCTATTTTCTTTTTATAGCTATCAGTATTATCTAGACTTTGCAAACTGTTTACTTCCTGTAGGTTTAATGGTGTAAAATTGTTATCGTTCTGAATTATTGCGTTATGTATGTTACTAATACTAGATTTGGTGTGAAAGAATGTTTTTAGTTTATATAGTTGATTTTTCCAAAGACTACAAATGTCTATAAGGCCCCTGCCGCCTTCTTGTCTTTTAATGGTTAATCTTTCTATGGCTGATTTAGGATGGAGATGGTTATGTTTGGTGAGTGTAGTTCGTGTGGTTCGTTCTAAACTCTCTATGTTAGTTTTTGACCATTTTATTATACCGAATGAGTAAGTCAATATTGAGATTGCATATGTATTCAGTGCCTTTATGAGGTGTTTTCCGGACAATTGGGTTTTGCAAATGGCGTTAATTCTCCTCTTATATTCTATAACTAAACTGTTTTTAATGGTAGTATGGTCTATTCCTTTTAGTTGCTTATACCCTAGATACTTATATAAATCGTTTGGTTCCATCGCGGTTATTAAATCGGAATTATTAACTATGTAGTCGCCAGGTCGAATTTTACCTCTTACTATATGGATCGTTTTACACTTTTCAAGTCCAAAATGCATGTTAATGTCTTTACTGAAATCGGAGGTAGCATCTATTAGTTTTTTCATTTCTTTTTCATTTTTGGCATACAGTTTTACGTCGTCCATATATATAAGATGAGAGATGATTGTGTCTTCTGAAGCGTGCTTCAGGGTGTATCCTGCTCGGCAACTGTGCAATATGTGTGATAGTGGATTTAAGGCGAGGCAGAACCACAAGGGACTTAGCGAATCGCCTTGATAGATTCCCTTTTTAATATTTATTTGTCGTGTCATTAATGTACTATTAGGGGTATTTAGATGCAAAGTAGTTTTCCAGTATGGCATTATGTTTTGTAGAAATTTGATTATATTCTTATTTATTTTATATATTTTAAGTATATGAATCAGCCAGGAATGGGGTATGCTATCAAAGGCTTTTTTATAGTCTATGTAAGTACAGTGTAAATTTCTATTTTTAGTGGTAGCATGTTTATGTATGACAGAGTCTATCACAAGCTGTTCCTTGCATCCCATGTGGCCCCGCCTGCACCCTTTCTGTTCTTCAGCTATGATGTTGTAGTTTTCTATATGCGCGTTAATTTTAGCTGTAATAATAGATGTTAATATTTTGTATATTGTAGGTAGACATGTGATTGGTCGGTATTGGGATGGTTGGGAGGATATTTTATCTTTTGGAAGCATATAGGTTATTCCAGTAGCAATGAATTGTGGTATATTCTGTTTATGTAAAATTATATCGGTTAAATTCTTAGCTAATGATTTATGTAATGTAGTTAATTTTTTAAACCAAAAGTTATGAATTTTATCAATGCCCGGTGATTTCCAATTGTGTAATTTAGTTGTAGTAGTTTTTATGTCAGCTTCTGTAATTTCAATGAATTCCATTTCTTCTATTGCACTCCATCTGTTTTCTTCTTCTTTTATCCAATCTGCTTTATCATTATGTTGTACTTGTTCTTCCCATACGCTTGCCCAAAAACCTTCTAGCTCTTCTTTCGTAGGTAAATTTTCCGCATTTTCGTTACTGATGATATCTGTATTAGGATTCCGTATGGAACGATAAAACAATTTTTCGTTTGAGGTAAATAAAATATTATCCTTTCTTCGTTTTTGGCTTTTTTTATAACGTTTTAGTCTTTGAGCTTTAAGCGCTAGTTTTTGTTTCAGCGTATCTAAAAATTCTTCTGGTTTTTTATTATTATTCTCGTGTTTAGTGTGTGTCCTATGGTGCTTAAATATTTCTTCTACTCTATTAACTACTTTCTTTGACCTATTGTTATTTATATATTGAGTAAGTCTACCACAATCAGCTCTTAGCTTATCTATATCTTTTTCAAGTCTATATTGCCACGATGGTTTATTGTTATGCTTTGGCCTGCTATTATTATCTGTGTGTTCTATTATTTTATAACCGAGTTCTTCTGATATTACTAGCGCTGTACAATAAATAAGAGTAAGGATATCTATTAATTTGGTACTTTCGGATAGGAATTTATTTAATATTTTTTTATTAAAAATTTGGATTAATGAATTAAGTTTAGGTCCATATTTAAGTTTAGGTAACCTAGGTCGAGATGCTGGATCTAATCCAGAGTATAGTGTTAGAGTAGTTATCAGTTTATTATGTACTTCTTGTATATGTTTATCTGTTATGGTGTTAGGTGCCGTTACGCAATCAATATCATTTTCCAAAGTTAAGGTAATAGCTTCAGTTTGTGTGGATGTATGTGATGTCTGTGTTATTAGGTCATAAGATTGATTTATTGTTTCTGGTTCTCTACTAAGTACTTGTGTATTTTGTGTAAGTGGCTGGGGCTGGCTATGGCGAGGTAGATCACATTGACCAGTGTTCGCTAAACTGAGGATACCAAGTTCATTGTTATCTGTTTCTTCATTTAGTTGTCTCCTAACCTCTTCTTTTAATTGATCCAAGATATCTTGTGAAAGTAGTTTATTTCGTTCTATTGCTCTTTTTTGGTCTGATAATCGCTGCTCTGTTACTTTAACATCTGGGTACTGTCGTGAGAAATGTTCATGCAACTGCTTCCTGTATATAGTCATGTCTGTCTCTAATTTCGTGATATAGTAATAAGTGCGCATAATATATAGGTTAACTTCTTTACTCCATGACATGCGCACTCTGGGTTTCCCAGCTTTAGTGGTCACGGGTAAAAAGGTATTAACCTCCCGTGCAGCATCTAAAGCTAGTATGGGTGGATCTCTAATATTATTTGATGGTGGGGAACTAGATATTGAAGGTGATTCACATGTTGACGGCGTATATGATATTGTACTTGGACTATATGGTTCTATAGGGCTATTTGATCTACTGTCAGTCAGTCTGTCTAAGTCATTGTCGGCTGTAGTATTTTCGGGTGACCCGGTGGGAGTCCGCCTGCTCAACTCCTCACCGCTGACGGTTCGTACGCTGGAACACCCAGCGTCAGCTCCAGGTGTGCCCCGGCGATCGCCCCCGGGAAGCGGCCCTCTCAGTTTCTTTTTCGAACGAGTCTCCATGTTAAATGGGTTGCCATTGCCACGTTAGCCACATCAGTAATTAAAACATTGTGTTGCCCGCCCCCCACGTGATCAGATGTTCGATCAGGACGTGTGGTTGGACTTTAGGGGGCTTATTATTATTATTATTATTATTATTATTGATGTGTGTGTTACCTTCTCTTTTTCTTTTTCTTGGCGGCGTGCGTGTCCTTGTCGTCGCGCTCGCGGCTGGGCGTGCGCACGAGCGGGTAGCGCTGCGCCTGCTCGCGCGCGCGCCTCTCCGCGTCCAGGCTCGTGCCCTCCACGAACCGCGGCGAGATGCCGAACGCGTCGCGCAGACGGGCGTTCTTCTCCTGCTGCGCCTCGGCCACCGCGTGGGTCTCTCGAACACTACATAAAGAAACACACCCTTCAATCATCTTCCACGACCACGTAATCAACCCGTACGACCGGATATATTAGAAAATATTTTCTTTGACCTACCGACAAACGTAAATATTTACCTGAACGGCACTGACGTGCGCTAGAAGAGGGGAAAGAGTAAAATAGTTTAGAAAGTTGTCATTACTCTATTTGAATAGCCCTCGCATTGTCTTTATTGCGTCTATTTGTAAAGCATTATCGGATAGCTGCACGTTCCCATTCGGTGTGAAATCGCTTATGTATCGATTAGTGCAGAAATGTAAACGCGTAAGTTCGATTAAATATTTATTGCCGGAGCGGTTTCAAAGCATTGACCTACATATCTAGCGAGCGAGAAAAAAAATCGATAAAACTTTGAGCGCACCTTATGACGGAACGCATAGATTTCCTCTCGTCATCGTTGGCGAGACAGACCTGCAAATTGTCGTTAAAATTTCGGCCCGTAGCGGAACAGTTACATCGACAACAGCAAGACTTTCTGAGGCCCTCGATGATGGTTCTGAGGGCGGGCTCCAGCGAGTCGGCCACGCTGGCGGCGTGCGGCAGCGGCATGACTGCGGGCACGCTGGGCGCTAGAGATAAGTCCGGGTTGGGGTCGTGGGAAGAGGCGCGCGGTCGCCGCTGCGGACCAGCTAGCACCGCTTGGAACGTGCCACGCCACAGACGCTCGAATACGACCCTATTGTTTTGTTCGCGTCGCGTGCCCCTACCTCGTTGCATCTTAACCTAACTTACTTATCTAATGGAAGACTTGGTTTCTTAACGCTACGGTGTGAGTATAAACTAGTGCATGGCGGCGTGGCCGCTGGAAGACGTGTGTGAGGCGGGCTCGCGTGGAGCGAGGGGCTACATGGCAGTGCGGCCGGCGGCGGGCCGGCGACGCTACTGCGGGCCGGCGGCGTCGCGCGCACCCTGCGCAAACAACGGAACTGCGCGACGCCTCTCCCCGACGCCTCGTTACCCAACCCTCCTTTGTACTCTTAACTACCCAATTTCGCCATTTTACTACGCCATTTTTCAATGTTTCTCTTTAATTATACCCTGAACGTGGAATAATATGATTTTAATTTGTATAAAATCAAGGTATCTCGTAATAGAATGAAAGCATTCTTGTAAAAAAAGTAGAAGTTATTTTTACCACAACTTCGCCAGTTATATTATAGCTCTTAAACCTAAAATATAATAGTGAACGCAGACAAGTACATAAGGAAATAAATTAGCAAAAGCCATAACGTTTTACGGTTCCACCTATTGAACATTTACTGTGTAATACTGACAAACCAATTGGCATTGGCGATAAGGTAAATTCAACAGTAAAATTGAATTTCAAAATGCTCTAGTAACTAGATTAGGCCTGCTCATAAACTTTATTTTCGAACAAGTTCCCGAATACTGTAATTAAAGATTTTATTTTATATTTGTTTCTTAATTATCAGCCCGGAGTCAGGAATTTGTGCCCGATATGGAGATATAGGCTAAGCCCCTATCACATCTTGGGACTAAATACACAAGGCGAAACTGGTGTCATTTGGTCACATCTCTGCCTTCCCTTTCTAGGAAAAAAAGCGTGAGTTTATGTATGTATAAAAATCTTTGGCAAACAAAACTAATTTTAAAATAATAAACATGATATTAGTCAATCAACGTCTTACTTCTGGACACGAGTTCTTTACGATTGAGAGACAGTTCAACTGAAAGTTAAACGAAGCTAATCGAGTTCATAAATAGATCAATATAGTCTTCTTATTTGTTAAGGCGCTTAAAATTAGATATCTCATAAAACGAATAACATTCCCGTTTAATTCAAGATCTAAACTATTTACACGGTAACAAATTATGATCTTGATAATCTCACGAGTTGTACGCAATAACACTTGTGATAGTATTTATAAACCGCACGTTGTTTTCGTCTCAATGAACGGAACTATAACATCGGCACTCGAGGTATTACCTCACAGTTCACAGCCCATTTCAACTATTACGTACAATTTTCATGGTGTCAACGACCTTTCGCCACTGCCTACTTAAATTTCAAGTTTCCCTTATCCTGTAGTTTCATTATCCGGTTTAGCGTTCAATTTACTAAGTCTTAATTAATTCACGCGAGGAATTGGAAAGGCTTCGGTAATTTTATCTATTTCGCTATCCAACCAAATCAATAGTGTTATACAGATAGGACGACAAGACTTTAGAAATATTTTTTTCCGCAAAGGCAGAATGGGAAAATATTTATTTTAAACCTAGAAGTATCGCAAACATATCGTGAGGATTTTTTCAGCTATCTAATTAGTTAGCAGCCAGGCTATTATAAGACAATACTTATAAAAAAATACAGTTACTTATAAGAAAACTGGTTTCTCAAGACACAGGCAACGCCTAATTTGAGAACCCTTGCAATATTCTTTTATGTAAAATTATTATTTTCTAATAAAGTTTTTTTCATTTTTACATTTTTTGAAATAAAACCTTTATACTCGTTTACATCTCTGTTGACTAGAAATCATTTATGATAAATAAATAGTCGGTGTAAGCAACGCTGAATTTATCACATTATAAAACAGTTCATCAACGGCTGCAGTATCTTTGTTATAGACTGTGTTCGTGAATACTGTAATCGGGAAGTGTTCAAGTACGGAAACATTTAGATGTGCACCAAAGCAAAGCGGACTATAATTTAGATATTTCAAGTTTTGTTGGCTAAATTTAGCCTATGTACACCTACATGCCACTAATCTCGCCAAAATGTTTTATCTTATACCGGATTTCCGAAATGTTATGTAATATACTGCACTATGCATTAGTTAGTTATTCAACTGTGTATTTTAAACTATTTTATTTGTCCTTCAACAAAAGCTAATGGCTTAAAATTTATTACTTTATATTAAACTCTAGAAATTACCCTCTGTTGAGCTGAGACCATCCACAAATAAGTGAATTTTGGGCAGCAAACGCTGACCCTAAATATTTAATGGCCGCTTTTAATGTAGTATAATAAATTCCAAATAGAAAAAAACCAAATCGGTTTAAAAGTCTGCTTTCAGGTTTAGTCAATAAGCAGTTCGCTCCTTAGTTCAACACAATCCACATATAATTTGAGACAACCTTCAGACTATAAATAAAAAGGATTTTCGTGACCTTTGTAAAATATTATGAAAATAGCAGAGCAGACGTCTATGCAGATATGAGTGGGTGGTATCACTTTAGGACGGGGACGTAATTACATGCTCATTTCTATAAAAAATGCGCAAAAAATGCTTTTAATTTTGTAACACGCTTTGTACATACATTTGTACAATATGTCGTAGTTGACGACACTTCTACGCATTCTTCTTCATCTGAAAGCAAATTGTGCCATCAAGAATTTAATCCCGCCTTTCAAACACTGTCGGCACTGTTGAAAAGAGTAAATTAATTAGTGTAACTAACAGCTATTATTGTACCGTTTGAGAATGCCTACGGGCGCGTTGGTGAAAACAGAGCAATGGATCACAACGCTAATACGTTCTGGCACGGCGGTGGCGGCCTCCGCTCATTAATTACATTATATACACGATCGTATACCGTCTGTCACTCCCCGAACACATTAGTTATTCGCTCGCGTGTCCAACGATATTAACAGCTTCAAAATATGCCAACAGTTCATGAGATTTCCGTAACTGAATTCCATTATTTGGGTCGCGTGGCGCTATTTAATTACGTTATTTACATTTTTTCATACGGTCAGTTGTTTGGAGAGGGTGCGCCGCTAATTATCTTCTGTACGTGGAAGTCAAGGTGATGTTTGCCATGTAACCTAGGGGTGTGGTTAGTTGAAGTTGTATTCAAAACATACCACATGCAAAATAGTACTTATTCACTGGACTTTACTTTGAAGTGGGAGAAATGGGTCTTTAGACTGCTGTATGAAGGTTTGTTTTATAAAAATCTGCATAATTGGAATGTAGGTTATCAGTATAACTTGTTCAGGCGGATACAAGTGTTGATCAATAGCTTGTACAAATGTAAATTTCTTCGGCCTTGTCGAAATTAGCGCACTATTCTGGAACTTGCATTAGCGGAAACAAAACTGTAGTTTCAATACAAATAACGGGTATATCAATTGTTAGTCATTTGAAGTTAAAGTGGGGAATCTCGCATAACCGCAGGTAATTATGTACTTAAATAGCTTTTTAGTTTTTAGGAACGCATATGTTCGTATAAAGGCATAGAATGATAGCCGTCGTAAAAAAAAAGTAAAAAGGTCTAATTGAATTTGCTACTGACATTGAAGCATTTTCCTACATTCATATCAACGCTCGTGACTTGGAGAAATAGGCATCTCGTGTCGCATACATCGTGTCATTTTACGGGATGCTTGTCGTAACGATAGAAGAGCTTTTTATTCTTATGTATATTATCTTTCATAACCTTTATTAAAATACGTTGCAGTTGCAAAACAACCTTAATTTAGGTGTAAGCATTTTATATAGAATTATAGCTTTCCTCCCGACAAAATGTTGAAAACAGTAAATATAATATTTAAATCAGATTGTTTCTGGTAGACTGATTACCTAATCTTGTGTATTTTTAATCGTTTAACCGAATGCATAAAACTTAACAGCGTAAACAAAATAATGAACTCAAAGCTTCGGTCAAATTACCATGCAAGCTTACTCGGCATTCGTCACATTTCATAATGCCAACATAACCTTGTTATTACGGCGGCCGGGCGGGCGAATGACGTCATATTGAAATCCTGACACCCCACGCAGGGGCGCGGAGGGTGAACGTCACGGAAATCAATACAGCAGGACCCCAACGCGGTCCGCACTGAATATTTCACGGTACACACATGACTCGACGCAAAATTATTAACTGCGCATAGTGAGAATGCGGTGCAACGTAATAGATTGACACGGTAAAATTACGATTATCGAGAGTATTTATATTAAACTGATTATAAAGCATAGTAATTGTAATTATTTAAATATAGAACGAATCAGCCGTCTTGGAAATTACTTATATAATATATTATACTTATACTTGCGCTTACACCCGCCACTGCAATTTATGTAAGCCATGATGAAATAAGGTACAGATTTGTATGACACCCAGTTTCTACGCATTTTACTGATAGTAAAATCTTAGTTTTCTTTAGGCCTGAACGAAATTAATCAAATAGGAAAGTGAATAGGAGCTGCAAATCAATTATTTTGAAATAAAACTATTTTTTACGGATTTTATCGCGATTTCGTTTAATTTTTACATTTTTTAACTTCCCGACGTTTTTATTGCTTTACAGCTTTCGTGGTCACGGGGCGGACTGAGTTATTTGTCATCCGCTTAGTGACTGTTACAATTTAATTTACAATTATTAAATTAAAATGTTAATTGGTTTTTGCGATCCGATCTACGCAGAAGGAGCTCACTGTGTCTTGAGGTCTGGCAGTTGGTTTTTTGGGTTCCGATTTAATTAAATGTAGAATTGGAATAAAAACTTCAGAGGCGGATTGGTAAGCTGAAAAGCACTACGGAGAAAAATTAACAAGACCAATTATAGAGCTATTGATTAAACCGACCGATGCATTGAAAGTACCACAGTTCCGCAGGTCAGTCAGTATAATAGCTGGCTGTGAAAAAGGAGGCAGTAAGGTGGACTTCTGCATCGATGCAAATGTTCATGTGATGACCAAAATCTTTGTTTGGGGTTTCATACATTTCGTAATTCGTGATGCCTACGACTCGAAGCTGCGAATCTAAGGGCCGTGGGACTACTAATGTCAATTGTGTTGTGGGTTTAATCTTATACTTCAGTGTTTTAAGAAAACTGCGAGAAAATCGATGTATTTTAAGATGAATTTACCAAATTATTCAAAGGTCTCTAAACATAGTTACCTAAAACGGATACAAGGGAGAATATGCACAACATCATCTTTATAATTTCGATAACCATGTATTGTAAAATGTCTAAACTGCAAAAATATTATCACACCAGAAGCATTTCAAACAGACAAAAGTAAACCACCTTTTTATGGAATGGCTGTGTTTCATCGATCGCCTGTGGCCATCGGAACAATTATTACTTGCACAGCTTATTAAACGTACAGTGCTATTGAAATATGTATAGGAATACCAACAAACATGTGTTTTCAGTTTTGTTTCGAAACTATAAGCCATGTAAAATATAAAAATGAGATAATCAGTGTTACGACTACAATTTGAAATGCTTTATGTGCCACAAGTCACAACACACACTGATAAGTAATTACAATTGTCCTGTGTGTTTCGACAAAAACGCAGCACTTACATTAATAAGTGAATATAATTATAATAGGGCGAAAGTGAAAACATCTGTCACACCATATTAATGAATAACTTGACATGACATCATTTACCGGGTATTAGCATTTATTTTACAACCGAGGATGCTAAAGACCGGGTAGAAATAGCTAGAATTGACGGAAGCGGATCCTGGCATTAGAAATAATGACGCTTAGTATTGCGACAAAGAAAATGAACAAGTATAACATAGCTACAAACCATTATCTAAATAGTACCAATATACTGTCCAAATATGACCCCAATAGGTTGAGCATTTAAAAAGTTACACTATTAAAAATATACGCACACAAGATTTCAGTGTAAAGATATCGATCGGAGTGCTGGTAGCAGTTTTTAGTATGAATATTCCAGCCAGCAGCGAGTACATTACGCAGGCATTACGTGTGTTACGAAGCCCGCCGCGGCCACCACGTGGATTGTATTACGTTGTTCAGGGATACATAATATATTCATTCCCCCTTTTACGGACGAGTATCGGGGTGAATTACCTCGCCGTTTAGGTAGTTTTAATCACGTTTTATCATACTAATAGAAAGTTTCATTTAAATAGGGTTGGACGGTTCGTGTGCTTCGAATGCATACTGAACTTTGCGCCAAACTTAGACTAAAATGGATTCTAGAAAATGGCCGTAGAAAACGCTGGCGGCATAGAAAGTGGTGTAATAAAGATCTAGATACCTTAATCCAAATTAGAAAGAAATGATAGGGCGGCGAAAGCAAGTGGTAGTAAAAAGGAGAAAGAAGCATTTTCCCAGCAGTGCGATACACTAATAGGCTCAAAAACTTTATAGAAAAATCATTACTGATTCATTAATAATGCTCGTCGCTTTAATAGATCATTGTCCAAGCATTTCTATTCTTGGCTGGATGTAAATACTTCTGGAAGTTGACAGGGGTAACGGATATGCTGTAACGGTAACCTGTGTCTCAACACTGGCAGAATCCCAATTCTGCCAGTGTCTCTTATTCACTTTATTAAGCACGTGTATAAATTGTAAGTTAAAACCTAACTAACACTTCCATTATCGTATGCCAAATTAAACAATCTAAATCTGGCAGTGCCTTGTTATAGGCTTCTAAAACAACGAGCTAATGGATATAGTTACCACGATCTCACAGAAAATCTACGTGCAATAACTTTTCTGCCAAATGCCATTTTCATGAGCGAGATTGAATATTAGGGAGCCCAAAACAAAATAAGAGCAAAACTACTTTCAACACCCGACTTAGCAACCAACCTCAGAGAACAGAAAATGATAAGTGACGATATAGAGCAGCTTACTTTTCAAAATAGACAGCGGCTTTAAGCGAGCTCTAGTTTGAGTAGGTGTGGGCTAGGCGAGCACCAAACGCTTCAGTGCAAAAGTGCCATTAATTAGATCAAGGGCATCTTTGCACCTCGCAAACGTACACGCTTTTGACCTACTTTCAGTGCAGTTTAAAGTTTTGTGAAAAAATTTACAAACACACGTCGTTCACCCTACGCTTTTTGTACCGTGTTTGTTGTATCTAAACCGGTGTAGCATTACACGTGCTTATGTTATTTGATACAAACAATACTCAATAGTATTATTCACACATTCTTCTGCCCGGGCAATTACATTGACAACTCATTCACGCCAATTAGCACAAGCAATAACTTTTAAGTTAGCGATGCTAATCTAACTTATATTATTTTCTTTGATTACAATATATAGATTATTGTAAGATGAGATGAGAATGAACATACTGGAACTGACAACTGGTGTAATAAGATAGCTTAATTCTCATTGTAACTATCCGACTTTTTGCGAAACTTTTGAAAACTACTGTTAACAAAAACATAAAATGGTTTGACTCGATTATGTTCCTAACAGAGATGCAGCAACCCCAATGTGCGAACGAAAACAATATAAGAAACTCCTGAAAAAACCATCCTTTTTCTTTTTCACCCGGCATTCAGCGATGACGTAAAGCCCTCGATTTGTGTTGACAACTGAAGCACCAAGTAGGAAAATAAAAACAACTGCCGTCACGCGCCCGCTATGTTTACGTTTTTATATAATTTTACGCAGAGCACGATATTTTTCAGCTCGAATTACTGTATCCACTTTGTAAGTTTCCAACAACTGATTGACATCGACATGATCTAATGCTAACACACGTCAGTTGGGTAATCGCATGATCTTGGTTTTGATTCTCGAGAAAGAAATAATTTTATTTTAGATTTGTTATTTGCGACTAGACTATGGATATGGCATGAACAGGACCTTTCGAACAAATAGAATTACTATCACTGTCAACCCTAGTGCAGATACCGTGATCATATAATTTGCTCTCCAATTCTCAACGTTTCTCTGCTTTACCAATTTCCGATTATCTTATCTTGAAGATGCGGAGTTATTATAAATAGCTGTTTTCCAATTAAACGTAACTAATTGGTTTTACAGCTGAATAGACAATCGAATTGAGTGTTGTTTCAATATAGTTGAAACTTGAAGGTAAAGCAGTGTTTTACTGTGCCGAACTGACGAAATTAATTTCGACTCAAAGTAGCACCCTGAATCTTAGAAGAAGGGAGGTGGATGCTTAAAAAGTATAAGTACATATTATTTACTTAATATGAGAATGGGTGGGACCTACTAAAAGGATAGTCTTGTATAATCTTAACTTTATATCAAAATGCGAATCTTTTATCACCATTAAAAAATATCATGAAAACTTTTGTTAAAATAAAAACATTAAAAAAGGATAACTGTATCTAAAGTACTGACATTTTCTTATGTAAGAGCACATCTGCTGTAATGACACCTTTCTAAGAAGGGTCGTTAGTGACACCACGACTTTATAACCTCCAGACGTACACATTCAATTTAAATTATTCTCAAAGACAATTTCGATGTTTATACAGCCTTGTAGCACACATACACAAACAATTGATAAAATAGAGCACGAAATACTGCCAAGTGTATCTGTAAATATGCTGAAAAGATCTACTGTTGTTGTTTATATAAAAATGCAATTGTTTACTTACGCCACCCTTCCAAACTCGTCTCGCGGCACATCCTTGTCTTTGCCGCTGCTCTCCGACAACTTGGCTCGGAAGGCAGCGACACGCGCCGCGATCTCATCCTTGGGCAACCTGCGCAACCACACCAAAGACACGCTCATTATATTTAATACATTAATTTATTTCATCCGCCGCGACAATGGACCGCGCCACGCGACCAAGCCAAACGTAATGAAATCTTTTAATAAAATCGTGTGTCGCCCACGTAAACGTACCAGTGCATGATACGCCGCGCCGCAATAAAACAAGAATTACTTTTGGAAAACAATAAAAGCCGATAAGGCGCACTTGCCGTGCGAGTGCGCACTGAACACCAAGTCCCGGGACCTCACGCGTTATATACCATTTTTGTGAGAAGGGTAGTCGCGCGCTGTTGAATTATTGATTCCACTCCGGCGCAGGGGTCGCCGGCCCCTGGAGGGTGCAAATCTATCGATATAATCAACATGACATGGGGTGCACTACATTCTATTGTTAGGAAAAAGAAATTATACAAGGGGTAGTTGTGTCAAATCGATAAGTGCACGTGACTTGACATAACATGTGTAGATGTAAAGTAGTATCGATTGCTGCTTAATCTTCTTGAGAATTATTTTATATTGATAAACATGTCGTGACATAGCTAGCATCACCCCGAAAGCGAACTGATGAGGATAAAAAAAATCTAATTTGTAATTTGTATGGTAATCAATCAAGTACACAACAAAACGGACATAATTATCGATACGTAGCTTTGTGATTTATTAACTTAAAAAATTATCTGCGGATAACAGCTTAGTTCTACCAACAGAGCTAGTTATAATATTGATAGGAAACGGATTCTAGGTTTAAAGTACTACTTATAATATATCCACAAGTTGGTTGTTTGCTGTGTCATAAGAATATTCTCATTTAAATTGAATAGAATCGGATGATAATCGTGGGCAGCAGTTATCTCATGAAATAGTCAAGCAATTAAGAAAATTGAGTTGAAGGAAAAAAGTTGAAGTAAATGTGGACACGTCGGGAGATTCTTCAGAACTCAATAAGCTTATTTCGCCATCTTGTTTAGCAGTGGGCTTACTAAGTCTGAAAAAAAAATAAGACTTCCCCTATTGGTATAAGTTAGTTATATAATACATACCAGCAGATAATGGTTTCTTAGATTTACGCAAATGTTACACATTGAAATAAAACTATTTTTTACGGATTTTTGTCCACTCCGTGACCAGGAAAGCAGTAAAACAATGGAAACGCCGTGTCGGGAAGTTAAAAAGTGTAAAAATTAAACCAAATCCGCGATAAAATTCGTAAAAATTGTTTTATTTCAAGATACCAGATAGTTGAACAAAACGATAAACATTGGATCGATGTCGCAAAATCCCGAAAATTGGGATAGGCCACAGTTGACCAGGGCCTAACACATCATTGGCGAACTTCGTAATATTTTATTAATTCAGTAATAGAAAACCGGTTTATGACACAACAAAAATAACATTTAATTTTACCTTCTGTGTTAAAGAAATAATAACAATGATGTGAATTTCAAAAGTAGGCAAAAGCCATAAATTTATAGTGGAAAAATCGTATATTTCTATTGGCTATGGTCCATGCGCTGAAAGCGTGTGCCGGGCATACGATAGTGCATACTCTGTCGATAAAACACTTCATAAGTTATTCACTCAGCACCTAGCAAAGTGAGCTCGAAATTTGCAGGCCTTTTAAAATGTTTACTAAATGGTGATGTTTTGACTGGTTTTATATCTTTCAAAGCTCTGGGAATACAGAGAAGTGAAAATGTGTTGGAATTTAACTAAATTATTAAATTAGGTGCCCGCCCCGGTAGCGCAGTTCGACTAAGGTACGATTACAACGCTAAGATGTTGGGTTCAAATCCCGGCTTGGGCTAAGCGATATTGGATTTTTTTATTCATTCGATATTACTATAGGCTCGCCCCTTATCACATCGTGGGACGGAACATACAAAGCGAAACGTGGGTGTCTTGGCAGCAACTCTACCTACCCCTTATGGGAAAAAGTCGTAAGTTTATGTATGTATTACATAAGGTGCCACTTAAAATTTTTAAGCAGGTATTTATGTACATTAAAAAAAGTAAAGAAAATATGTAGACCATAAAAATACAAAAAATATCCAGCAGCTATACCGTTAAATATATTATAATCATTTTTGGTGACCGATTTCACGCGGCACTGTATGTGGTTTCAATTAATGTCGTCATTTTACTGCTGTAAAATGTTTTCATAGCAACGGTTCGAAACAAGACTTTGAATTAAAATGTCGTACGGCGTGCGCTGAAATCGCTAATTGGCCAACAATTTTATCAAATTATTTCCAAAAAGGCTTCAGATATATGATGAGCATACACTAGCATTCGACCGCCAAGGCATTTATAATTAATCTGCCGCTACGTTACATAAAAGAAAAGAAAAAATATTTTTAAAATCTGAAAGACTGCTGGTCGCACGTCCCAAATTTTGTAACAGTTACGTCATTGCGTTAGATGATTTCGACTGCCCAACTCAACAGAAATAGTAATTTTGTGGTTTTAAGAGTACTACAAGCACTGCAGAAAAAGACGAAAATGCCCCCGGTTAGCAATACAATTAAACTGGCCTGCTAGAAATCGAATATTCATAGCAGAAACCCAAAACACTTGCTTGGATCAATAACTGTATTTCCACCTTTGACACATATTTACAAAACAAAAGTAGAAAAAAGTGGCCAACGCGAACTAAAACATTGGCAATTTCTAATAATAATGCCTAATAGATAAAAAGTATGAAGATCAAAAGGGCAATGATTACCCAATACAGATTGATATCATGGATATGGTGCAAATCATTCAATTGACATATACTCTGAAAGTATAAAAATAAAGAAAATCATTAATTATTTATTAACTCTGTATATGATTTTTAATAATTGAAGTGAAACTTCTTTATCGGGGTTGGAAAAAATTTTTCGTTACGCGTCACATTCTTCCGTTACGCGCCATCTTTTTTTATTGAGTAAATTAGTACCCACTTCAGTAAGCCACACCCCCAACCGTTTCCAAGCCCCACCCAAAATTTTAAGTCCCACCCACTTTTTTGTAATTTGATCCTTACCCCCCCTCTGGCCTTCCCCCACCCTAAATCCAAAACAGTGCCCAATAGCCTCCCCACGAAACCCCCCCCCCCCGCTTACCCCCACCCTAAAATTTTTACCTCACCCCCCCCACTCATATCTCCGGCATTATCCATCGTAGACCCACCGACCTTGGGTTCATTGGAACCGGCTCGGTGAGGGCTACAATCCTGCCCCAACAGAATTCCCGAATTCCCCCTCCACAACTTTCCCCACCCAAAAATATTTTAAGGTGCCCAATAGCCCCCCATGAAACCTAACCCCCCCCCGCCCCTACCCCCACCTAAAATTTTTACCTCACCCCCCCTAAACCTATCTCGGCCAATAAAGGTCGTGGACCCACCGAGCTTGGTATCCTCGGAACCGTCTCGGTGAGGGCTACAAATTGGCCCCGATAGAAATCCCAAATTCCCTCAAAAATTTCCCCCCTCCTAAACTTAAACTTTATTTAATTTAGCTTTATTTTACCAATTCTGTAAATTTTGTAAATAGTAGATCATTTTTCGAAAAATGATGTCATAAAGAAGTTTCACTTCTTACGTGTGTACACTAATACACACACACATTTTTTTTTTTATTAAGCGGAATATTAAATTGATTTCATGAATCTGGATTTATTTACAAACACTCTTCGCAAAAAGGACAAAAGCCGTTTCAATTACATGCTACCTACTGACCTCATTGTCCCGGAAATCAAAGTCATTACGGAACAATCCTAAGAAACTTAATTCAGTTTCAAATTGCTTTCCCATAATAAAATAAATAAACTAATAACAGTCAAAGTGATTAAAAGAGAAATCATATCATTTGACGCAGTGGCTTAGAGCCAAATTGTTTCCAACGGACTGGCTATATGCCAGTTTATAATTTGCATTGTTTGCTACAATGTGTCCGCAGTACTGCTTTTATGAACTTTTAATTGTTTCACTGTTACGGCAGTTAAATTCAGTTATGACACATGTTTGGGTTTTCATTTTGTTCATTCTGTTTCATCTGACATTTAGTATTTGGGTCTTAATGAATGAATGGCATTTAGCAGTGTTACAAAAATGTGATGAAACTATTTGATTAATAGTTTTTAAAATAGTTTAGGTTTTAATTGCCTTTATCTTTGAAAATAGGCAATTATAATTGAGGTCATAAAATATACATAATATAATTAAACTATTTAATTTAATCACTTTATAACTTGGAAGTTAACTAAGCTTGTTTAGTACATTAATTAAATAAATAAATAGACCCAACAGTCACATACATAGTCCTGACCTCACTTTAAGATCAATTAAGTCTTGTGTTGTGGGTATCAGAAACTATGAGACTTTTCAGAGACACCCAGACCTGAGGCAAATATTTGTTGGCCTCACAAATCCCAGGGCCATGGGAATAATGGTATGGTAAACATATTTGGTTTATTTATTTATTTCTGAGACTGTAAACTATGTAAGCTCAGCACTAAAAACCTTATTTTGTCTGTACCTGTAAATCTATAATATGGAATAGTGAGAGGAGTCTTTTAGTGGCATACACTTTATTTTTATTACAAATTCTTCATTTTACAAATTAGTTTTTATAAGGACTAATAGGACAATATAATAAACAAATTTCATTTACAATGAGTTATTAGGTATATATTTTTTATTGGGGCTTTTTTTGTTGCTATCCAATAATACAAGTCAGGTGGGTAGTTTCATAAAATAAACTTGTCAACTGCATAATAAATGCTAACCATATTTTTCCTTAAATATAATATTAGAATTCTACCTGAATATTAATAATCACGCCTGTAGCCTAGTAATGGTAAGGCTATTTATTTATAGCTCATGTAACTGAGTCACTAAAATTATATTAAGTTACTCCTTCAATATGAAATTAATTGGTACATACATGTATTAAAAATGTTTTATATTGGTAAAAGTTTGTTCTTATTTGTATAAAAGATACTAAAAATGATAAGGGGGTTTAAAAAAGCACTCAATACTTCGTGAGTGACTGAATGTTGCATATAGAACATAGATTAGTTGTTGCTAAACATTTTGCAATTCATACCTTAACTATTTATTTAGAAAATGATTACCTAGATAGACAATGTTACACATTGAAAAGATACCAATTTTTTAAAGATTTTACTATAAATAATAAATAAATAAATAAATAAAAGAGATAAGATAAGAGTGAATTAACTCAGATGTCATCAAATTAGGAATAACAGTAACATATTTAAGAGGTTGACTATGGCTTGGATATGTTATGTATGGAAATAAAGCACCTTGTTTGTTATAGCCAGTCAATTTGTCAAGTATCATTATGAATTCCATTACTTTAATACAAATTGTTCTGTATACATCTACAGTTTTATGCGATTCAATTAGATGTTTTTGTTCAATTTAAATCTATTTGCCTTCATCCCACACTAAAAGACAGGTCAAGGGAACATATTTTTAAATTATTTTACATATTTATTATTTTAGTTTATATTTCACCACCGGTTCACACAATATTTTTTAGTAAAATAATGCTGATTAAATCAAATTTAATAGGCTAAAACAGTCAGTTTGGTACAACATCATAATAAATTTGATTTGACACACTGATTGCAGAACACATAGGGCCTAGTATTCACCATATGTAGCAAGCGAACAACGAAAACGAATATGGCTGGTATGAAGAGACTAGCTTTACTGGAATGTAATTAGTTCATTGGTTTAACCTCCTCGGTAAAAGTTAAAATCCATCTGAAACTTACATCGAGAAAACCTATATCTAAATAACTGAGGTGTTTACTACTTTCTTTAGAATTGTTTCATTCAAATTCAACAATGAAATGGGAGTTTATGATAAAGACATTACTCTTAATTAATTAGTTTTGTAACCACTCTTTTCACACAGGTTATGTGCCACATTTCAGACTTCTTTAAAAAACGTTTTAACAAAAACCTATTGCAGGTGTAAATTAAAAAATGTGTTGTATCTACGCATGTGCTTCGTGTCAACAACATAAATACAACAGCAATGCCGTAAATAAGTTACGTCGCGCAAAACCAGATATGAAAAATATTTAACAACTTTGCAAATTTGTTACTCACCCCTGTTCTTCAAGACTATCTTCGAGTTCGGCACATTTCACTTCAATTTTTCTTTTCCTTTCATGGTCCAAGATTTCCCGATTAGGTTGTTTGTTGGACGCTGAGTCTAGTTTTGCTATTTCTTCTTCGGTTCTGTAGTTGACAGAATCTTTGGTTTTGCGCACTGTTGCCCAGTTTCGTTGTACATAGCCATTGGTACCAGAGCCTCGAGGCGTCGTCAGACCAATACCATTATACATTCTGCCGGCTATTTACCTAAAATCATAAATCAATTTTAGTATGCATTCGAGCAAGTGCATTGATAGATAATAACCAAGTTGTTGAGTGATGACAATCATACTCATGGAATTGTATTATATTTAAAATATTAGAAGTACACGCACTAACTATTATTTAGGTCAAGCAGATAAACAACTCACCATTTACAAGAACCGCGTAATTTAATTTTATCCATTAAACACACGACACGACCATCTTGGTTGATTTTGATTTTATTTATGGCCGACCGGTAGTTTATAATTGTCAATGGTATTAAAGCTGCGTTCAAAAAATTGTATTCGCGAACACAACATTGATGGTCAAAGTTTCTTGTCATCCGACGACTGACAGCTAAATTTTTTTTATCTGTGTCGGTATGCATCAGTCTGGCGAAACTTCCTTGGTGAAACGTGCTACTTTTTTGTGGTGTTATAATCCGTTTCAATACTATAGAACCCTGAGAGCATAACAGCGATACTGGGCTTATGACTCTCCAACTTAGACGGATTATATCCTATTTTGTCGCCATTTTTATTTAGTTTGTCAAATGTCAAAGTCAATCGCAGTTGTCATACGTTATTTACATAAAATTTTGTAACCGCGAGATTTTACCGCAATAAGTTATAAAAGTTGTTTAATTAAGCCTTTTAATTAAAATTATACGTTCCTAGTTTTTGAGTGTAATTGTATGAAACTAGTATGGGTAAAATAACGTGTGAAATATGTGGTGTTAAAACATGCCGGGAAAATGGTAAAAAGCGCATTTTTATGGCTAAATTTCCATTGGATGAAGATCGGTAAGCAAAACAAGTATTATTTAATTATATTAACCAGGCAAAACAAAGTAATTAATTTTGTTTTTGGAACTTTTATACCGTATATTTTTCAAGTACATTGTATGTAAACAAATAGTGTTTACTATGTCAATTGATTATCGATATCGATATTTACTGGGCCTCGTTTTATTTAACCGTGTGGTGTTCTTTAAATAAATTCTTTATTTGCTTTTATGTGTCGTCTTCGCATCAGACAAACGATTGTATGAATATTTTCTGTTTAAGTATTGATATATTAAGTATCAATTAGACACTGACATCGATTGCGAATAACAACTGTTTTATTAAGTTTCATAACATTTTAGCATTTAGCCCATACACAGCAGGCTTAACATTAGATTGATTATCATTTTAGGTGTAAACAGTGGGTCAAAGCAACTGGAAAAGAAGACCTTGTTTATGTGCCAATTGAGAAGTTGCATCAATTGAAGTATGTTTGTGAAAAGCATTTCAAAAATAAAGACTTCAAGAAAAAAAAGACCCAATTGAGGAAAAATGCGGTTCCATCTATTAAAATTTCTAGTACACCATTAATAAAACTGAAATGAAAAATATATTCGCTGGCAGAACCCACAATGTCCAGCTCTCTCCTAACGGTGAGATATTTATTGCTTTGATAGACTTTCTAAACTATATGGTTTGCATTATAGATGTAAAAATGCATTAAAATAATATTCATTTTACAGAATTGTTACGAATTATATCTCAAGAACATGACTACTGCTATCCTGCTACTATTTCAAGTAATTCAAGTAAGATGCTTAAACATTGTCATGTTAACATATTTAAGTAATGATAATTGATGATAGTTTTTAATAAAAATCATATTTCATTTAATGTTATAATAACATATTATGTTACAGTTCCCTCCAAATCAACTTCGGATCCCAATGTAATTCAGCTAAAAAGGAGAAGATTGTACAGTCCAGGTGAGTGAAAACATTTTACATAGATACATACATAAACTCACGCCTTTATCCCAGAAGGGGTAGGCAGAGGTGCCACTAGGACACCCACATTTCGCCTTGCTTGTTCCGTCTCACGATGTGATAAGGGGAAAGCCTATCGCCATATCGGGAACAAATTCCTGACTCCGGGCTGATAATGAATAGAAAGAAAACATTTTGTTTATTTATAATCATTAGATTATTGGGTGTTGGGGTTATGGAGCTTTGGTGGTACTAATTAATACTTTTATTTTTACTTAGCACAGTTACAACAATATTGCATGACGCCTTGACAAGTTTTATAAGGGAGAGAATGAACGGAAACGGAAGTGGTAATAGCTGTGTAGCAACAAAGATTATAAATAATATTTACCACTGATTATAATAAAGGGTTGTTGTAGATAACAGATCTCAACTGTATTGCTTTGTTTTTGACTTCTATTATAGATTTGACTATTATAGATTGTATGTCGTGACTACTATTGCACAGCCATCTGTAGGATTATAAGTTTCTTTATGTAGTCAGAAACATGAAAATATTATTTACAGGTACAGCGTGTACATACAGGGTTTATCAAGCCAGGTGGCTTGATAAACCCTGTATGTACTGTATTAGTGACTTCAGACACAATGCAACTAAAAATAGTCAATTTAAACTACCACTAAAACTACCACCTGACTTCGTTTTCGGTTGCAGTCTTGATATACCCGGTATATATTATGTATGTCTACTGAGTATACATAAAATAAAACTTATAATCTTACACATGCTTTCATTTTAAACTACACTTGAATCCCAAATTTAAGCTTTGTATATTTTAGTCACCTTAATTCCAAATAGAGACAAACGAGACATAATACAATTGTGTTTAATTTTCTTTTGCAGAACCCTCGACATCAGCTTTGGATGTAGTCTCAGCGGATATCGATACTAAAAAGCCGAGTACTTCTAGTAAGTTATGCTCAGCTTTAATATTTACTTTTCCTTAAAATAAATCTTGCCCAATTTTTACTTAATTTTATAATATGTTGCAGAACCATCAAAATTGACTGGACTAGATGTAACACCAAGAAAGAAAAAGCTACAAAAAAAATTACACCAGAGTAAAATTAAAGTAAAGACTCTTCTAAAAAGAATTGCACACATTGACAAACTCAATTCACCAGTGTTGAAAAATCTTATATCCTCTACTGTCAGAAACCAAAGTCGCAAGCCATGTGGTAAACGCTGGACAAAGTCTGACAAAAGTATAGCACTTGCTATCTATAAAAAATCCCCTAAAACTTACAGATTTTTAAACCAGCTTTTTCCAATGCCAAGTGTTAGGACACTGCAAACTATGCTGCAGAATATCAAAATGGATCCAGGAATATACCCTGCAGTAATAGCCCACTTAAAGAAGGTAGGAGAGGAGAACAAATGACAGAAGAAAACAAAATATGTGCTATATTATTTGACGAAATAGCACTAAAAAAAAGATTAATTTATAATATTGCCTCGGATAAAATTGACGGTTATGTAGACATTGGAGATGAAGATGGCAGAAACAATGAAATAGCTGATCATGCCTTAGTATTTATGCTTCAAGGCATAAGAAAAAAAATTAAACAGCCAATTGCGCATTACTTTGTTAAGGGTACCATCTCAACACAAAAATTAGCAATTATTATCAAAAATGTAATACGTACAGTAAGAGCTGCTGGATTCACAGTTATTACAACTGTTTGTGACCAGGGCCCAACGAATGTCGGAGCTTTAAATTTACTAAAGAAATTTAGTGGCCATCCTGATGATACCAATTATTTTTTAGTGGATAATGAGAAAGTGTACATGATTTACGACGTCCCACATCTTTTAAAATCGATCAGGAACAATTTTTTACAAGCTGGCGAAATGGTAATGGAAAATAAAACAGCAAGATGGTCGCATTTAACTGAATTAGAAAAAAGGAACAACAGCACGCTTCATTTTAAAAAAATTACCAAGTTACATGTAGATCCAAAATTCCGCTCAAAGATGAAAGTAAAATTAGCTGCTCAAATATTAAGCAACACAGTCGCTGCAATATTAAAATTATTAATTATTAATCAGAATGTGTTTCCAATCAAGTTAACAGCAGGGAGATTTTAGAAACCGCTGAAATCATTGAAGATTTAGACAGACTTTTTGATTGTACTAATGGCCCATCGTCTGGAAAGGATATAAAAAAAAATATAAGAGAAAACGTGAGGAAAAATAGCTTTCACCACAGGCTTTGGATCGAATACAAAAGAAAATTGAAAACCCTGTCATTTTTGAAATCTGACAGCCACATAAGGTTAAAAAATATTCGGTGTGTCAATGGATATATTATTACCATATCATCCCTTCAGGATATTTGGAAATTTGTTGAGTCAAAAAAATTTAAATTTTTGAACCTCAGACAACTGAATCAAGATTCCCTTGAAAACCTATTTGGAATCATTAGACAACATAGCCCCACCAACAGGAACCCAACTTGTCATCATTTTGAATCATCTTTAAAATCTTCAATTTTAACTCGCCTAAGTAAGCTAACAAGCAGAGGCTCGAATAGTGAAAGCGATACCAATGAAATATTATTTGATTTCAACGACGTAGTATTTCAGCAAGATTCAAATTTAAGTGAAGACTTGCAAATACCAACTACCTTATCAAATGTATCAACAATAAATAAAGACCTGCCAGTTCTACATATAGAAGATGTCTACGACGAGTCAGAATCTGACGAAAAAATAAAGGAGTTATTCAAAATGTTTGAAAAACAGCCAACTGTATATGTCAGTGGTTATTTGGCTAAAGTTATTCTGAAAAATCAAAAATGCACACAGTGCCTCAAAGCAATTAAGGATTCTGATCCTAAAGCTAACTCTATGTATAACTACATCGCCTTCCGAGAATGGTGGAGTGATAAATCTTCTCTGACATACCCAAGTGTTCGACTGTGTCAAACAATTGATATTGCCACAAAAGTGTTTGAGCGTGAAGTACGTCCTCAATTATTTCGGAATAATATTAGTCAATATTGTATCACTGTAATGATGACTGCTTGTGATATGACATGGATGTGTAGTGAGCATAGACTGGTAATGTCCGATCTATTATTGCGTCGCCTAAGCTATTTATTAATCAGAAATGATTGTCAGCAAGTAAATCAGTCCTTTGCTATAACAGAAGAAGCAGTTGCGGATTCTATTAAAAAAAGACAGCAACAAGCAATTGTAAAATAATAAATCATTTTACATTCATTTATTGCCATTGTTTTATTTCAAAAATCACACCAATAGTCTGGACCCGCAAACCTACTATCGATAAAACTGTGCAGGTTATAGCACATCACTATTCAAGCTGTTATGTTGGCAGCATTACCGTAGGCTCTATTTTGTGGTACTAGTCTATAGTCTATTATAATTTTTGTAAGGTTGGTATAAGAGTATCATGCACGTTTCATACAAATTGCGTTTTCATTTTTTTTTATAGGGAGTCCCGTCTCTTTTAACGTAGTGATTATATACTAGTGATGGGCGATTCCGAGATGTTATATCAATCGAAAGAATCGGAGTCGTTAAAATAAATAATCGAGTCAACCATCGACTCGCCGTTCTACAAAACAATCGAGATGTTTTTCGATTGTTTCGAGTCAATGGATTTGACCGTTAGTTTTCGATCGTTCGAATCAGTCACCGAGTCTCGCTCGGTTCTTGTTTAATAGTCTGTGCGCTCGGTCACCGAGTCGATTGCATAGATTAGTATTTGGTCGATTGCATGCATCGAGCCGAGGTGCATGTTAGTTAGAGGCGTGCGTAATTTGTGAACTTTAATACATTTACTTACGATTAATTACGATACACTGTTTTATTTTTAACTAGTTTTTTAATTAATTAATATGCCACGAATTTTTAAAAGATCAATAGTATGGGAGTTTTGTTAATAAACAATTAGTAATTATTTATTCGTACGTAAGTTAACTACTTATATTTTATTCACGTCGCGGTATTGATTATTGTTGATTGCTCTTGTTAAAAGAATTATTAGTTTAAATTCGCAATCTCAACGCAAGTCAAGAACTCGCGTCTAAACCATCGAGTAACAACACTCGATTACTCTCGAGTCTCGAATGAACGCGCCGCGCGCCAATCGCATTCGGACTCGAGTCCAAGTTGAAACAATCGAGAACCATCGAGATGTTCGAACAATCGAAACAATCGAATGAAACCTCTCGTCATCGCGCATCGCTATTATATACTCTTTGGTATGCATTTTGAGGTTATGTTTGTGTACCTAATGTTTGTTTACGTTTAAAATAAAATTTGACTAATAAAAACTGTATATCACTTTAAAACATAAATATGATCGACAAAATTTTATATAACACTGTTCTCTGTCAAACATTCTCACCGTGTGGTAAATATTTAGTAGCCGGTAATATTTATGGACAAATAGCGGTTTTTGAGTGAGTTATTGATGATTTCCTTACGTTTTGAATAACATCTCGGTGTTCTTATAATGTTTCATACATTCTGTCGTAATTTTCAGCCTTAACCGGATTCTCAACCCGGTGGTCGAGTTTATAACTGCAGATTATAACAAACCTAAATACATACATAACTTCCAATCCGATAAACAAATATGCAGTTTGGCGTCCACGGAGAAGTTCCTCATAGTTGGTTCGGTTAACGAAATAACAGGATGGGACTGGAAATCCGTAAGCAGTGCTAAGGTAAACAAACCTTCATGGTCTATACAAATACCTTCTAAATCCTCAATAGACCAGAATGATATAAATAGTCTATGGTTATCCGAAGACCAAGAGAAGCTTTACGTAGGATGTGGAGATAGCAATGTTTATGTGTATAATTTGGAAGGTGGCCGACTAATTTCCACTTACAATGGGCACAAGGATTTTATTCACTCAGTTCACGGAAAGTAAGTATTGTGTAGCAATCTTCAAATAATTCATATAATAACTATATTATTCTTTTATTAAGATTAACTGATAAATCTTTGATGAATCCTTATTGCCATCCACTCAAACCATATTACTGCGGAATATGAATATTACATATTAAAATATTCTTGCCATTTTAGCAAACTGTTTAATAATTCTATTATTGTGGTAGTAATATTAATTTGGCATTCCAGCTTTCTAGATATTTTTTTAAACATTGCCTTCTAACTTATAAGTGATAGCTTGCTTGAATTATGGCATGGCACTGCATGTAAAAACCTGTTTTAGAACTTAATATTACATATGGGTAGTACATAGATCACAAATTATATTTTTTTTAGAAACCAGCAACTGATATCAGCTGGTGAGGATGGCATGGTGATGCTGTGGGATGTGAGGACAGGTAAATCCCAAAACAAATTAGAACCACACAAGAATGACAAAGTTAATCGGCCAGATGTGGGCAAATGGGTGGGATCTGCTTCACTAGGAGATGACTGGATTGTAAGTATATTATGATTAATTTAAATATTCAATGAGTAACAACATCAGATATTAAAAATCCTGTCATTAATACAAGTTAGTGTTCTAAGAATTGCCAAGATTCATTGCCTTGCAGTCACACTTGCAGTGAAACATAAAAAATTGACATTAAAATCTTTATTAACAATCTATTGACAAGAAATTAAAAGCTGGTTTTAAATAGCAGGTTGCGATGGTCGCCGCTCTGTGCTTTCATATTGGCATGACCTACATATATTCATTTGGGGCGTTTTGGGCGTGTGAAGTTTATATAAAACACGCAAATAATTGATAATATTTGCAGTGTTAAGTAAATAATAAATAAATAACACCCAACAATCATACATACATAGCCTGACCCGACACTAAGATCGAGGCTTGTGTCGTGGGTATCAGAAACTACGAGAGACTATTCCGTCTAACAAACACCTTGACCCTAAAAAAATACCTGTGGATCACAAAAACATTTGTTTCGGTGTGGGGATCGAACCCGCGGACTCTCGTTTTTCAACCAGCGTCTAACTAACTGCGCCATGGAGGCGCCAAGTATGGGACAAATTTTAACAAATACAATAAAAATAACTCCAAACATAATATTTTATTCTATCAGGTCTGCGGCGGCGGTCCGCGTCTCGCGCTCTGGCATCTCCGTTCTCTCGACGCGGTAACAGTGTTCGACATCAACGACCACGGTATACACGTGGCCTATTTCCATGACGACTGCATCATGGCCGGAGGAGCAGCCAAGCATCTCTACCAACTCAGTTACTCCGGAGAAGTGAAGGTGGAACTACCAGTCTCAGCGACTACAGTTTACTCAGCAGTGCTAAGGACTAGCCCTAACAATGTGCTGGCTATAGCAGGGTCTAGTCCAGAGATAGACTTCTGCACTACATTTAATTATAGAGACCAGGTTTTGCATTTTCGTTGATGATAAAGTCAGATAACAATTATATTAAAAGTTGTATGCTGTGAAGTGGGTTTTGAATCTTCAGACTTAAGTGAAGTGAATAATTAAGGTTTATAAGTTGATACTGTTGTGATGCTTGGTTAATAGAAGACAGTTTAAAAATAAATGTCGTAATTAATTTTGAAATAACACTTTATTTAAAATCCTATCTTTTCATTTACAATTCCATACTCGTTCCTACATGAATTTCTTCTGTTTACAATCTCTTACCTCGCAACAATTGCTTCATGGAAGCTAGTGCTATCTATATACATTATTAAATACACATAAAAATCAATACCTGGTACATAATAAAGTAGGTAAGTTATATTCAATTTGCATGATTAACTTTAAGTGCGATGTTTCTGAAGTATAGATGTGATACATTTCTATGTAATGACTTACGGAATAATTTAGAATTACTATTAAATGTCAATTATTTGCAACAAATAAGATTTTAGTCGCTTAAATCTATTGACTATTCAATTTTAATTAGATATACCCATGACCAGCAATAACAGCTGGTATGAACCCCTGGCTGCCATCCCTCTTCTTGACATAAAACCAATCTGTATCTACATCAGCCTCCTCCCTCCTTCCTTGTGCTAACACTACCACATCGCCTTGCTGCACACTCAAAGTCTTCTCCAGCACATTGCCTCTGTAATCACTGTTAACCACTAACAAAGTCTGTCTTTTCACTTCATAAAGGTCTTTTTCTCTCTCGATGTTGCTAACTGATTTGGTCTTTAAGTACAGGCTGTCAAAGTCCCTTTCGGGGCAGATGTCAGGTTTTCGTCTCCTGGGTTGGTAACGGCATTCGGAGCGCGTCCTGCCGCGTAGTTGTTCCTTCTCGTTGTCTGTGAGATTGCCGCATGGACGAGGGTAGATGTCGGTGCTGCTTTCCCAGCATGGAGTCTTCTTAAGAGGTGATGTCCTGGAAATATTCATTTTTGTATTAATCTAAATTCTAATGTTAGAAATTCAATATTGAAACAGTAGTTTTGATTAAATGTGCCCTCAAATTAAATACTTGGGTAGTAAAAAATCTCATAAAATGTGTCCTTGAAATGTGTTATCTTTTTAATTTCCAATATTATATTAATTTTCATTCTGGTACATAAAATGATTAAAATAAACCTGTTCGTAAGAATAATTAAATACAAAAAGCTGCACAGGATTTTGTATATTTTATTTAGCTTACACTGTATCTAATGGTAAGTGCGATACCGTCCAGAAAGAGTGTCGATTGGGAACAAACTACAACGCCGTAATTAACTGCTTCTGCACGTCCCTGTAGAAAGACTCCTGATTAATTCAAGGGGGAACACGTGACCCAGCAAACAGTTACACCTTACCTATTAGGCAATATTCCGAGAGGCAAGCAAGCGCTGTACAGCACGTATCCCTCATCCCCATGCGGCGTCTGCGCGTACAGCCACTGCTCGTTCTTGAACACCGCGTTGACAACAGTACCCAACGGCAGCATCAGCTCGCGCTGCTTCTCGCCCTGCGTCTGGTACAGCGTGCTGGGATATGCAATCACTACTGGAATGTTGCCTGGACGGTCTATTGTGGCCTGGAAATGAACATCAGCAGGCTGAGGTAAATGATAGAGAAATATAAAGTAGGTATATAAATATGGAGCTTAATAGCTTTTCCTCTTGGACACAAAAAAAAGGTATATATACGTAAATATGGTTCCGATTGGTGCAAAAATTAAGAAAAATTCAATCTATTTGTACAGACACCTATAAAATATAATGTTACCGGAGGTGAAGAGAAATATGTGGGTTTATTTAATCTGCCAATATCACTCAGTATACCTACAATTTAACAATCTATATGTATCCCCGCTGTGGTAGCCAGAGGAGTGACTAGTGTCGGCTTAAGTTCGCCAAACTTAATTTCGTCAATATGATGTGAAGGCGAGTCGACTGATCGCTATGCCGGGCATAAATTCCAGTGCCAGGCAATTAATATGAGATTTTTGAAACCAACGAATTCCCGCAAAGGGCTTTTATCGACTTAGGATTTAAACCCAGGTCCTCACACGGCCGATTCACAGTCATCAAATCAATTTCACGAATTTGATTCACATATACCATATTGCACGTTATTTCGAGAGCATGCGAGGCGCAGTTGGTTAGTTAAACAAATATCCACAGGTATTTGTTCCGTATCTGGGTGTTCAGAACGAAAAGACTCACGTAGTTCCTGATACCCACCACACAAGACTAGATCTTAGTGTGTGGTCCGGACTATGTATGTGACTGTTGGGTGTATTTTAATCCATATATCAACGTGATATTTAACTCACAATTTGCGCTCATTACATCGGTGTTCCTAAGCGATTGTTATCGGCAACTGGCGAGTATTTTATAAATTATCAGAGTTGATTGCAAAATAATGGCCAATCGTTTACTCGACATGATGAATGTGAAAAGGAAGAGCGGCAGTCGATTAACGCAGTGGCGGATTCAACATATATCATACATACATAAACTCATGTTTTTTTTCTACAGAAGAGGTAGACAGAGGTGCAACTAGGACACCTATATTTCGCATTGTGTTCGTTCCCACAATGTGGTGGGAGCAAGCCTATCGCCATAACGGACACCAATTCCTGACTCCGGGCTGATAATTAATAGAACAATTCAATACGATTCTGCTCGACCCGGGATTCGAACCCGAAACCTCAGCGTTGTGATCGTACCGTAATACCTACAACTGCTCCACTGAGGCGGTCAACATTTTACAAAGTAGTATATTATGCTTCGGGCTCCATACATATACTGCCTAGTGCATAAGCGTAAATTTTGAAGTGAAATTTCGATAGTGGCATTAATAAACTACCTAGCTAGCTATTTTGAAAACGTCTAGAACCTGCAATCTCTCCACAGTCCATACTAAAAACCCAGTGTTCGCTAAAATATGCTACGGACTCCTCACCTCGTTGGCTTAATCCGGCACTGACAACATAATATGCTAAATAATCAGATATCGTTATATTTTTACACGTAATTTATAACGTCCATAATTAAAACAATGAAATAGATAGAGTGAAGTGAGAAGACGGAGATTTTGATTTATCTTTCCGAATGTACGAGTTTTTTAGGTTCAAAATATCTCACATAAATGTCCAAAGATACGTATAATATTACCCATAATTAATGCATAGCAAATAATTTTCCGCATTTAAAAGCTTTATGAAATCTACCAACCCACGGTACTCCAGCGTTTTACTAACATAAGACAAAAATCTTTAAACATTCAAGAACCTATATACAGTTGGCCGAGGCGCAACAGTTGTATCCTTAACACAGAACAATACTAACGAGCGATAGCTCAGTTGGGTGAGGACCGGACTGCCAATGCAGTGGTCGTAGGTTCAAACCTAGAACACACGCTACTAACGTCACAAAGTTTTTTTTTATATTTTTTTTTTTAAAGTACATAATGTTTATAAAATAGTCTCGCAAAACCAAATGCTTGATTCGTCTGCGAGTACATAGTGTTTTGCTTATTATAATGAGTTACAACTTTTAGATTTTGCTGATAACTCGGGAGTATACATATTTCTAGATATGACATTTTTGCCCATTAGATACAAAATAGATCTCTATTTCAGACACTGAATTTGCTATTTATTATTGGGTGGCTAAGTCGTGACAAACAAACGGCCTCGGTGGAGCAGAGACCACGGTATGATTACAGGCTCGCCCCCTATCACATCGTGGGACGAAACGTACAAGGCGTAACACGGGTGTCCAAGTACCACCCTTGCCTACCCCTTCGGAAAAAAAGTCCTGATTTTTCGTGTATTTAAGCTATATAAACACACAAACAAACTCGGTTCCAGTTTCATAACATTAGTAATTACATGTGGATTAAGTATTTTATTAGGTAATTATTATTAGCTAGCTCGCTAATTACTTAGATTTTCTCAGAATAATATTATTTCTCTTATAGCTAATGCCAACACACCTTATATATTTTTTGCATATTAAAAACACTATCTTAACATATGGGCAAAAAATTAAAGTACGAAAATAAAATTTAATTTTAAATTTAACATATCTTAGGTATGTATCAGCTATAAATTACCCATTTCCCTGAGTTACCGATGTAGAGACTTTTTCTTTTTATACTAATTCCGTTTTTTACCTACCTAATTTATCACATATGGCTAGCGTTGCCAGGTCGCCAAACCTAATAGCCGGACAGACCAGCCAGTTTGGCCGGACATTTGGTTAAAAAAGCCGGACACCCTATATTATTGAGGATTTTGTCTTAGTATTAATAAGTACGACAAATTTTTATGTAAAATCAAGTCTTTTTGATTCTTCTTCTTCTTCTACTTAGGCGTTATCCCGGCCGGTGCCAGGGTCCGCCTTCCGGCTGAGTCTCCTCCATTTCGCCCGGTCTTCGGCATCCTCAATAGTAAGGCCGGCCGGTGCCAGGGTCCGCCTTCCGGCTGAGTCTCCTCCATTTCGCCCGGTCTTCGGCATCCTCAATAGTAAGGCCATTGACTTGACGACATCAAGCCAGCGCTTCTTCGGTCTACCCCTTGGTCGAGGTCCTGGAATGTTGAGGCTCAGGCACACATTGCCGACGTACTCCTGCGGCTTTCTCAGGACATGACCATACCATCTCAAGCGACATTCTTGGAGTTTATCTGCCACATCGCGGACACCAAGGCTGCCGCGGATGTGCTCGTTACGGATTCTATCTAAACGCGTAACGTTGCACATCCACCGCAGCATCTTCATCTCCGCGACATGGACCTCCTGCACATGTCGCTTGAGGGCAGGCCACGTCTCAGTACCATACAGGAGCACAGGGCGCACGATGCTTTTATAGATGAGGCCCTTGAGCCTCATCGGCATTCGGCGATCGCAAAGTATGCCCGAGACCTCCCTCCACTTAGACCAAGCAGCGCCTATGCGGGCTTTGACGTCAAGGTCGATGTCACCGGACTCATGCAGTACGGACCCTAGGTACTTGAACCTGTCCGTCTTCACGGCAAGTTCGTTCCCTATCATGATGCTTTCCGGGTCCGTACCCCCGCACGCCATGTACTCGGTCTTCGCCACATTTAATTTTAGACCACCGTTCTCAAGCGCTTCCTTCCACCGATTGACCTTGCGCTCCAAAAGTCGCCGGTCCTCCTCCACCAGTGCTATGTCATCGGCGTACATTAACAACCAAGGCATTATTATTATCTTTTTGATTATTATCATAAATCTCGGCCACGCTCGGCGGCGCGGCGGCAGTGCTCGCTTGTTTGCGAAATGTAAAAAGCCTAACAAAAGCCGGACAAGACGGACACCGTTTATTTTAGCCGGACATGCAATCAAAAAGCCTAACTATGTCCGGCTTTATCCGGACGCCTGGCAACACTACATATGGCAATAAATGTTACCTTATATGTAAAATAGCTGCAATAAAATATAATTATTTATGTTTAGTAAAATTAGATACATAATGCAAATATTTCGCGCGAAAAGACCAATTAAAGTTAGGTATCTACTAACAGATTTCAATCAGATTGAAATAAAACTATTTTTTACGGATTTTATCGCGATTTGGTTTAATTTTTACATTTTTTACTTCCCGACGTTTCGACGACATTAGTTTTATTTCAATGTGTAACATTCGCGTAAATCTAAGAAACTACTAGATTTCAATCAGGTATAGCTGTTTTATTTTAAAAATTGTTATAAGTGTAACGGAAAATTAATCTTAATAATTTAATTTTAAACTAAACTTTACTAATAAATTATTAATACATCACCTATTGGAGCCGTGTAATGGAGAGAACAAACAATATTATTCCAAAGTGATTTATAATTCCAAGTAAAGATATTTCAAGAAGATGCAGCGGACGTTCAAAGGTTAACAACAAATTATTGAAAGCTCATAATATTTTTGAATTCTCCCATGAAATATCGCATTACCGGCCGTTGGATGTACGCGCGCAATTAACACCGTAACGTTTAACCTGTACAAGATATATTGTTATTTTAAACAAAACTCATTGATGAATGGCCCCGTCCACTCGCCGCATTATCCTTTAGACATGCTTTGCCCTGACACATAACTCAAAATACAATACCGGCCGATTATCTTGTACGTACACCAAAGCTAAAAAATCCCTTCGGTAATCGATCTTTTCCGAACACAAAGCGAAAAAAAACGAACATAAACCTCCGGAAAGAATTTCCGAAATTGTAAATGACGAGCAATTTATGTTCAGTCCAATTTTGCGCCAATTTCGCGGCCTATAGGTCCGATCAAGTTGCGGGGTAAGGCACAAAAAGCTGAATTTAAACCATAATGTCATAATAACATTGCAGAATGAATAATGATCGGCGTGTACGTACATGTGTATACAGCATTTCTTTTATGCGAAAGATCCGTTAAGACCGCAATAACGCACGCCAAAGCATGATGAATGGTGTTTTCCGTAAATTAAAATTTGTTGCATAATCCGACGTTAATTATTTTTCAATTTAAAATGCACTTTATTTTTGAAAATATTAAACACTTGGATTTTAATAACATACCTCGCTTAAGAAGCTGTCCAAATCTCTGATGTCGTATCCGAAGGCCGGATTTTGTTTGTTTTTCTTTCTTCGGTGCCGATGTCTGTGTTTTCTCCGCATGTATTCTTCAGTGTCTACGCTCGTGTCATCCGAGTACGTATCATGTCCGTTCATGAACTCATCACACGCACTCCTAAACTTAAGATTATGGTAATACTCGTTGCGACCTACCACCCTTTCTCTCGCATCCCGCGCCTTACACTTTCCCAGTCGCTCGTTTTCATTGAACCTCTGATTGTGCCTCTGGCGTCTGTCAACTTCATTGCCAATTATATTTTTTAATCTTTCCTCTGCTTGGTTCTTTTCTGACGATAATTTGTTGTTTTCTAAGTTCTCCTTGAGAACCCAAGTCAAAGATATTTTTGATTTATGTCGATGGGTCAAAGGTGTCGAATGCCACAAGCCCATATCATTGATCTCAGTATATTCAGCAGACGCGTCGTCAAGATCCTCCCCTTCAGGCGTTATTTTACAGTTCGCTAGTAAATCCAAGACTTCACACACTGGAGCTTCATTCTAAAATAGAATGTAACCATTTATTATTAATTTCGACTTTCGAACATATTAAACGTGCGTGATCTTTGCAAAATGTACTGTACCGGCTCATCAAAGCCTCGTTGTTCTGGTTCATTATTGGCGCTATCGTCGACACTGTACGGCGGCGGTAAATCTTTATACGTAATCTCTGAAAGCACAATAATAATCGATTTAAACTTACAATCGGTCGTAACTCAGCAGATGGGATTAATAACGAGGTTTATACCACAGTCAGCTGAGCGGATTATTGGGCATAAATAATGAACGCGGAGTTGTAACAATGGACGTGGGCGGTGGAACAATGCCCTCCCGAGGGGATGCGCGCTCCCGAACTACCCGCGCGGCTCCCGGCTCGCGGCTCAGCACCACCGCGGAATTCGAGTTTACAGTGCGCCGCGCGCGCAACACCAAGTGAATCCCGAGCGCGCCGCCCACAGTCCGCGGCTCCGCATCCAACACTGACCCTCGCCGTGATACGCTATCGACACCGCCCTCCTCTAAAAAAATCTCGGAACGTTCGCGGCGAACCCTCCGTGCGAGAGTGGAGTGCGTCGATAATGCCTCAGGACACGCTTCGCAGCTGACACGAATCGCTCGTTCACATTCCGATAGTTTTGAATTTAGATAGCACACCGCTCACCTGTTCACCAGGGACATCCTGCCCATTCGAAAAGTATATGCTAAACGAGATCGTCGGCCGCAATCTCGCAATGCTAATGTATTTATCTCAACAAATCTTTATTCAGATTTGCCTCTAACTCGTTACTCGTAAAATGCAAGCTAATAATTTCGTTTCTAAATTCAAAATGATCTTCTCAACTATTATCTACGGCGTATTAAAACGTTCAGTTTAGAATTGTCACATTTGAATAAATTTCGCATACCAATAAAATTGTATTTCATTTTATGTGCAACAAGCCGTACTGGGTGTATGAAACTGTTACTGTGCTTTTTATGCATAGAGATCGTTCTAATCTTATTACAAATTACCTATCCCGTTAATGTGATCAGTTCCTAGACCATGCCTTACATGTCCCTTGCTCGTCACACTTATACATAGTAGGTATCCATACTGTTTACTTGGATATTTACGGCGATGTAAACGTACATTTAGGGTGCTATAATTAGAGGAGCAAAATACGTATTCTGACTTGATGAATTGGTTAAACACAAAGGAACAAAACATTAGATACAATGAAGGTCGCATGGAACTCTGCATTTACCGCAGTCAGTAATTACAAAGTGCTAACAGTTCAAATAATACACAAACGTTACCGTCTGTTTGAACATTTTCTCACGCTTTTGTTTCTTCGTTGGTTTTGACTCAACACCTGTGTTTATATTTCGTTATCTCCTCCGAGGTAAGATTTATTTTGTTTGAAACAAGCGAGTTTCTTAAACTGAATGATAGAACCTTTATACGACTATTCCATCGTCAAAGTTAATGAGCAGAAAATATAAAAGCCTGGTGGGTAGGTCTCGTATAAATTTGAATATTAAAACAGAAATTGGTACTGTGTAAAAATAATGTTGAAACATTGTAAGTTAAGTAAATCCAAGGAAATGTATGAAACCGGAGACATATTTTGCAAGTTCCTCGTCTAACAGTAAACACACATACACAATGACATGTATTCTTGGATTTTGTTAAATTATATTCACGTTCAATTTCTGGTATAGGCCACTTCTTGTTTTTGGTAAAGTTTAGGCTCATAAAACCTTGCTTAACAAAATATGACTATCATAATATTATAAGCTTCATTATATTATTGTATCGAGTTAATAAGCCAAACTGAAAATTAAAAGTGTCGGATATTTTACGAAATTATTATTGTCTTTGGTAACTAAAAAGACATGTAAGTAATAAACGGATCAGTAAAGGAGTCACTTTTTATAGCCGTAAAATTGAATATATTAAAAAAAACAATAAACTTTACTAATGAAAAATAAGAACCCTGATTATTAGATGGTATAATGGAAATAACGCAATCGAATGGATCACTAACTAATATTGAGCAGTTATTTTTGCGATTAGCGTGTGTTAAATGCAGCGGTATTGATAAAATTACGAATATGCAAAAATCAAACGATAATTAATAGCTCTTCAATTGATAAGTAATATAATTAACAGAAGTAGCCTTCAGGACGCAGTGTGTGAGAAACTGCTTACAACACGAGGGTCCGCGGGTTCGATCTCTACACGGAGCTAAATGTTGTAAGACAAAAATGTCGATTTATTACAAATGAGGATATATTATCGTACAAATATTTTCATTTTTTTTTAAGTCCACACTATTTTACATCAGGCAACCTAATATTAAAACCAATCTGAATTTAACAGACCATAACATAAGCCACCTCCACCAGTCCGTTTTTTTTGTGAGGATATAAAAATCATTTTAAAAGCCACATAAAAATTATAGCTTTTGCAGTTATTTTATCTGGTTCGTAAATAAAGAATGTTATAAAAATGTGAATGTATGGCCGGGCCGTGTGTCATCAAACGTAGCGTGGGCGATGTCTATTATTGGACAATACAATGTAGGTTTTACTCTCCACTTTTCCCGTTTTAGGAAATAAAACCGTGTTAAGAATGAAAATGTATTTTATTTTTGTCGCGCATCCCAATTACCAATACAGAATTAACATTGCAATAAAGACTTCACTTGGTAATCAATTTTTCAAAAGATGATCGAATCATTTTCTATTCTATTCTATTTCAGCCCATATACGTCCCACTGCAGGGCACGGGCCTACTCTACAATCGAGAGAATCGATTGAGAGTGGTTAGACCATATAGTCCACCACGCTGGCCTAGTGCGGGTTGGCGGACTTACATACCGTAGATATTCTTTTAAAATCGCTACGGTATGCAGGTTCCCTCACGATGTTTTCCTTCACCGTTAAAGTGCGTGGTGATTGACTATCAAAACACACATAACTCCGAAAAGTCAGAGGTGTGCCCTGGGATTTGAACCCGCGACCACCGTGAACATGTAGGCAGCCGCGTCTGGTCCGTTACCAACAGGCCACCACGCACTTCATCGAATCGAATCATTTTAAACCAATTAAACTTTGGTAGTTTTGCGAAGTAAATCAAATCCTTGAAGAATATTGTCAAGTTCAGTTTGGATAGAGTTGTAGGTACAAAAGGATTTCAAGTTTGAATTTTAATATGCATTCTATATTTTATGCCGTAAAAATGTTAATTTTAGCTCATATTGTATATTTTGCAATGCAATTTTCGGAGATCAATCATTGCAAAGCAATTTACAAAGACTGCTGCCATCAACGACTTGGTTCCTGCCCCACGATAACTCGTCATGAGCGCTCCTTAGAAACAGATTTGAGAAATACATATTTTTGCAAATATCTCCACGATATGTTAATGAGAATGAAATTTGCATGAGGTTGCATAGTTTTCATTTTCTCGAAACCCCTTAAGGCGCTTCCTTTCTCGGAACTCTGTCCTCATTAACACTGTCTGTCCCTAGCTAAATGTTTTACCTCGTCAACAAAACTACAAATAAAAGTTTTTGATACAATATCCTGTCAAATAGGTACAATTTAAGTAAATAAAGGTCACATTTTACAACATAATAGGATAAAATGCAGCGGTAATCAAGTGGAATGCATGACGGAATGTGGAGGCAATGAAAAAGATGCGAATAAGACACAACGACGCCATTTGTCGGGACATACCGTGGTTTTTTACTGCATTTACAAACGTACGTAAGTATGTATGGCTTTGCATCTATCCTGGAATTGTCAAGACTGTGAAATTGACTCAAACTGTATTGAAAACAGTTTTGGTATAGGCATTATTTTTGCATTTAATTGGTGATAAACTTGCAAGATTAATTCACCAATTGCCGAAGCTGAAATTTTTCGACTTTCCTTCGAATGCTAATGGAGGCGTAAAAATGGAAGACAATGGTTTTTAAGTGGGACTCACGAGCATATCGCTATGAAGGGAATGTCCGCACAATAGGCGGGAATGCGATGAGGTGCGGATCACGGCACCGGGCACCGAGCACGACTGCCAAAAACGTGCGCACGCACTACCGTGACAACGACGCGCTGCCCATTGTTGCAAGTAATGTGTATTGAGGACCTGTCCCTACCATCCGGACGGAAATGTAAAGTCACCGAAGGCGTTGACTCCTCTGTGGTATCTTCGCGGTTTAAATATCGAAGCGGCATGGCATGCAAATTCAGTTTTAATTTTTCCAAAAAAAAAAAAACATGTCCCGTCTAAAAGGTGGTCGATTTACGTTCAAATTATATAAACTGAACGATGAAGAATTTTTTTGATTCCAAATCTACAATTAGACATTGTTTGTTGGTATCATAAACTGTAAGGGAGTTTTCTGCCCCACACATATCAGAACTGCGATAAGCCTTCGTGAATGCATTTTAAGACTGGTTTCGATCTCGCTGCCTTTCGTTTATTAGACAGCATCTAGCCAACTATACTATGAAGTCTGATTTATAAAGAAGAAATTTTTAATTCCTGTTCGCATCCACATTTTCAAAGGTTTAAGTTTTTACTTAAGTTCTTTAATCAATAAACGAAACGCATAGACAGAATGTTGCGTGACCTTTGTGAACTTGTTTATGGTTTGTGGATGGTCAATAATTATTAGTCACTTAAACCCGTAAGATGGTGTAGGCGTGCCTAAAAAATAATTCGTGGACCAATATAATGAGTTGTCGATAATGATCTACGTAATAATATGTTTTGAATAATAGCTAGTTCGTTGTAAGTTTACGTGTTTGCATTTGTAAGGTTCAAACATTGTGCGGTCTAGACTCGTTAGTATATTTTTTCATTTGATTGTAAGTACATCTTAGTAAGCTTTGGTGTGATATGCATAAATACGAATTTTTAACTTTTCCTTCAAAATAATAAAGGCTTTTTCATCAGAAAACGGTGATAATGATGATGCAGATTGCAGTGTGTAGTTTCGCTTCTACAACGTACAAAGCAGTATTTAATATGATCTGATTTTTTAAGTGGTTTTATTTAAAAAAATTAGAAATTATTGGGTTTTATTTGCGTTTTATTTTATATTTTCTAACAATGTAATATTATGCTATGTAGCTACTACCTTTACAAAAAATATCTATAAATCCTACACTGAAGTCCCATAAATAAAGGATTAACAATCTGTTGAAGTTGTAGTTGGTTGTTAATAAAATAATTTATCACTGTTTCTATCGGCTGTTCTGCAAATAATTCACATTCAATAACCATCACTTAATTATACTCATTCACAACTTGACAGAAAATCATTAAATTGGCATCAACAAAGTGGAGATAATGTTTATGATTCAAGATTACGTGGTTGGCGAGCGGGCACGAACTAAATCTCGGATATATCCGTGAGTGAAATTTGCAAATTCCTGGCAAGGATCATTGTAGGAACTGGTAGGTGGGCAGGATGGAATTAAGGGTAAGTGTGGGCAACCGATTATTTCACCGTGAGAACGCGGCGGGCCGCGCGCAGCTCGCTCGACCATCCAGCGTCGACAGCAAAACTAATTACGCCATATTTATGTTTTGGCAATACTTTATGATTGGACGGTTTGATATGTTTATGAGTGAACTACATTCTCGGTGCGTATTGTTTGCAAATTTTCTTTAACATTAAATCAAGTTTAATTAATGCTCCGTTCTGATTTATCGGCTTGCGTTTCGGTTCGTTACTGTAATTCTGCTATGCAAATACATTTTTGCTGTTGAAATGTTTATTCCATATTTAATTCTTGATGATATAGGTCTATATTAATATTAGTATTTTAACGTTTGCTATTAAATCACTAAATTACAGCGTAAGCCCTAATCAAAACATTACGTGGAGTACTTACATTAACTAAAAAAATTGCAATAAAAAGGGCATGTTGTTTTGCTCACGGTACCTCCCCTATGCGCCAATATAGCCCTACACGCAGCAATCAGCGAAAAGCAACAATTGCTGCGCGCATTATTCCGTCTCGGAGCACGCTGGTCAATGCATATCCACATTTACACGTGCCGCCTCTCGAGTCGGGTCGGTCAGCACGATCTATCGTAGCACTATACATTCACTGCAGTTTACAGCCTCCAGGGGAATTACTCTATTCTCCGACACGACGACGAATGTTCGAACGTCGTTCGTAAAGCTGTAGTGTGCTCAAATACTCTACAAAATGTTCCAAAATATTCAAATCCATCTTACGTCGCTTCGTACCCATACACTGGTGTGAATGATAGGTTTCATAGAGAACAGTATTGATTTTTAGAAGTGGGAAAGTTTTATCTTATACGTGGACGTCGAACGTTCGAACATTCGAACTTCGTGTCGGAGAATAGAGTAACCCCTCCGTAATCACACTGGAAAGCTACATGTCACGATATTTCTTTTGTTTTTGAATTCTTGCTCGCGTTTATATGTGATCGACGGTCACAATTTGTGAGGCTATTTATGATTGAGGTGAATGAGCGATAGTGGAATAGGTTTGAAAAGGTGAGGAAAGGTTTAAAAGTATTAAATATGGGTTTTAAGGTTAGGGAGGAGAAGGGTATACACGTTTGTGCACTAAAGTAATTTGGTGCTTCTAATTAAATTGGCAAACACGGACAATGAAAAACCAATTAGTTCTAAATTATGTTCACACGAGTTCACCAATAATTTAACACCCACGCAGTTAAAATCCGTTAATATTTATTTTATAGGTTTAATAAAATTTATATTTCATATAATAGATAAATGATACGATAGAATAATTTACATAAACAAACAATATACTATTAGCTATTCGGAACACACAATCTTATGCCATTACCTTTGATTTATCGCAGTTATAAAAAGTTTGGCGGATATTTTTTCAATTATTGCGTCTGCGTCGAAATGTCAGCGTTTTTGCGTTTTCTCTGCAAATGACGGATGATTTAATTTGCGTGTAAACGTTTGAAATCTCGGATGAAAGTGGCAGCTGTGTTCAGGTTTTATTTCCTCATTGTTGGAGATGAATAATAGAAAGCGAAGTTGAGGTCAGTGGAACGCTTTCCTCATATCTCAAAACATAGTACGTTCGTGTGGAGTGTGACCAATAAGGTAATCACAAATAGCAGGTGTGCGATTAGCTACGGACACCCGCGGGTTGCCGGCGAGACCGCGCAGTGAGCGGTGACATCTCAGTAAACAGATGGCCCTTTGATCTATCCATCCTTGAATCTTTCCTATTTTATCTTATGATTTTGTAACATTATAAAAGCGTTAGGATGCCTATTACTTTTGAGGTGGCCTTAATGTAATCGTGTGTAGTGACAAATGCCTAAAATTGTATGTTGCGTCGTTGCCCCATAATGTCCTGCCGTAATATAGTCATCTAAATATAGGTGTTAATCTTATTCTAATGTTTAGTAGGGCTAATTAGAGCTTGATGGGTAACCGGAATCACTTAAGTGACGATACCCTTGCTGGTTAAATTTTCTAGTGACTTCCCCTGACTGTGTCCCCTGTCCCCTGTTTTGCCCGGTTTTTTAACGTGAATACAATTAGGTACTGCATTCATAATTAGGTCACAGGAGACGACCAGAACTGAAAAAGCCCTATTTCCCAAAATAGTATACAACATACATACCTATACAACAAGATATGTAGAAATATTAGGTAAGTAAGTCTAAGTAAGTGTAAGTCTAATCCGTCACAGGAATCCGTCTCTACATATTATTTAGCATAATCATAATCTTAAGAAATTCAATAGGAAATATTTAGCATATCACGAGATGAGATTATGCGTTTATATCGACAAATTGAAAGTGGCGATCGATTACCAATTCATTGGTAATTTATTATTTAATAGTGATGTTCCCTCGCGCAGATCGCGACTTTCGCAACTCCTTGTGAGGCAATCGTAAGAAGTTAAAACGGGCATGTATAATTTATCGTAACTCTAAAGGTAATTTACGTGATGTAAAAATGTCGGAGAATAATCATTGTTACAATAATGGCGTAACATCAAAAACTCAAACAGTTACAGTATGCGCACAGAAAATTCTTTCGTGGTGGCGTTTTGTTGTTTATGGCGCGTAAACACAGGTTGTCAATTATTTACTTAGCGGAGTGTCTGTTTGCGCAAAGAATTTTACTTAAAGTAATTTTTTTTGCTATAGATGGGACTTTCTATAAATTTACTTAGTCTCCGTCACGTCGCGTTGTAGGATATTTTGACACAAACCGAAAATAGTTCATGAGTGTACCTAGCTTATACCTAATCTACCTTTATTAGCTAATATTATTCTGCTTATTACTATTTATCATCATCATCTTCAGCCATAGAAAGTCCAATTTCTATCACATTGTAAAATTATGTATTGACTAGACATCCAAAACCACAATTTCAATCAAGGTAATATTGAATTGAAAAGAGCTCTTCCTGTCTAAAATCTATTTCGATTACATTAGACCAGCTTCCGTTTACACTAATTAATTTCTTTAAGTGAAACGTGTCGAAGCTGAACGGCTAATTAATTACCTTAAAAGCATTCGCGGTTACCGCATATATCTGTAAAAAAATAATTTCCGTGCGAACAGACCCGCAGGCATAACTTGGCGAGCATTAAATACATTTCATCATTAAAATTATTGCGTCTGAGGCGGATTGAAAAGATATTATTAACAATTCGACGAAGAGATAGTATCACGACTCGCAATCATCGCCCATCGAATATTTCTCGATAGGCACGCGGAATTCGTACGGTCGCAGTGTCGGCATTTCGGAAACCCGGTGAAATTTTACAAAAAAACACCTTTACGTATAGTAATTTAAGGTCAAGAAGGAGCGTGATCTCCGCGCTGTGGATAAAAATTATTTATTTGCGTGGGGCGCGGCAATTAGGGAGGCGGGGCGCGTCTGCGCTCACGACCTCTCGACCTGCGCCTGCGCCGCCGAGCCGCCCGTGGACACTCGCGCACTCGTCCTGTCGCGCTGACGGATGGCCCCGGGAAAGAATTACGAAAATGCACGAGCCCTGCATGTATTGCACACCTCGCCATTTTTTTTTCATTGTAACATTCTATAACGTCTATTTAACACCTTATAACGTGGTGAGTGGTTACAAAAATAAAACATTGTAACCTATAATTTAATACCTAATGAAAAATCTTGTATATTTTTTAGTATAAGTCCGAACACTATACCAAATTGCACAGCAATTACGTTCTTCCAACGCTAGGATTACTAGTTTAAAGAATTACTATTTATCTGTGGTAGGTAACATATACTTATCATACATTTGTAAAACTGATTTACTCTTACTCTACGTGATTACTAACAAGAGTAAGTTCTTTGTGCCTTACATCATTATGATGTCCGGAATGTGCTTTGGTTGGAAATAAACAAGATTGTGTGATTTCAAAATAATTATTATATTTGTACGCTCATGCCTGTGTCTCCGAAACGGAATGCAGTGTGAAGTGTCTCCGGAACATGTGATAGGGGAAGTCTTTTGCCATGCCAGGAAAATTCAAGAACGGAAATTCCACAGGATATTTTGTAATACGAAAAACTCACACAAATGCTAGTTGACTAGTTAGAAATCGAAGCTAAAACCTCACGATTGGTAACCAACACTCGATGTTTCCACACCTTTCTTTGGCTGAAGATAATACGAAAAGAAATCCAATAGAATGACTTAAAAAAATTGCAATCCGATGTAAAGATCTACAGAGTGAAATTAATATAATAATGTGTAATATGTGAAAATTAAAACATCCGTGCAAATCAAAATACCCTACCTCAAAGTCTTAAATGAACTTGCAATTGTTATTCATAAATCTGTTACGAATTCTTTATAGAAATCTAATTATGTTCGCAATCAGGTCCAAGAACTATAGATGTTTAATATTGTCTGTATTATGACCAAAAAACTTGCAATGTTTGACGGCATTGGCAATCTGAATATGCATGTTTAATAAATACGTATAAAAATTATTCAGGAAACGGATTACTTATCTTACAGAAACACTGCCGTTTACAATACTCAAATGGTCGTAATTCGCTATCTTATTCCGTTTTCTACTCACCAGCTTTTTTTAATTTTGGTACTTTCTTCTGGTCTCACCACGGAGGTTGGATTACGATGTACGCATATATCACCGGAGCATTTTATTACATTCTCAAAAGTAGATGCAATTACCGATAGGGTATCGCTTCGGAACGCACCGTCCGCCGTCGAAATGTAGGCGGCGCGTGTGGATGGACCGCGGTCCGGCCTTGCCATCAGATCATGTTGCGCTCTTTAATGTCGTTGTGTTCGTTTTGTGGATCGTCACGGGTCCGATGGGAATATGGGAACTTAGGTGCTAGCCCAGTTTATGATATGCTGTAGGTATAGTTTACAGTGGAGATGTGACTACGAATGGCGATTCACGTACCTAAATTAAATTATCGGACTTATAAAAGTAAAGAAAAATAGTATCTTACAACTCCCTAAAATATTTTTTTTTGTTTTTAACAATCTACTAACTAATTTAGACAACATATTATTCTTCAACATGACCATGATCAAACTGACTTAGTATAAACTATTAAGTAAACGCTAAAACTAAAAATATACAGAACAGAAAAACCATAACAAAATTTGAGTATTTAAAAATGAGTGTTTAAAATCATGCCATCAGTCCAATATAGACAAATGACAAAAAGGTAAAATAAAATCACTTACTCTTAATCCTTTTGAATAAGCTCTTCATGGCAGATGCCCTGGTCCCGTGGTCAGGTGGTGTCCGAGACGCGCGCGCCACTAATGCAGCCGCCTCACGCCCGGCCGTCACGCCTGGCTGCACGGCCGCTACCGGCACGGGGTGGATAAACTCGGACATGTCTTCCATGACTCAGGGCTGATGGCGGAAGGTGACTCAACCTCCGTATAAGGTACGGCTCAACTCCTAAATTATGGATCCGCAACCCATAATGAAGTGTTTGGATATTTATAATCCCAACTTCCTTTTGGACCGGTGAGCGGTCGACTAAAGGTAAATGTATGCTATTTTTTTGTCACCAAAAACACGTGGGAATTGTATGTGTAATGCTCTTCTTCGTCATGTAATGGCTCTTTTGTTTAATATTACAACTCTAAATATATTTCCGTTTATGTTGCTGTACCTGTGACTACTAAATGTGTATATTTATCAATTTATTTGCGGCTACTTAGACAAATCACCAAGTGACTCCGGTGAATAAGTTGCCATACCTTTGCAGTAAAGATTGAACATTTTAATTGGTTTCAATTAATAATGTTATATAGGGACATATGCGGCAGGAGCTATAATTTCAAACACCAAAGGTAGGCAGCAAACACCACGCATAAAATGCAGCTTTACTATAAAACGGTATGGTGCGTGTAATGAATGAGCCTTTTAAAATTTATGTAACAAGTACACGTTACGAGATAGCTGGCAGAAGGCTTATACACCGCTATTAGAGCACAATTACGCTTAATTACGAATCTGGGACCCGGCGTAATTTTGCGCCAAGTAAAACACTTTATGCGAGCAACTAAGTAAGCATGGAAAGTAGCAGGAACTGCGCTCGGCAAAGCGCATCGACGCGACGCGAGCCCTCGCGTGCGATATGCTCTGCGGGCTGCGGCACCCATGCTAATGCGCCGCGTAATTGCGATGCGTTTATCTCCAGACTGAACTACATCTTCGGCTCCTGAACAAAGTATAAAATAATATGAAAAAATACAGTTTACATGAAAATAAACCGTTAAATAATTGTAGTTCAAACTACGCAAAATTCTTTTTCTCATTGCATTGTGAATATTAATAAAAAAACAACACCTAATCCATAAAAAAGTCTTTGTCAACTTTCAATCAAATCATATTGACATTTGAATGCAATGTAATTTTATTATTGTTTTATAGGTAAATTTTGTAATTATTAAAAATGTCTCAACGAGGTTCAGGTGAAGCTGCGATCCCGCAGTCCACAGTGGCCGTTTCGTCACATATCAGCTTCATCAGTGATTCGCCGTCGAGAATGAGCAAAATTATTTACTCATTTATGGATAAGCGGCAAACATATAGTGTTGTAGTGGACGGACTGGATGTGACCCCAGACGACATTGTAGATACCGACTACGTTACTATGGAGGACACATTTTCGCATGCCGCTTTCGAAAGCAAACCACGCTTGAAAAGTGAAATAGGTCTTAAAGTTTCCAAGTCTAAATCAAGGTCGGTTATGGACACCGGCATGAAAGTGTACGCAACAACAATTTCCCTTGACGACATACATATCGACCACACAATGAACACTGAGGAGAGTTTGATTGCCGAGGACGAAGTTCTAGAGGCCGCACCTTCCGCTTTTTACTTACCAAATAGTTACCCTATCATGTCGTACCCACCTGAAATTCTCATTATTCTAAAAGAAACGGAAACTTGTTATCTATTCGAATTGCCATGTTATTCTTACGACAAAGGAACACCTGAATGCGACGTTGTAGAAGAAGAAAACGAGTTTTATCAATACATAACTGTGGGTAAAGGAAGAAATAGAAAAATGGTGATTGAAGAAACCCAGACAGAAGAATGCGTCACACAAACCCGACATACACTTGCTGTACGACCACAAAAAAAGAACGCCATAGCTTTCGCCTCTATGTGGGATATGCACGACACCTACGCTAGACTGGCACAGGTAAGAGTAGTTGAGGAGCCTGACGAAATGGTCATGTATCAATCAGCTGCACCAACTTTGTTAAGGAAGAAAAAAAAGAAAGTTGCCGATGTGTCGCATAAAAAAGGTAAAACATTCTTAGAAATTGCATCAACATCCGAGTTTAACGACGCAGTATTGCTTGTAGAAAGAGTTTTAGCTACATTAGAGTACTCTGACGCACAGAAGAAATTTCGTGGACTCATACGAATGGATCCACTTTCATTGGATTTAGTGTATATTTACACCTTGAAGCCATTGTGGAAATTCGATTGTGAAGACACTGCAAATCGACCAATCACTAGTATAGGCTTCAACCCCAAAAATGAAAATATTGTGGCGGTAGCGCATGGCAAATTTAGTTACGCAGAATATTTTGACGGACTTGTTTGTATTTGGTGCACAAAAAATCCAATCAAACCCGAGCGTTTGTATCGATTTAAGGATCCTGTGACCTCCGTGGCTTTCTCCGAAAAGAATCCAAATTGGTTGGCTTGTGGTTTTAATAATGGTGACGTTTTGATACTGGATGTCACTTCGTATACCATTAAAATCATAGCTCAAAGCAAACGTGATACAAATCCTTGCTTTGAACCTATATGGGTAACTAATTGGCGTGCTGTCGATAGAAACAACGAATATGTTATGACCACTTGCCAAGATGGGAGAATAAATAGATTCACGAGCACTAAGACTCATGACTTCATATGCGCGCCCATGATGCGCGTGTCCACGGTCGAAGGGAGGATGAAGGGGCTGGAAACAACTAAAGCGTGCATGAAAGATGACGTTCCCATAACCAGATATGCTGCTGCGTTGTGTATGAAATGGCATCCGACGATAGATCACATTTATTTAGTCGGTACAGACGAAGGGTGCATACACAAATGCTCAACGCATTATCTGAACCAGCATATTGACGTATTCCGGGCACACGCGGGACCAGTTTACTGCATGGAGATCTCGCCGTGTATGAAGATGTTGCTCGTGTCGTGCGGTGCTGACAACGCGATCAGATTGTGGATGGAGGGCATCGATGACGTCATCATGACTCTAACTTGTCCCGCGGCCGTGTATGGGATTGCTTTCTCTCCCATCAACGCCACGGTATTGATTTCAGTGAGCGGTAACATTTTGTCCATTTGGGATCTTCGGAGGAAAACTCATATGCCATGCGCAGAGTATACTTTTCCTAATAACGTCGTTTTGACTTACATTAAGTTCGGTAATTCGGGGGAAAATGTGTTCGTGGGTGATACGGCAGGACGAATACACACCTTCCATTTGGAGGATACGCCCATCCCACCATTTTATCAGCGTAAAATGCTTGATGAGGCGTTGAAAAAGGCTTTATGTACGAGACCGCAATTATTGAAGCAACTAGACAAGTTGGAGAAGTTCAGAGAGAAACACGGAATGGATAAATAGATTTAATTTTATTTATATTATTTACGATTTTTATTATTCAATAATTATGTCTGAGATATTTTAATTATGTAGAAATAGATAAAAAATATATCGAAATATTGTTTTTTAGTATATTATAGAATATTTACGATTAAAATAAAGATGAGGATCTGAGGTCTGCTATTCGAATTTAACTTAGAATTTATTTCTATTTTTATGGGCTGAATTAATTAAAATAATTGAATTATACTTGGTTTATGATTGGCAGGTTTGATAATCAATTCGATGTCGCGGTTATGTAAATAAGAAAATAAACATAACGATGATAAGGAACTTAAGGCAGATTAAGTAGCTACATAGCCGACTATTACCCTATAACTTAATAAGAAAATTGCAATTTGGTTGTAGATTTTAATTCTTATAATAAGTGTTGAAGGTAAAAATTTAATAAATTTAACCGACATATCTTTTCAAGACAATATATAATATACGCTTAATGCTGTACAAAGAAGGTAACATTATATTAATGCAATCTCATTAAACTACTTTTGGAATGACTAGCATTTGTTTGAGAGCTTCTGTAGCTGATATTCTTTCTTAAGTTCCTTCAGGTTCGCCTCCAGTATTGCCACCTGTGAAAACAAAAACGGAAAAGATGACTCTCGTCAAATCTTTACTTTTGCCTTTAAGCTTGACAAGAATACCGACCTCTTCAAACCTCAATCCCTCCCTGGCTTCTTTGATATATCCCCTGATGATGTTCATCTGCTCCAACAGCGGGTTGTCATCATCGTCAATGTTGACGGTCTCTCTTATCTCCCTCCCACTAGGCCCGGCCAGTTCCTCCATCCTCTCTCTTTCTCTTTCCATCCTCTGCCGCTCCATTTGTATCTGGCGTTCGGCTCTCTCGTAACGCTGGCGACGGACTTCCTCTATTTGAGCCTCGGTTGGCAATTTTCGTAGGGATAGAAGGTCCTCCTAAATAGAAAATAACAGTTGAGCTGGATGAAGAGGGTAGAAAGATAATTAAAGATGGGGTATATTGACATATTATGTCTTGTAGTGATAAGGTCTGATGGAGAAACGAAAGTTAAAAAAAAAAACGAAGAAGTCAGACATTGATCTCTCTTAGGTTGTAACATTCGAACTAAATGGAGAGGTACTAAATAGCAATGTATATGGTGTCAAAGACGAAACGAGTCGTACTGTTACGATAAATACGAATGCAGTCAGCGCCAACAGAAAAAACCATTTCCATCCTCTTAATTATAAATAGGTAAACAATGCCTCAATCGAATCAACGCAAGTCCGAACTTCAAAAACATATAGAGCACCAATAAAGATTGACGAGTAGCATATTAGCGAGTAGTACGAATTAATAATGTCACCTTAATATAATGCGCAGCTGCTTGTCGGATGGCGCTCTGCAGCCTCGCCTGCCGGGTGCCTGGCTCGGCTGGGAACGCAGCTATTTGTTTACTTAACAAGTCTATGCCTTCTGCCAATTTGCCAATGCGCCCGCGCATCGCGTTCACGTCCGATAAGTTGTACGTCGTCTCGCCGTCGAACAGGCTTTGACACATCTGCCAGGAACATTTTTATAGGCCATAACTCAGAATTATTTCGCATCATGTTGTACGGGATGTTATGGAAACACTCCCGAAGAGTAAGATGAGTGCTAGTACTAATGATGCCTTTGATGACGGGTCACATGAAAGGTATCGTGGACTACTCGTCGTACTCGCGTGGTTTTCACGTTTTCTAGCATTTATAATTATGTGTTTCGTTGCTTTTTTTTTTTTAAGCAGAGCTATTTTTAATGTAAATATCGGTTCATTTGTCTGTGTTAGCATAATAGAGCCTGAATAAGGTAAATAAAACATTAATCTATATTTTTTTTTACCGGGTTCCAATATTTCCTGACCCACCATCAAAGGTATCATTAATATTAGCACTCGTCTTCGTATTCGGGAGCGTTTCCGTAACACCCTGTAAGTCTTGCAAGAGGCCGTCTGGGTGGATACCACCATTTCGTTTTTGCCATCAAGCAACAGTGTGTTCCGTTTTAAAGGTCAATGTAGCCAGTGATTGCTTAACACTTAACACTTAATGGCTCAAGTGAGGAGCGCAGTGCAGTGCCATGCAGTGCTTGACAACAATAAATTATGAGCGGTGTTGCTTCCGTTTGTGAACAGGCGTGATATTTACCATCAGGCGAGCAATTTGCTCGTCTTGTTATTTTTTGCTTACAGTACAGGGAAACAGTACGCTGGAAACATAATGACAAACAAGTCAAATAACATTGGTCAACAAAAATGTTATATTATTTTTTTTAACTAGATTTTTAACTAGTAATGCGGCATTTACAATCTAATTAATTAAGTTCTCTTAATCTAAATCAGTTTAAATTATTATTTCTTTAAAAAATATATATGTTGCGGTTCAAACACGCTGTTAAAAACTACACGCTGTTATCAAATAATTAGTTATTTTATGCAGTTTTACATTTTCAACGATTGTCTTTAGTATTTGACGAGTACCTATGGTTATAGTTGCTTGTTGCCTCATAGGTGTAGCTGGTAGCATATGCTATTATGTGAGTTTTTCGACTGGATAAATATACAAATGTGATGTGAGGTGTGATGGCATTTGTGACTGGAATGACGATAGATGACCCTATCATATATTGTGACGAAAATAAGATTAGCGAAAAGTGAATGGTATTTAATTATGGAATTTAACTCTTTGCTAATATCGAAATTGACATTCTTTACAGAGATACTGCACTGGCCAACAACCAAAAACCCATATTTATATATTTTCTTGAGATAATTTGATACAGAGTTAAACAATTGGTTGTTCAAACAATTGTTTTTGAGAAATTTCACACAAGCTTCAAGTAATTTGATATGGCCAGAAGTTATAATTACCACTTCATTTGATGGTAAGTTTGGGGCTTAATTTATGTACATAATATAAAAATAATGTTATATATTTTTGGCGAATCATTCATGAATAAATATTATACATTTATAATGCACTAAAACGCGGTGTTTTCTGAGAGAAAAATTTAACACAAAATTAAAAAAAGTTTAGAACTGATACAGTCATACCAATATTTTCCTGATAATCGGCACCTTCGTTACTCTCTAGAAAACATATAAAACGTAAGGATAATTTTTCACTGTTGACCAGTGTAAGAGTTTATAATATAAACCATAGCATTTTAAAGTAATGACTGATGAGTTATGTAGTGTTAAAAGGGTCTTTTGAATTTTGATAGTTCAAACGAAAGATCCGCACAAACCAACTTGTGACTTTTTGTTTTGATTTGCGTATTCATGCACAAAAGTTGTGTTGCCCCGCCTCAATGTAAACATAAGATAAAGACAAATAGAAGGAGAAACTCCGTAATATTCCATTTGAATTACATTTTGTGCACACAATATAAAGTGTCATAGCATGCTCCCTTATTACATCTAAAGACAGTAGCACTCTGCAAGTTAAAAGTGTTACTAGTGGCACATCTCCTACAAAATAAATACATAAGCTTTTTCATGTATGTAATATGTATTTTATGTGTATCTGGTAAAACCCTAGGCTTGTCTAGTAGATAATGCCTCAGGCAATAAATCCACCCATAAATGGCTTAGACATTTTAAACTAAGCAACAAATTTTTTAAACAAATTTTAATGCAGTTTCATCAATAGATAGAAAGATTTAAGAAGACGGTTTAAACATATGGCTTTTTTAATGGTTTCTGGTGTGGAGTGGTGTAAACGAATTTCTGCACACAGGCAAACCTGGTTCGGTCCGCTAGTAATTGTATAAAACCTAAACTACATACCTTTTCATACATGGCCACAGCAGGCCGGGCCTGGTCCATGAGGCTCCTCATCTGCTCATAAGCCGTCATAAGTATAGTCTTGGCGTTCCGGCTCTCCTGCACTTGTTTCCTCAGCTCTATAAGGTTGTAGCAGTGCTCACACAGCCTTAACCCAGTCTTCTCTGTTACTTCTTGGTCAGGTTGGACTGAATCTATGGGAACTGATGGGTCTACAATGGATTCTGGAAAGGGATGTATAATTTATAAATTATATAATGTCTTTTTAATGTTGTGAACCAAAGTTTGAAGGCTTAAATCTATTTTAGGCACATTTTAAGACTTCCCCTTTAATGTGTATAGCATCTATTTGGAGTTGATGGTTTTATTTTAAAAATATTTGTTAATTATTGTCTGAATAATAAAAGATTAAAAAAAAAATACTTAAAATTCAAAATACTTACTAGCTACATTAATGTCTAGAAACAGAGAGCAATCATGGCATAAAATGGACCCACATAGTCGGCAATGATGCTTCCTCCGAGTCAGGTTAAAAGCCTTGGCACAGTTAGGGCACAGCTTCACTGAAGAACCGTCTAGCCAAGGTACAACCTACAACATATAATATGTATTAACTAGTCAATGTACATGAGATTAAATACTATGAAAATCTAAATCTGTATAAAAAATGAGTCAGATAGTTATTACCACACCTGTCATCTGCATACCTCAGTTCTGAATGAATTTCAAAGGTATATTAAACCAATTAATTGCATTCCGCTAGTATAGTTAACCAAAAATACTTATTTATTAATGTCCTAAGTAATATATTAAAGTTAAAATCTAAACACTTAACAGATAGATTTTTATTATACACTTTACGGAAAATATAAAAGAAAATAGACGACAATAATCACTCACTTCCTGTTCATGCTGTTTCCTCTGAGAAGGGTCAGTGGGCATGTTGCAAACTAATTTATCCAGCCTTATCAGCAGCTTGTTGGTCTCCGTCGCATACCTTTCCAGTCTAGCCGACCGTACAGCCCTGAAATAATCACTCGAACTCCGAGATACGCCTTCCAATTGCTCCTCTTCACGGAAATCTGTGTAACTAAATTTTAAAGCGCGCTCGAACGTTTCCTTCAGGTCTACATCGTCATTGTTTAGTATAATCTTCTTAGCTTTACCAAATATGTCCTTTAGAGACTTCAAAACATCCTGTTCTTCTTGGTGGAGACTCTCAAAATGACTCGTAAGTTGCGATGCCGATTTTAAGTCGGCCTTGCATATCGGGCAGAGGAAACCTTCCAATATCTCCTCGTCGTTGGCTGTAGCCATGATTACACTGACAGTTTCTAATCACACATAGTTGATAGTATTCTCTATGTAATTAGCGATAATTCATGAGAAATTATGAGACACCCTTTCTCTGAATGTATGTACTTACTATTGCGTTTTGTTTGTGCTTGTCAACTGTCAAAAATTATAAATCAATGTAAATTCAATATTAAATAAATTTCTAACAAAACTTGTTAAAAACAGCAATATATTAAACTTATCGTAAGCATTATTCTAAACAGTTTTACAGCAGATATTTTACAAATTATGAATATAATTTTCAAAGTGCATGCAATAACAAAACTTTCTATTTATTTTGCTTTATCTCAACACCTTGGTGTGCAAAATTTAAATATTTCAGATAAATTCTTCATATCAGTACCTATACATTGTCACTAATCCGTTAACATTAAATTTAATAATCGTTAAACATTAAATTTAATTAAAGTATTCATTAAATAGATAGACATGGGTGCTGCTGTTGATAATAAAATGAAAACAAAATATGTACATAGTCAAAGATTTATTTATTTGATTTCATATATTCAGTGACTTTTGTGAATAATTCCTGTAATTCAGCAAGGCAGTCTTGAGTTTCCGGCCAGTCTTGTTTTTCTGCAGCCCTTAGAACAGCTTGGCTAGTTAACCGGGCCGAAGATATCTGCTGCGAAGTTTGTGCTTTGTCCTTTTCCTCTGCTTCTTCACAAGCTTTTAAACTGAATTCCAGAAGTGCTAGAGCAAGATCAATAACTTTTTTACATGTCTCTGGACTTTTAGGCCATTCACCATTCTGAAAGACAGTAAAAAATATTTTATTATTATTTATCAATACAAGGCTTTAATTTTTATCAATATTTGAATAACAATTACCTGCGTAAAACCTCTATAGGCTTTCAGCAATCGTTGACCTTTCAATAAATATGTTGGACTTAAGTCTGCATATAGCTGCCATATTTCAGGTTTATTTTGATGAATTGACGTTAATCTTCCAAACAATTCCAGAGTTCGCTTGCGCAACCTATAAACAAATATTTAGATATTTGAATACTATTTTTATGAATTGGATTAATATAATACGCCAACTATCTACCCAAAATATAGGGTAAAAGATTTTTATTACCTGGCAGCACTGTTACCATCTGCATCTTTGGTGTCTTTTATGATTGCATGGACAAGTAAGGCAAGGACTTCTATATCTTCAAACTTGTGCTGAATGTCGAGAACTCGATGGCAGCCCCGGATCACGTCGTCAAAGTGACCTGTGTCGATGCTCACCATTATCACATTTTCCCAAAGCTGGCAACACAGAAAATAATTACTTTAAACATTTAATTCAACAAAAATGAGTTAGCTAAATTATTACGATAGTAATGAGAAAAAGAAATTCAAAATGCAACAACAAAGCTGTTTTTATATTGGTTTTTCATTTTAACAGTGGTTATACTCTAAGCGATTCGGCCGATTTGTACTGTAGCTCGAATCTATAACGAAGTTTTACCGCTTAACGAATCGAATGGAAGACGAAAACCAAAAAAGTGGAACATAGCACAAGATTATCAATTTTTCACATAAAATATGAATATACCTTAAATAAAACTATTTTTTACGGATTTTATCGCGGATGAGGTCTAATTTTTATATTTTTGAACTTCCCGACGAGTCACTTGCTTTGCAGCTTTCTTGGTCACGGGGCGGGCGGAAATTAGTTTTATTTCAATGTGTAACATTCGCGAAAATCTAAGAAAGCATTATGAATATACCTTCCAATTATCGTAGTTAAATCTCAGAGCTTCCATGAGCGCCCTGTACGCCCGTTTCTTGTCCCCTTGTTGGACATACACCTTGGCCAAATTATTCCACGCTTCGAATGAGTTTGGTTGCAAATAGGTGTATTGTCTATACGCTTTCGCCGACACTTCCCATTGTTCCATCATTAAAGCTGCATATCTATAAATTAATAATCCCAATAAGAATTTGGAATCATGTGGATAATCTTAAAGCATATCGGCCTTATTCGTGGGCAGATAAAACCCATTTTAGCTATCGAATGTTTTGTCTTCTTCGCTCAAACTGAATTCTAAAGTCGTTCGAAAGGGATAAAACATTCGATAACTAAAATAGGTTTTAAATCTGTGTATGAATAAGACCGTATATGTATTTTCTGCCTCAGTGGCGTTGTTGTACTACGGTTAGTTTACAAAGCTGAGGTCTTGGGTTCGTATCCCGGGTCAGGCAAAGTGATATTAAGTTTTTCTATTCATTATCAGCCCGGAGTCAGAATTTGTGCCCGATACGGCGATAGGCTCGTCCCCTGTCACTTCATGGGACGGAATATACAAGGCGAAATGTAGGTGTCCTGGTGGCGCCTCTGCCTACCCCTTCTGGGTAAAGGCGTGAGTTTATGTATGTATGTATATATGTATATATTTATTTCTATTGTTCATGGCTTCGCATGCGTGATTTTATCCGAGATAAAAGTATTTTTCCAGGATAAAATGTACCCTATAGCCTTTCTCGATAAATGGGCTATCTAACACCAAAAGGTTCTTTTAATTCGGACCATAAGTGCCTGAGATTAGTAGGATCAAACAAAGAAACTCTTCAGCTTTATTCATTAGTATAGATAACTTACCCCAACCTCAACCAAACACTCTCTTGTATAAAGTTAATTTCAACAGATTTCTCATAATGGGGTATACATTGATCATATTTCTTGTGCTCAAACAAAAAGTTACCCCAATGTCTTTGTGCTCGACTACTTTTATGGTTTGAGAATTCCCACGCCTTCTCGTAACATTTTTCATCATCTGCAACAGAAACAATATTTTAAATCTTTGATATGATGAAGTTAACTAGCATAGATAAACTCAACATCTTAATTCTCAAAGCCCAGCAGCATGGATATATCATGATTGGCAGTGATTATTTCTAAACATTTTGATTCTGATTCCCTAAACATCACCATCATAATCAGCCTATTACAATCCACTGCTGGACATAGGCCTCTGCCGAGGTACGGTCTACTGCTTAATGCATCCAGACACTGCCGGCCCACTTGTGCATGTTGTCCCGGCATCTGTCATCCCTAAACATACCACGATTTAAAGATTCAATAGATTACATGTTCTAATCATACCTGTAGCATCTCCCAAAAGACAGTACAGTTTCACTGTGGGATTTATATCAATTTGTTGTTGAATTATTTCAGCAGCTTTATGTCGCAACTGCAGTAAAGTGTAGCATACAATAACGTCCTCCCACAGCTGCAGTTTCTGGTACTCCTCCAATGCTGCCTTCACCAGGCCTAAGCTTAGATAAAGGTCCGCTAATTGTTGCCTCCAAGTCCATGAGGGAGGCAGACCGGTCGCCCATAAATATGACAACCTGTAATAAAGTAAGAGATGTATGAAAAATAGGATTGCAAGAAAAGTTTCATCAAAAAATTCAGCCATAGAAAAGTACCGTAAAGTGTAGAGGTGCTAATACTCGCGGAGCTTGTCAGAATTCTTGGCAAGCATAATTTGCACCTACTTTCTCGCGCTGATCTTAAAGCGATAAACAATTGCTTGGTGCGAGCATCATAAGCATCATGTTTACGTAAATATGTCTCATTTCAAAATCAGACGGTACTCTTTATATTTTAAGGCCAGCTTTTGTCTGATCTACATTAATCTTACCTTCACTACATTCGACCAATGACCATACTAAAATAAAAAAAAGAAACAGTATTTTGGACCCTTACAGAAGCCTACTCACTTACCTAGTGGTTGCTGGTACCTCAGTTTTTTCATTGATAATAGTTTCACACTGCAACATGGCTCTCTCCACAGTCCGCTTATGGTTTGCCTCCAGTCTGCATCTGATCATCAATGCCGCGACCCTTGTAGCCCACGCACCCATCTTTTGTGACAGAATTAACTCAATGTATGGTTGAAGTTCTTCTGTCGCCAAATCATCGTTTGGCTGCGCTCTCTGAAGATATTGTCTGTTATGGAATTAATAAATAAATAAATACTCCCAACAATCACAAACAGTTCTGACCCCACACTAAGATCGATTCTTGTGTCGTGGATATCATAAACTACAAGAGAATTTTTAATGTCACAGTCACTGAGACCCCGAACCAAATATCTGTGGTTCACATAAATATTTGTCACGGTGCGGGAATCGAACCCGCGGTCTATCGTTTCACAGCCGGTGTCTAACCAACTGCGCTACGGAGTCTATCAATCAATTATCAGTCTATTATTTATAAACTGTTTTGCAGTTGCAGTAGAGATTTTTTTTCAGGTGAGAAATTCTAATACAATAAAATGTTAAACATTCGAATCAGATATTAAATTTTCACCATTTCAAGTTCTGCAGTATATTTGAAAAACATTTGATTGGTTTAGAGTCTTGTGGCATTGAAGAATATCGGTATATACTAATATAACAAAGAGTATAAATAAAAGATCTTACACAGTCAACAAGCATAAAGTTTGCTCCAAACTCGGCAACTCCATGTGGCTTATTTTCTCTGTGTATTCAATCTTGTTAAGCCTCACGTCATCCTGCAGTTCAACCTCCGCTGGCAGTTCAGCTGATCCGTGACTTTCCTCAGCCGAAGGACGCTCTACACTTGAATCCAGCTCACTAGATAATGCCAGCTGTGGCAACAATTGTTGTTGGTATTTTGTTCTTTTGCCAAGTACACCTAGAGTTAAAAATAAATATTTGGGTATGCAAAAGAAAAAATATGATAAACAGAAGTGATTCATTTTTTCAACTGAGTAGTGACTGAATCAACTGAGTAGTTTTTACTATCTACATTTTATTATAACAAAGATTTTATTATAAAATTCACTGATGTATATACCTATTAATTCTAACTTCAATCCAGCGAAATCCCTTGCTTTAACCAAGTATTCCTCAACCTTCTGGATTCTACCATACATTAAATATGCTTGAGCTATTTCCGTGCACAATAGTATGCGTAATCTAGGTTTTTCCAGCAAGTTTGGTAATTCATTTGTGAGTTTTGCCGTCATCACTTCCAATTCAGAGTAAATGGAGGCTGTGGTATCTTCTAAAGCCCTCTGATGTGTAACTTTACTTCGGAATGTCCACCACAAATGTACCTGCAAGACATTACGTAATAAATCAAACCTAAGAGGTCAACATTATTTACAATAAATTAATTATTTATTAATTTTTAGAACATATTCAATCCAAAGGTTGCCTGGAAGAGATCGCAGGTAGTGATAAGGCCGCCAATATTAACCATCACTTTAGCTTTAAGTGATTTAACTGTTACTGTGTTATTATCTTTAATTGTGGTGTACAATAAAGTATATAAATAAAGATAAATAAATAAAAATATTCAGGAATTAGTGACAACTTACCAAGCTTTGTTCAACAGAGTAAAGTGCATTAAACACTTGAACAGAAAAATATAACAACTCGGGGTATAAAATATTTACATATAATGGTTCAGAATCAGATTGCAGCCTCACACAAGCATTTATATTTGTTGGCCAAGCAGTTGTGAAAAACTCCTCCATGACTAACTTATCTGGATGTGTACTCCAATTATAATCACAGAATTTTAAGAGCGGTGTAATGGCTATTTGTAAAATATCCTCCAGATTATTATTAACTTCTTGATACTTCTTTACAAATTGTGTTAGTTGTTCTGTTTCAAGTCCAGTTGATATCAATTCTTTGCATAATTCTACATTTTGTATATTCCATTCATTAGACCATATTGATTTTAAGTACACATTCTCTGTAAATACAAAAAGAATAAAATAAATTAAGCTCATGTTTAAGGAAAAAATATATATTGAGGTTTTTACTTACCAATATTTGATTGATCATCGAAGTTACATAGGTATAAAATATTATTAGAAGACATTGCCGGTACAAATAGAAGTGTATCAAATAAATAAAAAGCGCAGACTTGAGAAATACGATTGTTTTCAAATTTTATAACCTCAAAACTTGAACTTCACGCAAAGGAAAAATTTGATTTGACAGATTGAAATCACCAATTGACGATTACATTTTAGAGCTGCGTTCAAGTTCACAATGCAATCAAAGTCTATCAATACAGACTATAAAAAGTAAAGCTGCAGGCAGCAGGACTAGCAGGTAGCATCATAGACAAACCGGATACGCTCTCCAAATAAGAAGCATGTACGAACATTTTTTTTATTCTGTTGTAGACAAAATGGCTGTCAATGTCATTTTAGGTTAGAATAAGCAACATGACTTTTTAGAAAATTTAAATTATAACAAGAAGAACAATGAAATATATTTATAAAATGGAATCAGTGATAGTTACTATTGCGGCTGTTTTATGTGCTATATTGCTTTTGAAGTTAATTAACAAATTACGGTAAGTGAAAAGTAGGTTATAATATCCCGTTTTCCCGCCTGTTAAATTAAGTAAAAATATCTAAATTGTTCCACAGATTATTCGTTTCTTGGCGTGTAAATTGTTGGTTTTGTAACAATAATTTTTGGGTTAAATATCCCGATCGCAATAGCTGGACGTGTCCCAAGTGTGAACAGTACAACGGATTTACAAAGGTGCGTCTATCAAATTGTTATCTCGGTACTTAAACATCGTTAATTGATGATTCTCTCACCAAATTAAGATAAATAATTACCTAATGTGATTACATAACTATAAGCGTCTATAACTGGCCATTAATGTGTAGTCTGGAAGTGCTCCCATTTTTTGGCAAAGTTTCAGCTTTACCACACAACTGGAAATATTGATAGCCTTTACAGTGGACGTATTTAAGGCACAGTTTATTTGAGAGTTTTTTTTCATTTGTGTTAGGAATTATCTGCTACAATTCAGCATATATTTTAAAAAAAAACTGGAACAAATTTAAAGTACAACAACCACTTTCATGATGCATGGCATACTATATAGATTCCCATGTTTTAGGATGGAGACTACAACAAGCAGATATTTACAACCAATGACCAAACTTTTAAAACGCCAAAGGTATTCCAAAAAACTCCACCCAAAAATGGCTTGTGCAAGATGTGTAATATAAACCAACAATTGAAGGTCACACAGATGGCCAATTTCGTTCCTATGAACGAGAATAATTATGATGAAGAAATAGAAGGTTACAGGTAAAACAAGATGTTATAAATTGTACCATTAATGATTTATCTTCATAGATAAATTTTAAGAGATAATGGCAAGGCCATCTGCACAAGATCAGACCACCAGCTTATTTGATATTATAAATGAGATATGTAAAGAACTAGGACAAATATTTCTATACATAAATTGTGCTAACATTTTCAATTATCATATCTTTTCGACTGGCTTATGCTGAAATGGTGTTAAGAAAGATTCTTTTTTTCATTGATGTTCAAGATTTATCACTGAATGGTAATATTTCATTTTTTGTGATTTTTTTTAATAATAAACAATCATTGCTGGTTAAGTTTGGTTATATGAATTTACAGGGTCTCTTAACAACAAAAAAAATTATGCTTATATACAAGTGTCATTTTGATGCAAAATTTAAGTTGGAATTATATATTTTTTGCACATACTTCAAATAAATGTTTTGTATTGAAAATGTTTTAAATACAAATGATTTTTCCAGGTTGCAACTGGAGAAAGCATACAAACTATGCAGCCCATGTAAAAAAGTTGTACAAACAAAACTGCACAAAGAAAAAGAAACTCTCTTGGGTTCAAAACTACTAGAAAAAAGAACCCCAGAAAAGAAAATTCCTAAGAAGGAAAAACAGTCGAAATTATTGAAGAGTTTCGTAAACAGTACCTCAAAGCTTATTGCATTTATACTTTTTATACTGGTTTCTTTTGAATTTTACAAGAATATAACAAAGTATGAGAATTTACATAGTACAATAACTAATATAAAAGAAATACTGACAGGTCTTCTAGAAAGAATATATTCAATAATCAAAATGAAGACATTACAAACATTCCCTATGTTAGAAACTTATGACATAAATAATATTATACTTTTACATACAAAATGGCCAAATATGTTTGACTTTAAACTCGGACATTTTGACAATATTAATAGAACCACACAGAAAGCTCTTGGAGGATTTGTATGTCTCATACAAATTGTTGGAAATGTATGGAATGTGAATAGCCTCAAATATACAGTTGCCTTTGACTTGCTGTGGTCAGTATTTGTAATCATGTCTATAGCTCATAAGTCGGTGGCTATACATCCAGTAATTATTAGTTGTTTTAAGGTGGGTAACACTTCAATATTTTGATAGATTTCTAACGTTTCAAACATTTTTGTAAACTTTTTATTTAATTTCAGATGGCAAGTGTTTTGACAATTTTGTTAGTTTATAAGACAATGAAAATGAAGAAGAATAAAACTACTTTAAGATCTCAAGTGACTCCTATAAAGATGAAGAGCCTCAACCATGCATCAATGAATAAATTAATTGACGAAGATGACTCCATAACACTGGACACGGATGATGATGTATCATTAAGCAAATTTGGTGTACATAATTATTCTGAATCTTCAAATGAAACCATCAGCCCCTTAAACGGTACTCTGATGAGTGGAAGGACTTTCACACCTAGAAACGACAGTGTATGGACAAAGCCAAAACTAAATTCCACATTCTGTGTTAATCCTGTTCTTACCAAGAGTCCAAGTTCAGTTTCTGATACTATATTTGCCAAACCTAATTTTAAGAAATATCAGAAACTTGCTAAAGATGACTCAGATTCAGAATTAGATGAGAGTATAAGTTCCTTATGTATAGGCAGTGCAAACAAGTCGAAAAAGAAGACAAACCCTGTGTTTTCATTGCGAAAATTCACTGCCTCACCTAATTTCATTACTCCAACCCCTGTGACTCGCACCAAGCCACTCATATCGCCCAGCAAGTTAGGTCACAGCACCTCGTGGGTGGCTGGTGGTTATTGGGGCACTGAGGGCGAGCGACATTTATTTAGTGTAAATGGCAGTCGCTCGTCCAGCCAAAGTTCTGGGTTCGAATCTCAGACTTCGAGTATGAACCAGCGGAACATATTCTCCCAACCTCCTTCGCGCGAGGAATCTATTTGTGGAGAGCCCATGGTGCAAGATCGGTTTCCGAACATGAGCAGTCTAGGGAATTGCCAACCAATGAATAATTTCTCCCGTATGAGCTCGCCAGTCTTCCCGCAGATGCAGTTCAATGGGTATGTTCACATACCACAGCCAAGATTGCCACAACACAATTTTTCCCACAACGTGTTCGCGCAACAATCTCAATACGTACACAGGGAAATGTTCAAAGCCCCTGGCGGGCCCGGCCTTATGAAATCGCCTCAAGTAAACACCTTTTCTTCTCACTAATGCTCACGCACTAGTCAGTGAACTTAAATTTTTCTTATACATATTATTTACTATTATATTTTAGTCATTTCGTTCATGAAACATTTTTGTATAGTTCCATACACTGCCATTGTGTTTTGTTAAGGTATGTGACGCGTTAGAATTAAGTGGTTGTTAGTTATAATATTTGAGACTAAACTTAGTATTAAGATTTGCTGATCTCGTGTTGGTGCCAGGTGTTGGCTATATGAAAACATTAAGAATTATTGTATTGTTACGATTTTTATATGGACGTCACTGTCCTTCTCGAACAAAATGTGATATTATAAAGACTATAGTAATTTTTGCATAAAGTGAAGAAAATGGTTCTTGATGTTATCATGATTTTGATTTTGTCATCTTAAATCGAAAACTTTTTGTGAAACTCCTGTAATAAAATATATGAAAGTCATTTTATGTTGGTTTTTTTGTTCATAAATCGGAAATTATAAACTTATGCAAGAGACTTACGAATTTCTTGCTTTTCTCTCATTCCTCTGTAGATATTGGTGAGGTCGTGGCGGCACGTACGTGTCTTCATACAATGATGATATGTAATCTGAGACATCAGTGCAAGCCCATTCATATTGCTTATATTTCCTCAGGCCCCACTCCGTAACATTTCCCTTCGAATTACGAAATTAAATTATTGCAACTGTTATATCTACTGCGAGACGAAGGCCTTCCATAGACCCTGAAAGCTAAGAGTCCTGATATTTAAACAATTGTTGTTTTCTATTTTTTATTGTTAGTTTCAACATTCCTCAACTAATGCACCAACACACGATTGGGTCGGTAGAACTTAAATATTTCTCGTGCTGAATGATTTGGTTTATTTTAAAATATTTCGATTGCAAACCGGATACTTATGGATCCTAACATCGGCTATAGAATCTCCGGAAATTTGACTCTTCGATTCGGATGTAACTGAAAAACTAGTCACTTCAGTCACAACAAATCTACCCAAGGGCGGATCCAGGGGGGAGGTCATGGGGGTCATGACCCCCCTAGGCTGACTCCAGATTGACAGATTTTTTTAAATATATCGTTGATTTTCACTTAAAAAAATCGTATACATATTCACTAATCACAGGTGTAACCAACTTTTAAATGAATAATTGTATTCGAGTATGTCCAGTGTTTTGACTAGAAGTATATGACCCCCCCCCAGACTTGAAAGCTGAATCCGCCCTTGAATCTACCACTGCATAGAATAGAGGTGATATTATCTTTCACCGGTAAAATAAGCTATTAGTTTACAGTACGCAATTGCCAAGCCCCACTGGGCCAGCGCGGCGTGTTGGCCATCTCAATCGTGCTCTCGATTGTAGAGGAGGCTCGTGCCGTGCAGTGAGACATATATGGGGTTGAAATAGTTAATACTCCACATAGTATATGCATAGTTAACTTACAAAACACCTCATGAGGTCTGGCTGTGGATAATACTGGTGGGCACATCTTTTGTAATAACGTTGGTCCGGACCGCATAACGGCTTAGGCAGATGATTATAAACAAGATCGTTTGTCGTAGCGTAGTTGCCGCAAGCATCGTGGCTGTCGTGACGAATTATTGAATAAACGCTTCCCTAAAACATGGTATTAATATTAAGGATTCTATCAGCCTACTTACTCTACCTTCTATATACTGACCTCTACGATTGGGAAGAATTAGGCCCTAGGATATTCGTTGCTGCTCACAATGCGCGAGGCGGATGAGATTTCGTCGGTATGTTAGCGTAAGATTAGCTAAGAACACGGCTCAGCAGTATATCTGCAAGCATACCGGTCTAGAACCTCGTGACATCGGCGCTCTCCTGCCAGCCTTCCTCCACGTATCGGAAGAGGAGCTCTATACTTTATTATCTATACTCTATACTCTATACGTTATTCTCTCACCAAAAAAAGGGAGAGGCGTGTCCCGGTATCAAATATGTAACCGTCGTTTCGTCTGCCCGTACCTCTTTTAACGAGGCTATTTCGGAAGTAGTCGTATGAGTTTATGACAAAGTCATTATTCGCAAAATTATCAAGAGTTTTTGCATAATAATAAACAACCTGTAATAGGTTTAAAATCAATGACCTGTAAACTATTTAATTTATTCAGTCGAAAGTCTGGTTGCCGTGATTCGGGCTTCATCTTTTTATAGTCAATATCTTCTTTCGGTGGAAAGTACAATGTTCCCCGTTTAGGACATTCTATTCTATCTTCCACCCAATTTCCTGCGTGATAACATATGTGTATATTATGTACTCTTTAATATTTGAAAGTTATTTATTTATACCGGTAACATTTTGATAGTGTTCCTAATGCAGAAATCAAGTTAACATGGGTGGACTCAATACACTTGTAAAAGCACGCATTGGTTGTGAATCCTAGGGAACTTCGTTGTGAAGCATTTCGTATGAGATACGCAGGACTGATATAATATAAATTGGGTCGCCTTTATCACAAGTGTCCGATTAAGGCAGCGAATTATAAATTGAAGGCAATATAAAACCAATAAGTACATAGGTAATATCTACAATATAATACACAAAACAAATAAAAAATATCTAATTTAATATAAAACGTCCATCAGTCATATTCTATATCCCACACTAAGATAAAATTTGCTGAGACAATTTCGACCTACTATGCGGATTGCGGAATCGAATTCGCAGCCTTACATTCAAAAGCCGGCTCCTGCCCCACTGCGCAGTACGCTATGGAGGTTATCAATCTAGGTAGGTAATTAGTAATTTGGATATTCGGTTTCGGCGCTAACTTCTAAAATAATTGTTTAGTATAATTATTGTGATAATATAAAACGTATTCTACTTGTTTGTATACCCACCTAAAAGGACGCCTGTATTGTATTGTGGTCCAGTTACCAAAGCCTTGGCCATGGCTTCAACGCGAGGAGGAGATTTTGGTCTTGCACTAATCATTGTAAATACAATTTATAAATGTAACAATACTCAATTTAAAAACATTTTATAGAAATCGTTAATATCAATGACAGTAGTAAATGCACAAGTAAATCAAAGTAATTATAAATTATGACAATGTCATTTAATTATAAAAAGTTTGCATACTTATAATTTTAAATCATTGCCCTTTGTACATACATAGACACATAAAGTCACGCCTTTTTCCCAGAAGGTGTAGGCAGAGGTGCTATTAGATCATCCACGTTTCGCCTTGTGTTTTCTGTCCCACGATGTGATAGGGGACGAGCATCTATCGACATGTCGTTATTGCTCTTTGTTAGTACCTTTAATATGACCACAATTATGGAATGGCTAAATTCTCCGTCGACATTTTAAATGCAAAGATGCAAAGTTATTGGAAGTGCATTGTTTTAAATCAATTGTAATTTTGATGGAAACCCCATGGGATATGTACCTGGACATAAGATAATTGTGAAATAACTGGAAATTTAATAAATTATGCAAGTATTATCAAGATTGTGGGATGATGTATTTTTTCCCAAATTTCTTTTCAAAACTTCGTTTCAGAATTTTAGTAGGTTTAAATAAAATATTACCGTATTATTGAAATATAAGTAATTTGATTTTGATCATAAATAAAATTGAAGATAATGATAAATATTTATTATTTAATATAACAATTTAATAACAACACCAAGTCTACATTCAACAGTCTTCATAAACAAATACATAATATTATAGAATCCATTAACCAAACCACTTTCTGTCTGTTATTTCAACAAGAACATATGTTTCTCAAGTAAATTAATTACATAATAATATCTTGGACAAATGCTTTATCAATAAGAACTTGTAGAACATGTGTAGACAGATAAATTAATTATCATTAACCAAGACTCCAATACAATGAATTATGGATATGCACAGCAATGGTGGAATTAACTAGGTAAATAACACTATGCAAAATGAGCTATCCACTTTTAGACACTTTAAAATATCATCATATATATGCAATGTATAGGCAATATGGCAAATTAAGTCAGTTCAAAATCATATGCATGTTTTTACCATAATATGATACTTTTAATTTAATCACAGAGTTAAGACATGAGCCATGTTAATTAAGTTACCATTAACCAAAATACAACTAAATATTGTAACTGCATCACTCATGGAGTTCCCAGAGATTTCATTCCAGTAGTGCAGAAACATAATATATTTGTATAAATTATTTCATAAAAGATAACACAATGGTGCAGATTTTGAGATAGCTAATTGTACCGTAATAATCCAATTAAACACTAAAATCCAGTATAATCAAACTTAATGACAAAGCTAGCATGCACTTTTAAGTATTATGTAAAACAAAGATAAATATTCAAACAACAGCATTAAAAAAGAACCACTACATTATATGATGATGGTACTTTCAGTAGGAAGTGTCAGCAAATGTTGTTCTATTTCTATTTGTACATTCCTCTAATTAAGTGATCCATTTTATTGCATAAAATACGCATTAATTCGTATCCATTGACAGGTTTATGTTAGGTTTAGGAAGAGATTGCAACACAACAGAAAGTTGACTCTCCAAAGGGCCAGCCTGTCCCACAATGTCTTTTAAATTCTTTTCCACTTGCAATAAATCTTGATTGATTATTTCCATATTCTGAAAATTAAAGAACAATTATAACACACAGTACACGAACGTAAAAATATGTTGAAGTACAGTAATGATAAATTACCTCGATTAAAGATGTGTAAAGATGTTTGAAATTTTTATCACTGTAGCGCACAAATCCGCTTACGTTTGATTCGGAATCTGATGGTGCTATTGAAGTCATTTCGTTGAAATATAATTTAATATTCTTATAAATTCTATACAAGATAGCGCGACTAATAGCGACTAGCAAGTATAAAATCGTTAGTAAACAATAAACAGTCTTTTAATTTTTCTAGCATAACTCATAGAGAAAAGTAGAGGTTTTACCTGTATCTTAAGCGTTTAACGTTATGTTACATGCTAATAATTAGAGCTCTTGGATATGGAACACGAATCGCATGCCTGTCATTTGAATATTTTTGACATATTACGAAAACGTTCAGAAAGGGGTAGTTAATAATAGTCACAGACTACTAAGAAATAAATTTTAAAATTGAAAACAAAGAAGAAATTAAAAAGTGAACCTAAAATGAGCTAGTATTCGATATTATATATTATTTCTATCTTTATTTTACATGGATTGTATTTTATTATTGCAAAAGTTATTTTAGGACGTAGCAGAACGTCAATGTCATCCGCTGCGGTGGTGATTGCCTGCATTGGTTGGAGAAAAGCCAATTTTTTCGAAAATCTCTAATGTGAAAAAAGCTATATATTTCGGCAGTGAATACCGTGTAATAAAATCGCAAATAGTATTGTGCAAAGTGTATGAAGTGTTGACACATTGTTTTCTCTCACGTTATGATAGTTATTGTGTGATCAATGCTCCTCATCTCACTTAGACGTTGTTTTTATTGCAGAATTATTGATTATACCATGTTTTTTTTCAATAGATACATATCTAATTGAAGCCTCTATCAACTGTAATCTTATTCGTAACATAGTGCTATGTAACATCGACGAAATAATTGTGCATGAAACAGTGCACTCGCGTACTTAATTTTTATTGATTTTCTAATTGCATCAAACAATATCATTGGATAATTCTCTTAAATCACGCACTTTTAATTATATTTTCTCCGACATTCAATGGTGTGTGCTTATATTTTAAATATTACAATATTTTTCTATCACAGCTTATACCTAGTTCATAAAAGTATTGTTTTATTTTAATTATATTCGTATAATATATGGAAATGTATAATATTACACAATTTCACAGATTTGTATGTTATAAACTTATTTTTATGTTGTTTGTGGTGCTAAAAATACACCTTTACTTTATTTATAAATGGTACTTATCTGATTCAGTTGCGTATTTTTTTATATTAACATGTCTTTATAGTTTTCTTATAATACTGAGTGCCAGTTTAATACATTAACTGCGGCTCCAATACATCAAACCATCTGTAAATTGAGGCATGTTATACTGACAAACTTTTGCTACATATAAAAACACTATGTGTTTGTGTATTGCAGTTAATGTGTTTATCAGTTATAGTTATTTTCAACATTATATGCGGTATATTGAGAAGGTAAATGAAGTAGGTTTTGTTCAATAGATATTTTATGCCTGTATATTCATCCCTTTGATCAGCATAAGCATCGCAAATAGGAATGCCACTAAAAGTGCAGTGTGCTCGATGTGTCAAGATTAACTTATTTTGTAACTTCTTGTATATTGTACAATTATATTTCAATTATAATAGTTATTTATTTAAATTAAATGACCCTGTTAGCAAATTAACTTTGGAAATATTTGATTCTTTACATTTTAGTTTGTTGCCAGTTATACATACATACATAATTATTAGCAATATAATTTTGGCCGTCTGATATTTGGTCTGCTTCCTCAGGAAAATATCAATTTAATTTATAAAGGAAATCAACTACTTAATAAAAACAGCAGTTAAATAATTCCATTAATAAAAGTCAAAGTTATATTTGAATTCAAAGTGTTTAATTTTATTAAAGAATCTCATAAATTATTAGATAGATTGAAAATGTTGCTTATCTCATTAAAAAAAAAATTGTCATATAATTTCGTGATTATTCTGTAGCTTATATTTATAGTGCATACTTTATACTATCATTAAATCCACAAGTTTATGACCCAAGGAGTATGTACTAGGTATAAGCCAAAATTTAATGAAAAGAAAAAAAATATACAAGGAGTAGATACTTATACAAAAGAGTCTTGATTCATATTACCAGTATTATAATGAGTTATTACACAAAAAACTAGTGCTAACTTTAGCTTTCAATTTACTAGTCTTTTTTCAAAATATGTATAATTCAATGTTACATAATAACAGGGTAAAATATGCCCTATATGTAATGAAAACATTATCTAAGATACAGAAACCACATTGAATAGGGCGTATTAGACGTTGTCAGGGCGCTGTGGGCGCCGGACGGGCTGGCGTCGCGACGTCGCCGTCTGCCGCCCCCTCCCTCCCACGCTTCTCCCGCGGCCTCCTCCACACACCAGTTATAGTTTCCCTCTCCTAGCTAACAGACTTACTTAATATTATTGCCTATTGCTTCTATGATAGTCGTAACGAATCTTAATAACGAAGTATTTTCAATGTTAAGTAAAGTTTCATGTATATCGATGTCTATGTTTATTGACGTGGTGGGAAAAAGTTATTTTTAAACGAGTGGTAAAAAGTTACCAAATTAAAAATAAAATTCGAAATTAGTGTACAAAACGTTTTGCTTTTAAAACATAAAACTTTAATTTCACAAATAATTTGTGTCCATGTTGAAATTTGAAATTGGTATATTAAACGTCTTTTATATTTGACCATATGGACGGAAAAGGATACGAAAAAATTCATTACTAATTCATTAACTCATTCCCATTTAAATGTATTCACATGCATATTCAAAACTTAACGGCTTTTAACTGAATAATTGTTTTTTCAACTTCACGGAAGACGATTCCCATCAGACAATGGCTAGGTAAAAAGAAAGAGTACCATATGTTACAATAAAATGCACTCAGAATCTTGACGCAACCAAAGAGTAGTTTTTCAAAGACGTATTTTTGTTAATCCACAAACAACGATCCTATTTCAAACAAAAACAATTACAGTTAAAGTGAACGATGTCTAATTGAAGATTATTGTAAAGTCATGTCAGAGGAACATGACGTCGACTGTGCTGAGAGTGCAGACTCCAACGATAGTAAAAATGACGATAGTGATAATGACAAAGTGAATATTGAACCAAATACTGGTGATCCCGAACAACCAAGTGCCAATACATCCAAAGAAAACAGTGCCATAGAATTAAACAAAGATGAGGAGACTCAAGCTAGTGAAGCAACGATCAGTTGGACTCGGGAAGGCGATGAATTCAAAGTGTCGTGGTCGGTGCCGGAAGGAACCGTCACGCCGAAGGATTTCGTCGCCTTATGCTATGCAGGTATGTTTCTTCAATTAATGATTTCTTATTGTTATTTCGATTTGACTTCTATGGATTGTAGTTAAGATCCTCTTTGGAACTGGCATGTATACTGATTTATTTAATTGTACTGGCTTAAATAATTCTATGATTTCAAATGTAATTGCGAACAACGGAAAATATGATATAGTCAACGTGTATTTTATTGTTAAATATCAGTAAATATTGGTGTATCTCCGAATCTGCTAAAGGACTTCTGAATTTTATAAAGTAGGTACACATTTCTTGTGTATTAAATTCGTAAAGTTATGTAAATAAATCAAGAAATAGAACAGGATATCAACATTTATGGAATCACAAAATACCAGAATATCTCGGGCAACCGAACATAGATTCGAAACAATGTAGTATTTATAAGTACGCTAACTTAGTTATCTATATCATTTACTTTATCAAGTTTATCAAGCAACCGCGAGATGTCGCCACATTAAAGTTCCAACTGTATTGAAATGTATTTGGTGTACCATTTTACCCCCCTGCTACCGACAATAAGAAGATGCAGAACTTATTATGCTATTATTGATCGGAGTATATATCTTTACACCTGTGCTACCAAATTATAGTGACCCTTTGATATTATGAAATATTTTACTCGCTCCGGAATAAGACAATAAACAGTTGCAAGTATAAATTATCGCAGTTGTTCTGTTCATTTCTTTACGTAAAATTTACTAGATGCCATCCCTAGTCACATACTAGGCTCCTACATGCGATCTTCATTTATTAGCAGCGAATATTAGCGATTGTTTGTTGGGAGGCATGGTATCGCTCCCGATATTAATTATTTTTATGTGTTGCTTTACTGATAAAATTGATGGCCCCTTCTGGAATATCTGGCAATTGTTGTATGTTAGACTATTATGGATTCCTCTCATTTGGCATCGAAAATGCTTGTTTACGTCACAATAATTTCCGAGTATTGTATTAACAGGGAAATCAATCATATTACGAAATGTTCTCGGAACGCATTCAGCAAGTCATCAAAGTGAAGCGAATATCCAACACGGTGCCTTTAAATATCCATGTTGATGGTGCTCTATTTCTGAAATAGTAGATATTTAACATGAGTTTTCGTAAAACTTGTATAGATTATTAAGCTAAGCATTTAATGCCAGATTTACGTTTCAATTTAAACAAATTCATACATCACGTTCCTTACAAACAATGGTTCATCAACATTTTCATAATAATATTGATTATGGACTATATGGCCTAACCACTCTCAATCGATTCTCTCGATTGTAAAGTAGGCCCGTGCCCTGCTGTGTGACGTATATGGGCTGATATAGATATAGATGGATTATAGACTAAGACATATTTTCTCAAAGAACAATATATACGTTAGCTTACCGAATAACACAGCAGCCCTAATTTAACCAGCGTGGAAACTTTTCAAACTTTTCAAGGCATGAATGTGTTTAATTTCCGAACTTCCATGTTTCCATACGGCATGATATAATTAGAGGAAGTGAGCTCGTGCGTCGTACCCCTTGCTGAGATACAATCGCCATGTGTGGAGCGAGCGTCCCCCGAAACCAACGGAAGCTGCGTCAAACAACGCACTGTGCTGCTCTCGCGGACCGAACGTAAATAAGGAGCTATTTCGCGTACTTAAACTCGGGTGAACTCAAATCATTTGGTGAAAATGTTATGGATTAACTTAAATATTTTGCAAATAATTAAACATTACGCACACCGTGCCGCGAAGAAGATGCTTATTCGTCGGTTTGCGTTATGATTTTCTCCTGCTTTGCTATAGAAAGAAGTAGACAATTATGTTTTCAACTCCTTCTATTTATCTTCTTTCGGATTAATTTTGTTTTGGAATGAACTCGAGTCCAATGAGACTCGTCGAGCTTCAGTGCTCGGTTTTAATTATTTGCGTGTCAACGTGGGTCCTGGCTGTTGTATGTTCCAGTAGTGAGTGTGTAGGCGTGATAATGTGTACTCTGATAAAATCTAACCTATCATCGCCTGTGATTGAGCTAGGACGGTGGCAAAGTCGCCTGATACATGTAACGTGGGCGAGAACCCGTGGTTAGCAATGAGACATATAATAATTTTATATAGATATGTATATTAATAATCTACGCTATAATTAACTATTAATTAATTCTAGCTGGTGACTGGAAACTTCGATTCGTTAATAAGTACGCCTAATATAACAAAAACATAATATAGTCTTATGATTTGAGTATCAAATTTTTCGAGAGACTAATGGAAACGCAGTCTCTAGTTTCACAATAGATATATTAACCGACAGCGCCACGTCTATCGAGCAATTACAATGTTATCAATATTTTCCGATCATTTAAATACAATGAAATAAGCAACGTCAAATATTTCACTTATATGACAGAGACTTAAAAGGTAGTTAGCAGTCGCGAGTATGTTTAATAGGTGTCGTAATTAACGCAGGCCTTAGAAATTGCATCCTTCCGCCTGGGCCGCAATGAATCTGTCACTTGATTGCATACAAATGGCTAGAAATGTACATTACCCGTGCTTTATACACTCGCGCGCGTCCTCTCTATTACGTCTAATACTTATTTCCTTTAATGAATTGCGAAGAACGAGGCTCTATGCTTGTGACGATGTTTCTTATTGCCATTTCACTATGGAACTGTTATTGTTATGCTTTCTGAGATATCGTTATTGTTATTAAAATTATACATTATTGATAGAACAACGTTATGGATAGAACTATTTTCAATACGTTTAGTATTTGCATTTTGTTGTAATATACCCGAGACTCTGCAAAATAATGTTATTGTTGGATCTTGAACTATACCTGTTTTTAATGTCATTTTCATGTAACTTTTTATTCACATATAATTTAAAACAAAATCTCACGGTTCATCAATGTTGCAAGAATTCCCGCTTTTGGACTTCTATGACAGGCAAGTTACACGTCCAATCACAAGTTGGACTTGTAGGAAGTCGTTGGATGCAGATCGATTCAAACAGATTGCTATAATAATAATAATAATTTCTTTATTCAAGTAACAAAGGACTCAGTTTTGTGTTAGTATCAGCACATGTATTATGTAAGTATGTTAGTTACATCACAGATATTTTAATGTCTAATTCCATGTGTCACCGCTGCACTGCCCCATCCCATGAGAGATAGTGCAGCAGTGACTCATGTAAAGACAGTCAAATCGGTTTACAATCATTTTCAGCTATGAAAATGCTTCGGGTAGACCTATGTTAATTGAAGGACTTCATGTTGTTCAAGATGACAATGATACAAAATCTACTCAGCCCTGGCTCTGCTCTCTATGTTAGAATTGTTATCGCTTTGATCATTTTCAGCACATAGTTCCCTCAGATGCAGAAAGCAATTCCATTCCATTAGGTGGTTGATAACATCGTCATGAGAGCGCAACCGGCGACGCCGTTAATTGTCGGGCCTGCAACCAGTTCGATTCCGCCGCTCGGCTGTTTGCGTAGATAATTCACACTGATCTAATAATAATTCCATCGGGCCGTGGAAGGGGAAATCGATTTTATATCCGTATTAATGGGGCCGGTGTAGAGGACTGATTTACTTATTTATTCGTTTATATTAGATTTTGACGATTTACGTGGATGTTTTTATTAGCGGTGAAACTACATAGATAGGCTTGGATCGTGCTTTCGAGAAGAGAGCCCTAAAGCGCACTACACACCAAAGCTGCTGATCTACCGGCCTATGTCAGCAACTTTTTGTTGGCGAGCTAGTTGTCGGCTTAACTCATTGCAAGTGGGAAAACTTTGTCTACGATATGTAAGCGGCTCGACATGACACGAGGATCATTTTATGGTGTTGTTGAGTATCGCTGGGCAACTAAGCAGAGCGCTTCCGTCGCCAACATGTCAGCGGACGAAACGAGCGGGAGATTTTTGCCCACATTATTCTTTTCTTATAGGTTGCGGCGGGCCTTGTTGGCGGGCCGGCGACTTTGGTGTGTAGTGTGTTCAACTTAGACCATGGAGCATACACTGTTCTAAATACATTTTACTCAATTATGGCTTATTTCAACTGTGAAATGAAATGTCAGAAAATCATCATGATCGTCAGTGATGGTGGAAAGGTTTAGGTTCCTTTCAATAGTAGATGCAGTCAGTCTCAACCCTTGAGACACAGGCTTAATATGTGGGGTCTAGAATGGTATTTGAAACATAAGCTTCTTATACGATTTGTAAAAGTTCCTTGTTTTATTAGAAGAAAAAGGTTGCATAAGTCCATACATAAGCCTTGTAAATGTTCTGTTAACTCTGATCTCAGATGCGCCTGAAAGTCTAAACTTATTCTGGCTGTGGTGCCAAATGCTAATAACGACTATGTTTGCAAGTAAAGGACTTACGCTTTTGTCATGCCGTTTATTTTTGTATCTAGACGACTTTACATAATTCAGATGAATTGAGTTATTTCGTGCCAGTATCAATATTCTTCAGATAAATTGTATTTTTTTGTGCCAGTATTTAAAATATGTCACGCATGAGGATACAGTATCGTTAATTCCGGAGCACCTACTCCGAAAACTGTGAGATCATCGCGATCCTTTTGAATACTAATGATTGGTATCAAAAAGTATAGTTGTAGGGGACGTGCGGCAAGTCAGGCCTCCTGTGCAGCAATCTGCGAGTCAGGGCACGTGCGGCGCAAGTCATCAGTTACACAAATCTGACCATCAAGGCCTTTCTCCACCGGTGCTTGTAATTTTCTTGCTCACGCCGCCATTATTGCTGTAAACCTGCCGGCGCAACGGGACCCCGGCAGATAGCAAACGGTCTCATAGCGGATATCGCGACACTATCAGATATTCTAATTCGCGGAAGTTGCGTTTTGTTTTTTATTTAACTGGTGCAATTGTTTTATGATGCAGTAATACGGTGTCATTTAATTGAGGATTAAAAACTGCTTCATGTACTTTTTTTACAATAAGCCACTGGTGTTTTAAACTTATCCAATCATGTCGTAATGTGCACTTAAACACTGTCTTTAAAGAGTAGGGTACTCGTTTTAAATTCGCTTTATTAGCAGTGGGCTGGCGTAATAAGCGCACTAGCCCTGCCAGTGTCATTGCAAAATAATACGTAATTGTTGTAATGACCGCATGAAGTATTTTTTAATGTCTTTCGCATTACCACATCGATGTTGTTTCGAAACGGAGCAGAGGCAGATTTATATTTTTCGAAAGAAGAATGAATCAGTTTTCTTTAAAGGGAAATCGCGAATCGAAAATTTTGTAGTGAGTTATGTGTAGGTTTGTTCGACGGCGAGGTCGTCGGTCGGCGTATATTTCGCAGGCAGCAGGTCACCACACCGCCTCGGTCACCGCATGAATGAGCTTAAAGGCAGGGCCCCGCGCCCCGCCACTCGTTTTGTGAATGAAGCCCCCACACCGGCGCGTGCCGCGTTCTCGTCGCTCAGTCGCGCCGTCGACCAACGCGCCAACACGCGAGCGCATGTTCCTTTTTCAAATTTTGACGTTTCGAAATTTGAATTCGCAGTTTTGTTGTGTTGTTCCATTGACTGTTAACATTTTGAGTGCATAAAAATAAACCGTCCGGCGTTCCGCTTGCGATGGTAGTTTCGCAGTGAGACATCGGGTCAGTGTACCACGAGAAAACCAGCCTTCGGGAAAGCCGCGAACGGTAGAAACCGTTCCGTATTGTATACGGTGAGTAATTACAATCGATTTTTTTCATTCATAAAGAGAGCTGGTTAAGGTGACACGTAGGCTAGAAACGTGGTGAAGGAAAAATACGCCAGTGGGCCGTGCTGTAGGTGGGGTGCCCACGTAGTTTCAATGTAGTAGGTGTGGTACGCCACCATGTCTTCATTGATATCTAGCACAATTTGCCTAATCAATTAATTAGAATGTAAAATCATTTGGTACAACGTTCGAGCGACAAAACCGCCTATGTAACTGACTACTGTATCACTTCCTCTATTATCTTTAAACTCACCATAATTCATTTAACTTTTAGCACAGAAGTTTCCTCATTGGATGCAGTAGAATGTCGAAATTCGGAAAAGATTTTGCGCTAAAATTAAACGTGTTCAGAATAACAGTATTTGATTAGTGTTGCATAGTTTACTGACGTAATTGCAATCTGTTCTGCATTTTAGCCTCATTTATAAAGAACGGCTAAAAATAACCAAGGACAAATCGGCATTTAGCTGGACCGATGTGTTAGTTTTTGTTTATAACATTTATTAAAAAAAACCGGCCAGGTTTAGGCGCCGTCGGGGCACAATGGCCCGCATAACAGAGGCGCTAAAGAAAATCTACCTGGTCGAGGATTTTCGCAAATTTTTTGTCGGTCGTAGATCGTTTACGTCGCGTTGAAATTGATGAGCCCCTATTGTTTGCGATGCGATATCGATCGGTCTCGTTACGACACGGTTTCTACTTTTTATTTCTCTAAAAGTGTCAATGAAACACTCGAAACGGGCTACGATTGAATTATGTGTAATCTCGATAATAAATACTTATGTATATAATCTGTGCTCTGCTTCCGAATGTAAGTGGCGAGGTGTCGGAGTGTCGCCAGTAGTCGCCGTGCTTGCAAGCGCCGCCCGTGGGGCTTAATATAACAGCCATCCATCATGAGAGCCCACCGGCGAATATTAAATTGACACGCCTCGCTCGGAACACTCCTCCACCTCATTCCATTATGATGATATTATTACTGGACATAATCAGACGATTGCATACGCCAATAGCTTTTTGCCCACCGCAAGAAATGTTTATTGAGGAAACGTGCGAGACTCGCCTTACTAGTACACACTAAAGAAAAGCTCTATTCTATTTATTTCAAGTACAGTTGTAATTGAGGAAGTCAATCGACAAGAATTTGAAGTTATCTAGTAAAATTATCGAGCGTTGCGCTCATAAACGGAAATTGCAGTGTATGTGGTAATACTTATAGCTTGTGAAATGTTCAGTTTCATTAAACTATCTGTTTGCTTCCTCTGATATTCTTGAGTTGCTTGTTTCATTTTACATTGTTCATGAATGTAAAGTTTCATTATTATTTTTTGTTGCTCTTGATATTTGTTTAGTTGCATTTCAAGCTGATGGAGATTCTGCTCTCCCAGTAGCTTAGACGCCTATGTAAAATTTTAAAATTATTTATTTTTATTTGCCATCCATTAAGTTGGCCCAATTTGCAAATTATGTTAAACGATAGGCCATTGACAGACTCTTTAAGTCCCTTTCTAGGTTTCTGAGATAGTGATTGACGCCACTGGAATTGGTACTGGGGTTGATAGTTTATCGTGCTTTCAGAAGCTCGCATATAGACCAAGAGCCCCCAGACCTATATTACTCATGGTACTATTTCAAGACCCTTTGTCAGCAGCCAGACCAATACGATGGGCCTATCTTTCTCCCAGGCGCCTTAAAGTTCCCTCTGTGAAGGGGCCCCACTTTCGAGCTAGTAAGTACGCATACTGTCTTAACTACATAGTAGACTAGAAGTCCTCAAAAATTCAGCTTTGCTAAAATGACGTAGGTCTGGGGGCTCTGGGATCTTGGTCTATTACAAGATGTTATGGATTCCTATAATATAAAGTATGCCCATCTAATTCATTTATGCAACAAAGTGTATGAAGTAACGAGTCTGAGCACAGACTTAATAAGTATCATGACATTTCAACTTAAAGTGTTGTTTAAAAGCACTTACGTATACTTATATTAAGTACCTGCAGAGTAGGAAGTACAAATAAAACATAATTTACTTTTTGTTCTTTTACGATAATATCAATGTTTATATTTAAAATATCTTTAAATGAAACATTAACCTTCAATGGGTTTTTATACTTGAGCGCGACCTCCAGAAATTATTATAAATTAGTTTACGTCAAATTAGTTTAAGTATTTTTAAAACGGGTTTGGTTCGTCGTCTTTCTTTCGGTTTGTGAAGATTAAAATGAAAATGTAATTATCCAGTTGCAGCGGGACTGCGGACAGTAATTGTAAAGTTTGTTAATATGGAATTAACTTGATCATTATTTTGATTGTGGTTTTAAGTTTCTTTTGAAACTACCCTTGTATTATCCGAGTTTGAAATCTGTCTTTTATTAAATTTAACAATGAATTCATAAATTGACATCCGCGCCGCATAAGAAATGCAAATGCCAAATGCATAAGATCTTATATTAAAATACTTACAACATTATGATGAAGGAGATTACACATGTGCAAATGTTGTTGAATTTGAATGTTTGTGAAGTTTTCCTTAAGACACGTAATTTTAATTTCTCGGTAGTGTTAAACTTTTGTATCTGTGTAGTTCATACCAGTGGCGAATCATACTACTTGATTCCTATCGGCTTTTCTTCTAAATTTTGTGCGTATTAAAAAGATTATCTATTGGACGTAGATTATTGGTCATTAGATTAATCATATCTTAGGAGACTTTGATTTCCCTCTTGAAAATATATATCTTTCCCTGGTGTATAGAGGCAATCTATCAGAGAGTGAGGTGGACAGCCGGACGGCCGGCGGAAATTAAATCGACGCGACGCGCCCACCTTCCCTCCGCCCCGTGCTATTTGCGCCCTTCGCTGCAAACTAGATTGTTGGTTTTGTATTTATTAATAGTCAAGGTTTATTTTTGAAATGCAAACTACATTAACACAGATTATTAGACAAATATGAATTTTATTTTTGCCTGCGTTTATTTTACCTGTTATGATAAATAACTTAACAAAGTCATTTCTTAAACTTAATATACTGGTTAATGCGCGATGTATATTTATTATTTTACATTAGGTGTACGCTAGTTAGGGCAATTGTATTATTTTTTGAGAGTTAGCGTTGATGTGACATATTATTTTAAAATGAGGATGTACTATTCAGTCCATACGAAGAAGAGAAACAGAGAAATATGTTTTGGCGAGGCCAAGTTCCAACAACAATGCAATCCCTACAGCCACCGTGAATATTTAATAGCGTTCTGATCTCTTTAATAGCTTGCCCATAAGATGTCTGCGGTAAAATAGTCCAAATTAATTTTATTATTTATTTACACCCTTTATTGTACACCACAATAAAAGAGAATAACACAGAACAGTAAATCACTTAAAGCTAATATCATGGTTACAATTGGCGGCCTTATCGCTACCTGCGATCTCTTCCAGGCAACCTTTGGATGGATTAAATTAATTAATTAATTAATTTTGTACTCAAATCTAAATGTCAATTTAATATATTTTCCTAAGAAGCAAAATAGGTAGAGCAATTTCCAAAATAAGCAAAATTATCAGAAATATTTAGAAGATTCTCGTCAGTCGTTTTTTCATTTCTAAGTATAATTTAAATTTGCATCAAACTTCCTGCATTAAATATTTCATCCTAAGCGACCATTAAGACGCTTATTACATCCTGCGTGCGTTTCTCACCATTGTGCCTGATCAACATTGTACAGAATAAAAAATACGTATATTTAATTCAAAACACGAAAAAGTTAGTCGATATTCGACGGCCGTCATTCGCTTCTTAGCGTTTGTGTTGTATTAATTTTATTCATCGATGCCGTTGCCGATATGTTTCATACATAAATTTAACTTAGCAAATATTGTATTGAAATATTAGCCGATTATCATTGTGAGTGCTGAGTGATTCTCACGCGGTTTTGCCGGGGACACGAACTGGCATTACTGAAGTAATGTTGACGGGCGAAAGAAACTGTGGGACAATTTCTCACGGGGCTGCCTTACCGAGAACCGTACCCGCTGTTTCGTTTAACTCATCGTTAATGATTCGACTTTTAATGAGTTTTCTTTTGGTGCACATTCGCATTGTTGAACCCCTGGTAAGCGGGAAATTTCTTAGACGCAACGTTGTTAAATTGATTCAATTGAGGCCCGGCGTTGGAAAGTCGCGAAGGTGGTTTTATGTGGTGTTCCTCTCTATCCAGAGACTCGTTAAAGCAAATTACTCCTCGACACGTCGTAAAGACATTAACTTCACACTCGGAGAGGCGAGCATTGTTGGGAGTGAAAAACACAGAGAGGAAGCTGTAAATTATGTTCGAAGTTTATACGATCGGCTGGTAATGGGCCGCGCTCGCGAGCGTACGCTGCACCGACGCGACGACGCACCGCTTCGCCCTTCAACCCATCAAGGAATTATTTAAATTCAATTTATTATATTGATAGGTAAAATAGATTAGCAATATATGTGTTATTAGAATTTGCAATATCAACATGTAGAATTCTTCCCAGTATGATCCAAAAACAAACTCAAATTGAAAGGTAAATATGGACGGTTAATATTGGTATTAACATATTCATCTGAAGCCTTTTTTTACGCTGCAGCAACAAACCTCAACGGTTGCACTAAACAAACGAACGGAAGCCCTTAGAACGGTAACAAAAGATTGACTTTTAAGCGTTTATTAATATTTGTCCCTTCCGGAACAGCCCTTGCGAGAGGGTGGAAGCCGCTCAAGCGAAAACGGAAGTAGCATGCGTCCGCCATACCTTGGTTCCGTAATTGGCGGCACGGGCTGCATTTCCGGTCTCGTTAAAGGAGATCTAATAATAGTTTAAAATATTTCCATACACGTTCTGAGCTCTCTTAATTAAGAAGAAAGTTTTCGCTTATAACAAAATATCTGCAAGAATATTTCCTCTTGTATCCTTAATTTAGTATAATCGTTTAATTATCTGATATTTACTTGTTGTGAAATATTGGCTTGTTTACCGCAACTGATACTGCTGTCCAGACATTTGGCGCTTCCGAAAATAGAATACTTTCGACTAGAACTTGTTTCATATTATTTAAGATTTAGAATTTCACACATACTTGACCTATTTTGGAACGCAACAATGTATGGCTACTGACACGTGGAGTGTTGTTAAAATAGACCAGCGTGAGGAAACGTGTACTCTTACGAAAAAATTAAGCGTGCCCATTAAGAAATGTCGCCCGTTCGGTACAGAGCGTTGCGACACGAGTTGAATACAATTGATCTGATGTCCTTTGCTTACGTGTTTGATTGTATGGCTGGCAAGTTTTATTGTCCCATACCATAGGCAAGTTAGGGCCTGAAGAGACATCAAGGACAATCGACGAGTAAGCCGGTCAATGGAGTCACGTTCCCTTTGTACCTCTGTTGTACATAGGACGTGACATATTAGCATCGTCTCTAGTCCGGCACCCTCGGATTTCGCGGCGTTTTCTCAAAATGTTTTTGTCTAGTTCCCATAAAAAGATTAGTGAAGGGTGAAGGTGCTAATGCGTGTGTATACGCACATCCGGTCCGACGGGGTCCGTTAATTGGTCTGCGTAAAAGGGATATCGTGTAGCGGTCCCCACGCCCCTTGCCCCCGCTTCCTGTGCGCGACATCAGGCGACAGACAGGTCGAGATCATGAAACACTGGAGAAAACCGCCTTAAAAGGTTGCTTGTTCAATTAAGCATCGCCTCCTGCCGAGTTTTGTCTTCTTTCAATCTCCAGTCACGATTCCTTATAAGTTTCGCCTTCATAACGGTATTGTTGTGATGGTCGTCTCTCCGTTGTCTATATGATTTCGGTATGTTTTCTCTGAACTGTAACGCTAGTTTCGGTTGCATTCCGTTTATTTTTCCCCTTGCCTCGATATGATTTGCGTTAACAACATGTAACTTGTTCCAAGAATGTTTTTGTTGTGAACTCTTGTGGTGTGCAGTACACGTCATTCTTGTTTTTTCATTGTTCCCTCTTTGCTAATGAACAGGTCCGCCTCAATTATCTTACAATGATTATTGTTTTTATGCTGGTTCTCAGGGGATTGATTGTTGTATAGTGTAGGTGTAAGTCTGTAATTGATTAATTTATAAGCCGGCTGATTATATTATCATCCTTGTGAGATTTTGTAGATTTTTTCTGATGTGTTCAAATTTTGACAAAACTATGTTATTATCAATTCGTTGAACTAATTTACTGTAATATGATCTAGTTGGGCGCATGATAACAGAATAAATAGTATTTGACACACTTGATATTGTCCTATCGCAAAATTAATGTTACCCAAATAATTTCCAACTTTGTATCATTTCTCGGGAATTGCGTGAATAATATTAATGCGTAAAATATTTTATTACATTACTTGATACTTTAGCTTTGAATATTCTCATAAGCTTGAAGCTTGCAACCTGTCATGTTCCCATGACGGCTTTCTGAAGTGTGACCGTCTTCACATGATTCACGTCCATGTTCATCGTACCATGCAGCTCTAACTACCCGTTGCGATCTTGAATGAAATTACAGCCTTTCACAAACAACGCACCCTCGACGTAAGTTCACTTCGACAAATACCTAACAATGTAGTTTGTAGCAAATTTTCCTCAAGGAACATCTGAAATGTTTCGCGGAACTATTTCGTCGGGCCGGATTCTACGTTCAAGATCATCAAAGATGCCGTCCTGAGAACTAAACAATCGGAGACATTCCTAGAAACTATCAATGGGTGCGCTAGGTGCACTGAATGGAAAGGTCGCACTCCTCGCCGAAACAATAGGTGCTAACTTAGGCATTTAGCAGGCGGCTACTGGGAGGATGTGAACCGATTGTAGAACACTCCATTGTGCACCGAGTAATTACTGGCTTTCACACGCTTTTTGACGATCATCGAACCCTTTAGTTTGTCGATTTGGAAATGGCGGAAAACGTAATAAAGGAACTGGGAGAAGCAGGATTAAAATTAGAAGTGACTTACACTATGCCTGTGCATTATGCAAATGATCTTGGAAGTTGAGTAAATATAGGAACAGAAATACAAAAATTATCAACAATTTTGCAAAGAATCGCGGACGATAAACGGAATATTTTAGTGATGAATATTTTTGTATTTAGCAACAGTGAGGCAGACAGTCAGTAATAGTGTCGGTTTGTAAACTACACGTAGTAGTCGATAGGTAGTGCGTCCGCTCATGTTTATGTTATGTAGTGTGTAAACACAGCAGCGCGGCACCACCGCTGACGCTCGCCGCTTTGTTTTTCATACTAGACCGCGTTGTTATCATTCATCATGCCGATGGAATATGAACAATGTCGCAAATATTCATCAATACTGCCAACTTTTCACCTACGAATAATTTTCAGTTTTTCGTTGAGCTTAAAATGGGCAATTTAGCTGTATATTGTCCTCTTGGTTGTTCGCTTTCAAGCTGACGTTATGAATATTTAGGTTTACTGCGCGTACACTTCGTTATTTTAAGCTGAATCTATATTTTCTTTCGTTTACCACTTCCTTGTTTGGTTTAAGAAAATAGTAGTGAAAAAAATACTGTTAGCCCTTTGTCATATACGAGTAAAAATATAGTTAAAAATGTGGCTCTAGTACATCATTTATGTGATAGATGTGGGTTTTTCTGTGTTGGCACATGAATCGTTGGTGCGGTATATAGATTGATGGTATATTCATTGGTATCGGAGAGTGGTGGACGGTTCCGGCCGGTGGTCGCGCAGGAAACCCACAGGATATATCAGAATTAGAATCGCAAGCCGGCGAGCGCCGCGCCCGCGCCGGCCACTTACGCTATGTCGACCGCACTTCCCATATCCGCTTATCAAAGCCCCAATATAAATCTTGAAACGTTTATCTTGATTCCCTGATTTATAAGCCAGATACAGCTTACGAATACCAGATACAACTCGTTAGCCTCAGTTTCACTCTGAAGGATATTACGAGTTTTTATGAACTCATACACGTCCTTTTAAGTGACAGTTTTTGGCTCGTGTTTATTCGGCGCGGGCGTTTTATACACTTTCACTGTTTTTAGTGTAAAAAAACACTGTTATCTGATGTGCCAGTCGCCGCGATTCCAAGTCTGTTAAAATCTGTGTGCCGTTTTATTTTCGATGTTTCTCGTTGTCCAGCGAGCGGAAGTCATTATGCGCTTTCCGCTGCGCGATGTACTGCTGCCCTGTAAAAATGTACTCATTAAATCAGCGATTACGCGTTCGCTGCTATGGTTTTTTCCCTGACGTGATCATCGTTTCCCATCGATTCCACCTATAACAAGTAGAGTTGTGTATTTTGCATATTTGAATTAGCATTCCGGAGTGGATAGTGTTAAAACTTGGTTTCCCTTTTTTATCTCAAGTTTCCTTGCGCTTGTTTTATCGATGCGTGCGTCGCCGTCTGAGGGCGGTCTGTCTTGCAACACTCGTGGGGGCTTGCGACAAATATTGACTCGACAAATGTTTATTGAGCACAAAAAGCACGTTCCTCTGTTGCGACTACTACACGCGCGATAGGTGGTGCGGCGGTCTGAAGCGACGAGCGCAGATAATGCCCCGCGCCTGTTAAACCACCAGATAACACACCGTGTTTGCACTAAACAAATCATGTTTACTTATTTGATGTCCTAAGTATTGCTGGCACGGATCGTTAGCCCTCGGATGTATGCGTCCTCACGTTCTATTTGCATAGGTCTATGGCTATGCGTTTGTTGTCAGCACAAGTACTCGGACCCTTCCATAAACTAGAGATTTTCATGTGCAATTGGAAATGCCACGACTGACTGTACCCAGCAAAGTACGACAGACATTATTATTCAAAAGTATTTAAATACGTATTGTTTGGTTAAAATGTCAGTATGAACGTTTTACAAAATCAATGTAGATACGTGTTTTAGTTCATTTGCCAACACATTTACTGTCCGTAAACAAGCGTCCGCCAAGGCCGGCTATGTTTACGCGCCTTCCAGCACTACACACTACTCAGCGAGCGCACCAACAAAACAGTCTAAAAGGAAATATTAGCCGCATAATGTGACAGCGCATTATTTATTGTTCCGCTTATTACATAATTCACGAGCCAGATGTGTGAAGAGTGGCGACGTGAAGTATAAAGACGGACGTTTTAGATATGGCCGGATTCTAATTGTAAGAGGATCAACAGATTATGAAAGCTGTAAAGAACCGCCTGTTTGCACATACACTGACAAGGATTAGTCCCGAAAAGGTGTCGTATGACACGAGGAGACACCTCGGCGATAACGGCTAGAAAAAAATGTGGTAGCTACTCGTATAAAAACAACAATGTGTGTTTACAATAGTATCGGGTGAAGTAGCCGCGTAGTCGCCTCTATAATCTGATAAGGCCGGTGACGTTTCAATAAGCTGCGATTTACTGGCATGTTGCGAATCGCCAGCGGAAACGAACGCCAGTAATGAGCTTCGGATGTCGCTCACCTATTGTGCCGAGCTAATAGATATCGACTTCCTTAGTTCAGCGAGTGGTGGCAACACCGGTCTATAATGAGGCATTGTTCGCGCGGCCACATCTTATTCTGTTTTCAACGCGTTGATTGGCTCTGTGAACCGATTGCTAAATCCTTTATTAGTGAAGTGTCCATTGAGTGCAACATGCGGTGGGTGGATTCAACATGGCAACATTTACAAACCGGGTCGACGTTCCATCACGGATCTTTGGAGGTAATTTAACAGATACAATCATATTAGCATCGGAATTTGCCGTTTGCAGTTGGTTTTAAGAACGGGAAGACGACCTCGTATCAAAGGATTGTTAGTTAGCACGCCGTGGTAAATTTACGATCACGAATTGCCTTCACAGTTCATTAAAAATAATATTTTTTCCGTGAGTTGGAAGTTTTAACGAAGAGTAAACAGAAATATAAAGATGGCTTCCGAGCGTTGTGTTTAAGTGAGTTTATTAAAATTAAGTTTAGCAACTTTTATATTTATTTAAATACATTAGGCCTGAAATTGACATTATTATTGCATTTCTGACTTATAATTAATAACATTTACATTGAAATTAATTGTGCATTACCATGTAAGCAATCGCTGAAGTTATTATGCTATTGCTCGTAATGAAAGTAAGTGCAGCCATAAAGTTCCGTTCTCTAAACACGTACATTATTATATCAATACAATCTGGATTTACTTTCTACTGCGGTCGGAGAAATTCGTTTGTTTATGTTTTGACAGTGTTATGTTGCCGACCGCATTTTTATGAAATGGACCATTGTTTAAAGAGCGGGTTCCTAAGGTCACGTCAATAAATGTGGTTTGTACAAAAGAACCAACAAAACAAAATAAAAGAATGCATGCCATTGGAAACAACATTATTATTAAAGAAGTTTATAAGGCTACGTGAAATTCTCAGCATTGTCTGTTGTTCGCGCATTTATTATATGTAAATGTTAGATGTGTGTGACATTATCTAGTCCTTTAGTATTTGTTATCAATGTGGCCACATTGTCGTGGAGCGCAAGCAGTATAAAAGCACATTAGCAGATGTTTTAAGTGGGTCCATCATTAGCAGCCGCCGTAATCCGCCGCCGGCACGCGCGGACACGCATCACTTAAGTGGGTTAAAGTGCTGGGCCTGGAATGTCCAAGGTCGAAACAATCAGTTACCTGCTCTAACGTAACTATCCATAAAAAAACCTTTCCAAATGACTCGCTAATCAAGCCGCTGTAAAAAGTGATCGTCTCTTAAAAACACTCAGCTAAGTATTCTCCTAGGAATTCGAAATAAAACTCGGTAATAGAGCGCCCCGGGAACCGGTTGTTAATGAAATGAAATTGGAAATAGTTGCCGCTGATGAATTGAATTACAAATCAAGTTCCAATATTAGCGTCCTTGATATAGTTAGACTCGTTTAACTTCCTGTTACGAGTCGTTTTGTAAACGCAGAGCACGTCACTCATTGAGACCCAATCAAAGGATCGTGAATGAGATGTTTACCGCGTATGCTAGTGCCTATACATGATGCGCATGTGTGAGTGCGCCCAAGACTTGAATCGTTTCCTGTTGTATCGACTTTATTATAAGTACCTATCTTCGTTATCGATTAAAGGTTTTATGTACAATAAAATGATTATCCGACCTTTTTGATTTTCCTGTTAGTGAGTTAATAAATGCTAATCTCATTCATTAGTAAAGGGTTTTGTGTTATTGTGGTTGATATTGGCGTTATTTTAGATTTTAGGGACATTGAACTTTATGGAGGATGGTTTAATAATAAGTAGTGTGTTATAGTGGCATTGGGTAGGCGAAACAAGGCTGCGTCTGGGCGCGGGGTCGGTCGGCGGTCCTGCCAAGGACAGCGAGTTCGTTAGGGCCATTCATGGATGTCTGCGCGCCTCCTCCCCACGGTGTCGGCCGCTTGCTATGCTGTCCGATTGATCAGTTTATTTTTTGAAATCGAACTTAAAGCAAAAAGACACACCGCACAATCGTAGTTCACCGGATGCACTAACGAGTGTAAATTTTTTTAAACTTCACCGTGTCGCATTAGTTTGTTTTTGTTGGATGCGTTTCCGCTATGCCTTTATCTGTAACTGAACTGTATACCGAGTGCCGGCAGTCTATTACCGCTTGCTACGTACTCTCTAGAATTTACAAGATATTAAAATACCTTTATATCAAACGGCGCGGGCGCGGCGAGTGTTGGAACATGGTATAAAATGCATCCAGCGCTGCCATGCGACGTTAGTTTCCTGCTTTCTATTGATCGTTTGAATAGACTGTAATAAACAGGAGATTAAGTTTTTCATCCCAATGGAAACGTGTAAGTTTGTGTGGGCAGTAAAGCGACGTGGATAATAAGCATAACACATTTTAAAGATAGCTACGACTCACGAGTGTCGCAGCGACGACTGATGAATTTCACATTTATTGTTTGTTTCTCTTGTAAACATTTTACGACTGGTGCATTCCGAGATGCGTTTTCGAAATGAAATATTAATGAACTCACTGGCAACCTTCGTCGGTGTGCCACCGGCATTGGCCAATTTCGGAAACGATTTAAGGACGACGTGTACATTCATACCAAATTGGTTCTTAAGTGGGTGGCAATATGTAACAAAATTAATCACGTTGCGGCGTATCAATACAACAGCGTATTTAGGACGTGCATTGTGGGCAATTCGTCATGATTTGCGTATGTAAATCAATGAAGTTTGGTTGTGCGAGCGTAACGGTATTTTCGTCGGTCCACGGCAGGAAAGCGGATGCTATAAACACACTTTCAGCGGTGTACTCATCCACCCGTACGTACGTTGCTTTTGGCTATTACACGCTCATGCCTTAGAAAACGGTTGATCTGCACATACTAATGTACAGGAGCACATTTGGCGCGTTTATTATTCGTGCTGGTCCATATCCTAGCAGGATTAACGTCCCTCGCGTGCCCATAAACTTCTTATAAACATATTGGATCCTAGCTAAACATTCCACGCGTCGCCTCGAGGAATTCAGAAGAAAAATATAATAAACTCTCATAATGAATTCACCGGGAGCCACTTTTATTTCCGATTCAACACGGGCTATAAATTTTGTCTAGACATTTTAATTATTTATGGCATCTCTTCCTGATGACAAGTTTTCCTTGAGTTGATTTATGAATTTGACAAGTTCTTGATATTTCTTAGTTATGTTTTTTGAAATACACAAAAACGAGTCCTGTTCGCCTTGGGCGGTAACATGTTATTAACTGGAAGCCACCTCCGAGAGCAAACGTTTTCCGTTTCAAATTGATCACTATACCTACAGGTGAAGAACTCGGCTTTAAATAAATTATGCATAATATTAATATTTAGTTTGACGCTAATAAGTTTAAACTGGCGAGTAAATTCGCATGTCAGGGGAATAATGTCCGTTGTCCAAGTCGGTTGTGGAGCGGCGGCGAGCGACAGGTTCCGCCATCTGTCATGTTTTTGAATTTTAAATCGCGTCGGGAAGTGGAGGTCTTATGTCCCTGCTCTTTATTCACTCCTTCGATTTCACAATGTCGACATGGAATATTGAGGAAGCCGGCAATGTCGCGATCGCCGGTATAATCACATTATTGACATTTGATTAGAAGCAATTTTAAGAAGCAGAATGTTTACCGAATTTTATCAGAGCAATATTAACTCTCGCTTTTGCTTTGTTAATATTAAATAAAAAGAGTAAAAGGGACATGTGTCTGATGTTTGTCTGGTGCTTGTACCTACAGTATTACAACTGCGTTGTGTCGTGTGGCAACGCGGTGAAAGTAATAACATGCGAAGGCGGCGCTACATTTTCTATCGCTTATCATAACTGTCACACATACACATTCACTTCCTATACAATGGTCATATGACCCGCGTCCCGACTCTCCGCACCCCCATCGCGATCCAAATGATGCAACGTTGTGTGTACCAATATTTTATTAAACGCTATAGAACCAGTTTTTACCGGATATATAAATACGTCAATGTTATTATATTATTATACTCGTATGCGATCGGATGCATTTAATAATCCTTTAATTAAGGCAATTACGGCTTTATCTCATGTGGACGGTGGGCACGTTCGAGAAAATCGAATCGTGTAATAAAAACAACCGCCACTTAACTTTTTCCCTCCAGTAGGTAATTTCTATTAGTCATTTCCAAGCTCTAGTTCCCAGTATTGTAAGGCATTGTCACCAAACTGTCGCAACTTGTAAACGTCGGTTACGAGAAACTGCTCTTTGTTAACACAAGAAACTTTTGCAACACCGTTTTGTACCACAGCTAGCTTTAAACTAGCTGTGACAATGTTTTAGTTATTATAAGGACTTATTTCATTATCTAAAAAGGGGTCTTCGATAAATTTGTTAAAAAATATACATAATTCATTGTCTACTCGCCAATTTGACATTTAACACGCCAATGTGGGAAATCGTCCGTAACGCAAAGGATATATCGACCGCTAACAAATCTATGAGAACTTCTCGATGTAACATAATAGCTTCGTTACGATTATTGTGTAAAAATAATTTATATGCATCGATCACGTATATGTTATCATAAAGAATACTGTCACTCGCACCACAAGAGCTTTTTATAAGCACAAAAGTTAAAGAGCTTAAGTCCCCCGTGCCGTACTATGCGGTGCTCGGAATTTTTTAATCTAACTTAAGAATGATGGATCGAGGCTTGATGGATGATGCGCGACTGCCTGCTGTTGCCACTTCCCCTGCGTTTTGCTCAATACGACGTTAATTATTAAGTCCCCTTTCTATTGCGTGAAGAACGTCACCGATGTGTTATTTATGTGATCATTTTATTCCTGGTTTGCGCAACGCCGCCAGTGTCGACTTCCCGTCTAATGTCGCAAGGCGTTATGCAAGTGTAAATATTGTTAATGTCGTGCATTAGCGCGACAACAGGACACAATTTGAGAGGTACTGAGAGGTTCGGCGGGAGGTGTCGCCACTCGGTGCCGCCCCCGGCGCTCGAGCCCACGTCCGCCTGCATGTGTCACTATGGACAGCACTCCCTACGCATTCACTGCTTTTGTAAAAATGCCCCCACAGTTAAACCTACGGAATTCAGTTTCTAATGTTGCCTCATGTGTGTAATGATTACTTTGTATCTAGCGACTCTATCGAATTTATACGTGTAATTCCAAAGATCAGAGCTAGCTTTACTCCATTAGTGTCAAATACAGCTTTAAAATATGAGCGATTAGTATAATGTATCCGCACTAATTGAATTAAACGGATTTGTAGAAAATTATGTGTTGTAATAAATGTATTTTGATAATATTTGTTTAGATGCTATTTCTGTAGATACGTTCATATTTCCGCCGACGGTATAATTAAATTGAGATGTTGTACAGTCTGAATGTTTCTGAAAAGCGATATAGAAATCCGGTACTCTTCGCCGTACACCTTGTGAGAAAATGTATAATAAAGCTTTCTTTACATAAATGCATTATTTTGTACTATAAATACAATTGTGTACCTAGGATTACATTTGCGGTAGTAAATTTAATCTCATCAAATCTTCAAATTGGTTGGCGTGTACTACCGGAGAAAATCGATTCTGCAAGCTCAGTCGACGCAATCAAATTGCAAATAGGCTCATAACGAAAGTCGTCACTGCGCGTATGGGCCGCGTTTGCACTCCGAGTGAAAATGTTCCGAACTCGTTAGATGGCCGCGAGGCGACACCCACAATGATATTTATCAATCACCAAGGATCTACTGAATGGGATCAATAAGTATGGTGAGTGTGGTGGGCGCACGCGGCACGCTCTTCGGTCGTCGAACTGCGCGGGCGCGATATGTGGTTAGCTCTAATTCAATTTAACGACAATCCACACACGCGGCAATCTGCTGCGCTGTCACCGTCGCCGTCGGCATCGCCAGCGCCAGCGCCAGCTCAGTCGCCTTACACAATCTTTATTATATTACAGCATTATGACGCCCCAACATAAGCTCCCGGATTATTATCAGATTTAATTTCATAACTCGCATTGAGAGGTTCATTATCGTGCATCCAACATCATTATGATTAACGCTTGGCGCTAAATGGTCAGCTACTCGCGCTGCGTTGAATAAGTAGTGATTGTGTCAAAGGTTTCATATTTCAACGGATTTGTATTACGCTGAGCGGACGTTTGGCATGTTTAGTAATGGAGCTTCCGACTGCACTACGCACAAAATTACAAATATGCAGTTTTCGAGGACACTCGTTACATCTAAATAGATAATAATATGTAAAGCATTTATATGCTATGTGAATTCAATTATTATCCTTGTCATGTCTCAGTGTTGGTAAATACGGCGAAGAAATGCCTACATTCCGCTTAAAGTGCATTACATGTATTGTGTTAACACTACATTTAGCCGAGACCGGATCTGCAAGGATGGGCCGTGTCACCTTGAATGCCGGATGTCAGCATTCTGTCGGAGGAGCTATCGGCCGTCAATCGTGTGAGCGTCTCGCCATATATTATAGTCGTCTGTCTGTTTGTCTCTGCGGCTGCGAGGGCCGTTTTTATTTTACGACTATCAACGTCCGCTCCGTCCTCCTCCATCAAGGTCGACTTTTCTTATAACCAACAAACGGTGCACTGATCGGAATTATAACCATGCGTATTTACGACTCGCTTTGTACGTCACTGGCGTAAGGCGTCGTTCCATTAAATCTGAATGAACCTATCGGGATTGAGCATTTGGATATTAAATGAAAGCATATTCTATATCGACTAGATAGCACTGTCGTGAAACTTGTTCATTCATAAACGAGCTGTTACGGTAGAAAGTAGTTACACATTAGAGTGGGTTAAATATACCCCTGTATTAGTGTTGAAGTATGTTTTCTCTGCGTGTGAAAACAAATAGCCCGTCCGGATGGGATCATATAGTACGCAGCGGTCCCGAGAATTCCGAGGGAAGAGCTTGCCTCGTTTCTGAAGTCCACAGCGGAAATGGATTGGACGTGGGCGACGCCTACGGTGTGTGCGAGTGACCGCTCGCCGCTCTCGACTCGCACAAGTGACAAATTTAATATAATTATCTATTTCTGAGGCACATCATCACGCCTCTCGCGGCATTGTTTCCGCTTGTCCAGGTACGTTCTCGAACGCGCCGGTGCTTTCAAGGTCGAATGCATTACTGATCAATTAGACGTGAAGTATTTTATTCTTGTTTACTCTGGCAGCTGGCTCCATGTTTATACATTGTAATGTTTAACACGTGTGCGCTAAGTCCATCTATTATTGAAGACTAATGCGACCACGCCCGTGAATATTGAGAGGACATATTTCTCTAGCATTCACCCATTGTGAGCGTTTTTTTCTCAACGTATGTTACTTGTATGTGACGTAGGCGCGTCTCTCAATTTGTAATACTATGAGTTTCCGCATCCGCCATTGTAACGCTGTCCACTGCAATTTAATCATCTCTTGAAGTGACAAGATGTATTAGAGCAGGTTTACGATGAATGCTGTGCCCGACGCCACTGTCGGCTCTTCACTTTGCGCTCTAAGGTTGAAAATTGTTTGGTGAATCGAATTCAGTCGTTCCCTTTGATGTAGAAAGGGAATATCGACAAAGACGGATGTCCGGTGCCGGTCAGGATTTGTTTCACACGAATGTTGCGTTACGGCTCCGCGTCTTCGTAAGAAATTAAAAATGTATTTTTATTCAACTTTATAATCTATTTTCAATTGCTGTTTATAAATATTTTTTGTTATACGTTTTCCTTTTCCGTATTTATCAATACGACCCGTCGGGCATTTTGCGCTGTTTGAAGATTAAATCTATTGGTGTGTAAAGCGCGACGTACACAGGCTGTGTTTACCTTAAAAATTAACAGTCTTTCATCACATGAGCAATGGATACCGGAGTGAGATGAGCCGGGGCTTCCAAAAATCCTTCCGGTCCTTTTGATATTGCGGATACGCGGCGCATGTCTCAAAGGGCTCGTGTGTTTGTCCGCTCGTGCTTGGGTAAACATTAGTTGCTGCCCGTCTGTGTGATTTCAGCCCTTTGTATTTTTACTGCATTTGCAGGGGGATCCGATTGAATAGTATTATGTATATCCATCAATGTTAAGGCTTTTTGTGCTGTCATATTGATTGGGGATACTTTTCAAAATTGATCAAATATGGTGACTTATATTTTTCAAATTCCTATGTTAGGCGTGTGATTAAAAATATTAAAAATATGTTTTGCTATAACTTTTTTTAAAATTTAAATAAATGGCGAGACGAGCTTGCCATTCGCCTGATCACTAATGGTAAGCGGTACGACCGCTCATGGACCGTAGCAAAACCGAACTATAGCATGAATTACAAAGCTTGGCATTCCACTGCGCTCGATTCCTGAGATACAAGATGTTAAGTCCCATTATGTCCAGTAGGTACTCTGGCTACAATGTTCTTTAAACCGGAACACAACAGTGCATTTATACTGCTGTTTGGCGGGAGAAATAGACATTGCGGTGGTACCTACTCAGGCGGTCTCTCACATATTATGAGAGATCAACCACCAGTATTATACGAAACAAACCGAATGTAACAGCACGTAAAAAAATAATCGGCCCACAGCACTTGTCTAAAGTTCGACATAAACACAGCTACGCCCACCACGAGGATAGTATCGATACCGTTATTGTCGTTTGGTATTTGGCGAGCGATACGAAACATTTTGCATACAATGCCCATGTTGGTCGGCGCTTGCGCAACCGCGCGGTCATCGGGCCGGATGTGACGACGCCGCCGCGGCTGTGCCGTGCCGAATTGTATGCCTAGATGTCTGCTCTAGATACACGTTGTCATCGATACCACCCAGGTCGTTCACTTAGACTCATCATTCAAATCTTCAATAGTCAATGTCAATGGTATGAATGAAACGCAATGCAGTGATCTAGTTAGTGATGGGTAACCTTGCTCGGCGTCTGCGCAAGGTCAGCGAGGAGTACCGAGCAGTACATGCACCGCACGTTGGCCAAACGATGGCGGTGCTTCACATCCGGTCACAGCGCTATGTAAATCAGCGCCACACTTGGACACATGATTGTACAAATGTCCTTGAGTGTGTTTGAGTCACTTTTTATTCTCTGTGCATGCATTATACTGCTCATCTAGTGATCATATTATATTTAATTGGATTATATTTGGATCTGAGTAATGCTGATATGTTTGCGAGGTGCTAACATTATTTTTAATATGAGTAACACTGCGTTTAAAATAATTGCGCAGTTAGTTTGTAAATATTTTTTATACATAATTTGTCATCTGATTTAGCATACTTTTGTTTCATTGGTATTAACTAGTTGTTATTCTTCTGAAACAATCAGTTAGTGTTTAACAGGTTTCCCAGTTCAAACTCTTGATAGGGTCTCCAAGTTGGAGAGCATTAACTTTTAGATGTACATACGTATTAGTAAAAATTCTTATTGGTAATTGCTATTGCAATAGCTTCGTTGTATAATGTATACCTACCTATCATGAGAGAAAACTATCATTTCGCTTAGTGTATCTTGCTTAGACATTCCCGGTAGCGTTAATTTTAAGGTTTAGTAACTTTAAGATAATATTTGGACAAAAACTAAAGTAAAATCACCTAGCCCTGCATAGCAAAGGAAGTGCTGAACCGGATGATACAATTCCAATAGCGAGTCAAGTGGAAACCAATAACAAGTTAGAGTTCCGACCTTCGTAAACCGACGGGCCGGGCGGGTGCATCCCGTAGCTTCCTCGCACGACGCTATTGTACACTGCACACGGCAAAGAATCCGCGCTTATCTGCCAAGATCGATTGCTCGTTCCGGCATACCGCCAGCATTGAACGCTCCTATCTCGAGTTCATCGTCCTATATTCACGGATTGTGCAATATTTGCGATATACAATATACGCAATGTAAGCAATATTGTAATGTTATATTCGTCTGTCGTCACAGTCAGCACTAAGGACGTTACGCTGGTGTTGCTCAAATGTTACAAACTGCTCGGTTGTGTTTTGATTAATTGGTATTAGTTTGAAATGACGGAATAGTTTGTGTTGTGAGATTCGGAGATTATTAATTGGTTGTGGCATAATGAAGGTTGGATAATACTAAGCGAACTGATAGCTGGAAATCTTTAGAATTTAGATAAACAAAATGGGTGACAAAATTACACAATGACAATTAAAGTAAAAAAATAAAAATCTATATTTATCTATTACGTTTATGTGTAATATGCCAGTATACGAGTAATAGTGCATGAAGTGATCCAATTTAGTGACACTCTTATGAAAGATAATTTAGCTGCTAATAAAACTGTCATTTTTCGTAATATCCACAAAATTATGACATCACATTGGTTTACAAACACAAGTAATTTACATAAAAATATGAAAACCGCAAATTAAATAACACTTTATTCATTTTAAATAGCCCGCGAGATAAAAGGAAACGAACATTAAAGCCATCAATGTATTTGTATCATCCGATGCTTTTAGCCTCCCACGCAATACATTGCGTTTAATGTTTTTAATAATTACATGTACCATTAAAACTTTTATAAGCGAAATGCAGTGAAGATGGAATTAGCTAAAGGAATTAACACCGTTCATTCTATGTCTTCCATTATTATCATCAATGTTGTCAACGCAGTTTATTTACCCAAGTTATTGCTATTTACCACCATAAACTTCTGTCGCGTACATTATATTTCATACATCACGAGTTCAGTTTGCTGTGTGAATGAAGCTAATTAGAAACTCAAACGGTGAATGGGGAAAGTGTGCATTATAATATTTTAATGTAATTAGATTATCTCATTTGAATTTGGAAGTACATTGTCGTCTTATCGCTCTAGCTGGTTAGTTTACTATTCATTTCGTATAAGATTTTGTTTGTGACAAACTACCTTTTCAATTGCTATAAGTAATCAGCACGTTTTATGAGAATTGATCAATGAATATCCCAAAAATCTGTCAAATCTTTGGAGTACCGCTGGTGGCCAAAGGAGGAAGGTTTGAATATACGTAAAGTCGGAGATTTATTGGGCCTATTGACAGAATAAATAGCGACAGCTAAGTAGTTACTATTCTGTAATACGGAAGCACTATTTCGTTGAAGCCAGCCCATTCATACCACAGCAAGAAGATAGTGCGTGTTGCTATGGAGGGTCGATAAAGGATTTAAGTGTAGCTCTTAAAAGTCTATAAGCCTATACGAGTGGAGTTCTGTCGATAAGGCGGTGTCGGGTGCGATGTAAGACGATGCTGCGCGGAGCCCTGGAACCGGTCGCGACAGCTCATTGCTGCAATAAGATAAGCTGATTATGTGTAACTATTACTTACTATATCAATGTAATTGAACCACGCGATGTGTTAAGTCCCCTGTTGGTCAAGTTCTGAGTGAAAACTAGCTTGAATACGTGATGCGAGATAATTCTGTGTGTTTAATTTTGATTACTGATTATTATGGCCACCTATGTATGTTTTTCTTGCTAGGATACTCTTTATTCTGCTTCCACTTTAATTTACTGTTGATGGAATTCACGAATAGCCGTAATAGTTTCTAATATGGGACCACACCCCATTATGCCAAGTGGTTTAAGCTTTGCTCCATCATGACGCCCCCATTTTTTTATTTTTTTTATGGTTCACACCACCGTTTCTGAATGATGTCTCTCATTTGCCAAACGGTTTCTAGATCGAGAAAGGACGTCTGCATATAAACCACTTTATTCTTGGCGTCGAGTTTTATGGACTTCCAACATTACTCACGCGAAGTGGTGATATTTCGGTAACTATGAAATCGACGTGTGCATTTCACATCAAAACATTATAATGTTACCAGCTGTAAATTATAAAATCACGAGACAACATTCATACGGATTTATTTTGAAAGCAAAATATTATGAAATATTAAATATTATTATGGATTTGTACGTGAAGGCTGCAGCCAGTTTATACAGCTACGAGAAATTAGTGGTTTTACATATACAAGCTAACACCTGGTTCCATTGATAAACAAGAAGTGAGTTGCAGGCCCGGTCCGGTGGGTAGAAACTCTCTTGGCGTGGGAACCCGCTGCATCTTGTCAGTCGGGTCCGCAGCCCTGGCCAGCCAGAAAGATACCAGCATCCGCCACGTCGCGTGGGAACAGCGGACTCGCGTCGATAGCATTACCCACACATTCTGCACAAGCTTACCTAAATTTCACCGATTGCTGAAATCACGTTTCTCAGCTCGCGTAGAAAGCTGCACGATTGTTCGAACAATGAGCTTGCGACATTCACCATGACAAGATGGCTTGTAGTGCATTTCTGTTCCATGTTCCCTTTCCTAATCGTGATCTAGATTGTTTAGGTAAAATAGACTTTTATTCAACGTGCATTGACAGTAACTTAAGAAAGTAACTTACGGTTTACGGAAACAATAGTTAAAACACATTCGCCTTGAATTACATGGCCAGTAATTTATATTTTTAATTCATTTAAAGAACAAAAAAACACTCAAGCGTATACATTACACGTAAAGCCAGTCTTTAATACAATGAAATTAATGTTAACCCTCTCGCTAGCCGACGTTCCGACTTATCCGTAAGGCTATCGCGCGAGCTGAACAAAGACTTTCTTGGTGCATTCTCTTAGCTGGCAGTTGGCTCAGATGACCTCTGCCACTTTCGCACGGACCGCTGCGACAATTGAAAGGAAATGAATTGCAGAAAGATAAATCCGTTCCCTGCGTAAACAACGCATAAAGCAGCGGAACTTGCGTGGGAATGCAACGCTCTAGTTACTGATGCTGCCCCGTTACATGAGACGACGGGTTAAACTTCATGCTGAGCAACCAACGTCTTGCTGTTCAGCTTGGCAGAGTAGGCAAAGAGCATAGATTGTCACTACCGTTCACTTTGTGGGAGTTTCGACGGTCGGTGATAAACTTCAAAATAGTACCGATACTAGGAGCTTTTAGCCGTTTTAGTTTTGTATAAAATACATATCATGTTATCAGCGTTAATAACTGTATCCTATTCTGAAGGTTCTGTGATAAATAAAATGTTTCTGCGTGCAAAGTGGCAATCACTGTTATTGTAGCCTCATTGAAATATCTTCATAAGCGGCATGACATCGGCAGTTAGATAAAGATTTGTCCGGGAATGTGGACGCACGGGACAAGCGGACGAGATGTTGTTTGACGTCATTCCAGTTTTAACGGCTCACCTGACTGCAGCTTCCCTTTCGATGAAAAAATATGTAATCACACGTCAGAATTGTTTTTGTCGCCGCATGACGCAGGATGTTATTGAGCATCTAATAAGATTCGGAGGTAGACACATTATGTGTGATGGTTTTTATTCTCCTTGATTGCTGTGAATGGCGTTTAGATTAGCCTCTGTATTTAATGCGGCGGTTTTAATTTCAAAACTGATTATTAAAAAAAATGTTTTTTTTTATTATTCAAACGGCCAGAATCCTTAAGTTGTTTTTTATATATGTATAATCTACATTGGTAATCAAAATTAATGGTGATCAAGGGCGTGAATCGAACAATTGCATAAATGTAAACAATATTATAGATGCACAGTACTTAGTATGGTGTTACAAAAGTATAAATATAAAAGTTACACAATTCAATATGGCTATAGCGAATTTATCTGCATGAGCGCTGAAATTGTTCACGTGAAATCACTCTGATGATTGTTTTAAGCGCATTGTAGTGTTACAAAAGGCTTTGTTGCTTCGTTCTCACTATAAAATAATGGTTTAGAACAGCGCTAATTACGAGCGCAATCGTGAATTCCAAATCCGGGATTTCTGTTTTTTGCGCGTCCATTGTTTGCAAATATGAGAGAATAGATTTCGAAGCTACATTCCGAAATTGTGGATTGTGCCGTGAGAGCGGGAAATTAGGCAGAATTCATTCTAAAGTCAAGTTTTTGTGCGCTCTTTTGTCTACGAACATCTTGAACGTTATGCCGAGTCTTGTTTATCTTCTTGTCGTATGTCGAAACTAGTTAATGTTTGTTGTGTAACTACGTCTACAATGTACCAAAAGCGACTAGTAGATAAATGCTAGAAACCTGACAGTTCATGTAGATCAGGGTTGTTTACATGTATAAATACCGCTTGTACGTTTATTCGCCTCTATAGGTTGCCAAAACGTGTCTAATAACTTGATTACCCTGCCACCTCAGTGTGGATGTGTATAAGTTATAATGAATGCGTGTAATTTCAACAGTATCATAAATTATACGTGTATAAAATTACGAGACCGATCTTCTAGCAATGACCTTTGCCATTTCTACACGGATGAGGAATGGCGGTCAATATCAAATGAAGTTATAAGAAGATATAATAAATATGTTTTAAGTATAATTTTTTGTATATGTTATTCAAATTTAAAGATTAAAAGAGGCCTACTTTCAGCGAATTGTTGCAACCTGTCTGGTGGTAAAGCAGTTTTTATACGCTTTTCTAAATAAAGTCCACCTTGTCGGTTTAAAATAAAATATTGTTTTGTTCTGGACACTGAAGCTTAAGACAGAAATGTATTTACTGAAACTGTTTACAATGAACCAACGATGACTCGATTTATTAACCGCGTTCAAATAACAAATGAGCACCCGAATAGGGCTTCCCATTATAGTACTAGTAGAATTTATAACGACTCCTTATAGTAAGCAATACGCATTAATTTGTTATTGAGTGTCCAATTGTTTTTCGCTAGTGAAATACTCGCACAGGATGTGCGTGTAAGCATTTGGTTCATTGTAAGGCTGCCGAGGTGCCGGCACAATTCGGCGCGGACACTTTCGACGTGGCCAAGATATAACTGTAGGACGTTACCCACCACCAAATGAATATTCAAACGAAAAAAACCTAATGTACTGTGCAGTACGCAGCACCGGCCATGAAGTCATCGATATGAATGAAATGGAATTTATTTACTATACGTTAGTATGTGGTATCGCTGCAGTGCCTGTGATTCGAGATTCTATTTTTGCACATTTTATTGCAATCTTGCAATGAATGTAAAACGTGTATTCTTGTTATTTTCCCATGATTTATTACGTTTGTGTGGTGTCGGGTCGCGTTGGCCGACTACCTGATTAGGATATTTGTATTCGTTTTGCAGACGTGGAGGTCGTTCGTCCCGGTTCTCGTCTTATTTATTCTTTTGCATGCCGCAGTTTGTATCCCGATTCCGCATGCGTTCTGTATCAACACTAGAAAGCGTCACACTGCATGAATATTTTATCGCTTCGGAATTACCGGAGCCCGATCCGCGGTCTTCCGCCGCGCGCTGCTCGCCACGTGATTTACAGATGGTGTGTCCATTCAACATTTTATTGTATGGATGCTACCATAACGGGAGCGATTCTATTACGCTCCGATCCGAAGTTGGCGGCCAAAATTTACGATGTACATTACGTATCCGGAACCGGTGCGGGTAACTACCGAGTCGATAACCGGTCGATCTCGATCGGCAAGGATGTCACTGGCAATGTTCCCATAAATTCCGCGGAATCGTACGAGATTTATAATGGCGGCGGTGTAACGGTGGTCGCGACGCGCATGCCGAGCGCACGCGCCTACGTGACGCGCCACCACTCCATCACAACAGCATCACAACACATCACACGCCAGTCACCACTCTGTCCAACAACGTGCCAATATTTACTCGACGTGTCTTATCACCTCCGGCAGTGTTCGTCTGGTCTAGCACCAGGCAATACGTAACATCCGTTTGCAAAAAAATAATTTCATATTACATCGCCTGAATATGTGTTCACTAGCCGAGGTATAATGTTTCATATTTGATTAACGTCTAATGAAATTACATCACTAGAGTTAATTAAGTGCGCAGTTAGATGTCGGCTCGTATTATACAGGCACGTGGGTGTCGTTACGATTGTAAGTTGTATTTGATATTTACGGCCGTTGTTGTTGCCTTAAGAGCATTCTACGATCAAAAAACATAATTCCAAAGCAACAGTTTATCGATCTCATATTTTTCGTTTGGTTATGTGCATCTAAATACTAATCAAATGAGATCTTCTTATGAGATTCGATTTTATGTTTGATAATCGATGAATCAGACTTATTGAATTATTAGAGTTTATCAGTAAATACTGTTTTAAAGTAATACGGTAGTCAATAAAGATGTCGATAAAATATCATGCTGTATGTAAATTAGAAAATAAGTTGGTCAAATTTCGTTATGGGTAAGTATAAACAATTAGTAATAGCATGCTTAGTAATTTACTTTACGTATACGGTATAGCCAATTACCGTATCTAAGGGGCATTGAGTATTGACAGTGCCTCATTGAACTTTCCATTGAGTCCACGTGGTAGGTAGTTGTTGGCTAGTAAAACACAGTGGGAGTTTATTGACTCGTGCGGCCGCGACTCGCGACCGGTCGCCAATACTCGCCGCGCGGCAGGTTGGCGGATGTAGGTGTCCGCAAATATTAGCACTTGCCTAATTCACTACCGAGACACAAGTTTACTTTATTACCTAATCCGCCGGTTCATTTTATATTTTGTATTGTCACCTACACTGCTCCGAGATCGGAATTCCGTTGCTTAATTGCATTGTAGGCGTCGTTGTGACTTGTGACGTTCCATTGACAGTCCAATGGTTTTATTGAATGGAGCGCGCGACGAGAGCGGGCCCATCACCCATACTCGTTCGGAGATTAGTCGCGAGCTTTCATAACAATGTGATCGTTTGGGTTCAACGACGTCGTTAGTTCGGTATTGATATGGCGGGCTGTCAGTATTATTTATGATTATGACGCGTGAAATGAGAAGCATGCGTTTGGCGGCGAGCGGCGCGCGCCGTCGCGGCCGATGCGCAAGCGCATTATACATGAATGAATCCCCCACCACCACCGCTACTTCTCGATCAATGGACCGCACGTGGCGATCGATACTACATTAGTACCAACATCATTTCTTTTTCTATTATTACTCGCAAATGCAGAGGATTACTATAGATGCAACGAAGCTTACAGAGAACAATTGTTTGATGCATATCATATTTCCATTTTTCTATGTCTATTTACAACAAATGGATAACCATCGGTATGCGATAACGCATTACATTACTGATGAATCACGCACAATAATTGCGTCGAGTGTAGATTAAATCTGTCACCGATGGAACGTACAACAATAGGAAGCATCAATCGTGAGTTTATCTACGAGGCGGGCCGATCGCTGCTAATTGACAGCTAAATGCCCTATTAGAGTTGTCCGGCAGTATTGAGTGGTCGATGGTCACGAATGCCCTGATAATGGTCTCGCAACGCCCGCGCCGCCCACGCGCACCGTTGTCGGTCCATTTATTTTTTACATTAAAATTTATGTTCTTTACGCTAACGATAATAAAATACTCGAGCGATTGTAAATAAAGTATGAAAACGTCAATTTCTTTCAATCATAACGGGCTGAGTTATTGACACAGCAGAGTTGTCGCGCGCCGCGGCCGGCTGCGCTCCGTACAAGGTGATAACGCGCCTCCGCCTAGTGCTGGACCCTCCTTATGTGGAAACTGGCGCGTGTGGCCATTGCCGGAGAGACACGGTTCACTTGCGGGTGCAGTATAACCGCCATATTCAATGGCCCTTATGAGGTGACAACCATATCAAATGGTCAGATAATATCCCGCCTTGTATGGATCCGCTGAGGTAATGGCGGCGCGACGTTGCTCAACTGACAACGCCTGATGATCCTTCATTCAATGATTACCGCAGACGTCTTTATATTTAGCCCTTGCTATAACTCAATGCTCCACTCTGTTTCCGAGAAATGATAATGTAGATCAAAAGCGTGAACTATCAATAACCTAGTTGAATAATTGGGTTGCTTTAGATGCCATTTAGACATTATTTTGAAGTTTCAATTTAGATTTATGAAATCCATGCTTATAAATAAATGTAGGCATTATTTTATAGAAAACATCATATTTCACGTATAGAGTAGCAAATATCAGTGGCTTATTAAAGGTGAAAAATTTTCGAAGGATCGTCCCACTTTCGGTAATGGAGTAAGCATTTTTGCATTACGTGTGGCAGGATATAAGTCACGCGATGTGTTGAACATTCGATGTGAATCACAGTCGGGTCCACTACAGAGGCATGCTGTGAGGCCTATCGGACTCCGTACGCGCATTCTACTATTACGGTCGCACTTTAATGAGTCACGCCGGATTTACATATAGTGGAAAAACAACGAAGGCCGGCGGCGGTGGTGGCCGCTTCCGAGAACTCTTGCCATCAATTAAGGGAAGCATGTGAACGAGTTTGCGCATACGCAATTAACGCGCAATTCCGTTGTGTAATTGAACAATTATTGTCGATTTCGCAGTTAAATTTGTAGGTAGACAGGAATTTATATACACGATTGTATAACTCCAGTTGCAAGGCTGGGCCTTATTGTCATAGCTAGGCAAACGTTCAACACGGTAGCGGTCCGCGAAAAAAAATATTTCCTCATCTCTCTCGCGCTGAAACGGATTAACCTCGTGCTGAAATCTGAGTATGTGGGCAACAAGTGTCAAAAGTCAGTGGTCTCTCCACACGACGTACCTGTACCGGTAACACGGTGACCAGTTGTAGGCATCTCGTTAATTACTAATATTGGCGCCGATTTGTGCCCACCCTTGAGAATCTTAAGTGGTCCCCTACTCGAAAAATTAACCGGTCCTTAATGGAGTCTTGAATGAATGGAAAGGAATTTTAAAACACATCGGCCATTTTATGAAGGCAAATATATTAGCGTCCGAATGACTCTTTTTATTGTCCGGGATGTGAAGGGTAAAATAAAAAAAAACTGATTCAAACCCAGTTTCTCGTCCGTTATCGAGATTACTATGAGTCGTTAATACGTTGAAAGGCAATCGTGTGAAAGTGGGAAACAGAGCTCGGTCACATGTCAGCGGCGTTCTTAACGAGGTCTTGAAACTGTCGAATCGTCACATCGCTAATGGGGATCTGTCGTCGCGCTGAGCCCTTTAAACTCTCGTTTCCTCACCACGAAAAGCAATTTGGGACGGATACAGCTAAGTGTTTGCTCGACTGTCAGTACGAGGGATTTAATACTATCATTTGTCAGGTTACCATTTATTGACGAGTTCTTTGTTTACCGACGTGAGCATGAGGTGTCTGTGTCAACGCGGAGACGCTTCGTGTGAAACCGAGGGGTCCACTTAAAACGATACCTTACACCGCTTAAAAAACTGAGTTAAAACAGTTGGGCGTAGGCGTTAAATAACAGATGCACGTAATAGGGGTCGAGGAATGACCGTAGTTTAGTTTAACTACTGGCTTCCGCTAAACGAACGGTTAGGACGTTCTCGGGGTGACACATAGCGGGTTCACTCTCTTAACTCTTTATTACTGTATCCCCTCTGTATTCGTGTTGCGGGTCACTTTCATACCTCCGTTTAATTAAAGTCATTGAGCGAACGTGGATTTCCTTTTCCGCGGTTTTATTTATACAAATTATACCTACACATTGTTTTATGACTTAGTTGCAATGTTGAAGTCCTTTTACAATGCACGTCACGAATGTTCATATATTTGCGATACAAATCGTTTGTAATTAAACACAATTTTATTTCATAACAGCATTTTGGTAATAAGTGATACCATTCCAAATAGTTGGTGTCTAGTTTAGTTAAATGCTTTGAATGACATGGAGTGTAACAACACTGATGTAAATTTTACCTATTTGAATGGATCTACAAGAGGCCTCTACAAAATGCAGATCGTTAGTAAAATTTTGCTATTTCTCTTCATATGGTGATTTCCGGAGTTTTAACTACCTTCTAACAACTAGAATCCAAGCTCCTACTAGAATTGTAGAGGTTCAAGAGCTACATACCATCAGTTGTCTCTCCTGCTCGTTAGCGTTCCCCAGCTATAAAAAGAGATGATGTGTGGCAAACACCTATGCGTAACATTCGTGACATATTTCATGGAACATCTTTTTTATAGATGTAGTGCGTCGGGAACACGTGTTTCCTCCGCAATTCCGATGTTACATGTTTTTACAAATAAAACGAGCGGAACTAGATCATTGTCGATACATTTTTGATTCTATCGTCATTGTGTTTCGGGAATACTCGTGATTATTAGGAACTTACATTTGTATTCGAACAGATTTCATCATCACCAGATATATTCGTTGTTTAGAATTTGGAATTGGTGCCTAATTTCGGAGTAGTTATTGTAATAGGTATAATTTCTATTCTTGTTTTAATCATATTATTGAATTTATGATGGATATATAAGTCTACACAATGTGAGTAACCGTTCAGCGCAAGCCAATCATAAAACTTCAGATCTAGGACCAAACCCAGAACCCCACGACTATCTGCCTGCATATTTTCACTTCTAATCTGTCAACAACATTCTTGGAATAAATTGTTTATCGACTCTAAACCGCAAGTAAAATCTTTCGACTTTCCCTATTCAAATATAATATCATTCCTGTGGTTTCTGCGTCATCGGCAGCATTTTGTGTTTATTACGAAGAACGACAAGTTCTAATGAAACTGTCTTGAACATTACTTGTAATGCTTCTTCGGCTTCTGGCACGATTCTGTTTCTGACGGATGAGATTGGAACAAATGAGGTTTCAATTGATTAAAACACATTTAGTTTATACTTAAAACAATATGGAGAAATGTAAAATTTTAGTGTAGTATTATTTTTAATACTAGATTGTTCTCCTATTACGAATATTAAATGGAGTTTCTTATTTGAGATGGCAGAACTTTTGGCTCTGAAGTGCCAAGGGTTTGAAGTTCTGTTTTTGAATCGAACAATATATGTGTTTAACCTTTGTAAAACGAATGCCTAATCACTTGCATAGATCACAAAATTGTGTCGTGATGAAACTTCACATACATACATAATTTTAGTTGTGTAATAAATTTGTTGTTAGTTACTTACAACTTGGTCATTGTATAATAAGGCAGACAGTTGCGCTTTTCTCATAAACCATTCTTTTGATAAAAAAGAGATTATGCGTTTTTTAAAGTTAAAGCTGTTACCTATAAAATAAACATCGATATTCACAATTACAGCATTTAATCCAGCAGTAATTAATGTGTTTCGTTATTTATTATCTACAGGGGCTTATTTCTTACGACCGAGCTTGAGGTTTTAATACTCATTACGTAAATTACACTCTTAACCAGTATTACGGGTTAAATAATACCTTAACATGGAATTTGTTTACGATTCAGTTTTCATAGATATGCTTGCTTTTACTAAATGTATGTTTTGTAGAATATATTGGCGGCGAAGTGACTAATCATATAATTTAGGAATTAGCAGATGTCATCTGACTTCTTTAAAGTGTGGTGCCGTCCTCCAAAAATATTCTACGAAAACCCATAAAATTTGTATGCGGGTCAGTAGTTTCTAATTACAAATTATTGTAGGTTTTAGTTATTCTCGTTGAGAATAGCGTTATTTGTATGTATTGCTGCCAGGTAACGAGCTTTTTGCCCTGTGGTCCGGGGGTGCAAGAATTCCGCCACGGTATTCCCTGCCCGTCGTAAGAGGCGACCTAAAGGGGTCATCGGGGTCGCTGGGCACACTGCGGGGGCGGTGTGCCCACACGTATAACGACTCCGAGATGCAAGATAGAGCCTCGTCTCTGTCAGGGACACCCACAACACCTTAAACGGGCGTCCAAAAAATAGGCGTAAGTGGGTGTCATCCTACACTGAAGGACCAGCGATGGTTTTGCGCGGGGCGGTAATGCGGACGTAAATCGGGGCGCTTTTCGCCCTGGGATGTCCGGTACCGCCCACAATGCGTGTGACGATTAACGAGGGGTTTTTAGTCAGTATGCTGGCGTAGATATTGTTAGGGACCCAGCTCGGTCACAACATCCGCATTGTTCCGAGCTGGAAGGCCAGTGACACTGACATACCCCTTTCGACCTCCCCCGGGGTACCGAAAGGGGAGCTTAATAGCTTTTCCTCTCGAAACAAAAAAAAAAAAAAAAGGTAACGAGCTTTCAGTCATGAATTTGGAGATAAAAAGTACCGCAATGTTGCATTCCGTTTTGCAGTAGGTACAGTTTAAAATTCGGGTGTAGGTAGAGGAATACACGGCGGCGTATTATCGCAAATCCCGCGGAAGCGCAGCGGTTCATCTCGTCGCGGCGTCTGTCGGAATATCTCGCGGCGTATCCTGCGGACGGAAGCGTGCGGATGTTGCGTCATCGGCGGAAATAGACGCCCTCTGTGTCACCGCGCTTGTCAGCACGTCATCGCACACCCGCGCCGCGCCCTCACCATGACCACGTTGTACAACTCATCACCGCAGTCATGAAGGGACGATCTCTCACAATGTAGAAAGCCATATTGTAACAGACATCGAAGTAGTGTGGACAGGTCTACAGCACTCTATGTGGTATTAATACGTGTTTTAACTGAAAAAGATAAATTCATCAGGTGTATAAAAACAAAATTGCATTTAATCTACTGTTTACCGTATTATTTATTATCTGGGAGAGAAACGAGCGGGTGTTGATTTACAGAATGAAATTACAATTAATGATTACCAAACAACGCGGTGTAACTAATTATTTCCACCGGAAACTACGTTAAGATAATACACTGATTTAATCTGTTGCATTTGTTTATTTGTCCAAGACAAGCCCTTTCCTCCTCGCTGTAAGCGGCCTCGCGTTCGCCTAATAGGAGGCGCTGTTGAAACAAGGCTTGGACGTTTGCTGTAAACATTCCCATTAAGGCCCGATATATAGCCACACGGCGCGGTAGAAAGATGTTAACCGTCCATTCATATATTATTCCAATCAAAATATGGTAATGCCGGGGCGGATCTGGTCGGGTTTGCTTGCCGAATCAATTTGCTCCTGTGTAATTTATGATCGTGTTTCTCCAATTAACTGGCAATTCGGTGGCTTCGATTATTTCGCATAAAACGTGCGGGCGACTCCCGCATCCGGTGATTACGTCGGGCGCATAATTTGTGATGCGCCTGCGTCAGGCAGAGTCTCGCCGAGGCTGACCGAGATCGGCCAAGACGTAGCAAGCGCACTCGACTTGCGCTTGATTTTTGTTAGTTTCAAAAACAAGGGTTCTGTCAGCGGCGGCAGCGCGGTGCATGCGGTCGCAGTTGTTTGTTTTTGCGTCGCGCAGACTGTTTTGCACCTGCGCGAGTTTTGCATTACATGCTGGTACCGCGCCTCGCGTCGCCGCCGGTTCTTCTAAATGAGATTTTGCAGTCATTTTTGCTTTTATTTGCCCTTCAAAGAAGTTTGATGATTTCCTTTATACCAGTATATTTTATGCCCGCATGTAAATTACCCTCATTTAACATGCAATACGACTTTTGAGTATTAAACACATTCATAATACATGTTTGGAAGTACCATTAAGATTATACTTAAAATGCAGATTTAATGTTTTGAACAAAAATGATTTTATCAAAGAAATTTGTTGAGGGATTATCTGCGTTTGGTATTTTTATGAGTAATTCTTTGAATTAAATGTCTCTTGAGTACTTTTAATTTTAAATCATGAGTTACGAGTGATTTATCTGGTTATTAATCTTTTAAGTGTAATTTAATGTGAAGCAATAAATATATATAAGAGATGTGTAATGTGTTGTGTTGCAGAGTCGTCGGAGCTCTCCGGCGTGGTCGCGCGCGTGCCGGCCACCGGATGCACCAGCGGCGACATAATGTGGCTTCTTGATGAGCCCAATCAACCTTATGAAGGTAACACCGGCTCATCTCGTTACTTGTTGTATGTTCTTTGTCTTTACGAACAAAGAAACTAATTTAAAACATTATGTCAGAGGCATAATAATTTTTCCATTCCACTTTTATTCCTCCTGGAGTTAAATAGCTTTTTAAAGTAAATCAATATGACTGTCGGTCTGTAGAACTAATGGGCGTTGTTATTATGATTTCAGACTGTGAACAACTCCTCTGCTTTCGCTACTACAATGGCGAAGGCGAAGAATGCGCGGCGGAGTCGTCGACACTGCCGCCGCGGTTCAAGGTTGACCTCAAGAAGTTGCCGCTCAAGCTCAAGGAGGGCATGTCTCGAAAGCGCAGCGGGGACCACGTGTCGCCCTTCTCCTACAACAACGAGAGCTTCGAGATGAACTCGGAGTGCCCGCCGCGCGTGGAGTTCGTGCCCGGCCCCAGCCACGACATCAAGCATCTCAGCGACAACGTCAACAAATGCTCAATTAGTACATTAGAAGCTAACGGGAACAATCTCATGCAAACTAAATGTGATCCTAATAAATCTCTAGCTAGTAGTTTAAGCGATGAATCTCTTCTAAGTAGTGAATCTCAGAGTGCTTTAGAATGCAGGCCCACGTCATCGGGCGTGAAGAAAAAGTGTCCTCCGCCGGTAGATACGGGTGGCGGACAGACGTTGAACGGAGTTAAGAAGAAGACCAAAGCGAATATAGGATTTGAATCGCCCACATCGCCGGGAACTGAGTATTATAAGATCTGGTCGCCGAAAAATCCATGTAAGATAATGAAGTTCGTGTACGATGTGGAAAGTGCCAACGTGCCAAGTGAGGCAGAAAAGTCGCCGGTGCCGCCGCTGCCGCCGAGGCAGTCACACAAGCCTCTGGAGAGGATGCACGCCTTGTCCCCGCCGCAGGTGCACAGGCATAGAAAACCAAAAAAGCTAATGAAACCCGAAGACACTTTCACGTTCGAGTTGATCGACACGGACGAACAGTTCTTCACTGACAATAACATCGCAAACTCAGCGGCATCGCAAGCCGAGTTGAATGATTTTAAGCCCGGCGAATTTTATTCGGGGAATCAGGCAGCTATGTCTTCCACTACCAGTTTTTGGCGTGGAGGACAGAATGTCGCTCCATTGGCGACACCCGAAACCGATGGCAGCTTATGTGAATCGGCAGTTTCTTCCATTAAATTACCTAGGTTAACTGATGATATGAAATCAAAGCCAATTATAGAGGCGCCTGAAGAGGCGCCAAGTGTTAGTCGAAGTAAAGTTTTATTCATTAAGGATATAGGACCTGATAATTATATTACGACTACCTTCGCTAGAAAAGACAAGACGAGTCCGCCAACAGACGTGGTAGACGGTGTTAACCTCACGCCGAACCACGCCATGTCCGAGGAAAAGGCGCAGCACACTTTTCTTAATGATATCAGCAATCATTCCGAATTTGAAGATGACAATAGAAACCAAATAGAAGAGAAGGAAATAGTGATGAAGAGACACAAACCTCTAACGAGACAGAGTTCTGGTCGTGCCAACACGCCTACTATGATGACGGCGTTTTTAAACTCATCACACATCGATACACCTACAAGGGAGATCGATAACAATGGCTCCAACGAGCCAAGTTCCTGCAACTCTTCGCATTCTTCGTCTCCAGTCGAAGAATCAAATAAAATACTACCTAGTGTCGGTACCTTATTGATGAACAGAAAATACTCAGCTGACAATTCAACGCCAAAACACTCCAGCTTGCCTCGACATCTGTTGAAAAATTTGGGTACCGATGGGACACCTAAACATTCGCCGCACAGGGCTGCCAGTCCGAAAACTAATGGTGAAAGTCCACTGCGACCGCATCCTAGAGTGCTGACTCGAGTGGCAGCCCTAGCCGGTAATGCAGTACCTCAATGTCCACCAACGCCAACACATCACGCACGGAGGCCACGACCTCTCCCCCCTTCCGACCTACACCCACCACCCATACAGAATAATGACATTAGAATGCACGAGAACTTCGAAATGGTGGAATTTACCAATGAACTGAGGACTTCGGAGATTCGATCACCAAACTTGGAGTTTGTTAATAGCAATCATTTTACGATAGTGCACGCTGGTCCGCCTGAAGATGTTGTTTTGAGAAGGCCTCGACCTATTGAAGATAACGATGATAATGACAACGCCGTTGCGTCTCCAACTCCCTTGCGACATATGGCTGGTATAAGGCTGCCGTCAATACCAGAGAGAGCTTCCAGACAGATGGCGTTAACTGGAGACTTCCCGGCGAATATGATTGGAGGGATTATTGAATGCGAAGAGCCTTTACCTGCAGGTTTGTACTAATCACTTCTTTTATCATAATTTGTACTGAACAAGAATTGAATTAAATTTTAGAAGTGAGTGTTTAGATTTAGAAAATGGCTTAAATCCACTGCAAGTTTCTCTCCCTGAATGAAGGACTTTTCCAAGGATTTTCATGGCTACCTGTTTGAAGCTATTTTCTCTAAAATGAAAAATCAATTGTCGTTGTTTCCAGGTTGGGAGGCGCGCATGGACAGTCACGGGCGGGTGTTCTACATCGACCACATCAACAGGACCACCACGTGGCAGCGGCCCAGCGCCAACGGCACCTCGCCACGGTCTCCCGCTCCTGAAGTGCAGAGGAGGCAGTTAGATCGGAGGTGAGATATTCCACCTATTGTTATTTATTTCTATAATTTGTATATTTGTTACGAAATAAAATCAAGCTTCTTTAACAAATTTTGCTTCAGTTTACTTTACTTGTAACGGTAAGTATAAGTTAGTACATTACAGAAATTACTTTAGTACTAAAGTCGCCATGAAACATATTATTGCTGTTGAATGAACTTTTGATACTCCTATATCGATATAGTCGAATTATTGCATTGTCTACATCGTGAAACCACGATGTATTAGATTATTATGGCGACTACATTATATTTAATTTATACTTGCAATTGTAACATACTCAATATTTTATCCACCCTTAGCAGCAGGACTTCATTTTGAACCTTGTTGAATTTTTCTTTATGTAATATCCCTAGGTACCAATCAATCCGTCGCACGATGACTCGCACGCAGCTGTCAGAGGAGGAGTGTCCTCCGTGCGCGTCGCCCCCGCCCGCGCTCCCCGCTCTCCCCGCGCCGCCCGCGCCCCCCGCCGCGTCGACATCGCGCCACCCCGCGCCCGAGCCGCACGCGCCGCACCCCGCCGCTGAGTTCCTCGCGCGGCCCGACTTCTACTCCATACTGCATATGAACCAGGTACATCAATAGCATTTTAGTTTATAAGATCGTGGGTAAATCTGCATGCCATACAAGTTTAACCATGGCGTGCAAAGTTGTCCAAACCGCATTAGTCCAGTATGGTGGAATATGGCCTAAGTTATAACTTAATCAAACTTTTTATATGAGTTTCTGTCTATCTTACTTTTGATCGACAATATCTGATGAATGCTGTAACAAAATCTTTTATGTTTTTATTTCTAGGAAGCGTCAGCGCTATACAACTGCAACTCCACTCTAAAGCACATGATATCGAAGATCAGGCGGGATACGTCATCGTTTGAGCGATATCAACACAATAGGGACCTCGTGGCGCTCGTCAATATGTTCAGTGAGACTGATCGAGAACTACCGCTCGGATGGGACACCAAACTCGATAGAAATGGAAAGGTGAATATAATACACCAGACTGTATAGTCGATTTTTTTAATGTAACTTCTTTAATATCGGTAATTTTCTGAAGATTAACTAAATTGATAAGTCGAGAATAACATTATTAACACCCTAACTATCCATAAATTTCTGAACTAAACCGTAATTCATCTAAAATAATTGGTGTATAGATCCTAAGGTAACACAATAACAAAACTCTGAATAATATTAACAATCTTTGAAAATTCCTTTAATAATTATAATATTATGATCTGTGTCCAAACTAACACGAGCATAACTTATATTGAAGTTCAAACTTAGGTTTTGTCAAATTGCTAAAAATTTGTCGATAAGGAGTCAGTTAAATATCGTAGTGATATAGTCGATAAAAATGGTAGTGATATTCGATATTCGATGACGGTTGAGCGATGTGTGTGCAGCGGTTCTTCGTGGACCATGTGATGCGGCGCACCACGTTCATCGATCCGCGCGTGCCCCGCGCCCCGCAGGCGGGACCCTTCTCCCCTCTCCTGCCGCAGCGACGAAGGCCCGCCATCCACCAGGTTCACCCTCCTCTGACCTATCCATTAACGTGTTATACTAGAGTGGACAAATGGTAGGAACAAAAAGAGCGATAATGTAACGCAAATCAGTTTCTGTTTTTGTCACTCCTACGGAAATATCATTTTCCCTCTCGCTTCACTGGTTTCTGCCTAGTAGATATATGTGCAAATTTTGTATGCTATATTCGCTTTAGTGTAATACGTCACTGGTGGTTTCGTCGCGGCTTCTCATACTGTAGGAAGTTGAAAGAAATCGTTCACTTGATAGTAGAGGCAGCATTGGATGGATAGCGTAACAAACATGCTAACAGTAGTCGATAAAATTTTATGCTAAAGTGGTGTTATCGATATCGATATTTTTATCATGATGTACCTAAGTGAACTGTTCCTTAAGGACCTGTTGAATTTAAGTATCGCAAGCTTACTCAAATAAAAATACCTGATGGTTATTAATATATTTCACACGCTTACATTATAATTCAAATCCGCAAATCCGTCACCGGCCATTATACAAAGCCTGTAGAAAATTCGTTACAAAATATTTTTTTGCGAATGACTTTTTTGACGTTAAGATATTTTATAGCTTGCGATTTCTACTGCAGAATTAATTCTGAAATTAGGACACTTTAGCATGCTTGTTATGCATGAGATTTCAGTAGGTGTGTATAGTTGACTCATCGTGTTTAGATCAATTGTGGCATGGTTTATTATTTGTGTCTGTTCTATGATTGTCTTGTCTCGTTTTTGTTTTGTTGCAGTCGATTGTTTTGTTTTTTTTTTTGCTTCGTCCTTATTAGTTGTCACTTGTTATTGTAGACGGTAATGTTGTGTCTGGTGCTTTCGTGTTTTAGAGTAGATTATGACTTTTTAAATAAGTATTTAACGAAAACCCTGTTATTCCTCTCAGTGACCTTTCGCTTTAATTTTATTAATCCATCTCCGAAGTGATAAGCAGCTGAGTGATGTGAAAGGTGAATGACCTACTCGTACTGTACGGTGATCGGTGTATGGAAAGTGATAAGACAATTAATACGAATAACATAGTTTTTGGCAAGCACTGCATAGTTTGTACTGTAGTAAAATAAAATAGTGAGTTTTGTTGTTGATTTGTTCAGGCGCCGACACCCCCTCCGCGACCGCCACTGTCAGCGTCAGATGCGCAGGCGCACAGCACGCACCAGGAAATACCTATAGCGTATAATGACAAGGTACACATTGCTTTAATACTATTATTTTTATCTTTGATTTTAATATATTGTAGATAGAAAAATACTGAGAAAGCAAAAAAGAATATTTTAAAGACTTTTTCATAAGATAATGAATTCCAGTTTTTTATATACTAGCAAAGTAATCACGTTGTATTTGTTAGTTAGGGAAAGTTCGTCCAGACTGACTATTAACATTTGTATGAGAGTTTCACGCAATTTGACGCAATGATCGATACAGCGCATGTGATACATATTATACTGAAGCCAAGTCTATATTAAAGTGTAAGGATGGAATGTCCCGGTGCAGGTGGTGGCGTTCCTGCGGCAGGCGAACATAATGTCGATCCTGCGCGAGCGCTGCGGCGGCTGCGGCGGCGGCGTGCGCGACAAGATCAACGCCGTGCGCGTGGACGGCGCCGCCGCGCTCGCGCGCTTCCAGAACGACCTGCAGCTCACCTGCCTGCTCAGGTAATTACCACTACCGTGGTCAAGTGTCGTGGATATCTTTTAGGTGTCACAAACACCCAGACCTGAAAAAAATACCTGTGAATCACACAAGCATTTGTCTCGGTGCGGGGATCGAACTCGTTTCACAGCTGATGTCTAATTCAATGCGCCAGGAAGGCTGCCATAATACGTGAATATACGATAAAGTCCGAGCGCATTTCTTTGGCGTACGTTATGTGTTTACGTTATGAAGGTTTACGTACATAGATCGACAACTTACCATCGGACCGTCCAAAAATTACACTATAATGTATAATAATTAGTTACATTGTTTTTTACTTTTTAATCGTTTTTTGAGCTCCATACCATAAAAGGGAAACGAAATACTTATAGGATCGTTGATCTTAGTCTATCAAAAAAACTTTCATTGAATAGGATTTTTTAATTGTGAAAAGTTGCGTTTGGAGTTATATCGTATAGAATAGTATTATACGAAACTAGGTAAGCGAGTCCAACGCGCACTTCTTATAAGCGTAGTTCATTTTTATTTAGGTTTTTCAAATTATCTCGAAATTAAATTGTTTACTTAGCTCACCAAGAGATGGCGTTAGTAGGCTCATTTTAGCCAGTTGTTCGTAGGACAAAACCACAGATAGACGCAGTTGCTATAAAATATAGGTGTCTATAGATTAGTCTTCTATATTAGTGAAGTAAATTGTAAATAAATACCAAATTAGTAAGAATTCACCTTTTCGCACATATTCGCATTTTATTAGCAAGGCGAAACGTGGGTGTCCTGGTTGCACCTCTGCCTATCCCTTCTGGAAAAAAGGCGTGAGTATAGTATGATTTAGGCCTAGTTATTAAAATACGCGCAGTGTACTGACACGAAACTTCAATTTAGAAATAAATACGTTGCTGTTCACAATGGCAACCGTAACTTGTAATCAGCGGAACTGTTAGGTTACCGCGACACCGTAAATTAAACCGCAATTTGGCACAAAATTATAACTTCTATTTAGGCTGTTTGACTGTGTTCTGATTCACAAAGTGAACACGTTTTGTGACAAAGGGGATGACGTATGTGTGTAGAATTTAACTGTTCCTAATTTTGGGTTTAAATTACATATATGGTTAACAGAGCGTAGATTAATTATATACATTTGTTCGTTGTGTACGAAATAAAAATATTGCTAAAACATCGATAATTCTACATTGAACTAATGTAGTTTGGAATTTGGCAGTTAGGCCAATACGAACGTTGAGGATCCAAATATCAGGTCTTTGGGGAATTAACCCGTGTATTATTTTTATTTAGTAGCATTTAAAGTAGCAAAAAATACTTGAATTGTATGTATATATTTTAGCCGTTCTCGCAATCGATATCACCAGCTGGTCTTTAATTGTAAACCATACCAACATCACAATTCACAATATTGCCTGATGGAAATGGCAGGTGGAAGAGACCAATCATGTAACTGGGTATAAAAAATAAATCTGTAGAGAAAAATATACGCACACATAATTAAAACAACCAACAGCAATCACAAGCAATTGAACGGCTAAGATAGTAGTACCGCAGTTGGTCACGCGCGGCGCTGCGGTCGCACTTCTTACCTGAATTGAATTTAGAACATTAATTTTATCTGTCCACCATTACTTATCATAAGACGGCTATACGTTGCAAAACATGTTTTTCTAACAGTTATTTCCAGTGATGTATAGGTTGTTTATAGGGAAATGTTGCGTATAAATGGTTCGCACCCAATGATTTTCAGCCGGGAGTCTATTTATTGAGCTATTATTGTACTGAAGCAGATATTGGAAACAATTTTTGTGCACGTTTTTTGTTAGTTGCCTAAAGATGTTCATCGTTTTTTATAAACTGACAATGATTTCAGTCTTCTCATCTAGTTTTGTTGCGTAACTGCACTAGACCATTTTTTTCTAATTCTGCGTGGATAATTTTCCACGTGGATAATTCACATTTCCCAATATATTGACGCGCAAAAAAATGATTCTAAAAATAACTCCAGTCCACTTATTTTCCTCTAACTTTTGGGGACAAACTGGCTGGCGTCGGCTGGAAGACCGCAAGTCTTGATGTCTGCTTTGATCTAGACACGCCTATAGACTCAAATGGTTTTGTCGGCAACGGCACTCCACAGATTGGTGTTGGTCAGCAAAGTTATAACTTTTTGCATCAAAACGTTTAGATGAATTGCTTTGATTAGATTGATAGTTTCATTTCTTTGATACGTTTTATTGCCTTTAATAATAAGTTTAGTGGTTTGAAATGGTCGTATAATTGGTCTCGTCGTAATATCGTAAATAGTCTGTGAAAGGTGAGATCTAGTGTTTAATAAAACATTGTTTTCATTTTGGCAAGATTTGAAAATATAAAAACAATATTACTAAGTTAAAACTTAGAATTTGATATCTACTTATATATTTTCAGATACAAATCAATATTATAAGTGCGGGAGGATCGAAATTGAAATTTTAGGCGCAAAAAGACAGTTTCTTATAATATTCAGTTTATTAATAGTAGATTGAGATAGTATATTGAAATTAGGTGATTACCAAGTAGCGAATTGAATTTTTCAATTCTTGCATAGCCCATTGAAAATTTCTATGTCCGTCAGTAATTGTATTGTAGAGCTAGTGCGCAGGCCCGGCGCCTGATTGAGGCAGGTCATGCACCGCCAACACCGAGCGGCGAGCAGTGAGCACACAATGTACGCCCGCTTTTTGCAACGCCACGCTCGTGCAGACGCGATCCGATCAACATTAATCATACCGTATAAATTGTTAGCTTCCTAGCCCTGAACCAGTTCCTCTTTAATTCCTACATATTTGCACATTTACATTTACAATTATAACACATTTCTGATCCTATTACGCATTGCATAAGGTCTAAAATAGACCAATTATAGATTTAATCACGCCGAGACCTTTCATGCTCTCCTAGTTTTTTGAGGATATAAATAATTGCAGATTTTTATCTTATATTCTTTCAATGACGAGTACCGAAGGTTCTCGAACTTAAGTCGTTTCCGTTTGTTATGGTAATAGAACATCTAATTACTCAACGATTGCTTTGTCACGAGATAATTATGGTATTCTATGATAGTGTTATTGACATATTTTTCTTTAACAAGATAATAATTGTTACTGATTGTTGTCTAGATTTGTCTTTGAGTATGATAATTATATATTACGTGGCAGTTTTCTGGAAAGCGCAGGTGACTAAGAAAGTGGGGAAAAAATATATTCCCGCCTTAGTATTGTTATGATACTTCAACTATTTGACTATGTTTTCTTCTATAAAAACATCTATTTTTTATTTTCGAAATACCTGTCACTGTATTTCGGTATAATTTTATAGTGAGTTCGATATGACTTTCAATACAATAGTACAGCCCACAAAGCGCATCAACTTTTTACTCCAACTATTTGGAGGCGTATTTAGAAGTAAAAAAACAGAATGCATTTGATATTTGCAAGTGCGATGCGCGCCGGAGCGTCACTGAAACGGACGTGATAGATCCGTATCTCGAGTTTATTGCCGGTGCAACGGCTTACGGTAGCATTTATACTTTTTGAGAATACGCATAGTGTATGTCACGTGGGTAGGAGTTATGGTACAATGGGATGTATATGGAATGAATTAGATTTAATTATATGTAACAGTTGAGGCGACCTTCTTGCTACTGTTTATGGGTGTCATAAAATTTAGATATTTTTCGTGTTAACTTTGGGATTTTAAAATTACTCCAAATAAAATTTGTTCAAAGGAATTTATCTACAATGTAGTTATGAAAATAACAATAAACATAGGCCATTAAACTGAGTGCACAGTAAAAGGTTTCCTTGGTAGCTTTCCGCTAAGCATCTGTGCACATATAAGGCTTTGGTGATTTTTCACAATGCGTTAATTAGCCTAGGCGGTGAGTCAATGCATTTATATGCAACACCATTGCTGCTTTAATATGAATTCTATGTTTGTATAGGAAATTTTCCCGATGCTTACACACCGATGGATATTATAATATATCATTATTCAAATCACCAGCTTAGGTTCTAAGAGGGAGTAGAATAGTTTCGTGGTCATAGCTTCTTGGAAAAATGTAGCCGGTTTTAAATAGATTACCTATACTAAATTAGCAACTTGTAAGGGTGATCCGAAGAAACCAATATTACTTGGTGATTATCCTGTGCGTTCACCCATGATTGCAACTCCTGGAAGCTAGGAATACCATTAGCACGCAAAGAAAGGACACAAAAGTCTGAATCTTGGCAAGTAGAGACTTTAGATCGAGAGATCAGATCTAGATTCAGATCCGGGACGTCTTTATGCGAGGTTGTTTGCCTCTTTAGTTCATTGTTTTGTCACCCGCTTTATTAGGGAGGGAAGTGGACAATAATTTATTTCCAACTCCTCCTATTAATTTAACTTTTTGATTGATTTCGTTGCGGGTTAAAGACAAGTTAGACATTCCCGGAGACGCGCTGAGCTTCAATGCTCAGTGTCATTAATATGCGTGCCACTGTTGATCCTGGCTTACAGGAGTTGCAGTGGCGGGTGTGAGGGCGGGACAGTCTCCAGATCCGGGACGCCAGCTTATTTTTCTGTTGCTGTTGCGTTAGGTTCGGCCAGTGAGGCCAATTTCTGTAGTGTTCGAGATAGGGGATGAACAAGACGATATAAACTATATTTGGACTTTGACAAACATGAGAGACTGCCTATGCACTGATAATAATCCCTTTTCCTTTAGGTATGTTTATTTAGTGAGCAAGTTCGTTTGTTGGCCCTGTAGCATAAAAGATTTGAATTTAACAGTTTAACCGACGATATCATTTATGTCATCAACAAGAATGCCATAATCAGAAACATAAACATCATAAGCATAGCTGATTATTTAATTCTCGTGAAGTGTTCTAATGAAACGGAACGAAATCATAACAGATTATTAACATTAAGAGATTCCGAGAAGTTTAATGGGACGCCCATATATAAACTGAAGTCAAAATTCTTAAACATATCGCTTCAAGATGTAACATTGTTTGTATTAATTCTTAGTAACATTTATATACCATGATAATATAATGGTGAAGGAAAACATCGTGTGGAAACCTGCGTATCATGGCGATTTGCAAAATTTTCATGTTGTGTAAAGTCCGGCAACCCGCACTAGGCTAGCGTTGTGGACTATATGGCCTAACCTCTCTCAATTATTAGCTCGATTGTAGAGGAGGCCAATGCCCTGCAGTGGGACGTATAGACTGATACTAATATGTAGTATGATATACTCAATAGGAAATTCTCGCAAATTAAGTTTTGTTATCTTCTCATTATCCTGCATCACATCTGCTGTATCATTGTTGCGTAGTTTCAAAATGATATAGGTTTTATAATTTTACGACCGCTCTACTTTCTAGCGCTAATATTATCGAGATATTAACAAAACTCGAGGTAATTGTGTTCGATCGACACTGGCGTAGCAACAGGATTTCAAAAACAATTGAATAAAAACAAAACAAATCTCGATATCTATTGTAGTTTGTTGCAACTGATATTGTGATTCGTAATTTAATTCAAAATGGAAAAAGAATCTGGGAACTTTCATTGATACATTTGCAAGTGTTATGCGTATTGTTGCGAATGTAAATCGGAGAGCGTTACACGGTCCGCGAACTGCACACAATGGCCGTTTTGTGCACCAATTGAAAGTTTCGCGAAACATTTCACTAACACCGAGTTTTTGATTGCGCAAAAAATGAATAGCCGTGTGTCCCACAATTACCATAAAGAGAAATTAATTTAGACCTTTTGCATACACGAATTACGAAATGGTTTGGAGAGTAACCTTTTTCCTGCTTGATTTCTTTCAAAAATGTCAAATGTTATTACAGTATTTTTTGAGACTAATTGGACGGTGTTTTTTTACACCTACTCAACTTTCGCTGCAGCCTAAATAGCAAATATCATGTGCTATCGTGCTATCAAATGTACCTGCTAATGTATTAATCTTGGTTTATAAAAAGTTTCAGAATTCGATATTGACGTACATATTAAAAGTTAATTGTATTAAAAATAAAAATAATGTTATTTCTAGTATTTAATGCGACTATGTCATCTTTAATACATTTTTGCCAATATTTATAACGTTTTTTCCTCTAAACTATTTATTTTACGTCCAATCTATTTACATTAATTTCTGTATCAAAATCTATCCAGCAACAAACGTGTATAATTAGACCTTGCATCCCGTGTTGAATATAAATAACTGGATCAATAAGCCATCTGTTTTGACGCGACATAAATTCGACGCCACACGCCAGCTCAAAAGAATTCTTCAGATGCGAGATTACAAAGTTTAACATTCTTGGAAATATATCTCGTTAAAATCTATAATTAATACAAAAAGACGCGTGACAGCGACGGCCCTTTGATATGGAAATGCAAATCTAAATTGTTAGGATTTCATCGGCGTTTGTATACGTCGGCAGTAATATATTGTGGTATTGATCAAATAAAGTCCATACCACTTATTCGCGCTATTCGATTGCCCATTTGGAATATTAAACAGGAAAATAACAATGATAATAAACGGTATAAGTTTATTTTTGAATACAATTTTACCACACACACTTCATATACCAACTTGTCTTTGGGCTTTAAGAGCTTTCTTGACTACAGCAAGTTACAGCTTTTTGGCAGACTTAAGGGATTTGAACTTTTAACTTTGTCAAGATCTAGGCGAATATTTTACAAAAGTCATTGACTTATTGATGTCGATGAAGAAAGTCCTATTTACGTGACACTTGACAAAACCATCTCAAGCGACATTCCAAGAGTTTAGTTTTAGTTTTGGATGTTGTATAAGAATATCCTATATGTAACTCTTGGGCAGGATGAGGAAGCCATAACTTTCAGAAACGTGCCGGACATTGCCTGAGTAGCAGCCCATATCCATTAGTTCTCGAAGCGTGTGATAATGCGTTAAACAAATATCCCCGGTGGCGGTTATCTCCGCATAAGATGCACTGTTTGCGCTGAATAGCAATAAGCATTTTAACAGACCTTGTTCCGAGTCAACACTCAATAACCATTTACGTCGCAAGGGTAAACAAACTGAAACGTTTTGTTATTAATATTGTTTATGAAACTTGTGTGCCACGCTGAACTGTTTGTTCTGAGCCGAATTGTCTGTTTGTTAATGTCATTTGCAACTGCTTGATGTGTCATTGAGTAGTAGTGTGCACCGGCACAGCGTTTGTAATATTCAATTATAATACTAAATATTTGTTACGGTCTATTTTCGGTTTTGAAAATGACCTCGTTTTTTCATATTTTGGTTCCAAATGTGTTTTGGCATATGTAGAGTTTGTCATTGGACTTGCGTTTAAATTATGCGTCAGCTATTTAAAATTAACATTAATAAAAGTAAAATCTCTTTGCTGTAATATACGCAGTTGGTTCTTCTTTTACTGAACTTGAAAAATCATCTAATTGTTATACGATTAGTAACTACGAATATGAAACTAATGTATTCAAAGAAGCATTTTTTCTGTAAAACCAATAAAAGTTCTCGCCCAGCCTTCTGGGAAAGCTGTTACAGCTATCATTAGAAAAACTCAGCAGAATCAGCCGTAATTGTTAACGTTGAAACCTGATAAGACAGGCTGGCGAACATTATCAGCTTTTAAACTGTAGTGCTAAGTACCTCGCGGCAATTTTCCACAGTACTGCCACTTGTTTTATGCAAAGCCATAATTACGTGCTGACGGTTAATTTTATACGGCGTCTCCAGTAATGATCTCGTTTGGTTTTATTTTTTTTACTGGATTTCCAATATTAGTAATTTAGAGTTAGCTTAAAGTGTAATCTGTATGGTTACCGGAACCTAACTAGGCTAATTTACTTTAAGATCTCTTATAGCTTTTGTTGAAGGAAGTTGAATATTCGTCTTAAAATTCATACATATTTTTTATATTAATTAAACGATGTTTATTGAGAAGTTTCCACATTAATAAATCCTGCGAAATATTATTTCAAAAGCCCTATTCACGCCTTTCACACCTGTTTTGAACTGCGTAAAGTAAATGCACGCAAATGTTGTATATAATAAAGCCAAGAAAACAGTTGAGTTGCCGGCAACACCATAATTTCATTATCTGTGTCGAGAGTTGCTGAGCACCGATGCTATCTGGTTGTTTGTTGCGAAAGATATGCCCTTAGTTCCGTATCGAGGAACGAGTTAGTAGCTGCGACCGATTAGCCTTCGCTAATGACTTCACTATCGAACCGTTCCCATCTTTATCGCGAAACGCACTAAAAAAAAACAAAAGAAATTTGGCTGTCCAAAATTGATGAGCTAGAAAGTTCAACTCGGCACTAATTACTTACTCTTACTGCGGGCACTATTTTAACGATACATTTGGTGCTGGTATTTCAACTATTGTTAGTATGAAATTATCAATTATATGCAACTACATATTGGGCGCATCTCCAAGAGTTAGTTTGTTATATTGCTCGTAGAGAATACCATATGACTGTATCGAAAGATTTATCAAATAAATGAATTAGTCTAACTTGTCCGAAGCTTAGCATATCGTTATTGGATTGGTGTTTTAATAAATGTATTTATCTATTCCTTGTTCTAATATCTACCTTCTTAATGTTATTAAAATGTATTTACTTGCTACTACTTGTGCAATTAAGTTCCGCACTGCTTCGTCACCCACTACGTCGTTAGAATCGTTAGACTTTCCATATTTGTCATCTTATATTGCTATTGGCAATACAAATACATATTAATATGTCTTTGAAAAATACTATTTTGACCTCATTTTTATTTGCAATGCTGTATTTAATATCAAGGGAATATGACGTTTAATTGTTATGGACTAGATATCGTTGTGAAAAGACTGAAAATCATGATAATATTAACAAAATTGAATTGGTGTCTTTATGGATTATTAACTAGACTATACAAAGTTTTATCTTTAATTGCATCTGTACACGTAATTTTTAATTCAATGAAAAGCAATTAGTCATTGATTAAAGTCACATATTAAGGCTGCGTTTTTATTGAGTTGGAGAAAATGAAATCAAATGTAATAAAAATGAGCAGTGCCGAGCTGTGAAACGGTGTAGGTGATTGCACTTTACTGGAGACGAGCAGAACTGCTTAGATCAAAACAGTCGGTCTAACATCAAACCACTTTGTTTCAAGTTTCGTAAACTTCGCAACTTGATACATTTCTTTTCGTCTTCGTTATTATTTTGTCTGATGAAGTAAAACGAAGCCGAGATGTTAATTTTAAACAATATGATTAGCCCCTTCTTACTCTTCGTTGGACTATTTCCTCTCCTCTCATTTCCATGGAAACGCAGCCTAACAATCTTCCATGGATTGAATACGCAGGCTAAACTATGAGTAACGTCACATAAGTACAATCAATTTGTCATCTGTTGTATGGAAATAGGTTACGTTGAGTCATTTAATTTCACGTTGGTACTGTTTAACATAGTTATTAGTTTAATAACACATGACACATCCATGCTCGCTCCCGGAGTTCAACCGGAGGTGCTCTGACAACTAACCATCAGAATAATGTTACATATTACAGCCCATGCGGTTTCCTCGCAAAAGGTTTTAGATTATGGGTGAGTGCTCTTCGTTGAGTCTATTTGCCCGTCCTTATGCCTCAATAGAAAGGTTTCGGTATTATGTGTTCTTTTATATATCTGTTTATGTGATTGGTCGCCAGTTGGGTGTGTATAATTTCTTAAACATATTTCTTGTATTGCAAAATTCACAAAGCGTTTTCCGCCATTATTGATTCAATCTATTTATATCTGCTGTAAATATTATTTGCAACCCTACTTTAAGTTCCAATATCTAATAAACATTTATGTTAGCTGTACCTGCCAAGAAAAGATAAATGCTTATTGGCAGTTTATAAAAATTAGTTCGCAGTGCAATTTGCACGTGTGAATGAAACGACGGGGGCTAATATAAACATGTTGCCACTCGCGGCTACAGCCCGAGAGATTGTGCTAGATTAATATAATGGCCCAGGCATAAATATCTTCTATTTCATTCATTTTATTTAACTTAAGCGTTTTCGTTTAGATTATATCGGCAAATTAATTTTACTTAACAATGCTGCGTATGTCATGTGTTTATTTCATTTTCTCATTATTGGTTTTATCTTCAAGCTAGTTATTTTGATCGAATTTGCAAAGCAGGTTACTGCAATGAAACATTTCTATCTTCTTTTCCTGCCCTTATTTCATACGCAGGATTGTTACATGTTTTTGTATGCATTCTGTAGCAACTTTATATTTCAATTATTATAGCTAGTATCAAAACTTTTGGGAGATTTTTTACGACTCTAATAATTGCTACTCGCCATTTCGAAAACTTCGGGCTTCTCATCCCAATATCAAACCTAGGACCGCGTAGTTGTGAGATATAAAGTCCACACACGCAACCACGTCAATGCACATGTGAAATTAGTCTAATAACAGCGAACCCATATCCAAACACAACGGTTAACGCATTATTGTCGTGTTTTCCAATAAAATCCACATTGATTTCAACTAGATCGCGTCGGATCCTATGATTATCGTTACCCACCCGCTCATTATCATCAGCATTTGCGTGGGAAAGGTCAGCTTATTAAATAAAACACGCACCACACGAACTTTCGACCCAAATCTTTGAATAGATGTGTATTTTTCGTTCCTTGATGATAGGATTGGATGTTTCTCAAAAATTCGAATGTGATTTATAAAATAGAGACAAACAATGCCTTTGTTAGTGATATCTCATGGTTTATAATGTGTGGCATCTATCATACTTTTTTCTTTGGATTATACTGCTATTTAATTTGTTTCAATAACATTAACAGAAGAATCCGTTAAATTTTTGCTTACTCTCATTAACTTCTCACGGTGGAATGTAAATTACAATTCGTGTTTTGTTGACACTATGCTGTCCTCATTGGAACAATGAAACAAGTTTGTATGAAAAGATAAGGTTTGTAGGTTATAATGTATCCTGCTTTCGCGATGATAATGCGTTCCCGAGAACTAGATTTTCCTGCCAACGCCCGACGGTTAGCGGAACTTCAAGTAAAAAGGTCGGGTTAATAAAATAGTACTGTTTGCTTTCGCACCTTACCAATGTTACCTTCATATTGTGCGTTTGTACGAATCTCCAATTCTGTAGATACCCAATTTGCTACATATAGTCCAACTGCCAATCCAACTATTCAACTCAAATATATTGATCATTCAACTGCTAGATAGGCAATCGTCGCGATGACAATTTGATTGGGCCAATTCAGTTATAGGGAAATAATATTCACATCGAATTTTAATCATTAATTGTAATTTTAAAAGAATCTAAAGACAACGGTTTTATTTTTAAAATGTTAAGCCTGAAGGGAATAGAACTTAGATTTAAGATTTAAAATCTCAGTATAGCTAAGCGTTTTGTAGATAAAACATCGCGTTTTGCGGTGTCAAGGCGATAATACGAAGTATCTTGCAATTATAAGTATCGGACCTGAACTTAATCACTGATGTACTAAGTATCCACCGTTCGCGTGCAAAACGCCTATAGTGTAGCTACATGTATTGTAAACAATAAAACACGCAGGTAGAATCGTAAACTATGCCTAATGAATTATTGAGTGAGCGATGTATTACCTACTGCTTCCCGGTGAGCTATGGACATGCCTCTCGTAATGCTATTAGCGCCCTATGTTAGACGTGTCTTACATTTATAAATTTTGCAAAATCTTATTTAAAAACGTTTGTCGTGCACAGGTGCACTCAAATAAATATATCGATCATGTTGGCTTCCTTTATGTTATGTAAGCTTCCTTCTAGGTTTATGCGTAGGATACAAATGTGTTGTAACACATCTTGTTTATTTATTTATTTTGATTTAATTGTGCTATCATTCTTGAATTTATTACCATTTTGCAATAATAAACGAAGAGCTATAGTAGAGTTTCATTATGAAAATACACGAGTATGTTTCAATTTATATTATTTACTTGGCAAAATGGAAAAATAATATGTACCTAATTACCCATAACATTATGCACAAAACGTCGTTTTAAAACAAAAAAATTTCGTTATGATAAAACATTTTAAAATTTTTAATTTAATATTGTTTGAAACGGATACCTATATAATTAAAGAATTAACTGTATGGTTACAAAAAATACAATATAAAAACTTACAGTATTATCATATTAGAAACAAAATGATGTGTTAAATTGTACTGGTACTTTGACGCCACACGCCCCTCGAGCCTTACCCTAAATCCGTCACCACTGATTAGGGATAAACTGAATAATTCGTATCATGCCACAATTGGTTTGCAATTAACGAAACGCTAATGCCAGTGCGATTAAAACCGCACTCCTAAAATCCAATATAGTTGACTGGTGAAGCGCAAAATTGTTGCTGTATGTAAACATCAATTCAGATTTAATTACAACCAATGACTAAGGACGCTCGGTGCGTTCCGAATTCATTTTGCGGACCATTAAATTATGGAAATCTATTTTAAACCGCGTTCTTGAAGTTTTCCGAATAATTAACTCGCCTGGTAACAGCTTTTAGTATATTTTAGCGATGGTTTACTGAAACATTTATCCAGTCTGGTTAATTTAAATGGATTTGATATTTGGTTCACTTCATTACTCTTGGGGTGAGGCATTAGATTAAATTTATTCGTCCGGATTTATTTTTACATCTCTAACGAGGTCCGATATCGGCTCTTGTTACGCAATATTTATCTTTGTTATCGCTAATAGAATGGACAATTCCTTCCGTCTACAATCGTTTAGTATATTGTCTCAGGTCTCTTCATTGTATTTCGTTCGGAGATCGAGATCACCAATAGCCAAATATTCCGTTCTTTTCAAGTGTTTTCCTTCCATTACCCTATAATTTGTGGGGCGGCTACAGTCCAAGTATCGTAATGCTGATAGGCAGCGACAGTCCCTTACAATCAGAAGATCCGTTTACACGTCTGCTGGATCTGCGCTATTAAAAAAGTAGGTTCTAGAAAAATAACATTGCATCTAAATTCAGCACTGTTTCTAATAATTTTAAAATAGACCATGTTGATTTATGATGAATCGAACCAATTAAATCCAAAGTGCTCTGTAATGAGCAGGCTCGCGATTAAACCGTGGTTTTGTTTGAAGGTCCATTGTTCACGGTACTTGTGATTGATGCACTGTTTACACGATATTGTATATAAAAGCTCATTAAACTGATCTCTAAGATCTTATTTATTTAACGATATTAAAAATGTTCATAAACATTAACATCTTCAACGCGGTTCCACCAGATATATTGTCCCGGGGAAGAAAAATCTCGTCATATTTTATTCAGCTAATCTTGTTTGTTTCTGTTTAGAAACATCAGTCAAAGATAAAATTGAAAATATTTCAAATAGATGAGTACGTCTGTATAAATCAATTTTGACGGCTTTAGCTCAGATTTAGTTGATTCAACAAGACAATAAATTACCCGTTATAAAGTTAATAATTCTTACTATACTATTTGCCTACTACATTTGATGGTTGAATACGTTCTATATCAGCCAATATACGTCCCCCTGCAGGGCACTGGCCTCCTCTACGAATCGAGAGAACGATTGAGAGGGGTTCGGCCGTGTAGTCCACCACGCTGGCCTAGTGCGGGTTGAATACGTTGCTTTAGTATAAAATATATTTTTTGTCCTGTATCCTGCCATAACGATGTGATAGCATAGAATACTTCTATATCAGCCCATTTACGACCCACTGCAGGGCATAGGCCTACTCTACTATCGAGGGAATCGATTGAGAGTGGTTAGACCATAGAATCGAATACTTGGTCCAGAGATTAAAAATGACCGTTCAACGAGGGTTGTCAATTGAGTGGCACTGACGACAGACACGCGATGCGGGCATTTGCATACAATTGTCGGTCGAGATTAATTCGCCGGTAACCCACTTGCGAGACATTGATTGGGTGTAATTTAATTGTTGCCTTTCGCGAAGTTGTGTACCCTTAGATTATTATGAATCATAGTAGCAGCTATACTGCATCGGTGGCGTAGTTGTACTACGGTACGGTTAAAACGCTGAGGTCTCGGGTTTGAATCCCGGAAAGGCAAAGTGATATTGGATTTAAATTAACAATGAACATGTTAAGTGTGCAATAGAACTTGCTAGGTTTGGGGTTCCTTAATTATTTGTGACTGATAAACATGTGCATTTTAATAACTTCCAGTAAAAAAAGAAAATATGTAAACAAACAGAGGACAAAAGTTAGAAAAAAATATATGTTCACACGAACTGCTTCTTAGAATTAAACCTTGATGAAAAACAAACATTTTCCGTACTATTTTCCATAAACTTTAAGATCTTTGATGAGTTTTCTAACAGCTTCTATAAAAGTAAAGTTGAAAACCGGGCGAACTTGTTTTCCGCGAGCGCTTTCTTGCAGATGCCATACGATGCTTCGTAGTAGTACGTAGTAACCTAGATTGCGTTCATTGATAAGATTAGATTTGATATCTTATTTTTAATATTAATTAGAAATATGTTTTTTGTTTTTTTTTTGTACACTTACATTGGGTCAGTGTTACATACTTTTTTATTCGATGAACCACACGCGTGATTTCGGTTCTTTATTGAAATTATCCATTCGAATGAATATCTGACGCAACTTGAGAATTTAACGAAGACTTTTTGGTACATTCCTTGCTTTTTCTGGCTTCCGTTACACCAATCATATAATCCACGAGAGGCATCTTTCTATCGAATATAAATATGACACACGCAAGTGTATAGTACCTACTTGTAAGTGCTAATTTTAATAGTATATTACTTTGACGGATTAAACAAAAATAAATAAGGCATTAAAAGTTAAATTAAATTTAAAACAAAGAAAATCCTTCACCCTTTCTTCCAGGAGACAAAGACATTTGCGCGGCAAGTACAAACCAAAACAAAACTGTAGTTATTTAAAGCGGCGGAGTATCGCGTTGCGTTGGGCGGCCCGAGGCGCGGCCGCGCGGTGCGGTGTGGCGCTATTTCGGCAGTCCGCACGCGTCGCCTATTTTCTCTTCCCGTCCACACGCCACACTAAATAAACATAAAACAACGTATTTTACTCACGAAGTTTGCCAAATAATGTATTAAATGTCGTCTTTGTTTGTTTCAGGTAAGGATTTAGGCCAGCATTCATGTAAAGTAGACATTTTGGATGGACTGAACATTTTGAGACTTTGTGCTTAGGTAAGCCATCTATTAAATCTCGTCAGTTCATCAATTTATATTAGTATAGAATGTTTGGTCCAAGTAATATAGGTAGAAAAAATAATATGGGCAACACCGGAGCCGCGGGCCAGACGGCGCCTGACTGGGCATTTAATTTTACATTACGTTTAAAAATCTAGTGAAAACAATTAGTACCTACTTCTTGATCTACGTTGCAACAAGAGGCGCGTGATAACACTAAATGATCAACGCTAACTACGGTACCAAAGCGACAAACTATCCGCCTAGGCGGCTCAAGCGTGTTATGAATGGATATAACACACCACGGGTTCTTCTTCATCGTTCGAGGTACAGAATTTTGAGACAATTTCAAAATTTTCAGAATTTTCAGAATTTCAAGTGTATGATAGCCTAACCCACATAGTGTCCGAATAAACATATTTCTGAGCCACAGTTATCACAATTAACATTAACATTTCCTCAACCCTTTGACTAAGCTTACTTGAAGTATACACAGGCAAATGTACATTCGATTAAATTAACGAGCGCACGCGACACGAACGTCATTACACAGGTTTCGCGCCGCACGTGATGTCGACCTCAAATCAATGGAAACCCTTTGAATTTATGGAAATTGACGCTTACGAATTGCTGTTTTGTAACTTGTTCTGACTTACAAAGGGTTTCTTCGACAAAACGTGCAAAATAACTCTGAAAATCATTTTTTGAAAATTCAGATTTTTTAAATGTCTTTAGCCCCTTGAAGTCAACTGTTGAACATAGGCTTTTCTTAAATATCTAACTGCTAAGCTATATATTGTAAATTTTGTCGCGATTATCTTGTTTTAAATTGAGTTAGATTGAAACTTGTGCATTAATTATGAATAATGTTCATTTGCTTAATGCATATGAACTGTTAATATAATTGTCATATTTGCGTTGTTCATTTCTATTACCATGAAAAGGCGGGGTTTAAAACACACCATATTTTTAACGAACATACGTGGGCCGCTGGTTAATGTCAGTACACGGTGGCATTTCACAAAGGTCTAGTGTTAGAATCGATAATCCGTGGGTTTATTTTTAATATTCCAATATAAGCGTGAATTGGGTCGCCTGACAATGCTGTAAAAATCTATACCAAACAATACTTTCAGTGGTACATATTCATTCAGATGTCAATAGTAACGGGTGATTTGTTTTCGTGTTGGAGGTGCGCATCTCACTACACAAATGATGTCGGGTGCGGGTTCCGTTCCTGCAACCATGTCGGAAATGTTCTTTACCATGCTGAAAAGGTACTTTAGTGTTTCCTATACTACACCGGCTTAGTACGAAAATCATATTGTGCCAGACGTATATTCAAGTAATACATTTTTTTTAAATATAAATACCTAATCTACCTAAACAATTTTGTTTATTCGGTGCGTAGATAGCCGATTCATTCAGTTGTTTAGCAGTGAAGCAATGATGTTGCGAACATTGAATTATCCAGCATTGGATCGTGAAAAGTGTGTATAATCGTTTTTGAGCAACGTCCTTTTTACGGAATTAAAAACATTTTCTAATTTCCTTATCAAAATATGAAAAAGACAGCAGTCCTATTTGTAACCAACAAAACGGCTATTGTGTACTCACACTTCATATCAAAAATCTAAGACTCCTGAAGCCAAACGCAATAAAGCAAACACTGGACATCTATCGCGAGATAACATCGACCGAGTGTCCTCGCCGCTTGAGATTAAGATAACCGGCACACGACCCTAATGTTCAACAAAGCCTAAGATTATGTGGGAAACAGTATTATGTAGTTAATAATGACTTAACAACGTCGCACTAGGAGTTATCCAAAATTGAATAGCATTGAGTAATGCTCAAACTACTTGGACAGGGCGAGAAAATTGTATCAGCTAGGTATTTTAGATTTTCGGCTGAATAGTCAATTTGAATATCAATGCATCTACTACCTCTTGGTTATATTGAGTTCCTTAGTAATTCTACCAAAACTCAAGTCCCATAATGTCACTTCGTAATCTAACTACCAAGACATGAACGTTCTAAATCATAGAGAAAGAACGTATTCGGAAATAGTAAGGTTGAATTACTGACCTGTCATGATAAGTTGACTGGTCGCTATCCAAGGTATATGATACATATATCCTGCTACCAGCAACACACAAATTGATAGAAAAGAGATGAAATCTCGACATGTACCAGCCCATAAAGGATGGCATCGTATAAACCATCACCTTAAGTTAATATTACCATGCTACCGTCTATGGTGTTTCTATATTACGAAGTTTATTCTTATACCTAAGTTGGTATAGAAAATAGTATGCAGGTTTCTGACGTAAGAGGAATACAGAGTTGATAATTATATATAAGTTTCTTACGTCCTAGTTAACCTTTAGTTGCTAATTTTCCACATTAATGCTGCCAGTTCAGGCGTGGAAACCAATCTACTTGATTGTGTTTCTCTTTCATTTTCTATTCCTAGAATTGCTTATTTATATAAGCACTGGAGCTACACTTGAGCATGGACTGATATATCGAGCTATTACTATTTCAGTTTATGTTATTTAAATGTCTTTGCCAATACACACTTCATGTAATGTGTTTAGTTTTTAATCAATACTTGACAAATTTGAAATTAGTCTTATTATTTAATTTATTATAATTCATTACTCTTCGATTATTGATTTAAACGTTTTGCAGATAGAAACACTGATATTTTATATTGACCTTCGCAATATAACAAGTAACTATTACTCCTTACATCAAGGAGAGTACCCTATAATTTCCGAATATTTCCTTCACTCACATAACTAAAAAAAACAATAATAGATAATTGGTATAAAAACCGTAATCCACATCTGCTCTTTCCCACGTTGCGAATAAATGCACCAAATGCTTGCATTCGCACCCAATGTGCGCAGGCGCAGGTGCGGCGACAGTCACAATGGCTGCACTGCACCGCTCGACAATTGTACAGGAATCTCGCATTGTCGATCTTCTTACCATCCCACTAACGGGATGCCATTTTGTTCAGCGGAATGCCGATTATGTTCGCTTTTTTTGTTGCCAGTTTCGTGTCACCAAACAATATGGATGTGTGTATTATTTAAACACGATTTTTCGGTTTGCGTGTACAGAAACATACGTTGACGCTCCGAATTGCAGAGCGATAATCTGAAGAGCAACTATTGTATCTCCATTTTGTCGGTATGTCTTTCCATACTGAGCCAAATTCAATCTCAGACGAGATTATTTGAAATTGCTGTCAAGAGCAGGCCCTACGACGTCTGCTTGATCGTAATTCTTGCATAGCTTTGCATCCTACAATTGACTAATATTTATTGCTCAAAAGGCGCTTCGAGAGAAAACTGCATATATGTATCTATATAATAGCTAAAGTCTTTACAATTCTTATCTCATTTTTTCATCATCTGTTTCCACGATTTAAGTATAATATAGTTTGGGCAATATATGAATGATCCACATTTCGATATATTTGGATTACTGCGTACATTTCCTTGACGTGCGAATCCACGAAATCGTTCCGGAAAATGACCGCTCCACTCTCCGCTTTACCGTATTCCATAAATAAGCTTTATGGATCATAATAATACGCACACCTGTGAACTGAAAGGAATCTTGAACAGTATTTGTTGGTGTGTCGTCACTCATGAGTATTGTGTTGCCTTTGGCTCCAGATTGAAATCAGGTCTTTATTGCTTCAGTTTATCATAATTTTACAGAAGGGTAACGCTATATTTTCGTTGACTTACCAAATATTCTTTCATCTAACTCTTATCTTGAAAGTTCTCGCTTTTAATAACACGCCTATTTGTTCCTATTCCAATACAGTGTGATCTCCACGCCATATGTTTTAATAAACATTTGTATCGAAATTGTAAGTTACAAACTCTATTGGCCGATCTGAAATTCAAACAGTTCACAACTCCCACTTATCACCATTGCTCCAATGCATTGAACGATTCCATCTGTTGCAATTTCACGCGTATCCGTAATATTTTTTACATCGTATGCAGGTCGGCCGCTGCTAATCGTTGCACCCTTTGCTCGGAACAATCGGCTTAGATTTTTTTTCATAAGTATAACGGTGCACCCGAGTATGGGATTGCGCAGGTAGAATACGTCTAGCCGCCGCGCCGCGCCGTCTTTGAGGGGATTCTATTTTTCTATGTTAAAATTATTTGTTTTTTGTATGTAGGTTGTGCCAAATAGGTAGATTTTAAGCCAAATGTTATTTATCTATATGTTATGTATAAGGTCTGACAAATCGTTATTACATCATTGATTAATGTACCATAAAGTGTAGCATTAACATTTAATTTCCAAATTAACGTTCGCGCTTAAATGTTTGAGTAAAACGACTTTTAGTGTTTGTTAGATATTTCCCAAAGAGCTTGATGACAGCCTCCTTGGTAATTTACCAACTTTATGGGACTTTTGATAAGGCAGGTAGATGAAAAAAGATTGAGTCCATTCATTATTATGAATTTTCGTATGCGTACTCTATTATTAAAATCAATCGATATAATTCAAGGATGTCATTGATGCCCCTACGTGTGTCTGTAGTCATTTAACTGTTGTGTGTACAGTGAAACAAGGACAGAAAGCGTGTCGCGAACAAAAGAGTATTGAAAACCCTCACAACAACCCTTTGGCGCACCTAATGGCACTATAATTAGGCGACGAAATAACGCTACATTATGCCTATGAATAGCGCCGTCCTTGCCTCTTTGTATTGGCTGAAAGTAAAAGTTTATTACTGACCGCTTTCATCCATTGTCCACTGAAAAAGGCTAGACGAATAATTGTACTCCAATTCCAATAAATGAATTAACTGTCCTTTTGTCTTTTTCTATTTGTCATTCTTTTCAATTTTTTACATCGTATGACGTTATTTTTATAGCACCGATATTTCTAGCACTATCAATTTGTCTTGATACTGATCATCGCGTACGTCATACGGTTGTACTCGTATGGGTATTTGTGAGGGCTGTAAGAGGCATAATATTATTGAAGCGACATCATGCGTTGAATAATTAATAAGAGCTGGTCACGTCCCTTTAATTTCATCAAACTTTGTCGAAGACTTCGCTCGTAATTTCATGTCTGTTTTCAAGATTTCTGTTTACCTCTTGCCATTTGGTGATCCGTTAGTTCGTCAGTCAGATGTGCGCATTAATAACGAGATACAAAAGCTTTCCAAGCGAAAGAGATAACGTGAAATGTGGAACGTTATTCAGAATAGGACCATATAAAGTTATCATATGGTCCTATTCTGCATCACTAATTATGTGCCATCCAAGGCTAAGTCGCATTATTGAGGTTTTCGAAACTGTGTCCACAAATATATGTATCTTAGTTGGATTTTTAAGAAACGTAATCATAAATACGCTTCTGTTTATCTTCTGCGGATTGTCTCGTGTGTCACATTCAACTAACATCAACACATAAAAGTCACAATACCTTACCTTTTTAGTCCTCATCGCTTTCGAATTTTCAACTATCACATTCTGGTAAAGTCTAGTGTTTTAGGCCATATTTATGCTCTACAAACAGAATTAAACCAGCTACGTTCACGAAGGCTCAGGTTTCTTAAAATGGAAAGATATGTGTAGCCAGTAATCGGGCAAGAGCTGTCAAGATACATATTAGCTAGCGTATAAGTTCCTGGTGTCAGACGACCTGGTAAAGGTCGCGGGACATCGCTGGATTCACGCTGCCTCCAACAGGTCACTGTGGAAATCTTTGGGGGACGCCTATGTTCAGCAGTGGCAAGTTCAACAGTCCTTTGGCTGATGGATGACCGATGATGGATGATAGCTTCCTGACACATATCCTTTTAAGACATGGTTGTCATATTTTGTATAAGTTGCATTGACGTGCTCAGAAGCATTGGAACCGTTTCCTGTACCATTCGGATCGTCTGTTGACCTTCATAATATATTATATGTTTCGGTGGTACGTAAAGCGGTACACCCGCTGCTTGAATATTTCTTCATTTTTATTTGGAATTTAATGTCGTATTTATTTACAAATATGTAAAAAGCTTCTGCATAATCAGTAGACAAAAATAACGTGTTGTGTTTTTTATGACATTGGATACTTTATTAAAGACAGAATTACTCATAAATTATTTATAAGGTACTTTACAATTACACATGATGCACTCAAAGTAAGCAAAAGTTAACGACTCCTATTTAGCGCGTTATGATGTCAGAAGGATCTACACTTAGAGATATTGAGCAATTGCGATTTTACACAAATTCAATAACTACATACATACAATGTGAATCACCATTAGACAAGTCTGTTGCATCGGTGCAGTATGGTCCGATGCACCGACCGTGACGTGGTGGTGAATCATTGCAGCGCTTACATCACGCTGACTGCGCTATTGTCTGCTGCACATTGTAGTGTTCAGTACACATCCGCTGATTTCTGATAGGACAGAATAATCAATTAACTGTCCGGTGTAAAGTGTTTCATTGAAGCGCGGATATTTAGCTTACTGACGTACTCAGAGACATTTAATGTCAATTAAATCACTACTTAGTGTAGATTTTGCAAAGAGAATCTATAGTAAGGAACAATTTCATTGACATTAAACGTCTCTGAGTGCGGCCGTTAGTGGGTTATTCATTACACCGGGTTAAGTCCTGTTTGATAACTTAAACTATTTCGATTAAAATGAGAACTTTTTAAATTTTAAGTCGATGTTAAGTTTGCGTATTTTAGTGGCGCACGTGTTGAAATTCATTTACCTCGCGTAGATTTGATAGTTACGTAGGCATTCCTGTATTCCCCAAGGGGTAGAAAAGATGCCACTATTTACACTCTCGGTTTGTCAAAGTTCTTTCTCAAGATGTTTTAGGGCGCAAGGCTACCACCATGCCGGGTAAAAAATTCAGATACCGACATCGAGACAAATCTTTATGTAATCCAGAAATCATCGAAAAATATAGTGGTTTCTGGAACTACATCATATAATTAGTATATCTTACTGAGGGGTCAGACTTCGCGTGTGAATGTTGACCGCATTTGTTTAATCACAAACTCAAATTTTGTTAATGTCAACTAATAGTCCATTTACGTTCCCTTACGAGCGTATTTATTATAAATTGCTTTAAATTAGGTCCTTTATGTATTTATTTAGATATGCCAGTGCGATAATTACGTGTTTGAAGCGGCCTACGATTTCGATCCTTTGCTATGGATATTAGACGGTCGATGTCGGCTAATTTTCGCGTTTGCGATACTGAAGAGTCAAGACATTGTCTGTAATTGTGATTATCGCGACGAACAATGTGTGTGACAACTGACAACCGTAGCCATTGTAATGTGGCGAATTGTCGAGCTGTGATAACACAGCTTTATTCAAATTTACTAAAAATATACTTTTAATATTGTATCGTATCAGCCCATATACGTCCCACTGCTGGGCACGGGCCTACTCTACAATCGAGAGAATCGAACTCTTAATATACAGGTATAAATTATGTTAAATTAAAATTATAAATGAATATGAATAACTTTTAAAATACTAATACTGTAATATTTTGTCTTATTTAATGTTAATCATAACGATTATTTATGAGTTAATTGTATCCAAATCCCTATAACGGTTCATTAGTTAATTTATATAAGTGATGTAAACTTGGATTTAGTCGTGCCAATACTGTTAGTTACTTGTGGGCAGGCCCGATACCAAAACCACGACGTGTACCGATGATTTCACGTTAATTTCCAATATAACACACGATAATCCCTGCTACGTCATTTCACGACATTTTCATGTTGTTGTGTAATATTCATGTTTATACGCGCTTGTATCTACGAAGGGATAGGTGAAAAACCTTTGCCATATTTCACAAACACTGACGTCACATAACTTACTATACTGCGGATCTATTACCATAATAGGTCATAAAATTGCATTATTTTTCCAAATATGTAAGCAATTAAAATATTAATATTTTGTATTAAAAATGGAATTAATCAGACAAATTTTGGTCCGTCTGAATGCCGTGTCCAGTATATTAATATAATTCCCATATTTCTACTACATAAATGACTAACAAGCTAGTCAGATTGTTGTGAAATAAAGGGTATTTTTATTCGATGACAACAACACGTCGTTATTGGTATTTCCTGTATTTTTATTACTAACTTTTTGTCTATGTTGAAAATTTTCTCTTCAAAGTGATATTGGATTATTCTATTCATTATCAGCCCGGAGTCCGGAATTAGTGCCCGATATGGCGATAGGCTCGCCCTGTATCACAACGTGGGACGGAAAATATAAGGTGAAACGTTGGTGTCCTGCTTGCACCTCTGCCTACCCCTTCTGGGAAAAAGGCGTGAGTTTATGTATGTATGTACTTTTGGTTGGGTCAAAAAATATCTGGCACAGATTACTCAAAAATAATTTTACTTAAAATAAATTAAATTTTGATCACTGGAAACATCCGATTGTATAATATGCATTATATTAACCGCTTTCGACCCAAAAATATCTTCATAAATTGTTATGACATATCAACCATAAATAAATATAATTAACAGGCTAATAAACTAGGATAAACTGTATTTTCCCGACGACTTCTGTATATCGTGAGGTTTACCCACATATAACCACAAGCGACATACACAATGCTTTAATTTAAAACCAACAGTGTTTGTTAATTGTTATAAACTTATCCAATTAATGCAGTATCGTGAAATGAAGCCACAAACAGGCAAATGTAAAAAACAATGGTTTATTTCCTTATTATTGATACTTACTTGCAACAATTTGAATTGTAAGATATATTCGTTTTACCTCAATCAATTAAAATTGTTGTTATGCATGTGTCCTCATTATGTAGTATATTAACACCTTTGTTCCCATTAAAATTCGTGCAGTTGTTAGTCGCGACAGTCATCCTACTTCCTCCTCGCACAAAAAGTAGTTTTTAGACTACTGTTACTCACATCTATAATCATATTTTAAATACAATATTTATCATATTTTGTTTATTAAAGTACCATTAATATTGTTTCAAAATTATCATATTATTATGTATGTCAAGAATCATGAAAATTGAAAATGTTTAATTTAGATCCTTGCGTTCGGAATTAAGTTTCCGACATTACCCAGGGAAGCAAATCTATGTACCAGGCATTTGCCTATATTCATTAACAATTCATCATCATCATCATCATCATCAGCCCGTTGCAGTCCACTGCTGGACATAGGCCTCTCCCAAGGTACGCCACAGAGCCCGGTCTGCTGCTTTACGCATCCAGTCGCTCCCGCATTAACTGGATGCATTAACAATTACGAACATTTAATTATCGCCCGAACACTTGAACCAAATATTTCAATCAGTTTACTTCCGATCGTCATCTGGTGTCGCAATAACTAAACATATAAAGTAGTTTAGCTAAACAAAAAAGGTCGTGACATACGGGCGCCGTGCCTGCTGAATGGGATGAACACATATACACACACACTCACGCTCGCCTCAGATTTAGGTCGCGATTACCAGTTGAACACGTGTTGCGACACCCCATAAAAATAGCGCACCGATATTGTATACGCTGAGTATTATGATACAGTATACAATGCAAGGGGCAAAACATGTTTTCTTTGGATTCACTTCTTCAGAATACTTTTTCAGCCTTGTTGATGTATTTTTTAATGTTAATTTGCATGAACTTACCGGTAAAGCATCAGGACTTCTCAATGCATAATGTAAGCTCAAACTCGCAACTTCAAAAAGGCAGAGCTTATTTTATCGTATCATATCATAATTTCATCAAACAAAAAACTAATTAAAATGCTAATTTAAAGATGATTTGAAAACATACAATGTCATCAAAAAAACAATGCATTTCCTTTGTTTTATCTGCAATAAACAATACGAACATGCACGTGAAAAAAACGGATACTAGCAACTTCCTGTTCTATTACATAAGTCTCGAATGGCATAATGAAGGTGTTTTTTTGTCGTGTCATTATTGTTTTTCCTCACCTACGGGCTACTAGTTGTCTAGTTAAGTGGCTAGTGTGCTGTGTAAGTGTTTAAACGTCGGTTGCGTGACGGAGCGCGGACACCTGTTCGCGTGCATCCAGACGCGGATCGAGTCTACAGAGGTTGTGGTCATTGCCACCCGTATTCGGCCTAGTGCCAGTCGGTGTATGAACTTGCTCATGATTGGTATAGTGCATTCCTATGTGTACGTTTATAGAGGACCCTGGCTGACGTCTCAACGCACAACTGAAAGAAATATAATGAATTAATATAAAAGTAAAATCAACAATTTGACAGCCTCCGTGGCACAGTTGGTTAGACGCCGGTTGTGAAACGAGTGGCCGCTGGTTCAATCCCCGTACCGAAACAAATATTTGTGTGATCCACATTTCGAGTCGGAGTGTTTGTTAGCCCAAAATGTCTCTCCGTACTTTCTGATATCCACGACACAAAACTCGATCTTAGTGTGGAATATATATGTGACTGTTGGGTGTATTAATTTATTCATTATACAATATTATCAGCCTATCGATCTCAATTGGCCGTGAAAGTTTGACGTCACAAGTCCATTAGGGTTGTGGGCTTGCTATAGTGCCCACAACGGTGAATCCACGCATGTATTCCCGGCAAGATTTACTTAATTATAGCCCTTGGAAGTGTTCTCGATGATGCCGAGGAACTAGATGATTGCTTGTTACAGCCCTATAGGTGTTGCTGTAATGACACTTTTCCAGCGTTTTTTCTCGCGCTCTCGTTAAGTGAGGGTTGTCCGTTTAGAAACTATGGTCTATCACTTTCGTTTGAAATGGGAATTTCTGTCGTCGGGTGTTTTTGTAAATTTCTACGTTTAATAAGTAAAATATACAAGTATAATAAAATATATTATGGTAATCCTAATGTGTCTAGTTCCTTTTAATACTTCAAAGATGAAATTGCAGATTCTTACAAAACAAATAAAAAATATTTTTCCGTATGTTGCATTACAGTCGACAACAGTCTCATTACAAAATAATTATATGTAAATAATACCACTTATGTACTTCGCATAATTTCATTATAACTATATGGACAAGGAAACGTGCAAGATAGTAAATATACAGTTGGAATGTAGTTTTTTTTAAATACCTAATTTATTAATACGCATAGACATCTCAATTGATTTAAAATTATATATTCTGGACGTATGCACAAATTCGTACGTTCGGACATATTCGAACGAATATGTCCACATTAGATCATTTTTGAAAGGATGATGACAAATAATAAGTGAGTTTATACGTTGTATTGGATTAAATACATATTACAAATTATCGACATTATTACGTTATTGCCCTTAATTTGTTCCAGTGTGTCTAGAAAATGACTCAGGACTGTGAAGTCACTGTTGATGTCAGAAATGGACGAAATCTTTGCACCTTACAGCCTGCGTAGGTCGGCCATTCCTATTAACCACTTACAAAGCGGTCTGCTGCATTGAATAACTGTGCAGAATGCAGAATGCACTCTGACAGCTCGCGACTGACACGCATCCGCGCTTAGCGAGCGAGCACGCGATTCCACCCCGCGGCGGCGCCGGCATCCACGCAGCAATCGCACTTACCATGCGAGTAATTGTCGCATGTCGACCGCCGCAACAACTCTTCCGCGTAAACATTTTCCTTTGAATGGAAACTGCATAAAGCGCGCGAGAGTACTTGAGTGCGGGCGCACTCGTGAATGACGCGAGCTTACGAAGTTTAACCCCGCGTCGCGACGTAGCGCGCACGTAGCCGGCCCTTCTACGAGCTTCTTCAGCCGGCACTCAGTGTGGTTCGCGCCACGGCACCGCACGCACGCTTTGTGCCGCGCCTCCTATGCGATGTACATCGAACCTGCTGTCACGGTGCAGCCGATTTGATATTCAAATTGGACAATCGAAATAAGTTGTCAGGCGTGCACCGATTGTATTGTAATGAGTTAGCGGAGGCGGTTCACCGGCACCCTCCCCACAAACTGGACGGCTTCAGTTTGATGCGCCCGAGGATTATGGAGCTTGTGTTGTGTGACAACCAATTTTACCAGTGAAGTGACTGACACCAGTGATGTATCTTGTTTTGCCTATTGGACACCGGCAAAATTAATTCGTACGAGGAGTTAGGGGCGCGTGCGGCGTCGTCCCGGGGGGCGCGCCGCCGCCAGTTCATCAAGGGCTGGAAAAAGACCATGGGGGTCATTTCCAAGACTTTCGGCGTCGTCTTCAGTCTGTAAGTAATGCACCTAATAAACATTATCAGATAACTTCGTATTCGTATCTAATCAATGCATTGTTATTGATTCTTTTACATTCATATTCCAACCACTTAAAGATGTAAATTAAATTTTCCTTTGACCTAGTTTGAATTCTTCAAAGTGCTCGTCAATTAATCAATACAGTTTACATCAAATGTCAGCTCGACATTTCAGACTGCTGGTTAGTGCTCGTTGATTCTTTATGTAAACACGTACGACTTCGACTGCCTTATTAAAATTTTACACTAGAGCAAGCCTATTTCCGTTACACAGCCTTCAATGGTCACACTCAAATAAATTAAACAAATAATTGTTATTTAGATCACGTTCGGTAATTCAAACTGAATCTTGGCATTCATGAGCGACTCGGCATTGCAGTGGTGGAAATAAATTATATTTAATATTTTATTGTAGTAACAAATTAGTAACTCAGAAAGAAACCAGGATTTATGAACCTCTATTGTGGTATAATGTAATTTTTATTAGGTAACAGACAAAGCCCACAACAAACACTGAAGAAAAACAAACATTAATGAGTCATTGTAGTGAGTTAGCCGTTGCGGTAATTATTGTGAATTAATTATTTCGATCCCTTATGTAATAATGCGAAGCAGGACAACTGGTAATAAAAAAACTCCCAGATACATTTTAAATTATAATTTTCTTTTTTCTTCACACATTGTTAGAACACATAACACACGAATCCAAACTACTTAATTTTATTATCCAAGAATAATACGAGTGTAGGAATTATGGACTCGAAAAACCATTACCTGAAATAATGCTTCAGAAAAAAATATATTTCCGGGTTTCTGCTATTTCGAACGAAATAAATCATACGCAATGGATTTTCCGACCTTAGCATTAAATCCTAGAAATATCAGTTTGTAAGTTGTAACCCATGTAAGTTCTCTGTTTTTAAACGATGAAATAAATTTTATATTTAGTACACGTAATAATAGATTTTCAATATTATATGGCTTTAGGATATGCGAGTGAAGTACTGAAAAAAAACATCGTGTATCTCTCAACATATTGTAAACATACATTTCTTATTGCTTTAGTTTCTTGCTCTATTTTATACATTAAACATCTAATGCAGTAGTAGTATTGAGATTTCTATGAAATAATGAACTAACTTAATAGGTTTAATTAAATTAATTAATAATAATACTATTGCGCAGATCCAAAGCTGCTGCTTATAACTAAACTTTTACTCTCGTTCCCCGCGTCTCACGCGTTCACAGTCGGCTAGTATGTGGGTTATGCAAAAATTACACCACACGCGTTTATCATTACCTATCTCCTTTGTTAATTGTGACTTTGTGTTCTCACAGTTTCGGATTTATAACATAGCAACTGAACTTTCATTTTTCCTCATTCTAATTGCCGGTATGAAGTGTTTTGAGAATGCCTCGTGATCAGAGTAACTGGCATTTTTTCAATTAAAACTTAAAAGTATAATTTGTTCGCTCACGTTGTTCAGTATTAAAAATCTTCTATAAATCTATGCACATAATAAATTTGTAACCGATCGATGTCTGTACATGGAAGATACATGAGAAAAACTAATGTAGGGGGACTGTATTAACGTAATATTATCCCAAACAATGATTGTTAGAATTTTGTCTATTTGTTTGTCTGTGCCTTTGTGCGTGCTAATCTCGAACGGCTGAAATAATTTCACTTTAATTTGGTATGGAGGTAGCTGACGCCCTGGATTAACACATAGGTTACTTTTTATCCCGAAAAATGTAGTGGTCCCGTGGGATAAGCAAGGAATTCAAATATATTTGTTACTTTTTTAAACTCGATAGGGATGGGATGGAACAGGATTGAAGATGCCTTAAGTGATAATGAAACGGGACGGGAAAAGCAGTGCAGAGGACGGCATTGGGTTTGAATATAATTAAAATACATAGTAAGGGAAATAATATGTTGCTGATATGGACTGGACTCACAAAGTATCTACACCCGGGCGGCCGCGCCGGCCGGGTCGGTCCCTAGTTGCAAATATTATGTGTAATGACTAATTAATGTTTATTTTTGTAGTTTGTAGTACCAAGATGCTAAACTAACTGATTGAAAGACACTTATTTAGGTCGAATCACATACCTCTAATTGCCATTATCCTACTCATGCATGCTCCCAAGAAGGAGTGCGTTATTGTTATACATTCCATAACAAAATAGTTCCCTAAATATAACTCCATCTCGTCCCCGTATATGAATTCCAAGTTAATAAATTAAATAATTTAGCACAAAAAAGCCACAAGCAAAATCTATTTAACTCTGATTAAAAATAACAGACACTCAGTACAAAATTTATAAATTACTACCTATACACAATGCATGTATTGTTACAATTACGTTTAGTCACTGCTCCAACTATTCTTAAGGTTAGAATCGGCGCATACTTTAAGGATGCATGGAGGTTGTTTACAAATAAGTAATTATTCCGTTTAAATGTTACACTGGGACCAATTTTTGTATTAAATGACATGATGTAAAATTAATGATAGGGTTGTCACTTGGCCTATTATGTGAAAAATTAGTCCAATTTTCCTTGAACGTGATTATATTTTGAATTGTAAATATTGTAAGTTTATAGTCACTAGTAAGTAACTTAGCGTGGCATTCGGCGAGAAGTCGAAGTGCAGGCACATGCACCGAGGTATGTTTCTTTCGTAAAGTCTCTCTCTGGAATAAACCAAGACATGTTTCTTCGTGCGGGGTCAGAGCTTTTATGTCATGTGTCTTTATTGTATGCATTTATTATTTAATAATTTCTCTGACCTCTGCCTTCTCTAAACATACACAGTGATCTACTTTCCGACTAATGTCTGTTATTAAACTAATTTAAACAACTCGTAAATACAACGTTCTGCTCCTCTGACTAACGGGGTTGTCGAAAAATATTTTTTATTGCATTTCATTTCGCTTTCGAACCAACAACGCTCGCCCATAAACACACAAACATCAACACGGTACATATAACTACATAATGATCTGGTCCAGCCCAGGGACAGTATCCAACATTCGAAAATAAGCGCTCAGCTGTGTTATTTGGCGCGGGGTGGCCAATTATTGTGACGTCACCGTTGGATTGACTAACACCGGAGAACGGACTGGCCAACTACCGGTCTAAGTCTAAAATTAATAGACTAAAGTTCCGTTCTTGTTTATCTTTACCTCGTTTGCATAATACGGTAGATATGACTTTGTTGGTGCGATTAATATTATCTGTATGTTTGTAATGATTGTAATCGCTGTGAGTGAGGGAGCTTAGTTCGTCGACGCCTGTCTTTACGCTGAATTTAAATTATATGTTGCCTAATAATTACACTTTATACGTATAATTTTAAACTCAACTTATGTATCTCGTGACTTAAATCTTGACCGATTCTTTTTCTTCTTAATAGTCATTACAAGATATGTGGCTTAATCCAAAATTATTTAACTTTTAAAGTATCTGGAATTCGTACGCCTTAACTCATATTCCAACTGTTACATTTTGGTCTTCACTGATTTAATAATTATTTATTGTACCAAAAAGTATTTTCTCCCCGTTGAAGTCCATTGCATAAAACAGTTTCAAGAATACTGAACATGTCAACTTATATTTAACTATGAAGAGTGTCAATGAAAGTTACAACTGTAATTAAGCCTACAGTCCATATACAGTGTTCTAAATAACCATAAATACAATTTGACCCGTCGTCGCCTCGCGCTGTGCCGCTAATGAAATTCAAACTGCTGCGTGGAGATTTATCTCCGTCGACCTCACATCACATCTCACGGGTCCCTAGACGCCGCTTCACGCACATAAACACTCTTTCCATTTAACTTATCTGCAATTTATATGAACTCGACCACTTCATCATATTCTCTATACTCGTAATTTCTGTCGTCCAAATATTTTATCAGATCGACCCCGCACCGCTCTTTTATTATTTATGCGCTTTCTTAACGACCTATTTCGCAGGAAAGTTGAGATAAATTTTGATAGTGATTCATTTTAGGCCGTTTTCGTTTTATCTTGTGCTGTTAATTAGAAATAATTAAGACGTGATCTAATAATATTAAATGAAGACACATTTTACAGCTATTTCTCATTTGAGATTGTCCGACTTGTGCCTATTGTGGTTGCCGGCAAAATTAATATGATCATTATAAAAAAAAACCATATTCAGCACTGAATATTTTATTCGGTTTTTGTAATACGAGTAGGAGGAAATTAAATTAAAAATATAAATACCACGCAATAACAGAATGAACAAACCACCAACGAGGAAACGAAAGGGCGACATAGGAAGGGAAAGTAATTCTTTCTTGTAACCCTTTTGTAAACATTTTATAGCTTTTTTCTATAAAGACGAGGTAGTTAAAAAGAGATCGTGTTTTGTCGTCTCGGATCGGAAAGGACCAAACAGCGGGTTTAAATCTGTCTTTTGTCCCGGGAGATTTGGGAAAAGGCGGTGAAGTCAAAAGATCGTACTTTACTAAACATTCTTCTTAATAGTAGAAAGATTCATGCATAACCGTTTCGACAATTGCTCTCTCATTTACAAGGGTGAAAGCGGTAAAAGTAGATCTAGATTGTTTCAAAATTTAGTCGTACACGTTTCTAAATGTACGCTCATTTGTAAATTAGGATGTACTGTTACTTTGTCTGTTCGTTATTATGATATTTGGATGTCATAAAAGTTTGTGGATTTAATTAATAGTCTACATTCGTATGTAATATGAATGTCGCCATTTCCTTTACAATATTATACTTAAACAGTAATGATGAATGTAATAAATTGATATAATTAGCAGTTAGCTCGTGGGAAACTTTACATTTTGGCTAATTTAATGGTACCTAAATACCATAAACGACAAATTTTAACTAATGGAACATGATTAATACGCAAATAGAACGAACTGCAAACAAATTAAAGACAAACAGTTTAACAGATAACGATCTGTATCCGGTGCTCAACAAATTTTAACCATCGATAACGCTCCTGAAAAGCAAACTCGTAAACTAATGACTTTCTAACGCGCTTGTAATGACACACAAAACAAACGCGGCGAATGCGCCTGTTATCTCCCTCTATTGGTTTTAAATTAACAATAGGACACGACTTAAGTTTTACGACTGTCGTAAATAGGGGGCATTTTACGCGCAAGTACAAAGTTCCGTGCTCCCATATCGTTTGTTGAGGCGGTCCAATCAAATCGTAGTAAAGCGTAATGGTTTCGGTCGTAATCTGCTCGCTATGGGAACTATCATTCTCAGAGATAGACTCAATAAAATATTTCCCCGCCGGAGTCGGGTCGCGCGAGTGGCAACCCTAGCGCGCAGTAATATCGTCGATGCCGTGAGCTGTAAAACTTTGCATCGATGGAATTTGGACGAGTTAGCACCGGCCGTCACGTTTAGACAAACACCGTGATATGGATTATACCGTGTGTGGAGAATCCTATTCCATGCTCGTTTTTTGTGTAGCGATATGCTGTTTTACTCATCAATCACGCTGTGTATCAATTTTAAATTATATGGAATAGGAAAACGGATATTAAATGCACGTCCAGTCATTATCTACGGTTATGTCATCGTCGTCGGGCGGTGTTGCTTTGTTTTTTTTTTTTCAATTTTTTGCTGTATATTTGAAATTCGCAGAATGTGCAAAATTAATGATCGAGACTGGTTTTTGATGGTTTTTATTCTTAAGTTGCCCTTTACGTACACAAGCAATCTTCACAGCGAGATGACTTAATCCGTTTTTTTGCAAGTTGCACTAAGGTTAATCTTAGTGTAATACACATTAATCCGCATAATTTCCAACAATGGAGCCGGGAGAATGGCAGGCAGTCAGTCGGAATGGCATTGTGGGAGCGAGTCGGACGGGTCGTTCCTGCCACCAAGGACTGGACGCTCCACGGCGCGCGCCACAATACCTGTAATTAAGTACATTCTGTTTCGGGGACAATGTCAACGCAGGAAAAAATGCGAAGGTTTTTAGTTAACTGTAGTCTGTAGATTGGTTAAAAGTCTAGCTGCGACTAAGCAGTTGGTAATTAGACTTTTGTGAAATTTATCCCCGAATTTAAACCATATGTATTTTATTGAAGGATGTTTGTCAGAGTTGAAATTTGAAATTAAAAGGATTAATGCATATATGACTACGCCTGTCCAGGAAAAGATATAGTCCACCAAACCTTTTTATATATTTGGCATGCTCCTTTTTAGTCAGTCTTGCTAGTCTGTTGAAAGGGTTGTTACACAAGAATTTGTATTATAGTATTACATTATTACAATTGTCAGCAAGCCACAGGGCCAGTTGTCATTCGACCAGGGCTACCTTCCGACCATCACTCATATATTTAACTATACAGGGTATATCAAGACCGAAAACGTACATTGGTGGTAGTAAAAATTTCGCAAAAAAAATATGTATATAGCAGCAATGGTACGTAAAGGTTTAAATTAAGTATAAGTTACGCAAAACCTAGACATTTACCAACCAAACACGATGAAATAAAAAAATGCAAAAAATATCTCGAAATTTCTGAATTGTCGAAGTATCTGTCGCTTTTAAGCGAATTTTTTATTTGCATTGTGTCTGTAACCGGTCGTAGTCTTGATATACCCGGTATATCTACTTATTAGACGTTGAAGTCGTATGTTCCTTTAAAATCATAAAATAATATTTGCAGTACTAGTGAACTATTCATCAAGTCATTGTTATCAAGAATTTATGAATAAACTCCAGTCATAAAATTGGATTGGATACAAAATGAAATACTTTTTTATTCTATTTTATTATAATAAATACAGTGCATCACAGTTGCAAAACATACAATGTTTTTCTTTCACAAAAGGTGAAATAATAACGTACGCACAAACGGTGATGGCAACAGCGGTTGGGTGCCAGTTGGTTGGCAGGAGGGTCGGCCCAATCGGTCATTGTCCTTGCGTTTCCTGCCGCCAACTATTACTCATTACGTGAACGTTACTTAGATTGCCCCGTAGTGCCTGTGCCCCTATCGCCACGGCAAATGTTTATTCGCGTTGATCACTATCACTTATCAGCGCTTTGTTTTTTTTGTTTTTGAAAAAAAAAACGCGATTGTTTTATGAAGCATGTAAGCATTGCTTTTTGCTTCCCATAACCTCAACCACACAATAACAAAAAAACATTTTGTCCTTACCAAATTATGTCTTAATTAAGAATAACCTATTTATATACCTAATTGTAATGATACAATCGTGTGTCGTTTTTTATCAACATGAACAAAGAACGCATCGGGACTTTGCATACTTAATTGGCCTGTTGCATGGCGGTGGGGGGCAGGGGGTCATGGCACGAGTCCCGTGTCCCCCATCATGCCCCCCGACCCATTGTGTCGACTTCCGGTCCTATACTGCGCATATCAAACGTACATTAATTAAGGGCCAGCCGGTTTTATTAAGCGTAACTGCTTAGTTTTATGGTGTCCAAGGGTTTTATAGACGAAATAAATGTTCCCTAATTTGTAGATTGTCGCATAGGCAACCCTACTTAGGTGTTGTTAAGTAGGCCGTGAACAAAAAAGTTTTACTGGCTGATTTGGTTTACCCTGTGTAATAAACAATGGTAATATAAAAGTGGTGAGTTGTCTTTTGTGTGTGATCACTTGCTTTATATAATGCGAATATTTCAAGAAAAGTCAATAAAGTTTTCATATATACATACATACATAAACTCACGCCTTTATCCCCGAAGGGGTAGGCAGAGGCGCCACCAGGACACCCACATTTCGCCTTGTATGTTCCGTCCCATGATGTGATAGGGGGCGAGCCTATCGCCATATCGGGCACAAATTCCTGACTCCGGGCTGATAATGAATAGAAAAATCCAATACCACTTTGCCCGACCCGGGACTCGAACCCGAGACCTCAAGCTTGGTAGCCGTACCGTAATACAACTACGCCACCGAGGCAGTCAAGTTTTCAAATACTGAAAAATTATAATACCAAGCCATGAGCTTAATCCGTGTCCTCAATTCACATCACATCACCGCCTCAAATGGCCTTAGAAGGTAACAATCTGTAATATACTCTGACAAATGAAATTTCCTAACATGATAAATTATTTGAAATACATCACACAGAATGACTAAGAGTTTGTAATAAGTCTGACTATAAATTAAAGGTTTATAATTTCTATATTCATTTGAGGGACAATTAATTCTTCGCGTAAACCTGGCTTAATAAATTCACATCGCGATTACCATATTACTGGATATTACCGGCTGTCGGGGACGGTTGCATTTGAACACGACATTACTACTTTTATTTTATTTTTAGTATTAGCTAGGACGATAAGACGAGCAAGTCTATTTCTTGATGGTAAGCAACTATGCATCAAACAACATTATATGTTATTTTGCTCAAGAAGTTTCGTGTCTTACCAATTCTTCTTAACATCTATAAAATATATAAGATATGGAGGTGGTATTAGTTTAAACTGGTGACTCATAAGATCATAAGACATTGTAATAGACTACACCAATAGAATAGCTAGACATAATATAGTCCAGATACAAAACAGTATCGAAAACTCACAACAGATGTTTCGGTTGCATTAAACCCAAACCTGACACAAATATTTGCCTAACATACAAACCTTTGGATCTTAACCGCTTTGGTTTTTCAATCAGCTTTTCGCTCCTTATGTCATGCCATGGAGACCAACTAAATTCTAAATCACCATTAAATGAATGTTAAGTGCTCTAAATCAACATTAATTATTGTTAAGTTGTACATACATACATACATACATACATAAACTCACGCGTTTATCCCCGAAGGGGTAGACAGAGGTGCCACTAGAACACCCACATTTCGTCTTGCATGTTCCGTCCCACGATGTGATAGGGGGCAAGCCTATCGCCATATCGGGCACAAATTCCTGACTCCGGGCTGATAATGAATAGAAAAATCCAATATCACTTTGCCCGACCCGGGATTCGACCCCGAGACCATAAAGGCACCATATGTTGTACAAAAGTAATAACCCGTCCGCGTGTCCGTTTGTTTCGACGGCGGAAGTCCTTCGCCGCGTCCTAATTGGCGTGACGTGGCGATAGAACCCGGGGCCTTTGCATACACTTACTAATATGCTGTTTTTATCCGGCGATAATTTTCAAAGACCTTGCAGTATCGTTTGGTTTTTGTGTGCTCCACTTACGTATCGTGTGATATTAAAATGCGGGTGTGTGGCAATTAAATTGATTGTGTATATCTATATCGCTCCGTTAGTGATTTATTTCCTTGTCCTAAAAAACTTACTGGAAAAGATATGCATTTTGCAATAAAAATCATCAGTTTATACATATGTGTAAAACATAAAAAAAACAGTTGCTTAATTTGTTACCATTTCTCTAAATATTCCAGGAACATCAGCCTCGCATTTCATAGTTAAAGCTTTTATAAAAACTCGATTTTTTCGGCAATTCAGTTTATTTCGCATTAGTTTTTTTAATAATTGCCAGTCATAAAGTATCCGAATATTCCCAGATAGGCGCATCCGTAAACTGTGTTATTATAGATATTGCGTCGCTATCAAAATCCCATCTTTCAACGTCTTAATTTAACGCAAATTTAATTTTTATTATCCCTAACCCGTTATTATATCACACTTCAGCTCCACATATTCAATTTTGTAAATTCTGAGAACCGCGCCGCGAGAATAACGATTGCAAAGCATTTTTAATGTAATAAAAAACTATCCAAAGCTTAAATCTTATATTAAATTGGACGGCTGGTTGGTTGGTGTAGTTTTGATACGTACAATTGGCCCATTTTATGACAAGCTATAAAGTGAACTATCTAATCGAAGAAAATTTATTGGAGAACAATGCGAAACGTCATAAATTTTTTGACAGCGAACCCAAAATGAGCTTTTTGGACACCCAAAGGGTTGTATACAACCTAATAACTCTTATATAAACAATTGTTCAGAATATCGAACTCACTAAACCAATAACGATGCTAAGAAAAGTAAAAAAATTATTTTCGCATGCAAGGATAGGTGCGTGCATGTAAAATAAATATTCATTAATACACAACTGTGAACATGAACGTAAACCTTGAACGAAAACGTTAGGAAAATGTAGGTTAACCGCAATTGCGAAAATTAACCACTTGCCATAAAACATAACTCGGCCCGGAAGCGGGAAGTATCAACAATCATCTATAACTGATATATTTGGCTACAATTCACGCGAAGCTGCGATTTTTAAGTATTGTTATCACCCCGTATAAGTAACAAAGTTAAATTAAAAGTTAAGTCCGAGAGAAGTTGCTGAATACGCCTGGTCGAATAACCTTTCAGAGTAGGAATTTGTAATTTTTCCAATTAACGTTTATACAAAATTAATTATAAATTGCCTGCGACAAAGAAAAATATAGTGAGGAAACCTAACTAAGAATTTACAACTGGATTTTCTAAGGCCTAAGAAGTTTACCATATACAACAATTGTTTTTTGTGAAAATAGGGGCCAGTCGGCTTCCTTTATAAGAAAGCTTAAAAAATGGACCTCGCAAAACTTAAATTTCGTCGGTGTTGGCAAGTTAAGCCAGAAGCCATCATCACAGACCAAATAACGACCCTGAGGTAGACAAATTAGCCTTGTCTAGGTGTAGATCCTTCCGGCAGATAGGACACATACAGAAGGAGACACGTTGGACTTATATCATTACCGTGGGACTACGAATATGACAGCCTTACGTGCTGCTAACGAACGCATTACTTGCAATTTGTAATCAGACAGCGTACCTCATTCTGACAATTTAATTCAACATAAACAATATGACAAAGGATTAGAATTTTAAAGTTTTTGTTATAGTCAAAAGCTACCGTGGACATGATATTAAACGATGAAATTAAATGTCATGCTTAGGCCTTAGCTTACCTACTTCGCGTGTTTTCAAGGATTGTATGTAACCAAGTTATATGATTGGTATATTTTTCTACTAAGCTCTACGATACTTATTGTAAATGCATTTTGAATAATTAACAATCTGTTTAAATTATTACACAAAAACCTTAATATAACGTCAGAAATCACACATTTGGAAAATATTGGAAAAGTTAATCATTAAAAGATTGTTGGCCAAGAATCGAAGGTTATGAACGCAGCTCCTAGAATTAATCACGATTAAGATCAAGTGGTTCAACGGCGCCAATTGCAACTACATGAAACCTTCAGCTTAGCCTTTGCAGTTTTGCACTGAAATTAATTTAACCGATAGTTGTGAGCATTCGTCGCAGGAAGTAATTTACTTGCAACGATTGATCACGTATCGACTCCAATTTCTGAGGTCGCGCCAATGTCGTCCGAAATTATTCACAAACAAATAATTGAAATTAAAATCCCCGCTCCATTGTCACAGAGCAATTGTATACGTGTCGATACTGGACCATGTTCTCGGAAGTAAGCTGATACTTTTTTTGTTGTTCAGCTCCGAAGCACCTGCTATAAACCGTTTTTAGGTTTACGCGCGTCCTTACGTTTGAGTGGGCATTTGAAAATTTTATGGCGTTTGTAAAATTACATTGTTTTTGTTACTTAGTAGGTCGCCTTGTTTTATTTTACTGAAGTACAAATAGATAAATAAGATCAGCAATTCTATTCGAATTCGGAGAAAATAAAGGATGCACAATCATTAAAAACACCTGCCATCTCCCGATGCATCGCAGCTATCATCGAATCAAAACCTATAGAATTTGTTTGTTTGATATAATCTACAGGCGAGACAGTCCCAGCGGCCAGTATTATGGTCCCAAAGTTACCTGTTTCGGTTGTATAACTGGCCAGTGTACATTTATGTGCGCCGCGAGCTACACCGCGCGGCCCGTCATTATATTCTGGGAGCCCTAATTATTGCCTGCGTCGGTGTCTAACGCACACAAATCTTACCTTCTAACGCTGCGTATTAAATAATGATCGATTGTGTTTTATATTTTATTGTGTTTGTTTCTGTTTTTATATCACTGTATACTCGTACAAAATTATATTTTTTAAATTGTAATTGCTGGATAAGTTTTTTCACTTGCTCATGAACTATTTGTGTATTTGACGTGGTACTGACTTTTCAAGCTTCACAACATAATTTGAAGTATAAGAGCACAGCCGGACCCGCATTTGAACTTTGTTTCAATTGATAAATAAAATCGGAATCCATTTGAAACATCGCGCAAGCGAGGCTGCAACGACAGCTGCGCGCGGATGAATTATAGCCGACTCTAAACCTGGCTCCACGCGCCGAGTGAAAGTGGCCCTCCCGCATCCGACGCTGTTTACCGAGCCTTATAAAATATAGGCCACTCAACTATTGTCTTTTAAAATGGCGGCTGCATTACCAATCGGAACACGGCCGCCGTTAATTAAATAACTACCAGAGATACGCATCTGTTGCCGCGTCATCCTAGTCGCCCTGACACGGGATCAAGACGTCAAGTGTGCGCGTCGGCGTTATCTGGCAGGTATCGGAGACGAGCGCACAATGCGCTGGCAGCGCACCTGTGCCGCCGCGACGTGACCGCGGCCAGCGCGTGCGCAGCCCCGCCCGCGGCGAATGCTCCGACACTCATTAACTTCGGGGATCGCTCGTGTTTCCATCATACGAGGATGTGCCGGATGCTTACATAATGACCGCGACGAGCGCTCCTAACGTTGACTTTTGGAAAACGCGACAAAACGCGTTGCGTGCGCGGATCTATTTTCTCACAGGTATAACGTGTTACCTTAACGCGTATGTGCCAACACGTAGATGGTATCTGTTTCTCGCACTGTTATTTTAGGTCGTTCCCACCGCTGGGAGTCGGCCTCGCGTGGTGCGCATTTGCAGCGCGCTACGGTCACCGTTTCCTCAATTAACATTGTCTAAACGGACAGTTGGGACAATCGATGGCTGAGGCCATCAGCACGGCTGCATTAGACACGCGTCTTTCATAATGTCGCCGGTCATTATAACACGTATAAGAATAAAATAACGCGAAGGTTTCTCTCTAAAAGGTTCGAGTAGTTGGGCACGAGCAATGAATACGTGATTTTGTCAGTTAATCGATTTCGGCGAAGCTGAAGGCAAAGAAAAATCTCCTATTGTTATGCAAATAACAAATTACATAATGTATGATTACAAACCAAAGGCTGGACCTATGATTATTGTTGAAATTGATTGTCATCAGATGACTGTTTATTTCGTTTGTTATAGTAGACGTGTAGTCTAGTATTTTACCTGTTAGCCCTGCGTAGCCCTGTTACTTAAAATTCAGATAATCACGAATATAATTTTAAGTGTACTCTTCCATCACCCAAGAGACAGACAAAGTTGATGTATTGTCAATACATAAAGCCAATGAGTATACAATTTCCCAGATGTAATTACTCATTACTAGAGTGACGGGATCGCAAGCTATGAAACTCCTAGATATTGCAAATTCAATTGATAATATTTGTGTATTAAAAATGTAGATTTCTTCCGAGTTATCGGTTACACCATGACCAGTTAGTAAACATACAGTTAGAACGTTGAAACATAATCATATTACAAGGCGTGTAACACCATTTCCTGTGAAATAATAGGTCATTAACACGCAACACCAAAATGCATTCGAAAATCGTATGCACTGTTCAATAAAAAAAAAACACATTTGGCTCGTGTCACAATTCATAGAAGTCAGCGTGACGCGCGTACAAAACCGAGTCTAAATGAAACTATTACACTAATTACGGAGCTGGTTGCGCGGGGAGGGCCGTTGCGGTTCCAAATCTCCCGCTCTCCTAAATCGATTACGGGTATTACTAGCCTAGAGGTCCGTCTGGCCCGTACTCCGTCGTTTGTCTCTGTCTAATGCGCCGGCCTTGCCTCACATCTTTTTGGATATAATCTATCACGGTTCATTGCACCTGGTGGGCATTTTGGCCGTGATTATATTTTACTAGAAATGTCGGCTGGCCCTACGCGGTGGACTATTTTTGTGCGTACAGTTACGTGGAAAATAATTGTTACCGTTATTTTTAGTTTTGATACACAAATAGAGATAGATACACGTGTGAGATATGCTGCGAGTGGAAACGCCGCTGTGATGCTTGCGGGACTGTGAATTTTGAATGGAATATTTTTAGGAACATGTCAAAATAGTGCAAACGTTTGGAATATGTACTACAATTTAATGTTAAATGAATCTAAATATAATTCATATCACTTCAATCAAGATAAACATAACTGCGCTCTTCACAAATCGACGTATTGCTAACAGAAACCCTCTCATAACCAAAAGGGTGTAAATACGTTTGTTACACGTAACACATCATACGGTTGGTGTTTAACAGGACCCCATCAGTCAGTTTCACACTCTCTGAACATGCGTTCATCACCCGCTTGTTATACTTTTAATACTCCATGCTCTGATAAATAATGGACGACTGACGAGTGAAGACTCTCACACTTTCAAATATTATGATTATTTTAAATGAGCAAGGTCACAGAAGATTCTGTAGTTCTGTACCCAAATGTATACTCTTAAAGGAATATTGAGCAAAGTATGGTCGGTTATTCTAAGGCGTGTAGGAGGGCCAGTTTACCCTTCGCTTAGTTTGGCTGTGTTCCGCACGGTTATAAATAATTGCTTTGTATGGACATAGGCCGCCCACCGAAAATTTAACTCCGTATAGAATCACCTTCCATATGTGATATAGAAATCATTTGAGAAAAAATTGAATTGCTGGAATTATTTTTTTCTCAAAAATCCCTTCTAAGATCAAATTTCATCAAATTGGTCCAACGCTTTTGGGTTCCAATCATTCCCGGAATGCAATCGTACACGCGGATATTTTTATATTCCGTTTTTTTCATGTAATCCTATTTTATAACCGATTCGATTCTCGTTTGTGTTTAAAGTAGCAACACTCTCCAAAATAAGTTGCATTAGACAATGTCTCCTTATCGCTACTTATCTTCAAGTGGACGCATTGTTATTAAATTCGTCGTAAACAAAGACTGTCTGTCTGGTAAACTGCATTTAATTCACTTGTAGGGCAAGCCTTAATTATGCCGGTCAACTGGTTTCGTAAACGACTAACACGATTAACCTAATCTAGATCATTCAAAATATTTTAATTTGCTACGTCACTTGTGTTGCTTGTGGATCTACATCAGATTGCGTGTGAACATGCTGTAAAAAGAAGATTAATATTTCATCTAGTCGATCCAATTTTGTTTAGAAATATAGGGAATTTAATAGACTGGTGTGTATGAGAGGCCTATAATATGTGAGAGGCCATCTGGGCAGGTACCACCGCAATGTCTATGTCTGCCGCCAAACAGCAGTGTTAATGCACTGTTGTGTTTCGGTTTGAAAGACATTTTAATCAGAATAACTACTGGACATAATGAAACTTAACATCTGATGTCTCAGGATGGCGATCGCAGTGGAATGCCAAGCACAGCTTTGTGATTATTGGTGTTGTTTGGTCCATGAGCGGTCGTATCGCTTACTACAGGCGAATGGTTTGGTCGTCTCGCCATTCATTGCAATAAAAAAAAAAGACTGAACTACTCGAATGGATGTTCAAGCCATTCAAATGGCTTATTAGGCATTATAACTGTTACAACTGGAAAGGGCGAAGAGGTAATTTAGCGTGATTTCTGGGATATGAAAGCATTTTCTCCACTAGATGTCTTTTCCGCTGATTCTAATCGACCGTTCTCAAGGATATACGTGACCGCATTGCCTTCTACCATTTAATATAGCACTAGCCGAGTCCTTCTAAGTGCAACAGAATGATCAACGCCATTAGATATGTCTGTTACTTGATCATTTCTGTACGAGACAGATATTTGTACAAACTTATTTTTTATCAACAGACCCGTCCAGAGTACACTTGGTGTCCGTGTGTACATCAGTATTTTTATGTTAACGAATACGATAAGGTGGCACACATTACCCTCTGTTTATTAGTACATTGATCAATAAACATATTGCACCATAATTATATGCTAACGTAACCTACATTCTCCATTATACAGGGTATATCAAGACCGCGACCGAAAACGAAGCCAGGTGGTAGTATTAGTGACTACAGACACAATGCAACTAAAAATTTTGCAAAATAAGCGACGGATTTGTTTTTACAATTTTTTAAAAATCATCATTTTTGAGGGGTAATTACCTAGTTTTTGCAAAAATAGTAATTTAAACCCTTACGTTCCATTGCATGTTTAGAAATTAAGCGATGTACGTCATTATTTTAGAAAAACTATGTTTAATCACTCAAATACGACGATATGTAAAAAGTAACAAAAAAAAAATTGACGATTTTTTTGTAAAATTTTTACTTGCATTGTGTTTGATATCACTGATACTACCTCCTGGCTTCGTTTTCGGTCGCGGTCTGGATATACCCTGTATATATTAGAATTGTTGATATCATTTGTTGGGTATCAACAATGAAAGCCCATGTGTGCTACACTCATCGCATTTCAATTCATACGTTATTTCAGAAGAAGAAATACGCCAAAACTGACTATGTACAATTCGTCACTCAGGCAGTTGATGTGGTAAATTCAGTGCTGTTTTCAAGATTTACGCGATATTTTTCGTGCACTATTCTCCCCTGCTTTTGCTTTTTTTAGAATGGTTTTATTATTGAACCGTTTGTTATTCTTTTTCAAAGTAGCAGACGCGATGTCTTCCAGTCATCTTGTTTATTGTTAGTGTGTAACGGGGTGTTTCTTTAGCCCTCTTAACTCTTGGTTGTGTAGGAATCTCGTGGTAAGCTATTAGCTATTAGGGGTGGACTAGTTGACAAAAATTGTCGCACCCTCATAACCGCCTCTGCAACACCTGTATCGCAGGATTAAAAGCACGCATTATAATGCCACTGAGCATTGAAACTCAGCGAACCGGGAATGATAGATTGTCTTTAACCCGCAACGAAATTATTGATAAAAAAATAATAGGCGTTGGAAATATGTTTGTCCATATTCCTCAGTACCTGATGCTGTTCAGTGTAGTACAACCTGGTGTTTGTCTGCAGCCTGTTCGAGCAGGAGATCATGAGCTACGTGCCGGCGGGCGGGTGCGGCGCGGGAGGCGCGGGCGCGGCGGTGGCGGGCGCCTCCCCTGCCGCCTCGCCCGCCGCCGCCCGCAGCACCCGCGCGCCCGCGCCGCAGCGACGCGACTTCGAGGCCAAGCTGCGGGCCTTCTACAGGAAGCTCGAAAGCAAGGGGTACGGACAGGGACCTGGGAAGCTAAAGTGAGTAATGAAAACTATATTACATATTTAAATGCCCGCAGGAGAGCATGACCACCACCAATGAAGCGGAAGATATCTTCATATATATTTTTTTGTAATCACACGAAATTTTGATTCTTAAATACGTAAATACAGTGCTATGACAAACACATTTTTCAAAAACACTTGTTCACATAGTTTTTTAATACTTGACGTTATGCGTAATTATACTGAGCTCCGATAACCAAACATCCTTAAATCATCTACTGTAAAAATCTACAACAACCATTTATTAATTTCAGACTTCACATTCGGCGAGAACATCTATTAGAAGACGCGTTCCGAAGAATCATGTCTTGTGGGAAGAAGGAGTTACAGAAAGGCAAACTATGTGTCTTATGGGACGGTGAAGAAGGGTTAGACTATGGCGGACCAAGTCGGGAGTTCTTCTTTCTACTCTCGAGAGAACTGTTTAACCCGTACTATGGGCTGTTCGAGTACTCGGCCAATGACACTTACACGGTCCACGTGTCACCCATGTCAGCGTTCGTCGACAACCATCATGATTGGTACGTATTCTATAGTAGAATTAGAAGTAAGTACTAAGTAGTACTTATAATAATACGTAGATAAAATATTTGCAACCTTTCTCCAAATTTTCTCTTAACGTTAAAGAAATCCGTAGATAAAAAATTTGTAACCGTTCTCCAACGACCCCTTAAAGAATGCTTCTTGGTTATAAAAAATGTTTTAGAGATAGGGAAACAAAACACGATACACTGGGAATATACGAAGTTACTTGCTCTTCTTAAACCAACGACGCGACGGTAAAATCTATACTTATTTACATAATTTAAATGTGCTTAATTTAACTATTAACAATGAAAAGACATTGCAACACAAAAATTAATGGGAGAACATTAACAGTGAATGGAGCATATTTGAACAGCTCCACATTTGTAGATGTCAACCGAGTAATTTGTTGTAATGATCGCGGTAGCCTTCTGTTCCACTTCCTTCTCACTTGGTTTCAACCATAGTCATTATCATATAATTAACTCGATCAATAGTGGCACGAAACTGCAATATATTATTATCCTATTATCCTTAATTACCTCACAAGCATCGGTATTATTCTCGTAATACCAATTGATAGGCAATCACCACGCAGTATAACGGTGAAGGAACCCGTCGCAAGGACACCTGCATGCCATAGCGATTTGTAAGAATTTCTATGGTATGTAAGTCCGCCAACCCGCTCAGGCTTGCGTGGTAGACTATATGGCCTAACCCCTCTCAATAGTACTCTCGATTGTAGACGAGGCCCGTGCCAGTGGGACATATATGGGCTGATTCAGATACCAATTGTTTCAATCAGTTTTACACTATGAATTATTATTTATATGGTGGATCATTTGACCAGATTTATAAGAAGAGATAAGAAAGTACAGATGTACTTGCATATAGACAGCATACATACTATTTTAGATAATGCATATTTGACTTTGTGCTTCGATACTACAATGTTGTTGTTTGTTCTGCGATAATGCTTCTTAGTAAAGTAATAATCCAAGTGGAATCATTTTACCATTTCTAATGCATATATTTATCACAGTATTTTTTTTGTGTGAAATGTATATAAATCGTGATGTATGCAAATACAACGATATTCTCCTACAAAATAGGAAGCTATTAATTATAAATTACGTAAATATTTCCACAATTTCCAATAAATTATATTAAAGTTGTACAATTATATTTATCGCCTTCCGCTCGTGTGTTGCGCCACCTCAACGGGATGGCGAATTTGAATGTACTTTTAACTTTAAAGTAACACTATATAGTTTCCTCTAGAAGAAGGATATTATAGATTACAATATATTTAATACGTTTTTTGTCCACATTGCTGATGTATAAGCAGTTAATACCACATTACAGGACACGTTGCGGTGCGTGAGAACTTCCTTTAGGATTTAAATTGTATTTTAATGTCACGTTAATTGAAACCCTGAGCGCTCTATAATTGTATTGTGTTGGAGTCATTGTTTATTTAAGTGTGGTATTTTATTAACTTACAATTATAATGAATATCTCTTGAGAATAAATTACATGGTGCATGTTTCTGGTAAATAATTTATTTTGGGTATATTTAAAAGTTACATTTATGATTTACAACAATTGAGAGTATTTATTTTATCGATAGATCTCCTGCATCGAATAGCCTATGACTGTCACGTTTAGGGATTAAAACCAAATTCGGCTAGCTAACCAAATAGAATGAAAGCCAAATTCGGCTTGTAGCAATTATTTTATCAAATACTATATCAAAATAAGGACATAGAAAAACGCTTAATGTATACTTTTATTGTGAAATAAAAAAAGCATGGAAAATATACAAAAACAAACCTAAAATAGGCATTGTGGTAACACAGCCTACTCAATATTGCCATATGTAACAAAAAATAATAATTGCCAAATAGACTGTAATTGCTCTAACTGCCAAACAAGGACGTTTGCTTACTAAGAGTCACTAACGCAATTTCCTATTTTTTATCAATTAAATTCGTTGATTTGAATCCACTTGAAACGTTTACTCAGAAACGCAAAATTGTCCATGTGTTTTTGCCATGATCATAATTTTATGTTAATTTTAAATTGACCATTACTTTGCCCAGGATGTTGTAAAAACACCTTACAAATTAAATTATATTTTACTAATTTCAGGATATATTATTTTATAAAATAAATTGTAACCTGTTACATTAATGTACTCGTCAACATTGATATGTGTCCGAAAATAATTAGTCGACTGTATGAAGCAATATTAAACAGTTAGCTAACGAGATTGAAAAATTAAGTAATATAATTTAGGAAATTAGAATTTCTCAAGATTTTTTAATGTGCTTCAGAATCAAATATATCTGCTACTGCCGAATAAACTTATAAGGTACAAAAGTATGGCTGGCAATTTAAAGGGTATACTTAAATTTTTAATTAAAACCAGGATATGACATGTACCTAAATAAAATCGATCTTGATTGTATCTTAATTATTTCAGTCGAATGTGCTAAGATCATCGAATATTACAGACATTTAAAACAACTGATTTTCATGAGTCAGGATTATAAATAAGGTGGTGTTAACGAGGGCTCGTTACGGCATCCTGTCGGTTCCTTCATTATCTCAGCGACGACAGACATATCGCCAAACATGTATTTAAAACTGATTTTATTATGGATGCAACTTTTAAATTTCATGACATTAGTGTTTCACTTAAATAACATATTTGGTGACTCAATAACAAATAGGCATTGAAAGCATCATATAAGTTCAGTGCTTATCATTGAGTAACTGCTTAAATCGATGCCGAAAAATACATATTTATAAATTAAAGACTAACCTATCCATAGCTGAAAACAAAACGTATCGGAAAGAAAATAAATAAGATTTGGGAACATCAAAATAGCCGCGTTTTAGTAAAAGATGTAGAATATACATTGATAAATGTTTAATGTGAATTTACAAATTGAGCAAGGCATATTGCTACATTTTACAAAAAAAAATGACTAAAAGATTATATTGTGTTTACCTTATATTTTGTGCCTACCTAACATATTCCGTGCACAATAGGTTTTATTTCTGAAATACCGTTATTATTCAAACGACACCCGATTGTATCGTCGATGTAACGATATCGCGGACGCGTGTCCATTGATTTTCGTCTGTTTATAGAATGTAATTGTTGTCGAAACAATGCATTATGTGGATTGTTACATGCGGTATAACAGTACACGGTTACACCAAATATTTCAATGTGACCGCAAATAAAAAAATAACCCATTTTTACAAAGACAATTGACATAAAAAATTACTAACTGTAATACAAACAGCGCCCTCTATAACTTGTAATGTTATTCTCACTGTTGTGTCTGCACAGTCCGTAACAATTTAAGTGTCGAATTACGACAACGCCTTGTTTGATGTAACAAACAAACATACGTATATTCCCAGCTGTGCATGTATTTTTTGTCCACGTCTCACAGTAATATAAGTCGAAAATGTAACCCGAGATCGAGTTACATTTTTTCTACTGATGTGTAACGACTAACGTTCCACTGATACTGAAGGTAAACGGTTCAAAAGCCTTCAAATATTACACAATCACCTCATTCTCGCGCATTTTTACAATTCATATAAACGATTGAATTAAGCTGGCGGCAGTAGTCGCAGTCCATATAGCATTACACGAAACTGTAAATTGTTGAAAATCAGTCGTTAAGGTCTACGCAACACAGGGGTTTTGGGTTTATCCTGTATGTATATTACATGCTTTCTAAAGTAAGAGGCCGTCATAATTGACTCGACGGTTGTAAAATAAATATCTCTAACTCAATTTGTATTACACACCATCAAGTATATTTAAGTCTCTTAATTTTTGCTCTCATAAAAAATAGTAAAACAGTATTTAATCTAGACTTTACTAAATGTGGTGGGATTTTGCAGGTTCCGGTTCTCGGGGCGCGTGCTGGGACTGGCGCTGGTGCACGGCTACCTCCTGGAGGCGTGGTTCACGCGGGCGCTGTACCGCGCGCTGCTGCGCCTGGCGCCCGCGCTGGAGGACGTGGACGCTCTCGACGCGCAGTTTGCCGCCTCGCTGCGGTGGCTGCAGGTGCGCATGCCCCATAAATAAATGCCTATTTTTAAATGACATGTTTTCGGCAGTAAAGTTTGTTACAGCGCCATCTGTTAGTTGTGTTGTGTAACTTTTTCCATATACAGATGTTAGGTCATGCTTTCAATGTTTTTATTGAATAACATAAGCTGATAACTAAGATATGATATTTTTTAAAGTACCCACTTAACAATTTTTTACGGCAATTAACGATTCACGTCGAAATATTCTAATAAATATTTTTCATTAACAGTCTGCCCGCTGCGTATCAACATTAGAACTAACGTTCGCGGTGTCCGAACGTCTTGCGGACGGGCGCGTGTTGGAACGAGAACTAAAGCCTGGTGGAAGGGACATTGCGGTGACGGAGAGGAACAAGAAGGAATACCTTGAGAGGGTGGTGCGGTGGCGAGTGGAGCGAGGCGTCGCGGAACAGACGGAGTGGCTCGTGCGCGGCTTCCACGAGGTACGGAATATTTAATATGCAATTTGATATTATGCTATATACGTTGAGCTTCCTTATGTAAGATGTATAACTATGGTCATTCTATACACGTTAGAACATTAAAATTCAACATCCTTGATTAATGCAGTTGTTTATTATTTGTCACCATGAACACATAGTATTGAGTAATGTTTGTGTGGTGCAGGTGGTGGACCCGCGGCTGGTGGCGGCGTTCGACGCGCGCGAGCTGGAGCTGGTGATCGCGGGCGCGCCCGAGCTCGACGTGGCGGACTGGCGCGCCAACACCGAGTACCGCGGCGGCTACCACGACGCGCACCCCGTCATCATCTGGTTCTGGCAGGCCATTGATAGGTGAGCGCTACTTAATAAATCCCAAATAATCGCGTCCTTCAGTTACTAGAAATACTTCGTACACCCATCTCATTGTCTGCATAAAATTCTATTTTAGAATATTTAACGTCACTTTAGATATTTACTCTTACTTCGCTATAACTGATCAAATTACCAGACGCATTAAGTAAAAAAGGCAAACATAAATAAGCCGGCTAATGAAATGTATTGCAATGTTCCAGATTTACAAACGAGCAGCGCCTGCGCTTGGTCCAGTTCGTGACGGGCACGTCGTCGATCCCGTACGAGGGGTTCTCGGCGCTGCGCGGCTCCACGGGCCCGCGCCGCTTCTGCATCGAGCGCTGGGGCCGCGTGGAGTCGCTGCCGCGCGCGCACACCTGCTTCAACCGCCTCGACCTGCCGCCCTACCCCACGCCGCAACTGCTGCACGAGAAACTGCTGCTCGCCGTCGAAGAGACCAACACCTTCGGCATCGAGTGAAACGCACCCGACATCGATCGGATTGCAATTATAGTTTCGTGCAAATCATCGTAGAACGCTTCGCGGCGATGCGGATGAAACGCAGTAATGTAGGTCACGCCACTCCATCGCCGCTGTCGGCATTCACTACTCGCTGACCGACGCTGAAAATCGTGATTCGATAAGAATTATCGACGGGTTCGGTGACCTAGCGGACGCATTGAAAAACGCATTAGCAGCTGTAAATAATCGTGACTAATTAATTATAAACACTCTTGTTGTCAATGTAAATAATAGTCAATTGATAAGGCAGGCGAAGGACAAAGATAGCGTAGGGATTGAAACATAACGTAGATGTGCCTAGATATTTATTGTTGTAACTAATTAGCCACTTATCCTACGAGGTTTGTACTTTATTAACGCTTTTATTGTAAGTGAATGTATACTGTGGCTGTGAACGGGACTCAAGTCCTGTGTTAGATATTACGCTTTACGTCACTAATTTATAATTATATCGTAAATGTAACCTGCCTATGACCCTTGATAAAGATGTTTAATTTATTGGTACAGTAGCATGTATAGTGGAATGCAGTGGAGTATTTGAACAAAGTATTATAAATATTGCTCATGAATTGAGACTCATCAGAAGCAAGAGGATTACATATGAGAGCCCTAGTCAGTTGTGTATATGGAGAAGCTGAAGTACTACTGGTGGACTTTGCATTTGAAACTATTTGTCTTCTAGCTTACCCTGCCTATAGAGGAACCACTGCTAACTAGGCAACCAATACATACCATAACAATACAAGGCATATTTGTGATGTGCAAATGATGATGTTCCTTTGTTATTAGTACATAGTAATATTTCTGTAACTCTGATTACTTTCAATGTTTATTTAATTTTATGTGCAGTTCTTAGAACAAACCACCAAATTTGTATTTCAAATGTAAATAAATAACTTATTTATTGTGCTTAAGTATCCATTACAAAACATAGTGTATGTTTTATGTTTATTTTGTAAGTAATAGATATATTGTGTTGAATATTTAACTATTTGTGTATTTGTTTATTATCTGTAAATTTTAAGTAAATTGTTTTTGTGTGAACAATGGTGAAATGTGTCAATATACAACATTACTTACAAATATTTGTTTGATTTTATTGTACCCTATCAATAACATGACCAGTGGTTATCTAACCACAAACCAGCACAATTTTATGAAACCACACCTATGCCCATTTACAAAATATGTAGCAATAGAAGCATGCTCAGAATAAAAAACTTTGTTTTAATAGCAAACAATGTAATTTGTACCCTTGGTAAGGCAATCAAGGGGGAGGAACATCTAGTAGGTAAAGAGGAATAAACTAAATCTATGAAAATAATGAAGAAAAATATCACACATACAAAATGTTTATTTTTCAAGAAGTTCGTGTAACAACAAAAATCAACCTTGTATTTTTAAGTCCTTATCTTTTAAACATATAACTATTTACAGTTCCCGAAGTCTGCATTTGTCAACACAAACTCATTTCGATATAAAATGCAAGGGTTATTTTTTTTCACAAAATACTATACTAAGTTGTGACGGAGTTATTTCATTATAGCATGTCACAGTCAGCAAGTTTAAAATTCTTAATCCTCAAAATTCTCAAGTTAAATCAAAAGCTGTGATTACAATACGATAAAAGCTACTGTCTATAGATGAATATTGTAGCAGTGTATTCAAAATTAAAACTTAAAAATATCCTCCCCCTCCACTGCGACCGGGCGGTGCGCGAGCTGTCGACCCCCTAACATCAACCCAACGAAAGTCAACCTCCATCCTCCAATTAAACTGTCAATGTCTACATTGACCGACTCAATGTAATTATAATACACGCTCATGTAAATATTTTGTATATTTACTTCAAAAATAACGGTACATACAATATTTAATTTGTAACTATATCGTAGTTTCGAAAGGGAGAAGAGCGAAAGCTCACTGCGAGTCTAGCTGAGAGAGGGGAAGTCCTTGCTGTCGTCCACCTTCGGCGGTGCCGCCATCTGGCGCACCACGGGCCGCTCCTCGGGCACCGGCTCCTCGCGCGGCGGAGCGCCCCGTCCGCGCCCACGCCCGCGTCCGCGCCCACGGCCACCCGGCCCGCCGCGCCGCGCTTGGTCGTTGAACGTGAACTCGATGCCGAGCACGCGCTTCTGACGGCCCACGCGCTGCGGGTAGTCCGACAAGTCGTACTCCTCGTCGCTGTCGTCGTCCTCGCCGCGTTCACCCTCTTTCTTGCGCTCCAGCATCACCAGGTTCTTCCACTGGCTTAGGTCCTCGCCTTCGCCGGCCTTGCGCAGGTTGTATTGCGGCTGAGTGCGCTGTGCGTTGCGCAGCGCCTTGTACTCGTCCAGCGTGAGCTCGCGCGGCTCCTCCTCGGTGGGCGCGGCGCGCTCCGGCTCGGGCTGCTGGCCATCGCCAGCTCCCGCCTCCGGCGCCTTCTCCTCTGTGGCCTCACCTTCCGAGCCGGTCTTGTTGAACTCGTCGATATCGTCCTTGATAGTGCCCCAGTTGTGCGGGCCGGCGCCTTCGCGTTTGTCCACTGGCTTCACGCCGGTCTTGTCGGAGCCGGATCTCCTGTCGAACTCGCGCTTGCCCCGATTGTCGTAGGGCGGCCGCGGCCCGCGCGGTCCGTCGCGAGGCTCGCGAGGATCGCGAGGTTCGCGAGGCTCGCGCGGCGGCCTCGGCGGTCCCCGGCGCTCAGCGCCTTCGGGGTTGTCGCTGAAGTTGCGCCGCTCGAAATTGCGCGGGCGGTCACCTAACTCGCGCCTGGGAGGCCGCGGCGCCCCCTCCTTGTTCTCGACAGTGCCGTTCTGCGGCCGATCTTCGCGACGCCGCGGCGGCGGGCGCTCCGCATTGCGCTCGTTCGGCCGTGCAGGACCCTTGCTCTTTAGTTGTTCGCCGGTCTTGATGTCCTGAGACTTTACATTCTGAGTCTCCTTGATACCCTTCCGGGCGGGAGCAGTACCGCCTTTGGCGGGTTTTACCTCAGGCTTGCCTTTGTTCTCTTTTTCGGCATCTTTGGTCTTCTTTTTGAGCTCTTTCGCCTGCTCACGCGCTTTTATCGCATCAAGAGGATCGGACTCATCGTCCAAGAAAAGAGCGTATCTGTTCACGACTCCCACACCGTAGGAATTCTCCATTGTGATCCTCTTGATGATTTAATCACACTAGCAATGGATGTTATTGGATTATTTTCACACACTTTAGTAAGGCGACATTTTGTCTTATTTTATTGATTTCATTTAATATGGCGGACAAAGCGAACACACTACTACGCCATATGACGAAAGGAATAGAGAAAAGATTGGCGATGGCGGAACACTTTTTTTTTAACTTTGTCTATGGAGCGGCGCCGTAATAAAGCAAACTGACATTCTCGGTATACTTGGCAACAATTACTTAAACGTTTAAAAAAGTCTGCATGGATACTGTTTTTATAATTAATGAGTATTTTAATATAATATGTATTTAGTCTACAGATTTACAGCCTCTTGTAATGCACGCCAGGTTGTTCTAGTTTGTTAATGTGTATCGAATCTAACTGATTTGGTGAATAAGTATTTTTATCTTGAAAAGTTTTGAAGGGAATAGGCACGCATAAATATATTATATTCCAAAGAACACGCATGTAAAGTGGTGCAAAGTATCAAACACAGATAGAAATCTGTGTAAACTCTAGAGTCACAATCAAAGTACTGAAGATACCTATGAATTTTTGGATATTATAATAAATTCATAAATTGATTAAACAAGAAAATGTATAGAGACGCGAAAACTAATATGTTCTTCTTTTCGATGCGATTTATTTATTTAAAATTTTAAGGAATATTTATTGATTATAAAGACTAAGATAGACAACACAAGGTAAAGAAGAAATGATTTAATAAGACAATATTAAGAACGTCATACTATTATTAATTAATCTCTTGAAATATACAAAACGTTGACAGAAATTCAAATATAATTGAAAGTTATTTACTGTGGATTAAATTACTTTTTGCAAGGCATTGGGCAAATCGTCGGAGTTGTTTTAGTACTTCCAACAGGCCCTAAACAGGTTTCCATTAATAAACCACATACTAAATAAGGGTCACAATCTCCGGCAGGTCTTCTGTCTTCCATAAAGCCTTTACCTTTTTCCTTTACACTTCTTTGAAGACGGATGGAGCTTTTTCTACTAGCGATACCCCAAGAAAATTGTTCAAAAGGTGCCGTTTCAAATTTTCCTGACAAACGCATCCTATTTGTAGCTTCGTCATTACCATATCGCTTCATATGTTTCATATGATTGGTTTCCAATTTTTTGATGCATTCTTCAATCACTTTCAAACCACCTTCCGTGCGCATTTTTTTAGTACTAAAATTATGATGCATTCCTATGCCCGGATGTAACCGTCCCATTGGCTTAGGATGATAAGTAATATCGACTCCAAAATCTTCTGCCACCCGCGCCATTATGTAACGTGACATCCATAAGTCATCTGCCGCTTTTATGCCAACTGAAGTCCCTACTTGCCACTCCCAACTCCCATACATAACTTCAGCATTAGTTCCTTCAAAATCAATACCAGCATACATACACGCTTTAGTATGTGCTTCAGTTATATCCCTTCCTACCACATTCTTTGCGCCTACTCCACAGTATGAAAACTGATATTTAAAATGTGGGAAACCGCCACCCTTTGGCCAACCTAAACCCCAACCGTCAATATCGAGCATGGTGTACTCTTGCTCTAGCCCGAACCATGGTTCTTCTTCAGCGTGGTACATACACAAGTCATTGCAAAACTTTCTATGATTAGTCGGTGCAGGTTGTCCATCACCTTGATATACTTCACATAGGACTATCACATGCGGCTCTCCTCGAAAAGGGTCTCTGTATACATAGGCAGGCTTTAGTATAGTATCGGAGTTGTCTGTTGTAGCTTGACCAGTTGAACTGCCGTCGAATGACCAAAGAGGGACCTGTTCCGAACAATACGGTACACAATTCAGAATCTTATCCTTACTTCTCATGTTTATGCCAGAGCCATCGATCCAAATATATGTTGCTAACACTTTATTACAGGGCATAGGAAGTCTAAAATACCTGTCCATTACTTTTTTACCCAAAATATGGTTTATGGAATGTTTCAGCAGGTTTCTTTTCTGTATATAGAATTCATTATTACTTTTATGCAATAAAGTTAACAACTTGAAAAGGGATGCCATTATTTTTGTTTTTAAAACTTTTACTAGATAATTTTTGTAGGTTTTCTTTACGGTTGTGACGATTCTTATTGACATATATTTTAACCATTAAAAACATAGGTAATTAACAATTCAACCAGTTTTCGCATGCCTGTGAGAAAGGAGAAGCTAATTAAAAATTCCGAAAATAAACAAACAATTATTTACTGCAACATTCTCGAAATATTTTACAAAAGAGTAAACATCATGTTAATTTATGTAAGTAAAACAATAATTATAAGATCGTCTGAAATACCTCGTTGTAAATTAATTATTGTGTATAATAATCACACACATGTCTCTGCTAAAAGAGCGCATACTTTGTAGGGATCACAATCCCCAGCAGGACGCCGATCCTCTAAAAACCCTTTGCCTTCCAACACAACACTTCTTTGAAGACGTACTGATGCTCCACGGTCTGCTACACCCCATCGACAGGAATCATAAGACGCTGTTTCGAACTTTCCAGTTAATCTTTTTTTATTCTCTTCTCCGTCTCCAAGGCCATAGTTTTTCATATACTTGTCATGTTGTTCGCACAAAATTTTACAAACCCGCTCTATTTCTTTTATTCCGCCGTCGCAACGCATCTTGTTTACACTGAAGTTATGATGGCATCCAATACCTGGTTGATTTTTACCTACAGGCTTTGGGTGATAGCTAATGATAGTTCCAAATTTTTCTGCAATTCTGCCAAGAAGATAACGACCTAACCACAAATCATCAGGGGCTTTGACGCCCATTGTGGTACCAACTTGAAATTCCCAAGAACCTTTCATGACTTCAGCGTTAGAACCTTCATAATCCATTCCAGCGTAAAGACAGGCTCTAGTGTGACACTCAACGATTTCTCTTCCAGCAACGTGCTCACCTATGCCACAATAAGAATATTTTGATTTTAATACCGGATATCCTCGTATTTTTGGCCACCCAATAGGCCACAGATCTGTGTCAAACATGGTGTATTCTTGTTCTATCCCAAACCACGGTTCTTGATCAGAAATTTTACTCAGGACTTTTGCACAGTGAGCTCTGTAATTGGTCGGGGTAGGCGTCCCATCACTATAATATGTCTCACAAAGAACGATGACGTGAGGGCTTTTGCGAAAAGGATCTCTGTATATAGCAGAAGGTATTAATAATGTATCAGAGTCTTTTGTTTTTGCTTGGCCTGTTGAGCTGCCATCGAATGACCATTTGGGAACCATACTCAAATCACAAGGTTCTTTCTTTAAAATGCGATCTTTAGAACGCATATGTATGCCACTTCCATCTATCCACACGTATGTTGCAAGTACTTTATTTTCTGGCAACGGCAAATTCAGATAATGGTTGTAATGTGTATTTATCGGGCTTTTAATATTTGTCGTACCTGTAGTAAAATTGTCGACACTTATGTTTCTTTTTATGAAAAATATATTAAGAAATTGCCTTCTAAGATTTCTTAATAAAAGCATTTTGCATAAAAATGCCTAAATTAAACATATAACATGCCCGACTTGAAAAATATGAACCTATCACTTTTAAAATTTAGTTAGTCTCGAAAAAAACATTTTAGAACTAGGAAGCTATGAAATAAAAAAATAGTGCGAACAATAATATATTCATCATTGAAAAACTACATGGTGAATGTATAGAAGCCACATGTCTGTTCACAGAGACAGAGACGCTGGGGTCACTGTCGGGGGTTGTGCGTGCACGGTAGGAGCGACTCCAAATTAGGTGGTAGAGCTGGGTAGAGCCACGGCGCGGCGCGCGCGGGGGTCCGTAGCAGAATAAATAGGAAACATCTCATCATCATCAGGCCTTCTGCGTCCACTGCTCGACCCCTCCTCTGGAAAGCCACTGGGCTCTATATACAGGCCATCGTCTTCAACATTTGGACGAGCAGCCGTCAGTTGACAGTGCACAGTGCAGGGCGATACAGCCATTTATGTCGGCCGCTTGTCGATCGTCCATAACGCCTGCCGGCCACAGTAGGTACATGTGAGTATTATGTGGTACATGTGAGATTGGTCCGTCTCGGGGTCACCGAAGGGGAAACTTATAGCGCTATCCTCTCGAAGAAAGGCATTATTAAGTGAATAATTTATTTGTATGAAAGCTTTTATTTTAAAACATCGAACCTAGCATTTTTAAATGTTATATTTTTAATATTGTGTACTGTTAACGTGATTAAAAAATTGCAGAGACTGAATTATAGAACTACCTACCAAAAACGTGCTTACTGTTATAACCGGGACAAATTTTTGAACTGCTCATTACGTCTATGATTTATTAGATTGAGCTCTGTAAATTAAAACCATATACTATTTATATGGCTTATTAAAATGGTATCGTTACCATTTGCAATGTTCCAGTAATAAGAAATAAAGAAAATCATTGGTAAACTTGCCAGAGTTGATAGTATCTAGTTTTTTACAGTATTTATTATAAGCACTATAGAATAAAATAACCATAGACATTTCAATGTAGATGAAAAAATGACAGACGTTAGGTTCTCATGTAAATGACAGATGTCAGATACTAAAAACAAAACGGCATGGTCAAATTGTAAACATAGCCGCATTATAACTCAAATCTATGGGAAACTAGAAAGGGAAAGTTAAATATAAATGTAAAAGAATGATGGTTTGCAACATAATAAAATAGAAAATGAGAACCATAAAGAGTTGCATCGGAACGTTTTGAAATTGTGACTTGTGTATAATTCAACTTTTGCTAAAAACATCAGCGACATTTCAAGAAACGTATAAAATGGAAACGTAAATATATTTTTAACCGGTATTCGTTCTCTTGGAAAAGAATATTTGTTTAACTACCGCACATTTCTAAAATTACGTGTCTCGATCGAAAACTGTTTCTTATCAACTCGCTCCCGTTACATTGGTAATCATTGCGTAATTTTGAGTAATACTTATCTTCTACTGAAAGTCAGTACAAGGCAACGTATGGCACATGTGCCGTTAGCCATGTGGTGAATCACATGTTATTTATATTGATAAGTTGGAGGCGTGCTTGTGACATGTGCTAAATAACCTCACTTATGGTGTGGGGTTATGAACATCCATCATGATTTGAACACCACTACATATTTAACATTTTATTTTCTTATATGCTGTATAATTTTCTATGATTTTCAGGGCAAAGACATAATTTTCCCTATTCCATTAAATAAAAATAAATGCTAAATGATTTTTAAAGTTATGTTTTAGTTTCTTATTTTGTTTCATGGTTAAGCTTTGAACAACCGTCACTATAGACATGGGCTCTCATAATACACATATCACACATGTATGCGCTTTAGAGTCTTTCACCTATTATCAATCACTCGTGAAGGTCTGTACCTCACTTATTGTGGGGAACAATAAGCCAATTCATCAAATTGTTGAAATGCTAAGATTGTAGCATCAGTTTAAGACATAAATTGTCCAAATAAGTGCAAATTTTGGAAATGTCACTCTCTAGCTAAGTGCTTAGTAAAAGCATTATCATATGCATAACACAATTATATGTCACTCCATTTTTTACATGCAGATAGTCCTAGACCATAAGAATTTTGTGATTTTATCTAAAAAAGACACCTCAGTTTTTCCTAAAACAATATATTGCCCGTTTTTATGTTCACAAATTTCTAAACATATTTCTAATGTTAACCATGTGTCCAGTAAAATTAAACAAATATTCTTTATGAATATGAATCATGAATTAGGAAACTGATTGACAAGAATTGGGATTTCTGTCACAGTTTCAATATACTTAGAGTTTGCAGGTATCAAACCTCGGTAAAAATTAGTTTATGATAATCCATATTAAATATTGAGTGTATTTCATCGCATTTATAATTCCTCTAGTAAGTTTGAACTATGTAACATCATAACTAGCCTTATAATAACTTATAATAATGTTTTTTCCAGAATTAAAGATAATGCTGCTTTTCTATGCAACTTTGAGGTGATGCAGATTCTACAGAAATTGAAAGACAACACTCAGAAGAAACATAAGCGTGAAGCTTCACTAGCCACTGTTACCTATGAGGTAATAAATTGTTTTCGTTAACCCAGTCTAGTCTGCACTCACTTGGTTAAACTATTGTACTGCATTAGCCTATATTCACACACATAGGACTCCACTGCAATCAACAGTTTGTTTGAAAAGGCTTAGGCCTTAGTCTGCCACACTGGCTGTGTGCAGGTTGTAATTTAATATAACACCTACAGTAACAGAGTATATATTGAATCATCATGAATCATTAATTTAAATTACACAGCTGTCTAAATTTATAAAGACTCTTGATAAAGTTTTTTTACATTGATCCCATCTATACTGCTCGACAATTAAGATGGGTGTAGGTCTTAATTTATTATGTTAACCACTCAGCCATATGGCAGATTGGACATATTTGCTAAATTATGGCAATATCTTCAAAACTTTTCCTTCGCAGTTTTAGTGAGCAACACTATATACAAATTTGATAAAACGCCCGAACATTCAAACTCCACTTAAATATTATGACGAATTTATCTACGAAAGCCCTGCTTAAACATACTGATTAAGTGGGACATGGGTAGGACAACTTAATATTTAAATGGCGTTTGAGTATTCAGGCGTTGGCACTTGGCACCTGGATTTGACCTCAGTGGACTATGATGTACACTAGTTATTATTTTGTCATTTATAACATTCTAAGGATATACATTAGTGACTTCATATTGTTTTCAGACTGTTCACTATCTACAAGAGACAGAATGCAAAACTCAAAATGCAAAGTCAATACAACAGTTTCTAGAAGCCATGAAACAGTACAAACTGACCAAGATGGAGAAATTGATGATGGTGAACACGCCGCCACGCACTGAACTGCAGATACAGTTGGTATGTGCACATTTGAGTAGACTAGCATATTTTTTCTCCTCCCAAAGTAGCATTTATGTACTTATAAGAGTTGTCTGAAAGAAATTTATATCTGTGACAAATCCACTCCTTATATTTTAAATATAGTTTAAAGTGCATTTTTATCATATGATTTAAATAGTATGATAAATGCGTGCGAAATGATAAATGATGATAAGTGCCCAGACGCGACTGCCTACATGTTCACGGTGGTCGTGGGTTCAAATCCCAGGGCACACCTCTGACTTTTCGGAGTTATGTGTGTATTGATAGTCAATCACCACGCACTTTAACGGTGAAGGAAAACATCGTGAGGAAACATGCATACCATAGCGATGTTAAAGAATTTCTACGGTATGTAAGTCCGCCAACCCGCACTAGGGCAGAGTGGTGGACTATATGGCCTAACCACTCTCAATCGATTCTCTCGATTGTAGAGTAGGCCCGTGCCCTGCAGTGGGACGTATATGGGCTGATATACATAGATATAGTATGATAAATTATGAATTAACTTTTTCAGATTGTCCAAGAAAGTGAAGAGAGATTGTCGGAGAAACAGGTACACGAAATAATTACATTGGCAAACTTGTATTTACCACAGGAAAATCCCTGACATTTTTTCATGATAGGCAAACAAAGGAAGGAATTTTTGGCTTCAAAATATAATTTAAAATACTAATTTCTAAGTTATGGTTATTAGTTATTTTATTGAAGTTTGAGAAATAAATTTGTGAGAATATTAGATTAGGTCTCCAACACCTTCTGTAGGTTGTCATAATGGTTTGTAACCATCATAGAATATTAATTATTTTAATTGATATCTTCCCTAAGGTACCAAGTGAGTGTGTAAATGTGTGTACTTTTTCATATTATTGAAAAAATTCTGTTGTGTATTCTTTTCATGACTTAATCAGGTAAGGTAAAATCCAATAATGTACTTTGTATTTGTACTGTTGAGACTTAAGTGGATGACTGGCCAAGTTTTGAGCAGTAGCACAGTCAAGTCAAGACACCTGCTTCATAGTAATTGTGTTTAGATAATTTACATATTATGTATAATATAATATACAATTTACATATTATATGCTAGTACTGCTGTATTAAATTTTAATAAGAATTGCACATAACAGGCACCCATATACAGCCTTATTCATAGACAGATTTAAAACCTATTTTAGTTATTGAATATTTTGTCTTTTTCGTTCAAACTGAATTCTAAAGTCATTCGAAAGGGACAAAAAAATCGATTACTAAAATAGGTTTTAAATCTATCTATAAATTAGTATTGTAGTCTTTACCCCACACTGAAATCCAATTAGTCTTGTGCCACAAGTATCAGCATGAGAACTTTTTATTCTCATAATATTTGTACCCAAAAGAACTGTTTGTGGTTTTCACACAATTTTCTCAGTGCCGGGATCGACCCCGCGACTTTATGCCCTAAAACTTAAACAGTAAACTACTGCGCTACCGAAGCTGCCCCGTCAATATCGAATGGGATAATCAGGTTGGGTACATCGTATGTATAGTGACAATATGTCAGGATCGAGCAAAGTGGCGATCCATTGACTGTCTACAGGCGTGATGATTATGTATGTTTTTTTCTGTTAAAGCGTAAATATGACTTCTTTATGTGTATGCTATCTTTGATGTTTGATCCATTAAGTATTTTGTATTTAATTGTTAGATGGAATAATGTGGTTAAACATGCTTAGTTACTATTTTCTATTATAATATATGTACCTACATTATGTAGCAATAGTTATTTTGTATGATAAGTGTTACAATTTGTTACAATATTACTAGTATAAGCATGATTATATGAATATAAGTATTTAATGATATTACTTTGGTTTAATTTGTTATTATAGTACGTGTATTGTTTGTTTTCAGGTACAATATGTACTATGAGTTGGGTGTCAACCAGGTTACTTAAAGTAGATTTTGTATAAGTCAGTAGCATACTTCCAGTAGAGCCGACATTTTTGTGTTGTAACAAGTCACTAAGGGCCGTACTCATAGGCAGATATTAAATCTATTTTAGTTATCGAATGTTTCTCTCTTTCAAACGACTTTTGAATGATTTTTCAATGCAAAACATTCGATAGCTAAAATATGTTTTAAAACTGTCTATGGATAATGCGTAAAAGTTTCCACGCCTACAAAAAGCTAGGCTAAGACAGTTTTGTTAAAATTTAGTAAGTAGTAGAACAGACCTCTTAGTTAAAATGTTTAATAATGTAATATATTCGTTTCACCTATTTTGGTACATATGCAAATGTGATTAGCCACAGCATTAGTCATTAGCAATGCAAATGCAATAAAATTATAACAAAATCATAACTTGGGTAAACTGTAGATGTATTAATAAACATGTGAGTTAGTGTTAATTTATATTTTGAAAATAGAAAAATATTGTAGTTGATTTATTTATCTTATTGTTATAGTGATAATTAACTGTCTATTTATTTAATATTTTCATCATTAATCTGATACTTTATTTGCATGATTTCGAGAATTTATGAGACAGGTAACCTTCCAACATCCTATTCAAATTTGCAGAATTAATTATTCTTAAAATATATTCCGGATAGATATACTGTATCCGGTAAAATACCTACTAGTTATAGTTTAGTAATTTGTTTGCTCCTTTTATTTGTGTAACATACACCCACACACCTCAGTTGGATTTTAATGTAGTCGAAAATACGAAGAGATTGTGTTTTTTGTCCCTACATAGATATAAATTTGCCACATACTTGTATGGAAATATATATTTACTGATGGTGGGTCTCTCATAGTCATATGTATGTATGTAAGAGGCCGCCTGGGTAGGTTCCACCGCAATGTCTATTTCTCCCGCCAAACAGCAGTGTAAACATTGTTATGTTCCGGTTTGAAGGACATTGTAGCCAGAGTAACTGATGGACATAATGATTCTTAACATCTTATGTCTCAGGATGACTAGCGCAGTGGAATGCCAAGCCTTGCCTGTTATTCATGGTATTGTTTGGTTTAGCTACTGTCCATGAGGTCGTATCGCTTACCATCAGGCGAATGGCATGCTCGTCTCGCCATTCATTGCAATAAAAAAAATGCATATAAATAGTACGAAAATAAATGACTGTGAGGTTTTTGTAAAAATTAAATAACTTATGTATGTCCACCAGTGGCGAAGGGTGACATTTTTTAAAAGGGAAGCCGAAGCTCAAAACACAAAATATGTTTATTTTCTTTATCCTGTTACTAGCTTCTGCCCGCAAACTTCGTCTGCGTGGTTAATTTTATTTGAAATCTCCCATCCCGTCCCGTCCCATCCCGTTATATCCCGCCCGCCCCGTCTCATTCTCACTAATGAAATGTAATCCAGTCCCATCCCATCTTTTTGAGTATGAAAAAGTAGCAAATATATCGGAATTCCTTCTTCATCCCACGGGAACACTATTTTTTTCGGAATAAAAAGTAGTCTATGTTACTTCTAATACCTCCAAGAATATGTGTACAAAGTTTCATGATGATCGGTTGAGTAGTTTTTGCGTGCAAGCGTAACAAACAAACTAACATTCACATTTATAATATTAGAAGGGCTAAGGGATTACGAAATGACTACAATGCGACTAGTACTAAGTAATCTGTGAATGCGACTGATAGTAAGCGTAGTGCAGTCCGAATAGAGATTAAAAATTTACTGTGTGATGTTTCACAGAATGAACGCAAAACGCGACACACTTATGCACGTGTGTCCTTATATTCGGACCTTTGCGAATATCCTCCCACCAGCAAATTATTGCTTCGAGAATCTTACTCACCAAACTAAAATAATGGGTTTCATTTGGTAAGTGATATTGTGGCATCTGCCTATTGCGGCCGTCAATTAAATTTTAATATTTTCGTTACCTATGTACTTATACAATATTTACAATGTCCATGAAATAAAAAGTAAACCATGCTTACATAATGAGAAAAATAAAAAAGTATATTTCTAAACTGCACGTGAATATAAGATTAATATAAAAGAAATAAAAACCTAGACTCAATATGTTAACAAGTACGATAGCCCCGCATTTATCAGTTGTAACATTAGTAAGACAATGTATTCCTCAGGCGAGGATCGAGCACGTCCTAAAATCTAAACACTAACTTTATTTGTAAAATCGACAACCTAAACATATTAGTACGCTCCTAACGATTAGTAATTTCCATTAAAACCATAATATTAATATTACACATTTTGTAATTAAAAACATTTAAAACTAACTGCATGAACCATGAATATATTGTAAAAATGTAAATACAACACTTATAAATACATTAAACTCCGCATTTCGCTATTGTAATAAGTAATATCTATACCTAAACACACGAAATGCCGGAGAAGCTGCGGCTTGCCTCTTGCTTTTTTAGCGTAAATTGAACCTTAAATCGTTATCAATTTAAGGTACAATTTTGCGTGGTTTGTTGCATACTATACAATGCGTAACGGGCGGCGCGGCGCACAGTGGGTCGAAACGGCTATTTTTGTGACATAGGATTTTTTTTTGGATTTTCCAATTTTTTTTGACGCCAACGTTTTGATATTATCATTCCTTACACTATTCATTCTTTGTATTTTTTTGCTTAACCCTATAATTTCGGCAAAAAAAAATATTTTAGGTTTTTAATGTATGGAACGCACTATAAAAACCTAAATTTCAACGAAGTCCTGCTAGATCCTGCGTTGAAACCTTATTTTTCTGAATCTTGGTCTGTTCTACTATACTTCTATACTTCGAAAGTCTGCATCGACCTGCAACTTTTTCAGTTATGCAGTTCGAAAGAAATGATAAAATTCAATATTTCCCAAAAGATTTTTTACCATTATCTTCAGTAAATTTTACACAAATAAGATAAATAATTAATCTAATAAATTAACAAATACCAAGGAAAACTTGTATATGTGCCGTGCCAGATTAAAAAAAAACAAATGATGGAAATAACTAAAAAATAATAATAAAAAAGGCTAGTATAAAGCCTATACCTATATACTACTCACTATCACTACTGTTTTGTAGATCTTCTAAAATACTCTCTACATTAATAAATTCTAAGTCTTCTGGTTTTGATGGCAAATGCAGAAGCTCTTTAGCTTTTGTTGAGAGAACCATAACATGTTTTTTTGTCATGCGTGATCTAAGACTTGTGATCTTTGGATCAGATGACAAAAGGAGATTATGTAAGATGTCCTCATTCGAAGATATCCTACTAATTTTTCGGGAATGATTTTCCCTATATTTTCGGAAGTCTTTGTTCCGTGCTTCTGCGGCTTCTTCCGACAGCTTCCCAATGGATATAGCCCCAAAATGTTTAATTATGTCAGCCCCATGAACTAATAATTTATGTACACTGGAAGGCATATAATACCACGGATATAAATCAACATATAGTTTTGCGGTTTCGGTAGAAAATAAAGCGAATTTAGTAATATCAACACGCTCTCCAGACGCAATTGTTTGTAGAATGATATAAAAATTCTCTATCAACTGCTCATTAATGCCAGTGATACGTGCTGTCATGGCTGTATTTTTAAAAAATCTTCGAGCTGTATTACCATCATTAGTGGTGCCTTCTCCTTGCTTCACTATATCAATTAGCAAGCCACATTCTTCTTTAAATTCTTGTTGAATTGCAGACTTTCTGGTCTTCATTTTCTCTTTATCGTCACCCCTGCAGTTCCATTTCTTAATCTCCAAACGGTAAGCTATGTGGAGTAGGCACTCCATGCATCTTATCCACGCATGCAATGATGACAATCCATACTGGTACATTTCTTCATTCTTAGATCGCAGTTTGTGGGATTCCAAATTATTCATTTCTGTTGGTTTCGCTTTGCAAATGTCACAAACTGCTGTTGAAGTCTCAGAAAAGTATGAAGTTATTTTGCCGTCAATCATTGTCATCATTAATTCGTGGGCAATTTTCACTTTCCTAAATATAGATGCCTGGAGTGCCTCGATTTCTCCTGATATACCGGCTTTTATAGCTGCTACAGTAATTTGTGTTTCTTTTGTGAACGTAAACATAATGGGACGACAGTAAAATGTGGATGAACTTCGATCGTTTTCCCATAAAACCGTTCCATCATCATGTTGTAGTCTTATTGGAACAAGACTTGCCATAAATATACTGGAATCGTCCACGCCTACTTCAGAGATCTGCTTATAATTGCTTTGCCCCGAGGATCCATCAAAGCCCCATTTGCTGATAAGCTTCAGGTCAGTTGCAGAATCTAAATCGAACTCAATTGTATCCAAAAGCCTTGAGGCTGTCAAGTTGAGCAGAGCTTGCAATTTAACTGATGCCGTGCAATCACTAAATGTCATATCCTCCTTTCTTGGGTAACATTTCAATTTTGCTTCTTTTAATTTATAATAAGAAGGATACAACTGAAAGCCTTTTTCGCTTGCTGATTCTCTTAGGTTTATATATTGTGCCTTCGACAAATTTAGGGAAACAAGTAGCGCCAACGCTTTATCAGCAGTGTATGGAACATATTTTTTTGCATTCAAGCAATTATTCACTTTTGTTATATCTTCTGGATTTTTAAGTAAATGGTTTATTATATTAGCGATGGCTTCATGTCCATTACATTTCAGTGTATTTGATGTAGCTGCAATTAATTCTTCCTGAGACAAATTATTTTGAATTTGGTCTACTCGTCTTCGTTTTTGTCTGTTGGACAAATCATCGAATGATTTTCTGGGACAAATCAAAGCTGTAGAAGCTTTCGATGTGGATGGAGACAGATTCTCAAGACTTAAGTCCTCTTCATGTCTTTCGTGTTCTTCATGTACTTCATGTTCTTCGTGTCTTTCGTTTAATTTTAGTCCTTTAGGCCAAATTATTTCACTTTCTAGCCAATCACCATTTTTTTTAATAAAGTTAGAAAATATACGATTGCATTTTTGCCATCTAGCTGTTATAGAAGAACAGAATTTTACACAAAACTTTTGAAGCGCTACACTATTTTCTTCAGTCACGTTTATTTTCTGTTGCAGAAAATCAGAAAGTTTTTTGCTATCTGATAGAGATCCAAGCTGGTCTCTTAAAACAACAAACATATCGAGATTAGTAACTAGAACCTCCATGATACCGAAACAAGGATTCAAAATAAAATGGTATGGATCGTAGCGCGGATAAATGTACATTAAGAACGAATTCAAAATATAAGTCATTTTATACCCTGGGCAATAAACAAATTTTATTGCCCTAGATGCTCTCATTAATGATAGAACTAAGTAAAAGGACAAAACATGTTTACAATCGATATCACGAGAATGTTTGTTTTGTTTTAGTTAATTAAAGACAATAAACAAACAGTAGTTGTAAAACAATTAACTAAATGCACCTGTAATCTCCAGATGTCATCAGTGTTAATGACTGAAAGTAATCCTTTACCATCTGGTGGTCCATTTGCATTTATGATTTATTACTGTGTTTACGTTAATTGTGTAACCACATGTTTTGGGTACAACAACCAATTATGCCAATAAATATTTACTTATTTACTTCTATTGTGTTATTCTATTAGATTTTTATATAATAGTTTGTATATCCACAATGTTTTTGTCTTACTATCTTGTGGTTAAATTGACTTAAAATGTCAATTACAAAATTAGAAATAGTACTATTTTTACCATTTTTCCGATCCCTATAACTGGAAAAGTTGCAAGTCAATGCAGACATTCGAAATGTACAAGTAAAGTAGAACTGGCCAGGATTCAGAAAAATAAGGTTTTAACGCAGGATCTAGCAGGACTTCGTAGAAATTTAGGTTTTTATAGTGCGTTCCATACATTAAAAACCTAAAATATTTTTTTATGCCGAAATTATAGGGTTAAGCAAAAAAATACAAAGAATGAATAGTGTAAGGAATGATAATATCAAAACGTTGGCGTGAAAAAAAATTGGAAAATCCGAAAAAAAATCCTATGTCACAAAAATAGCCGTTTCGACCCACCGTGCGGCGGGCGGCGGCGCACGGGCCGCGCTAGTGTTATTGAATAAGCCGAAAAATTTTACAGGAATTCGCCAGAGGTCGCACCGCGTCGCAATAAAAAGCGCTTACTGTGCCGCTTCCTAGTAATGTTTACGTATCTGGCCGACAGATGTCGTTGAATGTAAAAAATAATAATTGAGTTTTGATATTAAATAAATAAGTTTGAATAATTTGCTTGTTTATAGTGAAATGATAAATTACAAAAGGGAAGCCGGTAGGAACTGGCTTCTAAGGAGCCTTCGCCACTAATGTCCACACGAATCTCGTACAACAATAGTTGGTTAGCGCACTGTTTTCAAGATTAGGTAATATCAATTTTATGAAGTTACGTGAAAACATCTTGCTTATTATACTTGTTTACTAAATATTTCTGCAGTTTAATCTTATTTTAGACTAAGGATTAGATTGGATTTTTGTGATTCTAGCTAGTTCAATTTAAAAATATGATTCTTAATTTTATATTAGCATACCAGACCAAATTGAGAAGCGCCTTGTGTTTCGGGGTGTAAGAATTCCGCCACGAAATCTCCTTGCCCAGTGCGTGGTGGCCTGTTGGTAACGGACTAGACGCGGCTGCCTACATATTCACCGTGGGTCTGGTGCCTACCATAATGCGTGTGACGATCACCGAGTGGTTTTAACCGGTATTTTGGCGTAGGTTTTATTAGAGACCCCGCTCGGCCACAACATCTGCAGCGTGCTTCTTTCGGTCTCCGCCGGGGTACCGAAAGGGGAGCTGAACAGCTATCGCCTTGCCAAAGCTCAGATAGAGAAAAAAAAATCACGCTCACACTAAAAGGGCTACAAGCAAGCAAAAAACATAAATTGATTAAAACTAATCGCTGTCAAAAAGACGAACCCCTGAGCAAACAGATTTACAGATATTTTATCAGTTATGAGTTATTACAAAGAAGATTTTTCCCCATTGTATTTAGGTACCACTCCGCATGATTATTACCCTAGACCTTGTCCTCGTGTAATTGACATATTTTTTACTATTACAAGCATTTTCCCATTATTTACTTCAATGTATTTTCCCACAATCATAACCCATGGAATTATTAGCATCGCTGTTTATAAGTATTCGTTAAAGACATCGAAGTGGTTGTGGGTGCAATACAAAATAACTTCTTTATTCCGGCCACGGTTCATTGCCAGGTATGATAACTTTAGTTATTTTTAAATTAAACCAAAAAAATCACATGTATAAGCTAATAACACACTAAATAAAATTAGTAAATTCTCAACAGCTGTTCACGGCCTATTATCATAGCATGGCAACATTAAGACGATTAGCAAAGTCCAAACTCCAAAGATTATTTCCAACGTTATAACGGGAGTATTGAACGAGATTGTCGTTCGGCTATCATTTAGGTTATGTATATCTCTGATATAAACAATAAACGACAGATTTACGTAGACCACTAATACGATGACCTGTGTATCTAATTAGGGTTCTACGTAAATTAGACGGTTGTACAGCCAAAAGTCGTGTTGTAAATAATGATCAGTATTGAAGGTTAATGCACTACAAGTGTTTAATAATAAAGGTAAAGTTTTCAATTGTGTGCCATCTGAAAAGTTGTTTTGGTAAGTCATTTTGGTATGTCAATTGTTACAACATAAGATCTCATTTTAGTAAGGTAGTGATTATGAACCTAACGTTGAATGTTGCCAGTGTTTTTGGGAAAATGTAATGCTAGTATTTTTCTTATTTTTATTGATATTTTTTGTTGTTACCAAAGCTCCTTTTTCCTTCTTAGTGTAGTGGTTGGTTAGATAGACTCAGCGTAATGTTTTGGGACCGAATTAAAAATCTATTTACTTTTGAGTGTTATGTTAAAATGAGAAGTCATTAGTTGGAACTGTATTATTTACACATGAAAGAGAAACAGGAGACGGAACGGACTGCTGGCAATTATTGTTTCCACAAAATACATTTGTTCATCATGGCATTAAACTGGTATCATAACTTAAGTTGAACAGAACTATGGATGGTCATTGTTTAAATGCCTGACCCTTCTTACTTCTCTTCTTCTTCTCCATCTCATCTTACTTCAGGCGTTAGTTTTTTCTATCCCATCTCGACAAAGTGATTTCACTGCATGGTCCAAATAGTGTCGATGGTAACAGTTCTAATATATTCTTTAGAAAAATGTCGCGCCTTATCCTCTACCGAGCTATAGCGAGTCCGCCGGCGCGGTCCGTCATGATGCTGGCCGACATACTCGGCCTAGATATGGAGATTAAAGATGTCAACCTGCTTAAAATGGAGCACTTTACACCTGAGTTTAAAAAGGTAAATAAACACATACGTATACCCAACAGTCACATTCAAAGTTCTAAGCCCGCAAGTTTTCTTTCCTGGGTATCATGATACCCTCGTAGTTTTTGAACTACTAGACTTTTAGGTTTCACAAACAAATATTTGTTGTTTACACAAATATTTGTGTTGGTGCGGGAATGGAACTCGCGGCCGGCGCAGCGCGGCGTCTTCTTAAGTATGATATTTTTAAAAGTAATTTAGTTCTTATTTTGAAAATCTACTTGTATAGTTTTAAAATTAAAATCCGCGTTTATTTTCAGTACGAAAACAGCAGTCATTATACTATTTTTACTCTGCGAACCACTGACGCTGAAGTGTTCTGTACACTAAAACAAAGTCAACTTGGTTTCCAACTTTCCACCAATAGAAGGTCTGGTCTATACAGAATTGTAACATATTTTCATATTATTTCAGATGAACCCAATGCGCACAGTACCCGTACTACAAGATGGAGACTACACGTTATCAGAAAGGTACTAAAAATGAGATTGGTTAGGTAAATTTCACTTAAAAAATATATATCCTCCATTCGGATCCACCGACTTGTGTGTAGCAGAAGTTCTGAAGATTTTTTGAGATCGATAATGCCGACTGGCGAGATTTAGAGACTGTCTTAGATATTCCCCTTGTAAAATTACGAAACCACATACTTTATTATAATATTAACTTTACTTAACCAGCACATTGTTAGATCCATACATCAAAGAGGTGGTTGCGAAAGTCTTTGTGGAGTTTTATCTTCTGCAAAATAATTGTGGTCGAAGATAATTGTGATATGCAGCCTACAGTGATAGAAAACCTCCGTGGCGCAGTTGGTTAGACGCCAGCTGTAAAATGAGAGACCGCGGGTTCGACCCCTGCACCGAAAAAAATATTTGCGTGATCCACATGTATTTATTTCGGGTCTGGGTGTTTGCGAGACTGAAAAGTCAATCGTAGCTTCTGATACCCGCGACACAAGACTGTAGGGTGTATTTATTTATTTATATCCAATGTGTTTATATTTTTTCTACCTAGCCATGCGATTCTGAAGTACATGTTGGAGCGGTATGGCGGCGTGCACCGCGAGCGGCTGTACCCGGGCGAGGCGCGCGCCCGCGGCCTCGTCGACCAGTGCATGTTCTTCAACGCAGGCATGTTCTTCATGGGGGTTAGACTCGTCGCGGTACGTATAAATCTCTGGTTAGTTTCATTACATAGCTTACCTGAACATCTACAATGCTGGAATGGTGGATGAAACAAGGAAAATTAAATGAAAACGAGAGGAAAAAATAAAAAAAAATTAATACCATAGCCTATCAAGTCAATCACCACGCACTTTAACGGTGAAGAAAAACACCGTGAGGAAACCTGCATACCGTAGCGATTTTATAAAGAATTTCTACGGTATGTAAAGTCCGCCAACCCGCACTAGGCCAGCATGGTGGACTATATGGCCTAACCACACTCAATCGACTCTCTCGATTGTAGAGTAGGCCCGTGCCCTGCAGTGGGACGTATATGGGCTGATATAGATATAGAATACCATAGCCGTTCCTTCACTAACGTTTTCTGTAATGGTAGTAATAAGTTCCCATCTATGCCATATTGCTTGCTATGTGCTGAAATGGTTGGTACATAACTGTTAGAAAAATTGAAGTGTCTTAGTGTGGTAGGTACTGTGTCATCTAAGAGAAGTCGTGTTACAACTTACAATCAAGAGATACGCCAAAATACCTGGCATTATTTTACAAATCTACGTTTTATAAAGTAATTGTGTATCATTCCCAGTTTGGCACATTCACTCGCGAGCTGACAGGGCCCACGTTAAAGCACCAGGCGGAGATCGAAAGGTCGTATGCCGTGGTGGAGGACTATCTTAAAAGTCGAAGGTACCTCGCCGCCGACCACCTCACGCTGGCGGACATCGCCGCAGGCGCCACCGCCACCGCCATGCAGACTATACACAAGACAGACCCACAACAGTAAGGACCTTTTTTAATTCAACCTCCATGGTAGTTCATTAAGTGGCTGCTAAAGGCGTTCGTAGTTCCTAATACCCACGACACAAGACTTGATCTTAGTGTGGGGTCTGGACTATGTATGTGATTGTTGGGTGTATTTATTTATTATAATATTCATTTTAAATCTGTTTTACTTGTAATTGAATACAAGTCGGGTTTTGCTTCTTTTACTGGACTTTGCTGCCAATCTCTCGTGTCTAGACCATATATTGTTATCTTACAATTTATGTATCTATATTCGAGTAAATTATAATTTGTGAATGTGGTTTCAGATATCCCCTGTGCTCGGATTGGATCAAAAGGCTCGAGCAAGAGCCGTTCTTCCAGAAGATAAACGCTCCCGGAGTTGCCTACTTCGACAAATTGCTAAATAAATTATGGGAAAGAAATAAACATAACTGATATACATTATTTATTTTTAATTCAAAATTATTTTAAAAAACCCCACGATGTCATGATCATATTAATTTCTTTGTATATAAGATGACACACAAATGGATTATTGTTGTGTAAGCATTTTACCTGATGTGAGGCAAAGCCGTAAAATTCAACGTCATTTCTATTTACTTATATTTAAAAAAGAAACATAAACCATAAAATATACTATTTTATTTCTACTTATTTACATAAAAAAAAATAGTAAACCATATTTCTGTAAAGATTAATAAAGGTTTCCTAATACATAGTGCAAAAATAAAACGCAATTTAATGGATTCGCTCTTGACTGTTGATTTTGCATGTCCTTTAACGGAACATAAACGTTCGTTCCATCAGCAGACAGAAATAAACAACAATTATTTATTTTGAATGCTAAACAGCGTGGTGGGAACATAATAAAACAATTATACGTACACGCCAATCAAATTACTTTAAAATTTTCATTATATAAATAAGCATCAACATTTAAAAATCAATATGCTCATACAATGTCTATAGAAATGTATTCGGTTAAAAATATTGTGACTATAACATGGAAATTAACATTGTTCTCATGTACAAAAAACAGACTCGAAACCCCTTTGTATCATCATCATCATCATCATCATCATCAGCCCGTTGCAGTCCACTGCTGGACATAGGCCTCTCCCAAGGTACGCCACAGAGCCCGGTCTGCTGCTTTACGCATCCAGCCGCTGCCGGCCCTCTTGTGCAAGTCGTCCCGCCATCTGGCCAGAGGATGTAACAGTAGCATAGTTTCTATTCATGTTATCGCGTCTTCATCCTGTATTATAAATATTAGTTGTTTTTTTTTCTTTTTCAAGGTTGTTGGAAAAGTGTTACTAGGATTACTGTGTAAATGTATGTATTTTAAGTTTCGCTTCTTATTAAACATTTAAATTTAATTTGCTCACTTAGATGAGAAAATATAAATACAATAAAGGTGAATTTTTCAAGTGGACGTGGATGGCCAAATCCGAAATTATGAGCAATAGCAAAAAATGCTGAAAGGAGTTAAGAATCAGATTTTGATGAAAACTAAAACTACATGTTTGGTTTGTTGGTTTCATTCTCAACATAAGCGGCTTCGGTGTTAGGGAAGAAAAAATATATTTTTTTGCCCAAAATTACCTCTTTGCTTTTATTTGCCGTACAGAATTACTTCCTAGAATTGTTTTAAAATAGCAACATTATTGAATGGTGTAATAATACAGCGTGTGTTTTTTTTTAATCATATTTTTTTTGTAATTCCTCATAGTTTCGGATTTGGCCATCCACGCCTACTTGAAAACAACCTGTATACATACATAAACTCACGCTTTTTCCCTAGAAGAGGTAGGCAGAGGTGCTAACAGGATACCAACGTTTCACCTAAGCCTAAGGAACCATGGGATTCTCAAACTTGTCAATCTTGGCCGATTTTATCCGAACTCTGCTGAAAGGAAACAACAAGAGCTAGTCGCCCGACTCGCTTGAACCATATCTAAGTCGGCGCAGTGTGGGACCACACATCTCGTACGTACATTAGTTTTCTTATTTAATAGTGTGAAAAATATTTATTTTATAATTAAGAGATTATTACGTGCTTCCAAAATACACTTTATTTAAAATCATTTCAATCGTTTTGGAATTACAGTTCAGTAGGTATCGTTGATATTAATGTTATATTTAGTTTTATCGGTAAATGAAAATATTTATTAAACTTTATACATACGTCTTCGAGAATTCTTATGCAGTTTGAAGTCTACCTTCACGCAATAGCCAGCTTGATGCGTTGTAGCCTAAGCTTTCCCAGTCACAAGAGAAGCAAATATGTTTTTTTATTTATTAGTCATCACTAAATATATCTTTCACGTATACATAACGTCCCGCCTTTTCACAGAAGGGCTAGACAGAGGCGCTACCAGGACATCCACATTTCGCCTTGTACGTTCCGTCCCAAGATGTGATAGGGGGCAAGCTTATCGATATATCGCGCACAAATTCCTGACTCGGGGCTGAAAATGAATAGAAAAGTCCAATATCACTGCCCGCCCCGAACCCGAGACCTCAGCTTTGTAATCATACAACTGCGCCACCAAGGCAGTCGAGGCAGACTAAATATATGTATGTAATAAGAATGCAAAAATCAGTGTGAATAGGCAAAATAATGCTTATAATCCGTTCTTTACTCTCACGGTAATAATCCTTTAAAAGCATGGACGTAAAAATAATAAGCACACTTTAAAATTTGACGTGTTAACCACTCGTCGCGTCGTGCGCTTATAATACATATATGTAAGTACCTATTATATTATTAAGTTGTTTTTGATACAACTAAGTAATTAAAACTTCTTGTAAATTAACATTACGTAATATAGAGTTGATTTATTGATATTTTTTTATTTATATCCTTCAAAATATTTTTATCACTCTGTTATTAGCTCTGCCTATAAAGGGTGAATTTTTCAAGTGGGCGTAGATGGCCAAATCCGAAATTATGAGGAATAGCGAAAAATAATGAAAGGAGTCACGAGCCCGATTTTGATGAAAACTAAAACTGCATACTTGGATTTTTGATAAATCAATATTCCTAGAGAGGAATCGAACCCAATGATTTTGAAAAAAATAACACATGCTATATTTTTCTACCATTCGGTAATGTTGCTAATAAAGATCAAGTTCTGGGAAGTAATGACATACGGCAAACTATGTATATAGTATGTAAAGGAATCTTTGAACTCGATTTTTGATAACTTTAAAAAGTCGGATTTATTTGTTAACTATTAGATATATACTAATATATTATTATTAAATTAAATTTTTATAAAAAATAAATGGTTACTGTTTAGTTATAGGACTAGGTAATTATTTATCCAAACACAAAAAAAATAATTACTAATCGATGTCTGTACATTCAAGATATCTTCTGTATATGTAAGAAAAAACTATTATTGGGGGACTTTATTAACGTAATAGAAATCATAAGTACTTAATAGGTATATTATTAAACATTATAAGTCTTTATCGTATATACTTACCATATGGAATGAGTGATACTAATTAATATATACTAAATAAGCAGTAGCATCTGTATTAGTTTACATATTTTTCTGATTAGGATTACCAACAATTAATAAAGTAAACATGATCACTAGCAGTACAACGAAACAAGCATTGCATAATTTGGGTCACAAAATTATGTAATGCAATCCTTTTTGGCAATTTTAATATTCTATGTACATAGTGGATAGTCAATGCCATTTACCGTTTGTGGGAGCTGTTACAAACGTCGCTATTACAAATGTATACAGGATAACATTTAGTATATGTAATAGCCTGTAATGTAACCGTACGTCCTACTGCAAAGCACGGTCCTCCTTTACAATCGGGAGTTGGATTGAGAAGAGAAACAATATTATTAACACCATAATAATGTTATGTTTTTATTAACATTAGTGCATAATTAATGTTAATTAATTTTAAAAAGCAAGAAGATATCTCGACAAGATAAAGCAAGGCGCCGCAAAAAAACTGTTGACATGTATGTCGAGAAAATATTGTATTTTATAAATTAGTTTCGCAGAGACGTGTGATCTCTATCGGGTAAGTTTTCTAAGACCTGTACAGCGTGATAACGACTCTGTGTAACAATGTATAGGTAAAGGGAGATTCAATGCGTGATGGACGACGCACAACGTGATGTCGCATCTATCGCAGACCGCATCACCTTGAGCGAGTCTCCAACAAACTAACAATTGAGAGACATTTCCAACCGTCGTTGTCAGTGCATATACGTGCCATAGCAGGGCCTCCTTAACAATCAAAAGTAGAAGCTATGCCATAGTCTCTACGCTGGCGGCTGGCCTAGTGCGGGTTGGTAGACTTTACACGTATACCTTAGAAATTCTTACAAATCTCTATGGTGTGAAGGTTTCCTCAAGGTCCATTACCAACAGGCCACAACGCACTTCATTTAACCTCCGTCTAGAAATACAATTTTTAGTAGATGCCGGGTGTCCGCGAGGGCTGAGGTTTAAATTCAGGTGTTCCTTAACCTACAGCATCCATGTGCGTTGTCGCTGCGAGATTCTTCCCGTTTCACCGACTTTGTTTTGTAAGAGCCAACGTCAGGCGTAACATCTGACACCTGCAACCGTTTTACAGGAAGGTCACAACACTTTTTTCCGCTAACCCTGAAGTGCAGGAATATAACCTTCAAATTTTAATGTAAGAAAGGCTTTAATAGTAGTGGTTTTTCAGTATTAATATGCCTCTCCTGCTATACAAGTTGGACGCGAGCCCGCCCGCGAGTGCGGTGCGCGCGCTCGCAGACATGATCGACGTACAGTTTGAATTCAAGGAGCCTGACTTCTTCAGTAAAGAACACAAGACCCCCGAGTATTTAAAGGTGAGTTTTTTTATAATTCGCTTCGTTAAGTCCCAAGGCCATCTTTGCCATTAAATTTGCATTTCTAGTTTCAATTATGGTTACGGTAAATTGTTTGTGGACCGTATTTGCTTATTTCCCGTTGAGTTCAGTTTGTTATACGAAGGTATATTTGTAGTTTAACACCTTATGCTTATTAATTTCATTCATATATTTTGCAGGTGAATCCCATGGGCACTATACCAGTGCTAAAAGACGACGATTTTGTTGTATCAGAAAGGTACGTCTTAGATTCAAACAATTAATTGCAAAGCTTGCTTCTTTCAGGCTTTGAATTTTCTATAAAAAATTCATGGTCCATAAAATGTTAAATTATATTTTTGATTATTATATCCTAATGTAAGTTTCTCTATGCCGTCAGCCACGCTATAATGTGCTATCTGGTGTCGAAGTACGGTGGCGACAAGCGCGAGAGTCTGTACCCGAGCGACTTCCGCACGCGTGCGATCATCAACCAGTGCATGTACTTCGACACTGGCGTCTTCTTCGTCAGGCTTAAAGTGGTTGTGGTATGTAGATTTTTATAGTGCAAATAGCGACATGCTCATTAATAATTAATGATTATCATCAAGGAAAACCTCTACTTTACGATGAATCATAAAGGATTTTGAATATGGCCTAATAAAGGTAGTAACATTTCGTTAGATAATAGCCACTTTTGATAGTTCGCTGTAGAGATTCTTAGGGAAGACCTATTTGCAGTAGTCAACTTCTAGTGGATAAATATGATAATGATGATAGCACATAAATTTTGATTGCTATTTTATTTGTATAACCCTTCCGGTGTCCACAAAGCCACAAATGAGCTTTGAGTCATGATTTATGTGACAGCCTCCATTGTGCTCCCATTATTCTCTATTATGTAGAACTGTCAAAAAGTCTATTGTCTAATATTGTCTATACATCGACACCGGAGGGGATATTATCAGGAAGTGACGTCCACTGCGCTCTGATTTCAACCTAAAATTAAATGGGAGAATTCTTTGTAAGAATATTTGATAAAAATCTTCATATCCATGAGGACACTTTTTCCGACAGAACTACAGAACTGGTTTTTTTTATAAGTAACTATACTCGTATAAAGAATTATTTCTCATTCCATAATGGTTTCTTAGATTTACGCGAATGTTACACATTGAAATTAAACTATTTTATACGGATTTTATCGCGATTTGGTTTAATTTTTACATTTTTTAACTTCCTGACGATTCTATTACTTTACAGTTTTCGTGGTCACGGGGCGGTCAGTCCGCCCTGTGACCACGAAATTTAAAAATTAAACCAAATCGCGATAAAATCCGTATAAAATATTTTCATTTCAATATTTCTCATTCCAGTTGCCAACATTATTAGAAGGATTGAAAGGGCCTACGCCAAGGCACATATCAGACATCGAGGACGCTTTCCGCACAGTTGAAGCGTACTTGGAGTCCCACAAGTACATCGCGTGTGATCACCTCACTATCGCCGACCTCGCGGTTGGTAGCACCGCCGCTGCCGTACAATGCGTTCATAAATTGGACGCGACCAAGTAAGTTGACGCTGATGTAAATTATCATAAATAACATAAACCTGCGAGCGTGGTGACTTGGTCACGGGTTCAAATCCCAGGGCACACCTCAGACTTTTAGAAGTTATGTGTGTAATGATAGTCAATCACTAAGCAGTATAACGGTGAAGGGATCGTAAGAAAACCTGCTTACCGTAGCGATTTTAAAGAATTTCTACGGTATGTAAATTTCGCTAACCCGTACTAGGCCAGCGTGGTGGACTATATGGTCTAACCCCTCTCAATCGTTCTCTCGATTGTAGAGGAGGCTCGTGCCCCGCAGTGGGGCGTATATGGGCTGATACGGTACAGTACAACATAAACCATGCACATGCAGACTACTTTGTGAGAACATTTCAGAGTGTTAGGTCTACTATTTTGATTATTAAGTAGTGGTTATTGATATTCTACAAGCTGCCTTATTTGTTTTGTACCAAAAACTTTGTACTTCCAGTCCAAAGGCTCGGTATGGGTACACATGCATACAAATACATGAAATGCTTGAAGTTGAAAAGTTACGTATCTGAAAAAATAATGTAACACCCTTCAGTTTCGAAATGATTGAAGATGAGGCGGAGAAGCTGTTAGTACTTAACAGATTACGCATATTTAATAAAATACAAATCATCCAAGTTCCAAAAAATATTTTGTTTTCAGGTTTCCTCGTACTGCGAAGTGGTTGGAGCTGTTGTACTCGGAGCCCGCAATCAAGAAGTACATCGGCACCGCCGCCGAGCAACTGAACCATTATTATCTTTTGACCCAAGAGAAAAATAAAGCGTTGTAAATAGTTAAATAAATTGTATTAAAATAAAACTGCTTTTCTTTCTTTCTTTCTATTATTTCGTCTTTAAAGCTACAAATTATGGTTCTTCTTCATATTGTCAACCTTTCTTTTTAAACTGCGCTCCGTTTCTAACCGACTTCAAAAAGAGGAGGGGGTTCTAAATTCGTAGGAATCTTTTTTTTAAAGGCTATATAATATATTGTACAATCAGTTATTACAATTAGTTTTTAACCTTCCCTTTGCATTTTTGTGAACCCAAATATTATATTCGAGATCAAATAATGATGGTTTCTTAGATTTACGCGAATGTTACACATTGAAATAAAACTATTTATACGGATTTTATCAATTAAATTTTAGTAACAGTCACTGAGCGGATGACTAATACCTCAGTTCGCCCCGTGACCACGAAAGCTGTAAAGTAATCGAAACGTCGCGTCGGGAAGTTAAAAAATGTAAAAATTAAACCAAATCGCGATAAAATCCGTATAAATAGTTTTATTTCAATGTCAAATAATGACTATGTAGAGGAAATAAAACCTCTACTTAATGATCACAATTATACATAGAAGCGTTGCAATTTTGTATTGTAAGTCGCATATTAATGTTAACGATACAATTAAAACAATAATGACGATTAAAGTAGGATTTTATATCGCATTGTTTGAGAAATCCTCTTATGAAATTATATTCGCAACAAGTATGATATAACCTGAAGTATATAATCCGATATATATATGAAAACTTTGAGAAGCCAGTGACGGCTAACGACGATAGAAATATATAATTTCATAATAAATACTCTTTTATGATCTAAAATTCTATATAATCTATGCTTTTAATTATTAAGCACTTAGGGCCTTTTACAGTTTAACCTTCCTCTCTTTTTCTCCTTTTCTTAAATCCATAGTTGTCTGCAATAAATTGCTTAAAGCTAATATAAATACCGCCATTGTTTCTCTATATTTATGGTTTTAAATCATCGCGTCTTTGGACACGTAAGGAATCATAATTATTTTATTTTATAAAAATATTTAGAAGAGGAATTACATCAAACTATACCCAATTGTTTAATAAACGTTGGATACTTTTAATCTAACTTTCCGAGTAATCCATCTGAATCCTTTTTCATTTTTAATTAATATAAAGTATAAACCATGTTTAAACATTAAACTATGCTACCGTTTTCGTGAAAAGTGCGGTGTGATATAAAGTTAGCGGGTAGAATTTGTTTCATACACCGTCGCTCCCTTTTGCCATAACCATAGATAATACAATAAGATAATAGATAATACACTATATAGGAAATCCATAACGTAGTTACTTCTCCGTTCAGTTCAACCAGTAATTTTGCTACTGTTAGTTTTTTTTCCCATCTACATGTCTTGATTACTTCTATTACCGTCCCGGGGGTGCCCTTGCGCATTTTATTGTGGTTTTATGGTACATATATACATATACAATTACACTAAATATGCAAGCTGATATTATCTGAGAATTTCCGTAACTATATTGCACAATTTGACGATTCCTTGAATCATACATCATTTCATGCACCATAGCTTCAGACGCATTGTAAGTAAATTTATTTATTAAAAAAAAATACATTAATTAACTATGAGATGAGATAAGAAATTTAGATATACTTACTTTATTAATTTGAGAATTGCCAATAGAATTCATTTCATAGGAAAAAGAGGATTTTATTACTAATTGATTAATTTGTAATGTGTGAATTGTGAACTATTATCCTGGCAAACGCGCGAGAAAATCTCGCCATCGCGTAGCTAGTAAAGTTATATCGATTGATTTATTTTAATTCAATAAATTGTAATCATCTGTACCGATTATGATGAAATTAATCATTCGTACCACAAACATCTACAATCAAAATAAATAGCCGACGAAGAAACTATCGCCATGTTACCATATCGGACCGGCTAGACTCTTAGAATTGAGGATACCAATATCGGGCGAGAAAGGTGGAAATTTGAGCGGTTTGCTTCCGACCGAGAGAAACTTAGGTATAAAGAAATAAATAATGCATAGCATGTTAAAAAACTTGTAAGCACCCCGCGCTTTTTTTTTGTAAAAACGGCTATAATATCCAAGAAAGGCAGCAGACGAGCAAATTAGCCACTTAAAATTAAAAAAAAATGCTAACCGTGAAGGTCTTGAATCCTGATAATAAGCGTTTTAAGTAATGTTGGTCCTTGACAAGTGTGCAAAATTTCAAATTTATCCGCCGTTTTGAAGTGCTCGATAATCGAATTCAAAAATTCCATTACATACATACAGGGGAAAGTGTGTGTATGTATGTGTGCCGTGTAGTACTTTTCCCAATAGTGGTTGGTTTTTCCAGTAGTAAAATGCCTGGTCTGGTGCTGTACAATATGGAAGCGAGCCCCCCCGCGAGTGCGGTGCGCGCGCTCGCAGACATGATCGACGTACAGTTTGAATTCAAGGAGCCTGACTACTTTGACAGGAAAGAACACAAGTCCCTCGAGTATTTGAAGGTGAGTTTCATTGTATAGTTACATTCTATTATATTTCTTTGGAGTAAAGATTTATTTTAGTTTTTTTTTTTGATTGCATCGGTCCGGCAAACGAGCAAACAAGACGCCTGATGGTAACTGATCATCCGCCCAAGAAACATCCACAACACTTGGATCATGGATGTGTTGGTGGCCCATCAATTCGGGAGAAGAGCGAGGAGGAAAAAGGATGGGAAGAGAAAAGCGGTACTGGGCTTCCGGCTATCTCACTCTCCAAACGAAACGCGACAGCAAAACTGTCGTTTCACTTCAATTTTCTGTTACACAGTGGTACCGCCCCGGACGAGCCAGCCCATTCATGCTCAGTCATTTCTGATAACAGCGTGGTTATTCCGCTTTCAAAAGTGATTGTACTACTCTTGAAAGTTGTTACTCTTATAAATTATAAACGATTTTAAACATATTTACGTCTTGATGTCCGACGTCTTCATATTTACCGCTCTAACATTAGATTTTTACAATCCAGTCACTCTATCCTTTCATCCCTTTTGGATTGCCACATTTTCCTCTTACCGTTTTTTTTTATTTCCGCTCCCGTCCCGATTTGACTTCGATTGCCGGCAGCACATCCTTGATCCAAGCGTTGTGGACATTCATGAGCGGCAGTGATTATTTAGCATCAGGTGATCAGTTTGCTCGTTTGCCGGACCTATAGAATAAAGAAAATATTAATAAAGTAACTACAAATAGTTAATTTTAAAAAAAATGCGCTCTAGCTTGCATGTAGCGATTTGATTGGGGTTTTGATAGTCAATGTAGATAAAGTAGTAGCTAATTTACATATTTATGTATTTTTTTATGTAAGACAATCATAATTTTTCAAATATTTCCTCATTATTTCTTAGTTATATTTAGAATTCATGATGATATAACTTTCGAATGTCTGTGGCTGGGTCGCAATTTTTTCTAACTCAGCGATGTTTTTCAGATTAACCCCATGGGTACTATACCCACGCTGCAAGATGGAGACTTATACCTATCAGACAGGTAAATTAAAATAATAGTAGTTACTTATTCTAACTTCTTTATAATAATGATAAATTTCTTAGATGTAAATTTCTTGACGCCCTCAGCCACGTTATAATGACGTATCTCTTGGGCAAGTACGGCGGCGACAAGCGCGAGCGTCTGTATCCGAGCGACGTGCGCACGCGCGCCATTGTCGACCAATGCATGTACTTCAATACCGGCGTCTTTTTTATCAGGCTCAAAGTAGTCACGGTACGTATTTAATTGCATTGTAAATGCAAATATGTAAATAGCTTTCTTGAACATAAGCATGAACAAGTTACGAAGAACGTTTACACCTCCTAAATAGCGTTTTCCTAAATAGCGAGTATTCTACGTTTATAATATGATTTTCCTGTTCATTAATTCTATCTGTCAATATGTGGACAATGGTGTGGGCTGTATGTTTATTTAATTTCATTATTAAGTTTATATTTTTATTTTAATGTTTTAGCATACTACCGTTTTTTGTCCCTTACAAAAAAAATAAACACAGGATTCATAGGTTCGTTAACAGCCTTTGAGGTTGTGGAATGAAAAGAATCAAACAAAGATTATAATGCTCCAGCAACTCCAATAAGCAAACGTTTTAAACATACCTATACATTAAATTAAAAAAAACACCTAATTATTAATACTTACTCTGAGTTACTTTTCGGAGTCACTTGTGTTTTGATAGTCAATTACCACGCACTACAACGGTGAATATTATGAGGAAACCTGCACACCATAGCGATTTGTAAGAATATCTATGGTATGTGGGTCAATCTCCAAATCGGGCGTATTCGTGTGATCGCTCTGGTGCTTTTCAGTTATTGATATTTAATAGTAATTATGTATCTCATTAAAAATAATGATGTTCAAATAGCACATTTTTACTATTGGCCTTCAATTTACACATATAGTTATTGAAATATTTAAGTTCAAAAAAAATCGCGACCAGAGTAATCATAATTGGTGCCAGAGCAATCATAAATGGTGAAATCAGTGAAACAAATATAAATATATTGAATAAAATATTATTTATTTAGCCGTTTTATTTATTCAGTCTTATAAATAAAAAAAACGAAATATTTTATATAACATAATTGCTAAAATAACAAATTAACTTGAAATAAAAATATCAACTTTTGGCTTAGTTTCATTTATTTGGACTTAATTAAATCACTTCTAGGTTAATGAGACAAAATTAAAAACCTTTTGAAATCAACCTTCAATACCTACAGGCTTTTATAGTTATAAAATGACTTAGACTAATTAAAATTTAATTTAAAGTATTAAATATTAGTTTTTAAAAAGTATTTAAAGAAAACTAAGGTTTATAAAAAACAAAATTAAATTCTTAAAAATAAACATTTTATAAAAAAAATAACAGTCTTTTCAAGATTATTACAGATTTGTAATAATCACATTTTCCTTAACTATATATTTAGTCGAAAGTAAAGAATTAAATAGAACAACACAAAGTACAATGCAATTCATAATAATATGATCAGATCAGATTGAAATATTGTTTGCAAATTATAATGATACAAATTTTATCACCAAGTAAAAAAAATACAATTTCTATAAGGCTTAGTTGATCAACAAACTAAGAATATAAGGTTTATTGGAAGCTCAGAAAATTTAAAAGTCATCAGAGTCGGAGTCGGGTAAATATTCTGCTGCAGCAACCTTTGTCAAGGTGTTATCGTTTTGCAACGAAGATAAAACTACCTCGGAAATACTTGGAGTAATTAAATTTTCATAGTCAATAGATGGAACTTCATCCAAAAAACTGTTCGGCAGGTCCGAGTTGTGTAATGATTGTTGACTTTGATTTGCAGTTATAGTCTGTCTATTATTTAGCATTTGTAGGAGCTGAATTTGCTTCTCTTGATTGTAATTTTTTGAACGCTTAACCAGCGAAGGTCGGCTTGTCTTCCTTGGTGCCCGTGACATGTTTGTCTTTGAGGTGTTTGCCGTGCGGACATTGTACAGCCTCTTGTGAGCAGTTGTCTAAATCACAGCTTAGTCGCCTCATAGCCAAACGTTTTTAGTATTTGCTGAAAAATAGACGTACAATTAATGCAAAATATCATCGCTCTGGTCTTTTTGGACAGAGCAATCACAGTCATAGCGATCAGAAAAAGTCACAAAATCATCAATATAGCCGAATTTAAAAGCAGTAGAAAGTTGTGATTACCTCTCATAAAAAACATCATAAAGATCATTTAATTCAAATAAAAAAACATATTCACAAGCTTATTATTTAATTTAAATAGCATGCCATAGCAATCATAAAATTCGAGAACCAAATCCAGAGCAATCATAAACTTACCTTCGTAATGTTGGAGCACGGGAACGTGGCACACAAGTATCCTCCTCGGCGGTTAGACCACTACTGGCGTTACCCCGAGGGAGGGGAATAGAGTGTCTATAACGCGTAACCAGGAATGAGCGCGATATTTTACCTCAGCGCAGAGCGATGAGATAAAATGCCCGGTCACGATTTTAAGTTCAAATTGTGGCAAAAGTATTGTTCATATAACTAAAAATATGTTATTTTGATGAAGATTAACTATCTGTTATGTAATCTAAATAAGTTGTTTCATATGAACCTTCTCATTAAAAAGTTAAAAAATATTTTTTTCATTCAATCGGGAGTTCGGTCAACCCAGAGCGATCAGGATTTTAGGGTTTAAGATTTTTTTTTTAATATTTATAATAAACTTATTCATAATATTAGCGTTGTACCACGTAGATTAGGCACCGAACTGTATATAAAAAAATATCTTGAAAACGTTTTTCGATTTTAAAAGGGGCTTATTCAGCCCGACACGAAAAAAAATGCCTTTGGAGATCGACCCATGTAAAGTCCGCCATCACGCACTAGGCCAGCGTGGAGGACTATAATATGACCTATACCACTCTCAATCGTACCCTCGATTGTAGAGTAGGCCCGTGCCCTCCAGTGGGACGTATATGGGCTGATACAATATTAATACTCGTAAATATAAAATAAGTAGTTCTACTGAGTGGAACGGTGACCTTCGCTAAATTACTGCAAATGGACGAGAAAGCCGAGGAAGGAGAAACTACAAATGCTTGCAAGCCAGTAGGTAACGATGATGAGAATTCTTAATTTTTATTTTTATTCCAGGTTTCGACTGTGTTCGGGAATCAGAAAGAGCCAACACCGAGTCAGATATCAGACATCGAGGATGCTTTCCGCGCAGTTGAAGCGTACTTGGAGTCCCACAAGTACATTGCGTGTGATCACCTCACTATCGCCGACCTCGCCGTTGGTAGCACCGCCGCTACCATACAATGCATCCATAAATTGGACGCGGCCAGGTTAACTGTTGGTCTTATTTATATTGTTTATTCTCATATTCATGTTCATATAACTGTATGGTTTTGTGTTTCAGATTTCCCCGTACTGCAAGATGGTTGGAGCTGTTGTACACGGAGCCCGCGATCAGAAAGCACATCGGCACCGCAACTGAGTTGCTAGCTTCTTATTATACTTCAGCGCAGGAGAAAAATAAAGCGTTTTAAATAAAACACATTGCTGTTGGCTTTACGGCACTTTAATTTTTTTATTTCTAAGTTTAGCCCACAATGTAGAAATTTATTTTAAATAAAAAATAGTTTTTACAGTTTACTTTTTTAGATTATGGCTATAGCATAATCTTTTCTTTATTCCTGTGTTTCCTGAGCGCTATGACCTGTCCTTCTTCAAAAGAGGCTTAAAGAGAGTACTCTCCTTAAGGTAGGCAGCGACTTTGTTGTGCTGGACCCCTGGCACTGCGAAGGTCTATGGGCAGCGGTAGCCGCTTACCATCAGGCGAGCCGCTAGCTCGTCTGCCTATAAGGGCAATAAAAAAAATTAAAAAATCTAGATTTTTTTAAATAATTTTGTAATCGAGCGAATATCGCTTTTTGCTGTTGTGTTATCATAACATAAAAATGTTGGGATCAATATCGAAACGTAGATATGCCGTAAATAATCTTTATTCGGCAACACTTGCTCAATAAATTGGCCGAATCACTTTAGTCTTTGTGTATGTATTTTTTCTGTTTATATCTTTATGTATACAACATTATTTTTTGTATACCATAAAGCCGAAATACCCAAATATGATTTTGGTAGCACAGCCGCTACAATTCAATGTATCCATAAATTGGATGAGACTAGGTTAATTTAAACTCATATAATTAGGTAATAACCGGGCGCCCAATACCCTTTTCCTACTTCGTGCATGTGCCTTTTTAATCCGTCCCCTTTCAAGTGCCTGGCATCGTATATATGTTGTTAAGATGTTAATAGGTAGTGGAAAATACGTACCATGAGATGAACCGTTTGCTCGTTTTCCGGTTTGTGCTAGGTGCATCTGATGGAACAGAGCGAATAAACTATCATTATAATCAAAAAAGCAAAATAGAGTAAGATTATCTTTTCCCGTTTGACCCATTTATGCTGACTTGATTGAAAGTTGGGACCAGACAGACACAGGCTGAACCCGAAATGCGAAACCCTCGTGTGAGTCATTATGAAGGGTATCCAATTTCCATCGTGTGCTCATGCACAAAAAATATAGCTTCGTTTAATCATGGGGTAGTACTTTACACGTTTTCAAGGAAAAGGCGATTCCCATCTGGTCGAAGGCACTCAAATTAAACTGCCAGATGTCACAAAACATTTTTCTTTCAGGTTTCCTCGTACTGCGAAGTGGTTGGAGCTGTTGTACTCGGAGCCCGCTATAAAGAAGCACATCGGCACTGCAACTGAGTTACTGGCTCAATATTACGCTGCAGCTCAAAAGAAAAATAATGAATTATAAATAAATAAATTTATTTAAATATGTTATTTGTATACCACTATTTTGCTGTGACCATTCGTTTTACCTACATTTATCCTAGCCGATTCCAGGGTCTGTTTTCCTATCAATGTTTGCCATTTCGCCGAATTTTAGCACATGTTTGTATGATCATTTCCATTGACATTAATTCGTGATTTGTTGTGTTAAATCCCCAGCTGAATTCTTATTTTACCAACCAACTCTTAATGGTAAAAGTTCGAAACTTTCGGTGATCGCTAATTTTATTGCCGATATTGTTGCCGAATAATTGGACTTCGTAAGGAAGTAGAAAATTATTATCATATTATCATTTCTTATAAACCGCTGTTTACAAATTTTACTGTTATCTATTTAAGCTGTTGGGTTACCGTATTCGCTATAGAAAGGACGTACGCTTTTACTCGTAAAGGTACCGGGCGCAAGGCTTGTACAAATTGTGACTTGCAAAATGGAGATTTCAGATTACCCTACTTTTCTTATACAGGGTATATCCAGATTGGGACCGAAAACGAAGTCAGGTGATTTTTCGTTTTCGGTCGCAGTGTTGATATACTCTGTATAGTTATTTGTTAAGAAAGCCATATGAAGGTTGTGTACACGACTTATTGATAAGGCAGTTATACCCCAAAGTGTGGTCCTAAGGCTAGTACAAGTCAATCTCTGTATTAAAAAGAATACAAAGATAGCCATGACGTTGTCTGCGCTTATCGGACTTTACCGGTATCATCCGAATATCGCCGAAACCAACTACCGCAATTTTCATGATCACTTGAAATCTGTATCATATCTCATTAGACTCAGTGCGGCATCGGACAGATCGTAAGTTTCTATTATTTATTTTTGAATTACCAATTAGTTTATACGTTTCGTGTAAAACTGTTACATATGCCTGCAGGAAATTGAGTATAACGATTTGTATTTATGACTTTTTTTATTTTGGTAGATATTTATCTTGTGAAGTTGGTAAAAAATTTGGCCATCTCAAATCGTTTTGATTTGTTTCATAACGTTAAGAATATAATCAGGTATAACATTAGATTATTAATGTTATCCAGTAATTAATATTTGTTTAGTAGATAAAATAAAATTATATCAAACGCGATCTGAATAGTCGTGTCGGTCAGTAGAAATTTATTTTGGGTGAACCATACTTTTATTTTGTTAGAGAAACAAAAACACAATTTATTTGTTACAAATTGTGTTTTTGTTTCTCTAACAGTTCGTGAGTACAATATTTTTACCCATCACGTAATTCATATTCGAATCCAATTACTAGTGCTACTGTGGTATTATTATATGAAAAACATATCGTCATGCCAGCTAACTAATTTTTAGATAAATGCCCAATGAGATATTGTAGACATATAATGTTGGAAACATTTTGTATTTTGTAAATATATTTCTTTACGGCATTTTTTTGCTTGGTATATTTTCACTCTGTCGAATGTTACGACATTTTTGGCTTAGGTACTGGTGTTTAAAATAAAAATATCGGTGAAAATTAAAAGAAACCTAGCGGGGTATAGTCTTAGTTATTACCTTTCCTTTCGTAATAAAAAAGGGTGCTGCTTGATGTCGCCTTCTACTTAGGTTGTTAATTAGGGACCCAGCTTGACACCGGCATTAGACGCCTTACGACGTCTTCGGGAATCAGGATAAAATTTTGCTACACATTTTTCGCGTCCAAGAATACAGTATATGTATAATAATATGATGAAAACATGACTGATGTATGTCGGTTACGAAATTATTTAGAATCACTTACTTTTTTGTTTAGTATTTAAAATGTGTATATTACCTACTGTATATAAATTTACTATATTATACTTAGTATTTACTTAACAAAAATATAGCTATTTAGTTTTATAAGTTCAAGAAGCTTAGGCGTAAGTAATAATTAAGAACAGCTAATAATAATAAAGTAGGCATGGTCGGTTCTATCGGGCCCTCCATGGGCCTGATGTGGACCGATTAGCGTCTGTGTCTTGGCTACGTTTCGGTAACCTCTTTGGGGAAACTGAGGGTTTTGTCTTTGCAATTATGGACGAAGTTATTAAGACGAACAACTATAGGAAATACATCCTGAAGGACGGTACCGTCGACATCTGTCGGGCATGCCACCGTCCTGGCGAGTCCATCAGGCATGTTATCTCCGGTTGTTCGTATCTTGCTAACGGCGAGTATTTGCATAGACACAATCTAGTAGCCAAGATCATACATCAGCAAATTGCTCTTCGATATGGACTTGTGACTTTTGAAGTGCCATATTACCAGTATGTTCCCCAACCAGTTCTTGAAAATGGTCATGCTACGCTGTATTGGGATCGGTCTGTTATCACAGACAGGACTATTGTTGCCAATAAGCCTGATATTGTGATAATAGATCGATTGGCGCGCCGGGCAATACTTGTTGACGTCACCATTCCGCATGATGATAACCTCGTTAAAGCAGAAAAAGATAAATTGACAAAATATTTAGATTTGGCACACGAGGTTACTGAATTGTGGAATGTCGACTCAACAATTATTGTCCCGATTGTTGTTTCTGCACATGGATTGATACCAAAGAGCCTCGACCAACATCTCCAGAGGCTCTCAATGGGCCGTTGGGTCATGAGCCAGATTCAGAAGGCAGTATTGCTTGACACGGCACGTATAGTGAGGAGGTTCCTCACTTTGGGGTCCTAACCACCGGTGGCTTGGGTCTCGAGCCTCGCCATCGTTGGGTTAATCTCTTTTTTTTATATTTTTATATGTATTTTGATTTTTTATTATATATGTAAAAATGTAAAAAAATAGTAAAATAAATAAAGAGAAATAAATAGGTAGCAATAAATTAAAGAGGGCCGGCAGCGACTGGATGCATAAAGCAGCAGACCGGGCTCTGTGGCGTACCTTAAGAGAGGCCTATCTCGAGCAATGAACTGCAACGGGCTGATGATGATGATGATAAAAAAATAAATATAACTAGTTTAAAATATTTTGAAAAAATTACAAAACAATTTATGAATTCATAATATTTCAAAATGATTCGATTTTTAGCCTAATTTATGGGATACTCAATTAATCTGTGCATATTTAATATGTTCGTTCGCGTATAAAATCTTCGTTTTCAGTACCGAAATGCCGAATCCCCTGCTGCATCATACGGAGGCGAGCCCGCCGTCGAGTGCGGTGCGCACGCTCGCTGACATGCTCGGCCTACATCTCGAATTCAACGTCCCAAACTTCCGCGAACATGAAAACAAGGGCCCTGAGTATTTGAAGGTGCGTTTTTAATCAATAGTGGGTAGTTAGGTTTAGTTACGGGTTAATATGAAGGATAATGGTTGGATAATTGAGTACCTATGCCAAAATGAAATGGAGAAAACAGCAGGAAAAGCGGACACGGAGTTGAAAATAGACTTTAGGTTTTGATAAATGCTTGAATAGCATATAATATGATGGTAATTAGCAGGTAGCCTGAGTGATTATTAACATAATATAATTGACAGTCTCCATGGCGCAGTTGGTTAGACGCCGGCTGTGAAACGAGAGGCCGCGGGTTCGATCCCCACACCAAGAGAAATGTTTGTGCGGCCCACAAATATTTCTTTCGCGTCTGGGTGTTTGTGAGACCGAAAAGTCTCTCGTAGTTCTGATACCTGGTAGACAAGACTTAATTAATCTTAATGTGGAGTCAGGACTATGTATGTGACTGTTGGGTGTATTTATTATTTATTTATTATAATAATGTTGGTACAATATGTTATAATTTAACTAAATGTCTCATAAAAATTGTATAAGTAAGTAATTTGCATTATAAATAAATATTCTAATAATACATATTATGCATTTTCAATCGAAAAATAAAAATTTGAAAAAAATTGTTTTCTCCTTATGTTTAAATGCTCATAGGCCCTTATGGATTTTGTAAATAAATTAAAGATTAACACATATAGATATTTGTGGATATTTCCGGGCTTCGTATCGACATGCACTAATAATACAAATGTTATATGTCATATGATAACTACGATAAATAGATGTTACATTAGATAGCAGTTGTCATGATAAATACTCTTCACCATCGGATCAACAAGTTGGCTTAAATTACCAAATTACGCAATGTTATGCAAGTTTGGATAAAAAGAACGATAAATAAATAAAAGATACGAAATATTATAAATATGTTGCAAATCCATATCTCTGTATCCCTGTTAACCATTTTTACAAGTTAATAACACAAAATGATTTACCAACTTGTAAAAAAATGTACAGTTTATCACAAGATTGCGCAATATTATGAAAATAAGTGGCTATGTAAAAAAAACGATAAAAATAAGCAATAAAAATAATAATGGATAAATAATAAAAGAGAAAGACGGTCGTAAAGTTCCTCCTAGGAAATCTTCGATTAACAATTGTATTTTTGATCGAAGTAGGAATTACATAAAAATCTTATCACCGCAATCCTGTATCAGTGTGGGATAGGAAAAGGTGGAAAAAATAAATAAATTATGTATATTTTTCAGATTAATCCTATGGGAACTGTACCGACACTGCAAGACAACGATTTTATTGTATCAGACAGGTAAATATTAATAAATAGGTAACGACAAATAATTCGATTTAAAATAAATTTTACTTTTAATTATTATTTCGTTCGCTTCAATTGGATTTTAATGTTCAATTATTTATGCCGCCAGCCACGTCATAATGATGTATCTCCTGGGCAAGTACGGCGGCGACAAGCGCGAGCGTCTATACCCGAGCGACGTGCGCACGCGCGCTATTGTCGACCAGTGCATGTACTTCGACACCGGCGTCTTCTTCATCAGGCTTAAAGATGTTGTGGTACGTAGTTTATTAGTATTTTTAGGAAGCAATTTTGCAGACATTGAAGTTGTTACTGCCGAGGAAGTTTATATAATTTCTATCGTCTGTATTTTGGGGAAAGATTTGAAGGATTGTTTGAAAGCATTTCCTCTTTTTCTGTTAATCTTAGACCCACAATTATTGACTTGCGTTGCCTAAAGCCTTCTTTATACTTGGACTCTGTTCGTGGGACAGGTTTTTTACTTGCAACGTGACTGAATTTTTAATAACAAGTTTGACTATAGTAAGCCTTTATGTGTGGTTTTCGTACACACAATTCTAACAAAAATACCTCTACTTTTTGACATATTTTCCAATTACTTTTTGTTTTTCCAGGCGCCAACATTATTTGCAGGATTGAAAGAGGCATCGCCCAAGCATATAGCAGATATTGAGACTGCTTTCCGTATTGTTGAGGCGTACTTGGAACCCAACAAGTACATCGCGTGTGATCATCTCACAATCGCGGATATCGCGGTTGGCAGCACTGCCTCTACTATACAAGCCATTCATAAATTGGACGCGTCCAAGTAAGTTGAAGCTTCAACCATAGATAACCTAATAGGTACTTATAGATTAGTTACAACGCGTAAAACCTATACATACATACATAAACTCACGCCTTTTTCCCAAAAGGGATAAGCAGAGGTGCTACCAGGACACCCACGTTATAATACCTAATACCTATGCCATTAATAATCACATTTTTGATTCTGGGCTCTGTTTCAGATAGTTTATACCTACGATGGTCATGCATTTTTTCAGACTATTTATTTATACCTACTTTTGTTATAATACTTATATCATATGAATATTTTTATATATTTGAATCCGCAAACATCGCAACATGTTGGCGGCCGCGTCTGGTCCGTTACTAACAGGCCACCACGTACTTACAAATTACAATAACTATAATAGTTCTACTTTTATTGAGAGCAAAAATAGTTATTGTCACAGAGTTCGGATATGATTTGAATTACAAAATTGTTTTTATATGTCTACTGACTACTAGATGCAATTAATTGTTACAAATATAATATATTGTATTAGAACATTGGTTAGATTAATTTACCTTGAACATTTTTTTTCAGATTTCCTCGTACTGCAAAGTGGCTGGAGTTATTGTACGCGGAGCCTGAATTCAAAAAGCACGTCGGAACTGCTACTGAATTGTTACGACAACTATATACTACAGCCCAAGAGAAAAATAGGGCGACATAAACATTGCTGTGTATTTTTTTAAATTTATTAAAACTTTTTAGTATATTTTATTTCCATTTGTATCTACATATATTTAAAAATAAACTTCTCGCTATTTCCACTAATTATGTTTTATATATTATTCGATAGAACAAACAGAGAGACGCGAATTTTTCCGAGTATTATTAAGTATTTTCTTTTATTTTATTTGGGTGGCTCACAGCTATCAATAGCAAACAAGCATATAAATTACAAATTGTATACAAAATACAGCCAATTACGAGCTAACGCCGATAGTATTATTTTATTAATGGGCGTATTCCCACCTTAAAGGTCGGCAACGCATCTCCAGATTCCATGCCCTATGGTGTTGCAGATGTTCATGGGCGGCAGTGATAAACTTACTTACCATCAGGTGAACCGTATGCTCGTTTGACCCCCATAATATAAAATAAGAAGTCTCTCCGCAGTCCTAACGGCTTCACGTTCACCGTGGGACAGGGATTATCGAAGATTCAAAGAGCTCTGTAAGGAGTCATGTGGGTCGAGCTGGTATTTTTAGACTCCTGCCCAGAGACGGGTACAGTACTCCTCATGGGGCCGAATATGCGACCACCAATAACTTGACTGTTTTCTGAGTTCTAGTAGTGGACTGTAGCCTAACTCCACTCAATAGATCTTTCGGTTGTAAAGGAGTCCTGGGGCGAGGCTCAAGTTACTCAAATTAACAAACAACAGAGCCATCTATCAAACAACTATTCAAAATTGCAATGGAGGTTTCGAACTATCATATCAATATATATGCTAGATGTCGCTATAATACTCATAGGGCACATTAAATTAGAAATATTTTTCCATAAATTGAGACACTTAAAAAATGCAAATACTTGTAATATGCATTAAAATATCGCAATTAACGTAAATAAGGTTAAAACAATAATTACAATAATATTCAGGTTAAAAATAGCGACACCTATGTATTTACTTTGCCACCTCTAAGTTTTTATTAAAATATGGTACAGCGCCATCTGTCTGCACTCATTGATACGTATAAGTTAAACGTCAAATGACCTTGCTGTGCAACTTTCGAACTTAGATCGTTGGAACAACGACATTCGCCGGAATCGGAATTTGAATGGCACGGTATCGCATGGTTGGCTGGTGAACAGCCACAAACGGCAGAAACGTGTACGGCGAAGTGCGGTCGACTCGTCGATGCGCTGCTGTTCCGCCGCGCTTGTCAATTTTCAGTTTTTCCGAAACGCGTGTGTAAATAAACAAATTATTACTTTTCATTGCGATTTATGATGAAGTGATACAAATGTTTATTTTATAATCGTGTCTTTACAAAGTGGAACGTATCGTATGTATCCGTAACCGCTTCTCGCAATGACAAGGGAGAGCACTCAGTTACCTTTTGAGAAACCGGAGGCATTAAAATGTTTCATGTGGCCTAATTGATGCCTCGTTTTTTGTATAAATAAGTGTATTCGTTGATTTTAAGTACTACTGTGAATTGTTTAGTGACGCTTTTGAAGTTTAACCGTCGTTTCGACTCGGTCGTTAGTCGTCTACACGTTGAAAATGAGTGTGTTGAGTGGTTTGAGCAAAGCTGATTTCAAGACGGCGAGCGATGGGCTTCTGGAGCTGCCCGAGGAGCGGCTCCGGAGTATCATGCGGACAGAGCCCATCACCTCCGTCTACCACGTCGAACAGACACCCTTCGCAAGGTTAGTAGCGCCTTCACTGGTCACTATTACACCTTCCCTGCCCAACTTGGAATCACCTTTTTTTACATTAATAGAACAGACAGTTCCTCTGAACGTAGATTCTGTTTTGGTCTCGCACGTTTTTACAAACTGGATACATATTTTACATACTTTGTCAACTTTTGCAGAAGTTTGAAAACTTTTGCAAACTTTATCTCAAGTACATATAGCTATACAATTTTATTACTTGGTCACTGTAGATAAAATAACAATATTATTAGCTTTGTGTGTCACAATCTTATTCAACAAAATGGTTATAAAGTGTTTGAATTTATTGTTTATTGCTTGCCTTTAACTCACAACTTCAGTGCACTTATAAAATGGCGTGGTAATTTTGTTTATCGTTTTATTAAAGATAAAAGTAACTGATAATAGTGGAAATGTTTGATAAATGCAGATAACACGTATTTTTATATTAGCTTGATACTTAAAACTGTAGTGTGATACCATTATGGTAAAAACATGTTTGTATGTTTTATCATTGCTTGAAACAAGTGTTAAAGAAAAAACATAGGTATTAAACAAACAATTATACAACCTTAGTGATGGCAAAAAGGAACCAAAATGTTATATTTAACAACAAATTATTGACCTATTCCTTGTATGTTGTATATGAGCAAGGTTTAGGTATTAACATTTAGTGAATTCCAAAAAAGAACATTCAAAATGATACAACTATAGCTATTTAACTAATTGTAATAATTAGGACTTTTAAAACAATGACCTTGGTCAGTCCATTAAAAAATGTGTCATGTAAAGTCTTTACAGTCATAGGGTGGATAACCTTTTGTAGAATACATTTAATTACCTAATTACACTCAATTCCAAATACATCTGAGTAAATATGATCTGTTAACAAATTCACCTGCGTTATGCAACATGTCATGTGATATTTCTCATTGAAATTGAACATACCTAGTTAAAAACTTCCATTTATGTTTCATTTTTTAACCTTATTTATACATTTGGTAATATATTGTGAAAGGCATCTGCATTCGACTAATGCTAAATACATGACATTATTGAGTCTTCTGGCAATTTTAATAGTGATTTGTAATCTATTTGAATTAATTACCATTATTAAGACTTTCGTTATGCATATGCAAATTGTATTTGCCCATTTTGTAAACAATAATATTATGGTAATCATAGTTTGTAGTATCATGCTGCGCAATGAAATTAAATCAAATATATATTTTTCACTTTTTATATTTCCTAAATATGAATTTCGAAAGTGGATATTATGTCACTAATAATATAAAGAATCAAATGTTGCTCAATGTGGATATCTACAGGCAGAACTTAAAAATAACATGCTTGCATGGTTCATTGTGACTGGTTTTCCACCATTGTATACTGTGTTGCTATCTGTGTGCATACAGTCTCCAGGATCTACTTGCTCACTACAATATATGTTAAAGTAATTAATTTTAGTGGTATACCTATAATAGAATAATCCATAAATCCTTACACAAAAATATTGTAGATTGCATTACTCAGAACTTGCTAAAAGTTATTAAAGGTCTTAAAAATATTCAATTGTATTTTTTGTTTCAAAGTAAGTTTATTACTTAAGAATGTTATCTGAGAATAGCATAGTACTTTTATCATATTGCAACACAAACTATTAATGCAAAAGTTCCCCAACCTTTTGGATTGAAGCCAAAACTTGTGTACATTGTAACAGACACAACAGTACAATATGATATTTATTTTCTGACTTCCCCCATTTTCATAGACTTTGGTTGAGACACATTAATTCATGTGACTCATTCTCTATTATACATGTTATAGTATTTTTCAATCTATCATTTCTCATGCCACTTACATTGGTGCATCTTAATATTAAATCCTTAATTTAAATTAATCTATATGTCAGTCTACCTATATAAATAAGAAAAGATTAAATAGATCGATTAATCCAAAAAAATCCTTTTTGTGATCATGAGCCAAAAACAGTATGCTTCTACATTTAAGAAATAATAGAAGCTGGCATCAATTGTATAACCGAGCGGTGAGGTGTAAGAAGGTCAGTGACTGCAGTTGTCGTGCTATCGGTCGTTACAAGCTAATCGCACTTTTTGTTTGGCAGTTGCCATTTTTCCCCGAGTGCGCTCGGCGGGCCGCCGCGGCGGAACTGGTTTCGTGCGGCTACGACCAGTTTGCGAAACGAATCCATTGCTAACTAACGATTTTGTGACCGTATTTTTTTTATACTGCAATATTTTTCTGTTTGTCTGAATGGTTTTCAATGAACTTTAATTAAAAATTTGTAGCTTTGTCTCTGCCTTTTTTATACAAAATGTTTTGTTTACTGTCAAAGTCAGGTTAAAATTTCAAAACATTTTCGCATTTCATATTTTGCATTGCAATATGTTGCAAATACTTTTTCACTAATGGACACTACCATACTTGCGGTACATACATAATATTCATCTAACTCTCTGTAGGGTTTCGCTGGGAAGCGAACACCTATAAACTCTCCTCTTACCCCTATGTAGTTAAGGGGTCAACATAAGACGGCACTCGGCAAAAATACTTTCTTTATAAAACTCTAAATAAACCTACGACATGGCCAAAACCTCAAGTACACTTAATCCAATATACGATTTATTTATTAACAATATTTAAAATGGAATTGAGTTACACAAATTATAGGTATGTTATGTACAGAGATCGTTTGTTTTACTGAGCTTGCCATTTATGACACAGATTTCAAGGAACTGCTAGGCTGCAACCTAAAAAAAGTCGGAATAATTAATTGTCGGTTATAGGCACTTGTCGCCGATCCATGACGTCAAGAAAACCATACAGCGACCGCTGGCGACGTCTGGCCTTTTACAAATGCTGATACATTTCAATATTTTTGTATAGTTTTATTTTCCGTATTTATGAATAACCAATTCTTAGTATCCATAATATAACGTAACGCAATTACCTGTTAAATAAATATTCTTTAACCTCCCTATTAAGTACATAATTAAAAGGGTTTGACCTAAATTATATATGCAATTATCATTGTTAGATAAATGAGTAGCTAGTATCGATTTAGGTCGCTGCATCGGTCTTAATGACCTGTTCTGTCGTCACCGTTTAGTGTTTACCGTGTGTTTGCTTATTTCCTGGTAATTTTCCATAAATATACTTGCGCTCAATGGTCTTAGTGAGCTTTGCGATTGCGGGACTTATTGTTTCATGTCTGCTATGTTATGTATTAAAAATATCGGTGTTGATGTCCCTATTGGCATCTATCTAAATGACAATGTTTTCGTTCAATCTGTTCAGTCGTTGAGTTTCTGTATAGGAAGCTTTCTAAACAAAAGGCTTCGCTCACTATGTGTACGCTAAAAACGCTTAAATAATTTCTTCACAGGTGGATTTTCAATAGTTTCGATAAATAAAAAGCAATTTACAGCCATGGCCATTTATGGCCATATACTGTACAAAGGTTGCCACAATCGGCATGTGGTGACAGTAATCCCAAGTACCTTCAGGTGTCGCAGAGAGTGTTAACCGCGTGTAGCTGTTGTTGCCAATTTGGCAGTGCCAGTAGTAGCAGTGCACCTCACTATTCTAAAAAAATCTACCCGTCTACCATTTCGCAATGACCTAGCCAAGTAGTATCATGTCCAAAGTTACTGAGGTAATCTTGGTAGGACATGTAGAGATATACCTTTTGCAAGATGTGGCCACAACCAAGCGTAGATTTATTGGATAATAATGTCTGTGTTAATGCACTGCATACTTAATAGTATTATTTTTTAATAATACAATTTCATTGTATTGTACAGGCAAGAGTTACGGTCACGTAACACAATTATTTATTACGAGTGAGTTACCGCGCAATTCGATTGTTTACATAGTCAGTAATTAACTAATAGCAGTGTAAGATTATTACGTGTTGCTAGAGATTTAGGTAGTTATAAAATGAAAATAACCAGTTTGCGAGTAAAAGGCCCGAGTAGATCCTAAACCGGATATGCAACTTCTTTCTAATATTTTCATACGAATGACCATATAAAAGTAACGTTAGATAATTTCGGCGATTAGACCGGTATGGCGTATATTTTCGTGTATTACAAAAACTAAGTATCGGAAATAGCCCGGGGTGAGCAAGTTGCGGCTAGATTAAGTGAAATTCAACATTTCAACGAGCGTTCGCATTCGCCGGCTGGCGTTTGAGTAAATGAAAGGAATCGTTTAGCGGTCGCCAGCGGTTATTCGCAATTTCACCGCGCGACGTCGCCCGGGGCGCCTCGTTTCCCGGGAGCCCAGCGCGACTCGCGGAGATAGCAGTTTTTGCTCGTCCGGCGTCGCCGGCGCTGGCGAGATGTAATCTTGGACTTTCTACAGCTGAGCGGTCGCCGAAGCGGTTTCACTTTCATGCGGCGGCGGAATGCGGCCGGACCTCCGACCCGCGCGCGCCCTGTCACCGGCGCCTTACCACCGCCCTGCCGATATCGCGCCGGCCCTTGCCGACTCGTTGACGCAATATCTTGTTTATTGTTGAGTCGGTGGTGTGGCATTATCAACAAGCCGGCGAGGAGTATTCGGAGGCGCAGGTTTATTTAGAGTGCGCGCTATCAGCGGCCCGAATAGCCGCGAAGGATGTCGGCGGCGGCGGGCAGCAATCCGTGCTAATATCTTATTCGTGTCATTAGTGCGAAATGCCAGCCGTTTGGCACCCGCGGCGCCGGCCTCAGCGTTCCCTCGCGGCCGATGCACCGTTGGGCCGCACCGGCTAAATTCGGGACAGTTGCATCACGCATCACTTTCGGTTTCGTTTGTCACGCGACTATTTTAGATCGAGTGTCGATTATTAGAACGCCGTTTTTAGCGGTGGCAACCCATTGCCGGCGCGGGCCGCGTTGGGCCGGTGACTAATTCTCGAAGCGCTCAGGAAGTCGCTTTAATTATTTTACTACAAGCGTAAGCTAACGTTTCTCGCACGACGTGACGAAGGGGTTTGATAAAAGACGTCGTGAGGTACGGCCGGGTGTTGATGTTTTGTTGGGACTGTGGACTGTCGCCACCCTCCTTGCTGTCGGTACTTTGAATTTGCGGAACGAAACCTGATCCTTATGCAGCCGTGTGCGAGCGAGGCCAGCGTGTCTTCTGAGCATGGCACGGTTATCTACTATTCAGTTAAAAGATTTCATATTCGTGACCCGTTCTTAATGTTTCGCTTCCTGCTTTTATTTTTTTGCTTAGGTACGCAGCGAGCGCTGACCGAGGTTTCTATTACCAACATGTATGCATTTTAAGATGCGATATTTATTTCAATGGTAGCGCAGTAAGATCCTGTGATTAACGGATTTTTGTGTGGAATATTCACCTGCGGCGGGAGCCGTTGGTGCGGGCGGCCCATTGCGCAAGCGGGTGACAACAGCGCAAGGCACGTGGGCGATCAGTCGCGTCGGCCCGCTTGAGAACAATCGAGTGTTTCATTCAAATCAGACAGAGGAATGCGGGCTTTTGATATGGTTACAAAACCGTGTGTAACGGTGGGCCAATGTCAACACGGCTCCCGTGCTGATTCTAGATTGTGCGTATGGTAATAAGCGCGCGGCACTCGGCGCGCGGCCGTGCCTACAGCCTGCATCCACATCGAGTATTCACCACGCATTCGTGTAGGTGACTAGATTTTCCGAAGCTCGCCTTGCTCGCATAATGTGGCTACGGCTCGCTAACGCAGCGAAAGTCTCGCCGACCTTCGGCATCTAGATATGGGCGGCAATATCTATCTAGGATCTCGAGACACCTGATACCGCGGCCGACTCGCTCAACGCCGGCATACATTATCGATGCAGTCGACATCTCAAATTAATCTAGCGATGACTAATTATAATTTGATTCTCGACTCATTACTCAAATGCAGGCACCACTGTTGACAACTAATTCATATTTATTACCTCGGTGCGAAAGGTGAACGCGGCATGTAAACGCTCGGCGCGAACATACTTCTCGGAATCAGCGGGATTGATCGCATGCCTGCTGAGATTATTCTCGAGATGTGATCGGGCGAGCGACGCCGTTGTCCTGTCTATCGTTGACAATATTTTTACTCCTAACAATCTCGAGTGCTGGTGCGATTGCATCTCTTATCAGCCGTGTGTCAGTCGCTAATTTTAGAATACGATCAGATGGAATGTCGAGTAGGCTGCGGTATCTCAGGCGGTTCGCACGGAATGCGACTGATTTATCTACTCCAATATAAAAATTCCTCGATGCGCAGAAGCTATAATATTTACGATGTTTACATTATACATAGATGACCCACTGCGCCGATTAGCGCACCTCGCGACTGAATCAGATGTCGGCATGAATCACGAACTTATGAGAGAAACAATGATGTAACAATATATGGACTTTCCCGTGCTCACAAATTCGGACGACCTTAAAAGCAGATTGCAATGTTTGCATATTAAACTGACTGATTTGTGTCATCCTATGTCGAATTTCGATTGCGCTTGCCGTATCTGTATGAGTAAGTGACTGGCGCCGCGCCGGCAAAATAAATACGTGTCGCTATCGATATTGATAAAGGCGCTAAATTATCTTGAAACTTCGTTAATGTATCGGCGATTTCTCTTTTCGTGACTCGCACATATTGCGACGAGTGCGCTTATCGGCGTTTGTTATCTATTGTTGCGAATTCAACACGTTGCTTTGAGGCGGGAGGCGAGTGGTGCGAGTGCGGCGGTGATGCCGAGTGTGTCGAATGGAGCGAGAGGTGCGAGAGGGTCGCGGCCGCCGGACTAATATTGACGCGACTGGAGTACAATGTTTGCACGGTTGATGGATGCGGTCCGCGCCGCAGCCCGCCGAGATTCTGAGCGCTCGGCGCTCCCTCCCATAACCTTGATGCGAGTTCAGTGACTCGGCCACGGCACGCATCTCGCCCGTCTTTAATTGTACGCTTCCGGAGTATTTCCATCCGGGAGCCGCGGTGGCGCGCTGGCGCGGCGGCGGGCGTCACGTTTCTTTGCATCCTTTTCGGTATCATAAATAAACATGACTCGTTGTAAGCTTAACGAAACGGTGTAAGTGCGTTGTAATGTCGCAGCGTGTAAAATGTTATCGCGTGGTTGTCTAATTTCCAGCTAATACGCACGTCGCGCGTGATGGATCCGCGGAGTGCTCGGTATTGGCCGTAAACGGCGCTGTTATTCCAGCATTCCGGGTGGATTTATGGCGCGTCGACCGGCGCTGCGTAAATATAATTAGAGAGGCTATTTATCAGCTCGGCGGAAGGGCGCTCCGTATCGCGGCAGTAAATCTCGCGGGCCTCTGACGTCTCAATCCGGCGAAGAATTGGAATGTCATAGTAATCGCCAAGTCGGAGCGGGCGGCGGCCGATCGCGGCTCGAGCCTCGGTACCGCCTGCGCAATACGTTACAATCATCCAGGATTACCGCGCTCGCGCTACGTGTTAGTGTTTAGGATTAGATGAATTTACGGTGGCTGTGTGTTTCACATACCCGCGTAAGTAATGGCATTGGCGAGGCGGGCTCGTGTGTGTGCTGCGTGCAAGTACAAGGGCGATGCGGCGGTGGCAGTAGCTGCGCGTGCGCATCGCCCTGGGTAATTGGACCCGTCGCCGCTTGCCTACACGCGTTTATTTCTGCTATCAACGCATTACGTAGCCCGCCCGGCAAATATGCAAGTGGTGATGTTCATTCAACACTACATATTGTACAACTCAACTATATTCCTACTATATGGTAAAGATTTGAATTGGGCGGTAAGAGGAAATTACATGGACGATATTTATTGTTTTAGAGACTTTTATAAAAAAAAAAAAAACACGTACACAGAATATAAATAACGTATAATAAGACAGCGCAGTGCATTAACGGGACCATCAATTAAGAGAACAAATAGTGCCATTAAATTGATGAATGAAGATGACATACGTCACTATGCACGGAAATCTCAGGCGGTTCAATGCACGTATTGAAATGACGAACAAAACAGTGATGTGGAAGGGAGTGTTGAGTGGTGAGAGCCGCGAGAGCTGTGACTAATGAACGCGAGTCCTCGCGGGGTGGTCAGGCGAGGAATTAGCATAAACCGTGCAACAGCGCAGCACCGCCCCTCGACAGCACGGGCTCGGCGCACTCGCCGCCGACACCGACCTCCTTGCAGGAAACGCTGGAATGAATCATACCGCCTTTAAAATGCCTTATTTTCAGACTATTGTCACACAATAAGATTGACTTTTTATGTGTGTATTTATGCCTTATGTTTGACATAAAACATTTGGTTAGTAATTTACATGGTTAAACTTTTCCGTCGTGCTAGTATTGTTCATTTAAATTAAATCCAATCGACTTCATTTGTGCTAAAGTTATGAATGAGTTTCGCTGCATTATTAAGCGCAATGAAACGGGCACGCAAAGCGACATTTCGTTTGCAAATATTTTGATTACGTGAGATAAGATCGGATTGTATAATTTAGGTCAGTCTCGTTGCGAATGCATTGCAGAGTCCTTTAACAGTGTACCCGTTTCCATTCTGTTTTCTGTCTGACACAGAAATGTCATTGTTGACGCCTGAAAGGTTCTTTCAACGCTTTCTGCAATTTGGTATTTTTTTCCTTTTCACGAATCGTAAATTGTGCTTGGGTTATTGTTATAAAAATTCTTATTTTTAATAGCACAGTGTAGCATCACGTTTACTAAACAATAGAAGGCGAGCAAATTGCCAGCGAAACGTTACTTATTCTCGTGCTGACCTTGTATTGACGAGGAAACATGAAATTAAAACAAATGAGATTCGGGTGTAAAATCGTAGTGTTGATGTCGCGGTATTGTTGCAAGAGACGGTTAAATTGTTGGCGGGTGTTACTGCCGTGAGTGGTTCAAAAATAAACGTTTTCCTTTGTGGTACGATGCGCGAATACTCCCATGAATATGTAATGGGACGCACGCCACAGCCGTGACCTTTATTTTAGCCTTTCCCTGTGGCCATTGTTTGAGTCCTAGCTGTTGTAGCCGGGGGCTTGTACAAAAACCTGGGTGTGTCTACTCAAATAAGGAAATTGAATAATTCCAAGATATAAGTATGTTTAGGTTATATGACCCACAGTTATATTGCGGGATTGGCGTTATCCTGATAGGTAAAGATGAAGACGATTTATCACTTTGACTAATGACATTGACAATGGCTGATTGCTCAACAATGTTCTAAATTCTAAAAATAGTTCGTTTGTTTCGTGGTATAATGTAAGGTCAATTTTTTACACGCATTTGTATCCATTGAACATCATTTATTCTAGACGACAGCTTCGAAAAAACAACAATCGCAACGTTATGGCGGTGACGCAATCGACAACCGATCTAACGATCATCCTCGCGGCGGTGACTCACGTGGTCGCACACACCAGGGTATTATTGAAATATTTCGATTTAATTAACATTTCCCACATGAGTAATCCGACGAGACTTTTTGTTTTCATTTCTTTGTGGCCGAGACGGCTAGGCGACCGCGTGCCGGCCACCGCGGGATATTGGCGAATGATTCATTAAGACTCGGGTTCAACGTTCTTTCACCAAGTGGAAACCTCATAGGGCGTTGTTAACTTGTCTAAAAAGGTCATTAGCGAGGTGATGGCGGTGGGCCGCGCCGCGTCGTGTGCGTCGTCACTCGCCTGGACTTTTTGTCACCCAAGCCAACTTGTCGTCTTCCTCGTCGGCCGCTTTGATTAACGACCGTAACGCGATCCCGTGTGTTTGGTACTCACCTACCGTTCGGCCCACGTGAATAGATTCATTCCGCGGCGCTCACGCCCACGCGTGGGACTCGCAAGCACTCATCATAACGGATTAGCTGTGTCGGCTGCCTGTAAATCACTCGCGGACAAAAACTTAATCAACTCCCATTATATGGAGAAACAGCATTCGTGAACTAATTTCCGTATATGGCTGCAAATTGAGATTTTAATACTCCGTCCGGAATTGTTTCGTTTGTTACTGAAGTAATGGCTAAACGAGCGGAAATTGTGCACAATTATGCATTTATGGTTCGGCGACCGATGATTATAGCAAACGGCGAAACAGCTCGGTGACAGGCCGCCGTTTGAGAAATCAACATCGCACGCCGCGAAAGATTTGTGGTCGGCGGAGATTCCGCGCGGACTAATTTGTAGAGCGAGCATCCGATCAATGTGCGAGATCAAACAACCGGTGTAGCGCGGTGCACGGATGCCAGCAAGCCAAATGTGCGCCTTCAGTGTTCTCGCACAATGATGGCGCGTCCCTCTCGCACGCAGGCGGTCGCGCGGCGTGTCTTCGTGCGTCCCCCTCGCACGTCAGTTTGTTCGATTTTGGGCGACGACAAAGCGTCACTTTCTACGGTGAGCACGCGCAGCGGCAAATGAAGTGTGTCGCGTACGCAGACAGCTGCGCGATAGACTTCGCTCTAATGTGCACCGGAAACCATCAATTTAGATAGTGCGCCGGATTGCCGCGGAGCTTCTGCCCGTAGGACGCGGCCGTTGCGCGGAGGAAGCTGTGATTTATGACCTTCATTGTTTTGTGGCCGAGATCTCGCGCCGCACCATCCTCATTCAATTAAACGCCACCTCGTTATTCACTTGGAACGTTGCAACACTCCATTAGATATCACACTCGTAATAACACCTATTGGGTTCGCATTCGACGACATTCAGGATTGCGGACACGGCTGCATTTGATTCATCAAATTTGATCCTATCTATATCCAGATGTGCCGTAATAGGATTCGCGCAACATCTGTCAAGTCATTCCCCCAACATAAATCCACTTATGCGATCAACCCTCGCGATAATAATTTGTCTCTATTAGGAGCGGTGGAGCGGTTCGAAAATACTGCAGCTGGTTTATTGCCTGCACTAAACTTGATTATTTCCGTATATTTTTGAAAATCGACAAATCTAAGTTTGTTTTGCGGAGAAGTTCCCACGGTAACGTAATGTTTACTCGGAATCGGATACTGCTTTTCCGTGACGGAGCGAGTATTCAAATTCGTGTTGCGCCGAACGCGGCATCGTCCAATTTGACGTGGCTCCGTGTAGGTGCAGCCGCGGCGGTGCGGTATCGACGCGGCTGCGGACCAGCTCGGCTGCAGACCAGTGTTCTCGTCATCTTGCACGATGTCGACCACTTTCTCGCGTTCGAGCGAATGGAGCGCCGCCGCGCAAGTATTGTTTATGAAAAGCGGGTCATAAGAAAGCGATAGAGGGGCGAGAGCCGGCGGTCACTCGCTGATATCTCCTGGCGCGGCGTAAGGTCACGGTCGTTGCACGAAAATAAACTGAACACAAACGTTCCGCGAGAACCCTTATTGCAGAGTTTTTATCGGCTACCGTTATTGTAACAACAGCTTTTTGTTCCGATCCGTGAACGTCCGATAATGGTACCGATTTCTCTTTTTGCTCATTTTTCTGTCGCTAATTGGTTCTGTGTTTATTGTTGTGGAATTTTTATGTTTGACCACTTTCAAAAGAGTCGCAGTTGGCGTTGTTCGCGTGAATATTCATCGGTGCAAGTGTGAACGTGTTTTGCGTGTGTCGCGGTCTCGGGCGGTGTCAGCGCAGCGTCCGCGTCGCGGTGGCTTACAGCGGCTCGCAGCGCCGTGTGGCGAATCAGGAATGCATTCGTGGATCATGTACGCTGCGCTGAGCCGCGCGGTGCCGGACAGTGTCGGTGTCGCACGACACACGCTCGCGAGACATTTACGCAGCAGACAATGCTCCGCGCTCGCCACTCAGCACTCGCAACATGCCACTCTCTGCGATTCTTTGTTTAAGTGTTTCTTGTCTCAAGGTCGGCTGGTTCGGTGTACCTCCGTCAGATTTTATTACTTATTCCCATGCCATCGACCATCAATCCGTAACTCAATCAAGTTATTCTTTGTTCCACATTAAAGAGCATTCGATACGCGCCTCGCCCTTGAGTGTGCGCAAATAGACATGTATTATTAGTCCAGAAAGCGTAATAACAGTGCAACAAAGGGTCCATGGAGCGAGTGTAAATGATGTTGAGCAAGTGGCGCGTTATTGGGTGCCGGCCGGGGCGGCGTCCCGGGGCGGTGTGGCGGTCCCGCTGCCGGCACACTACGCTGACTTCCATAGCTCACCCAAGCGGCTGTGCTAGCCACGCTTTGTGTCCAATCATAATAGTTTTTGTATTGTTGGGCTCGTCGGTTACATGTTGATTTCTACTTTTTTTTTTTTGTTTTAAAAATTTGAGTCCTTGTCTTTTATGTCCGAATGTATAAACTGAGTCAACAGAAAATACTATGTTGTAATAAACATAAAAACTGTAAATCCTGTGCAGAAATGATTAAGTGTATTAGTGTCAAGAAAAATTGTAGATGTTCGCGTGTGACAGTTGTATCACACACATTATGGCAGCGTCGCAGGGAATTTTATTACATCTTATATAAAACACACCTCACTGCACCCCGTTGTGGAGCTAAAAAAAACTTGAAACACACACCACATAACAACTGAAAAAGGACAAAAGTTAATGGCAACGTTTTTAAGTGCAATTAAAGCGAGATAATGTTTTTTACCGGGCCGTGAGCAGCCGATGTCTCCAGCGTTTGTGCCATATTTATAACACTTGCGTTCAATTAATTCGTGTTAACATTACTTGGCTAATTGCAACTATTAGCGTAGCCTGTTTGTCTGTTTGTTCTTAAGTTTAATTGAACCCGGTGCCCGAGTTGAGATTTTGCGATACGGCGTACATTACGTTTAATGTTTTCTACGGTTTTATCGGTTTTGTTGCGTGCCTTATGTGGCTTTATTTATGTGTCAATCTATCTGCGATTTGTGACCTTGTGAGTTGCTGGTGAACAAAAAGGTTTAATGTTCTGGGTTTTGTTTCCTTCTTATTTATTTTAATGTTTTGCATAAATGAGTGAGGTTTTTTTTGGGCTAATTCGACATTCATTTTGCGGCGGATTACATGCCGTCATAATTTTTCATCCCAGATGGAAAAATAAAAAAAAGGGGTACAATTAGTCATAATTCAGAGTTATCAATGTTATCTTTCTTCCTGCTGCCATGATTCTCCCACAAATATAAATAAAACAATATATTATTATACAAAAAATGTACACAATTGAGTGATTAAGTTACATTGTAATAAATTGTAACAACATATGAACAAATGCGACGCGGCGATCACGTTTCCTTTGTCACAATGATTGAGTGCGCCGTATAGCGTTCTAATTAAACATCCATAAAATGTACTAAAATATATTGGTTTGGTTTTATAATGGAGACCGCGTATTGATCTGACGCTCGTGGGTTGCGCCCACTCGACAATAACAAACATACAAGTGTGAAACGATGTGATGTGTTTTTACTATATGCAAGTTTTTGCGTCGAAAAAATTAATTGATTGCTTGTAAAATTAGACGTTAAATAGACAACTACTTATACATGGATTGAATTCAGTTGAACTAACCAGTTTCAGGATTTTGTGTTATCTGATTTGATGTAATAAAATTAGTTAAATAGTTATAATTTGAGTCGTAATTGGTATCATTATAAACACTAGTTCCTTTACTATGGATCTATGATAATCTAATGTAAGCATTGCTTTATTCCAATAGCGAAATAATCTGCACTCTATAAGATAGCACTTGAAGTATTCCAAGAAAATTCCTCACGTTGCTACAATATTGGCACACCACTCAATAAGGAACACTTCAGACCATCAACTATTCATGCTGAGGGTAACACCGGTGGCGCAAGTTAAATATATTAAACTTATCATTTATTACTTTATTTATAACGTGAGTCCTTGTATGCTGTGTTGTGGCTGTGAAACGAGAGGGCGCGCGTTCGATCCCCACACCGAGACAAATGTTTGTGTGAACCACAGGTATTTGTTTCGGGTCTGGGTGTTTGTGAGTCCGAAAAGTTTTTCGTAGTTCCTAATACCCACAACACAAGACTCGATCTTAGTGTGAGGTCACGACTGTGTATGTGACTGTTGGGTGTATTTATTTATTCAATTGATTAAATTCAAATTTTCAACAGCCTTTTCCTCCTTTTTGTCTCCTTTCTCAATGTATTTGTAAAGGCCGGTAGGACTTGTGATCTTCAGCTAGTGTGGTTTTTTTTTTCTTTATATTATCGCGTCAAATGAATATGACATCTAAACTTGTCTATGCTTAGGGGGTATAAATCGCAGAATTGTTTTTATCAATTCAGCGGTACTCAAGATTAGTGACGAAGTGGTCATCGTTGGAGGTTGAATCTCATTATGTGTTTGGGAATGGAGCCAAGTTGGATGCATTGCGGAGGCATTTAGTACCGTTTCAATCCAACACCGTGAATAGAAATGCGCCTTCAGTCTCACGTAAAGCGCATCTTTAACACCTCCAATAAATTATGTGTTTTTTATGTTGATAGAATATTCTTTGTTCTTTCTTTGGCGCCTTGTCTAGAGATTAGGGAGTTCTTTGTGGAGACAATGTAATGTATTGAGGTTATCTGTTAGGTTGTAGGTCAATACGTGAGTACCTATTGCTTGAGAAAAAAAATTGATAGCTTTGTCAGTGATTGTATTGGGTTAATGATTTGCAAATATTTATGAATTACAGTAAAAGCTCTTTATTCGCGGGGTATACGTTCCGTAAATATGCCGCGAATAGAGAAACCGTGAATATAGAATGGTATTTTATATGGGATTACAGGGGATAGGTTCCTAGGTGACAAAATAAAAAAACAAACATATAAAAAAAACTATTGAAGTTTTTGCCCATACTTACTAATTATTATCTTCAGGCTTAGGCAACGGTTTAAAGAATTTTGTATTTTATTTCTTGCTTGGCAGTTTTTAAAAGCTCTTTCAGTTCAAACTGATATTCAGCAGTGGCAGTAGCAATTTGCCTCTTAAAAATAAGACTTCGTTCCATAGACGGATCAATTTTCATAAAGAAATCACAAAGCTCATTTGCCATTCTTAAACCTTCACTAAGATTTTTCAGATTAAATGTCACATTTCCAGTGCTTGTTGAGGTAGCTTTAATTCTGTTTGTTTACATTCTCAAAAACACCGACCGCGGCGAAGGCAGTTTATGTCAAAGGCCGAACCAATACAGCGGCGATACCATTTAATAACATACTTATTACATAGTTGTAATAAGTTCTATTTTACTTTTTCATTAGTCCATTTACACAAAGGATATTTGGTTGGATACATATTGGAATTCTTTTTATTAAAATGCATGTACTATCTACCGATTGGATCCGCGAATAAAGAAATCTTTAGCCGCGAATATAGGAATTGTGTCACAATTTTTTTATCCGCGAATAGTGAAAACGCGAATGAAGGATGCGCGAATAAGGAGCTTTTACTGTATCTGAAAAGTTGTGTTCCTGCTTTTAAATCAATTAATTCCGAAATATTATTTAGAGATCTTCAATTTATGGCATCGGTATTCTTTTGTTTATTCAAAAGGTGGTCGTTTGGATTTTCTTTAAAGGGTTCGACATCAGACATTTTGCTTATTTCATAACTAAAACCTTTCTGAAATATGCTCCAAACATATTATTCCTACTCAGCACATGTCTTACATAAAATTACTTATACAAGTGAGTCCGTTCCCAAAGAAACACGATTGTAACACAGAAATCAATGCATAAATGACTAACAAGATAAATAAAAATTGCATAAACAAACTCTATCAACAACTTTATATTCACGACCCTGAGAAGTTATTTAAGCAATTCGACATTTATTCCTTTCTCGTTGCACACACGGAACACGACTTCCATATGCGATGACAGGAAAGCTTTATTGTGGATTTGCATAAAGCGAGTGCTACAACTGATAATCTTATTTAATCGTTTGCGACCACACCACGCGACCGTCGCCATGTTGTGAATAAACATTACGTTTTATTGTTTTTATTGTGTGCTCTTGTGCCGAATGCTGATTATTTACGAGCGGTTTTGGTTCGAATGTTGCGCTTTAGATTGGCAATGTTTTTAAAATTAGTCATATTCGTTTTTTTTTTTTTCATAGCTTATCATTTTCGAGTAGCATTATTTGACGGTTTAGAAGTTCTTGTAAAATATTTTAATAAAGAATATTTTGACTTTCATGTGCAACGGTGATATAATACTGACCCACATGTGTGCCGTGGGTATCAATTGAAAAAACGTGTGACTTTTCAGTCCCACGACAATAGTTGTTGATCACATAACAATTTGTCTGAGTGTAAAAATATAACTCGGGGCGTGTTGGTAATCAGTAGGTATCTTGCCCAGTGAGCCATGGAGGTTGTTAGTGACTATAAAACAATGAATGAATCAGATCATATTATTAAATCCCGCTGTTAAGGTATGTTGGCAAAACGAAATCGTGAATTCAAATACAGTTTTGGATAAATCATTCCCTGATAATATTTCATTAAAATTAGTTTCCTGGACAAACGCTGCGTTTAGGCAAATTTTATATCTTTAATACCTTTGTATTAGTAATGGAATATAAATATTCGTTATTTTATAGTTGTAAACGAGTTTTCTTTGAGTATTTCACTTCTGTGTCACTCAAACGTGTGTTTAGTAAAACATTTATCTAATGCTAATAATTGTATGTTCCTCATGAAAGTTCACTATGAACGGGAAATACAAACTGAAAAATATATTAATTATTGCTATGGCAATTTTATCCAGGACGTCACGACACAACGTCCATAGTCACTCGGTTCATGGGGATTTTCCAGAAAACCAGCTTAGCATATTACACCACGGTAATAATACCTATTTACCCTCCATAATAACTCAAACATATTTTAACTTTTAAAATGTTACGTATTTAATTGCCGTAGATTTTTAACTTTATTACTCATTGTGGAATGCTAAATACTAGTTTTTATGGTACTTATAAATATTACAGCTATGGTACGAATTTAAATATTTCCTGCCACATATAACATATATTCATTAACCGCGCGACCTAAAATATACTTTCATAATATTAATAAAGGGTTTATTATACCTTACAGCGATTATAGCGTAGAAAAATGATGAAAAACAACACGTGGCTAGAGAAATACTTGTGGATACCATTTTCAAAGCTTTTTTGGTAGCTCAGGGCATAGACAAGATAATTTGGAATTATTTTTGTCTATGACCAAATATAAGCGTGGGCGGATGAATCAGACCCCCTGCTTCGATTGGACCGATGTTAATTACCAACTGATAAATGGGTTTTAATTATGTCTGCCAGTAGTTTTTGCAATATGCGTTGGCGAGGACAAAACATGCGGGATAGTTGATCAAATTTTAGTTTTTAAAGACTAGTTTCAAATAAGTTAAATTGTAGTGTAATTTTAGACATAAATTCTTAGTGTAAATGTCGAAATTGCTATAAAATCCATACTTCAAATCAAGACTTATTACGCCGTAAATCTTTGACTTCTACGCAATATTTTGTAACAATACATTAAAATATTGATGTATTCAAGTACTACACGCGTAAGTAGTGAAACCTGGCGGGTCTTTGTGTAAAAAACAATGGAATGTGTAATCTCGTGTACTTTTCTAGTGTTGCGATAAGATAGTGGAAAGGAGCCGTAGATAGCGGGGCGATACCTGAGCCGCTTCTTGTGAGACTCCCTGTTATATTTCACACGTTTTATTCCATGCTATTGTTTTTACTTGAAATCTTTGGTTGGTTAAGTGTAAAAAAATTGAGTAGGATTTGTCACGTCACAAATCATATGACTGATAGTTTTATCTAATTTTAACGTTATGCGATAACGGCGATCGTAAAATGTTGATAAACGTTTCATAGTTATGTAAGAATTTTTTACAAATTAGTTTCTTGAAAACTTGCACTAAAGCGAAATACAATGAGCCGGGACGATGCACTGTATGCAGAATAGCAACATCTGATTGTCGAGGTAAACACTACCCAAGCGATGTCAGGCTGAGGCGTTGTGTTGTATAAATTTAAATTTACAAGAAGTAACTTTCCGCGATTGTAGTGTACAGAAGTAACATGGAACTGGAATAAGAGGAAAGTTGTTCATTGGCTGTTATAAATCTTCATTAATGTTTCCGTCTATGCGTATTGCTTTACTTATCCGTGTCGCGTACGCTGAGAAAAAACACGTTAACTGCGAAGGGAACATTCGAGAATTTTAGCCACTGGTAGCCTTTATTTCGACAATCTCCGTGCCTAGGTTCCTGGTAGAGCCTTGTCGATTTTGGTTCAGTGACTCATATTTTTGGTAATATTTCACTCACTGCATTCTGAAATGCAAGGGTATACATTAAAAGCTTATCACACTTGTGCTAATCTGTGTGTTGTGTTACTAAATATTGCTCTTATTTATGTCGCGAAAATAGATGGACTAAAACTAGACGCTCTAATTGAGTGTGACAAAGTCCTCGTATGTTACTATCACATGTGCAACATGTACATATTTATCACAGATAAGAGCCTTCCAAACAGCGCCACTAAACACTATCTTCAGGCCAGCGATTGATTCGCTATCAGCGGATTTATGCAACTCGTTCCATCTCGCCAATAGACGTATTTACTCTCGCCTAATCACAGCCTCCAACCAGCTTTCTCGAACATTCGATCGTCCAGATAACACTATATTTATAAATTAACGTGTAATTAGGTATAAACAAACGATTACAATGCCTCCCACAAGAAGCGCGGAAGCTGGCGTTGTTAATTAATTTCATTCGACATTTCTCTCTCGTAAAATCGCTGGATTATCGCTCGTTTAACATTGGTTTAATGGGCGTGCGACATGCCCTATACGTGTATTGTACATATTTATTGCTTCGTATTTGAACAAACGCTGTTATTGTATTCGTGTAGATTTAAATTGAGATTATTGTTGTAGTATTACTGTAGATTTATGTTATACTATAAACTTAACCTCACCAGAAACCGTGTTCAACTGACATAATATAATATAATCAGTAATATTTGAATCTAGTATTACTATTTGCCACAGTATTGATTGTTTGCATATCTACATCGGACGTAATCAGTGTAGCATGAATAGGCCTGCTTCTTGTTCTATGCCTATATGTCCTATATTCCTTACATAGATATAAAACCTTGCAATAACGCAGGCTAATTTATCCACTTAACAGTCATTCATTACCGCCTTAAAATCACTACAAACCATATTTAACAAACATCGAAACAGTGCGCTATTTATACCCGACTTCCTGACTCCGTATCGAACACGTCATATTTCAGCCGGGCGATAAGATTAAGTGGATTACCCACCGGGCACTCGGGTGCGTCGGCTACACCCATCGGTGCGGCGCCACAGTTGGCCATGTGGCCTTAATTATCCAATTGGGATGATCGAACTCAATGGGATGGAGTAAACACTATGGATTTATTGACGTTTCGCGCGTGTCGATAGCCAGTCGCCGATCAATGGGTTTCGTTGTTTTGGCACTTGTTGATTTGTAAACTAATGGCGTCATTGGTTTAGTAGTAACTGGCATGTGCTGAGATGGCCTTGTTCATGGCTTCCGAATCCGGAAATCCACTTTTGTAATTTTTTACTCGAAAGACGTTATAAGTCCAGATGAATACCCTAACAGAGTCGATGAGCAACAAGCAACTGCTTTTATCATAAAGAAAATAATACTGGAACTTTCATAAAAATCAGTATCCATATTTATCTCAAATGTCATTTTACCGCTGGTGATCTCACCTTCCCATTCCCACGTGCGACAGAACGAGATCGCCGACGACTGACGTCTCTATCAAATCGCATCGATAGAAAATATTGACGCCACATTAAATATGAAAGCTGATTTATATTCATAACACACGTATAATCTGTGTTGCGAAATTAATTAGTGTAATAGTAGCCGTGAGACGTGTGGAAGCATTTCCATTAGTCGCGAGTCGCAGTAGAGCGCACCACTGTGCCTTCATTTATCATAATATTGTCTAGCGGGTACGTTTTATCTCGTTTCTGGCCGGGCAGGTGGGTGTCTGCTGCGGCGTTATTAATTGATCCTGTGTTGTTGCTGAATTGTTTTGTCCTTTTGCCTCTATTCTCATGTTCCGCCTTGGAATGTTTTGATATGCCGTTTGATCCGTCTATTATAGGGAAATAAGTGTTGATACTCTCAACAACTGTTGCTTTGTCCGTGTTAGGTATTTCCGGGTTACGTAAATAGATTGATATGGTTAGAGAACTGACCAGTTTTTTACTGTCTCTCAAGTTGTAGTTGTATCTAAAGATGAATCAACAGAACGAGGTCTCAAAGTTTTAGCATTTCAAACAAGTCTTTAATTAGATCTAAAAGTAACGGACACCGACACAGCGTTCCCATACGACGTCTCTGACATTTACAAACCTCTGAACTGCGAACACGTGGAAACAATCGCCGGCAGGACGTTGACTGCTTATCGGCGCTCGGATCGCTGTGCCAAAATGTACCGCCTTAATTTCATCTCGCGAATGTTTATTTATACAGTTATCCGGCACACATTTACCGCCTGTTAGATGATTTGACGGCGCAAACTAGCCGCTGTACCGATGTCGACCCCTCGACCTTTATTCAAAGTACTGATACGACGGCCGATGTAAATTGATCCCTCATTCATTGATTGGCGGTTTGTAGCGAGTGTCTGTGTTTATCGGCGGCGCGGAGGGATGCCCGTTAGTCCGGAGGTCATCGGCAGGTGCCGATTTGCACTTGACGAGCATGGTTTTCCTATTTTGGTTGTGCATTGTTAAGAAATAAACGTGTCTCGTTACGGGGTCCGGCGATTCTCATCGTTAGAGCGACAGGCGACGGTCGACGCGGCTGACGCGCTAAGTGCTCCGCTCGCCAGCTATCGCAAAAAAAATTACACACCGCATTCCTCTCGCAGCTTACTTTAACATACACTTATTGCTCTATATTTTATCGATTTCACGCACACACTCACAATTGAATTTCCGGAGGAGGACAGAGGTGTAACGAGTGCATCTACACTTCGCTACTATTTCCGTTCCATGTCTTGCTGGCTGTCAAGCCTGTATCTTTCGTATTGATTTATTGTAATGATATCAGTACTCGGAATTTTAATAGACTATAGAATAGATGAGCTTAATTACATTCGCAGTAATATGTAAGTAAAATACCCATAGTGTATGAAAACATCTTCAGAGGTGATGTCATGAAAATATTGTTATTTCAATATTTTATAATTGATTTATCCGTATCCCATATGATACATGTTGCATATGTTGAATGGAAGTTTCACTCGCTAGTAAATAAAGGCGTGATATTTTACGATATTAAAAAACAATTCCCTTGGAGACCATAAAAGATGTAATTGTCGGGTTTAATATTCCTTACGGGTGAAATTACAGCTTTCGTCGCGGAAGGAGCCGGCTCTCGGTATATCATTGGATGTGCCATTGTCTCATGGCGCTAAACGGTGGTGCGATACATAAATTGATTAATAATTGACGGTTTTATTAACGATAATGATGAAAATTTAACACCGAGCCGACGCCGCCGCGCTGACGAACACAATTATACTTGCACCTTGTGAAATATTAAAGCGCATAAACTATACAAACACTCATATTTCTTTGAAAATTTTTCCTTGTATATTGCAATGACAATTATTGTATCTTTATCGTTTTATGAACTTGATTTGACCAGATTTTACGGAAATAAAATAAATATTTAATCCTTTTTACAGAAACCTAATTATAACCAATTATTGTCACGTAAAAAGGATATGGAGCATAAATATCAGATTGCAAAAATGTCGCATTTTTATCAAGATGGTGCAATATTATACTTTATTAAAAATCCATGTAAATAAACCGTTTACACGTACACCGAGCCGTATCCTTTTTAAACGTATCATTAAGAAATGATTGAGAAAATTCGATCGTTTATAAATAAAGCACATTAATATGGGCAAAATGAATTGGTTCTCTTTTACTTGGAGCATATATTAAGTTGACGTTGTAATTTACATATCATAAGGGCAGCTCTTTCATATTTTCGTTAATGTTTCCTCGTCGAAATTGTGTTTTTGCATTAATGAAGTCGTGTTAAAGTGATGTAGTGAGCGCAAGGACTATCGAAGATCGCAATTTTGTTTAATTTAAATAATAAATCAATTTTAAGTGAAAGGATTATTTAACGATTTAAAGTATTTTTAAAAGGCCAAAAAGGTATTATTATATGTCATAAAAACGGTATTTTATTTTTTTATGAGTAACAATGTCTTAGATATGAACAGAAAAGATTTATAGTGCTTGCAATGATAATGCAGGTCTAATAATTATATTTAATTGACATGTAATGTCATAATAACATGAGATCAGTCATGTCGTGAACTGGTTATTGTGTTGTCCACAGAAATCTGTAATACACATCATTACATACGTGACTTTGAAAAATGATTGTTGTATTAGTCATTGAATTTCTAAGTGGCGTGCAATACCATTTTCATAACGTGCCGTGCGACGGTTTCATTAGTCAGAGTAACTAGACGTAATGAGACTTAACATCTTATGTCTCGGGATGGCGAGCGCAGTGGAAAGCCAAGCATTGCTTTGTAGTTTTTTTTTTAGTTTTGCTACTGTACAAGAGCGGTCGTATCGCCTACCATCAAGCGAATGGCATGCTCTTCACACCATTCATTGAAATAAAAAAATCTTTATAACACATAGTCTAATACTGCACGATATGGTATATGCATTTATACATAATATAATCTTACGCATATGTCTCATCGGGGTGGCAAAGACTGCAAGCAGTCAAATGCTCAGATACATCTCTTTCGCTTTTTCGCGTGTTACTAATCTCGTTAAGTAAGCTCGTTGGTCATGAGAGCTCCTCGTAAAGCCTAAAAAATAAACATGAATATTCACGCTGAAGGATACGAATTAATTCCAGCGTGTAAACCACGTCTCCTTCCAGAGGGCTTATTCCACTACTTAGATGCAGACTGCAGTTTTATACCAATTTAAGGGCTATTTAAAACCGCAAAAACATTCACACCATTTATAAAGGCACAAAAAAGTTCAAGCGAATATCGCAACAAAGAAAAGCACAAAAAGAAACATTTTGATATGTGTTATTACAAACACATGTTCAACCATTAAGAATACAATTACGAATTAAGAAGACATCAAGAGTTGAATGTGCGCGATGCGGTGTGAGATTAATAAATTACTAACTTATTAGCGTGTAATAAGATCTCGGGCGGTTTTTTTTACGCCACTGGTTATTTTTACGTACGTCACACATGTCGACGGCCTCAGAGCGTTTGGATTGCGGTGAAGCATTCGGATGGGTGGTTTAATTTGTTTATAGCATTTTATGATGGCGGTTATATCGTCAGATAATTTTAAGATGGTTAAAAAAGTGTGAAGAGATATAGATATGGGAAGCTGCTATGCTGTAGCTTAATATATGTTTACAACTGGCGAGTTGACAGCATAAGCCTAGAAGCAACTAATTTATTGGCTTTACTCGTCACCCTTTGATTAAAACAAAGTTTCAAATAAATCGAACCAGAAACATATTATTTCCCGCTTTAATTAATACTTTCTTGCCCATTTACAATTTTACCACATATATTCTCAGAAAGCGAAATCTGTCAAAATATAAGGCGTCATATTATTATGGGTCATATTAGACAATGTTTGGACTAGAAAACGTTTTACTAGATCAGTGTTGTGTGCCCTGACGCCCACGGAGTGAAGTGTGAACTCGTGCGCGGTTAGTTGACAGTTCCCACGAGGTGCGAGTGAAATGTGAAATGAAATGATGACCCGTTAGTTGTGGTCGCCGCGTTGCATCGTCGTTGACGGATGTGCGTTACTCGACTGTTTTCAATTTTTAATAAAACAATAATAACATCCGTCACACTAATGTAATATGCGTGGCTTGTGTTAAAGATATCAGAAATCACCAAGGATTTTTCCGTCGCAGTTCACCCCGATAATAATAAAACTATTATTACTAAGCAGTGCAGTACAAATGTTCGAATTAACTAGACCGTTAATACGCCAATTATTAAAAAAATCTTATTTCCAATGGTCAAGTCTAAAGACTAGTTTCCCCTATATTTTAATTTATAATAGCATTAATAAACGGTCTTCTCGAGCAGCATTAGTATCATAAAAAATATTTCTTATTGAATATCTGCATCGAGTATCCCCCATTATTAATTTAACTAACAGACAACTAGATGACCCAAATTAAAAGTGTAGTAATATATTTAAAATGTTTATTTGTACGGCTGCAGTACCGTTAAGGCATTAGTTATCAGTACCGGGCTAATAGCGCACGGTATAAACTTGACATAATGTTGTTTCGACATGACAGTCTCTCCGTTACTTTGCGTGACAACTAATTAAGATAACTGTTTTTATGTGTTCAACATTTGGCAGTCGTCGCGAGAGACGTGTGGAGACAAATCAGTGTACTGCATGCTGATGTTCTCAGAAGCTTAAACAATGTTCTTCATGTTGCCAGGTTCAAATATCTGATCTCTGTACAAAATATCATTAATATCTGCCGTCCTGTCGGTCATGTGATTGTCGCCTTTCATGTAACCTATGGGATTGCTAGAGATACAAAACCACTGCTTGTTCTATTTTTAAAGGCCGGTAGCATACGACTTTTTAGGTTTGGAGATTTCCCTGGCCTCGCCATCTCGCTTGTTTGCAAAATCAACAATGTCAGTTTGAACTTTGATTACAGTTCCTTTTTTACCATCCGTCTAATTGCGCCTGGTATAGCGATATAATTGCTTACCTAATGACTCCTTGGTACGGAATTAGGGCGATAAGTGGGCAGTGGCGCCTCGGCCTACCACTTTAATAATACAGGCGTGAGATTGCACTCGCCCACCTCAATTCGGTGTCTCAGATCATAACCTGATGATAACACGTTGTCAACTGGGTAAAGGAAGTGCATGTGTACCGATGTGCAGACTACAGACAGCACGTGCGACCGAATTCGGCTTGTTACCGTTAATTCTCGCTGTGCCGGCCAGCGATCCTTGCTCGATTTATAAGCGACGTAATCCGGTCTCACCGGCGGCGGATCCAGGAGCGATTTATGGGGAAAATTTGTTATAATCTTTAAATCGGTGGGCTTTACGGCTTTGGCGAGGCTTTGACTGATAATTTTTGGATTGGCGCGCTTGTTGGCTATTGCGGTAAATTATATCGAGTAAATGCTTCGAAGCGTTTTGAACGCAATAAACTCAAGTTATTTATAATTGTTTCTTACATTTATAATTTTGTGAAGTGAATTAAATAAATACTTGTAAGAATTAGACGAGTTAAAATAAAAGATGTTGTTAAAAGATTAATAAATTACTTTATATGGTTTAATATTTATGTCATGGCTATTTTTGCTCTGTTCTTGTAATTAGTTCTTGTTAATTTATAAATTTCAGGTCATGGCAATTTATAATTGGTGTAAAAACTCTTCAGTGTCAAGCATTTCATCTTCTCCTTTACTTCCAAAACACAATTTTCAATCCCAAATAATGCCAAGCTAAAACGCCAGTGCACCTCGCCCCCCTTGTACCAGCTGGGTCCGCGCGCGCGTTACGGTAAACCTGATATGTTGCACATCGCTCTATAAAGCATGGGACACGCAACACGCTTCAGACGTCACCGGCGACCCTCTTTGCTCTCGTCCTGCCATATTATGTGAAATGGTTTTAAATCGCTCCGGCCGCGCCGCACGCATGCTGATTCGCGCGGATAGTTGCTCTCCACTCTGTTGTTAATGAATGACGTTTTTGATCTTGTTTTTGTCCAATGCTTGTGGACTTGCGGAGTACGTGTTTGTAATAAAGCTATTGATGTATTTCTCAGCTGCTATACGTTGTTGTGGCAATGGTTTAGTCATAGTTTCAAATGAAGTACGAATTTTGTGAGATTATATATAGGCAATAGAAATAAATGGAAATTCTGCTATGGGATGTTATAATTTGATAATCTTTTTCCTGTTATGAGCTACCTAGCTTATCGGCAATACAATTTAGGCCAGTCAAATGAAGCGCAAACTCGCACAAATGTCCCGATATACGTACAGCATCATTAATACATCTGTCAAAACAATGATTTCTACATACCTCATCTCTCATCAAGTTGTTTCAGATTCCGCTCACGTAAAAATGTGTTTAATGCCGCCAGTTAACCTTTGCGGAGACAGATGTGCGTCGCGCGAGTGTTGATTATTGCGGAAGCGTAGTGTTTCTGTTATCACTGCTATCTGCTAAATGTCCGTGTACGGCGTCGCCTTTGTTTCGCTCTCGTTGCCGCCCGCGACCTCCGACACTGATATGACATTTCTGTGACATTTCACATCCGCCTCGGTACGGTTTTGTCGGATGACCCGATGACTATTTGGTTTTGTCTCAGATTAAATTAGAATTTTTGTTTAAATACATGTTTACACCCGATTTATCGTTGGCTGTAATAAAACCTCATTAAGTTAAAAAAATCCTAGTATTAATATTTGCAGTAATATATCATGCAATTCAAGATAGACTACGTAGCGCAGTTGGTTTGACGCCGGCTGTGAAACGAGAGGCCGCGGGTGCGATCCCCGCACCGAGACAAATGTTTGTGAGGCCCATAAATATTTGTCTCGGATCTGGGTGTTTGTGAGACCGAAAAGTCTCTCGTAGTTCCTGATACCCACGACACTAGACTTAATTGATCTTAATGTGGGGACAGGACTATGTATGTGAGTGACTGTTGGCCGTATTTACTTATTTACTTATATGCGTTACAAATCCCAGCGCTTATGCATTCTCGTGTAATATGTTTTCCGCGAGCCTTCTACAGTGCACGCGTTAAGGTTGCAAGTAAATTGAAGTAATCCATTAGTTCTTCAGTTTCCGCAACAAGCGCTCAGATAACGCAGTGAAAGACCTTTGAGGTCGTTCAAACAGCGTCACAAGGAAAGCCGTAACTTACCGCCAGTTTCCGTAATGCCAAAAACGCAATGTCTCAACTTACCTGTGACGTTTATTCACGTCTGCATACTTTATTGTGTTCTACACGATATACTGCACTTGTGATAAATAATCATAATATAAATTCACTTCTGGTTTTCATTATATCGCTTGTTTATGTTATTGTACGTGAGGTTTATCGATATTGATTTTTTATGTTGTTGCTGCGTCGGTAAATAAACTCGCGGCACTCACAGATCTGATTGCAACGCCTAAGTTTGAAGAAATTGTTTTTATTCCATTTAAGTTTTTGTTCTACATTGAATTAATCGTTTGATCCTATATTTTGGAATATGACTACTTGGTCTGTCATCCGCATACTGAATATTTGCATAGATTTGATGATCAACTAATTTTAGTTGACAAAAAAATATCTGTCAATGTTCTCATGATTACAAAATGTGTTATTTCACGTAACAAGCACTACTTTTTCGCATCCTTACTTATTAATTACTCCGTATCTATTACTAAACACTATCGGAAATAAAATGAACGTGTCCAGTGTCGGGTGCAATCAGCTGTGACGTCAATTACTCATTACGTCACAGATCCTAAGTGACTGCAGTGCGCACGCACGCGCGCCGGCGCCGCCGACCCAATTTCAACCAGTGTGCCGCATTACTGCCTCTTTACGTTCATAATCCTTGCGCTGATTTACTGCAACGTAAGCGATTGTTTTATCGTATCTGCTTATGTTAATTACGTCTGGTTTCTTTTTATCTCGATGGTTCTTAGGTAAGTAGAGAGAATTGGGGAGCAAGGATTGAGAATTGATTGACGAGGTTCCTTTTGCTATTGCAAAATGTATTTGCGATGTTAAAGAAAAATATGCGTATTGACTGATAATAAACTTTACCCAATAATTGGTTGTACCAGCAAAAACAATGGCGATATATTGTATTCACACAGATTAAACTATTGTCACATATTGTAAAAAATCATACACACTCATATCACTTGAAATATAGTGATCAACAAATAAGCTTAAAGAGAAATAGACATGAATGTAAAATTGTTAAATCTAATAATTTTGCGTCTTGCAGCTCTTTATGTTCATAACAGGTTCTTGCAAAATCATCTTGTCCGCCTTTTGTCTTATGAGAAACATGACTTACAAGTAGCGCAACATATCACTTCGTGGCCGGGTAATTATCTTGTCAATTTGGAGCGGAGATGTGAGGGGGCGCGTGTAATTCGGCGCTAGTTGTAGCTCGCTGATAACTGACAAGGACGTGAGAGTCACGTCGGTCCGGGTGACGCGCCGAGCACGCGCGCCGCTTCCACTCCCGACACCACGCACCATTGTGCAACATCATAATACACTGACAACGAACAAGGCTCCCGTTGACATGATACTGATAATATTCCATTAACTAGACCGATTGAGAAATATTTTTATTGTACGATAATCTTGACTTGTCATTGAATTACAACCGTTTTTTGCTACTCTAGGTCAAGTAGCTTCTATTGGGACACTTCTAACTCATATAAGTAGAACGCAATGACTGCTGTTCTGTCATGTACGTATAATTCGCTAAGTATGTTAGAAAAAGTAGTATCACATGTGGCGTACCGTGACCAAGTGGTTAAGATAAAATCTTCATGCGAGATGCCAGTGCCTGCCACCGAGCTCACCGAGCGCCTTGACATTGACAGACACGGCAGCTGTCCCACTGCAGTCGCCGTTGAATAATTGATACCAAACGGAAGCCCGTGTGCCATTTAATGTACCCTTCTCACAATGTCGAAATATTGCGGTTTGAATGGATAAAAGATTGCGACGGAGCGGCCCCAGAGCCCGGACAATATTATTAACGTTATTGGTTTCTACCGCGAAATTATTTTCACGTCGCCCTTGCGATCGATGTGTTTACGACCCATTTCTGAATCACCAATTGTTCGCAGCGAGTGATGGAAAAGATTACGCGAACACAACGGCTTGCCGTGAATTAAATTCGAATCGATTCTCGCATAATAGCCCCGTTCGTGTCTTGTCTTATTCATGAGGCCGCATAAATATGGACAGTTTTAGACCGAAATGAGCGGCGATTTTATATTTCTTTGCCAGTAGACTCTCTTTAAGCACCCATTTATAAAAAGACCAATCAGATTTATTCTGCTTTGGCTCATTGTGATATTTTGATTGATGCACTTACCTTGCAAATACTGAATGTGGCGCATTCTTCGCGCTCGGCGCAGTCGACCTCAGTTTTTTAGAAATAAATACACATGCAACACACGGTCCATTTTCTTCGGCGTGGCCAATCAATCATCTGCACTCGATTCCGACGCAACGGCTGTCAGCAATTATGATGAATACTCCTGCACACGATCCAATTCGATCGCATTAAAATCGTTACGAAATCTTATTGACTAGATCCAACACAACCGTGAACTTCGGAGTGGCGAATCGACATCGCACAATAAAATAATTAATCGATTACCATGACACGGTACAATCGATTCTCGGATAGCGCTCCTCGCGAGTCCTTGAACGGTATTAACCTTAATTGTGCAACATCGATATTGTGCGGTGTCAGTTTGGAATCGATTCGGCCCACTTGGCTCCCGTCTGTGTCAATCTATCGGGCGCGTTACGAAACCGCGGCCCTGTGCTGACGATGATGAATCGTCAATATTACTACTATTATAGAGCGGTACACAATGACTGTCGGATTGATTGTAATGATGCGAATCGATCATGAACCCGAATCAATTAGTTTGCTCTTTGATGCTTCGTAGAAACAGGAAGTATGGTAATTGATGAAGCCCATTCATACTGGAATCGATTTGTATGATAAAATAGTTCTTACAATACGTATTTGTATTCCACTGTATGCTTCTGCATGTCCTCAATTCCTGCGTCTAGACTGGACGCTCAAATAACATACACAAACACAACATGCCTACCATCTGTTATTGTATTAGAAAGCTCATATATTTGATTTTTCACTTTGAATCACTTCAACGTTACTTATTGGTGACATATTAAAAAAGTTTATTGTTTAAGCTGTTTGATTTGTGGATAATTAAAAGATGGTTCAATGTAGTTCTCTGTCGTGACAATATAAATATAGAAACAAGTAACACAATATTATAAATGATAGATGAAGATTATTTTTTATGGGAGCCTCTTTAGCAGCATTAGCCTAGAACTCATAAGGGACCCATATAGTGCAACAAACCACTTCAAACCCTAGTATTTGTGTCCATATACTTAAACTCCATTAGTAACAACACAAGTACATAGCGGAGTACATAAGCCCTTTTATCTGTCACGAGTGGCCCACTTGTTGGACGTGGCCCGTCTGATCGTTGTTTAATTTGTGTTTATTAGCCGTGATTGGACCGCGGGTCAAATGCAATTGTTTCGATACTATTGAGCTATTTGCCTAGATGCGCTTGGGAATCGCTGGGACCTAGTTTGTGTAGGTAGGGATAGGGATGAAAGAAATCTTAGTGTATTTTTTTTTAAAACTGTAGTTGTTATGTCGTAGAATATAGCAATGCATAATTTTATTAAGAAAAAAATATTTTAGTGCATTAAAAATTACGAAAATATTTTCATTCATAAGTTAGAAAATAAATGAATATATTTTAATGTGTTTTTGTTGATTGTTATCAATTTTATACAGTTACACTACGTAAAATTGGGAGTTAGGCACAATTTTTATACCCATAAAGAAATTTAAAAAAGCTTAGCAAACTTCCCGATGATGTAAACAATGGCAAGTTCAGTGGAAACGCGATGAGTCGGCCAGCAAGATTAGGGATGCTCTACACGTCGCGAACATCGTATCGATTTATCGCCCGACGCACCGAGCGTTCGGGTATTTTCCCCACGGAATATTTATTAAATAACCGATGGTACGGTTTGAATGCGATATCCATTCGGCATTGTCGATGGTTGAGATAGATAGCCGCGATGTGAGCCGCATTAGTTAATCTCTCGCTGATTTACTACCGTTAGTGTTCACGTTCTGTCCTTTGCCGTGTGAGCGAGGAGAATATTGCGCCTCCATAAATGCTAATTGCTTCATGATTTTCTTCGCAATGCCTTGTCCTGTTTTTTATGTTGAAAATATACCATTACGGACTATTTGGTGCACATGAACTCGCAGTTTTTCTCATAAGTCTCAGTGTTTTATTGGTGTTTTGGAGTTTTGTATTTTTAATTTTTAAAGAAGAATGTTGCGTTGTAATTATTTTTTACTTACTATACTAATTACTTGAAATACTAATTTGTTGTTTTCTTTTGTTACAGGTAAGAACTAAGAAACATGAATTGCATTGGAGGAAATATAACGCGCTGTTTTGTACATTATGGAGAATAGAAAGGTAAACGTTGCAATATGCTAAAGCTTTACACCGAGCAGTAACAACATTCGTTGGTAATTATTCAACATCGATTTCAAATCGATAATTATAGTTTAGTGAAATATTGACTAGTGCAAGCATTATTTTCACACAATGTCTTATCTCATAAACATGTCAGTTATCTAGCGAGCGTGTAATTAAAGTGTGGTCAGGTTAAATGTTAATTATTCGTTTGCTGCAAGCCGTGCCAGCGGTTAAATCAATTGATACATCGGATTAGCCCTCGCCGGGGCAATTAGTGAATTACTCGCCGGTTGATAAATTAGCTTCGTAATCAAATGATGTTTAGGTTCGCAGTTAACGAGGTTTAACTAGTTGGGGAATGATAGAGTTCATTAAAATTTACTGTAACCTAGTAATGCGTTTAATTAATTGATAATTGGTGAACAGATAGGGAAAGTCGAATGACGTCGTTTTGTAGGGGTGTTTCTTGATTGTATTGTTGTGACGTCATACTGTATATTTCTCTTTGTAAGTCTGTAATATAGGTAATTCTTTTTTTATATTTTCTAATTGTATGTATAATGCATTCTTATCAATCGTTATCACAGAAAAGATATAATCGACCTTACACCGTGCAAAGGTTTTTTGCATTGTTAAATATTTATTCAATTATAATCACTGTTTATGATAATGTCAGTGTTTATGTGTGAAAACAATGCCGGAACTGTGGCCTTGCCAGAACCTTCGAAATATTTTATGTTATGTCAATACAGTGACGAATTTTCATATTGTCGAACTATGACGTAAGTGCGGCATTTGGTGTGTTGCTAATGGTTGGAAGTTTATTTCCACCTTGATAATGCCCGCAAATCTCATATGTCATAGAGAATATTTTAGCGAAATGTAATGGCGGTAAGTGATGACAGATTATAAAGGCTTATTTACGCTGTACCCACTATCAGGTACAGTGCCTTAAAATAACATTATGTGCTGAAACCGGCCGGTTGATCCGGACTAAACGGATGGATAGGATTTTATTCCGTACCGCTGTGCTTCTTAGAGTAAGGCCAATGTCCGATTAGAAGGCAAAGACGGATAACCCGTGCGGTAGCGGATAAGCCGATTTGGGTTGTCCTTAAAATTTAGCTAATCCGGATATTGCACTAAATCCGGATAATACTAGATCTACACAAGGTCGTTTTTTCTATTATCTAATTCGTTTTTTATGCAAGTTCCGATAACGAATAGCCATGACAGTGCTGATTACTCATTAATAGTTATTGATTGGTTATCGACACTGCGAGTGACGAAGACGAAGAGAATGGTAATTATCGTCTTCACCTTGTTTCAATACGAGTCAAAGGTGTCAAAGTAACAATCAAAATTACAAGGCGTTTGATTAAGGCAAGCGTCTACTTATTCGGATCGTACGTAACGGACGCATCGCATTAAAATAATTATTTTTTACAATGCGTCCAGAGTATCAGCAGCGATCGGATTTGCCGACATTATAACTCAATGCTGTGAACAATCCGTTTGATGCGATGCGTCAGATGCGTACAGTGTGATTGTGTGGACGCCTGCCTTTAATCTGTCTTGTGGTGGTGCGGTGCTTCAAGCGGGTCATAACTCACTGTTTTTTGATAAATACACTGCACGCTGCACTGTAGTAAATGAAGATTTTTTCAGCACAGCCGGCAAGTCGTAAAATTGCTGATATTCTATTACAATTTCGGTATAATCATCATCAGATGTCTTAGTGCCAGAAAAAAAACCTTCGAAAGATCAAACCATCGATGGCAATATTTACGCTTTAAACAAAAATAACATGTAAATATTATGGAAAGATCGAGATACATATTCGATGAATTATCAATTTCTTATTCGCACTTTAGTGATAATGTGCTTTGGTTCACGTTATCAAACGGTTCACCCGACGTTTTTATGGATTCGATAAATCGATAAAAGTAGCCATAAAATGCGATAAAACACCGATTGACGTAATTGGCTTATTTTTATCAATGTCTTTCGCTAATGAAAGGTGACTTATGGCCGAGATGTGACAAAAATAAAATATACTTCATAATCTGCAACCATAGGTAGCTTTTTTTTTTTAGGAACTTGTTATCTTTTTAATTTAGCTCTGTTTTTAATTAAATGTATAATGTATGTAAATATATTTTTTGTTGTCTTAGTTTCATCAATGTTATATTTTTTGAAGTCTCAATGTTATTCTAATTTCTTTTTTTTCGTTTCTAATTTTCACATTTAAACGCTTTTTAACATAATCTGAGTTTTCCAATACTTGACATTAGATCGTAGTAATTACTTTCTCTATTTTTGAGAAAAGAGTTGTCGCATATGCGTAAAGCCATACATTTTTAAATAAATTATACTTTAAAAATTGGTTTTGATCGTAATCGTGGGAAGTCCACTACTAAATGTGGGTTCTCTATAGCGATCTGTTGAAAACTGCCAGCAATGACTTCCATATATTAGGAATTAAATATTCCTTGCATAATAAGTATGTTGGTTCTGTTTGCACAACGGACACAATTAAATATTCATCAAAATGAGGTTAGGTGTACAGAGATAATAAGGTTCGCTCCCTTATCGCCACGAACCTACGTGTTCGTTATCCTCGTGGCGACGGACTAGATTTGTGTTATACGCATATTAAAATGTAGATCAAGTAAATATGCTCTTGTAATATAGAAAATTATTAATATTGTATTAGTTTCTTGTTTACGTGTGTCAAGTGGATAATTGCGGTTAGGAAATAATTAAATTGTTTTTGATTAATTACTAGCCACAACGGTTCGTACAGACAACCCTGGAATCTTAGAGGAACACATATAGGAAAGAAATATATCCATTTAAGTTTACGACCAGTAGCTCAGACGCAGGCCTGATCGATGGTTTTTTGTTAATAACATATTATGTATTCAGCTAACTTTATTCGGTCCCAGGCTTTGTTACCCTAATATGCCATTTCAACATAGATCTATCTTAAATGTTTGTGAGATCATTCCCATATCTTTACTGACTTCATCAACGCGCTTTTTGCTATTACGAGGTGTATTATCATTTCTAATAATGCCACAAAACACAGCATTGCAGGTAGGCGGGTGCGGCCTGCGCTCGGCACGCGGTGCGCCGGCGCCGAGTCCACCTGCCCACTCGCAACTAGATTTATCACATCGCCAGCTGTAATACTTGACACACAACAACTCGAAAGTCGCTCTTACACGTGTGCACATGCGTTTATCACGTTTTCCCCTAGATTTTATTTTTAGATGGCATTTTCAAGACACATAAGTGGATAAATACACCAGCAGTCGTGCAAATACTCTGGCCCCTATTAGGATACAAATCTTTTGCCAAGGGCATCACAGACTAAGAGATGGATTTGGGTCTCACTAATAGCTAGAAACAATTGCAAAGCCCACAAATATGTGTGGCTGTCCGGGGATGAAACCCGCGGTCCCCTGTTTCACAGCCGCTTTACTTCACATATTTCGGACATCATGGACGCTAATGGATTACAGACTGACAAAAGTGCATAACTCGTTCCTGGATCCCTTCAGGGGTAAAAGTGTCTAAGGCCACTCACCCTAACCTTGTTTTGTTCCGAAGACTTCATTTATGGGCCATGCCTTTTCGAATAATTCCTTGGTAAATAGCTGTATGATTTATATACTCGCGAAAGTTATCGCGTACACCGAAAGCGATGTTATCAATATAATCTAATCGAAGTTAGCCAAGGTCACGTTCAAATGGATAATATTTTAGCCTATATAGTCTGGTTTGCGGTTTGAGTGCTGATAACAATGTAGATAATAAAATACTGTTAGAATTTCTGGCGAAATATAAAGTAAAAACAATCTTAGACAAGAATTAGCATTGAGAAGATAAATCCATTTTGCAAGAATCAAATAATACCTATACCTTCGCACAGGACTTGTACTAAACACTGATAGGAGTATATGCTTAATTAGTGCAGTTTATTTGCGTCTCTTATAATTATTTAGTATTGCATTTGTTATTCAAATCGTTAAATACAATTAATAGCTGCTCGCAGAAGTCCAGTTTACATATCCAAAGCATTTAAAACCGTTATTTCCTTGTCAATTAAGAGGAATTCGATTAAACCATCCAATTATTGTTTTCCTTTAGTGCTTAATACGACGCAGTTTCAAAATATGAGTAGTTATAAAGAAAATCCAGATTGGTGTCGAGGTGAGTTATATTGTAAAATTCGCTTATTCTATTTCTGTGTTTTAAATCATCTCAGATTTTTTTCTATTAGGAATATTATTTTCCTGTGAAATATACTGTAAATAAATAGATCGAAATACTGTCGAAAACTCGCCACGACAAGCATATGGTTATTTTCATATTCTTATTTATCATTCATCATACCATAAATATAAACATACCACCGAATGAGAATCGAGAAGTCGTTGTATTAATTACGGCATCGAAAAGGTTTGCGTGATACGTATAAATTTGTTCATGGTTTAAATATTACGAAACTAGATTTTAATCGTTCTCTCACGCTTAAGATGGATACTTTTAATGACATGAAAAGAAATCGGTGAAACTAATCCAAGGCTACACGTTCTTTCCTGTATCTTGAGTCCTTTGAGCCTTAAGACTTCAGTATATCAGAGTAATTTTGTCGAAAAGCTAATAGTAAACTGCGAACACAAATGAGCCGTGCCGTACGGGTCGTTTTCCGCACGCTCCGCGAACAAAAATCGGTAAAAATAGGTTTTATCAACGTAAAATACCCAAGTGATACACCAAATTGTGCGCGCTGTGGCCCTCTATGTGAATCTGAAAGAATTTTAAATCTAGTGATATAGTTCGCGAAGTTATACCCCAAAAATCGCGAGTGAAATTTTTTTTGTGAGACAAAACTGTGAATAACTCAGCAGAACGATCTGTAACCCATACTTCTTGAACTGCAGTTCGATGGGGGATCCCCCCCCCATCACGGTGCAAAGTGACAGAATTTTCGGCCGGATAACCGTCAAGAAAACAGCCGTTTCACCCGAACAAACCGCAAAATTTTGCAAATTTACTGTTTTCATCGTATATCTCGGTGAAAACATCTGCGGCCCACACTTTTTTTACCCCACGAAGACAGCCCTGGTGCAGGGCCACAATAACACGCAAAGTGTTTTTGTGCACCCCTCAAGACCTTCAGTTGAGCGGCGCTTTTCTCCTGGAATATTACAATCACCTTTGAAAGGTTCCTGTTCATCCACGCACTGGAAATCTGCGTGTAGAATCAAGTATTCTGATGCCCCAGACCTTCCCGCGTCTGGGGACACCTCGTTCAATAGGATCGGACATCTGGAAGTGTGTGGAAAGCTGGCGTAACTGGAGCAAGGTTTGTGTGTCAACTTTGCAACGTGATATATACCAGCGACCATCACCTTCAGCACCTGGCTGCCGCTTCAGGATTCATTTTTTCGGATCCCCCCGAACCATCCACAAGAAATCACCAGGAACGAGCCAAAGACCAGGAAGTCGATTTTTGAAAACCCTTCCTCAGAGCATATCCGGAACGGGTTCTGGTTCGATCTCTGTCCGGGATAATAATCCTGTACAGGACGACTCTCCACATCTTAGGACACCACTCACACCCATTTCCAACATTCAAAGACGAATTGAGCGGCGCTTTTCTCCAGAAAAAATTACAGTCACCTTGGAGTGCTCTAGCTCATCCACGCACAGAAAATCTGCGTGTAGAATCGGGTAATCTGATGCCCCAGACCTTCTCGTGTCTGGGGACACCTCGCTTAACAGGATCGGACATCTGGAAGTAGGTGGAAAGCTGGCGTAACTAAAGCAAGAATCAAGATGGTTAGAAAAAAGGCAGAGGAACCGAAACCCTTGCCGGTCACAGCCGATGATGTCAACACCATTAATTCTGATGCTTTATGTGACGCAATAAACTTGCTCGCTTCCACTATCGACGAATGCCTCACGACAGGAAAGACTCTAACTGCCGTTAGCAGGAACCGAGCAACAAACGCCACAGTAGAGATTCGCAAGATTTCTGAGTGTCTCAGAAGTCTCAAAGCAGCGCAACCCAGCGACCTGCCCCCTGCTGAATCAACTCTTAAACAGGATATCGTGACCTGCGTTCGCGAGGAAATATCCAAGCAGCTCAATGCCTTCACCGCGCGTCAGGCGAAAACGTCGTATGCCAACGTTGCCGCCACCACGCGCCCACGTGACAACACCAACAATCCAAGCTCGGCGCATCCGTCGCATCGCGCACCACCCAAGTCACGACCTGCGCTCATAATTACACCTACTATCGCAGTGAAAACCAAACAAGACACCATTAAAGCGATGAAGAACACTATTTCTTTTCGGGAATGTCACTACGCTCCGGTCAACGTTCAAGCTGTGTCTAACAACAAGCTGCGGGTCGAGTTTGACACCGCGGACCAGCGGGACGACGCACTGAAGCGACTGCAGGCCGCCAAAACACCTCAGGTAAGCGCTGAACCTGCTCGAAAGCTATTGCCCATGCTCATTTTAAAAGGTATATCTAGTGAGGTCCCGGCGGAGGATCTTGTGGATATCATAAAACACCAAAACACCGAGATTGGCCCGATGGTCGCCGACCCGGATGATCTAAAACTCCGGTTCAAGCGATCTAATCGTAATCCCAATTTGTATAATGCCGTTTTCATAGCCAGTCCCCATATATGGCGTAAAATCACCGAGGCGGGGAGAGTTTCTATCGAGTACCAAAAGGTGCACGCGGAGGACTTCTCGCCCTTCTTACAATGCTTTAAATGCCTGCAATTCGGGCACACAAAAGGTAAGTGTTCAGCTTCCGACTCACCCTGCGCATACTGCGCGGATGCGGGTCACAGTATCGACAGCTGCCCACACAAGGCGAAGCAATCGGCACCTAAATGTGTTAATTGCGTCGCCCACAACACAAAATTTAACTCTAAGATTGACCCTGCGCATAAAGCCACCTCACACAACTGCCCACGCCTGCGAGCCATGAAGGATCGGATAAACAATCGAATCGATTATGGGTACTAAGACCTTACCTTTTATACAGTGTAACTTAGATCGCTCAAAGAGTTGCTTACAAGAATTTATCTCTTCCTTCGTGGCTAGCCGAAACAAAATTGCGCTCATCTCGGAACCATATGTGGGTTCCGGGAAGGAGCTGAGGCCGCAACCCGGTATAAATATCTTTCAGTTTTGTACCGGGGAGCGAGTCAAGGCTTGCGTGCTCATTAAAGCTGAGTTCGGCGCAGCGCTGGGTATGTCACAATACTCAACATCGAACCTTAGCGTGGTTCGGCTTGATCTGGGCCACCGCCGCATTTTTGTTGCGTCGGCCTATATCGAACCGAACCGCGACACACACGACACCTTAAAACACATAGACACATTTCTCAGGTCGGCTCGGGGCGGCTCCATTATACTTGGCGGGGATTTTAACGGGTGGCACCCCTTATGGGGCAGCCGCGTCGCTAATCCCCGCGGTAAGAGTGTTGTGGAGCTGGCCTGCGCCAATGACCTACACATATGCAACACGGGTACAACCCCCACTTTTGAGACCGTGACGCATGGACGGGTACGCTCGTCCATAATCGATTTAACGCTAGCGTCATATGACATCTCTGATGCGATCCGAGACTGGCGGGTTGACCTCTCATTTTGCACACACTCACAACACAACGCCATTGCGTTCCGGGTCGATATTGGAGTAAACGCACAAATATCCACACCAAACACCATGGCGTCCACATTTCGTTATAAAAGCGATAAGGCTAACTGGGCGCGTTTCCAAGATTCACTACACACCCAGTTCACCGAATCGGATGTGCTGGAAACAGACATACACACACTTAACACACAACAACTCGAACACATCATTGACACCATTACACACATACTACACACAGCCTGCAGCGAGTCTATGCCCACCAAAAAAGTCGGTGCGAGATTCAGACCTCCGTGGTGGACGGAGGCCCTTGAATCTCGCAAGCGTGAGGTCATCGATCTGCATCGCCGACTACATGCCACTGTGAGGCGTGGGCTACCGCCGGGTTCCCTGGTTGACGAATTACGCAATATTAAAACTTTATATGCCCAGGAATTAAGAGCCGCGTCAACCCAAAACTTCCGCGAGTTTTGCGAACTTCAGACCAGGGAAAACGTGTGGTCGCTCACCAATCGTCTACTTAAAGAGACTGCGAGTCGCAGGCCGCCGGTGACTCTGAAAGTAGGTGATCGGTTCACCGTCGAAGGGGAGGAAACAGCCGCGGCATTGCTGCGGCATTTCTACCCCGATGACGGCCCGGACACCGAACCAAGCCACCGGCGTTTGCGGGAGCAGTGTGATCTCACTCCCGACACGCCGGACGACCCTTCTTTCACTGCTGGGGAGGTGTTGGAGCATATAAGCTCCATGAACCCAAAAAAGGCCCCAGGATTGGACGGGCTCACTGCCGATATTTGTAAAAACTTTATAAAATCATACCCAGATTTAATGACTAATATATTCAACCAATGCTTAGCCTTACAACACTTTCCCCGGCAGTGGAAGGAGGCGTACGTCCGCATTATTCCTAAGCCCGGTAAAACTGACTATAATTCAATCGGTGCGTTCCGGCCAATCGGACTTCTACCAGTTTTTGGGAAACTCCTCGAGAAACTGTTCATCAAGAGGGTGACATACAAGGCGGCAAAAATTGGCAAGGCGAGTTCGTGTCAGTTTGGTTTTCGCGAGCAGACTAATACCACCGCCGCCATCGACACTGCCCTGAGGTTCGTCAAGGGCGCCAAAGCACAAAAGCACCAGGTCGCTGCGGTGTCGCTAGACATTAAGGCGGCCTTTGACAACGCTTGGTGGCCCGCGCTCCTTCATCGGCTCAGGGTGATCGAATGCCCATCTAACATCTTCGGGCTCATACGCAGCTACATCTCTGATCGTAGCGTCACTCTGGACCATGCGGGGTCGCGGGTAGCCAAGAGTATGTCAAAAGGGTGCATACAAGGGTCCACATGTGGGCCTGTCCTGTGGAATATCATCCTGGACGAACTTCTTGACAGACCTTTGCCGCCGGGTTGTCACCTTCAAGCATATGCGGACGATGTTCTTCTCGTCGCGTCCGCCCCGGAAACCAGCGCACTCGAACGCACTATCAACAACGCGCTCACCGACATTGCAGCATGGGGTAGAAGTGTAAAGCTTGTGTTCGGCGCGGACAAAACACAGGCCATTGCGTTCACACCCAAGGCCAAGGCCGCTCGGCTTAGTATGGACGGACACCCTGTCGGCTTTTCGTCAAGTATTAGGCTCCTCGGGGTTGTACTGGACGAGAAGTTGAATTTCCGCGGTCACGTGCGCCACGCCATTGACAGGGCCACACGAATATTTAACAAACTATGTTTATACGCTAAACCCCTCTGGGGCATGCACACTGACAACGTGCAAATAATACACAACCAAGTAATCGTGCCGATTATCACTTACGCGGCTGGCGTATGGGGGCACGTGGCCTCGAAAAAGTATGTTCGTCGAATGCTGTTAAGCATGCAACGGGGCTTTGCCATAAAAGCCATACGGGCGTATTGCACGGTGTCAACTTCCGCCGCTCTGGCACTCGCGCAGTTCATCCCCATGGACCTACGGATCCTAGAGACTCATAAAATCGAGGTCGCCCGATTGTCCGGAACCACTGATTTTCTTCCCAGCGACATCCCCCTCGAACGACCCACTCCCGTGCACCTTTTGTTGCACCCCGCGGACAGAATTACCCTACCACTCATCACCTCATCCAATCAGGATGAGGTCAATAAGATATTACGCAGTACAGCAGCACACATTTACACAGACGGGAGCAAACAGGACGATGGAACGGTGGGGGCCGCTTTCGTGTGCTTTGACCCCGGCGGGGGGAAAATCACGACCACCACGCGTAAACTCAAGTTGCACGACTGCTGTACGGTCTTTCAGGCAGAACTGCTCGCCATATTACACGCATGCATGTGGGCTTCTGATCGTAGATATCCCGATGTGCAAATCCTAACTGACTCACTTTCTTCCCTAGCCGCCATTCAAAACAGAAGTAACACTCACTCTCTCGTATCTCACATTCATCGAATTCTTTTTGATTATAAAGCTATTGGCAACATCGGGATATCCTGGGTCAGAAGCCATGTAGGGATACACGGGAACGAGTTAGCCGATCAGGCGGCAAACTCTGCTACAACATTGAACCAAGCGCCGGACTATCTCTGTGTTCCGACGTCATATATCAAAAAATGCGCGCGCAGGTTCAGTCTGAATACCTGGCAGTCGCGCTACGAAAGCGCTGAACAGGGCCAACGGACCAGGACGTTCTTCCCCAACCTCGGAGACATCCGAGCGCTGTGGAAGAAAACCACACCCAACTTTCACCTGACACAGTATCTAACGGGGCACGGCGCCCATAAGGCCTATCTCCACAGATTCAAAATCCTATCGAATAATACTTGCCCTTGTGACGACATGACGATCCAAACCCCGGACCATCTTCTAGAAGAGTGCCCACGTTTCGGAGCATTTCGCCTGAAACATGAGATGGTATGCAGTCGCTTTAGTGTTGCGCCCTACAAGGTTACCGAGCTTGCACAGAAGGAGAAAACCCTTAGTTCTTTCCTCGAACTGGTTGACTCCATCTACGGTAGACTTAAGGATTTCAACAAATAAATAAATATTGTATTCCATACTACGCACCTTAAAGCGTGCGCCTTACTTGTACAATTAGTTATAAGACCGAATGCATAACTTAACATTATATAAATGATTATGATATATATAACTCGATCAATGTTGTATTGCTTTGCCTTGTGTTTGTATAACTTTCTTTATCCTGCGTGTATATAGATATAGGTCCTCTGTACCTTTTTATATTTTAGCCTGTAACATTATAGTTCCTATGTGCCTTATATTTTGTTAGTCATAAGCCTTAAAATTAAAATTCAACGAAATTAATAAATGTTACTCCTGCGACCACACACCTGACTCACAACATTAACACACAACTCACTCCCTTAACACTAGCCAGGGGGGTCGACGAGGGGCGGATGAAAACATTGCCATGCCGTAGTCCTGTCCTTCCGGAAGATCCCCCTACACCTACACATAAAACTGACAACGGGAGAACCATCGTATCAAATAGCGAGGTTTCTCCCTGTTGTCAGTTAAAACACCCCACACACCTAAACACAACACCTCACAGAGACACAGACAATACCCCCACACAATAAAACACAGGAAAAAAAAAAAAAAAAAAAAAAAAAAAAAAAAAAATAGTAAACTGCGGTGCAAAAACAATTTCGTACAATTTAATTACTGCTTGCGATACAAAAAATCCATTCAAACTCACCCATCCATTATTAAGCAACACTCAAACATAACTTTCGCATATAATATTAGTATGAATTAACATTTATTAATTCTCCGTCGCATCGCGGAGCTAAACTTTCGATATGTTTTGATTACATCGCCGGGTCATAGTGTCAGCGTTATGAAAGAGAGCGATTTCTTTATCGAAAGTGGTTGGTCTTGAACCTGGCTGTATGTCACGTATATCGCCTGTCGATATGTGTGCTGTATACTGCACAGCTTTCGTGCGTAACCGGAAATTTTGTGAATGCGCGATGAAAGGTGAATGTCATGTGCTTTGCAATGTGTTTGTGAGTAAATATTGTGTTTTGCTGTTATTATTAATAAAAAATGATCGTTTAGTCATTTATTTTTTCAAAAGCAATGAAACTTTCTTTTTAATCTTGTACCTACCTGTTTCTACCTTCTTTTGACGTACAGTTGACATTCCATTCCTTCTATGATTAAATAATTAAAAAAACATTACTTGTGTATGCATTCACATGTCACAACATCCACCCTTATTATATTAGGAAACAGTAGAATCCATTTTTTTAACTTTTAGTGCCCAGGGTTCAAAAGTTTGTGTGGTAATGAAACCTCCACATACAGGGTGAAGGTTAACTAAGAACCTATAATCACTGAAATATCAAGATCATTGGCCGCGCATTGCATTTGTTTACAAACTTGCGCATCTCGTGTTTGTTGCACGTTGTATCTCGCATGGGTCATGTATGTTTTCCTTAGAAACGCCGCGTTTCATGCTTATCTATTTGTTTTATTGACGAGTGTAATGGCACGTGACTGTTTATTACTTTGTAGGACCTTACAGAATTAAGTTTTAGGTGCTGAATGGATTTGGAGCTATTAGGATTTTTTTAATTATGCTCCTGCTCGATATTAATCTCGTCGAAATATGGTAACATCTTCAGGAATTAAAGTTATAATATTTATTCATTTATTAAATAGTAGAATCGTCGTAATCTTCTAGATTATGGATCTTATGATTTGAGGTTACATTATAGTTTTTATTTCTAGGTAATAAAACACATTAAAATGTTTTGTTACCTTTTTCTTAACACTTTGGTAAATTTATTTTAACGAAAGATACCAATTGACTACTATGTATCACTAAAATGTTATAAAACACTTTTTCGTGTGTAAGTTGGTAAACGAGATTTTAATGTTGGTGTCGGAAGTGCTCATTAGAAAATTGCGCGTGCGCATCTCGCTACCACTTTCACTGATATCGAAATGCCGACCGACCACCGTCAATAAAGTATTTTAATGTGCACAGATTTCGATTCGAACCCATAAACAACCAATTAGTCTTTTCAGTGAGGAAATTAATAAGATATTAAATGGTTTTTATGTATTTATTCATTAAAATATTTGCTATAACGTTTTTGCAATGGTAGATTTCCACAGAAAAACAAGGATGTAAATATTTTTATTTATACTTGGTATTGATAAATAATTTAGTAAATTCTTAAAAGTGTTTTGCATAGTAAACTCCAATCACAATATTTCATAATTATTCTTAGGCACAGCAAGTCCGCTGCTGAACATGGGCATTTCCCAAGGAATTCCACGGCAACCTGTTGGAAATAGCCTGTAACCAGCAACTTCCCGTAACCTTTGTTATGTCATCCATCCACTTAAGGGAAAAAATAATAATTATAATTTTTCACTTTAAAAGGCATTTAAAATACATAGATACATCAACTCACGCCTTTTTCTTAGACGGGGTATGCGGAGGTGTTACCAGTACACCCACTTTTCACTTTATATTCTCCGTCTCACGATGAAGGGTGAGCCTATCACCATGTCGGGCACAAACTCCTGCCTCCGGGCTGATAATTAATGAATAGAAAAATCCAATATCACTTTTGCCCGACCCGGGACTCGAACCCGAGACCTCAGCTTTGCATTCCGTAGTACAACTACGCTACCGAGGCAGTCTGCAATCAGTACACTCAAAATCATGGATGATGCCTTTGCCATACCCTATCTTCGAATATAAAGACGCAATTGCACGTGCAATATACGTATATAATGTATAATTGTATATACATAAGTGGTACATAGTATATACACGAGGTGTAGTGTGTAGTGATTACGGAGCTGTGCGGTTCATAATAGATGCGGTGGTCGAGTTACACATTAGCGCGTGTTTACATTCCACATGCGATGGCGGTATTGTTTCGTGTGACTATATAACTATTTGTCGCCACTGAACATTCCTATATTAAATAGGTTAACAAATTGTTTGGAATGTGATTGTGTGATGTACGGAACACGTTATGTCGTTCGTGTTATACGTCATCTTGTATGAATGGCTAAATTGGATATTTCATTTAGGTTGTTGTAAAGGCAAGTTGGGTGAGTCTAGCGGTGTTGTTGGTGAAATTCGCTTTCGCAGATGCAATAATACATATTTTACCAGTAGTAAATAGTTTAGAGAAAAAATGATGTAAAACACGACTAATGAATATATCACTTATTTTTACTTTTTGACTCATTTATCCCTACTTTCGTGGGATTTTCCGGTAGAGTTGACAAACAAGCGGTATCAAAATTATGAGGAAAATTAATTTGCAAATAGTAACTAATGGAAATAGTAATTTTGAATAAAACAAGTATCGTTTGATTTTCCCGAAGTGTTCAATGATTTATTAGAATAATTTTCACGAGACAGTCTGTTACAAAACTAACTAAACCAGCGCAGTTACTCAGGCATTCTCTAAGAACCAAACACCTTTAATACTTTCTTATGTGTATATTATGAACAGGATTATTTGTTTTAGCTCCGTCGAGCACGACACGAATACCGGAGGCACGTAGGCAACGTAACCCGGCCGAGATGTATAGTTATTCACATCCTGCATTTACTTACCTGTCGTAGTTTCTGCAAATGGTCGTGTTATACGTGTTGCACAACCGGCGGATCTATGGGAAGAAGCCGACGTGGCTCTTGTGCATATGTACTCGGAAAAACGTAACTAATCTCCTTTCGAATGTGGTTCGTGGAAAGTCGAGGTTTGGTGCATCAGCTAATGTTGGGGTCGATACGGTTTTGTACTGGCTATTGTTATTGGGATTGTTTTCGTATTCGTTAGAAACGAAGCTTCTAGGAAAACGCAGAGAAAGAACTCGAAGACTATGCCTTTTGGTATAAGAAAAAATCTAGCAGATTTGTTTAATCATAGCCTCTTAGAATATTCAGATTGCTACTCTAGCAAAATGAGATGTGACTTAAGAAACCTTTTATTGTATATATTCATGTTAACACCTAGGCATTTTATCCCCATACATCTTTTTCCATCACTCTTGCTGCAATGACAGGTCGATTTACCATTCCTAAAGTTTACGACAATTCATCCACACCACTGCTCATACATTAGCTCAACTATTCTAACAAAACGCAACGAATTTATCGCCTAGTTAAGCACTCATATCCCGGTACTAAAACGGTTGTTACGTAAAACTGAAAGTGTTTCATAGAATGGTGGCGGTTGCCGTCGTTGTCACCTAATTACACCTCTTTAGCGCTGCCAATCATTGTACCTGTTATTATCACTAGGGGTTAGTAATTACACCCGGGTGAGGAAGTGGTGGTTTTGCGAAGAACATGCGTTTAACTCGATGGGTTGGCTAATGGCTGGGGAAAGGTTGTAAGACGTAATTAGCTGTTGAGAATGAAAGTGTAGATTCTGGATGGTGTATTGTTGTCTATATCATGATATTGTAGTAACAAATACGATCTTTAATCGTCATAGACATATTAGCTGCTTTTAGCTTTAAGATATAGATGTTGTACTATTTTTTTGTAATTATGGTCCGTCTCTGCACCTGGGAAAATAAGCGTAATGTGCATAGATAATGGTCCCTGGAACTCTTTACTTGTTCACTGTAAATTTACTCTACAAATAATAGTACTAAATGAATTCCACTATCATTATTTGGGCAGTAACATCTTGTAATCAACCCTTTTAAACCCGCAATGCTTTTACACTCCGATAATGAACACATGTCTCATTGTAAATAAAGCAACAAATCACCGGGCCAACTGAGCGGCTACAAGATAACCTCACTTTTTATTTGTACATCGCAAAATGTGCTATTAAGATCACCTATGGGTTTAAAACGTTTATTCCCCCGGGCGGCGTGTGATTACCGCGCTGCCATCTCGCGAGTCGTAAGGATAGGGCTGGTACTGTCGGGATATTCCTTACGAGGATAGGGCTGTGCTAGGACACTGTTGAGTTATCCAGGATAGTGAGAAGCTTGGAGTTTATCAATCAAACTTCTGTGCATGGATTTAGATACTTTAAGTGACTTTTCAGTACCAAATAGCCTTGGCCTATTTGTGAGTTTTTTGGCTTTCATTACGAGCGATGTTCGCTTGACGTCGTATTTTACGGTGTATTACATTTTTGGCTTTACGGGCATTCGCCTTACAATCCGCTTATTTTAACGGATCCTGATGAAAATATGTGGGCACCGACTCAACCCTGCACATACTGATCTTTATTAATACTTTTTATATTAAAGTGATGGATTGATTTGGTTAATTGGCACGAGTATTCACATTTAAATTATAATGTAGCGCACTTATGTATGTGTCAAAGGATCGGTCAGCGCGCATTAAGCGACGCGGGAATACCAGTTTTTACGTCCCAATGTGTTGTTAAATAAATGTTATTATGGGTTTCTTTTATTTCTTTGTTTTGGAGGGTAGGGTTGGTTGAAGAACGAATTTTGTTGTTAAACCTCTGTTTACAATATTATTCTTTCAATTGATGTATGTGTGTATATGTGTGTACAATTCGGTTGTTAACATAGCTAAGTATGGCTCCAACTGAGATTACAAATTACAATTATTCCAACAAACTTAAATTTTTGACAGTGGATAGTGTTCTGAACTAATATTCACGAATTATTGATCATATAATTGCGAATTAAACTTGTTTCTCTAATACTAAAGAAATATTGAAGAAGCGGCCATGAGGATTATTTCGTAGTAAACTTGTCACCTATTACACATGATACATTGCAGGATACACTAAAAAATCGATTAACAACACTAACAAAGCAATCTATTACCAATAACTCACGTTTGCCTATACGTGTCAAAAACATCGGCTAATGACGCCAGTCGAATTTGTGCTTTGACCCTAATTACGTAGCTGTTAAGAAGATAAAACATATTCAGCTATGATACCCGTCCGATGACTTAACGACTTAATCACGTAAGGCACATACAAACACGGTAATGACGCTTTTATAACGGCAAAAAGGCGTATTAGGCAACCGTGTTAACGGTCCGATGAATGCTGCTGGGTACGTCACTGATGAGTTTACTTTGAATTTTTACGTGCAAGGAATTATGGCACAGCGCCATCTACTGGTCAGAAAGGCAAACTGATAGGGCATAGTCATTCTAACTACATACTACCTTCAAGAAATCACAATATTACAGTATTTTTAAAAAAAATGAATCAACACTATGTGCAGATGGCAATTGATGTTTTAAGATAAATACTGATAAAATAGAGATCGATTTGTAAAATTAACTTCAACGCACTGTTGTAATTGGCTATGGCTCCGATATCGGAAACTAAATACTTCAGTTTCACAACAATTGCTCCAAAATCGCAAAACACGCAAGCTTGGCCTTAAATTGCATCCCATCAAACCATTATGTAAAGAGCTCTAATTTTAGTATATATTATAGAATATGTAGAGTACCCCTACAAAACAGACGTTAAGCATTTTACTTTCAGTTTTATTTTTAAATTTATAATACACAGCCTTGGGCTTTGAAAAGGTCAGTTCAAAATATAAAATGTTATTTATGTTGTGCTCGAGCTATATTGTTGCCAAATACAAATACTTTAGTATTGCCATTATTCCATTTGATTGATGACTGACTACCGCCAGCGTTGTGTAATTTAAATCAACAACACCCTTAATGCACACTAATTTAAAAACTATGATCGCATGAGCAATAATTTGCAACGTTGCAATAAGATTTATAGTGGCCATTTGTTCACTTCAATTGGCCATACAAAGCCTTTAACACCAGTAGTTGGTCAAAGTTAATGCTCTAACGAAACACATAAATGTCCGCGCGACATTATCCCAGGCAGAGATTCAATCTTAATCTCCACAATGGAGCGTAATTGCTTCCTGGATGGTAGACAACAGTGCGACGTCTGTATCTCGGAGTGGCGCGCATTACGCTCCCGGTTCATGACAAAATGCAGTTTCATTGATTTACGATATTGTTCACCGTCCGTTGAATCTTAATTGCATTACCTTGCAAGAAAGGCACGTTAATTGCGGCAATGGTTGTTGTACAACGGCTTACAGTGGTGCGCGATGCGGGCGCGGTGTCGCGGCGCTTTGTCGTCGGACAATTCGGCTGACCGTTATGGCTGTATCGTGGGATGGCAGCGGCGACAAATTACCATCACGGCTCGTTTCGACGACACACAATTGCTCGACAGCCGCCGTTCGCCAGATTTATTCATTTATGTGCGTGTAAAGCGGCCTGTTCAACGCGCGACGCGTTTCTGGATGACCACTTTATTTTATTCAGGGACATAAAGTACAACGTCATCGTAAAAATAAAACTTGCGCGGTTTTTATGTGCACTGTACAAGACGGCGATATAAATTCCAGAATGGACATTCGTTACATGTATGTTCTTGTATATGTCTAACCTTTTAACCATAAAAATGAGTGTAAAACCATCCAAATTGACGCTAAAAGATAGGAATTTCTTTGACTTTCTCAAGGAGTCCAGACGTGGCTGCACAAACAGTTTCAAGTAGCGTCGTGTGGCGTTAATGAACCGGCCGATTAACACACGCGACTCGCGACATATTCTGCGTACACTGAATGGGCGGGTTTACTCGCGAGCCACTGACGGACGGTTTATGGGCGCGCTAACGACCGCACCGGGTAATGCGATAGCCGACGTGTGAACAATCCTTGGAAATTCGCTTATTATTAGTACATGGAAGTGTTCCGCACCTAATCCCCGGTTAATGCCGATGAAACCTCTCAATGCGCTATTGGTTCGGTTGAGTCTAGACTGAAGTGAAAGTAATGAGCGGATAATCGTTTTGTAATACTTTGATGCCGTAGGACATACTTTCTATGTTATGTGCAGGGATCATACGAGTGTACATCGGAGTGCATTGATTAATGGAAATCTACAACTAATAACTAATACTAATAATAGATTCGATTGTCGATAAAACATTATTTGTTTAGCGAATATTTATTCAGGCATTTGATGATTAATAATTACTGTCATAAACAATGAATAGGTATAGTTGATGCATTTCAAGTCTTTGAGAAAGGTAGGGAACTTTGAAATGTTACAATATATTTCAGCAGTCATTTGAGGGCTGATTTTTCAATCTTCAGAGGAAAAACTAATATCAGACCTGATATCTGCCATTTTTCTTTGAGCTTCATGTATGTTTTGCTACGAATCTTTTATTTGCTGCATAAGCACAATTACCTAGCTAATATAAGAAGTATCTGAAAACAATAACATTTAGTTTTTGTTTGTATCCGCGGAGTATAGTTCGCAATTGGCGCGAGTGCTGGGCCGGACGAACCGACGCGGACGGCGCAATAACAATGGACTCGCGGGCGCCGGCGCAGCGCAGACGCGATAACACCATGCGAAACATATAGGCTGTTGCGAGATATATGTGAGGATTTGTACGGTAACTGAAGTTTTCTATTCCACAAATAGGTATGTTACATTGCAATAAAAAATTCCAAACTTAATTGCAAAGTTTTCGTAACTAACGACAAACATTTGAATTTTAAATTTGCGACTTATTTTATATTTTTTATAATCACAAATAAAATAAACATCAACTTTCAACTAAAGGTAAACATACAGGGTATATCAAGACCGCAACCGAAAACGAAGCCAGGTGGTAGTCATAGCGGCCACAGACACAATGCAACTAAAAATTTTGCAAAATAAGCAACGGATTTTTTTTTACAATTTTTTAAAAATCAGGGTTTTTGAGGGGTAAATACCTAGTTTTTGAAAAAATTGTAATTAAAACCCTTACGTACCATTGCGTGTTTAAAAATTAAGCGATGTACGTCATTATTTTAGAAAAACTAGGTTTAATCACTCAAATACGATGATATGTAAAAAACAACAAAAAAAAATTGACGATTTTTTTTGTAAAATTTTTACTTGCGTTGTGTTTGATATCACTAATACTACCTCCTGGCTTCGTTTTCGGTCGCGGTCTTGATATACCCTGTATAATTTGCAGTAATTAGTATGAACCAGTATGTAACAAGTAGACAACAGCGGTAGTAAAGTGGAGCAACCTGTAGGGCGAGGTCGGCGCGCGCCGGCGCCGCTCCTCTAATAATAGTCGCATTCCTTCCTTCCCCCGGGAAGGGCTTACCTCGCGCCCACCTCGACTCACCTCGCGCCCACCTCGACTCACCTAGAGCTCACCCGGCCGTCGAGACTGCACCTGCCGCACTTTCCTTTTTCATTTTCCATACTTTCGCGGCGTACGCGCATTTTTGTATCTTAACGTGCGTAATTTATAAAGTATGTTAGATCCTCTATGCAGACAAATGTAAATAAAGGGGTTAATAGCGTATCGGTGTTTTTGTTAACAGATACAGATCACATTTGCTATGAGTATCTCAAAAATATTTATTAATTTTTGTCCTCTTATATTCTAAATTAAGTCACTATTATAGTTTCTTCTTAAATTGGTATTAAATTTAACTAAAAAGCCTACAGACATTATGACGGTGTATATTAGGACTGTTTGTACTGAAATTATAAAGACTCTAGAATCTGTTAAAGACAAGTAACACCCACAAGAATGAGGGCATATAATATTGATTACATTCAAAGCAATTGAATCGATTACGATATAATTTTATATCCGTTTAAGGCTACAGCAACGGCCTCACAGTTTTCTCACGCAGTAAAAGTCTCGCCCTTCACTTAAGCGCGGTTCCGCTCCGATGCCCCTCCACGGTTCCTGAACGCCCTAATAGTTTGGAAGCATCGCCCCCTCTTTGGAAGCGTTGCCCTTGTCTTCAACGTTTTCTTTAGCAGCTGGTACACGAAGGTTGTGCTCACTGACATAGAATAGTATAGGTATTACATCTATAAGTATTCTTGATGTAATCATCGCATGTGTTTCTGGAATCAGAAATCCCATAACATTTAATTTGTACAAACATTAAGAAGTAGATTATTAACAAGTTGTCGGAATTGTTACTGAATCACCTTACGTATATAGAAGATTAATAACTGATAATACATAGCTGGGAAAAAGATAGACAGAAAAATATACGGATAGACAGGTGGTGCTAATATTTACTTTAATCCGTTAATAGTTAAAAATTAAAAGTGTCAAATTAGTAATTAGGTATACTCTACCTTTTTGTTGATCTGTATTCATAAATATCTGATGACCGAATAGTACGTAAACTAAAATATTTTTAGTGGAAAACTTCACTGATTACGAGCCTAGGTGATTGAGTACGGTCTGCGGACAAACACTAAAGTATAAATTACAAAACTCCCATGTGAATGTGTTTTTGTCCGCATATTTCTCTTGCATGGAATATCTATAAAAAGGCTTGCGTGTTGATATTCTCCGTGTTGCGTCATGCAAAACAATTCTGCCTTATGATAATTACGTTGTTGCATTTTTTTTCTGTTTTTGCAATTACATCACTGGCTCGTCTGCTCTCGGTTGAGAATTCATGTTGTATCCTTGTTGTATATCTTTATATTTACATTCTAACTTGTTTCTATATGAGTTTGAGGAACAGTAATGTTTAAATAGCCTCGCCTATCATGTGCAGGGCGCGGTGTTTTTTCAATTGATAATGGAATTATCAAAGACAACGTAAGGTTATGATCCTTATTCACACGCCTTTGTAATTAATGTGAAGAATCCGCAGCTCTCAGATTTATGCAGCATACTTGCGACTTTTTTTCTACCTAAAAACATGCACCGTTTAGCTGTGAATAATTAATCATACACGTAATTCCAAAAAAATCATCATCCATACATCCCAACAACATCACATTTTCATTTCGCAATATTAAAAACGCATTTGGCATTCTCCCTGGTATCCAGGCCCATTGCTGGAGTACCGGGCATTAATTACCGCCGTTGAATATTCAAGTCAGCGCGTGCCGGAAGGCTCCTTCCGCCGGCCCTCCCGCGCCGCCAACGGGACTCCTTGCCAAGGACATCGGCACTTATTAATTTTTGCCCACCGAGATGGTGTGAAAGATAATTAGCTACGAGTTTGCAGTGGATCGTAGGGTATTGGTTTTGGGGTGGTTTGTTATTTCACGTAGATAGAGTAAATTAACATTCTGGACATTGAGGACAATTAGCGCTTTAAAATATATAAGAGGTTAGTTTAAAAATAATATTGTTTCATGGTGGATTTTTAGATATGTACATGACCAGTCCAGTGTCATAATTTTCCTGTGAGATAATATTGGCGAAAAGTAACAAATACATATGATAGAGACACAAACGCATCTTTAATTTATGCGCGCAATCACTAAACAGGCCGCTATAACATCTGATGACAAGAAATACCTCAATAAGCTATCTGGACAGTATTGCACTTTGCTTCAGGTGCAGTGTAGTCAATCTACCATTCAAGTATAATCAAATCAATTAAGTTTTACACAAACCAGTGGCTTCTCAAGTAACATGATCCTAGTCACATGCATTACAAAGTTGCGTAATAAAAGATTTTCCATGCAGTCTCGGGGGCACTCCGTGCGATACGCACCGATGGCCCAATCGATGTGTAAATAACTTCATCGCGTAAAAGATTATTGGCGGCGTGGCGATGAAGCTTGGGGTAGGGCTGCCACCTAACAGTTTTCAAATAGACGTTGCATTTTTAACTATAGAATGCATTTTCACAGGTACGAAGGCATCTAGTTGCACGTTGAAATTAGTATTTATCAGTTACGTCACGTAATGTTTTTTGAACAAGTGCTGTTTAATTCCGCGAATGGACTGAAAATAAGTTTAGCATTTATGATAAACACTTAACTAAATGATATGTATGTGTGACTTGTTTGTTATTAGAGACATGTTATCTGTGGTATGACATGGGTTTTGTGCCATATATTTTCGTCATCCTATATCTCAGGTTCTCAGAGGCCGAATAAGAATACACCGGCGTATTTACCTCTTCTTCTTTTCTGTATGTTCCAAACCCGACAAGGCAGCTACAATTCACCACGCAGCAAATGTAATTACGACTTCATACGAACACAACCAGCGCCCGATTGCTCTCTTGTCTCATAAAAAAATCTTTATTTCTTAGTGTCAGCCCTGCGTATCAGGTGTTAAGCGCGGCATCGGCAGTGAGATGGGAGATTACACGCGATCGCTGTCGTAAGGGCGTTGTTTGTGTACTCAAACATTACTTTGCAATCACTTGCATGAAGTCTGTACTGGGTTTTAACGATACCAGTTTAAGTCAGCGGTTTTGATGATTTTTATCATAAATCCTGTGAGACTGAGTTTTAATTTTGTACCGGTTGATGTCTTATATTGGTGTTAGGATATACTCTAAAATAATGTCAACTACAAACTCGTTGTGTGTTTGATTTCATTGATATTTTTGTGCCATGGTAATAAGTTTTAGTCTTAATTTGACTAGCTTATCGGGAACGGTAGTTGTAATAAAGATATTAAAATAATCGTGTCGTAATCAGGTGTATATTACACGGCGGTACGTAAGTTCGCTCGCGTTTCAGGAAGTAGTGGATATAAAACAATCACACTCCAGCGCCCACGACCCAGGCGCGTCCTTCTCGATGCTTCGATAATAATCTGTGCTTCTTGCCTTACGATATGGTCTAATGATGATTCTAAATGTTGCGGAGTTACTATAATCTCAGGATTTTGACGTATTAAAATAAAGTTTGTGGACTTCGTGACCATAATGTCATTTGGTGTCATTTCAATTGAGTTCGTTAAAATAAAACAGTTATTCACAATTTACCAACTGTAGTTGGCACGACAATTCAATCGACATCGCGACATTGCATACAAGTTTGTATTATAAATGTGAACGACATTAAAGCAGCCCGGAAATGAACGTCGAAGGGCGCACAACTGTTACATTTCACGCCGCAAACCAAAACACGACGCGCGGTCGAGAGCCGAGGCGCGGCGAGATCACGGTTCAACGGCACCGCGTGCATTATGCGAGCGTTCAACTTAAAAGGTTGTGACAGGGGTATTACGGTAATTACCTTAATTTGTAAACACAAAAAACTCGCGTCCACCCGACGAGCACCGAGCACAGGCACAGCGCTCGCGAGCGAAAATAAATATCAGACGCAGCGCACCACTCACACCCGTTAATTCCACGAGTGCGGATTGCGCACCAATTAACGCATCAGCCGTTCGTGAGAACATTATCAATTTTCCGTTGAAATTTATAATTGCGTAATATTTACCGAAACATCTCACATGACTATTTCGGAACCCGTTTGCGACGCGAATTTTGCGACTGTGCGGTATCTTAGCGAAAAAATCGCCCGCGGCGGGTTCACGCGGGGCGAGCGAGGGCGCGCTCCTAACGGCCGGCTTTGCATATAATTTGCATGAATCTGCCCGTGACGAGGGCCATCGGAATGTGTCGGGAGCCGCGCCGCCGGTCGTTGACTGATTGCCCAAACAGAGCCCCGCGCCCGGCACCGCCTACCGCGAGAAACAACTCGCGAATGCTGACTCACGCGCCACCTTTGCGGAAGGTCGCAGGTTAACAGCACATCGGACAAGCACGCCCCCCGCCTCCCCGCGCGCCCTGTAAGTCAAATCGTTTTAACGAGGAACAGTCAATGAGCTGTCGACGACGCAAGCTAGCTTTAATTAAACATTCCCATAAACGGTCGACCTTCGGCGAGACACCTCGAAATATTGAATCGCAAATATGCACGTTATACATATGTATATTAGCAGTACAGTCATACAAAACTTGAAAACATATTCGCACATAAGATTTCTCATTTTAAACGTGCCAATTTAATATACAAGTTCTAAAAACACAGACATACGTGTTTCCGAATAACGCTTCGCCGCTTCCGAATAAAATAAATTCGCACCGAAATGTGAAATTTCCCGTTTTCACCTGAGAATTGGTTCGTCGTCGATTCACTTATCAGCAAATTTTCCGTTCGTCGAGATGCTGTCACGCCACTGCTTGTCGAAAGTGTCGTCCGGAGCTGTGTAATTGGAGTACGGTCTGCGGATTGTGTGGTGTCCGAAAATGGTTCGCGCGTGACCACTGCTGAAGCACGCGACGGCTTGTGGGTGATATACCGCTCATTAGAGCACCCGCAACACTAAATCACCCACATAACAGGTGCAACGCGGACATCTGAGTGACTGGGTGACTGGGTGTGGGTGATATCTCGATGCGGTGGAAACGATATCAGGGCTTAGATAAGAGATGTTGCGTTTGTGCAAGCTCGGTGCATCGTACAGTCGGATGGCTTGTGAAGATTATTGCATAAAGTTAGAAGTGTATTTTATGTAATTAATGAAACTGTAGCATTTTAATCATCACCGTCTTCAGTCAAAGTAAAACTGCGGCTTCACACAGACCTCGTCCGAAGGTCTTCTTAGCGGCTATTTGAAATTAGCCTTAATAGATTCAAATAATTCGCTTCGTATATCTATTGGTGAGCTTTTCAAGAACCCATACCTCTATGTGTAGCCTTTTATTGATTTTTCAATGTTGAATATACATATGTAATTTGTAAAAACAAACAACAACATGTTAATCGAATGCGCAAAAATGCACACGGCGCTCGTCTGCCCAAGTTAAGACGGCAATGTCAAGTGGATACGGCGACATTGTCGACGCCTCCGACAATGCGATTACAATGATGCCTCGCAGATTCGGCAGTGACCCACTTGTGGCCGGTGGGCGGCGCGGTCCAAACGCTGTCATCTCAACTTCACACGCCGCTTGCCAATTAGAACGCTGGCCCGACCAGCATTGTTCGCCGTTTGTACCCGTTCCGATACCATTTCGCAATATCAATTACGCACATTTGTAAGATTTGGCGCTACTCACCACCCGTCCACGCAGAATATTGCCTCGGAATCCAGTTTGACAGACGATTGATAACCGAATACGATGCGGTTTACGTAAATATTTCTCGGAGAACGTTCGTTTCCAAAATAAATTGCTTTGCGATTTGATCCGTGAAATGGATTTTGTATATTAATAACGGTTTCTTCACGTTTTGTTCGGCGACAGGTATGTAAACAGAAATAATTCGTGCTGATAAGCTGGTGGCGGTGTGTAATCCATGCTTGCGTAATTTAATCGATTCAGTAATGGTAGGTTCATTGTTTGAGAGGGGTCGGCGCCGTGTGAGATGAATACCATTACGGCGATATGTTCTTTGTTTGTAAGCACAGTTCGCGTGTTTATACCGTATTGCCAAAAGTGTGTCCTCCTCGCTGCCATTGTTATAAAACGCGGTCCAGTTTCGCCATGTTTGTGAATGCAAATTCTCGCATTTTGTATTAACGCGCTTAAACCGCCTTGACATAATACGTTTAAGACAATTCGCAGTTTAATTAGATACTTTAGTCAATTCTATATGGTTCACAATATGCAGTAAAATGCGTCAACAAATAAGTGTTGATGTGCTCACGGAGTCGGGTATGATTAATCGGGATATGACGGGTGAGTGCTTGGTATGCGAGGCGTGCGACTCCCTCGTCATTTCGCCAGGGTTCGTGGAAGCAGAACTGGCCCACTGGCTGCCGGGAACAGCGCCGGACGCTACCACCAACACATACTAACTGGACATTTTCACTTTTATTAATCGGCGTACCGTTGGTTGATTGAAGGTTTTAAAGGATTAAGTGATACATACATTATCTACGAGATTTAGTAATTGGGCTAAGTGAAGAGTTTTGAATACAATGTATTGAGATAATAATAACATTGCAGTATTATCATACAGTGGTATATTGTATGTATACCTTACACATATGCGAAACAATTAATTTATGTGGGAAAATCACATATAATATGAGGTAACGGGAGACATGCAAACTTGTAGTCATTGTTGTTATATTTAAATGTTACATTTTTTTCTACGAATACTGATCATACAAATACCATTGTATTATTAACCGCACGCAACGTTATATTTGATGCCACAAAACCAAAAATGTATTACTTTATTATGACAATGGCGATGATGATGCCTGCGAAATATGAGGTCCAGATACTGGCTCCATTGTACTTTGTTTTGAAGATCCTAAACCCACATGAGCTGGAATAATTGCATCAATAGTCTATGACAATAGTAGTATCCTAGTGTGTCGACACTACAAGCAATAACAAGACAGTGGGCCGTGTTATCAGCGCGGGGATGACGCGCAGCTGAGATGCAAGCACGCTATCGCGACCACCCGCGGGAAACGAGAGCCGATGTGAAGATACAACTCTATTTGCCGAATAGTATGGCATTAGAATAAAGATATTGAAGTCAGTTACATATTCCCAAAACGAGAGGAGCAATAAAACGCCTGCTTATGCTGTTTTTTTTATTATTATCATTTACTATGAGTCATTTGTGATGACGCTGTCCAAATATAAAACAAGGAAAGGTATTTTAAAAAACAATTTTCCTTAAAACCTCAGTGTGGACAAACGACCACCTTGCTAACGCGAAAACACATAATGTGCAATCAATAAAATTAAGTAGGGACCGTCGCGTAAATCGACGCGGTAAGATCTAGGCGTTTATCTCGAGTCTAGAAATAAATCGACCGAGAGCACGCCGGCTGATTAATGAGATTATATTTTTTAATTAACGACCCGAGCAGGCCCCGATCGGGAGTCGCGGTGCAGCCCTCGTTTATCGACTCGGTTTAAATTATACGCCGTGACTGAGTAGCCCAGGTGTTGTCCACAATTGGCAAGCACGGTGATTTCTAAAGCGAGCGTTACTTAGTCTGAATTCTTACTTGTGCCAATCATTGAATTAACACAACAATTACGGAGTACCGAGGCTTGGCAAGTATTAAGCATGACTTAGCACTACTTTATGATAGTTTTTTCAAAACTTTGCGACCAGTGGGACAATTGGGGACAAGAATCGCTTAATGTTACGATTCCTAAACTTTTTGATATTTCGTCATTGTTCGTAAAAAGTTTACTACGGAACAAGGAACTGTTATTTTAAATAATTCCTTAGCTGTTAGTTTCAGTATGTTCAGGTTCACGCAAAAAGAAAATGTTCGTTATCCCTGGCAAGGTGATTGCGTTCTTATCAACTGCGGCCAGTTCCTTATTAGATAACGTAGTGTGTCACTTCGGAATTGTATTAAGTTATTTTCTTAAGTTCTTGATTGGAATGACAACATTTTTGAATGAAATAATTACTAATTAATGGAGCATCTGCATTGTTTGTATAAGTCGGTTATGTTTTATCAGTTTTGTCATCACCTGCGTTTGTGAACAAAAAAGTAATTGTTACGTGTTTACAAACAAACATGTAATATTTGTTGATAATAGTTTAAGAACTATGGGACTGTCAACTTCTCAACGAAAATATACATATAATTAATGCTCTGGAATAGTGCATGTAGTATCAGATACTTTAAGGCTAGGAGAAGTTACGAATCTTCATAAAAATAAACATATGAAACATGACTTTAGACTTCTGCGCTATAATAACACAAGCCACCATACATTCGAATCCCATTGTTCAAAACATTTTCACAAATATCCCGGTGAGTGATTTGATGATTATCACTCTGTTCAGCGCAACACGTCGTTAGGTGAAAACGTGCAATTTCACGATACGTATGCAAATTGCATGGCTTCGACGCCTCACCGAGAATCAAACTTGTTTACGGAGAAAGATGCGTTAACAGCTGGTGCTTATAAAAATGTGATTAATATATAGTCACCTTGTTGGAGCCGTCACGTGTGTGAGACTTTAATAACTAGCTTGTGCTTCATACACCAAGTAAAGCAGACTAGCGAAGGAATTCCATTATTAATTTTATAATTGCTTTGTTATGGAAATAGCAGAGTTTTAAATAGAACTTGAATATGCTTGAGTGTAATAATGGTATTGGCATTTTTGTACAAGATCATAAAGATTTGTCGTCGATTCGTTTCCAATTTTTAAGAAATTAGAATAGTCACAGTAACATCGGCTTCGACACCACACCTCTCAAGAAAAAGTGAGTCATTAATCCCGCAGATCGGGTCAGGAATGTCCGCGAGTGACGTCAGGCTACCCAGTTACATCTAAGCCTCGCATCACGTATTCATCCTTATGCAACGCCACTTCGCACGGCTCAACACGATCTGTATCGTGGCGTGTCATACATTTTTATCAACGTTTCGACACATTGTGAGCCGTTTCCACGCTCCGTTGACACGGTGCTGCGCGTCGGTGCATCGCGTGTGTATGATATAATAATTACTTTATTAAATACGTTACAAGAGTGTGTTATTGCAATATCATCATTGATTTTGTCCACTGCAGAATGTATCATAATCTGAATAATATGATAAAAATTACCATACTCACACATGCTGAGCAGGATAGGCAATTGCTGGGTTTTGCTTCTCATGCTGATGATACTTCCGGTAATCTCATCGCCCTCATCGGCATGTTCCTTAGCTTCGCCATTCCTGAAATGTTTGTTCCAATTATAAAACATTTGCACACAACAGCAGCGTTGGTAATCAGCCTAGGACCGACAATCTGATAGAAAATGCAGGAGTTCGCTGGATTCAGATCACTTTTAACAAAACGTTGCGGAAGCCTAGGGAAGACTTATTTCTTTGGCTATCATAATGATGAAATTGCAAAAGTCTGTAGATAATTTTATCAGACTAGACTAATTATAGGGTGACTTGCATCTCAAAATCCGTATTTAGCATGTGTGATGCGTTGGTTCAACGTATTATTAATAGATTGTAATATCAGTAAAATGACCCTGGTGTTGATCTTAGTCATAATTATAGATCTGTACGTGGTCATAGATGGCGTCTCGTTAGCGCATTCCGATCGGTTGTAATTGGATTGGTGTGACGATGTAAAAGGTGTTTGGTGCACTGTAATGCGATCACCCCGTATAATGTTCTACTGGTGTTCGCAATTCGTGTTAATTGTTCCACCGAAATTTGTCGTATGGTTTCTAATTTGGATTTAATTTGCTGTTAATTTTGATAATCCAAAGGTCTAATGATGTCTACCATTTCTTTATCCTTATACTTCTGTTTGACATCAAAAGCTAGAAAAGCTTCAATGGGTTGCCAGTTGTCGTTACTAACGATGATCACAGGCGTACCGCCTCATTTATCGCGCTTATCTTAATCACTACGTAAGAATATTAATAAAATTAACGACGCCGTATGAATCGATGGCGTCGGCATTATTTCATTAAAAGCCATAATGTCTAGTCTCCAATCCACTTGAGCTATGAACGAGATCAGTGACAGTGTAATCGACAGTGACTCGAGGGCCATATTCAGGGCTGCCAAAACAGTTTTTTTTTTTCAAATAACAACGCTTATTTTTTTAGTTATCACTTAAATTATCTGTATTAATTTACTTGAGAAATAAGATACAAACAATATTGGGATGCTATTAGAGTGCGTGTGTGTAAAAGTGCGTGGTGGCCTGTTGGTAACGGACCAGACGCGGCTGCCTACATGTTTACGGTGGTCGCGGGTTCAAATCCCAGGGCACACATCTGACTTTTCGGAGTTATGTGTGCATTGATAGTCAATCACCACGCACTTTAACGGTGAAGGAAAACATCGTGAGGAAACCTGCATACCGTAGCGATTTTAAAGAATTTCTACGGTATGTAAGTCCGCCAACCCGCACTAGGCCAGTGTGGTGGACTATATGGCCTAACCACTCTCAATCGATTCTCTCGATTGTAGAGTAGGCTCGTGCCCTGCAATGGGACGTATATGGGTTGATATAGATATAGATTAGAGTGCGTGATACATGAAGAACCAGAAGGATTACCTAGTATTGTGTTAGGAGATAGTTACAACCGTTTTAAACTTTCTTTGTTAAGTGGATATTCTGCTCCTGTCTCTGATCTAGTTGCAGAACATTTTGTCAATCTATAATGTTTTATGCAATTATACGCCGTCTTATCGCCTTTGTTATCTACGTAAAGACGGCTTTAAGAGTGTGACTTACTTGCACACAAATTCAGATCTTTATTAACCCAGGGAAAGACCTCAAAACTGCAGTGTTTTTAGTTATCAACCCTAATATAATGGTCGGGTGCGATCAAAAATTCCATCGTCTTTTGGCGCGGGGTGCAGCGCAGTATCAGGATTGATACTTGACGTGTGAAGGGCTTCGTTAGCAAACTATTGAGTGTTCTGCGGTGCGGCCCTTTGCACCTCACACCCTTTGTTGCACCTTATGCCATTTGAAAGTGCTAAGTCTTTTGTAATGTATACTTGCGTGTATCAGATTAGTTTTGTTGGATAGATTTGTTTGTCGTATCATCGTGTTTATCTTGTTGCCTTGCAAACTCGGAGGATCATTAACGTGTTTAAAGGATTGTGTCTTCGCTTTGGTTTAGCTTGAAAGTAGTGTGAAATATTTAACGTGCTTATTTTGTTAAAGTAAAAGATACAAATACTGTAGTTTTCTCAAAAAGTATTTTTTGTTCTGGGCTGTCACCGAGGTTTATAAAAATCATTCGATTGAACTGGCATTATTCCGGCCTGTACCATGGCCAACCTACCTGCAAAATCTGCTTTGCTTCGCCCAATCTTTAATTAGATCAATGTTGAAAAGTATTATCTATTATCCCACCGAAATTTACAAGATAAAGCCAAGTTCGACTCTTAAGTAGGAAGTTTGCTCAGCCCACAATGCCGCTCAGTTTCGGTGTGTTTGCGTGTGCAGTGTGTACGGAGTCGGTACCGCGTGAGGTCCTTCTTTAGTCAACATTGTGTTACCCTGATTCGAGGTCGTAGACGTCTCCGTATCTACGCCCTATTGTGTTCCTTTATCCTTATTTATATTATATGGACTGTATCGCTTAATTAAATTTAATTAATCATTAATTTCAAGTAATGTTTTTGTCTGAGAAGCATATATAATAATTTAATTATAAAACAAGGAAAATAAAGGTGACTCGATAGTAGCATAAGAGGTTAATGTGCACGTGAATGTTTGTCGTTAAGTTGGTTGATTTTGGCATTTTGCGAATTGCGACTAATTTTAAGATAGGGGTAAAACGACTACGTCTTTATCACTGTGTCTCCCATAGATTTTCTTTAATACCTAAAAAGTGTATCTTACAACTTACAAGATTTCGTTGGTTTCGGAATTGCATCAGTGACTTCTCAATTCACAGACCATTTACTATACCATTAATGCAATAGAGATAAACTATACAAACTTAATAGAATTAAAATGGCACGAACATGGAGTGTTGCAAAAGCATTTTTCAATTAGTACCAACACGGGTACTTGCAAAGAAAACGTGACGGCGGTTTAGAAACAAACGCGGTTCGGTTCAGTTGCGACACGTATAATTTGTATCGATTATGTAGCACGGATTAATATATTATGCCGGCCTTGGTTCTTCGCCTCTTTCCGCACTTTCCATGTATTGGGAACGTGGTTTTTATACGGTTTAGTTAAGGTTTTTTAATATTGATACGATATAATTACTATAGTGCGATCTGATCGTAAGCTCATTGCAATTCCAATAGAGATGATCGGCGAGAGATATTTGTAAGAACTGTTGAATCTTTCATTACTTTTAGCTTAGTATCGTAGGTTATTATGATTATCGACAGTTTCCGTGGCGCAGTTGGTTAGACGCCGCCTGTAATACGAGAGGCCGCGGGTTCGATCCCCGCATCGAGACAGATATTTGTGTGGTCCTCAGATATTTGTGTCAGGTCCGGGTGTTTGTGAGACCGAAAAGTCTCTCGTCGTTTCTGATAGCCACGACACAAGACTCGATCTTAGTATGGGGACAGGACTATGTACATATGTGACTTTATTAGCATTTATGTAATTCAAAAATACCTAAGGTAACTTTACTGAACGAGCTGCTTGCAAACCGGATTAATGTTCTTACAAAGTTCTTGCACAACATTGTCTAGTTTTTGTACATAATTCAATCATAGAAACACCTGCAAATGTCATACATTAGTCGCGATCTGGCACGTCATGTTTCGTAAATACTCAGTTGTATTTTATGCGCTTTAAGAAGCTGATTTCTGTTGTATATTGCGACAATTAAACACTCGAGGTCTATGGTTAACTGTTTATTGTATATTAGACAACTAGGGTTGTACACTTTTGAGACAATAAACTAGTTCAAACGGTTTTTGGCGCTATTTGTTTGTAAGGGAAATGTAGGTTTTCGTATGTTGCGCTAGGCTCTATGTGGTGAGGAAAATGGGATCCTAACGACTGGCGATTTTAGCTTTGTAATATGTAGTGCTAGCGTGTTATTTAGCCGACAATTTAATCAAATTAGTATTATCAATACAATGTTTACTTGTACCATTCTTGTACGTGTATGTTGTTTGTTTACAAGGAAATATAACAATTTATTTTATTTTTCCAGGTAAGCTGCTCTCACCAATGAAGCTATTACTAACAGCCGTAAGTACTTGCCACCGTCAAACAACGGCCTTTACAAAGGCATCCACGAAGCACCGAGCATCAATATGCGGCCGCGCACACTGCACGATTCGAACACTGACTCATTCAGTCATTCCCGTTCTCGGTACCGCGGGGCTGACGTGACGTCACGAGTGCGATGTCGCACGCGCGCCACCAAATTATATTATCATAATTAGTTATAAGTCGTCTAACATCTAATGTCGTGTGGTGAAAGGAACTACAAATTAAATTTTTAAAATATGTACATATTTAGCGCATTGTTTGATATGTGGTTTTATATAAAAAAACAAGCATTTATACTCGTTATCTAATATTAACATGTCCAATGTAATTAAATGTGAAGAGAGAAAAAAATATTCTTGGTTCTTTGATAACGGATTCGGACGTCAGAAGATCGTAATCGCCTACAACGTATCCGCTTGCATAATTATGCACCATCTTGTATTCAGATACTTATTTATTTATTTTAGTTCAAATAACACGGTTGCATACCTTTTACATTAAATATTGTTCTTATACTAGGTACAAAGACTTAAGACATTTTAAAACAAAGATAAAAACGAAAAGATATGGGATCTTCACGGTTTGTTGGCGCTTCTGTGATCGTGTTGTGATTTCAGTTTTGGGTGTATGTATGTTAGACGTTGTATTACATCTTATAGTGTTTGGAGACTATCTAATTAATATACATAACATAATATGAGAGATAATTGTAGAAGGTAATCGTAAGCGAAACCTTAGAAATTTTGTCACTAAAGTATTTAAAATGTTTTTAACGTTTGGAATTATAATGTGTTATAGAACTGTAGATAAATTTATTTACACGAAGAAAACTGCATGCAACAATTCTGTTACAAGTGCTTGTGACAATGAAGTTTAGCATAACTATGGTAAAATAAATAACAGAATTTGCATATATTTAATATTTAGGGGAAAACCACCGCAGTGTGATACAGGTGCATAAAATGGAATTTCATTCACTAGAGCTCCATTGTTTCATGCTATGCTAAATACGAATCATCGTGTCTCATATGATCATCCAGAACATAAATCCGATGTGCGCAGACAACTAGAAATTTTCAAACGTCTATCGCAGCCTCAATAAAATAAGAACTCCATACATATTATGCGGTTTCCTTGTCATTGTTCTTCAAATCATGTTCAGCGCCATTTTCTATGAGTTATGGCCCTCCATTGTCTATACGCTCAATATTTATCGTGTATACTAATAAATAGAGCGGGCCGGGTAATAAACAAACGATGCCGCTTGTTATGTGCATGGGTTTAGTATGTACTGGTCAACAAACACGAGACGCAACCACGCGCAGGACTTACGGCTTTTACTGACAATCGGTCAAATCGTGACGGGAACCATTCTGTGTGCCAACTTTTACGACACCGGACACCATTGTGTCGAGCGCTGCGTCCGCACGTGACACGCGGCGGCGGCGCGAACAATGCTCGTTTGAAAACTCACTTAGTTCAGTTGCGGGAATAGAAATGGTCGCGCACGCCGCCGAGGGCTCGCGGCCACTCCGGAATGCAATATTGTGCGGCGCGCGGCGGGCAGGCGAGATAGCGTCGGCCGCCCGATCGCGCGCCAGATACGCACGCCATCGGACCGGCCCCCATTTCCATCATTATGCGAGTTTGCGTACTCCGGTTTTATCTGCCGTGAGCATCGAACGCCGCTCAGCTGAAAAATGGCCCGCGAGAGCGGGAACCGACGCGAAATCGAGCCTGAGTAGCGGTCCCGCCGCGGGGCCACTGTAACTAGGCCGCGCCGATTACACCTTTTCCTCAAAGTTATTAAACGTCGACGAAACCCTTCGCCTCGCCGCGCCGCCGCGGCCGTCGATAAGTACTGTTTTGTCATGTTTCTCCGCGTTTCCAGCAATATTCACGTTACAACATCCGCGGTTGTCGCTCATGTTTGAAACGGACACTCGTAACTCGATACAGTCTTCCGAGCGACTCTCTCCTTTTACCGCACGTATAGAAATGCAGAGCGGAACGTTTCCTGGTGTTGGTGGTGCGGCTTTTGTTTCCATTGTCGGGCGGCGGGCGCGGCGGCGCGGCGGCACGTGCTCGAATCGGTCACAACTCACATGGCAGGGTCGGAGGGCAGCCGAAGAGGTGATGCGGCGTCCTCTCACAATGCCGGCGAGAGTCCCGGCAACTGCTTCCGCCGATGGTATCAAGCCCGGGGCCTGCTGGCACCGCACTTCCGTGTTACGCTCGCTCTCACTGCATGTGATGCGTTTAAGATAAACCCTTGCCATTGTTGTAGCGGTCCACCTCATTCGATACCAATCAGTCCACTCCTATAGCGTCAATGCTGTTGAGTTGTAAAACAACACAGCTGCACATTCAAAACATTACGTTTATTAACTCATTATACTGTTTTATGATCACTTGATGATACTGATTTAGTGATTAGATCATATCCAAAAACATTCAAACGTAATTACATACAATAAATGTAAAATTATAGTTAATTACGTTTTTGTATTTATTAAAATTCCTCAACGACGACTCATCGTGACGCAACAAAAACGACATTGAGGTTTTCGCCAAATTGATGATTTGCCCGCGATTTCGGGTGTTGCCAATTACGATGTTTACGTTGTGCGGACGCGGGTGTCCAAGTATGGTTGCTAACGAGACGCGGTCCGTGGGTGAGCAGCTCGTTTGCTGAGACGTCGGATGTCACGCGGCGGGTCATGTTAACGATGCCCCCATATCCAGCGCTGAGGTCGCTGCTTCACGTCGATGTCTCGAGCCGAGTTTTTGTTTGCAAACTGTCTACCGATTTTGGCGCGTGTTTGACTGCTGGTGTTCGCGATTCTAATGCTGGCCTAGAGTCATATTTGTGTTTAATTTGTGCAGTTGAGGCTAGCGATCACCTTGTATGGAACGGAACTGATAATGGAACTTAAGAGTTCCGTTTGCAACACTTGAAGCTTTATATGTATTCAGGGTTAACAACTTTTAACACAGGGAAATATGAATAAAATCTGCATAGCTGAGGTACGTTCACTAGAATTTTAAATAAATAAATACACTCAAAATTACATACATAGTCCTGACCCCACACTAAGATCGAGTGGGTATCAGGAACTACGAGAGACTTTTTCGGTCTCACAAACACCCAGACCCAAAACAAATACCTGTGAATCACACACATATATGTTTCGGTGCGGGGATCGAACCTGCGGCCTCTCGTTTCACAGCCGGGGTCTAGCCAACTGCGCTACGGAGGTTGTTAAATATTCAATTATTTAGAATCAAACATTTAATTTAATCTGTTATTCCTGTTCACATACCTTACGAAACACCCTATAGTCGCTCCTTGCAGACACGTATAATATTGTTATAATTCAAACGTCTTATTTGCGCCAATGCAATTCTGTTGCATCGGTTTCGAGATGGCACCGTATCATGGAGCGCCCGAGGGAGCTGTCGTTCCGTCTATCTTCCCTGTTAGCGATGTCTGGAATAATATCATACTTGTATTTGAAACACATAAGCTTTTAACTCTCATTATTTTGTCAGTAGGTAGGTGTCAATTCAAGGAAATTCTGATTAACAATTTTTTGTAAATACCCTATAAATATCATTATGCACTGTCACAATATACATAAGCACCAGAAACTGCGTCGGATTTTCGGTACTAAAATAAAATGGATCATTCACAATACCCACTTCCAGATTTTTTTATACCGACGTCTAAACCACAGTTGCGTCATAACAGTAAGCTTACTTCGAACAATACCCGCCGGACAAATGATTACACGCCACTAGGATATTTGCATGAGCCGACCCCCTGACCGAGCGCATTGTGTTGCCCCCTTTCAATACGGAGCTATTTCGTAACCCGGTTTAGAAATTTCGTGGCATTTACATGTTTTCAGTGATCTTTCCAACTGCCTCCATTGTTTCGTAATGTTGAGTGAAACGATCGGTTAAGTGGCCTGTTTGTTGCGTCGATTTGTGATATCCGTGGTAGGTTTATTTTAACATCGGAAAAGGGCTAGAAAATTATTAAAATGTTTTGATTACCACCATTCATGACCCATAACTTTGAGTGAATCGACAATCTTCAAGAAAGCAATATGGAGATGATGATGTTTATATTCCTTACCTCTCACACATACATCCTTACCTAGAGCATACAAAGAGCAGTACAAAATGCGTGTTTCTTTGATGACCATAGCTTTAAGCTGACTTCTATATAAGCCGGAGTGCTTATTTAACTAATCAATTTAACAAACCCACTGCCCGATTACAACCTACTTTAGTCTAAGGCGGCACAACACAGGTAGTAATAAATTCCCCAACAAATACACAGCAATAAGCTCTGTCGTATAAATTAGTGCCCTATAGTAAAGCCTAATAATAAATGCGAGGTATTGTCTGGCTATATCAAGCTAACTGGATCTGAGCTAGATTAGGAGAACAGGGAAGCGGCGGGCCTGGCATTAATGGTGGCTCGGGAGACACAGCGGTATGTCACGTCAAATCATTATACGGTTTCGAATTAATTGTAATGAATATTGCTGCTGTGAGAATTGATAAGGTTCACGTAATTGCTATTATAGAGAATCTTACTTAACATCTTATGTATCAAGATGGCGAGCGCAGTGGAATCTCAAGCATTGCTTTGTAATTCATGGTTTTGTTTGGTTTTGCTACTATTCATTAGCCCTATCGCTTACTATCAGGCGAATGACATGCTGATCTCGACATTCATTGCAAAAAAAAGCTATTAGTCAGTTACTTCATGAAAACAGCTAAATTGCTTGAAACGAAGTTGGCGTGCGCTTGAACCGTGCACACAATTTGAAGGGCCCATCTGTCACTAACCTTTCGTCGGCTCGCGGCCATTAATTATTCCATTAAGCGATGGCCGCGTGATGGAGCTAGTGTCGCTTTGTACCGCGCGCACCAATTGACGACGCCTTTTGGACAAAGTCCTCCCTCAAAGTGGTACAAATGAAGCTGTTACTGATAATAAAAATGCGATCGATTCTCATCGCTTACTGTGGTTAAGTTGACTTACTTTCCATGAGTAGTATGAGTCCACGAAGAAAGCAAATATATCGAGTTTTTAATTTCTTTAAGTTAACGTCCTTATAACGGCTCTTTGTCTAATTTGATTGCAACATCCAAAAATATTTTTAATGACTAACATATCTTATCATTTGACAATCCACTGGTTGCCTAAATTCTTTTGGATGCACTATGATGGTAAATAATGTTTCTAGGTTGCAATTTATCATGACCTAATAAAGATTCAATGCGTAGTAAACGAAGATTAGCTTCAAACCAACGATAAATCCTTGAATCTTCAGACATACAGAAAAGTCAAGTTGAAACTCCTTAATCACAATTATGATGAAATATCGAACGGTGCATTAAAGTAACGTCTGTCATCACTCATCACAGGCAATCATCCCAATCATACATAATTTAGTTACATTTAATAAAATAATGCGTGCAACTAATGACTAAAGATTCTCAACGTGACCCCGCTTGATTTTAAAAGCCATATTTACGCTGCCAGCGTATATTGTGAATAAGACACGCACAATGCAGTGACAAAAGAAGTTAAACAAGTTAAGAATCTCTTCGCTGAAGCAAAAGATCATTGTTAATTGCTATAAATATTGGAGAATGCAGTTACTGATTCTGGACACTACTTTATGTAACGGCTAGCCGTTTTGTTACTATGTAAATACAGAAACTGTTACGCGATGCTAATTACAGATCAAGACGTTAATACAAAACATGTAATTACATGAGAAAAGCTAATACAAAATACAACAGTCAATCTTTGCAATTGCCCACGTTTGATATATTACCAACCTTCGGTAAAATAATTAGCACTAAAAAATCCGCTAATCGCTGCCACTCCCACCACCGCAAAGGTGAAAGGCGTTTTCGTGATCTGCGTGCTTCTCCCGCTCATTGCGCACGCGCACGACCCAATTCGGCTAAGTGCTCGTCTCACTGATGAATGAGGATCAATTTTAGTTTACGATATTAACAATTTATTGCCCATTAATCCACCGATAGTGATGTAAAACGACCAATTTGTTATTTGATAATAAAATGGGTTGCCGTGAGCCGGTATAAAACTGTTTGGTTGCGTTGCTCCGGCCTCAGTTGTGTGAGTTTAGTGGTCATTAAAATTTGCAATAAAAATGCGAGACATGTTATGTTGATTTCTACAACGGTTAGCTTTACGTAATTTGCTTGCGATAAATTTTGAGATTGAGTCGTGTTTTTGGGCTTTTAGTTGGTTAGATCGCGGGCAGTATGGCCGCGCCTCGATAAAGCATTGACATCTAAAATTATACGTTTACTATAGACGACAAATATGTGTTATTAAAAGGGGTTGTGTGTGAACTATCGAGGTATTTAAAAGCCAATGGCGGCGATGGACTGATTAAAGCTTCCTAGTAATTAGAGTGATTGCATAAGCTCGTGTGTACAGCAGCTGTTGCTGTGAGTCCGTGCAGCGGCGCCTGGCGCAGGATCTGCTAGTAATTGTGCTAATGAGCGGCATCCTGCGCCGGCGCTACCAATGAGCGTGTTGGCGATTAATTGCACTTTGTATTTGCGGCACGTCGCCGCGGCTCACTGGATACATAGCAATTGCCTTGCCAGTCGGAGTTTGCCAGCATCGAGCTCGTGTCTCTCTCATCTGTATTTCCTTCTTATTGTTTTTTGTTAATGCTTTTAAAGGTTATTTTATTGTATTGAAATAGCTGTACTTAGTACCTAGTGAAGGCAAGGGAACAAAACAAGACATAATAATGTTTCAATCAATATGTCAGTTTAAGATTAGTACAAAGTCTTTACCATTATCAATTCTCGAAGACGAAGAATATACTCGTATATAGATAGATAGTTTGTAAGAAGTAAATGAAAAAAAAAAAAAAAACATAATGTAAATTTAAAATAAAGAATACTCGTAAAATTACACGTCTAACATTTAACTTACACTGTTTGTACACTCGGGCATGACGCGATACTTTACATAGAAAAAGGCGTACAAAACCGTGCCAGCGGTCCACATTTCGGGACAATAATCTGCACATACTCGCTAATCCATACGAAACTCGTTTGTTGCCGCGTCGGGACAGCTGCGAAAATCCCTTGACGACCGACAAACTGACTTTTTTTCTTTTTTTTTGGCCACACATGACATGTGATGAACTACGGAGATTAACAATGTTTTTGTGATCGTGTTTTGAGATTTTGTTATGTTATTATTCGTATAGTAATATCAGGCTTAAATAGTAATATAGTAGCTTAGTATTATGGTATAATTGAAAATATAAAATTATTTAACAAAACTGCGTTACTTTCCGTCTCTGAAATTTGAAGTAAAATGCCAAAAAGCATATTTTTAATGGTCTAAAATTAAGTAACATATCGGTTCTTTATTTTGCGATAAGAATAAGCAGATTTGATAAGCTCATTCTTATATTGAGCTCATAACCAATATAGAAAGAAAGTCACCCAAAGCGATAACAGATGATGCACATGATCTGACCCATATTCACCAGCTATGTTTATTTATGCGATGGAAAGTGCGACGCAGCCGGATTTCAAACTATTCATGTGAAAAAAACGTTCGCAAACAAAACGGTAGTTTTAGTTTCCGTTACTTTGCAGATTACGTTCCGAAACTGCCAAACAAAGCAAAAGCCAGCGTTGGCTCATAGGTGCGCGACCGTAACATAACAATACATTATTAAGTATTTAACTTGCAATTAAAATACAATACCAAGGCCGAGATATTCCGTTTGGCTATAACGCTGCTAAATGTGATTGGACTAGACATCGAATACAGCTGACTGAACAGGGTGCTTTCACATTTACCGGGTTATATGACGTATCCTATTAGCAGGATTGACGTTTGAATGAGTTGCGCGGTCGGCGGTTGTTTGAGGGTATGCGCATGCGCGCGTGTAATTAGGCATTTCAATGTTAATAGGTGGATTGTGCGGCCATCAGGCATCAGTGCGGTGTAGCCCAGTCTTCCTCTTGCCTACGCTACGTTTTCGTTTTGTATTAATAGAACGATTAATATTTAACATGGTGGACGTCGCCCGCCTGTGTGGCCGTCATATCATGTCAGTCCTTTTGTGGCTGTCTTTGATTCTTTTGATTGGTTTATGACGGTTGAATAGTCAAGTAGGTTATTCTAAGTAGGAGATTGATTTCTGGATGGAAATGTATCTTATGAAATTATAAGTACATATGGCATTGAAATTTTGACAAGCTTTCCCATTAAAACTAAACATGATTTATGTAATTGCATAATACGTGGACATATGTATTTACTTCCAGAAGCTGTAAATAAAGCTCCTGGTTCAGTATGTTTAAACAAAACCGTAATTCGCCAGTTAGAATGAGAGTCTCGCAGTATTGCAATAATTTTGCACAACATTGTCGTCGAGTAAACAAGGGTCACGTATTGGTGTCAGTGGCGTAGATGTTAAGATGGGACCCCGGGGCTGTGTCAAGATCATGCTGTTTCTATTAAGGGACGGTGGAGTATGTAACATAAAAAAGATAGTTTATAAAACGTGGTGTACCTTTTTTTTTGTTTCGAGAGGAAAAGCTACTAATATTTTATGGTAGGCGGGGTATCCCCAGGTCATGGAATCGAAAATATGTTTTGTTTGGGATTGGTGCATAGAAATATGGCTAACTTTGCGCAGTCGGTTGCAGAATAATCTGCTAAATATTTCTTTAAATTCAAATAATAATACTGCTCCGATCAAAAAAAAACTATACGATATTTTAAACGCACCAATACTACCCTTAAAGGAAGCTATATGTATGACAAATTCATTATGAATCATTAACACTGACCCTGAATTGAAGACTTGAATTTAACATAATATGCAATTTGTATGTTCTGAACAAGATACTGCGGGAAAGACCGCGGGAGCCTTATGCAAACATGTCTAATTCGCGACAAGAATCTAAATTCGCTAATTGAAATGTTCGTTTGTATGTCTGCGACTGCACCGGTACATTTTCGAAACTTGACATTGAAGCTGCAGCTGATGGGAGACCGGGTCAAGTGTGCCATCTGATTTTGTGTTTGTTGATGTTGGCGTTATACGAACAATATTTCTTAAGTAATTGGTAAATTCAATAGCAACAGAAAGATACATCGTTCTATCTCTTTATTATTTATGCTTACTTTTAATGATCTAATTTGATGTCTATTCATTTAATTCAAATCACTCCATAAAGAACACCTTTGTACATTCATTCTGCCATAAAATTCTGATTCTGAAGTACCAACTCTTGTATGCGAATTTCACAATATTCCAACACAATCTGAACCCCCACAGCAATACTCGGTTATGTTCACCCGCTCCATCAATATTCATCAGGGAGCTATCTCCCTCCCTTAAGGAACAGTGCTGCTAATTCCGCCGTACACAATCCCGATGCTATCTGCCACGGAGGCTGAGAAATGGAGCCCGTTATCGTCGGTGACGACTATAAAACATGATTTATGAACGAGTCGACCGGATGATGAATTGATGATGATGTTTATCACCGGGTGATTTGTCTCTTGTGATCACGTGACTGAACTGATGCTGGAATTGTAGGCTGTTTTGGACGTATGGTAAATGTAGCAGGAGTTTATTATAAGTCAGATGTAGTACTTTTCTTAAGTCCTTCTTGAATGGTTTCTGGTTTTACCATAGCTATAAGGAAATGTAAGGAATAATAACTAAAATCTTTTTGTGGTAAAATGGTTGAGTTTTAAGAAGTTGCTGAATGCAGGTAGCATTCAACAGGTTGCCGTGGAAATAGTTAGGAGAAAACTTTTCTGCAATCAATTTCTATAACTGAAAATGATACGGATACAGTCGATGGTTTGCCTATATTTAGTAAAACAAAGAAATTTCTGATTTATAAAAGGAAACATCAATTTTAGAATAAAGCAATGTTCCTCTTTGCCACAGTTAAATACGTACTAACTACTTCTCGTGTTTACCACTACACTTCCGAATACTTCTTGCATAATAATAGATTAGAGAAAGTATTGGATATTATACGCTCCACCGATATGTGGTTGTAATTTTAAAATTAATTAAGTGGTTGAGAGAAGATTGGATCTAAGATAAACGAGATTTATAGCCGAAACTGTTTGCACTAGTTGATTTTAATGGCGGTCGAAATTTTGCATACATAATGTGCAATGTTATAGATTGATGGATTGCTTCTGGTTCTTTTATTTGATGTTTTAATCTTCCAACGGTTGCGGGATTGTAATTGATAATCAATTTATTGGCTATTGCAACATTCAGAAATAATTTATCTTTGACACTCCTTATGTGCGGGATTACAGCGTGGAAATACTTTCATAATAGAACGCTATCCGGATATTCACACAAATACATAATTAGGAAATAGTTTTTCCCTGCGTGTATTACAACTATCGATAATTGCAGTGTTTTGAATGTAGATAAAGTAAATTCCGATTTCCAATTAAAGAAATATACACCTTTCCTATTAATAAACAATATTGATGTAATTTTTTTATTTCACGTTTAATTTTATAAATTCTTCGAAAAGGGTTTTAGTATTTACGTCTAATTTATCTCCAAAATTAACTGTAAAAGTACAGTTGGGCATGCATAATACGGCATTAGCAATTCAATGCGTGTGCGAATCGCGTCGGTTTGTCTGTCGTCGGTTTGCGGTCTAGATTTTAAGATTTGCATGTGGTGCACATCGCGGCGCATCTGGGCCAATGCTCAATTGTATCTAGATAAGTTTGTTGTTGTCTCATTAATGGAGAGGCCGGATCAATTGAGAAGCATTGTTTTATTGTATTTGAGCTAAGTGATGGTGAGTGAAAGAAAATTATTGCATGCGTAGAAGTTGGTAACAAGATTTCATAGATAAGTGCTAGAAATGAATAAAATGCGAGGGTTAAGGTAAATGGTACGCTTATATTGCTGGGATAAAGAGCACACTACAGAATACGTAATACATTATGTATTTAAGTTACTTTGCCGAATTAGGAAAGCTGTATTAGGATTACTGTCAGAGTTTTAAGTAATCCAACGAAGTCAAACTAAAGCTATTGTTATTTTTGGGTTTAGTGAAAAGTTTACATAACGACGTCTTACACATAACCCCAAGTATGGTTGAATAGAAATGATCGCGGGTGATGACATTTCTCAAGACTTAAAAACAGTGCTAACTAAACAATGCAATGCAAACTGAAAGCGTCGCATCCAAAATTACATGTATTACATAAAGTGGCGTGTCTACTGTCTGCGCAGTTTCACAACGCGTTGCTTCATGCCATATTTTCAATAATTTTGACTGACGCATATACATCACGGTTGAATCCTTGAAGGGGTAAGCAGTAACAACCACATGGATATAAATCCCACTCCCGCATAATTCACATATTAAGGTGTTTCTAATCGAAAATTTACGACATCGAAAATTTGCGAGAAGGACCTAGGATCTTGCGATTTATAGCCATATACTCATACAAATAACAAACAGAGTGTAAACGACAAGATTTAATTAATTTCGCTAATATACAAATATTGTGCTTTGTACCTAATTGCAGGGTATGCGAATGTCTGCGCCGCGCCGGTCCGCTGGCTCGAGGTCGCTCGGATTTGAATTCGATACTTTTTCAACGGCTACGGTCTCGCCGATTGGATTCCACGCGGTGACTCACCCGGGGTTACTGTACTGACGTGTCTCTTGAATTCGATGTTCGCCAAACACGTGGTACTGAGAATTCGTTGTTTGCCCAATGTTTGGGTTGTGGCCTATGTGGTTGGGTGGTGAGCGTGTTGGTAAAGAACGGGTTTTTTTATGGGGATTTTTTTATGAGTGTGGAAATATTGCAATATAAAACAAAAGGGCAACGTTAACAAATAAATGTAATAACTCTTATATGTAATAACTAAATTAGTGGCCTTGTGAATCCAAATAATAGATATCCAAATTTTCCCTTAAATTATGAGGCGGCAAAAATCATGTAACCTTGTTATAGTCTAGATTCCTTATTTCACATTTGAATCAAGGTTGGGCGAAGGGATTTAGAACGAAAGGAACTTAAATCGTGACGTCAGACATAACACCAAATAGGAATAAAGTCTCAGCTCTTTGTGTGAGTTTGTGTAGTCGTGAGTAGAAAAACGTGTAAATATTGCCTCGAAGATGGCTATTTTTGATTGGAGCTTTACAACAGCTGCAGTACAATAAAACACGTATGAGCTATTGTTTACTCAGTTGCGGACGCCCTCATTGTCCTGGTGATAACAAAATTCCTCAGCTACCAACAATGGCGGCTTACCTCGCTGCATCGCCTTGCACTACTAAAATAATGTATTTTATTTTTTCGACACACCTGTAAGTCTTTGTTGTCTAGAAAATAATAGGGGCTGTGAATAGCGAAAGGTTCTGGGTTCCAATCCCAAGCCTGGAGATGGTTCGTATGTGCGTTTTCCTGTTAATAACTTAATATGACAGATGTAGAATTGTGCGAAAGTTAGGTAAGGTAAATTGTTTATTATTTTTTTCTGGCACGCGTGCATAACATTGCTTAGGTTGAGAGTAGGTTGAATACGTACAATTTTTTTTTTTCTATCGTCTTATAATTACTATCTCCATTCGAAGCCACTAGAAACCCTTTGTTGTACATATGCCTCCTCTATAATTTTCCATATCAATATATCAACCTACTAAAAACTGCAACCAGCGTCTTCCTGAACATTTGCCTCATACATGTAAATTTACTGTGTAAAGAGCACGTGACCTCGCAAGAATAGAGCACAACTGTTAGTACGACGAGGTGATAAGTTTTTATCTGTAGTCTGTACCATTGTGACACGTTCATTTGCATACTTTTTCCGCTAAGTGTCGCGCGTGACGCTTGAGACACGTCCGCTGTTAGACCAGACTGCGACAAGTGTGTCTAGGTTTTGTACATTCTTGCCTCTTACCGTTTACTGTACTGTGTACTCTTTTTACCACAATCATGCGTGTGGACTCTATAGAAACCTGTCTTAGGCTGTTGGAAAATTCTTGATAACAAAACGTTTATCTTGCAGAGATCGAATCTTCAATTTTAATTTCACTGTCACTTCTGCACCTCGGAAGCTGTTGATGTTTACAGGTACTAACGTATGTATTTCCTTATCTATTTTATTAGCGAAGTGTAATAGTTGAAGTTTAAACAATAGTTGGTAAAGTTGTTACTGTAGCAATGTATAGTTTTTCTAACAGTACTCGCGTGTATCGCACACGTTTTCTTACAAGTTCAAACATCGTTTACTTAAACAATCCATTGTCGCATATTTGTCGCGTGTCTCTTCCCACGGCGATCGCATTATCTATCGAAACATCGCAACTCCGAGAACCGTTGCGCTTATGATGCATTGTGATTTGTGCGCCGAGTGCCGATACAGATGCCACACGCGTGACCACAAACGCTCTGAACGTAGAGCAAACATAGAAACGAAGATCTCGTTAGGACAATCGCCCAGGGGCGTGCGCTCCTTGTAGGCAGAAATGCAGTGCTTTACTTGCCATTCACAGATATTTTAATAAAACGTTCGTACGTTTTAGATGACTTTAATTAATAGTAAATAAATGAATAAACAAAATATAATAAATTAAAAACGCCTAATATTTTATAAATAGCAATAGCGCTACAAAATAATGTACCTAATCAACCAAGTCATGCCGCCGCGTCCCGCAGGAGATTTGTTCGTATGTGTGTAGTAATTTTGGTGTCCGTGCACAGTTCGCAAACGCACACACCCATGAATATCGAAAGCCTAATTGGCCGAATCTAAATCAACTCCTGCGGCAGGCTACGGAAGTTCGGCAGTTGTCGGGAGTAATCGGAAATGTTCGTTGCCTATAACCCGAGTAAAAATAATAGACGGAAATCTAATAAATCACGTATGCACATTATGCATTTTTGTTTAGTAAGGTTTTATTTGTATAAATAGCAGAAATGTTTTGTGTTTCGCGGGGGCCATTTTGCTTTTTTCATGTAATAAGCATTGTTTACTATTTTGTTTGCGCCAGTTTATTTATAGTTTTCATAATTATAAGATTTTGTATTTTAACATTTAAAGTGTGTACATTTAACAGTTTATTACTGAGTTTCTGTAATAATTGTAGTGATTTGCTTTTACTAGTGCGTTTGTTGATTTTTTTAAATGTTATTGGATTGTGAGGTTTGTGTTGAAAATGTTTTTTTATTAAAAATAACAAGTTCTCACAATTATTGTGATTCAGTGAAAAGATTCAAATTGTGTCTAAAGGTAGGTGTGTTACAACAATTAAACCAGCAAAAAGGGAATGTAACTCGAAAGTTTCATGTTAAAAGTTATGAAACGTATAACTATTATTTTACTTATTAGAATTTCTTCCGCCGCGACAATCGATCGCTGTTTTTTCTGCGTTGCCGTAAAAGATGTACATGTTCATAGTAGTACATCTAAGACTTGTTCTGTTGGAATGGTTTCCGACTTAGGGATCCGTCGCGTGGCTGTGGCTATGCTAAAAATCTATTTAAAAGATTTTTTTTTTGTGACCGAGTACTCCGCCGCATGCCCAGTGTCATAATCCTGTGCACGCCGCTGCAATCGCCGATCGCCCACTGATTTGCCAAAAGGCGATAAGAGCTGCAATTTGGTGCGACCCAAATACAACGTCCGATACGGTCGGCCCCCGCGACGGCAGATAAATCTGTGTGCGTTGCCGTAATTGTAATACAATATTATATTAATTTGGAGCACGCCAACGCCGGCGAGAGCGAGTGGGCGGGGCGGGCCGGGGCCGGGGGCGCGATTGTTGCGACATCTCTCAGATGGTCAGCTGATACGATCACATGCAAATTAAACTAATAATGGCCGTATTCTGCGGCCGCTTTCCAAAACCATAGATATTGAGACAGAATCGGAGTCGGCCGCGACATTGTTTATTATCTACATGCAACCGCGCCGCTCAATGAATCGCGAAGCGATAGTTGCGACTGCTCGTCCGAGTTAACGTCGTGTTAAACACGCAGCTTTCCTGGCTCTGTAAATCGAGAACTACAAGAGTTTCCCGCCGCGCGAGAGCCACTCGCTTGCGTAAACCGGTGTCGTGTGTCGAGCAGCGCCGGCCACGGCGGCGGCTGGCGCAAGCGCATTGTCTCCGCGCATCTAGAGCGACGATTCGCGACAATTCAAACGCCCACCGTCAGTTGCGCAACGCTCGCAAAACGTGCATAAGGGCATCGAAATGGATAACGCGGATACCGCAGTGGTTCGTTACAGGCAGAACGATCACGTTTTATCGCGTGCGGATGCTTGGAGTGAGTAATTGGAGCGACGGCGGCCGGTGGCAGCGCTACACGTCGCGCGAGATGTTGCAATATTTGCACGGCTCCGCGGCTCCGGGCTCCTAGAGTCGGCGCGTTATCACGCCGCGTCGCGACGTGATAAGAACGCCGATTGTGCAAACGGTTGCGACACGGCGCCGAGAGCGCAGGGATTAGTCGCCACTAATTGAAACGTCCGCGTCTTCGTAGTGGGCGACTGCAGCGAGACAACTTAATTACCTCTATAAACAAATCGTGCTCACCGCGCTTTACCGTTGGGTAACGAGACAGTGGCCGCGGGAACCTACGCGCTGCGCCTGATGTCCTAACAAACATTGCGATACGCACAATCACACTTTCCGACCGCTATTGTTCTTCAAATGTTTCGATATTTCGGCTGCAATAACCTGAGAAGGCGCGCTGGCGTAATAAAAAGCATCGTTCGTTCGTTTAGTTTCGGGGAAGTGAACTTCGACGAAGCGCAAAGAAAGGAACTCGTTGATGCGTGCTCCGCTATTTGTTTACTTTGCGCCCATTGTGCGGCGGCTATCGAGCGCGTGTTTTAATGTTGAGTTTTAGAAGCCGAGAAAAAATAATGTTGGCGGTTATATAAATAGTGACAGTGGCACCCCGGGGTGCGGCGAGAACGTGCGCGCGCGCAATTAGCCGCGCACCGAGCAGCCGCCCTCCCGTGACCTCACTAAATGTCACCGGCTAGAGGTCGAGCCAAATGTAAACGAGATTTTAGTAAGTCACCTATGAAGCGAGCCTCAGGGTCCGGCCTGCACCGTTTCCGGGAAGTGACACCTCGCCGCGCGGCGCAGGGTTTTATACCGCCCGTTTATTATTTAACCGGTCGTGCAGTTCTCCAAGCGATATTTCCAACTAAAGGCGAGGTGTTGGTTTGTTATCTAATAATGGTTTAGGAAATGGGCCGGTGCGACTCGGTCCCGTCGGAGATACAATGTGTAATTAGCACTCGGCGAGAATAATTTACACTAAAATGTCGGATAGCGAGCGCGCTCGTGTGAGTCGTCGTCGCGCGCCGGCCGGGCCCACGTACACGACACCTCGTCGCACTTACAACACTGCGTGGGCGCCTAATCGCTATAATTATAATTACTGCGACCGTTTAAACGACAGGTCAAGGATATCGGAACGCCAAATCTACGAACAAAGAAACAATACACACCAATATTCACTTAATTGCAAATGTCAAAGTCAAGACTGGCATTGCGCCCACGGTAATACGTCAAACTGACAATCGGCGAAAGGGTGGTCCGCCGTCGTCGATAACGATCTATGGCAATTAGTTGAACATAACCGCATTAGAGCTGACAATGGAGTGTCGGACGACGGCACCACGACACAGCACGACACGACACGACACAGCACGACACAACACGCCCGCGGATATGCTAATAAACGAACTATCGGAGTGTCACGCTGACCTTACGTTCACTGCGCCCGCATAACTTAGGCATCAACTCGACCGGTTGTTGTGCTCGCAAATTGCTATTTAGGTTCATAATTCATTGACGTTTAATGTCATGCCGTGTCCTTTATTTAGTACGCCTCATCCATCCCATGATTGACAGATATGAGTGGCAAATTATCCGCGAATCCAATAAGGTGGCAACAATCTGTTGACAATGTAACGTGGTCCTTGCAGAGCACGAGTGCATTCTTGTATTTTACAAAGTAAAATGCACCGCGATGATTCGCTTCACGTCTACTTATCACATAATGTTAAATTTTAAAGGTAATTTATTTATGACATACCTTATTACATGCTAATAATTGGCTCACAAATCCAATCTCCGTGGTCTTGATAAAATTAATCATTAGCTTTAACGGCTATAGGTAATAATTTTATTTAAAAATACATGAACCAACTTGTCAAGTGATGGGTTAAAATTTTACAATATAAACAATAATACAATAACAACATACAATACAATAAAAATATATTGTAAGTAGTGGCGGTACTTCCATACAAGCCCAAAAGCCCGGCTTGCCCTACTTAATACGTATATACTAAATTCTGAACGAAACCATTACATTCAATACAAAACAGTTATTACGAAACATCTACCATTTTTGAATTTACCGCGTTCCGTCGCGGCATGCATGGCGCTCTTCAATGAAGCGCGAGCCGAAGCGCCGCGCCGCCCGCGCTGCGCAACGCATTTAATAAATTCATTCAATAATTTTAACTCTCACGTTGAACGTAGCTCCACGCATTTTATAAAAGACGGTACGCGCAAAACATATATCTGCCTTCTTCTCTCTCGTGTGCTTTTACGAGGCTTTTGGCAACGCATGCTATCTCTTTCACACTGACGGGTGAAACTGCTACACTCTGGCACTACGAATGTATAGCTACAGATATCTATATATAGCGATAAAGTACTAAACCAAAAGCCCAGCTTTTGACCACAGAATTGTTTTGACTGAACATCGTACATTTGAAGGTCGTCATGTGTAACATTATTTGTTAACTAAATTATATTTATTGTTAATAAATTACGTTGGTTCTTTTTTAAAATTATTTAATCATTTTTGAATACAAATAATGAAGTTTTTATATTTATTTCATAAATTATAATTGCATGTTGTAATGTTTATTTTTTCGTTTACTAGCAATACTGTACGAATTACTACTAACTTCATAAGTATTTTGACATTGTGCAATTATTGTAAATAGTTCGGTTGAAGGTTATTTATTCGTTTTTTTAATGTTATATAAACTTTTTGATACGAAAATGATTTGTATTGTTTCCTGTGATAGTTTTAGTGTGATGGTGAAAGTGTTTATTGCCGTTATAAAGGTAATTTAATTCAATTATATTGAAACTGGCGCGAAAACTACGCCGAGTTTGTGCATTTCTTAAATTCGTGGTAAATCACAAGAGGCATTTTATCGGTTGAGTTTACTTAACTACGTAATTCGATTTTTAAATGCTCCCATTCATATAGGTAATTATATTAAACAGTCGTGTTACATATGCTTTTCAAGGGACACTTGTGTATTAGAATGTTTGGATTAATTCTTATGATTTCAATGAGTTTGTGGTCCTTTCAAAAGGCATGCTATTACTTGTAATTAAAATTACTTGTAAAAACTTATCCTTAATGAATTTATAACAATTTCTGTCCGCAATTTTGGTTAACTACGCAGTCAAACACGGGAGCATAGTAGCTATCGTTGTGCTCGTGTAATGCCGGGTATTAAAAGTGCTCAGTAGTTAGTGCATTAAAAAGTTACGGTTGCATGACCGCAGGCTATCTATATTTGTATTACCTAATCCTAATATTGTACAGATTGTGTGGTAGGTCTGCCGCCGCGCCGTAAATTCGATTTCGTCGTTCTTATTATTTTCTGTCCTTCTAAATAAATATGTATTAAAACTAAAATAATATTGGGCTTGCCCTACTCCAAAACCCTAGGCACGCCACTGATTGTAAGTTGGCAGTGACAAAGAAAAATGTGACAATAGACGTTCTTCAAAAGCAACCAGTTTCCCATGTCTACAAGTTCATTTGCAAAAGTCCGTTAAAGCCGTAATTGAACTGGCTGGCCCTACATCCGGTTGCGACTGGTAATTAGACGAGTAATGCGAGGCGGCCAAGGCCGGCATATTTCGAGCGCCGGTTGTCACCGAAACAATGCACACACCCGCCGACCCATTGTGCTCGGGTTACGCCTAGGGTGTAAGGATACTATCTCGGTTCTTTCGAAAATATGTTTTTTTATATATTTTTTTTATTGCCGTGATAGGCAGAGGAGCTAGCAGCCCGCCTGATGGTAAGCGGCTTCTGCTGCTCATGGACTCTGCAATGCCAAGGGCATTGATAGGCCGCTGCCTACTGTGAAGTGAACACTCTTCCAGCCTCGTATGAAGGACAGGTCAATGTCATGTCTGTTTTTAACAATAATATTTAGTAGGATTGTTGGAATGTGGAATGTTACAATAAGGTTTTAAGTTTTAAACTGAAAATAACCACTCGGGTCTTGAAATTGAATTGATCCAAAGTACGAATATATGATTAGATGGTGTACACCAGCATGCCAGCAAGCATCTGTTTTATCATGAATACGAAAAAGTGCAAGTAGCTAAATCTATATTGATGCGAAAGAGAACGATAGTCTTTCTTATAATATGACCTTGTACAAAGGAATTGTCGATTCCAAAGTACTTACACAAATACTCCCATGACAACCGTACAATGCAACAATGTCACAGGTATATTGCACAATATCGACGTAGCTGGAATAAAAACTACGGTTGTTACTCGTTACGTGTATCGAGACGGATGCGGCGACTTGTCACTTCCAGCCATTGAGCGCGACCTTAAACCGCGCGCCATTGTCGACGTTACGCATTATTCGACTTATTTGTGCGCCGCGCCGTCCGCATTGTTGTCTATTGACTTGGAGAATAGCGCTCCTTTGATAAATAGTTGCTTGGAGAGCGATATTTTTTTTATGTAGAACCATTTTGCGACCGTGTTTATTTCTATGTCAAACTATTTATGCCCTATTGGTGGACGAGAATATAATTCTGGGTGCGATCCAGCATTAAAGAGTTAGCTAGTTGGATGGTATACAAATCAACAATGCCATAAGTAGGACTTCGAACAAATTCCAAATTCCACAACATAAGTCCACGGCTGCGTTGAAGAAGTATCACTCCTCACGTCTAACAAACTTGCAGTTGAAAACAAACTGAATAAAGCTTAGTTTCTATACATTGGCGACAACTGACAAGCATCGCGGTGAGAACACCAAGTGGCATCTGAACGGAGAGGCACGTCGTCTAGTGTCGAGTGTCGGACACCGCAGTACCGGGCCAGACTCGACAGATGTTAAGGTTCCTTAAGCGCTGTGGACCTTGCGGGCCATTTACAGAGTTTTCAATGTACTTCTTAATGGATTGTTTATTGTGGCTATTTACGCCGGAGTTTAGCTTATATATACCACTGACGGGATTGGCATAGATATCGCTTGTGTTACCGACAGTTCTTCGAACGCATTTCAAAGAATTGATCGATGATGGTCTAGCCATTACCCATCATCATCTGTAGAGAGTAGAGACATCAATGAACATAGGCCTCCTCAAAAATTTGCGCTGTAAATTGCTAGAAGCATCTAGTATCCACAACACCCGAACCACAACCAGTTTTTGTTGATCACATACACATTTACTGTCAGTCACTAGTCACATCTAGCGTTGTGGCAAGAAAATTAAAAAGTTGCCAAAGATCCCGCTCAATGTTGTGCAATCAGAGATTCATATTTTGAACTCTGCTATGAGGCAAAAATAAACGCTTTATGTACAGAAATCTAATCTACGGAACCTAATCCAGCGGTTGGCTAGTACTTTTTATTTTACGTTCGTGTGGTGCTCAGCAGCGTCGCTAATTGTGCCGGTGTTTGTCAAGTTTCGTACTCGCCCTCAGAACGTGTGGAGGAATGTTTAACCTTCAACCATTGCGGTACTGTCAGAGAGCGGTGAGGACCATTATTTTTTGAGCCTGACAATGATAAGTGCTGAAAAAAAATGTAGGATATGCTTTCGGCTTAAACGCAATATTGATAACTGGAAGTCGCTCTCTCAGTCAAGAATCAATACCGATTTCTTAGCAAAATTGAAAATACATGTTCCTGTCATACATACTCGGCTGCACAAAGATTTTTTTCAGTTTGAGGCTAACATTTGCACTGATATAATCCGTTTCATGTTTTATAGCCGACTGCTTGCATAATGACCCACTAAAGTGGTCACAGCATTAAAGTATTTTGTAACATATACAATATACGTAGGTATCTTTTCTTAACGAACTTTTACCGCGAGCTTTACCTATTACTCATCATTACCAGTTTTTATAGTCGTAAATAATAAATTGATGCTATTACTAAGGAATGTAACGTTTAGAAGAAATCCTTCGACAAACGCCGGCAGTGGGTTAGTGTGTTACAGTTCACGTGTCCGAGGTGATAATGTGTCCTGGTAATAAATATTGTGTGAATTGAAACCACACGAGTCGCGCTGTCAACAATTCACTGCAGGTATATACTAATATTTGGAAAGCGAGTTTAGTACTTTAAATGTTAGTCAAACTGCATGTTTATGGTCGCCCCAATGTAATATTGGGTAAGTGGAAGCATTAAACTTTGTTCTATTTTACCGTTTGAACCTACTTGCCAAATGCAATTAGAAGTTTAAATCTTCCTTTTATATTAACATTTTTGTCGGTGGTCATTTTATACACCTGGGAGAAAAAGTTTCTGTTTCCGTCGTCTGCGTAAATAATAATATTGATAAATAATGTCGAAATTCTAAAGTGTAGTTGCGAAGTTAATAGCTTGTCTATCTTCTATACTTGCCTTATTTGGTTTAAAATAGTATTAAGTTTGCCAGAAAACCATGTCAGATTTCAATCTAATACGAACAAAACTATAGATTATCTGTTCTCGTTGCGATAACGTCGACAACGTGATGACGTTTGATGTCTAGATAAGAGCAAAACTCCGGGCTCTATGATTGATATCGTAATTAGAAATGTGCAATCCAATATGGCGCTGTTGGCGCGTAAACGTTGACAATCTACCTGACAGCTGTCAACGCAACAATATGGCGGAACGATATAATCTGTCGCCATTTTGTAAACGCTTTCGCATTTTTAATCGCAAAATAACAATCAGTCACGATTACTTTATCTTTGTTTAGATATTGCCAATTTCATATTATTAATCAAGTTGGTATCAAATAATTAAAAAATTATCATGTGATATTCCGACACTGGAACACAAATAAAAATTAGTAAAAACATTTTTCACAGTAAGTCCCTGTGTGTACGTTTAATTAAAGATTGAATTGTAATGCCTTGTTTCATAAATTATTTATTAAAACTAGAATGAAAGTAGAACAATTTATGTTTGTTACGACAAAAATTCTATGCGCAATATTTTTTCCCACGAAGCAAACTCGCCCAACTCTATTCATTATTTTTTTCCTCATAGCTTTAGAATTTTCTAGTGCAAGAATACGCGGTCGCACGCACTAACGAGCATTTATTCCGACGTCCTTGCAGCTTGTACATTTTCGCCACATTTAGGTCTAGGGGAGGCACGTACTCGAATTGCATATAACATCGTTAGTTGATACCAAGATCAGCTTTATTACCTGTGGGCGTTTGTTTACGTAACTATGTAAGGCTGTATGATCGCAGTGACTTTTGCCTTATTTGCTTACAGTATCAATAGCGGTTTTATACATACAAACTAGTGTCTGGTTTATTAAAAAAATATTATGGAGGAAATATACTAAACCAGATTACAACGTCATTATTTGTGCAATATCTGTTTTGAAATCAGCTTTTCGAGTCGATTTTATTACCTATATTTGTTTACGTAAGGCTGTACGGCTCGAATGACTTTTGCCTGTGATTTGTTTTTCTGCGAATTTACATAGCAATAGAGATTTGATTCCCTGGTTCTTGCGGTGTACATTTGCGTCCATGTTTATTATCTATAGTATTTGCGCAAACTGCTTATGAAGTCATCACCTCACAGTGAAGATTGGTTTCTTCGTTTGTGGCTTAAAATCTGTGAGTGTATGTTTTATTGATTGGCAAATAAGGAAAACAAAATTTGTTTAAGTACAATATTAAAGCAATTGTAACTGCTTCGGTGGCGTAGTTGTATTACGGTACGGTTACAAAGCTGAGGTCTCGGGTTCGAGTCCCGGGTCGGGCAAAGTGATATTGGATTTTTCTATTCATTATCAGTCCGGAGTTAGGAATTTGTGCCCGATATGGCGATAGGCTCGCCCCCTATCACATCGTGGGACGAAACATACAAGGCGAAATGTGGGTGTCCTGGTGGCGCCTCTGCCTACCCCTTCGGGGATAAAAGGCGTGAGTTTATGTATGTATGTATGTATGTAAATATTCGACGTTGAAATATAAATTAATACTTGAAATAATTGTACTCCGACTTCCACACTGAGCTTAGCTTGTATCGCAGAGGCGTTGTAATCAGAAAAATATTAGTTACAAAATGATGTATTGTTTTGAAGCATGCAGCACCAGGAACTGATCGTGTGTTTCCACTGGCCATACTTCAATCACGTAGATCGGGCGCTTTGATTGTCGATAATTCAACGCCTTTCGCGCACAATATGAACACGAAAGTTGCATATACGCCTTCAAAACGTGGCTTTCTCACATTTCTGCAAAAGGCGAAACAAATTAGTGCACATAGCGATATCGTTTCCTGGTAGATCGATTTCACCCGCGGAACCCGCTGGTGGCCCATTGTTTTGCAACCAAACTAATGGTTATAACCATTTCGAGTGCTTTACCTTTGGTCTTTGCTGGTTGCTTGACCCGCGCCAATTTGCTTCGTGTATCGCCTTTGTTATTCTTTGGGAAGCCAAAACAGTCTGAAGAGTAACCCCAATGAAGTCTTCTGAACATAGGCTTCTCCAGAGCATCTCCACGACGATGCAAGAGGACTACATCAAGTGAATTATTGAGAATTTATTTGATATGAGTGACTACGTTCAACAATGAATATTGATTGATATTGATGTTAACTATCCATAGCATCACGCTTCCTAATCTTATCAACTATCCACAACAAACGTTCCCAAACTGCACTGTATTCGCTCACCCGCTGAACTTATTACTTCAACAACCGTATCCATTACACGGGTGGGTTTGTCCGCCCCGGGCCGGGCCAGCAGGTCGCCCTATGAACTGCCCGTCGGCGCTGCGACGCACAACTTACAATATAATCGTGCCTTGCCGCACGCTCCTGTCATACACGCTGCCAGTTTACAGTTTATCGTTGTTTTGACGGCTTCGGTAGAAGTAAACTTGAATAAATGTAAATCCTGGTAGAATATAGGTCAAAATTTATCAGAAACAATGATCTGTTACTGCCCTTCTTGCACTACAAATCTTACGTCCTCAAAGGTCGTTAGAGCATCTACGAATTATTATGTGTTACAAGTCCTCATACGAGTTGGAAATTATATTTCAGTATAAGTAGTCAAGTCTAGACTTAGGTAATACGCGGCGTCTAATTATATAACCACTGCTATTTATATTCCAACACCTATTAAGAATTACTCGGTTGATATCTTCAAGCGTCCTTTTAACATAAGTTAAAGGACATACCACGTTTAGCGAACATTACAGATTAACTATACACAACATTAACGTAGGTTCCTAAGGACAATCGATGGTTAGTGAACCTTACACATAAATGAACATTAATATAATGTATAAGAATATTATACCCGACAAAGCGCTAAATACCTGTTGAATGCTGGCCGATTTCAACAGGTCGCTGTAGAAATCTTTGACGACTAATGTTCAGCAGTGGACTTTTGTGGAAAACAAAGATAGCAGAAGATATGCTTCCTATCACATACAGAAATAAATTGTGCGAAATGTGGACTTTTTTTTCGAGAGGAAGCGCCATAATGTGCTCCCATTTCGGTAATTCGAGGGATGTAGAAAGGGGTATGTATGGGTCTCCGCCCTTCCAGCCTTACGAGCACTTTACGGCGGCCCTCGTGTGCATTATGTGTGGCAGGAGATGAACTCGCCACAAAATGTGGATGGCACTGGCACATCAGCCTACCTCCTAGTTAATACAGTCGGTTATATCTACTTACATAAGTTATGGAATACGAAACAGTGTAATATTGACATGTGATTGCGTTTCGGTGTCGCGGTGATTGTTGATGTTTACGCAGCGTGCAGTTTCGTTCAGTTTGCGGATACAGTTAGCGCGGCCTCATGCGAAGGTTGTGCCGCGCCGTCTGGGCATGGACTGCGTTTTGTTATTGCTTTTTCGTTTGGGTGTGATGTAATTAATATCTTTGTATGATGTGGCTTGAAAATTATTTTTATGATTTAATGTATCGCTTGATCTAGATTTATGCCTAATATATGGAGTAGATCTTGTATTGAAAAATATTGGTGCAACCCTAACCTCGCATTACCTTAAGACACTTGTCATGTTTTCGAACTGTGCCACGATATATTTGTATTGTGTTACAAAAGGATACATGACGTCACGTCGCTAATGATATAAGTAATACTTGCGTCTTACTGCGGTTGTTTATATCATTATTGTTTACTAATACAAACGTACGATGTATTAGATTCGAGTTATTGTCAGCATCCGATGCGCAGTAGCCGATGACGCCACTAAATGAAAAGCCGGGGGTTCGATTGTGTGAGACACAAATATTTGTTTCTGGTGCGGATGATCTTGGAACGAAAAGTCTCGTAAGTCGCAGATTCTTATGGAATCGGAATTAGGTGTACTTTGATGACTAGACTGGTGAATCTAAAAAGCTGTCGTAAGAGTTTTCAGTATCAAGGTGGTGGTAGTTGAAAGAACCTTAATGTTGTGTCCGATGCTGTTTGTTACTGAAATCCAAACATGGTAACTATGGGTTGATGACGATGATGATGAATAATGTCCAGAAATATTCACAAAAGATTGTAAAGATAGATAAAAGCCCAGCTTCAGATAGGCAATTGAGTATGAAAAAAGAGATATAATAGAATTCTAGCAGTCGACAGTTTGTTCTAGCTTTCTCGAATATTAGCGAAGGAAAGTGCTTATTCTGTACTCGTCCTGCTTGTGCTCGACTTCTGTGGACTGGATGGACGGCTCACGTAATACAGCTATTAGATCTGCCATTAATAAAGTGTCTATTACGTTAACTAGGGTTGCCTGCTCTGGTATTGTCTGTTTTGTTGTAACCAGGTAGCTATGGGCTAGGACAGTGCAATGAATGAAATTATTTGCTGTGTGTCATTCTATAGATCCACAATTACATATTTTTGCTTAATACATATTTTATTGACATGAACCCAAATGTTGGGATAACAGACAATTCATGATAAATAATGAGGCTTCTACTAAACGAAATGGGCGCGCATTAATTTTGAATGTCAAAACAATTGAGTATTTTATCAGTGCAAATTAGTATGTAATTGATATTGCGAAAAAACACTCCATTACACAAGTCGCAGGCACTATCTGACGCGGTCAATCTATGAGCCGGGCAACCTTATTCGCGAGAGTTGTAAGTTACTGCCGACAAATGCAAATTTATAGAATGTGGATATCACGGGCTTTTTATCTAGACCAGTTTGTTTTATAAGCTTATGATATGAAAATAAATCTCGCTGTTGCACCATAGACGAGATCGAAACGGATAGGGGAAAATTAATTAAATGTTAACAGATAGTTAGTTTGGAGTGGCGGTTGCGCAGAATACATAAGTGTGGATGCATTGTTGTTCCATTATGTAGCCCGTGTGATAAGCGGGAATAGGAGCGAGGTGCGCGTGCGCGGCGGCAGTGCGGCCACTGCGCAGTTTCCGCTATACTTGACCCGATTTGCGGTTATTATATCTTTTCAAATACTATAACATGGCAACGATACGTACGCAAAACAATAGAAATATATTTATTGCGCTATTATTACAAATGAGGTGATTTCTCACGGGAAACGCAATCCGAACGTTGATTTCCGAAGCTCTCGGCGTTAACGCTTCGCAATTGCTGGTATTTGTTTGATAAATCGTCGGTTGTCGCTTTGTAGACAATTCGACGGGCGTCGGTTTCGAAATCCGTGCACGGCCGAACAAAAGCGCCGGTTACTGCGCATTCGAAATACGAAATATCGAAATTTTATCACGTAACTAATTTCGCACACGATATCTCACGTTTCGTTTTCGTAGGTCTGAGAACTGGGCCCTTAAGGCGTTACTGAGAAGCCTTTTTAGAATTTATAATTTAATTTATTCAAAATGCTCTCTTGTTATCTTTAATTATGTTATTGAAAACTACACAAAGGCTTTTGTAATTCGTTTACACGCAAGATGACCAAATATTCGTTTTATTTTGTATGGGGAGTTCATCGACCTTGTCAAGACACGATAAAGATGTTGTGTTCGATGTACTACTACGATACACAATATTCGTAACAGATGTTATCAGCTTGTTCATACTCAGCCCCTATAAGCTTTCCCCCAAAAATCTAGATAAATCTGTTAAAAGCCGCCAATTCTTTAATACCCTGCGATCTTCCGCAGGTCAGAAATTCTAGTCATACAAATCAAAACAATATTTATGGGTAAACGTAATGTATGTAATGGTTAATTTCATACACATCGTGCGGCAGGGGCGCGCGTGTAACGGTGAGCGTTGGCGACAAATCAGGAGTGTCCAGCGATACCGCTTGTTTATCGGACGTGGTCGGATTTACAAGGGCTGCTACTGGCGCAAGTTATAAGAGTCTATAATCTAATGCCTACATTCAAGCTCAGTGCACTGCCTAGTTGTTTTAATACTTTATGTATGCGAGCTCACTGTGTAGTGACAGTGAGAGTGGCTTCATATTTGTCGCTCAATTGTCGCCTCAGATTTGAAACCCAGTAACAGAGAGGAAACAAGCGAAGAGGCGTGTCTCGATACGTATTATGGTCACCAGTAAGCCTGATAAGCATGAAGACTACTTAACATTAAATTTTTTTCAGCATCCTCCTTACTTTTATAGTAACTACTGATCAAATACGGAACATGCAAAAAGATTACATTGCCTTCTTAGTTATTTAAATCAATTTTTATGTCTTAGTGTCAATTTAAATAACACTCTTATAATTGGTTTGTAAGTTGTAACAAAATACTCAATCAAAATTACATGGACATGTAAATGAAGGATATAATACATAATCTAAGCCATCTACCCTCACTTATTGTTCCCTAACTGCTACATATCTCCACTCACATGTACCCACATACATAGACATAATAAACAGAATAAATGGCACATGTACGGCGTGTTAGGGCTCTCTACACAACATGGTGGCGATAAATTGAGACTGCGGCCGCGCATTCACCATACATCATGCAGGCGCGTGTGGTCCGCGGTTCAATGCTCGGGAGAATTACACTCAAGTCAATAATCGGGAAGTGGGTTTTGGGTAGGATGGAGTATATAACAGATAGAGATAAAGCCCGGTGTTGTTGGTATCATAAACTGCTGTTTTTGGTGTCGCAAATCCCCGGACATGAAACAAATATGTGTGAGTCCTATACACGTACATATTGGTGTGGTGATGAAACCTGCGACTTCTCGTTTTATAGCTGGCTTAATAAACTGCGGCACAGTGGCATGCGTCTAGTCCAACTGATATCGTACATTAAACATGAAATGGAATACATTTCTCTACTGATAATCTGAATTCGTCAGGCTTACCAAACTGGACATATAACATTGGAACAACTTGCACGATATATAAATTCTTTGTGGACATTATGTAGCTTAACAAACACAAACCCACATATTTCTTCACATTACAAAGAAACTCGCCTCTTAAACAGCGGCCCACCTTTCACCTCTGAACTCAAACAATTTCCTCATATAAAAAACCCGCCGTATTTCAAAACTCATGCAGAATGTAGTGCAATTCCTAGGCGTCGGGTTATCGCGATCTATACTCAGGCAGTACTAAAGTACTAAGGTAATACTAAGAGTAGTGTTGCGCACGCGCAGCGTATTGTTCCGCTTGAGATGCGGCCGATACCGCGGGTCACAGCCCCCTTATAATACATGTTGAATAATCTTACATGTGCAATGCTGTTGTTTATTAAACTGGGTTTGCTTTACATTGCTGGGTTTAGCTTGGATGCAGTCAGTGTAATGTGTAGTAAAGATCAATGGATGACGAATATTTACGCTCCTAAATAGGCTTTGATTTGTAGATTAAAAGAGTGGGCAATTGTTTTTATAGAAAGATCGAAAATAATTTGGATTTTTAAATGCTTGCAGAATTTAATTCAACTAATGCATTGACCGGCATTAAAAACCTATAAAAAATTGTTGGGGTTTTACTAACTGACAACATGATAAATGTGTTTAAATTGCATTAAGCTCTTAATGATCTATATCAAGGCTGAATTATGTCTCACTAGGGTACGTGACGGAATTAGGACAGACAAGCAAGTTATTAAATAATAATTTCCTTTTCGACAGTCATTAATGTGCCACTTTGTCATATTCGACTGATATAGGTCAAGGCTAGGCATAATCGATCTGTATTTTGTTCATTTATCAATTCTCGTCCGGATAACTAATAAAAGACAATTAATTATGGCTGAGGATATTTAAATCGCTACATTATTTTCATAATATTAACGATATTATACTAATTTAGCAGGAAAATATAAAATTCCGAAAGTTCATACACATCACACGAATCACTCAAACGAATAACTTACATGTAAGCGTACGTAAAGGAATGGGATATTATGGCTTTCAATCTATTGTTGAAGTTTAGTCATAAAGTATAATGTATTCGTAAAAGCCAAAGCAAAGGTTGAAAATACTATCACCCTTCAAACTTTACGAATAATATCACAAGTTTTGAAGTACCCCTAGCTGTTTCTCAACAATGATATTTACGAAGCGAGGCGTCGGCTGCCGAATGCCGCTTTGTTCCCGTCTCTCAGATGCGCCGGTGAGCGTGGCCATGAAAACATACGGAGAGCGGGATCCTGCCATTTGTATGCCATTTACTGATTTTGGTATGGGGTCAAAAGTGCCTGTATTGCCACGCCTCGATAGTCTAACACTTATTGGTTGGCTGATAGGTTTCCATTCCTCGACGGTATGTGCTTGTACAATGGTTAATCTCGTACCTACATAGTGCACAATGGTTTTTAATTGTTGGTACCTGTTTTGTTCTTACAAAGTTTTTAGTAGCTCTTTTATAAATAAATAAATAAATAAATACACCCAACAGTCACATACATAGTCCTGACCCCACACTAAGATCGAGTCTTGTGTCGTGGGTATCAGAAACTACGAGAGACTTTTCGGTCTCACAAACACCCAGACCCGAAACAAATATTTGTGGTTCACACAAACATTTGTCTTGGTGCGGGGATCGAACCCGCGGCCTCTCGTTTCACAGGCAGCGTCCAACCAACTGCGCCACGGAGGCTGTCTTTTGTGAAGTTATTGTTTTATTAATTTCACTTTTGCAGACCCTATACTTAATCCCTTCGTTTTTGCGATAAAAAATAATGCACATTTATATATTTTACACATTTCATAAGTTGATTAAATACTTCTAAGTAATTCCGTTTCATTAAAATACGATGAAAAGTTATAAACAAAAAACAATGTCCTTATTGTTTCGAAATAACAAAAATAAAGCATTTCTAAATTAAAACTCATAAATGCTATAATAGCGTTACAAAACGAATGTCCCCAAACAATAGAATCTAAAGTTGTCTGTCGTTGTTCCAGGTAAGACAGTAAGCCGGCGAGGATTTCTGCGAATCAGCTGACGTCGCGCGGACTCAGCATGATGGATGACGTCTTAGCTTCTACAGGAGCCAGGATAATACGAGGGAACGTGTGATGCATCCCATGTTCCCAGAACGAGATTTGTATTAAAAGCTGAGGAGCTGTCATCCAACCAAAGTTATTGTTTCCATTTGGTTTACTTATTCTCAACAGGAAATATAGGTTTTTGACGCATTTCTCATGAAGTACATACACGTAAGCTGTAGTATAACTTATTAATAATTTTAGAATAGTATAGGACACGCAGTTAGAAGTGTGCACGGTGTTCCTAGATGTAATCTAGACATTTATTGCGTAAACAACTAACCTTTAAACACGATTTATACACTGTGCCAAATTAAAGGTTACGCCAGTTAATAAATCATTTCGTGCCGCGTAATCAGTCATATTTTTAACAGTAGCCACTCGTATATATCTAAATTAATAATGTCTCCCTGCAGTACAATTCGCCTTGAGCGAAATAGCAAAACATTAATTAATATACAAATGTAATTTATGCAAGTAAGTCACCTACAAACAGCAGGTTTTAATATTTAATTGATCGCACTGACAACAGTATTATTGTGGAATAATTTTGTTTGTATTTGATCATGAACGATATTGGTAACATGAACTGGTTATTGAAAGTAAATAAAACACAGATTTGTTTTATCATAGTATAGTTTTGTTTAGATCATATTCTTAGAAATTTCCTTTTTGACCTGAAGCCACTAGGTAGTTATGACAAGGTCGTATCGATGTAGTGGTACGGTGGTTTAGAAAATCAATATCAGTACGTCGTAACATTGTGGTTGTGTACTCGTATGTTAATCACTGCTTAACATTGGCCTCTCTCATTTATATCAAAAGTAGAATCAAACAGCTCTCATTCGCCGCCGTCATGCGAACTGTAATATCATCTATTCGACTACACGCAGCCCGACCAGTAATCATCCAGAGTTTATCGACATAGAATTATGAAGTACGAATAATTATCGGCTGCACAATCCCGTGCTTATTACCAACACTTTGGAATCAAAGAGCAAACGTGCAGAATCAATTGAAGGCAATCTATAAGTGTGCCTTATTTATAAACGCACGGACACCGCTACAATATAATCACCCGCCAGCCGTGTCATTTGCGATTCTCACCACCTACAATTAAAAAATCTACATTTACCGGCGCTCACTTAAACGCAACTTTATTCTATCTAAGGCGACATGCAAATGCGTTTTGAATAATAATGCGCTCCATACAACAGAGAAAACCTACAAAACTGGAATAGAATTTTCCATACAAGACACGTTGAGGAAATTAAATGGAATACTTTTAAACTCATTAGTTTTATTGTTTATAGGGTTCGACTTTACACTTAAGCCTGTATTGTCAATATCTTCCATGCAGGGCCAAATGTTTTGAACTGAAATGTTAGTTCATAACCATTTCCGAAAGCTGGTTTGATATAAGTTACCTTTAATCAAATTATAGACATTGTGTTATGTGTATGTGACATATTAAGTTAAACAAAGATCTTAATTTACATGACACCTATTGTTGGTCAATTGATAGAGTTATTTATACTTGAAGAATACAATTTCCGTAATGGTTTCTTAGATTTACGCGAATGTTACACATTGAAATAGAACTATTTTATACGGATTTTATCGCGATTTGGTTTAATTTTTACATTTTTTAACTTCCCGACGTTTCGATTACTTTACAGCTTTCGTGGTAAAAAAATCCGTATAAAATAGTTTTATTTCAATACAATTTCCGATTTACCGATAAAATCTGTGCTTACTGTAACTTCACCTTTGCTCTGAAATTGCACATGTGGTAGTTCTTATTTGTTGTTAGGTGCAACTTTTCTGAGAATTACTATCAGCTCCTTATTTAATTGTATTATTCTGCTTATCAAGTATTTTTAATAGAGTACTTTTAGCGATATCTGACTTTATGAGAACATGCTGTTCCTTTCATTTTGTTTGCTGTTATCGTAACACTAGTATCGTGTCCGCATTTCGGAATAGTTAAGCCAAAATCTAAATTCAATCCTTGCATCTTTTATAAGGACTCCACGTTCTGATTTTTCTGCATTATATTACCTTTGATATTTACTTTTAAAAAAACACTACATATATACACGTAATGTCCAACCGGCCCGCAGGTGTGGAAGTCCCCAATCCCTAGGCCGTCTAGAGTCTAGACAGAAAGTGAAAACTACCTAATTATCGCAGATACGGAGTCAATAACGTCGTATAAAAGCATCATAATAGATGTTTATATGAATACCAATAGGATTTTATGCGTGCGCTTAGCTTTTATTTTCATTCCGGTGAGCCGTGCGCAAGCGCAGGCCTCGTACATGTTTAGGGTTGTGGCACTGTATTGATTGCGTAGATCTCTATTTGATATTAAATATTAGAATAGTGTCACGAGAGGAGTAAAAGTACAATCAAAAAGATTTTTCAAGGGGCAAAATAAAAGGCATTATAAATACTTAATGACGTTAAGGTTTTTATAAATTTCTATACATCTTTACTCAAAATATTGCAAAAATTCAAAAAACTAATTACTGGCTATTGCGAGACTGAACATCTAATGTCTCGGGGTGAAAAACGCTTTGCAGAGCTAAATAATAAGTTCTGAGTTTTATTACTCTGTTATACACGTATAATCAGACGACAGATCTGCAAATTCACTAATAAATAAAATAAAATTTGACTAATATCTAAATTATTACAACTTATCTATGATTTTCAGAATCGTAACATTTTCTTATTATCTACAAACACGGTCTTATTCAGAGAGAAGTCGTGGTTTCATAATACGTATTCTCGCACGTTTACAATCTCTGGCAGCCCTAATCCGATGCATCTGAGAACGGTATCAACTGGTTGCGTGCGAGGTGGTTATGCAACTCGGCGGCGTCCTTGCGGGGGCGCGGGGCGGGGCGAAGGCCGACCGGGGCCGAGGACCCCGCTCCCTAACCGGTAACCACCAACCACCCCGGTTTTTATTGCCAACCGAGGCTCGTTCCCGTTGGTGTGCGTGCGCGACGGTTTTGGTTTTATCGGGAAATTTGGTTTTGGGGATAATCCGTATTAATTTTGGTCCGAGTCTAATTGATAGCGTTTGTAAAATATGTTTGTGATACACCCAATCATAAAAAAAAACGATTGACTATAATTTTATTTGACGACTAGATATGGTAATGTTATTCCAATATAAAAGTATATCTATGTACATATATGTTTGTACGTGTCTGTTCTGAAAAATATATTTAGTCTATTGTATAAGCTTTGTAATTACCTAACGCACAATTTTCGGGTTTACTTTAAATGCAGACACGTCAAAATAGGTGCCCTAAATATTTTATATTGTTGAATATTTAATAACCTAAAACATTTTTACTACTATCAAAATTGTTTAGTCTGCGCCATTTTTCTCGCTAAAATTTTATTGCGGAAAAATGTAACATCATAACAAAAACAACACGATTATTTAGGGCGTGAATATTTTGATAGTTCCAACGATTCGGACAATAATAACGGCTTTACTTGTTATAAAAAATGGTTGGAAATATGGGTTAGAAGTGGAACGCAGCGAGGACAAGTCGACTCGCCCACGGATACCGCTCGGACGAGTTATGCGCGCTGATAAAACGAACATAATTTTTCGATGTAAGCATTGCGAATTCCATCAGGTTTTGGTGCGGAAGAAATTTGATTTTCATGGTAAATCAATTATTGAAATTATTTAAATTTTATTTCTGTAGAATTGAGAAGTTTCTAGATGTTATTTTAGGATAACCAGTCTTGTTATCTATAAATGTTTAAAAGTTTTCTAAAATATTAGTGAACCACGTCCTGTCTCTTTTTGTGTTTCTGCTATTGTTCTTATTTTTCACTAAAACTGTGTAGCATGATTTTAATCTCATAACAGAAGAATAACCTTCGTTATAAGCTAACCCTGCCATTAAGCTTTATAGAAAATATGTATTTCAAATCTTAGCAAACCAAACCTTACGCCACCTGTTTCATAACATCCTCCTGGGAATTCAACCCAGGAAGTCACGCATCAAACCCCCAGAGTACCAGACCAACAAGGCTCGCTATTAAAAGTGAATACATATGCCCGGTGTCCTTCCGCGGTGTCGGTTGAAACTGCGTTATACTGCGCAACTCTCATACAGTAGATAACCGCAGATATGGACAGATTCAAACGCACGTTTTGTTATCAATAGAAGGACGTCCTGCTGCACCGTGGACCGACGTCTTGATAAGGGGGGCAGGTTGCTGATGGTTGAGATCTGCCCAAGACCGGGATGGTTGGCGCTTACTTGGGGAGGGCCTGCGTCCAGCAGTGGACGACGATAGACTGACTATATTATAATGTTGTTTTTAATCATTTATTCTGTTCTAAGATCAGCTGTTTAAGCTGCTGTGGTAGTTTTTGATATAATATGATTTATTTTTAATATATTTACTTTGTAGGGCTAGACTATGTACTCATAAGTAATTTGAACAAAAGTACAACAATTACAAGGTAGTAGGTTTCTTTTATGATATTCCTGTAAGCTCAAATAAAGTTAAACCATATTATTGTAATATTTTTATAACTTTTAGTACTGCAGGAAGGATCAATAAATGCGTTTTATTACAAACTTATTGCTATTCAATATCAATTTATCCACTCCCAAATTGTCTAACAAATATTCAACGCAACCAAAATCCTTGACACGTTGACAGCTAGAGACAAAATTGCGAACAGATAAATTAGCTTCCTAATTACGTAAACAGATAAACTCTAGTAGATTCGACAGTGATGGAGTGTTTGCGACACTGTATCACTTCACGTTCGCAATACCCGGGTGACGAAGTGCAGTGCACATGCCGATGGCAATTGCAATCGCCTTTGAGCCGTTAACCAATGAGTTAAATGGAAATGTCACGTGGAAATGGAAACTACGACGCAAAAACGAAGGTTGTCTATTTCGTGACTACTTAGAGTCTTATGTTTATTGTAAATTCCTTTCAGCTGAGTTTTATTGCTTCTAAATACGATTGACTAGCACTAGAGCAAGAAAGGGCTTAGGCAAATATTGCCATTTAAATACATGCCATTTTTATTTCTTTAATACACCTGCGATACACGATATACCATTTTGGGCTATTGTGACATTTTCAGCATATTTAGTTGTTTGCTTAACTATTTATCACTTTCATTACGCTCTATATGATTTGTTGCAATGCCATTTTAAATATTGTTATTGTTTTTACATTTGGAATCAAAATTCCTTCGCCACGTCAAGAATACACCCGCATAATGAAAGTGTTACATCGCCAAATCAATGGACTGGATATCTGCGTCGCAGTGTTGCTTGCCGCTTATATGATACGATTGTTATGTAACAATGGTGCCTCGGTGGCGTAGTTGTATTACGGTACGGTTACAAAGCTGAGGTCTCGGGTTCGAGTCCCGGGTCGGGCAAAGTGATATTGGATTTTTCTATTCATTATCAGTCCGGAGTCAGGAATTTGTGCCCGATATGGCGATAGGCTCGCCACCTATCACATCATGGGACGGAACATACAAGGCGAAATGTGGGTGTCCTGGTGGCGCCTCTGCCTACCCCTTCGGGGATAAAGGCGTGAGTTTATGTATGTATGTATGTATGTTATGTAACTTGGTTTTATTGTCACATCGTTTACTTATCCGATTACCGCGGCTTATGTACTTGCGAGGTTATTTTTGGTTTGCAGAGAAGTATAGATAGATGAGTGATTGTGTGTAGGTGATTTTAGCTCAGTTTTCTGATCAAAAAGAGGTAATTGTGATCCTGGTAAAAAGCCTTTAATAACCTATGTAATTTTTTGATATAGCCAAATCAAAATTATAACCGTAAACTTTCTATGACGTTGGTTCAAGCAATTCCGCAAAATTGAATAATGCAGGTTAGATGAATAGAATTTCTTGAGATAACACAATCTCTCTTATTTTACATTGAAAAAAATCTTTGATAGAATATAAGCTTACACGACACATGTTACATTACAGCCGGCATCGAAACAGTTTCGCCACGGTTCAGTGTTTCGATCGTGCGAGTTAATTTCGCACGGACCACGCAAAATATGCGCACGTTAGCATACCGACTGTCGACATTGACCCCGATTGTGTCTTCCTCGTGCTTTGTTGCCTGTTTTCCTCCTTACCTCACAGTTGAATAATCTGTGATGTTATGATTATTTTCGTAACATATAGACAGCCTTCGTGACGCATTTGGCTAGATGCCGCCAGTACAACGAGAGACTGCGTTAACCACAGGTATTTGTTTCGGGTCTGGGCATTTGTGAGACCGTCTCTTGTAATTTCTGATACTCATGACACAAGACTCGATCTTAGTATGGGGTCAGGACTATGTATGGGGCTGTTGCGTATATTTATTTATCTAAATAATTAAATGATTGTTATAAAAAACCATTAACATAAAGCCTTGTCGATACGCTAAAGAAGCTTAGGCAAAAGGCATGTATGGACATTGGAGGGAGAACGATGCTAGTAGTAGTATATCGGAACCATACAGGAGAGCAACAATCATCCTTATAGATTGTGATAAATACAAACTAAATCCAATTTGCGACACGATATAAAGGGTATTCCACAATCATGTACAACGGCTGCTACATGCTATAAGGCCAACGTCTAGTAGTTCAAACTAGAGCCCCAACTGCAGCATTTCCTGCAGCAATAGCATTAAACCCTACAGCACAATCGCAGCAAGTTTCGTAAGGAACAAACCGGCGGGAAATGCTGTCTCTTGTAACTTGTGATTTAGTACATTATCGTTTAACGCGCTTTGCTAATGGCTTATTTATTATGAACGCCACACCGAGTTGTGTCATTTGACTTTATAAAGCCAGGGCACGCCTTTATAGTTTTTCGATTGTAGCGAATGTTGGTGTTGCTTGGAAATGGGTACACGGTAGTTGGTTTGGTAATTTTATGGTCAGTTGTGATGCAAAGTAGAGCGGTAGTAAAATACTTATCTGAATTAAAATTAGGATATTTTTTAATGTTAACCGCTAATATCATTAAATAATTATTTTAAAATAGTTTAAAATTTCGAAACACTCCATACTACCTATTAAAATTAATACCAGTCACAAGGTACAGACACTAAACTGTGCGTTATTTTTATAATTTGTTAATTAAACTCCATTTAGTCCACTTGTAAAAAAAAATCATATTACCTACTCGAAAATTTTCGAGGAAGTATTTTATACGCCGGTCATGCCGAAAAGCATAAAATATTAACCATAAAGTATACAACAAAAAATATATTCAATCAGGTCATTCAGTCAGCCACTCGACACTAATTTAGGCTGTCAATAAAGCGTAACAAAAAACTTAGTTTTTATGCCTACGATTTTTTGCACCACACAATTTGACGGTCTATTTAATATTCCGTTTCGTTTTTTTTTTACTACACTCGATTAGACATACGTAAATTACATTAAAACGATGAAAATAACTTTTTGCAAAAAACGCAAATATAGATACAAAGTTAATTATCCCGCGCATGGCCAATCAATTCGCTTTAGACGTACGTTTTAAAAACAAAAAAGATGGAAGGTCGACACGGAAAGGGCACTCGGCCTCGCAGACGTTCTGTAGGATTATATTCACATCCGATTTCGATTAACCTCTGGCGGCCGAAGTCGCAGACTCCATTTTAAATGGTTTTTCGTGGTGATGCGCTGTTTAACAATTTGTCTCGGTGTTGCCATGGTTGAAGGATTTGTATTTAATTGTTTTAGCGGTAATGGTTATGGTATTGCAATGTGGCACCTTTAAAAAAAATGGTGTGAATTTTCGTTTTTGTTTAAATAATAGGTTACTCATATTATCTATGTAGTCTATTAAAAACATAAGATAGTGTAAATTATATTTAAGCAATATATATTTTACATTTAACCTGCCGCGCCGTCTCAATTTTACTTCAAAACCATCGATTAATTATTATACACTTCAAAACGCATCCTGCGACCCCATTTCCACCGATTCGTTAACGTGGCAACACCTAAACGCAAAATTACCTGACCGGCATTAAATCGGCGGTGCCTTTGCCAAGTTCGGCAAAAAAAACGGGGGACATTAAAATTCGTTCGTGGAACTAAAAGAATACGCTGTGTAGTCGTCCGGACGAGCCGTCCTTCGGAGGCGCGTGCGCCCGGCCTTCGCCCGGACGCGCTAAAAATAGCCCGCGCCCTTGAGGGATACATCGAACTGGATTTATGGACCGCCTCCCGTCCGCGCCGCACTTTGCATTTTCTAACGCTGCACATTGTGGCCTGTGTTATTTATGTTTAATAAGACAATATGCAGCTTCATACCATGCTGTAAATAATCATAAAACTTGGTTCTAAATTTCGAATTGAAATAAAACTATTTTTTACGGATTTTATCGCTATTTGGTTGAATTTTTTAATTATTTTACTTCCCGACGTTTCGATTACTTTACAGCTTTCGTGGTCACGGGGCGGACTGAACATTCGCGTAAATCTAAGAAACCATTATCTAAATTACGAACTTCGTAATTTTCAAAACTGAAAATACATACAGCCAAATTAATAAAAGCTTTTTGTCGCGCTGACGCAACGTTTAAATGTAATCAATCAAACAGCTCATTGATTCAAAGAGGAATGTACGAAAGGACGATGACACAAAATAAGAAACAGTCTTTATAGAACGATCGTACTATAAGTACGCGAGCAGTTTTTGTCGAGGTGGACGTCAATAGAGAAATTAATGAGCTAATCGGACTCTAGCGACGCGTAACAAGGTGTTTGATAGACACATTCAATACAATATGGAAACATCTAGAAAATTCAATGTACACATCTTATTTACATCGGTTGTATACAAAAACGCATTAGTACTACTCACAAATCTCACCGTGTAGGTTGTACTTTTATCGTAATTATGGGGGTTGAATTAAAACTTCCGCCAATCGAAACTGCATTCTATTCTACTAAAGATAAGATCCAAATTGCAACGATAGTGTTGTTGTCGATATTCGATATCGCCACACGTGGCCCATTAGTGTACGCAGTGGAGATACAGTCGCAATGCATCGGTAATGCGCGTGCGCAGGCACATACAAATGTACTATTTTTACAGGCCGAATGGTGCGCTCGCCCTTTCATTAAGCGAATCAAGTGAAGTGTGTTAATAAAGCTTCGTTATTGTCACTTGTTGTGCGAGTCGTGAACATATAATTTATTTACGCGTGAAAGGAGTTGAGGGCCTTTGTGGTCAGTTTTGCTTACATCGCTTGCTTTGTATGGCTTTATTTTTTATACTTAGCCTATTAAGTTACTGTACGTGTGCGTGCCTATGCGTGTTTGTGAAAGGCATTTTTTGAAGAGCAATGTCGTGCAAAATAATTTATGTCAATAAGTCTGCACATTGATCATTGAAACGAAATTATAATTAATCTTAAGCTGATTTTAAACCTTGGGCAACGGTTGCTGACGCTATATAAATAGAGTTCGTGATTATAATAAAGTACAATCAATTACAAAGAGTTAAAAACAATTAACCCTTGACCTGCATATGCCTAAGCCCTACATCTAATCTCATCAGACATCCAGCCAACTAGGTTAGCAACATGAGCCGCGAACGTTACAAAATCTATTCCTAGATGGTCAATACGGCACGCGCATTCTATTTTCGCTATCAGCGAGTGCAAACGTTGCAAAATGTTGGTGTCACCTCTTCACTAAGTGGGTTAACACACTATAACGGTGCCCGCTCCTCGTGGGTGTCACAAAGACACTCGACATCACCGATTTCTATTCCAATAACAAGTGATTTTCACTCAATACAAATGACAATTTTTACTGCTTTTTAAACGCTGTTAGGTCGGATTTACGCCGTGCAGTTTCAAGCTTGGCTACGTGACATTGCGATGTGATCACAGGTACTTGGTGAGGGAAAGTTAGGTACAGTATTTTCTACGATTGCTTTGTGAAAAAGGAAAATTGTATAAATACCGTCTTTGCTGATTTCTAGCTATAAGACTGCTGCTGATAAAATTTTTCATTTCTAGTATTATTCAACAATCATCTTCGATTTACTTTCATAACATTTAATTTTTGCAAACTATTTTTGCAAAAATACTCTTCCACAAACCTCGCAACTATTTCAATTTAATCTCTAACTCATTAATGGGGCTGTACATTCGGTGAACCGAAATGAGTTATGTGCAATTAGTGTATACGTATATTTTATTAAAAATAATCGGACGGCGCGTGCCTCTCGCGTTTGTAGCGGCAAACCACCGGGGATTGCGGATGGGGGGCTAGAATCCCATGCGTGGTCTTTTTGATTAGTCACGTGTGAAGTATAAACATGAGAAGTGTTTAAGCGTGAACGTGGGGTGGGCAGAGCGCATTTGCCGAGTAAAAACTTTGTGTCGCGGCAGGATTGAAGGAATTTGAATGCATTATTTTTAATGAAATCTGCTGAATTTGACAAAGGGTGGGAGGGTTGAAACTTTTTTACATTTTATTTTAATTATAATGCGTTTCCTTCCTTTATACTCGTAGTATGCAAAAGACAGCTTCTGGTGGGGCGTTGCTTAACCACAATAATATTTAAAATAATTATATATTTTTTACAATAAAAAAAACATATCAACACGGTGATTGCTACATTTATGTAAAGCGATAAATAACCTTCACACATAATGCATGATGTTATCTGAGCAATATTTTAAAGGGGAGTTGCAGTGTCCCGCCGACATTATTGGCGCCCAACGTGGTGCGAGTATATTTTACGCCCCTCATTTAGCGTTAATACGCTCCCGCGAATTACAAATGTTTGTTCAAAGGGCTCCGATAACACGGCTTTTGTTTAACGTATAAACAATCGTCTGAAACAGTAAATCATCGTTTGTTTAGGATGCGAGACATCAAACGCTCCGCAGCGCATCTCGTGCCATTGTTTGCCCAAAAACGGACGGAGTAACCGTTATACCAGCGATATTGTGTATTTTTTTGTAAAACGGCGAATGTTTGTGAGTTTGTTTATTAGTTTGGAAAACTATTTTTAGAAGTTCAGTTGGTTTGTGTTTATTGCGCAGTGGTGGCTTTGAAAAAATAAATAAAACATAGATCAACACTTTTGAATACATTAAATAAGTCCTATACCAAAAGTCTGATTCAGAGACATCTGACAGTATTGGATTTCCATCTTGTTTCGGAAATCTAAACCGTTTCCAATAACATGCGTAACGATCTTTGTTATTTAGTCACCACAAGCCCGTATAAAGTGTGCGTATAATGTGGAAATAATTCAACACTACGGATATTGCGGCGCCCACTCGGCGCAACATAAACGATAATTAATTGTTATTCTCAGCATAGGAGATCAACCGCCCGCCGCACCGCACTCCGATGTAAAGCGTATAAATCAAATTGCACAAGTGTGATTCGCCACCTCCGATTGTTCGCTTCTTTGATAGCGCATCGGCGATGATTGTTAATTGTAATGCAAAGTGATCGGCTGTTAATATCGCGTGGGACGCTGAATAACATTAGCCGTGTGTCGGAAGCGGCCGCGACTAGACGCGAACAAGGCATGCCTGATTTAATTAAGCGAAACGAGATCCCATTATGGAGTTTAGCAGAACGCCGACATTAACTCTTGAGATTATAGATTATTACCGGTTTAATTCTATGCTATTAAGTTTTTCTTCGAGCTAAAAAGTGGACGGATCGCGGCGCGGGGCTCGCGGGCGTAGGTGAAGACATGCAGTGCTACTTGCGTTAGATTCCTAACTGTACCGGCATACAGTTTATGGCCTGCGCGACATACATTCACACGTAAAATATACAATAAAAATTCAATTCAAAATGTATTTTTTCTGTTTTATGTAAAAAACGCATGTTACGCAACCTCTGTTGACGTCCAAATAAAAATTTATGCCGTTGTCTAAATTGTCTATTTGTTAATGCTATTACGTCGCGCGATTCAATTCCCGAACTGGAGATAATCCGATAATCCTTAATGCGATAATCGGATAAGCCGGTTTTGTAACCGAAGTAATTACTGAATTTAAAATAGACGCCAACGTATGTCGTCCATAATCATACCATATACTTATACACATATACTTCGTTGTTACATTGGTAGTACCTTTGTTGGAATTTAGCCCAAAAAGCTTTTGTCTAGTCTTGAGTATTGAAACCCTTCTATTCCGCTTTGGATGTGTAATTTACAACATTTCCTCGACATTCCGGGCAGGTCGAGCGGTGATCGACGGCTGTGGGTGACATTTGCCAAAGTTTAGTGTTACATGGTCTAACCGCGCGATGAAAGGTTGCCTCGGCGTGCGTGCAGTCGCCCGACGCGACGCGACGGTTTAATTGTCGTCCGGCAGGAATACTGCGTCTGTAGGTAACAAGACTGATACCCAATAGTTTTTAACTATTGCTAGGATAAGATTAAATGGATATAAATGAAATATTGATTTAGAAGAATTATTGCTAAACCCATGCAATTGTAACAGCATAAATTTTATCGACTCTACAATCATTGATAGCTTTTTATTTATTGATATCATTCTTATAATGACATATCTAAAATACTAACTACCTCCAGCTAGTGCTTGATCCCTCTGCGCAGATTAAACGATGCAACTTACAGACGTGGTAGAGCTGTTTAGCTATAACATGCAAACTTGTCATAGTTGGCGTAATTAACAGCTCGCTTGTAAGCAATTTGTAAACCGATGTCCAGCGTTTGATGTACGTTTGTGGTAATTTTTCAGTTGTTACGTTTATTTATGTTTGCTTAATGGTGTAATAAAATTTAAATCATCTGTGCTCGGGTATGTGCTGAATAAATACTCTACTATTTTTATGTTTTTTTTTTTAATAACGGTGTTACTGTTTCAACCTGCTTTTTTTAGCTAGGACATCCTATAGCTTCTATCAACTTAATGACCCCAGAACGTCATTACTGGTCCAATTTGAGAAAACGTCATTACCAGTCCAATTTTAGTTGTGATCTAAGCCAAACAAATCGATATGGTATCGGCTCCCACGCGACATCCGATGACAATTCGTTCGACATTAGCCTAATGCCTCGGTCACGTTGTTAATTTTTCACCGGCTAATCGCGTGTTTTTTGTCGCTCGTCTGTGTTTACACAATGTCGCGCTGTCGCCGCCGCTGATCGCGTGCGATTACAGATGTTTGTTTTGTTCTCTCGTGGGGGGTTATTAACGATCGTTTTTGTGTCGATTGCGGTTTTATGTTGTAAATGAATTGAAGAGCTTCAGTTGAGAATTTCAGCTTATTTAATTATTATTTTTTTATTAAAACACCTAGTAACCAGTCGCATTTTGCATTTTTAAAGCATTTGAGCATCCAAAATTAAGACCGTTGTGACTTCACAACAGATTCGTGAGAGGTAGTTAATTTAAAAACTGACTATAGCGTGGCTCAGCTATTGAGATAAAAACTTAAAGTCCAATAACGAAAACTTAGTTCATAAAATATAAGGAAGGCGTAAACACACGAGCGTTCAACAACAGTATTTAGCGTCGCGTTGATGTAAACACTCGGTGATATATTCGGTGGATTCGTCGACGCATATAAATCTTGACGAGAACTGTTGGCCGGAATGAAGGAAGACATTAATTAAGCGGCGTCACGGCCGTTTTTTGCGTTCACGCGCCGAGTTTATGCGCGTGTGTTGACATGCGTTTTATTGTAAGAGCGGCGCCTGCGCATCTTCCAAGTTCAATAGAAAACATTTTATTAACTTCTATCAGCCGACATTGTACGAGGCTAGCAGTGGGTCGTACAGGACTGTTTTGATTCGTTTTGTCAATGGTGTTTCCCTTGCTGGTTGCGCCACTTTATTAATAATCATATTTCGATATAAAGTAGTTTAAATAATTGTACTTCCGCTACATATTTCACTAGTACGGCATACTTCCTTCCCGCATCCCTTTCCCGCACTGCCTCAACAGTAAGGCGTGAACGAGACCGCATCGCCGTGTTTGGAACGCACTCTAAACCGTTTCCGCATTTCCGCCGCAAGATGGCGACATAATTGTGTGTAAAAAAAGTGGGACTTGCGCGCGCGCGTCGTCGGAGTGAAGTTTTTGTACCGCTCCACTAATTATTAATTAATCAGTGATTTGAGTGTCTCGTCGCCGTACTTGTGTTTCCTTTAGTGCGTAGATAGCCAAAGGGAACTGTGAATTTCCGCCAAGCAGCAGACGAGCCGCCAACAAACACCGCCGCAGCCGCCACGAGGTATGTGCACTACCATTCCTTGTAGAACTGCCTAGTGAACCAATTTTTCCTGAAGGCAGTTCATCCCGCCCTCCGAGTGTGTCGTGCTAGTCCAAAACCGCAAAATACAGTCCACTCATATTATAGATCAAATAAATTGATCATCCGCGCCAACATTTTTATGGTCCAATTCGAACCGAATTTGAATCGCGATTAGACTACTCTGGTCTATTCGCATAATCCGCACATCCGCATCACACATAACATATATTAAAACCGCGATTTATTAAGTTTAGGACTTAATTTTGTCCATTTCATTCGCATTTCATTCGGACGCCATTTTGGGTCCAACCACATTGAATTATAATCTTACCGCATCGTAAATAATTACGCTAATATTCTTTCTCAAGATTAGCTTGAGCACTATTACCGCATTTTATATTAGTAACTTATATTATTTTCGCATTTCTCATTAATTGTTTCGCTTATAGATTTGTTTTAAACAATTGTCTATTATTATTTCGCGCCTATTATAGGACCCACGCTATTTCATTATTACCGCAAATAATAACGTAACTTTGTAGAAAGTTTCAATTATATTTTAAATTGTTTTCTTGTTTTCTATCGTTAACATACCTATTTTATAAATTTAATTGTAGGTATTCTTTTCTCTATCGTATCGCACCGCATACATTGTTGGTATCGTGTATACATTTTAACGCATAATGTCGGAAAACAAATTGATTATTTTAAACGCTAAGCGGGAATGTATGTTTATGCGCATGCAGTCGATAGCTGACAAAACTAGTAATTTGCATAACGATATTATAAAGGAATCCTTTTTATGTGAGCTGGAGTTAATTGACAAATTACGCTCAGATTTCGAAAATGTTTTAGACGAGATAAATATTGTAGAACTAAAGTTAAAGCCTACGCACATTGTTAACTACCAACCGCTTATTGCATTCGACGACTTGTATAGTAAAGTCAAACGCACCGCGAAATCTTTACATACGGAGACGCAGCCCGATGTAAAGTGTAATAATAATTATAACAAATATAGACCCAAACTACCGCGCATTGAATTGCCCGAGTTTAATGGCGATGTTAAATCATGGCCCTTATTTTATTCTACATTTAAGACCATGGTACACAATAATCCCATGTTAGAAGACTTGGATAAATTACATTACCTTACTTGCAAACTTAAGGGCAAGTCGCAAGCCGTAATTGCTGGCATAAGTCCATGCGCCGAAAACTATGACCTCATATTAACCGCGTTAATAAATAAATATGAAGACAAACGTCTGCTTGCTAGTTCGTATTTAGATCAGATATTTGAATTCAAACCCTTTCATTCCGCAAATGCAAATAACCTCGAGCATTTCCTCGATAAGTTTGCCACATCAGTCTCCGCGTTAAATAATTTAAATTTTAATAACCTTTCAGATCTTATATTTTTATACATCGCATTAAAGAAAGTCGATACAGACACCGCGCACGCCTTTGAATTAGACAATCGTGGATGCGATATTCCCTCATTTGATTCCTTAGTTACTTTTATACGTGAACAAACGAAAATATATCAAAACACATCCAGCAAACAAGAATTTGTTAAGAAAGGTTCCGATCGTCGGGCAGATGTGAGTTTAAAACCTTTAAAATCTACACATAGTTATATAAATACCGCGTCAGTAATTCCGCAACCTAATTGCTCACTATGTCATACACAGCATGAACACTTGTATAACTGTTCAGGCTTTCAAAAACTTACACCTAGTGACCGCTTTAAATTCGTAAAATCTAATTCCTTTTGTGTCAATTGTTTAAGTACTAGACATCGCTCAATTAATTGCAATTCTAAAATGCAATGTCGTAAATGTCAAATGAAGCATCATACTATGTTACATTTTGATAATTTTAATACCGCATCTAGATTGAACCCAGTACGTTTATCGTTTGCGGGTGCCGCCGCACCGCGCACTAGTGTAGCCCCGCGTGAGTACAACAGCGGGCGGCCGCTCGCCCCCGCTCCGCATCCCGCGCCCGTGCCGCCGCGCTCGCCCGGGACAGCGCCGTCGCTTGCGCCGTTGCCGCGCTCGGACGCCGCGCATTGTGCGGACGAGGTTTCGCTGTGCACTCTTTCGCACAATATTAATTCTTCGCAAGTACCTAGTACTGTTTTACTCGCTACCGCTCGTGTTATTGTTTTTGACGCTTTTGGTAAGCAACATTATGTTCGTGCGTTACTGGATAGCGCTTCGCAAAGTAATTTTATTACGCGCTCATGTTGTGATCGTTTAGGATTAATTTGTCATAAAGGTCAAATATGTGCCGTTAAAGGTATAGGAGGTTCCGCTAAAATTACACAAGGTTCCGTTAATATTAAATTCTTTTCTCGCTTTAATAGAAGCATTAATTTCGACATGGAGTCTTTAGTTGTAGATAAGGTGACTGAAGTTTTGCCGACGGTTTCAGTTGATATTTCGCAGTTTTCGAATTTTAACAATTTGCCTTTGGCCGACGATACTTACGCCGTCCCAGGTGAGATTGACCTGTTGGTTGGCGCTTCTATTTTCCCGCACCTTTTATTGTCCCACAAGGTTCAAGGACAAACCGCACGCGTCGCGCCGCACGCATTAGAAACCGTATTAGGATACGTGATTGTAGGTTCCGCGCCCGCTTTTAGTAATTCTTTCGCTACAGTCTCATACTGCTGTGCAGTTGAACCTTTGGATACTGTAGTCCGCAAATTCTGGGAATTGGAAGAAGTGGTTCTTCCATCTGTTTTAAGCCCAGATGATAAGGAGTGTGAAGATATTTATTCTCACACTACCACCCGCGAGCATGATGGTCGTTATACCGTCGCTCTACCCTTTAAAGGGGATGTTTTTAGTCTTGGAAATTCCCGCAGATTAGCTGAGAAGTGTTTTCTTTGTCTGGAAAGAAAAATGCAGGCTTTGCCTAAATTAAAGCAAGCTTATGATGACGTCATAGCTGAATATTTAGAGAAGGGATATATCTCTATCGCACCTCAGGACACGGAGGAGAGTACTTCCGCTCCGTCTTACATTATACCGCATCATGGGGTTATTAGAGAGGATAAGCTGACTTCCAAGTTACGCGTTGTCCTTAACGGTAGTGCAAAGACAAGTACGTCCGTTTCTCTAAACGATATCCTTCATAGTGGAACTAATTTACAAGGTGATTTGTTTAATATAATTCTTAATTTTCGTTTATTTTCCGTAGCATTGTCGGCGGACATTAGGCAGATGTTTCTTTGCATAAATGTTCGTGAATGCGACCGCAGATACCAACGCTTTTTGTATCGTTTCGCGCCTGACCAACCTTTGCAGGTTTATCAATTTAACCGCGTTTGTTTCGGCCTTAAGTCGAGCCCATTTCATGCCTTACGGACTATAAGGCAACTCGCGATAGACGAAGGAGATTCTTTCCCCAAAGCTAGAAAAGCTATTGAAAATGGTTTATATATGGACGATTTTGTTTACTGCGTCGATAGTGAAGATGAAGCTGCATCTACAGCTGTTCAAGTTATTTCTCTTATGAAGGCTGGACGGTTTGACCTTGTAAAGTGGACGAGTAATTCGCAAACTGTTTTAAATTCTATTCCGCCTACGCATCGCCTTTCATCAGTAAAGGAATTCGATCAATCCGACATGCATAAGGTTCTGGGTCTGTGTTGGTCACCCAGCTCTGATTTATTTGGTTTAAAAATTTGTACAACTGATGATAAATGTACAAAACGCACCATATTATCGTGTGTTGCACGGTTATGGGATCTGATGGGCTTCGTAGCTCCGGTTATTTTATACGCTAAGCTCCTCATCAAGGAACTTTGGTTAATTAATTGTGGTTGGGACGATGTTCCGCCCGAGAAGATTGTTAAGTTGTGGCAGCGTTACAGGGAAGAACTTCCTATTCTAGAACAACTCAAGATACCACGTCATGTAGACATTCGATCTACTAGCGTTGTCAACATTCTTGCTTTCGCTGATGCTAGCGAAAAGGCTTATGGCGCCGTTGTGTATTTTCATGTCGAAAATGATCATGTTAACACGGTCCATCTTATTAGTGCTAAGTCTAAGGTTGCTCCCCGCAAAGTTGTTTCTCTCGCACGTCTTGAACTTTGTGCCACGTTAGTTCTTGCTAAATTAGTTAGTAATATTATAGACGCTTGTAATAAGCGCCATAAAATCAATAAGATATACGCGTTTTCAGACTCTACAGTCACTTTATGTTGGATCCACTCGTCGCCGCACAGGTGGGATACCTTCGTTGCTAATAGAGTTACGAAAATTCAATCTTTAATTTCACCGCAAAACTTTTATCATGTGCCCGGTATTGACAACCCAGCAGATTGTCTATCTCGGGGACTTACTCCCGCACAAATTATAAATCACCCGCTTTGGTTTCATGGTCCGTCCTGGACATCGTCTGGTCCATCGGAATGGCCCATTACCGCCTTTGAACCTAGCTTGGTTTCAAAGCCGCCAGAAGAAAAGAAACACGCTTTAGTTTCGTCGATTCCATACGAAGTTTCGCCTATTATTGCGTTGGGTTCTCGTTTTTCTTTTTGGAGCAAGTTTTTGCGTAGTGTTGTTTATGTATGTCGCTTTTTAAAATTATTACCCCAGCGAGGGAATATTTTCGCTTCCGATTTAATCTTCGCCGAGAACATAGTTCTTCGAGAATTACAATATTTATATTTCCGCGATGAGTTTAAAAAACTACAAAATGGAAGGAATTGTAGTCGCACGTTCCAACGACTTAAACCATTTTTGCAGAATGGTCTTATTCGAGTCGGTGGGCGTTTAATCCGCTCAGATTTAAGTTTTGATCAAAAACACCCCATTGTTTTACCGCGCAAGCATCATATTTTGAATTTGCTTGTTGATTATCATCATAAAGTTAATTGTCACGCTGGTCCCGATCTTCTTATGTCTCTCTTAAGGCAGAAGTACTGGATACTTTCTGCACGCAATTTAATTAGAAACCGGGTACATAATTGTCTCCCTTGTTTTCGCCTTCGTCCGAAAGAAGTGTTTCCGGAGATGGCGGAACATAGATCTTGCCGTGTGGTAGAATCCGCGAAGCCGTTTGTTCATACGGGTACTGACTACGCAGGTCCGTTTAAGGTCACCGTAACCCGTGGCCGTGGTGTCCGGACCACCAAGGCATATGTTTGTCTTTTCGTGTGTTTAACAACTCGCGCTGTACACATTGAACTCGCCAGTGATTTAAGTACCGCCAGTTTTTTAGCCGCATTCAAACGATTTTTGTCGCGTCGCGGTCCCATTAGTCGTATGTATTCAGACAATGGGACAAATTTTATCGGTGCCAAGCGTGCAATTTCCGAACATCAACAATTTTTAAAGTCTAAACACTTCCAAACCGAATTCGGTCACATCTTGAGCGAAAACCGCATTGACTGGTCATTAAATGTACCGGCCGCGAGTCACTTCGGGGGTAATTGGGAGGCTAACATTAAAGGTTTGAAAACACATTTATTTCGCGTAATTGGTGATCAAATACTTTCATTTGAGGAGTTGAGTACCGTACTCACTCAAATAGAAGCCGTCATGAACACAAGACCTTTGTATAGGACTTTGTCCAGTGATCCTTCAGAGCCACTGGCGTTAACTCCCGCTCATTTTTTGAACTTTACGCCACTAAAATACCTTCCCGCTAAGGAGATAGATGAAAGTAGGTTAACCGTACTCTCCCGCCACGATTTGTTGGATAGATTGGTCCAGTCGTTTTGGAAGCGATGGAGGGCAGAATATCTGCACACATTACAGTTGCGTGCGAAATGGAACACGCCATCTAACCCTATACAAGTAGGGACCGTCGTTATATTGAAGACGGATAACGCGCCCCCTCTTCACTGGCCGCTCGGGCTAGTTGAAGAAATTTTCCCAGCCGCAAACGGTGTGACTCGCGTGGTCCGCATTAAAACAGCAACGGGTTCGTATTTGCGCCCTGTTGTACGTGTATGCCCTTTACCTTTCAATAAATTATAACTCCGCGCTTAAAATAGTTTAAGCAATATTAGTTTACGTTTCCGCATCTTAAAATTTTCAATTTTGTTTTATAATTTCGCACCTAGATAATTATTAAAGTATTTTGTTTTATTATTCCGCATCCGCGTATTTAGGTTTAATTTGTTTTGAAGCCGTTCCTTCAAGCCCGGGGGGAATGGTTGCGCCACTTTATTAATAATCATATTTCGATATAAAGTAGTTTAAATAATTGTACTTCCGCTACATATTTCACTAGTACGGCATACTTCCTTCCCGCATCCCTTTCCCGCACTGCCTCAACAGTAAGGCGTGAACGAGACCGCATCGCCGTGTTTGGAACGCACTCTAAACCGTTTCCGCATTTCCGCCGCAAGATGGCGACATAATTGTGTGTAAAAAAAGTGGGACTTGCGCGCGCGCGTCGTCGGAGTGAAGTTTTTGTACCGCTCCACTAATTATTAATTAATCAGTGATTTGAGTGTCTCGTCGCCGTACTTGTGTTTCCTTTAGTGCGTAGATAGCCAAAGGGAACTGTGAATTTCCGCCAAGCAGCAGACGAGCCGCCAACAAACACCGCCGCAGCCGCCACGAGGTATGTGCACTACCATTCCTTGTAGAACTGCCTAGTGAACCAATTTTTCCTGAAGGCAGTTCATCCCGCCCTCCGAGTGTGTCGTGCTAGTCCAAAACCGCAAAATACAGTCCACTCATATTATAGATCAAATAAATTGATCATCCGCGCCAACTTAATGACCCCAGAACGTCATTACTGGTCCAATTTGAGAAAACGTCATTACCAGTCCAATTTTAGTTGTGATCTAAGCCAAACAAATCGATATGGTATCGGCTCCCACGCGACATCCGATGACAATTCGTTCGACATTAGCCTAATGCCTCGGTCACGTTGTTAATTTTTCACCGGCTAATCGCGTGTTTTTTGTCGCTCGTCTGTGTTTACACAATGTCGCGCTGTCGCCGCCGCTGATCGCGTGCGATTACAGATGTTTGTTTTGTTCTCTCGTGGGGGGTTATTAACGATCGTTTTTGTGTCGATTGCGGTTTTATGTTGTAAATGAATTGAAGAGCTTCAGTTGAGAATTTCAGCTTATTTAATTATTATTTTTTTATTAAAACACCTAGTAACCAGTCGCATTTTGCATTTTTAAAGCATTTGAGCATCCAAAATTAAGACCGTTGTGACTTCACAACAGATTCGTGAGAGGTAGTTAATTTAAAAACTGACTATAGCGTGGCTCAGCTATTGAGATAAAAACTTAAAGTCCAATAACGAAAACTTAGTTCATAAAATATAAGGAAGGCGTAAACACACGAGCGTTCAACAACAGTATTTAGCGTCGCGTTGATGTAAACACTCGGTGATATATTCGGTGGATTCGTCGACGCATATAAATCTTGACGAGAACTGTTGGCCGGAATGAAGGAAGACATTAATTAAGCGGCGTCACGGCCGTTTTTTGCGTTCACGCGCCGAGTTTATGCGCGTGTGTTGACATGCGTTTTATTGTAAGAGCGGCGCCTGCGCATCTTCCAAGTTCAATAGAAAACATTTTATTAACTTCTATCAGCCGACATTGTACGAGGCTAGCAGTGGGTCGTACAGGACTGTTTTGATTCGTTTTGTCAATGGTGTTTCCCTTGCTTTGTATATGTGCAACCGTTTGTATAGGTATTTTTAAAGACCCTTATACCTTGAAAGGGAAACTGAAAGCCGTAAAGGAGACCTTCAATGTACGTCTGTCTCTCCGTCAAATAAAATAAATTAAAAACTATAATGTCTTCTCCAGTCACCTAGTTTATATTTTATAACCACTGGCCAAGATTAGAAGCTATTTAGGTATATACCTAAATAGTATTTAGGTATATGAAAAAAGCTATATTTAGTCTCCCACTTCCGGATATTTAATCAGGAATATTACGAATACAATATTAAAATCTATATATAATAACTCACAGCAAGCAAAAGCTCCTGCAGTCTAGTTTTTCCCATACATCAAGAAACATAAAAGTCACGGTAGTGTCTTCACGCAACACACATCCTTATTGCCTCCCAACGATCCTTAGAGGTCGTCAATAAAATTCCTTGAGTGCTGTATGGTTTTTTGCGGCCGTTAATTTAAGTCGAGATTCGCATGACGGATTGCGGAGGAAGGTTCTTGTGAGATTCAGCGTACAGATTTAATTTTCGTTTTAGGAATTTGTTAATTATTATTAATTTTCTTAATGATTGTTTGTTATCGTAGTTTACAATGGATAGGTAGGTATTATTAAACAGAGAGATGGATGAAAATATTAAATAAAAATACGTGGTGTAGGTTGGGTCGGAAATTCTCAAGTAGGAAGAGGTCTGAGGCTAAAGTGAAAAATACATTTACATATTATTACGTATGCACATGTGCCGTAGGGATTTATCTAAGGCATGCTTCGTGTAAGCACCCTCAAACCTCCTACCCCTTGGCACCCTCCTCTTCACAAACTCTGTATTTGCAAAAAAAAGTATTTCTTTGATATAAAAACTCAAACAAAACGACCTTTACTGCGAAAGTATCCTCAATCGACGTTATTTTTAAATTATGAAATAACACCTCAATTATAAAATATTTTACGTTTATTATGTTTTTGCGTTGTATTGTTCGTATGGCCTTAGTGGAACCATTTATAGTCGCCCATTAGTGTGTAGGGCATGCTAATTTTGCCAAAACAAACAACCTTGGTGCTGATAATTAAACAATGGTTATAAATCTTGCTATTGTGCGTGGGACGCGAATTAAATTTAAATAAGAGGTAAACACCGCCGTGAGCTTAAATGGTAAACGCAATGGCAAAAAAACCGTAAACAAATCTATATTATATCGCGATCGAAATGGATTGCGCTTGAACTATTTATTTTTAAAAAAGGCTATTTATGACCCACTGTTGGGCATTGGGCATCGGCTTCCCTCAGCATGTGTGGTTTTTTTTTATTGCAATGAATGGCGAGACGAGCATGCCATTAGCCTGATGGTAAGCGATACGACCGCTCATGGACAGTAGCAAAACCAAACACCATGAATTACAAGGCAATGCTTGGCATTCCACCGCGCTCGCCATTCTGAGACATAAGGTGTTAAGTCTCAATATGTGCAGTAGTTATACTGGCATATAATAATTTACTGCGATAGCATGAAGAAGTAAGCACAAGCTAACTACGCATGCTTTAGAATTATATGGCTAACTTGCGTAATATATTTGAATTATAATTAATTACTAAGTCAGATATGTATCTAACTGCGTATTCCTATCACCTGCTCTATAACCCCTACTTCCACTAACTAATAATGTATGTGCATGACGTAATAAGTGCAAATGATTGACACGAAAACAAATGCCTTCCACGCGTTTGTTGTGGCAAAAAGTCTTAATGATTAATTAATGTGGTCAGCCGAGGCTGCTTGTGATTTCGATCACGACTGGTGTCCAGGTGGCTTGGACATTCCTTCAGATATCCGTCGCTGATACCATCTTGAGGATAAACAACGTATATGCGGAATTTGCATGCAGTAAACATAGATTTTTCCTTTGAATCAGATCTTATGTGTAGTTTCGTTGTGTGTGTTTCGTTTCGTTGTGTGTGTAGCATTATTGTAGATTTACCAATTAAGACACTACATATTGTTATACGCCATAATATGTCACTAATAATTATTTAAGGAACTTTGTGGAGGAACACTGTCGCCCAAAATACAGGCTAAGTCTAGTTTAGTTGCCAGGGGACCAAAACCTTTGTTATTGTACAAAGTATTTTGGGAATTAAATAAATTAAAGAAAATGCAACTTATGGATCTATAAACGTTGAATGCGCGCAGTGGAAAAAATAAACTATCAGTATAAAGTATTTGCTTCAGTTTTGGGGATTGTAAGACTGAAAAGTCTCATGTAGTATTTGATACCTAAAACAAAAAACTTGTACCTTAGTATCGGGAAAAAAGTACCTACCAAGTTAAAGGTTTTGTTGTATTACATTAATTTATATCTCTATGAAAACAAATCTAAACACTATCCCAATAATTCTACAAATAAAATCCCCCACAGATTTCGTCATACCGCTGATTAACGAGTCGACATGACAGTCTCATCTAGTGCGCAAGGGTTGTAGGGGGGTGCACTGCGGTCGGGGGTTGTTTTAATACCAACTAAAACACACGCGTTCGAAACGCTGCGTATTTTCAGCATTAAAGCGAAAGGATGCCGTCTGCCCGGGGAATTTTATGACAAGGGCGTTTGTGCCCTGAAATAACGAGTGATGTTTTTGTAAAAAGCAAATACTCGTGTCTGTTTCTATTATTCGTATGTTCTAGTATTCGTATCGCTTTGAGTACTGTTGTTTCGACATTCGACTCCATATTTAGTGGTACCAAAATCAAAAACAACAGCTCGAAAAAATCGCTATCTTTGTTACTAAAAGCATAATAAAAATGGGACTAGTTGTAGTGGCAATCAGGATTGATTCAAGAGGCATCCTTGTTCCAATCAAGAAAGTATCCTGTAAGCAGTGATCAAGGAGCTGGCGAACCCAAATAAATATAAATAAATCCATAGAATATTGTAATTTCCCAGCTCTAAGACAGGCGTGAATTTATGTATGTATGTTTTTACTGTAACACCCCCGGCTTGATACGTCAGTAGCCGCATGACATTAAGTCGGCCAATATTTCACCTGCCACCAAAAGTATAAATACAAAATATAATATGTCAATGCACTACAAATACACATCGCTATCAGCCTTATCAAGTGCAAACACAGTGACGTGCTGAGTGACGCGTCGGTTCGTGCTGTATCGGCGCCCGCGCAGCTGTGCGTTGCGTCAACGTAGCTGAATTGTGGTTGCGTTTGGTGTATTTATATGTCAATGGAATAATTTATATATGTGTTATAGGGGGTATTTGTTATCGTACATGATCTTATTATACCATTTCGGGTTTCACACCATTCCTAAAAATGTTTTCTTTTATTTTGCATATAAATTATGTTTTTATGTGTGATATTAGAGGAGTTATGTTTTTAATTTTTCAAACGATTTTTCCTTAAGCGGTTATTTCCTCTTACGTTAATATTAATAGAAAAATAACGCTATGCATAACAAGGCATTCAATAAAGTTATATCTTTATGACACTTTAATATGCATTGTCAATATATCTATATTCTTTTTTATGACTTTATGCTAAGCTGGTTTATATTATTGCGCATGTAATAAATCAAATCAAAGTAGAATTAATCCGATATATTTTAATATAATGAATTCTCATTATTGAATGCTTCAAAATCGAAAGCAAATTAATATTAGTATCGCAATTAATATAAATAAGGAAGTAACCTTTCGCCTGTAATTTATAACTGCTTCAATTGATAATATTAAGTAACCTAATTAAAATAATTAATTGTATTATCATTATAACAAGGCTGCATGAAACTCAAGCGTTACTAACAATATGTTTACTTATATCGTCACGCTTGTGTCCTTGTTTGGCAGAAAACAATAAAATATGGTTAATATGGGGCGTACCAGTTGTCACTTAATTACAATCCGGTTCCGGAAATGTTTTTCATTAATGAGTCGACATAAATTACGATATAATTGCTCCATCCAAATATTACATCAAGGATCTTATTCTATTTTGAGTTTTGAAGAAAAATTCCGTTGGTAAATAAGTGTTTGAAGATATGTGCAACGAACCCTAAACGAATAATGGTAAGACTTAAAGGAAAGTGTTGTTAATTATTCGACCACGGACCATTTTCATGTTAAGTCAATACTAAGTACGTTTCAATTAAACATGGCGACAAATATAAACACGGAAATACTCGAAAATACGGCGAGACGAATGTAAAAAACCCTACACAGTTGAACAAACCTCTGACAATGGTCGCGTTACCAGCCGCCACACTAATGTATTATAATACGGATTATGAACCATTTAGTCTATATTGAATAACATAATGTGAAATGATGCGCCAGGGCTGACACGGATAATTAACCTATTTTGAAGGCTTTGTACCTTCCGTTGTTTTTGTTTTTGTAACGTTAATGTAGTTTTTTACTTGTTGAATCCGCTGTGTAAGGATGAATTAGATTCTCTGGTATTTTATGCACGTCATTTTAATAGATTTATAAGCCGTCCAGATAGATTTTTAAGATTAAGAAGCGTATAAACGACTGATCCCAATGCCTTACAATATCATTAATTTCAACATTTTCAGTGGACGCATATATCACAACTGTAAAAAGTTTCAGCTCAATTTAATGGCCAATATTGTTTTAAACATTGCTCTAGGGTTAATTGTTTACTTTCATATACTTTCATTGTTAACTTGTTTATTTTTAATATAATTGTTTACTACGTGAACCCTGGTTGATAGGAAGCGCATGTCGGCGCAAGGCCGGCGCTGCGCTGACTCAGCTCGTGCCCGTCCCCGAACCCCTCGCCCGCCCCGCTCATTGTAGCGCCACCTGACTCTCACTCACACACGCATCATGTCTGTATGCACTATGCACCTATATTTCATTATTCCAATTATGTGGGGAGAATTGGGACGCTTAATAATTAGGGAAATGGCGAGTGACATGTAATCTCTACATGTTATGAAAATAGATCTTTTCGTAATAATAAAGGAATTTATGAAAAATATTTTTTGTGTCATATGTTTGAAGTGTAAGTCATAGATACTGTGAAACTAATATGTGTAAAAATAATTATAAGAGTAAATCGCATGTTATAAATATTATAGTTGGGATTTTATTAATTGTAGAAACATGATAATCTTTGATTGTATTTGTTTGACAATACACAGTGACTCGTTTCCTAAAGAACGAAATTACTTTTTACGAACTGTGGATACATTAGTTTTTTCTAAATCCACCCTATTTATAATAAATAACAATAAATTCTATAGTCAGGGTTTAAGTTAGCCGGCAACTTCCCGTCGTCTAGACTGTAGACCAAGTTATTTGCAAATACGAGGGTTCCCAGAAAATCAGAATCTAATATCGGCGGATTAGGCTTCAACCCTCTACTAGTACGATGTCTGGATCGACTGTCTACTTCCGGTGATAATTAAAATGAGATTATTTGAAAACCAAAGAGAGATCAATAATTAAATATTAAATTATTAATTTACTTTTACTCGACTGCCTCGATGGCGTAGTTGTACTACGGTACGACTACAAAGCTGAGGTCTCGGGTTCGAATCCTGGGTCGGGCAAAGTGATATTGGGTTTTTCTATTCATTATCAGCCCGGAGTCAGGAATTTGTGCCCGATATGGCGATAGGTTCGCCCCCTTCACATCATGGGACGGTACATGCAAGGCGAAATGTGGGTGTCCTAGTGGCGCCTTTGCCTACCCCTTCTGGGATAAAGGCGTGAGTTTATGTATGTATGTAATTTACTTTTACACATTAAATATTTGCATATCACTTTACAAATTATATTTAAATTTCCGCCGGTACGAGTTCGGTTTAAACATACACAATTTCCCATGTGATTCCGCGTCGCGTTTAATGAACACTTTTTGCTCGGCGTGGGAATCTCTGAATGGCTCGTTTATACGTAATTAGTTACTCATTAACTACGTTTTGTCCCTTTAATCACGATTCGTTTCGTTTTTCGTGTAATTTAGTCGTGTTGTACGGCCGCCGAATGAGACTTTACTGCCGCGCGTGTGTGTAAGTATGCCCATTCAGATTGCACGCGATTTTAATACGGCGATGACTTGTTTTATTTGAAAATACACATGCATATTCTATATTTAACTGTGAAATATTCAAAATAATCTTCATTGTGTTGAATGCGTTGCTCGAAGGATCACGTCCATCAAGCCGAATATTTTGGTGATCTCATATTTCATAATGACTTCTTTGATCTTTAATAACAAAGCCGAAAAGCAATTAATTTACACAAATTAATATCAAATGGTTCGTTTCTCACAGCCTTCACCTACTTGCAAACTTAAAAAAAAATTATATGATAACATGAAATAGCGAAGTGTGGCGTGAGTCACCGCGAATACCCTCGGAGCAAGCTCCGCCCACCTCCCTACACGGGCACACATGTATCACAGCGCATTTTTATCCCATATATGTGCCAGACGTGGGAACAAGTAGACTGTAGTGGCATATTGCCAACGTATGCCTGTAGTCGAGTTTAGGCTGCGTATGCGGTGCCTCGATGTCAGGTTCCCACGAGATATTCATGATACTATTCTCAAAATTAATATCATGAATTGCACTATTTTTAACGTTGTTTATTTGAAATAGATTGTAACTACTTTCTGATATTGTACTGAATTTGTTTTCATTTTCCATCTTGTCTCATCAAACGTGTATGAGAGATTGGCGCGTCATTCCTGCAGTTGATTTTGATTATTGTTTTGCATGCCTGTCTTTTTAAACACAGTTATTCAATCTCGACGAAGTAATGTCCTTCACGTGGAAAAGTTGCTCAGCTCAAAACACCGACTATACTAATAACATTACTCAAATCTACATAAATGAAAACTTAAATAATATTCTAGACACCTTACAATTTGAACCGGATATAAAATTATTGCACTGTACAATATACATCGCAGACAGATTCAATTCGCCAAGCGATCCTATCTGTGTGAACGTTGCGGCTCGACATTTGCCTCCATTGTTTCCCAACTGATATTTTACGAAGCACGTCCGATCTGGTTCTATTAAACGCTGTGCTGTACCGAGATGTCATAATCGTTTAAAGGAGCAAATACATATATTCAGCCCTATTTGTGTTTTGATGATCGATTTCGATTCACAGTGCGTCCGGCACTGAATGCTGAGGTTAGCATGTGCAAGAAAAGCAATGATAAAACTCACTAATCCTTTCTGTGTTTCTCTCGAATGTTAAATAAACGCAGAAAGCTGAGCTTATTATGCTTATGCTTGTGCTTGTCCTTAATTCTTAGGAAATTGCTGTTTTATGGACAAATTGTTCTTAGGACAAAAATAATAGAACTGAATAAATGTGGTAAGTCTTTAATAAAGTCGTGGAAGGCAAATGAAGCAGTCACGCGCTGGCGTGCTGTGAGAATATGCGGTGATAAATTGGACGGTATGGCTGTTGTTGCATGCACATGCATCGTTTCAACGGACTTGGTAAATAATACACCTAGGTGAATCAAACATAGTCTTAACTTGAATTTTAGATACATGAGTGACGTGGTTATGTGTTCAACAACCTGGGCTTGGCCAGCGACTAAAGCTTATAGTCCCTATCGATAAAGAATCTTCTTAACGTAGAGAAGCCCCACTGTGTTCACTAGTGGGCGTCTGTTTATATATTAACCGTGCGTAACGTGAAATACTTTTCTGTTTCAACCCAGAATTTAAACAAATACTTTTTTATTCCCCTAACAATCATATCGGTGAAGCAGGAGTTGAAGCAATCTTCTGATTTTTATCATAAATATTATTCCAAGGCCAATTGATCCATCATTGCTTTGTTGAACATTCTCGAAAGATATAAAATTTTGGAAATAAAACCGACAATCGCCACTTTTATTGTCAAAAGGTCTTGACTCAACGCATAAATTCGTCTATGTGAGGGTGGCTACTCTTATGTGTTGGAAAGTTGCCAGGGAAAAATATGGAAAAGACTTGGCACAATTCATTGCGCAAATGAATATTTAATCCCGCTAATGTTACCAGCGCTTTATGAGCAGAAGTGTTCGGGCTCGCTAATGATTGCATGCGACCGGCAATGTTGATAAAATGTTTGTGTTTATTGTTGGTTTTGGTTAATGGTTGGGCCAATGTTGAATCAAGTTTTTTGACACCAATATTAAATTTTATTTTACACGTGTGTGAAGTTAGTGTTGCGTTATACTTCAGGCATTACATTTTGGGTAATCATTTTATGAAGTTAAACTTAACCTAGCCCACGTAGACACAAAACCAAAAGAAAAATGGTGTAAAATGAAAGTGAAAATATAAAAAGCGATGTTCTTAGTATTTGCTCTTACAGTTTTGTACACAATCTAATAGGAACCTATGTTCTCACGACTAAAGTCTGTGTACAAAATTATGACGTGTATCGCTTTTGTTTATCAATAGCCATTTGTCGGGTTCAATCGATTATGATGGTAGATAATTTGTAACCCGGGGTCGTGGCGCTTTATTGTCGCTGAACAGATTGTGTAAATCTAACGTGAGACATCAAGTGTACAACACTAATAATTCAACAATCACATAGTTATGAACATACTGATAAAAAAAAAATTAATCGTGGCTATCAGACGTTACGAGAGACTTTTCGGTCTCACAACACCTCGAAACAATTAAATGTAATCGCACATCTTATGTTTGTTGGGCAGGAATGAAATCTACGGTCTCTCGTTTGAAACCAGGCATATTAACTTACCGTGCCACTGAGGCTGCCAACTAACCACCTATTTCTACAAGATTGCATATGTCTTTATGAATTATGCAGTGAGTGATTGCGGTGAGGCAGTGTGGTTTCTCTTTGTTGTTTGTGTTATGTATTTTTTTAATTAATTATTAATCTAATATAGCTTTACTGGTGTTTATATTTCCCACCACTGGGTGTATAATTATCATCGTCTACTACATAGGACCAATGCGGGTGAAAAGAGAGATACATTTTATTTCTTATTATCTCGACGCATCCTAGCCGGTGCCAAGAATCCTTCTTAATGGTTAAATCTACCCAGAAAAAATTTAATACACATGAAATAACAAAAGAGCTTCTTATCAAAAACAGTTTCACGTCTGGAGAGCATCGCGAGAGGCTGTTAAGGTATCCTTTGCCAAGTGGTAGGGCAATGGCGATACAATTGCCAGCAGCGACAGTAGCAACTTAATATCTACGTCTGTGCCGTTTGTTTTGCCAAATGTCTGGCACTGAACTCCATACAAACTTGCCAGACTGGAATGAAATGTTGCCAATGTACCTACTTTCTTTTAATTGTGACATTTGACAATTCAAAATTGCATTGTCTCGAACTCTAGATTGTCCATGTAGGGTTTAATAGTTCAGTGATTTGGTTTAATACTTCATTGTGTGTGTACTGCCGATTCAATATTGTATACTATATTTATTTAATAATCAATGAAGTTTATCTACCCAATTAAAGAAATATTTCTGTCTAGTATAAGGTGTCTTGCATTAATTATAAATAAATGTCTGCAGAAACGAACACTAACCCGTCTTTATACTCCGTCATTATTCTAAAGTCTTCATCAATCCATCCATAAGCTTCGCCATGCAGTCAGACTCCTCGGATATGACGTAATGGCGCCACAAAGCCCATTTACAACAATAATTAGCTGCATTCACGCAGTCGGCGGCTCGAAGCTTCCCTTAACAGTTTCTCCGGAACTATAAAATTACAGCACAGGCATGCGGTCAGGGGCAAAAACTGCCAACTGACTGGACGCGCTAAAAATAAGCTAATGTTAATGAACAGACCGGACTGTGACAGCCGGGAAACGGCCTGATGGATTATGGATTGGTGCGCTGGGACTCATGGGCAGTGTTTTCATTTGAAGAGTTTTGTTGACGACTGTCAGCTTGTACAATTCGATTGATGCCCTTAGCTCTTCGCATTTGATACCTTTTATGCATTGTCATTTAGCATTTATTTTAGGTACTTTACTTTAGGTGATTATAACACTAAAGAACTTAAGCATATCCATTATCCATCTACATGTAAGGATAACTTACAATCACACTAATCCCATCAAATGACTATTCCACCAGCATTTCCATCGCAAAAACAGCGCGAGATGTATCGCGAAGTTGCGCAAGCCCCGGCGCCGCGCCGCAGCCGACCCATTTCGATTACATCGCCAGCCCGGGACGATTGTTCAATGCTGCCCCGTTACCGATCACGAACAGTTTCGCAAACGTGAAAAATACATCGAGTATGCCACGACTTGTCATTTCGCAGTCACGATCCGACTTCCAAATGTCATCTGAGTGTGTGCAACGGCGAACGCGCCAAGATTTCGCCTGCCTAGTGAAGGTAATGGTTTGTTTGTTTTGCTGTTCGCGTGTTATGGCGTTTGGTGACAAAATATTGATGTTTGAGCTTCTAGTGTTTTGTGCGGTAATACTTTTTCGACATTTGTGTTCATAGCGCATGGGCGAAACGTCGATTATTTCTATGAAAAGCCATGAGTTCCCTTCGGGTCAGATTGTTTTTAAATCCATAATTCTCCAAAGAGTTTTACCTTTGCAACAAAAGGCAATAATTGCAGATGATTCAACAAACAATTAAGATACATTTCTTAATGTAAAGATACCTTATCTCCTCTATAATTTTGTACTCGTACAAAGAGCTCATGAATGGTAAAAATGCAAATGAACAATCCGCATGTTTATTAAAAATTCAATCGAACTGAATTCCTCGTAGAGCCGATAAAATTATACAAATCGTCACCAATGGATTTGCAACGAGCGCATAAAATTCATGCATTCACCTGGTACCCTCGTTGCGATGCCAGGAGCTCTCGCAAGATATTAGGAAGTAAATGAGCCCGCTTCAGTTTCTCGATAAAGATTCGGTATATTATACCAAAAGGGATTCAGCAAACAACATATCTATGGCAAAAAGAGCGGTACACGCAACGCCATTTTTATTTCTGTTCCTTTCACTCTTACGCAGTCTTATATCTTCCCTCTCGCTTTAGTAATATCACGTGATCCTAATCGGAACATGCTCATGCGCACAACATAATTTGTTTGAGATGTCCGCTCTACTAATACCTCAATGGCGGGATGCTTTCCATTCAGACGGATCCGATGGCTTATTAGCGCGATGGCACCGCATTCCACGCTTTACTACTGTTGCTCATGAACTAAGTGCCAGTTATAATCCTAGGGAAATCAGGTCACATTGAAATTTAATTCCACGTGCCTTGTATAGCGTCGTCACTGTCGATAATTGATTGGTTGAATTTTGTGCTGTTTTGTTTATTACGTCTGTCTTATTTGAGAAGATTGAATGATCATTATTAATTTTAATATTATGTTTAATTTGAATAGGTGCTATTTGATTAAGTACAATATCGAATGTTTACGATCGCAATTCTTCACAAATAGTCTCAATTAACTTGAGAGCGTCCTGGGGTTCTTTTGTTTTCAATGATGATGTAAGTAATTGGATTTAACCGTAAAAATGCCTCTGCATTTGAATGAAATACCGTATTACGTATCACAGTTTCCGTATAATGAATTACATGTGATTCCGTTAGGAGCTGAATCATTCCGGTTGGAGTGACGTCGGCTAGCCACCCGTATCGGCCGCTTAGTCGCATACCGTTGGGAGATTTGCATTTTTTAGGGTTCCGTACGCATTTGTGTGTAACTAAGCATGACTTTCTGTATGTGTCTGGCCTACCTTTAAGGTCATAATAAATAGCCGACTGAAACTTACATACCATATTTCCCTTGATATAACAAAAAATTAAAGTTTAAAACACTTGGTACATGTAACAGGCTAAAGATCATTCTCTGCTTTGCAAATGGCGATACATAATAAGATTTTTTAAAATATCAAAGCGGAACAAAACATTACAAAAATAGGTTTAGTGTTTATCGAACTCAAAACATTTTATGTGGGCAAGGAACCCTCATCGCATGATTCCAACTTCCAATTTATATTTTTTATCAATCGGCCACTGATAGGCGTCAGTCGAGGCACCGCGACACTCGTCCGACCAGGTATTAAGGGCGCGCCGCACGCTGGCTTCCCGAAAAGGTCGTCACTTTTATTTATAGCCAACATTTATATGTATTTAAACGTTTAATTAAAATGTGATACCTCTCGTTAATTTAAAGGCTGTCGTCCATGAATACTTCAGAGTTGTAACTTAAAATAGCTTTATTAGTGTGTTCCTGTATCAAGTGTTAATTTGAGCGTTATTTAGGCTTTAATAATGTGCAATATCCTTATCATACATAACTTTTTAGATATAACATCTTGTATACAAATTTTCTCCCACTGACTTAACGCCTTAAAATCTCTGTACCACCGCCCCAAACACAAATGAACCGTAAATAACTGAACAATCTGTGTGGACGCCAACCGAGGCGCGCGTAATTGAGCACGTGTACACTACGTCGGCCTATTCAAATGCGTATGCACTATGCACTTTGCCGCCAATTAACGGTTGGTTTGGGGTGTCGTGCCTCGCCTTGTGTCGGCTCGCCTTGCCTTGCCTGGTGTCGTGTCTTCCTGCTCCGCTAATGACGACAAATGTGCCGCCTTCACACATTCACGTAGTTGGAAATACGGATTTTTTTATCATGCTTGGATGTGATTTTACTGGTTATGTTTTGGGTGTGAGTTTTACAGTAACAGGTGTTATCGTTTGTGTTTAGTGAAAGATTCTGAAGTAAATAGGATTATTTTAGGAATTTTATTTTGCTTTGGTTTGAATTTGAATGGAAACGTGACAATAATTTCTAATCAACGTTAATTCAAAGCTTGCCAGTATAATTGTATCTTTCATGTTATAATTAACATATAACATAATTAACATTTAATGATATAATTAAAATAATATATGCGTCATATTTAATTCCATACTCCGCATTTTTTTATATATTTAATTGAAGTACAAATAACATACAAACCCACACATTAACACTGAGTGCTGGGTATGTGGTGGCAAAAACTCGGTGTAGCACGCGGTATGCCGGGTCAGTGGTACAGAGAAGCCGGATCGACGCTCGGCGCGGTACATAAACAATGCCGCCTTATTACTAACGCTGTGTAAAATCTAGACAGAGAATACTTAGTGTGCCTAGAAATGTGTGATGAAAGTATAATTAGGTGGGTTAGATAATGTTTGGAGTGAAATTTGGGCTGTTTTCAGGGATGAATGACTTAAATTCTTCATATTAATAACAATAATCGATAACGACAACTCAACATTTCAGTTAAAAATAGTGAAATTTAAATAAATCACTTTTTTAGGAACTCCGCTTCAGCTTATTTCAGCGAAATGGATGCATACAATAAGTACTTCACTAACTATTATCATAAATATTCATATTTTTTATTATCTAAACTCATGAAGAATATCTCATGTATAATGTAATTTTACAGCACAACGCCATAACATACAGACACGCACATTAACCTTTTGCATACGTATTTCCTCCTACAAATGACAATATAATTGACATCGTATTGAGATGACCCTTATGACGTTCTTCTTTTAGTCCCTTACGAAAGCTAACGACTGTTGTATTGCTGCAATAGATATTCCGTGTCAGAACGAAGTAAGTGCCAATTATATCTACTGGTTGTATGTAAACCATGTGGATTTAGGTTTGATTTCTGAAAGGAAATGTATTGCTTTGAGTATAGTAATAAGCAGAACGGAAAACACAGAAAAAACAGAGCAGCAGACAAAGAATGGAAATTTTCACAAAATACACACATAAATCCGAAAAGTCAAAGGTGTGCCCTGGGATTTGAGCCCGCGACTACCGTGAACATGTAGGCAGCCGCGTCTGGTCCGTTAGCAATGTTTATCATAAAGGGATTATTTATAGAAGCGTTACAACACCTTAAAGGATAAAGATGAGAATGCATCTTTTATCATTCGTGTCAAAGAAAACATGACAGAAAAACTATATCATTAACGTTAACTTATCGTAGAAAATAGAGTAAGTAGCTTCGATCAGACTGCCTCGGTGGTGTTGTTGTACTACGGTATGATTACAAAGCTGAGGTCTCGGGTTCGAATCCCGGGACGGGCTAAGTGATATTGGATTTTTCTATTCATTAGCAGCCCGGAGTCAGGAATTTGTGCTTGATAAGTCGATAGGCTCGCCCCCTATCACATGGGACGGAACATACAAGGCGAAATGTGGGTGTCCTGGTGGCGCCTCTGCCAACACCTTCTGGGATATGTATGTAGCTTCGATCACTGATACCCGGTTTTGGAAGCAAAAGCAATAAGTTCGATTTATTTGTACCGTCCGCTGGGTTCCTACTTTCGACCGAAATGCGATTAATCAAAACCGGATTTACTGTTAAACTTTTCAACAATGCATATACTGAAATGTATAATAACGTTGCATACTGCCACATATTTACGGGGCTATGATTAAATAGAAAACGAGAGTATATAGGTATTTTTCAATGCAATTTAGGTGTAAATCACTGGTGGAAAACAATTGCAAACAGTTTGTGATCGTAAAAGTTATCTTCAAGATAATAATTTAATTATCTATAATTTTACTAGAAGTTCCATTCAAAATCAAACCGAGAAATCAAAAACAGAAAATTAGTATAATTTGCAACACAAAGCTTTGAATAAAACTTTTATTTCTTCGTACAATGTCAAGTTGATTAAAGCTTTATGTCGCAGGCAATTCACAGTAAAAGAAAGTAAAAAAAACAACAAAGGGAGCAGCCGTATTTGAATGAATGGGTTATTTAACAAATTGTCTAATGATAATAGAAAGAAAATATGATGAATACCTCGGGCCGACCACTGCCGCACCGACCTTGCACTGTTACATTAATCGGGGACGCACTCGAAAATATCAGTGGGAGATCGCGGGACTTACTATTTGTATATTGCCTCTTTAGAAATTATTTCTCGAAGCAGCAATATGTGTCTGAAAGTTACAGACTTGAGTATGTAATTAAACATTGTATAGTTTATATTGTTTAATTGATTAGTTAATTTATTCTTATTCTGTTTCAATTGTTGCAAAATTTATTGATATTTTTCATAACAAATATTTAGCTTGTTACGTGAACGCTAATTAAATTCTACTAGCCATACTTTTTATACGGTAAGATTGTAAATTCCGATAACGTTGATCAAATAATTCAAAGTTTATTTGTATCGCGATAAAATTAATAAGCATGCCACAATGTTTAGCGCTGTCTCAGTAGAAACACTCGGAACATTATTGTAATATGTTATCTGTCCTTCAAATATTATTAATCTGAAAGTAAGATTGGATGTTTGTTTGTTGTTCAATCACGACGTTCCATAAAATATTGTCACGAATGTAGATTTATGTTTAGATTAAAATTTATTTCAATATCGAAATTGTTTTAACGCAATTCCAATTTTCGCGTTGAGTAATTTTGATGTGTAATATTGCGGCTAGCCACAAATGTCTGAATATTGCAACGTTGTCAATAAGTATATTTTAAAAAGTTAATTAACAAAATATCCAGACAGTGGACACGCATTTCATTTATAAATTATGCAGCTACACGGTATGGCAACCCATATGCTGGTATATTTTGGCGAACCAGTGTTTCCAAATTAATTAGACTATACCAAGTCCATGTGCTTCATGTCACCTTCAGTGACAGGAAGTCTATTGCTAAAAAGCCTCGCCCATCATATTTACTATGAAAATAAATATTACGGACCCGTATCCGTGATCTGAGTGCGTACACGAGATTTTATCGCAATTACGGCTGGTCCTTAATAGCCGCTAATGACTACGGCGGCTTCCTCGTGTCGTCCAGCGCGTAACGTGACCGAGACATAATTCAGACAATTCCACTCGCTCTTAATGAACGCCCCTGTGACCAATCGGCAAAAAACACAAGCCCGCCTAATTGATCATGAACTTTTGAATTCGTCTCGATAATTTTCGGACGTAATGCGGGCTATTTTGAGCGTTAAGCGAGCATTCGATTTCTGTACCCAAATTGGACTCCCAATTACGCCCGCCTGTGGCTTCTTCTATATAGGTTTCATTTATTGAAAAATAAATTACGCGTTTCCGCGAATTTTTGTTTTTTTTTTGATAAATTACGTTTTGTCGGCATATAGTACCAACAAAACTATACAATTAAAGCCAATTCAGGAGCCAATTATTCTCCATTACCGTGTAAACTATTTATTAGTTTTGAACTATTTTTATTACAGCGTTCCGTTTTGACAAGTGGCGTACATTCCGCTTCATTACTTGGAACGTGATGGAATTAACGCAGCGTCTTGGTAGGGGCAAAAAGTTTGTAGAATAAGGAAATGGTGGTTTTGTACGGCATACGAGGCACGCCGGGGCACGTATGTTCTCACAATCGCAAATCGCAATTACAATAACGTGTGTTGAAACGTTTGAGTGGAGCGAGGGCCGCTCTCATTTTACTATATCGAGTAGTAAGGGATGTGAGAGCTGACGCTATTCTGACGTATCGATAAAAATGTGAACGGTAACGGTTGTGTATGTAATTGTTTTTTAGAAGGACTTCGTTCATTTCAAAATAAGTATTTGTTGATTACATTATGTTGTCTGCAGAAACAGAAGATTTCGAATTGCGATGATCAGTTGTTTTGAAATATAAATTCCAAAGAGTAATTGGATTTTCAATAATAAATACCTGATGCACCAGTTCCCGTCGGCATACCTGTTGAAATTGCTTGAACTAGATACTTCCCCTAACGTTCTGATTGGAATATCCTGACTGCTCGTACCGCTGCCCAATTACATTCTAACATTAACTGCCGACATCCAACCGATTCGTCTTCGCCCATATACGAAGTAATTAATTGCACAATATATTTATAAATCATAATTTTTAATTGGCAATAGATTAATAAGTATTAGGTTATATTAGACTAATGCGGAATGCCAGTCACTTCCCCAAAGGATTTTTGGTCGCGCAAGCCGGATTATTCTGAAATCCTTTTGCTGAACCCACGATATTTGAGTAAGACTAGGAAGACTACTACCCTGTGGCAAGGGGGCGTAGAGAATTCCACCACGGTATCCCCTGCCTGTCGTAGAAGGCGACTAAATGAGATCTTTGGGATCACTGAGTGCACTTGGGGCTTCCTCACCGAAAGTGATACTGAGGCGAACGCCTGAAAAAGACTAATAAGGGCGCGTACGCGCTCCCTCTTATTAAGACGGGCGGGACCATATGTCTCTGAACAGCAAAGAGTGGCTGCGGAATAGTACTGGGTGAGTCTCGCTAGCAGGGACCGCAGTCACTCTGATATGCGCGAAGAGGACAGTCGAAGGATTTTGGTCGGTATGCCGACGTAGGGTTTTAGCGTTAGGGACGCAGCTCGGCATCAACATCGGCGCGCATCTGTTCATAACATAACATCATTCCATTTCAATATATCGATACTTACATCGATAGTACATCCCTACCACAAAGCATGCTAATTAGCGAGGACTCATCATCGCTGGCCATTTGCAGCGGCGCGCCGGGTTCGCACGCTCAGCCGCCAGCGATACGAGTAAATGTTTTTACACTGTCAACCACGCACCATGCCATAGGGGGATGAAAGGCGGCCGGTAATTAAACTAATATCGTGCCTTTGTACGGACCTAACTGTAATGGTAAACAGTGATTGTCGACAAAAAATTTGAACGCTTTTTTAAAATTGTTAATAAGTTACAGTTGAAATGTAGATGTATTGGTTAGTGGGTGCGTAAATTGATTGCTAATGTAAATGTGCAGCATGCCTATTTTGTTTGAATGTTTTTTTTTATCAAAATAATATTGAATTACGTTCCAGAACGGTTTGAAGATGCTAGGTTGATGACAGGAAGACAGACATTTAAGCTAAGTTTTTCTAAGACATTAGAGATTACGAGTGGACGTATTAAGAAAAATGTCTTTAGTATGAGTCACGTAGTTTCCGACACCCATGGGAATCGTGTCAAACACACACACGTGTCACGATAGACACACATTGTAACGTGGGGTCTGAGTATGACCTTTACTTTTGGTTGCATTCTATTCAATAAGTGAAAATATTTATCATACTTTTGCACCAGATAATAAGGTGCCCCGGCGTGCCTTATCGAACCTACCGCAGTCTCACGCAGGCAGCATTGTGCCCTCGTTTCAGCGATAGCATCGCATCGCATCGCTGCATCGGCACACGCCCGCGATAAATTTAATTAAACCACCTGTTTTTGCCCGCGGCGAGATTAAATTATCTGCCGCGAAATACGCACGCGTCCCGCCGAGCTAAAGAGCCGAGAGAATTACTTAGATAGCGTTTTCGTACGGCGATAACGCGGAAATTAGCTCTCTTAAATGTAATTTTGCGTTGAAAGTTCTTGTTGGGTGTAAAAGGTTGGGAATTAAACCAGTTTTTGCTCTTGGATGTTATTTTTGATTATTTTTTGTCCCACTTACTGGAATTGTACTCAATGAAACTCGAACCCAAAAATATTCACGATGTATTTACGACAAGATAATGGTTCTTCGCATGTAAATAACAAAGATGTCATAACCATTCTCTGTTGAACACTGAGTATAAGTTTAGACTTTTAGGAATTAAAGCTATTGGTATAAAACCACAATAACCTACACTAATTTCGGATGTTTAGAACTTATCCTAGCATCAACAAACGATACATGTAAGTTTTAAAACATCCTTCAAATTAAGTCAACCTAATCACTCGCTCACTTCAAAAGATGCTTGCATGCTGTTTATGCAATAAAAATAACTCAATGTCTCCCGGTGACAGATAATCCTGACTATTCCTGACCGTTCCCGACCCTATCCCCTTCAAAGGCAGAACGTTTCATACATCACCTGTTGTTTTGTAAACATCACCCCTTTTGACCTTTCCAGAATAAAATCCTCTTTACTGCCGTCGTTTAGGTGATTTGTAGTTGAGGTGGGTTTGATAAATGATAATACAAGTAACTGTTCCGTAATAACACTCACAACTCTTGGATTTCCAGTGCCTGGCACGGGGGGGAGAATTCGGCTGTGAAATAAGCGATACCGACATAATAGTGATTAACTGTTAGCCATCTGGATGATGAAGAGACTTATGAGACCTTCAAGCTCTTTAATTGTAATAAAATAATCTTTATTGAATTTATTTTATTATAGTTACTAACCAACGCGAAAATCGACCAATTTTTTTGTAATAATTACAAAAATATAACCGTTAATTTCAATTGCACCGTTATAACGACAAATTTTCTAGATAAATCCCATTTTCCTACATAAACAAATCCTAATAAACAAAAGCGCACAGTGAAGCAACAAATATGTTCTAAAACGCGAACAATACGACATCGTTAAAATTCATTGCGCATTGAAACGTGTACTAAATGTACGTCGTCTGTCGTGACGTTGCATTTCCGCCTGTTGCTAATGAGAGCGGCGATTTTGTTACAAATCTCGTTACCGATGTAAATATAGCCTTAGTTTTTAGGGTTCCGTACGCCTAGTGCTACGTATTAGTGCCTAGTGCTCGGTACGTGGGTGTCACGTGTCAACTGTAGAGACCCTGTTACTAAGTGTCAGTTGTCTGAAAAACACCAACATTTTCAAGGACTATTTATTAGTAGTTGTCATAGATCAGCTCAGAATCTATGTAGTTATTGCTGATAAATTAATACAAATGAAAAGCTACCTAGGAAGTTCTCGTATAGAAATATTTTTCATTTTGACTCATTTTAGTTTGGCGTAAAAACGATTATATATAAATGAAAGCACTCATATGTGTGATTGTGCTGTTCACGGTTACATAAATAAACCGATAATGAAAAAAAGCTACCCAAGTGTTAGTCTGAGTCGACCTTTAGTTTTCAGTTATGATTTGCCGTACGCAGCCCTCATTACGCAAGTCCGACTCGCACTTCACCGTTTTTTCAATATTTTTTTTATATTTATCCTTGTAATTAGAGGGTGGATGCTCGCTTCACGAGCACTCGGCGAGGATCATGTTTTGTGTGGGGATTATAATTTTAGAATTTGAAGAAAAAATGTGGAATATTTTTTATTATGCTCTTTAAAAATGTAGTTCCATCAGTGTATAAATATAAGCAGGCATGTTCCTAGTAAGCTGTGACGAATTTGATTTGTTTTGCTTATAAATTGAACTGAATGAAATTCTTATTAAAATTGAACACAATATAATATTTTGATTAATAAAAGCATATCTTTTACTTTTAGTTTTTACTAGCACTGTTTATACTTTATGGTTCCTATTTCTGCGATTTCTGCATTCCAAGGTATCACCCATTTACTTTATATTCGAATACAATATCCTATTATAATATAAGGCGTTTCCCAGAATTCCGAAGGACGGTTAGGGGTTACCTAATCCAGATGATACTAGCATAAAGCAAGTATCGAAACACATAAGTAGCAAGTCCCGGGTACGTATCGAATTGATTGTCCGCGGCAATTCTCGGTTTATGTCACTTGACAACAAAGAGCTACCAATGGGGTGTTGCGATACCAGCAAATGTGCTGTTTGTTTGTAATACGAGTGATTGATAATGATTTGCTAAGTTCTAAGAAATATGTGTAATAATAATATATTCTTTATTCACGAATTATTAAGAATAAAATTATGTACGTAACAAAGGGTGGTCTTATCGTTATGTGCGTAAATAACATGAGTCTTAGGATAAGCGAATGTTATTTTATAATAAACACCTTTAATAGGTTTTGTAGTTTAATTGGTGTTAGATTAAGGAATGGCTATTTTGATTGTTACTAATTTATTACCAAGTAATGTACGACTTCATATGGTACGTGTATGATGATACATTACTACTATATACGACATGCACGTTTCGAAAGTTCATGTACATACTTCAACAATGATTTATGAATCCGAATTGACAAGGAAGTGATCCGACACACAGGTCAGGAACATAATTAAGCAACAATAAAACAAGGCACAGATAGCTCAGTGACCTCAACCGTTTAATAAATCAAAAAAGTCGTTTACCGAACTCATTAAGCATATCGTAGGACAAGTATTGCAACGGACCCCTAACCTTTGCGGTGGTCACGAGGGGCCTTGGCGTTACTCTTTCTAAACGTGACTAGGCGCCGGCCTTCGATGCCCGCTCCCTTTTAGATTCGCGATACGGATCTCTATTTTATTTATAAGCTTTTGTTGCGGCAAATTGTGTTGTGGGAAAGACGAGTGTGTTTCCATGGGAAGTCGGCCGGCTGCCAACTTTCCTTTGTAGTTTTAGTGCTGGTGTGATCGGTTTTTGGTGTTGCGTTTTGTTTGTGGTTCCTGGATGGTTTGTGGTAAGTGGAGCTTTGTCAAGGTACTTTATTTTAAAATTATTACGTATCGATGTTGTTCTTACACATGTAGCTGTGTTGTTGTATTGTCTGAGTAATTCTTAGTTGAACCTATTCTGACCCAAGCGCAGTAAATGGTATCTATAATATCTACACTAACAATCTAACGTTATCAGGTTAATACGTTTTCCAACAACATGACAACTACAAAATACATACACACATAAACTCACGCCTTTATCCCCGAAGGGGTAGGCAGAGGCACCACTAGGACACCCACATTTCGCCTTGCATGTTCCGTCCCATGATGTGATAGGGGGCGAGCCTATCGCCATTTCGGGCACAAATTCCTGACTCCAGGCTGATATTGAATAGAAAAACCCAATATAACTTTGCCCGACCCGGGATTCGAACCCGAGACCTCAGCTTTGTAGTCGTACGGTAGTACAACTACGCCACCGAGGCAGTCAACTACAAAATAACTTAATCAAACGCCACCACGATACGACATACGACAATTATTTGGTTTATTACCTCACTTTGAACTAATATTGTAATTTTGAACGGGTCCTGCGCCCGCGTGCGGTGTTGCCGCGCCCTTATACTCGGATAGCGATCTCGGAATGTATTGCTCGGGTTATTATTAGCTGTAAATGAGTGTTTATATGATATTATGTCATAACGTGGTCGGGCTTTGACGACCTCCGTGCGAACTGGCGTCGAGACTTTGGTAATTTTGATCAAGAATCAGGTTTATGAAGCTAATGTAATTACTGCTGTGTTATGCGTGATATGAAGATTGTCAATTGCTGATAATTAACTCACGATTCAAATACTTCTTTTTTATACTCGTATATTTCTTGATGGAGTCAAAATATTGCTGATCTCGTGTAGGACTTGCTTGGTTTCTATATCTTGGCGTCAATCCTTACTAATCACGAATAATGTTTTAAGCAACGAAAAATAAAATTTGGTTGGTTGACGCAAGAATCGAATCCTGAACTTACGATTCTTGGTAAATGTACGAAGCTATTAAACTCCAGTTCATTTATATAACGGGTAAATAAATTATTTTAATACATACTAGCGTTAACTCGACCAGCTTCATATACAATTAAACCGGTTGTTATTTTAATGTGACCATATCCTTTTACGTTCGCAGTTAACTCAACTAAAATGTCATTAGTATTATTATAATGTATTAAAAGAAATGCGGGTAGTTGTAAAAGAGAGTGTATAAATTTTGCTCCTTATTTTTTTAAATATTTTAATTATAATAAAGTAGTTTTTCTTTAGTTTTAATGTGGAAAAATAATAACTAAACTAAGTACCTGCCGGTGTTAATATAGGTTTTCCTATCTTCTTTCCTTTCGACATTTAACACAACACTTCACTACACTATAAATTTTCGTGGAATATATCATCGCACTATGGAGTCTGTGTTAAAAGCCTCTATCGACGAAATGAAGGACGAATTCCATAAAAGGATGGCTGCGTTTGAAAGCGACCTCCAGAAGTCCTCTGCGGTGAACACAGGATCCACAGACCTGGCCGCTGATTTTGCTACCTACAAGGCATTTGTGTCTCAGGCTCTGAATCTCCTTCAGCAGCAGATCGAAGTTCTGACGAATACAGTGGACACCATGGAGATGCAGAGGCGTCGTAAAATGCTGCTCATCCACGGTGTAGCTGAAGTTGCGGATGAAAACTCTGCACAGCTAGTTGTCGACATTGTGAAGCAGCGCCTCGGTATTGCAGATTTTAAGGCCACTGATCTGCAACGCTGTCATAGGTTGGGTCGACCAACCACGTCGAAGAAGCCGCGACCTTTGATCCTCAAGTTCCAGGACGTCGCTATCAAGGACAAGGTCTGGTTCAGCAAAATTAAGTTGAAAGGTTCCGGTGTGACTCTATCTGAGTTCCTTACAAAACGTAGACACGATATCTTTATGGCGGCTCGAGACAAGTTTGGCGTGACTAACGCGTGGACCCGGGACGGTAACGTCTACATTGTCAGCGCTGGAGTTCGGCATCGCGTAGTGTCGCTTGGTCTGCTGGAGCAGATCAACGTAGACACACCTGCTAAGCCGACTCCTGTCAAGAAGGCCATAGCCGTGCCGAAGACCAGGCGGGCTGCGACTGCCAAAAAGTAGTGTCATGTGTATGTTTTGTTTATTAAGTTTATTGTATGTAATCCAGGTAAACCTATCAGTATTATTTTTATATTTATTCACTCCATTCAACAAACTTTTATTCCATTTAGTGTTACTCATTACTGTTTTTTCTTTGTTTTGTTTTGTTGGCTGCCTTGTTATTTTTTTTTTTGTGTATTTTATCCACCCACTTTTATATCAATAAACATAACCTCTATCTATTATTAATGTCAAATGTCAGCTTCGGTTAGTTACTTTTTTAATTTTTAGTTATTTGACATTTCGTTCTGAAATTGATTGATGTAAGTTTGTTTTTAAAACTATTCTATAATGATAATTATTTATTCCTATGTCTGTTTACCTGGACTCTGATGCCTTTTTTACTTTCGTATTCCTTGTTCTAATATAAATATTTTTTTGTTTGTTTTTGTGTTTACTTATAGTGAATAGTCCATGTTTTTAGTATTTTACGTTTTGTTATTGCAACCGGCAGATGGATATGTATTCTGTTTTATAGTTTTTATTCTTATTTAATCAACTATTGTTTTGTTATTGCCTTTAATTCAGTTTTTTTTTTATTATTTATTTTAGTTTATGGTTTTTAATATTTATTTGTCATAACATATTTTATTATTATATTATATTTTTTTGAATATTACTTATGTCTGTGCACAACTTTAGTAGCGACAGTGAAGAATTCTTTTCTGCCAATAGTGACGATAGCTTTGTTAGTGTTCCGTCACTTGCCGACACTCTCTCATGCCAGTTCTCGGACGTCCCTAGGAATTTCAATGTGGTCCATCTTAATGCCCAGAGTATTCCGGCCCATTTCCCTGATATGCTGACTAGTTTTGACTGTACTAATATACATGCTATCCTTGTTTCTGAGTCTTGGTTGAAACCATGTCTCTCTTCTTCAGCTTACTCCCTTCCAGGATTCCACCTTATAAGAAATGATCGTACGGCTCGTGGCGGTGGTGGTGTTGCCATTTATCTACGTTCTCAGTTCCGTTATTCGGTTATTAGTGCATCCCCACAACCTCCACCGCTTAATGCTGGCGAACATCTTTTCTTGGAGGTGGAATTCTCACTTAAAAAACTTTTACTCGGTGTCTACTACTGTCCTTCTCTTCGCGTTGACTTCTTTTCTTCTTTCGAAATTATTCTTGAAAATCTTGTCCCGTTGTACAGTCAAACTATAATCATGGGTGATTTCAATACCTGTCTCCTCAAGAACGATCGTCGTTCTACCTCCTTGTTAAATACTATCCAATCCTGCAACCTTTCTATTCTTCCTCTCTCAGCCACTCACCATTCCCCTAATAACACTCCTTCTCTTCTTGACTTCATTATTGTTTCCTCTCCAATCCTTGTTGCTAAACATGGGCAATGTTCCGCCGACGCCTTTTCCTGCCATGATCTCTTATACCTTTCCTATCGTGTCCGCCCTCCTAAATCCTCACCTAAAGTCCTCATGCAACGAAATTTTCGGGGTATGAATCTTGATGATCTTCGCAGGGATGCTGGCGGCATTGACTGGAGCTCGATTCTTCTTTCAGATTGTGTTGATACTAAGCTGCATACCTTCAACCAAAAGTTGACTGACCTTTTCGACAGACATGCGCCAGTAAGGCCTATTAAAATCAAGCACCTACCCTCACCATGGCTCACTGCCGATATTAAGGTATTGCTTTGTAAAAAAGCGTCGGCCAAGAGTAAATATAATCGTCGGCCGACTGAGTCGAACTGGCTGAAGTATGTAGCTATCCGGAATCATTGCAGTAAGGTGTGTAGAAATGCTCAACGCCGATACATCCACAATTCAGTCGATAATAGTGATCCAGCCAAAGTCTGGAAATTTTTGAAAACACTGGGAGTAGGTAAATCACCACAAGATTCTATTCCCAAATCTATCGATTTAAATTCCTTAAACATTCACTTCTCTTCTCCGTCCTACTTTGATAGGATGACTAAAGATAATACCATTAAGCATCTTTCCACCCTTAAGACTCCCGTTTGTTCTACCTTTGTCTTTAAACAATTTGCCACTTGTGATGTTAAGAAAACCATTACTCTTATGTCATCTAACGCAACGGGTAGCGACTTTGTTAGTCGTAACATGATTCTCCCTGTCTTAGACGAAACCCTTCCTATTATTTCCCACATATTAAACCACTCTATCTCCACTGGGATCTTTCCCACTGCGTGGAAAGAAGCCCATGTTATTCCCATTCCCAAAAAACCCAATGCTTCTCTTCTTTCCAAATTTCGTCCTATTTCCATACTTCCTTTCCTTTCCAAAGTCCTTGAACGTCTAGTCCATTCCCAACTCAATGATTTCCTTTCCAAGAATAATCTCTTAAATCCTCTCCAATCTGGGTTTCGTCCGGGGCATAGTACGACCACCACTTTGACCCATATCACAGATGGCATCAGATCCGGCATGGAGGACGGCAAGCTGACGGTCTTAGCTTTGCTAGACTTCAGCAATGCCTTTAACACTGTGGACTATGACATTTTACTTTCCATGCTACGTTCTCTTAACATATCTCCAATGGCGGTTGATTGGTTTCGTAGTTACCTGTATGGACGCCGGCAACGCATCCGTGTGGAGGAAACCTTTTCCTCCTGGTGCCCCGTATCTACTGGCGTACCTCAGGGCGGCGTGCTATCTCCTCTTCTCTTCGCTATATTCATTAACTCTATAACCAACCTTTTACGTTCCTCCTACCACCTCTACGCTGATGATCTCCAGATCTATGCTCAAGCACCCTTAGACCAGATTTTCGGTGCGATTGCTACTGTTAATACCGACATTCAACACATCTGCGATTGGAGTAGAGCTCATGGTTTGAAGATCAACCCATTGAAAACCCAGGTCGTAGTTGTCGGCAGTCCCAGGATGATCTCGAAGCTGGATTGGACTCAACTTCCCAGTGTTTATTGTGATGGTATAACCATCCCTTATAGTGACACCGTCCGAAATCTGGGACTACTCATTGATAAATCCTTTACATGGGGTCCCCAGCTTCGTGAAATAAGCCGTAAGCTGTTCGTTTCAGCAAGGTCCCTGCGAAGGTTACGCAACTTTCTACCCGTTACCACGAAGATTTTGCTTGCGCAATCCCTCCTTCTCCCCACCCTTGATTATGCCGATGTCAGCTATCTTGATCTCACCGAAGACCAACTTAATAAACTTGAGCGACTTCAAAATTTCTGTATAAGATTCATATTTGGTTTACGCAAATACGATCATGTGTCTGAGTTTCGAGCTAAGCTCAAGTGGTTACCTATACGACTTCGTCGGAATGCTCACATTCTTTCTCTTCTTTACAACATTTTATTTAATCCTCTTACCCCTTCTTATCTTAAAGAACGATTTATTTTTCTTCATGACTCACATTCGAGATCCTTGAGGTCGTCTGAGAATCTTAACCTGCGAATGCCTGTGCACACCACGACATTTATGGACAAGTCCTTTACGGTCAAAGCAGTTCGTTTGTGGAACGCGCTTCCTACTGTGGTGAGACAGGCGCAAACACTGTCATCGTTCAAGAGGCTTACTAAAGAACACTACCTCTCTCTTTAAACTGATTTTATTATTATTTCCTACATCAGAATTCTCTTTATATTTTAGTATAGTATCTCTTAGTATATAAATTTATATATGTATGTATGTATGTCTATTTATTATGTATTTATTTTATTTGTTATGTAAGTATGTAATGTCTGTGTATTTATGTTTATATGTTTAATTAGTTTTATTTGGCTTCCATTCTTTATTTATTTAATTTCTTTTTTTACACTGCCCTCTGTTTCTCTTTCTCCGTCTTTTAAATCCATCCCATGGTTGTCTGTAAGACATTGCTTTATGCGATAAGACCGCCATTTGTACTGTTTTTTTTTTCTGTTCCTGTATTATATTTTATTGTGTACAATAAAGATTTAAATAAATAAATAAATAATAAAATTACACTGGTATTTTAATTACTGGCCCTGTAAGGGAAATGATAACTTCAACTGCCGCCGTTTGAGTATTGATACCTATTATAATGTAATATATTCGATTGCTTTGTCTAATTAAATTGATTGTTCATTTCTCGTTCAGTATGATTTAGAAAATTCATATACATAGAGCTATAGGAAGGTATATAGTCCGCGGATTCTGTTTTCGAAGTCGTATTGTGCTCTTTATAGTTCCTTATGGCTCTGTTCCTTAACGCTCTGTCTCTGGCTACTGTTTGAACTAAAGAGTAGTGTTTTGCTTTCATGTAGTTTTTATTGTCAAAAATCGTCGAAATCAATTTGATAAGCATCCACAATAAATTCAATCACGACAAATTTTGCAATCCCAAAAGCTATCTTACTAAAGGATCTTTAACAAGGAAACAAAATAAAATGTTCTCAATCTAGAAATATATGTCACAGTATTGGCGAATGAAATAAGGATTGTAAACAAAAATTTAAAGAAACGAATGAATATATTGAACGGATCAACGATCCTCTGCAATGCAAATGCACACGTGACCAGTGATTCACAAACGACGGCCGCCGCGGAAACATTTGCATTGATTACTTCTATTAACTTAATAATAGCAACACGCCTACTTACACGTGCGAAAACAATAAGAGCGCACTGCTGCCCTATATATACAGTGTTTTGTCTTATTTTTGCTTCCATAACACGCATTTGTTACTATGATCTTGTCAGAATTTAACGAGTTTTTAGTCATTTCATTTTATAATTGTCATTATCAAGTTGATATGGGTAAACAATCGTTGTTTCCATTCTACATCCGTTATTTAAATGGACCTTAAAATCGCAGAAATCTTGGTTTTATGTGTGGCCCACATATCAATGTTGCGTCGTAAATCGCCGGCCCCATTGTTGGAATAGCAAAGAACAAAAAACAATTGGCGATTAACGTCCACAGATTTATGTGATGATAGCTGTTTCGCGAATTTCAAACAAATGTTATGCTTCCCAATAAAAATCCTTATGGGCAGATACCGATCGAGGTTAAAGATACAACTGATGTTAAATTTGCCATAAACGACCTCAAACGTAAAGAAACTTGTGATTTTTGAAAATAATTGCTCGTAAAACAGATGTTTAAACATTCAATTGAAAGCGCAGATAATGTATTTAGTAAAATGTTAACCAAAGCTGAATTAATAAAATCACAATGAACAGTTTGACTCAATTAGATGAATGTAAATTGTACAAATAAATAAAACTAAATTTACAAAAATGGAACTTAAATTTGATCGCTATGGTCAGTGAAAATTTCTAAACATTTTATCTTTTAGCTGCTCAAAAAATCTGGGTAACTGTCTAGGAAAAGATGTGTAATGCATTAAAGTGGCTTTGCATGATAATCATGAGTTAGACGATGCTAATAATAGTTTAGCACCGGTGTTGGCTGTACAAAGCCACTTCCCAGTTGAGTCAGCCACCGTGAAGGTCCTCCATTAAACCCTACGTAATCATTGCCATTTTAGCGAATCTATTGCCGATATGGGCGTACAACGTTTTGGCGTTAACGCGGAAAAACATCAATCTATGTTGCCATTGCTCTGCGGTATACCTTGAACTTCTTTTGTACCGAGACGGTGCGAAATAATTTGACATTTCGACAAATATCTAATACTACCGTGCTGAAGCAACTAAAAAAAACACTAACCTTGATGAATTTGAGACTGCGGCAACTCCACAAAAAATATTGCAGCGTTATAAATATTGTGTCACAGATTGTGTTGACTAATTTCTTTACTGTCTCCGCGCAGACATGTTTTTGGTAATATTGAATCTTTTGTAAGTTTTATTACAGTGTCATATCAATTTGGTCATTTCCAGCTTGCCCTATAATTATTCTGAGTTGCTAAAATATTTTCAAAAGATAAGACTGCAACTCGAGCTAAATAACCCGACAAGTGCACCTCAGCTGAACTAGGAAGCTCTTAGATTTACAGACACCGCCATTAACCCTAGAAAGAACTTTGCTGACCCAAAGGCTAAGTTTGCTAATATAATAACTTGCAAGCGGATACGGTCCGTTTACTCCATTTCCAAGCGCGCTTGTCTCAAGGAGCAATAACTAATAGTCAATAAAACCTTTTACAGCGTTGGACTAGTATTCGTTTATAAACTTTAAATGCCTTATAGCATAAAACGGTCCACCGATGTCTCAATTTAAACATCAGTTTCTACGTTTTAATACTCGTTCGATTTTTTTGTATGCGTTTCTTAACTCGGCATAAATTCCACGCGTGTTTTACATGAGATGTCTGGCGCGACGTTTCTCTCGTTAGTGTCATCCAATTTTTATTTAATAGGTCTGCGACGCTGCGATGTATCCGTCGTGCTGACTGCCGGCCCGACGAGGATACGCGCAGTATGACAACTGGCGGGATGAATCATTCCGATATTTTCCATTCAGATGATTATTCTGAAATGTATTTCAATAATACTAATTAAAGGAAATATTAAATAATAATAAATAAACTTCAATTTATTTAATGAAGATTAACATCGACGGTAATGATGTAAAAAGACCACTGATCTCAAACAGTGAGACGAGTGACCCTTTTTAGTGTTGTGTTTACATTGTATGTAGTACAAACATGCAATACTGTTAATTCTGGTTATTTATATCGGCGCTGAGAATGCGGACCACTTCCGCCATATGGCAGGCGGCGCCCGCGCACCGTGCGCCTCACAACGCCCGCGTGCTGTCGCGGTTACACTTTGTTGGTTTTTCTTTCTATAAACACTGCTTTAGGGCTGAATGGACCGTTCTCTACCAACACTGCCTCCTCAACATCTAAAATAATGTATGCATTACTCTATATTGATGGAAAGTAATTTTGTCTAAATGTTTATGACACTTTCTCATTACAATAACTTTTAAATCGGTTGCTTGAATAATTAATGTTATCTCAAAAATGTTGTCTACAGAAGTTTTAAAAGAAATTACACTTTCACTCGATAATAAATATGATTTTCGAAAGAAAATATCATTAAGAATTTAATTACCTAAATGTGAATACTTTCTTTCAAAAGTAAGGCAGCCCTATAAATGTGGTACAAGCTCCATTCATAGAGACCACACGTTGTGCTATCCGAACATTGTATCCTTCGGTCACCTGTTTATGCCGTGGTTAGTGTGTGGTCCTACCGTATAGTTCCGTGAATGATACTATCTTGACGGGTAATGACGAGTGTCCGTACTGATCCTCGTATGTTTGTGATTTTATTGTTATTGAGCCTTATTGTTTTGTTTTAACTTCTGAGTTTAATTTTGGAGATTTTTTTCAATAAGGAGTACAACTTAATTGATAGCAAAATATAATTGAAAATATGTATGTTTAGAAAAAATGTTCTCTGTATACAAGGATGTTAAAGCAATTGATGTTGAATATTATTTTTCTTGTTCGCAGGTAAGTTGACGGCGCTACACACGACAACGACAGCTGTCAAACTGGTGTCCCAGTGAGTTTATAAATCGCATACTTTATGACCGCAACGTGATGTGGGGAGTGTTCACGTCGTGTTCCCCTGACGTTTTAATGACGCATTTGAAGTTATTGTGAAAACGTTGATTGGTAGTTTTAATTTAACTAAACATTTGTGATATAAACAAATAGTAAGACGGACAATTAATTGGAGTATTTTTTAACCACTTGTTTTGATTAGAATTTTTATTCGAAAGCAATTTCCGAAATATGTTGGCCAACTTTAATTTAGTGAATTCAATCATGAGAATTAAGAAAAACTTAGTATTAATTATATTAACTTATTCTTTTAAAATGATACATAAAAATATAACCTACGACCGCAACACGCCCTCGGAGTGAATCGGTTGCCCAATAAAAACAAAACAAACTTTGCCCTTGACCTGACCGGCACCTGCCCATCCATCGAACTTGGGATAGACAATGGCGCCTAATGTTCGAACAATAGCGCTAATTCGTCCCGACGGTGCCTATTGTCGAGGGTTTTTCAATACACTGATTGCTTTGAAAGTTGACCTTGATTGTAATTTCTTTATTGAATTCTAAATAAATATTAATTTTGACAATCGTATATCGGGCCACATGGTGAGATTACTGACATATCAGAAATGACGAGGGAATTTCGGTCTCTACATTCACACTCGAGCTTAGAAACAAATAGTGGTTGATTACAAGTATTTATTTCCACTATTAATTTCATAGCGGGCTTACGAGACATTAGTACTACACAACCCAAAGACTACAGACTCGCCGAGCTTATGGGTGCTCGGCGTCATTTCCGTACGCACCTCCATTGATTTTGCCTACCAAGAATCAGTCTTACGCCCGAATACTCAAACGCCATTTAAATATTAAGTTGCACTTAACTACCCACGTCTCATTTAATCAGTACATTTAAGCGGGACTTTGGTATTTAAGTGCGACATAATATTTAAGTGACGTTTGAGTATTCGGGCGTTAACGACTCAATTTTCGTGTAGTTTATACAAGAACTTAAAAATGCTTTACCACAAATACTATTTACTCATACACCGCCCATTTCGTTCCGAAAATTCTGCTCGTAAATCCAAATCTGAATTGTTAATTGTGTCCAATCAAGGTGAAAGTGTTTGTCCTCTGCTGTCACGGCGTGTCCCAGCCCTCCCATCTGAGCCACTGTGCAGAGCCGGTCCGATGTACAGCGGACCACGTTAATTGGCAGTTATTAATCATAGCTCACTGCTGGCGGAATTTATGCCTACATAAATATACACGTTCGCCCGACGCCTTGATGTATGTCTCAGTTATGACGTAGAGTTTCCTTTCCGTTCTCGTCCGGTGATATGGGTTTACGTCGCGCCGAATAACGGTTCATTTCGATTTTTGCGTGGAATAATACTGTTTTAGATGTAATTTCTGTATTAAGATTAGTATAGTTTACTAGTATTAATTACTACTATATGAATTACTAGCAATTACGATTAAGAATTCGATCGAAGATATACAATTAGTCGTTTTCATGTTTAGCCGAAATCGACCTTAATGGATTTTCAAAAAGAATACAATTGGAGATTGTTCAAATTGTTTGAAGTCGATATTACTGCCGACCTCATTCATTAAGGCAACTATATAAGATATCGCCATAAAATGAAATTTCATAACATCCGTGTGGTCCGCCATTTTTCACCTCCGTCAAGGTAAAAAATGGATGGTGTAACAGCAATTACAGCGTCAATTCATCATCATCACAAACGATGTACCGTTGCGGGGATTTCCTTCGACGAAGGACCCGGGGTTATTACTGGCCCTTACTGGTCCCAACTCAACTGCAATTTGGTTATAAGTCAACGGCTATTCACATGCAAATTAACCCGAGTTTCTCTTTCAAAGTACTTCGTTCTTGAAATTAATTTCGTTCTTGAAATTCTTGAATTGGGCAATGTTGTGATTTGCCTTCGATTTGATATTTCCTGAAGTTGTTGAACTTTGATAAGTAATGTATTTTGTTTCATTTTTACATTATTTAACTTTTCGACGTTTCGATTACTTTACAGCTTTCGAGGTCGCAGGACTGAGGTATTACCACGAAAGCTGAAGTAATCGAAACGTCGCTTTGGAAAATTTAAAAGTGAAATCAAATCCGCGATATAATCGGTAAAAATGAGTTTTATTTTAACGCGTAACATTCGTGTAAATCTAAGAAACCATGAAGTAATGTATTGAATAAAACCACTAACCAAGTCTACTGATATGATGCTATCATCATCATCAGCTACAGCTACAACTTCCTTAACGATGAACATAGAACCATTCCCAAGGATTTTCAGTGCTTTTTCTTAGAAGTAACCTCTATCTAGCGACCTTCTCCAGTCATGACCTCCACTGTTAAACATTTCGGCCTCATTACAATTAACTGTTAAAAATCATCATCAATTTCGTCACAGCCATCTATTAAAAATTATGCATAACATATACAAAATTATGCAGAAATGTTGACCCCAAAGCTGATGGTCGCCGCGCCTGCCTGATGGTCTGTTGTGACTTGTGATGATATAACGCGGTAATGTGTTTGGAAATTGTATACTTAATGCTCCATTATGGGTGATAAAGGTGACGTAATGGTGTTGGTGACGTATGTTCCGTCGCTGATTGCTGTTTTCACTCGTTAGTTATTGTGATTTGGGATGGAGACACGCGATATTCTAATTTTAGGTTTAGGTGAAATGTTCTGATGACTGTTGTAGTTACTAGCGTATTATGCTGAGTAATTTGAGACCTATTGACAGCCTCCGTGGCGCAGTTGGTTAGACGCCGGCTGTGAAACGAGAGGCCGCGGGTTCGATCCCCGCACGAAACAAACGTTTGTGTGAACAACATGTATTTGTTTCGGGTCTGAGTGTTTGTGAGACCGAAAAGTCTCTCGTGGTTCCTGATACCCACGACACAAGACACGATCTTAGCGTGGGGTCAGGACTATGTATTTGAATTTTGGGTGTATTTATCTATGTATTAGTGAGCCGCTTAATGTAAATTCCCGTCGTATCATGAAACGACGGCTGTACCATGAAGTGGATTTATATAATTAGATGTACCTACTAATAGCAGCTTATAAATAGTACATATCAAAATTAATGTCCTTGTTCATCAAAATGACCGAGATATTAAATAAAATGTAAACTTGTATTTCTCTGTCGTCTCCGTGATTTCATCTCATTTGTATTTCCCCCTCCCGCGCGCTGCTCATAATGGATTTCGCGAAAGTGGATAGTTAGATATTTATTAACATCATATGTCTTTCAACTCGTTACAAATGGACACATTTAGATGAATATCAACATGTAATTTTCCATATCAAAATTATTCTTGCTTCGTGACCGCACTTACAATAACAGATTGTAAATTTATATATAAACATATACTAATTTTAATAACAGATTATATTCGCGAAATGCAACATCGCAACCTATTGCATAAAGTCAATAACAATAATTGGAATCGATTTTTTCTCGCCGAAATCATCCGCGATTACGGTCGTAATGGGATCCGATTAATTTAAATCCACACGTTTGGAATCGATGTTACGATATCGTTGCACGCATCCGGTTATATAGCGTCATCGCTTGTTGCGAAAAACGTTGACACTCTTTTGTTCTTGCTCGATTTCACCCTAAGGAGGTGAAGTTTGGTGCAAGAAAGATGTTGCGTAACCGACCACCTTCGTTTTCATGCTTTCTAATTAATTGCATAATTTTACTTTTGCATCGCTAATTGGTGTAACACGGTCGGCGGATTTCGCGATACGATATCGATTAAACGCGAGATTTTAATATGGATAATTTGGTTCACGGTAATATCGCGTCATGTGCGTTAATATTTTTTTATGTACCTACGGATCTAGTTCCGTCGGATCTACTAACCTCGTTATACGGGAGTCGGATTCTTTCATTAGTCGATTTAAATCGATTCGGGTCACGTTCGACGTAATTTATTTTTGTCGTTAATGCTTCCATTTCTTCGTAAACAAATTGTGTCGATTAATTTGTCAGTATTTTAACACGTCGTATGCTTCATTACGGATTTGTCCGAGTTTTTAAAACCCAATATATTGGCAAGTTTATTAGGTTAATCGGATTAAATTGACGTATTTGGTTGTCTGGGTCTCAAATATATTGAAAAGCTAATGCTATTATGCAAGAAAACATTAATATAAATGCTTTGTGAAAAGGATCTCGACAGTGAATGATAAAGACAAAATTTATGTTACATCATTAGAATTTTCGAAAGTTAAATTTCCACAAAAAGAATAAAACTGCATTATCAAAACAAAATATGCTCATTGGCTGATGGTAAGCAATACGATCGATCATACACAGTAGGAAAACGAAACAACATAAATTACAGAGTAATACTTGGCAGATGTTAAGTCTCATTATTTCCAGTAGTTACTCCGACTACAATTACAAATATATTAATTTTGTTACGGTAAAACTGTATTTGCAATCTGACACTTGAAGTGTCACCATTTGTCATGTATGACAGCTGGAAACGACCGTTTCGAATTGCTATCCTTATGTAATGGTTTTAAAATTGCGTTTGCGTATTTAAGAGGCAAGTTAACGGGTAAGGGATAAAGGGACTCTTCCAGTAATAACTCTATTCCGGTACTTGAGAAAAAAAAACTGCAAAGGCGGTCATTCCGTAATTCTTAGATATTACTAATAATTTTGACGCTAATTATAGATGTGACAAGGACTTCCTTTCCACCAGCTTCCTGCGTTTTTCGTTTCATACATGGACACAATCCTGGACGTGTTTACGGCAAACACAATTTAAAACGAATGAACCCAATACATAAGGGATATTGCTGAAATACTTTGGCAGTACTTAGTAAAGTAAATACGCTATAAAATACCTCAAATAACAGTAATTTTCGCAGATGCATTGAAAGTTATAATTTCGCATATGCAATTGTATTACAAAAAGCTGAAATAAATTAAATTCTTCGACAAATACCAATCAATACTCATTGCGCTAGACTTCTAGCGAATCCTTACAAAGCGTTCTGAAAACAATGATTCATCATAAATAGACACAGCATGCGTCTGATGCGCATTGTGTCGTCCTTCGTATGGAAGACGTCGCTTTTCTCTCAGCGCGCCTCGGCACTTGACTAAGCGCAAAGCTGTATCTGGCCTTTGTCGCGTCGCGTCGGTACTTTGTGAGTAACGCCCACGGAATTCGCATGTTCTTTGTCCCAAGAGGCTTTTTACGGGATTAGCAGGGATTATAAAATTAATGAAGTTATGTATACATACTAGTGGCGAAGGCTCCATGGAAGCCAATTCCCGCCGGGTTCCCTTTTGTAATTTATCATTACACTATAAACAAGCAATATATTCAAACTTATTTATTTAATATCAAAACTCAATTATTATTTTTTACATTCAACGACATCTGTCGGCCAGATACGTAAATATTACTAGGAAGCGGCACAGTAAGCCCTTTTTACATTGCGACGCGCTGCGACCTCTGGCGAATTCCTGTAAAATTGTTCGGCTTATTCAATAACACTAGCGCGGCCCGTGCGCCGCCGCCCGCCGCCGCCCCGCCGCCACCGCGCCACCGCCGCGCCGCCCCTTACGCATTGTATAGTATGCAACAAACCACGCAAAATTGTACCTTAAATTTATAATGATTTAAGGTTCAATTTACGTTAAAAAAGCAAGAAATAAGCCGGAGCTTCTCCGGCATTTCGTGTGTACTTACGTATAGATATTACTTAAATGCGGAGTCTAATGTATTTATAAGTGTTGTATTTACATTTTTACAATATATTCATGGTTTTAAATGTTTTTAATTACAAACTGTGTAATATTAATATTATGGTTTTAATGGAAATTACTAATCGTTAGGAGCGTACTAATATGTTTAGATTGTCGATTTTACAAATAAATTTAGTGTTTATATTTTAGGACGTGCTCGACCCTCGCCTGATTAATACATTGTCTTACTATTGTTACAACTGATTAATGCGGGGCTACCGTACTTGTTAACATCGAGTCTAGGTTTTTATTTCTTTTATATTAATCTTATATTCACGTGCGGTTTAGAAATATACTTTTTTATTTTTCTCATTATGTAAGCATGGTTTAGTTTTTATTTCATGGACATTGTAAGTATTGACAGCCTCGGTGGCGCAGTTGGTTAGACGCCGGCCTGTGAAACGAGAGGCCGCGGGTTCGATCCCCGCACCGAAACAAATATTTGTGTGATCCACAGGTATTTGTTTCGGGTCTGGGTGTTTGTGAGACCGAAAAGTCTCTCGTAGTTTCTGATACCCACGACACAAGACTCGATCTTAGTGTGGGGTCAGGACTATGTATGTGACTGTTGGGTGTATTATTATTATTATTATACATAGGTAACGAAAATATTAAAATTTAATTGACGGCCGCAATAGGCAGATGCCACAATATCACTTACCAAATGAAACCCAATAATTTGGTTTGGTGAGTAAGATTCTCGGAGCAATAATTTGCTGGTGGGAGGATATTTGCAAAGGTCCGAATATAAGGACACACGTGCATAAATGTGTCGCGTTTTGCGTTCATTCTGTGAAACATCACACAGTAAATTTGATCTCTATTCGGACTGCACTACGCTTACTATCAGTCGCATTGTAGTCATTTCGTAATCCCTTAACCCTACTAATATTATAAATGTGAATGTAAGTTTGTTTGTTACGCTTTAACGCAAAACCACTCAACCGATCATCATGAAACTTTGTAGACATATTCTTGGAGGTATAAGAAGTAACATAGGCTACTTTTTATCCCGAAAAGTTTAGTGTTTCCGTGGGATGAAGAAGGAATTCCGATATATTTGCTACTTTTTCATAAGTACTCAAAAAGATGGGATGGGACCGGATTACATTCCATTAGTGAGAATGAGACGGGGCGGGTGGGATATAACGGGATGGGACGGGACGGGATGGTAGATTTCAAATAAAATTAACCACGCAGACGAAGTTTGCGGGCAGAAGCTAGTAACAGGATAAAGAAAATAAACATATTTTGTGACTTGAGCTTCGGCTTCCCTTTTAAAAAATGTCACCCTTCGCCACTGATACATACATACATACATAAACTCACGCCTTTATCCCCGAAGGGGTAGGCAGAGGCGCCACCAGGACACCCACATTTCGCCTTGTATGTTCCGTCCCATGATGTGATAGGGGGCGAGCCTATCGCCATATCGGGCACAAATTCCTGACTCCGGGCTGATAATGAATAGAAAAATCCAATACCACTTTGCCCGACCCGGGACTCGAACCCGAGACCTAAGCTTTGTAGCCGTACCGTAATACAACTACGCCACCGAGGCAGTCTATAAGTTATGTATATTTGGTTTAGTTAATGAAATATGGTAGAGTCTGAATAATACATATTAGTTTTCTAAATAACGTTGGATCCGATAGAACGTGAAATGATAATTACTTAAAAAAGAATTTCTTTGGAGTGGTCATAACTAAGATGACACCCAAAATGAACGCCTGTTACATTGTTTGTGATGAGACAGATAGTTGCTCTTAATCCTGGATTACAGATGTTGCAAAACAATTGAGTTATCGAGAAAGAATCTTCGAATCGTTCTGTTTTTATTCCTGTTAATCCCCAACATATATTAAGCGGCTCACATAATAAAATAATAAATACACCCAACAGTCACATACATAGTCCTGACCCCACACTAAGATCGTGTCTTGTGTCGTGGGTATCAGGAACTACGAGCGACTTTGCGGTCTCACAAACACCCAGACCCGAAATAAATACTTGTGGTTCTCACAAACATTTGTTTCGGTGCGGGGATCGAACCCGCGGCCTCTCGTTTCACAGGCGGCATTTAACCAACTGCGCCAAAGAGGCTGTCAAATACTTCAAAATCTAGACTACAGTCTAAATAGAAAACTTATAAACAATAATAAAACAATATTTATAAACACTAGCAAGCGTTAAGGAAGTCGTTATTAGTTGTTTATAAACGTATATTGCGGTATTTGTTATATTATCTGGCAAAAATACAATTAGCATACATTACCGTTGACTGTTACGATGCACCGCGGTATGTGATCATCGTGTATAATGAGCCGACATAATAATATGCATTATGTTATGCGGTTATATAAATATGGATATTAATTTGTAATTGCTTTTGTCAGTTAATATTACAAGAAATATTTTTATTTATACAACATACATAAACGACATGTTCTTTATGTGAAAAGACCTCAGTGGTAGTCCATCATCTGATCTAATAGATTAGTTAAGTTTTGTGTTCACTCAGCGAAGTCGTCAGATTAACGTTAATTTTTAAAGACGCGAAGTCCGTATGGTACCGTTTCAAAAAATATTTATCTTCCTGAGGTCATAGGTTTACCACAATTTTGGGTAATATAGGGAATTTTGGCGTTCACTGGGCGCTGTAGTAATATAATGTTAGACCAGGGTGCAATTTTCATGTGGAATAACCAGATATGAGTATGTCAAATTTTAAAATATTATGTTTTGTTTTGGAGATAAATCGGTAATGGAGTAGGATCGGTAATTGGAACTAGGCTTCCCTTCTAAACCGAAGAAAAATAAGCAAAAGCAGTAATAATTTCTTTTGCAACTCATACACCCAAATAAACAGGTTTTAAGTTTTTAAAGTCAAAGCAAAACATTCAGACATGTCTGAAAGACAGCGATCGCTTTGTTACCTCACAAAAAGATGCAGCGCTAAACACACAAATATTCCGAGAAACTCGTGGGAATTACCGGTACCATTGTCGAATTCTCGAAATCTGCGATTCGAACGTTTTGCACCAAACCTCCCGAATTAGTCGTGTTACTTTTGATTTCACAAGCTTCATAGAACGATATATATTGCATATTGGCTGTTGAATGTGATTCGGGTTTGATCCCTGCTGAAGCAAATGTTTGTATGATCTACACGCATATGTTCTGTATACTGTTGTCGGATTGAAGTTCCATACAGTTTGTCATGCCCACGCTAGATATAATATTGCGGGCTCGTGATAATATGTGGCTATAAAACTGTATTTAAGTTTATTTATATCTATGAAGTATAAGTGGGACATACCTCTTTTTAAAATACAAGGAACTTAAAAATATTTTATGAGCAGTCTTGGCCGTCACGTCCAATCGATTCAATTATTTTTACGACAGGGGATCCTAGTAAACACAGTTTTAAATTAAATGCAGTCGCATATTTCACAAATAAACAGAGTGTTAAACAAGGAGAAATAAAGCAATCGTAAATGTCGCCGGGCGTTGCGTTAAACTACACAGTTAACTACGACGTTCAGTCACTGTTAATAGAGACATATGGTAAGGGAGATATTTTGTACGGAATATATGTGTTAATAATTTTTTCGTTTTTGTTTTGTAGATGCGTCATGAGTTTATGGCAGTATGTCATAACTGTTGTTTCAATTTATCAATGCTACAATTTCTAAGATTAAATTTGGTTTTACTCAAGTTTTTAGTACCTAAGTAATGAGTAATGTATAGAATATGCTACATTGTGCCATGTTTATTTAAAATAAGGCAATTAATAATTGGTTTGTTAACCTTAAATTAGTGCAATGTACATCATGTTGTCGAGCCCATTTTAAAAATCTCCATAAATACTTACGATTTTATAAATCAATAAATCCCCTTATCTTTTTCACACAAAAAATATGATAAAGCCCTATAAGTACCGATCAACCGTCTGCAACAACAATACGTCATTCAGATTGTGTGCGTACGTTTATTTTTATTTTGTACCTGTCGCATTGTTTCTAGTATTGGTCCAATTAAGCGAATAAAGCACGCTCGTTCTCTGATAGCGAAACAATTAAGATGGATTGCTTAATTAAGACCTCATTAGCAGCAGGAAAAGAAACGTTCCAACAACATTCCATTGCGTACTTTTTTCAGATATAGCCTATCATTATTTTTAATTCAACACGACAGCCTAGACTCTGATTAACAGCGATTTTATCGGCTAAAAATGGTTTCAAACATGGGACCGGATTTTATACTAAGGTTTCTGAATAAGTTGGTATTTTTTATAAGAAGTGATGTCACGTTGAGCAACGCAGTTCCATTTAATACTAACCTAGTGGTATCATCTAACTAAACTAATCACGTGATATGTGGCGAATATGCGAAACTAACCTAGTGGTATCATCTTAACACGTGATTTGTGGCGAATATGCGAAAAACTATTGACCGCAGTCGTCAATATTGCAAATTAGATTGTCCAAACCTTACCTACCATCAAAAATCTATCTCTCTTCAATACATTTTTCAATAATATCACTGCAAATTAGCATTCAAAAACGTTTTTCAAATCGAGTGTAGCAGTTAAGTTTCCGATGGTTTTATTCCCTCCGTGTTGGAGAATTCTCAAGAGTCACTCAGAGGGCCGTTGCGGCGCTTTCGGTAACCGCTTAAGGCACTAAGATACTTCAAAATTACTCGCATTTGCCGTACGAAGAGAAATATTCTCAAAAACATCTTATAATTATTGGCTCCAGTGTAGTAATTTCTTATTTTTAAAGCTTAATGTTTGGTTAACATTCGCAGAGGCTATCAATCACTGCGATTTGTTTGAGGTTATATAAAATTACTTTTGTCTAATTGCTTAGTTTTAATTGCAGTTTGTGTTTCGTGATTTTTAGCTGCAGGGAACGGGCGCGTTAATTCTTTGGCGTTAGTTCTTTATATTTATAAAAGTTATAGTAAGGCTGTCGATGCGGTTATGAATCCCTGGGCTTTTGGTCTAAAATAAGTAAGGGCTCTCAATCGTACGCTCGATTGTAGAGTAGGCCCGTGGCCTGCAGTGAGACGTATATGGGCTGATACAATACAATACAATACAAGTAAGGGCTCTTAGACATATATGCATTTCTACACTACTGAACCAATATAAAAAATAAACCTAGGCGTTTTGTAAGTGACTAATGGCCCGGTGGGGCATGCCAATCATCAGATAAACCATTTACCTATTTGTCATCAACAGTTAAAAACCAGTCAAAAATAATTCATAATTTTAAATGTCACATAAAATTTTCCACATTATAACGAAGGCCTTGTAGAAATTTGTTTGAAACAACTTTGTATGAACAGTTAATTTCGGTAGCCGTGACTTTTTGCTAGTAATCAACTCGGAGGCAGTTTGTAAATTGAATTTATTATTTTTTTTGTCCGCGCCAACAATCGCACAATTGATTGTAATCATCTTGCTGATTAGCCAATCGTTAAGACATAATATTGATTTTTTTATGCAAGTACTAATTATATACATTAATGTTAATGTGGTAGGCAGGATGCAAAAAATGCAATCTTGTTGTTGTTTAATTTGTTAGTGTTTCCAAAAACTGTATGATATTGAAACAAATGGAAATAAGGTAATCTATGTCTCGCCCTTTATAACAGTCTTGCCCTTTAATGCCAAGGGCTCGTTTAAACGATGTTTAAATATTGCGCTAAAAAAGCTTTATTAAAACAGTAGAAAAATATTCAAAATACTCAAATAAAATCTCATGAATTCGCGATTATTATGTTCTTTAAATCAATGTAATAATCATAAAACAACTAGGATCTAGCCTGGCCCTTCTAATTGGCCACTAGACCAATAAGATGATAATAATATAGATTTCTTTAATCTACTATAATATCCAAGGTAATATTTAAATGTTATGGCATCAGGCATGATGTAAGAAAATAATTACCACTCATCTCTTTGTCTCGTAATAAACCTGCCCTTGTGTCTATCCATTTGAAATCATTACACGACACGCCACACAAGTCCATCCGCATAATGTTCGCTTATCATTGGACAAGTTGTAAACTTGCGCTGCTAATTATACAGGTACAGTCCAACGCGTATGTTACCGTACAATTAAGTATAATTACAATGCACAAGTTGCGGTATTGTGCGGTGCGTTGTACGCAACATTGTAGCGATTTCGCGAACTTGTCATAGCTTCATGTCTGCGCTTTTAAATGTACGTTTTATTTAAGAAATTCTCGCTATGCGTAATAAACATGAAAAATTGTACGTATGGTTTAGCATACCTGCCACGTTTTATCACCATTGTGTATGCAGGAATATAAATTGTCATTATCACTCATATCTTTCGTTTTAATCCGTAACGAGGTAATGTTGATATTATATGTCTACATTTCTTGTGCACCAGGATATGTATTTGCATTTTAGAAGACTAGATATTTCTTGTTAATAATGTGAAATAATAAAATTACTATATTATTGAGTTGTTATGTTGTGGCAACGTGGTTCGTGGTGAAAATGTGCTATTGTGACGTGAGTTCGAATCCAGGGGTGAATTCAACTATGTTTATTGAAAAAATGAATCGCTATGCCTTAAAACGCACATTGGGTCATCGGTTTTAATTACAATTTCGATGTAACTGTAGTCATTCAAAAATTGTTTATGCACATTATTTATATTATATTTTGTTCTGTTTCAGGTGAGTTTTCATAACACGTCTCTTTAAGGCATCATTTCGTAAGTTACTGATACATTTATAGATCCAAGTTTTTTTTTTTCAAAAGCAAATTAAACTTTGCAACACTGCTTTTTAAGCACAAAAACTTATTAAAGGATTGATTTATAAAACTGAATTGCATAATGACATCTAATAACATCTTTAGCAAATAATACACATAAGAATAAATAAACCGGGACTATAATTGACTGCATACATTCCTTTTAAAAAAAATACAACGCACAACCAAGAATTAATGGCACAAAAGCACAACAAAGTTGCCGAACAGTTTTTCATCCTTTTCCCACGGAAACAACCGGTTCGAATAATTGCCGTTAAAATACTTTTAAATTGTAGCAAATGATTTAGTACCGGCCGAGTGTCCGCTCTTCCGCGCATCCCCCGCCGTTGCATTGTGCTAATTGCGACAGACAGACGGACAAAAAACCACGCTTGATTTTTAAATTACAACCGGGGAAGAGAAATAAAAGAAATTTGGGTCGAGTAAGTATTGAGTTTTTAGGGAAGGGTTCTGTTGAATTTATTTATGATAAGTAGAAATCACACGCATAGTTTCAACGCTACTACATTTTTTCTGTGTAGTAAATAATAGGAGGCCGATATGAAACTAAATCATTAGGAGAGGCCTATGTTCAGCAGTGGACGTCCTTTGGCTGATGGATGGATTCTGATGAAACTAATTGAGATAGTTGTTGTTGTATTAATTAAATTTGACCTTCTTTAAGTTGTCTATTATTTTAAATGTAATATTATATACTAGTTATTGTCTATGTCCTTTGTCAATGTTGTGTAAAAATTCTCTCTTGAATAAAACGTTTTTGCTCTAATAATTTTATTCACTGTTCAATAATTTCATCAGGTTATGGGCCCAGACCACCTGGTTCACATATATAAAGTAAAAGTGAATAAACTGACGCAAGTAATTAAGCAAAGATAGTTCCGTATTCAGTAATTAAAATCTCACGTGGCAACTGGTTGTAAAATTTTCTTCATCAACAAAATGTCGTCTAATACGATGACACTGATTGAAAAGTTGACAGGAAGAGAAAATTATCCTACCTGGAAGTTTGCAGTGCAAACATATCTCGAACACGAAGAATTGTGGGAATGTATAACCTCCGAAAACGCCGATGTCAAAAAGGACACGAAAGCTAAGTCTAAAATTATATTGCTGGTAGATCCCATCAATTATGTTCACATACAAGAAGCAAGGACTGCCAAGGCGGTATGGCAAAATTTAGAAAAAGCTTTTGATGATAAGGGATTGACGCGTCGCGTGGGTTTATTGAGAGATCTGATAACCACCACACTCGAATCTTGTATTAACATTGAAGATTATGTCAATAAAATTATTTCGACAGCGCACAAACTAAGAAACATAGGTTTTAGTGTAAACGATGAGTGGCTAGGCACTTTACTGCTAGCTGGTTTACCCGATGTGTATCAACCTATGATAATGGCACTTGAAAGCTCTGGTATGGCGATCACAGCTGATTTTGTGAAGACAAAGCTTCTTCAAGACGTGAGGAACTCCGAGTCTACTGCATTATATGTCAATAAAAGTAAAAGACAACCGATGCAGTCCGCCAAACAAGCTCCCAATAAAGAAAACAAGTCCAAAGGTCCGAGGTGCTTTACATGTAATAAGTATGGGCATGTAAGTAAATATTGTCGAAATAAGAAGACACAACTGTCAAAGAATGACACTGGATATGTGGCCGTGTTCTCTGCAACATCAAGCAATGACAATGGTTGGTATGTCGACTCGGGAGCGTCAATGCATCTGACAATGCACCGTGACTGGCTCTATGATGAAATCGCCCCTCCGATTAGTACAATAAAGGTGGCTAACGACAAGAAGCTTGCTGTTAAAAGTTGTGGAAAAGTGAAGCTGAATGTAATCACTGAAAGTGGCAAGATAAATTCAATTATGGTACAGAATGTTCTGTATGTTCCAGAATTGGCTACAAATCTTCTATCTGTAAGTCAGATAATGAACAGTGGATGTCAAGTGCAATTTCACCGAAAAGGTTGTGATATATTTAATAAAAACAATGAAAAAGTTGCAGTTGCCAATATGATAAACAATATGTACAGGCTAAAAACACACAGTGTACAAGCATACATATCAACTTTGAAAGATAATGATTTCTATCTCTGGCATCAAAGACTGGCACACCTCAATTTTGACGACTTAAATAGACTGTCAGATAATACTGGAGTGAAACTAGAAAATAAAGAAAAAGTCGTCTGCATTACATGTCAGGAAGGAAAACAGACACGAATCCCTTTTCCTATAGCAGGCAATCGAGCACAAAGTAAACTTGAACTTATTCACTCTGACGTTTGCGGGCCGATGGAGGTACAATCTGTTGGAGGAGCTCGCTATTTTGTGACCTTCATAGACGACTTTACCAGAAAAGTATTTGTTTTTATATTGAAAAACAAGTCAGATGTATTTGAAAAGTTCAAGGAGTTTAAAGCTTCTGTAGAGAATGAACTGAATTTAAAAATAAAAACACTTCGTACAGACAATGGTACAGAATATTTGACAAATGAGTTTAAAGACTTCCTTAAAAAGTCAGGAATTAAACATCAGACATCTACTCCGTACACTCCTCAACAGAATGGCTTAGCTGAGAGAATGAACCGAACTCTTTTGGAACGATCAAGATGTATGTTACTAAATGCTAAATTGCAAAAACAGTATTGGGCAGAAGCAGTGGTAACAGCGTGCTATATAACCAATCGATGCCCTACAAGAACTCTAGCATTTTCAACACCTGAAGAGAAATGGTCTGGTAAACAGCCGAATATCTCTCATATGAAAATTTTTGGCTGTGAGACAATGGTTCATGTTCCAAAGGAAAAGGTCAAAAAGTGGGATCCAAGGTCAACTAAAATGATCTTTGTTGGTTACAGTGAGGAAACAAAAGGATACCGACTTTTAGATCCGAAGACAAGGAAAATCCTAATAAGTAGAGATGTAATGTTTATTGAAAGCTCAGTTAAAAGAAATTTTGTCATGGTACCATTATCAGAATCCGTTTCAGAATCAATGGTAAAAGATGATAGTAACATCATGAATGACACGACATCGAATAATTCACAACAGATGGATACAACTAATGATGGAACAAGTGATGATAATTATTATTCCGATGAAGGATCTATATATGAGCCAGAAAAATCAATAGATTTGACAGAATTATCACGAAATATGACAACAAGATCGATGACAAGAATGAATAAGACAGAAGCGAACACTTACATGTGTGATAATGAAGTTCTAGAAATGTATAATGTACCACAAACATACACCGAAGCAATATCAGACAATTTGTACGCAGAAAAATGGAAACAGTCAATTCAAGACGAGTTGAAAGCACATGAAGAAAATGAGACTTGGGAATTAATTGAAAAACCAGAAGATGCAAGATTAATCGGATGTAAATGGGTATTCAGAGTAAAGGATGATCCATCTGGTCTCATTTTTAAATCAAGATTGTGTGCCAAAGGATGCTCACAAAGACAAGGAATTGACTATACGGAAGTTTACTCTCCTACAGTGAGATATGATTCAGTGAGAGTTTTACTTTCAGAGGCTGCTCAACACAATTTTCAAATATTGCAATTTGATGTCAAAACTGCATTTTTATATGCCGATGTAAAAGAAGAAATATTTATAAAGCCTCCTGAAGGTTTGGATGTCCCGTCAAATCTGGTATGTAAACTTAAACGTTCACTTTATGGATTAAAACAAGCACCCAGGTGCTGGAATCAGAAATTTGACAGCTTATTAAAGAAATTTGGCTTTGTAAATAGTCATGCAGATAGATGTGTTTATACAGGTAATATAAACAATACAAAAGTATATTTATTGCTTTATGTTGATGATGGGCTGTTGATATCAAGTTCTAAAAATGCACTAGATAAAATAATGTGTGATCTGAAAGAAAATTTTGATATTAAACAATGTAATTTAAAGAATTATGTTGGAATGCAAATTGAAAAATCTAACGAAAAGATATTTATTCACCAGTCTAAGTACATTGAGAGACTGCTGCTTAAATTTAATATGCAAGATGCTAACTGTAATAACATTCCAGTTGATCCGCATACTACACTGGAGAAAAGTTCTGAGGCTCCGGACAAGAATATTCAATACCGGGAAGCCGTTGGGTCATTGATGCACCTAGCGGTGGTAAGCAGGCCTGATATAATGTATGCAGTCAGTCTGGTAAGCAGATATCTTAATTGTTACAATCAGACTCATTGGAATGTAGTTAAGAAAATAATTAAGTATTTAAAGGAAACCAAAGATTATGGTTTATGTTATTCATTTTCAACGAAGCACATACTTGAGGCATACAGTGATGCAGATTATGCCAAAGATACATGTACACGTAGGTCACTGACTGGGTATGTTTTTATAAAAAATGGAGCTGCTATAACATGGGCAACGCAACGTCAACAGAGTGTTGCTCTATCTACCACTGAGGCAGAGTTTATGGCTGCATGCGCCGCCACAAAAGAAGCTATTTGGTTGAAAAGGTTATTAATGGACATTGGTCAATATAAAAAAGAATCTATTTGCCTAAATATCGATAATCAAAGTGCTATTTGCTTAATTAAAAATATTGATTATCACAAAAGATGTAAGCACATAGATATTAAATATAATTTTATCAAGGACAACTATATGGATAAACAAATAGATTTAAACTATGTGTGCACCAAGGAGCAATATGCTGATATTTTCACAAAAGCCCTTCCTCGAGACAGATTTCAGTATCTGAGACAGAAAATTGGTGTACAAAAATTAAATTAAAATATAATTTCTTTCTGTCGTTAATTAAAGTTTAAATCTTATATAAAGTTCAAATTTGGTGCAAGTGTTGTATTAATTAAATTTGACCTTCTTTAAGTTGTCTATTATTTTAAATGTAATATTATATACTAGTTATTGTCTATGTCCTTTGTCAATGTTGTGTAAAAATTCTCTCTTGAATAAAACGTTTTTGCTCTAATAATTTTATTCACTGTTCAATAATTTCATCAGTTGTTTTCATTATCTTGAAACACGTACTGTCTGTCTGGCGCCTATCAGATTTAAAGAGCTGTTGAATTTACCACCAAATCTTTCTATCTTGCGTAATCCGAGTCCCCTGGCACAGTCTTTTCCATTTCACCCAGTTTTTGGTATCTTTGGTCAAGACTATTGTCTTACATACTTTCCTCGATGACACTAGTCTAGGCCCGGCCATAAACTTATACCTCTATCAATTTGTCGATGTGCGCGAAATATACCACGGACATATCGACGCTCCTCATAACTATAATATCGAAGCATGATTGTATAATGGCCCTGCGTAAAAATTCTTATTGCTTTCTACTGCATTGTTACGAAGAAAATAAGCCACATCGGGCGGTCTAGTTATATTCTCGTACTTTTATTGCGAGCTCCTAATAACTTCGGATGTGGAATCGCGCGCCACTGCGCCCCGCCGTTTTGTGGAAAGAATCTTATTGTTAGTGACTTTTATTCGACCATTTGAGATATGATTCTTTAGAAAATTTCGCTCTCTATTATTATATCGAGGTTCTATTACATGAGAGTAATAATGGTAATGGACTTTTTCATGTTTTACCTTTTGCATTATTCAGTATTGTATAGCTTCTTACGTGTAGAATAAAACAATTTTGTGAATAGAACATGCAGTATTTTACGATCATTCAAAATAGCCCACGCAACGGATGTTATTTCTTTAAGTTCTATGATATAAGTTCGTATTCGCAAGTGTCTCAGACAACATTCAAATAAATATTAGGCTTTTCTATAATTATATTTACTCAAAAGAACCCTAAAAATAAAACAATAGGAGTGTTTCGGCGCGGCCCGGCGTTATCTGCGCCCAAGGACTATTACACGCGGTAACATAATAAAAAGGTTCCCACCTACGTGGTGGCCACAAAAAGAGGGGGTTGGCCCGACAGCTGCGCACGCGCATACATCAGCGGGTGCGCGTGGCCACGGCACGAGCGGCCAGCGAGATAGATTTTTAATAATATATACGATTAAAAATCAGATATAAATATGTCCTGGGATAGACTTACAGTGATTTCGAAGTAACATGTATTATTGGATTTAATCAAAAGTTCTAAAACTAAGTAAAAAATTGTATGACATAAAATATTCTGATGCTATCTGTAATTTATACGTAGAGTAATATTGAATTAATGCAACGGAATGAATAAATACGACATACGAGTATATGAATATCCAATTATGGAGTAACATTCGAATAATTTTCAAATCAAATTATACCCTGCTCGCTACCGCCGCCTCTTTTGACTTATCCACCGCCTCACTTCGTATCTCAATCCAGTGATACAGAGCGGGACACGCTTGAACTGACATTTGTCATGAGCCGACGCACCGAACACTCCGTATGATAATATTATTCCTGAAGGAAACGCACCGGTAGGAGGCAGCTAATAAATAACGCCGCCTTGATATTTTTACCTCTTTATTGTGCTTTTTTAAAGCATAATGTCAGTACTGAGGTATGTTTGTAAAATAATTTATTGCGAGTAAGGTGGCATTGGACATACACCTTGGAGAGAAGGTATTTATGAGGTGACGTTTGTGGTGCAATTTACCCTGTTTTGCCAGCCGGACACTTTTCGGTTCTTTCATCTTGCCAGACACATTAAACCTGATAACTTCTAAAGCCACCGCGATCGGAACTTCATAATAGCTAATCGTGGGAGGCCTATATCAGGGGCATGCGCAGACAAACTTTCAGCTTTTATAAAATTACGAAAGTCTGGCGGCCACAGGCACTGGATCTTATAAGGTTCTTTGGAGCGTTAATTTGCGTCGGTATATGTGCATCTAGATAGGAATGCGGGACTGTTCTGGAACGACGGGCACGCACCGGAAAGGTGGTTAAGTGACCCCTAACTTAATAGACCGATGACCTCGTAAAGGTCGCCAAGTGCAAGGAAAGAAAAGTCACGGTTGGGTGTCTATTCAGAAAAACTTTTTAATTATGTTTCTATGGCTAACGTAAAATGTTGGCATGTATTTGAAACACACAGATCTTTGTAATAGCTATTTACAATAATTATAGATTTCGTACATTTAGGTATTTAGGTTCTATATTGTTATCTTTTTTTTTTTCGATCATCAAGTGGAGTCAGCATCTTAGACTATTCACCCTAAATTATTTCAACATAATTTACTAAAGCTCACCAAATCCCAATCTTTTGAAATTGAACTATCGTTTAACACATTTTATTACAGCAGTTGTTCCCTACATTCCTTTTCACAGCCTTCCGCGATCATAACTTAGGTCAATGCGTTGATAATACAAGATATTTAAATGTCCACCGTGCGTGTGACTTTCTCCATTCACGCCTCGGACGACATACGTTGCATTACAGTTCCCATGCTCTGGAGCGAGACGCGTGTCCATGAATATTGAGACGGGGAGCCACCCGGCAGAGGGACAAGTTTACTCTTAAAATATACTGTTTGTAAATGAAGGTGCTTCGATTCACATCTGTGGTGTTGTAGTAGATGAAATGTGTTTTGAAAATCTTTTTGTTTCCGCAAAAATAATATATTAGTACATGGAGCGTTTTATTCATAAGCGCTTTTTAATGGTCTTGTAATACCATCGCGCGTGTAAAATATATTAGGAAATGGTGTAAAAAAACCACTGTTAGTAATGAGAGATATATTTTTTTATAAATAAAGTTGTTTGAAGTAAAAAAAAACATAACTTGCAAGCAATGCGTCATACTTCAAAAACCCCATTACACCGCCGCGCCAACTTGCTTTCTTTATGCGGCGATTTGCCGAAAGCCTTTATCATAACATCTAAACCGGGAAGATGTACATGTGTATCAAACTAGTCGCTTGATGTTTTCGGCAGTTCACAAAAGATGCTCTCGATATGCCTTAATGTCAGCTTGGCGTGTGACCAGGTCATGCGTACTTTATGTTTGCCGAAGTCATCCGGCATGTGAAAGTGGTTCACGTGAGACCACTTATGGCTCTAATGCTTCAACACGAGTCGAGCGCAATCTTTGTTCACTCACATGCAAATATTATGAAATATTTGTATAATAAATTCATCTGAACTTGGCCGCTCAGCTACCGTACCATTTTTAAAATTCCCCGCCAGCGACTGGAACCATTTTTTTCATAATTGTTGTCTGTGAATGTGTAACCCAGCGGGAGGCCGATTTATACTCAATTTTCTCGAATTGATAACGTTTTTTTGTCGTACATAATACGTACCTCATTTACCTCGGGTAATAATTTACCTTGACGTGGGTGGAATATGGGTCCCGCTCGTTTTTCTCTCGACTGCTTTTTTTGCTGTCGATTTAATAAATAGTATTAACGGTTGCCGAAGTGGTTTGATAAATATTCGGTCTGTGGCCGCCATTCGGCGCCGTAAAGCGAAAATTCCAATAATAAAAACTATCGTAAAATTTATGATGACATTAAATTTCTCCGGCGGTTGTACGCAATCGGCAATTTGTACTACAATGTTGTAGTTATGAAATAATCCAAATACCGTTGGTGTGTATCGCGGCCGCTCTGTGATTAGTGTCGGCATCGTTTTAAAGGATGCTAGAAATAGTTTTATTTGATACTAAACATGTACTATAATTGTACAGTAATATATAAAGTAGCAACACTGTTGTGAGTGAAGTAATCTCAGGTTTTGCTCGTAATATCTTCTTGATTATATAACAGTATTTTGATCTCGAAAAAGGCATAGCTAAAAAAAAATCCACTAAAATATAATGCAATTAGTAATATAACATTTTATTGGAAAGAAAACATATATTATCTGTTTATTGTCAAGACCTAAAAAAAATATATTTCGAAGATATTTTCTCATTCAAACACATAAACCAGAACCGCTCATTACAAACTTAAATAAAATCCATTATAATATACCGACTTGGTGATTGATGTCCCACTAAACCGCGTGTGTTATCCTTAACTTAATTAGGAACACCACGTGGAAGCTAAACAAACGCCGATCCATTCTTAAGTTCCAAATGTTATGGCATTTTGGGAAGCTATTTGGGAGAAACATTCGGTTGATAGACGCCAAGATACATGTAATGGGTTTGTTTATTTGAGGGTTTAAATAATTGTTGAGCCGTGTGTGTGGAAATTTTGGTATTGTCAAAGCGAGCAGTAGGTCAACATAGAATACACACGTGACGTGGTACATAGAAATATCTTAGGTCATATTGTGTGACCTGTGAAACGATCAATGATGTGAGGCATCTTGAGAAGCCTGCAGACAACAATTATATTTAAAATGTTCTAAACTGCAAAAAAATTGCAGTCGAAATAAATAGCGCAATTTGTATCTAAACGAGAGGATTGGTGTACAACGCGCACTAACAATACGACGTCCGCTCTCGGTTAATGAGACGGTATAAAACGCCAGCGTCCATTGTCGGCGCTATAAAATGTTTATGAGCGGCGAGCTATGCGCTCTTGATCGGCTGGGGTTACTGCGCTGCACCTCGCTGCACCGCACTGCACCTCAGCGCGGCGCAGCGCAGATTAGCTCTTGAACACTTCACAACACGAGAAAGTTGTTACTTTGTTTATATCTCGGCTTTATAGTTCGTAATTGGTTGGCTTTAAATGAAAAAATATAGAATTTGAGTGTTTGGAATTTTATTTATTTATGCCTTTTTTCCTACAATTTATGAGCCCATCGCTGTAATATTTTATTTGGTCGACCAATTTGTGTATTTTCCGAATGTATTTAAATATAATCGGAATAATAATACATTTGTTTCGAAATGCCAGCGAAATAAACACGATGTAAACTTGTCTGTTGATTGGCTTAATGGCAGGATGTGCCGATTGTAAAACTTGAGATCGTGTGTGAATGTTCAAGATAAACTACTATACATGGCATATTTTTCATAAATCGTGAAATATAATTTTGTTAAGATTTTATAATTTCGTAAAATGTTTAAAATCAGGTAGATGGCCGATTGAACAATTTGGGGTTGTAGTCGACTCAAACAACTGTGGAGTAACGGTAAATTATTACTCCATTCACAAACTGGATTATTCACCAAACAGCTCATTGAGCGTATTATGCTCTTGTCTACACTTAGTTTTTACTTACGTCGACATGATGACTAGAAGATAATAGAATTCCTTTTGTAAATACTAGTAGCTACGTGAACTGCCTCGGTGGCAGTTGGCAGTTGTATTAAGGTATGTTTGCAAAGCTGAGGTCTCGGGTTCGAGTCCCGATGTGATATTGGATTTTTATATTCATTATTAGGTCGGAGTCAGGAATTTGGGCACTATATGGCGATAGGCTCGCTCCCTATCAGATTGTGGGACGAAAATGCAAGGTGAAACATTGGTGTCCTGGTTGCACCACTGCCTACCCCTTCTGGGAAAAAGGCGTAAGTTTATGAATGTATGTGTGTATAATACGTCTTATAGAAATACAAACGTACTAATTAGTGTTACGCTCATGTCGCGAGGGTTCGCTGGAAATTGTAATTGTAGTAATTTCATTGAATTGTAGTCAGTTCCCTACTTGGTCTACACGCGGGTTTATTTATATGCGTACTATACGTTGTTTTCCTGTTTACAAATCCTGTTGGGAGATTGCGGAATGCGCTCGTGAGGTTTGTTTGTATGTCCAGTCATGCCGGTGGAACGGCGCGGCGTGTTGATCTTAGACTGAGTAATTTGTTAAAATTAAACTGTGACGGTAATTATAGGTAGGTTTTGTGAATTGTAGCAAATTAGGTTTTGTTTGCAATAGAATCGTTAACATTTAATGTATTTGTGCAATCAGTAGTTACACGCATAATCTCGGCCCACAGCAAGCTACGTGGATAGTGTACTGGAAATTAGGCGGAAACTTCTAGAACTCACAGCACCTACACTCGAAGCAAAGTTTTCTTACAAGAATTTACATTATTTTAGAGTAATTGGATATTGTATTTAGGCTATTTCTATTAGTGAAAACGAGCTTTAAGTTCACAAATATAATGTATTCAGGCCGCATACATGATAGATCTGTGAGATAAATGCTGTTACAAAGTTGCATGCAATACCACATAAACATGATCAGCGTTCTCACATTCAAATCTGACGGCCCACGTGCCCCACTTCGCACAAGTATTTTGACAACGGCGCAGGCACGCTATTGACAACACAACGTTACATTTGGGGTGTTGCAAGTCGATTATACACATTCTTAGGCAACGCACGCTATCGTTTTGGTAATATTCGTATTGTTGTGTACAATCACGTACGTTTTTCGTCAGAGCGCATCCCAAATCGGCTTATCGCGGCATCGCGTGCATGCGCAACGACAATGAACTTGTGCGCCGCCTGCGCAGCGCGCAGTCCCCGCGCCGCCGCCGATTCATGTGATGTAAACCGCGAGCCGCACTTGCGCATAATGCACATACGAATTGTGTTGAGTTGTGTATTATTACCAAATAAGGAGCCGTCAGTGGCATAAGATGCGTGTGTTGCCAGTTGATAATATACCTAGACGCCACTGCCGGCACTCTCTGCACTTAAACCGTTATCAAATAAGCTTCTTAATTCTACACTTGTAGGTGAAATGAATTTTTGACAAAATTTTCGATAAGGATAACTCTTGGTCATGTGTATTTGGTCTTGCCCTTCAATTTTTTTTTGGCAATATGAGATCCTTTGATTTCCGAATACATCGTCTCAATTCTAATCGAGATGCGTAATCGCGTGAAATTGCATCGCAACATAAAGGCCCCGCGAACAGTCACAAAGCCACCCCGCCCCATCAGATAGTCGCAGCCCACCCGCATCTCGATTGCGCTCATGCACAAATTTCAAAAACGCATTCGCGAAACACATAATCACTGCACCCCCTCCCTCGCCCCTTACACCCTCCTCACCCCCCACCAGAGATGCGCACGTGTGTCAAACAACCGTTTGGATTTCGGGCGTATTTCACGGCGCGTGAGTATCAGAACGCCGACACTGGCCCGGTGTATGGTTTCAGTTTTTTTTTCCGCTCTAAAATGTTCTTTCCGCGAGGGTGCGTTGACCCCGGTGGGTTCACGACCGTTCCGGACACTTAGACGCAAAAAGTGCGAGCCTAATGCAAATCTTCACGCTATGTGTATGTCTGTATGAACGCCGCACGTATTCGGATTGATTATGTGACATGTCACACGACAATTTAGGTGTAAGATGACAATCAGGCTGTCAAGGTTTTTGTGGGAAATATAATTCCGGTTTCGATTAACAGATGGCGCTGTTGTGCAATTATTGATGGATTGGCAAAATATCTGAATACATGTTACTGTTGGTAGGTACTCTCATATGTCAAAGGCTGCCTGGGTAGGTACCACCGCAATCTCTATTAAATGCACTGTTGTGTTCCGGTTTGAAGGACATTGTAGCAAGAGTAACTACTGGACATATTAAGACTTAACATCTTATATCTCAGGATGGCGAGCGCAGTGGAATACCAAGCATTGTTTTATAATTCATGGTGTTGTTTGGTTCTGCTACTGCCGCATGAGCGGTTGTATCGCTTACCATCAGGCGAATGCCATGCTCGTCTTGCCATTCATTGAAATAATAAATACATAATACATATAATATGATTTTGATGCACTAATGCCGGTGTGATTTCTGAATGATACATACTGCGATAACTGTATCTATTAGTAATATCTTACGATATCCAAGAAAAGCAAACACCACTCAAATTGAATGTTAAAAATACATCAACATTTTATAGGCAACCACCCGCGAACAAACAGGTTAAACTGATGAAAACCTAAAACAATATTTGGTGATGCGACACCAGTTATTGCACGAAAGTATTTTCCTGTTTAAGTGGTTTGCAAAATAAACACACGGACGGAGAGCAGATTTATCGCGAGGGCCCGGGTTCGGATCCTATATTGTTTGACGTTTAAATGGCCCGTGATTAATTTATGTGCGTAGGAGTTACGAGTTCGAGCGTACGGCGCGAATATGGCTGTTTCGTGCAAGAATTTTTAAGAATTTAATTTGAAAGTTTAACATGGTGAAATGCTTTGGCAGAAGTTATTCCAATACTGTTTAAGCTGTTGGTTTAATAACCAAGTCAATCAAGTAACCAACTAATATTTGTACAAACAAACATATCAAAATCCTACACTAAGCTATTCAAATTGATTTTTTAAAAATCGTTACCGCTATAAATGAAATGTGTTTTACTAACCACGAGCTGATAATTTGAAAGAAATTACATGTAGGTACACTAGACATAATTACAACAAAAAGTGACATCAATTTTGAAATAATCATATATGCAATTTACATTTTACACATTGCATATCACACATTCATCTCAACAAGGCCGCGAGACCGCAAATTAATATTTACATCTCAAGATTACATTTTTACGAAAAGCCACTTCGCCCTTCAATGCATAAAATAAAGAACACGTGAAAGAGAAACATTGCGGGTCCTCTTAATAACGCGGCGTGAAGTCTGCTAATATCTGGAACGTTTTTAAATTCACACGACCCCGATAAGTACCGGTTTTGTAATGACAACGCTGGACGTTTTTTTTCTTTTCTTCTTTGTATGTATACAAATATGTTACTTTGTTGGACGAACAGATTTTGGTTTTTAACTGCCTTTTTCCTCCTTTTGGTATCCATCAAATGCTGTTAAAACATGTACGAACGTTAAAAGTCGTGTATTTAATCAACTGATTGACTTCAATACTAAACGCTGTTGGAACACAGCAGTCTCGATAAATTTCTCAGTTCCCTTATAAGAATTTAGAGAATCGTTGATTAAATGTAATACTCGTATGTATATAAGATATAGGTACATTCAGATCATAATTCAAATTGCCTAGACCTAAACCTAAATCCACAGTAGATGTCAAATATAAGTATAATTATCGAAAACTTAACTTTTGCATAATCTTTAGACCATACCCTGGCCCAAACCGCTGACCCAAATGGTTTATTGTCGATAAATCAAACAAAGCCTTTTCTCTCGATGGCTGAGTGGGCGCCGCGTAAACATCTTAATGACACACGAGGAGTGATCGAGATCCATGCGCGTGCGTCCGTGTGCTGGCGCTTGTAAGCCACTGTGTTGCACGCGACTCCTCTCGACACACCTTTAGTTGTTTAAAATATTTCTATAAATCTCTGGCGCTCGTCAAGCTCGTAAGCCACTGCGTTGCACGCGACTCCTCTCGACACACCTTTTATTTTTTAAATATTTCCATAGGTCTTCGAAGGGGTAGGAAAAGGCACCACACGCCTCGGAGATTATATTTTCATCCCAAGACGTGGTTCCACTCTTCGTCAGATCGTACTCAAAATCTAGGCCAGGTAACTCATAAAAGAAACAAAATATCTTTGTTTACAGCTCTATTACGCTGCTGAACTAATAAAGCGTTTGAAAAGTCTAATTTTTCTCTAATGTCATATACTTAAAAATCTACGTTAAAATACAAAGTGCATGTCTTCCAAATTTCATCCCAATCGGTTAAGTAGTTATGACGTTATTGTGCAACAAACAAACAAATATGCAAACGGTGTTCGTAACATTGGATTAAGGAGTTGGTGCGTGTTAAGAGATTTCCGCGTTTATTTTACGATGGTTTTGTTGTTCCAATAAATTCATATTTGAGATTCCGATGAGGCGGAATCGAGTGAAATTTAATTTATGCTGCAATGAAAAGTTTAGTGTTATTCTCTTGGTTAAATTAAGCTAGGTGTATATGGCGGTATTGTCAAAGTTATAACTTCGATAGCAACCATAATGAGCTACATCAGGATGTCTAAATTGGTCGACTGTACTGACTATAGGTACATCTGACCAAACTTGTGAGTTAATGAATCTAACTAGGCGGAAACAAAAACCTACCTCATTTTAATGTAGAAATAGACTTTTAACTAACTGTTGGACATGCACAGATTACTGTAAATAGACGCTGAGGTACTTTAAAATAGTCATAATTGCATTGGTAAATAAACTATTACGCATTTCTTAATTTTGTACTCTACGACTTATCAGGAAAACCTAAATGAGTATATCAATTATTTTCCTCTTACCGATTCATATAAAATCAAAATTTTTGCTTAGCATTCGTCATAGGTTTTTCGGAATTTTAATTACATCGAAACAGGGACAACCCCAGCACAGTTTAGTAATTATTAGTTTAAGTGATTCAGATAGTTCTTATATCTCTTGTCTGTTGTAGATGGGTTCACTCATAAACAGGTGAATAAATAAGGTGATCTGATTATTCATAGTCTACTTATGGTAATTATGGCATCATCCTGAGTCCTGACAGGCTTTGTGGCTTAGTTTATTAGACAAGTGATAGATATATAGGGTGATCCACAAGTATTTGTTACCGGTCTGGGTGTTTGTCAGACTGAAAAGTCTCTTGTAGTTCCTGATACCCACGACACAAGACCCGATCTTAGTGTGGGGTCAGAACGATGTATGTGACTGTTAGATGTTATGTTGTAATTAGTTGGTCGCTTAATGTTATCGCTTGGACCACAAGGACGCTGGCGCCTCTGTCTCATACAATATTTATGTTCCCGGCCGGCCATCGGCTGTGATCGATTAACTACCTCTTACAACAGTAAAAAAATATTGAAAGCACCGAGAATCACTATTAGAACGTTTCTAATAGCCAGTACTTTGTTGCTAGATCGTGTTGATTGCCTTGCGTACTGTAGGTACTTATATTGTTTATATTACATTGTATACTGCCTCGGTGGCGTAGTTGTACTACGGTAGGAATACAAAGCTGAGGGCTAAGGTTCGAATCCCGGGTCAGGCAAAATGATGTTTGATTTTTCTAGATTAGCTTCGAGTCAGAAATTTGTGGCCGATATTGCGATAAGCCCACCTCCTATCACATCGTGGGACGGAACATACAAAGCGAAATGTAGGTGTCTTAGGAGCACCACTGCCTACCCCTTCATGGAAAAAGGTGTGAGTTTATGTATATAGATTGTATACAATCTAATAGAGCACAGATTCCCTCCACAATTCAGTTCAGTAGTTATGTTGGTATCTTTGAGAATAGTTGAAAGATTTTGTACAAAAAGCTCAGCATCATTTTTGTAAGAAATCGGTAGAACCCCTGTTCAGCCGACCCATTCATCTATAGTTTATAAAGCCTATATAGAAACTGTTGTTTGTTGTACTAGTTGGTTCAAACATTGTGTAGGCAATGCACAGGCAGAAGCACAACACATTTTACTTATCACGTCTATTGTGAACCGCAAAGTTCCGGGTTCAATATCCGAGTCGACAAACTTTGGTGTGTTGATACTTTAGGCAATTACTTTTTAGGTTTTTCTTTATTTAGTAGGTGAAATGTGGAAGCACTTGTTGTATCTCTGGATACAACGTCAAACATACCGGGTGTAATAAAGAAAATCTGACGACTTTTTGGCGCAATAACTTAGAAGTTTCTAGACGAAGATTATGGGTTTGATATTGAGTGTTCTTGAATTGGAGTCATGACACAATAATCGAGATGGTGTTGCGAAAACCTAACACGATTTACCTGTACAGGTAGGTATATGTGTCATAACTCACAGATAAAACACTTATAAAGGTACCAATAAATCGATAAGCGAAGTATATTTCAAAACACTCATCACGCAACGTAATCGATATAATAAAAGCACTTGATAATAAATTCACGCCGACATGCCAATGTAATGAAGAGTGCCGTGCCGGCCATAATGCACGTTTGACATTAAGATATGTCAACGTTGACAGCTGACATGAGCTGCCACCGGCGATTGACATTACCGAGGCATGGGAGCGGACGCGCTCTTGAAAGAATTCCAGCGATTCGCACAAATTATTCTGTTGTTTCTTTGTCTGATGCGAATATTTAACATATTTTTTACATATCTCTTCTTTAGTTTAAGAACGGTAAATTGTCTCATATCATCATAGCCACAGTAAGTCCACTGCTGAACAAAGACCTCCCCTAAAGATATCCACAGCGACCTGTAGAAGATTTGCTTCCAGCGACCTCATATGACCCCTCTGTTCTGTCTCCTTTCACTTTGTAGACGAATCATCGATGATCATGAACATTGAAAATACATAGAATATTCATTATATCATTCAATTGAGGTGCGTTTTCGCTTCCACCATTTCGCTTATCAATTCACACTTAAGTCAATCAATACTTTAAAGACGTAATAAATCTTATCTACCAGTGTTCTATTGTTTCAAACAAACGATGTTCTCGAATGTTCTACACTAAAATCTAGTTGGCCAGTAATATTTGGTGTGCGAACGCTTTGTGTCGATATCCGTACATTAATATTGCGCGCACATTTATCGAGACAGCCTTCGGAGTGTCAGTGAACCGGCACCGCGAGTACCGGGAACCGCGAAAACCATTGATGCGAGACCGCGCGTGACAAATGCCGAACGCAGCTCCCGAAAAAACTAAAGTTTGTGGTGATATGGCTGAGTAATTGAAGCCGAGGCGCTTATAAGGAGTTGAAGCTTATACACTACGATATGTCTTTTAAGTGCTTGTCGAAACTAATATCAAATTCCAAGAAATCTAGCGTTACTATCAGTGGTATGGAGATATTGCTTTACAGATTTTGAAAAGTTTTAACTTCAGGGTTACCAAGCATACTTTACTGTGTAGACCCGCGGGAAAGGCTATGTTCAGCAGTGGATTTCGTGTCATTAAAGATTTTAATGTTAAAACATACTTTTGAAACCTTGCAGAGAACACACAACTACGTACTGACAGACTTTCCTTATGATGCTATCGTCACTTAGACAAACTGAGATAATTAATGATTAACACCAAAACTTCAAAAATCTGAGGTTGTACCTTGTACTCAAATTCGCAAGCCCGATCTTCACCCAATCCTCCAATTGAATTCTATAAATAGGCAAGGTCGTTTGACCGGGTGACGTTTGGCCGAAGCCACAGCGCGTGACGAGCGTCCACGATCGCACTGGCCTTGACACCTGGTGGACGCTGAGCCGATGTGACAGCCTGGTCTCGTGGAACACCTCCAGTGACCTGGTTCCAGGCTATTTATAGAGAGGCGCTTAAAGGCTTGATTGGTTACCAGGTGTGTTACAATAATCCCTTTTGTCATTTCTGTCTTCTGTCATCAAAAATACTTCTATCACAACACATCTACGATTTCGTAAGTTGTGAATTTTATTGACTCTACTTAACTTGTGTCAGTTAAACAATTTTGCTGTTCTTGCGTGCGTGGCCTATTGGTAACGGACCAGACGCGCCTGCCAATATGTTCTCGATAGTCGCGGGTTCAAATCCCAGGGCACACCTCTGACTTTGCAAAGTTATGTGTGTATTACTTATAATCAATCACCACGCTCTTTTACGGGTAAGGAAAACATCGTGAGTAAACCTGCATACCGCAGAGATTTCCAAGAATTTCTATGTAGGTATGTAAAGTCCGCCAACCTGCATTAGACTAGCGTGGTGGACTATATGGCCTAACCCCTCTCCACCGTACTCTAGATTGTAGAGGAGGCCCTTGCCCTGCAGTGGGACGTATATGGGCCGATACAATACAAAAAAATATCTTTTGGTGTACAATAGTGTAAATGAACATCACCAACGAATTGTATAGGTAAATATCATAATTAGATTAGCGTGGTAAACTTAGTTTTACACTATCATTACTTTTATTTAGACCTGAGAAAGTGACTACACTTAATACCCTCGATAGACTATCGACTGGCGACAATTTATCTCTCTCCAAGCATTTAAATTGAAGACAAAGGGGCCCTTTTGCTATCTTAATCTAAGTTTAGTACTTTAACTCCACACCAGTGAAAGTATAACTTAAAATATTAAATCTATAATATTTATGTACGCGTCCCCGAGGGGAAATAAGTTGCACTCGACAAATTCATAGTAGCCCTCTCAATTAAAATCTAAATTGTAGGGGAGACCCTTACTCAGCAAACGGCAGTTATTAACTAATGTGATAACATATTTTTTAAAGTTGATACACTATTTCGGCCTTATTCATAGATAGATTTAAAACCTATTTTAGTTATCGAATGTTTTGTCCCATTGGAACGACTTTAGAATGCAGTTTGAGCAAGGAACACAAAACATTCGATAACTAAAATGGGTTATAAAACTGACTATGAAATATGAATAAGGCCATTTATGTTTACTTTTGAGTAATTTATCCCTACATTAGTCCAAGCAAATATAAATGTTAAATGTACATTCAAAGGCGGATCCAGGGGGAGGTCATGAGGGTCGTGAACACCCGCCCCTGGACTGACTCCAGATTGACAGATTTTTTTAAATATATCGTTGATTTTCACTTAAAAAAATCATATACATATTCACTAATCACAGGTGTGACAAACTTTTAAATAATCATTTTTAAATGTATAATTGTAATCTAATCCGAGTTCGTCCAGAGTTCTGACTAGAACTATCTAGAACTATACGACCCCCGTCTGACTTGAAAGCTAGATCCGCCCTTGTGTACGTTCGTATGTCCCTGAGGAGTAATAATCACTGCTCTATAATGTGGTGAGCGGCATAGCGCTGTCCGCTGGGAATGTTGGCAATCTTAACGCACTTTATGACTTTATTTTGATTGCTGGCCGGGTTTAGTCCGTGGTTATTTAAGTTTTGACTGCCTCGATGCAGTTGTACTACGGTACGACTACAAAGCTGAGGTCTCGGGTTCGAATCCAGGGTCGGGCAAAGTGGTATTGGGTTTTTCTATTCATTCTCAGCTCGGAGTCAGGAATTTGTGCCCGATATGGCGATAGGTTCGCCCGCTATCATGGGACGGAACATACAAGGCGAAACGTGGGTGTCCTGGTAGCACCTCTGCCTACCCCTTCTGGGAAAAAGGCGTGAGTTTATGTATGTATGTAACTCGAGGACAGGGATGTTGGTCAGCTGTGGGCCTTAACGTAATAAAACTAATAAAATGGCAATTGCTGTCAACGTGAACTTGTAACGATGAAGGAAAACTTCGTGAGGAAACCTGCATACCATAGCGATTTTTAAGAATTTCTATGGTATGTATAGTCCGTCAACCCGCACTAGGCCAGCGTGGTGGACTATATGGCCTAACCTCTCAATCGTACCCTCGATTGGCCTGTGCCCTACAGTGTGACGTATATGGGCAAATACATAAAGAATTGCCGTGTAATACGCTGCTAACGTGCTAGGCAGCTAGTTCCACCGCCATGGCATTCCTCAAGCATTGTTCGCTGAGTTCCGCGTACTGCGAGCTTCCCATGACCCGCCGTGCTCCACTTGTTGGTGTTGCATGATTTAAGCCATCACTTTTTATGGGTTCATTGTACGTTATACGCAGGTTGGTTTGGTGTAATTAAGAATTTTATATTTGTGTGATCCACAGTTATTTGTTTCGGAGTCTGATATTCACTAGGCTAGGGCTAGGACTATGTATGTTTACCACATTCGCTCAGAGGTCGCTAGAAAAGGCACTAGTGTCATCCACATCAAACATATTTTCATCACAATAATGCACGGGCGTGCCGCCGTCTTGTTTACATATTCCAGTTTTGGGCACACACACATAGTCAATTTCTTAACCGTGGTGATGAACCAAGCATCTCATAGTTCACATTCCAAACGCGCCCCCCGAGACCAATGAGGCGATATTGTGTCCAGTGGCAAGATATTATCGGCGATCAATATTTTATAATATGTCTATATGATCACTTTGCCCTCGCCATCAGGTGCAGTGTAGTTCATTCCAAGCCATTATAAAATAAAAAGAGGTATAAATTATAATTTTCCACAACACACCTAACCAAACTATACCTACAAACAAAACACACCTCTCGCCAACATAGAGTTATCCATCCATTGAACAAGCCATTGTCCACCATAGAGCACGGACAGTGCCCATTCAATTCCGCAGACGCTAGGAATTTAGCGGTATTTTTAGATGGCATTCACGGGTCAGACGTACGTTTTGCGTGGGCTCAATGGGCCTTCTTTAATCGCCATGTGAATGGACGAGTCATTCATGAACAGACGGACAAACGATCGTTATATAAGTGCGAGTTGTTTGGATGTCTGTTAGGTTGAACATTTTTGCTTAACAACAAACTGCTCGCTTGGTGCTTTGTTTAGGTGTATTACAATACGTGGATTGAAAGAGTGTTGTCGGTATCTCAAATTTAAGGGAAAAGGTAAATAAGACGGGAGGAAGAAAGGTATAGGCCACACTCAGTATTAAATAACACCGAATGTTTTAATATGACAAGAGTAGTGCTTAATAATTCTGAATAATATAATGCTTAATAATTAATAGTTGTTGATAGACAAGCGTGTTGCTTATCATCAGGGGAGCCACCTGGTCCTTTCGCTAATAAGAAAATTCCAAAAAACGCTGGGTTATTGGTGTTCTATTATAATCTTTTCACCCGCGATATAACTGAATAAGTGCACAACTTTTATCGTAAACAAATAATAATATGTTTATGTGAGTGTAAGGACTGAAAAACATCACATATATCACGGGATGAACAAACTTTATCTCCGGCGCACCTGTACATTCATATTGTAATGCCTCCATTAATCATACCAATGCACACTTTAAAATACATGTGTAAATGTCATCATTGCGTAATCAACTTCACCTCTGCGCATCATTTGTGTAAGTGACTGTACTTAATTAATTTATCTTTTGTATTTTTATTTTTAAATAATCATAATGACTTATCCAATATTTTATTGCAATTGATATTATTTATGTAATTTAATTTTAAATGTACATAATATTTAATTTGTCACTTTATTTTCATAGTTCAAATATAATTGCATTTAATTTTGCATTAAATGTATAAACATTTTAATTAACACGTATTTATTAACACGTAATCGTGTCGATTTAATTTGAACAAAACAATTGAAACCAATTATTCCGCCGCGACAAGACACAACAGCTGAACGATTTCCTGCATTAAACCGCGTCAATTTATACTCAATAAATCACATTTTACTATGACAACAAATATTCATGTCAGAAGCGCGCCATTTTAGGGCGGGCCGTTGTCTCACCGCATGCCTTACTAGGGTTTTAGCTCGGCATCGAGTCACATAATTGGCATGTCAGTCTGGAAACAACAGGTATATATCGACCAATTAAATTATCATATACACGTTGCCTTGTAGGGGTGTATTGTGATAATAACAATGTTAGTTTATTTATTGCGCGCGTTGCACGTCCGGTTGTGTGATATGACTTGAACCGTTTGGTATTCGATTTGATTCTAGATGTTGGTGGAAAATAGCTATAATGTTTGTTTCTTTACAAAGTGAATATAGTACAGCTGGTAATTGCTAGGTTGATATACAATATTGACTTATTTCATTCTCGACCACATCATTATTCCGCGGCAGAATGCTTTAGCATTTTATCATTGAAGTATAAGAAAAGCTCTCAAACAGTAACAGCTTAACACAATTTCCGAAATTCTCTAAGAATCGAATCCGAGACACCACATTTGAAAACTGATCAATTCTCGACGGAATAATAGCATAGCACGACCTTATTTCACACAAAAGTTCGTTGTACAAGTTAAAGTAATGTGCATGTGAGTCGGCTAATAAACGTTAACTATGATGCATGGCTTTCAATCAGTGCGCTATGGCGGGTAATTGGCCTGGCGAGCGGACGCGGACGAGCGCTGAGCGCTTGCGCAAGCGATCACCGCTAGGAACGCTTAAACAATCATCGTGTTTATGTGTTTATTTCGACTAACGGGTATTTGCATGTTTATTGCCTATGAAATGTTTACGTTGTCTCTGAGTTTACTGCACCTGATGGTTGTTTTGTTTAAATACTGAATGTAATAAAGACTGCGACCATGTCGGACTTAAGTTATTCTACACTAGCATAAATGACGGTGACGAGTTTTAAACATATTATGCATTACTCTATGCGAAGATATGAATATCATACCACCACTGATAAATGTATGCATTATTTACCTGATAGCTTCTTTATACGAAAACTTATACGTGAATTTTATTTTAAATTACCTTGTTTAACATTTCCGTTGAAAATAAAACTCACATCTTATCATTATTATCCGTTTAAACACGCGGAATTATAAGAATGAAGTGAGCACTGAATCCACGGCGTGTCACATGAGCACACTCAGTCAGTGTCAGAGTTGCTGACACTATCTAATCTCTGACGGCGCGGCGTCAGACTATCGCGACGTGTGACAATTTGCCGCGCGCGATACCCGCACTCGATCATTACTTATCGCGCAAATGGTTTTGTCAATTTTATTGCGCGATCTCATTGTACCGGAAGCTGTTTCGCGAAGACGTTATGTAATAGTCTGGAAATGCTTTGATTGATTTATTGATAGGCTCAAAATCGAAACGTGTTTAGTCAAAATTGTCTATTGAATAATAAAATTACCTTGATCAATGTAACAATGACTTTTATAGATATTTGAACTGGAAGCAACAGGCCCATGGATTTCTACTATACTAGTTATCTACACGAACTCTTTATACTTCGACAGAGCATTAATAGCCAATGTAATAGATGTTTATAAGCGGCACTGTTTGCTAACCATCAGATGAGCCGTTTGCTCGTTAATTACAATAAAAAAATAACATTACCCAACATCATTACCATCCATTAACTTTACTATCACCTTTTAAACTCTAAAATCCACATAAAAATAATTACAAAACGCTAAAACAGATAATTGTTTATGCAAAACGCAGTTTCATTAACAAAACGCGTTGAATAGAGTTTCATTGAGCGCCGGGCATATGGCTGGTGGTTAGCGTGCAAGTCGCGGGCGGCGGGCCCGGGTTCAACGCTTCAATATACACACGACGCGTCCGCCGTAACCTCACATAAATTGTTATCAAGCGCTGCGAGTCTAGAGTCTAGACCACCGCGATAGGTGCTAAAGCGGGACGCACACGATGTAATTTGAAATAAATAAAAAAAAAATCAGTCGTGAAAAGAATATTCTAGAATGAGATGCGTTATTTCACATAAATTAAAGTGTTATGTTTTATGTATTGGTAGAGTTCAGTAATAGTCCAAAACATATCTATTGCTGAAAAGTGTGACTTGGAATTTTGGTCAATAGCCAGGTCTACATATTCGGTTCTATAACACCACTAAATGATCAATTCACTAGGATCACTTTACTGATTCAAAGGGCTGACTGGGGTGTGCATCATCTGATTAACTGATAAAGGGTACAGGAGTTTGCTGGGTACCGGCGACTTCTGAGTGGTCGCTATAGAAACCTTTGAGAAGGCGTATGCCCACCAGTGGTAATCCTCAACAATAAGAGCTATGGTGGTATGGCCCAGACAATCTCCAATAATAATACGCAAACAGAAAAAGGGAAAGTGACACCAATGTGTCTCTACCTTAACACTCAAATACTCATACGAAGATAAATGAAATGAACATTTATGTTAATGAACGGTCGGTATCAATGGAACGGTTCTTAAGTACGCACCCTAGTACTGCGCTGGCATAAAAATCCCGACCATATTGCATTTCGTTTTTTTTTTTTTTAAAGGAATTCAATTAAGGATTTTTTGTTTGAAGTCTATTAAGGCGGGAGATTGGATGTCGAAACTCTTTTAATATATCATAGCATTTTATCTATAGATATTAATGCAATTTTCTTCTTTGATCTTGTAATATTATAATATGATATACAAATGTGTTGTTTTTTTATTAGGTAGTATTATACATGCTACACTTATGTGTCTATGGCATGAAATCTCGCAAATGAAGACAATTCTTTCATATTTTTTTGTTGTGAATCTCTGAGCCAAGCTGCTGAAATCTAAGTTACTAAATGTTTGTTAAACTAGGACTAACATCTTAAGTGAATTTGTAGTTAATTACTTATCAATTACATAGAGTACATAATACAAACCAAATTAGGAGTAGCCTGTAGCAAATTAGGGAATTTACAACTTAGCAGCTAAAATGTATAAATAAATACATAATAAGGTTTTAAATAGAGACCTTTACTTAATAATCTGCTAATTAAATAATACAACTTGCAAGGCCAACAAATCATTAAGCGATTCGATCTTTTCACGCTGAATTGAAATTAATTAGCCAAAATTGCTACTGCTATTTAGCATAATGTTTGATAAGTCGTATATAATTATAATAACATACATAAGCTCCGTTCTGTATCCCTGAAGAAGCAGACAGTAATCATTAGTGGCACCAACAGTTCACCAAGCTTATTTTCGTCCCAAGATGTGATAGGAGAGGCTATGGGCACGCCAAGCACAAAGTCCTGTCCCAGGCGAGTTTCAGATATTTCTTACTGTTAAACTTTGTGCATAAAAAAACAAGATGCACCTAAGGTGCTGCACTATGGTTGCTTTTGAATAATTGCCCAATAAACCACAAAGCCACCTTTCTAAACGTGTAACAACAGAAATCAATCGGTGCCTCTTATGTTCTGTCTGTAGGTAATGGTTCTGTGTAAACATCACTTCGTTTCGTTGCGATCGGATTATGAAACGAGTCCGAGGCCCCGGCCCCCCGAGCCCCGACCCCCCACGCCCTCGCCCTCGTGTCTCCGCACTTTTGAAATCAATTTTAATGAGTTACTTACAACTTTACTCGATACGTCAACCGGTAATGCGTTGGTGATAACCGTATTAAAATGCTTCTTTATTGTTCACGTAGATTATTTATTTTTCTTTTTATGACTTAATTGAGCGGTGTAAAAAACGATAATGTGAAAGATATAGCCGTGAGAAAATACTGAGGACTATAAAAAAGGCATTTGTTGTGTGAAATAGAACATCCAAACTGCATTAAACTTTTACATTTGCGAATCGTTAAACAATTGAGTAGGTTGGCGCAATTATTTCGAGTGGAAACCAATAATCGTTTGTCGCTAATCTTGCAATACTTTAGCTTGCCGGCACTCTACTCTCCTCCCGATGCAGTAGAATTCTCATGCCAATATTACAGAAAAAAGGCATATAAACTTTGTCTAGCTCAAATATTTTAATAATGGAAAAACCACACTTACCTTGGACTACATTAGGAACTGTCCAACTTGACCAGATAGTACCACTTACAGAAAACCGACATACACACATTACTGTAACATTTCGTACACTAAAAAAACAAGACTCCCATTTACAATTACCCAATCCGCGCCCGCCGGTATTGCAAGCCGCCGATTCCCCGCATAAATCCGAAGCAGCGGTGACCAGTTTCGGGAGCATGTGGGCGCATAGGTGTAGTGACCGGCTGTCGCGCCCACGCGCTCGCCCGCAGTTGCGACACGTTTTATGTCGCCTGAATGCTTGCCTGCGATGGCTCGAGTTGATGGATCAATCGGAGCTTTAAGTCATTTTTGTAAATATGTGCTCGTATTTCTTGACGAAATTATGTTTCTATTTCTCAGTACATAGTTTATCATGATTAGCTTTAATCCATAGATAAATATACCTACAATTTAATAATTCCTTCAGTGACTTAATTGTTGAAATACGCACTAAATGTTTTTGCATTTTATTTCACTGTTTTTAACGTCAAAACCTACAATAGAAACTAGCAATATGTTGCAAGTCTCTGGATCAAACTAATACTAGACAGACTTACTATCATCCTTTGCCAATGCCCATGTGGTGGATTAGTGTTGAGCGGCTTCAGCCAGTGGAGATTATTTGCACTGCTTGGTTCTAAATGATGCAATATGGGGCAAAGTTCAACCTTGTCTAGAAACGCCTTAAATCGATCCTTTATACATTACGAATAGTGTAGCATTAATACTTCTATTAGATTGACAAAAAGGCTTTTTTGGAAAAGATAGCAGTCATAAACGAATTTTGGTTCGAATGACTATGAGCGATAGGCTTCCAGCTCGCGGTGAAATCTCCTTCAAAAAAACACGCAAGAAAACCAATTATGTAAATAACACAAACATTTTCCATTTCCAAATCACGATTTAACAAAGCCACAGTTTCGCGTGCAAAAACCAATGAATTATGTCTTTTTAATCCAATACAAAACCGCAATGTAGTATCGTGTGCAAAACAATCGAAGACACGAGCGAATTAGCGCTCGCTAATCCAGTTTAACCAAATAAAACAATTTCGATTTTAATGACGCCATGTTGCCTTCCCACGGCCCATTTTGATTTATATCAACGACTTTCCGATGTTTAGAACGTTTAAGGTCGAATACGAGGCGTGCGCCGGCGCTTGACGCCGCTCTGTCGACCAATTACACGATTATATTCATAATCTAACGTTTTTTTTCTTTTGTTTCAGGTGAGTCATGGTCGCAAGGTCGCCTAATTTATAAATATGGCGCTCTGTGAGTTATGTTCGATTTACGAATTTTTCCTTATTTAAATGTGCTTTTTTGATTTCGATAAAAACTTTTTGTTTGATGTTGCAAGTTTTTGTGTTCAGCGCCAGGATGGGGCGCTTAGAACTACTGTACAAAAAAAAAGTTTATTTAAAATACGCAAATGAGATTTTAAAATTCGAACACGTTTGACAGTGTGTATTTGCCATCGTGAGAAACTTGCGTGTCCCCATCGCGTAGGCGGGGACGAATGGACCGTTTTGCAAATTGTGAGTTGTTAAAAGGTCCGTGATGTCCGTTTTAGTTGATTTAATTGGCCGTTACGGCGAATATGTTTCAATGCCTTCATTATTTTTAACGAATTTGTTTTGGTGCGTTCGTTAATTGGTTTATTGTTTGGTTAAAGGCACGTTTCCTTATTGTTTCATTCTAAATTTGAATTTGAAAATTTATTTACTCGCCATGTCCCAGTTTGTATTTAAAATAGAAAGAAAGAAAGAAAGAAAGAAACATTTATTTGTTACAAGCAATGGTTTGCAGATTTAACTAATTAAAACATACATATACTCGTATAACAGTGCTTGTCAACAAAACGGCTCAAGCTCAGCATGTGCTGGTGTAAACCAACGCTGGTCTTCCGCAAGGCCGGTAAGTGACGTCACAAGCGCCAAAAACATAATGAGCAAAAAATAAAAATAAAATTAAATAAAACAAAACAAAATAATATAAATAGGTTTTATTATTGTTGTTGGCCAGTTACTTTCGTGGAATTGAAAGAATATTTTTCTTTTTATTTAATTATTACGTAGTAGTCGTGGCATTTTTTGCGCTCTCTCTTCATTACAGGTTATTAAAGAAATAAAAGTCATAAAACGATTATGTTCCCGCATTATGATTTCTTTAATATTTCGTCTGAATATGTCAAGGGTTGATATTTATTGAACTGTATGATAATTACCATTGACATTTGTGCATTACATTTGCCTCGATTATAGTTTTAATTGGATATGCTTAATCCATTTAGAGTTGATGTAAAATTTAAGATGGTATTTGTGGAAACTTCATTTCAATTGCTTTTAGATGATATTTTATGCTACTAACGAGGGCTAATTTTATTTTATATACGAATGTGTGTGAAGGTAATAGCACAGTAATATCATAAGTTTAAAATAAAAATAATAGTCCACTTTATTATCTAGTGAAAGCAATTTATTTTTAAGATACAGTTACTTAACTATATGCAATGTCCACACAATAAAATAGTTTTAACACTTTCAAGTTATTCAATAAGGCATTTTAAAAAAGCGAATAATAAGAAACATTTTTGAAACAATCTACTGTATACATTTTACCAACGCACAGCTATCTCCCTGTCTACCCGACAACAGGCAAAGCGTGAAATTACCACTAAAACGGTGCATTTAATGCAAAAGTTCACAACTAACCGTTTCGCGGCAAATAATTACACACGGGATAGCACTTTGCTGGCCATTAGAATAAAATGGAATTGTTTACGACGCCGTCGGGAATACGTCTTAATGCGCTTGTAATGCTGTAAATATGCTGTTTTAATATGCAAGCGGTGGGAATAGTGTGCGAGAAGAAAGTAAGTTGGCAGCGACTTTCCTGTACCGCATTATCGACCTTCATTTGGGATCATTTGTTTGTTCATCTGAGAAACTGTGAAAAGTGCCATAGTCGCCATTTTACTACGACATCCGAAAAATTGGTAGAGTTAATTCTTGTGACGTGGAAATACTTAATATAAGCAATTAGGGGTTTGTAGAATGTAGGGTGTGTTTCCATTTGTGTCTCTCATGCACTTGTAAGCTCTCGAAACACCTCTCTGACTTGGTATTACTTTCTCATTTAGTTCTTCATTATTTAAGGCTTAAAAAAGGGCTAGTTATAGTGCAGACGACATGACAGCTTGATATTACTTCTGATATTGCTAAAGGATCGACGTTATTTCTATTTCACTACACGATATATATTACTTACTTACTAAATACAATTAAATTTAGTAGTATTTTACGAGTCGGGTACACAAGACCTACCTGGATTCCTCTAACTTTTAAACCTTAAGTGGGGTAAGCGGTTCTAGGGTCGGCTGGGGGTCAGGTCGTTATGGGGCACGTAATTATCCGCACTGGGTCATCGCGTTGACCCAAGTCAAGTTTATAATTAGAGACCTTAGCGTTGTGGACGCTGGGTTGGCTAAGCAAATGGTTGGAGATTTGATGCCCGTTTTGTAACGGGTTTCTGTTTTATGCCTTATTGAATTTGAGGTAATTTGTCTTCATATTATTCTGCTGGTGACTTTTGATCTAGATATGGCATAGTCGTTTTCGTCCGAATAAATACTTATATAAATAATAAAAAAATACACCCAACAGTCACTTATATAGTCCTGACCCCACATTAAGATCGAGTCATGTGTCGTGAGTATCAGAATCCACGAGAAAGTTTTCGGTCTCACAAACACCCAGACCCGAAACAAATATCCATGGTTCACACAAGCATTTGTCTCGGTGCGGAAATCGAACCCGCGGCCGCTCGTTTCACAGCCGGCGTCTAACCAACTGCTCCACGGAGGCTGTCTATATGTCTGTATGAATAGCGTCTATCGTGCATAATGATGCTTATTTTGTTATAGTGGTCCATACGTTGTCTACATATCTGGTTTTGACCAGCGGTGATCATTGAGCCGACTAGAGAGAAGCTATCTCTATGGTTCGCATAGACAAGGCTTCAAACCATCATCAAAAGCAAAGGATCGCTTGCCAAGAACTCAGCATTGACTATAAAAGATTGTTATAATAAACTTACACGCATCTCGAAACGTCACTATTACAATAAATATATAATTTTAACGCACAAGTTGTAAATTGCACGTCGCGTCACCTAAACCGTTAATGTTTCTTTGTCTATTGCAGTTGGGTTTATGCTCTGCTCCGAGCGTTGTCTATGCTCGGTTTACTTTAATACGGCCTTTGTTTATTAATGACGCTGGAACATTCGCGCTTTAAGTCACTCGCGTATTTTATTAGTTGCATCGCTGTTAAATGTGTACGAGATGGAATAAGTCTTTTTTGTTGTATTATATCGCTTTGTTTTGAAGAATTATTATTTTTTATGGTTGCAAATTAAATATTGAAACAAAAAATATTATCCACTGTAATTTGAACATACATTATTTTATTTTGTTTAAAAAAACACAAGAAATTCCTCCATAAAAGTAAACAACTTGTAATTGACACCTCTCTTTGCCACCCCAAATTCCTTCATTAAGCGTAACCGAACACTTAAAGTCAATCGATAGTTTGTGTTGAACGGCTTCCATCACCGGCGCGGTTACGTTACGTTCTCGTGTCGCCGGGGAATTTGTCAATACACAAGACTCGCCACGTCGCCACCCGGGACCGCTTTCACTATCCATATTAGCTCGCGTTTATTCTGGCGCGGTTCGACGAACCGAAAATATGTTTATTTAACAAATCGTAGCACACGGGAATGTCGCCAGCGACGTATCGCCTTAATGAGCCATAAATCCATTAGATATTATTGAGTGTCCGCGCTGTCGGGTGTCGCGGGCAGTCGGCAGGCAGGCGTTGACCGCCGCGCCGCCCAAGCATCTCATTCATGCGAAGGCCGATGGGGATGTAAAGGAGAAAATCAAACGCGCCGGCGCTGTTTCCGTTATTCTAAATTTAATTCAGTCGCTCGACACTCATCACGCGATTATAAACTCTACTTTCTTATTAATAAGAACCGCGTGTGATCACGGCGAAAAAAAAGTGCAGGCTCGGCGGGAGTCATACCGGCGGACTCATTGCGCCGTGACTCACGCACCACGCCACAGACGTACTACAGACGCTATGAGTTGAAATTTTGCCAATGGTTGTTCGCGGATGCGATTATCGTAAAATTCTACGATGCTCTGGCAATGACCCATATTGTGGTAGGTCACGGGCGGGGTTAGAGCGAGTCCATTGCTCCCCGGGCGGGCGGCGCGCGAGATAAGCCGCGTGTTTGGCTGGTGATGTAAGGCGCGAATCGCGATACAGATCTTTATTGCGACGCTGTGACCTCATTACTCACTTCTCGCACATAAGACGGCTATCGGTGCATCATCCTTAATTGTTACTATCGTTTCGGAGAAATGAGCGCCAATTTCATTGTGTGAATAGTACTAGTCCTGCTATTATAATGGATGTCTCGCCCAATGACTATAGTTCCTACCAATGTAAACAACTTTCTTGAACCTGTCTATGTATATTGACGATTCTTTAGCACTGTAAATTGTATGAACTATTGGCTTCCCCCATATTTCCTTACCACCGCTTGTAAACATTACTCCTCGGCAGGCTGCTTAAAGAACCAAAGATACAAATAATAATTGATATCACGAGCTATTTATAGCAGTTTGTATGTACCAACCTTCTCAAAGCTTTATCTCTATTCTGTACCCTTCACATCCATTTTCTAAAGACAGCATCTTCAGTTCCACAGAGTCACTATCTTTTGAACTACTGACAATACAAGCCCCAAAAGTCTATATATCTATATATCTATATATCTATCTAAGTCTATATGACTATAGCTTGAGAGCGGAGTGTAGGCGGCCTGTGTCGCGAGTCACGAGTCGTATTGTCCAAAACCTCTAGCCGTTGGCGCCGAACAAAAGCTAATGCAAGTTGCTTGTTAGCTCACCTAGGGGCCGCCGAGCTCGAGCTCAGCTGTTGATGTAATATTGCAGGTGTTATGGGTCATAATGCTGAGTTATTTATTGGCTGTTGAGTTTGCTGAGGTTGAGGTTGAGTTTGATTTTCTTTGAGTTGAAATTTTAAGTCAGATAACCATCATAGGAATATCCTTACTTTATATCTAGAATGAGTACAAAAATTAAAATAAGCTTGACATAAACGAAATAGAATTACAATAACAAACACGGTTGTCTCATTCGCATTCGTGTTAAATCGTCCAGCTACCGTCTGTGCCGAAGCGTCGTTATCACATATCCATTTCCGGCGATACCGCAACTCCGGCCTCGGCGGTGTCACCGGCGCGTCCGGAGGCACCGGCAGCCGGCGTAACCGACGACACTGACGCGTCCGGAAATACAGGCAGCCGGCTTAACCGGCGCTCCGGATAGCCGGCACATGATTTATTGCATCTCATTAGTCATTGCATCGCTTTTGTACATCGTAATCGCGCGTCCCGCCGCGCCGGTCCGGACCGTTTTGACGTGACGCGAAGATTTGCGTAGCTTGCGACTAATTTTTCGTACTCGGTCTTGTAACAAAATTGCGTTGTCGCGTTATGCGATTACAATCCACTGCAATGCTCACCATTTTGATGAAAAAACTAAAACATCCCCATATAATTTAAAACAACGAATTATTATTAATTACATACACCCCTGAATAAACTTTGAACCATAACGCACATTGATCACGTCGGGTATTCCGCATAAAAACCAGCCAAATCGCGACCAACGACCGACCAATGACAGGTTTTCACGTTTCATTAATCGAGCCACTATTGAATTGCGCCGCAAAGGTGGTGCAAATTAACGGGGAAAGTTAGGCTGTATGGAAGTCGCCTAGATCGACCGGCAAATGCGGTAATTACCGGGTCATTTTGACACGTAATGATAAATGGTTGTAGCGCGGAAGGGTTATGTTTGTCTTGCGTGAAATTTCAGGGATTTCGATGTGCTTTGACTAATTGACAATCAGCTTAAGTGATGGAATGTCCACTATTCAATACAGACACTCGACGGCGATTTACAGAACATACAACATCCTTGTAACCAACAACGGCCAGTGGCGTTTATCTGGTTAATCCAATTATAAAAAGAAAAAGAAATTCTTTTTGCTATGCGAAAAACTATTTAATTTAATTAAATCAAATATTTATTATTTATCATGAATATACAATAATAATTATTTGCCAATATTAAAACCGCACGCTGAGCATCGGGTGCATCTTAACCCTCCATTAGCTCCGCGACCGACCTTGCTCCGTTTCCGGCGTCCGCGTCGTCGCTCGGCACAAAGATGCCGTGGCTGCGATATCTGTGCGTTCGCCTTTTTGTCTTGCTCGCCGGTCTATCTGATCGGAATATCTGCAGGGTTGCCGGATTAAATTATTGATTTTTGGTTTTATAAATGCAAAAATGTTGACTAGGTTTTTTGGGGAATTTAAACTGGGAGATTTCTATAGAGGGTTATTTTTTAGACTCTGTAAACTGGTTGCCCGCAGATTCCGTTTGGGATTTCAACTTTTTTTTAATATCGTCATTTACTTATTTCAGGTCTTATGGGGGGATAAAAAGACCTTCGTAGTTGCTGATATTAATGAAGGAAAAAGCAAAACTAAATGTAGAGTTCGTGTGACTGTTGAATTAACTCGGCTTTTATATTGCAGAGCCAAAATACATATTTAAGGATTTTATAAGCATTACACTTAGCGCATTAATCTCACCTTTGACCTCTTATTTCCAAGCTAGCTTTTCGTATTGCATCACGAAAAAAAAATTCCAAGTAATGCACCACCAACCCTGCACTTAGTAGTCCACATACAAGCCAAGTTTATCAGATAACCGCCATAGGTTGGGATAGAAAGCGAAGCGCGCCGGATAAGGAGCGCGGCTGATCGAACCGCGTTCGTGAGGTCGCTGTAGATACCGCATCACAGCACGCCGCAAAGGTTATCGGGAGAAAGTGTTCCTACCTGGCCTCAAGGACCCCAGTGCGTTTTTTCGACAAAGAAATCGCTGTTTGAGGGTTGAATGGCATTTCTTCGAAGAGCTTTGGTTTGGATCAGTGATTTGTGGACATTGTATTGTTGCTTGCAACTGTAGTTAGACTCCCTGTGGCTAAATATAAATAAACTAGCAACAGCAGCGCTCTGCTATTTCTATGAAAGCTGGTGTAAAAACGTTTTTTTTTCTAAATTCTAACTCCTTTTTCCCTAAAATCCGGTGCAGACGGGTTAAAATACACACAAATGGAAAAAAATGTGCGTTATTCACAAATGTACATCCGCGCGGCAATTGTACAGAGTCACGTAACCCGTCGCAGTCCGCGAAGGACGCAGCGCCTTCCGGGTACATGGTATCATACGCATTTGCATCGGCGCAACGGGCCCGACCGGTCCCCGGGCCCAATAGACCGGTCCATTGTCGCCGCCTATTAAGATCGCCGGCTTCCGATACCATAGATAACGTATATACAGTTTGGTCCATTAGACCCGCTGATGGACGATTGTTTCGAAATAAATGAATGCATTGAAGGGTTATGTTTCCTATTGACTGCGTAGGAAGTGATTTGACGTCGGATCGGGTTGCATAGAGCCGAAGGATTCTTGATAATTGGGGTCATATTGTCCCGAGATTAATGTTATGGAGGGTCTTTTACGTATATCCAATAATAGCTGTGGTATTTAGATGCTATTTTCCTGTGATTAAGTAATCGTATAATACAACAATTAGTTGTTGTTCCTCGGTGTGTTGCTATGCAGATGTGAGCTATATCGTCGTGATAAAGCGTGCAGTGTGACGCGCCGTTTCCGGCTGGCGCCCGCGCACTTGGTCCACATTAGGGATGCTGTGCAGTCGAGTCGCACTTGTGTGTAATTAACCTATAATAGCACACTTGACGACTTCCCCTTCGATATCCGATAGGAGCAGTGGTTAGGCTATTGACTTTTGATATTGGGTTCGATTATCGCGTGAAAAACAAAATGTGTGACTTAATAATTCGTTGTGAGTTCATGAATTATGATCCTATTTACTGCGCTATTTGGGCTGTCGAAAAGTCTATAACTTAAATTCTAGCAATAATTGAACCTCTTATAGAATTTAATGATACGAAAGAGACTGTTCTCGTATTAAATACATTTAAAAATAGTAACCAACCTTGTGCCCGTTATTAACTGGTGTATTAGTTACAAAAACTAACATCAAACACAAATTAGTACACGTAATTGACGTCGTGTCAAAATATAAATCGAGCTACATGAAACAAAAGTATTAATAAACCAATTTAGCCATACGCTATAATTATGTCTAACATTAAAATCTGTGATTAGTTAGTTTTACTGTACCCGAAGATGGTAAAGCTGAGGTGACTTATAGTTTTGGCATTAATGACCGTATCACTTGACTATTTGGGCAAATACTGGCCCTAGAAAATATTTATGGATTACACAAACAATTGTCGTAATGCGGGAATCGATTCCGCTATCACTCGTTTTACAACCGGCACTCGTAACTACTAAAACTGGCATAAGCTGTTATTTCAATCGGATTTCTCACATTGTATAATTTTGCACTACCTGGACGGCCCTACAATCCCATTCAAGGCTCATACACAGCTCATACACGACTCATACACGTCACATACAATTCAAGTTCATTGCTAAGTGCAGCAAAACAAGTGTTTTTAACATACAAAGAGCTACTTGCGAGCGGGACGCCCCCGCCACCATTGTGTCGACGGAAGCAGCTCGTTAAAGATATCAATAAGTGCTTCTGTGTACTCTTATGTCTACATATTTGTTGTGAAACAATTTGTTGTGAGCAATATTATTATGTGAATACATATGCGGACACAAGCATAATATGTATTTATTAGAATCGGCAGGGTTAGAGCAATAGGGATGACCTGCTACTTGTATGTCTTTCGTTTCATCAATTGTCATGAACTTCTTTATGCAAGCTCGTCAGTTTCGAGTACTACTTATATCACCAAACTTCAGAACAAAATCAAAACCAGTAATGTGCATTAAGTGAGAGACCAGGTATAATAATAATAGCATATTTATTTCAGAAAACAAAATGTCCATATTATGTGTGTTAGTTACAAATAGTGACTTAATGACTATGGTAGTAAATGAGGAATTTCATTATTTTATAATACCTATCACTATAGCGACTCTCAGATTGATATCCGCTTTTGTATCATCATTTTTAGTAGGAAGTTCACAGCTAGGGCCCATTAGATTTGACATACAGGCAGCGGTCCAAAATCTGCGTGCTGCGATTTTTTTATCTCCATGATTCTCTATTCTTAATTGTAGTTATCAGAATAAGTTTTTCTTACATTCGAAACCCCATACTTTTTTATTCACTCCGTCTTCAGCCACAGAAAATCCACTGATGAACATAGCCCTTTCCGAAGGGCCTCCACATCGAGCTTACATCGATGTCATTTAATTAGCCATTTTGTCAGATAGACCTGGAACAATCAATTAAATAAATCGATGAATGTCCCTAACTGCAACGTCCTATAATTATTCGAAATCCCATTGTAATTATAAATGGCGTAAAAAAAAGTAATTGAAAAGAGGAACCAAAAGAAAGAAGACAGTTCGTGTTGTTGAGGGAGTTTCTTGCGCCGTTTCTTCACAGCTACAACAGTATTTAACGATTCAAATGATCTTGTGAAATACTATTTGAACAAAGAATATTTTGATTTTGAACATTATCAGATGAGTTGTGAGGATATTAAACATTGCATTGACAGCGTCCGTGGCGCACTTGTTTAGACACCGGCTGTGAAACGAGAGGCCGCGGGTTCGATCCCCGCACCAAATCAAATGTTTGTGGGATCCACAAGTATTTGTTTCGGGGCTGGATGTTTGTGAGACTGAAAAGTCTCTCGTAGTTTCTGATACCCTCGACACAAGACTCGATCTTAGTGTGGGGTCAGACCTATGTATGTGACTGTTGGGTGTATTAATTTATTTATTAAAGGCAATTTGTAAGGTTGGTGCACTGATAGTGACCGTAATGTTGTGGCTTGCATGCGTAATGGGCCGGGTGACTGCTGACAGGTGCGCGGGCAGCTGTGCCGTGCACTCGCTAAGCTATAGGTGCCTTTGTATGTATTGAGTGGTTTGGGAGAGATAAGTGTGATTGGGTTGAGGTATGAGTCACAGGTTTTATTCCGTGGTTTTTTGCATGTGGTTGGTTGTAATATATACGTATCGATTTTGTACTTTTTTTGTAAGTCGTGAATACAGAAAGTAATAGTGTTATGCGAATTTCGTTAATAACTTTTTACGAGTTAATTTTGGCACCTATGAGGTTGACGTCAACGTGAAATACGTGGATTTGTGTCATGGGTTTTACAAACTAGAATAGATTGCACGCAAACCGGAACGAAAATTGGAATCGAACCCGCAGCATCTTCTCTCTCCGGATTCTCACTTTACAATAAACTTTACAATAAATCTTTACAAATTACAATGATCAATAATAAAGTCACACCATACAATACAATTTTCAACGTAAATAACTTCCCGAGTTAATAAAACCGTGTGGGGACGACACGACAAAGGGAATGTTAATTGGTTTAAATTTCCACGTTTGTGCTCTCCGTTGACGTCAATAAAGCGGACGGTTTGCGACCAAATAACCCTCACTCATGGATGAAGTTTTGACAGGTTGCCGGCGTCACTTCACCATGACGTGTGTGACTTTGACATGTGACTCAGGGAGTAATAAATAAGTTGATTTGTTAACAGATAAAAATTGTTGATGGATTCATAATAATACACCCAGCTGTCACATACATAGTCCTGACACCACATTATGATCAATTAAGTCTTGTGTCGTGGGTATCTAAAAACTACGAGAGATTTCTCAGTCTCACAAACAACATTGATACTGTATATCACAGCGCTTGGAACGGAATCTTTACAAAGATAACTGTAATACGTTTATTTCATAATTTGTTTCTTGTACAGCTGTAGTACCGACGTCGATATAAATGATAATTATGCGTTTGTCGCGTTGCTGCAATGTTTCATGCCTGCCGGCCCAGTACATTACAAAGAACACGTCGCCGTGATTGTTGGGTAATACCGTATTAATGCATCTTGCCTTGATATTTCGGGTTTTTTATTTTTATTAATTAAAATTAATACATACAAATGGCAATTTAGTACAAAGTATAAGAGGGTATGTAAAGCCTTCGAACCTTTTAATCCGTTTGTGACTGTTTCTATCAAATATATCGTTGGCTTGTTAGCTCTCAAAGTATGTATACTGAAATTCATTTCACGTATTATTCTAACATTAAATATAAACCTGGGGGATTCGTGTTGTCTCACATTCGATCTGTGTGTTCTCCATTGTGTATTGTGCAAGCGATACAGTTAAGCGGCCCATATCAGATATTGGGCAACACACGGCGCGGGCGGCGCGCGGCCTCTGCGGTCTGCCCAGAGGAGTTGCGCTATCTTCTTTGTATGCAAAGCCGATCTATTCCATCTTGATAACGCACAAGGATTGCGCCGGATCCATAGCGTGTTTATTTGTTACACCTGAAGCTACAAAATAAATGTCGCGAAACAATTCCAAATTAAAAGCATTGTTCCCGAACAATCGACCGCATTCCCCAAATGTAATTGCAGTGTAAGGGGTGTGATTCACCCCGGCGGCGGCGCGGCGACTGGCGACACAATGATGTGTACCTACACATTAGTAATGTTAAATTTCGCCGTAGTGTGCAGGGCGGATCGCGGCTCCCCCGCGTCGCTGCAGGTCGTCTGCAGGTCTGGCGTCACTCGCGACTGTTCACCCCGCCCTGCACGCTATTTGCATGTAATAACATGGAAAGCAATAAAGCTTTCTATAAATCGAACGACGCGAGGGTCCGGCGACTACTGTTGTTAAACTTTACGACTTCCGTCGCTGCGTGGCGACTGACCAGCACCCTCGACCCGGCGCGTCGGCCCCTCGCGAGCGACACCGCGTTGTTGAGTGCGACTGAAGGTCACACATATCGATGTAAGGCAATTAACCGGTCGCAAGGCCGTCACGTCCGCCGCGCTCGATATAGTGCGCTGGGCGTCGCCGCCGGTGCAGTTAGATGCTCGATCTGCATAATTGTGACCAAATGCGGGCGACCACCGCGCCCTGCTGCATCGCTCCGCTCGTCGACGGCTCAGCCTAACCGTAATAGCTCCCGGTTCGGACCTTTTTGGTGTGGCAGCTTGACGCCGGCGCTCGCGACCCGCCCGCATCGCCTTATACACGCTCGCGGGAATCTAAGCTTTTATGACATTCTTCGATACTGATTCATCACTCATCGCGCGAGCGGCTCGCCGGTTTAAAATACGCGTGCGACGGCGCGGCAGAGAAACGCGCAAGATGATGGATGGAGCGTGGCGCGACGCGGTCCTGTTACGGTGGCCGATCATCGATGATGCAGATAATGATCGCGATCAGTGGCTGGAGGCGCCGCCGCACCGACACTCACCGCGGCGTTGCGCAACTGCTTATGAATAATTACCGGGACGGCATGACGGACGCGCGTTCGATTCACTGCCAAGGACGCCTTTTAGCTTTTGGCCGGTCATCGATCCGGCGCTTGCGCAAGTGCAGCGGGTCCGCCGCGGGGCCCGTTGCGTCAGGCCGTCGTCGCCACGTTCGCGCTCGTGAGAAGTGCACGCGACGCGCGACTAATGACGCGTTGCTCAATCCGCCCACCGATCGCTTTATTATGCAGAAAGTGAGTCGGAACAAACGGCGAAGCGGGCCGGCCGCACCGCCGCGCCACAACACCGCGCCGCCGCGCTACCGACACAGCCGCGGTCCGGCGGAAAGTGAACGCGGACGCGCCGATTTATCGCAACATAATTGTGATTTACAAAGATCACTCTCACGATGCACTTTATTTGAAAAAATGAGTGTTTTATCAGCATCTCGCTGGCGGCTCGCATATTCATAAAGTTGACGGGCGCTCGTAAATATTTGTTGGAGTGCAGCTTCATCAAATAGACGGCGGGCGATAAATTGCGCAATTGAGAACGGTCCGAGTTCCGCCGCCGTTGCGCCCTATCTGATTATGACATTGTAATGGTTCACCATTGAGTTGAGTCGCAGGATGTTGCAGGGCTCTGTGCTGGTGTGGAATGTAGTATTCACATGAGGCTAACGGTACTGCGGGAACATTACCACTGTCGCGCCGAGTGGCCGCGCCATGCCGGGGCGTTAGAGTCGCGACTCGCGGCTAATCCATAATCAAACAACCCACCACGATACTTCGCTTTTATTATGATCTTAGTAGACGCTAGGTCTTGTTGTTAAAATACTATATTGTAAGATGTCGATTTTTTATATAAAAATATTAATACATAAAAGGAAACATTTCATCGAATAACAAAAACGATATAAGTACTACAGTACATCCATCCCAATCGTTGAAAGGAATCTATTGTCTTCACTATATTATAATATTAAGCGTAAAATTCGTCACAACCACAAATAAACTTTTGCCTAAGATCCAAGTCAGTAATAACTCCTTTTACAGCCATATTAACAAAACGAACAATCTTCAACTATCATTCAAATATCGCTTACAAATCACACTTTCCCAGAAACATTTAACATAGCAGAGATATAAAACAGCAGGTGCATTCATAGTCCCTTTCAGCGTTCAATTAGTAGTCGAAAATGCGCTGCACCTCCGTTCATCCGGTTTTTTTGTTTTTTTTCGGCAGTCAGCTGGTCTGCGGGGCAGGTGCGGGCCATTTCTCCGAATTGGGCCTTCTGTGCGTCTGACAATACGGGTTTTGTGCGAATTGTGCGAAATCTTTGTGTGTCGGCATTTGAAGGGAGATAAATTGTGTTTATACTTCGTTGGTTTTTGGGGTTCTGTGACTAAATGGCAGCAAAAGAAACATCTGACTGTTAGGAACCTTTAAAAATTTATAAAATGTGTCCAGTTTACGCTGAAAGTGTATTTAAAAATAACATTCTATTTAATCAAATTGACTCAAAATATTATAGACAATCTATGAAATAATAAGTGGCAAAACATTTAAATAAAGTTAATCGAAATTATGTTGTTGTGCAATTGTTCACAACCTATGATTCCTTATAGGCTTATACCATGACACCAACCAAGTTATTTTGAACATTAAAACAGTTTATTCCCCCTAAATATCATTTATCAATATGTCAAAAGGAATAAGTCAGTAAAACACTAGACATACAAAAAAGCTGCGTGTATGAATAATGATATGTCACTATGTCACGTATGTAAGATCACTTGTTAGCTTTTTGTCAACGCCAGGTTGTCATGCTTAAAAATATTTGACACTTCATTGCAGTGATCATCACGTCATCGTTTATTGTATGTCAGGTCCTGCATTCAGTTCCCAGGACGGAGATTTATCACTCCGATTAGAATTGTTTCGTTAAAGGGTGAATTGCTGGAGTCTAGTTCTAAGAACTCTTCCTCCCTCGTTAAAAGCGGTAAAATACTTACAAGTCGGGGCTGGCGGTAATATTTCAATCAAGTAAATTACTTCTTCATACGCATATTTCTACAAAAAAAAATAGGACTGCTTCTGCGGCGTAGTTGTACTACGGTACGGTTACAAAGCTGAGGTCTCGGGTTGGAATCCCGGGTCGAGTGATATTGGATTTTTCTATTTATTATCACCCGGAAGTCAGGAATTTGTGCCCGATATGGATATCGGCTCGCCTTATCACATCGTGGGACTGATCATACAAGGTGAAACGTGGGTGTTCTGGTAGCACCTCTGCCTACCCTTACTGGAAAAATGCGTGAGTTTATGTATGTAAAAAAATAGGTCATCTAGACATTTTTTTATAGCGTAAGCCCTCCTAATCCGACTCGACTATAGGTACTCTAGTCCCTGCTCAGCATAATACATTCCAGATTCTTGGCTCCCAATTATCATAAATCACAAATACACAAATGAACAACGTTGTAAGTAAACGTTCTTATACCTGGGGGTGAACCACAAGGGTGTGCGCCCTCGAGTCACGACCCTGCTGTAAGTAGGGCAGTGTGACGGTCTCGCCGCATCGATCCGTTGTCGTCACGCCCTTTGTCCTTTAAGGACACCTCGCCCTCCGAAGAGATTTGATTCGTTTGATATAATATCTAGAATTGATAGAGGGATGAGAAAGTGGTTTTAGAGTTAAACGAGTGGGGATTGGCTTGTGATCTCTTGTTTGACACAATAATTATGTCGTCCTGAGTAATTGTTTGCACGCCCCGAATAATCTTCTTTTTTTCTATCGTCTATCCTATATTCTTAATTTATTGAGGGTGTCATTATGATCCTTGGCTTCTTTTTTTTACACAAAATCTTAGCAACTACACAACTTAAGGGTTGCGGTATAACAAGTCAACTGTATAGGGTTAAAGAGGGTTGGAAACACCCCTCAACTTATTTAACCAATAACGAAATACTGTGCAGAATCGAAGATATTTTGTTTGATTTATTTTTATAGTTTCTAGAACACTGAAATATTTTTAATACACTGCACACGTATTTTTGTTGTATTAAATGTATGAATGGTATTTTTATAGTACATTTTTATTATTTACCATCGGAATGAAGGCGTGCTGGCTAATTTATTTAAATTCGTATGACATCACACGCGGTGTGGTCATATTCTTGGTAGTGGTATAAAACTGTTGCATGGAAAAACATTATCAAGTTGTTACTCTTCAACGCGTTGATTTAGCTGTAAAATAAACCAAGAAATTAAGAATTACTATTGAAGTATATAAAAAGTGAAAAAGTAAAAAAAGTATAAAAAGTGCGTGGTGGCCTGTTGGTAAACGGACCAGACGCGGCTGCCTACATGTTCACGGTGGTCGCGGGTTCAAATCCCAGGGCACACCTCTGATTTTTCGGAGTTATGTGTGTATTGATAGTCAATCACCACGCACTTTAACGGTGAAGGAAAACATCGTGAGGAAACCTGCATACCGTAGCGATTTTAAAGAATTTATACGGTATGTAAGTCCGCCAACCCGCACTAGGCCAGCGTGGTGGACTATATGGCCTAACCACTCTCAATCGATTCTCTCGATTGTAGAGTAGGCCCGTGCCCTGCAGTGGGACGTATATGGGCTGATATAGATATAGATTGAAGTATATACATTCTTGAAGTATTTCAATAAGTTATGATATACATGGGCAGTTGTCGAAGTTTTGATATGTGGTAAATGGTATTATATGTGCATATTTAAACCCATCACGGTATAGTTTTTTGTCACCAAATTAATACAATAACTCTTAATAAATTTCCCGACTTGACAATCGAACTCAAAATATAATTAGACCATAAAAACAAGAACTTGGTACAATTACTTTTATAACAACCAATTTATTCCATGCTGGTATTCCCCCGAACAACCCTCTCGCCCTCTTTCCACCCCTCGTAGCGAGTGAGAGCGCCGCGCCATTGACCCCGATATACATTGTTTAACATATTCCGTGGCAACTTCATTATTACAACAGCAATTAGCCAGTACCCGTGGCATTGGACTAAATTCGTGGGAAATTTCGAATTGCTTAGTCAATATTTTTGTTGTTGATGTAATTCAATACATAATATTCACATAATGTACGGCGTGATGGAAGCCTGATAACATTAATTGGATGTATATACTTATACAGGATACCGCTTTAGAAGCTTGTGTGCAATTTTAAAAATGTCTCAGATCTAATTCGTAATCATCAATTAAGGTATCAGACATCAGAATACTGATTTAATTATTATTCGCTGGTTTTCTGCAACAATTTCGGGCTGACATCTGGCATATCTGTGGACTGTGCTTATTCACGACCTAGCCACCTTACAGGCCGGCAACGCATCTCCATGCTCAATGGCATTGCAGATGTTCACGAGCGGCGGTGATCATTTACCATCAGGTGAACCGTATTCTCGTTTGCCCCCTATAATATAAAAAAATGAATACATTAGCAGCAATGAACGTCGGACAAATCTGTAGGATCAATCCGTTCTAAATTGTCATACATACACGAATATTCCACACTTATCTCCCTCATTCCTGCCGGGCAAAAGTGATGTGTGACAAGAATGCTCAGAGGCACAATCAGATGCATTTATAAAGCCCCATGCAAATAAACGCATCCATTTGACACACATCTGAATCCGCATGGAGCGCCAAGCGGGCGACACAGTCGGCGCCTCGGTTTAATTGCCAACTCGTGTTGACGCCGTACTCAGAAGTAGCTGTAACACGGTCCGTCAACCGCTTGCTATGCACAATGTGTGCATGCAAATTAACCATTGTCGATCAGGTGCCGGATTGTGTGTCGCGTGGTGTAACAGGATTCCTAGATCATCTGTTGCGTGTTGCGTCATTATGACTGTGGTGTATTTACAGAGAGACTGGCTGTTAAATATGTTTGTAGATTCAAACATTCTCATTAATATACTGTCTGTCCTTCTGTCTGTCTGTCTCAGCCCATATACGTCCCACTGCAGAGCACGAGCCTCTTCTACAATCGAGAGTACCATTTAGAGGGTAAGCAGTAGGATTACAGATTTCAGTATCTGGGGCTTCCTGATAACTAAGACAAAAGTAATTTAGTGCGGGTAACAGAGGTAATCAATGCTCATATCGGTAGTAGTTTTATACGCTTGTGATATAAAAGATATATGATAATGACATTACATAAAAGCTAGACGCCAATAACAGTACAAAATTTCGTCATACGAAGTGATTCAGCTATTCCAATGACTCTCAACTCCTGTTGAATCTAGGTCAAGTCCACATCAAACGTATTGCGGTCATAAAAATTGACGCACATTCTACATATATACATTACTTTTAATAGTAATGTTTAGTTGTTCGAAGGAAATATTAGGTAATTGAAATTGTAATTTTTGTTTGAATCATGTTGGTCCGATTGTCGGCGTTGGGAAAACTCATTAGTGCATACTGCATTATATCGCTCATCCAATAGAACAATGACGTAATTACGTCTTAGCTATTTTTCAGGAGAACTTTTTAAAAGTTTGAGATTTAAAATATAATGTATTTCCAATTATTCTGATGAAATTCTTTTAATATTAATGTAAGTAACTGTACTATCAATGATAATTTACAATAACTTCATGAGAAACTCAAGAAAACTTTTCAATAAGACATTCAAAAGTCATTTTCGACTTTTTGTAATTACGTCGTTGTTCCATTGGATGAGCGATATACGTTGCTTGGTCCTAATATTGATAATACAAATTTGTAATCATAAATACTCTTAAATATTGAAGATAAGTTTCTTAGCTGTGATAATAATAAGAAAAGGGGCATATAATTTTATTGTAGCGGTGCAGTGGTGGGTGCTAAGTACCAACATTTTTTACGATTGTAAAAATTACGCCTTTATTGCAGTGTGATGTTTAATTGACTTTATATACCTACCCTCAATATTCTTGTAAAAACCAACGAAGTTGCACGTAACTTCACGTGACGTAGTTATGTATCTCCGAATACATCCATGTAAAAATACATCGTGCCAATCTGATCCTTACCAAAGCCTATCTCTCTTCATACTAATAAAAAAGAAATAAATCAAGCTACAGTACTTTCTTGATAATAGTAGCGAGCTAATAATTCACACGGTGGGTTAATTGCGGTGAGTGACGCGGACCGAGCGGCGCCGCGTGATTTGTTTATGGCATAGTTTGTCTCGCGCGCGACAGGTTAATGAAAACGCGCTATCACAGTCGGACGGTCGTGTGAACGCGACCATTTGTTGGTCCAACTGCTTTTTGCATGCGGTTGGCGACCATTTTGGTTGGTGGTTTGAAATAGTATATGTTTTGCTGTATGTACGACTTTTTTGGTTGACTTTGGGATCTGAATTATCCCGTCGTTTAACGTGGCACCGAATTATTTGTCATGTACGGTGCGGTCGATTTCTACAGACGTATATCTAAACTATCCTTAGCTTATAACAGATGGTAATATCCATAATACTGCCCATGTTCGTCCCCTCGTACAGGCTTTCTCTACAATCCTCCACGCTGGCCTATTTCAGATTATATTAAAATTGTAACTTATATTTCTTTTCCGTATTCCAGGGGTAAATTTGCTTCAGTCCGCAAGATCAGGCACCTGGTTTCGGGCGAGGAGTACGCCGCCAAGTTCATCAGGAAGAGACGGCGCGCCGCGGACACGACGCGCGAGATCCTGCATGAAGTGGCTGTACTGGCGCTGTGCGCGGACTGCACGCGCGTCGTCAGCCTACACGAGGTATGGTTCTGTCTCCTTCTTTATCTAAATACACCCAACAGTCACATCGTCCTGACCCCACACTAAGATCGTCTCTAGTGTCGTGGCTATCAGGGGCTACGAGAGATTTTTCGGTTTCACAAACACCAAGACGCGTAATAAATGCTTGGGGTTCACACAAACACTTGTCTCGGTGCGGGAGTCGACACCACAGCCTCTCGTTTTCTCGTCTTCTACATAACTGAATGCTATAGGTTCTTCACATCCGCATCGAAACAGTTAAACACAACTACTTATATACTCGTACTTTGCAAAAAAGCCATTTGCCATTGAACAGTTAAAGTGACATAACACAACGCAAGCACAAAACAAAGGTCGACGCCTGCATCAGATGGCGCCACGTTAGAAAAACAGAATCACTTTATAATTGCAAAATTATTTAGTCGTTACCAGAAGAACTTCAAAGAAATGGATTTGCGGCGGGTTAAATAGTGTTCGCGCAAATTGTATCATGTAGATATTCTTTTAATAGTAGATTTTGTAATGTGTTTACTACAGAAAATGATCATGAAGTTTTTGCTGCGGTGGTTGAAGTCTCATATTTATAATCGATTGAATATAGTTACGGGAAAAATATTCAATCTATAACCTGGTTTAAGTTTATAATTCAGCATTAAAATAGTTGGTTGACCCAAAGAACTTCAGTAATCCATTTAGGCTTTTGATGGTCAACCAAAGTTTCGATGTTAACAATTTGCAGACTTTGATCATTGCCGCTACTCTATCAAATAACTCGCAGTCATGGGTTATTTAATTATCGCCTCAGGTTCCAGAAATTCCACTGCGGAACATAGCTTTACTTCAAATATTTCAATAGCGACATATAAGACGCAACGCGTATCTAGCGACTTTCCTACGACCTTTTCCATTAATCATACTTTCCATAATTTCCAGGTATACGAAACACGTTCAGAAGTTGCCATAGTCCTCGAGCTGTGCGCGGGCGGCGAACTCCAACGCTTGTTGGATGAAGAGGAGCGTCTGTCCGAGGGTGCTGCGCGGCGGGCGCTCCGCCACGTCCTCGAAGGCCTCGCGCACCTGCACGCGCGCAGGGTCGCCCACCTCGACCTCAAGCCCCAGAACCTACTCCTGACTGCCAATGGGGAGGAGCTGCTCATATGCGACTTCGGCATCAGCAGAGCGATACAGCCCGGAGCGCATGTTAGGGAGATATTGGGCACGAGGGATTATGTCGGTGAGTTCTAGTTCTTTATAAGTTTTAAGAGTGAGGTGTAGGAAAAAATGTCGTAAAAAAATCGTATAAGTTTTTTGAAAATACGTCACTAATCTACAAAGACCCAATTTCCGTCAATAATTAATTATTGAGAAGACTCTATAAAGACAGTATCAGCAAAATAGGGAACATTAAAAATATGGTTAATGTGACATGGTTTTTTAAGTCAGCTATATTTTGTTATGAGTTGGGTCATTATTTTTACAAGAATTTAACTTTGCACTTTTTCTCAGTCACTAAAATACTGATTGGTAGAGAATTGCACAGGCAGTAACGATATGGATAGTGTATACATAGTCTTAATAAGGCAAATCATAAGAACCAGCAGCATAATATATTCTCTAAGATTCTTACATATTTATTTTTTTTTTTTTTTTTTTTTTTTTTTTTTTTTTATTGCAATGAATGGCGAGACGAGCATGCCATTCGCGTGATGGTAAGCGATATGACCGCTCATGGACAGTAGCAAAACCAAACAACACCATGAATTACAAGGGAATGCTTGGAATTCCACTGCGCTCGCCATCCTGAGACATAAGATGTTAAGTCTCAATATGTCCAGTAGTTACTCTGGCTACAATGTCCTTCAAACCGGAACACAACAGCGCATTAACACTGCTGTTTGGCGGGAGAAATAGACATTGCGGTGGTACCCACCCAGGTGGCCTCTCACATATGAGAGACCTACCACCAGTAATTTATATGAAACTTGTAAATAAAGCGAGTGAAATGAAGACACAAATTTCGCCACAATAGCTTGCGCGTAGCCCGCGGGCGTGAACGGAGCCGGCGTTATAATGTAAATAGGCCCACAATATTAAAGTTAATTGAGAGATTTCCTGCGCATCGCCACGCATACATATACTGGAGAATGGGACGTAATTAGATACTAGTGGGACGCCTTAGGCCGTCAAAAATTATATCTCATAGTCATAATCTTGATAGCGTATTTAAGATACTTGTCGTGTATATCAGAAACTACAATGGACTCTGTTCTTTTTCTGCTGAATGGTTGGTGCTATTTGGTAGTGTCCCTAGAATGCTTAGTGGTGGTTTATAAATTCTGATAGCCTAATTATTTAAAAAAACATCATCTTTCTACACATAATGTGTCAATGTAATGGAAGTAAATTCATAATACCTTAAGAACCATGACTACTCACATAGTATGAATAAAGGCTGATGTCTCCAGTGTTGTAGTGAAGAGCAGAAATAATATAAAAAACTTCAGATCCCAAGTGCCAGTCTGTGTGGAAGTGTTGAAATATGTATACAGTGCCATCTGAATATTATGGTTACGATTTAATATGAATAATGTACAAGGAACGGCTCTCAGGGTAACTCGTATAATGAGAAAATTACAGTGCTTTACCTCAACGCTACGGAATATTTAATTAATGATATTTTTATTATGTACTCGACGGTTATTTACGGTCGTACGCGACGCTGTGTGGCATATTAAGTGAGACTTTATAATAAAATAGCTATAACTTTTACGTTTTGTTTATTAAAATATTAAAACTTCACGATGATGATTCCGATTTTATTGCAATATAAAGAATCGGTTTAAGTTTAAAATAAATTAGAAATAAATAGAAAAAGTTTCTTGTCGTATATAAAATATCAACTTCAGCTTATTCTTTTCCTACACTTAAATGGAGTTGATGCAAAATGATTTATCCATGTAGAAAAACGATTTTGCATGTTTCACCCAGGCACTCATGGTCAATAGCTCAGACTCATTGCAACTAGTTCAATAACTGAACTGCCATGTCAGGTCTTAGGACGCTACAACACTAGACACAAGTAGTACACAGAGTGGGTTGTAGCATTATCGGCACCTTGGATGACATTGCTGACAGGCTAGGTTAATACTCAGCCGTCATATCACGCATAATTTGGAAAAAAAACAAAACTAGGCAGCCACCTGACTCCCTAACGCTACTAAAGGTGATATACGTTTCTCTCTCCCTTTCTTTCTTCAGCGAGTATAGGGCCCCCTGATATATGTATTAAAAGTTAATTTTGTTTCCAGCGCCAGAGATCTTGTCATACGAGCCGCTGTCGCTCGCAGCCGACATGTGGTCGGTGGGCGTGCTGGCGTACGTGCTGCTCAGCGGCTACTCGCCCTTCGCCGGCGACACCAAGCAGGAGACGTACCTCAACATCGCGCAGTGCCAGCTGTCCTTCCCGCGGGAACTGTTCCGCGGCGTGTCGCAGCGCGCCGTGCACTTTATACGGGAGACGCTTGTTGTTGATCCGAAGTGAGTGATCTCATTGACTGTATTGAGCCATGGAGAAATGTTAGTGATTGTTGGTTAGATCAAATTACTACACATCAAGTTTTATTGATTTTATCTAACTTATACTATCAGGTCCATTCTAATAGAACATATAAGTGTCAAAAATAATCAAACAGTGACTTCAGATAGTAAATTAAATAAAACGCGATAAAAGCAAGCTCAGCTTCCGCCTTTCAATTCATGAACTAGATAAATGTCTGTGTTCAAAGCTCCGTTTAGAGACGTTCACTGGATTCCACGTCAAAAAGTCTTTTAGATATTTTTATGGAGATGCCAGGCTTGAAGATAATTAGCAAATTTAATTTAAAAATATTTCTTCGACGAAAACTATAACATTTTTTTTACGTACTATTTTTCGTGCTTGCAGGGGTCGTCTTACAGTGGAAGAGTGCCTGGAGCACCCCTGGTTGAAAGACGAGGCGGACATCCCGCGCGTGATCGCAGGAGTGGGGTTCGAAGCCGCGACGCAGTCGGACGACGACGACGACGATGACCACAGCCTCGGCTCCCTCAATGGACTCAACGGGGTTAATGGACACAACGGGGTTAACGGACACAATGGGGTCAACGGACTTAACGGAGTCAACGGAGTCAACGGTCACAGCGGCGTCAACGGCTGCAACGGCACCAATGGCACACACGATGATGAGAAAGGTGAGATAATTTTTAATTTTTAGTAATCTGCTTAAAATTCTATATGAGGTTTTATGGTCCTTCGAGAACTTGGAAAAAATTAAAAAGATTTTTTTTATCATAGGCCCCAAATTCACATTCTTAAATACATTGTTATTAGTAAACTAAAACACAGCAAACACTAGGATATGTGGTAAACGTGTAGGTTTCTGTGCAGAATCATCGCGGGCGTCGTCGCCGGCGTGCGGCTCGGCGCCGGGCGCGCGCGACGACGACGAGCGAGACAAGCCGCTCAAGCACGCGCACGCGCGGGACATCTCGCCGCCCTGCCCCGACGCACCCTCCACGCCCAAGGTACGAGGCACGTCATGTGCACTATACACTCTGAGAGTTACGAAACATATTGTGTGTTAGTTTTGTATTGATGAAAAAGTAGTGGCCATGAAAACGTGCTTTATTCCGACTTCATATATGAATTTTTATTTTAGTGGTGTCAGTGGGATAGCTCAGTATTTGGCAAGCGTTATAATTGTTCTTGTGTCTGTTCCAGGTGTCGCGCAAGTCACATCCGCACCCGCCGTCCGTGCTGGCGCTGTGCAAGAAGTTCCAGCCCGACTACGAGAAGCCGGCCAAGCTGTCGCATGCGCTGTCCCCTCCCGCCGCGGGCGCGGACTGCGCGTGCGCGGGCGCGGCGGGCGCGCGGGACGCGGCGGGCGCGGGCGGCGCCGTGTGCCTGCGCGTGCGCGCGGCGCGGCCGGCGCCCGAGCGCGCGGTGCTGTGCTAGCGCTACCTGTGCTGCGCGCTGCGCCGGCCCTAGCACGCGCCGCTCCCCGTACAAAGCATAATGCCGCCCCGCGCCGCCCCCGCGCACTTGTTCACGGTACAAACTGTACGTACTTACGCGGACGGCGCGGCGTCCCGGAGTGTATTATTGTAGGATAGAGCCGACGCGGCGGCGCGGGGCGGCGGCGTCGCTCGCGGTGACGCGCCCGCGAGTTGTAAATAATCTATTGATGATGTCGTGTTTATTTATTTGATACGGGCTGCCCGCTCGCGTTCCGTCGACACCGCCCGCGCAGCTCCGGCTCGCAAGTGGACAGAATCGACTTCTCGACTACAGCCGTGCTATCTTATTGTATAGATTGAGTCGATCGGTTGGCGCAGTTTGTCCAGTGCAGTGAGAGAGCGCGGCTGCGCGTGCGGTGTGATGGCGGCGGCAGCCGGTCGTGCCTGACGTTCGTTGCGACCGACGCCGCTCAACGTTACATACTTACTAGGAATAAAATAAAATTGTTAATGGCGGTCGCGCCGCGCGACGCCTGTATTGTAGTTTGTAAGTGTTCAGACTCGAGCGAGGAGTCTGCGGGCGGCGGGGGAGGGAGGGGGGGCTCGCCGCCGAGTCGAGAGTGTTTGGGACCAAAATTAAATGTCCAGTAGTCGTGACGCGTCCGTCGCCTGCGCGGCTACGCGGATGGATATATTTAATGATACGGCGAGATGAATTGTGGGAGATGTGTCAATTGTGACATGAGTTCTTATTATATCTATGGTAATCGTTGATCTATCGCTTATGGCCAAGAATTGTTAAATGTTTGATATGTACAATATTGAAATTTTATCACTCGGAGTGACCGTTTTCGGGTTGTTATTTAGATAGGATAAATGATTACGTAGTTCGTGCGATGGTCTTATGAGCTCAAATCTTGCGTCTCGTTTATATGTTGTGTTGAATTTTCAACGAGTGCTTAAGCGCAATACCTAGTTAGAACATTATTTCAACATTGAAAAATTATTTCTATGTCGCATTGTGTATTTTTTGTTTTCTTTGTCATTCATAGTGATTCTTTTTTTTTGTTCATTTTTAACCATTTTCTATGAACTAAACACGAAGATTACCTTGAGAAAACTGTTGTGATTCAAACTCATTTGTAAAAAATAAATTATTGTGATATAATTATGGATTTTTATTTTTATTTATTTACCTCTTCAAATAGCCTTGGACATCAAACTGCAAGATTTTTGAAGTGAAACTTCTTTATCGGGGTTGGAAAAAATTTTTCGTTACGCGTCACATTCTTGCGTTACGCGCCATCTTTTTTTATTTAGTTAATTAGTACCCACTTCAGTAAGCCACACCCCCAACCGTTTCCAAGCCCCACCCAAAATTTTAAGTCCCACCCACTTTTTTGTAATTTGATCCTTACCCCCTCTGGCCTTCCCCCACCCTAAATCCAAAACAGTGCCCAATAGCCTCCCCACGAAACCTCCCCCCCCCCCCGCTTACCCCCACCCTAAAAAAATTACCTCACCCCCCCTACTCATATCTCCGGCATTATCCATCGTAGACCCACCGACCTTGGGTTCATTGGAACCGGCTCGGTGAGGGCTACAATCCTGCCCCAACAGAATTCCCGAATTCCCCCTCCACAACTTTCCCCACCCAAAAATATTTTAAGGTGCCCAATAGCCTCCCCACGAAACCTAACCCCCCCCCCCCCCGCCCCTACCCCCACCTAAAATTTTTACCTCACCCCCCTATTCCTATCTCCGCCAATATCCATCGTAGACCCATCGACCCTGGGTTCATTAGAACCGGCTCGGTGAGGCCTACAATCCTGCCCCAACAGAATTCCCGAATTCCCCCTCCACAACTTTCCCCACCCAAAAATATTTTAAGGTGCCCAATAGCCCCCCCCCACCCCCCTCCCACGCCCCTACCCCCACCTAAAATTGTTACCTCACCCCCCCTAAACCTATCTCGGCCAATAAAGGTCGTGGACCCACCGAGCTTGGTATCCTCGGCGTCTCGGTGAGGGCTACAAATTGGCCCCGATAGAAATCCCAAATTCCCTCAAAAATTTCCCCCCTCCTAAACTTAAACTTTATTTAATTTAGCTTTATTTTACCAATTCTGTAAATTTGTAAATAGTAGATCATTTTTCGAAAAATGATGTCATAAAGAAGTTTCACTTCTTACGTGTGTACACTAATACACACACACATTTTTTATTAAATAATGGATGCTGGATTCTTTTACTGCTTTACACTACAATGTCGAGAAAGAGATACTCAAACCTTAAACTTAAGAAAAATAAAGACAACAAGATGAAGAATGTATAGAACATTTATTTTTCATATCATAGGTACTTTTAGATAAAACATTCAAAGATTATCTGCTTGATTTTTGAGGGTAGCAAAAGTATTTTTAATAAATTACGTGAAGGTAGACCCAAAACTGGAGTTGACAAATGTTTTTGGCAATATAAAAATACAGAATTAGGTGGGTATGCTAAGAAAAATATCGATCTCCAAACCGCCTTACGTCGCACGAGTTACTAGGAGAACAGAATGACTGAAGAGGTTGGCATTAAAATTGTGAGAGGTCATCAACGTACTACTCTCTGATTGGTTGTTGGTGTATGTTGTGGGTGTGGCTTAAACTTGTTACAACAACAGATGTGTTAAAAGAAAGAGACATCAATATCGTTCTAGTCTCTGATTGGCTATTGGTATAAAACGTGGGCGTGGCTTAAACTTGTTATAACAACAGGTGCAGTCAGGAGAAAGAGACATCAATTTCGTACCAGTCTCTGATTGGTTATTGGTATATTATGTGTGCTTAGCTTAAACCTGTTACAACAGGTGTCAGAAAGAAAGAGACGGCAATAAAAAGATCTCCTCAAACCTTATGCGTTCCTAGTACTTTCTTGTCATTTAAAATTAACAATGATGGAAAATAAAATGTGAATGATCCAAGAGGTTGGTAAATGTAGCTTTGTATGATGGCTGTTTTCAACAGTAGGCTTCTAGATGTGGTCATTATAATTCGTGGAAATTATTGTTGCTTTATTTAATTCGTATTTAGGTTGTCTATGAATACATTCAGTTTTTACGAAATATGTATTGAGTTCGTACATTATGAATTCTGTCTGAACTCTTGCGCTTTAGTTAACTATCAAATTAAACAGTAAGGGTTTAAAAATAATGAATAATATATATGTCGGAGAAGGGGCGTCCACGCAGTGGCCACAAGAACCATCGCCGCCACTTCCTTCATCACCTTGTATCCTGAGTACAGCGCAGCGAGTTCCGCGCACGATCCGCCGAACGTCCTCACAAGAACCATGCCCGCCCACCCGTATATTCTTTTTTCGTATCCAAAAATCCAAATTCTTCTTAAAAACATTTTGACTACCGGAACCGCACACGGACCTCACTCAAACACCACCTCCTTTTTCAAGAGACAGCATTTGACGCTTTGTAATAGCAAATAACGACATCTATGATCGCTTTAATGCAGCCTCGCCGACATATATTTCGTATCCTGTTGATATATTCTGTAAATGTCACGAAATAAATATTACAAGACACGAGTGTCGTGGATTTCAGCTAAAATATAAATAAAAATACAATATATTTCCAAATATTTATTATCATACAGAAATTGACATTTGTTTTGCATTACACAATACATTTGAGTACATACGTATATCACTATTCACTATGCTATGTAACAATTCCTACAATTAATATCAGATGCCTTAGAAATTTAATTAATCTGGCAGTACATTTTGAAGACGATATGGGCAGTGAATTATTATAAACTATGCTTAAATCAAACTCGCGTTAGAAGTAATATAATTAAAATTCAGAAACACTAAATTATTTGAAACATTACCATACAATTTCAATCAAATTGAAAGAGTTTAAATAATGTGTTTTACTATTTCCAGCTTGGTATTAGTTATAAAGTGATTTATAGTCGCTAAACACAATCTTGTCTTGGATCCTTCATCTACATTGAAAGGCACAACACTGAAATTTTAATCAACTTTCATTAAAGAATATACATATATAGTATTCTTTACCAAGTCTTTTTACGAACAAATACTGACTACATATCTAATACAATTTGCAACAAACCAATTTCACATAAATGTCTAGACCGAGATTTCATAATATATGAATTGATAAATTATTTTATAGTTTGCGACTTGTACAGCATTTCATTAGATATTAAAACCAAGCATTTATTAAAATAAATTGACATAGGAATGTAGTTTTTGCAAGACATTATTCATTGATTTCCATATTAAGAAATAGAGGATTATGACGTATCATCTATTGTAATATCTGAATGGAGCAAGCAAATATGCAAACATTATTACATTATAGCGGTTTTACGGAAAGTCCGGTATCGTTTTTGGGGATAAATTTTCTGGCACATTCGAGACGAAAATGATTTGTCAAATAAATAAAACCTTAGAGCTCATTCACACGAGGCAGATTCGTTTTATTTGATGAATCGTCTTTTTCCACCATTCGTTTCTTTTGACGGTGGTAATGCATTTTATATACCCGTGTTCACACGCAATGGTGAAGAACGACGGAGACGTCATAAATCATTTATCGTCTTACAAAAACGACTAAGAATCGTTCATGACGGAATCCGTGTGAATGTGCCCTTTCCATTAATATTGTGAAAACTAAAATGAAGACCCAGCAGTTTGTAGCCCATGCACTCTCTGTCTGCCACTGAGGCCATAAGTTATTGTCGTAGTTTAACGACTGTTCCCGCGACACAAGACTCGATCTTAGTGTGGACTATGTAGGTATGTGACTGTTGGGTGTATTTATTTATTTTATTTGCTCCATTATATGACAATAATGGTGACGATCACAATTCATACTAATTTTATTTGAACAATCTTTTTAGTATAAAATTCGTAATAATAATCGCGCAACATTTAAGACAGCTTCTACTATACCTTATAATCGACACAATCTAAATTACACATATTTATTACATTCCTTTAAAACTACATTCATACATTTATACACTTCAATTATAATATATCTTAATTCTATAATACATAAGTGTTCCGTATATTTTCCTATTTTTGGGAAGAAATTGTTATTAAAAATAAGTTTTGTCGACGTTTACGTAATGGCCGCCACACACGTACAGTGCGTTTGCGCAAACGCGAGTTTGCACCAGTATCGAATCGAAAATTTCAACGAAGTTTGCGCAGTTATTTGCCCAAATATTCCAGTATATTGGTGCCTCAGACTTGCACAGTTGTATTGTCACGTGTGTGGCGGCCATTGGTCTTAGGCCAACAAATCTTAGCATATTATCTTCTATTAAGTCAATTCATTTGTTTGTTGGTAGTAAATTAATTCACAGTTTCCCCAGTTTTTACAAGTGTGTGATTACTAACAATTTGAAGTTGGGTTTAAAATGAGATCCGATACACCATTCAATTTAATATTTGATTTATCTAACTATACCACACATATATGAACACAATTAATTCAAACATTTTTAGTTCAATACCTAGCTACGTTTTCGCTTATGACCGATATAGAGACCTTATATTTTTAGCAATACTCGAGTCATTTCGATATATTCTTACAGTTAACATGACAAAATAGTTGCCAGAATAAAATTTTATTTGATCTAAGTCCAGAAAAGGCGATTCATACAAAAATCACATTCTTTTGTTTCTTCTTCCTTTTCGGACAAGATTTAAAACCACAAATATTTTACATAGGCGTAAACCATAGACTGAAAGTTGTCTATGCTAATTTATGAAGTGAACACATGCGGAAAACTGGGACATTGACAAAGCGATAGAGCGACCAGAATTCATAATTTTTTTAAATTTGGTCTGGACTTTGTCAGACTAAGCAAAACTGTTGGATAAAAATAATATAACCCAATAGAATGCATTTTATTAGGGCCTTTATGTAGACCATTTTCTATGTCCATAATTTATTAATAGAAACGTGTGGTGAACTACACAGGGTAGAAATCTTTTAAAAGTCCAAAAAATAATTGAAATCATATTTACCTAATTAAAAAAAACGATTGACTTTAATTTTTGATTATTAATAGTCACAAACGCCTACGAAAGAATTAAATGAAATAATGAATGCCTTATTCTACGAACATATCTCTCGCTCTATTTCAAATAATTTCAGTACAACCTCCCTACTTTTGGACTACAGAGTACAGACTCAATCCCATAGATCAATATATTTGTCAGTTCTAAAATCGAACATATTTCTCTATACTATATATAATTCGATATACCTTAATACACTTCTTACTCCATATTAGCACTAGAAATACTCACAACTATAGACGCTGTCACTTACATTGTCAATTTTCACGCGCTTTCGAGCGTCTCGCCCGCAATATCCAGCGTTTCCACGCCCACGTGAGCGTGCGGGCGTCAGTGGCCGTTCATGACGCCAGTAGACGCTTCTTTTATATATGTCAGTTGTTCCGAGTACTCTGTGTATAGCCGCTGCCAGCGTAACTGTCTGACTAGTAGAGGTAATATCTCTTCTAATATGTCGTGCTTTTTTATACCCTGGAAAGAAAATATTTTTGGTTTAATTAAGGGCTTAGTTATAGAATACGTACATACATAAACGTCACGCCTGTACTTCACGCGGGTAGACAGAAACTTTCCATCGCCTTTTTTTCTCAATCCTGACATATTAATTTCGCTTCATCCACTTTCATAAACTTCATGCATTCTCATCGGTTCAGGGTACTTCTGACCTGACCCTTGTTGAGGGTATCACCGATATGGATGGTGTAGGTTCGGTGCGGTCGATTTGTACCGACTCTTTCATCCACACTCACCTTGTATATTTCCTTTAAGGAGAGTAAACTCCTTCATCCATCGTCTCTACAATAATGGACTAAGTTGATAAGTATAGGGGGATTTCGTAATTTTTCCTTGGGTTATATAGGAGGGGGTAACTGTATAGTGTCATCAACAAATAACTAGATGGATGGTAAGTGGCTTTGAAGAATAGTGTGGAAATCTTTAGAAGTCTATTATTCAGCCGTGACCTTCCCGTGGTTAAGATGATTATATAACCCCCTGACGGGGACAAAAAATATGTGATTAACAAAATATATTTCTTCTTATTTAATAATATGACTTTAAAACTAATACTCGCTCTCTTAGTTTCTGATACCATGCTAACCACGTATGTTACTAAAGGGTTTCATTGTAAAATAAATCTAAGAATAACTCACTAGTATCGTGGACTGCCATTTATTGGGAACGGACGTGCAGTGACTGGGGCCGAGCATGTCGTCCAATATCGACCGTAACTGATCTTCTGTGCCTGAAATTGATAAATTGAATATAAATTTAACATTTCTTATTACTTGTATAGTTTTATTAGCTGTTAATATTACAGATAACAGAATTTTTTGGATAAAATACATATATTATTTTTTTCATTTATGTCTTTGAATAAATATCAAATGTAGTATTAATTCATCATGTAATCATTGTGATTTTTATTCAAAACAAAATTTTATCATGAATCAAATTATTGTGCAATATGCCCAAAATGTAATGCCAATCCCAAATAGTTTTGGGTAACATATGTTTTAACATAAGGTTAAAGACTATTTGAGCAAACACAGTATTGACACAACTGCGGGTACGGAACAGTGAGCACGTCACCGTGGGTCACGAGGTGCTCCACGAGCGCGGCGAGCCAGTGTCGGTAGTCGCGCGCGAGGCGCAGGTGCACGCACGACGCCACGTGCGCCTCCAGCCAGCCGCGCGCCGCCTCCCACGACAACGCGCTGGACAATAACATGTTTACAATTACACTACGATTACAATATTTAAAAAAATACGGTTCAATGTAACCATGGGCGGTCTTATCAGGCGTTCAGACAATATATTATTGTGCACTCAGCCGTCTACTCATATACCAAGTGTCTATAATTAAAACTTGCAACAATTCATATTTGGTAGTTGCTTACAAAGTGTAAACAGTTGTAGTAAGTCAATATCTCTGTTATTTACAGAATGTAAAGGATTTACAGAAGCCCATATGATAGACATTTAACTCATTTGATGTTGCAGGAATTTGTGGGATGCAGATTGCTTTTAAATTCTAATATGCCGCTATGAGTTAAAGAAGACCTTTGCTTCGTAAAATATTTCCTATCACCGATAATAATAAACCATTCAATTTTTATTTTGCATCGAAAATCCACATCACATAATAAGCACGCATGAACCAGTGGAGCGAGAAGGAAGATATGTAGACACTACATGTAAGAGAGATAAATAGAGTATGTGTGTGTGTGCGTACGTGTCGGCGGGCGCGTGCGTGCGCGCGTGCGCGGCGCGCGGGTGCAGCGCGGGGGGCAGGCGCGACGCGTGCGGGGGGCGCGGGGCGCGCGCGGGGCGGGACGCGCACGCGCGCCACACCGGGTCGCACGGGTTGCACCACACCACCCTGCACACGTTATATACCACGTACATATGTATAGAACCTTGGACAGCTCTAAATGCCTTATGCAGTAGATGAAACAAACTCTGGAGACAGAACAGGACGCGCCCATAGCACCCTCAAGCGATGACTTGTGTAACAAATCCATTAGAGCAGATAAACTTTTCCAATTGTTATCATTTTTACTATATTCCATTTATTATTGTAGTTTTCAGATATTATGTTACCGAATAACTACATCATATCTTAAAGTGACTAATAAACAAGTTTTTAATTACCCAGTCAATATGAATAAAGATTCAATTCATTGCAGATTAAAGGCAAGTCAGACATTACCAGAAACTCGCTGAGCTTCAATGCTCGGTATCATTAAAACGCTTGCCACTGTTGTTCCTGGCTTACAAGAGTTGCAATGGCAGGTGTTATGGCGAAACAGTCTCCAGAAGAAATACATTAACTATGAATCTATACATATAATAAAAATGTAAATGGTCGATGTCTGTACATGGAAGATATTTAAGATATTTCAACGCGGGGGGTCTTTATAACAGCAACAGAATACAAAACAATTTTTTTTAGAATTTTTGTCTGTCTGTCTGTATGTTTGCTTGCGCATCACGCAAAAACTACTGCACCAAATGAGATGCGGTTTTCACAGTTGTATTGCTGCAGGTTCAACTTAAAAACTGGTATACGTTGCATTTGCATACAGGGTGTTTCTTTTTGTTTGCTTGCACATTACTCATATACTACCGCACCAATAGAGATGCGGTATTCACAGTTATATTGCTGCAGGTTCAACTTAAAAACTGGTATATGTTGCATTGACATACAGGGTGTTTCTTTTTGTTTACTTGCACATTACTCATAAACTACCGCACCAAATGAGATGCAAATTTCACAATCACATTGGTGCAGGTCCAACTCAAAAACTGGTATATGTTTCATTTACATACAGGATGTTTCTTTTTGTTTGCTTGCACATTACTCAAAAACTACCATACGAAATGAAATGTAGTTTTCACAGTAATATTGGTGCACGTCCAATTTGAAAACTGGTATATATTTTATTTATAGACAGGGTGTTTCTTTTTATTTACTTGCGCATAACGCAATAACTACAAGATGGAATGAGATGCGGTTTCATAGTTATATAGGTACAAGTCCAACTTAAAAACTGGTAAATGTCTTATTTACATACAGGGTGTTTTTTTGTATTATGGAAGATAAATAAGAAAAACTAATATTCCCCATATTAACACTGGATTAACACTTAGGCAAAATTATATCCAGATAAATTAAGTGTTCCCGTGGGATGAGGACGGAAATCCGATATATTTGTTACTTTTTATACTCAAAGGGATGCGATGGGCGTGGATTATATACCTTGAGTGAGAATGAGATAGGACGGGCGGGATATAACGGGATGGGACGGGACGGGATGAGAAATACCAAATAATCTATACATGTATATATTTTTAAACAAAGTTAATCACGCAGACGAAGTTAGCGGGCAGAAGCTAGTTATCAAATAAAATTGATTACAAATAATAAAATAACATTTAAATTCACTTACCACGCACACAGCTTCGTGCAATAAATATAACTTTTTCCATTACTCAATGAGATCATCGGATTTCCATCCTCCAACAATATACTATTCGTCACCGTCACTGAAAATTAACACAATTTCATTTTTAAACCTGACTCCAATTTTTTTTTAACTCATATTTCCATCAAATTGTAACACAGAACAGCATCCTTAGTAAAATTGTTTGGTATGTAAAGTTGTGTGTACATTGTATTTATATGAAAAATCCATTAGTATAAAATTTCTTAAAATTCCAAAATAATAGAAATCATAAGCATGTAATTTGTTACAGTTCTAGAATATATTAAAGTAGTGGCTTTACCCCCTAAAGATGCTTATATGTATTTATGATTGTGTACTGTATTTGTTTAGAATTTTCACAATTCAAGCCCTATATTTTTTTAAATTTTTATATCCATCAATGATTGTCTATGACATTATGTAGATCAGTGTTTTTCAATCGTTTTGAATACGCCACTCCTATACAGGTTGAAATCTACTGGCGACTCTTTTGGGCCATAGATAAACAAAAAGTTGGTACTTTAGAAGTCAATGTTTATGATTTTCTCAATTTTGGTACCTATATTTATTATTAAGACCTGTTAGAAAGGCATCCCCCCTTTGGTGTTTGAAAACACACAGGTTGAAAAACACTGATTTAGAGAGATAAAATCGCCATTTGTACTTTTTAATGTGCATGATTTCTTATTATCTTTTATATGTGTGCAAAAAGTATAAATAAAATACAGATACCAGCAGGCGACAGTAACTCTCTGAAGCATAGTGGTCGTACGATGCAGGTGGCGGTGGCGAGGTCCCATACTGCGAGTTGGGCAGAGGTGGTGACCACCGCTAGTGTGTCACCGTTTAGTGTTAGCCGTGCCGCTGCTGATGGTAGCGCTGTAACACAATATATCGGTGGTGACATGCATTATAAAAAACGTTAAATATAAATAAATAAAATGAAGAATTTATAAATGCGCGTATTCTTTCGTAATTAATGAAATTTGTGTATATAACTCAAGTAAAAGAAATCCTTCAAATTACGTCATCGCGCGTGTTAATGACTTTTGCGAACTAGCACACTTTTGCGTTTCCCGCAATCGGTGGCTGGCGTATGAGAAGAACGAAAGGGGCGTGGTTTACGCTAACGCCATCAATTTAAGGATTATTAGCTGCGTATGTGACCAGTGTTAGTAAAAATATTGAAATAAAAATACCAAAAAAATATTTTTTGTATCGAATTTATACCTAAAAATATTTTTTCGTAACATTACGTATATAATTGAAGCCTTATATCGTTTTAAAATTAATAAGCTTAACAGATTGAGCCGGAGACTGCTTTGAATAGTGAATAATGTATACCTATAGGCGGCAGCGCCCTTTGTGGCGTGCAGGTGGGCGTGAGCGGCGTGGGCGTGGTGGCGGGCCCTCCGCCCTCGGCGGGGCGGTACGCGCCGTGCGTGGGCGCGGGGGCGAGCGCCCACGCGTGCAGCGCCGCGTCCGCGCAGCTCACGCACGCCCAGCGAGCGTCGCACGCGATGCACGTCACCGGGGAACCTGCAACACACATGCCTCTGCAGTATAATGCAATAAAGCAGCCCAAAATAACGTCCTGCTGACCACTAGGCTCTTCATACCGAGTTCGACTGAAAGGGTGGTGACCATTTTAAGTGGTCCGGTTCTACACAGTAAGCCAGTGTTCCCGGGGCTGGTCGGATACCCCCGACGCCTATGTTATTCTACAACACTATGTTCGTGCTTAGGCTTCAGTCCCTCACGCTGGTCTAATGTAGGCTATTGCTTACTATTTTAATGATAACATACATTTACGGTTTTCTATAATTATGTAGTAAATATTCTTGGCACGTACGGAAACCACTATAATTTTTTATGTCATTCGTACGTAAACGTGAACCATTATCATTATTTATTTATCTACAGCTGAAATACGTCAACGTCTAGATATCTCAATACGCCATTTTTGGTCGTTTGGCCCACTAAAGTAGGCTTAAAGGGACCGAAATATAATCAATAGGTAATTAATATGCATACCATACCTAGGTAAGTTTCCCACACGGGATCATTGGAGGCGGAGTTGTTGGGTATTAATTGCAGGCGGGACAGCGTGCCATACTGAGTGTTGCAAGCCTTGTTCACCACCTGAGAAGCGAAAGTTGATATTTGAATAAATTATTATAGATCGTCTGTTTTAAAGATTAAAATGAATATCCTGATGACAGGGTTCTTTTGAACAAGTCGAAAGTCAGACGTTGAAAGGAGCATGTAGCGACTTTTTACAATATTTATGAGTGGATAAATCTTTGTCATTTCGTAGATTTCATCCGACCGATTCTGTAGACTTTTTGGCTTAATAATCGGTTTCATAAAACACACTAGATAGAGACACTAGTTACAGGATGCAGGCCGCCTCCAACAGGTCTATGATATATGGCTGAAGAGATGGTGAGAGAGAGGAGTTACCTGTAGCCTCAGCGCCCCCGCGGCCCTCACCACCGGCCCGGCGAGCCCCAGCGCGGGGGGCGGCAGCGCGGCGGCGGGCGCGGGGGGCGCGGCGGCGGGCGTGGCGTTGGGCGTGGCCTCCACGTGCGCGCGCTTGGCCTGCACGTCCAGCGCGCGCGGGCCCGGCAGGGCGCCGCCCATGCGCTTGCGCAGACGACTGTCTAGCGCACTAGTATAAAACATACGTATATAAACTCACGCGTTTTATGCAGCCCGGGTAGGCTACCAGGAGATATAAAACTATGTGCCATTTATTAATTGAAAACATAAGAAAATATGTTTAGAAATAAATACATTTATTTGTCATGCAAGACAACGTACACACTCGCTGTGATACGTAGGTGCCCATTCATAATATTATCAGATATGGTCCAGGCAGCGTCAGATTTGATAATACAACAGAAACTATGGAAAAGATAGGGCCTGGCCCAGGTCCGCTCGAATGCAGATGCTTATAGAAAAATCAAAACTAGGGTGAGGCACCTCGGGAGACACTACACAAAGAAAAAACAGGTGAAAAAATAGTGTTTACTAACTTGTCCGGCGTCTTGGGCACGCTAGGGGCGGTGGGCGTGGCGTGGTTGCTCACGTTGGGGTGGATCACGATGTCGTCTCGCACCTCCACGCGGATGCGAGATTTGCTCTGAGAAGATGTGCTGAAGCAGTTCTCTGTGCCACCGGGCTGGGAGCCTAGGGACTCGCTGGGAAAAAAAGATCACAGAAATAATATTTTAGATTTACGCGAGTGTTACAGATTAAAATAAAACTATTTTTTATGGAGGCCAGTGACCACGAAAACTGTAAAGTAATCGAAACGTCCGCGCCGAGAATTAAACATTTTTAAAGTGTATACCAAGTCCGCGATGAAATCCGTAAAAAATAGTTTTGTTTCAAGATTGAAAAAGTAATAAACTTTTTTGTGTAAAGAAAAAACAAAATGGCCACAGAGCTAAAATAAATATTTTTGATAGCTTAATTTACTTTAGAGAAGGTCTATTTTCAGCAATAAACTCGCTGTGATAAAACTTTCATAACGATGATTATTATTTTAAATAATCCTTTCTAATTATTATGTTAGGACCAGACTCAAATAGTTCTTTCATCACCCTAATCATCCTCAGTGAAAATAAGTCCACCATTAAACACAAACCTCCCTAAAGAATTTCCACAGCAATCAACAGGAAACGGACTGAATCCAAGCAGTCTTTACTACTTCATTGAAAAGGTTTTCTAACTGAAATATTTTTAAAGTTGCTTGCATCGATATCAATGTTACACTACATGAGACATTCAGTACAAAAATGTGTCCCACCTACTTGCGGTGCGTGCACCACACATGAATCAGTTTGCTTCGTTACAGTGACAGTGCAGTACGCCTTATCACATACGTTTAAAAGTAATAAATGAATGTTTCGCCGTCAAACCGAAAACAAATCGTCTGAACTAACAATATTTAAATAAAATACCAGGTAAGTGATGTAATATTGCAGTGTGCTTCTAAAATAAGGGGACACTTTATTTCTTTGACGTGTCTCGTCTATCGGTAGAATATAAGTCAATGGTTGCTTGCAAAGTTTTCTATATTGTATAATGGATAGTGTAAAATAAGAGGGGTAGTTACTTAGCGTCGGCCTGCGCGTAGGGGATGAAGACGGGGGTGATGCGGCGCTTGCCGTCCGACGTGCGCGTCTCTATCTGCCGGTCCATGGGACGCAGGGGCGCTGGACCAGGCTGAATAGAAACACATTGTACCTTATAACAATTTTTTTTCATCTAGTAGGAAAAAATGAAAATGATCTATTTTTGAAACTATTACAGTTGGAAGATATGGGTGCATTTATTGCATTCTCATACTCATTTTTTTAAATCATTTACTTGCAAAAGGCACTTGCATATGATAACACACATAATTACTAGACTACATCACATTCTATCCAATTTCAAAGTGAACAATCCCCCAAATTTATACTACAGGTAAATAAAATAAAAAGTATTTCATACATACCGGAGTCTTATCAAGCTTAGGAGTAGTGTCCTCCTTAACGGTTTCTTTCTTGGCCTCCTGCTTCTCCCGGGCCAGGAGTATATCAGGACATTCCACCAGCAGCGAGGAGTTGAGGTCGTCCGCAGACTCGTTGGCCAGGCACTTGCCGTAGATCTTCTCGTATAACGCATTCTGGAATAAAGAAAATGTATAAATAAATAAATACACCCAACAGTCACCTACATAGTCCAGACCCCAAATTAAGATCATAATTGATCTTGTGTCGTGGGTATCAGAAGCTACGAGAGACTTTTCGGTCTCACAAACACCCAGACCCAAGACAAATACTTGTGGGCTTCACAAATATTTGTCTCAATGCGGGGATCGAACCCAGGGCCTCTCGTTTCACAACCATCGTCTAACCAACTGCGCCACGGACGCTGTCATTTTAATATTAATAATAAGTAAGAGGAACTACTTGACATAATGAGACTTAACATCTTATCTCTCAGGATGGCGAGCGCAGTGGAATGCCAAGTATTGCTTTGTAATCCATGGCGTTGTTTGGTCTTGCTACTGTCCATGAGCGGTCGTATTTCTTACCAACAGGCGAATGGCATGCTCGTCTCCCCACTCATGGAAAATGTAGCCTTCGTGTTGTAATTGGTTAAGAAGGGAATGTAATAAGCACAATATGGTTGTGTGAAATAATTACAAATATTTGCATCAGGTCTAAATGTTATTTGGCTGAGAAGATTCTTGTATTTTTTTATATCCACAACAGAATATTGGTAATTTATTACGGGGAAGTAAAGCTTGAAGGTCGTTGACAGGAAAAATAAGATATGTCAAGAAAATGGCTACCACACAGATGTGCGTATGTAGTGTGTTTAGCTAAAGAGGAAAGTGCTTAATGCGATTTACACTTATGGGGCAAGTATTTTCATAAAGTATAAAAAAATACCTTTTCGTCTAAGGTGAGCGGTGTTCCGATTTCTTTGTTAGTGAACTGAATACAAGCCACTGTACCGTCGGAGCTACACGCCAGGAGATTGAGACCTGCGAAGTTAAAATAGGTTAAAAAAAAATCATTATGATTTTCCCCTCTATTTCTCAACCTATACTTTTTATGGTAGATATTGATAAGCTTCAGATTTATTCATTTGCATAAAATATTATTAGAAACACACACTCGCCCCCTATCACGTCATGGGACGAAACATACAAGGCGAAATATGGGTGTCCTGGTGGCGCCTCTGCCTACCCCTTCGGGAATAAAGGCGTGAGTTTATGTATGTATGTATTATTAGAAAACTACGCTTCAATTTCAACTGCTGGACGGCTACTAGCATATTAAATTGTGATTAACAGTCGTGTGTTATGGCCGTGTTTATCTCTCGTCATTGAAGAAAATTATTCCGGCTTGTAAGTTTTGTCTACGTACCATCCGAACTCCACGAGAGGTCCAACACGCTGTCACTAAAGAGATCATGTATGACCACCAGTGGTCTTTTGAGTGACGTGAACCAGATGCTGAGCGCGCGGTCCCGGGATCCCACCGCGGCGCAGCAACACTTCTTGCCCTCCTTGACGAATATGTTGCTGTTAAATCGCTGAAAACAAACAATTATAGAGATATTTTGGCCCAATGGGTGTTCTGAATGATGGTGAAAGGTGCTCAAGTAATATACTGTTTGACAGCCTCCGTAGCGCAGTTGGTTAGACGCCGGTTGTGAAACGAGAGGCCGCGGGTTCGATCCCCGCACCGAGACAAATGTTTGTGAGGCCCACAAATATTTGTCTCGGGTCTGGGTGTTTGTGTGACCGAAAAGTCTCTCGTAGTTTCTGATACCTGCGACACAAGACTTAATTGATCTTAATGTGGGGTCAGGACTATGTATGTGACTGTTGGGTGTATTTACTTAACTTATTTAAATTTGTAATTTAAGAGAGACAAATATAACACTATACTGTTCAACATAATATCCAGTGGTGCTCTATCAAGATTAAATTAATAGTTTGACTGACATGATGTGTTTTTTTTTCTCGTAAAGGTGTGTTGTTTATAAAGGCTAGTAATTTACACTAATATTCTAAGAAATTTACAGGGTGTGTCCAGACTGCGACTGAAAACGAAGTCAGGTGGTAGTATTAGTGACTTCAGACAAAAACGTTTAAAAATTTCGCTTAAAAACTACATTTTTTTATCATCTTATTTGGGTGCTAAATACATAGGTAATCTAAAATAATAATGTACACTTTGTTATTTTTAAAGAAAGAATAATGCGTAAGGTTCAAAATAATAATTTATTCAAAACTTAGGTATTTTATATTACCACCCAAAACATACTTAAAAATTGCAAAAAAATGTTTCTTTAGAGAACATTTTAGTTGCATTGTGTTTATAATTGCTAAAACTACCACCTGGCTTCGTTTTCGGTCCGGATATACCCTGTGTAGGTCAACACAAGAAGTTATTTACGCGAATACCCTTAAAAATAGGTGAACACAAGTACATACCGAGCAGGTGACCGCCTTCCTGTGTCCCACGAAGTCCTTGTCGCAGCGCCAGCCGTCGCGCTCCACCACCTGCGCCGTGGGGCCGCCGCCGTTCATGGCGTGCGCCGACAACACGTACTGCCCGTCCGGCGACCACGACAGCCGCAGCACGTGCGTCGTACCTGCTCGTGTACATACCGTACCGTATCAGCCCATCGTCCCACTGCTGGGCACGGGCCTACTCTACAATCGAAAGAATCGATTGAGAGTGGTTAGGCCATATAGTCCACCACGCTGGCCTAGTGCGGGTTGGTGGACTTACATATCGTAGAAATTCTTTAAAATCGCTACGGTATGCAGGTTTCCTCATGATGTTTTCCTTCGCCGTTAATGTGCGTGGTGTTTTTATACTTTAAAACCTATTATAGTTACCGAATATTTTGTCTTCGCTCAAACTGAATTCAAAAGTCGTTCGAAAGGGACAAAACATTCGATAACTAAAATAGGTTTTAAAACTATCTATAAATAAGACCGATGCACATTACACATATATTAAACACTAGTAATGCTCGCGAAAACTACCCCTCCTTAAGTAAGCCTTCCTAGATAAAACCGCGATGACTCCGCTATACAATAAACAATAAGGTCAAATACTTACCTCCACACTCATAAAACGGTTCTTTGATTACAGTTTCCTGAGCCCAGTCAGCAGTTTTCCATATTCTCAACGACTTGTCATCCGATTGCGATGCCAAGTATTTGCCAACCTACAAAAGAACAATAATTGATAGATTTTGTCTTGTCCTTACGCGAATATTACACATTAAATGAAAACTATTTTTTAAGGATTATATCGCCGATTTCGTTTTTTTTTAAATTTAACTTGCTGACGTTTTAAAATTTTACAACTCTTGGGGTCACGAGGCGGACTGAAATGTCGGTTATTCGCTCAGTGAATGTTTAAAAAACTACCTTCATTTATAGTTACAAAAATTAAAATGTTAATTTCAAATATGGATATATTTTAATTTTAATAGATTCGCGAAAAGTCCTGTGCAAGAATTGGTGTTCCTTGGCAAGGATTTGGGGCTTAATATATTATATGTAAAAAAAAATGGCTGTCCAGTGTCCACTATCATATTTTACTTTTAATATCATTAAAAAGTTCCACTATTGGGCCCTCTGCCTGACGCCTCAAGTACACAAGCGTAAATATGTTTGTAGAACTACTTACAGGGTCCCAAGTAACTCCCTTCACCAAGCCAGTGTGACCATTAAGAACCACAACCATCTCTGGAAACTTCTCGGCGTTCCATATGATTATTGTGTTGTCCACACTGCAGCTGGCCAGCCATTTGTCCAGCGGAGACCATGCTAAGTCCAAGACATCGCCTGCAAAAATGTACAGTATTTATACATACATAAACTCATGCCTTTTTCCCAGAAGGGGTAGGCAGAGGTTCTACCAGGATATTGACATTTCGCCTTGTATGTTCTGTCCCAGAATGTGATTTATTGTTGTGAATATAACATATTTTTGTTTAGAAATATTCAAGCAGACTGCACCATCTTTGTGAATGTTAGCCTAGACTCTGGAACATGGTTGGTTGGAAGAATATAATTATTGGGTATTTGTATACCTAAATGTCTTCCATAATATCTCATACCCACAACACAAGACTCAATCTTAGCGTGGGGTTAGAACTATGTATGTGACTGATTCATTTAGGTATTTGTTTATTGATTAATTAACCACAAATGACATTTATTAAAACTCACTCAGTCAACAATTTAATGGTTATTTGTAGAAGAGTCCTGTGCTTAGTAGTAAGGGCGATTATGGGCTAAAGCATTGCAATAAAATAACTCTAGATATTGTGATCCTTGTTAATGTCTACTGTGCAACACCACAGTGCTAGTGTCAAAAATAATCTTTCTTCATCTAATTAAATTGTAGCATTAAAACCAACCTGCATGACCCCTCAAAGTGGACAGACACCTCCAGGTCTCGGCTTTGTGCTTCCCAGGAGTTCCAGCTGGAGCACTCAGCCCCCAAACCATGACGAGCCTGTCATCACCCCCAGAGGCTAGATACTTGCCACCATTGCTCCATCTCACTGAGTTTACACATGCTGGAAATATTTTTATAGTGGCAATTTTAAGGTAAATATTGTATTTTTGTGTATGACTGGCTCTTTATGACTATTACATTTTAAATATTTTAATATTCATTTGTGTAAGATAGGGCTTCTAAAATTAGGTTGTATACAACATTGGGTCACAAAAAACATAACATTTTCATATATATTTTTCACCAAAATTTACTCAATAGCATTTTTTTAACATAGAGGATTATAAATATTTTTTTACATATTATATGTAGTAGGATTGTTGATGCTAGTAGACATTTTTATTTGCCTGAATAGCAACTACCATAAGCAATTGTTGATTATCTATTAAAGTGATCCATTAAAAGGTGTCACATTTTAGTTTCTAAATATTTATACCTAGAGTTTTGAGCAGGATGAAATAATTGTTTTGATGACAGGAAATATAACTATTGTTTAAATAGTGGGTAATATACTTGGAGTCATACTTGCAATTACTAGAATTGTAAAATTTTTTTGCAGTAGATTAACAAAAAACAGTGACACAATATAGATTTTTCAGAATCATTATATAATAACCCTGTATAAATTTGAATTTATATAAAAACTTAAATGAGAAGGAGGAATTCATTAGGTACTATATAATAATCATAAAATAACTTACCCAAATGGTTATCCATTTGACAAAGCATTTTAGGAACATTAGGGTCCATTTCCACCGACTCGGATAAAACCGAATTTAAGTTCCATACTACGACCCGGCCGGAGTCCCCGCCTTGCCCACCGGTCGCGAAACGTTTCCCCGCAGGGTGAATATCCAAAGAAAATATAGGTTTATCTGAAAAAAGTGCCGTTTTAAACTTAGCATCAACTTCACGAAAAAAATCATTTAACACTCACAGTGAATGTCACTTACCGTCATGGTTGACCCAACTGGGCTTTAGTAGCTTCATTTAAGATATTTTATAAAGCGTGATGCTAAAAGGGAAACGATAAATGATTATAAATAAAGCAATACTACTTTATTTATTTTATGCAGAATGATTGACACTGACACCTGCGAAGCCGCCGGGCACTGGCATGTGAGATGCGTTCCGAAACCAGTGGCATTTTTCTTATATTCAGAACACCTCGCTATAGATTTCATATTTATTTTTACACAACACTGCTTCTTACAATAAAATATAAACATTTACGTATGTACATACATCTTTGATCTGTTTGCAATATGTATAAAAAATATTGATCAGTGTAGTGTTTTTAAATAAAAATCTTAACATGCATTTTACATAATTAATAGGATTTAAATCTATGGATCTAAATAATATATCAGCGCAGCTTATACATAAGATATGTTTGAAATGAACCTTGCAACAAAAAACGAAAATTCCACTTTCGGAATCCAGGTTGCGGCCAGGGGGTCATTGACATTGCCAATCGAATGTTCGCGTTCCATAAACTATCGCTAAAACGTGGGTTTTCTGGCATGGTTATTTCTTTTTAATCTATTGGTATGAAAAGAGGTGGTTGTCATGCAAATGATTTGTACAAACAGCTACGGAACATCATTTGCCATTTGGAAATTTTGAATGCCCTACGTTCTTCGATTTTCATCGACGTAAAAATTGTAATTGTTCTCTCAACAAGAGAAAGGCATGAAAGGAGCGGAGGCATTCATTCCTGCGCGATTCCTAACCCTGCTCAGCCACCTGGACGTGCTGATCGGGTTGATATGGGAGAGCAAGAAGACAGTCCAGCATTGTTTGCCAATGGGATTCAGCGAACATCTCTTTCAGATGTATCACAGGCTGTGAGTTAATGTTATTTTTTATACTAGAATAGCTTGTAACTTGTAAGCCACTTTTATTGCAATTTTAAACAATAGAATAGTATTGATTTCACAAATTTCATCGCAACACTAACAAAATAAATATTGAAAATAATTTTGCGAAAAAAAACATTGTTCATATTATTTTGCGTTATTCTTATGGGCTATCGAAGTAATAGTGCTCTTTTAATTTAAGTCTCATTTCAAGGAGCCGTGTATTTAATAAATTAATACTCCCAATATTTTTCGCGCGAAAAATATTAAGCCTAGCGCCTTATAAAAGGCTTTTAGTAAATATCCATTTAGTCGACATTATTATCATGTATTCTAAGGAGTTTTATATGACTGTCAACACCATAAAAACCCATGTAAATATGGCTTAGCAGAGCCTGCTAGATTTGAAAAAGAAGCAATTAGGAAACAAGTACTTGGTTTTTCTTTTTAACCTTAACTTAATCTCTGCATACAATGCTTATAGTAATTTTCAATTAATAGCTTAATACATACCTAAAAATTGTAACAAAATAATAAATAATAATATGATTCTTTATTAGGAATTTGTTTTTCTTATTCAATATTTCTTACACAAAAATAACATTCTTACACAATAGAATTCTAATTAATGGAACATATTCAAATTTGCATGTGTAATATTATTTTATTAAAAAAAAAAATTACGGTTTCAATGTACAATTTTACATACATTATTTAAATATCATAACACAACTAAATGGAAAAACTAGTTTTAAGGTCAAAATTAAATTACTATACGAATAATAAATATAATGTTATGAAATACACTAAATGTACTTCTAACACAAAAACACATTATGTCATATGAATCATGTACATAATTTCTGTATAAACAATATGTACTTGGACAGCTAAACACTAATATTCATGATTCATGTGTCAAGCTATTGACTAGGTTCATGTTATGACTGCTCCTGTTTGTGAACTATATTTATATTACTGACTATTGTTACCCGCTGAGCTTACACCCTGAGGGATTTTGTTTTAAGATAAAAACTGTCTTTAAATCCATTTTGTTGATGTAACAGGTGATATGCAAACAAAAATTATGATTAGAAGCCTATAAGAAGGTTCTTTAATTTAAGCATTTTGTACCGGTGAAACTAGCACATAAATGCTTTATTTGTTGTAAAAATATATTTTTAAGCACAAACTGCAAACATTATGCTTTATCTTAAGGCTCCTACACACTATGCCCGCGGCATCGCCGGCAGGTTCGAAACAGGCGATAATGCCGGCGACAAAATCAGGCCGGCGGCATTTTCCGTAGAGCATCATTTCGGTTGTGACAGCCGTGTAGAATTCTATTATTTTATTGTAGATTGAATTCCTAATTATTTATGATCGACAATGAAGCCGGCAACATGGCAACTGCGATCGTAATATTAAAAAAATAAAGACACCCAACAGTCACATACATAGTCCTAACCCTACACTAAGATCAAGTCTTATCGTGGGTATCAGAAACTACGAGACACTTTTCGGTCTCACAAACACTCAGACCCGAATCAAATACCTTTGGATCACAAACAATTTTTTCGGTGCGGGAATCGAACTTGTGCTCTCTTGTTTCGCAACCGACGATTAATCAACTGCGCCAGCCTCCGTGTCGATATTAATTTTGATTAGGAAGCGAATCAAAAGAAGAAGAAAAATTTGGGTGCATCGAAGTTTTACTTAACATGCCGCTGGCTCCCATTGCCACCCACCGGCACAAGCCGGCGCCTCATCTACGCGGCTTTGCCGAAAACTTCAGCTAATATTTAAAAAAATGTATTACCTGTAAGTTTTTTAAATGGGAAAATAAAATATTTTTTCAGGATAGTCATAAACATTATAAGACTTTTAATTAAGTAAGTCAATATTGACCATGGCATCTTTGAAACAAGTAATAACTTATAGTGATAGCCACGGAAGATTGACATTAAACAATAGAGTGTTTGTCTACAAACATTATATATCTACTGACTTATATATACCGTATAGCTATTGTATTGTTACCTGTTTTAACTAATAGGTGATTGATGGCCGTGCACCTGGCTGTATGTACTTCGTAATGATATGGTGTGTCATAAGTCATAACACAACATGAATAGGTCCTTTTGTTCCCAGATAGTGCATATGTGCACAAAGAACGTTGTTTTAATGAAATCGTTGTGGATAGGTTACATTGTCTAATTGAGATTATCGATATTTACTCTTCAATATAGGATCTTCTAGAGTCTAGGACCTAGACTATGATCCCTACTTCACGTTTATTAATTTTTTAATTCGCGCCATGACGTAAATCTGTAAAATTAAACGTGACATTATGCAGAGCGCATGGTTGTGTTTGTTTAAATATAATATGAAATAAATAATAAGAATGAGGACTTTTGAGCCCAGACGCGAAACAAATACTTGTTAGTCACACAAACATTAGTCTTGAAGCCACGGCGTTTCGGTCCACAAACGGAGTTTAATCAAACTGCGCCATTGATCCCGTAGTATTCTCGCCTCATAAGATTCGACTATATCCAGACCCGAAACGTATACTTATCAATAATACAATCATCTGTCTCATTGCGGGAATTATCGTCGAATCAAATTTCTATTATTTGGCATAAAATTTTGCTGTATCTATGCGAAAATAATCGCCAACCGACGCCAGGTGGGAGGCTGGTCGTAGTAACAACATTGAACTGGTTATATCTGGTTCAATGGGGATTGTGTGTTTATGTGGTAGGCTTGTTTGGGATAATCCAGCCATTGTGATTTGTGTGTGTGCCGTGTGTGTCGTTAGCCGGTATAGGGTTGGTACTTGTCTTATTTTCCACGTTCTAGATCTTACTATCTAAGATGCCAACGATCAGGCGAAATGGAGAAGTTTGAACTAAAATGTGGCCCCTGGGTGGTGCCCAAACGGTGTCGCCATAACTTTGGAAAAGAAACAGTAGTAAACTATTTAACAGTATTTAACTATATCCAAGTTATTTTGGCTACAATGTCCTTTAAACTGGAACACAACAATTTACACTGCCGATTGGCGGGAGAAATAGACATAGCAGTGGTTCCTACCCAGGCAGCTTCTCACATATGAAAGACCTACCACCAGTAATGAACGTGAACTGAAAGTGGAGTTTCAAGACGGGATGAAGTGAAAATCCTTAGTTTCTATATATACTATACTATATCAGCCCATATACGTCCCACTGCAGGGCACGGGCCTACTTTACCATTGAGAGAATCGATTGAGAGTGGTTAGGCCATACAGTGCACCAGGCTGGCCTAGTGCGGGTTGGCGGACATACATACCGTAGAAATTCTTTAAAATCGCTACGGTATGCAGGTTTCCTCACGATGTTTTCCTTCACCGTTATAGTGCGTGGTGATTGACTATCAATACACACATTACTCCGAAAAGTCAGAGGTGTGCCCTGGGATTTGAACCCGCGGCCACCGTGAACATGTAGGCAGCCGCGTCTGGTCCGTTACCAACAGGCCACCACGCACTTTTAGTTTCTCACTATCAATATTAATAATCTGCTTGGGCGTCTTTTTTTTATTTATGGCGCGTCTGCTCACTTGCGATTTTTTAAAAAAAAGCTCTCTTCAAATTGTTCATCAACAGCTTCTGCGTCAGATTGCATCTGTTTGATTTTCTTTGTTCATTCAGTTACTTTATTATGTTATTGATACGCGTCAGCAAATTTATTATTTTACTATGATGTACGAATTGCAATGTATATTTCCATCGGTAATATTTATACTGTGATACGCTATTCCGCTAATGTGGCGAATGATTGAATGTTTGTTCATATAAACTCGTAACTGCTGAACTGATTTAGATGAGATTCAATGGTTCGACTGATTTTTTCGTTTGATATTTTTTTCTACATTTCTTTCAGTTTAATTCATCTCCGCATTTCATTTTAAAAATCCGAATTACGTAGAATTTATTTAGTTTATTTGAATGCAAAATTATTTTAACTATAAAGTTGTCCCTTCTTTTATTATTAAAACAACAACTCTATAAAAAGAGTGAGAATCCAATAAGACAATGTTATAGGTCTCCAACTATCTAGAGAGCCGGGGCATGAAGTGAGGGGAGGTGTGCAGTGACAGCTATCATGCAAAGAACAAGAGAGATAGAGAATATACGATTTTCATGTAATACAACGTTTGGTGTTGCACGACTAAAACCATTACCCAATATTAGGGGAGATCTCGAAGTAATATTAAAAAAAAAGCGTTAATTGTTTACTAGGTAGATTTTGGTGGCGGTTCCGCCCAAGTACTTGAAACTGATAATTCGGTAAAAGTGTCTTTCTAAATATGAGATTTTCGACGAAGATACCTCAACACCTCCCTTTTAATATTTAATGATATTGTATTGTATAGTTGTTGTATTGTATGTGCGTGGTGGCCTGTTGGTAACGGACCAGACGCGGCTGCCTACATGTTCACGGTGGTCGCGGGTTCAAATCCCAGGGCACACCTCTGACTTTTCGGAGTTATGTGTGTATTGATAGTCAATCACCACGCACTTTAACGGTGAAGGAAAACATCGTGAGGAAACCTGCATACCGTAGCGATTTTAAAGAATTTCTACGGTATGTAAGTCCGCCAACCCGCACTTAGCCAGCGTGGTGGACTATATGGCCTAACCTCTCTCAATCGATTCTCTCGATTGTAGAGTAGGCCCGTGCCCTGCAGTGGGACGTATATGGGCTAATATAGATTGTATTGTATATTTAGTAAAAAAAAACAAGGCAATTACATCTATTACGAACAGGTGTCATGATTATCCGTTTCGTGCAGTGTCTGCTTATGTTGGAAGCTGTAAAAATATATCATATAACAATCATGTCTTATTTGTAAGTATTGTTTACACAAAAAACTTTTTAATTCATATTTATTAGGCGCGGCCCATATGGAAAATTTAGGTGTTTACTGTTGGCAACAATAATAATACGTAAATATATGATATTTATTGCAGGATTTTTTTATATTCAATTTATCACGAATACCACAGGTTGGAATTGGGCCGATACAAACAAAAATACCAATAGCATGCTTTCTCTAAGTTAAATGAATCAAAATACTCGTAAATTCGAATGAAAAGGAAGTTCTGTATTATTTTGCAGGCTGATGATTTTATAATGATTTAATCTTTGATGTTGTTGCTGATATAAATACATATCCACATTATACACTTCACTTGATATTATTATAACTTTAAATACTTAAAACATGCGAAAATAAAATAATTCATTTACGACGGTGTGTCAAACGTCATGATTGTTTACAAAATATTTGCAATGACATCGCACTGACATCACACGAACACGAAGGATGGACATAGCGATATTTCTATCATAAAGAGATGCTCTCTATCTTTTTCTACTGTGTTGATTTATACGTCTGCGTGTGGAAACAAAACATTCACCGGGCTATTGACAGTTCCCCTGCACGGTGCAGACCTGGAATGTAAGGCCCTCTAGATAGTTGGAGGGCTATAATTTCATAATTGTGTGTCACCCGTCTCGCCGCGACGATGCCAATATTTTAATAAACTATAAATATATTAGCTAAGGCTAGTTGTTGAGTTCTGTTCGGTTAGTGAGACTCGTCACCCACATTCCTTTCAAAAACTGAGAACACCCCTACGTTTTGCGCCAAATGCAAGCACCCGCTATAGCTGGGTCGTGCTATGCCAATGAAACGAGAGAATCCACGACTAAAACTTAGTTATAAATAAATATTACGAACAATAGGTAATTAATTAAATCGGTGTGCATTGTTTGGTGTTTGCATAATTTTATCTAAAGGTAAATATTTTACCATACTATTGTAAATATTTTTAATGCTTTTATTGGTGTAATCAGGGAGGCATCTGTTTATGATGTTAAGGTTAAGGGCAAATTGATGCTAACTTGAAACTTGGTGGTTTGGATTATTCTTTGGTTGATATTTGTAAGTTTTATAGACGACAGCCTTGTTTGATATGTACGAAATATTTACTAAACCGAGCTCATTTTAAAAGTTGTGCAAATGCAAAAAAAGAAATTGAAAATGCATAATACGAGCCCCGATACAAAATAGTTCGTCTAGTGTGAAAATTTCGCCGTGAGATTTTTCTAACTTCATTATTTTTGTATATCTATATAAAATATAAAGCTGTTGTACTACGAGTATTTCTCAATGAAAAGCAACACCGTTAGTTTACGATTAATTTTGGTTTTATATTTTTGGTTTTATAATTATTATTTCCACCAAGATCTGCTAATTGTGCGGAAAGCTGTGTACCGGTAACCTCATTCCGAACTTAACGAGGTAGTTTAAGTAGGTAGTTCAAGGGCTTTCTCCTGGAAAGAGATTTAAATGATAAAGTTAATAATGGTTTCGAAGATACAGTGTTATAAAATACTAATTTATAAAGACTAAGATATATATAGTCTAGAAAAAGCAAGTCTCTTAAAGGTCACTAAAGGTGGTTATAATTTTAAGAAATACATTTTGTTTAGAGCCACTTATATAAATTAGAATTATAGTAATTGGTCTTATGCTTCTAAGATATTGTAAATTGTTGATGGGAAATCCCATAAGACACTACTAATTGTCGCATAAAATAACGTTACGAAATTGCACAGCATATTTTGCTGTAATGGCACATCTATTTGTGAAGATTTGTGTATCTTCTTCATTGAGGTTTTATTTGAAGGAATAAAATCATGATGGAGGTAAAGCAATTTCTCAGAACATTGGCGAAAAACAGCATAATAAAATTGTTATCATTAACTTTTTCAAACGCTTTTCCGAAGATGATTAATGGCCAGTTGACTGTCGCTTTTAAATGGTAAAACATTTTGCAGTAAATAAATATTATGTTCCGTCGATTGAATGTCAAGGTGTCATAAAGGATTGTTGAACGGGAATATAGAAGGCAACAGCGATTGATCATATCTAAAAGGCATATCGCAAAAATCAAAGCACATTAAACAAAACCAAATATTGTCCAATGTCCATACTATATTTTTTTACTAATATTGATTAACACACCCCTGACCGCCTTGACTTGGCGCTACATCCGGATATAACCGGACAAAATTGTCAACTCACGTCCATAGTTTACAAAACAGGTGGTAATATTACGGACGGCCGGCCGACACTTCGTAGTGCGCCCGCGCTGTTCCGTGGTGCCACCGCCCTGGCTACCAAACCAGTGATCAAGTTAATACGGATAAATTGAATATACTACATCACAACAAAAGTCCGGGATATCCAAGGAGCTCCTTCTATAACCGAGTGACCTATTTATCACGACCGATAAACAAAGTAATGCGGATAACTTAAATATACACCACCACAACAAAAGGCCAGGATATTTGGAAGAGTCTACAGCTACGAAGTGACCTATTTAAATATATGGGTTCATCGGCCTCCAGCGAACTGTCAGTACGTGTTTTTTTTGAGTAAATATTTCACGCACGTCGCGTCATAGTGTGGTTCAAGGCTGCTTATGACCTAAAGGCATATATTAAACGCTATCAGCATGTCTTTACTTCATTCACATCTGGGTAGTCGGTTGTACTAAAATCCGTGTAGCGTTTCGTTCGTTCCCGCTTTTAAAATGCGCGAAAATAATGAGAGGAAGGTTAGTTTTTTGTGCTAATTTTAAGTGTTAATTTTACAATTGTGTTAATTTGTGTTTTTAGAACGTATCGGATTTTGTTGTGTGGTGTATTTTTATTATGCCATGTTTTGTTGTGTAACGTGTTAGTGACGGGTTATTTTTGATTCTACCGGTTCTCGACGTGTTTTTCGTCATAATAGATGTAGCATGTGGTGCGAATAATATTTTTTGGTTAGTTTCTGAATTAACATTCATATCGTAACTTTGTTTTTTAAGTTTATCATCCTGTTGGAAGCAGAATTCATCTGTTTGATGCCTAAAGTTGTGCTGTTAATAATTACAGTGATTCATTATTATTACTGGTCATTGCAAACAATGGAATTAATAAGTGATAAAAAATGTAGTGGTGTGATTAAAAAAAGGGAAAACCTCGATGCAATATTCAATTAATTTAATAAATGCCAATTGGTAAGTAAAATAAGTAAAAATAGAACTCGTTCATTATTATGTATTCAATTTATATACTAGAGAATTGCCTCACCGGTGCAGTGGTAGCGCATATAACCTTTAAGTAAGGTCCTGTGCTCATTACCTATATTGAGAAATCCATTTATATAATGTTTGGATTTCATTTTAGGTTTTTTGTCACTACGTCTAAAACTCATTAAGCCTTCTTAACCTGGTTTTGACACGAGAAGTTGCGAGTTTGTGTGATCCACATGTTGTTTTTTCGGGGGCCTGGGTGTTGAGACGTCTTGGTCTTGAAGTCTCTTGAATTCCTGATACCTTCGACTAGAGATTAACTAACGTGCGACGACGGTGACTGATTTATTTCCTTTTAATTTAAGTTTGAGGTTGATTTCGTTGCGGGTTGAAGACAAGTTAGACATTCCCGGAGACTCGTTGAGCTTCAATGCTCAGTGCCAGTAAAATGCGTGCCACTGTTGATCCTGGCTTACAGGAGTTGCAGTGGCGGGTGTGAGGGCGGGACAGACGGTGACTGATGAGTGCATTCATTATTAATTCATAAGATGCAAATTCTTGAGAGCTGTATGTAATTATCTGAACACTAAATAATTACATATGAATACTAAGAATGCGCGACGCGCCGGGTCTTAACATTGATATAGAAATAAAATAATACTAAAATTTGCATCTGCACGCACGCCATGTTTAAACACTAACCACAACTAGAAAAGAGACATAAAGAGAGGGGAGATATTTACCTCCCTATCAATCCTATCTCATTAACTTTGCTTTGAAGAAACTATTGAGAAATCTTGTAAATCCGCGCGTAATCTTGTCATTGCACCTTTGAACCTGTAATAAAAACAGGCAACAATTTTAAAATAATGATTATAGATAATTTTTATTTGCATTGAAACCTGTGCAGTTGTTTCATCGGTATAATGACATAGGTATAATATGATTTATGTTTTGCGAGCTGCGTAGCTTGTAAAAGTTAATTTTAATTGTTCTAGGTACATATTTGTAATGTATAAATTAAATTAATATTTTTAATATGTTTTGTATGATTGAAATTCACTACTTATTCGATTTGGAAAATATTTACACATATTTCGAAAAACATACGCCAAGGATAATATAAAAAGCAAACATTACATTAACGTAATTTATAATTATTGTTGATTAAATATAACATAAAAAATAATCAAATACCCTATCTACGTTTATTGTGCACGTATTGATTTTTCATAAACGCTACTTTTCTTTTTTTCTTGTATCCGCCGATTTTTTATTTGTGTTTGGAAATGCTCACCAAAGAGTTCCTAATTTATCAAAACAATTTTTCCGGTTTTCAATCAAACTATTTAAACCAACACGTGCATAACAGAAACGGCCATTCGGTCGTCCGATTTTTACCATCATATTATTACTGTTGCTGATAACACTGCCTCGGTGGCGTAGTTGTACTAAGGTACTACAAGGCTGAGGTCTCGGGTTCGAATCCTGAGTCGGGCAAAGTGATATTGGGTTTTTCTATTCATTAGCAGCCCAGAGTCAGGAATTTGTGCCCGATATGGCGATAGGCTCGCCCCCTATCACATCACGGGACGGAACATACAAGGCGAAATGTGGATGTCCTGGTGGCGGCTCTGCCTACCCCTTCTGGGATAAAGGCGTGAGTTTATGTATGTATGTTGCTGATAACACGACATTCGTATCCGCCAGGACATAGATACAGTGACACACGTATGTAAGTGTCCTGTATATCGAATCAGACGATGTGTACACAGTTGCAAACAGGCTTACAATATCTAAACAGTAGCACAACATGAATAATTACCATTTACCACGCACGTTAACGGTGAAGGAAAACATAGTGATAAACCTACGTACCATAGAAATCTTAATAAGATTGTGTATGGAATATGCAGTTTATTAAATAGAACTTACGATTTAATATCTCGTGCTCAATAGTACAGAATATAGACAAGTTGGTAGGAAGCGCTTTCACTGTACCATTAACTTTACATAAAGGTCCGTCCATTAATCACGTGATGTTTTTTAGCACTTTTTAAATCCCACCCCCTTGGTGATACGTGGTAAGGTTTAAAACTAAAAAAATCACGTGTATTTTTTAGTTATACATATAAGAATTAAAAGAAATTAAGAATATTATTTTTCGTTCAACTTTGTCCTTTGCCTGGCAATAGCGACTAAAGTTCACACTACACGCCGCTTTTCGGTTTAGAAATGGCGCGTTTGACGAAAAAATAAATACACGTGATATTTTACTACACCCCCCCTCCTCCCTTGTGATATTTTGTGATTTAGCCAAACCCCTCCCCCCACTTTCGAGCCTCACGTGATTCACGGACGGTCACCGCTTATTACAAAACCGACATCAGATCAGATCAGATCGATTATCAGCTTATTTGCCCAGGCAAGTAATAAAACAAAAATATATTATCAGGTGAAGCGCAGTAATATTACTGTCTCATTATGAAAATGATTGCGTATTTTGCAAAATATCAAAGGTCACAGGCGTCGCGTACTAAGTAGATGTAGTAGCGAGATTGCGAAGTAAGGTCGGAAGCAATTTGTCTTGGTGCTGTTTGCTTGGTTAGGGTTGTCAAGTCTCTTATTTTTAGGGTTATCACAATGTAGTTAAGGTGCTTGATGGTTTAAGTTGAGTTATACAATTTGAAGTGTTAAAAAATCAAGTCGGATAGATTTAATTACATTAATTGTTTGAGTTCAGCACATAAAATAATTTCAGTAAATTTTTTAATCAGTGAAATCAGAGGTATCAAAAATATTTTCATAGTTTTTACTGTCCAGATCTGTGTTTGTTCGTGTGTTGTATGAATTCTAAAAACGCATCCTTCTTACATTAGTTATGTAGTGTAGAACTATTTATTAAAAGCACACACAATCCTTATTTTACTTAGTGCACTAAAGCCGCATATCGGTTATCTAATCTAAAACCTACATAGGTGTAAAGAGAAACAAGGTTATGCAAACAATATCCAATAATTTTATTGTTATATAATATCGTTTTTTTTTTGCTTTAAATTCTTGGTCTTAAATCATAGTGCATTGTGAGCCAGTGTTGGTAGACATTGTAGACGTATATATAGACATAATATTTTAATGCATAGTATTAGTGGTTTCTTAGTCTTTTATTAGTGGTTTCTTACGCGAATGTGTAACATTGAAATAAAGCAATGTAAAGCAAAACTACTGTAAAGCAATCGAAACGTCGGGAAGTAAAAAAATGTAAAAATTAAACCAAATCGCGATAAAATCGGTATTAGATTTATTTCAAAGCAGTATTGCTATTTTGACCCCTCAACGGCAAAGGTAGTTTAACGTTAACGTCTTTTTTATTCTTGTTTAATTTAGGGGTTTTCGTCAACATTTATATTTTATACCATGTCAACCCCATCATACCCCAAAGTTTACTTAAATCGTAAACTATATTATTGATAAGCTTGAAAATAACTCTGGCTACTTTAGAGAAAGGCTCCGATAGAATGGTTTGAAAAATCCCAACATCTAACAAACAACAGCAAATCAAAAGGGTTGTATATTCTCATAACTCCACCTACCCCCTCCTATAACCCTCTCCCGACTCACAAACACATCAAACACGTGACAATGGCAACGTGCCCGGAAAACGTGTCGAGTCACGTTTGTATTGCAAAATTAATTACAAATTCACAATTGAAACTTTGATTTGTTTTTATTAAGACGTTTCTTATCTATATTTTCAGTTCATAGCATTGAACCTGCCAATATTGTGCCGGCTTATCAAATATAAATTACGGACGTAATTTAAATAATATGTTTGACAATATTTTTGTTTGTATATCACTTTAATAGGATTAAGTAGATCAAGTAATTAGACATAATCTGCAACTTAGATGATAATTATTATTGTTTCTTTTAAGTAATTTAACGGTATGGTAGGGACAGAGAACACAACATCAATTAATTATGTTAGATAAACAAATTATTACTCTAGTGGAATGTTACGCGTCTAAACATAAAAAAATAATATTTCAGGACGGTGGTTCTCTGAAAAAAAAAACTGCTTTAGACCAAGAGCGCCATCTGTAGTCCCATGAATAACCAGTTTCCAATTTCAAAGCACGGTTTTAACCGTGCTTTCTAGTTATAACATGTTTAATGACGGATTATAAGACAGTTTTTATCAAGAGAGGAGTTGGAGTTAACTTTTAGAAGAAAAATATATATCCATTTAAATTTTTATTTTATTTTAATGAATACTCTTTAGGAGATTTTGATTGATGATTAATAAATATTGTTTCATGGTGAAATATTCATTATGCTTAATGCTGCGGATAACAATTGTCTTTCGTGTATTGTATAGAGCTAAGCAGTGGCGTGCCTAGGGTTTTGGAGTAGGGCAAGCCCAATATTATTTTAGTTTTAATAAATGTTTATTTAGAAGGAAAAAAATACTAAGAACGACGAAATCGAATTTACGGCGCGGCGGCAGACCTACCACACAATCTGTACAATATTAGGATTAGATAAAACAAATATAGATAGCTTGTGGTCATGCAACCGTAACTTTTTAATGCACTAACTACTGAGCACTTTTAATACTCGGCATTACACTAGCACAACGATAGCTACTATGCTCCCGTGTTTGACTGCGCAGTTAAGCAATATTGCGGACAGAAATTGTTATAAATACAATAAGGTTAAGTTTTTACAAGTAATTTTAATTACAAGTAATATCATGCCTTTTGAAAGGACCACAAACTCATTGAAATCATAAGAATTAATCCAAACATTCTAATACACAAGTGTCCCTTGAAAAGTATATGTAACACGACTGTTTAATAACCTATATGAATGGGAGCATTTCGAAATCGAATTACGTGGTTTAGTAAACTGAAGCTGAACCGATAAAATGCCTCGTGTGATTTACCACGAATTTAAGAAATGCACAAACTCGGCGTAGTTTTCGCGCCAATTTCAATATAATTGAATTAAATTACCTTTATAACGGCCATGAACACTTTCACCATCACACTAAAACCATAACAAGAAACAATACAAATCATTATCGTCTCAAAAAGTTAAAATAACATTGAAAAAACTAATAATTAACCTACAACCGAACTATTTACAATTTTACAATGTCAAAATACTTAAGAAGTTAGTAGTAATTCGTACAGTATTGCTAGTAAACGAAAAAATAAACATTACAACATGCAATTATAATTTATGAAATAAATATAAAAACTTCATTATATGTATTAAAAAAATGATTAAATAATTTAAAAAAAGAACTAACATAATTTAATAACAATAAATATAATTTAGTTAACAAATAATGTTACTCATGACGACCTTCAAACGTACGATGTTCAGTCAAAACAATTCTGTAGTCAAAAGCTGGGCTTTTGGTTTAGTACTTTATTGCTATATATAGATATCTGTAGCTATACATTCGTAGTGCCAGAGTGTAGCATTTCACCCGTCAGTGTGAAAGAGATAGCATGCTTTGCCAAAAGCCTCGTAAAAGCACACGAGAGAGAAAAAGGCAGATATATGTTTTGCGCGTACCGTCTTTTAAAAAATGCGTGCTACGTTCAACGTGAGAGGTAAAATTATTGAATGAATTTATTTAATGCGTTGCGCAGCGCGGGCGGCGCTTCGGCTCGCCGTCGCAGGCGCTTCATTGAAGAGCGCCATGCCGCGACGGAACGCGGTAAATTCAAAAATTGTAGATGTTTCGTAATTACTGTTTTGTATTAAATGTAATGGTTTCGTTCAGAATTTATTATATACGTATTAAGTAGGGCAAGCCGGGCTTTTGGGCTTGTATGGAAGTACCGCCACTAGAGCTAAGCGTCATATACAGACGAGTTGGGACTCGACGCTGCGTCAAACCATTAAGTACTGGTTTATGATGCATTCAATGCAAACTAGTTATAATTATTTATTTAGTGTGAGGAGAACACTGTCTAAAATGAACCGGTAAAACACAACTTTATATATTTTTTCAATAATTTCGTTAGCCAGCAATGTAAAACACAGATATGTCAGAGCCTATGAACGCACGCATTTGCGTTTACCTGAATATCTATTAGCGTTACATTGCGCTACTTAAAATATATCAAGATAAAGCGTAATTTTTCAAAGACATCGCACAGGTTCGGTACCGGTCTTCTCACACTATAAATTATCAGTCAGACTTAGCGTTGAGGCCCGACGCGCCCCCCAGCGGACGCTTGGCTGAAACTAACAATGGTTTGCAGGTTTCTAGCGGGCTATGCCTCATCATTTTTTTTGATACTAGTCGAGCTAATGACGTTCTTATCTGGCCTCACCCTGTTGTCAACTAATGTCGCTTTCATTTGTATCCTTTTCATCGATGCATGCGTTCGCTTTGGCCTTTATTTACTACAAAATTTTACATTGGGGTGATTGGCAGCTTTTTAAATGCTTCATTAAGTTTGATTTTTGATAACTAAATTGGGGTGTGTGGGTGAAATTTGAATGAAATAAACAGTGAATCTGTTTGTGAACAATACACCTAATTTTGGGTGATTATTTTTGGCACTACATATCAGTAAGTCAGTGTTGGAAGTCCACCCACATAGAGAGACGACTAGATGAAAATCTTATTTTCAACAAGTTGTTCTTAAAATGTTTGAGCAGGTATATGCTGCCCTGCTAAGGGAAGAGTTTTTGTTCAATAACTACCAAATTCTATTTTTGAGGATCTTTTGAATTGAAAGGACTCGTGTGAACAAAAACAAAACATAGCTCCTAAGGCACTAAATAATTATTTTCAATTCTTCACATACAGTGGACGGCTATGTTCCGCATTTGGCTTCCTGTGGTTGATTGTTCGTAATTTTCTCGGAACAAACAATTTTGCTAAGTTAGCTAGCAATTCTAATGTATCGTTGGATAAGTTCGGCCTATTCAGGCATCTGCGTGGGTTTGAACAAGTGGGACCGATCGATAATTTCGTCTGCCGTGTTCCACTACAGATGCCGTAATCATTAAGGTTGCCAACTGTTTTCAGATGAATATTATTTTTTATTAGTCAGAAGGATGGGACGAGCAAGGCGTTTGCCTGATGATAAATCTAACGCTTACCCATTTACAAGAGCAACACCATACAGAAATAATGATTAATAGGCGCTCTTTGGCAATGTATTGCACTTAAAATATATAAATAAATACACCCCACAGTCACATAATTATTAGTCCTGATCCGACACTAAGATAAAAGAATATAAGAATATAATAAGAAACTACCGAGACTTTTCGGTCTCACAAACTTGCCACTAGACATTAGGTTTTAAGCCTCTTTATGCCCAATGGCAATGGGCATACTGGCTACAGTGCTATTCAAACCAGGACACAACATTATCTTTTGAGGGAGCTGTTGTTTGGTAAAAGATAAACACAATTAAAAACCGACTTGAAAAATATTAATAAAAATTAATTATAATATTACAATAATAAAATAAAATTTACTCAAATATTAAGATACACTATAATCAGTTGTTTCTACCGTCTTCCGTTAATAATAACAGGATTAACAACATTAGTAACATTATTAAAATAATCAATATAGTACGGTTGGCAACCCTAATCCAGTACTAGCGCCGTGGATAATGTATGTATATTAGGTAAGATTATGGTAATGTTTACCTAATAAATACGATATAACAGACGAACGTAAATAAAAATAAGAAAGGGAGCGAAAATAAAAAGCTCGAGAAGAAAAGAATAGCTGATCCCATGACGTCCCGCTATCCAGGCAATTTGTTTCTGCCTTGTATACGTTTGGGAACTGCTGTATCAGTTCGTGTTATACAGGGTGTTGATGACTTGACTATCAATATTACCACATATTGGCGTTCACGTCGATAGCTCAGGAACTAAAAACATTAAATTACATTCAATGGAATCGCCACTGGATATTATTTATTAAGATTTAATTTATTTATTAAAAATTCCATTGTACAATTTTATAGATCGCTGGTTCCTAAACTAGGAGATATCCTGTATCTTAGGAAACCAGTGACTTCACATACATTATTTCTCAGGATTTTATGAAGATTTTACAATAGTTAACAATTGAAAGAAAAGTATTTATAATTAAAAATTAAAATTAAAATTATTTGACTGAATTGTTTATGATATAATGTATTATAATTATGTAATTTAAATTTGATGTGAACCCTTCAATATATTTTAAAGTATTTTGATTAATTTGTAACAATCGTGTTGGTTTAATGTCGTCAAGTCTCCAGCAATTTGTATAAGTATCTTAAAATAATATGGATATAGGTTTAAATATTTAATACAATATTATTTCAATATTTTGTTCCACTCTTAGTGTGATGAAAATATCGGCGATAAAAACTTTAAAACAAATAAATACAGTATTATTTATTAACGAACAGATAAAGAATACGTGATGTTATTGTTTTAACATATTGTATTATAATTATTTTTTTATTTATTAAATGCGTCTTAAGATAAGGATGCGTTTTACAAGACATATTTTCGTTCTGAAAATATTCATGGGTACTTTGTTCTGGTATTAATATCGAAAGTGTGTACTGTTTCGTATACGAAATAAGAGTTACAGAACTATCTGGTCATAATAACTATCTGGTTCATACCTTTTTATTTGTTGTCGCTGAGAAAACCGGGTTACCGCTAGCGCCCCACCTCGGGGAAAGTTGGGTGATTATGTTTGGTTCACCAGTTAACGGCATACCAACCAAAACCCCGCGTTGCCCACTTCGGCGCAATTGAAACGGCCGTGCCGGGCCCCGGGAACCCGAAGCTAGAGCGCCCCAGCTTCTAGCGGAACATCTGGTCCATACCTGCCGGGGTAAAGCTAGTGTGATGCTAGCTTTTAAGAATGAGTAATTGAAATGGCCAAATGGTTACGAAAGGGGTGACGTGAAATCTGACAATTAAGTTGATTATTTTTTCCTTAAAAACAGTAAACTTACCCATCTAAAGATCTAATCACATATTACATACCATACATAATTTATTAAATGTCGTTATGGTTTCGTCTAGACTATCCAAATATTCGTCCTTGTAATCTTACGGCTTCTTAGGTAATAAAGACTGCCGTCTAGACAGTCGTTTGCGGTTTTATTTATTCGTCATTGCTAGGTTTTTTTGGATTGATATCAATATTCAATTACGATTTAGGGTAAATATACATATATAGTCTTAACGCCACTAACTAATTTTGAGCTGATTAAATCTGACTTTATTTAAAGTAGATGCCATTTCATAAATGTCTCTGGTGCATAATAGTTGTATCTTAATTCAAAAGTATTTAGTATTATGCTTATTTCTAAGTTTTCCTCCTTTTATGGAGTAAGTCCAGAAGTTTTCTTATCCCTTATCTAACTTCTCTGTCGCCACAATAAATTCTCTTAGTACTCATCGCTTCACCAAGGTCCTAGGATATTGGTAACTGTCGCGTGTCAGAGTCAATGACATATCGATTGGGCCGCTGCGGAAGTGATGCGCAGCCGCGGCGACAGCCAGCTGTGTAACTTAGGTTTGTTCTGTTATACTGGATGTTTCAATCTCATGTTGCTATTTTTAAATCCTTCTGTAATTTTATCTATTGGCGACAGATTGATCTCACAGTCGAGGATGTTAAAAACTAGGGGTAAGGACGAAGATCGAGTTGAAATACGATCCCTAGCACAAAGAAAGATATTGATGCAAAAAGAAGTACCACACTAGATGTAGTGTTCGTATTTGTCTAATACATCTACAAATCCTTTTTTTTTGGAATCCTTTTCTCGCTCTCCCTTCCAGATAGCTCTAAAGAAAGGGGAAGGAAGGGTATGTCGTGCTTATTGGGTTTTCTTTCCATCAGTGGCGTGCCTAGGGTTTTGGAGTAGGGCAAGCCGAATATTTTTTTAGTTTAATTAATATTGTTTTAGAAACACAAAGTTACTAAGAGCGAAGAAAATTAATTTATAATACGTCGGCAAACCTACCACACAATCAATATTAAGATTAAAACAATTCATATAGATTACTTGTGAACATGTAGGTATCCGTAACTATTCATTGCATTTCTATTGCCGTCACTATTCTGTGGTGCCGTGGTCGACTTCGAGGTTTACCGAAATTGCAAGCAGAAATTATTATTAACGCATTCATGTTTAAATGTTTTTCTGAATTTAAAATAATAGATTGCCTTTTGAAAGGACCACCTAATTTAATGATTTAAAGCATTATAATCCAAACAATCTAACACACAAGACGTGTCGTTTAAAAACATATGAATCACGATTGTTTAATAGCTATAAAGGGAGTATGTAGTAATAAAAGTACGTAGTTTATTAAACTGAACTGAAGAAATTTCTATTGTAATTTATCACGACTTACTAAATGTACAAACCCGGCATAGGTTTCGCGCCGGTTTATTTTTCAATATAATTGAATGAATTTACCTTTTTACCGGCAATGAACGCTTTCACCATCGCACTCAAACCATCACAAAAAACAATACAACTTATAATAGTATCAAAAAGTTTAAATAACATAAAAAACTAAACATTAACCTTAAACAAAACACATTCACAACTCATAAAATATCATAATACAAATGAAGTTAGTAGAAATATGTGCTGTATTGCCAGTAAACGTGAAATAAACAATACAAAAGATACAATTTATTAAAAGAAATATTAAAACTTCATTATTTGTTCTAAAAAAAATATTAGATATAATTTCTAGAAGGAACCAACTTAATTTAATAACAATTGATATAATTGATTTAACAAATAATCACGTGACGACCATGCAACGCACGATGTTTTTACATCACCAAGGCCGAAGCCGGGCATATCGTCTAGAGTAAACTGCTATATAACATATCTATAGCTATACATTCGTAGCGATCGAGTAATATCATTTCCCCATACAGTTCACGCGTTGCTAGAAGCCCCGTAAAAGCACACGAGAGAGAAAAGGATAGATGTATGTGCTGTGTGCTCCGTCTTTTCAAGTTCAATATAGTTTTAATGAATGAATATTACGCGGCACTTCGGCGCTGGCGTCTCATTGAATCGAGGCGCGGTAAATTCAAAAAATTTAAATGTTAGATGTTTTCTAATAAATGACTGTTGTATTGAATGTAATAGTTTGTATTCAGTATGGAGTATATACGTATTATGTAGGGTAAGCCGGGCTTTTGAGCTTGTATGGAAGTACCGCCACTACTTTCCATGTGGTTCCGCACCACGCTGGTCATATTGTCGGAATAAGTCCCTCACTATCCTACACAAGTGTCCGTAACCTCTAATAAGCCTCTTCGTGCATTTTGGCATTCATAAAATAGGAATGAGTGATTTGAACGTGGCTATCTTCTTATATTATATTTTATACTTAGTCTTTGGTTTATTAAAAAAATATGCCCGAAATATAAATCGTCAAGTATGGAGGAGGAAGGAAAGAGGGACGGTGGCAAATAAACATTTTACTATAGAACCTAATTAAAAAAAAACAATCCCAAACACTCTCGTCAAATTGCATAATGAATATACGGTTGTAGGAATTACTTGTAATCAACTGGCACTTGTTATGTTTTGCACGCCAACACGTATTCACGGCCGTTAGTACATTATATGCACTTATAAGGGCGATCACAGTCACTGCACTAATGCATATAATGTACACTAATCACAAAAGATGAAATCAAACTTTTGTTTTCAATTGAAATGTTATCTATAAATCTGCAAGTGTTTTATAGAACGTAATTCCTTTCAAACATACATGTATCCCTAAAAAAGGTAGGCAGAGTTGCAACCAGCTACGCTAAAAGGTCGCTAAAGTTAATTTTGTCCTAGAAATTAAAATGTAATTGGACGCAAGACTTTCGCATTGCAGAGCACATATAACAATGCCGGGAAAGTCGAGCGAAATTACTCATTTCAAACTACATATTTTCAACAACTAAAATGCCTCTTCTCGCTAGAAATAATATGTGTTACGAATATGTTTTTGCTATGGATATAGAGGTGTAAAAATAACATTGTAGTAAGACTAGTTTATAGTCCGTAAAATCTCAACGAAAAGTTTTTAAACACTCCACGTTCATTAAATCTGTACACAGCACATTACTAACATTAAACTTTAATTAAAATGTCTTAATGGTTTCTTAGATTTACGCGAATGTTACACATTGAAATAAAACTATTTTATACGCGAAATCGCGATAAAATCCGTATAAAATAGTTTTATTTCAATAAAATGTCTTATTTCATTCTCACTACTAACAGCACAGTGTGTACAAAGCACTATACAAAACTAGCATAATGAAATTCCTTAAGAAACACCAGCGATTGCCGCTCACGGCTCGGCGTCAGTACTTCTCACCTATTGGTTGACGGACGGTTGCTCGTGCGACACATACTGGTTGATATTCGCCCTGTGCTCGGTTCTACCTGCGGTTGTCGACTTTGTGGTTGCCACACGGGTTCTCCTATCTAAATGGACGTGAACAATGAATTTGTGGAGTGTTATTGTTAGATTTGTGAGTAAAATAAATTTACGATTTGAATTTTGGTTTTTTAATTTATAATATACGATTTTGAACTTATGGTTTTGTTATTAAAGTGACAATGTTGTCGGAGTGATATTTATAATATTTAACGTAATTTGTTGTTATTTATTTCAATGGTATTTTTGATAAAAATAAGGCAATACATCTGTGGTATAAGAGATAATATTCTTTCGTCCACGGACACCGTCTGGACGGCACAACACATTATGAAATTTTCCTGGACCAAAAATAATGTATAAAAACGTTTGAGGATGCGCCTCAATAATTTGAATAATATTCATAAAACACGTATCCCGTCACCTCTGTTTCTATATTTGTAAGTAAATTTTATTTCCTATTGCACCGATATCCAGAGATGTATTTTGATAAAAAATAACACGGGAGATGTTTTTCCCACTTCAGCACCTGAATGTTATTCATAGCTATAAAAACCAATATTTTTGTGTTATAAAACAAAAAAGTGGATAAAAATAAATTCCTAAACGAGACCCAGCGCACGTGTGTCACGCCGTGGCTACTGTTCTGCTGAAGTATGGCACCATGGCCGGCTGGCATTGCGGTTTCTTCTGGCCTGTCTTCTTCTGGTTCACCCTGCTGCCTGCCTGCGTCGACCTCTTTGTGGCGGCCCGCGTCCTGCACGCTGCCTCCCCGCGCCGCCGCAACCAGGCCGAGACTGGCTGAATCTAGAAAAATGAAAACGGATTGATAATTTTAATTTATTTCTTTTTTGTTAAATTGTGTGGTTGTTTTTTTTAATTAATTTGTGGCCAGTGATTGGTTTTATAAGTTTATTATTTTGTGTGGTTAAGTTTCAGTGTTTTGTTAAAGTGTGTGTTGATTTTTTTAATAGGTGTTGTGTTATTTATTTTACGTTTTTGTTATTATAATTTAACGATTGGCGGTACGAATTTATATATCGACCTTACATTTTTAATAATATACTGATAATAATGTAACCGAGCAGTTTAATGTTGTTGGAGTATTATGGTATTATAAAGATCTACAAATATCACATGACAGAAACAAGTATAAAATCAATTTGTAATATCCTATTGTTCTATTCACAGCAACATTAAACGTTTTAATCTTTTTAATATATTAGAAAATGTAGAAATCCCCATGAGTCTCGATTTCTATACTCCCAGGCGTTTTTTGTTTTGCTTATAGCAAGTTTTTAGTGACGTAGTCGCTTGTTATTTAAACATTCCAAATACGGTATATACAGGGTGTGCACTTATAATTCTAAAGACAAAATATTTAAAATCACATGTAAACTACTTTTAAAACGCACGAAGGGTATTTTAACAACATTTATGCAGTTAAACATCTCTAGGTCAATTCCGAAATCATCCTGTATATACGTATTTATCAATTATATAGTATATTATAAGTAATAGGGCCTTAGGTCCTTTTTTACAACGCAAGAAATGTATCTTGCGAGTAGAGACTTTGAACTATATTCTGGTGTAGCCATTGTATCAACTTTATCTCTTTAGAAATTTTATGCATTAATAAAAATGTACTTCATATTTTCGTTGTTTTGATTAGATTTTTAAATCCATATTTAATGATTTAACTGTACTAAAATGTACCCCTTTAATTACGTTCAATTATTAATGGAAGGTGCTAAAATAATACATCACTTGTAGCAGTATACTCATGTACTCATACTATGTTTATATAAATAGTATAATAATATAGGTAATGTGTATACATCAAAATCAAAAACATCATCGTTTTCAGCCAAAGAAAGGTTAAGTTCATCACTGGGCTTCCTGTAGAGTGTAGGTGATGATGATAAAATTATACAAACCTAAAAGAAGATAGATGTTGGCAGCAAATTCAACATTTACATTACTGCTCAGCATAAACTGCTGCAGTTCTAAAGTCTAATAATGTAATTATTTTCGTAATTTTCGGGTATGGAAGTCATATTATTTAGGTGTTCGAGCCTATGCTTGAACCACTTGAGATTACACTTCAGTTATTTCGATACTCACTACGTTTAACTATCCCCATCCCTACGGAATTTGTATCGATACCACCTCTTTCACCCATAAGCAGCGCAGGTGTGCGGCGCGCGCGCCGCGCTCTTTAGTACGCTTTCAAATTTCGAACCACTCACACGTTTTTCGTCTCTCTACACTTTTGTTTCGTAAGTACCTATTAAACTATTTTATTGACATCATGATAGTAATATACCGCTCGGCGCTCTATAGCCCAGCGACGACTGGTGCTCTCTTTGACACCCAAGACACGTCGGCTCACCCGCCGAATCGACCATGTCGTGTCGGATAATATGTCGTGTCATCTCATTACACAAAGTCGTATGATCGAGGCTACACTTCGTCGCACGATCGAGACGACACTACGTCGCATCATTGAGGCGACGCGACGCTACGGCGCATGACTGAGGCGACACTACGGCGCGACGCGGCGCCCCGCTGAATCGGCAAGGTATTCTATGCTACAGACGACTCGACGTCGTACCCCTGACGCTACATAACGACATTCGTCCAACACAATGAATCTGTTAGCATTCACATTCCTCGTGAATTCATAATACTCATTAGCATTTGGCTGGGCCCTTGGAATTTGCTATTTACTTCCTCGCCTATGGAAAGACTACACAATATGTTGGCTATTGTGTGCAGGGTGGTGGAAACATACCGTTAATAAATTAGAAAACAATCACTAAGAGTTTATTAAAATATTTTTAAATTAAAATATATTTCAATACAAAGTAAATTAGAAAATAATGAACTCTATAAAAATATCGAGCGCCTCTACTGTTGATGTTTTATGTACGAACTCCTGAGGCTATACTCCAATTCCAATTAAGTTCATTGTGTCTCCAATACATATATTTAAGATAAAACAAATTAAGGGAAGCGTTGTGTTACTATTGTAGTTAAAATTCTATTAAGATTAAAGAAGCTATTTATTTATACACGCGTGAGAGAATCCACTGACCTTGTTTTATAAAAGGTAACTCTGGAGCACTTTCTATCTAATATCTCTGTCTAAGCCTGAACAAAATGGTTATACAATAGTGTAAAATTGTAATATTATTATAGTATTTTCCGGTATAGCTCCTGAGTTTGGTGTTAGTAAAAACGTTGGTACTAATTTACATACTATAAGTAGAGATGATAAAACAGAATAAAAAAAGGAATGGTGTTTAATGTCGGAACGAAGTTGATAAATCATTATTGGCTTTTGCTGGTCGTATGATATCTGCATCAGCCAGAATAGTGACTATCAGAGCCTTAACACTAGCTAGAGAGACTTTCGCGAGTCTGTTGCGTTCAGGGAACCGCTGTTGTTTGGCGGTTTCGTGCAGTTTATAAGTATCAAGCGACGATAGATGATCAACTCTCAGTATTCAAAATTGATGTTTTAAAAACTAGCAAAACAAATACTAACGTTTCAGAATACTAACCTGAAGCTAACATTAATGTGGAAGAACTATCAAAAGGTGGGTTTTCTCAATTTGATGGTAAAGTTGAAGCTACAGAGGTGTTTCAGAAGGAACTAATAAAGGAATCTACGGCAAGTGAAAGATCTAGTGGTCTATACGTGGAACGGTTTAGATCATATGTGTCGTACAACGAATACTGCCACCCATAGCTTCGATCGCGTGGTGACTATCCCTACTGAATTCTTTTGCAGTAGATCTTTCTGTTTCAACTATGATTTGCATTCCTGTAGCATTTATTTTAATTTGATATGACTTTTTGTAGACTAGCATATGGTAAACTGACTCACACTCGTGGTTGTGACCTGTAAGTCACTCAATTGCTTTATGTCAATAAATTGCTTTGATAGAAACAAGTCAAGAATTATGTAACTCTCACGGAGCTGGCGATTAGTAGTAATTTTGGGCGAAACTATGATGCATTGAAATCTTGACCTTGCTGTGGCTCAAAAAAAACGTGTCATTATTTTAGCCCTCATAGTTTATTACAGTGATCCAACATAGTAATGGAAATGTAGAAAATTACCCTCTTTTGTAAAATGTGCTCAAAACTAGTGAAAGAGACGTGGCGATCGTTGCCTTATTCGGCTAGTTTGTCGTCTAGAATTCTTATTGGCCAGCTGGCGAAAGCGAATGTAGTTCTTATACCTACACCAAGCAGACATTGTTAGCTTAATCGCTTTGTCCATTTATGTGGTAAGATCTTAGACCCTATTGCTCAGCCCGCTCTATACTACTGCGCCAATTGTGTGCGCAGTCACAGTCGATGTATTGTTCTTGGGCTTACACGCGAAGCTATGGGTGGCAGATACGGTACAGATATCTTCAATATTCCCATTATTTCTAGATAACCAACGAGCACCAGCATTTGACGCAGTCGACTGAGTACAAGGGCAGATGGTCGTTCTACTTGGTGCTTGCCGGGATCGTCACCACCTTCGGATCTTCGCTTCCCGTCGGATATAACATTGGAGTAGTTAATACACCCGCTGAGGTAATTGATTTTTAATACAACTGCTATCTTGAATCACTCATGATTTTCGGATTATATATTTGCTTTTCGCCCGCGGATTAATTTGTATTCAGATCGTGTTGGCCTCATTTTAGCCTACATGTTACTTTGAAACATTGATATTCCTGTAAATTTTTTTAGTAATTTAAAAATGAGAGAGCAAAACTTTTTTGTTTTCTGTGGTTTTCTGTTAACCTTTGGGTAGTATAAAAATGACTAAGTTGCAGCTCTAGTAGATGCTACGGTTAGTACAGATTTGTTTCTGAAAATGTAGCTCGGTTTTTTGTATCAAGAAGATTTTTTAATTTAATAAACGTCTATTTTTGTTAGTTCGTAATTGAATGTTTATTGAAAGCCACATAAAATAAGTGAAAATAATTCGTTTTATATATTTTTTTATCTATAAACAGAAAAAAAACATGTGCGCTAAATACAACGGCAAGGTTGAAATGTTAATTTAAATAATTAACGTCGCGGTATCAACAAAAACACTAGGGGAGAGTCCCCCAGTGCCGGCCGGCATCCAGTATCGGCCAGTTGCAATTTCTATAATCCTATAATTGATGGCGCTAGGAGTTTTACCGACATTAGAGCGATATACTCGTGCAAGTATATGTCCCGCGCGGCGTCAACCTGTCGCGACGGGTTTGCTACCAGCGCGAAGATTTGTGTTGCGCGTGAGTAACGTACGTTACGTAATTATAATTCAGTTAGTGATTTTCAAAGTTTAACGATTCAAATTATAACAAGTAACTCCAGGTAAGTAAATAATGTTTATATGACTATTAAAAATCGAATGTTAAATCAACTTTTGATCGTTAGTTTTTCTCTAAAATAAATCTTTTTTTTTTTTTTCGGTTTCCTTCAGTACCGGTCAAAGCGTTGTCCTGCAGTACCGGCCATTCCTTGAGTTAACTTTTAATGGGTGTTTATTATTTACAGATACTTCAAAATGCCTAGGGACACAAACGATGTTCTGACAAAGCAAAAGAAGGGCACCTGGGATCCGGAAGATATGCATAAAGCTGTGGAAAAGGTTCTAAATAACGAGATGAGTGCGCGTCACGCCGCAGAACGCTATCAGGTACCCCGAAGTACCTACATTGAACGACAGAATCAGTGCTATTAAAAACAATAAAGAGATGTCCATTGCTGACCATTGATGTCATGACAAGTTCCCCTTACAAAAAGATCCTGGAAGAGAAAAGAGGTGATAAAAGAAATGTCGAATCTGCTAAGCGAGATATGAAATTCCTTAGACCAAGAGATAAAAATGTTTCAGGAAAAGCTAAAAAAGGTAAGGGTTTACTATCAGGAAAATATGTCAGTAAAAAAACAACACGAACCTCCAACGAAAACCTACCTCGTCCACACAAGTCGACTGAACAAGAGACAGTTTGCCCTTTGTGTGCTGAATCTCACGACGAAGATTGGATACAATGTGGAAACTGTAAGGTTTGGGTCCATGAAGCCTGTGCAAACATATCAGAGCTTTCCGATCAATACATTTGTGATTATTGTGTCATATAATGGTTACTAACTTAGTGGCCGGTACTGAAGGACAATTTTAATAAGTTTAATTTTTTCTAATCTTTGAATTATAATAATAAAGCAGATTTTCATAAATGATTTGATTGTTTTTTTTATTTTTATGAGTAGCACAATAGTTATTTTAAATGTATCAGGAGGTATTGAACATGTAACCTTAGGTATTTTGATTTCTTAGCTGATAAACCTTAAGGTGACGGTACTGTAGGACTCTCCCCTATATGTAAATAAAATATCTATTTGTTGCGTTGGTCTATACCTCTTGTCATTGAATTATGTGATTGAAGAAATAGAAACACGAAAAATCGATTCTACTTATGCTTCAAAACATTACTACATTTTGAAAACGAAAAGTGTGCTTGCTCAATTTGTGATAATAAAGAATAAAGTCCGCTTGTCTTCTAGATCTCAGTCTATTTTTACTTTCATTTGCATCTATTCAACAATTGTTTCCAGTACAATTAAATTCATTGAAACAAGCAATTATGCTACTCAATATTCAATTATTACAAATAAAACTATGAATCTATTGCTGTCAGCGCAATAATTTGTCGTCAGGTGATCAAGCGGTTTTGCAACGAGAGTTTCATCAGCCGCTATGACGTCACACTGAATGAGAAATGGATGAACGTGCTGTGGTCTTTTGTGGTGTCCATTTTTATTATTGGAGGATGCACGGGGTCCATACTTGGCGCTTACTTCGCCAACAAATTTGGAAGGTAAGATTTTTTTCGTGTAAGGAGCCAGAAATCATGCAACTCATATTTAATTTCATTATTATATTTGCGATTTTAGGGGTATTTAAAAGTTAAACAGGCAAAGAAGAATAGTAGTAATAATTCATTAAGTTCAATTCCAAGGAGTTCGTAGAAGGTATCTTGAAGACGCCTTCAATGACAACTTGAGGATTCCATAGCAATTCTGCTAGTTATCTCTTTAAAACTAGTTTTAAGGTGACATTAATGTCATCGCTAACCAATACATTAATGGTTAAATTGGGTACAGTAATATGTTGAATAAGATTTAATATTTAAGAAGCGTCATTGTTAAACATTATTTCAAGTTGAAACTTATGGAATTCTGCATAGCAATAAATGAAGATATTGATATCCAAAATCAAACTATTACAGAAAAAGAGCTACAATATTGACTAGCGCCCTATGGCTGGTCGGAGCGGTGCTGTTCCAACTATGCGAGAAAGCCAACTCGGTGGAGATGCTCGTACTCGGGCGGTTGATCGTCGGCTTGGCTGGCGGTGAGTACCTGCATTGGTATTGTTAATTGTATATATGTTAATTATCTTGTTCCTTTGGCTCATCGCTTTTTATGATTTTTTATTTATTGTTGGAAATAGATTGAATTTACTGATTCCATCAAGTCAGCCTTGAGTGTCATAAAGTTGGGCCTGATTCGAACCTACGCCAGCCGAATCGGTCACTCAAACAGGGTTCGTTCAAAAGCACCCTGAACCGATGGGAACGTATGCTAGAGGTTGATGAAACAGGGTGAAAGAAAATGTGTCAAGCTCGAGTAGAGTCGAAATCCATACTCCCTGACTACCCCTGTAGGATTACAGCGTGACGATTATGTATGAATGAGATCTAATCATTATCATACGCACTTGACGACCAATTTCAAATATTTAATGCCAAGTTCTCCAGGTCTTCTTAGTAGCATTCTCTTTCCAGGTCTAACCACAAGCATAGTGCCCATGTACCTGACGGAGCTTTCCCCCCTCGCGCTAACAGGGGCCATGGGGGTCGCGTGTCCCATGGGGGTCAATGTGGGAGTGCTCGTTGGCCAGGTGATGGGCCTCGACATTTTGTTGGGTAAGTAGGCCAATACACATGAGTGCCTTTTGTCTGAATATACGCAGGCAGACTATTTCTATTTAGCTATGCTAACTCCATGATGCATTTATTTGCAATGAGTAACTAACTACTAATTTAAATTATTTTCACAGTCACTTCAAACAATAAAACAGTTCTCATTTTTTGTTCTCTTCTTTAAAATGTAACCACTTACATTTGTTGAAATCGGTTAAAAATAGTGTTTTTGTTGCAGGTCACCCTGAAAACTGGACGTATCTACTGTCCTTCTACTCATTGCTAGTCATTGTGTGTTTGCCTGTGTTGTGTATATTGCCGGAGAGTCCCAAGTATTTGTTCGTTGTGAAGCGAGATGAAGAGACTGCTTTGAAAGGTAAAGTGTTCTTGATCTTTGGCATATAATATATTCTATACAATAAAGATTTGATTGTTTGTTTGTTTGGATTGAAAAGGCTCCGAAACTACTGAACCGATTTGAAAAATTCTTTCACTGTTGGAAAGCTACACTATACTCGACTGACATAATATATTATATTGTTAAAATAATTAGGGATCCTTACTTAAACTCCAATAAGGTAACCCAAGCTAAGGTGTAAAAAAATACCTAAAATATTCTTTCCATGCGTGCCCTGCGAAAATTATAATATGTTCTTGATGTGGACTGGACTCAAAAACTATTTGCACCCGGGCGAAGCCGGGCCGATCTGCTAATAAAACATATTTTTATATGGTCTTCGTTTTTCTTCTGTCTGGCTTTTACTCTTGACGAAAACCTATTCCATGGTGTAGAACTGAGACGTCTCCGAGGAGTATCAGTGAGCGTCTTGACTGAGGAAGTGGAGCTCCTTCGCGAGGAGGTGGCGGCGGCTCGGAGCGCGGCGCTGAGCGGCGAGCAGCGCTGGAGCATGTGGCGCGTGGCCGCCGAGCCGCGCCTCATGCTGCCGCTGCTGCTGGTGTGCTCCATGCAGGCGGGCCAGCAGACCAGCGGGATCAACGCGGTCAGTAGCATTACCTACACGAGTACTCCTATCTACCATCCATCAGCTGTAAATCTAGCGGTGTGCCCTAGACGTTCGCCCATTCCCTAACGTTGATATTGCAATTCACATCAGTACTAGCTCCTGTAGGGAAATGACACGGAACATCCAAGCTTAAGATGTAGCAGACAAAATAACACCTTCCAGGGTCCAAGAACATAGCCCGCTCGCGGTGTACTCTGTTGATCAAGGGACAATGATTTGAGGACTGAAAGCAAAATAGCCACCATGAAGATGGCACAAGGCAGAATACGTGCAGCTGTATCCTCAATACGATAAACGACGTCTCGCACTCACGATATCACCTGCCAAGTGTCAAGATGCTCAAGAGCATTGATCACACCACATCCCCCCTGAAACAATCCCTGACGTCTTCGTCTATATTTACAAAATACAAAAAAAATGAATTTGATAATCATGAAACTAACCAGAAGCCTTCCCTTTACAGGTGTTCTACTACTCCCAAACGATCTTCAAGCAGGCTGGTCTGTCCGACGCGAACGCCCAGTACGCGACCATCGGGTGCGGGTTCATCAACGTGTGTACCGCCGTCATCATGCTGCAACTCCTGCCTACGAAGGGCAGACGGCCGCTGCTGCTCAACTCCTTCCTCAGTGCTGCTATTGTCTTGGCAGCTTTGGCGGCCGCTATGAGGTTTATTGTGAGTTGGATTTTTCTTTCATGATTTGAAACCTTCAATAATTGAGATGACGCCGTTCGATACACATTCAGGCGTATTTAACTTCTTTACGCTGGTGAGAATCCAGGATTATAATAAGTGTCTCGAAGTGTAAAAAATATGGTGACGTCACTCTAAATACAACTATTCCTTTCAATAAAATGAGTCGTTTTTTAGCTTTGCAGTCTGTCTTTGACCTGATGGTAGAAGCAAAAGTATTGTAGAATGTCAATTGAAACCGTCGATGTGATGATAATATCTGAGACAATTATGGCGGTCTACTTAACAGCTTCTACGCGATGGAGAGGATCCAGGATTAGGAGACACGTGGTTTTTTATACATTACGCAAAGTTTTGTTGTGTGGGTAGTGTCACAAGGAGCGTCTATGGAAATCAATGGTGACGTCACACTCTTCAAATCAACTCCAATAGTCTTTCCATTCACGAATGTCGATAAATAATATTGTTATATTCACAGACTGCGGTGTCATGGATGCCGTATGTGTGCATGGTGGCCGTGTTGACGTACGTTCTAGTCTACGGGTTCGGTCTTGGACCTATACCTTACTTCATTGCATCGGGTGAGTGCATTCTATATTCTTGATTTACTGTGTATATGATCTTCTCCTGACCCTATCTCTTGCCATTACATTTTATATTTGAATGGTAATCTATCTACTATCTAGTATTGTCATTTCGCCATAAAAATCTTGAAAAGTATTATGGAATATACTTTTTTTTTATTGCAATGAATGGCGAGACGAGCATGGCATTCGCCTGATGGTAAGCGATACGACCGTTCATGGACAGTAGCAAAACTAAACAAGACCATGAATTACAAGGCAATGCTGAGACATAAGATGTTAAGTCTCAATATGTCCAGTAGTTACTCTGGCTACAATGTCCTTCAAACCGGAACACAACAGCGCATTTACACTGTTTGGCGGGAGAAATAGACATTCCGGTGGTACCTACCCAGGCGGCCTCTCACATATATGAGAGACCTACCAACAGCAAAACTTTAATACATATGTGTCCAATCCGAGGCAGACTATGTATCTCCACTCCTCTTCATCCAGTTTTGTCAACTCCCCAAACATTCTCATCACTCCAAGATACAATTTACTAAAAGAAAACTTTTATAATGTCCACAGAGATATTCGAAGTGGGTCCCCGCCCAGCTGGCATGGCGTGGGGCTCGCTGGCCAACTGGGGCGGCAACTTCCTGGTGGGCATGTCGTTTCCCACCATGCGGGATACAATAGGAGCATACTCCTTCCTAGTATTCTCCGGGATTACCACCGCGGTGTATGTGTTCCAGAGGTAAGACTAGTGGTAGGGCAAATGGCGATCGCGTTGGATAATTTGGGGTAAATTTTATTTTGGAATTTGTGGGTAGTTGGATATTTGTATTTGCTCAGATAATTCACCGATCATGTAAAAGCAGATTGAGATGCAAGAGTAGATATTTAATTTCAATATAACTCGACCTAACATTGATTGCAGCTAGCAATACTGCTAGTTCTGATACAAAAAGTAATAAACTAAAAAATATAATTCCCAATTATTAATCAGTATAACATTTTCTATCGTAGTTTTTGCAAAAATATAAGTAAAATACTTTCTCCCACAGGATCTACTTCCCGGAGACTCGAGGCAAGACTCCCGCCCAAGTGACCCAGCTGTGTAGCAAGGGGTTCCGGTCCCGGCCTCGAGTCTCAATCAACCTCAACCACGCGTAACGATAGCACAAGAATTTACTAGTTTAATGCTCAGTGCGGTTGGTGGAGACCGGATGAACGGACTGATGATTTAAAAATACAGAAAAAAAAAACAAAATTGGTTTGAAAAAAAAAACATAAAGCTTTTGTTTCGAATGTTTTCGATAACTTATAGTTGATGGTGCTCGGGATGTTTGTCGATAACATATTTTTTATTTGAAATATTTGTTTTGTTATTTATTCAGTGATAGAATATTCAAAAAATTGGAGATGATTTTGTCTGCATTATTTTGAATCACATTTTTATGTCGGTAAATGTCGACAAGTCCTTCAATTTATAATATCCTTCAATAATATTATTTTAACATACATAGAGTGGCGTAGTTGTACTACGGTACGATTACCAAGGTGAGGCCTCGGGTTCGAATCCCGGGTCGGGTAAAGTGAGATAGGATTTTTCTATTCATTATCAGCCCGGGCTCAGGAATTTGTGCCCGATATAGCTAAAGGCTCGCCCCCAATCACATCGTGTTACGGAACATACAAGGCGAAATATGGGTGTCCTGGTGGCGCCTCTGCCTACTCCTACTCGGATAAAGGCGTGTGTTTATGTATGTATGTAAGAATAGTAACTCAGTATAAAGAATTAAAGACTATATTTCTAGATCATTCCGTCTCCACCAATCGCAAGGACAAATATCCATCCTTTATCTGTATCCTAGTCTGTAATATTTTTATACATTAGATATCGAGGTTTTAGTATAATATTAGTATATACAGGGTATATCAAGACCGCGACCGAAAACGAAGCCAGGAGGTAGTATTAGTGATATCAAACACAATGCAAGTAAAAATTTTACAAAAAAAGTCGTCAATTTTTTTGTGTTATTTTTTACATATCGTCGTATTTGAGTGATTAAACATAGTTTTTCTAAAATAATGACGTACATCGCTTAATTTTTAAATACGCAATGGTACGTAAGTGTTTAAATTACTATTTTTGCAAAAACTAGGTATTTACCCGTTAAAATCGATGATTTTTAAAAAATTGTAAAAAAAAGTCCGTCGCTTATTTTGCAAAATTTTTAGTTGCATTGTGTCTGTAACCGCTAAAACTATCACCTGGCTTCGTTTTCGGTCGCGGTCTTGATATACCCTGTATATTGTGTACCAACGGAGTTGTAATTTTTCATAATCGGTAACTATCGATTATTTTTAATCGATTTTGTTTTTTTTTGTATTAATTTTTTCATCACTTTTTTTTTGTATAAGTGTCAATTACAATTTTAAGTATGAACAACATTGAGGTTGGGGTAACATTTTAATACAAGAATGGAAGGAGTAAGAACGTAAACACATTTTCGCCTTCGACCCTTTTATTATGGTGTTACCATACCTATAAGACTTTTAAGTCTCCCATAATTTCTAGAAGTACTTAATTTAACTACAATTTACAATTCAATTGACTGCTATTGAAATAGTTTATTTAACTTATACGATGCTCGGGTTTAACCGGATAATAAAAATATATCCAACTTCACAAAAAATCCTGGAATTATAATAAATATAAATTGTAATATCCATAATTATTATAGGTGTAAGAAATGGGTAAGCTTGCTGGAAAATTATAACTATTATGTAATAAATAAGAGCAATATATTACATTTATATCGGGCCGACATAATTGCATCAACTGGCGATTTATAATTATACTTTGCTGGTGGATAATATATCTCGACATCACAGCGTTTAAAATCACAGGTGAACTTTAAAATATACCGGGTATATCAAGACTGCGACCGAAAACGAAGCCGGGTGGTAGTTTTAGTGGTTACAGACACAATGCAAATAAAAATTTCGCAAAATAAGCGACAGATTTTTTTTACAAATTTTTAAAAGTCGTTATGTTTGGGTAGTAAATACCTAGTTATTGCGAAAATAATAATTTAAAACATAACGTACCATTGCTTCTTAAAAAATAAAAAAGTGTACATGATTATTTTAAGAAACTATGTAATTATCACCCAAATAAGACTATAAGTAAAAAATTACGAATTGCGAAATTTTTAGTTGCTTTGTGTCTGAAGTCAATTACAATACTACCACCTGGCTTCGTTTTCGGTCGCAATCTTGATATACCCTGTATAAGTCATTTCTCCTCATACATCACTGAAATTAAATTTTAAGAATTGAATTATTATAACTATTTTAATTTTTGGTTTAATTGTAACTTTGTGTGTTCAGCATTGCTCTTGTCATAATATGCGGTAGTTATTTGATGAATCTAAAGGCCCGTTATAAGGAGAGTTTCGCCTCAAAGACACGATTGTCGTAAGTATATAAAAAAAGTTGCATCGTGTAAACGTTTGCTAGAATACGATAATTTTATAGCAATTATCAAAACGAGAAGCCGCGGGTTCGTTCCCCGTTCCGAAACAAATGTTTGTGTGATCAACAGATATTTGTTTCGGGTCTGAGACCGAAAAGTCTCTCGTAATTTCTGAGACCCACGACACAAGACTCGATCTTACTGTGGGGTTAGGACTATGTGTACTTATTTGATTTATTTATTTTAATAATCTCGAAAAATTCTCCGTGTAAATGGGCTCTAAGAATATGTATTAAGATATTAATTGTTGAAATATATGTACTTTAAAGCACATCACATAATTGATTGTACGTTTTCGTGAAATTTAAGATGGGTTATGTTATTTAAATGGTCCAAAATTACAGTTACTTTCTAGAATTGTGCAGTAATTTACAATGTCAACTATTATTGACAACTTTTAGAATAGATTATTGTACTTTTAAAGTAATTAAGAAAAAATCTTAAAAAGATTTTATTTGACGTTGGGTGTATGTACTTATAAGTATTTAAGTATGTACTTAACGCACAATAACTTGATTTTAGAGATGGACAATTTTTAAAATTATGTTTCATTATTTTAATCTAACAAGGCTACAAAATCCATCAAAGGGGCGGCTTGAGCTGATCTGAAATAGTCTCGATTCATCATAATCAATAATAAATCGATAACATAATTTAACGATTTAAAAATATATTACTTGTAAAGAGTGGTGATATTCAGTCAACATTATATGCCTTGAAAGGTTAATTAATAAAAATAACTTATTAGACGTTTTCCTCAAAGTTTGTAATTTTATGCCATTTGTATCACTAAAAACAGGTTCATTCAGAGCAATGCAAATGTAAAATTGTGTTATCATTTTAACCTAATACGAATAATATCAAATTTTTATTCGAATCGAAATGAATTTTCTACTTTTCTAATACTGTAAGTTAGCATGTTATATTTATAATTTCGTAAGTAGTTACAGATGTATTTAAAGGGGTTAAATGTATGTAGTTGGCTACATACATACGGATTTATTTATAGACAATTTTAAAACCCATTTTAGTTATTGTATGTTTTGTCCCTTTCGAACGACTTAAATTCAGCTTGAGTGAAAAAGACAAAACATTCGACAACTACGTTTTAAAACTGTCTATGAATTGGCCGATAAAATTAGTCAGTACAGAACCTTTCCACAGAATTCTTCCGACGTTGCAGCAGCATATATTATTAGCGTAATTAATATTACTTATCGTGTACCTATTTTTGCGAATAAGTGGTATATTATATACGTGACTATCTCATAGTCACCAAGCCTTAAGAAATACCTCATTTGCATATATCTGGACCAATCGGCATCGTTTCGATGACGTAAAATGACGTAATCTGTCAAGCACGAACTGTTATCGAAATCGTATAACTCATCTATTATCTATGGGCGTGTGGCGTGATTTGGAACTACAAATAAAATTATAAAAAATTAAAATATATATCTAGCGCATTGTTTGAGATATTTTCATAATATAAACAAACATTTATAAGTATAAACATGTCCAGTATAATATAATATGAAAAGAGAACAACTATTCTTTTGATAACAGTGCTTTGAACGGCGACATAAGATTGTAGAAGGAAATTGAGGGCGTGAAAATACTTTTTCGGTAACATGTTAATGCTTTGCACAGATTACTGTTTTAACGATAATGATAATGGTCATGCAATAAAAGAAATATTAATATATTAATAGCTGATATATTCTAATTACTATATTTTAGTAATCTAGTGTTATTTGCAACTAGTCTAAGCAGAATTAAATTAAATCCGTCGTGTATACACATAAATGGTCGTTTAATATTTATCTGTACGCATAATCACAATAGATTTTCATAAAATAAGTTAGATATTGATTTTTCATACCATTGTATTTGGTAGCGCATTTTATTGTGCAGTTTTGTAATAAAATGTATTAAATTATACCGTGGTTTTTAATATTATTATGTTCTTATATTTTCACCCCGATTTCCCTGTATATCCCTTGACAGCCTCCATGGCGCAGTTGGTTAGACGCCGGCTGAGAAACGAGAGGCCGTGGGTTCGATCCCAACCTCCCGTTAATTAACACTGTAATTCTGACATTACTATACAAAAGCTAGATATAATTAATACAAGAACTATTTGTATTACCGTTATATCAGGACTAACTTATCCATAAGTTCTATTGTTTACCGTATTGTGGTATAACAACTATAATTAGCTACTAAATACTTTCATTAAAGATGGATGGAAGGGTCGGGGACCGCCAACCGGGGGTGCGGCGCGGCGCATGCGTAATATCTGGGAAGCATATGCTGTATCCCGTCGGCAGGGTTATTGTAAAAATACTATTTTCAGGCCAATATAAACCCCGCACGGTTGCAGGGCTACAAAAATAGTTTTTTGAGGCGTAAGGTGTTTCGCGCGTACCTTACATTATTGTTGTGCGAACGCGCACTTCACTTTGTCCGCATTCTTGTAACCAAAGCGCTACCCCTTTTATTGCTCTCCCGGAGAATCTTGACACCGCGATTCAGGTTTTCAGGAAAACTGAGCAGCGCCATCCCGTAACGTGAAATCAAAGCTTTACAACCCCTATTTGAGGGATGTTTAGATAGAAGACTAGGGAAGAGTGCATATATTTAAACAAAATTGTATGCGAATATAGTCTTAACACGTCGTTTGAGCTGGGTTAAATAATATAGAACAATTTAAAGCAAAACATACAGCGGTTAGCTATAACTCCGAAAATGCAGATATTTGATTGAACATAGGTAAGATTTGTTATATGTAGTAGATATAATTATCGTAACAATAAGAAATCATGCACAAATCTACAAGCGGAACAGATGATCTGACATCTGATGGGGGCAGTTGTTAAATGCCGATTTCATCAGGTCGTTGTAATCCGTGGAAGAGGCTTATGTTCTCCAGTTACTTTCTGTAGCTGAAGATAAAACGCCGCTACTCGTTTATCTATAGCCTTTACCACTACTATTTAACTAAAACAAAAAGGCAATTGGGTTTTCAGCATTGATCATAATATAAGGGATGATTAAATGAAGAAAGTACAAGTTAAAAAAATATTCACGAGATATACGGTCCGAGTTCCGACTTGATTGACAAAATTATGAGTTCGCTTGGCATATTTTAACATTTCGTAGTCCGATGCAGTAATAAAAATAATGAACACGAGACACAGGTTAACGCTAACAATTAGTAGTCGGAAATTGGAACTGGATAAATAGTTATTTTAGGAATAATATTTGAAGATTTCGTAGTATTTAATTATATGTAATTTTGGGGGAGTTATAGTGTAAAAGTAAAACTTGAATTGTAATTAATGTGTTGTTAACGCAACTATCAAATTAATGATGTTTCCTTGGTAGTCATGACGCTTGAAGGTTCTTTTAAGTTGTCACTTGTCAGACACATTACAGCCGATATCTTCATGGCCACAACAACCCTAACTTCACAATACCTGAATATGTATATATTATGTCGCATTTTGTTGTATTTATAAGCCCCGCGTGAGCAGGGCATTCAAAAATCTCAAAGACTCATTTGAGTGTTCCCCTCCACGGAAATCTTTAGTAAAAGGCGAAAGATTTGTACGTTTTGAAGGGAAACCAGAGTGACAAGTTATTGTATTCGGGAGCTTATATACTATTGGCGGAGAATCTTGACACCGCGATTCAGGATTGCATGCCAATTGAACAGCGCCATCTAGCGGCAATATATTGTACTAGATTACAATGTAATAAAAGTTATTGTATACAGACTCAAGTTCGATATCATCAATCAACAGTTAACACTACACTACAAAAACCATCAGAATCATCAATCAGGGTAACCTATCGGCTATGCTTTTATGCCTTAACGCAATAATAGCACAGTTGATTCTGGTTTTTATGGTTCCGTATCAGAAAGGAAAAATCGGAAGCTTTAGAGGACCACTGGATTTTTCGTATGTCAAGAAAACACGGAATTTGTCAAGAAATAGTAGCATAATAAGTATGGAGAGGCAATATGAAAGCCCACAAAACGTTAATCGAGCCAAAAAGTTCTACAAGTGAAAACTTGTCATTGTCTATATGTTATTTATTCCATTGTCTATTTCTATTGTTATTAACCGTAAATTTTCCATGTTTTAAAATAAAAATAAAAGAAAATACGTCGAGCTAACTTACCGGAGTTCTGTTCCCCAAGGATGGTCGGCGCCGACGACGGTGGTTGCCTGTAGACCCATAAAACACCGCTTTGAAACAGATAGTCCACGACACACGAACGAATTATTTATTACGCGAATACCCAGCTCGGCGCCGGCGCATGAGCCAAGCGCTGCGGAGCGCTCACGAGACTCGACACAAAATGACTTACTTAACGAGAGGCTATTAATAAATAAATAAATAAATAAATAAATACACCCAACAGTCACATACATAGTCCTGACCCCACACTAAGATCGAGTCTTGTGTCGTGGGTATCAGAAACTACGAGAGACTTTTCGGTCTCACAAACACCCAGACCCGAAACAAATACTTGTGGATCACACAAATATTTGTTTCAGTGCGGGGATCGAACCCGCGGCCTCTCGTTTCACAGGCGGCGTCTAACCAACTGCGCCACGGAGGCTATTGACTACAAACTACCCTCCATAGGATTATATCTACGATAAAAATGTAACCTGGTGCCCAAAACTCCTTTCCATTCTTTTTCCTTCCGCACTCCTCCTAATTTGATGGGCCGGCAACATATCTGTAATGGTCACTATTTAATACCTGTGCAATGTTTATGCAAACACAAATAAGTATCGGCTCGTTTCTCTACACAACGTCTTCCACCGTTCCCGCCATTCCCAATTGCGTTCTCCTTCACACCCGGTTTGCGTTGTGTCAAGTTCGTGATGACAGATGCACAGAGTATAAATATGTCCATACACTATAATATTAGTCTGTGATAATATCCATGATCCAGCCTTGTGAATGTTCATGGGCGGCAGTGGTCAATTACCATCAATGACCTGTTTGGTAGTTTGCTGTACCTATGCAATTAAAAATATATATATTTGTATGAAAACATATTTTCAAATAGGTACAAAATTAAGTTTACATAATTAATCATAAAATTGGATTCTGGTTTACATTCCAGTGTTACAGAAATCTCAATGGGCGGTATGTGGGCTGGAATTGAAATCTAGATGGTCCCCGATTAAATGTAAAATAAGCAAGGTGAGTCATCGACTTTTGAATGGCATAGACTAGGATTATTAAGTCCTGATTCTTGAGTGCGCATAAAGAATGCTGACGAAATTTGTTTTTACTTAAATAGGCCAACAATTGCAGGGCATTTCAAAAATCTCATAGACTCATTTGGGTGTTCCCCTCCACGGAAATCTTTAGTAAAAGGTAAAAGTAGCTATATGACAAACTTCTTAACTACAGCCTACATCAGTCATCACTATTTCTTGATGTTAAGTAACTCAGTACTTGGTGGACGCAATATCGGCAATAATATTGATGATATAAAATCTTAGAAATCTATTTTACGCTAGCACAAAACAGAATCATTACAATAGTGCAGGATTATAGATGACTACATGCTAATCCAGTTCTGATGCTATATTTTTCTGAAATTAAAAGCCCCGCGTGAGCAGGGCATTCAAAAATCTCAAAGACTCATTTGAGTGTTCCCCTCCACGGAAATCTTTAGTAAAAGGCGAAAGATTTATACGTTTTGAAGGGAAACCAGAGTGCCGAACGTAAAGTATTTAGTACACTATATACTATTGCCGGAGAATCTTGACACCGCGATGCAGAATTACATTGTAAATTGAGCAGAGCCATCTAGCGACGATTATTAATAACATAAGTATTTTTCACTACATGTAGTGCTAGTGGTATTCAAAATGACTACAGAACTCATCAGCTTGCCTGTACATTTTATTACATTATTTTTCTGTTATAGATATGAATAAAATACATTATGGAATACTAATTATATTTTTATTAATATGACTGCATCGGTGGCGTAGTTGCGCTACGGTACGATTACAAAAGCTGAGGTCTCAGGATCGAATCTCGGGTCGAGCAAAGAGATATTGGATTTTTCTATTCATTATAAGCCCGGAGTCAGGAATTTATGCCCGATATGGCGATAGGCTCGCCCCCTATCACATCGTGGGACGGAACATACAAGGCGAAATGTAGGTGTCCTGGTAGCTCATCTGCCTACCCCTTCTGGAAACAAGGCGTGAGTTTATGTATGTATACATGGAATTATTTTTATACTACACATTATACTCAAGATTCTATGAACTTTTGTATCTTGTGTTTTCTAAATAGACCTTAGAAGCAAGATGGGTTAGCTTGTTCACTTAAATTTAACTTAGGCAAGATCAATCTTAGGCGCTTGGTGATTTTCCCCGAGGTTAGGGGTGCAAGAAGTTCTCCACGGTATTCCCTGCCCGTCGTAAGACGCGACCCAAGGGAGATATCGGGGGCGTTGGGCACACTGCAGGGGCATTGCATTCTCACCTATAGCGACTCCGAGACGTGCGATAGAGCGCTTGGCCTACTCTTGGTCCAAAAACAGTCGTAAGTGGGAGGCATACGAGTACCCTGTAATGGAAGGACCAGTAAAGGTTTTGCGCCGGGCGACTAGCGGACGTAAATCGAGGTGCTTCTCGCCCTGGGATGTCCGGTGCGGCCCATAATGCGTGCAACGGTCACCGAGGGTTTTTATTTAGTATGCTAGCTTGTGTTTTGTTGGAGACCCGGCTCGGCCACAACATCTGCAGCGTGCCGGGCTGGAAGGCCAGTGAGAATGACATGCCCTTTTTCGGTGTCCCTCAGGGTACCTAAAGGGGAGTTTAACAGCATTTCGTCTTGCACACAAAAAAGGCTATTATTGGTGATGAAACATAAAATTTGTCAACAGAGAATTATTTTCTTTGTAGTGATCCTTACCGATTATATTATTGATTTAAAAAACTTCTTAATCTTTCAATGCGCGGGGGCGTGGAGGCCTCGAGTTTGTGGGTGTTCGCCCACAGTCACCTCAAATTGCGGCGGCCTTGGGTTTAATACTTAAAAAGTGTTTGTTTTTTTTTGAAAATAATACAATTATTATAATCAATATAATTTATTTAGTCGCAATATAAAAACAAAAAATAAAACATTGGAATTTAACCGTAAATATTGTAACATTAAAAACATTTATGTAACAAAATTAATATTTAAAATATAAGGAACCAATATTTGTAAAATACATCCATAGGGATACGGGGTGGATTTTTCCACCATTAAATTGATTATTCTTTGTGCTATTCGTATCTGCTTGAGTAGTAACCACTTCTGTCAAGTGTTTTTCAACTATCATAGTAGTAAGCTCAAAGCTGTCAAAATTGTGTCAAGTAGTTAGAGATGGTTGTCCTTTCGCTCGCAAATCCTTAATCTTATTACCACGTGCATTGTAATCAGAATAAAAGGGGTATGTTCCAATAATTGACATTTTCAGAAAGAAAGGAATAAACAACCTACCAGGAAATACCGATTTAGTGATAAAACCCACCAGTTTGTTAACCTGTTACTCTATTGATCTCATTTCACTATAGATAGTAAGCATTTGTACATAATATCACAATTTATTGTAGTTAATCAGAATTCACAATACATAACATTGTATACTTATTGTATTACGTTATACAAATAATTACCTAATTTTCTACCACATCATTCGCCCTTAAACTAGGTAATTATAATTGTTCCATTCATCCCATTTTGAACTTAATCTTAAATCTTTTGTAACCTCTTTTATCAAATTTAATTATACCTACGGCTTTATTCATAGACAGTTTTAAAACATATTTTAGTTATCGAATGTTTTATCCCTTTCCAATTCAGTTTGATTTTGAAAATAAGTTAAAAATTGAAGAAGACAAAACATTTGATAACTAAAATAGGTTTTAAATCTGTCTATGAATAAGGCCGCTAGAATTTAAGGGTAAACACGTCTCGTTATCTACGCAGATAATCTTCAAATATCTTCAGTTGGTCCCAGCATACCAGTAGAAGGACAGTATGAGGCCCAAGTCTAAGGTAGTTGGCTCCGACACCCTTGTAGAGCGAGGCGGCTCCTTCAGACCGAACCATCTTGATGAAACAGTCGATCATGCCGTTGTACAGCTTGCCACGGTTCTGCGCGTCTACGGCTGAAAAGAAAGAATTTTCTTCATATTACGATATGTTTTATTAAAACATTTGGTGGTAATTGTATGGACTGTAAAACTTAGCTTGATAATTTTGACAGCTCGCAGTAGGGATGAGGGTTGTGTATAATCGTTAATGAATCTATTCGATTATTATTTTTTGGAACTTGTAATCGATAATCGCGTGATTAAGGTATGGATTTTGTAAAATAATTTCTTTATACTTCTTTATTTATTTTATTATTTATTTATTATTAACCGGACTAGAAATATTATTGTTACAGTCGTGGAGTCAATAGATACTATTTGTATATCCATTTTCTAGTATAATACCAAAAAATATGACTGTTTAACTTTTATTCAATGCACATATTTTATCATGGAATCAGTACTGTTAATGGAACATATTTCGGCAATTAAGAGACAAATTATTTTTATTTTTATGTATTGTTTTCATTTCAAAACCGATTATTGATAGTCTGCGGTTATTCGTTATGCGTGGCACATCTCTAAGGGGGCGGTACCCATCCATGAAGTACGGTATTTATCTGTATGACATCGTAACAAAAAGAATGCCTAACTTTATAGGCGTCAGCTGTCAAAATTATCAAGCTAAGTTTTACAGTCCATAGTGCTGTTTAATTTGATTATAGTATATTGATCACGTTTGTTTCTAGTCGTTTGACATAATTGTAGTCTGTTTGTTTAATTGGTTTTCCACGATTACATAAACAAGGCTATGTGTAAGTAGCTATATTATAAACTTCTTATCTAATACAAACTTCTTAACTACATCAGTCATAAGGATTTCTTGATGTAAATTGTAAAGTAACTAAATACTTGGTGGACGTAATGTCGGCGATAATATAAAAGTTTAGAAACCTATTTTACGAATACGCTAGCTCAATACAAAGAATTGCAATAGTGCATGATATTATGACTACACGGCCACACTAATATGATTTCTTATTGGTATTATAAGCCCCGCGTGAGCAGGGCATTCAAAAATCTCAAAGACTCATTTGAGTGTTCCCCTCCACGGAAAAAAACAAAAAGGCAATTGGGTTTTCAGCATTGATCATAATATAAGGGATGATTAAATGAAGAAAGTACAAGTTAAAAAAATATTCACGAGATATACGGTCCGAGTTCCGACTTGATTGACAAAATTATGAGTTCGCTTGGCATATTTTAACATTTCGTAGTCCGATGCAGTAATAAAAATAATGAACACGAGACACAGGTTAACGCTAACAATTAGTAGTCGGAAATTGGAACTGGATAAATAGTTATTTTAGGAATAATATTTGAAGATTTCGTAGTATTTAATTATATGTAATTTTGGGGGAGTTATAGTGTAAAAGTAAAACTTGAATTGTAATTAATGTGTTGTTAACGCAACTATCAAATTAATGATGTTTCCTTGGTAGTCATGACGCTTGAAGGTTCTTTTAAGTTGTCACTTGTCAGACACATTACAGCCGATATCTTCATGGCCACAACAACCCTAACTTCACAATACCTGAATATGTATATATTATGTCGCATTTTGTTGTATTTATAAGCCCCGCGTGAGCAGGGCATTCAAAAATCTCAAAGACTCATTTGAGTGTTCCCCTCCACGGAAATCTTTAGTAAAAGGCGAAAGATTTGTACGTTTTGAAGGGAAACCAGAGTGACAAGTTATTGTATTCGGGAGCTTATATACTATTGGCGGAGAATCTTGACACCGCGATTCAGGATTGCATGCCAATTGAACAGCGCCATCTAGCGGCAATATATTGTACTAGATTACAATGTAATAAAAGTTATTGTATACAGACTCAAGTTCGATATCATCAATCAACAGTTAACACTACACTACAAAAACCATCAGAATCATCAATCAGGGTAACCTATCGGCTATGCTTTTATGCCTTAACGCAATAATAGCACAGTTGATTCTGGTTTTTATGGTTCCGTATCAGAAAGGAAAAATCGGAAGCTTTAGAGGACCACTGGATTTTTCGTATGTCAAGAAAACACGGAATTTGTCAAGAAATAGTAGCATAATAAGTATGGAGAGGCAATATGAAAGCCCACAAAACGTTAATCGAGCCAAAAAGTTCTACAAGTGAAAACTTGTCATTGTCTATATGTTATTTATTCCATTGTCTATTTCTATTGTTATTAACCGTAAATTTTCCATGTTTTAAAATAAAAATAAAAGAAAATACGTCGAGCTAACTTACCGGAGTTCTGTTCCCCAAGGATGGTCGGCGCCGACGACGGTGGTTGCCTGTAGACCCATAAAACACCGCTTTGAAACAGATAGTCCACGACACACGAACGAATTATTTATTACGCGAATACCCAGCTCGGCGCCGGCGCATGAGCCAAGCGCTGCGGAGCGCTCACGAGACTCGACACAAAATGACTTACTTAACGAGAGGCTATTAATAAATAAATAAATAAATAAATAAATACACCCAACAGTCACATACATAGTCCTGACCCCACACTAAGATCGAGTCTTGTGTCGTGGGTATCAGAAACTACGAGAGACTTTTCGGTCTCACAAACACCCAGACCCGAAACAAATACTTGTGGATCACACAAATATTTGTTTCAGTGCGGGGATCGAACCCGCGGCCTCTCGTTTCACAGGCGGCGTCTAACCAACTGCGCCACGGAGGCTATTGACTACAAACTACCCTCCATAGGATTATATCTACGATAAAAATGTAACCTGGTGCCCAAAACTCCTTTCCATTCTTTTTCCTTCCGCACTCCTCCTAATTTGATGGGCCGGCAACATATCTGTAATGGTCACTATTTAATACCTGTGCAATGTTTATGCAAACACAAATAAGTATCGGCTCGTTTCTCTACACAACGTCTTCCACCGTTCCCGCCATTCCCAATTGCGTTCTCCTTCACACCCGGTTTGCGTTGTGTCAAGTTCGTGATGACAGATGCACAGAGTATAAATATGTCCATACACTATAATATTAGTCTGTGATAATATCCATGATCCAGCCTTGTGAATGTTCATGGGCGGCAGTGGTCAATTACCATCAATGACCTGTTTGGTAGTTTGCTGTACCTATGCAATTAAAAATATATATATTTGTATGAAAACATATTTTCAAATAGGTACAAAATTAAGTTTACATAATTAATCATAAAATTGGATTCTGGTTTACATTCCAGTGTTACAGAAATCTCAATGGGCGGTATGTGGGCTGGAATTGAAATCTAGATGGTCCCCGATTAAATGTAAAATAAGCAAGGTGAGTCATCGACTTTTGAATGGCATAGACTAGGATTATTAAGTCCTGATTCTTGAGTGCGCATAAAGAATGCTGACGAAATTTGTTTTTACTTAAATAGGCCAACAATTGCAGGGCATTTCAAAAATCTCATAGACTCATTTGGGTGTTCCCCTCCACGGAAATCTTTAGTAAAAGGTAAAAGTAGCTATATGACAAACTTCTTAACTACAGCCTACATCAGTCATCACTATTTCTTGATGTTAAGTAACTCAGTACTTGGTGGACGCAATATCGGCAATAATATTGATGATATAAAATCTTAGAAATCTATTTTACGCTAGCACAAAACAGAATCATTACAATAGTGCAGGATTATAGATGACTACATGCTAATCCAGTTCTGATGCTATATTTTTCTGAAATTAAAAGCCCCGCGTGAGCAGGGCATTCAAAAATCTCAAAGACTCATTTGAGTGTTCCCCTCCACGGAAATCTTTAGTAAAAGGCGAAAGATTTATACGTTTTGAAGGGAAACCAGAGTGCCGAACGTAAAGTATTTAGTACACTATATACTATTGCCGGAGAATCTTGACACCGCGATGCAGAATTACATTGTAAATTGAGCAGAGCCATCTAGCGACGATTATTAATAACATAAGTATTTTTCACTACATGTAGTGCTAGTGGTATTCAAAATGACTACAGAACTCATCAGCTTGCCTGTACATTTTATTACATTATTTTTCTGTTATAGATATGAATAAAATACATTATGGAATACTAATTATATTTTTATTAATATGACTGCATCGGTGGCGTAGTTGCGCTACGGTACGATTACAAAAGCTGAGGTCTCAGGATCGAATCTCGGGTCGAGCAAAGAGATATTGGATTTTTCTATTCATTATAAGCCCGGAGTCAGGAATTTATGCCCGATATGGCGATAGGCTCGCCCCCTATCACATCGTGGGACGGAACATACAAGGCGAAATGTAGGTGTCCTGGTAGCTCATCTGCCTACCCCTTCTGGAAACAAGGCGTGAGTTTATGTATGTATACATGGAATTATTTTTATACTACACATTATACTCAAGATTCTATGAACTTTTGTATCTTGTGTTTTCTAAATAGACCTTAGAAGCAAGATGGGTTAGCTTGTTCACTTAAATTTAACTTAGGCAAGATCAATCTTAGGCGCTTGGTGATTTTCCCCGAGGTTAGGGGTGCAAGAAGTTCTCCACGGTATTCCCTGCCCGTCGTAAGACGCGACCCAAGGGAGATATCGGGGGCGTTGGGCACACTGCAGGGGCATTGCATTCTCACCTATAGCGACTCCGAGACGTGCGATAGAGCGCTTGGCCTACTCTTGGTCCAAAAACAGTCGTAAGTGGGAGGCATACGAGTACCCTGTAATGGAAGGACCAGTAAAGGTTTTGCGCCGGGCGACTAGCGGACGTAAATCGAGGTGCTTCTCGCCCTGGGATGTCCGGTGCGGCCCATAATGCGTGCAACGGTCACCGAGGGTTTTTATTTAGTATGCTAGCTTGTGTTTTGTTGGAGACCCGGCTCGGCCACAACATCTGCAGCGTGCCGGGCTGGAAGGCCAGTGAGAATGACATGCCCTTTTTCGGTGTCCCTCAGGGTACCTAAAGGGGAGTTTAACAGCATTTCGTCTTGCACACAAAAAAGGCTATTATTGGTGATGAAACATAAAATTTGTCAACAGAGAATTATTTTCTTTGTAGTGATCCTTACCGATTATATTATTGATTTAAAAAACTTCTTAATCTTTCAATGCGCGGGGGCGTGGAGGCCTCGAGTTTGTGGGTGTTCGCCCACAGTCACCTCAAATTGCGGCGGCCTTGGGTTTAATACTTAAAAAGTGTTTGTTTTTTTTTGAAAATAATACAATTATTATAATCAATATAATTTATTTAGTCGCAATATAAAAACAAAAAATAAAACATTGGAATTTAACCGTAAATATTGTAACATTAAAAACATTTATGTAACAAAATTAATATTTAAAATATAAGGAACCAATATTTGTAAAATACATCCATAGGGATACGGGGTGGATTTTTCCACCATTAAATTGATTATTCTTTGTGCTATTCGTATCTGCTTGAGTAGTAACCACTTCTGTCAAGTGTTTTTCAACTATCATAGTAGTAAGCTCAAAGCTGTCAAAATTGTGTCAAGTAGTTAGAGATGGTTGTCCTTTCGCTCGCAAATCCTTAATCTTATTACCACGTGCATTGTAATCAGAATAAAAGGGGTATGTTCCAATAATTGACATTTTCAGAAAGAAAGGAATAAACAACCTACCAGGAAATACCGATTTAGTGATAAAACCCACCAGTTTGTTAACCTGTTACTCTATTGATCTCATTTCACTATAGATAGTAAGCATTTGTACATAATATCACAATTTATTGTAGTTAATCAGAATTCACAATACATAACATTGTATACTTATTGTATTACGTTATACAAATAATTACCTAATTTTCTACCACATCATTCGCCCTTAAACTAGGTAATTATAATTGTTCCATTCATCCCATTTTGAACTTAATCTTAAATCTTTTGTAACCTCTTTTATCAAATTTAATTATACCTACGGCTTTATTCATAGACAGTTTTAAAACATATTTTAGTTATCGAATGTTTTATCCCTTTCCAATTCAGTTTGATTTTGAAAATAAGTTAAAAATTGAAGAAGACAAAACATTTGATAACTAAAATAGGTTTTAAATCTGTCTATGAATAAGGCCGCTAGAATTTAAGGGTAAACACGTCTCGTTATCTACGCAGATAATCTTCAAATATCTTCAGTTGGTCCCAGCATACCAGTAGAAGGACAGTATGAGGCCCAAGTCTAAGGTAGTTGGCTCCGACACCCTTGTAGAGCGAGGCGGCTCCTTCAGACCGAACCATCTTGATGAAACAGTCGATCATGCCGTTGTACAGCTTGCCACGGTTCTGCGCGTCTACGGCTGAAAAGAAAGAATTTTCTTCATATTACGATATGTTTTATTAAAACATTTGGTGGTAATTGTATGGACTGTAAAACTTAGCTTGATAATTTTGACAGCTCGCAGTAGGGATGAGGGTTGTGTATAATCGTTAATGAATCTATTCGATTATTATTTTTTGGAACTTGTAATCGATAATCGCGTGATTAAGGTATGGATTTTGTAAAATAATTTCTTTATACTTCTTTATTTATTTTATTATTTATTTATTATTAACCGGACTAGAAATATTATTGTTACAGTCGTGGAGTCAATAGATACTATTTGTATATCCATTTTCTAGTATAATACCAAAAAATATGACTGTTTAACTTTTATTCAATGCACATATTTTATCATGGAATCAGTACTGTTAATGGAACATATTTCGGCAATTAAGAGACAAATTATTTTTATTTTTATGTATTGTTTTCATTTCAAAACCGATTATTGATAGTCTGCGGTTATTCGTTATGCGTGGCACATCTCTAAGGGGGCGGTACCCATCCATGAAGTACGGTATTTATCTGTATGACATCGTAACAAAAAGAATGCCTAACTTTATAGGCGTCAGCTGTCAAAATTATCAAGCTAAGTTTTACAGTCCATAGTGCTGTTTAATTTGATTATAGTATATTGATCACGTTTGTTTCTAGTCGTTTGACATAATTGTAGTCTGTTTGTTTAATTGGTTTTCCACGATTACATAAACAAGGCTATGTGTAAGTAGCTATATTATAAACTTCTTATCTAATACAAACTTCTTAACTACATCAGTCATAAGGATTTCTTGATGTAAATTGTAAAGTAACTAAATACTTGGTGGACGTAATGTCGGCGATAATATAAAAGTTTAGAAACCTATTTTACGAATACGCTAGCTCAATACAAAGAATTGCAATAGTGCATGATATTATGACTACACGGCCACACTAATATGATTTCTTATTGGTATTATAAGCCCCGCGTGAGCAGGGCATTCAAAAATCTCAAAGACTCATTTGAGTGTTCCCCTCCACGGAAATCTTTAGTAAAAGGCGAAAGATTTATACGTTTTGAAGGGAAACCAGAGTGACAAGTCAAAGTATTCGGGAGCTTATATACTATTGGCGGAGAATCTTGACACCGCGATTCAGGATTGCGTGTGAATTGATCAGCGCCATCTAGCGGCGAGTATCGAACAACATTTAAACATCAATCTTAGTCTACAATCTACATTTTCCAATAATATATAATACATTTACTATTAACAAACACTACACTACAAATATCCTAGGAGTATCTATGTATTGTTTATGTAAGTTTATTTTTAATAAATGCACGATCGAATGGTCGTCTGGAATATATCGCTTTTACCGATAAGGCCGCTAATTGTTATACCAAATGTACATTTGATACATCTTGGTATTTTGTGTTGTGTGGTGTCATAATAAATTGTTGTATTATTATTATTAATAAAAACCTCATCGGATTATTTCTTAAACCACTTGCAATAGTACTCTCGATTGTAGAGGAAGCCCGTGCCCGGTAGTGGGACGTATATAGGCCGATACAGATTCAAATAATGAACTTACTCTCTTTGTAAAAGAATGGAGAATACTTGCTTTAGGATAATAATATCTATACAGGAATACAGGAGGATACATACCAGGTATATCCAGACTGAGACCGAAAACGAACCCAGGTGGTAGTTTTAGTGATTAAAGACACGGATTATACGGATTTTATCGCGATTTGGACTGTCCGTCCGCCCCGTGACCACGAAAGCTGTAAAGTAATCGAAACGTCGGAAGTTAAAAAATGTAAAAATTAAACCAAATCGTGATAAAATCCGTATAAAATAGTTTTATTTCAAAAAAAGGGACTACAAAATAAACGATTTTTTTTACATATCTTTTAATGGTAAATCACGAGTTTTTGCTAAAAGAATAATTATTAAAATCCTTGCGAACCATTGTGTCTTAAAAAAAAGGTGTACGTTATTATAACACGAAAAGTAAAAAAACACAAAAAAAGATACGCTTTTTTTTTTGCGAAATTTTTAGTTGCATTGTGTCTGAAGTGACCAATACTACCACCAGGCTTCGTTTTCGGTCGCAGTCTGGATTTACCCTGTATTATTTTACTCGCCTTGATTAGAAAGTCGAGTAGCTACGACGTCAAAAGGATTCAAGCAAAAAGTCATAACAAGTCCTCCAAGGTTGGCTCCAGCGAACGACAGCGCCAGTGGCGAGTTAATGAACATGTCGTGGTCTCGCAACCACTGCTTGGCATACGAGAAGCTCACCATCTGCGAACTGCTGCCCACAGCCCCGCGGGGGATTTGAGGGTACACGCCTCGGAAAAGACCTGGAGTATATAATTAAAATATTAGTTTCCCTAACTGTAAGGCTGTCGTATGAATGGATGGCTAAATTGAAAAGTAGTACTTTTAATGTCGCGTTTTATTTGTTTAAAATGCTCCAGAATATTAATTCCTTCTCATCCCATTTTCGAGGGTTAAAACCTGCAAGACACAGGTTCAAAACAAATCAAGTTTCCAGAAGTCATTGTCTTTTGCAAATTGATATTTCGCAATATTTTCTACATCAAGGTAGTGATGCAACTTACCAAGCCAGGTAATTTTTTTGATCACTTGACAATGCTATAAAAAGTGTCCAAATACCTTTTACTCCTTCCCGTCTGTGTATATCCACCAACGCTCCTATAGTACCATCGTGCTTGTGCTGGTGGCCAACAGCGATGGCCTTAGCAGCCTGGGCTTGCAGCCTGGTCTTCACGAGGAAAAACGGAGTGCCGGCGATGGAGCCAAGTGCACCCCCCACTCCCGCCGCCGCTGCCCCCTTGATAATAGACGTTCGACCGTTCGAGTCTGTGGTGAAGCCGCGACGTTCCGTTATACGGTAGACTCCTAATCTGTGAAGTTAAAAAATATTTTTTGATGGAAATATTGTTAAGTTCTTACATTTTTTCTTATTGTTATGATTTCAAAAAAATATTTTTAGTTGTATTTAATTATAATTAAATTCGTAGATTTTTTTCCAAGTCACTTTAGTTATGTCAAGAAAGACTTATTTAGAGGAATTGTCAAAGATAAATAGAAAAAAAGAAGATTTTTACAATAATTGTCCAGTTTTGTAATTTCTTTTTTGAGAAAGATTTGAAATATTATTTTATTATATAATATGGTTTATAAACTTATAACAATTACCTAAAAGTATTCAAAAAGAACTGAAACCCGAGCATAGCGGGCAGTCCACTTTGCAACGCCACCAGTCCTTCCGACCGCGCTATTACGAAAAATGCGTGCGGTACGTTCTTGTAAAACACCTTATGGTGTCCTTTCGCTTTCATCTCTCCTTGCAACTGAAGCCTGGTCTTCACCACTTCAATAGGATTTGTGAACAGAGTGGCGAACATAGCCGACACTCCACCCATTAGTAAATCGGTGACGTCACGAGCGACGCCATCTTGTTTGGTTGCGACTGCCATTTTGTTGTATTACCTGAAAATTAAAACATAAACGATATTTAGTATTTTGATTGATTTTTAACAAAGAACAAATAAAACAGTTGTGCGTTTTGAGATCTGTCTCACTATTCAGACACCAAGATCTAAAAGCGATTGGAGTCTCACAACTTCGTCACCAGAAAATCTAGTAGACTAACGCCCAAATACTGGAACGCAACTTAAATATAGCTTGCGCTTAACTACGTTAATCCCGATTAAATGTACTGGCTGACGCCCAAATACTGGAACGCAACTTAAATATAACTTGCGCTTAACTACGTTAATCCCGATTAAATGTACCTACTGGCTGAGTGAGCCGTGCGCTGTTAAGAGCAACTTATTATTTGAATGTCGTTCCAGTATTCGGGCGTAACATTATCAATGCTTGTAAAGTCATTTCACATATGAAAATAACGGTTTTTTTTATTATTTGGCTTAAGGCCAGGTCGGAAAGTGCCTTAATGTTGCTACGTAGGTAAATGTTGCCATTACGTCTAATTGGGATCAAATGATCCGTAACATAAAAATGAGTATGTACCTACTACAAAATTTGATTGTCATGAATCATAACTACTTACTTTGGTTATCATCTTACCATTGCATGATAAAAAAAACACGTAATCTACTATTTAAATAATTGGCTAAAACAGCTTCTGTATCATTTACGAGTATTCAAAAGGATTTAACATTATTTGGTCATAAAATATTTGAGATAAAAATCTGTTGTAATAACCCACTGTTCAATGTTACTCAAGTCAAGGTCACATTAGATTAAGTTTAGATATTTTAAAGAGTTTCTGATATTGTCTGCAACTTTCAAAATTCGTTATGATGTTAAAGAATATCATCTTTAGAAAATAAATGATATATAAATATTTGATTATAATTTGTTCATAATTAACTATAAAGGCTTCAGTTTAGTCTGAACATAATGTGTAAAGATTTCTTCAGAGAAAAATCAAACAAAATATATTAACAATTTATTTATTGCAATGCTTATCGTATTCATTTAAATCGAATTATGGCTTACATTTCATTATGACATTGAGATTTAAAAAATATGAAACATCATTTGATAACATACAAAATACATATTCCAAAAAGCCAATTAATTTAAAGAATATAATAATATGTACCTATGGTACTAACAACGGTTTTAATATATGTATAAAAATGTTTAACAAATATTAAGTATTTTTCTTGTCTATGACAACTTTTTTAACAATAACAATATAAAATTATTTTAACAGTAACAATTAAACAATACAGCTTTGGTATCCTTAATACTAACATTTTCTAACAAAATTAAAACTACCATTATAATAAGTTACATGACAAAACTTCATACGCGTAGAAATTATTATAACTTTAAGCCAATTAAATATGGGCCTTATTACTATTTCTATAGTACGTTATATTTCCATGGCGCTGTGTCAAGTCTTTGACATATCAAGATAGCGTCATCTAGCGGCCACCAACGTAATTCATAGAAAATAACCAATAGCGAGCTCGCGCCTTAATTAAACGCGTCGCGATTGGCTCAAATCAATTTTAGCGATAAATAAATTCGTTCTACATGCATGATGCAGGCACATTGTTGTAACTTATTTCAATGGTACTACAATTCTTAAGTAATACATGTATAGACTATAGTGTATAAAAAGCTGTGTATTCGGACTTTGGACACATTTGGTTTTTCGATTTGATAATTAAACATAAGGAACAGACAATTTACTTCGATCAAATTAGATAGTTGTTACACTTCGTTTTTTAACCTAAAACTATTTGCGTTCTTTCGCATACAATTGCCTCTTAAATACTAGAAGATAAATTGTATCGTACATATCTATGGCGTAATAGATAATTTTAATTTCTAAGAGACATGTATGTAGGAAACAACCTTCTTGGCAAGAAAATATAAAGTAATGTTAAACACAAAGCTATTTTGTACTCGAATTTAAATGCTACGTTAATTAATTGCACATTAATTTACAAATACTGTTAACACCTTCACTATATTGCACTAAATTATATTTAATCTGTCCTTCGGAGTACCATTAACTTACTAATATTTTAAAACGTTATCTGCAGGCTGCAGACATAGGCCCAGTTGCATGGAATAACTTACATCATTTTAACTTTGAAATACATTTGGCATCTCAAATGTATGACCATTAAATTGTTTTAAGTTTAAGCTATGGTCAAGTGTCCCAATGCAACTGGGCCTTAACTTGTGTAAGTCCTAGACATATAACTGGGCTACTCATTAATCTCACTAAATTGATTACACTTAAGACATAACGATTGTGCGGCCAATAGGGTGACAAAAAGTTCTGTAATCCGGATACATATTGACTTTGCCAGTTTTTTTTACGGTTACACACTGTTTTTTATACTTTACGTATGTGGATATTATAAATCACTCATTTCTAATATTTTAGGATAAAAATGTATATTTCGAATCTCGGAGTAACGGCACTTTTTGGGCGGCAAATTGACAAAGATGGCGGACGATGGGACAAACAAATTTTAATCTATGTACAGACGTGATAATACTGTTTTATACTGGTCTAGTTGTCCAAAATAGTTAAAAGGGCGTATCTGACAAACAAATATATGTAGATAGGCCGTTTCAACTATTAAGACAATGTACGGTTGAGCTTCGAACACCTCAGGTACTGGTTATAACATATAACTACTTATTTATATTTACGGTAACATATACTAATTATTATAAAAATTATAAACTACAATAGTTCGTTGTCAACTCGTTCGTAATAATTAGTTAGATTTTACTTCTTCGTGTAGAAAGAATCGCAATTAGACTGACCGTTCCCATATTAGTTGCTAACTTAAAAGATTAACAACCACGGTTAACCATTTTGAATCTTCATAACAATAACATTCTTACATCCCGTAAAAATATTTGACATTCACACAGACAAACTATTTATATTCTTTCTAGGTACATGAATTTGGTCAAAGCCCTCACTATAATATTACGCTTATTTACACTCACTATAATTTCTTTGTGCTTTCTACTAATGTCTCCTATGGCATGACTACAGAATAATGGTGGAAAATACTATTTTGTTTTTATCGTTGGTTTTTCCTCAAATTAATATAATGTAAACAAAATACCCGCCTCATAAGTAAATAAAATAATACGTGATAAAATTTCTAAAAATCCACATGACTTCGTAAAAAATCATAAGTATTATTTAATCATTGCATTAAAATTAATGATAATTTATCACAAGGCATTATGATAGACATTTCCTTTATCCATTATTAAATAGTAACTTGTTTATTCGCTCACTGTATGTTTGCAGAGATCCGATAAAGGAATGACGAATACATTTTTAATTCATACAAATAAAGGGATGAATCGCTTCTGAGATTCCATTGAGATTGTACGTGAAGGCCATCTGGTCGTTACCGAACGTGATTCTTATCAAATTTTATAATATCGGTATTAAATTATTTATATTATCTTTATGAGGCGGCGGAAATTGTCATCGGTATTAGAAATAATTCCTACTGCCTGAAACTTGAATGTTGAGATGGCATGTTTCATTTTTAACTTCAAACAAATTATAAACAATACTAACGGTTTTTCTTAGCGAAAATCTTTAATTAGATGGAACAGAGAACACAAAGAAAGAAATATCGATATTTTTCACGGGGCATAACTGTTTAACCGTCAATAAGACGCTTAGAGCTGATTAGAGACTCCGCGATTAAAAAACAAGCAAACATAGTTCTTAGTAATACTTCTTAATATCTATAATCCTTTGGGTATCTTGAGTACTTTGTACTACAAAATCTCTTCACTGAGCGTATGTTTAATTAACTAACAGTATACTTATTATGAACAAAAACCTTGCCTTCTGTTTCTAATGCATTCTAAAACAAAAATGAATTTCATTTCACATTTTCACTTACGCATTACACTTCATATTCGTATTCGAAAGTCCTCGAACATTCCATCACGCCTTCAATTCAATGCTTTTTCGTATATCCTTTAGCATATCCCAAAAGACGAGGAGCAAGACGGTATGAGGGGCTTGTCGTAGGTACGAAGGACCCATTCCTTTGTAGAATGCTAACAGGCCCTCAGATTTCGTGATCTTCTTTGCGCAGTCGACGATTCCAGTGTAAAGGATTCCACGGCCATTGACGTCTACCGCTGGAGAGAAACAAAAACATAAATAAACCGACTGAAGAGTTGAGAGAATCAGTTGAAATACACATATCAGTAGATTACGGCCATTCATGAATGGATCGCTTTAGTTCGAGTGGTATTACACCTTTGTGCAAAACCAAATTAGATTAGCAGTTACAAATAAATACACCCAACAGTCACATACATAGTCCTGACCCCACACTAAGATCGAGTCTTGTGTTGTGTGTATCAGAAACTACGACAGACTTTTCGGCCTCACAAACACCTAGACCCGAAACAAAAACCTGTGGATCACGCAAACATTCGTCACAGCCCCGGGATCGAACCCGCGACTTTCCATTTCTCAGCTGGTGTCTTACCAATTTTCGCCATGGAGGCTGTCACTTAAGAGCTATGCCACTAAAGCTTGATCAATTCTTACAGTGTACTTACTAAAACTAAAATAAATATTAGGAAACTAATAGGCAATGAAAAATGAGTGGTACCTTGGTTGTAAAGCCTCGTCATGATGACGTCCATGGGCGTCAACCACACTGTTTTGACCAGGGCTCCGATGTTGCTCGCGACGAACGCAGTCAAATATCTCGACTGCTGGAACATGTTGTGGTCGTCCATCCATTCTTTACACCTGGAATAGACAAATTACGTTCTTAATGCATAATTAATATTTACAAATGGTTCATAATAAGGACAAACACTATGACAATCATAAGCCAGAGTAAAGGATTCTTTAATGTGAGAATGGAAGTAGAGGAAAGGATTGACTTAGCCAACTATGAGATTCTGTATTTTACTCTCTGAAAGGGAATTAGGTGAAATTAATTCTTACATGTGTAAAACTGAAGTTACTCACACCAAAGGCATGATTTTTGGGAAATGTGTTGTCTCAAACTCAAGTCTAATAAATTATTGGTGCTATTTTTTAACTAAACCACTAACAATCAACACTTACACAGCATAAGAAGCAATCTGCGCGGCGGATCCAATCGAATTCCTTATCATCATACCATGAGCGCCTCTCCACAGCCCTGGCAGACCGTTCTTATCATAAATCTTCTTTATTGCCATCATCATACCAGGGTGAGCGTGCTGGGTCCCCACAGCAATCTTCTTAGAAGAAAACGACATTAACTGAGTCTTAATCAGCTGCAACGGACTGCCGAAGAACGCCCCACTCATACCAGATATGCAGCCAAAGAAGAGACTATTCACAAATTTAGTGTTGCCCTTTTCGTCTCTTAGCAGACCAAAGTTATCTGCCTGTTGGTATATGCCCAATCTAAAAATGGTTATAATAACAAATCAATCTAATAACTTTATAGTAGGATAATATTTAATACATGCAAGTTATGCCTGTGTCTGCAATAGTTTACAAAGTTAAAGTTAATGATAGACAACTCTTGTGACACAGCATGCCTTTGAGATTTTTTGTTTACAAAAACACACCCACATCTACGTCATGATGAATTATAAATATAACTGCTATTAGCATTTTAACCTATTTAACTGATAATATCATTAATTTGGTTGTATCTGGTAAAAATATTTATAATAAACTCAATATGCTATGATAATTACAATCATATTTATACTATCTTATCATTAACTTCTGAAAGTGTTTTGTCCAGTTAAAAGTGCTTGTTTTGATAATAAACCGGTTGTAAGGAAATCTTTTATGCCATTCAAAATAAAGTTTCAAGGCAAAATTGTTGATATCAAAGAATAACAAATAAAAACTGCATAATATTTTGATTCATTTAAAATGTAAGTGTATATTTCATCAGTTAATTCAAATAGGTGTTGAGACCTTTAAAAACACAATTGTGATCTGCATTAAAACATTATGGTATGTGGTTATTAATCAAAAATTTTCATGGCCTGAATATTGTTCCCACAAAGACCGATTATACATAGTGATGCATAAAAATAGATATGAAGCTATGAAAAAAAATAAAAAGCATTTATAAAACAAATACAACACAACTTACCTTACTCCGTTTACAACCATTTGGAACCAAAGGGCGGGTACCAGACCCTTTTGTAAGGCTGCAATTCCATCGTGTTTCACTATCGTGAACATAGCGTGGGGTATATTTTTATAATACACTGCATGTTGACCACGGGCCCTTAGCTCGCCCTGAAGTTGCATTCGGGTCTTCACAACATCAAACGGGTTGCTGAAGAACCCAGCACCGACACCGGCAACCCCACCAATCAGGAAGTCCATTGTACTACAGAAGATTGATCTTTGAAGAACATCCGTTATGGCAGTAATCAATGTAATAGTTATGTAGAGTGCATGCCACACATTTCAAAGACATAGGTTTTATATTAGAATAAAAAAGATCTTTTTTTTTTCAAAAATAGATTTGATTTTTCAAAAATAGATTAGAGAATGAATGGAAGAAGTATTTTGAAAGTGTATTTGAGTGTGAAGAGGAAATGGAAGGTTCCGATAGGATTTTTCGCGAAGAGTTTGACAGCGAAAGTGATATTAGTATGGAGACGTGGATGGATGATGTACGGAATGCGATGAAGCATATGAAAGTGGGAAAGGCTGCAGGATATGATAGGATATCTGCTGAAATGCTGAAAGGAGGAGGCGAAATTATATTCAATTTGCTGTGCCGCCTGTTTGATAAGTGCTGGCGGGAAGGTCGAGTACCAAAGGATTGGTGCAAGGCTGTTATTGTGCCACTTTTCAAAGGAAAAGGGTCCAAGCATGAGTGCAAGAATTATCGGGGTATCAGCCTTCTCAGCGTAGTAGGTAAACTGTATGCAAAGATATTGATTGAAAGAGTGATGCGTGAAACGTATGATAAAATGTGGGATGTGCAAGCGGGTTTTCGAAAGGGACGAGGATGTGTGGATCAAGTCTTTTCTCTACGGTGCATAGCAGAGAAGGCCTTAGAAAAACATCAAAAGGTTTTCTGCGCCTTTATAGATCTTGAAAAGGCTTAAGATCGAGTGGTGAGGGATGATTTGTGGTCGACACTGTCTATGTATGGGGTGGATGGTAATCTGATACGGGCGCTGAAGTCGTTATACACGGAGTCAAGTGCCTGTGTCAGATTGGATGGGACCTGCACAGACTGGTTTAGCATCAAACGCGGTGTTAGACAGGGTTGTGTAGCGTCACCATGGCTATTCAACCTATTCATGGATAGTTGTTTGACTGATTTGAAAGTATCTGATTGTGGTTTCAGAATGGATAAGTCATTATTTCGATGTCTTTTATACGCCGATGATCAGGTGCTTCTTGCATCATCGGCGTGTGATTTACAACGAATGGTGACTATAATGAACGATGCATTTAAAAGGAGAGGCATGAAAGTAAATGTAAAAAAGACGAAAGTTATGGTTTTGGAGAGGGATGTATCGAGAACAGAATGCAAGGTTACAATAGAGAGTGAGGAAGTGGAGCAAGTAGATGAATTTGTGTATCTGGGCAGTTTGTTTACAAGAGATGGAAAGTGTGAAAAGGATATTGAAAGAAGAGTAAAAATGGGAAATAGTGTAAATGGTGCCTTGTACTCGATTACGGCTAATAAAAATATTTCACACCGTGCTCGATTAGCAATACACCAAGGAGTCTTGGTGCCAACACTTATGTATGGATGTGAATCTTGGGTGTGGCAGAAGAAGCACGAAAGCAGGATTAATGCCGTAGAGATGAGAGCGTTGAGGAGTATGTGTGGGGTCAAACTGGTTGATAGAGTGAAAAATAGTGTGATAAGGGAAAAATGTGGATTGAAAGAGGATGTAGTGACTAAGATTGAGAAAGGAATGCTTCGGTGGTTTGGCCATATGGAAAGGATGGATGCAAGGAGACTGACGAAAGAGATTTATGATGCGAAGATGGATGGTGGAGTCGGTCGAGGACGTCCCAGGAAGACCTATAAAAATCACATAGAAGATCTATTAAAGAAAGGAAAAATACGGAGTCCTCGAAACCGACGAGCGTGTATGCAAAGATTAATGACAGTGGATGAAGCGAAAGAGGTATGTATGGACCGTAGCACTTGGCACTCAATAGTCTCTGCCTACCCCAATGGGACATAGGCGTGAGTTTATGTATGTATGTATGTAGATTTGAGATTTTGAAAAATGGATTGGATTTTACATGTTTTTATAATGCTTTTTAAATTGTATAGTTTTAAAAGTTCTTTACACACTGAAAATACCTAATGCATAGATAGAATTGTATACCCTGCAGTAATGTGTTTTGTTGCAAGATTAATAGTAAATACACACAACTTCAATAATGTTTTAGACTGATATAAAGTTCTGTTGAAGAAATAAAGTTGTGAAAGCTCGAAAACCTATTTAAATTATTTACTACAGTGAAAAATGATAAAAAATAAAATCATTGATATTAAGGAGAGAATATGATTCATTACATATTTGAAACTGCTTTCAATATTATTGTGAAACACAAGAAATATGTTTTTTTTTGCTGATATTGTCAGCAGTAAATGAATTATCATTTAATACTTGTCTTGAAAACTATTCAATAACCTTGTGAAAATATAATTTTCACATTTCTATTCCAATCAAATTTAAAATAAAAAGGGCTTCTAATTGTTAACACATGCCAAGGCTATAAGCAACAGGAATGCATGATGCAGAAGTGTTTAGTATGTTGTATATAATTATCCTGTTCACTTATATAATTCCATAATATAAAACACCGCAACTCAAAGAAGAATGTCAATCATTGAATGCCACCTTAGTTTATTTTTGCAAAGGAAAAATGAATAATAAGATTTAAAAAAATAATTTAAGTAACGAAATTATAAGTTTACAGGCAATCCACTTTTTAATTAAGTAATTCCATTGAAATGATGCAACTTACGTGAGAAAACTAGAATGGAATTGATTAAATGTGATATTTTGACAATAATTTAATTAATGGAAAATATGTTTAACGATGAATAATATTCACCAGTAGAACTTTACAGGAATAATTAATGACATAAATCAATAAACGCGGCTCGAAGTACAGTTGAGTTATAAAAAATATTAAAACATTTTCTGTACAAAATTCTCGATGACAAAATAGTTATGGTTGCGGTCAAGGTACTCACCTAATTAATTTAATATCACAGCTATTATTATAAAGTCATCTTGGACATATCGTCAGGTAGTCAGGCACACGCATCATGTGCTTCGCTAGACTGGAGGTCACGGCGGAAAAACTTCTTTTATCATCTTTTTACGATTTCGTAATATTTTTCCTAAATACGTCAAAGTGACATATCAGCTGATTTTGTGTGTTCCGGTAACCCAAAAGTCAATGTTAAAATACTCAGCATAATAACGTTGAGGATTTTTTTTAAATTCTGCATAAAAATTCAGTATCATTCTTTAATGTTAATTTCTGATTATTTTCTTTACTTACATTTTTATTTATTTTCCCGGATTACAATTGTAAAGCGATGTCCTCATATAAAATGATTTCATAGGCTGAATCTGAAATAAAAGTTACATAACTGACATAAATGTCGTTTCGTAGACTATATTAAAATTATTTGTTTGTAAAAAATAGCACACATTGCCAAAAAATTAGTTATGTAAATTAATAGTAAACATTGCAAAATAATATCACAAAATAAAAAAATATGGCGGTATCCAATGCTATGTTTTTATTCGAAGTAGTGGTGGAAAGTGTTAAAAGTTTGGTTGAAAGTCGAAATCTAGTAATAAGGAGTGATTTTGCAGATGTATTTTCATTGGAGCTAAAAGACCCTAAGCAAATGCATATAGTTATGCCTGAACCACCTCCTCTCCCGCCGGAACCACCTGGAAAGAAAGCAAAGAAACCAAAGAAACCACCTAAAGGAAAGAAAGGGGCGGTGGAATTGCCTCCCCCCGAACCAGTTATACAATCTGGACAATCAGTGTTGTTTTCTAGTAGCGCAGAATTTTTGATTCAAACTATGAAAAAGTTTCCAATGGAAGTTTCCCTTTGGAGCAAAGAAGATAACTTGGTTTACATTGGTGGAACATTTATTCCATGGGATCCCCGATTTTTGACCTATTTGGAGAAAATCTGTGACTTCCAAGTGGGACCGCCAATGACAATAAACGAAGAATATAATATATTCGAAGAAGATACTGCAAAACCAATGGCAAAGTTAAGTATACAAATCAAATTGACTTATCTAACGGATAAAGTCACGACATCATTCCGAACTCTGTCTGAGGACCCGTCAATAAAGAAGTATTTGTATACTGGCTTAAATTCTAAAACAACATCATATATATGCACAATGAAAACTACTGATGAAGATTTCGAAGAAAACTGCAACAAAATTGAGAACAACTATGTTGTAGATAAGCCCAAACCTAAAGGCATGGTTTTCGCTGACTATAAAAACGCTCCCGGCGCAAATCTTACGTTCTTTAACGAAGGCGACTATTGTTGTATGGGTAATGCAGACAAACCACCAGAATCAGTGTACAAATCTCCAGAAACTGCTCCTGATATTGATCACATCATTGATTACATTAGGAAGATAGTGATATCTTGCAATGATAATATGAGGATGCTAACACCACGTCCAACTATAAAACCTAGAGTAAAAGCGACCGATATCGACAGGCTTTGCTATTGTAAAGAAACATCGTGGCCTCAAGGCAAGCTTGCTGAGAGATTCCGAAATGAAGTTCAATCAGGACCATGCCCTATATGTAGAGGCGACAGGAATAAATCTGGAGGAGCTCAAGGAACTACATTCGACATGGCCAATATAAGAGGTCCTTGTGGCAAGCCAGACTGCCGAATAGCTAGAGACATGAGAGCATACATCGAAAATCTAGTAGAGGAAGATCAAAAAGAATTTAATGTCAGTGATATTGTTGGTCCGTGCGGAAGCAGAACTTGCACATTAGCTGAAAAAATACAACAGTTTATTAGGCACGAAGGTGTTTTCAGTCAAGGCTCCAATTTAGAAGGACTTTCTACTCAGTGTGCATGTATGAAGCAAATGCAAGATGCACTTCTGGAGAAAAGATCCTGTGATTCCGAATGTGAAAAAGAATGTGACAATAGCGATGAGAGCGTCTGTGGAGGACAAACGTGCCCATTTGATAAATCAAAAAATAAAGTCTACAATGTATTTTACTTTACTGTCGAACACGATTTTGACAAAGAATCTGGAGGAAGCAGTTCACCAGGCACGCCGTCATCTAAATATAAATATTGTTCGACGGAATGTCCCAGTATGAAAACTTCAGAAAAAACATCATGTTCCAAAACTGCGTGTTCTTCTGTAACTGACACTAAGCAAGAACCTCCAGATTTGAAGTGCCAAATGCCAGTATGTCCTGACAAAAGCGCTACTTTTCCTCCAAGCCCAGCCGACAGCAACATAGTTATAGATTTTGCTGATATCCACAACCCTTGTTGCGTGAAATCGTGTGATATTGCGGAGAGAGTGAAAGACTTTATTGTAGATGGAGTAATGAGTAAGAAACGTAAGACCACAGTTGACAGTGACGAAAACTGCTATTGCGACTGTGTATGTTCCTTTAAATTTACAAATAAAACCACATATTGCGCTGTTTGCGGAGGTTATGAATGTCTAGGTGATGATATGAAAGACCAACCGGAGTTCGCAAAGCCCCATCCTTGTCCTGTTTACCACAAATTGTATGACAAGAAATACATAAAAGTTCCTAATCCGTGGCCGGAGGAAGAACAAAAAGAGCAAAAAAAGCAACCTGATACCATAAGCACTAAAAGTGGTAGGACTACTGGGTCTAGGTCTGGAGCTTCAGCTGGGAGGCTGACCAGCTCACGTTCTATGAAAGCCGTGACTGACAAAAAAGTGGTTGAAGAAAAAACCAAAAAGGTGAAACAAGAAAAGAAAACTGTTGGAAAGTTTACAGCAAATGTACAAGAAGAACGTGGGTATCAATAGGTTAACTAATGAAATTATACTAATGAATTTTCGCTAAATAATTCGGTTTTTTTTTTCAGCGCAACAGTCCGTAGAAAAGAAACCAGAAACGAAATATCCCTACCCTTCGGTACCCAAAAACATGGGTTGGAATTGGATTGCTGAAGATATACCAGGGATGAAGGTAAGAGAGTGTTGTACTTCTTTTAAAACAAATCTTGGTTAAATTATATTTACCTAAATAAAAGCAGTAAAAAATGACCACACATTATTTTAAATTAAAACAACTATATTTTTGTTGCCTATTTAGAAAAACAAGACTTTAAGGTTTCTTTTCCTTTTCAATGATTTACAAAGCCCATTGACTTCTGGATTTTATCAATACAATAGTGAAATTTAACTGTGGATATTTTTTTTGTTTTCTATTTTTTTTTCAACAACTTACAGCCCCGCCCTAAATGGAAACCGGGTGCCGCTAACAAAATTCTTGTTAGAAGATATCGCGCGATAAGAGAAGGTGTTGATACCATAGCTAAGAAGAAACGAGCAATGCTCCAGAGAAAGAAAAAGGTAGAAACAAAACCTACGCTTGTGGTCAAGAAACAAGACGGTGAATACACAGTTCAAATGGAGGTCTTCAAGAAATATTCAAAAGATCGATTGATATTCCAATATCCTTACGAAGATCAACCGCCCCTAGTTTACAGTATAGGAAAGACAGCAGAAGAAAAGTATAAAATCCAGAAACAACGTGAGAGAAAAGAGCGCAGAGAAACGAGAAGGAAATGTAGACTTCTACAATCATCATTCAAAGATAAATGCCAAGAGATATGTGTAAAAGCTTATAACCAAGCAATAGGTTTACTTCCTCTTAATGATCCTAATTATCCTGAATGTCCTTGTTCCGCTCAAACTGCTCAAAATATAACACCACCAATAGATTCTTGCTCATGTTCCGAGGAGGGAAGTGTTGAAAGCAGTGATACTGACGGTGACGAATGGGTTATAGAATTCAGTCCGCCAGCAGCTAAATGGGATTCCAAAGCTAAACATCCGACAGTAGTAGCGAACAATGAAACCCAATACTCTTACTTAGATTACAAAGTCAAACTACTGGACAAACACGGTAATCAAGTACCTAGATTTTTCAAAGGTCCAGACGGTAAGCAAGAATGCAGTGACTTGGGCGGTTTTTGGAGCCCTACTCACGTTTGGTTGGAGATAAACAAAGATGGCTACATTGGTGTGGACAATCGCTGGGTCCCGATGAACTTTACAGGTCCTGATGGCATGCTTTACGCAGCTGATGAAGGGAGCTTCACTGACAGCGGTGGACATCTCTTAAAGATTGGTATAGATGGTTACATTGATAAAGATGGTAAGTGGGCATGGTATTCGAAGAGAGGAAAACCAAAAAGTGAGAAATCTAAGTCGACCGTTACTGCTTCTACTGTAATAAAGAGAGACATGAAGACAGAACCAGCGGGGAAAGCTGCACAGGACGCCAAGGGTAAGGCTAGTCCTACTAAAAGTGGCGACAAGAAGGCCGCACCACCGGCTCGCGCAAAGGGAGGTAAAATAGATAAGTCAGTATCACATGCCTCGGGCAAAGGTAAAATGCCACTTGTGATGAGCTTTTCTGTAGACTACGATCGAGGTTACGTCCCACAATCCTACGTAGGACGTAAACGACACGTAGATGCAAAGAAATTGGCAAAGTACAGAGAAATACTACAAGGCCTCAATGTTTATGAAGATATAGGCGACCTTAAAGTACCTACGAAGGCCAATAGGGCGTCTAATACTCCGAGGAAAAAAATATCACCATTCACGATATATGAAGGCTCAAATAAACAACCCTTAATTGCAGATATTGTTGCATCTTCCGCTAATAGGACGATGTCTTCTTCTAGAAGTGTTATAAAGTGAACCTCTATAAACATAGCATTATCAAAAGTGTAAGAGCCGACAGTAATGTATTTTTGTCGATAAAGACATTTCTGTATAAAAATAAATTTGAAACCTACCAGTAAGATGTTTGATTGGATTTTATTAATTACATACATACATACATAAAGTCACTCGTTTTTCGTAGAAGGGGTAGGCAGAGGTGCAACCAGGACACTCACGTTTCGCCTTGTATTATCCGTCCCACGATGGTGGTAGGTCTCTAATATGTGAGAGGCCGCCTGGGTAGGTACCACCGCAATGTCTATTTCTCCCGCCAAACAGCAGTGTGAATGCGCTGTTGTGTTCCGGTTTGAAGGACATTGTAGCCAGAGTAACTACTGGACATATTGAGACTTAACATCTTATGTGGCAGGATGGCGAGCGCAGTGGAATTCCAAGCATTGCCTTGTAATTCATGGTGTTGTTTGGTTTTGCTACTGTCCATGAGCGGTCGTATCGCTTACGATCAGGCGAATGGCATGCTCGTATCGCCATTTATTGCAATAATAAAAAATAAAAAAACGGTGTGATAGGGGGCGAGCCTATGGCCATATCGGGCATAAATTCCTGACACCGGGTTGATAATGAATAGAAAAGTCCAACATCACTGCCCAACCCCGTATACGAACCCGAGACCACAGCTTTGCAATTACCCTAGTACAACTGCCCCACCGAGGCAGTATTATTGAGTAGGTATGTATGTCCTATTCTAGGCAAGAAATTGAAAAGATTGGTCACGTTGTTAGATATAATTTTTTTGTTTTCTTATACCTTAGAAAGTGCATGTTATACCATTCATTGAATGTCGACATAATATGTACTGTGATATGTACCTACTAGCGGCCCGGCTTCGCCCAGGTGTACACACTTTTTGAGTCGAGTCCACATCAGGCAGATATTATTTCGCGTACTGTTTTATGTTTAAACTCAACGTGACTGCCTACCTTTGTACTGCTTTTCCCGTCTCAACTTGTTCCGTGACTCAAGACATGGAATCGTGTCCTATTAAATCTCATTTCATTCGTCCTATATTCCATCTGCTATAGACTATATAGACTGCCTCGGTGGCGTAGTTGTATTACGGTACGGTTACAAAGCTGAGGTCTCGGGTTCGAGTCCCGGGTCGGGCAAAGTGATATTGGATTTTTCTATTCATTATCAGCCCGGAGTTAGGAATTTGTGCCCGATATGGCGATAGGCTCGCCCCCTATCACATCATGGGACGAAAAATACAAGGCGAAATGAGGGTGTCCTGGTGGCGCCTCTGCCTACCCCTTCGGGGATAAAGGCGTGAGTTTATGTATGTATGTATGTATATTCCATCTCAAACTATTCCTTTGAGTTTGAAAGCAAGCAAATAGTAAAGTTTCAAATATTCTATATAACATTTGAATTCCTTGCTTATTCCAAGAGAACACTACGTTTTTTTCGGGATAAAAATAGCATGCATACATTCAGGGTATCAGCTACCTCTATTCAAAATTTCATTAAAATTAGCCCAGCCGTTTGAGCGGTAAGACTCTTCTATCATCCTACGGGAACACCACATTTTTCGGGATAAAAAGAAGCCCACGTGTTAATCCAGGGTATCTGCTATCTTCATTTGAGCGTCAAGGAGTAACAAACACAACCTTTCGCTTTTATAATATTGGCACCATTATCTATTTCTCTAATATCATACCATAATGTTTAATATTTTACTACAGTGTGCTACTTTTTTTACAGGTAAGTAGGTACCTATAACTAGTTAACTAATAAGTCGATCTTGCATTGAAACCAAAAACGTATATCTATTTAAATAAATAACATTTACTTCTCGTCGCAGTTTATTATGTAACCTATTTAAACATTCTGTAATGTAACTGGCCATTGTGTAAAAATAATTAAAAACGAAAATAGTTTTCAAATTGTGTCAAACCATTTTCGGCTATGTAATAAATTGCAAGTTTTTTATATTTTTATTTTGCAAAATTATTTTTTAAGTGTTAGTAATGTGTGATCTAATAGTTTGAAGTGTAAATACGTTAGGTTTAACGTAAGATCAAAGAAAATGGCTCTTTCGGATTCAATGTTTTTATTTGAGATTGTCGTCGAAGAACTGAAAAGCTTTATCGACTGTAAAGAATTTTACATAAGGAGTCAGTTTGCTGATGTCTTCACTCTGAGTCTAAAAGACCCTAACGAGCTCAACGCATTACTACCGAAGCGTGTGAAAAAAAAAGAAATAGGGAAGACAAAAGTCAGAAACACGAAGACTAACGTCAAAAAGCCGCCAGCAGACTCTAAAATACAAGCAGGACAGTCCGTTTTATTGGTTTACAATAGAGATTTGTTAATTTCGAGGATGAAGAGTTATCCGATGGAATTGTCGGTTTGGCACAAAGATTACCTAGAAGACAGGCTCGGGTCTACGCACGTTCCGTGGAGCTACGTTTTCATTGATTTCCTAAACAAATTGCATAGAAAGGAGGAAGCTTCCAATGTAGCCTCCAGCGGTGAATACAATATATTTGATGAGATTACTTCTAAACGAATGGCTTCAATAAAGTTGAACCTAAAACTGAGTTACCTTAAAGACAAAGTAACAACTGAATTTAAGTCACTACCAGACAGTAATCAACAAACCTTTATGTATACCGGTTTTAATTCTCAAGCAACCACAATATTGAGTACTGTTAAAAAGAATCCAGTCAATATTTTAGAAGAAACTGGCGTTATAAAAACTCTGTATCGAGGAAATAAAAAACTTAAAAAAACAAATCCAACTAAAAGCATTGTTATACAAAAAGATGTTATTCCAGAAAATAATATGTCTATTGTACCTTGTGATATTAAAGAGAAAAGCAAAGAAGATACTCAATGCCAACTTGCTAAAAGTATTCTCAGTCCTATAAGAAGCGAAATAGATATCGATAAATGCAGGAAAATCGATGTTATAAAATCCAAGTCATGCACGTCGATTAATCGTGAACAGTATAATATTTTAAATTATATATTTGGCGGTAACAATGGTCCATTTGGCAATAATGTTTACTGCGTGGGCTATTTTACGGTTGAAAACAATTTCAATAATGAAACAGAATCTTCAAAAGACTCAATAAAACATGAAAGTACGGGGAAATCTGAAGAATCTAAGGAGAAATACAAGTTTCGAATTTGTGATAGTGAATGCCCGAGCAGGAAAGAAATCGATAATACTTGTTCTCAGAGTGTTTGCTCGTTGGATTTGCCAGCAGAGGCCACTGATTTAATAAGTATTATTAAATGTAAACAGGTAGAATGTGACAATAAACAACATAAAGAAGTTCCATCGCCGCCCGACAACCGCATTCTCTTAGAAATGTCTAATTACAAAAAGGAATGTTGTGCTGTTACTCAAAAGGTTGAAGAGGTAGTAGGAGGAATGAAGGCAAAAATGAAATTTGAAGGACAACCATGTTTTTGTTCTTGTGAATGTACTTTTGGCTTTACTAAGAAGACTACTTATTGTGCTGTATGTGGAGGCTACGAGATCACTGGTGATGATTTGCCAACTGACCCGACAGAAAACACTTCATTTCCGTGTCCTATTTACCATAAAATGATTGATAAAAGCAAATTTAAAACTTGGAGCACTTCAGGCAGCGATACCAAGAAAAAAGCGGATGACAGTCAAAGAAGTTTTAAAGCTAATGCTAAATCAGCGGGATCAGATAAAAAGTCAGGTACTGATAAAACTAATGAATCCGAAAAAGACGCGAAAAAAGGCAAAAAGAAGAAGAAAGATGACAGGTTTAAATTTAATTATGGTTATCAAGGTATACGTATGTATTAATTGTTTTTTTTTAAGTTATCTATTTGTGCGTAAACATAGTGTTTTATGTATATTTTATGATGTATTTTTTAGCTCCCCAAATTGGGCACAGTCAATGTACCTTTCCATGCACTGGAACTTTGGGAGCAGTTCCTAAGCATATGGGGTGGTTGTGGACTGCTGAAGATGTACCTGGCATGAAGGTATGTGTTTACACCACTTTCAACTCTAATAGTATTTTTTTGTTGTTTTAATTTTTTATGTTTTTTTTTGTAGTTTCGTCCTATGTGGAAACCCGGGGCAACAAATAAACACGTGGTTAGATTGCTTAAAATGGCTAAGAATCCAGGTCAAGTGATCACTAAAAAGAAGAAGAAGGATGCAGGAAAGAAGAAACGGCCCTTGAAGAGGCCTTTGTTAGTGGTACAAAAGAAGGATGGTGAATATACCATCACCATGGAAACTATGAAAACGTATTCAAAGCCTAGAGCTATTAACCAAGTTCCTTATGAAGATAAACTTCCCGTAACTTACACGATAGGAAGAAGTGAAGAAGAGAACCTTGAAAGACAGAGAAGAAAAGAACGAGACCAGAGAAGAAATGAGAGAGCACAACGACAATTTATACAGAGTGCCTTTAGAGACGTGTGCCGTGAAATATGCTTAAAGACGTATCAACAAGCGCTAGGGTTATTACCTGAGTCTGAAAATCCCGAATGTACATGTTACCCCGCTCAACCCGACGCCGATCGTACGAATCTCGACGAGTCATGTTCATGCTCCGATGACAAATCATCAATCGGTTCCGATACTGATTCCGATGAATGGATTGTGGAGTTTACGCCACCTACCGCAATGTTTGATCCTACATTCAAAGGCAAGAAAGTTCAAAAAGTTGATGTTACTACTCAATATACATATTTAGATTATAAAGTAAAACTTATGGATAGACATGGTAATCCAGTTCCAAGATTCTTTAAGGGACCTGATGGGAAACAACAATGCAGTGATTTAGGTGGATTTTGGAGTCCCGATCATAAATGGCTCGAAATTAATGTTGATGGTTATATAGCTCCCGATGGTAGGTGGGCCCCTAATGCCTTTACGGGACCTAATGGTGAGCAAGTAGACACGGATACTGGAAAGTTCCAAATAACTGGGGGAAAATGGTTGGTGGTAGGCGTAGATGGTTATATAGACAATCAAAATAGATGGAAGTTTTATCCAAGAACGAGAGATCTCTCGCCACCGAAAACACGAGGTGTGAGCAGGGGTGCCGGCGATGTGAGACGGAAGCCATCGGAAGCTGCATGGAGCTGTTTCGGTGATATTACTCCAAGACAGTTGTCTAAGATGGGGATCGTCGGACATGGGCAAGACAAGAAGTTACTTTTATCTACTTTGAAAGATTTGTTAGCTAAAGGAGAGGACGTGAAAATTCCGGAACCATCTCTCGTACCACGAATATCGCCATCAAAGAAGCAGAAAAAGGGAGGAAAACGTCGGCCTGGCACTCCTGGTGCTTATGATTCTCGCACATATTTCTTAGAAAGGCAAAAATGTCGACATGCGGTACCTCCAGAAAAAGGTGTTACGGCAGTGGATGCACATGGACATAAAAAGTACTTTAAACTGAAAGATTACGTAAACAAAAGGCCGAAGGAGAGGATTCATACGCTTAAAGATCACGGAATAAGTATCAGCTCTTTCCACGAACCGTGTTACCACTCTTTTATCGACACAGAGACATTAAGACAGGAACACATACAGAGATATTTAAAAAATAAGTCAATATCTACGCAGGTTCCATGATTGATGGGAGTCCAATTTATGGGTTCATGTATAATCGTTTTTGGTTTACTAATTTATTGTAGGGTTATTTATTCTATTGGATTTGTAAGTGCAAGTCAATTTTGGTAATGTGATAAGTAAAAATTTGTAACGTTTTAATAAATGTAAGTTAATTAAATTGTTAACAGAACTTGTATTTTCTTTTATTTACCTAATAACATGAATTATTTTACTTTTTGTTTCTTAACCCAGCTGTACATTATGACCCAAGTAAGCATTTTTGTTTTTTTTTTCGATAATGATATTGATATAACTTTTATGCGGTCAATTTATAATGTGATATTTGAATTGTAGGTGCCGGGCGGTTGGAAGCCGGGTGCCATATCCAAACGTCTTCTACGAAAGCTGAACAAAGTTAAAATTTATCAGGCCAATGATGAAACCGCAAAACCAGTGAAGAAACTCAGAAAGCGTGTTGAAAATAAACCTACTCTCATAATAAGTAAAAAAGGTGGAGAGTATCGTGTGGAGATGCAAGCGACTCCAGAGAAAGACACAGGCGTGGATTACAATCCAATGGTTTACAAGATTGCAAATGAAGGAAATATCGAAAAACAAAGTAGAAAGGAGAGGCAGCGTAAACGTGTAATACGTAAAGCGATTGAGGAAGTGTGGTCCGATCCGTATAATCCGGAAGATTGCGAGAAAATGTGCTATAGAGCATACCAGCAAGCTATAGGAGTACTACCATACGATCCTAATAATCCTGAATGTATTTGTTCTGATGAAGAAAATGCGGAGACTGATGAGAGTTGTTCTTGCGAAGACAATGACGCTAGCTCATGTAGTTCTTCTGATGTCGAATGGGAAATACACTTTTCACCGCCTATTGCTCATCATTTGTAAAAGTTCTGGGTAAATAATATATTATTTTTGTTATATCTGTATATCATTTGGATTTTCTAGTAATAGTAAGCTTTGACGGAATGAGTAGTTAAGAGTATCTTGCTTTCAATCTAGATTTACTATGAACAAGCGTTTCAAAGGACCAGTGTTTAACTGAACAGATTTTTGATTACAGTAATTGGGACTGAAAAGAAACAAAACATTAACTTTAACTTTTTTTATGCAACAATAAATTATTCAACATATCCCATATGACTAGCGAGAGGGTAGTGTGAGGTGCTATTCTCAAATAAAGCGGTCCAAGTCCTTTGTACAAGCCGTGCAGACCTTCCTTCTTGTATATCTTTGTGAGGCAGTCCAGCACCCCTGTGTATAGGAGTCCACCTTGACCTCCAGAACCTGAAAAAGTTACGATAGTATGAGGTTCTTCTGTGATTATTTTCACATCAGGATTTTCAATTTAGAATTTAGTATTTTTTAGGCGTGCGAATCACCATAACCAAAAAGACGTGGTATTATAACATAACCAATAGTAAAAAGGTAAAAGAGATGAACATAATAGTGTTACACAAGTCCAAAATAAATAAAGAAGCGCGCACCACAATCCCAGCAACATATACCCAAGCTCTTAAATATTTTACCCTGATTGTAAAGCCGCGTATTGACCACGTCCAGCGGAGTCTCAACAATAACACACAGAACACTGCTAAACAAACTCGCAACGAAAGCGAGCATCACTGGAGAATGCAGGTAGAAGCCCCTCGCGCGCAGCTCTTCCTTCACTCTGGAATATGAGAGAACATTTACCCTGGTTGTAAAGGCGGACGGTGGTGACATCGAAGGGGCAAATGACTAGGGCGACGACCACCCCGCTTAAAGCGCTGGCACAGAAGGCTAGGCCGATCTGCGAGTGCTGGCAAATGCCGTGCATCAGTAACTGCTCTTTGGTGCTGAAAATAATGTCTGGCAATTAGCATTTCACACTTCCCATTCAATATCAATCACTCATTTTTCTTAACTTCCTTTAGATTAAGTAATCTTGTTCTCCCTGTAAACTCAGCTAATGAAAGTTAAAACAATTTAAAGTATCTTTGTATATATTTTAACCCTTCAGGTGTCCATGTATAGACAATGGACTTTTGACAGATGCTACACAATGGAGAAGAATTGGAGAACAATGGAGAACGTCACATAAATTTTGTGGGCAAAACTACTGCCTTCAAAGTTACGGAGTTATTTTTGGTTAATCTTCCCTTCCTTCGTAGAAAATGAAGTACCATGAAAACTTTAAACCCTTTAAAAACTATTTTTTGTGAAACTAAGGTTACCTTAGTTTTTCACAAAAATTTCGAAGGTGCGTGGAGTTATTATACCAACTTCATTAGGTCAGTGTGGTAAAAAATTGGATTTGAAGCACGCTGGTCGTAAAATTATAAGCTTAATTATTCTGCTAAAAACTTGACAAGTCATGGTACGCAGACGCTATATGGTGTTGAAATAAGATAGGCAAAAGAACCACAGTAGAATATTAACAAAATTTGATATTGTCAACTTCTTGATAATGCTTACGCGGAGAAGGTGGTTAATTGTGCGGCACTGCCGATAGCTAATCTGGTGCACGTCGCTGTGACTCCAGCGAAGTAGCCTCTCATGCCTTCTGTTTTGTAGATGGTTGCAAACGCATCAAACATGCCTGCAAAGTAAATACGTACACGGTTAAAGAGCATCCATAAGCAATCGACAATATCATAATTATTTAAAAGAGAAGGATATTTCTGTACACAGCTAATAAGGAGTTCTAAACAGCATACAGTTACCAAAATTATTTACCTAATTGACGTATACCGAAAAATGATTGCATTTATTGCCTCATATTTAGTAAACTGGTTGGGAAACTAAATGATTTCCACCCTGAGCTATTCGAAACCACTAATGTAATTGTGCTAGAACTTGATAGATTGTACCTAATATGATTCCCTATTTACCTAATTATTTACAAAAATATGGTTAATTCCGCCTTTACCTTTGTAGCTGTGTTGTCTCCCAACAGCTATACTAGGATGAGCTGCTGCCTGTATCCTGGTCTTCACTACTGAAGCAGGGTTGGCAGCTACGCCACTCATCACACCACTTGCACTCGACCAAAATATCGATTTGTTTATGCTGATTTCGCCATTTTTGTTTTTGGTCCAACCCTGGACTTCTGCTATGTGGTACATACCTAATCTGGAACAAATTATAATGCATTTTATTTTTTTATAGTAAGAAGACATGGACGCTCAGGCGCGATGTTCTGCACAAAATTGGTGTGGCTCAGAGGGCAATGGAGCGATCTATGCTCGGCATTAAGTTGCAAGATCGAGTCCCAAATGTCGAAATCCGACGACGAACGAAAGTTCGAGATGTCGGACAGTTCGTCATGGGACTCAAATGGAGTTGGGCTAGGCACGTGGCTAGACGCACTGATGGCAGGTGGAGTAAGGCGCTTACAGAATGGTGGCCAAAACTGGGTAAGCGCAGCGTTGGCCGTCCGGCGGCAAGATGGGTCGACGACATTGTCAAAGTCGCAGGCCGAACCTGGATGCGACTGACAAAAGACAAGTCAAAGTGGCATAGTATGAGGGAGGCCTATACCCAGCAGTGGGACCCTACAGGCTGTGGATGATGATGATGAAGAAGAGTTACGAACATTAATCGCACTTTACTCGACCACTCAGGAGTAACGCCGGTCCGCGGAGTTTCATAAAATCAGGTATCATTAAGGTCATACAGAGTGAATTGGAGAAGCGACAGATGCGGGGCTCTCCCGATTATGTTACTCTTATAAAATTTAAATTGGTTGCTAATATTTAAAAAAATCAGCGTGGAAAGACAAAGGCCCAAGAAATAATTAGGCCCAATTGCATTAACTAACTTTGCCCTTAGCTTTAACTTTGAAAGAATGCCATGCATTTGCAATCTCAAATGTATGGCGATTGGCTATACAATGGCAATAATTACTGTAGATGTAGTAGCGATAATAAAGCTAAAATTATCGTCAAAGTTAGGTTATGCAACTGGAACTTAATTTTTAATGGTTTACTATAAATATACAATCGAACAGTCGGAGTACCAAATACATATAACTTAAATAACTACATAATGAATTTGGATCGATAAACCCGAACTTATTAAGTGGATGAAATATTTTCAAGTTTAAGTTCAAGGTTATTAACGGTTACGGCTCGCGTAGGCGATGTTTATTTTATAATTTACTTCCCTGGTACAATTTGAACATGAAATTAGTTTAGAAGGTCTTTACTAATATTTTTATGTAGCAGCGACGTTATATTGAAGCATTTTTTTAATCAGTGTAAAATATTGTCTGTAATATGCATTGTATACCAAAGTTGTATTTAAATGAATTAAGTGTTGATATTTTAAGGCTTAATTACTGATCATCTTTCTTAGAGTTCAAGCCATAGATAACTAGATTGATCATGTGACTTGGTTATGCAATTTTCGTTTGTTAGTAAAATAATAAGGAATCTCATCGAAGGACAAAAATAATTGTAATTATGCATTAATCGGATAAAAATCAATAGGCTAGCACTGTTTTGTATTATCGAAAACGTAATTTAAAATAGCTTCAAACTACTAATATCTTAATTTAAAAAAAACAGTTCTCGTTGGCAACTAGGGCATCGAGAACCGGTCCTATTTTAGGAACCGGTTCTTTCGGTTCTAAATTCTAAACGGAACCGGGTACCCGGTTCTTTCGGTTCTTCCGGGTTTTTTTTCATAAATTTTATTTGATAAGTGTCTAAATAAAACACACTTTATTGGTACGCATATTTATATATTTTTTTGAATTATACTCAAATTATAACATCGTTTTTAACTATTTTTGGCAACAATCAGTTCTTTAAAATTCAGTATTTTCATAATCAGTTACAATCAGTTCTTTATAATTCACTACACTACAATCAAAAAGGGAAATAATAAAACTTAAACTTTAAAAAATTAACCATCTTACTATCCGAGACCGAGCTGAAAATTGCAAAACAACTGTCAAAAATTTGAATTTCGCGGGGTATCCTGGAGCATTTACTTTCATGTCCCTTGTTAGTTTCTTAAAGATTCATCATTAATAATAAATTATAATGTTATTTATTACTTTAACAGTGAAATAACTGCATATATTCTGTTTTAATAATAAATTTGGATAATAACTTGATATTTAGCATAAAGAGTATTATAGAGATAATATTATTTCTAAAATTTTAAGAGAGAACCGTAAGAACCGAAAAAACCGGTTCCTCGTTTTACAGAACCGGTTCTATCAGGGTCTTTCAGAACCGGGAATTCCCGGTTCTTTTGGAACCGGGAAAAACCGGTTCTGATGCCCTATTGGCAACGAAGGCAAATTATTTAATTCGTTTAGAACTATCTACTCAAGCGGTAATGGAAGTTTTTGTATTTACACTGCAGTAAAGACTAACAGGAAAACCCTTTAATTGGCAGGCAATTCCATGACGATAGGAGTTTCGACCTAAGAACTCGTTTATTCCCAATGATTCATCGGTGAACGCCCCCCGTTTATCGCCCATGAATATTGAAAATCAGAAATAAGGTTTATTTTAAAATTCGAACTCATTAGATAAAACTTTTTCTTTTTTAGATACATTTAATCCAGAAGACCTTAATTTTGAATTCCTAGTTTAAACAGCGAACATTATTTTTATTGCTAATCAATTTGTAATCTGATTTAACAACCAGGATTAAAATAGTGGAATTCTGCCAATATTTTAATTTCGTACTTTAAAATGATACAATGCACAAAGTAATCACTTGAAATCTTAACAAATAGAATAAATCTTAAATTAATAGAAGGTTTTGTGGTATTATTTACTAGAATCGGCCTTGACCTAGTATTATCTAATGACAGCCTAGATCGGAGTAGATCTTATTCTATTACTGTGCAGTATTGTGTACTCGTTTGTGTGTATCGGTAATAAAAAATCTCAGGTATTGTATTTTTTTTCTATAACACGAATGCTGTTACAAATAAAATACAACTTTATCTCGACTTTTATTATCAGAAAAATTCGATAAGGGCACTATTCAAAATGATTTAACGCCAAGGACATAAGGAAAAACGTTTAATCAATTGCTAACAGAGGCTTTCACAGCATTAATTTTTATCTTGTTTGTTATTATGGCAATTTATCAACCGGATACTTAATGTGATTTATTTTAATTTAATGAACAAAGAAAAACAATAACGTAAGGATTATGATTGATTATTATGAGGAGATGCAACGTAAGCAAAGGATTGCTAGTTTCTGAATGCACTGTGTATGTAATGAGTTGTTCGTATGAAAATAACAGGTTTATTCCCACTAGTAGTGTCATCACAGCAAACAACCTAACATAGAGTATTAGCAATGTATCAGAAATCCCCTTTCCATCTCCTTTATAATGGTAGAAGTCCTTGGGAAAGACCTAAATTCGAACATTGGTTTTTCTGAGTTTGAAGATTCTGTTGATTACACATTAAGGCAGATTACAGATATATTGCCGATCTTTGCATTTCGACACAGATCAAGCTCATTCATAAACAGCTGTAAGCTCTACCACATACAATTCCTTAGTGATTTGTTATATTAATGACTTTTTATTGCGTTCTGAGTTAGTATCAAATATGTATTAACAAACCTTACAGAGTTCATGGTGAATCCCAACACCATGGCTGGCGCGAGGCCCTTCTGCAAGGCCAGGGCTCCATCAGCCCGAGCTATGACGTAGAGCGCATGGAATATGCCTCTGTATCTCGTCGTCTGTTCGCTCTTGGCCTTCAGTTCTCCCTGTAGTTGGAGCCTGGTTTTGACGACGTCCATCGGGTTAGTGATGATGGTGGCACCAGCGCCCGCCAGGCCGCCGATTATGAAGTCCATTCTGTAACAAAGATTTCAGAACTCTTTTTGTATCAATTTAAAAGTGGCAACTTAAAGTGGTAAAGTTTTGCCTTAGCTGGTTAAAGCTACATCAATGAGTCGACTCGTGGGTAACACCGTATTAAAAATATATGTAAAATACGATTTGCTGCGGCGTTTTGGTTTGTGAGGGAGAATGCCAGGGACACTATAGCTGGGTAAAGTAGCAATATATTCGTATCAGATCACAGAAGACTGTCGTAATGATACTGAACAGACGCAAGTAGGATTGTCACGTGTATGTATCTTGTCTATATCAAACTGACACATCGAGTCGACAGAAAATGCAGTATAGCTAATATAGCTAGACTGTTGAAGTGATCATAGTTGAGATAAGATGGTTGTAAGAGCGATTGTAATATAAAATTTCCTTAGGTACGTGGATGCAATTGAGACATTTTCATAAACAATGACATAAGAGATTTTATTGTAAACACAAAAATGAAAAGTAATGATTATAAGACCAATTAATATTTGTATTAAACATTGTAAGAGCGCGAATTAACTGATATGCTTTCAATGTCAAGTAGTTTACATAATATGCGGAATCATTTTCACGTTTCTACTTATCTCGTACATACTCTTATTACCATTTACACGTCTTTGTTGTTGTTGAATAAGAATTCGGTTATAAAACGAGAAGTCGTGGGTTCGTGCCGGGACAAACACTTGTGTCTAATCTGGGTAATCTTAACGAAAATAAATATTGTCATGTTGATTACAATTAATATTATATTTCACACAAGCTGAATACATTTACAAATTTTACACTCATGTATAATGATTAGGTACGTCAAACAATCACTTACTTACATAGTTCTAAAGCTGTATAAAAGCTTTTAGAAACTACGGGTGACTTTCCTCACAACTCCCAGAACCTAGACTTATAACAATCGTCTCGGACCTCGGTGCGTGGATCGTAGTTCGAACCCGCGGCATCTCGTTTTCATCCACTGCGCCACACACACTGCCTATTCCTATTTTCTGAGCATTTCGTCTTTACCATTAAAATATGCATTAATTCATTACCAATACACACATGACTTCGTAAAGTTAGCAGAGGGGTCTACACTGTACGTTGTGCTGTTATTTATTGTATAATACCTAATCATCATTATTATACTGTCTGCATATTTTCCACCAATATTTTGTCTGTGAGAATTTCCAATACATTTAGATATTGACGTCATGATTTTTAGTGTAACGTAACGATGGCCTTGTCTTGATAAACAATCAGCCTACGTAATTCCCCACACACATGTGTGTGACGACTGATAATAACGACGGGCTTGTTTCATTGAATTAAGGTTGATAATAGATACTTTAATCGTTTATTTTTTAAGGTCTACTGACATAGACCGCGATTTTTATATCTATTACGTAAACATTTTATAAATGATAAATAGTAGTTTAAGTGCGACAATTAAACAATTGACACAATGTTTTCTGGAAACCTTTTGTGATTTTTGAAAGTGGAACCCCACAAAAATAATTTGTGTTAATACTGGCAATAAATCAGTAAGAATGATCGAGAAATTGAAAATAATAATTATTGCTCTCACCTTATGCAGCGATTCACATTTACTACAAAACTAATGCTTCAGTTTTACTGCAGTAAAACTCTCACGCCACAACACACATTTGCCAAAATCCACTGATAACATACATTTAACAATGATTTAATATTATCTCGTATTTAATCACTTAAAACTTTACAAATAATCCGTCCGTACACTGGCATTGAACGTGAACGACTGTTACATGTGATGTAAAATTTTTGGCAAGCGGCACGCGGAAGTTGGACAAATCGCACGATGTTAGCTCATGAATGGACGATTCGCGAATGAGTGTTTTGCTGGCTTTCCGGCTAAACGCCTTGGCGCCTTTCGCTTTAGCTTGTGAAAACGAAATGCACTAATACCTATTACGTTTATCTCGGTTTATCTCACAGACAATTAAACAAGACTTTATCTTGTTTAAGTCACAGAATAATTTATTCAACTATTCTGTAGTTAAAGTAAAAATACATAATAAGGAATTTAACAATAACAATATTGTTTACTTAAGTCATTGAAGAATTTAATCAGCTGTTCTGTTGGCAGTTAAAGTAAAATTACATACATAATTAATAATAACAATGTTGTTTACGTAAACAAAAGTAGCGCACATGCTTCGACGCACATGGTTGATGAATCTTGATAATTGAGTTCGATTCTCCACTTGGAGTAGTCACCATATTTTACGATTATATTGTTTGAAAATTGTGTTTTAAAATTATTAGCAAACATTTTACTTATTTGAAGACTGGCAAAAAAGAAAACGAGGTCTTTAAAGAGGTAAAGGTAACTAATTTCGCATGCCATTTGGCGAATTTCACCTGACGGCCTTCGGAAACGAGTTATTCCGGTGGTTTTATTTACTAACAACGAAATTATAATTTATCCTGTATTAGGTACAAATAATATTAAAGAGAGTAGAAGCTGTAATTAATTGGTTGCCCTAGTGAGTGGCATACATAATATTCTCTCCGTTCTAGTTACATCCGTGCCAAATGTCTTGTGAAAATAAGGCTATGAAGCGGGTCAACAAAACGAGGTCAGTAGGATACATCCTTGACCTATTTTGATGAAGGATTCATCGAACTTCCACCTTAAAGATAATATTGTAGTGCATCCTAATTCAGGTTTAAAACCATATTAATAAATAATATAATCCAGTGGAGGGAAGTTTGTCGTCGCTAGCCTCCTGCTGGTATTTTGCATGGAGTCTCGTGGCACTTGGCAACGCATGGCAGGTGCTCCGTCGCGCTGTATATTCGCATTATTCGTTCGCGTATCTTGGACTGTCTGGTGCAAGTATGGGTGCAAAGCGCTGTTTGGTGGGTCTTTAACCAACCACCGTCGTCTGCGTCGACCATCCAGTTTTAAGAACGGAACTCCGGTGAGATGGTTTGACGTATGTTACCTTTCCGCTGAATTAGCATTTATTCGCATTACTCCTCTGTGCTTACTTCGATTCGCAAAGTGTGTACAGAGTACAGACCAACTTGTCTCATTCTTGCGTACAACTTTGGAGGTACATATATTGTGAGAACGAAAAGTCTCTCGTAGTTTCTGATACCGATTACCGACGACACAAGATATGATCTTAGTGTGGGGTCAGGAATATGTACTTGACATATGTACCTACGTGAAATAAATAAATACACCTATATTTATTTATTTTTCTAAGTGTGGGTTGATGGGACTATGTATATTTAAACATGTAGCCTGAAGATTTTTTTCACGCGTTGAGAAATTACACATTACAACATTTAGAATAATCCTACTTTATGAATGTTGTTTTAAAAACCATTTTCCTAGCCAACCTAGGTAAAGACCTAATAAAGCAATAAACGAAATCGCGATTGGCCAACTAAAGCTTGTTTTCGCGACTTCATTTCAAGTTCACCAAAACAATGTTACATTGTCCAGTATTCATGGCACTGGTTTTATTTCTCTGGACACGCAAAGGTCTCTAGCAACAAGGTCGAATGTCAAGGTCTGTCTTGGGAAATTTCCCTTACTCACAGTTGACGAGTAATAATGATGCAAAATTGGTGCATGTTGTTTTTTTTTGTAATTTTTTTGTCATAGAACGAACCCCTTTCAATTGAAACCTCGGTTGTAGTAGACTACTGCATTCTTCCATTTCTACTTGCGTAGTTGGGTTTTGGCACAGCAAAACGACATTTATTATAAGCAAATAAATTTAAATGTCGATTGAACCTTTACAGGAATTAAAATAACATTTGAACAGATCCATTACTTTAAATGATTTCTAAAATCACTACTTCAAAAGAAATCTAGGAATATATATATAAAAGTCACACCATAATTACTGTAATTTTCCATAAATTACTTGCCCCTCTTTAGGTGGTTCAAGTTCGTTCAAGTTCAAACGACCCATTCTGTGAATCACTTGACATTACTTAAGTTAATAAATTCAGTAGCTCACCATTGCTTATCGAATGTTGACGTCAGACATCTACTTTTTAAAGCTTGTAATCTAGTAGAGACTATAAAATAGGGTTAAATAGGTACTTTATGTATTATTTTGGGATTAATTTCCCTATTTTCGTCTAAGTTTTAGGTCTCAAACCTATCATATTTATCTTAGACTAATTGCGATCTGGTCTAAAATCGATATTTAATCTAGTTCATATTTCAAACATACTTTTAGTCGTATAAACAAAGACTTCACTTTAAAAATTTCGTCTCTATTGTATGATTACTAAAGCTTAGTTTATCTAGGTAGTACAACACGTAGGTATCTTCTTATTAGTCTGTGGTAGTAAAGTTACCGTGGACGGACGACCTAGTTAAGGCTGCAGGGAGTCGCTGGATGCTGGCCACTTCCAACAGGTCAAAGTGAAGATTCTTGGGGGAGGCCTATGTTCAGCAGTGGTCTTCCTATGGCTGAAAAGAGAATAAAGAGCGTAAAGTTAAATAATTTACAATGTGTTTCCACCACAAAGAAATTTAAATAACAGCCTTTTCTTTCCGTTCCAATAAATTTATAATGGAATAAGCATGCACCTCGTTGACGTTAATGCTTCGATTATCCTCAATCCTTGACGAGGTAACCATAACCCAATGCCCCAGATTCTAAATTAAAATAGCAATTATAATGACTGCGCATAATTTTATAACTGAAAATGCAAATCATTAGCATAAAATCAATATGTTTTATAATAATTAGATTGAATTAGGCTACGCCCAGCCACGAGGGGACGGTGAATGCCGCAGAAAGTCGTTGGATGCAGGCAGCTTCCAAGAGCTCTATGGAGCGATCTATGGGGGAGGCCTATGTTCTGCATTGGACTTCCTGTGGTTGAAGAGAGAGAGAGAGAGAGAGAGAAAAAGAGAGAGGTCATTCAAAATATGAAGGACAGGCTGGCCGGCCGCGAAATCATAAATTAGATATGTTTAGGATAGTGTATTTTTATTTACATCTCGCTACATCTCTTCATTGCCGTCTAGTCTAAAAGTTAGATAGAGGTAGTTGTGATACCAGAAGCCCGGAGTTCGATGCCCGTAATGGGACTATGATTTACCTTGGTCAATGTTTTTGTGTCAAAAGTCCCTTGTAGTGAACCCAAGACTATTATTGCGCCCCAAGAACTGTATTTTTTTCTTGTGTGTGCATTTAACTGGCCTAAGCCCTTTAATCGTACTTTCGATTATAAAAGAGGCCCGTGCCCTGCAGTGGATAACATATGGGCTGACAAAATATATGCACATACAGTGTTGCCTCTTGCCTTTTTAGTGCGTTATAACAGCAATGGTCAGTGGAGTTAGCATCACTTAAATCTCGATACTTTAATAAGCCAGGTGTTCAATACTCACAATGCACTATGAATCAAAATAATTAACTTAAATTACGTTCATTTTTTTCCAACCTTGACAGTGGAACAGTATCATTTAATAGATAAGTGGCTATCAAGCGACCTTCCTCGCTGACCATGTAATCGATTGGTTGCAATATAATTTCCATTAAATATGGAAGAGTAGGAAACCCGCAACTGTCGTGATAGGTTTAATAAACATTTTTTACATACATACATACATAAACTCACGCCTTTATCCCCGAAGGGGTAGGCAGAGGCGCCACCAGGACACCCACATTTCGCCTTGTATGTTCCGTCCCACGATGTGATAAGGGGCGAGCCTATCGCCATATCGGGCACAAATTCCTGACTCCGGGCTGATAATGAATAGAAAAATCCAATATCACTTTGCCCGACCCGGGGCTCGAACCCGAGACCTCAGCTTTGTAACCGTACCGTAATACAACAACGCCACTGAGGCAATTACAAACAAGTTATTAAACATTTTTTATAGCCATTATTTTATTAGAATAAAAAAACAATACAAAATTAACTTCTTTTTCTCATAGATCGCCATATAGACCTTTTTTTTTTTTTTTTTTGGAAGCGGCCAGTTCCAGCTACTTCCTGCGACCTTAAATGGACATTAATATAAATATTAACTATTTTAAGTACATAAGAGAAATTATGACCACGTGTAGATCGTAAAATTTGTAGATAAAGGTCATTTTCAGTAGGACAGATGCCTTGGAAATGTTAGGGGAAGATCTATGTCCACCAAAGGTTTTTAGGTGATGATGCTTTTAATATAAGTTGCCTGAAACGGTTTTGATACGACCTATGAATCTGTATTTGTATCTGTATCAGCCCATATACGTCCCACTGTTGGGCACGGGCCTACTCTACAATCGAAAGAATCGATTGAAGAGTGGTAATTTAATGGGGAGGAAAATAGTTCATAGTACATTAGCCAAGGTCGAAAAATGTCTTTTGGGGTGTTAGATTAATTGATACGAGCTCGTCGAAGCCCCCAAATTGATTTTAGAATTGTGAAATACAGTAATTAATATAAACGAATGTAATGGTTACTATTTCAAACGTTAAATCGCATGAATAATAAATGGACCTGGTAGATAATTTGTCAAGGGTTCAAAAGCCAAGCTTGGGTGACAAACATCGACGTTTGAAGGTCACCGTATCGACCCGGTGACGGTAATGATGGTCATCCACCACCTGGTATGACGTCACGAATAGATAGAGCAACGGATTGTATGAGCATAACGCGATTTTATTTTGTGTTGAAATTGATAGTGTTTTTATTCCTAAACAAAGTAATTGTTATAAAATGAACTTTTTTAGAGTATTATTTCTATAGTGCATTGAGGTAACACCGTAATACAAGGATGGAAGGGGTAAGAACGTAAACTCCTTTATTATACCTATTTTAGGCCCTATACACTACTATTACGGTTTGCCCCAAAGCACTCTATATGTTATAGTTGTTTATTTTTTATGTACTTATAAAATAAATAAATACCAAATTTAAAAAGAGGTAAAATTGCGGTTATTAGTTATGAGGTGTTATAAAGAAGGTTTTATTTGGCAGGAGTTTATATTAACGTGCGTCATGTCAGTTGCATGAATGAAAATTATTGAAAACGTCGCTTAGTAAAATGTGTAATTGACTACAATTAATTAAAAAATATATGTTGAAAATCACGACTAAGTGCTACAACGATTGTAAAGCATTTAGCGCCACACGCGGCTGATGCAGCAGATCGTGGCGCGACGCGGACGCGAGTGTCGGTCGACGGGCTGCGGGTGTGTTCGATTGCCGGTCAGGGAGGGGCACCACGCCGCCCAAGGGCAGCGGCGGCTGTCGGCGGGAGGGCTCGCACGCCTCCGCACGCCTCATGCTGCCCACGCCGCTCGCTCCACTCGACCCGCACAAAACGCGCGCGCTCACCACGATATACGCGCCGCGGAAACTCACCGTGCGGAAGAACAAGACTGCACACAACAGGATGCTCGGAAACGACCTCCCAGTCAAGCCCAGCCTGTCCCCTTTCCACCCGCTACCGGCAATCGGACAGAAACTCGAAAGATCTAAGACGAAAGTGATCCTTTTTGACTTGAACAAAAGTGACTCTCTGGATCACTCTGTCAAATTCAAAAATGTGCTGCAGCCGCTAACACCAATCACAGGGTTTAACAGAAGGAATTCGTCGGATCAATTGAAAAAACCACAACAGTTATTACGCGAGAACACGTACGACGTATTGGAGCCTGTGTTTGTCAACGCGCCGAGTGCAAAGAAAGAGGAGACACCGAACACAACACCATTTAAATTCAACACAGACATCACACAGACGGAAAGGCCCCAGATGTCTCCAAAGACGAGGTTCAAGAAAGCAGCTTTGCAGGTGGCGAAGATGTCATTGACGCCAGAGAAAGGGAAGTTGTTGTGTCTAAGAGAGCGTCAGACTTACAATGTGTGCCGAAACAGTGATGGGAGTTTGTGTAAAATTCAGGATGTACCCCAGTGTCCCGGTGAGAAATTGAACAAACTGTCAGAGATATTTCAAAACCTGGAGATGAATGGAAGGCATCGAGACAGGATCAAAAAGGAAAACAGTTGGTTTTAAAGTTTATTTAGGTTAAGCGTGTGGGAATCCATTTACGTGTTGTATGTCGGTTTAAAGAAATGTTTAATTGACAAATGTTAAGAATAAGATTTTATTTTTTGCCCTTCGTTGTTTTGTACGACGATGTGATATTGCTCAAAGTTTTGGTGTTATATGTGTGTATGTTTTTTTATTAAAATTCACTTTTTAAAACAAGTATTTGTACCTTCTCATTTAGTTAATCGTTTAAAATACCTTAAATTTCCTGTTGAATACTGATATTAACAAATTATTTCAAGTCTTTTGTAAAATACGGGCCATAATAAGTAGTAATCTCGGGATAGTAACGAATCTTTTATTTTTTCTTTAATTTGCTATATGAGAAAATTGGATTGAATTACTTTCACATTTAGACACAAATTAGTAACTCACAAAATTTTAAAAAAATCCACAATTTTATTTTTTTATTCTTGGACAGTACTTAATGACAATTGTTGCAACCAAAAGGTATCGGCAAATTCTGTTACACGGCAAATACATGTATTAAACATACATAACTTACAGAACACAATGTAAAATCGAACCCGGACCTTTGCGCTAAGAGCCAACATATCTTACACACAGGTAAATACAATTTCGACATTCCGGACAGCCTTCCTGGCGCCACAGGCGCAGTTGGTTAGACGCCGGCTGTGAAACGAGATGCCGCGTGTTCGATCCCCGCACCGAAACAAATAATTTGTGTGATCCACAGGTATTTGTTTCGAGTATGGGTGTTTGTGAGACCGAAAAAGTCTCTCGTAGTTTCTGATACCCACGACACAAGACTCGATCTTAGTGTGAGGTCAGTTCCATGTATGTGACTGTTGGGTGTATTTATTTATTTATTTATTTATTTATTATAAATAAATCTTATAAAATACGAAGTCATCAATTATCACATAACTAAAGGTTAAAGTGACTATGCCTCTAGTAATTATGTGGATGAGAAACAATGGCTGTGCGATGACGCCGCGGCCTTGGTGAGTCAACAAGTGTGCTTGTGTGAAGGAAAGCGGTGCGTGGAAATTAATCCAATGATTGATTGGCTTTAGAAGTACAAACTTGAGGCTTTATAAAGCTCTCTAAATTGAATAATCCACTAATTTTACTGCACATATTTGTTTATGATTTACATATACGGCGTTATTCATAGACAGATTTAAAACCTATTTTAGTTATCGAATGTCCTGTCTTCTTCGCTTAAAGTGAATTCTAAAGTCGTCCGAAAGGAACAATAAGCTATGAGCTATGAGCTAAAATAGGTTTTAAATCTGTCTATGAATAAGACCGATAAAGTATAAAGGCGGTCTTAATTCTTAATGCTTGAGCCTTCTCAAATAATTTGAGATTTGAGCACCAAACCAACCAACTCACACATATTGACCACCAAACACCAGAAAGGCTATTTAGTAAATTGCACCTATAATGATAATCAGTTACCATTGAATTAGACTGACGCAGTATACATATTCATAATACATATAGGTATGTATACTGATACAATTAATTAAAAATTAACTTGCGACGGAACTGCGTACATATTCAGACAGAATTGTATAGAGGATTTGAAAAGACGAAAATATTCACGAATGTAACCTAATTCGGTTAGGTAAGCGTAGGTTTTAGTTTTCTATTGAAAACTCATAATATTTCGTCACTTTTTCGTGTCATGTGCCTAAAAATGTTGGCCAAGCAATTTTCTTGGATGCTGCATAACACCTTGAATTTACTTCGAACCGAACTACTTTTATTTACTTTCTTTACTTGTTTTCTACCTTATTTTCTTTTCTTTTTTTTATTCTTTCTAATTTGCCCGGTTAAGATATTTTATTATTTTAAGCCCTTAAAGATATCCGGAACCGACTAATGCGATTGTTCAGTGTACGATTAAATAATAAATAAATACAAGAAACAGTCATATACATAGTCCTGACCCCACACTAAGATCGAGTCTTGTGTGGTGCGTATCAGAAACTACGAAGACTTTCCGGTCACACAAACACCCACACCCGAGCTAAATGCTTGTGGATCACACAAATATTTGTTTCGGTGCGGGGATCGAACCCGCGGCCTCTCGTTTCACAGCCGGCGTCTAACCAACTGCGCCACGGAGGCCGTCATTTCTGGATTGTTTACGCTGATTAAGTAATTTTTTTATAACACACTAGAGTTTTTATTGAGTGAAAAGTGTTGATGAATGCTGTACAAAACAAATATACATTGAAAGGTAAAAAATACCACAGAAACCCTTCAGTAATGTTTACCCTTGGAAAGAACAACATTTGTTACTTACGACATATCCAGCCTTGGATTTGTGAATGGTTCAATTGATTTCGATAAAGGCAATAAAGTACATTATCAACATACGGGCACAAGGTAATGTTAAATGCAAGTAGCAACCTTAGCGCAAGGTTTAGACTTTAGATAAACCCTGTTGGTTGAAGTTTGTCCCATACATTCTGTGCTATTTTACTTGTTATTTACTGGGTTAAGTTATTCCGACTTTGTAAACCTTCAAAAATTTCATGGGTACTGGGTAGCCTTCAGATACCTTTCCCCACGATGGTTTCCTCCAACGTTTAGACGACCAATATAAACTACGAAAGAAACTTGGATGAACCGCTATCTCCGCCTTGGTAGTCCGCTCCCAACTACTTTCTAATGAGTTCACATTATTAAATTGTAGAAAAATAGATTCTCTCAACATATGAAAATTCCTAGCATCATACTATGATAGATTTTTTGGTCTCATGACACTGAGACTGCAATGCTTGTGGATTTCGCAATCATTTGCCTTAGTGCGTCAATCAAACCTAATCTCCCCTTCTAGTGTCCTAACCAACCAAAAAACTATTTATCTAACCATTAAAATTCAACAAATAAGTGCACAAATTGTCAATACATCGATTTAGCTTTCTATTATAAGGGTTGTAGTTCGTGTGAATATTAAAACAGGGCCCAGTCAAATGGCAGGGGTCATGTTGTCCGTCACAAAATGGTCACGCGATCCCATGCACATCGTGTGTTGCTTGCATACCCTAGTTTTGGTTGGCAACAACTTTTCCATACTTCATGTGTATTTTCAGCATTTCGATACTCTGTTTTGTGGCAAAAATACATAAATACCTATAATATTATAAGACATGCAGTTTCGGTTGGTGATATTTGTATCTGTGATGAGGACCTTTGTGGTACCTACCTGATGAGGTGTGAAACCCTCCAGTATGACTCGCAAGTGTGTTTCGGAATCATCCTTCGATCCTCGGGTAGATATTATCGAGTTTCAAAAAAGGCGGTAAAATAATATTAACTGGTGATAGATACAACCTTTTCGTAAAAAGGCAATAATTAGACCTTATAAGTTACTTTACTTACAAATAGAATAATAAAAAAAACATTCGATTCGTTAAACGTAAGGTAACGTAAGTAATTCTTTATTCCGTTTAAAATTGTAAGATTTTTGTCTAAAGATATAAATGATTGCATAACAAATTAATTAGGGTATTGTTTTAATTACTTCAGCTGGTTTATCATATTTAAATCAGTACAGATACCGTATTACGTGCGATTTGCGAATTATGATAAGCCTATCGCGAAATGTTAAGTGTACCTATCAGTTATCACAGGCGTGTACCATTCATCGCTAACAGTCATGCAAATCAATGTTGAATATGCGTTCTAAGTTGACCTAATATGTAATTATTTTTTTAATATTTCGCAATTTAATAAATCGTTTTAAAATGTGACAGCCTTCGTGGCGCAGTTGGTTAGACGCCGGCTGTGAAACGAGGGTCGCGGGTCCGATACCCGCAACGAGAGAAATGTTTGTGCGGCCCACAAATATTTCTTACGGGTCTCGGTGTTTGTGAGACCAAAAAGTCTCTCGTAGTTTCTGATACTTACGAGTTACGATACAAGACTTAATAATTTATCTTAATGTGGGGTCGGGACTAAGTATGTGACTGTAGGGCGTAATTATTTAAAAAAAAAAATTTACAGAGGTTTAGAGGAATTTTTAAAGGTTCCAGGAAACCACTGAAAGAAAGTCGCTTTCAATGCCTTCGTTTTAAGCAGTGCATCCGTCTGAAGACAATGATGATGATGAGGATTAATTAACACAATATTTAAAAGATCATAAACAGTGGCGTCAAATAATTATGAAACCAACTTGAAAACCTTTCCAATGTTAAACAACCGTGAGATCGATAAAAATTACGAATAAACTAAAGTGTTACTAAAAATATCGCGTATTGACGTGAAACAATGATTGCTGAACAACCTTGCGAATAGCTGTTTCCATCGCTCAAAACTGTCCGATCCATATCATCACAATTACTGTGACAATTATTACTGTCGATGCGTGTTAAAACGAAACATGTAATGAATACACATATGGACTTTTTAATGTTAATATTGATCGTATAATTATTGTGTTTACAAAGCTTAGAATATTGTACCGGGTATATCAAGACTGCGACCGAAAACGAAGCGAGGTGGTGGTTTTAGTGGTTTCTGTAACCACAATGCAACTTAAAATTTCGTAAGAAAAAGCGACAGGTTTATGTTGCATTTTTTTAAATATCACCGTGTTTGGGTGGTAAATACCTAGTTTTTGCGAAAATAGTAATTTAAACCCTTGCGTACTATTGCGTCTTTAAAAATAAACCGGTGTACATTATTATTTTAACACAACTATGTATTTAACACCCAAATACGATTTGTTAAAAAAAAAAAAATGACAATTTTTTTAACGAAATTTTTAATTCCGTTGTATCTGAAGTCATTAGTAGTACCGCCTGGCTTCGATATTTGAGGTACAAAAATAACTAGCAAATAAAACAACGCAATCCGTGTTCCAAACACTTGATTATTCTTTACTCAGTCTTAGTAATATTCTACATATTTATATCTTAGAAAGTAATTCCTAAAAGTTTCTTTCATACGAAACCGTAAGCAGCAGGGGGTAATTAAAAACAAAATGTTATATGGAAGCAACAATATGTTATTTCTAATTGATAGACACATTGTATTAATGTAAAGCTATGTGTAATGAGTTGAAGAATGATTGGTGCTACTATTACATCATCTACTGATTTTAAATATTATGTACTTCTATTTTATATAAATAAGATCGAAGGAAAGACAGAAAACGCGCCGCAAAATAAATGTACATTTTATAGAAACATTTAGGTATAAGTTTATTATTTTTATATGCTTTTCTGAAACATAATATTCTGTTCTAAAAATATTGGCACATGGCAGATTTGATATTACTTAAAACACAAATATTATCTATTATTAATATTGCTCATTGTTCTGTGTTCTATATCATTTGTTCTAAAGTTCTTCAAGCTACTTAAATTAAGCTACGATTACTAAATGAAAAAAAAAATACATACATACATAAACTCACGCCTTTGTCCCGGAAGGGGTAGGCAGAGGTGCAACCAGGACACCTACGTTTCGCCTTGTATTTTCCGTCCCACGATGTGATAGGGGGAGAGCCTATCACCATATCGGGCACAAATTCCTGACTCCAAGCTGATAATGAATAGAAAATCCAATATCACTTTGCCCGACCCGGGATTCGAACCCGAGACCTCAGCTTTGCAATCATACCGTAGTACAACTGCGCCACCGAGGCAGTCAAAACAAGTCAGAAAAAAAAATCGTGTAACTATGCCTACTGTTTTTCATAAGACGATGAATGCTAATTCGTTTATTTGTTGTTAATTTTATTTACTGAAAATGCGTATAATCATAATCTATGCCAGTTTTTTAGATAGTAAAAGACAATGTTGATAGTCCTAAGCTATTAATAAATATGTATATGGTTATCAAACTGCGGGTACAGCAGTACCACTACTGCTTTGTATTTTGGCAATCTCTTCCTTGAATTTAGCTATGGTTTCTTTCGCAAGACCCAATTTCTCTTTCAATTCAGATATCTCCGTCTTAACTTTCATTTGTGCTGCTATTATTTTCTGTAGTGTTTTCTCTTTCTTCTCTTCAACTGTAAATAGAAAAACATTTATTATAATATGACTAAAATAGTTTATTTGAAGCTTAGATGAAAAACATTTTATTTTCTTGTTTTGACTATAAATATACTACCAACATTCTAAATAATGGTATCGTTTCGATTAAAATTGTGCATCATTTTTGACAGCCTCCGTGGCGCAGTTTGGTTTGACGCCGCCTGTGAAACGAGAGGCCGCGGGTTCGATCCCCGCACCGAAACAAATATTTGTGTGATCCACAGGTATTTGTTTCGGGTCTGGGTGTTTGTGAGACCGAAAAGTCTCTCGTAGCTTCTGATACCCACGACACAAGACTCGATCTTAGTGTGGGGTCAGGACTATGTATGTGACTGTTGGGTGTATTTATTTATTATTTTATTTATTTGTAGCTTTCCATCATAGCATGAGCTCATTATTTTTAAACCCTTCAGTGAACCTTAAAGTGTCATTACATACATACATACATAAACACACGCCTTTATCCGCGAAGGGATAGGCAGAGACGCCACCAAGACACCCACATTTCGCCTTGTATGTTCTCCCACTATGTGATAGGGGGCAAGCCTATCGCCATATCGGGCACAAATTCCTGACTCCGGGCTGGTAATGAATAGAAAATCCAATATCACTTTGCCCGACCCGGGACTCGAACCCGAGACCTCAGCTTTGTGTTAAGTGTCATTACAACCCTAAATAATAAACTAGTGATTATTTTCACAACGTCTTGACTAAACATGTTCTCAGTTTCAATAAAGCAATACAATTTATATGTCAGCAAAATTCAGATCAAATTGCATTCTATTTTACTGACAGTTCGTGTCATGGTTCCACGCTCCATTTGTGATTGGTTTAATACTATTCAGTAGATGCTGCATCAGTTGTGTCGGCTCTTGGAATACTATTTCCTCATACGACTCGCTGACCAGAGCCCTGCCCACTGTGGGGGGAGCACCATCTGTGACCGGTGATTGGAACAGTTTCAGTATGTGGTAGAGTGTCACCTGGAAAATAATAAAACAGAATTAAAATAGAAAGGTTATACTGTATAATTTTATTTTTTATTGAGGATTACTGTGGGATATTGACATTTGTTTTTATATAAGGTTTAGATGTAACGTTAAGATGCTTAAAATCTTATGTTATATGGTATAGTATAAGAAGATTGCTAAGTTACTATAATGTTGTAAACACCGTATCTTAAGATACTCACCGGCCTTTCATTAGGATCATGAAAGTATATTTTTATAACAATTTCAAACTCTCCCCAACCAGTTTCCATCAATTCATATGGTGGTTTTGTTATGATCCGGTTGGGGTTGGTGTAACTTTCATGTAGTTTGAAATGCACTTTCTTTATGTAAACTGACATGTCTTCGTTAGCATAAGGTCTTAAATAGACAGTCCATTGATGTGTGTGGCCGTCTTCTTCTCGTTTCTTGCCGAAGTACCGGGCTACGTTGCCGTATACTATAGGTTTTATTATTATTAGGCCCTGGAAATTTAAACATTATTTTGATAAAGAAACATTATTGTTAATGTACGAGATTAAATTAAAATGAGGTAAGTAATATAATTCACAAAATTAAAATAATTCCTAAACTTAGTATAAGAAAATAAATAACATGAAGATAACTCTCGGATGTGAGGTAGTATTGCTTTCGTATACTTTTAGGGAGGCTACCTTTTTCAATGCTTATTCGACGTAGAATCAAAGTGAATGATGAAGAATATTTTGGAAAAGGATAGCGCCAAATTAAATAAGAAACAGAAACCATAATTTTTATTTTTAAAGGAAACGCTTACCTTTACTCTCCCGCCGGAATCCGGCCCAAAGTCTGTGGGCATGCTCATGTCGGCTGAAATTTTGGAATTCAGTTTGGCGAAGAAATAAAAAAACTAAAAATAATGTTTAGTAGCGGCAAAATAGCCCTTTCCTTTACAAAAAGCGTTTAATCAGCGTTTAATACAGAAAATAAATAATGACATCAATACAAAACACTTCTGACAAGTGACAGTAGCTCACGTTCCGTACACCTACGTGATTATAACACTAGAACAGTAGCATTATGTTGTGGCAACTATTTGGTACATTTTAAGATTTATGGTCACGGAATTTTGGTTTATATGGGTTGTTCGATTCATGATAATTTCACGATTATGTTATTACTAGCTTCTGCCCGCTAACTTCGTCTGCGTGATAACTTTGTTTAAAAAAATATACATGTATAGATTATTTGGTATTTCTCATCCCGTCCCGTCCCGTCCCGTTATATCCCACCCGTCCTATCTCATTCTCACTCAAGGTATGTAATCCACGCCCATCGCAACCCTTTAAGTATAAAAAGTAACAAATATATCGGATTTCCGTCCTCATCCCACGGGAACACCTAATTTATCTGGATAAAATGTAGCCTAAGTGTTAATCCAGTGTTAATATGGGGAATATTAGTTTTTTTCATTTATCTTCCATAATACAAAGAAACACCCTGTATCTAATAAGACATATAATACCAGTTTTTAAGTTGGAACTGCACCTATATGACTGTGTAAACCGCATCTCATTTCGGCTTGTAGTTTTTGCGTTATGCGCAAGCAAAAAAAAAAGAAACAGCCTGTATGTCAATGCAACATATACCAGTTTTTAAGTTGAACCTGCAGCAATATAACTGTGAAAACCGCATCTCATTTGGTGCGGTAGTTTATGAGTAATGTGCAAGCAAACAAAAAGAAACACCCTGTATGCAAATGCAACATATACCAGTTTTTAAGTTGAACCTGCAGCAATACAACTGTGAAAACCGCATCTCATTTGGTGTAGTAGTTTTTGCGTGATGCGCAAGCAAACATACAGACAGACAGACAGACAAACAGACAAAAATTCTAAAAAAAATTGTTTTGGATTCTGTTGCTGTTATAAGGACCCCCCGCGTTGAAATTTCTTAAATATCTTCCATGTACAGACATCAACCATTTACATTTTTATTATATGTATAGAATAGATACTAAAGGGACACCGCGATCAACAAGCTTGTAACAAAAGAGTGTATTGTGGTAACATTGACCCAGTCACAGTTGTTACCGCAACTCAATTTTTTTCCCTAATGTGTTGTTAAGCATAACTAATAAACTCAATATGACTACCGTCCTCTATACTGCTTTTCCCGTTTCGTCCCGTCATAACCCGTCTGATTCTATCCCATGATTCAAGGCATGTCATCCTGTTTTCTCTTTTTCCAGCCCATCCTCTTGAATTTGAAACAAATATATTTGAATTTCTTGCTCATCCCACGGGAAAACTTAATTTTACGGGATAAAATGTACCCCAGGTACGTGTAAATCCAGAGTGTCAGCTACTCCAATACCAAATATAATCGAAATTGGTTCAGCCTTTTCTGAGATTAGTGCGCACAAAGGCTGTTTATGCCTTTCAGACAAAAATTCTAACAATCATCATTTTGGGTTGTTTCGTTAGTACAGTCCGAAAAATAAAACAAACGTTTGACATGTTCATTATAATTTAGTTTTTATTATTAGAAGGCAAGTGAACAATGGTCCAACAAGCTCTTTTCTTAATGGCAATATAATTGAATAACATTTACACTAACTATTTAATTGCTGCTCTACCTTATAATGAGCACAAATAATCACAACATTTACAATGTGGTATTCACCGACACTTTGGCTATTAGATGGCTGGGGTTTTGCGAGTATAGGCCGTTCCTCTCTTCAGGCTATTATTAGACCGGTCTGTATACATTATTTATTATTTAGGATATCTGTAGGGTAAACCTGTTATCCACCTATAACCTTGAAGTCTAAAACTTGTGGTCGGTGCATATTTCTACCTCCGCCAGCAACGGGTCCTTTTCCTCTTCGAGTCTCGACGACCTCGAGCTATGTCTCGATGCGGATACTCGCTGGGTGAATGTGAGGATATTTGGTACAAGGGAACTGCAAGGGGTGGCGGGGGCGGAGCGCGAGGAGGCGCGTGCTCCGGGCGAAATCCGCGAAGTCCTCACCGGGTATGCCACGGATAGTGGCATGTATAAGCTCGATTTTCTCGCTTTTTGAGTTTTCTTGGCACATTCGTTACGCCGGTGACGTCTGTCGTCGCTTGGTCTGCGGAGAGTGGAGTCTCTAGATGTTTGTGTGGGGCTGGTCGGTTGTGGAGGCGACTCGCACGTGCCAGGTACCTCTGGTGACGGGGGGCAGGCGAACAGGTGGCGTAGGCCGAAGGGCTCATGTTCCAGGAGTACTTCCTCTGCGTTGGAGGGTGAGCGATGCACCGGGGGTGACGCCCCCAAGCGAGGCTTGCAGCCTCCGTCGCAGTACATCTCGCAGTCTATCAGTTCCAACTCGAGGTCATATGATGGGTCCTGTGATAAAGACGGTACATTAGACTTTGAAGGGATGGATGGACACTTTAATGGAATTTTTGTTAATTGGTTAATTTACAGTAAACCAACTACTCTCATACCAAACATATTTAAATATCCAGGAACCCTAGATCAGGCGGATATGAAATCAACCTTACCTACCTGACAAATTACAACCAAGAAGGATCCACTTTCTGTGAACTGCAGCTGAATTCTATTCGGAAAAACACGTCAAACAACAGTATATCTCACAAGCGGCTGCACAGGTGAAGTAATAAGGTTCTCCCGGAAGGTGGCGGGCGCGTCGCGCTGGCGGGGCGCGGGCTCGTGCGCGCGGCGCGGGGCGAGCGCTCGAGCGTCGCGGGGCTCGCCCGTCAGTGAAGACAACGAGCGTAGCAGGGACCGCCCGCACCCGACCGCGCCGCACTCCTCGTAGTTGCTCGCGCATGAGTACGGTGGTGGTATGATCGAATTTGCCTGTGGGATACAGCACTTGGAGCCCAAAACTTTCATAAGCAGTAGTAGCGCATGAACAAAATTTGCAAGGTCTCTTGGTAGCGCAAAAAGACCAACTATAGTCCTTTAACAGTCCTAAAAGAGAAATCATAGTTCTACTTAATGATTATTTAAATCTTTACTACGGAAAGAGATCGTGATTTTTGGTAATTTTAACATTCGAATCAAAATTGGAAACTCAAATCTTTTTTGTCTACAAGGCCTTGCGTGGAAACTTACATTCAAGTTTAACCCATGAAAGAATATTTAATCAGGATCTAATTAGCGGCTATAACCTAATAATCAGGTTATAGCCGCCAGAAGACCACGGAAAATATATCCTGTTGCCATCGAATTTAGATCTTGCGTAGCCAACGCATGGATATGTTGCTGCCTTACGAAGTCATGCAATCTCACTAACGGAAAAAAATCAAGGTCTTTTAATAACTTTATGCATATAGGATATTATAATAATGATATATGACAAGTTACTGACCTCATTTGCTGCGTTGCATATGAAGCTGGAGTTGAGAGATTCTGCAGTACTCGTCGCTGATAGAGAGCCTGCAATCATTGTCACATTGTGTTATCACATAACATTAGCTTGATTCATTTGTGAAATATCGACACCTTCGAATTAGTTATTCACATATTTGACGATAATATACGATTGTATACAACACATCTACAGACTTATTGACTTATCAACCATAGTTGCTATCCACATCCCAATAAAATCTCGTGTTTAGTTAGTAAAACAGCATGAAACTGAAGATCAGTGTTTCCAACATCCTCACTTTAACACAATATTTATTTTGAAGCTTTCTCGCAGCTTCAGAGCAACACAATATTACTAACAGCAGTGATTTTCAATTTCGCCAATCTTAATGCGCCTTCGTGTCTTTTCAATGATTCTTTTACTGGGTCCAACATTATTCAGCCAATGTTAGCTATGCGCCATCTGAGAGCCGATTGACTGTAAACTTATAGGTCGCAGTATCTAATACAATTAGTGTGAGCTGCTTAGCGGACCGCTCGAGTGTAATGCGTAATTTCCACGGTACGGGCATGTGATTTTATTTGCTTTACGTAGCTGCGTAATGCAATTGCTAAGACAATTAAACAGCCTTTAAAGGTTAATGAAGAAAATGCTAATATTAACTGACAACTACATTTCCCTACTTTCTAAACCTAACAGCAAGTGCAGTGCAGTCCAGAGAATTCACTTCAAAACAGATTTTGGTACGTGGTATAACCACGCTATTGTCAGTCATGACTCAGCATGAATAGGCAGGCTTGTTCGGGGCGGTACCACTATCTTACAAGATTTTTGCTGTCGCGTTTCATTCGGGGAGTGAAATTGCCGGATGCTCAATTGACCTTACCTCTTTCCAACCTTTTTTTCCACTTCCCTCCCAATTTGATGGCCCGGTAACATATAGGTCTACATGATCCAAGCGTTGGGAATGTACATGGGCGGCAGCAATCACTTATCATCTGGTGACCTGTTCCTGTTTGCTCGATGCAGGACCTATTGAATAAAAAAGATATAGGTCCGCAGGAGGAACCTATATTTTCATCCTTCGACAATTCTATAATTATATTCCTAAGGACTGATTTCAAAATGTTTCCAACGATGAAATATCAGTTCGGTCATTTGATGTCAAGCGTCACGCCAACAGTTGCTTAATCTAGAGCAACACCTAACATTACTCTGAGCTTACGACGCATTGCATTGTGGTCATCACTCCAAGGCATTAAATAGGTGGTAAGTTACAGCCTAATCGACAGCCTCGTGGCGAAGTTGCAAATAGAAGCAAATATTTGTGTGATCCACAGGTATTTGTTTCGGGTCTGGGTGTTTCAAGTGAGGCCGAAAAGTTTCTCGTAGTTTCTGATGCCCACGGCACAAGAATCGATCTTAGTGAGGTTTTAGTTCTTTGTGAAGTCGGGACTATGTATATGACTGTTGGGTGTCTTAGATTATTTACACGTCGTTGGGTGTATTTCTTTATTTATTTGAATTATTACTGGTTACAACTTCTTTCAAACCGAAACGACAATGCTTACACACTGCTGCTTGCAGAAATAGGCAAAGCTGAAAGTACCTAACCAGACGCCTCCTTGAATGAAAAGGACTGACTATTCCGTACTTATTTTTAAAATAGCATACGTATACCTGGCGCACGAATCACGTAGTTTCTGAAGTAGTGTACCATGAGGTAGTTGCCCCCGGACTTGGCGTCGTTGTCGCCGTACGTGATCACTAGCGGGTACAAATCCGGCTTCGAAGTCACCTGCAATATAAAACCAAAGTTGAAACAAAAGAGCCCGAATATTTTATACTTATGGATTTATACATCACATTGTAAAATATAAATAAATTAGGTATTTTTTTTTAATTGCTTTAATTGCTTCTCTGAGATCTTTACGTGCGCTGAAGATGCTCCTGTCTGCAAGATTAGTAATAAAGGTTTTATCAAGAAGGAATAGCCACTTATTGCAATCACTTCACAAATTTTCTATTCACATACGGAAATATTTTTTTAAACACCCTCAGTCCAATGTTTGAGTAGTGGAATTAATTAAATGTCCTTTTTTTTAGATAGAAGGTGTCAACTCCATATTTTAAGTTAATACGGAATGAAATTAGCGCTGCAGCAAGGTGAACAAAAAAATCGCTATTTTCCGCTAAAAACAAATAAGCTTGGAGCTGCATTTACGACCCACTAAACCGAAACATTAACTCAAGCCGTATAAACAACAATCACTTCAGAGTAAGGCGGGGGCGCCTGATGGAAGGATCCGCAGCGGCTGTATCTGGGCGGCGGGTACACCGAGCCGGCGGAGTCTCGCTCCGAGGCCGGGCGACGCACGCAGCACGAGAACGAGCACATGAACACCTGGCCCGACCGTTTGTACAGCAGGCACCACGCACAGCAGAACAGGATCCCGCCCAGAGTGCCCAGGAGGAACAGAACCGGCCTGGGGAGAAAAACAACAGTGATCATTTAGCGTATCCTTTGAGAAATCAACATTAATATAGACAGTCTCCGTGGCGCGGTTGGTTAGACGCCGGCTGTGACGAGAGGCCGCGCGTTCGATCCCCACACCAAGATAAATGTTTGTGCGGCCCACAAATATTTCTTTCGGGTGTGGGTGTTTGTGTGACCGAAAAGTCTCTTGTAGTTCTGATACCTGCGACATAAGACTTAATTGATCTTAATGTGGGGTCAGGACTATGTAAGTGACTGTGGGGTGTATTTATTTATTTATTTAAGTAGTGGTTGCTGGTCCAAGAATTCCGTTAGTAGTCTGTTAGAAAATATGGACTGCATCAATTGGAAAGCAAGCTTTGGCTATCCACATATAGTACCCAGAAATTATTTATTTATTATTTATATACACTTTATTGCACACAATTACTATTACTCCTATCGTAAAGATTTATAGTGTAACTTGTTAGTTGTTGGAAGCGCTCTACATATAGCGACTTCTGGTGATCTTCGTGAGGGTCTACCTTAAACTTTTAAGTTTTAATGTGATAAAAATATAAATTTGGTTATATTAATAGGTAAAAATACAAAGGCTCGCTTACAAAGTGAATGGTTTACACCTGATGCTAAATGCAGTAATGTTTCGGTACACCTTCAGATAACGAGAGATGATAATCTCTTACTTCTACTCGCGATAACTTTAGTACTGAAAACTTAAACTCTCGACTGCCTCGGTTGCGCCGTTGTATGTTATAGTGTAGTATTTCTTCCACACTTATATTACCTTACTATTATCTCAGTTTGGAATCCCGGGTCGGGCAAAGAGATATTGGATTTTTCTATTCATTATCTAGATAGACTCGCCCCCTATCACATTGACGGACCGGAACATACAAGGCGAAACGTGGGTGCCCTGGTAGCACCTGTCTTATCTGGGAAAAAGGCGTGCGCTTCTGTACGTAGTTATGAAAAAATAAATACGTGAAAAGAAAACCCGCACGATCCATTTTCATAATTCAAGCTTATCTTTGACAGCGCAGAACAGTATGCAATAAACTAAACAAATATCCTTCGGAGACACGCCTTGACCTATATATTGCAATTGCCAAGAAAACAAATGTTAAGTCCTACATTCGCTGTCCGATATGCGGGCCACTAAGCAGGCCAATACTTTCTATTCAGTATTTATTGTCAACATTTTGGCTGCATGCCACGCGCATATTGGGAAGGAAAGTGAAGATCAGAGGAACTGATAGTAGATAAATAGGAATATTAAATACCTGTAGTGATTCCTAATTGTTTGTAGAATATTCTTATCTGCTTAGATAACTACTATAGTATAATGTTGGGAGACCCGTCGTTGCAACTCACGCAAGAGGGTCTCGTTCCGGGTTTAGTTTAAAGAGAGGTTTCTTCATTAGTTTGTCTAGGATTTTTAAATACATACATAAACTCACGCCTTTTTCCCAGAAGGAGTAGGCAAAGGTGCTACCACCTGGACACCAACATTTCGCCTTGCATATTCCGTCATATGAAGTGATAGGAGGCGATCCTATCGCCATATCACGCGCAAATTCCTGACTCCAGGCTAGTAGGTAATGAATAAAAAACCCAATACCAATATTGCCCGACCCGGGATTCGAATCCGAGACCTCAGCTTTGTAATCGTATCCTAGTACAAATACGCCACAAAGGCTGTTTGGTATTTTTAAGGGTGGAAGCAATGCGTTGGACGTCCAACAAATTGGACGGACGCGCCATCTGGTAATTAGAAGACGCTTGATGCTAGCCGCTGCCAACGTGTTGCAGTAGAAATCTTTGGGGGAGGCTTACGATCAACAGTAACTTGTAAACTGGCATGACATTGCACCTTACAGTAAGTACAGTGCAGTCCACATCATTATGTATTATCACTGTTAGTTATGTAGGACTGTTTAAAGTCGGATTAAAATACTCAGGAGCACGACACTCTTTTAAGATTCTCTGTGACATCTTCTACACTTCGCCTACAGCATTCGTCGTCATTCCTTTGGCAAGGGGCAAGAATGATGATGACACTTCAAATTTTTTCTACCTACCATTGGGCATACCAAGGGTAGCCGTACTCCTTGAGAGGCTCGTCAGGGTCCCGCGACGACGCCGTGGCAGGGTCGCAGCACTGCGCCGGGCACGGCTCGCCGTCCGGACATGGCGTCTGGCTCGCACACTGGAACCAACATCAATGTTGTGTTTGGTATATTTGGAACAATGAATAGATGTAATAATAGTGTGTGCTTTAATTAGGTTCTTAGGTTCTTTAGGATTCATGAACTTCCATCGACAAATGTAACCACTCTTGTATCGGATCTGCCACTTTTGATAATAAAAATACTAGACGTCAACGAAATTTAGACTAAAATATCTTTAATTATGGCTGATTTTAAATTTCTAAAAATTACCTCAGTTTTTTTTCCAAAAGTTCAATTTAATGTGAGATATAGGTAGATGAAAGTATAGATACAAATTTAATAATTAATCTTTTAAATAAAGGTACGTAGAAGTAACTGGGAACTTCCTGCAGGTTTCGTTTCAGTACCTAACTCGAAACGCGTAGATCCTAACTAAATATAATATGTTGGTAGGTACATAATATTATGTACTTGTATAACAGCTTTGTTGACAGCCTGTTTGTGAGACCGAAAAGTCTCTTGTATTTCTTGATACCCACGACACAAGACTCGATCTTAGTGTGGGGTCAGGACTATGTATGTGAATGTTGGGTGTATTTATAAGTAAACACATCTACATAATTATTGTCATACGGTGGCTAAATCATCGTTGTAATTAAGCACTAATAGTGTTTATAGATTATTTCAGAAATCATTAAATCCCATTTTTAAAAAAAGCCACCTTTGTAGCCTGAGGTGCTAAATAAGGCAGATTTTATTCGATACAAACATTAAAAACGAATACATAGCTACCAATATATTTATTCCAATTGCTTAATTAATGATAGCTCTCACAGACTCTAAATGAGGCTAAGGGCTTTTGGCGAAATGCCAGTTCTTCCACTTAACAATTATCTTTCTATGATGGAATTAATATAGTAAACTTTACCAAATTCCACAATTAAATATTACTGCTACGTGAAATTAATTAATTAATTTAGCGTTTTAACTGAATCGAGATTAAACATGATTAAATATGTAGCGTTAGTTAGTTTCAGCACGCAAGATCCTATTCTTTAAAAATCGGTAGGAACTGTAGCGAATAAAATTATACCAAATAAAGGTTGGGAGAAATGAAAAAAATAAATAAAAAAGAATCAACTGGCACGAAGCACTTTAATTAATTTAAACAAAAATCTAGGTTAAATCCCTCAATGTGTGACCATTCTACTTAAGTGAAATGGATTCAAGCGCCGAATGTAGTGTTTTCTCGCTTTGTCGTTTATTAGGTCACGATTTTTTGAAGTGCATTGGGAATTCACTACATACTCTTCATAATGAGTGCAGTGTCGTCCAAATATCGGGTATCCGGAGACGATTAATGTACCTATCTACGTTTCCTTAAATGAATAGTTAAATCGAGCTGCTTGATTCGTTTTTTATGTTTTGTTTAAATGACCCAATAATAAAGATAAGAATGAATTAATTAATGAATGCAGAATTCTCCCGTTCCGTTAAACATTGAGACAGCTGCTCACCAATCGACCTAAATATGACCACGGCCACTGTGTCAAGAATAGGAAGAAAAATATAGATAAGAAGAAGAAGTACGCAAGGTCCGGAACGACATATAGGCCAGCAAACTCTGTGTTCACCTTAGGTAATAGTAGTGTGGAAGAGATACTAATTAACGAATGTTTTCTTTTGGACCAAAAGCCAATTACAAAGTATTAAAAAAATGTGTCAAGTGGCTTGAAAATGTCGTCGCTGAATGAACTATAGATAGGTTCCCGTATCAAAATTTCTTTCCTCTTTTGATATTCTATGCACAAAGCCTAGTTCGTCTTTTAGCATTACATATTCCGTTTATAAGACACCTCTTTTCATCAGCCATTCATTGGTTTCTTTATCTGTATTATATACCTACCTTTAGCATTTTCTATTAAGGCCACAAAATATATTAAAGATCAGTTACAAGACTCAAATATATTTGTGTAACATATTTAATTATAAGTTACGTGCAGGTTGTTGGTAGGTATGTAATTAGGCATCGCTTACTTTAACTATGGCCATAACATCGTAAGGGAGATCTCAGATAAATACGAGGGAAGTCTAAATGGACACTTTTAGTAATATATGAATTATAGATTGAAGTCAAGTTAAAGACTCTTTTATGATTTGAGGAAAAAATTCGGAACTGTAGAGTCTTAGCACCGCCAGATGGACGGAATCGCAGATTCAAAGGAACGCATTGACAAAGACCGGAAGTTCAGATACATGATGTAATATATAACAGAAATAAAATGCACAATACAAATCTGTAATAGACTATTTAAAATATTAATATATAAATATTCTTATTCAGAGTTATCAGTAGGTACTAGTAACTACAGCTAGTAAGTTTTAAAATACAGTGAGCCACTACCCTAATAAGCAATTGAAAGTACCTATTACACAGCGAAAACGTATTGTTAAACTTAATTAATAACTAGGCTATTCCTGAAATAGCCTCCTTTGAATTTTATACGAATCCTTAATATCCCGTCATGCATACAGAAAATCGATGAAATTGCATGTCGATTCCCATAGTACGACTTCGTGCAGCCTGTTGCCATGGAGACGCCGATCATTTTATTACTACCATATACCGCTGCTACTAAAATTACTCAAACTAATTTATGTATTACTTAATATGATACATTTCATAATATAGTAAAGCAAGAATAAGTTGAAATATGCATTCAATGAGGCAAAGGTTTCCGGGTAAATTATATAAATAGCATCAAGTACTTTTAGCGGGAAAACCAGGCTCTAGTACCGCGCATGTTTTTCTGACGATCGATCGTGCTGTCAAACGTGGCTAAGGCGCGATGCTAAGGTCCTTACATTCAACCTCATTACCCAGATTTGTAATAGATTTTGTATTACATATCCATATATTACCTAACTTTAATTCATACATAAACGCTCCTTAATAACTGGGTTTAGTAATTAATTTGATTTGTCAAATATGATATTTACAAGATAATCGTCCATTTTATAATGTAAAGGCTTCCGAAGTATATAAAACATGTAGAGACCATTTGCCTAGGATAGGTATATAGGTTATTAACTGAGCAGCTTAATGATCAAATTTAATAAAAGAATCATTTAAATTGATATATTTATGTTAACATAAATCATTATTCCTTTACTTCATCAGATAAAAATATTTAATTAAATAGAGATTGAATTAAATCTATACGACATAATTAGAGATGATAATCGATCATGCTTAATCTAAATTAAATTTAAAATTAAATCACTGTTACTTACAGGTGTAGGTTGATTGACAATTAAAAATCCGAGCATACACAAAGCGTAAAATGCGAAAATCATTGCGGAGACCAGTAGCGCGATCTTGTACGGCATCGAGGATATTTCACATCATTTATTAAACAGAGCTAATGTGCGAAGTGCACACGTTGATTGCGGCAAAATTAAATTACATTTGACACACGCCATCTCCTAACGCCATCTGTTTCCCGCAAGGCAGCGAGCAACCGACTGAGACGCTTCGCGGGGTGGCCCGTCGAGCGATCCCCTGCCTCCCCTGCGGTGAATACTTGGGGGTGAGACTGAACATGTCTACGCAATTGCGTCAATCGTCTGCTCATGTATTTCGATACATGTTTTTTGTGAAATTTTCGTATTTTTCATTTTAGATTGATTTCGAGTTTGAAAGTCTCGACGTGGAAGTGGTAGAGCCGCGCTTTTATTCGTCATGACTCAGCATAAATGGGCAGGCTTGACCGGTACGTTACCATTGTCACACAGGAAATCGACATGAAGGAATAGCTTTGCTGTCGCGTTGCGTTTCGTAAGGGAATTTGCCCAATAGCCCTTTCCTCTTCCTACCATTTGTCCTTTCCGCTCTCCTCCCAATTTAATTATGTCCTCCCAATTTAGTTGTGGATGTTCATGGGCGGCAGTGATCACTTACCACCAGTTGACCTATTTGCTCGTTTGCCGAACGTATGCAATTAAAAGAAATCTTCATACATAAACTCACGTCTTTTTACTAGAAGGGGTAAGCAGAGGTGCCACCAGTACACCCACATTTCGCCTTGTGTGTTCCGTCCCATTACGTGATAGGAGCGAGCCTATCGCCATAACGATATTATTAACGATAAAATAGTAACTATGAACTAATTTAGATCTTCAATCTAGAAAATAGGGATTTTTTCAATTGCAAAAATCGATTTCTTAATTAGCAAAAATCGGCTAAGGCTGAAATTAATACTATTGTAAGTAATAATGTTCTATCGCGTATTGGCACGATAGAACTTAAAAATAAACCTACATTCTAACTTCACAAACATCTTTCCACCCTATACTGTCGGTCGTATTGCCAAGAAACGTTTGCTGTGTTTAGAACACCCATTTCATACTTCTCTGGTACAAAATATGTCTTGTGTAGGTATTGGCAGCGGCAAATATATTTTTGTTTTGTAGCTAACATATATAGCGATAGCAATAAATTGGCATCTTCGAGTCTGGTATACAGCCGTTTGGTCTGCTGGGGCCATACTCTCGACATAGGTAAGTCGTAAAATGAGGGGCATAAACGCAAATGAAGACGAATGGAAAAGTTGAAAAACATTACCTACGTTCTTATGGTCAGATGTCACACAGAAGAAATATGTTTTGTGAATTATTAAAAAGGACTACAGGTGAACTCCATTTGATCTAACCTTGTGGAATTATAAATGTAGTTTGGCCAAATATTTCTTAATAAGAATTCTAAGTATTAAACATAGAATACAAAAGAATTTTTGCGTATCTAAATATAAAGTATTGCGGTAATGAATGAGTTGGAATTTTAACAGTAATTCATTAATTGGATTATGAAACGCACCGATTACAAGAATAATAATATAAATAAAAAACAATTAAAGTTACATTGCAATTGATTGGAAATGTGTTTTTATATAATTAAGTAAGTTGCATCCTTTTTATGTACCTTTAAACAATCTTTTGTAAAATCAAAATTCCATTTACAATACAGAAATTCACTGAAAATCGATTATAATTCTATTAAAATCGATGTAATTATAATAGAATTTTAATCGATTTTATATCGTTATGGTACAGAATCCACGTACAGCAATTTTACAATGTAGCAACTCTACAGTCCAGCTGGTGACTTGTCATCTGTCATGTGTATGTCACTAGTGGTTTGAAAATACGAAAGTTGGAAAAATTATTAGATTTTTTTACAAGGAATATGATTTTATAAATTAATTATTGCGTAAATAAAGATATAAAATATGCGGGGGGTGGTGCTTATCTTTTTCGGGTTAGTACTGAACGCAGCTGCGTGGGACGATGGCGATTTCGAAGTTTTCGATGTGGTCGAGGAAGTAAACCAAAATTTCTACGAACTTTTAGGAGTTACTCAGGTGAGAATTATTTAAAATTGTCATTAAAGTTGCATAATTAGGTAATCTTATGTATAAAACTATTTAGATGACGTGTTTATATTTACAATCAATTAAGTACCTACTGCTTATCTGGCCGTGGCTCTTTCCATATTTTTTTAAAAGCAAAGGAAATGTAGTACGGTTTAATATGGTCGAAAAAATATAAAAATCTTATAGAAAATACTCAAAGTACACACATATTTCACAAAGTTTCACTTTTATCACATTCAAGTATATTTTTTCCTTAAACATAACCATACTAAGCAACAAGTGGATATTTAGAAAAAAATACGTGTTGCAGGATGCTTCTCCTGCAGAAATCAAATCAGCTTTTAAAAAGCTAACACTGAAGTTGCACCCTGATAAGAATGACTCTCCGGATGCTGATGTGCAGTTCAGGAACTTGGTCTCTGTTCACAACATACTGAAAGATCCTGGAAAAAGAGAGAAGTATGAAGATATTTTTAATCTATAAATTTTAATATCAGTTTTATACATATATGGTATGTGTGCAGCATTCACACAATAAGCTTGTTATTTAATAAAATAATATGCCCAAGAGGCAATGGGTGCATGTTATGCATATTGCACAATATTACTATAATAATTGACAAGACTTCAAGGAAAGGAAACAATGTTACAGGAAAATATGAATTAATTGCATAATGCAATAATAGATGTTTACAGTTTTATATCTTTTATACTATGACAAAATTTGTTATGCAATGATACCAAAATATTTTACTTTTTTTTAGATACAATGAGGTGCTCAAAAATGGACTTCCTAATTGGCGTTCAGCCGTGTACTATTACCGCCACGTCAGGAAAATGGGACTTGCTGAAGGCTCCCTTATTCTATTTGTTATTATTACTTTTGGTCAATATGCCGTGGGATGGGCTGCTTATGCTGAAAAGAGATATACTGCGGTAAGTTAAGTTTATTAGCATAAGTTTACCAAGATTAGTTAAATGATTAAAAGGTTAACAAGATACTATGAAGAGAAACACTAAATTCATTCTTTTAAAAAATATGGCGATTTAACTGGATGGCTAATGTTGAATACATGAGGTATTCTAAATTATTTATAATCTTTGAAGATGACCTCTATTCACATAAAGTAAGGATTATTAAAATTTTAAATTGTAATTATATTGCAATTCTTTGAGGTTCCTATGAAAGGTTTTGCACCTCACAATATTATGGTGGATACAATATGGATGATTAGAATAATCAAACAGTATAACTCGTAACAAATATGTATAACTCGTCGGAAATATCTGTGAACCTAGCTGTCATGCGGTTCACATTTAATTTTTTTGTGTTCCCCTATCTACTATGTTATTTTACATTAAAAACGTTTTGAGATGGATGCGAATTCAATTTTTTATTCGTATTTCTGTTTTAATTCAATTTGTGTAACCCATATTTTGAATTAGCTGAACTTATGTTCCAGTGACGTTAATTATTCAGGTCCACAGATATTTCCGATGAGTTATATGTATGTATAAGCGCATATAAGTCCCACTGCAAGGCAGGAGCCTCCTCTAAGATATATTCTCACTAAAAGAAAATGTTGTAAATCTTGTCCATTTGGATCTGAATGTTATGATTACTATTACTTTTTATTATACAGGAACAAATATTGAACAGCAGAGGGAAGAAGCATTCTAAGAAATCAGGCTTTGATGCTGGCTTGGCTGAAATATTGGAACAGTTGCCAAAACCAAGCATAAAAGATACATTACCATTTCAAATACCACGGTGCATTTGGTGGTCGATAACCGCCATACCGAGGGCCATTATAGAAATAAGGAAAAGAATGAAGGAGAAGGAGGAAGAAGAGAAGAGACAGAAAAAGCGGTAAGTGAGAAAAAAAAGTAGAATGTATTGAATATTATAAGATCATAATTATGTGTTTACGAGTTTCGATAAGGAACTTATTTGCTAGTTTGTAGCATTATAGCGATATGCAAATGGGTTAAGCAAATACTGAGTGAAAAATTCAATTTCGTGGCTAACATTTAGAACAGATTATTTTACCCATTTATTTTTATAGCTTTTAATAAAACTTTGTTTCACCTACAGTCTAAAACAAGTATATTTGTGGAGTTAAATGCATCATCATAATTTTTAATAGATTAGTTGCGAGCCCCATGTCTTGGTATTCGTCAAGTAGGGATAATTTTATTGATAAATATTAATCCACTCGTTAAAGAATTTACGATAAGATAAGCGATTTTAATAAAACCAGTTCAATTATTGTGTATAATTTTTATGACTGTATGTATAAGAAAACTTTCATAGAGATCCAAATGTGGCTAGGTCTTATTAATTGATTAGTCAACGTTCCGTTATTTCTACAAATAGAGAAGAGCGTTCATTTTCGTTAGTATTTTGTTTAAATTTTCTAGGAATCTCGACGTTCGTTCATGATATTTGCTTTTAAATTTGCAGTCAAAGACCTTATTTAATTTAAATTTAAGGCTTTTTATTTAGACTTATGTATATTCATTTGATTAAACCTTACAATTTTTAAGAGAAACATTATTAGGAATCCATCATACTTAAGAATGTCAAACTTCTACAATAGCCCAGTATCGCGTATCAACTCCGTACCTATTTCAATTGGCTATATACGCTTGTCCACCACCAAGCACAATAACTAATAGGCTAGTACCCCTCCAGAGAGGAGGAGGAGCGTGTGCGTGCGGAGCGCGAGGCGGCGGCGGCGGAGGCGGCGCGCGCGAGCGGCGTGCGCAAGCGCCGCGGCTGGGTGCCGCCCGCGCGCGACCACTGCCTGCTCGACCCTGCCGACGAACCCGCGCCCAGCGCTGGCCAGCAGCCTGCGCCGGTCAGTATTATAGCTCATAAGATCTAGATTGTTAAACAAATAACTGTATTTCTTATATATTTCCTGCGACTTTTAGGGAATGGTCCTTCTAGGCTACTAAAAGACATAGTGTAAGAAAACATAAATTTCTTTTTGTAGATAAAAAAATATGTACATCTATGTTTATACAGGGTATATCAAGACTGCGACCGAAAACGAAGCCAGATGGTAGTATTAGTGACTTCAGACACAATGCAAGTAAAAATTTCGCAAACAAAATCGATACCTTTTTTTTTGTAATTTTTTACTTATCGTCGTATTTGGGTGATAAATACATAGTTTTCCTAAAATAATGATGCAGACCTCTTTATTTATAAACACTCAATGGTACGAGAAGGTTTAAATTACTATTTTCGCAAAAACTAGGTTTTTACCACCCAAACAAGATGATTTTTAACAAATTATAAAAAAATATCTGTCGCTGTTTTGGTGAAATTTTTATTTGCATCGTGTCTGTAACCACTAAAACTACCACCTGGCTTCGTTTTCGGTCGCGGTCTTGAGATACCCTGTATTTCACTTAGTATGTTTTGCAGTTGTAAAGTTTTTCCTCATTCATAGTATAATATTAAGTTTATCTACCAATACGGGTTGTTAACGTATTCAATATTATACTCAACGACAAACATCTGTTCATTGTCTTAAAACAAATGTAGGTACGTCACGTAAGTTTCACTTCGTGCCTTCTGATGGTAATTTATGAATGCATATTATTGAACAATATGTTTGTATAATATTTAACAATATATTCTTCATTTATCTATATTATATACATATACTCCACATTCACAATCTATACTCGGTAAGAGGTATGCCGTTTTATCACAGGCATGAGGCACCAGAATAGAAGAGAAAAGTGGAAGGTTTATTGGGCAAAAGAGTAATGATAAAAAAGACTTGGTGTTGTTAAGACTTTCCTGCGCCGTTTCTTATTTACAACTGTAAGTTTAAGGCTCTAAAATGGAATTAAGCGGAGTGGAACACATAGATTTATATTTCATAACAGATGTTCAATATGATTAGTCGATTTCTTCACATTTCCGCCCCGCACGATTCGTCTTTGCCGCATTTTTAACATGTTCCAAAGCGGATACTTATAATTTTATAAAACCTCATACAAGTTAATTTAAATTCTGACAGCCTCGGTGGCGCAGTTGGTTAGACGCCGGCTGTGAAACAAGAGGCTGCGGGTTCGATCCCCGCACCTAAACAAATATTTGTGTGAACCACAGGTATTTGTTTCGGGTCTGGGTGTTTGTGAGGCCGAAAAGTCACTCGTAGTTTCTGATACCCACGACACGAGACTCGATCTTAGTGTGGGTCAGGATTATGTGACTGTTGGGTGTATTTATTATTAAATAGTAATTTGTTATCAGCAGGCTCCGCAAGTAATATCAGGAGGTCTGTGGACGGATGACGACCTGCTAGAACTAGTCCGGCTGGTGAACAAGCACCCGGGCGGCAGCGCGGACCGCTGGGAGCGCATCGCGGCCGCCATGTGCCGCCCCGTGGCCGAGGTCACGCACATGGCCGCCAAGCTCAAGGACAACTGCTACAAGATACCCGGCCAGGACGCCGACGAACCCGCCGTCGTCGAGCCACCTAAGAAGGTAGGAAATCGATTTAATTTTAGGGTTATATATAAAGGGTATATACAGAATGCAACCGGAAACAAAGGCAGGAGATACTTTTAGTGACTACAGATACAGAGCAATTGAAAATGTCGCAAAAAACGAGTTTTTTTTGGATTTTTCTAAATATCATCGTGTTTGGGTGGTAAATACCTAGTTTTTTGCTAACACAATTATTTAACCCCTTGCGTACCATTGTCTTTGAAAATAAAAAAGTCTACATTATTATTTTAGGAAAACTTTGTACCACCCAAAAACGAGGATAAGAAAAAATTACAAAAAATTTACGCCTTTTGTGCGTAATTTTTAGTTGCATTGTGTCTGAAGTTTCTAATTCTATTCAACTGGCTTCGTTTTCGGTCGCGGTCTGGATGTAACCTGTAGAAATATGATAACACATATTAGACCAATATTACTACTTGTACTATGTCCAACAAAAAATAAATAACTACAGAGAATATGGACGAGTTCTTACTAGTACTAGCATTTAAATTATACTTATGTATCTCTCTTCTCGACTATTAATCCTACAAGGTGGTGGGGTCAGGGTTGTTCCACTTCGCCCTATTCATGACGTCATCTGAAACATGTCATGTCTCATATTTGCTTAAATAAAATTGTGCTACAGGTGAAGACGAGGAAAACAGAAGAGATCAGCCCCGCTGGCGTGTGGTCTCAGAGCCAGCAGAAGGCTCTGGAGTCCGCGTTGGCGAAGTATCCCAAAGGCGGCGCCGGCGACCGCTGGCAGAAGATCGCCAACTCCGTGCCCGGGAAGACCAAGGTAATGTGCCTTTGTTTATCTCTTCCTCTCTCTTCAACCACAGGGAGACCACTGATGATCATAGGCCTTCCTCGAGGATTCCCATAGAGATTTGTTAGAAGGTAATATTTAGTTGGCTCGTGTCCAGCAGTGGGATGTATATGGGCTGATACGAACATACAATATTTCGTTGGATATTATTCATAGCTTCAGTGAAGTTTGTTAGGTTTAATATTTCAATTTATTGTTTTGTATATTTGTTGTCCTAGATTTGATAGCATACATTTACCGTCGTCCAATGTTAGAATTTTATACAATTCTTTCAGTAAGTAGGGCAGAAATGAAAGCGAGACTGATTCTACTCGGTTGATCGGTTTGTTACACTATGATTACGTAATTTATTGTAATTCACGTAACTCAATGATTCGCCTCATTAAATGTTGTAATATTTAAAATCAACTGTATGTATACTTTACTTTGCAATTTTTAGTACTGGAATAGTAACCTCAATTATACTTATCTAAAGTATGTATCGGGCTGTATATACATAGAAAATTGTAGTATATTACTTACTTAACACACTAAAATAAGCTAATTCAACTATAATTGAATTTTATACACATAATATATTCTGTTTATCCATTTATTCGCTTATAATTCTAAAACCAGATTTCAAATATCTGTTGTCTGGAAAATTGAGAGTTGAGGTCTCTTTCGTTTCCTTTGTGGATACAGATGTAATGTGAATATAAATTTAAAATTCCATGGTTACAGGAGGAATGCATGCAGAGGTGTAAATATCTATCAGACATGGTGAAAAAACAGAAGCAGAAAGAAGAAGAAGAACAACAAAAGGAGTCTGAGAAACAAAGCGACAACGATGCAGAAAGCATCGAGAACGGAGAGTCCTAACTATATCAAATGTTCAGAGCATTATGACAAACGAATTTAAACTTGACCTAATTGTTCGTATTAAACTTTTGCAAATAAATTAGAAACCACAGACATTTATCTGAATAGATGACTTAAGTTCCTTCAATTTTTATATACTGTGGCATCACAATGGTTTAGTAATGAAATTTTGTTTGCTCGAAACCGTATTATACAGTATCCGAAACGTATCTAAAGTGTATCAATGTTATAAAAACATGAATTACATTGCAATCAAATAAAAAAGTATAGAAACCTGGAGCGCAACTAAATACATAGTTGAAATAAGTAAATAAAGCTTCGTTTTGACGCGTGAAACGTATATTCTTACGCCATTTATTTAGATTTATGCCTGTGTTAAGAACTATTGCGATTTTGTACAGTATGTGGTGTTTGGATACTTTTTGCCACGCTTTCTTGTGTCTAGTGCGAGCAGAAAATATTTGCAGGTTTTTGACGGCCAATATTGTCATTGTTTTGTACAATAATCATTAAGAGAAATAAAATATGAACATGTGCCCAATTAGATTATTGAAAATAAAAATGTAAATATCTGCCCTTAAAATGTTTTATGTATTTTTTTATAGAGTGTCTATTACGTTGGCCTATTGAAAGTTTGTAGACTTCACACCTTGAAATCCTTGTAGAACCCTTTAATGTATGTATTTTTTCCATTATGATTTCTTTCACCCCTAAGGCAAACGTTTATTAAAAATGTAAGTTCAAAAAGACATAATATTATATTTATGCGATGCAACTCATCGCTTACTTACATATATTTTGGAACATAAATGACATGTCGACCTAACAAAACTTTTTCAAAGGATCTTAAGAAAAGATGAACGAATTTTTGTGAATTTATCCTATCTTCAAGACAAATCTATTCTACCTCTTCCTGTGTTACGTAAAACAATTTTATTTTCATACTATATCAATCAATTTTATCACTAATATATGCTTCCAATAACTTGAGTTTCTGCGTGTGTGATAACACTCAGTCAAACTGCATAAACTACACGTCATATAAATGTAAAATATTATGTTATATTAGTACGTATGTTGGTCTAAATTCGGCGATTTTGTACAGATGATATGTAGAAAATAATTTTAAAATATGTTTTATATATCACACTTTTATTATACGTATAAATAATCCAGTGAAATGGTGCTAATGTAAAGCATCAGACATATTAACAGTCTATTTTTATTTATAATACAAGTCAAATAATAAGATTTGAATGTATTTGTAAAAAAAGTTTCGTATATTGTTGCATTCTTCCTCCCATATAAATAAGTTTCTCTATTTGTTTGAAGTTAAAATGTTTCACTCGGTTTAAGGATTGTTTTGTATCCATTAATGTTAAATTATGGTTGTTTTTGTTTTATTTAAAAGTTCTTTTTATATATACGTTTTTAAAACGTCATAACCATTTTTAATGTTTACAAATTAATGTGTGAATTTACATCGGAATGAAGCCTAATCAATATTTATGTCTTAATTATATATTTTTCACATATTTTCTTTGTTCTGGGAATTTAAAGTTATGGGATTTTCTTTGATTATTGTCTGTATTACGAATGGTGTTGGATGTTACCGACATCTGACTTTGTACAGGTGTAAAATTAAACGAGAGACGGACTGTTGGACTTAAATCTGCGAGATGCGTGAAGAGTGTCCTCCTGCGAAGTGTAGGTCTCTCGTATTCGCTCCTGGTAAATCACAATTCAACAGAAAATGAAAATGCATTTAATTGATGCTGTAAGATTTATTTACAAAAATATATAAATGTGATCTGCACATTTGTTTTATTGCTTCATAATATTGAGTACTTGAGTATTAAACTACATTGGCTCAGTGATTTCATCACTATGGCACTGGAGATTCTAATTTCGCTTAAAGCCGTGGTTTCTCTTCGCCGCCTCCAAAGCGGCTGTAGATGGAGGGGATGGCGTACTCTTCATCTTCTCGGTCTGGAACCGGCTGTACTGGCCTCTTTGGAGTCTTCGTACCGGAGTAGCCTGATAAAAAAGCACCATTTCAGTATTCCATGAATTCCGTAAACAAGTGGTATTAAGGGCACAGTACTAACTGTTGGGCGCAGTTGTTGGTTAAACTTCGAAAACAGAAGGTAAAAATATTGGGATCAAAAACAAATTCCACATAATTCCTAACCCTTACACTGCAAGTATTTATGATTTATGGTAAAAAATTACTAGATTACATTTCTCAATTGAAGCCTCTATCCAAAGGGGCCTTGGATACAAATTGAGGTCCTAGTACAAATACACAAAGGACACTCACCAGATTTAGTCCCATGCCACTTAGAAACAGTGGGTCCACAAGCAGCGCAGTTACACTTGGTGGGTGAAGCTACGCGATGCGCCTGCGTGGATCCGTCGTCACACTGCAGGTCGATGAGCAGCGGGGTGAACAGCTCGGCTTGGCAACACTCGCACAGAGTGTCGTGGCGACCGGTTTCTGTGACATAAATACAGTTCAAGTAGGTCCAACAATAAGTTGAAGTAGTTCCAGCAGGTAGGGATAGATGGCGTTGTTAATAAACGGTTTAATCGTTGATGTTTAACTCCAAGGTTTTCTAAGTTGGTCGTAACTTCGTGTGTGATGTATTCGTGAATAAATAGAAATAGTAACATCTTGGAATCTATTATGAGCACCTACTGCTGTACAAGTGAAGTCGAAATGTCGTAAATTTTTCTTTTAATATTGACCGCAGCGCTAAAAAACTATCTACCATTGCGACTAGGATCTATGGGATAGACACGCTGAGCGCGCGATAACCGCACACGCGTTGCGGCCGAAAACCAACGTATGCGTGCGTTCGTATCCGTGTTATAGCAACGTGTTGAATAACTCACGGTTATTATAAAGGGTGCCGGAGTCGCAGCTGCCCCTGCACTCCGCAAATCCTTTGACAGGGAACTTGTTGACGCACAGCCCGTGCTCGCCCATGTGCACGCGGAACAGACCCACTGTCTTCGGCTTGCTGATCGGCTCGGCTACGCATTTACCTGTAGAAAATAATCATATTAGAACTAGAAGTCTAGATATAGATAAATTAATAAGGACGATTGACGTTAAAAACAGAGTTAAATAATTATTAGATTTTTGATATAGATTTTTAGAAATCTGAAAATTAGGGTATGAAGAGGATTTTCCAAAAATCATTTTATCTCCAATGGGATAGGCAGAAGTGTCACTCTTGTGCCACCCACAAATTACCAAATATTGCAGTTCCAATATGGTACACAGGACAAGCATTTCCTCATGCTGGCGACAATTTCCAGTTCCAGACAACTCATGGTTGTTTCAAATAGACCAATTTTGTAATCGATTAAAATTGTTACATCACAACAGATTCTCAATCCTATCAAAGATTGAAAATTTCCTCATATGGATAAAGTCCTACACCAAGATCCAAGCTAGTATCCATACTAGGTACTCACTGAGCGCCTGCGGTTTCTCCCGGCAGACCTGGCAGCAGTTCTCCTTCACGATGTCCTCGGGCTTGCAGTGAGACACGTCGGGGCAGAGGTCAGTGGCAGAGGAGATGTACACCTCCTCCCCGACCTGATTGCACATGAATGTTGTGCAGTTGTCTTCCGAGGTCCAGGTCGATCCTGAATAAATAAATGAGGTTAGTCATATTATGCTGGTTGTGTTAAGTAGAAAATTTGGAATTAGTTTTCTTATAAAAATGAGGTGGTACCACGGGTTGGTAGTCTGATTCTGCTGGTTTTTGGTATGAGGTCTTTAGAGGTCGTTGTGACTACCTAGAGTACAGCATAAATAAGCCAAATTGTTCGGGTAAATACAACATTAATTAATATTCAGAATTTTACTTTTTCTGTTTTTATGCCAGGTGTAATATTTTCGAATGCGCGTACGTTTAGTATTAAAAAAGGTTTAATTGTTAAAAAAAATGTTGGTAAGATACAAAAAACGTTCCACAATTTCGACTTCTGGTTATTTATTTTGACGAAAGTATCAAAGTGCATATTACTTAGAACTGACACTAAAGTGCAATATTGAATTTGAGAGTGATCTAGTTTATAAAGACGACTAGAGTGAGTCTCTTATTCCCTCATAGATGATATGATATGATGATACAGACCAGGTTTCTCCAGCCTGTCCGGTAGCACGCAGGCGCTCTGCACGCAGTGTCCGCAGCAGACCCCGGGCGGGGGCTCCTTGTACGTCCAGCCAGCCCGACACTCGCGCTCGCACGCCTGCACTGACTCCGACTGAGCCAGCGTGCCGCTCGCGTCGCGCACGCACGATATGTTCTTGCACGGGTCTGATGACGGCCACGTTTGACCCTCCTGTGGGCAAAAATAATAAATGAATAAATACACCCAACAGTCACTTACATAGTCCTGACCCCACAATAAGATCGAGTCTTGTGTCGCAGGTATCAGAACTACGAGAGCTTTTTCGGTCTCACAAACACCCAGACCCGAAAGAAATATTTGTGGGCCGCACAAACATTTCTCTTGGTGCGGGGATCGAACCCGCGGCCTCTCGTTAAGGCCTACGCTACTAAAAATATCGATAGTGATTCATTCGAGGGTCATCATCTTCAGATATAGGTAATCTGAAAATATAACTTATATGTTACACCTGAATTTCCAAAATTACATATAATCTTACATATAATCTTCCTGTAGCCTTAAGGTCATTTGTCCTACTTATGTCCAATAGCAATTAAACTTTCCACGAATCTTTGCATAAAGCCCGCCGGAACTAGCAGAAGCGAACATCTGCAAGTTATATTGCTATTCTTTTAATGCTAGCTTCCTCCAATACCTGGCAATAAATCCGCAACCCAACTCACTTGTTATCACTATGTTTCCACCACGTACGGGTATTCCTGGGTAAACGGGTATACAAGTATTCTGTAACGAACAATATTTATAGCGAAGATTGATAAAATAACGTACCTGGTAGATCTTGTTGCCGACGCGACACGCCACCGGCTCTTCAGTAGGACAGCACTTGCCTGGAACCTTGTCTTCCTTCAGCACGAACTGCTTCCTCACAGCCTCCGAGACTTCGGGACACGTCTCGTCCGAACTTTGCACTTGAATCTATTGACGAAAATAAGTAATTTAAAGTGTAAATCATTATTCAATTGTTTAGGGGGATTTAACCAGAAAAATAATTATAGATTCGACGAGATAAAACTACCATAAACTACGTCATCGATTTGTATTCGTATATTAATCGATTTACACAAAAATAATTGGAAACAAAATCTGTTAATAAGGACAAAAAATTTATCCGGCTATCATTGACAACCTGCCGGATCGCTGAATACTAAATGGTCGGTTCGAGGGCGGTTTACTGCACGCTGTTATGCTCCCACCCTTTTCGATACTTTTTTAAACTGTGGGTAGAAAGCACCATAATTCTTTTGAGAAAAATCTCAACCGGGTCTACTTTAAGAAAATTGACGATGTAAGCTTCAACATTATCTTCAGGATTAGGCTTATGATTTTATTATAATAATCTATATTGATGAAGAAGCTGAAGGCTAACATTGGGCTATGCCCAATAGGAGCGGAGCATGGAAATGTTGCCATAGTTTCCCCGTCAAAATGTACTGAGCATATTTGAGTAGTGTAGTGTAGTGATACTGACCGTGCCGTTGACGTCGACGCAGGTGTAGTTGGTGCAGTAGTCCGGGGAGCGCCACACCTCGCCCACGGGTCTCTCCTGTCCCTCCACGGCGCACGCCACCGCCCTGCAGCGCCCGCAGCACTCGCCCAGCGCCGCCACGCCCGCCACGTACTCCCAACCCTGCACGGAGGAAGATATATTAGCATACAATACCTATGACCTCAGGTATATCTAACAAAATATAGGCAGAAGTAATTCCATCCATCCATCAACCAAAGGAAGTCCACTGCTGAATATAAGCCTCCCCCAATGATTTCCACAGGGACATGTTGGAGGCTTGGCTTGGTTGGTAGCTTGGCTTGGCAGGTTGGAGCATGCGTCCAGCGACATCCCGAGCCCTTTACCAGGTCGTCTGCCCACCAGAGGTAATTAACTTCTATCAATTACCACCTATAGCTCGTTGAGCGTACATTCGTCCCAAATGTGGTAAGGGGTGAGCTTATGGCCATGATCGATACAAACCATCCTCAGCATATTATGAAGTTATTCGGACTGTCATGCAAAAAGTAGATTGTCCAAAACGGAAAATCCACATGTCTCGGTTTGTGGTCTATGACACCCTATATGCTACAGGAATAATCAAGATGTGGCTTGGAGTCAGACACATAGTTCTGACCCAACACTAAATTACAAAACTTAGTTGTTGATATCAGAAACTTTCGAGACACTTTTCAGTTTCTTAACAGACAACATACATACATACATAAACTCACGCCTTTATCCCCGAAGGGGTAGGCAGAGGCGCCACCAGGGCACCCACATTTCGCCTTGTATGTTCCGTTCCACGATGTGATAGGGGGCGAGCCTATCGCCATATCGGGCACAAATTCCTGACTCCGGGCTGATAATGAATAGAAAAACCCAATATCACTTTGCCCGACCCGGGACGCGAACCCGAGACCTCAGCTTTGTAACCGTACCGTAATACAACTACGACACCGAGGCAGTTAACAGACAAGCCATAAAGAAATGGATTTGAATAACTTAAAAGTACAAAAAGTCAGTAACAGCAACTTACCAGTTGGCAGCTAGTATCGCAGTGCTGCACGGTGGTGAGTCTCTCCAGCTTGTTGTCGTCCCCGCGCACGCACGAGTACTGCTCGCACGGAGCGTTCGGCTCCGTCCAGTTCTCGCCCACCTGCGTACAATAAAAATAAATAAGTACACCAAACACTCACATAAATAGCTCCGATTCTTTTGATGAAACTCTTGTGTAGTGAGAGTCAGAAACTACGAGCGAATTTTTAGTCTCACAAATACTCAGACTCTTGATGGGATCTTGAAAACAACCGTATTACGTACTGTCACCTTTTATACTCAGAATTTATTACAAATCATTAAAATTAATATTAAATTATTGGTTCCTTGTCTTAGATTGTTAACTTTTGGTTTCGAATAAAGACTGCTTCACACACACAAACACCACTCACTTTATTTTCCAGCAAACCAAGAAAAAGTAGAATTTACGAAAATCTTTTTGTAACATCTAAAATTGTATCTTACAGTTCCCACCTATCTAAAACATTATGTAGCACTCGCCAATGTTTTGTATAGCATTTAAGGACCCCTAACTCATCAGTTTACAACTAGATGGCGCTATTTCAATATGCTCTCACCTGGTACACTTTGTCTCCCACGCGGCACGACACACGCTCGTATTTGGGACAGCATTTACCCTCCACCTTCTCCGTTTCGATGACGAACTGTTTCTTCAGGTTGGAAGGTACCTCAGGACAAGTCTCGTTGGAGCTTTGTACTTGAAGCTGTGGAGATGAACTTATTATTATTATACCTAATAAGTGGCTGTTGATTTTGGTATTGCCGTATCATAATTACAATACATATGGACCTCAGTTGATCACCGAAAACCATTGTTAATTAGTGTATTATATTTACGGGAAGAAATTTAAATAAAAATCTCTAAAAGTCTAAGAGGGCCCTTGAATTAACTGCCAGCTGCCGTGGGTATCGCACTTTAGTTTATTGATTGACAGGTGATTGTGCTAATATTCTTTTCACTACAGTCTAAATTATAATAAAGCTGACGAATTGAGATAAAGCTTATGTTAATATTTAATCTAATCTGGAATCTCAGGCGGAAAATTAATAATTAATTAGACGTGTTTTTAATACAACAATTCGTTCTGATTCCACTGACCGTTCCGTTCAAGTTGACGCAGGTGTAGTTGGCGCAGTAGTCGCTGGAGGTCCACTTGTCTCCGATGGGCCGCTCCTCTCCGTCCACCACACAGGCTACTGGCTTGCACTTGCCGCAGCACTCGCCACTCTTGGCATCCGCCGGGAAGTACTTCCAGCCCTGGAACATATCAAATCACGCTTGTATCTCCTAAGGGGTAGACAGGGGTGCCACTGGCAGCTCACCGGTCTCACTTTCACGTAAGAAGTGATAAGTGATAACTTAACATTAAGTAGAGTATTAGTTCCAAATCTGGCAAAATAAAAAAAATCGCGTCTGATATTGAAACCTAACAATGATATGTTCGCAGCCCTTACATTATGCTATTACTAAACCAATGAGGTAATAAGTTTATTAATATTCGTTCTTTTTACTTTCGGTCCTTTGAGCCGGATATTTTAATTTGTTGTTTTGTTGTTAAACATGTTTTTTTGAAATAGAATATTAATAGCATGTGTAGATAACTCACTGGCTGGCATTCATCGTCGCAGTTTTGCACGGTGGTGACCTTTTCCAGTTTACCCTCATCAGCTTGCACGCATTGGTACTTCTCGCAGGGGTTGGTGGGTGAAGTCCAGTTCTCGCCGACCTGTATCAATTGAAAGTTCTTTTTTTTAGGGCTAGGAATTATGTGAGATAGGATATTAAGTTTAAAGTATATTTGAAATTTTAATATAGGCAGTAGGCATATAGTTTTCTTTTCCTTTGAAACATAATGAAATAAAATTGGCGGAGCCACGTCGTGATTACTTTGGACTGGCGTAAGATTGAACCAGCTTTATTGGGAGAGGAAGGCACCCAATACCCAATATTTCGAAGGCGATTATCAATTAACCATCAGGAGAGCCTTTTGCTTCTGTCAGAACTATGTTCATAAAAAAGTTTTGGATCATAACCCTACCTTGTAAATGTTATCTCCGTCCCGGCACGCGACGAAGACAGGCTGCGGGCAGCACGCGAAGGGCACAGGCCGGGGCTCCAGCACGAACTGCTCGGTGCTGAGGATGGCGGCGCACTCGGTGAGCGCGCAGCGCGGCGCGGGGGCGGCGCCCGCGGGGCCGCGCGCGCACGAGCACGAGCGACACGGACCGTCCGCCCACACCGCGTCCAGCTGGACAACATTAGGTTCAATGGTTTATTGAGGTTAGGTGGGCTGGTGATAAAGGTATTATGGTAACGTGACACAAGGGTTGATACCTTCATTATGACAGCTCAATAAACTATCTATATACTGAGTTATCAGACCCACATTATTATCAAAATATTGTGAAACTATGATATTTTTTTACCAGATTAATGTCGAAGGTGAATAACTTACGTCTTTCAAAACTACTTGTGGTGTCTTCCTCGCCTTCTCGCCACCCTTCGAGGAGGATTCCCATTCCAACGTCACCACGCATTTGTCCTTGGGCAATTCTATGAATAATAAAAATACATTTTTAATACTTTTTTTAAACCTACTAGTGCTGTACGGTGCAAATGCACTGTCTTTGAAATATGCCGTGTGTTTCTATCAAATTTTAGGACTTCCTATAATTGGTATTTTCCGTATGTATGTTTATCGACCGTAGTTAAAACATAAATATTTAAATAATAAATAAATAAATAGTATAAATAATTTTATAGGGTACTTTTAAGTTGTCCTTACCACAAGAATACTCTGGGCAGCACTTCCCGCTGATGTTCTCGGTCTTGAGGTTGTTGAACTGTGGGCAGGTGGGAGGTGGGGGGCAGGTGTCCACGCGGCAGACGAAGTCCACGCGCGGGCAGCACCCTGTATCATCCACCAGGCGCTCCATGCCCGGCTCCAGGATTTCCACCTCGTTCTCAGTGGGGATGGGGTCGCACTCGCTTGCTGGCTTGCACTCTGGTGGGGGTGGGGGTAAATATATTTAAACTAGGTCATCTTACTAATCAACTTCTTTCACTTCTTAGGTCAAGAGGTACAGGAGGAGTGGCCCAGATGAACCTGGGTTTCAGTTCAAGGTGGCATAATCCACTTTAGGTTTTTAGTTTGCAAAGTGTTATACAAATTTTCCAGATTGGAATTTCGGGCTCAGGATGGTGATTGGCTTTCTTAGTTCACAAAGTTTATTTCTATTCCAAGTAGTGAGAGGTAAGCCTGTTCCTATGGTGGCCACAAATAGTCCAGAATAAATCATACTTGGACTGACAGAGGCAGAATTAGATAGAGCAGCACGTCTTCACACTTTGTTGGTACAAGCGTTTTTTCGCTTACCTACATATTATAGTACATTAAATAAAATAAATACACCCAACAGTCACATACATAGTCCTGACCCCACATTAAGATCGAGTCTTGTTTCGTGGGTATCAGAAACTACGGGAGACTTTGTAATAGTAATATGACTTACCGCAAGCGTACTCCTTGCATCCGTTGGGTAATGTCTTCTGTTTGAGCACCTGAGCGTAGCCGCACACCATCTTCTTCGCTTCCGTGCAGTTCGCTTGTTTCTTGGGCGCTGTAGGATATCATTATTAGCATTTTGAGAGTTTTCATCTATTATTTATTTTAATTATTTTGCGATGTGGTAGAGCTACGCTGTTGACTTTGCATGGATGGGCAGGCTCGTCCGGGGATCCATTGTCTCACAGGAGATCGAGCTGAAGCGACAGTTTGGCTGTCGCATTTCGTTCGGTGACTGAGCTTACTGGATGCCTAGTACCGTTTCCCCTTCCTATGCTTTTTCCTTCTCGCTCCCTTCCCGATATCAAGGGACGGCAACACATTTATGATCCAGCGTTGTAGTTGTTCATGGGCGGCAGTGATCACCATTAGGTTACCTGTTTACTTGTTTGCCGGACCTATACTAAAGTATTAAAATATGAATATGGTTTCTTAGATTTACGCGAATGTTACACATTGAAATAAAACGATTTTTACGGATTTTATCGCGATTTGGTTTAATTTAAATTGTAACACTGAGCGGATGGCTAATACCTCAGTCCGCCTCGTGACCATGAAAGCTGTAAAGCAATCGAAACATCGGGAAGTTAAAAAATGATGAATATCTATTCATCTATATTTTAGATGTGTCGTTGTTTTTCATCGCTTTTTTGTTTGTCCGCAAGTAACTCGGGGTAGCTGCTCACCGCACAAGTACTCCGGGCAGCAGTGGCCAGGCGTGGGCGGCGCGGTGAGCAGGTCCTGCGCGTCGCTGCACAGGGGCGGCGCGCACGCCGTGCTGGTGCACGACACCCGCGCGGACCTCTCGCCGGGGACCTTGCTGCACGAGCAGGACGTGCACGCGTCCTCCTGCAAACACGGGTGGGCCGTTGGTAAGTTTTACACAGGTAAACAAGGAAATAAAAGAAAATTATTTGTGGGTTCCACAGGAATTTGGTTCGGGTATTAGTGAGACCGAAAAGTCTTTAGTTTCTGATACTGACGACACGACTCGATCTTAGTGTGAAGTCAGGAATATGTATGTGACTGTTGGGTGTATTTATTTATTTCATCTTAATACTAAAATGAGCGGTCAGAGTAGCTATTCTGGAATATGGTCATAGAAAACCGACAGTTTTGCTGAAGAGTTTCAATCAGTTCAAAACCCATTTTATTTTCGAACTTCCCTGTTTGATATTGCTATGATTCGCTAGGCGAGACTGCCAAGTAGTTAGTAAATAGTAAATTGAAGTTACCTTCCAGACATCTCCAGCATAATGTTCTTTCTTAGCGTCGCACGGGAAACATTTGCTCGGCTCTGTGCACGTGTTGTTCAGACGGACCTGAAATTAATTTACATACATATAGTTTATTTCAAATTATAAAAATATCCTTGGAAAATAGAAACCCACTAAATATTTATTCAGGATTAGCGTAAGTTTATTTTAATTAATATTGCTTTAGGATCTGGCGTAGAGTTTGCGGCAAGTTTTCGTAAGATTCATTTGTATAAATCTATACTATAATACCTTTCCTTCAGGACAGAAGCATCCCTCCACAGGTTTGTTGGTGCACTTCTCCGGGTACTGTTCCAGTTCGTCGTGGTTCTCGCAAGTTCTCTCACAGTCCACGCACGTCCTGTACACTAGCGGCGCTTCGCTGTGTCACAAACAGAATATTGTTAAAAACTATTATATTAGTTAATAATTAAATAAATACCTTTATGTCACTTAAAGATAATTTTAGTAAATTTTACCATGGATTAGAGAAAACAGAATCAAATATTTTCGCGAACAAATGTGGACACATCACAATGGACAAGGGACAATTCAGTGGACAATTGATGATTCCATATTGGTTGAACAGCATAATTATTGTATTTCAAGCTGTTTAATAAAATCGTTTTGTTTATTTGGGAAAGGCACGTGATCATTTCAAGTACAACCTGTACTGAGCTTTCGTTTTTTATTAAGAATATACATATGGAAATCGATAACTATACATTAATAATTTACGATGTTTATACCGTGGTACGTTATTCAAGCGCACGTGCGTGCGTACGTACGCGTGCGAGTGCGTGTTTCATGTTTATATGCGTACATGTGTATGTCTGACTTATGCATGTGACTCACCAAGGGTACGGGCAGAGATCAGTCCTCCAGTGCGGCAGACACACGCCGTGCGCCTCGCACTGCGCGGCGTACCTCGCGAGCGCCTCGCACGGCGAGCTGGCGTTGGCGCACGCGTCCGCCTCGCACGACTCCACGAACGGGAACGGATCCACGAGCGCGTGGCACTGCGGCGCAACGGATCATTATAGCTTGTGAACATGCTACGTATGAACCTTGTCATTTAGTATCATGGTAAAGGAGTAGAGTATTGGTGTTGCCAGTTAAGACTATCGTTAGCTCAGTATACCTTTCTGTTAGGGACCAAGCTGTGTCACAAAATATACAAGCATAGCCTTCTAGCTCAGGATTAAAAGGCTAATAATACCCACATACTCCTTTTGGTCTATGGGTATTGAAAGGGGCTCAACAGCTCTCCCTTCATAAAAAAGTAAGCATCCTTGTTTTCCGGAAATTCAAGGTTAAATATAAGTAGCATTTCTGAATCATTTCTTTCTAATAAAAGCTATTCAAGTCTTAGAACTCCTGATGTAACTATTATAAACCAAGATCTTTTACACGTATATCACCAAGCATTGAAGTTTGGCGAGACTTTGGATATCTCAAAGTCTTTACAAATTTGTCATCACAGAACATTCATAAGCAATTTCTTTTTTCCTAGCTTTTATTCAAAATGATTCTAAGACAACTCACAGGTCCAAATCTGTCAGCATTATACAGGTTGTAGCAGGGGTTGGATTCTGGTGGTGGTGGAACACACTCTGGGGGTGGTTCAGGCTCCGTGCATTGTTCCTGGGGTGGCACTTCTAGCGTCTCCAGCGCCGCTGGTGATGCTTGCCAACTCTTGCCGTACTGTAACATACAGATACATTTTAATCTATTGGGATAAAGGCCTGAGTTTATGTATGTATGTACTATTCTATTTCCTCTTTCGCAGGTACAACACGTTACCAAGCCGTATAAGTTTAATAAATGAATAAATATTTTGTCTGTTGCGTTTTATTCCAGCGAATTTTCCGACATAATTGCGTCTATACTAAAAAACACTAACCTCCTGGAAGTCATCAGTGACAGTTCCGTTGCTGGTGATGAGGAACTCCTGGTAGCCGGCGCAGACGCCGCACAGGCCCTCGGTCTGGTTGCCGTACAGGTACGAGGGCACTTGCACCGTGAACGCCATCTTCGACTCTAGGACCGTCAGCTGAAAGTGCATTTTACAATGAATCCCTGTTTATATGTTACACACTATATGGCTATATAAAAATACCACGCGTGTTTTGCCGAACCCGTTTCTTAAGATAGATATCTTAAGTGATGAATAAATTATCATGTTATGTTGTACCTATTGTTATGCCGACGGTGGAGTGCTCAACCTGGAAATGGATCTTAAGACCTCACGGTTCGTAGTCTATAAACGCTAATATTACATGGCGACAATGACTCTGGTGAGGGTTAAAGGTAAATTAAACTGATACTAACCTCGACGTGTATGTCTTGGATCTTCACAGTGACGTCCTGTCCGTTGATCAGGCTGATGGTTCCCCACTCCTTCTTCACGGGGTATTTGTACACCACCTTCTTTCCGATCACTGTCACCAACTGCAATAAATATTACATGGTATGACTTATCAATTGATAAGTCAGGCCTATGTCCAGCAGTGGACAGTAAAGGCTGATGATGATGATGATGATGATGATGATGATGATGATGATGATGATGATGATGATGATGATGATGATGATGATGATGATGGTGATGGTGATGATGATGATGATGATGATTTTTTAATGTATCTGCAACTACCACGTCGTGATCGGCGTGATATGGCGCAAAATGATTTAATTGAAGTGTTTAGAGATTAGGTAACTTAATATGTTACATATTTTAAAGAACGTAAGAAAATGCTGCACTTTGATAGAGATTATAATATTCAAAGTTTTATTAAACTACAGAGCTAATCAAAATAATTATGTACGTTTTGTTATAATAACAAATACCAAGAAATACGAAAACAAAATAGAAATTAGATGAGACAATGTCGGTAGTAATACTCACTCGTTTAGTAGCGGTGTCCTTGCTGATGTGAATAACTTCCTTCTCGTATATCAAATGAACCGCCTGGGTGCACACCACCTCGGGGTTGTCTTCACATGGGCCGTTTGTTGCGTAAACCTAGTGTCATATAAATTATTTAATATTACGAATAAGCATAAGAGGATTATAGTTCAGATTGTATAGAATGACTTCATTATAGCTACCATGTTTGGTTCCTAAAACCCTTATGTTCAAGAATATTTCTCAAAACATCAAAACAATATTTGTTATTTAAGAATTCGACAGTTAATCCATAAGGTATTAAGCATACATGGACGGCCTACTTGCCGGAGTAAGCTTCAAGAAGATTCCCAAATAATAAATAGAGGCGATGAGAGTGGGGGAGACTTGGCTTTGAAATTTTAATCCTTCAAAAAATACTGGCTTCAAATTTCATAATCCAGAGAATACACGAATGAAGCCTGAACAAAGAACGAATTATTGAATGAACAAAAGAATGATTGAATGGACAAAATAATGCGTGAATGACTGTGTGAACGAATGAATGTTTACAGACCTCATATTTGTGTTGTCCAGTTGCGTTTCTGTCTCTAGACGCTAAGTAGGTGCAGTTGCTCATGAAGGGCAGGTCATCGCCTTCGAACGTCACATATTTACTCGGCGTGCCCACACCAGTACACGTGCCTGATTATTATGAAAAATATATTAAAAATCTGTTACATAGCTAGGCTAATTATAAATATTGATGTGTATAAAAAAAAAGGTTTTTTATTGGGCGTTTGTTTGAACAATTAAAAAAGCATTTGAATTTAAAGTAGTAAGTTAGTTGAATTTAATGTAAACAAAGGTGAGACAAATAAAATTTTAACTTAAGCAGACAACCTTTGTAGCGCTGTTGGTTGAGGAGCCCTTTGTGAGATAAGAAAAGCTAAAGCGGAACACTAATATTTACTTTGGGGGTGTGTTTTATAAGACCAAAAAGTGTCTCGTAATTTCTGATAGCCACTTTTAAGTTAGTTTGGGAGCAGAACTATATGTATGTCTGTGTGTTTATCATCACTCAACGTTGAACCTTTAAGGTAACGCAATTTAAGAAAGTTGGGTGCTATGGTTTCGGCTTATTATAGCAGGGGAATTAGGTGAAAAACTAACTGCTTTATTCTTAAACGGTTTTCAAACCTATTTTAGCTATCGAATGTTTTGTCGAAGTCGTTAGAAAGGGACAAATCATTCGATAACTTAAATAAGTTTTAAATCTGTGTATGAATAAGGCCGTAAATGATTGAATGATGAATGCTGCATGTACACTCACAGTCGAGACAGTCAGCCGGCACGACGCACTGGTCTCCGCGGCGCAGCGTGCCGTCGGGGCAGTAGCAGCCGGGGTAGCACGCGCCGTCCTGCGCCGCGCACGCGCGCGCCGCGCCCGCGCCCAGCGCCGCGCACGCCGGCTCGCAGCGCCGGCGGTAGCAGTCGTAGTGCACCAGCGGCGCCGCGCACTCCGCCGCTGGATAATACGCTCTATTTATATGTGTGTAAGGACTACATTTGGTTGAAGTGGAAGTTTTTAATGAACTTTTTTATGACAAGTCAGCCGCTGGTATTTCTACTCGAGCTGCTGTCGTTTAATTCTTTTACCATATTTCATGCTTGCAGAAGCATTTGGCTGAAACATTGCCAATTAGTACTATGAAGACAGGCATTCAAAAATTAGCTCCGAATAATAACATCACTTAAAAATAATTAATTACGGGAAAGTAATACTCGTTCCAACAAACCGGATAAAGAATACAACATAAAATTATTGGTCCAAGTAACAATAACCTAAATAAAATTATTGGTCCTTTCCAATATTAGGATAAAATAAACAATAAAACACAAGTGAAACTCACGGCAATCCATCATGATCCTCCAGGCGGAAACATCCAGGTCCTTGTCAGCAGCTAAGCACTCCGCGACCATCTGCTCGAGGAACAGGCAGCGGCACTCCTCCTTGGACTTCTTGGAGCCGTTGACCACCAGCTGCGAGCACTCTAGGACTTTCTCCAGGCAGATGTGGCGCCATTTGTTCAGGTTTAGCACTTCAGCGCATTGAGAGAGGGGTTCCTCGCTGTTGGATAAAAAAAGTATAATCATCAACTTTAGTCGTAGGATATTAATTGCTTAAAATAGACCTGCCATATACAGGGTAAGTTTTTCAAGTGGGCGTGGATTTCAAAATCCGAATCTATGAGGAATATCGAAAAATCGTCATAGGAGTTACGAGCCCGATTTTGATGATAACTAAAACTGCATACTTATATTTTTGAGAAATCAATATGCCTAACTAGGAATCGAAACCGATGATTTGGAAAGTCCGCCCCGTGACCACGAAAGCTGTAAAGTAATCAAAACGTCAGGAAGTTAAAAAATGTAAAAATTAAACCAAATCGCGATAAAATCCGTAATAAATAATTTTATTTCAATGGTAACATTCGCGTAAATCTAAGAAACCATTATCTATGTATATTGGTAAAGTTTCGTAAATTTTTGCTACTGAACCAAAAGTCTATATAACTCGAAACTTATTAGCTTCCCAATTGTAATTTATGTATCTTAAAAGTTAAAATTTATATACATAGACCATAGATCGTCATAGTAATTAATTAAATATCCCATATAGTCAGAAAATTGGCCGTTATTTTAAATCACATAAATATATTAAATAGTAACGTTTAAATAAAGATCAAAGCTGAATATGACGTATTACGTTATTTGACTTCGTGGTGAGTGGACCGTTAACAGATATGCTTTGTTGAATGTATTTATTGTTTACTTTAACTTTTGTAATTTACACATATTTGCATGCTAAAATTATCATAATCTTTAAGACTTCGTAATACTACGTAGTTATACCCTTTGAAAATATTCTTTTATTGAAGTTTTTAAAGGTATTTTTTTATCCTGCTTACTCATTTACTACAACTCCTCAAACCAGTATCAACAGCAGCAAGCAAATAATTACACCGAGCCTTTAAACCAAACAAATGTTTGCTAATCATAGTGATTTTCATCATATTGACTATCTTATCTGACTAAACAAATCACATTAGGTCAAACAACAGAATTTGAAAACACTTACAAACATTTACATTAAGTCTTGAAGTCCAACAAGTTCTAATCTTCTTACCTCTAACCCTCAAATATCTAAATCAATCCAATCCAACCCACCAGCCAAAGGAAGTCCACTGCTGAACATAGGGTTCCCCAAATAACTAAATCACAAAGAAACCAAACAGCAGAAACTCCAAAACACTCACGTGATAACCTTGCACAGGTCCCAGGTCTCGACCTGGTCCTTGGGCGGCGTGACCTTGGGCGCGCACGCGTCGGCCGGCATGCCGGGCTTGCCCCACGCGCGCCCGAACTCGTCGATGCTGGTGGCCTGCCTACCGTCCGGCAGGCGACGGTCATTCAAAGGGCTACCGTCGAAGGCGCCGCACATACCGTCTACTGCTCCCATGTATTTTTTCAGCACCTGCGTCATTTCAATTGGGAATTTATTATCAGTCCAAATATTAGTTACTTTATTGTAGGTCATTGGCCTACTCTCTGACCCATAAAGCCAGGTCTATCTTCCCGTCTTCGTGCTGGTTTTACGTTCTTTTGACATTCTTATTCATAAAGTGATTTATAGATTAGCCTGAAGGTGAAATAATAATAAGCTGCAACCTCGAAGGTATAGCCTTAGTTTTTCTAACTTTTTCCATCTCAAGATTATAATAGCATAAATTAGTAGTTAATTTAGTCTTCACTCACCCCGATCTTGACATCACCGCTCTTAGTGAACAGCACAGTGAAGTTGTACTTCCTGGACTTGATGGAGACGCCGTCGCCGAGGCGGTCCACGTCGAAGCTGTTCTTCTGGAAGCAGATCTTGCGCGTCTGCTCGATAGTGTACTCGTAGTTATCGTACTCGATCATCATGCTGGGTTTCACCAGGATCATTTGGTCGTCCTGCAGGACTATCAATTCGTTCTGGCATCCGTCTTCTACGCACTTCTTACGAACTGAAAATTGAAATATGAAAAGTATTGTAGTAGTTAGTTCTATTGTTTGAATATAAATAATGTATCAATAAACTAATTATTGATTGAAATGATATTCGTTAATATATTCTCAAAGTTATTCCACACTCAAGACATGAGTAACCGTTTGTTATTATGCAATGTCCTTATATCGCAAATGATATTCGCTATTTGAAACAGCGATTTCTGTAATTTTTAAGATTTACACAAATAATGAAACTAGCCATCCCAAAATGACAAGGTTACAGCCTACGACCCACATAATATCAAAATATGAAGCAAACACTCACGTATGACCAGCCAGGCATCGAACCGGTTCTCCCTGGCGAGGATGTGGAAGCACGTGTCGTACTTGTACTCGTTGCCGTCGAACGTGTTGAACGTGCGGCCCGTCACGTTGCAGAACACGGGTCTCTCCGGCGGCGGGACACATTCGTACCTATACGATACAAAATATTTAAGAAAAAAGCTCTAAATAATCTCCAGACTACTGTAGAGTCAGTTCTGTTTTAAAATCTCTACTGTGATTCCTGTAAAACAGAATTAAAGTGAGCACTGTATCTCAGCAAGTCTTTGGAAATGTCTAGGTGGCGTACAATACTGAAGGAAATTATTCAAATACTAATTAAATGTATAGTCCACTTTTACATGTATTAAAAAGAGAGAGCCAAAGAAAAAAAAAATTGCATAGATAGACTTTTATAGTTGTGTATCAGCTGAGAGACACCATTGATTAAATTATACTTTCGCTCTCAAATAACTCATTTGATAATAGGTGATCATGATTATTTAGGTGGTGCATTAGACCTTAAGGGAGAGTTATTGCATACATTTTTTATTTGGGCAAACAAATTATCATAAACAAACAAACATCAAAACACTTACTGAGGACACTTATTGATGCCGCTAGCAACTCGCTCCAACTTCAGCGTGTAGCCTGGCGGGCACACAGTGACTGAGCACACGACCGGCGCTGGTGTAGACCCTGGCGGGGTGAATGGTGGCAGCTTGGGGATGCAGCGGAACTGCACGCACTCCTTCTTCGCCACCTGCACGCTGGTGTCCACGTCAGGCTTGTCCAGGGAGAAGGCTTGGTTCGGCTTCGGTGCTGGTGGGAAACCTAATAAAAAATATATGTTTTAGACCGCATGGATAAAGTGATTACAGTGTGTCCTTTTTAGGTGCAGATCTCTTGTTGGTATATTATAATGAGTTGGTTTAATAATGCGTCTCCTTCTTTATATCGCACTTTTTTTATTTCACTCATTATGTTGCAATATAGGAATAATAATAACCTAATTCTGTAACAAGTGAGTGTCAATTTTATGCCCTAAACAACCTACCTCCTTTAGAGTATCCTCCTTTCGCGTAGCCTCCTTTAGCATAGCCTCCTTTAGCATAGCCTCCTCTTCCATAACCACCCTTGTATCCTCTGTAATACCTCTGGTACGATACCCTGGGTCTTGGCGGAGGCAGGTCAGCCGTGGAAGACCAAGAGTGGGCCGACTTGGTGGTATAGCTGATCATGTATCCAGGAGGACATTCTACCACAGGGCACTCCTCAGCTGTCGAATTCAAATCAAGGTTTTTAATACTCAGTATAGCGCGTTGGGGTAACACCGTAATATAAGGATAGGAGGGGTACCCCTGCCCGCTTCCATCCTTATATTACAGTGGTACCCCAACGCCCCATACTAAAGATTGAGAGGCTGTAGAAGCAATCCAGGATAAAATTCATTCAATTTTAGCTAAAGTGGCTAAGCATTCTACTGACAAATCCGGAGATGACACGACTGATAGACATGTCTTCTTTAATTATTTCGCAAGTCTTGTACGATTTGTATCGTAACTCAAGATAATTTATATAATATTAACTATCGCAAAAAATATTGTATGTATAAAAAATATATTCAAATTCATTTTTTTATTTGAAACATAATGGAGGATGGCGATTAATTAAAAAATAATGTTACGTAGATTGAATTATCTGCTGGAACAAAATATAAACGAGACGCTTCGTTGCCTAAGAATATTTAACGAAGCAAATAGTAATCGTGTAATCGGCGGATTTATAAACGGAAGCTCCATAAATTACGCAGCGCCATAAAGCCGACAACAGGCAGTGGCGTAGCTTGATATATTGTGCCAATGGCCATGCTTGCATTCAGACTTTAATTAAACACATCAAGTCTAATGCAATAAAATTTGGAAAGAAGCTACTTTTGCCCCGCAGCGAATGCTGTTTTAATTTCGCTTGGTTTAATCTAGTTTTATGCATTATGCTGGCTTTGCGTAACTTCTGGAAGACTCGTTTTGTGTGTTTACCTGAAATACCATGAATTGATAAATGTTTTGATCAACATTCGAAGTAAAATGGATATGGTAATCACGGGATTAATTTGTAAGAAAACTTTGACATAGATTACGGCCACCAATACTTCATAAGAAAATAAAATTAAGTTGGTGCATTTGTAAATTAAAATACCCTGTTATAATTTTTATTATGCTTATTTTTTTACTGCTTTAGTAAAGCAAGTTCAAAAACATTTTATAAGTACGCAATTTCGTTACTAATTTTATTGTTGGCGTTAAGCAAGATCCAGCTTCTACTGCCCTTATTCTATTGTAACATAAAATTTACTTGAAGACCTCTCGTTTAAGATCTCATGACAAATAACACCAATATACGACAAAGCTTACGTTTAAGCGTGGTTATCGGAGTAGGAGTGGTAGTGCTTGTAGTGGTGGGTTTGGTAGCAGCCACAGTTGGCGCCAGGGTGGTGACCACCGGCGCCTCGGTGACAGTAGCAATGGTCGTCGTGGTACAGTCCTTCTCGTCATCAGGACAGTCTTGCAGACCGTCGCACCACTTCTCCAGCGGTAGGCAGAGCTTGCTGGTCGGGCAGATCTTGGTACCAGGCGGACATGGCTCGCAGGAGCATTCGCACGATGTAGGAGATAGTTTCGGTACCAGGTTCTGTGGATGTCATAGTTGTATTTCGACTTACACTCCCATATGTTGGAAATGGTTATCTATTGAACCAACAAAGAAAACTAAAAATATAAGGATTTTTTATATCGGAAGAGGATTACTGAGTAGGAAGTTATGTTTTGAGTAAATTTTAGTAAATTGTTTTTGGATCTGGTTCGGCAGTTTTAAACAACAAGTTTGTTTTTAAGTTTCAAGCATTTGTTTCTGTAAACAAACTAGACCATAGCCATGTATTTACATATATTCATAATGTACTTATAACTCTGCAATAACAAATTTCGTCATACAAATGTTGTTTTATTCTGTCTGTGCATAATGCATTATGAAATCATATTACAGTATTGTAATAACTGGAGTGAGGACCATCACTTTGTTAAGTAATAATTATAACGTGTCATAATCACACAAAACTTTAAATTGAAATGTTATAAAATAGATAAATACATTGATTTAATAATACTAATTCCTGATAATGTTACTCACGATATTTTCACACGTGCATTCCTTAACTGGTTTGCAACTTGTTACTCCTCCCAGCTTGCAGATACACTCGTCGCAGTTGGTGCCTCGGAATGTAGATCCCACAGGATACCTGGGAAAAATGATAAAATATTAACCGTCTTATTCATAACGGATTTAAAACCTCTTTTAGCTATCGAATGTTTTGTCTCCTTCGCTCAAACTGAATTCAAAAGTCATTCGAAAGGGACGAAACATTCGATAACTAAAATAAGTTTAAAACTGTCTATAAATAAGGCCGTTAAACTTATGTGTTATAGAAATCACTGATCATTTAGGAAAATTCAAATAGTTATTTCAGTTAAATAAAAGTGAATTACTAAAATAGTAATAGATCGACAGCCTTCGAGGCTCAGTTGATTAGACACTAAAAAACGAGAGGACCCGGGTTCGATTTAGGCACTGAAACAAATTGTGTGATCCACAAGTCCAAAGTCTCTTCGTATCAGACAATACGGAAAATTTTACCTGTTTCACAAATAAAGCTCGCTATAAACACCTTTAATGCGAGGAAACGCCACATTTTTTTATTATTTTCTATACTCATTTTAGAATTAATATCAAGAATATGAGCAGAAGGTAACATTCATCATCCAAATGACGTCAAGATCTCTTAAATAATGATAAATAAATTTAGAGAAACATCAAAACATGGTCGAAAATGGAAGGAAATCGTATTTTTAGGTGTTGGGTAAACAGGGTCGAACAAAAAGACGATTGGTTGAATTATTATTATCAGCAACGGAAATTTAACATAAAATATAATAATGTACATACATACATAATAATGTACATTGTACGTATTACATTACGTGAATATTAGGGAAGTTTTTTCTTACTCTTCAAACTTCATTTAAGATTACAATAAGATCTTAACATCTTATTTGGTATTGCTCAGTGGTACTGTTTCTGTATTAGCCCGTGTATGAACGTCCCACGCCGGCTCCCTTTACAATCGAGAGTCCGATTGAGAGGGATTAGGCCATATAGTCCACCACGCTGGCCTAGTATACCATAGAAATTCTTACAAATTGCTATGGTATGTAGGTTTCCTGACAAGGTTTTCCTTCACTGTTATAGTGCGTGGTTATTGATTATTAATACACACATGAGTTCGAAAAGTTAACGTTGTGCCCTGGGATTTGAACCCGCGACCACGGTAAACCAGTTAGAATACGCGTCTGGTCCGTTACCAACAGGCTACCACGCACTTATTAATTAGTTGGTCTATAGAAAAATATTTAAATTTATTATATCCCCTTAATAGATTTTTGGGTACTTGGTAGAGTATTATAGATGCTACTTTAAATAATTACACTCTGAGCGTTTCCCATATATTTTTAGAAAGTTGATGTGAGAGAAATAAAATATATTTTTTGTAAAAAGTCATCATCTGACCAAATTAACCATGATTTAATGAAGTTACAAATTAATGGACGAATAATATCATCCATGGGTTAAATTCTAAATTGACATGTAATATAATATAAAAACAAAATTGAAAAATATAACACTGGTCAACACAAGTCTTGTTTCCTTTATTTTTTTTTCTGTTATTGGGTATTTCTATGGCCCTGAGTATGAAAAAAATACTGGAAGATTGCTAACAGCTTCAGTTTTTGAAATATAGAGTTTTATTATTTTGATAAAAAAGTTAACAAAATTTCTATTGAACACTATCAAATGATCTTTTATACGATTTTCTTGAATGAACGACTTTAGGTAGATCACGTTGCAAACTCCAGCAGTAGTCTGCCATCATATGTGAGTCCCACCGCCCCTGATACCGCTCTTCCATTGTTCGAAGATCCTGATGGAATCTTTCACCCTGCTCCTCACTAAAATCACCTAGATTTTGTGGAAATCGGTCTAAATGTGAGTGCAGGAAGTGGATTTTTATGCTCATGTTGCACCCTAACTCTTGCAAGTTCGATAGCATGGACTCAACAAGCTCGAAGTGGTCGGCAGATTTATTTTTGCCTAGGAAATTACTCATAACCAAAACAAATGACTTCCAAGCTTTGGATTCGACTTCAGTCATTGATTTGACAAAATTAGGATCTTTCACGAGTTGCCTAATCTGTGGCCCATCAAAAATACCAGCTTTTAATTTGTATTGATAAAGTATTGATGATACGCAGTTTTTACAAAGTCCGATATAGGTTTTCGACATTTTGCAAATACATATTCACCACAAATGTAGCAAAAAGAATCAGGATTGAGTACACAACACCTTCCTGACGAAGCCATATCGAAAACAACAACAAAATATATTTCAATGTCCAATAAAAAACGCAACTATAAGTAAAAATAGTAATGGAGAGTAGTTAGCTGTAACTCAAAAACAAAAGCTGTGAGAGAAAAACTGTTACCATATTTAAAAAATACGCGTTAGTTTGAGATAGAAACAAAAAAAAATTAAAGGAAACAAACGATTTTATTTTTTTTGTTGACCAGTGTAATCTTTCTTCTTATTTCCCTGTGTATTTCTATTGCCAAAAACACATAATACGTAAAAAAATTATATTAAAAATTCTACTTTGTATAAATATCAAAAACATTAAGCGCGTTAACGTCGCGTGACAAATAACAGAATAATTTAAAAAAAAACAAAATATTAAACTGTGACTAATACGTGCAATTAATTATGCGGCAGGTTTCCTAATTCTTATGGCTTTGTTTTCTTTATAAGTTATTATATAATATCAATAAGAATTATGATTGCATCCAAGCCTCGGTCCTGAAATAGACCAATCGCGTGAGAGATTAATAGAAACACCCAAATTTGACTTATTTTGATTGGTGAATTCGCCGGATAGACCGTTAAATAGAGATCAGGGTCCATTATAAACTTTGGCTTTTAACAAATGAGCAACGCTAGATTATTTAATGAGTACTAGAAAAAACGGTTATATATAAAATGTACCTAATGATATGCAGATTTAGATTTTGATTGTATCTGTAAAAGACATTGCTCGGACACTATAAATCCTTCAGCTTTCTTTTTGTTTATAATAAATTATGTATATAAGATAATTTTTATTGCATAATTTATGTGTTAAATTAACATATTCTGTTTTAAACTCAAAGAAATTAGCTGATATGATTACCGCATAATTATAAAAGCAGTCAATCATTTTAAAATTACAAATGTCATTATTTTGACAACCTCAATGGCGCAATTGGTTGGTGGCCAGGTGTGAGGGGCTGCGGGTTCAATCCCCACATCTAGACAAATGTTTGTGTGATCCACAGTTATTTGTTTCGGGTCTGGGTGTTTGTGAGACCGAAAAGTCTCTCGTTGTTTTTGATACACTACACATTAATCGATCTTAGTGTGGGGTCAGGATACTTGCATTGTGTCTGAAGTCACTAATACTATCACCTGGCTTCGTTTTCGGTCGCAGTCTTGAGATTCCCTGTATACGTGACTGTTGGGTGTATTTATTATTTATCGCCATATCGGTCACAAATTCCTGACTCCGGGCTGATAATGAATAGAAATAGACTCGCCCCCTATCACATGGCACGGAACACACAAGGCGAAATGTGGGTGTCCTGGTAGCACTCCAGGTCCATTTTAATTAACTAAACAAAATGAATAGGTACTTTAATATTGTTGAGTAAGATTTTGACCTCAATTTAAATCTTAGATTTGAGAACTTCGAGACTTAATTATAAATAAAGCAAAAATACTTTGTTTCTTGTGCTAGTTTTCATTTTAACCGCTCACATGCCCGTGTCAAGTAGGACATGACATGAGATTTTACCCGTCGTTTGCCCGTGTCATGTAGTACATGACATGGCGATGCGTTCCGAATGCCTTAGAACAAAAGGAAATATATCCGTTTCGGTCGTTCTATGGACAATTTGTATTATTCATCTCGCTTCTCCGTTAGTTTACGCTTCAAACTATGCAAAAACAATACCCCGCATCTTGAACAAAATAAAAAAAAAACGTTTTGAAGTTCACTCGAGTGCGTGTTGAGTGGGTGTCGGCGAAGTGATTTTGTTTTGGAAATAGTTCATAAATCGTAAGTGTTTGCTCCTGTTTCTTTGTTTTTTTCGCAAGATGTAAACCACTACCGCGTAGATATAAAAATTCAAGCATGAAATACGCATTAATGTGCCTTTTTTTCGAAGCCCAAAATATACTGTAGGTACATTTTGGCGCACGACATCGTTATGATTGCCTTTAAATTTGGCGTATTTGGCTGTATTTTCTTTATGTATGTATATTTTTTATTAATAGTATATTAGACTACTTATGCTGTAGTACCTTTATTTCAAGCCAAATAGTGGTAGTTTTTTGCATCTTGGCCTTGTAAAATTGAACATAAATTAAGCCGCGCGGCGCCAGATATTTGTTTACAATCAAAGGGCTATAAATAATTCTTTTTGTATGGACGGGTGTAAGGTTTTATTTTTTACCTTATAATATATTATATAAGTAAAAAAAAAAACAATTAAAAACCATATGTCATCGATTCAAATTTCGAGATATGAATTTTTAAATACAAGACGCGCCTAAATCGCGCTATCTCAAAGTTCAACGCAGCATAATAAATCACTTGAGTCATAATCTAATAAACAAACTGAAGTGTTATTTCAACACACTCATATTCTAAACAAAAAAATAACACTTGATAGTTAAACAAAGCACTTGAGTTCTGAGAACCGTTTGTTTACGTTTAAAAACGCTCGGGCAGATAACGGTTGTTTACGTTAATCGCCTCGGGCATGATTACGTAATTTCCCCCCCTTCCCCCGGGGACATGTGAGCGGTTTCAGCGACAGAAAGTTGCCTGCTCACAGCTCAATATATTCCTCCCTGGGAATAATGTTGTGTTGACAATATATACGGTTAGAAGGCGGTGTAGACTATAACAGATTTTAATACATATTTACTCAGTGCCTTGGTGGCGTACTTACTACGGTACTATCATAAAGCTGAGGTCTCGGGTTCGAATCTCGGGTCGGGCAAAGATATATTGGGTTTTTATATTCATTATCAGGCCGGAGTTAGGAATTTGTGCCCGATATGGCGGTAGGCTCGCCCCCTATCATCACATCGTGGGACGGAACATACAAGGCGAAATGTGGGTGGCCTGGTAACACCTCTGCCTACCTCTTGTATGTAATTCATATTTATAATGAATTTACAATAAAATAAATAAAACAATAATATTTAAGTATTTATTTGATTTCTTCGCGTCAACCGAATCGGCATGCCTCCCTCGACGACCTGCACTAGGTAGGAAGATCGCTTGAAAGTAATCTCTTTTTTAGAGTTGGCGGTTGGTTCCACGTTATAATACCGAAGTAACTCAGCTAGCCCCGCTAATGACTGCAAGTATGCTAAACTCGATCCTGAAGTAGAAAATTCATATTAAACCACTTATAAAAAAACATGTATATTAAAAAATAATTTGTATGTAAGTTTACCAGGGCATTTTCTTGGACCTTCTCCAAAAGGCATGTACACGAAACTATGGCGATCTTTGGATGCCTCCGGGGCAAATCTTTCTGGTCGAAATTCTTTGGGATTATCGTAGTATTTAGGGTCCATGTGGAGAGCCAGCGTTGGAATTAAAACCTTGACTCCAGGGTCGATTGTCACGTCGGTTCCAGGTATCGTATACTTCTTCATGCAAGTGCGTCTATTTATTCCCCCCGCTGGTACAATTCTCATGCTTTCGTTCAAACTCATTTTCAGTAATGACAACTCACTGACGGCATCGTAGCACAAGGTGTTATTATATTTTGCTAGAGTAGTGTCAATCTCTATTTGTATATTGCGTTGAATTTCCGGATGATGAGCTAGCTGATGTAGCAAGGCGCTGGTCACCAACGCGGAGGTTTCGAATCCTGCCAGCAAGAATACGAACACCTGCGCCGCAGTACACTTAATGTCCATTTCGAGTTCAACAGTAGCCGGTGTACCGTCAGGATTCTTGTCAAACAATGAATCTATTTGAAGCTTTCCTAGAGCTTCCATCTCTAGTAAAATGTCCATAAAATCATTTCGCCCGCTGGGCTTATAGTTCCTCTTTTCTCTAACACTTTTTGTTATATCAATAACGGCCTTTTCAAATTCTTTGTTGATAGCGTAGAACCCGGGGATAATTTTCGATATGTTGCAAACCTCGTCGAAGTTAAGGAGAAAGATCTGCAAATTGGTTCTGTCGAAGAACTTCTTTGCAGCTTGAAGGAATTTGTCGTTCTCACTGGTGATGGTGTCGAGCTCGACGCCGAAGCCACACGTTCCGATGAACTCCATGGTGAAGCGAGCCATGAGGTTCCACGCGCTCACTTCTTGTCCGCTCTCTACAAGGCTCTCACTGAACTCGTGAAGTCTTTCAGCACAGCGGGCTATCAGAGGGTACATCGCTTTGAGCTTGCTGATGGAGAACGTGGCGGGGTAGCGTTGCCGCAGTAGGCGCCAGTGGTCTCCGTTCACGAAGAACACGTTGTACAGCAGCGTGTTCTTTTCACCCAGCACATTAGTACCTCGAGCGTAGAAGTGATAAAAATCCTGAGCGAGCACTTGTTTTATTATATCAGGATCCCTGATGATGAGTTCCGGCGTACAGCCTCTGTAGTATCCGACAATCTTCTCGTCTTTGTACTTGTTGTAATATTCTAGTCCGATCTCGACGGCGCTTCGTTTTAAGAGCACGTTGCGGAGATGGTTGCCGAAGAATGGCAACGGCGTATCATGTTTCACGTTCCTCTTAGCCCAGTAGTTGTAGTTTCTTGTTGTGTAAAGGTACAAAAGTACGAGAATAATAAAAAATAATACGAGAAACATGTTTTCACTATCAACACCACTAGCACGTAATGCGAATCTGTACTTAATGAACAGTATTTTATATTTGCTTCGAAAAGAACACTACTTTTTAGAGTTCCGCAGACTCGTAAATGAAATTCATGTTTAAAAGCGCGGGTTAACGGAGTGTATTTGCAAACAAAACTATGTCGTGAGTAACCATATTCATATCATCAACAAATATCACAATTTCGTTTTCGCATAAATTACTCGGAGAATGTTAATTTTTTTTTAACCATAAAACTCATACAAAACAATTTTTTCCACTTAAATCTCAATAAAGTTAAAACAAAATATTAAATAATTAAGTGGAAAGTCAAAATCGGGAACTATTAAGTCCGTAAACTTGTTAAGTTGTATAGCTTTGAGGATAAACCAGAAACACTTACTTACTAAGAAATGAATTAAACAAGGTAAAACAAAATATTTTCCATAATTAATATTAGATTATTTAAGATTAGAAACTTTCAATTTGATAATGCAGTTGGCAATTTCGAATAACAGGAAAACGAAACTTGATTGTGGAAATTATTCTTTTTAGAAATAATTGAAAAAGAAAGAAGAAATGAAGATTTAATGTAAAAATATATTGGTGGCAGACGAAACCGGGACGAAGTGGAAGGCCGGAAGCAGGCCGCATACATAATTGTATTATATACTTGGAAATTAATTAACGACCGGAACATAAAACATTTATGAATTTTAATTGTACTTAGAAGTTTTTGCAATTGCGCGTCAGGTACAAATTCCAGTATCAAGTAATTCTGATGATCACAATAATGATTTACTGCTGAGTACGGAATTTCTCTGTAACTGAGTTCTATTGTGGTTCTATCAAGTGGGCTTAAACCACCCACCACACTGAATTATTGTGAGTTGACGGAGTTCGCATACAGGTCATCCAAAATTTATAGGCCTGTGGCGAAATTTGGAACTACAAATAAAATTTTAGAAAATATTTATTTAACGCAATGTTTGGTCGACCTGTATGAATATGCGTCTTATTGTTAGAATTTCACAGTTTTTGTATATGATTGTCTATAACAGTTTGTAAATATATGTGGCAAACATAAGTGTCTGTGTATTTCTCCACCAGAAATTGGCGTATTTAGGTATTTTAACAGATTAAATTTTTATTTATCCGTTTTGAAGATGGTTATTTTTTATATATTACTGCCATAATAGAGGCTGAATTTTTCACACTGTATATAAATCAGCTAACAGCCTGTACTCACGTCATGAAGGACTCGACGCAGGGGCACTGGTTGCGCGCGACGCAGTTCTCTCCGTCGAAGAAGGGCGCGTCGGCGGCGCCGCACTCGCACTCCACCACCCCCTGCACGCCCGGACATATCTCGCACGCCGACGGCATCGGCGTCGTCGTTAGCTCCGGGGCTACTGGCTCCGGCTCTGTAGTGGCTGTGGGCATATGACACTTGTTTATTTGATGGACAAAGATAAACTATATTTGGATCGACCAAGGTAAATTCAAAGCCTCCGCCCCTTTTTTTTACACAAGGAAATCCATATAGGTATGTCAGACTCGCCGTTCTAATATAAGGTAATTGGAACGTCCTAGTGACCAAAGCTCCGTGATATACTGCTATCTCCTTTAAAAGCCCTTTCGTGGGATACGCGTGAGCATGCTAACCGCAACTCTCTAATAGTTGGTCCTTTAAAAGGACCCACTCTGTCTACCCCTGTGGGATACGGGCGTAACGTTTATGTTTGTATGTATATTTGCTCTAGTATGTTGACGGCATTACTGTCTTGGTTAGTTGTTCTGAGACTACTGGTGTGGGCTCTAGAGTGGCTGTGGGGAATTCGGGGTTTGTATGATAATGGCAATTTGATATCAGGATTTCGGCTTCAAAATAATTACCATTACATCATGTACTATATATGATGTTGTATACAAATTGCAAGTACTCACGATAAGGCTCGAAACAGCCAATAGGCTCGACCCTCATTTCCGCACTATCCTTCCATGACAGAGGCAAGATCTTGAGGTACTGCGCGTGTATGGGCGGCCTGAACTCATTGGTCACCACTCCATCATGGTCGAAGTTGGCGGGGAACACCTTCTCCTTGCCGTCACTCTCTACCACCGGGTTGAAGGTGGTGAGATCTGACGTGTAGAGCACCTTGTATGACGTCACCCATCCGCTGGGACCGCCTTTGGTCGTGATGCCGGTTAAGTTGCGTGGTGATGTGAAGTCGAACTGGTGGGGAAATTTTTACGTATGACGATCGTTTTAAAGACTATAACAGCTCTTTTATCTCTATAAATAATAAGTTGTGGGAAATGTTCGCATCAACCGTTAATAATAAATACAGCGTGATTAATGTTAACTGTAAAGTATTGAATAATGTGATCGATGACGACAATCACTCACCAACCGACACAAACACACCAGTCTTAGGTCCTAGGTTAATTCCACAACGTGACACAATTACTTGGGCCACTTTCACTTGCTTAACATCCTGTCTACAATGTTGAAAATATGGAAGAACCACGATCATACAGGAGTACTAACCATAACCCACTCTCCAGGGGTGCTGTACAGCGGTTTCCAGCCCTTCTTTCCGTCCAGCTTGAAGTTCTTGCGCAGTTCGGGGTTGGAGCTGACTGAGATGCTGTTCAACGGCAGCTCCGACGCCAGGCCCAGGGGTTCTGTGCACTGCATCGGCTCCAACTACACACATAGCTCATGACAGGTAAAATTGTAATGGAGGAAGTCTCTCGAAGCAGTTTTCCCACAGGTCATGGGAAGCTTTGAGATCCACATATGTTCTGTGTGACTTTCTGTGGTTAAGTAACTAACGAAACTATAGATACAATGAAGTATGAAAACCGAAATTACTTTGTAAATATAAACAGGTAATACATGGCTACTTTCATTTAAAAAATGTTTACCTAAATCTAAGAACATTTAATTTCCAATATTTAATATTCATGACATTCTGATGGTTGTCAATTTTCTTAAATTTTGTATAAAAATAGACCAGTATAACAGTTTAAAAACATGGTAAACAAACTCACAGTGGTGGTAGTGGTGGTGGTCTGCCTGGTGGTGACAGTGGTGGTGGTGGGTTCCGCACAGCCGATGAGCTCGAACCTGACGGCGATGTCGTCGTGCCAGGTGAGCGGGCGGATGCGCACCACCTTCGCTTCGATGGGTGGTTCGAACATCTGCTTCAGCGGGGTCTTGCTGTCCACGGGACCGCGGAATACCTATGAATCAAATGTTTATTTCAATAATGTTTGGCTATATCCGGATAGGATTAGTAGGTTTTTAAAAATCATGAACATACAAAAATGCACACATACGAGTCATTACAGTCAGCTTCTTTGATGTGGTTGATGAAGCTAATTGTGACACTTCAGGTCGTCCTACCATTTTTGGTCATCTTATAATTTTTGCCATGTTATGATCAAAACCACAAGTCGATGGAAGTATTAACAGTTCTAGTAAGTCTAGTTTTTGAAAGTCATTGGATGCAAGCCGCTTTTGATCTGGATATCTTTGGGAGAAACCTACGTTCAACAGTAGACTTCCAGCGAAAATGATGTCTCAACCAAAAAACATAGCGATGGTTTTCAAGAAACCTAAATTGAGATCGTATTGCAATACTCGTAGTAGCTAATAAATATATAAATACACCCAACAGTCACATACATAGTCCTGACCCCACACTAAGATCGAGTCTTGTGTCGTGGGTATCAGAAACTACGAGAGACTTTTCGGCCTCACAAACACCCAGACCCGAAACAAATATTTGTGATTCACACAAACATTTGTCTCGGTGCGGGGATCGAACCCGCGGCCTCTAGTTTCACAGGCGGCGCCCAACCAACTGCACCACGGAGGCTGTCAAATATAAATCAATAGAATATCATACCTTAGGATTGCCATCAGCTCCATCAACAGTGGAGAAGGTGGTGCCATCGTCACCGTACATGACGTCATAGCTGGTGACGTACTGGTCGAAGAGGGGGCTTCCTTGCATCACCACGCCGTAGATCGGCTGGCGTGATGGCAGCTCCACTTGGATGTACTGGTTCTTATCTGAAGTCGCTGGGCTCCAGCTGCCAGCTAGAATGATGATGAAGTTGTTAGTAATTAAGGAGATGATAAATTTGTGTAAAGCATGTTGCATTCATACAAGCAAATCATATTTCGTTCTCACCGCCAGTATCCTTGGGCCTTCCGTTGAGCACGGCATTGTGCGGTGCGAACATGTCGTTGGCGACGGAGCTGGCGGTGAACGAGGACGCCGGCAGAGGCTGGTCACCCCACATCAGGTCGATGTACCTAGGGAATATTTATTTTATTATTCAAAGTTTATATTGGCCTAGTGGTATTTTCTACAGGTCAGGAAATCTACGTTGTGAAGTATTTTTATTTGCAAGAATATGGCGGCATTTAATATTCCCGAGATACAATCTCAGTAAGGTGGATAAACGCAAAAGTGATAATGGTATCCACAGAGAGCGTTTTTTTGTAATGTGATGCCATGGATTCCCCACACGAACCCAACAATTTGTGTCATGCCTATGCCTTTTGTTATGTTTCTAAGTCTTGCGAGACCGACAAGTTTCTTGTAGTTTCTCCTAACCTCGACACCAGACTTATAGAAACTAGCCTTATGTCATGAAGTAAATAATGTACAAAAATGCATTTATTAAAACAACTTACCTATCCGGAGCACACTCTGGCGGTGGCGTGACAGTTGTCTTGATTATAAGTGGAGGAGACGTCGATCCTTGGGTAGATGTGGTAGATGGGGTAGACGCAGCGGTCGTAGTAGATGCAGGAGCAGTAGTCGCAGCAACAGTCGATGTAATAGGTTCCAATGCAGGTGCCATTGTAGGTGCCGTAGTAGTAGTTGGGAAAAGGTCAAAAATAGTTTCATCCATTCTAATGGGCATGTGGGTGGAGCCTATGGAGCAGTGGCTGGCATCGCAGTGCAGCTCGTTGTCTAAGCATTGGCATGTGAGACATCCTTCGCCGTAAATACCGCCAGGCTGTAACAAAGTAATATTTTGATATTGATCAAATTAGTAGTAATAGCTGCTAGGGAGACGTTTGAAGCTTGTAGAGTTGAACTTGGAATAATTAATAAACATGTTAATTGTTATATTATTGAAATCTGTATAAACTATATTGATACTTCAAACTTTTGCATCTACATCATATTTTAAATTGTTGGGTATTTTGCTCCTTGGACATAAGTACATACAAACACATATACATACAGATATAGGTACTTTTATCATGCCAGATAAATAAGTTACCTTAACAAGATGTCCGTTCCTGATGCAAGTACAGTCCTTGATGGGCACGCAGGTTTGTTCGTCGCGCCAGTACGAGCCGTAGTTGCATTCGATGTTCGCCACAGCTTCGTCCACGCATCCGTCGACACATTCCTAGGACACAATATATTCATTACTATTCATCTCTATGGTATTTCAAATATTTATATTTTTATCGACTCATGCAAGTCCATGTGCTGTACATATGCCGCATTCAGTTTTGTGTTGTGTCGGTCAGACTGTCATTAACTATTTGTATGAATATTTCAATTTTAAACTAATTACAAAGGCCTAAATAATATTATGGAACAATTCATGTAAAGGAGATGTTGATATTTCTAAATACTTTTACGACCTGCCCATAACAATCGTGTGCGTACCTCCTTCTACGGATAAAAGTAGGTCGCCTGGCAATTAACATTATCCTTATGAAGAATTAAACATAACAAACTAGATAAGTGAAAATACATAGCAGAAAAAACAAACTTACTTCAACAATACATCTGCCTTTGTCCAGTAGAATCCTCTTGAAGTAGTCGCACAGCTTATCACACGGGTACGCGCACTCCTTGTACACTTTGCCGGGAGGACACACCGGGACGGCCGGCGGCGTTGTCCCTTCTAGATATTAATTGAGATATTATTTAATACGGAATTCTCGAAACCGAATGACGTGTATGAAGACATTAATGACTGCTGATGAAGCGAAAGAAAGTATGGATCGTACTTGGCGCTCTACTATAAGCCTTTGCTTACCCCAACGGGATGTAGGCGTGAGTTTATGTATGTGCCTATGTATTGAATTTACTCAAAAAATATCTGCAGCAGCTTGGATAAGAAATGATGATAACTTAAAAAGAATTTTGCATTTGACAGTTTCCGGAATTTGGATTGTGGTTTATAAGATTGAGTTTAATGAATTGTATGGAAAATTCATAGTATAAAATTAATTTTACCTCCTCTCGTAGTATCCTCGTACCAGGGAGTCTTAGAATGGGGATTGCGGTCCTCTGAAAGATTATAAGTTACACCATTCAGTACTTATTATGTGAGGCGAAATAAAAGTGGAGAGGAATTTCCAACGTAAAATGCTCCCAAGCGAAATCAATCTATTTGAAATACACTAAAGCAAGAAAAGAAATACAACATTTTTTATCATCATACTAAAAAAACAACACAATGTCGACTTGCAGGTCCTGTTCACTTTTGGTAGAATGTACGTATAATTTTTAGAAACGAAATTTATGTGAATAGTCATGCAAATAGATTACTAAATAAAAAGCTCTTACCTTTGACAGTGGTAGGTGTAGTGACCGTTGTAGAAGGAACACCAGTTGTTGAAGCTGGTGTGGTAGAAGTAGAAGGCACACCAGTTTTCGAAGCTGGGGTAGTAGAAGTACTAGTACTAGTCGGGCTAGTAGTAGAAGTACTAGCAGGGGTGGTAGACGCAACACCACACTCAGGTCTAACAGCAACGACACTGGCAGGCCAGTCGCAGACCATGGTGATGTGGTTGTATAGAGTGCCGGGCCCGCAGTCCTTGAGCACGCTGCCGTGGGGGGCGCACTCGTAGAACTTGCTGCAGTCGGTTGGGTGCGGCTCGTTGGGACGGTCTGATGTTACGCAAGCGTTGGACTCTAGGGGAAGAAAGGTTAATATTAGATTTAAGAAGACCTATGGAAAGCCTAGCTACCCTAAGAATTGAGAAATACTAAGAAGTTATTTGGCAGCTGAAACCAATACTAGAACGTCGAATTAGTAATAGTAAGTAAAATTGTTTTGTCAGACTGTGTATCGAATTTATGTTTAGTTTTGGAATGCATCCTTTATTTGATACTGGAATTAAAGTGTCCTACGAAATTTATATATCTGTTATTGTTGTAATCACATGTTTTAAGCTAAGAGTGAAGGAACAAATGTTACAAACGGAGAAGACACCGACGCAGAGACGCATCAGACGCAGTTTCTAGTACCCGGCTGTATTTTCAGTAACTCTATTTTTCATAAACTAATAAGACGCTGCATATGCATCTCTTTAATGTATAATTATCTCACCTTCACATTCGCAGTAGACTCTGATCTCGAAGTCAGGGCAAGTCTTGCTAGCCTCCTTGCAGACCAGACCTCTCTCTAAGCTACATTCCACATCAAGCCCAGTTTCTTTCGGCGTCTTGTGTCCTTCCACCGTGCGGCATTCCACCTTCGTCATCATGTCGGGCTTGCACATTGGAGAACCGATTTGCTGGAAATAAAGATATTATTGAAAATATACAGTAAGAATTTTTATTTTTTATGATTCATTGACTTTGGATATTAGATATAGAAATGAAAAAAATATTTTTATCTATCATGTGAAATTTTTCATAGTTTTATCTAACACCATATAACACATATTGATGCAATGGTATAACTATTTTTATAAGTTTAAGTAAAGTTTTTGTGCTTGTGTAGATTTATTGGTACGCAATAATGAATTTTAATTAAACACTACACATGTAATTCTCGTCTGAAACTTTTACCACTACTACTGGTTATTAATGACGATAATAATAAAATAGATTTTCGTGGATCACATGATAATTATACCAATAAGGTTGTTATTAGTTTTTTTTTCTCACAAGTAAGTTCATAAGTAACATTACTTACCAGTTCCTTAGGTTTGGGCAGTGGTTCAGTATCGACGGAGGCGCCATCTGCCGCGATCTCGGGCGGGCCCCGGTTGATCCAGTTGGTCCAGCCGGTCACACACTTCAGAGGCTCGTCGTGAGGCTTCTCCGAGTATTGAGGAGTGGAGCCGATGTGTGGCTGAGAATGAAGCAATAACATTAGATACTCGTTATTTATGCTTTTTGTGTTATGCTGTGGTAATACTATCTTGAATGTTAGGAACATAGTCTGTAACTACCAATGCTTTTTTGTTATAGTATGGTAAGTAATATTATCATGAATATTAGGACAATAGTCTGTAACATGTAACCACCATAAATGTTATAGAAGGCTGATGGTCAATTTCTAACAATTAGGACTGGCGTTTTTTCCGTCGGATCATTCCTAGATCTGTACTGTTGATTTCGTCGAATTAGTCGCGCAAATCCAAAAATTCTCATAAAGCGGGTTCTTCATCTTGGGATTCGGACTTGTAAATCGTGGCTTACAGCTCATACATACGGTTACTAGACTAATGAAGAAGGATACCTACTGTTTTTTTAACAACGAAGAGACAATTAATAATACTCACTGGTTCAGTAGAGCACGGCAGTCCAGTACAGACTCTGTGTTTCTTGGAGCACCTGCAAGTGTGGCAGGCGTCCTCCTCAATGACCTCTCCCTCTAGGACCTCGCGGCCGTCCTCCAGGGTCATGCACACCGGCTTGCACTTGGCGCGAGGCACGCAGTCCGAGTGACTGCTGTTCTTGTACACCGTGCCTTCCGGACACGACTTCTTGGGTTTGCAACCTGCGGAATACCATTATAATTGTAGTGACACCATTATCATCATGATTATCATCATTAGCATCACCATCAGCCTCAGTATTATTGTCGTCAACATCTACTTCAACTAGTGAATTAAAGCCTAAGCATCCCTTTACCCCAGTCATTATTTGTGTTATTGATAAAATATAATTTGTGATTAATGTTTATGATAATCACACATGTATCACACAGACGTGTGACGTGGTTAATTACGAGTAACAAGCCGGTTGGGAAAAGAGCCAACGGCTTTGATCCTTGCATCGACATAAATGTTTGAACGACGTACTAATACTTGAGTTAGCACTTGTATGCTTCATGGGATCAATAAGGATTTCGTAGATATACAAGAGAGTAAGACTATTATTTTAAGTATTTATCTACTCGTATTTATATATCAAGGTCATGCTTATAGCCCATAGGGGCAGGTAGAGTATATACCTTCGACGCAAGTCTCCTGTTCGCAGTTGGTCTTCATCTCGGCGTAGTAGAGCGTGTTGTCGCACGTCTCCACGGGGCAGGGCGACACGCACGCGTCGTAGTTGGAGCACTCCTCGTCGCACTGCATCGCTGTAGGAATACGTCAATTCATTCAATTCTTTTTATCCATACATTAAGAGAGAGAAGAAAGACGTATGTGATTTTTAGAAAAAAAGTCCTGTATATGTCACAAAAAGAAAACTGTGAGCAGCAAGACCTTTTTAACCCTGTTATGGCATAGTTATTTTAGTAATAAATCATAACAACATATTTTCATTGCACTAGATCTACACATGGATTCGGGTAAGATACAATTTAATAAAAAAGTTATTTTTTAATCATGACATTAAATAGCTTTAAATGGACTAACGGCACAACTCCGGCGTCCTCCACTTGAGCGGCAGTCCACGCAGCTCGCAGGCGTGCGCGTAGGCAGCCAGCGCGGCGCACGCGCACGCGCAGTCGCCGCCCGCGTCGCACGCGCACGCGTCACGCTCGCAGCGGGACACGAACGCGCCCACCGGCACCTCGCTGTGGCACAGGGACATCGGGTAGCGCTTGAGGGCGCCGCACGTCTCCTGAGCCCATTCACGGCGCTCGGGACGCTGCACGCAGTGGTCCTGAGGATATATTAGCGTGTTAAGTAAATGTTACCTACACCAAATGTAAAGACGAGATACACGTCTAAATCAGCGTTCGTTTGCAAGACTGTCAAAATATCCATAAAGGAGATAGCCCATTCATTGTATCGGTAAAAAATATCGTTGACCCCGATAACGATACTGTTTCAAACTCATTATAGCATTTTCTATGGTTTGTCCTTAAAAGTTGTCATGTTTTATCCCTGACAATTTTTTATAAAGTAAAATAATTAACATCATATTTTACGAGACGTCAGCCATTACTATTTCGTTCATTCATTTCTCCAAGAACTACGGGCCTGGGTCGCAATTGTGTTAATTATTGTTAAAAATATATTTTTTCCCAAACAAAAAAGTAGGTTCATCGAGGGACAAAAATCCTCGCGCCGATACCAAGTTTCCTAGTAAAATGGGCACTCTCCTTTCTTTTGAGGATACCTCAAAAATATGCATAAAGTGTTGAATTTTGTCTTAAAATAATTAATGATGGGATGCCTTGCCAACGGTTTTTGAATAATAATTCCACATTATAGGCAAATATTAATTTTTGTAAACCGTGAAATAAATGGTGCCTTATTTAAAAACCACACGCAAGACGTATCCATCTTAAGTAAACAAAATAAGCTTACAATCAATTAATTAAACTTAGTACGCTTACAATTAAAAACTCGATCCAAAAACATAATTCGTATGATGCCTTCTTATTTAATCCGAGCAAAAAAAAACCTTTGCTATATCATCGTCCATGTACTTACAGTAGCAGGCTGTGGTTTGGGACAGGTGGGCTTCAGTTTCCATGCGTCAGCGAAGATCAGTGCGGAAGACTCGGCCATACCGCCTCCTGACGGCGTTTGGAAGTCATCGCGCATATCGCCGTTGTAATTACCGCATAGACCTTTCACCTGTATAAGGGTAGATTTAATTAATAAACATATTCTCCCCGTTTTAATCGCATTTGCAGGTGGTATAGGTGTGAATTGAATTCATGACGCAGAAAATTTAATTCATGGTATGCTCGGTAAGCCACGAAGGAGTAAGCTTTCGCATTATACATTCCAAGAAAATTTTATTATAAAGTAAAATAGGTTATTCGAAGTAAAAAAAAACTCAATTAATAAGTACACAATTTAAAAATGTTATAAAATTATTATCAACAAATAACTCAGTACTCCCAGTTATATTAAATACCAATTTACTTATGTTTAACAAATTTTTGGTCCTTCGAGCCGGACAAATAAAATGTCACTTACCCTGCTCTGCCACATGGAGTCGATTTTGACGTATACTCTCAATTCCCGATCCCATTGTAGGCTCATTCCTAGCGAGGGAACGTCCAGGAACACATACGATCCGGCGATGCGTAGCTTAATCCTGAAAAAAGAGAAAAATTATTTTCAGTTTTAAAAATATATTTTCTGTATCTATATCAGCCCATATACGTCCCACCGCTGGGCAAGGGCCTACTCTACAAATGGAGAGAATCGATTAAGAGTGGTAAGGCCATGTAGTGCACCACGCTGGCCTAGTGTGGGTTGGCGAACTTTACATACCGTAGAAATTCTTTAAAATCGCTACGGTATGCAGGTTTCCCTTACGATGTTTTCCTTCACCTAAAACATATTTTGTGAACGTCGAAATAATAATACATTTTAAAGCATTATTTTAATTGTTTTGTTTTTCATTGTTTGCAATTAATTGAATCATGGATCTCATCGTAAGTGACTTTAGACTTGAATATAATTTTTCTTTATTTATCAGGAAGAAAACTTAATCGACCTAGAGCGTCAATGCCTTGTTTTATAAATACACAGGTAAACAAAAAAGTTGCAATCTTATTAATAAAAGCTACCTGTAGATTTAAAATCGATTATTTAATGTTTTACTATAATGACATCAATCTGCCCACTATTCTATTACATAGAAGATTGTATTGGGCCCATATTAATGAACCAAAAACTCACCGTTTAAGTTTCGAGATGTCGGGGATGGGTACATTTTTCGTGAGGGACACGATTTCCTCGTTGCCTCCTCCGCCGACTTTCAACGTGACGGATTTCGAGCAGGTCGCCCCGGTGGTGCCGCACGGTACATTCTGTTAGAAATAAGAAATGAAATAAACTTATGGATAAAACATGTTTATATTATGACTAGTATTTTCAGGTGCGTAATTCCTGTGTAATGGCAAATTTAAGTTTATTTATTTATTTAATTAGAAAAATGATAAACCATTACGTAAAATCCAACTAAAGATGTGAAAAATCATCAACATAGCTGAAACACCAAAATATAAAAACAATTTAATTATAGAATACAGGGCAAACAATATTCTTTTACCTGTATCTCAACATCAAAGCCGTCATTGCCATCCATAACGCCCTTCGCCAACAGGTATGTGCAGACGCCCTCGAAGTCGTAGTCAGTGCCGTCAAAGGTGGTGACGTGGGAGTCGCCCCATGCACTGCAGATGCCGGCGCACTTGCGCTTCGTGCACGACCAGTTGCCGTTCTTGCACTCACTGACAGATAACACAAATCTAATTAAAAATAGGTTACACGACACGTTTCATAGGTATATTGAATGATGATATCAATCAGAAACGAAAAACAATGACATAGGGTGACTGGAGGCGCCGGGTATCGATCCCGGTACCTCTCGCATGCTAAGCGAGCGCTCTACCATATGAGCTACGCCCCCTGTTGTGTGTATACACCAAGTTAAACAACTCTTTCTTAAACAAAACTCTATCAAATAATAACTAATGAAAAACAATAAAATAAGGGTAGTTGGAGGCGCCGGGTATCGATCCCGGTACCTCTCGCATGCTAAGCGAGCGCTCTACCATATGAGCTACGCCCCCTGTTGTGTGTATACACCAAGTTAAACAACTCTTTCTTAAACAAAACTCTATCAAATAATAACTAATGAAATAATATAACAATAATATATAACAATAAAATAAGGGTAGTTGGAGGCGCCGGGTATCGATCCCGGTACCTCTCGCATGCTAAGCGAGCGCTCTACCATCTGAGCTACGCCCCCTGTTGTGTGTATACACCAAGTTAAACAACTCTTTCTTAAACAAAACTCTATCAAATAATAACTAATGAAAAACAATAAAATAAGGGTAGTTGGAGGCGCCGGGTATCGATCCCGGTACCTCTCGCATGCTAAGCGAGCGCTCTACCATCTGAGCTACGCCCCCCGTTGCAGTGTATGATGAATTTAAAGATTTATATCAGATGTTATGAAATCAAAACGAAGGTTGTAAAGTGAACGAGCCGATAGATCAAACAAGTTACTTATTAATCAGGCAAATAAACTTATGTTCTAGATTTATATCACGAAAAAATATTTTATACACGCAAATATTTTTTGGAATAATCTTCGTTTTCTTTGTTCTATTATTTGTATACAAAAACAAAATAACTACAAAGCACTGTTTACTTTTTTGCAGTTACAATATTTTAGATATAAAACTACAATAGATTACAAAATTTTCATTCAAATGTGGTTATCAATAGTTAGAACAGAAGGTAATACGGTCACTTATAGTCCTTAAAACATATGTAATTATACTCTTCTCGGACCAAATTTTCTTTTAAACCTAGAAACATTATAAGTGTGATTTATAAGGTGTTATTATAAATCTTTATAGTGACCTAGTTTTTAGTTTAAAATATTAATTAGGACTTTTATATATTTTAAACTTATAAGACCCGTTGGTACGCATAAATAAATGAATGTATCTTACATAATATCAGCTGATACGCAAGATTACTTCAAGGCAATTTTGGCACGTCCATTCGTGCTCTACATAAAGTGAAAGGTAAGCATTTCTACGCAATACGCATATCAATGTACTTGTTGGTTTTAATATACTCAATTACTTCGACAGTACATACAACCGGGGGCGTAGCTCAGATGGTAGAGCGCTCGCTTAGCATGCGAGAGGTACCGGGATCGATACCCGGCGCCTCCAACTACCCTTATTTTATTGTTTTTCATTAGTTATTATTTGATAGAGTTTTGTATAAGAAAGTGTTGTTTAACTTGGTGTATTCACACAACAGGGGGCGTAGCTCAGATGGTAGAGCGCTCGCTTAGCATGCGAGAGGTACCGGGATCGATACCCGGCGCCTCCAACTACCCTTATTTTATTGTTTTTCATTAGTTATCATTTGATAGAGTTTTGTATAAGAAAGTGTTGTTTAACTTGGTGTATTCACACAACAGGGGGCGTAGCTCAGATGGTAGAGCGCTCGCTTAGCATGCGAGAGGTACCGGGATCGATACCCGGCGCCTCCAACTACCCTTATTTTATTGTTTTTCATTAGTTATCATTTGATAGAGTTTTGTATAAGAAAGTGTTGTTTAACTTGGTGTATACACACAACAGGGGGCGTAGCTCAGATGGTAGAGCGCTCGCTTAGCATGCGAGAGGTACCGGGATCGATACCCGGCGCTTCCATTCCTATGTTTTGATTTAATTCAATATTTACACTCTTCTCAATATTCACCATTATTTTAAGATTGATATGTACTTTTCATCAGAAATATAATTTTTTCGGGGCTTATAAATAAATAATTTGAATAAATCTGTTGATCGTTTACAATTCAAGCTTCGACTCAAAGTCAGCGCCAAGCTCTTCTTTTGGCTCAAAAAGGTATTACTTCCATTTTGCCTATCCTGATTTAAAGACCTGTAGCTTCTTGATAATATCGATTCAGTGCCTTTAGCCGACCTCGATAATCTAATTGTGAATACTCATTATAATCTTCAGGCGTAGGAAGTCCACTACCGAACATACCTTCCAAAATGATTTTCACAGCAACATTTTCGAAACTGCCTGAATTTATGCCACCCTTATTAGGCCGTCTGTCGTTTAATAATATAGACGACAGAATATGTCAACTCAGATACGCTCACTGTTGAGCATGGGACTCCTCTAAAGTAGAGTTTTATTATTAAAATGCAAATGAGCAGTGCATAGACCAAAACACTTGGATTAAAAATGCACAGGCCATGCCCCACAATGCCAGCCTATTACAGCGGACTTCACATGCCATAGAACTTCTTATAAAGGTCTTCATGCAGTTTTCCTTACACTACCTATTACTTACCATTTATTGCACTCCTCCTGCATCACCTCTCCATCAGGGTAGCTCCTGCCGCCATGGTGGCACGGGCATTCAGTAGCCAGCACGCACTTCTTCGAAACAGTCTCGAGTACGTAGCCCTTCTTACACTGGCAGCCGGGGCGACACTCCATCGTAGTGCTCGACGGAGGCAGGTGCATGTTCTAAAACAATTATATTTATTACTAAAATGGACCGATTTTAATGTAATTCTTACATAAATTTATTTACTGGATGCAGGCTGCCTCCAACAGGTCACTGTGGAAATCATTGGGAGAGGCCTATGTTCAGCATTGGACTGCCTTTGGTGCCTGATGGATGACATAAATTCAAAAATAAATAAACGGCCTTATTGATCCAGTGCCGAAGTGTGCGGGGAGTAAACCGTGAAGTTCAGGTGAGATCCCTAGGCTGGAAAATCAACTTCGTGAGAGACAGTCGTTTGAAGAAATCTCACATGAGTTGCCAGGAATTGGAAATCATGTTCAGTTTTGTATAAGAGTTTAGACGAATATTTCTAGTATTTTTAAACTCAGATGCGATATAAGCAATTGCCTCACAAATCAATTACTATCTTCAAAAACAAATAATCGCGGCTAATATCAACCATCAAATATTACCTTGCAAGTAAGAGGCTCGGCGATCTCGCAAGTGGTAAACTCCATGTTGTTGATGGCGCTGCAGTTGGTCCTCAGGTCTTCAGCGGGAGGGTAGTTCTGGATGTCCTCGGGGGTGGCGGGGGTGCAGTCCCAGCGGGCTCCGACGCATGTGCTGCGCAAAACAAACACACATGACAATGATTGCGAATTCAAACAGCAAAACGAGTCATTGTTATTCATTACAGTCATTATCAGCGTAATAACACTATAACCTTAGTATCTTAAGCTCAAGCTTGAAGGGGTAGGCAGCAGTGGACTGCCATTGCTCATTATTATTCGAGTGGCAGCATGTATATTTTGCAACTGTCAGTTCCTGGCTACAATCCAGTTTAGGTAAACTATTTTGTCTTATCTTTTCGGTGACTCCCTTGTGGGGAAATCTAATCAGTTGGAGCAATGTCATATATGTTGTCCTGGACTGAATTTAAAAGGAAGAAAGTAACTAAATTTATTATAAATTGTGCCCGTTATTGCGGTAGCACCGTTCTCTCACATTGTAAGCACAGCGAACTACAGGTGTCATTAGTTATTGGTACTGCCTACTCCTTTGGTAATTGCACGAGGTTTTTAAGGTATGTTATAATTGTTGTGCTTACCAAATTTCCCTCTCTCGTCTGCCCGGCCTGACTTCCTTGTATCCGGCATTGAACTGCAGTCCTTTGTGGTAGCAAGGGCAGAGACCCACTGGCACGCACACACCAGTGTCGTCTAACAGCTGAATAAAAAAAAAAAACAATTCTTGACTATATTTATCTATGTAGAACAATTGTTATATAAGTGACGAATGAGAATCTAAAATTGTTATCTGAACATTTGATTGCAAATATTTTATTGGTATAGGACGTTTTCCATTATTTCAAATAATTGATTATGTATTTTGTTTATTTTTTATGTATAAACGCAAGAGGAAGCATAGTTTGCAGTGATAATATTTGACGAGCATAAGAAATTATTTTTGCTGCGTAATCAAATCTATCAACAGTATGTCGCCTCGTTGTTTTTATAACATTCACTTTCATTTGATAATATCTGATATAGATCTTTAAATTCATCATACACTGCAACCGGGGGCGTAGCTCAGATGGTAGAGCGCTCGCTTAGCATGCGAGAGGTACCGGGATCGATACCCGGCGCCTCCAACTACCCTTATTTTATTGTTTTTTTGTACGTCAATTATACATTCTTATCATTGTATCTTTTGTAATAAAAAGTACCTATTTTAATTTACTTGAATTCGTTTCCTAGACATAATCGCCTATCAAGTCACTTAATTTTTTTTTGTTTTAGTTCCATATGCACCTGACTATCCAAATAATATAAATGAGTAGTGAAGTACGTACTTGTCCCACAGGGCAGGCGCATCCTTCAACACAGCTGGGCTTGCACGTGCCGCTGGCGGCCAGCGCGCTGTCCGAGCACTTGCGCAAGCAGCTGTCCGCACACACCGTGTACTCTTGCCCACCGGTGCAGGACAACTCTGTATGAAAATAAAGTAGCTTGATATATCATTATTATTATCAGCCGTAATGTCCCACTGCTGGGCAAAGGCCTCCTCCTTTTCCTTCCAGATTTGGGGCCAATCCTGTAGAAACCATATTTGATATACCATGCCTTGGGTTTAATTATTGATCTGTTTTTAGATTGATCTGTTTTTTAAAATAGTGTAGTGGTATAGAGTGCAAGAAAGACACATTGCTCACATGCCTAATGCCAATAATTAACAGAGATTTGTTTAAAAAAATGGACAATACATTGGAATGAAACGCATGTCATGTAAGCACTAACATTATATACGATATTCTATAATGACAAACAAACTGATTTTCTTCCAAATTCCAAACCGGTTGCCAGACCATTACCGGTCTTTCTAGTTATGGGCTCAGTCAACTTGACTTAGCATGGATGCCCGCATACCCTTAGCCTCGCCCCATACAGGCGCTCCCATAAGTCAGCCTGCATCTTCTAGAATAGGAAAGTGTGCACTAACCGCACTCCTTAACGTTGTACCGCCACTGCACCATGACCCCGGCCTTGGCGCACGCCATGGCGTAGTCTCCCAGGATGGGGCACAGGCAGCGCGTGACGTCACCCGCGCACGCGCACATGTCGTACACGCACGACTCGTAGTACGGCTCCACGTCCACGTACCAGTGGCACGCTACACAAACATATACATATATCTAGATGCTACAAACAAACAATTATACTTATAGATCACGGGTGTAGCTTTGGAATGGAGGTGGTAGTCACCCAATCAACTGGGCTTTATAGGGGCCATGCCTATTACAAAATTTATGCAAGTTTTATTTGGAGTTTACTAAAGCAGTCATTGCCAACAAAATCTATACGTATTCCGCTGTGCGCATGTAGTCACAAGGCACGCGGGAAACCAAACCATACATAACTGCGTAGGAGTGTCAGATAGAAGCAGAAATAGCGGTGAGATTGCGGTACTGCTGCTTTCACAAATACTCACACTCAAACAGCTTGCTCTTCAGCTTGCTGCAGTACTTTTCAGCGGCCTCCTTGTTCTCCACATTAGCTTTGCACGGGTGCTCTGGTTCCTTGGTGTCCACGTCTCCGCAGAACTCCCTGGTCTTCCACTTGTTGGCGAACGCCAGGACTGATTGTTCCACGTCGTTCTCAGGAGTCAGGAAGTCGTCTTTTTGGTTCAGATTGAAGGTGCCGCAGAGACCCTAGAATATAGGTATTTTGAAACAATGGAATTGATGTAAGTCTTCCCGCCCTGCACCTCATGCGCTTCCAGTACGACTCCATCAGCGACAGGTCCGTCAAGATTGATAGCTACTTCTTTAACTTAACTTCGCAACATAATAAATTGGTTTATTTTTAATACCAGTCTAGAAACAGTATTGAATGGATAGATGTAATGATCAGTTGGTGTGCGTTGAATCATGAAGTATACTGGTTGAAATCGAATCGGGAAATATTTCCATCTTAGATTGTATTTTCTACAGCCTAAGCCTCAATTATAAAGAAAAAAATAAATAAAGAAACAGAATTCAATTTCGTACCTTGGTTTTGTCATGGAATTCAGGAGGTACATCGACGAATACACGAGTGTTGCCGTCCCACCACACGTCCACTTTATTGGGCAGTTGCACTGAAACATAACATTATATTAAACATTTCTAGATACAACATAAACATAAAATAACTATAAATAATGACAATATTAGTATAAATAAAAACTGAAAAATTAATAGTACTCTGGAACGCCGACTATATTCCAAGTTTTGTGTCGTGGGCATCAGAAACTCTCATCTCTGATTCTGGGTACTGCTGACCACCCTGTTAAGGGTGCCATCTATGTAGTCGACACAGGTTCGATGGGGTCAAGAGTCCCCTTAAGAGTACAATTACCCATGATACAAGATATAATCTTACCGATAATAAACAGCGAGGAAGCAGCCCTGATCCTAATATCTCCAATAAGCACGGGCAGTGAAGAGATCTCCTTGCCATTGGCGAGAATGAACCCGCCCTGCTTCATGTGGATGTCCACGCCGTTGTACGACAGGCTGATGGCTTTGGTGCACGAGGGCTTGCCTTCAGCAGTGTAGGGGGCTAGGTTCATGGCCTAGGGGAGGATGATATTAAGGGTAATATACTGTTGTGATATAAAAAGTACAGACTTTAATACTGAATTTATTTTCATTAAGGTTTTTTATTATCTCCGAGTAAATTTGAAAAAAGCTACTACATTAATAAAAAAGAGATATGTAGATGGCTTAACAATGTTATGATGATGTTTCTTACTGTGTACAGCTCAATGGATGTTTTATTTTATTTTATATTTTACTATTAAATTATAATAAAAAACCAGGATTGGAATTAGTTTGAAAATATTTCCAACAAATTTTGATTACAGTTTATTCTAAGATATACACAAAAAATCCTTAAAATGTTCATATCAGCGATTAAAATTGTGGTAATATCGAATAATGAATTGCTCGTGAGGTGTACCTCAGTGATGGCCCCCGAGCAGGCGATGTTCTCGACGTCGATGGTGATGTTGGTGGCGGCGAGCAGCGTGTAGGTGCAGCGGCCCATGAAGTTGTACCGCAGGCCGTCGAACGTGGTGTAGTGCGGGTCGCCCACGGCGCTGCAGCGCGCGCCGCACGCCACCTGCGTGCACGTCCACGCGCCCGCCTGGCACGTGCTGAATAACAACCATAGCTAACATTAATCAAAATACGAAAAATATATATTTTCTTACTAGTTTCTGCCCGCAAACTTCGCCTGCGTATTTAACTTTATTTAGAATTTCCCATTCTTCCCGTCCCGTCTCATTTTCACTCAAAGCATGTAATCCAGTCCCATCTTATCTTTGAGTATAAAAAAGTAACAAATATATCGGAATTCCTTCCACATCCCACTGGAACACTACATTTTTGGGGATAAAAGGAATCCTAAGTACTACTCCAGGATGTCAGCTACCTCCATATCAAATTTCATTGAATTCTAAAAGTCTTTGTTTTGGTTTCTATTACGTTAATATTAGTTTTACTAATTTATCTTCCATGTATACTCGAAGACATCGATCGGTTACAAATTTATTATATCTATATATAGATAGATAGATAGGACCGGTAAATGAGCGAATGGTTCACCTAAAAGAAAGTGATTACTCACAGAAAGGATGCGTCGCTGAGCTCTTAAAATGAAAGAGAAAAGGGTATGAACCAAACAAGACAACAAAGCCGGTGATTTTGAGTGAAACGTCGGTTACTAATTTCGACTTAAAATTGACGTGAGCTAATTAGTACTTCCATTACGTTTCCATCAGGAAATGGAATTTTAAAAGACTACGGCTGCTATGATATTCGTATTCGTCTGGATTGCAACTATCATAAACTATTCAAAACCAGTAGTTCATCTCGTTTGCCAAGTCATAACCCATACCGGCAAAATAAAAGAATTTCTCAAACGATAGAATTAATCATCAACATTCAATATTATGTAACACATTCCACACACTCACCAGGTATTACAATCCTTAGGCAAGACAGTGCCAGGCTTAAAGCTCTTGTTCCTCAGCCGGCATGGACACTCGGTCTTGGGGATGCAACGGCCTCCTTCAAGCAGCAACCCTTCGGGGCAGAAACAGCCCTCCACGCAAGTAGCGTTGTCTGCCTTCACCGGCGGGGAGGGGAACGCGCAACTTGGCTGCACGTCCGGCCCGCACGACTTGTATAGCTTGCCATCGGGACACGTCATCGCTAAAAAACAAGTACAATGTTTAATAAAAAAAATACCAGCCAACCTCCACTGAATCCATCAACTGGATTTGAATATGCTATCACCGTGAACGAATAGGCAGCAGCATCAAAATTTGTTTGCTTAAAATATTCAGCGCCCGCGTGTTCTTAATGATAATCAAATATCAATATATGACCCTAAAAGGATAGGCAGAAAGGAAACTATCAGATTTTTTGCATCTACAGATCTTCGAGCATTTTTCCTACCATGATATATTGTTTAAAACGAAAATCTCATCTAGAGTCAACCTCTAAAACCAAGCTCATTGCATCTTTATAGCTATCTATAAAGACGCAATGAGCCTGGTTTTAGATGTTGATTTTGGGTGAATTTTTTATTGTAATTTTGTAACTATTTACATAAAAATAGATTTGATAGTTAATATAACTTACGACAAGTGTCAGCATCACGCCAGTTCTTCATTTCCTCGACTCCATGCCGGAGACACTCCTTAGCGTACACTGACACTGTACTGCACGCGCACTCTTCAGGACCTAGGGGTTACACGTCATGTAATAGTGTTTATTAATCCTTACTAATATTATAAATGCAATAGTAACTCTGTCTGTCTGTCTGCTACCTTTTTACGCATAAACCACAGAGCCGATTTTAATGAAATTTGATACAGTGATAGATTAGACGTCGAGGAATGACATAGGCTAGTTATTTTATGAATTAAGGGCTTGAATGGATTAAAATAAGGGATGAAATTTTGTATGGAAAATTCTAAACTATTGAAGTTACATAAGTAGATATTGAGGGTACTCGAAATAATATGTTGTTGATATGGACTGGACTCAAAAATTATTTTCATCTGGGCGAAGCCGGGCCGCGCCATTAGTTATCATATAAATCAAGTTAATCAAATGTGTGCTCTATTAACTAAGTAATTCTAATAAACCAAGTTAATCTACAATGGATGTACATACTTTAGCTTTTAAGAACGATAAATCTGATACTGAATTCGAAATATATATACAAAAAGATTCACTATCGAAGAATACCTAGCAATTAGACTTTATTTTGATAAAATAAATTTAGTTGGAAATCTTAACTTAAATGAAGTCGTAAAATATGGCCCTAACTTGGATACGTAAGAATAAAAATGATATACAGGAACTTACTCAGACTCTTGGTACAAGCGCAATAGTCCCATTGACACGCCTCGAGTAACATAGACACATCCATAACCTAGAAAAGAATGTCCAAATTGTATATTGAATAACTATATGTTAAATCACAGCACACATTACAGCTCAGTCACACAGAACACACAAATTAGGTTTTCTGTTCTGTATCAGCCCATACACGTCTCACTACAGGGCACATGCCTCCTCTACAATTGAGAGTACGATTGAGAGGGGTTAGGCCATATAGTCCACCACGCTGGTATAGTGCGGGTTGGCGGACTTTACATACCATAGAAATTCTTGCGAATCGCTATAAGGTTTAAATACTAGGATTAAATATTAACAATCAGCTAAATAGAAATTGTTAATGATAATCTTTGAAATATTTTTTAATGAAAACCTGCATTACCTTGGAACATTTACGGAACTTGTCCTTGGTGAATATCTTGGTGCAGAACTTCATAGCGCTCTTCATATCATCGTCAGATTTGGACGCACAAGCACTCGTTTCTGTAGGATTACTGTCGCACACATCTGTAAACAATGGTTTCATAATAATAACCCTGTAAGTAGATTAACTGTTCAAGAATTACATTGTGAACGGTTAGGCATTAGTTCAGTGGCCTAATACTAGTGTCCGTGACCACAGACATTATTATTATTATTTTTGTTTTTTTATTAAAATACAAAGTTAGAAACAAAAAAAAAATATTATTTCCACGAAACCGGGCTTCGGTTTGACCGTGGCTATGGTGGAATAGCCACGGTCAAACCGTCTACAAACATAATTATGTAGGTCTATGTAGATCTTCTACCTAACTTCTGACTTCTTCCATAGAGATCTCGGTTGTCCAGGTTTGTACATAATATTAATCGTAATGCAATTGATATAATTAAGCTAGGAATAGGTACACAAGTACCGTCAAAAGACCATGGATGAAAGCCTGAAGATCACACTGGCAGCTTCCCCTACGATAGTCTATTTCACTTCCAAACGCATAGGTATTATCATTAATTAAATACCATTCTATAAGCTTTGTGTTGGCGATAATAAGCACACGAAGAATCTGAGGAACGAGCTACAAAATCGTTAATTACCTTTTTACTGGCACTCGCTACTTGTGTTGAAACTCATAGAGGCAAGTTTGACGACAATGCTCCGTGATTCATTGTGGCTTATTCTATTGATACTTTTCAATAAGTTATGAAATTAAATACCATTAAGTTACATAAGAATAATTTTACTATATAAATATTCACCTCCAAGCTTGTTGATTTGCCAGGACGATGCCAGTACAGCCTTGGTCTTCGCCATGACGCCGTCTTTGGTCTGCAAGTCGTTTTCTGGAGTTCCATCTAGCTTGCCACACAGACCTTCGGTGTTGTTCCACAGCACCACCGTGCCTTCGATCAGGACGATGTTCTACAGATAAATGTAATGTTAGAGTTGAGTAAACGTGACACAATACAAAGGTTGTTATTGAAAGTAATAAAATACTTTTGTTTGATAATTCTTTAAAACATAAACAGAAAGCAGTGTAGTAATGCTATAGAAAGAAACGGTGTTAATTATTACTTTCATACCAATAAAGAAATAAATAAAATATTGTAAATATTGTGATGTTTTGTAACCACATTTACTAAAAGCCGCAAGTAATAAAATGTCGGAGAATAAATGTAAATAACAAGACTATCTTGAACAAAATAGACTATACACTTACATAGTAAAGTATTCATGAAATAACAGAATTTAGAAACCACGATGACTACAGCTTTCCAGTCTTAGGACACATCAAATTTTCCAAGCATAAATGATCTTATTGCAAAAATTGTTATACACTTCTAAAATACTCACATTGGTGTCCCATTTGATAGTGACGCCCATGTTGTCCAGGTTGACCTGTACGTAGTCGCTGGGCATCGCCACGCGTATTCCAGGAAGAGACGCCGGGATCGGGATCAAGTGCCGAGTAGTCCTGAACACTACTGATCCATCCTCTACGCAACAAAAACACATTTAACATTAATATTGGTGGTGCAATACTTTAAATAAACAGTAAGGCATTTTTAGGATTTACGCTGATTAAAGACTGAATTGAAGGTACCCAAATTACTAAGAATGTGCTCAAAATTGTTGGGCACGAATCTTGAATCTTTGGGCCTCTTGAAGCTAAAAATAAAATTACATAGAAATACCCCGTTTTAGAAAGTACTTATAAAATGTTGTAATTAAACAGCGAATATTATATTTATTTTAAAACAGAAGTGGCGTTGGCAATTGAACTTCGCTACACCTATAACTAAATGACCATTCTATTCAACCAAATCTATCCAACTAGTAAACTCCACTCCAAATTCCTCTATAAGTAAATAAATAATAATACACCCAACAGTCACAAACATAGTCCTGACCCCACACTAAGATCGAGTCTTGTGTCGTGGGTATAATAAGCTACGAGAGACTTTTCGGTCTCACAAACACCCAGATCCGAAACAAATACCTGTGGACGAAGCCTGTGGATCACACAAATATTCGTTTTGATGCAGGGATCGAAACTGCGGCCTCTCCTTTCACAGCCGGCCACTAACCAACTGCGCTACGGATTCTGTCAATAATAACCACAACATGTCTATAATAATAACTTTATTTTCTTACTTACCTCCAACAGCCAAAGTGTATGGTTTATCTTCCAAGTAAATGGTGAGTTCGCTGGGGCATTGAGCCGGAGAACCACAGTCGCCATGTTTCACTGCAATCGTGAATTTGTGCTCTTTGGAGTCTCTCACCAGGATGTGCTGGCATGGGGACTCGAAACTGAAAAGAAGTAGGTATTAAAAAGTATATTCCTAATTAAACATATCTTTATTCGTTCAAAAGAAGTAGCGTTTAGCTGTAATCGTAAATACAGTATGAAATAACTACTAACTAGTTCAATAGGAAGTGTCTGGTTTGAATAAAAAAAATGCTGTAAATGTTCGTTTCATAAGTGAGAAATTAGAAGTAGCTCTTTTGAATAACAATTTTGCTCTCGATATTTGCATGATAAGTGAGATTGAGGTGTACGCTATTCAACATATTCAAATAAAAAAAAAAATATAAAACTTTAATTGTTAAATTACCTGTAGATAACACCATCGAAAGTCTTGTAATGCACTCCGGCCCAGGTCATACAGGTCCCGCCCTTAGGCGTTAGGTCTTCCACGATGACCTGGACATTCTCGTGACTGTCCATGTACTTAGTATGAGGGTATTTCGAGTGAGTGTCTATGACCTGAGTGCTGGTCACGTTGTGGGTCTCGCTCGACGTCTCCGTGTGGGACTGGGTGTGACTGTGCTAAGGGATCAAAAATTAATAATTAAGGGTTTAATACTTTTAACATTGGTAACATGTGTCTGTGCCTTAATACAACTATGCCAAGGCACCGAGGATAGTTCGACGTGGTTAGGGAAGATGTGAGAACAAATCTCATAGTCGAGAATGCTAATGACCGAGCCAAATGGCGATGATTACGTTGGTGAGCGGACCTTAGCATCGGCCAGGATAACGCTAGACAGAAAGAACGGATTTGGACAAATCACGCCTTCTGCACGAGTGTACCGAATATTCTAATATCAAAACTAGATTTACTCACCGTAGATTTGTAATTGCTTGGAGTGATGACGACGACATCGCCTGCAAAAAAAATATTAGTGTTTACTACGAATAAAATATTGGACGAATTGTCTGTTTATATCCGGTCTCGACAAGGCTGGCTTAGTGATGTCGACAAGATATGACGAGATTCAGAAGAACCAGCAAGATGGTTACCCTATTTGAATAACACTGAGCTTATCATTATGTATTGTATCTTTATCATGCCTGTTTAAAACTAATAAATATAGTAACAGATACATTCAAAGTTATGACCCTATCCCAATATGCAAGTCTAGTGTCGTGTGTATCAGAAATTACGAGTGACTTTTCGGCCTCACAAGATACGAAACAAAAACTTGTAGATATCAGATACATGTGTCTTGGTGCTGGGATCTACCGGGGCTGGCAGACAAAAACTGAAATAGAAGCTGAAAGATATTTCCAGTTCCCTTTAGCATTATTATTTGACTAATATCGTTGCGGGTTAGATAAGTTAGACATTTCCGGAGACTCGCTGAGCTTGTAATAAATTGATCCTGGCTTACAGGAGTGCTCTGACAGTTATGAGGGCGGGACAATCTCCAGAGGCTAAAGACGATAAACGAAGAAAGATGGTGCATGATTTTGGAGGGTAATGTTATCTCACCGAACACGCAGTGCGGGATGGGCTGCGGCTGGAACACGCCGCTGGCGTAGGTGCAGGTGTAGATCTCGGCGGGCGGCGTGCTGTAGCTGGCGCCGGCGGGGCAGTTGAGCTTGCAGCTGAACTTCTCCGAGTCGCCGAAGCACTTGTAGCCGCCGTTGAAGGCCAGCTTGCGGATGTCGCACGCGCTTGTTGCTGGCGTGGTGGAATATTATGTTTAATGGTAAATTTGGCGTGGTCAACTATGGCCTTAGTTATTTCGATTTTCGGGATGTAGGAGATTCCTGTTTGGTAATTGAAGATAATAGGCTAATACAGCTTAGTAATCTGTATCAGTCCATATTTGTATCTAGGATAGTGGCCATGCTATACAATGTATGTGGGTTCAGCCTCATCAGGTTCTAACGACGACCTTTGATATCTATCAATCATCTGTGGACACTATTTGGATTACACTGCGTTATCTTCACTTTATGAAAACTAAGATCCTTTAAATATAGGTACTTAGAGGTCCTATTAATTCAAATGATCAAAATTAAATGAATCACAAAAATAAAGATGGTGATATCCTTACAGTACTGGCACTGAGGTCCTCTATAGTCAGCTGGGCACTGGCAGGTGTTGAGGGCGAGGCACACCCCTCCGTTCAAGCAAGGAGGGTTGCACTCCGGCTCGCAGTCGGGGATGGTGGTGAAGTCGGCGCGGGTGGGCACCCACTGACCGTCCGTGCAACGCATGTTAGCGACGGTAGAACCGTCGATGAACCTGTGCCCTTCCATGCAGGTGATTGTGCAGAGCCTGAAAGAGTATTGTTTGCTTTATTTAGGGCTAGTGGATCTTTATTGGATTTGTGTCAGTATGTACAGGTTACGTAACATGAGACCTTAGTTTTCGATTTGCAGGTTGTTCGTTTCGATGATCGTAAGAAATAATTTCCGAGTCCAGCACTACATACAGTTCTTGAAAGTCGTACACCGTAGGGAAAATAATATCAAGTTTAAAAAGAAAATTAAAAAGGACAATCAACGTAAATAGATCAGTGAAACATAATTATCAATGAGTTGAATACGGTCTGTATTTATCCAGCAGGTCGGCATAATTGTGTCGACTGACGACGGATCGCAACCTCTTACCGGAGGATGCTTGGTTTAAATAACCTAAACTGCACTTACCTTACTTTAAGTACAATAAAAGACTATTTTTTTAAATATTATCACTCACTCAGAAGAGCATTTCCTCATGGAGTTCATGGGCAGCGGCGGGTAGGAGAGGCAAGGCTTCTTCTCAAACTCGCAGTACTTGCCGTAGTAGTTGGCAGAGCAGAGACAAGTGTTGGTGTCCACGCAAATACCGGTGTTCTTGCACTCGGGGGAACATTGTGCTGTAAAGTATTTGATCTTTGATATTTGTATACAGGAAGATATGTACACATTCATTTGAACTACTTGGTTTAAAATACTAATGATCCTAATTTAGACCTGCATGCGTTTTTAAATTCATAGAAATTTCTATAAATTGGAACATATTATCTTGGGTGGAAAAATGGCATGATTAGTCCAGAAAAAAATATTACCATTATCATTCTGTGTTGTTTTGTATTTAGTAAGAGCAATACATAAAACGAAGCAGACAAATGAGCGTTCTACTATCGAAATTGTGGTTGAACGATCTAAGGGTGTGACCCAAATATACCTTACTGGACGCATAATTTTTTTTTTCAAAAGTAGTTTATTTCAGCAATAATTAAAATTACCTAATATATTTTCTAATTGCCTACACCCTTGACCCATTATATGAACTGTAACTCGTGTTTTCAGTATTATCAGCGACATTGGCGATTTAGGTCGCCATTGAAATTAATTAAAAATATGCAAATCGTTGGACGGACGCCGGCGGCGGGACGCCAGCTTAGATTTGCGCTTCCGGCAAATAGATAGCACCCCACGCCTCGCGATAATCGTATTCCTATGCAAACTTGTGAATCTAATTTTATCGGCTATTATTTACGTGTTGCCATCGAGATTTTCAACATAAATTAAAGCGTATGGACCTTGCATATTGAAAATGTAAACTTTATTGGTGTAGGATGAAATCAGCACGAAGTCCGTAGCATATTTTAACGAAGGCCCCATTTTTGCTAAAGGTTCTTAAAATTTAAACAATAACAACAAAAATGTCTGCTGCAATATTATGTCGCTCTCTTTAAGCTTTTTGCATTTGGTGCAACATTTCTCCTGTCGACATATGCAAAAATTAAACCTCAGACTGGAATAGCACTGGATTCGCGAGATTCTTTAGTAACCAAGGTAACCCCTATAATTTGAGTGACCAGTAATATCCATCTGCTATTATATTATGGCTTAATCTCTTGAACCTTATGACGACGGCGGGACTAACAAGTGCACTGGTCCTATTTAACATATCATAGATATAAAAACTTAGCTGTAAGTCTGAATTTAATTTTGGCGACTGTGCTGTAGGGCGATAAGTTGACCGGAAGCTCAGTCACTCTATGCCTACGGTCATTGAACTTTCTATCATATAAACCTAGCTCTTATCAATATAAAATAACAAAAATATGTAGTTTAAATTATATTTCAATATCCTTAATAAGCATTTTCACTGTTTACTTACAATGCTGTTTAAGAGCGCAGACTTTGTTAGAGTTTCATAGCATTACGTCTCTCCGTTATTAACATACCCTCTATAAACGAAGCTGAGCTTAGTGAAGTGTTAATTTTTACAATAAATATGAATTACTCTCTTGTAATATTTCATTTAAAAAATAATATATGGGAAGAATAGTGACAGAACTTCTTTTTTAACACACAAGTTTTACTATTTACTAACGAATTTACGTAATTTAGCCGTCCGTCACGGCGGCTACCATTTCACATATTTGTATGAGAGGTAAAGAAAATTGAAATTTTAAAACGTATTATAAAACTTATTCCTTGAAATTGTAAATTAAAACTAACAAATCCTGATTTGCCATACCATATAGATTTATTGTTTTTAGATATTTTTTTCACTTATTATAAAATACCCTATTCATTTAATATTTTCGATTGGCTTCCCTGATACCTATTAAACAAAAATCGATAGTATTAGGGCTAAATTGAGAATGTGATAATAAATGTCCCAAATATGGAGCAAGTGCAACAGGTGAGCTTTTATCAGAAAACACTACTTCACATCAGACAGCAAAAAAAATCGTTTATTATTTTTAATACTTGATGTATTATGAAGTAAAATGTATTATAATAAAACACATTATGTACAAAATAAGACACACTATGTATAAAAATAATGATAGAAAATATATAAACCACTTACGTTTGAACTCCTGGTTGGCGTTGTTGTAGAATTGTTGATAGTTGGGCCTGTAAATATAATTATTTTACATTCATCATAATCATTTTAAGCAATAGGAAATCCACTGCTGTAAGTAGACATGCAGTGCGACTTATTGTTCATTGGTCTGTGGTGCGACTCTTGAAACATCTATTGTAGTTAGATTTAAAACTTTTTTGGTTATCCCCATTCCAAAGTGTGACAGTGATGATAAATTCCTGGACAACTCGTGTGTGATTTTAAAATCGCACAAAGTCGAGCGCCCGAGCTGAGAATTGGAACGAGGATCTCACGGTTCGCATGCTATACATTAATCTACCAAACCAATGGGGCGACAGTAATTCGTCCAAGCCGTTCTAGTTTATTGCAAAATATAAATCATGGTCTACAATTTTAATGATCTATTGATGATTTTTGACAGCCTCCATAGCGGAGTTGGTTAGCCGCGGACTGTAAAACGAGAGACCGCGGGTTCGATCCCTGCTCCAAGACAAATGTATATATAGCCCAAAAGCTATTGTTTCTGGTCCGGATGATTGACAGCCACGACACAAGACTGTTGTATATTTATTTATCCTCACTACATTTTATTTTTCTATCATACCACATAAATTATAAGAGAATTTTAATGTTATTGTCGTCCACACGTTATGGGCTATGGCTTAATCGTGTGGCCCTAGCCCATCTCAATTATAGGCCGGGGCCCTGCTAAGCAGTGGGATGTACAGTCCTCGATTAATATTAATTATAAATCCCTTCATTAATAGTAATACCAAAAGATGTTTAAGTAAGTAATAAAATCCAACTTACACTTCTCCTGAATTAGAATACCAAGACCTGGTCTCAGCATATCTAGAGGGCGTGACCCAAGACATTTCGGAGCCGTCGGAGGGATAAGAGGTGCCCCAGTGTCTGGTTTTAACACCCCCATAGCCAGTTTTAGCACCCGAATAAGTTTTTGCACCCGAGTACGTCTTTGCACCCGAATACGTCTTTGCACCGGAGTACGTCTTTGCACCTGAGTATGTTTTCGAAAATCCAGTTTTCGCAAAGTTCTGATGTTTTAAGTATGGCGGTATGTACGCCGGCGCCTGGGCGTCCGCTTGCCTGAAAAATAGTTTAATTACATAAGATGCAGTTGATTTAATAAGTTATGGTTTAATCGTTTAAGTGATGTTAAATAATACCTAAAGTATTTTAATTATGTCCTAAAAATATTTTAATTGTACCCTATGGATGAATTAAGAAATACAGTATTTGTCTAAAAGTATTTTGCGCGCTAGGCAAACTGAACTATTGTGAAAAATTAAAAACAAACATTAAATACTTGATTGTGTGCCTACGAGAAACATAAGTTAATTAATGCATGTTGCAAAGATTCGCGTTGAAGAAAAAGGCTTATTTTAGAGCAAATGCAAAATATTCGAATATTTTTTTAAATTTATCACAAATAGCAAAGGACTGAAAACAAACAGCCTTTATTTGAAAAAAAAGTTTTTAAACTATAATACTCACGAATATTGGCCGCCTGACGGTGCGGGGATTCCGTACCCAGCATCGCAGACATAAAGTCCAAATATCAAAATAAACGTTTGTATAACCCAATTCATTTTTCTTAATATTTTCCCATGTATAAAAAATATTTAATTTCCAATGTACCAGTTGCCGCGAACGGCAGAACCGAACTGACACCTAATTTGCTGAAATGTATTAAGTTATCTCCTATTATAAAAATCAGGATACTCACTGTAACTCCATCCTCCTGATAACTGGAAACTTATCTTAATTCTAAACGAGCAGCTTAGCCCGGCTTCGTCCGGGTGGAGTATTTTTTATTTTGTGGTCAGCCTACATTCGTCTAACTGCAGGGCACGAACCTCGTCTACAATCAAGAGTACGATTGAGAGGATTCAGGCCATAAAATTCACCACGTTGGAACTTTAGAAATTCTTTCAAATCGCTATGGTATGCAAGTTTCCTCCAGATGTTTTCCTTCACCGTTATAGTTAGTGGTAATATACTATCAATACACACGTTACTCCGTGCCTTGGGATTTCAACCCGCGACCACCGTGAACATGTTGGCGGCCGCGTTTGGTCTTTTTACCAATAGGCTACCACGCTTTGTTTTTTTTTCTATAGCCGCCCTTGCAATGTCCTTGCCGCGCCGCCCGCCCTAGAGTATATGATATTGAATTTATAATATAAAGCATTACTGATATACTAACGATTAACTTGATGTGTACCTAACTCTAAACAAAATATAAAATATAGTATATTTCCATTCTAAAAAACAAATGAAGATCGGATTAAAGCATTTTCAAATGCCCAAACAGAGGGGCAGTGAGATGTTTATTTATTCAATATTAGATATAAGATTGGAATGATGTCGTCTACACTATTATTTAAAATAAAAGGATTATTTTGTAAACGAAGTATGTACGAAAATAATCTAATGTTTTAATGTTTTGTCTCTTTTTTCACTTCGATCGATAATGTCACGTGTTAAATATTTTAGCACTGCTATGATTGGGAAAGTGCCTTAGCAAAATATAGAAACCGAAGAAATAGTTTGTTTAAAAAAAATAACAGAGACGTCATCATTTAATAAATTACATTCCTTTATTCATCCATATTTTAATACCTACATAAAAGTTTATAATAATTAATATATTACCGCTAAAGTTAGGCTCTATGAAATTAAAACCTTTGCTTAAAAAAAACTTAATCACGGAAGAAGATTGTTGAGTGAGCTCCGATTTTCATTAATAAAAAATAAAGAGAAAAAAATGCCTAAAAGAGGCAGAAATAAGAACTTCTCTCGCATCAAAAAGGAGGTATTTTTTTATTATTAACCTATTTTGTTATAAACTCTACCGTGTTATTTTGTTTTGGCGCCATTATTATTTCGATGAATATTAAGCAAATTATAAGTTATGTTAATATCTATGTCTAAAGTACTTGATATTTATTTTAACTTCGATGGCGCAGTTATTTAAACCGCCGCGCCGCATATGTATGAGAGGTCGCGGATTCGATCTCTATACTGAGACAAATCATAATTGTTTCTGTGATCCATAAATAATATTATTTTAAGGTTTTAGTACATAATTTGTTTATTCGTTTTTCATGAAGGGCGTACGGGAAAGTTGCTGGCTGTCATTATTTAATATTTTCTACTTATCAATGTAGTTAAAGTATTATATAAATGCTATTAAAACGGCAAACTAAATAATTATTTGAAATTGAAAAACTCTTCATAAGTTGTAATATTTATTTTATAGAAAAAAGCCATAGAAACAAGGCTTATACAAATTAGTCTTGTAATGGACGATTATGTGTACAAACACAAAGATATTACTGTCGCAGAGGCTGACGAGTACATTCAAGAAATTTCTGCGTATAAAAACAAATGCACAAATAACCCGAGGTCACTTCAGGTAAAGTAGTTCTCCTGACTACTTCACATAGGATCAAATTGCATAAATTATACTTTCATAGCATAAAAACGATGTGCAATAACGATTACCTTCTGAAATAATGGTCACTGCACCGATGGTAAGCGCAGTCTTAATAGAATATCGACCTATGAGATTTGGTCATCTCTCGCCGATTGATGGTCAAAAATTCTCTGTACCATACACCATACCCTCTCTTTAACTAATAGGACGGGTACTCCATCTCTGCGTACCGTGCTTTCTATACGGGTAGATACGATTAAACTGCAAGATATAGGATTTTAGGCAATCTCAATCATTAAACGGAACAATCCCAATCTATAGTAAAGATTAGTAAAAAACCGGGTCTGTTGATAAATTTGCGGCTGTTGATATAAAACACTACGTGTCATAGATAGATCACTACATTTCTGAAATATTTAAAAAAATCTTTTTCTCGGAAATTTGGTTCAAGATAAGTTAACATTATTTTCATTATTATTGCCAATATTGAGTTTACTCCTTGTGCCAGTGGTGACAAGATTCAGGTGATTCACATATTAAATTGAAATGTTTACTGCAATAAAAATATTTGAATTACTATGCATCACGTTACAGCACGCCATATAACCCACAGATTGCCGACGTATTTTTATAGTAATTATCAACAATGATAGACTTCCGCGAATAATGTGTAATATTAAAATCCCCTGTATATAATTTCTCGGAACATGGTACAAGTTTTCCATTGGCAAATGGCGCCAGAATCAGTTGATCACAGGATGCGTGGTTCGGCGGATATAGATACAGCGGCGGACGGGATCTTCTTGGAAATCTGCATTTTCCTCTTAGATTGTGCGCCCCACTGACCTAAATTGCATTGCCATTTATTTTTAACGTGGTTATTTATAAAAAAATAAAGCTATCGATAATAAGTGACTGACCATTACGTCTTGATTTATTTTCTCAATTACTCTTCATAGCTCTTGTAAAAAAATTGCTACAATTCTATAATATGTTTTTTATTATGTAATTTTAATGTCACTTGTTGGATGTTTTTAACAGGTGATTGAAAAATTAATCAAATGCATGAAGAGTATCATAAATACGCATAAGGATACACAAGACAAATGCAACCTTTTTAATACGAATAATATCGATTGTCAAGCCGTTTGTCCTTCTCCAGTAAACTTGTTAGCCGACGTAGACAAAGAGCTCACAATCACTTCACAATCAAATGGCCAAGAGCACAATACAGATTTGATGGAAACAGATGAATGCGTTGAAGTGATAGATTTGTGTAATGAAATAGAGGAACCCGAAGAAAAACAAAGTAATATAAAAGTGAATAAAACTGTCAAAGAAGTTAAACCCAGCAATGAAAGAAAATTAATAACTATAATAGAAGAAAGACGTAGCCCAGAACGCAATATTAAAGATTTTGATGTTAAGAAAGCTACCACAGTAACTACAGATGAGGGTATAAATGGTATACCGGCATATCCCTCATCTCCAGAATCAAGTAACTCTCAAAGTATTTTAAACAATAAACAGAATAGTGAAAATCAGGATTTAATTACTGCGTACTCACAAGTTGCCGGCATTCCTGATAAAAATAATTGTCAAGATCCGTATAGCCATAATAATAATGAAAATCAACTTTTAGTGACTACACCTTTGTACAATATTTTTACTGAAATTGATTACTCTCAGGGCATACTAAGTAACTCTGGCAATATTGAAACTGAAGAATTGGTAGATACACATACGCAAAGAGTATACGCATATGAAACAAATAACTCACAGAAAATAAAAAGTCTGTCGAAATATATCGAAAACAAAACGATGGTTAGTTCAGTATCTGGGTTTCAAAAAGAGAAATGTGCCACGGACAAAGCAAAACACAACAAAAATATATTATCTGAAACAAATCATCAAGAACTCGTCACATTGAGGACAAGCAAAATATCTGATGTTACCGATAAGAATATTCCTGATTATTACATTATGAAACCCGTGGCAAATAATATTAGTGCTAATATTAAAACTGAACCTAAGAAGAAGAGGGCTCCTCGTAAAAAGAAAATTGACGTACCACCTCAAGAAACTAGTAACTCTAAAAATGTCAAACGTAAACCTAGAAAGAAAAATACACCAAAAACAAATACAGGTAAAGACAACAAGTTAGATGGCAAAGTTACTAGTGATAGTAATAATTCCATTGACTTTTCGTGGATTGAAAATATTAAGTATGTGAGAGAAATATCTACAACAGAGAGTCATACTAGGTCCAAGGATTTGAGTCTTAGTTTTTGGGAAAATTATTCACTACCCGATGATTGGGATGATAGTGAATTTATGTACGATACATAATATGAAACAAAAAATTAAATTGATTATAATTGGTCAAAAATGAGGCGTAATATTGTAATTATTATATTTAAATGGCCCATCCTGGTACATATAGGAAATAAATTAAATTCTTTCGTCTCCACGGATTGTTTTGATAAAAGTTATTTTTGTAATCAGTATAGTGCGTGGTGGCCTGTTGGTAAACGGACTAGACGCGGCTGCCTACATGTTGACGGTGGTCGCGTGTTCAAATCCCAGGGCACACCTCTGACTTTTCGGAGTTATGTGTGTATTGATAGTCAATCACCACGCACTTTAACGGTGAAGGAAAACATCGTGAGGAAACCTGCATACCGTAGCGATTTTAATGAATTTCTACGGTATGTAAGTCCGCCAACCCGCACTAGGCCAGCGTGGTGGACTATATGGCCTAACCACTCTCAATCGATTCTCTCGATTGTAGAGTAGGCCCGTGCCCTGCAGTGGGACGTATATGGGCTGATATAGATATAGAATAGAGAAGCATGTTTTTGATAATATACTTTTTTCTTGTATTATTTTTAATGGAAACGAAAAATATAATTACTTACTTAAACTTAATGACTTTGATTCTAACATAATCTTGTTTTTAATGATGTTCATGGAGACTGGCTGATAATCCAAAAATACAATAGATATTACGTTTTATACGGTTAAATGCGACATATTGACGCTCGTTTTAGCAACGGAAGTTATTTATCGTCGCTTGTGATATGATGTCATAATACTGATGTCTGGATTCCATTGACAAATGAAAAAAAGAAACATATTTTTATTTGCCACCAATTTGGCTTATTTACATGTAACAGTGTGTTCCTTAAATGACAAAAATGATCATTAAAAATACCAAAAAATTACATTCATTACAATGCATAAAGAACATTGAAATAAAAAACTACTATTTTATTCAATGTATAAAGAACATGTGCAGTTCCCACATAAATACAGAAAACATTTTTAAAAATACATAGTTATAACCACACTCTAAGATAGAGGGGGTATCAGACACTACGAGAGTAACAGTGTTAGTTAAATGGAATAAAACAAACATATAATCACGATTCAAAATATTTAATAGTAAGATGAAGACAAGGTACGATAATACAACAAGAGTCAAAATATAATCTCGAGATCTTAAATACAAAGCAACGCAACATCTTGTGCTGAAGGCATTACATCACATTTTATTACACTAAATCCCATATAAAAGAGTAATTATTAACAAAACGGAACAATAAAAATACAGTTTAAAAATCAAATGACAAATTGAGCGCATTCATATATTTTTTTGTAGTAATTGATTTAAATGCAAGGCAACCGGTACCTGGACTGTGGAACATTCCATATTTTAGAAATGTCTGGTAGACACTATACCTACAAGTTACATAATGTCATGGTTTGCGTTAATATAAACGTTATAATGTTTAATTTCCTACATACATTTTAAACAAATTATTGGTAAACATATTCTTATCCTTAAAAAGGCATGTAATTGGTATCATGTAGCGTTCACCAAACTACAGGAAAAAGTTCTTAAGACCGTAAATATAAGTACCCACAGAATAATCTGTCTTGTAGTTAGCTATAGTACTTACAAATACAAAGAAAATCAATGCAATGCCTTCAACCACATAAATCAATACGTGGATTTAAAAGATTAATAAATTTTACATATAATATATTTATTTATATCATTGAATATTCATAATAACACTTTGTGACTGTAAATTCCATTAAACATAGGTCTATCAACATTTTTATATTAAATAGGCCTCAACATTTGTCTAAAGCTAGGGAAATATTTTACAACACAGCAACTGTTTTGAATGTAAATAAAAAAGAGTAATCTTGAGTAATATGTCCAAGATACTAAAAAATAAGATGTAAACAAAAAATACCAATATATTTTTTGTTCTGATTATAATGAAGTATATTGAAGAAATTATAATGAATGAATAATTTCAATAAAATGAATAAGTTACCATGAAGATTATTTGTGTGGGTACATATCTTTTATATTTCTTTTCGTATCTTGGACATAGATATAACAATATTTGTATCCACATAATGTCAGTGAAAATTGTTTTATTTAATAAATAAGAAACCCATAATTACATTTATTAAAAAAAAAGCAAATAAAAATCTTTACGTTTACACCACAGCGCCATCTCTTATTCTAATACCGAAGCAAGACCAGACAGCCTTGTAAGTACAAATGCATCAACATTTTCATAAATGTGAAAAAATGCACACAATAAAATAAAACCATTAATAATGGGACTTATTTTGTTATCATATTTGTGAGGAATAAACAATGTAGTCGTATTAATAAGATATGCATAGTTTATGCTGTAAATTCACTTTTAATATGTTGTTCGATACTTTGGGCCATTTATGGGCACTGTGTTTCAGTTAGGAAAATTTTCCTATTCATTACATTAACAAAATGCAATTTAACATTTCTAAAAAAAATATATTTGTGAGTTTATGGAACTAAAGTGATGAATCTTTACAAAACTTAAATAGGGTATTTTAAACACCTAATATTCTTTTAACGATTTTTTTACTGTTTATGGCATTTATTAATTGTGACCTAGCAGCAACATTTTACAACAAACTGATACGGCACCAACTTATTTTTTTATTAGAGTAAAACAATATCTGAACAAGTAGTAGATATACTTTAAGAGCTGGTAGACATTTTTAGGTAGGTATTTGAGGCACCGTAAAACATTGTATGTAAGTATTTTTTTCTTTTGATATCTGAGCACTAAGCACTGGCTGAAGGAAAACTGGGTTCTACCGGGCAATAAATATTTAAAACTTATTTGGCAATAACTTCGTTTTCACGAGAAGCGATGTCTTAAAGACATGCTCCAAATCTACCAGCTCTTACGAATATAGTATTATGTAAAACAATCTACCATTTGACTCTGAGAGTTGTGTTTTATCTCGAGAAAAAAATTAACAATTGTTTGGAATAAACGCTCCAAGGTTATTTTACCCAAGCTTCCAAATTTAAATAACAACTTGCCATTTCCTGAAAACTCAACAACTCCCACACTTCCCCTCTTATATGTATTTATATCTATCCTGAAATACGCTTAATATTTCTCATGTTATATTACTTTTTGATGTTTACTCTCATTGAAAACAGACTGTCCATTAACTAAAACTGTCCAATAATTCCTTATAAAGATCACTTTTACGACAAGTTAGGGTAACTATTCATTCCTAACCATGCAAAAGCTACATGCTTTACCAATACCTCATATTAATTAACATATCACCCTTACCTAAATAACCGTTTATATGATGTTCTAATAACAATTTATTCAACGCCGTATATGGTTGATAGTTTTGGAAAAATTATCTAATGTTATATAATACAAGCCGCATTATGCATGATAAAAAAGCTCGCGAATGTAACCACAATAGGGCAGGCATCTAATCCTACCTGTCGTTCGCCGAGCTTATAACCAATCCGACCGTATTCTGTTTTAGGCAACTCATAATATGAGATTTTTTCATCAAATTACTGTCACAACGTGTTGTATCATATATAACCATTCACAGCCCTTACATGCAGCCATAAAGTCAACGAAGCGACTGAAAATAATCAATATTATCTAGTCAGCATATTTGCCACTAGATGACACGAAATATATTGCAGAAATTATTAAAATACTTATAATGTTATTAATGTCACCAATCCATTTCGGAAATCATCCAGTTCCATCAAATTAATGGAGTAAAAAAAATATTAAATAGGAATCTAATCCCGGACCTCACGGTTCACAGCCCATACATGCAGCCACAAGACATGCATTTTCATCAACAACACCAAAATAAACGTAATATCTCTTGCAGTGACACTACATCCGGGATTAGCACGATATAATTTATCTAAATCCGTTACATCCGCAACCTCGGCGAGTGTTTAATCCTTTATCACTGCTATTTAAATTATAATTAATTCCACTAGCAATTCCATCCCTAAACAATTTATCTTACATCGTCCCATTTCTAGGCTAAGGTTTCTCCCTTCTTTCTTCACAATTCCAAAGCAAATTCTCGGCACTTCAGTTCTAAACCAGCCCGATAGTTGCACCAATTTTGCAGTGCCTGTGTGGCCTGCCGCGGTGTCAGTGTCTAGTGCCCATTGGCTAAGAGATTTTGCGAACTACCTGCATGCATTCAAGTAACACTACCTGCCCACTATCCTACCTCACCAATATAAGAATATTTACTGTATATTCGTCTTATAGACGATAACTACCTTCACAAAACTAAAAACAGACAAATTTCTACATTATACTGTCAGAACAAAAGCTTTCTAAGACGTCATGCACAGTTATTTTGTCTGACACTACAATATTCTACACAAATATTACAATAAATCTTCTAAAGGAAGTCCATATTTATCAACATAATTGAGAACAATGTTTATATATTACGTATAATCAAATAAAAATTTTAATATATAAATTTTAAGCTAGCATTCCAACTACACATCATAAGTAAATACAAAAATAACGATGAATACATATTTTTATACATATAACCTGTTATAATCAACGTGTTATATTAACATACATCAAACTTCAACGAAACAATTGAGCACAACTAAAAGATCACAATTGAATAAATTCTAAATCGAATATGACATACCTGATAAAATATTTATCAATTACAATTTGACCATTATTTATACTATGATTTAAACTTTAAAGCTTTGATGTCCATGTATCCACTGAATATATTGCAATTGAAAAAACAAATAAACTTGTTACAAAATGTTAAAATATCTTCAGTAATTTTACAACATTTAAAAAATATTGAAGAATATCTCATAATTACTACTCTCAACATTAAGGTGAGACGAAAGCATACACAACACCAAAACCATTTAAATTTATTCCCTAATACTGGAGCGATTACAATCACATGAACATATTGACAATTATTAGGTTACATCAATATCGATTAAGATTTCATCGATAAATTTCAAAACAGAGAAAACATCACATTCCATATAGCTCCAAACGATCTGGCGATGCGAATACGATACTGGCAGAAACACTAGCTTTTCGTAATTCTGCATTGATTAATCGATTGCGAAACCGATTTGAGGGAAAGCTAAACACGCCATATAGCTCTCATCCAGGTATAACCAATTTATTAGAAACTAAACTTTCCTCTGACCTTGAAGAAGCCCATACTAGTCTTGTTGTGAAGGAGGGATGTGAGTCCCACGTAGCTCTGAATGACGATCGACGAGTGATGTATGCAGCACGAAGATGAAGGCATGGTTTCTATTGCCCTTTGAATCTTTAGAGCGAAGGTTTCCATGTCGTAGGTGGCTTTTTCTTCGAGACCTCCTTCTGAAATGGGGAATTATTAATTTGTGTACTCATGTCATACAAGTTAACAATTAAGGCGTATCTCACTATCAGTAGGGTAATTCACGTAATTTCTTGACGCGCCGATCAAGTTACGATGCAGTTGCGATTAGGTTTACGTCTTAATGGAACGTACCTCAAAATGGTATTCTTGTAATTGTTTAGCTGCGCGTAAGATATGCATAAACTGCGCATGTGCTGCACGTTGGTCGGACTAAACTGTCATTGGAGATGTCAAATGAATAGTAAAATACCAATCAAGTTGCGATATGAATCACGCATGTTTAAAATGCGCAGCAGTAGAATACACTAAAGCGCTCGCGTGACGCGAACTTGATGCGAGCGTAACTGACAGCGGTTGTCTAAATTACGAGATTACAAAAAGGGCTGTTTTGATCGAAACTTAACTGCAACTGAACTTATTTAATTACGTGAATTGGCCTACAGTTGTAGAAAAGAGCTGTGCTCATTGGTTGGATTTCGTTGTCTGGTCGTATTATTTAATTAAATTATTACTACGTAATCATGTTATCACAATCTGACACTTACGGCTAAGTTTGCACCAGTATACTGGAACGTGTCTAGGCAAATAACTGCGCAAACTTCGTAGAAATTTTCGCTTCGAGACTGGTGCAAAGTCGCGTTTGCGCAAATGCACTTGAACGTGTGTGGCGACCACAAGGAGTCAAGCATCCATATTTATTCAAAAGGCTTAAATAAAATACATATCACCGAAGTTGTAGTAATGAAATATACTAAAAGGTAGGATACCTTTATGCCAAAATATTGGGTGTGAAGCGAAAGTGAGGAACGGCACGTCATGGCTGAAAGGATTCCATACAGTCTTCAGCGGGACCGGTTCGCCTTTGTTCCACATCAGCCTAACCCCACGAAGATTACGTTCCCTGGATGCAGGAAGATACACATTCATTAATAATTTGTAATGTTTCAATATAACAAAGCATTTTTTCAGCCACAACATTTACTACGGACAAAAATTACTACAATAATGAAATAGATTATGCCATTTTAAGACATACAGAGAGAGTACATAGAGATAAAATATACATATTGCAAGTACATAGCAACCATCTCCAAACCATATTAGACATTTCACCATATTTTTTAATTATTTATAAAAATTAAATTATGTCATATTAATCAAAAAATTTTTACTAGTGAGTTATTATTGTGTGGAAACTTAAGAACACTTTCACCATCAGTATCAATAAAGGGTAGAGGTGGCTGTAATGTAATAATACACTTTTATCTACTTTCCATTGAAGGCTGACATCCACTATAAATAATATAAGTATGCGGCTGAAGTATGCACCCAAAACAAAAACTTACCTTAAACTTGATTACATGAACTACCTAAGTGGATTAATGTTATGGAAAAAACCGAATCTTGTTAATTTATTAATCAACAGCCTCCGTGGCGCTGGTTGGTTAGACGCCGGCTGTGAAACGAGAGGCCGCGGGTTCGATTTCCGCACCGAGACAAACGTTTGTGCGAACCACAGGTATTTGTTTTGGGTCTGGGTGTTTGTGAGACCGAAAAGTCTCTCGTGGTTTCTAATACTCACGCCACGAGACTTGATCTGAGTGTGGGGTCAGGACTATGTATGTGACTGTTAGGTGTATTTGTTAGTATTTATTATTAACAATGATGCCTATGAATATGGTTCAAAAAAACTACAGTGAAGGCAATTGACAATCAAATGTAAAAAAACATAACTCCAAAAAGAGTAACAATTCTTACATTCAATATAATTCATAACTTGCACAAATTATTTACTAATGAAAAATATGCTGTTCTTTATACGAGCATAAACCTATCTGCAGTCCATGTAAATATAGATGTCTGCAGATACATAACCCTCAAAGGCAATCAATTGCTTTCACCACTTCAATCCAACTGCACTAAGTTGTTACAAGAAATTTAAAAATTCAATTATTAATCTACCTCCAACCTACATTTCATACCCTTAGTAAATATATTTACCCTGTTACCTCCCCGGTGCTAAATATTGAAACAATAACAAGCTTTTATAACAAGCTAGCAAGATGTAAGCATGACGTCACGGTACGCGACTACAGCAACTCAATTGTACCTAGGTTCAAAATACTTGGGATCGAACAGTTTACTGTCCGCGCCTTCGGGCTGGCCCTCCATGCTGGGCCGTCGGCAGAGCCGGTCAATGACGCAATCCTTCACCACGGTCGTCACACCAGTGGCGAGGCCGTTTATGCGACTGCGAACCGCGTTTGGATATTAAAATTAGAATAGTCTGTCTAAATATTTAAACATAACTGAAATAAATAGCCAATATAATAAACTATTTTTTAACAAATTAAAAAAAATATCATTATACCTTGAAACTATAGAGATCTGTAAAAATTCTTTAAAAATCCTGACACCTGATTAAAACAATGAATACATCACAAAACACATTGTAAATAAATATCAGAGAATGGCTTATCATTAGTAACATTTATACAACATAAACCACCACCCCTATTTCAATAATCCTTCACCCTTTTGGTAGCAGAAGTAAATAATAAGAATACTACACTTAGAAGAGAAATTACTCAGATCTAAATTCCTCCACATACAGTCATAAAATCTACACTCACGGTACTAATGATGATGGTGGATATACTAATTCACCAATTACTATAGTGTCTAGGTCATCTAGATAGGTCTTCTTGAAATCCAGCTGCTTCATGGCAATGAAATCGTACTTTATGGTCATGACTAGCCTTGAAGTGAGTAAAACAATCCTCTCTTTCTCATTGTCCCAGAGGGTAATCCTGAAATAAAAAGGAAAGGAAGGTTAGTATTGTTTAATCTAATATTATGTATTATTTAATATCACTTTATAAAAAACACATCAAAAAGACTATAACCGAAACATACACAATGTGAATGGTTCACATACTACTAATAAATTACATGTGCAAAACTGCTTATGCAAATGCAAGGTAGAATACTATGTTTGTAAACTACAAAAAAAATACTTACTCAGTTAACAGCCATGATCCCAAATATTCACCATCTTCAGGGAACAACAATGCTGTAATACATTCTTGTATAGCTGTCTCAACCACACCTTTTCTGAATGTGAAGAAATCTTTAATGTTTTCCTTATTGAATGGTACATCATATCTTGGATAAACAGTCTTCACTGATTCGGTAGGTGTCATAGCTGACGCATTTATTTGCTCTTCATTTCTTGCATCTGCAAAACGAAATGCTTCAGAGTTTACTTTATAACATCTGCACTGATATTGAAAGAACTTGTGACTTAGATTGGTGGGTTTTTATAAATGCTATTATGTATCTGAATAATTAAATACCAAAACATTTCTAATGTTGTTTGCTAACAAGAAAATATTTATGCTATAAATATAGATTTTACCAATTATTTAAAAAAAAAATCTTTATTTTGTTGCGTATCAAGTCAACCCAACAATTTTCTGTTGTCAAGGATGTTATCAGGGCCAATTACTCGCAAATGAGGATATTAAAACTGTTTAAATGCCAAATGTTGTACGAAAAGCAAAACCTGGCACTGGCTAACATAACATTGGATAGTACCAATACAAGATGCCCTTGAGTGATAAGATTGACATTTGCACTTTATTTATTTATATTGTCTACAGCATTCATTTATCTGTAATACAATGAATAATTATAATCTAATCTAATAAAGAAAAACTAAAAGTTACATCCATGACTAAGCCCCAAGGTAAGATGCTTTTAGTGAATTGTATTGCAGACTATAAAGAGCTTTTTAGCACCGGAACACTGACTCAAAACTGATGCTTACAGGTCACACAACTATTTATATTGGGTATAGAGATTAAATTTGTTATTTGTATTAGACAATACTCCAATGCAGAACTTTTTATTGTTAAATGTTATTTATTTTTATAGTGCTATTTGCCTTAAACAGCAGCTAAAATATATCTAGTATGGTTTACATCTTCTCTCCAGTTACTATTTGATGAGGACTGACAAATGTTTATTCAAAATAGAATAGAGATGGGTAAAGAATTACTGGTTTAAAATAAAACATTTTTATTACAGAATTGATTCACATTTAGAACGATGATTTGTCAATTAAAATAATTTCTTATAAATTTGTTTTTCCTGATTAAAATTATAAACACATGGTTAAAACTTTTATATTTAGAAAGCCGAAATAGGAAGGCACCAAAACAGCAGGAAAACAAGGAATAAAAATATTAATTTCACTAAATATGATAAACAATCATGTCATAATTGTAATAAAATACAATTGTATTGATTAGATATGCGTACTACAATATTTTCCAAGTTTGTAGTGCATAAATAAAAAATTGTATTCAATTAATTATGAAACTGGATTATAACTACTTCTATCCCAACCTAATGTCTGACTTCTGTAAATGCAAGATGATTTTCATGTACCTATGTTGTAAAATGTTTTAGCTTGTTACTTTGAATTACTTACTTGTTACTTGTATTAGCTTGACCCAACTATTACAATTATTCATACAATTTATAAAACCTCATATCAGAAAAACACATTATTTATATTTATTGAAAAGCCCATTAGGATAATCAATACAAAAGATAGGAAGTTTACTAAACTCACTGGACAATAATTTGACTGGCATAACATTATTGTTTAAAGATATTTCAAAATACTGCCTTACATCACAAATTTAATTAATGAATAATGATTTATAATTGCTATTTTTTATTTCCATTAAAAATATGATAATGGAATATAAACAGTGACAAGTCGAGATATTGTCACCTCGAAAATCACAGCTACAAATATGACTAACAAAAATAATTCTTCAAATTTTCCTGTTGTTATGATAAATTTAAAATTTCACATCTTGGCTTTATTGAAATAAATTTCTAGCAGTATAATATTATATGCGTACTTACCGGCAAAAGAAGACGTGGAGGATGTGAGGGAATCAGCTCCTGACAACACAGAGGGATTAACATTTGATGGACCTTTCTTCCTTGCCGGGTTCTCCGCAACATTGCTTTGTTGATTCTCGACAACCTCACTCGGAACATGGTCTGAGGAGAGCTGCAGAGTGCCTCCCCGGAACTCCAAATCGTCGTCTAACAAGTCACCCATTCTTTGCAAGTAAATTAAGCTGTCTTTGTGTATTTGTATTCCACTTTTTATCGGTCGCGTAAATAATCGACCGATGCTGATTGCTGATAAGCTATGTCATAGATAATACACTATATAGGAAATAGATATGCCACTCTTCAAAAATATTGAGGTAAAAAAAAATTACCTTTGCTGACGGCGAGATGTCGCTGGAAATATTGTTTTAAATAAAATCCGCCAGATGGTGCTGCTCATGCCTTTTTATTACCTAAAGAATGGAGGGGAGTCACGACAATTGGGCACGAGCTCATCGTTTTGTATCCAAATCCCAATAATTTCATTTTAAAACGAAGAGAACTGGCACCAATTTGCCGTATTTAAAAAAACAGCACGTTTGCAATAACATTATCTTTATTTTTACCCGACATTATCATTATTATTATCTTTATCATTTTGTTACAATTGCGCAATGTTTGCATGTTTATCTATGTCGATGTTTCAATAGATAGCCAAAATTTCATATGTGCATGTATATATTATGTCTTTTTGTATGTTTGTTTCTCAGGTTAAACTAGATGACTTTTCACATTTAGTTTAAGCATAATCAAATATGGCTCAAGAGTTTTCAAGATATAAATTGTTTAATGCTGCAATTTCTATAATTCTTAGTTAGTATTATATTTGTTATGTGTCATCTACGGGTTTCCTCGTGTGCGTAAATAATATATACATGCACCTCTGATAGAAATTAAGGACAATTCTATAATATATGCTCCATATTTAACATGATTTTAAAATGCAAAAATCAAATAGAAAGTGCAATTATTACATTCAGCACAATTTTTACATTAAATCGAAAAATTTCCCGAGCCCATCCGGGTATTTAGCAAACTCCAAATGAAGTACAAAAGTAAACCACGAGGCAGAAGATATACCACGGAGGAAAAATTCTTGCATTATCTATGTACAAACAAAGTGGTTAGGGCTTATAACGTCCTCAGAGGTACACACCATTTCAAAATAGCACTTCCAGAAACACTTCCTAGGCGCCATTGTTGTTCTTGAAATATCCAAATCGGAAAGCAAGTATGAAAATCCAGTAATAGGAAGCCGAGGTCAAACGCAAAAGATATCAAACAAGTCCAGTTAAAAGCCAAAGTCGCAAAATTATAGCTATTGAATCGCAGTAGTACGCACACGAAAGTTTTCGAAAAACTTGTGTCAATTTTTGACACAAATTGTAAAGAGGGTATGTACATACATTATAAAATGTAAAGTATGTAATAAAATGGTTACAGTAATAAATAAAATATACTTGAATTTTTTATATTAATAAGGAAAATAAAAATTATTAAAAAGCAAGACTGCTTGTTTTGTTTATTATTTATACTTTTAGTTTTTTATTTTTTTTTGGCTCTTGCCGCGACATCTAGTAATACTTTAACAAAAAGATCATCAGGTTGGACCCGTGGTTTGTGTCTTATGCATTCAAGATGGCGCGGCAAGTACCTTATGAATAGAATGCAAGAGAGTGGCACCCCCATGAGCTATGTCAATTGTCAATGTCAAGCTGTGATGTCAAGTTTCGATTTGCGTTTAGTTTCCTCTCTTTACTAATTAGATTATTTATATATACGTTTGTCGTGTAACTAGATAAAATCACTGCAGAGTGCTGACTGCACATTAAAGTAAATGTAACCGGTTAGCATATTCAAAGTAATAATTAATCATATTCTTATCATTTAAAATACCCCTTTACTTTGCGAACTTATTCTTTTAGGCGAAAAAAAACAAACGCAATTCTATAATGTTTTTATCAACAGAATAACAATACAACAAGCACAATTTATATTCATGAAAGACAAATTTTCTCAAAGAATCACTTCTATAGATTTCTTTGTCGAAAGAAAGAAATACGGACAGAGGAGGCCCCTCTGAGGGGCCAGTGCCGCGATAAAATAAGACATGGCTCTGCGAACGCCTAGGGTATCAATGATGAAGGTGCGTGGTAGGATGAGCTTTATTGTGTTTTGTAAAGATTAGCTTAGTAGCATACAACACTACGAGCTCTAGGCTTATAGGAGACCCACACAAAAATAAGGTCCCGTGCATCAAGTGCTAATATTTTATTGCAGGCGCTGTACGGTGAGCCTTTTTTGCTCTTTACTACTTAATGCGAAGTCTATTACACAGCGGTCAGTACCATATTCCGATTGTTGTCAGCAACACAATGACAATGTCCTATGAGCCCCATGCTGACTTAATCCGGCTCTTGATGAGGGACACCCCGCGCCGATAGTGCTACAACCACTACTAAGAAGAGCCATTGTTTTAATATTCTGGAATGATAAAGTGACAGCAATGCGCTTGATGGTAACGCAGCGCAGTCCAGATTGAGACTCAACTATGTATGAGATGTTCATCTCTCGTCGGTCAATATAATTGGCTATTTGACTAATTTCTGAAAAGTGTTTTAAAGTCTAGATATAATCACTCTATACCTCTTCAAACTATTAATTTATTTTTAAAGAGTTGTTTATAACGAATAAACATATTTTTCAGTTTTATCATCATATATGTCACCAAAACGGTAGGTCACGTGACTTTGAAAAAGTTACGTCACGCTTTATAAATGGTGAATGATTTTAGTGGCAGAGATGAATGAAAATTGTAAATCGTGACATCACACGCTGCACAATGACAGCTTGTCGTGTTTTGTTAATTTAATCAACAGATAAAAAATGGCAAACTTATTTTAGACAATTTAAATATTTATAATTTAGATAAATGTAAATAAAAATACCTATAATTATTGTTTACCAAAAAGCTATCATATGCAACACATTTTATAATTTATTGCCACAACAGTCAAATACCCAATTGCTAGCCTGATTGTTTCCAGATATAACACGAAACGCGGCACACTTACATACATGGGTCATTATTACGACCCTTGTCCACTATATACGGTGGTTGTCATCCGGACTGACATGATTTGGGTAATGTACCTATCTTAATTTATAATGACGAAGTAAGTCACATTGAGACTCGAAAAACATTTATTTATACAAGAGCCAAAGCGTTCTGTCGCTATACTGTTAGTTTTAGTTCATCATCATCAGCCCGTTGCAGTCCACTGCTAGACATAGGCTTCTCCCAAGGTATGCCACAGAGCCCGGTCTGCTGCTTTACGCATCCCGTCGCTGACGGCCCTCTTGTGCAAGTCGTCCTACCATCTGGCCAGAGGACGTCCCACGCTACGTTTTCCAAGACGCGGTCTCCACTCCAGAACACGCTTACCCCAGCGGTTATCTGTTATGCGACATATGTGGCCAGCCCATTGCCACTTCAACCTACTAACTTTCAGAGCTATGTCGGTCACCATGGTTCTCCGGAGGAGTCACTTAATTTTCGTTATGGGATATTAATTGAATAAAAAATCTTATACAAATTATATACGATTTATTTTACAAAAATAATGGTCTAAAAACATTATTTCGACTTACAATTACATGTGGCACCGGTTTATTATCATATAGATATTATGGCAAAATATTGACACCGTAAAGGCGCTGTACAATTTTCGAGTTTCTTCTTTTCATCAGTTATTTTTACATGGAATTTGAACTTACATACATAACCTATTACTGTACAAGGCTTAAATTCATTAAATCAGAAAAGTATAGACAAAGGTGTATAGAACATAATGTACAAAAATATAACGCGGAACCCGCTTATATTTTGATTTTAATCGATTACGATTAAAGTTTTTACATATTTTTCTAACAAAATATAAAAATACAAAATTGTGATGACTGAAGAGTAAATATATTTTTTTTTTGTTTTTTGAGACGGCTGAAGGAGTAGGTATCTATTTTTTTTAAATCATAAATACATTTATAGGGCATTTTTGCACAAACATTTTTAAATTCGGAAAAACTATTTTTTACGATTTTAATTACAAGACAGAATGCCTAATTTTTTTTTTGAATTATTGGAATCTAAATCAAGTTAAAATATAGATAGGTGCAAATTATAAATGGCGTAATTTGCGACTAATCACAAAACCTTGGTTGACGCAATCTTATAATTCAAATAACATGGACAACGATTACAGAACAGTCAAGAGTTGTCGGTGCAAAATAAATTGTCCATGTTATGAACTAGAAAATTGCAACAAAATAAATCGAACAAAAGTGACAGCTAAAAAGGTACATCATATTAATCAGATTATCAAAAGAATAAACGTACCTCGTATTTTCAAGAACTGTTTAAATTAAATTTTTTAAACGCGTCTGATTTTTTTTTATCATTGTTACCATTTCAATTGACACGCTCATCAAATATATATCAAAATTAAAATTTTGAACACAGAAAAGCATTTTTTGTTGTATTTTTTTTTAATTTATATTTGCTGCTATCGCCATGTTGTTGTATTGCGGTCAGTAGCAGCGACACTTGTCGGTGGGACACTTGGGCGGGTACACGATGCACAGGTCCATGCAGTACACATCCGCGCCCTCCCGCCCCGCGTACTCGCCTACTGCTTCGCAAACTTGCCTGTAATTATTAATAAAATATATAGAGCCGTAGTAGTTATTTAGAAATAAAGTAGAAAAGCAACTTCTCGAATGAGGTGGTAACGCTGGATCAGAGAAGGCTGACGTGAAGTAATGGTTTTGCTCTCGTATTTCGTTTGGTGAGTGAGATTGTCGAAGACCCAATGATCGTTCCCACTTCCCATCGTCTTTTTAAAATATTACTTGCTATGCTTTTATTATTTAGTATTGACCATTGAAGTCATACAAAATGTAACAAATTTTCAATTAACACAAATATACGAAACAACTACAAATTAAAAAGATTTTTTTTTCGCAATAGACTTAATAACCAGTTTTGCTTGACCTACCTTACCTTACATGTCAATGACTTACGCACGAGTAGTAATAGTATGAACTAATAATTTATAATAATAAGTTCCATATTATGCTACAGAAGGGTGATAAGTATAATATTATAAGTAAGTATGACTCACGGGCAGGTGCACAGCGCATGGGGGCAGTTGGGCGGGTAGCGCAGGCAGTTGGTCTGGCACCAGCTCAGCATGCCCGGCAGCACGCGGAACGCGTCCGAGGGCACGCACACTTGGTCCCTGGAAACAGTCGGTTTGTACGTTAGAGGCAGTAGTAATGTGAGGTTATGTGTTTTGTTGAACGGATCGTGTGAAAATATGTTTTTTTTTTGGTTTAGTTATTGTAATTACGCCCTGAAATGTTTTGCATAAAAGTTTTGTTTCAAGAAAATTTACTTCACATTAAAATATACCAAAAAGCCAAAAAGTGTGAGTGAAATTTTGTCACGAAATTAACCAAATGCAAATGAAAGAGACTTTTTATAAACATGTGTAAATAAGTGTAATATATACATATTATATACAATATTTTTTCTGAACAATTCCCCGCCAACATCTTTACAAATAACACAAATGGTACAAACACAACACAGGAGACTATACAAAGAAATCCACAACAAAATAGAACACAGAAGGACCACAAATTGCAAGCAAAATAACAAAAACATTCTGTTATAAAACAAAAACAAAATAAAACAGAGGGAGTAATTCACATGAGGAATTAAGGACAACATTCGGGACCTGCTGAAAAGGGGGAAACACAAAAACGAGCAAACAGTTAGTCACAAGAATGTACAGATTTGTACAAATTCACATTCAGTTAGTCACGAACAACATTGTCAATGTACAATCATTTTAGGCCTGCCATATTAACTTCAAGTAGAAAGTTTCGTAGAAGGCATTTAGTCCTCTCAGCTCCTTGAAAGCACTATAAAAATATTACGCCTCAAAATATATTTTTATAATGATTCGGCGATTCGCATTTCTGTTCATGTATTAACGTATGACAAGTTTCAAGTTATCAAATTGCTCATATAGTTTGGCTTATAAATTTTTGTTCCACAAGGTTTTTTTTTTTGTATGTGTTCCACAGAAGAACTTGGTTTATTAGTTGATGTTCATAAGATAAAATGCCCTGTATTTTTTATCTTCCACTTATCTTGTCGCCTGTATGTTGTTACGAAAATAACTAATACGTATGGCAGGCCTAACTACACTATAAACAAAACAATTTATTCACACATCTACCACCGTGTCTTCAGCCAATACCCGAGTCTAAACATTGAATTGTACCTAATGACGGGCGGATCGAAATCCTCCAGAGAGTCTGTATCAGAGATATCGTTGCTGCAAAGAAAATTCAACGTACAGTGGATGTTAACACGTACACAATTTATACAAATAACGTTACAATTTTACCTAACAACGTAGGATTCCAATTGGGTGTCTTTTGGCTCTCTGAAATATTAAGCACATTAGAGAAATAATGCGTGCGTTTAGATTTAGTGATCACGAGACACAAAGGATTTACAAAATAGATACAATTGATTCTTTTTTTTTAGGCCGTTTCGGACATATTCTAGTTGAGAGTTATTTACCAGTTTTTGAACTATTCCGATGTAATTTAACACTGAAATAACGGTCATCATAAATAGGAAATCATATTGTTTCGTACCTGTAATCATACCCTTGAATTTCATCTGGAAATTATAAACAAAATGAAATTTCACTGTCCGACTCCCTACTCTAACTGGACATTTTTTCACAAAAATATTAAACTGATACAAATCAGATCTAATCGAGCTATCTTCTGGCCTATACAACGTAATATCAAAATCTTTCAACCCCTTACCTGACAACAAGAGGGTAAACGTTCTGCGGCATCTCGTAGTCGCGGTAGTAGAGCAAGAAGGGGTAGTCGATGCGCAGGTCTCCGGCGAAGGCGGGGGGCAGGCCGCCGGTGCTGGTCACCACGCTCACATCGGCGCAGTTGCGGAACGTCTCCGACCTGCCGCAGCCCACAGCCTCGGTGCCGTTGGGACAGATGCCCCACATGTTGCCTGGTGTGAAACGCAATTTTGGAAATGTCGTGTTGGTTAATAAGATCCAGTTTAAATTTAAGTAGGTACCCCTTAAATGATTTCAATAACCAACCTAAGTTAGACTTGGTTCAGACAGTAGCCACAAAAAATAATAGAGAAAAACCATAAAAGGTAAAATTGTTTTATCTGCGCTGCTAAAATTATAATATTTTAGTATTGTCTTGTGACATTAATGATTTCTCCAATTCTTGCTAATTAGCTACTAAACTAACTGAAGCTATAAATTGGCCCGGAGCTTCCACTTATAATATCCAAGTAACTTCTCACCCGTATAGTAAGTCCACTGCAGAACACACTGCGTACACGTCACGTAGGCGGGTAGTCTCACCCTGTACCTAAATATCTCCTTCTTAGCCGTGTCTAGAGGGATCAGGAACCTGTCGTCTCTCGTCTCCGAAATATATAGCGGATATCTGCAAATGTATTTGAGCTTCACGTAATTTTAGTAATTTGTAAGTAGATTGTCTACATTAGATTTAGTTTGAAGTGATTTATAGATGAGAAATAAATTGAACAAAGAATTAAATACACCCAACAGTCACATAGTCCTGACCCCACACTAAGATCGAGTCTTGTGGCGTGGGTACTGGGTATCAGAAACTACGAGAGACTTTTCAGTCTTTTCAGTCAGTCACAAACACCCAGACCCGAAACAAATACTTGTAGTTCACACAAACATTTGTCTCGGTGCGGGGATCGAACCCGCGGACTCTCTTTTCACAGCCGGTGTCTAACTATTGCGCCACTGAGGCTGTCTAATTAGCAAGATAATACCTATTATTTCAAATTCCATCTATTTGTTTTATAACGCATACCAAAACCTGAAATGGTTTAAAATTTCAGTGCGGAAATATTTAAAAACAATAACACTATAAGCTCAGATGGCAATCAAAAGGAATAAAAAAGATGACTTGATGTCAATGATAAACAATACCTATCGAAACACTCCTGGCTGGCCTCTTGTTTCGGATTATTGTTGGGACACATCTTCATCACAAACGTACCCAGATGGTTCGCGGTCAACTCCACTTCAACCTCGATTTCCTGGAAAAAAATAATAATACTTATTACTAAATAAATTTGCAGTTTGCTAGTCTAGAGGCAGCATATTCGGAGCATTAGATGAATGATATTGTGGTATTTGAAATTTTACTAATTCGAAAAATAGGGTATTCCCTCGACTGAATAATTGTTGAAATAATTATAGTCCACCAGGTGGTCCTAGGGCTAAGCTAGCCTACCTAAATAGGTTTTAAATCTGTCTATTCATAAGGCCAATGCATTGGTGCTCAATTATTTTTTTGCATTTTGCTAAAAGCTTATTTTATTTATGACCAACCTGCCCTATACTCATGCAGATTTGGTAATTTTTACGCTTTAAATCATGTTGAAAATATTGCTTCGATTACACCTAATAATATTATAATCAAACCAGTTGAGAACAAACAGGCTCTGATTATACGTCACAAGTGATATTATTTAAAAATTAGTTAATAAAAGAATAAAATCCAAAGTATGGAATATTTTATATAAAGTATTAAATCAACATATAAACGATTTATAAAAAGAATATTGCTTTTTATATGTAAAAGGCGAACAAAACACGTTATAGAAAAGCAATAAAGTCATGGTCAAGGACAAAAAAATAATTTATATTTAAGTATGTAACATTTATATGCCCCTATAAATAAATTATCGACAATGATTAATTACTACACATTTCTTGCCTACATTACTTAATTTAAAATTACATCATGTTCGATAGCAAAAACCTTCTTGTACAATTATTTTTAAAATCATTGTTGGTGCGCTATTTAAAATATATAAAAAAAAAGTCTTCTGCGAATCAGATCTACGTCTCTCTTTCTTCAGTTACAGGAAGTCTCTGCTGAACAAAGGCTTCCTCCAAGGTTCTCCTGTTGGAAGCGGCCTCTAGCGACTTCTTGGAACCTTAACATAAACTCAACCTGATCCGCATCCAAGAATATCTCCATTTTACGTTACTATATTGAATTATTGTTTTACACCAAACTTTTGCACGTTTGTCATTTTGTTGCTTATGGTCCGAATACTCAAACGCCATTTAAATATTATGTTGCACTTAGCTACGAAAATCCCGCTTAAATGTCATTATCGCTTAAATAAATAAATAAATACACCCAACAGTCATATATATACTCCTGACTCCTGACCACACATTAAGATCAAATAAGTCTTGTGTCGCAGGTATCAGAACTACGAGAGACTTTTCAGTTTCACAAACACCCAAACCTGAAATAAATATTTGTGGGCCGCACAAACATTTCTCTTGGTGCGGGGATCGAACTCACGGCCTCTTGTTTCTCAGCCGGCTTCTAACCAACTGCGCCACGGAGGCTGTCCCACTGAATTAGTGGGACGTTAGTGGTTAAGTGCACCCTAATATTTAAATGGCGTTTGAGTATGGGCGTATTAAAGTTGTAATATTACCTGCCCCACACTATAGTGCCTGGTGACGATCCCCTTAGCGTACATGCCTCCAGCTTCATGAGGCCTTGGTTCCGAGAGGTGATGGGCGTCCCCACACACCCCGCATTTACCTTCATTCTGCTCCCATTGTACTGGAGAAACAAGAATATTATCTTAAGTAAGTACCCACCTTTAAGAAAAATTGAAGAAAAATTGTTTGCGCCAACAACACCTAGATGTCGTTAGTTACGTAAGAGAAATGAAATTCGTTTCAACTTATGTAATATGTATTATTTATGTAGAATAGATGCTGTATATAAGAGTCATATTTATTAATATATAAATTAAATCACTTTGGATTTAAATAATACCGACAAATAAAATTAATTCCTCCGAATTAGTGTGATTAAACATTGTAATATGAACCAGAAATGCATATGAAAATGCATTCAATAGCGATAATATTAGAAAGCTATAAATTAGTTAACTAAATGATTTTTCAAATAAATATTATATAAAAATTCAGCATATATATCCCTAGGTAGGACTTCTAATACATTTTTTACTCCAAATCATCACATCCGTGTTTTTTAAGCCAATGGACCATTACCCAAACAATCGATGTAAATGAGACACAATCTCGTCTCTATTTATTTCTAACCGTGCGCGAAGGTTGCCACTCGAAATAACAATAAGTTCACTGAACTATACATTCTAAACTATTCGACTTTGCATTGATTATCCTCCGATTTTTAAAGACAAAAAACACACGAGTTTTCTAGGAAGACCTCTGACATTCAACGTAATGCTTCGAATCGATGGCTGTATTATTTTTTATCGCTTTAATTTGCTTGATCAAGCATTGCCTTGCGTCAGACATCATTAATTTCTAATATCATTTGATTTGATAAATGATGCGCACTGCTGGTAGCAAAAAGATGTTCAAAACGTGATTTTTTTTTTATTCACACCTAATAATCTTGGCAAAGGCAGATTGTAATGTAACTATAACTTATCTTGTCCAAACGACAGCAAGAACAATCTGATTTGAATTGGAGGTTCCAGTTTCTACAGTCTCACAAATAATCGACATGAAGACGTAACTTTACTATCACGTTTCGTGAGATCAGCAAGACTTCCTGAGCCCCATTAATTCTAATATTTACCTTCCATACTTTAGCCTTCAAGATTTAACAACTAACAGTTCCTCCAATTTTAAATAACACTCTCTCCAGGAAGTCACAAGAAGTCCACTGCTGAACATAGGCCTCCCCCAAGAATATCCACATCGATTTGTCGGAATCCTACATCCAGCGAGTTCCTGCAACCTTAACCAGGTCGTCCGTCCACCATGTAGGCGGGCGTCCGACACTGCGCTTGCCTGTACGCGACCTGCACTCTAGAACCTAACAACTAATCACTGTCAATCGTTCTGATTAACATTGTAGTTCTGCCACATACAAATATACTTTTTCAGCAGGCCAGCATAACACATAACTACATACAGGGTATATCAAGACCTCGAACGAAAACGAAGCCAGGAGGTAGTATTAGTGATATCAAACACAATGCAAGTAAAAATTTTAGAAAAAAAATCGTCAATTTTTTTTTGTTATTTTTTACATATCGTCGTATTTGAGTGATTAAACATAGTTTTTCTACAATAATGACGTACATCGCTTAATTTTTAAACACGCAATGGTACGTAAGGGTTTAAATTACTATTTTTGCAAAAACTAGGAATTTACCCCTCAAAAACGAAGATTTTTAAAAAATTTAAAAAAAAAATCCGTCGCTTATTTTGCAAAATTTTTTGTTGCATTGTGTCTGTAGCCGCTGAAACTATCATCTGGCTTCGTTTTCGGTCGCGGTCTTGATATACCCTGTATATCTACATATAGACTGAACAGCAGTTACCATTAGATATAATCGTGCACCTATAAAAAGCTCTTACCGGCATAACCGCCGCAGAACAGTTCATTGTCGTTGTAGTTGACGGGGTTTGGGAAACCAAACCGCCACATGGAATTCCTGGCTGGGGGGTCCATCAGCCTTCCGTGACCTTCCGCGCCACGACGAGTGCTGCCTAACATCTGGAAAATACATTGAAATTATTAAATATCGTACTTCTATTTGTTATGCTTAATGACTATGTAAGGTGTTGCGCTATAAGATATTAGCTTCATTTATTGGACATGAAAACTACAAATATCGCAGGTTCCGTCCCGCAACCAAAATAAACGTCATTTTTGGGTCGAAAGACTCACGTACTTCATTAATATCCACAAAAACTTACTTGTAATAAAAATATCCAGTATGTAAGGAAAGACGTTCGACTCGATTTATACCTCCTCATCTCCATCTGCAAACAAAACAAAAATTTAAAAGCGATGCAATGTCGTGCACTTCCATTATCTTTGTCGTGTAATTTAGAATCACGCCCTTTAAGTCCAGGCATTTAAAACCGGTATTTTGGACACAAATAAAGGAGGGTCCACACGAAATTTGATAGCACTCCTCAGCAACACACGATAGTATAAAATTTTAACATTAATGTCAAATAAATAACAGAATAAAATGTTATTCACGTTAATTTCGTCCAATTTATAATGCCATTTCAATATATGAATATAGTATGATAATACAGCGATTAAAAGCAAGCTCGAAGTGATTAATTATAAAGTTGAAGTTTCCCGCATAGCTTATAGATTTATTAAGTGGGACTTAATAAGTAAATTACAAAAACAAACACCGCCTAATTAATTATGTGCTTAATATCTCAGCTGGTCCTAAGAAATCATAAAATTTGCCCTCTTGAAAAACAAAACTATTAGTAATAGAACACCTCTTAATTTTATCTGCTTTTAAAAAAAACATTCGTTAAGTTGTAAAACTTCTGTTTTGACTATTTTTTGTTCTCGATTTTCTACAAAACTGTATAAAGACAGTGCGTAGAATTAACGAGGGCTCGATTAATTTCAAGAAGACTAATACGAGTACCTATACACATAAGCGACTTACTATAATATCTATCTTGTTATAGGAACATTTAGAAATCCCTAATCTCTCGTAGTTGTTGAAACCCACTATGATGGCAAGAGGAAAAGGGTAATGGGCATCGAGAAATCTCACTCACCGAACATGACGTGATAGCAAAGCTGTCACTTCACGTCAAGTTCCTGTGAGACAGTGGTACCGCCCCGGACAAGCCTGCACATTCATGCTGAGTCATGACTGACAAAAGCATGGCTCTACCACTTAATGTCTTTATAACTTTTGACTTATAGTGTCATAATAAACGTGTATTATCTAATTATGAAGAAAATATTCGTAAGTTACTATGTTAACTCTATTCCATACATATATTATTTATAGTGTATCCACATTGGAATGCTTTTTAATATCTTAATGTTGTTCGATGAATTATTATTAACGACAGTAGGCATACACGTGCGTGCGTTAAATTATTTAAAAGCATGTCCAAATTACTGGTTTATGTTCATGAAAATGTCACAGAGGAAATAATACCAACACAATAATCATAATATATGGAGAATGGTATTTAAAATCTTTTGTTTGTTTTTCTTTTTATTACTTTGTACATACTTAAGCTCTTTATTTATATTCTAGATTGGGAAATTATATGGCATCTCTTTTGAGCTTCCTTATTTACTACTTTATCTTCATTGAAGTTAGGTATCAACTGGTCAAACTTAACGCTCGTAACGGAAGATAAACAATGTAGAGCAGCGTAATCTACAGTAGCTCCCTCTACAGCCGGAAAATTATTCACGAAATACAGTAAACATAACACATCGATATAACATAAACATATTACATCGAAATAAAATAATTACATCTATGTATCGTTCTATTAAACTCTATTTGGAATCAAAATAATTATAGAGTTCTGAATTGTGATTGAGAAAACTTGGTAAGTCAAACAAAACTGATGTTTGGTTTACACAGTATAATATCACAGTTAAATAAAGATTTTGACGAGTCAATAACATCTCAAATACTTGGTATTGACAGGCCATAGACCTTCGCTCGAGATGTTTTTACGCGATCAGACGTGGGAACTTACAATAAAAAGTGTTGTCTGCCTAATAGACTGACAGTTCAAGAGGCTTTTTAGAGTAATAGCCAATTGGTTTTTGTGGTAATTCAGTTTTTTTACATACATACATACATAAACTCACGCCTTTATCCCCGAAGGGGTAGGCAGAGGCGTCACCAGGACACCCACATTTCGCCTTGTATGTTTCGTCCCATGATGTGATAGGGGGCGAGCCTATCGCCATATCGGGCACAAATTCCTGACTCCGGGCTGATAATGAATAGAAAAATCCAATATCACTTTGCCCGACCCGGGATTCGAACCCGAGACCTCAGCTTTGTAACCGTACCATAATACAACTACGCCACCGAGGCAGTCAGTTTTTTTAATATTTATATTAAGCGGCAAACGATGAAATGGTTCATTTGATGGAAAATATAGGTAGATTTTCCAGTTGTTGTAGGTACAACAACAATATTCGTGGCATCGTGTTAAGTTGCAAGCCTTTAGGAAAAGGAAGTAACGCAAATTAATTAGATTATTAGGTAACTAATATTATCTCCTTAGGCTCATAAAGATGCTCTCACAAGTATATCGAAAGAAAGCTAAGCATAGGTGCCTCTAGTGTCAACCAGAGTTTATCGATCTTATATTGAACCCAAAGTTTGATAGAGCATGATTCCATCGGCATACCATTTTATTATTATTATACGCAATCCTACATAGTCTACGACTGATGGAAGTCTTCAATTCTGGACTCGGATAGGACAGAACATTGGCATTATGGATAGAAATATCAAACCCACACACCATTGCAATTCCTACAAGCCTATATCGAAAACACGTACCAAGAAAATCACCGATAAGGCCATAAAAATAAACAATAGACTTATTGCTATTTTCCGCATGTCGTTCTTGGAATCATTGAAGGATATTTACATTTCTGTTTAAAATAGACATTTATTTATAAACAAGGATACAATATGACTCAAAGAGGCCATGTTTCTAAATCAGACTTTACTCACACGTATTTCGCTTTAAAAACTAAAGTCATATCGCCTTTACGCGAATAATTTACATAGAATGGATCATTGAATATAACTCGAACAAACCTATAGTGTTCATGTTTTAACACAAATTAATACTTAAATAACAATAGCACATGGTTGAAATTTACTTGACATGACAAAAATCTTGCCAGGTAATGAGTTGGGTATAATTTAAACGATTAAAGCGGTGATCGCATATTTTCGGGAACACTTTTGCACGATTTAATAAAATGTTGTTTTAAATCAAAATTTTACGGTCGCTTATGAGGACCATATCCTAATTTTAGGCGTTTTAAGATAGGTTGTCTTGTCTGAATATACTAAAATCACGGCTTAAAATTCATAACATATTTTAGCAATAACCGTCTCTCTCATGCTCTCAGATATGGTGTAAGTCGTTTTGTGGACTTAACTAATATCAATTCTTTCATTTCTTTTTGTTATAACTCAGGGATGAAAATGTAGGTGCTCTCTTATAATTTTTTCTGTCCAAATTTTCTGCTCTTTCTATTTACATACATACATACATACATAAACTCACGCCTCTATCCCCGAAGGGGTAGGCAGAGGCGCCACCAGGACACCCACATTTCGCCTTGCATGTTCCGTCCCACGATGTGATAGGGGGCGAGCCTATCACCATATCGGGCACAAATTTCTATTTAATTTAGCAATTAACTTGCAAGACAAGTTAGCTACCTAGGCGTGGCACCGTTTTCCGTACACGGTTCCAAATTTTTCATACCACTAAACCTGGCTTTTATTAATTTTATAATATAGAGGGCAAACGAGCATACAGATTGACGGTAATTAATCACCGCCGCCCAAAACCTTCTACAATACCATAAAAATAGGGTTATAGTCAGTAATTCATCTGTAATGTTAAGTAATTAATCTGAGAAAGAACTCCGCCAACTTGAAGGAAAATGACTAGCAATAACCTATAGTTGTTTCAATGGATTCGCTGTTGGATATTCTCACACTGGATCTTCTTTGATGTTTTTATTGATTGTCTTTTGTTTTTTTGCAATAGATATTGCACACAAAATACGGGAACTCTGTATTCTCACTAAAATATTACACTTACATTTTTATAAACATACTTACATTTTATCTATATTTTTATACACTGTACTAGTTTATTATATTGAAAATGGTTATGGGTTTGTAGTTTTCTCTCTTCAATACGCAAATGAGTCGGTAAAGCATGATGTTGTTAGTAATGCTCTCGAAATATTTATACAATTTTATACAGCCACTATGTTCTTTCTTTTTCTGACGGAACGAGGTGTAAAAGCTGTGTCTATCTCATTTAAAAGTTAATCCAAAAAATTCACTATTACTGGACGAAATTGATGCCGTTTCTATGAATTTTGAATGTACTAGAATAACTGATGAAACAACGATTCATAGTGTATTAAATTATAAAGTTTGTAATAATCATTCGTTGACAATTCTTAATGTTAATATACGTAGCATTAATAAAAACTTTGACTCATTACTCGTATTTGTCACTCAACTTAATTTACTAGTGGACATTATTGTTTTGACTGAATGTTGGCTTTGTGACGATAGCATAATTCCTAATATTGATGGCTATGCGCAGTATAGAACTAAAATAATATTAAATCAAAATGATGGAGTCGTTGCATATGTCAGAAATAATATAAATCTATCTGTTTTTGAACCACTTTCTCTTGAAGGAAATTGTCTTGTACTCAATTTGTCTCAGTTAATTACAATAATCTGTACATACAGACCACCAAGTTATAAAAATCCTACCAAGTATCTTTCTTCACTAAATGACATTATATCCAAATTAAATAAAAATACAATTATTCTTACAGGGGATATTAATCTTGATATTATGCCTCAAAAAATCGACGGGTATTCAGCCGAGTATATTACGATGTTGGCTACCCATGGTTTACGTCAATGTGTCAACTTACCAACTAGGGACAAATCTTGTTTAGACCATTTTATGGTCAAATCTTCTCAACACGTCAATACTATAGTCTTTAAGGAGTTGACCGATCACTCACCTGTACTAATGCTTATTGGTAATGGAACTATAAACAAGAATAAGACGATTTATAATAAAATAACAGTGGACTATGACAAAGTAACTGAAGCGGTTAGTAATTTGAGTTGGGATGAATTATATGATATGAGTAATGTGGACACTGCAACGGATTTTATTGTAAGCACCTTACAGAATATAATATCTAATAATAGTAGAAATAAGAAAATTACAAATAAAAATAGAATTTTGAAACCTTGGATTACCCCTAGTGTTCTTAAGTGTATTAGAAAAAGGGATAGATTGCACAAAAACTTAAATAGATCACCGAATAATGAAGAAAATAAATTTTTATACAAAAAATATAGAAACTGTTGTAATAATTTAATTAAAGCATTAAAAATAGAATACTATCAAAAACAGCTTATTCATAATAAAGGGAATATGAAAGGTACATGGAACATAATAAAAGAATACTGTAATTTAAATCACGCGCAATCCGATTCTTCTGATCTCATTAATATATGCGATTCACCCGTGGCTTCTCTAAATAAAGTTAACAATTATTTCACAACAGTAGGTAAAACCCTGGCTGATTTTACCCTGAATAAACTCAATACGACTGAGAAAAGATTGAGTGAAGAACTTCTCCAAAATAATAGCCCTCTAAATTCCATGGCATTTTATCTCACAGATCCACACGAAGTTAAGGCTACTATAATGTCTCTTAAATCTTCAAGTGCTCCTGGGTGGGATAACCTAACTGCCACTATCTTCAAGACCAACGCAACATACCTTTGTGATCCCATTGCATATTGGTGTAACTTGAGTTTTGACTCTGGGAGATTTCCTTCACTATGCAAAAACGCTTTGGTCATTCCAATCTATAAAGCAGGTGATAAATCCCTACCATCTAACTACAGACCGATATCCCTGCTTACAATTCTGTCTAAGATCATTGAAAAGTTGGCCAATAAAAGATTAAAATGTTACTTAGATAAGAATAATATTTTGGCGAACAACCAATTTGGATTTAGAGCCCAGCGAGCAACAGATGATGCAGTGCTACTCTTGACTTCCAAAATAGTGTCTCACCTTGATAAAGGTCTCAAATGTACCGGAGTTTTTTTGGACTTGCAGAAAGCATTTGACACGGTATCCATACCAGTATTATTAACTAGACTACAATGTATGGGCATCAGAGGTACACCATTTTCTTGGTTTAGTGACTATCTTACCAACAGAACGCAGAAGACAAGGCTAAAAGAACATGTCAGTGACTCTGAAAAATGTTTATATGGAGTTCCGCAGGGTAGTACATTGGGACCTACTCTTTTTCTCGTCTATATCAATGAGTTATGTAAAATTAAAATGTTGGAAGCTGAGCTATTTATGTTCGCCGATGATACTGTGGTCCTCTTCCATGGGACATCTTGGGACTCGGTTAAAATTCTGGTGGAGCAGGGATTATCTATAATTACCAAATGGTTGGAAAATAATCTCCTGACACTAAATATATCCAAAACGAAATATCTCTGTTTCCATAAAACAGCTTCCAGCAAGCCTCCACTGTTGTTTCATTTACATATTCATACATTTCCATGCAACAGACGTCGTGTTGTAAATAACTGCCAATGTACTAAATTAGAAAGAGTAAGCGAAATAAAATACTTGGGAGTGACTCTTGATGAGAAGCTAAATTGGAAGTCACATATAGCTACGGTTGCTAAACGCTTAAGAAGATTCATTATCGTTTTCAAAAACTTAAGAAGTATAGGAAACAAAGAACTGGTAATACAGATTTATAATGCTCTTTGTCACTGCCTTATCAATTATTGCATTTGCTCTTGGGGTGGAACTTCAAAAACTATCCTTATTGAACTTGAACGTGCACAGAGAGCTATTCTCAAAACCGCATTGTTTTTGCCATACAGACATCCAACTGTTTCCTTATATGAACAGGCTAAAATACTGAGTGTTAGAAAATGCTACATATACCAATGCATTAAACGCTACCACAAAGGTATGGCACACACCAACAAGGTAGTGCCCCCCAAAAGAAAATATAAATGTCCTCTTCCTAAATTGAGAACAACTTTTGCAAAGAAGCATTATGCTTATCATGCTCCACGACTGTACAATGAACTTCTAAAACAAGATACTAATGTGAGAGAACTTAACATACATCAGCTAAAAAAGCAGTCTTGTCTTGGCTACAAACCCTTGATTATAACTTATGTGAAAATCTTATAATGCCAAATATTTATTAAGTATATTCCTTACAACTATATTAAAAGTATAAAATAAAAGCACTGCACAAAAAGGAAGGTACTGTACACAAACATTAACATATTCATATTATATAATATTATGTATATACATATATATATATATATATATATCCCTCATACATTACATAGATTAGTTTCATATATAATTATATTACATGATGTATATTTCGATTATAGTTTAATTTGTTTTGTGTTCTTAATTTTACTTGATTCAATTTAACGATTCCGTAATTGTTACATATTTTAAGGTTTTTTGGATGTATAGCATTTACTACTTAAAGAACATACGAAAGAGACTGACTTCTGTCATACAGGGCTTCCTAGTTCAGGAGTCAGGGTGTAATTTGATTGTAAACTTGTTGTAATAAAATAAAGATTTATTATTATTATTATAATTAAGTGGGGATATTCTACTACAGCCTATAACTTAAACCACAGATGTTTTTAAAGGGCGTTGACAGGCGTGCGTTGTAGGCGTCTAGGTCAAGACCCCTCGGCCTTGAGCATTAGGATGCGCCACGCACCCACACCAGGCGTTATGTCATTGACTCACTTTGACGTGATCTTGAATGCCATTAGGGTTAATTACGCATAGAAAAATGGAGGGGAATTCAGGGCCTTAATTATATGGCTATTTAATTTGTGTCATATGCCGTGATGTAATATCGATTAATAATTAAATCAAAATTGAGGATTCATGCAGCCCACAAAAGATGTCACTACATTGATTGTGGGCTGCAAGCTATTTGGTCTCGGCTTAGTTTACTATGTCTAAAAATGTTGTTAATAATGTGAATTATATTCTAAACATGTGATTTGCAAGGGGCGAGATAACTTTGTGATAGGTTTAATATCGATTATCGAGCTGGCTAACTGCCGATTATATGTCCAATATTTCTACAACATATAAAAAAAAAATTGGTGCCGATGCCATATATATATTAGCTGAAGTCAGGTAAAAGTCCGAGTATATAATGTGATATACATGAGCTAGGAATAGAAGAATAGTAGGAACACTACATTTTGATGCGCTTGAAGATTTCTTCCAGTTGTGTAATATTTATTTGTTAACAGTTTCAAAGTTAAATAATCGTATTTCTTATAAATGCAAATGAGTCCAATTTATATTCCAGTAATTGGTGTTTAAAAATAATATGGCCACTTCTGTAAAAAATAGCGAAGTAATGGCAGAAATAATATAATTGGTCGCATGATATATTAATGCGCGAGTGAATTATGTCCACGATTATCCTTAATTATTACTTTAATTCACAATAAGAGCAACACCTTTCAAAACCTTTCTTATATTAAACACGAATTGTTGGAAGCTAGGTGTTTGAAGTTTAATACGTAATGCACATGCACATTTAGCACACAAACATCACACTTATTACTTCTTAAATACTAACACAAGCTTTATAATAATTAAATGCCAAATTCTGTTGCTTTTGAATGGTAGCAATTATTAACTTAAGTTTTTTAGTAACATGCGTTATAAATATCAGCAGCTTGGTTCGATCATGTCACAGAAATTATAATTAAGTTAAGGAATTTACTAATTATAGGCTTAAGTACATTGTACATGCAAACACAGGAACACTAATTGTTGGTTAAACTATGTAATTTACTTGTTATTATCGATGACAGGAGGGCTGCCGGCTCGTCGATTGTTCGTGGAAATTATGATTAAAAGTTATTTACATACTGTCTTTCTAGAATGTTTAGTCACAGATATATGCTGTTGTAATTCTGTTTGAGAATGAAATTACCGGGGATCCTATAACTAGGCTGGTGATGACAGCAACTACCGTACATAATGGTGGAAATTGTGGTATTGTATAAAGAAAAAAAGGAGAGAATTGAAGTTAAAATATACCTTGGAAAAAGTCCTTAACATTTAATTTTAATAAACATTTTTAAAATTTTCCTTTCCATCAATCTTTGCACTCAGTGAATCAACCGAGATAGCAATGCCATTGCATTATCAAAGCGGTTCAATTAGGTAGATTGCAAATCGAAACTACACAATGATTTTATACCCAATAGCCAAAACTTCCTCAAAAATCATATCTTTTTCGAGTGCTAAATACATCGTTAACTGCAATCCTTTTCTGCCAACAACAAACCATATATCATCCCGTTTTGGTCGTGCCCTTTCATTTCTAGTATTGGGTAGTTAATTGTAATTAAGAAGCGAGGATGCAAGAATTCGAAATCCATATTGAAAATAAATAATGACCGATCAAGTACTTAATTGCCGTTGATAGTTTCGCATCTTTGTAGATAGCTCGTTATGTGCTGTAGTGTCCGTGATTATACCATAAATATTTATCGAACATGTGCTATACAAATAGAAAAGTTATAGATTATTGCATAATTTACGTTCTTTATAGTTAAACGTGATTTCGTGTTTCTAAATCTTTTATGGCGTCATTTTAAAGTTTTAAACTAGTACTTTTTAAATCTGTCGACCCAAGTTTTTAGTTAAAGTTAAAACCCCGACAATTCCCTTGGGAAACTTCTTGTGATCTAATGACAGCTTGACTTGCAGCGGCGCCATCTATCTTATGATTGGTGACAATAAACCTACTTAAGCAAAAAGCTTAAAGACAATTTAGCAATTTGCAGTGTGAATTTTTTATTGCGTAGGTCCGGCCAACGAGCGAACAGGTGAACTGGTAAGAGATCATTGCAGCTCAAGAACTTCCACAACGCTTGGATCATGGATGTGTTGCCGGCCCATCAAATTGGGAGGAGAGCGGAAAGGAAAAAGGAGATAGAAGGATGATAGAAGAGGTGTATTGGGCATCCAGCAATCTCATTCACTGGACGAAACGCGACAGCAAAGCTTTCGCTTCACGTCGTTGTCCTGTAAGTCAGTGGTACCGCCCCGGACGAGCCTGCCAATTTATGCAGTCTTGGACGATATCAGCGCGGCTCTACCACTTTTACAAGTCTTGAGAATCAATGGAATATATGACGCTGTCGATCGTGGCTTACAATAGTTGCAAGGGCCTGTGGGTGGGTGAGAGAGTCTTTGCTCAACCCAAACGACTTTGATTGACTATCTAAGTACTCCACGACAAATCAAATTCTTCTGTATTGTCTTCCCGCCGATTAATCCTCCACCGTGATAGATTCTCCCATGGTCTGTTGTCGCACTTCCTAGCTCAATTTGTCTTTGAAAGTGATGAAACTATGTGATTGTTGTTCGAGATAAGTTAGCTATTACACATAAGTTAATCAATCAAGAAAAGTTCACTTGCAGAACAAGTCCATAAGAATTCGGTTGTCAAGGCATGCAGGTTTGAAACAATGTGAGCATACCATGTTAGATTTGGTTTTATTTTGGTGAAAGGCGTCAACATTTGTGTTGGCATGTTTATTTATTTTTAAGATATTGTTATAGTAGTCTTTAGATCTAGACAAACATTGGTACTGAGAAAATATATAAATTCATTATTTAAAGTAAAGTCACTTTGTTCTCATTACTACTAGCCTACAAAAAAACCACGTGAAGCAACAGCTTTACAGCAACGGTTTTTCGTTACGGTTGTAAAAAGCAAATATAAATATATAATAATAGCCCCCAAAATATTTATAATTTTATGGCTATTCACTTGGCATTGCTTCCTAGGACTACATTTTATCCAGCTCGCCGTGCTAGTCTACTTCGAGTCGTTTGGCTTCATCTGCCTTTGAAATTTTTACAGACAATTCTTAGGCAGTCCGATCTAAAATATATTTTTTAACGTACAAATATCTTCTTTATTTCTAAACAAGTTAATGTACTAAGGAAAACAGCGTTCGATAACTCATCGAAATTCCACATAGCGGCATTAACGCAGTTCTTAGAATCAATGGGCTTTTTCGAATTGTTGGTTGGACTTTTATTTTAGTATTACCACTCGCGCTTCTAAGAAACGTCTTGTATTCCCCCGGGAATAGTAATAAGGATATTTACCGTATTTCTTTTTATGTAAAGGGAGTTTGTTGTTGCAGGATTGTACCATGCATCTTGAACGGCTTTAGAATATGTATAATATCTATCTATAAATTCTTTATTGAACAACACATAAAGAATAAAAAAAATTAAAACTGGTTTAAATAAAGGTGCCGCTATTTCTTCCAGACAACCTTTAGGGGGACTTTTGAATTGAAAAGAAACTATGAAGAAGAGGGTGGTTACAACGTAGGCAAAGATTAATAATAATTAATAACAGTAAACAAAAAAGAACGTACCTAATATGTACAATATCTGAGGAATGCAAACAGAAATATTACATTCGTTAATTACAGTCACAGTTATTGGCTACGGCGCAGCTATTTCTGACGCTAAATCTCACTTTGATTTCTGATATACGCTTAGAGGAACCTACCTCCAGCAGCCAACTGCCACGGTTAAGAGGTAATCGTTCCATTTATGGCAATAATTTTTAAAATATCTGATACATTTACGATATTTCACATTAATAATTTACATAATGATATACTCCTTGACAGCAGCTTTAAATTACATTAAGAAATAAACCATTGTGCCAATTGCTTAAATGCTTGAAAAATGAAAATATACCAACACAAACTGATAAATATTGGCTGCCAAATATTTAACATTCATCATCCCGACCCGCCCATCACGTTTACAAATGTATCATATTCATTATATTAACAGCCACCAATCCATTATTTATAAAGTCAATGCTTTATTGGCTCTGTCAAAAATGGGTCCGGGAAGGTGGTATTATAATTTACAGAACGAGCAAATAAATGTTTATCACGCCCGAACCTTCCATTATGGTGGGTTTAAATTATACATTGGCCTCAAATAAAAATAATTTTAATGCATTGCTTACGTCAGCCACCTTCTAAATTGCCTGCTGATCATATCATCAAGAAGATGGTTTGGTATCAGCAATAAAAATCAGGGGTTGAAGTGTTTTAAGGGCCAGACATGGGAGCAGTCGTTTTATGACGTTTTCAGAATGAAATTACCAGATATGGAGCCTAAAAAGGATAGAAAACTATAGAATAACAAAGCTTATTTTAAAATAAAGAGTAAGGCGAGGTTTGAAGTAAAGTTACAGAACAATGAATACAATGTTAGAAATTCGGTACCAACTAATACCAGATCGAATTTGAATGTTCTGAAGAATCGTTATCCCTTGTACAATCAGCATCAAAATAGCTAATATACGTTTTCTTATCAAAACCATAGGCGCTGTCACCCGACAGCTTAAGAAGCAATAACTTAATAGTCATTTCTACGGCCCGAAACAAAGGTTCTCCAGTTCTTTATCCGTCCTGTCAAGTCTCACCCTACGTGTTCCCCCTTCTAAACAAGAAGCGAGAAGCAGAAATGATGTTAGTCAGCTTAATTATGTTATGATAATTATTTAATACCAATCGGTACTCTATCAAGATAGAGTTGTTGACAGCATGACTATCATGAGCATTGTAGCCACTGTCAAGCCAGTTTAAAAGTATTTATTGTAAATCATAATCTCTCAATTGAGCTACGAAACAATTAATCCGACTGGTTGGCGTCAATCAATCACCCTCATCCTGTTTACATCAATTTGTTGTCAACTCGCAACCGTTTCGCTTTCTTTGACACGAGTTAATTCAATTTTCTTGAGATAATCGCATGCTGACAATCAAGTTATCGTGTTTACTCAAATTGTAATTGGATTTAAATTAAAATAAATTGCTAAGAGATGCGTGGTTGTGATTACGCGATCATGATAATGCGTGCAAAAAATATGGTCACTTGTTTTAGGTCGTTGTGTTAATTTGGGTTGTTAAAATGCAGTGAGTTATTTTGTAATTTTGTATTAAGATAAAAATAAAAACATTTTTAATTTGCGTTTAATTTAATGGCCATGTAATGTTAATTGCATTTATGCTTGTATGAGCCAAATTGTATGAGAGAATGTTGTTTGGGCCAGTCCAGAATGCTGTCTGTATTTCTAAGTGAAATGATGCATTTTATCAATATTCTATAGAATTTTGAAAAAAGATTGTATTAGTAGATAAAAGTGAAATTATCCATTAATCTATATCAATGTTTTAAATAAATAGTTAATAAGGAAATTAATTCTTACAACTCAGCCTCAAAACCATTTAATATCCAAATAAAATCATGAGTTTAATGTCTCCATCGAGAACATTAACTATTTATCCCTATCTTAACGATACAATAAACCTGCGCTTTCAAAATTTTATATGCCAATAAAAAACCCACAAATATAGCTTCGATGAAGAAAGATACCAAAACGAATTCTCCAAAAGTGTATATCGAGTGTGCATTACCATACGAAATAAATGTATTTTATCAATATTATGGCGGTATAACTCAGCAGGCAATATCTCGGGACGCAATTCTCATATCTCAGTAGCGATTTGCATACACCGCGACGGTGTCTTAAAACTTGGAAATTTTTACGAAATGTCCATACACGTAATATATTTTTTAATTACTAATACATTTACAATGCTTGCATATAATTATAGTGTTAGATACACTTTCAGAGTTGTTTAACAACTTATTATGTAACTACCACTAGGCATCACGCGTTTATGGCCTTATTCAGACACAGTTTTAAAATATATTTTAGTTATCGAATGTTTTTTCTTCATAGCTCAAATTAAATTCAAAGTCATTCGAAAGGGACAAGACATTTGATAACTAAAATGAGTTTTAAAACTGTCTATGAATTAGGCCGTTAGTAAATAAATATACAAACACAAACAAAAGACGTGCCAAAAATCTAAGAGAGACTTTTGTCAAGCTGACTTATATTAATTATATCACCGCAACACGCAAAAAGCCTGCAGTGTGGTGAATGACGTTTTGGTTCTGTAAAGCCATCCCGTCAAGCCGCCAAATAAATCCTGTATCAGAACCTGAAAGGCTGACGATAAACCCGCTCTTTCTGATCAACACTGTACCCACAACACTTTATTATTATTGCATTTTGTTATGAAACATTTCGCATATTGTTTTTTTATGTCGCCATCATTAGTGGCCGATAAGTGATTTTGAAAAGTGGTAAAACGTAAAATGTTTTTTTTTGTTTGCTTGTTATGTTGAGATATTCGATGGCTAAGAATGACGATGATATTTTTGAACACTATTTAAAATATGCTCCTACAATAGGGTTACTTATTTGCTGTGACTGCGTTTGAAAAAAAAACACATTTTACATTCACATACAAATATTTTTATACGTACATTCATCCGTAAACTCCGGTTACCAAATTTATTTTTAAATATTTCTTTGCAGCGTTCCCATTGACGTAGTTATATTACATTTATGAGCGTTCCTCTGTAACGCGTGACGGAAGGATTAATCTTAAGTTGATGAACGAAGGTTGCCTTCTAAAAATATCATAGAAGTTGTACACAAATATATTTATATGTACCAATAAACGTACTTATGCTATAGGTGCAGTTTATATGCAGATTTTTTAATCTGAAATCCGGCAACCAAAACATATCAATACTTTTTAATATTTGCACAACAAAATGACCACAATGCACCCGATGTTATATGCATTACAATTCAAATTAAGTATGACGTAATTAGATACGCCTGGTTGCAACCGGACATTAGTACCTACTCATAACTTTTGAATACTGGCATTTGATGGTAATTACCTAGAGGTTATTCTGAATAGAGTATCCACGGACGATAGACGGCTCTATCACCGATGCCGGGCTGATTATATCCGTATTTACACAGGTGAACCCGAAACGATTGTGATTGAACATTAGATGGCCTAACCCCTTTCAATCGTACTTTTGATTATACATTACTATAATATACATTTACAGAACCCGAAACACGTCACACATCACTATGAGAGGTCTTTAATCGCTATGTACATTTGTCACATTCCGGGCGGATTTCAAATATCTCATCACCAGCCTAAAGGAATGCATTATATTACTGTCATATTATCAACATGTCAACGTCAGTATTTCGTACACATGTAGCCCATATCAAATCAGGTGCACGCGGAAGGAGAGCACGGAGTTGAATGCCAAGGCTGACTAGGGGACAAGCGAGCGAGCTTCAAACTGACCGCTGTTTTTGCGTCTGTATAATTGGGATTCGCAAAAAACTGGAGTAATTATTTTGTACTTAGGAATTAGCTTTTATGTAACCAGTAATAATGTATAGTATTTTGATATTTATCTAAAAGGTTCTTAGTAATTTTGGCTACATTAGGGCGGTAATGATCGCTTTGAAGCTAATGTCATAATGTATGATTCAAGGATGATTATTCTATCGTAAATGTTGTTGCATATTTCTAGAATCATGGATGTTTTGGCAATTAATGTTATAAATCGTATGAAATGTTTTAATACATTGCGAAGGACATAGCTTTGCAATCATGAAAAGTTTAAATGACAAGAGAACTAATTCAGTTGGAATTTCTTTGGAAGTCTCTAAACTGCGCCATCCCAAACAACCCTAGCTAAGTTAAGTCGATATTTTTGTTGTAGTACTTCTCTTCAGCTATAGGAACATAGGCCTTCTCCAAGGATCCCTTCTCCACCTCGACCTGCTGGAAGCGCCCTGCATCCAGAAACTTGCAACATTAGCCAGATTGTTGCAGAGAATTTCTTGTAATTCACAGGTTCATTTTACTTGAAGTGTGTCAAGACAAATGCAATATAACTAAACCTTCACACCCAATATATTGTATATTTAAAAATATATATATGCCAGTTTATGACTTAGAACAAAAAATGGAAATAGAAAATGAAATAAGCTATAAATTTATATTTAGCAATAAAAGTGAAGGGAAAAATAGAATAAAATGCATTTATTTACGAGAGAATCGACTAATCTTAGCAAGTTTATTGCCATTAAATCTAAATACCATAATAATTTTAACGAACTTGTCTTTTTAATACAAAAATAAAACTTAATTTTAGGTATAAAGAACATTTAAGAAATATTTTGTTTCATATTTTATTATGACTTCCAGTAATCAAGTATATTTGAAGCCACACGATACTTGATAGTCTAGTATCGAAAAGGTGAGAAAACAATTGCTACTTAATATTAACTCGAATTACATGTGGCTCAAGACTAGGGCTGCAGCTATAATTAATTAAATGTTTTGGATAAATGTTTCGTTACAATAATTCTTCTCATTACTTTCTTGTATCTGATTTAGTTTTGTACCTGTAATAGGAAAATACTAAGTGTACACGTATGCCATAATAATAAATATTCATGGTTCAAAATACTATACAAGAAATACTCAATAAACCTATTTTATGACCTTGTGCGACTAAAAGCAAAAAACAATCGAAAGTAACTCTTTTAAATAAGTTAGCAATAACACACTTGGAGAAAACGTATGGCTAATAGAGCCGTTTCGTCGAATTAGGATTTTTCGAAGTTACATGTGTATTCATAACTAAATATTGACTGATCTTTGCAGGAATATTCATCTTGGAAATACATTCTTAAGAATTCTTTACTTATAAGAATTTTGAAAGCATCTGAACTCTATAAACACATACTAAGGCATATGAGTTAAAGCTCAAACTCATTCAATCAACCAAAAAAACTGCACGGAACAGTTATCCACACGATTTGCACTGTTAAACGTAATCTTCCCTCAACAGATTTCTAGGTATTTTCTGCTTCCTTTTGTCCTAAATATATTATGGGGTGAGCCTATTTAGCCTTGCGTAAATTCCATCTTCAGAAAGCACATAAGAGATTCATCAAATATGTTACCAAAAGTGACAAATTAAATCGATTATATTTTGAATTCCTTTCACTTTTGCAAACGCTACCGCTCATACCTGACGCAGTTGCTAGATAGTGTAAAAGAGAAGCAATAATTAACGGTGTTTATGCGCGGTGGGTGGGGTTGTTGGTTCGCCCTTGGCATTCAGTTTACGGCATTGGCGCGGGGGCTCGCCTCACAACGAGCTCTCATATAGATCTCGAAGGCGATAGACTCGGGTTGCAGGCGTTTTGGGTAATTTGTTAGGGGTTTTCAGGAGTAGCCATCTACTGACAGTCCAGTCAGAATTGATGAGGCAATTACGATTGAAAATTGGTTTTTGGTTTATAAAATAACATTGAAAGGCTATGTGAAAGTTAGAGTTGAAATAATTTACAGCAGGACAACAATCGTATCGTGAATATAAAATAATTTATTTTCAACCTCTTAAAGACTCTTGAAGAAACTGTATGATTTTATCTCCATGTTTGAAAACATTTAATAAGGAACAGTAAAAGAAACAGCTGAGACAATAAATTAACTTTGCGATAAGAAAAGACATTTCAGAACAAATGTTTAAAATAGCCAAATCAGCACCTACCATCTCAATTAAAGAGGTTATTTTAAACCAATTGATGCCTGACAAAGTAAGTGCGGTAAGGTACCAGGCGACCATAAATCTCGAAGATACCACAAGTCACTAGACACTGACAGAACACGCGAGATAAATACAAGGCGTGTAGCCGAACGACACGGCAACTAATATTAATTGGCTCGTTTAAACATACAAGCGCCAAGGCTTACTCCACCTGCTATAATCAACAGGCATTAATAAATAACCAAACCTCTTGATCCCGGGTAATTTATTTAACTACCTTGTTATCTCGGATAGAGCGTTAACTATCTGGCATTTTGTACTGTAAGCTTAATCCCGTGAGATTTATTAAAAATCTGTAAAAGTTAATGTAAATTAATAAATACGCTTCGTTATGACTTATGGAAATAAAACATACTCTTAATTTAATCCATAAATTGGTTTACAATAGCAATTTTGAAAAATAGGTTTGGTAGTAAGTTTAATTTCGCAGAGTAAAATGCCTTTTGTTCGATCCCAGGACACAATTTTTACTTTATGATGGGAGGTGTGTATTCGTAGTCAAGAAAAACGATGAATGAAAAAACAGAATAAATCCATTCAACAGTGAATAAACCAACAATCATCAATTTAAATATTATAATTCATCAGACATACAAACGTGCGTAGCGGAAACTTCTCTACAAAAGCTAATTTGGTGAACTATTGCTTTAATAGAGTCCTTAAATCAAGCCCATCATGTAACGGGAAGTACAGGTGATAAAGATTGACAAACAACCTTACAAAACCGCACAGATAAATATTTCCTGAAGTTATGTTTCAATCAAGAAAAATAAATGTAGATCACTCGGCAAATGCAACGGCATCAACAGTAAAATGCAGTGGGTGCCCTACAGTTGAACAATAAAGCAGTAGGCACGTCCCAGACACCGTTAGTCCAACGCTTGTTTGGTCATAGTGGACATATTTTGAATATTTGATCCGTTTGTTACTCATTATTGTGGTATTTTCGACCTCGATACTATTGATTTATTGGTAATATGTACCAAACGTTTTTGAGGAAAATTGTAGAATAGTTGTAATATGAACTCACGTAAGTCCAGAGCACGGACTCTTCTGAACGAGGCAAATAAGAACATACGAATAGACCCTAGCATAGTCCGGATTGGTATGCTTATTAAACCATCAAAATTCTTGTTTGAATTCCCTGGTATGCAAGTTTACATACGACGTTTTCTTTTTCCTTAAAGTGAGGCACATTTTCAACACCACACATATGTAATTCAAAAAAATCGATATTATTTGGACAATATGAGCCAAACTAAACGTGCTGTAAAAACATCTTGATGAATAACTGCACTTGTCTGAACATTCCTGAGTCTACGCAAATAAAACTAGAGCAGAACATCGGCTTACAAACAGGCAAAAACTGGTCCACTTTAGCGCCGTAATTATTTTTCGCTCCTTTTATATCAGATTCCGAGCATAGCGCACCCCACGCGCGATCTCTTCCTAGTTCCAGCTTTTTTCTTCATTTTATCACGATCTATTTTTATCAAGAAGTTGCATTGTAATGCTGTATATAAAACTAGACCAACGGAAGCAAAGTCTTAAGCAAATCCGAAAATTAATACATAAATCGTGATTACACAAATGTTATAAAAATCAATATACTCAACACATCGAATAAAATAACTTTATTAAGCCAGAAAATAATCAAATTAAACCATATTTGTCTTGTAAGACAATAAAATCCGATAGCACGCGACAAAAACGAAAAAATACATGCAAATACAAATGTTAAAACAACACTTAAAGCACTAATACCAAAATGGCATAACCCAATACGGTATTTAAACGATATATCATTCAAACCCGATTGTTCTTAATTAATTTGCACAGATTGAATAGCTTGAAGACACTGATCTTGACAGAACAACAATATAAATAAATATGATTGACAATTTAATGCACTGTTTCTTTGTTTGTTGATCCCCCACGCGAATGTGATAGTATTACGAAATATCCTGACTTATAGTCATGTTGTAATCTTTTAAGACGACTTTTATTTCGTCAGTATTTGGGATTAAATTTGTTTTCTCATATTTTTTTCATTTTTAATAGTATGTCAACATGCATTATTCATTTTATGAATGGGTCACTGCAACGATGCTACTTAATCTCTGCAATATTTCGTTCGATTAGATGTCCAATGTAATTAAGCACAATAATTGCTACCAATTGCTAAAAATGTTTTGTCTATCATAATATGTCTTTAAACACATCTTATATTACCAAAATTATCAATAACAAGTTTTTTTACATTGCATAAGAAAATTAGAGAAGCAACGAGTTAATGAGTTGATTTGCACAAAGAGTTGGTATCAACACGCCCATTACATCCCGCAAGTTAATCGTCTGTTTTTTTAACCTTGGTATTAAGTATTAGGCTTTGGTAAAAGTAGCAAATGAGCAAGCCGAAACGCTAATAGAGTCAATCGATGTGCAAGGACAATATATAATCCGGGAGATTGGTGGATGCGTTGCCCACCTTAAGGAAGTACTATATTTCCATTAATTGATATCTGTTTTCTTTTCCTAATAGTACTGGTTTAGTCGACTGATTCTTCATGGTTAATTTAACCTCCATTATAATCCAATCAAGATGCAAATACCATGGTATTACACTATTCTCTTCCCTGTTAATTAAATTAACCGCAACGAATTATGACAACTCATTCGAATCAAGTTTTAATTTCAACAAAAAATATTTAAACCTGTCAGTCATATGAAATTCCATAAATGCCAACATTTTAATAACATAGGACAATGATGTTGAAACAAATTTCGCCGCGGTAGCCGTGCTCATCAACTGGGAGGTATTTTTTGCTTGTTTATTAAAGCATTTCAAGTATTTTTGCAATATCTTGAAGCACGTTTCAGTTTAATTAATCGTGTCGATAGTTTAAAATACTTAGGTGTTGTATTAGACGAGAACTTCAATTTCAAAAAACATATTTTGCAACTTGCCGGTAGTACTCGGAAAATCATTTACATTATGAAATCTCTACGCTCCGTCGCCTCCAGAGATATCCAAAAACTTGTTTATGTTGCCCTTTGTCAGTCAATTCTGTCTTACTGTATTTCCATTTGGGGAGGGGCGATAAAAACAAGTATGATTGGTCTTGAAAGGGCTCAGCGCGCTGTCCTAAAGGTCATGATGTCCAAACCTTTTCTATTTCCTACCGATGAGCTTTACAAAGAAGCTAAAGTACTCACGGTGCGTCAGCTATACATATGGAAAACAACCGTTACCATGCATAGGAAAACTCTCAACGCACCAATCGATCAAGAAATGCTAAAAAAACGTGTTTATATAGTTCCAACTCCTTATATCAGGACATCCTTTGCAAAGCGTCTACCATTTTACCAACATCCTAGCATTTATAATAAAATTAGCGCCAAATGTGACATTAAAAAACTTCCCCGTAATGCCGCCAAAAATAAAATTAAAAACTGGTTATTAGGGCTAACTTATCAGGAAACGGAAAATTTGCTCACAACTTTTTAAAATATCCTTTGTCATACATACACACACACACACACACTCAAATATACTTACACAAACACACGCACACATATACACGCACACATAAACACACACGCACACATGACTGCAGACTATGTCAAACACCGCAATCATTATATAGTCTCGATCACCGCTCGAAGATTTTCGCGATACAGGTTATGCCTAGTGCGAAAATCACTGGTAATCTTTCTTGGTGTACATTTATTAAAGTTATTTATGTTAAGTAGATTTTATATTATTATTTTAGATACTTTTGATCTCAGCTTTGTTTAGTTAAGTATTACCTATTGATGTACAAATTCATGGAAATAAATGCTTATTATTATTATTATTATTATAATTACTATTATAATGCGAATGGAAGTTTTTACTTATTTTACATAGTAATGGTGCAAAAGACGGAAGATCTGCTTAATTACAAACTAAAAATACCTTTACCATCTGATTGCCACTTCTAAATAAGCCGAAGATATTATTATTAAAGGTAAAAAATTACAAAATTCTGTTCATTTCTCATGCTACTTTGTCATTTGTGTTTAGATTTTTTCAGTTCAAGCCACTAGAATTATCTAAAGGTGCGTATGTGAAATAACTAACGGCCAATTTCTCAGTCATCAATGCAAACTGCTGCTTGGCTGCAAATATATTTAAATAAAAAAAGGAAACTTTCCACCACTTATTATGCCAAATTATTACGTCTCATTACAAAACGATCAAGTCGTCCAGAGGCCTTACACGTAAATGCTAATTTAAATGCCAGTGATTTCTGATTGATTCGTGTCGTACGACGAGAGAGAAAATAAAATCACTTTCGTTCGTATTCGAACTATCGAACAAAAACGGTAATATATTTTGCTGCCCGTCATATTTCTAACCTAGATTACAGTAGCCACCACCACTGACCTCCCAACACTTTACTATCCTAGTCTAATATGAATTTGTGGTTTATTGGACATTATTAGGTTGTTAAGATATTGTCAGGTTTTCATTATGCATGGGTTTATATTTATGGAACTCACGTAATATTTATCTCACTGCAAGACTCGAGTCTTGGAAACCTAGCTTGCCATTTTATAGCCGGGGACTTACCGTGTACTACTTACTTACTACGGGTACTTAAACGTGTTATGTAGGCTGTCCACAATATTACTAGTCGCTACAAATTGTAAACAGTAAGAAAAAAAGTGTAAATACTTAATCAAGCCTTTAAACATAACACGCAGAAGGTAAACATATTTGTCCCTTTCAACAATAACGAGACTAAATAAAATTCATTTGGATATTTTTAGAACGTGAACGGAAACCAGTCGCTTGTCGAGTTGATTCCATTCATTTATTGTCTCCCTGCAATTTGTAAAATTCTTGAATTTGCCGCCAATGCCAAGGATGGCATCGATTTTATCAATGGTTGAAAAATCGAGCTACAATTATACCGACGTTCATATATGGCCTTAAAGACGCCGCTGACAACGCTGAATTGGTAAATGTTTTCGCTAATTATGCCGGTTCATGTATTTTAAACATAAACAAAAACAATGTTGTATGCATCAGTCACCTATTTACATATTTAAAGTAAATAGGTGACTGATGGGTCGTAGGGTCGTATCTAATAGCATCTTGAAGTCATACCAACATCAGCAATCTGGGCTGATTTGTACGAGGTTTGCGAGAAACTCTGGAGCAAATAAGAACAATATTTTGCTATTTGGTTTATTTATAACTTTACAAACTTCCAATAACCTTGATAGAGTCATCCGGACTTGCCAAATCGCTGGTAACAATGAAAGGCATTACTAAAATTAAAATCATGAGCTACATTCATAGTGTAAGTAAACCTTAAAGATGCTATATAAAGAGGTTACTCAATAGTTCATCGGAAGATTGAAATAAAAAATCGGTACTAATAACCTATCCCGAAGGCTGTAAATCCTAGAAAGAGAATTCAGAGATAAAAGAAATTGATTATAATAATATTAATATAGAAAGCTTTTAATAAATAAATAAATAAATACACCCAACAGTCACATACATAGTCCTGACCCCACACTAAGATCGAGTCTTGTGTCGTGGGTATCAGAAGCTACGAGAGACTTTTCGGTCTCACAAACACCCAGACCCGAAACAAATACCTGTGGATCACACAAATATTTGTTTCGGTGCGGGGATCGAACCCGCGGCCTCTCGTTTCGCAGGCGGCGTCAAACCAACTGCGCCACGGAGGCTGTCAAAAATACTTTAAGTAGTCCAAAATAATTTTGTAAACAGGTTTCAAATACGATAAGATCAGATAAAGATATGATAAGATCTCTCGCTTGTTGATATTCTATCTTGAATCTGTATTCGGAACTAAACTAAACGTAATAAAGGATGAATAACGAAATGAAAATGAAGTTCACAGTCCTTACGGCTGGAAGTCCTTACTCCATATTGTCCAGATTGTGCAAAAGCATTAAAAGAGAATTTAACATCTACGGGATGAATAAGCATTTCGGTTAGATTCCTTAGAATTTGAACGATATTTGTATTTATCACCAGCTGAAATTCTGTATAGGTGGCACTGTGCTTATTAACAGATGCAATTTAATCAATTAGCCCAACCTGAATCATAATAAAAACATTTAAAAGAATAGCGTTTCCAACAATAGCTACCGACTACCGAGCATAGTGATTATATTCCGTCATTTAAAATATTTTATTCTAAACGCTGGAAATGTCAAAAACTGCATTATATGCATTCTATGCTCGGTTTTAGAATGTAAAATACGGAAATGCATGCTTTATGTACATTTTGTTGATAGGAATCGAACTTGGTGAAGGTCGCAATTGATGTTGTGCCAGTTATTTAAGACAATTACGAAATTAATTTGTTATTCGTTACAAGACTTACGTCATATTTAAAACTAGATCAGTTATTTTCTTTTAAATCAAAGGGTGTGGCTTTATCAAAATTTAAAACTGCAATTCTCCATTTGGCGTTACACTTAAAATATCGCCTGTTACACATCAAAACTAATGCTGGGACTTTAAACATCAAGACTGGACTGAGCTTAAAACTTTAAGTTAACATCTTCTAGTTATAACCTTCCGAGTCATATTAATGTACTATGCCCAAATCCCCTTTGTATATTACATTGTGGTAATGATTAGCAGTGCGTCATCTACACATTAGCAGATCTAGACAGAGAAAAGGAAAGCAAAATTTCTATACCTACTACCATACTGTAGACCACGGCTATCAAATTTCTCGCTTTTAATTAAGCAAGGAGGTCACCATTCACGCAATAAATATCAATGATAGTGACCCGAGTGGGGTGTGGCAGGTATGGTCACAGAATGCAATAAAAACTCGCCTAAATGGACGCCAAACGGTACCGCTCGTGTTAAATATTTAAAGTAGTAGTAAGAATCCTGCTCTGTGCCCCTAGCCGGAATATTTTGAAGTATCGTATAGTAATACTCGTATAGTATCGTAAACGTTTCCCGCTGTCATATTTTAGTTCCAAATACGCTCACAATGGCGCTGTTTAAATTCCCATACAAAATTTTACTATTAGGTACTATTCTATTACGATACTGCAAAATGTTCCAGCTAGGGGAACTGGTAGAAGTCATTTTCGTAGTAACGTGAAAGGTGGTAATTACTAATGGTAATGATTTTGAATGTCAACGTGATATAAACTAAGAGGCACTTAACCTTTGAACCTAGACCCCTCTGCATTAAAACAGTAGGTATTGATAACCGCCTTATTATTGATTTCTAAAATATGTAGGAACATTACTCGCTACTGAATTAAAATATTCTTGTAATAATGGAAATCTCCTGCAACTAGCAACAAAATGTTTGGACGCGTTATTGCCACAATAACCCAAAGAAACTCCATTAAATTTAAATTCCAACTGTTTTTGTTTATACCAGCACAACAAAGTGCAACGCATCCTTTGAAGAGTGCAGAGACAGATTCACCATTTATACGAGCTGTATAAAACCGGATATACGCAAAAATAACTTGAAACGCGATACATTTGCATGGATCACAATAACGTGTACGGTGTCGCTAAATGGGCAAATACGAATATTCTTCCACGACCAAAATATTAAATTTACACACCACGAAATGAAACAAATTTCCAAAAAAGCTCCATATTTATTTTTGCTGCAGTGACCTTTTGGTGATGCGCGAAAACCCACTCCTCAAATATTGAAAACCTCTTAAACAGTTCTCATAATATTAGCTTATCAAACATTCCTCTCACACGCATAAACTTAAATAAATAACCGAAAAAGGTCATTAACCTGGCTGAGTCTGTGTGCGTTATGTTTAAACATTTTGGTGACAAAATTGTAGTGCACGATAGCGACTGATATTTGAAATCTAATTTGAAAACAAGATACGCATCTGCACTGGTTTTGTTTTTATATTCGTTTAAATGATGATGTCATGCATAAACCCGTCAGACTTATCTTCACGACCTTTTTACTTAATGACATAGGTAGATGCAAAATATGGTTTCATTTTACGATTTTAACAGCTATTAAGAGTTAGAGGAAAAGTAATTAATGTGCTATAAAAAGCCAAATAATTTTAGTCAATAATACTTTGACTTTGGTCCTTCGAGCCAGGATAAACTTCACTTATTACGGAAATTTAAAGAATCTAAGAGGACAGAAACTGGGAACGCTATTAAGAAAGTTATATCAATAAACTTGAATCCGAATCCTAAAACTGCAATATTTCATCCCTACTGCTTTTATCAAAAGCAATTGTACCTACTTGTACTAGGTATTAGTCATGATAACGTATAAATTGATACAATTTCCCAACCCCGCCACCTCTGGCGGCCCCAGCTGGTCGAAAGTGAATCACGAGGTGATGACACTGTCACCCGAGTGTTCACCTTGGCGGAAGGTGCCTCATTTGCATACGCTACCCGCGCTACGCATCGCTGTTGCAAAATAAGGGCTGTTGCAGACGGATCGGCGCGACCGCGTTAGTTCATAAATGTACAAAATTATCACTTAATTTACACGTTTTAAATATAATGTAAATTGACATTAGAAATAAAGTTATCTTCCAAAAAAAATTCATCGGAAAGGCGCCTGCTTGTAAAATCTAAAATCTTAGGTATGGTCTTTTTTAATAGTAATTACTATTAATAAATAATTGTCCGCTTTAAATACCTATCGAACATAATTTTCTTGTGAATTCGTAAATAAAATACATTTGAATAATGTTTACTCCCAGGTCAATAAATGCACCGTTCATAATATTTGCATACAAATTAGATGTATGTGAACAAGACTTGTGCCTTAAATCACACTACAGGTGTTAAAGTTACCGTTCTTATTAGTGTTCGCCGAAAATACCTTTTTATTTGCACGGTGACAAAACACGGTTTCAAGAGAATTATTGTTTATACCGTTCAGAATATTTCGATAATTAATCTTAAAATTTCCTGAACATAAATGAGTAATATGACAGGGGCACCTACTTTTGATACTGCGGCAATTTAGTTACCAAACTCAATCAGAGTAAAAAAAATCGTAAGCTTGTTGCAAAAAGATGAGTTGAAAAAAATAAATAACCCAAAAAGATATCACAAAGTTAGTGAAAAATGTATTGTTATTGACATTTGTATCAGAGCAGTAGCTAGTCAAATTATCTCGAGCGTATTTGTAAATAAAAATAATTTATTTCAAATAATTCACAAATGATAAATTCTAACAAAGACAAAGACTTGTGTTAGTTATGATGGTTTGAAGCAAAGTCAACTGACGTTGCGATGTCCATGGCTTATATACTATTCTCTTGTGAGAACCGTCTACTTGATACTCTTGGTATTCGCCACTGGTACATCGAATACATTAAGTCAGTTCAGATGAAGCAGCTATACAACTCCTTATTGACCCATTAACCCTGAGGGTTTAATATAGGATATAAGGTGGCAGGTCGCATAACTCCTCCCTCCTTAAGTACGAAATCATTTCCTGAAACACTTTTCGGATGATGATTTCGGACACATTTTGACAATATAAATTTTCTATTACTAAACACGAAATACAACAATACAAAAATCAATATGAGGTAAAGTACAATAGTTCCTATGCTAACACTGTGTATATTCACTGGTGGCATTTGCCCTTCGTCTTTTATCACTTCACTATCACTTTGTAGAACACGAGACAACACCCGTAGATCTTCCATATTATAGTTGTCCAGGTTGACGGAAGTCCTCTGGAACTCTGGATGCTCAGCAACACTCGGTAGGTGAATAACAGGCATCCTGTGAAGTGTGATCTGGTTTCCATTAATATGACGTTTCCTCAACGTCATTTCTCCAATTTTTACCTCACAGTTTGTGTTTAGCGTAATAATATACGTGCCCAATATTTTATACTGGCTTATATTGTCATCACAATATTCCATAATGAACATTTCAATTTCGGAATATACTATCCACACATCTGTTTGTATGGTTTTAATTTTAAGTTTGCTAGCCTTCACTGGCAATTGCAAACATGAAGTTATATTAGTAGAAAACTTCATTAAATCTGCTATACATGCGTCGTCATTACTAGGCGACACGTTGCTCTCGTAGCACAAGTATATCTGTTCATCTATTTCTCTGCATGACTCCTTGAGCTCTAATGCTTTCAACCCTTCCATAAGGATAAAGGAATGTTTCGGAATAATGAGGAATGTGTTATTCCGGATTGGATTGAACATAGGAAAGGGATGTAGTTGGTAATAGTTATACACTTTTAATTGAACCGTAGGAATTGATAATATAAAAATTATTTGTTTGCCTTTGATGTAAGCCTTAATATCTATACATCTTTCAATATTTGCAAGATTCTCTACAGTAACAGGTAATATTAATTTATCTACCTTTTCTACATCTCTCAATATATAATATAATTCACTAATATTTAATAGTGACTGATGAACGATATTAATTCTACTAAATGCTATTATAGTTTCAATTTCACTTAATCTTGTAAGTAACAACTGAAAATTATGGATGAGTATATTAAAAGTATTTATAACGAATTCTTTACTTCGTTGAAAATATGTTTTATTTAAATATAATTCAATTTCATCCATATTTTTCTCCAACATAATAAAATTATTCCTACTAGAATTTGTTAAGTTAACTAATGAATCCACTATTTCAGAGACAATAGTCATTTTATTGGAGATAGCATTTTGCTCAGATTGAACTTTACTCAAAATTTGTTCATATCTAATTGCGTCATCATTATCCATATTTCCTGTGATAGCTTTAATAATTGTTCCTAAAGGATTAAGTATTCCTCTTTTAACCCTAATATTCGGAATTAACTGCTCATACTTTTCTACAGTTATATTTCTTATATATTCTGCTTGTAGTTTAATGTCTACAATGCTACCATCTAAAATATGAATATCTAAGTTTTTATCTAAATATGAATTTACTTCTCCATATTTAATAAAATTATATTCCAAGTTTTCATATATTAATTGTAGATCTAAAATCTTAACTATTTCCCAGTTATATAAACTAAGGTAAGCACGACCTTCTTTTACTGGAAGTATACCTGGGTTGGCTTCAATTTGCTGAAGTTGAAGTGCCAGGTTTTGGACTGCTTGGATGATTAAGAGAAGGATGTACCTGTGGAGGACGTTTTATATCTTTAATAGGTACCCTTTTATCTCTATCTTTAGCTTGGACCATAACAGTATTTCTAATTATATTTTCTGTTATTTTGGCCTTTTGATAGCGAGGTTTATCCTTGCTACGCCTTATATTTACTCCTTTTATGAAAACTGTATCGCCGGGTTTAACGTCGAATTCTTTTTCGCCGCCCCGCTTTTCAATAATTTTTTCTTTAATCCCTAACATTCTATTATATTCGTGTTCAATTTCTTGAATCACCGCCTTTATTCTCGGATCATCGTCCGTATTAACTAACATAGATTGACTATCATTATCAATTGCGTTAATTTTTATACGCGATAACGCATCTGCGTTACTATTTTGTTTGCCAGGCTTATGCTTTATGTCAAAGTCATATTCTGCTAATCTCAACTTCCAACGAGTTAGCCTACATCCTGGTTCTTTTAATGAATTTACCCATACTAACGGCCTATGGTCACTTATAACAGTGAATTTCTTCCCATATAAATATGGCCTAAAATGCCTGCATGCCCATACTACTGCTAATAGTTCCTTTTCTATAGCACTGTAGCGGGTTTCTGCACTATTTAAAGTCCTACTCGCGAATGCAATAGGCTTATCACTTCCTATCGGACCCTGTGACAAAACTGCACCTAACGCAAAATTAGAGGCGTCCGTAGTTAATAGGAATGGCTTTGAGAAATCTGGAAATTGAAGTAAAGGTGCATTAGTAAGCAACTCTTTACATTTCTCAAATGCATTTATATACTGCTGGGTTATGATCACTTTATTTCTCTTTTTCAAACAATTCGTAAGAGGTTGAGTGATTTTTGAGAAATCTTTTATAAACTTACGATAGTAACCTACTAGTCCAAGGAAACTTTTTATTTCCGTTGGTGTCTTAGGCAAAGGAAATTTTAAGACTGCCTTGATTTTATCATCATTTGGTTGAAGACCATTTTTTGATATTGTGTGACCTAAATATAAAACTTCTGTTTTTAAAAAGTCACATTTGTCTAAAGTTACTTTTAGATTCATCTCTCTAAGTCTGTCAAATATTCTCTGCAGTTTGCAAAAATGTTCCTGCAAGTTTGACGAATATACTATAATATCATCTAAATAAACTAAGCAATCGACACCTATTAAACCACGCAACACATTATCCATTGTTCTCTGGAATGTGGCGGGTGCCGTTTTTAAACCGAATGGCATTCGTATGAATTCGTAGTGTCCCGACTGTGTCGTGAACGCTGTTTTTGGTTGGTCCTGTTTTTGGACTTCTATTTGGTGGTAACCGCTAGCTAGATCGATTGTGGAGAAATATTTCGCATTACCGAACTTATCGAATAAATCTGAAATATTTGGTATGGGATATTTGTCGTCTATCGTCTTTTCGTTAAGACGCCTATAGTCTATGACCATCCTATACTTTTCTTCTCCGGAAGCATCTAGTTTTTTCGGAACCAAATGGACAGGTGCGCTCCACGGTGAGTGCGATTCCTTAATAACATTGTTCTGTAACAAGTTCCTAACCTGTCTCTCTATTTCCTCATTCTCCTTATGAGAATGCCTATAAGGACGGATATATACGGGATCCTCATTGGTAGTCCGTATACTATGTTTTACCTGACTTGTAAAACTTAATGGAATGCCATCATTTTGAAAAATGTCTTTATACTCAAAACATAATTTTTCTACCTGACATTTTACCTCATTATTTAAATGACCTAGTCTAAGTTTTGAAAGATTTACTTCCAACAACTCATCTATAGTTGGATCTATATCCATAAATTCTATAGAGTTATTCCCTATTTGCGATACAACATTATATACCATTGGTATATTCGCATTTTTTACTTTTAAGACCTTGTTGTTAAAATCAACATTTGCCTTTAGGTCTTGTAACAAGTCTGAGCCTAATAATCCATCGTATTTCTTATCTACTTGATAAATATAAAACTTGTGTATCAAGTTCGTATTAAAAATCACTGGAAGCGGAATCTGAGCCACCGTATCATGCTCGCTACGACCATGAGTACTAATTACTTCGAATGGTTCGTTGTATAAATACTTACGAAAGTATTTAAACGCCTTGTTTGGGCTTAAGAATGAGCGAGAACTACCCGTATCAATCATGAATTTACCTAACTTTGGTATATTAATATACGGTAGTTTTATCATGTTATCAACATTATTATAATCTATCCTGGTGGGCTGTCTGAGGCTCCCTTTATAAAATTTCCTACTAGCTTATTATTCCTCACAGTTCGCATTGATACGTCTTGTACCTGATTTTGCGACTGTGGGATGCCAAACTTAAATTGCTGTTGCGGATTTTTCTTGAAAAATCCAGACCTTTTATAGTTATTCACATATTGTGGAAACTGTTGCGGTCTTGGTTGGAAATTTACAGGATTTTTGAATTGAAAGCCCTGTGGCTTTTGATTTTGCCCTCCAAATTTAACTTGAGGTTTCGGCAAAATATTATTATGCTCCTTAAATTGTGTTTTATTATATTCAGTTGTTACACAATTTTTAGGTGCTTGTGGCTTTACACATTTATTTTTAAATTCCTTTTGGAAATTAACTTCTTCCATTACGATAGATAATGTATCCTCCAGATTTGTGGACTTACTTAATCTCACAAATTGGATTAAGTTCTCAGGCAAGTTGTATATAAAAACTTTATGTGCTAAGTTATTATATATTATCATTTTTGACGCCTTAATACCTTCGTCCGTCAAAAGATTTACTTTTGCTATCAAAGAACTCCTAACATTTTGGATTCTGTGACACAATTCGATAAACGATTCGTTTGAATTTATTTTAATGCTTTCTAGCTCCATGGCTATACATTCTTCTGACCTACTGTCACCAAAATGCTGAACTAATAGTTCCCTTAATAAATCCCAAGATGCTACATTCTGTCTTTCACTGAGTAATACTGCGGCCTTTCCCGTCAGTCTACTTGTAACACTGTGAAACACATATGTTTGCTGAGCTACACTGTTATCGCCTCTAAAGCTTCTGATAACGTACTCACATTTATTTAAAAATAGACTAAGCAACCGTTCGTCGCCGTCATATCTAGGGATGATTTCGATTATCTCCCGTGGGATTAGCTGTATTTGATTCATTGTTTTAATAAATAATGCACATACAACACAAAAACACAATGATATCAAAGGCAAAAATAATTAATTCAAATTATTTTTCTACGTAAAATTGGCAATGTTAGTCCAAGATTACGGCGCTATTTTGTGGATTTCCTAATGAAAGGAAAAACACGCCTTTTTAAAAATTGGCGATTTTCAGTCCAATTAAAAAGGAAGGAAAGCGATAGGAAGGAATGAAAGGATTTACTCACTTGCTCTTTCTTCCCATGCTGGAAATTGCTTCTTTATCACTTGTTACGTACTTGACTAATTTATATTTTTTGTGGTTCGCGGATTATTTATCTTTAGCGTTGGTAGTACAATTCGGCGACCTATTTTTGTGTCCCTTCCGAACCTACTTTTAACGCGATATTAAATCCGACCCGACTGCGCCAGTCAAATTATCTCGAGCGTATTTGTAAATAAAAATAATTTATTTCAAATAATTCACAAATGATAAATTCTAACAAAGACAAAGACTTGTGTTAGTTATGATGGTTTGAAGCAAAGTCAACTGACGTTGCGATGTCCATGGCTTATATACTATTCTCTTGTGAGAACCGTCTACTTGATACTCTTGGTATTCGCCACTGGTACATCGAATACATTAAGTCAGTTCAGATGAAGCAGCTATACAACTCCTTATTGACCCATTAACCCTGAGGGTTTAATATAGGATATAAGGTGGCAGGTCGCATAACTAGCTATAAAACCATATAAAAGTACAAGACATTTAAATCACAATAAATATAATTCGGAGATGTGTCACAATTGAAATAACCGTACGATTGTGCTCTGAGCAAAAACATATCAAAATGCCAAGTTTTAAATGATCTCTCGATTTGAGTATAAAAACTAATTACATTCATGCATTTAAGGCGGCCCACATATTTTATTTATCACTCGAGGTGTCATGTCAGTAAATGATATTTAAAAATAAATAGCTCTTATGACAAGTCAATACACATAGTAGGTACTTATTTTCTATTTACAAGATATTCGTTGTAATTTTTATATTAATTTTATTATAATAAGTATTATATTACTTATTAGTATTTTATGGTATTTTTTTTTCTTAGGAAATACATTATTTACGATAATCGAGGTCTAAGTGGACCATAAGTATTATTAAGCGGTGCGTAGCGGTTTAATGTTACCACCGGATCTAACACGGCCCTGGCTGAGAGGACCCGGCGAAACAAACTCAGTGGGCTTCCATTACCACTGGAAACTACTCGACGCGACCCAATTCTGAGTATATCCAGCGAATAGTATTCAGTGAGCTTGTTTTGGGTCCAATTGATTAAATAACGACCACGAGTATTTCCAAAACGTCCCGTAATTTTAGGCTTACTGCCGGATCCAACGCGACCCGACTGAGAAGACCCGGCGAACAAACTCAGCGGGCTTAACTTTACCACTGGATACTACGCGGCGCGACCCAGTTCTGAGTAGATCCAGCGAGTCAAATTCAGTGGACATGGTTTTGGTCAAGTTACTAAAATAAATATTTGTGACTTGTCTTACAAAGCTTGCATTGTAAGATCCTTTATTTATTCCTTTTAAGTCCTGAAGCACATGAGACAAATGTTATTTCTGCTGGTAGTATATCCGTGTCCGCTCGGTTAACGACCACAATTAATAAAGGTGTAAAAACCCTTGCAAATTCAAACATTCTACTATTGCGACCACAAATAACTTAAATAACAACGTTGTAGTAGCATTTCATTGAATTTCAAGCCGACAAAATGCCAAAGTCAATTTCTTCGCTTCTTCTTTTTTCAACATTTTGTTGGTTCTCTCTAATTAAAATATAATGTATCAATTTCACCAACTACAGTTCTTATATTGTATTAATTTGAATAGAACTAAAATCCCAATCATATCGAACGGGTCCAAGTCTATCCAATTTAAAGCGGCGCTAACAAGTATAGCCGCGACAAAGACATTCGCATACAAATCATTGATTGTTTCGGATTCCACATGGAAAATAAATTGTTTATCTGCCGCGCTGATCGCTCCTGGGACAATACGTTTCGACATGTACCTGAGAGCGTATTTATTTTTAAATTTATTCGCCAGTTTGCATTCTTTCTCATGTGTTAAAATGTTGTTGGTGTGTCTGTGCATCGTTCATCTGGTTTAGGTGAAAAGTTGACCAATAATTGTGCGCATATCTGTGAGATTTAAGGCTTTTGACATCGTACCATAAGTCTTTTTTTTTGTCCAGAAGAATGCTGTTAGGTTTTCTGCCGGTACCTAGGGAAAAGCCGGAAGGATTATGCCAGATGACCGGCCGTCCAATCTAATACGCTTGGAGATACATCTGCCAAGCCTGGGCTCTAATAAATCCTAAAGCCTATGCAAGCGTATGGTAGGTAACCGTTCACAGAATTTAAAAGTCTACTTCTTGAGGTTTTTATTGTAGACAGGCGAATCCAGGTCTGGCTATTAGTGTTTCTCAAAAATGTATTTAAAATTCTGTGCATGTTAATAAGATCGTTTGTTAGGTGCAGTGTACGCAAGAGAGAGAAATTGAATTCGTAATTTTGTTCACTTGCTTGCACGTAGCAATGGCTAGACTCATTTTGATGAAGTTCCGCTTAAAGTTGATTTTTTTTTGTTTCAAGTGTAGTCTAGTTTAATTTTAAATACATACTTATACATGTACATATGTAATGACACGATAAAATCACTTACGCAAATAAAACTATATAGGTAAGTATATTTATTTTAAAGCCAAAAATATGCGATTTAGATAGCCTCTCAACGCTATTGTTACTTAAGAATTAAGACACAAGAAGCAGTTTTCGAAAATATAGATATCATGATGTCACCTCCAAAAGATTTCAAGCTACCGTTGCAGCAACGTACCTGGATATTATTTACTTCTTTGGTCAAGCCGAATGTGTTGATTTTATCAATTCTTCTAAACTATTCAGATCTCAGATTGTCTAATGTTGTCTTAAATTTGAAGGTATCTAACTTAATATTACAGTTGTTCCAAAAACAGTCCATATCCATTTATATTACATTTTATGGCTCAACGAAAAAGATTGTGCATCGGCATTTCAGAAGCTGGTATTTTTCTAATTTATGATGACATTTCAATTTTTTTCGAAGTAATGAGTATCGCTGGTCATAACTGGTTAGTTTTATTGAAGAATTACAATAGTTTTGACTCAACTTCATCTGTTAAAAAAGTGAACAAAAAAGTAAGCATACCTAATATCAACTAATAGCAATAACAACATAATTGTTTTATTCAGTGCCATGTCATAGTTTTTCGATATTTTTAGATTACTATTGAGACTACTTTAAAAAACTGGTACGTAACGTAAGTAACGCAGTAAAATTTATACAGATGCTAAAAAAATTAACTCGGCCCTTAAACAACAATCGGAAGACAAATACACGCAGCACTGTGATTTATTACATTAATGCACTATTAAATGAAATACAATCTTTTATTCAGTACTCCCATAAAATGTCACCTCGCCGACAATTCCAATATCATCACACGATTATAAAACCATTCATAAATTAGTTCCACGCCATACATATCGTATGAAATACTTCACCCGTTTTGCCTTGAAAATGTCGAGGATATCTGTCTGTAAAATTGAGGTTTACATTATTATAATTGACTTTTACTATTGGGCCAGATTGTGATTTTAAAAGAATTTCTACGGTATGTAAGTCCGCCAACCCGCATTAGGCCAGCGTGGTGGACTATATATGGCCTAACCACTCTCAATCGATTCTCTCTATTGTAGAGTATGCCCGTGCCCTGCAGTGGGACGTATATGGGCTGATATAGATATATAGATATTGTGCCAGAATGATGCTAAAAAAATTGTAGTCTACTTTTTCTGGGACTGGGTACTTTGAGGCATATATTTTCATGAAATGCATTTTAATCGTTTGTTATCTATTAGAGGAAGCCGTATTTTTCGTGACTTAACTTTAAGAGATCAAATTGTTTTTTTTTTTGGAATTGTACCTGATGCAATCATTAACTAACGAATTTATTGATGTGCAAATATATTTTTTCTGCAAATACCTGAACCCGAGCACACCAAGTCGAACAAACGTGAAAGCCAAATTTTTCAGTTTTTGTACAACAGTTTGACGATGAAGCTTCGAACATGTTTGCGGTACAAATTCGTACTCAAGACAGATTTTCCGACTGTGTTAATAAAAATACCTGCATACAAGAAGAGTCGGCGTCGAAACTGATTACTGAATATATTGAGAAGTTTTTTGTCCACTGATGGGCTCGTTACGTGTTGATGGTGAGGTGTTGTGTCGACTGTCGCCTTAATTACGTTTTCATGCTTTAGGCTTCGCGCATGATTGATGATCGAACGCGCGACAAGGAATTTGTATTGCGGAAAATATTATTTAACTCTCAGTGCATTAAAATGAAACTGTTCATTGTTGCGTTTTTTATTGGTAAAGGCAAGCCGGGTTAATGTGTTCAACGCCATCTGTGGGACGAAATCGCAATTAGCCGCCTTTATTAAAATATTTAAGCCGACACAATATGATTGACACATGTTCATGGTTTTTGCACTTCAGCGTTAATATTAACATCAAAAGTTGAAAGGATTTATTCGTTAACAGTTTTCCGTGTGTTAATTAATTTTAATTAAAACCTTCTTCGACTCGACATTGTATCTACAGTGTCCGTATACAATCCGTAAAATTCAGACACTTTTTTTATTTTTAATGGAATCGGTCAGCATGAAATCATACTGTATTATTCAAACTGAATCTAAAGAGCAGAATCAATTAACAATGGACAAATGGAAAGCAAATTGATCGGAGCATACACCAAACGACCTTCTGCCGAAGCCGCGTGCTCCCAGGACAATTGACATTTGATATGAACTTTGCCTTACGTAACGCTATCACATTATGATATCAAAAAGCAATACCATAAACAAGATGTGTCCATTTTTAAATGCTATTATTTCGTTGATAAATAATTCCGCTGATCTCAACATTTAATATGAGCATAAAACTTAAATGCATACAAACGAGCATAAAAATGCAATAACCGGATTAATTTGTTAAAAAAATAATCACGATAACTAACTAGCATCCGCTATTAAGTACAAGGTTAAAATCAATATAGGATTTCCTAAAGATTCATTTAAAAAATTGCTGCATATACTGCAGAATAATTAAAAAAGTTCTAGTTAATAGACATAAGTATATAACCTACCAAAAAGCCTTGCTTATGTCTGCAGCAATTCTATGTTAATCATACAGTCTCTTCCAATCGCTTTAAATTTATAAGGTACCTTCTTTGTTGATACGATTTGCCACTGCAAAGATCCGCAACCGTTAAACTAACGATTTAATGCAACTTCATCTGCAGTCAGAATTTTAATTCCGTCGAATCTTTTGTCGAAGAATATGTCTAAAATCTTGAGTAACATTAATCATTAACGTAACTTAAACTATAAAATCCCACACTCTTTTCAAATATATATTTTTTTACAACTGAATTGTTAATCATCGCAAGGAATTGGACTTCTTTAAATACCAAACTAGATTCCACGGATAACGTTGTACCTACTGAATAAAAAATCATAGGTAGTATTGTTTCACCGCGCCGTTAAATTTTATGTGATATCAATTTCTATTGTATCTATTAAACGCATTAATGTTCTGTAATATGGGTGCAGTAGTAAAAACCAAATGACAAGGACTGTTCAGTGTCATTGCTTCAAAAAACATGTTCTGATGCAAATAATTTTATTAACCAACGCATCAGCTTCAAAACAGTATTTTTATCAAATGAATTTGGCTGTTTAGGGTACATAAAAAGACTAAGAAAAACGCTTGTTAGGTTTAATTCCAGCCCAAAAATATCATCATTTTATCGCTAGCAGTTCTTGACCCTTAATTACATTTCAACCTTGGAATGATTCCCAAAAATAACAAGAATAAAATGATATGATTATGCGGATTAATTCTCATTAAACTAAGCCATTTACTAAATCTCGACCGCTAGCGAATCCCATTGAAATCGCTGTTTGTTTTTTACTATATTATATTGTTATTTTATACATCCACCGCAATATTACGTTTTCTTACAAGGATACGTCACTTTATCGATTCCTGTGCAATAAACACGAACTGAAATGGCGTGTGCATCGGTGCCGCTAATTGGCAGTGGAACCGCGCGCGTACAGCCTAGCGTCATGCTTAACAATGAACGTTACCAAAGAGGTTATGTAAGATATTGTAAAAAGTATTGCACCTGGCTGTGCACATGACGATGCTGTTGTGATACACATGCATTTTTATTACGAAAATACAAGCTTGAATTCAGCAGTTACTATGTTATATCTACTTTACAGAGGAATCTAAGAATGCCTCTACAATTCATGAAAATTCTAAGCTTACATATTTACCAAGACTACAATTTCCAAACTTCTGTTGTGGAACAGCAGTTTGGAAATTTCTAAACCTCCACAAATATTTATATGCCTGCATTGTGATGCCACTATTTTAATATAAATCCCAACAGTATTGTAGAAATTATTACAAAATGTTCAATACGGGAAAAGAAACTATTGCCCGTTTCAATAACGCTGCAAAAAGCCTCATAGTTAGAACCGTTTTGTAGCAATTGAATGACCCTAAAGTCTCCCCCAATCCTTGTGTTCAAAACAGCATTCTTGCATGTTAGCCAGTGCTTATAACACCTACACGGGCAGTAGAAATGTCACGCTGGACTTGTTAGAGTCGTTGGCCCTGACATTACATACCGTACTGACAAATTATATCTATTGTGTTTCTTGCAAACTCGGGATTTTAGAGCTGGAAGTCATAATCATTGTCCCTTCCTTTTTACATCAATAGAGTATGGTTCTTGCTTAGTGCAACGTCAAAAGCTATAACCGAGCCATGAACGTAACAGGCAAGAGAAATGCGCTTCTGTGAATTACAATAGAACGCTGCTTATTAGACCTTCATAGAACTAGCTGATAAAACAAAATTGGCAAAAAAAATGTTTACCCGACTGCAGCCAAAAAAGTATTTTATTGTAAATCATACGAAACTTGACAGAATGATCATTTACCATATATTGCTAGTTAGTAATAAGTAATAATAATTACAATTGATAGCGCAATTCGGAATACAACTTCCTAAATCAGGATTAACTCTAATTTAAGAGATCAACACCCACAGCTTTAGATAAGCAACAGAAGGCTCAATTAGGCAAGCATTGTACTTCGAAATGTCAATGCGCAATCTACATCGGTTCCATTGAAAAACACTTACGTGTAATATTGATTGAAATATACATTGACTACCGAGTTATTCATAACATCCGCATAGAGAATAAGGCCTTCATCCATGTTCACTATATCAAAGTAATATGTATTTCATTGTATTTTAGAGGAGATATGCATTAAAGAGTTATGTTTTATGCGTAAAGCAGCAGACCGGGCTCTGTGGCGTACCCTGGGCGAGGCCTATGTCCAGCAGTGGACTGCAATGGGCTGATGACGATGATGATGTTCTAGTACCGGTCATTTAATTCTCACAATATCTTGAAAATATTGAGTATCATGTGTTACCAAACAAAATTAATTTCCATTCACTGTTCCAAAACACTATTTTGTTCTAATTGTAAGTTGAACATATGTAGTAAAAACGCACAATCAATTTATATTGCTGCCATATTTGTTAGGATATAACAATTTGTATACAAGATTAAGGTAATAAAAGTGAATAAGAATCTACTTATATTTTAAATTCTAAATACCAAGTCTTCACACTAAATAAAATCATATGATTCTGCAATCTATGACAAACTAATGCCGAAATATTGATCGTTTTGTTTCCTTTATGCAATAAACTGGTGTTAGTGTGAAATGTATTCGATTGATTTTCAAACTATCAGCATTTATAATATTTTTATCCACCACGATCCGGTTATCAAAAGATTATTTTTCTCTATTTTTGTTCTTATTATTAGCTTTGCGTAGATTTGTAGCAGTATTTTTGGTGTGATTGTGTAAAACTCATTGTTGTTTGCGATTAACAAATGTGTTTAATAATTCTTACAAATTAGCTAATCAACTTCTTTACCGAAAGCGCAGAGTGCAGACTATAAACTTATAAATTGACAGTTCGTCGATGACCCGACTAACATCACATATTGATGTTGAAGACACGCTCAAACGAATTCTTTCCTCATATTTTATCAAACGTAAACCGTAATATATGTAAAGGGCGATTTCGATATCACCAAAAGAGTACGAAAAGACACGGTCAAGTTTAAAATGGATGGTGAGAGAAATAGGATGATCAATTTAGTGAGAAAAAAAAACAAATTAAAATATCGCATAATTAACATCGTTATAATAGATTGCATTCATTAAATTGTCATTAGTCTAATTTCGTATGTGAATCAGTCCGAGTGGAATTGGTGTTAATAATTGACATATTGTGATTATGCATTTCATGCTAATAACTAGGTAGGTTAGGTTGCATAAGATTATGTAAAGTTAGGTTATTACTAATTTCTCAATTTGTATGACTAATCATAGAATGACTTATTAATTTATGATAATAAAATCTATTTTCAGCCGATAGGAAAGATAAAACATACAAACAATTCTTTATTTACTCATATAATGATTTAACTTTAAAGAAACGCTTTTATAAACCATGGGGATCAACGAAGTAATGCTAAATTATAAACACGATTTTTTGACCACTTACTGAGATGATTTAATACCACTCAGCCATGAAACCAGCCACGAAAACCCTATGGTAATCCGAAATTGTCTTCACAAGGATAAAATTAATAACCTGTCAAAATGATGCCCACACCCAATGCAGCTTGGAAGTTCCGACAAATTATAAAAATTATAAAGATTTTCAATAAGGACCCGATAAGTGGTTTCAAATTATATGTATATAAAATATATAAAAAAATGAGAATTTAATAGGTTTCTTGTAGTATCAAAAGAAATTCTTTAAAATCGCTACGGTATGCAGGTTTCCTCACGATGTTTTCCTTCACCGTTAAAGTGCGTGGTGATTGACTATCAATACACACATAACTCCGAAAAGTCAGATTTTAAAGAATTTCTACGGTATGTAAGTCCGCCAACCCGCACAAGGCCAGCGTGGTGGACTATATGGCCTAACCACTCTCAATCGATTCTTCCGATTGTAGAGTAGGCCCGTGTCCTGCAGTGGGACGATATGGGCTAATATAGTATCAAAAGGTTTTATCCTTATAGTAGTAGATACTTAGTATATCCTAAAATATTATAATAGTTGATTTGAAAAATTGTAATGTGTGGTTTTAAAATATAAACAGTCATATTGGATATCTTTAATAAGAACACCAAGACCAATGGTTATGAAATGATTCGTCTCGTACTTCACGGCTGTCCGTGCACATAAATAACATTGGCAAAAAGGTAATGCATTCATATTGTGGTTTATTTATTGCATTGACATCGGTACATCACCGAATGAAGATCTTAAAAACCTCTTCTAGATGATATAATAAATATTATCGCATGTTTATAGATTTAAGGTAGGTAACGTTTTAAGATTCTTATATGCTTAAAAACACCAAGCATATTGTACAAAGCAGGGCTTCCCAAACTCATTTGTACTGTGAAACATTGGCATTTTTTACGACCCTCTCAGATCACCCCTGCATAATTATGCTAACAAGTAACATTGGTCCGGCTCGAAGGATCAACATTTAAATAAACCTGTGCGAGCACGCCTCTAAAACTCATTTTGAATCACCCAGCTTTAACTTGTTTGAAATCGATAAACCAACTATTGAAGATTCAAAAGACATACGAATACCAAATTCTTTTAAAGATTAGTTTCCAACATTCTGTGCCACGGTATAGGCAATTTTATTCCATTACCATAAAACACTTTCACTTAAAACAACCCAAAGTTCGTTACAAAAAGATAGAACAACAATAACAAGTTCTATATAGATATCATTGGAAATTGTAAACTTGTTTCGCAACCAGTATCTCATAATTTGGAATGCGAAGAACAAAAAATCATAAGTCCAAGATTGTCGGTGATGGTGGGAAAAACATTGTCACTATTTATTTATCTTTTTTATCAGCAACTACTCAAACCCTGAAGTATTCTGGTACGCAATATGTTTTTACTAGTTGCACAGTAAAAGTAAACGTTATTTATACTAAAACTTGATTAACAATGCTCAATCTTGAGGTACATTAACCTCTTTGTTGACATTTTAAAACGATTTATGCATATTTATAGACAATAAAATGTCTGAAATATTAGACAGGGAGTGATTCGGAATGTTTTGTTGAATTTTTATATTGTCATTAGATTGTTAACGTTGGCAAGCGTACCATCCGGTACGGTGTACTAATGGGCAATCCTCTCACTGCGAAGAGACTACGACCATAATACTACTTTTTCTCTTGTCTTCGTCTGTTGGTGCACGGTATTGTGTCGCTATGCAGTTTTTTGAATATCATTGTACTTGGCAATGGTAGACATCCAGATTGACAATCAAATAGCTATTTACGAAATACTGGGAAATGAAAGCATGTAGATTAGGATAACGTGATTGAATAAGGTCTAACCCGTCCTAATTATGGAGAGTCAGAGTTCAATGTTAGGACAGGTTTGACATATTGATATTTATGTTAGCAAACTATTAGTATTAATACCAAGGCACAGCCCAATAACGAAATTGTCTACAAATAAAGAGATTGATGCCTCAATAAAATATTAATATTATTCAAGAAATGATCCGAATATTCAAAACAGTTTGGAATACAAGCCGTTCGATGCCTACATAATATTTAAATATTATTCATGAAATGCTCCAATTATTAATTCAAACCTAATCGTTAATTAACTATTACGATTATGCTACTTGGTGGTCAAGTTCGAAATGCCTTTCACATGCGACGGCAGTCATGGCCAAGGTTATACGAGCTATTAAATTGATAAACAACATTAGATATTTCTGGTTTGCCCAAAAAAAGGTCGTAAATATTTTAATTGCATTTGGTACTTCGTCCTGTGTAAATGGGAGATTGTTCAATAATCATGCTTATAACATATATTAAAAACTTATTTTTGGGTATTCAAGTTGAATTAGGACTGTATATAAATACAGGATGTCCCAAAAGTAGTGTCGTGGACGTCCAGAGATGAAGCACCCCTGTGGGCATCCAAATCATCCCCATGTATGTGTCGCGATTTTTCATAGTTTTCGAGTTATTATTATTTTTTGAGTTGTTGAGAAATTTTGAAAACATTTCTTTTCTTGTCGTCTCATAATTCCCTAGAGTATTAAGTTTGTTAACTAACCAAGAAAGCGATGATTTATAAAAACATATGGAGTCATTTAACGTTCTATTTAAGTTTAATTAATATTGCATGATTCTTTCTCGTGGTTTAAGGGTTGTGAACGGGGGTGCAACTCTATAGATAACTAATAGACCATAAATTCTCAAAAAATGTAGAAAAAATCATACCTAACATAACTATGAAAAATCGCGGAACATACATGGGGGCTATTCGTATGCCCCAAGGTGTTCTATCTCTGGACTTCCATCTGACACTACTTTTTGGGACACCTTGTATATCTTTTTTCAACACCGGGTGACATCGCGAACGTTACCTAGCTACCTATTATTATTTCAGTATAATATCAACTATGTACTATTTTTTTCTTTATTTTCATTCTTGCATACAAATAATTTAATTAAGCAAGTTTTCAATACAGGATACAATTATATCGATAAGGACAGATCGATTGAATACTTGTCTCAAGCAATCAACAACACATCAAAATGGCGTCGTGGCTTATTGAAGGTGGTAACAATAGCGTATGCCGCGTACAGATCAAAAATTTCACCGCCTGTCACTCCTAATTAATTTATGAACGCATTATCTCGTCATTACTTACATTGTGGGTTGATTCTGTCAATGGACCAATGGGTGGTTTAATTGTGATAAATTACGGTTAATTGTTATTATTAAATATCGTTTTGGCCTGTGTGAGGCATATTTCGCGTTTAAAGGTCTTTTAGTAGGTATTGTTTTGTTTTGATTAAAGAAATGACACGAATGAAAAAGCATAAATTTAAACATCTCTTATGTATTAACACATTGTAGTTTTAGACAGCAATTCATCTAAATTAGAATAATTGGGATTTAATTTGCAAACACATACTATTTTTTTTTCTAAGTCCCAGGCACTTCAATTTTATTAATAAGCATAATTTATTAAGAGGACGTATCCCTGGGCAGGATCTCTTCCTCTTCACGGAACATTAATTTAATTCAGAGATAATATTTTATGATTAATTATCTGATTATCTTTGCTTTGCTAAATACCGATATAATTACAGTGTTAACAATATTCCCTTAAATAATCTTTCGCGATTATCGTTTACCTTCAAAATTCGCGCTCATACATATTCCGACGTATAATCAAAACACCGTTTAAAAAATAATGAATCGCCACGGCTTACTGCTGATAAATTCTTCGATAACATACAAAATCGACAACAGTTCTGTGGACAAGCCCGAATAATCATTCATTTTCAGTCAACGGGAGGTATTAAGAACATCAGTCAACGTGCGTCATATTTGGTCATTATTGCCTCGGGGATATTCAGTACAGTGAATTTTCGAGAATGACGTTGGATGATGAATCTCTTGTTTAAGTCATAATTTTCATCTGCATGCAGCTAATAAATATTAATAAAAAGGTAGTTTTAAGAATAAGATCATGGAAAGGCCGTTTGTAAAGTTTGCACGTTGAAACTAAAATTTTATTTCTGTATTCGAACTCATCAGTATTACATAATTTATTAAACCAAATATACATCAAATGACAATGTATACTGAAATGCTTTTGCATTTTCATTCTCTACAAGTGAATTAAAATGATGCAGAGATGAACAGCTGAAGTTAATGCACATTCTTTTATGTAAACTCTAAACTGAATTGACATTTTTATTAAAAACGATTACAAATTTATCACCTTTAAATAGCAGCTAGATCCTTGTAACAACAGCTAGAGACATACGGTCTTATTTATAGACAGATTTAAAACCTTTTTTACTTATCGAATGTTTTGTCCCTTGCGAACGATATTAGAATTCAGTTTGAACGAAGAAGATAAAACATTCGATAACTAAAATAGGTTTTAAAACTGTCTAAGGCCTTTAATTTTAAGAAGGTAATAGTGAAAATATAGTATTTTTCCTTGGCGTAATTACTTTTACATTACTCAATGTAAGAGTTATTAAAAAGGGATATAATTATATTTACCCGTGTCTTGCCGTGACCAACCAGATTAACATAAAAATGTAATAACACAAAGTGCAGTAAACGCATCAATCGTTACAAATTCGTGGCTTTATCTCCCACCGGAATTCGATTTAATTTGCTCGTAACTCGTGCCGCCCGCCCTGCCAGTCCCGTCCACTCTTATTTGCATTGTAGCTTTTTGTATGAGGATTTATTCCTACGTACAAGGAAAAAAGCAATAATTCATTCCGATTGGTCCTTTTAGACCGGCAGCGCGGCCACAATCAATAAAGGAAGCCATTACGTGTAATATATGATGCGCTCTTGTAATGTTCACAAATTGACGTGTATGTAGAAGCAAAATTAAACTTTAATGCGGTTATGGTAAATATACTTTTGTAATTGGTACCTATCACCCCCTTAAAAGAGTTTTTTTAATTATTGATAATTATTTTTGTTTTACGGGGCTTCACGTTGAGGCCAGTTAAATGCAAGGCAAATAAAATAACGATTTACAGGATTGCGACTTTCACTAGTAGTAATTGCAGTTTAGTTTAGGAAATTATTGAGTTTTTCTATTTCAGAGACACGACAGATGGAAACAAGTAACAACAAATTACTGGGTTGGATCCAAAGAGCGAACCAAAAAGGTTTTGTCGTCAAGGAAGATAAATGGCAGACTGATGGAGAAAACATGAGACAGGGTTTTAAATATCTGTAACAACTTAAATATAGGTACAAATTGAATTCTAGGGCCATTAATTGTCGTCTATACCCGTAAGCCGTAAAATATAGTGATAATTATTTTAATTCTTATTTCTTAGAAACCTACCACGCGACCTTAGATAAAACAAAGTCCGACAACCCAGACTCCAAAATAGTAATTAAACATATTTCATGCAAGGTTTTATTGGAAAAAAAGAGCCATCGAAATGTAGTTGGACTGGATTTAAGGATTTTTTGCTATCGATAAACATGCTCCATTTTAAATCCAACTATAACATGACCTTTTCCGATAATGTGGCGAGATAAAAACAAGCCGAGTACTTTGATAAATGTTAATAATAATGAAATAAAGCTGACCACACGATTTGCCCGTTTCAAGTTCCGCCGCGCGCGCGAAATCTACCAACGATCCAACTTATTGGATCCAGGCCTTATTCGGATAATTATGCATCTGATAATGCAAGAAAAATTGAATTATAATACATAATTATTGCGGAGAAAAGGAAATATGTTATTATTGCAGTTACTCATGTACCTACTACCTATATTCTTGTAAGATAAATAAAGAGTTGCTCCACAAACATCTCATTCTGCAGAATGATTTAACTTATTTTACAAACGATTAGAAATCTATATTCAACAGTGAACTTTCCTTGGTAAAAGATGTTAATACAAAAACTTATGTAAGAGCAAATTAGCAAACACAAACAGTGGATTTTGCATTATTTTAGCATTCGATTTTTATAGACACTAGATTGTAATACCTGCCAATTTTAGTCTTTAATGTCTATAAAATTCTCCATATAAAGACGTAGCTACAAAAATAAACTAGCCAACATGATCTATGGCAAATAAATTATATTTTACGTTTGATATCTCATTAACAGACGTTTTATTTGATTGTATTAACTGTTTTTAAAGATTAGTGACTTATTTTACATATATAAGCATTTGTCTTATTATAACATATTAATTTGGGTTTGTAGGCTCGGTTCCGAGCAAGTTTATGGCATATTTCGCAGTGAATCGGATGAAAATTGACACTCTAAATGGCCGAAAGATACATAAATTAAGTTAGTTGAAAAAAAATAACATGCAAAAAATTAATAAACCGCTATAACATCTCGTATTTTGAAATCTGAATACACTACCTAAATACTAATTGATTTACTTGACATTAAAAACACGGTCAAATTCCATATAAAGTCAATATTTAAAATCAATTTATATCATTTTGAATATATCACACACAACACTGATTTCGAAGCAATGTACCCGTGTGTTAATTACCCAAAATATAAGAATGCTGTAGTACTATTACAAATTACACATGTTAATTTATGAAACTTATGTTATACTCGTATGTCTTAAGTGAAATAAATTGCCGTCAGAAACATCTTATCTTGTTTCTAATCATCGCAATCAATTATATCTACTTTGATTAACGCGGAAAGGTCAAATGTCATTAACTTCGATCAATGTTACGAAAAAGAAACAAGGCTTAAGCAGAATATAATAATTATTACATTCGAATCTAACTTACCGATCCAATTCATACTAGTTGCGGACTTCATTTGCTGAAGTGATTTCGCGCCATTTTTTCAGAACCGTTGCAAGCTCTATATATCTTCTTATTTAGTAAATTATTATGCATAATATGAAAGATATGATTTTTTTTTATTATTACGATTTTTTTTTATCTAGGTAGTAAATGATAAAGAAAATCTGATCACTATGCCTATGAAAAAGAATATCAAAATTAGGTAGGTATGTCATGTTTTATTACATATACTTAATAAGACTGATAAATAAAAGTTTTCGTCTTAAACGTTGCAATATTTTCTATATCTTTCGACTAAAACAGGTTGTTTAGGTAAAGTTTTGTTTTAATTATATCCAGACGTTTTTTGTGTCACTTAGCACTATTTTGTGAGAGAAAACAAGTTATGAAATCATAGACAAGTTGTTGCTAACATCGGATATACTAATGACGGTCTAATTAGCACGAAAATAACACTACGTGAAAGCACGAGATTAAAGGATGCGTATTATATTAGACAGCTCACAGTTTTCTTATAAATGAATCCTCATAGGTATCCTTTTAAATAATAATTTATTGTAAAACGCGTATTATGTTAATTCTGTCATGAATGTTTCCGGGATAATGAGTCCAGTGTACAAATATATTCATAGCAGGACTAAGTGACCGCAGCGGGCGATGGCGGGCAAAATTTACATTACAAAACGTAAAATTATCGTCTTTGATTGTCTCTGGTCCCCGGGCAGGGCTGGCGCACGCATCTTGTTTATAAATAAGACGCGCTTCAAACAGAAGACAGGTGTCATCGACCATTTCAATGGATACTACAATGGAACAATTATACTGTCTCGTGATAAACAGAATATTAAACTTGGGTATTTTAGTAATTCGAGTCCGTAAGTGGAACTGTTATGCTGGCCCTATGGTGTCCAATGTATACAGTGACTTGAAAATTCCGAAATAAAATAATAACATAGATACTTTGAGAAGTAGTGTTCAAGCATTTTCATATATTACTCGTACTTTGAAAACATAGAAAACAAAATTAACTTACTTTTAATTTTTTTGCGACAAACCTATGTTTACTGTTTAGCACAGAACGTTCTATAGCTGATTAATGATAACAATATAAAACATTATTCATCCCGCCATTTTCAAATTATTATCAAAATATAAAAACAAAAAACTGGAGTATAGCCCTATTAAAACGAAAAAGAAACAAAAACATGTCTGTTTTAACGCTACAGGCGATGTCTTCTGAAACCCTTGTGCTGCCACAAATTGGCTTATTATAACCAAAAACCAGTGGCAGTTATTATTATAACAGCAATTATTATAATCATTTAACGTCACTCATATCTTGATTCCGAAAGGGCTCGAACAGGCATACATATAACTTTATTATAAAACATCGTGTAAGCTGTTATTAAATGTCTGAGCAAGTAAATATTTTTAAAGAGCGCTACTTTTTGTTTTGAAATAATGTCATACACTATCCGAGGCTACAATTTGAGCCAGGAACGGCCATGTTATGCTAGTCTATCACATTTTTGGAGGGAAATAAGCTTCGCAAACAGTTGGTGACCCTAGGGACAACTCTACCTATTCTTTTTGGGTATAAGCGTATTTTTAGTATGTGTATTTAAAACTATAAAATGCAATCCACTAGAGGCATACATTTGCTTCATACATAATACTAGGAGTTAATAATTGATTAATTCACACGTTCACGTTACTGTGAAATTAAACGACGAATTGTTTTCGTTTTGAAAGCTATAAAATAGCATTAAATAATACTTAAATAATAAAATGTTCGACATTTCGGAAGCTACAATTTTGTAAATGTTTATGTTATTAAAATGAGATCGTAAATGTCAATAAATCGGTCTAGATTACACCTTGATAATATTTATAAACCACGGATTGTGTCCAAGCGACGGCCCTAAGTGATAGGTGAACATATGAAACAGAGAACGGCATATCATCTTTTTTTTAAAACGAAATGTCAGGCTATAAGTTGTTTCGATATTATTACCTACCGGTTCACGACTGTTTGTCAATTCAACGGTGCCTTTTGTTCATTAGCTGTTAACACAGAACAGGCACCTCTTATTAGGTTCTTGACATTGTGAACGTTATATTTTGAATCATAATTATGATATTTTTTAATGGTTTCTGAGATATACGCGAATGTTACACATTGAAATAAAACATTTTTTTTAATGTACAAATGAAATCAAATCGTGATGAAATCCGTAAAACAATGTTTTATTTCAATGATGTTTTATGTTAAAAATATTTCCTACCAATCACTTAACTAAAACAAGAAATTGTCGCTATGATAACAATAACTTGACATTAAAAACCCATCGATACGTATTACGTACATATGCCTACGTATTGTGACCGATATAAAAAATATTTTAGATTTTATTTTAAAAACCTTTTATTTAAGAAGCCTTTAATATTTTTTTTTATATTTTAAAGGTCGTTAGAAATGGCTAAAAAATAAAAGACAAAATATTCTAATCAATTTTCGTGACTATTTATAGACTTTATATGTTTATTGATAGCTCGTTAAAAAAATACATTAATAAAGTTCAACGCGCATCATAACAACCGGTCATTAGTTATCTACTTAATTGTTCAATAAAATAATATGTTTTCTGCTATATTAAAATAAATGGAGTACAATTAACGTTAATAAAAATGAGTAAAAAAGTATTGAACAAATTGAAAGCTCGTCTTGTAAGTTGTATGTAAAATAGTGGTAAAATTGTTATTGTTACATTATTTCTTTGGTTCCTAAATAAATTTTATTAATTATTATTTTATTAATTATTCTACGGCTTACCATAAATAAAATCCAAGGAAATAAACCTTTACAGCCTTGCAAAAACACTATACTCCCGAACGTAGAGCACGTGGTACTGGCACAATATTGTCAGAAAACACCGATTCGAAAAATAAAACAAATGAAAAACTATTCTAAATTCAAACGGCGCGCGATACCACAGAAATGTGTCAGTGGCGCGACGCGGCGGACGGCCTAGGCACTACCCGTGCCTCGAATTACAATCGCACAAGGTACCAAAATTGAATTTTTCGAAATTTTTGGGAGCGGTAGTGTCGCACCGGAGGCGAGGATTTGAATGACGAGGCTCCGCGGGGCTCGCGGTGTGTCTCCGAGACTGGCCGACGAGGCGACAGGACATCGACTTTATAAATTGACTTTGTGCTAACTGTTATTCGGCTAGATGCTTCGATGACACGCTTTAAACACACATGTATATTAGGGTCCCAGCGTTAATTGATTTCGATAAAAATACCGGCGCATCAGCCCGCCAGTGCCCTACAAACGACTTTAACGATCCACATTATTTGTTAGAATTACACACCTTTTCGCTGTTATAGCCATCGGATATAAATAAACTTCAAAATAAAGTGTGAATATTTTTATTCAATAGCAGGCAATTTTGAAGTGATACTGGCATCTTAAGAATATTAAGTATATGTACAGAGTAATGGTACCTACTGGATCTTTTGACCAATATGACGTTCCTCAAAATCTTTATAAGGTTATCTGAAAAACTTTTTTAAGGCAATAAAACATAACTCCAACGTAAATAGTGTTAGAAAATGATATTTTACCTTACTTTTTTATTGCATGCGTCCAGCAAATGAGCAACCGTTGTAGTGAGTGATTTCCGCTGCCGATCATTACCTGCAACCACAGAAATATATCAAACTGTGCCGACAACACTTCAGTCAAAAGCCGACTTCTCAAAATGGGCCCAGAAATAAAGGATGATAGGGGTATTAGGTATTAGGTCTATGTCAATTTTACTCACCGAATGATAACAAAACTGTTGCTTCAAGTCGGTTCTTAGGGAGATCAGGTTGAGCTGATTTATTATTACTCAAAGATAAATACAATATGTCTCTAGCACATTGTAAATTCGACACATTCCAATAAAAATTTCAGGCAGATTTTTAGTGGAACAGACAAATGTTAGGGTAGAGACCGATAGAGACAGAATTTAGGACTTCCTGCTGCACGAATGAAGGATGGAAATATGCTGAGAATATTCGTAATGATATGCACATAACTTGGTAGCCGGATATTAATGTAGGAGGTTACGAACAAAAAAGTTGCCCCGCGGTACCCATCCCATGTTTTGATTTTCTAACCTTAGATTTGTCCTTACGTCCTGACGATTTAGATATTTAATTTTACATCTGCTTCCGTTTTAATGCAACCAGATGGACGTGCAAGTTGAAATAAGTTAATCGTGCATATGGATTTTTAGTAATCTCAAACGTTTAATTTTTTTTGTTTTGCAAAATTCGCTTTTGCAAATCTTTTCATTGAAACAGTTACTAAACCTTAAACTGAAAATCGTTATTGTCGACAAAAGAATATCAAACAAAACAAAACACGACCAGATTAAAAAGCGATCGTTTTCCAAAAATAAAACACGAAAACAAAAACCAAGTTCAAAGTTATTTGTTAACAAGAAAATACAAAAATCCGGTAAGTTTTAATTGGCGTAAAGGAGATGTCCAATATTTCGTCGCTGTGTAAATAAACTCCGTTTTGGTCGCATATTGAGTACCTGAATAAATAGAAATTTGTTCGACAAAAATAATGCTGTTTTCATCCGACTGTCTATTAAAGGGGATGTTTGCTTTGAAGCTATAATAAGTAATGAGAATATTAAATTACGTGATTTATAGGTACAATTAAGTACGTCTTTTTAAAAAGTCCGGTACAAAATAAAAATATTATACAAAGTAATAATTAAAATTAAACTAATTGTTACGGATTTTATCGCAGATTTGAAGTGTTAGAAATTTTTCAACTTGCCTACGTGTGAATTACTTTACAGCTTTCGTGGTCACGGGGCGGACCAAATCCGCGATAATATCCGTAAAAAATAGTTTTATTTTAATGTGTAACATTCGCGTAAATCTAAGAAACCATTTATAATTTAAACTTTACCTGTATCGTAATAATCTAACTATGCTGTCTCAGGATAAAGGCCTGTCTATCCTCCTTCCAATCTTTCTATATTAATTAATAAATAAACATGTTAATTTATATTACATACAGTATAGTACAAGCCTACGATCTTCTTAATCGTAAATCTTACAAAAAGAATTGTACAATCGAGGAATCGAACTGAAGATCTCACATTTGATAGCTGTACAAGCTATACGCTGCCCTTACGCCCGTAACGTCCTTTATTATTTTTACTTTAAAATAGTAACTCATGCAATTTCCAACAAAAATCAAAAGGAAACCATGCAAATACGAAACAAAACAATTATTTTAGTGAACAAAAGCATTCGCTGTGTCTCGACAGGCTAATGAACCCTCACAATTTGCCTAACAAACCGCAAATATGCTAAAATGTTTGCTTTTAACGTTGAACTAACTGAATGCTGAGTAATTGCACCGCCGCGCCGAGACGAGACTAATAGGATGCAAGATGTGTTCCCGCAAAAATAGAAGCAATGTTGAATTTTTTATTGTCAGTAAAATATTGAAACGTCCCATCCTGGATTCAATACCACGTCACTTCAAAACACTGATATTAGCAAAAATGCTCTACCATTAGAATAAAAAGATCCTTCTCCTTTTTCTAACTGAAGAGTCACAGGAAGATGGGGGAAATGAGAATACCTATGCTCAACAGTGGAATGCATTGGACTGATATTAAAAAACTCTTGACGTCTGATGAAATCCATAAAATATGCAATGTTTTTCTCTGAATTTTCCCTTATTATTTATTTAAGTTACTGCGCATAAGAAATATTCGGTACACCCAATTAAAACACAAGCAAAACATTAACGATATCTAAAATCTGTATCAGCTGACATTTGTCGCCAATAACTAAAGTAAAAAACGCGACATGTAGATTACGCATAATAATACCTTTTGCACATTAATTTATATGACTTCTCAGTGCAATCATATAAGGAACTTTTAAAAACGCATTAAAGACATTTTCATTGGAGGCCGAGTGATGATTGCGAGCAAATATGTTCATTAACACTTAATATTGATTGATCGACACGACCTCTTGTTAACCGACTTCAAAAAACATTCGCGTAAATCTAAGAAACCACTATTTACATGTCTTGTTTTATATTTTTTTATTTTATATTAATTATTTTACATTAAAGTTAATAAATAGGATATTTATCTCTATGCAAAAAAAAACATGATTTTACTCGTGTTCTCCTAATTTTGCCGGTGTGTGTATTCTTTTAAAAAGGAAAATATAAAACAATTAAGAAAAAATTGAAATATTTTATTTATTATTTATTAATCCTTTATTGCACCATAAAGAAAAACAATTACAGTGAAATAATATAAAAAAGAAAAAGTACAAAAGGCGGCCTTATCGCACTGGGCAATTTCTTCCAGGCAACCTTGGGATGGATATAAAAACAGGAGAATGAGAGGGCAGTCTAGATTATTATTTACTCCTTGTAAATAATAATCTAGAAATATCTATATCAAAGAAAGATTCGACGAGCAAAGAATAGTTGTTACACGAGAATGTCTTAAGTCTCCAGTACCCACGTGAGCCGCAATTTATTGCCAGTGACAGTTTAATCAACGAACAAAACGGCTGTCACAACTGCCACAGATTTGACGACAACACGTTTCTATAAACAACAGAACAACCATTGACGTAGAACAACACAATAAATCCAGCAATATCGACGACCGGTAATTTGAAATAGTTGGGTATGGCGCAAATGACAAAAGATAGCGTTGACTTGCAAATTTAAAATTGTAATGAAGAGAGTGTATGATTTTTGGTAGGTAGTGGGCAACTTATTGTTACAACTCTTCGAGATTTATATTCTAATTAGTTTCCTTTAAGGTACTATTCCCCTGGAACACACTAAGCGTAGATGTATACCGACCAACCATTTTGTCATTGGCACACAACGTTTGCAACGGTGATGGACTGAACTCTAAATCCCTAATTGGTAATCTTTAGATATTGTAACATCGGATAGGAACAGATTTCCCAACATTGGGCTAAATGACTTCGATTTTACGAAATATGTACCCAATACGCAATAATATTACTTGAAGACAAAACAACCGTTTGTTCGCAATTCGCGGCGCTTTCAAAGCAACAATGAACAATTTGATTTGCATACGGAAAATCCGTCGCATTTCCCCAGTTTTAAAAATGTTTACCTCGAATGTCTTATGTATGGAACATCTGTTATTCAGAATCTCCGGCCCAATGCTATAAAATGTTGGCACAAGTGCCAATATGCTGAAGGCTTAAACTTACGCAATGTAGATACGATTAGCGTTATACAAATAGCCTTATTAGGTCTAATGCGAAGTTTAGTCATAGAAAGTCATCTAAACATACAGTACCTAAGTATCTATTAGATGTTTTCTGTTTATGGCCCACAGGCTCATATTTTTAAATGCATTCGTTTCATATTATAATATTATATGCATACAAGCGACACACCAGAATCCTATGCAGAGACTGATCACCTGCCAATTAAGTTCTTAAAATTTAAATGGTGTGTTAATTGCACTGATTATAGACATATTACTGCACGATAAAATATCAAGATGGGAAGCGTAGTGTATTGACATGCAGGGCGTAGTACTGTTAATATTTTTGGGTTATGGTTCTCCTGCTTATAAGCAGGCGTTATATGGTTTACTACCAAACAGCTACCTGGTCGTTTCATCATGCTATCAAATAAAAAAACATATAGGTACCTACCTATCTTTATAACTGTAATGTGTTATCTTCGTTGGAGATTCTAATAAATTAAATATAATAAAAATATATTTATATAACTAATACCAATTATTTCCGTCTAAACAAACATCAAGCTGCTTTAGTAGAAATTATTTCTTCTATAAGTTAATAAAGCAATGTTTTCTTCATTTTATAACACTTTTTATAATCACAACACCCATTAAATTTAATTAAATTCCTACATGAAAATTGGCTTAATTATAAGAAAATGTCAAGGTAATAAAATGTATTTTTAAGTAAAATTCTTACTTTGTGTGAAACGTTAGCAACACGCAGACAGCATACAAAATAGTCTACATATTTACAAATAAACAGTGTTTAGTGAGTACATTCTTGTCATTATACAATATTAGTTCGTGCATGGAATAAAATTTTGTAACAATTATTGATTTCAACACTAACACATGTATAAATTACGCGTCATGTTTTTGCGTTTCTGTTTTGGAATTATTATAAATTGTAAATAATTTGCAATTATAAAAATTGTATTGTGAGTATATAAACATCTAGTACCTTTTTATATCCTTTGGTTAATTTATTCCATTTAAGTGAATTTGCAATTCTTGTGAGAAATAAAGTATCTTAAACCACAAACGACATTACTCCCATTTGTCCATACATTTTGAAAACCCTACAATCACCGTTCGTTCCCCAAGTATTACAGGTGTTTATGGGCTATCACGTACATATATACTCGTAATACGAGTAATAAGACACCGTTTCTTCGTTCATCGATTTGTCAAAAATATTAAAAAAATTCCGACATTGTGCTTATTTTACCCTGCAAATGGACCGCATTTCAGACTGATCGCTGTGACTGTATTTCCGGATAGGTAACCATATTCCGTCTGAGATATCATGACACTTACCTGCAGTTCGACTGCCTCGGTGGTGCAGTTGTACTAGTGGCGGTACTTCCATACAAGCCCAAAAGCCCGGCTTGCCCTACTTAATACGTATATACTAAATTCTGAACGAAACCATTACATTCAATACAAAACAGTAATTACGAAACATCTACCATTTTTGAATTTACCGCGTTCGGTCGCGGCATGGCGCTCTTCAATGAAGCGCGAGCCGAAGCGCCGCCGCCCGCGCTGCGCAACGCATTTAATAAATTCATTCAATAATTTTAACTCTCACGTTGAACGTAGCTCCACGCATTTTTTAAAAGACGGTACGCGCAAAACATATATCTGCCTTCTTCTCTCTCGTGTGCTTTTACGGGGCTTTTGGCAACGCATGCTATCTCTTTCACACTGACGGGTGAAATGCTACACTCTGGCACTACGAATGTATAGCTACAGATATCTATATATAGCAATAAAGTACTAAACCAAAAGCCCAGCTTTTGACCACAGAATTATTTTGACTGAACATCGTACATTTGAAGGTCGTCATGTGTAACATTATTTGTTAACTAAATTATATTTATTGTTAATAAATTACGTTGGTTCTTTTTTAAAATTATTTAATCATTTTTGAATACAAATAATGAAGTTTTTATATTTATTTCATAAATTATAATTGCATGTTGTAATGTTTATTTTTTCGTTTACTAGCAATACTGTACGAATTACTACTAACTTCATAAGTATTTTGATATTGTGCAATTATTGTAAATAGTTCGGTTGAAGGTTAATTATTCGTTTTTTTAATGTTATTTAAACTTTTTGATACGAAAATGATTTGTATTGTTTCCTGTGATGGTTTTAATGTGATGGTGAAAGTGTTCATTGCCGTTATAAAGGTAATTTAATTCAATTATATTGAAACTGGCGCGAAAACTACGCCGAGTTTGTGCATTTCTTAAATTTGTGGTAAATCATAAGAGGCATTTTATCGGTTCAGTTTACTTAACTACGTAATTCGATTTCTAAATGCTCCCATTCATATAGGTTATTATATTGAACAGTCGTGTTACATATGCTTTTCAAGGGACACTTGTGTATTAGAATGTTTGGATTAATTCTTATGATTTCAATGAGTTTGTGGTCCTTTCAAAAGGCATGCTATTACTTGTAATTAAAATTACTTGTAAAAACTTAACCTTAATGTATTTATAACAATTTCTGTCCGCAATTTTGGTTAACTGCGTACTTGCGTAGTCAAACACGGGAGCATAGTAGCTATCGTTGTGCTAGTGTAATGCCGGGTATTAAAAATGCTCAGTAGTTAGTGCATTAAAAAGTTACGGTTGCATGACCGCAGGCTATCTATATTTGTATTACCTAATCCTAATATTGTACAGATTGTGTGGTAGGTCTGCCGCCGCGCCGTAAATTCGATTTCGTCGTTCTTAGTATTTTTTGTCCTTCTAAATAAATATGTATTAAAACTAAAATAATATTGGGCTTGCCCTACTCCAAAACTCTAGGCACGCCACTGAGTTGTACTACGGCATGAATGCAAAGCTGAGGTCGCGGGTTCGAATCCCGAGTCGGGTAAAGTGATATTGGATTTTTCTATTTATTATCAGCCCGGAGTCAGGAATTTGTGCCTGATATGGCGATAGGCTCGCCCCTATCACATCGTGGGACGGAAAATACAAGGCGAAACGTGGGTGTTACCCACTGGTTGCTACCAGGAGAAAATCTGCCTACCTTCAGTTGAAGTACACTCCTTTATGAAAGCTTACACAATAACGGATTATTAATTTCATTAAAAATATCTTCTTAAATAAGATAGGTAGTTCGTCTCTGTATTGAACCATATTCACTTTATGCAAATCCGCACTTATTACATTCGATTGGACGATACAACTAATAGCGAACGAGCTTTGAACAAGAATATGCTTTCGAGGCATCCGATGACAAGATTTGTGTTAACACGTTTAAAATGTTGATAACTTAGACAAATTATGACGGCCGAAACTATATTTTATGTTGTTTTCAAATCATGGACAGAATATTCATGTAAAGCAAAAATAAAGCACGAATCCGCCGGTACTCATCTAATTTGCAAATAAAAGAAATAATAAAAGATAGATATCCGTAAAGTATGGCCTTTCCAAACTATAAACACTGGATAATAGTAGTAAATACCACAATCACAAAGTATATACTGGCCAGCACGCCATTTGGCATTTTTATTCCTCTTTCTTGTCCTACTACGACATTGGCAAAATCATCGAACGCCGATGGAGCCATACATCTTTTAAAATATGAAGAAACGACTACGCACTTTGTTGATGGTACGTTGAAATTGTGTTTTTTCGCGATAAGGATGGTCGTCAAGAATATTTCCAAAATAAAGATCTTCAGATAGGTGTAATGACAATAATTTGGAAATCTTAAACCCATATACTTTTTTTTACAAGTACTTAGGAGGTATATTTTGGTAACATGGTTTCATATCAACAGTACAAATAAACTACAGCGCCATCTTTTGCGTCTAGTGGTATGCAGTTAAAACTTTAAGGACATTGGTTATAGACTCGGAATTATTAAATTTGACACGATAGATGGCGTGACAAAACAAATCGACCTTTTTATTATAAAAACTCATGAAATCTACCGAACAACCAAAAATTCATATAGAAATTATACATTATATCGCACTCTAATTGTCTGTTGCACGAGTCAACCTCATTTCACAACCATTGCTAACTTGACTGAAAGGCGAGGTCGCTTAGGGGAATTAATGAGCATACCTACTTTACGCGGATCATTCACGTAGTTTTTTAAATCAATGACGCGGATACTCTCTAGTTCTCTACGATAGGCTCGCTCCCTACACATCATGGGAGAACATACAAGGTTAGATGTGGGTGTCCTAGTGGCGCCTCTGTCTACCCCTTCTAGGATAAAGGCGTGAGTTTATGTATGTATGTATGTATGTACTCTACGCGGACTGTACTAATCCTACCGTCAGGTGCATTGTAATGCTTTTAGTAGTGTTAAATATGCATGAACATAGAGAGATCTTCATCATCAGCCTCTAGTTGTCCACTGCTGGACGGAGGCCTCCTCCTGTCTTCGGCTTGTCGCATCCAGCATCTGCCAGCAGTAATATCGATTAATTAACCTTTCGCAAATCGTCTCCACCTGCCTGGCGGGCGTCCTGCACTACGCTTGCCTAGGTGCTGTCTCCACTCAAGAACACGTGTACCTCAGCGGTTGTCGGTTCTTAGACAGATGTGGCCAGCCCACTACCAACTTCAGTTTGCTAATACTATGTACTGTCTATAGATTTATAAAAATATTAAATGAAAACAAAAAGTGTCTCATAATGCATATATTTAAAAGATCTTCGTCTCAATATCATTTACATTCGTAAAAACTTCACGTATTATTTACAATTTGTCGCAAGTCACAACGCATTTACAGTAAAATAGTTACAAAAAAAAACATTAAAAAAAACGTCCGAAATAAAGGCGACACTACAAATACTTCATGTACATTTGATCTGTATGATACATTAAACAATATACAAAATATTTACAATGAAACTGCATTAACTATGTACAATGAGTTGATAAAATCCTAGTGTCCATCACAAACTAAACTTTACCTCTAATTTTAATATGAAAGAATTGAAACTCGCAATGGCTAAACATATCTAGTAAGATTTTTTAAATGGACAAGTTGAATTTTTATGAACACTATTAGTTTTTAACCCATATATGGACAGAAAGGTTTCAATTATTCGCAACTATAAGCTGACAAGTTCATGCGTGACCGTCCTGCAGAACAAGGGAGTTGGGAAATGAGTTATTGACGTCATTGTAGCGCACGACAAGTGACAACAAAATGTTATCTGTAGTCGGTCATTTTTTTTTAAATACGGTCGTACAACGGCGATAGCAACAGACCACACTACACCCACAGACTTTCTTTAACTTGTCTGGAAAATATCCATGCTCTTTTCCATTATCTTTTTATACTTAAATTATATTTGCCAGTGTGCATAAAATAACAGCGGTATAAAAAAATGGAAACTTCCTATTTTATTTATTTCATACCATGTTCATCAGTACGGTCACAGATGAAATTTTCAGGCTATTAGAGAAATATATTGGCCTCAATAAGGGTCAAATTGAGAGCTAGCACATATACAACAATCAGATACAACCGGGGTTATTTACAACATAAAAAAATGCACACAGAGAATGTACACAATTTGAATCACAAATTATTCGTTTGGAACTATAGTCATAGAAAGGTTTTGCGATAGAGCGAGAAATAATACAAAATAATATTATATTTATACTCATGCTGAGATTATATGAGCTTTAGATTGAGATAAGGATATCGAAGCTTGCAGGAAGATGTTAATGCTGTATGTAACATAAGATATTAGTTAAATATATTTTCCTGTTTTAGTAGAATCTGAATTAGCTGTTTTCTCGATCTGATTCGAATCGAAAAATATGCGCTGTTATGAATTATAAATATACCAGGGTTAAGATAAAATAGCTTTTGTTCGACTTTTTGCCTGAGCCAACATATTCAAATATCGTTTCCATTTTTGGAATGTACAGGAAAATCTATAAAAATCTACAAATTGTATCTATATATTATTCTGAAATGACATAGTATATTTATGGCTACGCATAGTTTCTTAGGTCTTGGGTAATCTAAAGCTATTCTGGCTCTTTATCGCAATACTTTCACGTTTGACTATGTATCGTATTTGGATATTTATTGCCGAATTTTTATCGAGACCAGATCGGGAAAATTTAATGAATTAGTCGAGATCATTCATTCTTTAACAAGAGAAGTTAATAGAATGTGTTCTAAGGAATCCTTAAAAATTCGGCAATTAAATACCAAAACTGTACAACACTGGAATATTATACATTATACATATATCGTTTTAGTAGAAATTCTTAATTTTGTTACAGAAAACTGTACACATGGCAAAAGTTCTCGGAACATTTACCACTTTTTTTACAAGCAAATAATGTTAAGGTTTTCTCAAAAAGGTTATAATATTAATTTGTAAAGTAATTTAATTCATCGTTTATTGCAAAAACGTATAGGTCTGATGTAAAGGAATGATCAATTATATAATCTCAAAATATAATTGTAACACTTCGCGACATATAATACTTCATGACGAACAATGCATTCAAATAATTTAATAGTGGGGACAGGTAGTGCTATTTCGAGTTTAAATTAATTTATATATAATCAAAATTAGTCGATAAATGACTAGTTTTCATGCAACTGAGATTTCCGAACATACCTCTATACAGTCTATACGAACACATTTATGGGGCAGAACATAAAAATATAATTTGCTCACGCCCGAATGCTCAAACCCCATTTAAATATTAAGTTGCACTTAACTACCCAAATCACACTTAATTAGCACATTTAAGCGTGGCATAAAATGCAAGAGTATTGTAACAAATGTATACAGAATAATCCTAGCCTTTCCTGGAGTGTATTATTGAGCTTTTAAATAAAATCAAAATAATTCACACCTCGAATAATCAGACTAATACTGCATGATTAAGATGATAACCATAATTCATATAAAATAGTATGATAAAGCAAAATTACTGACGTGAATGACTTATTGCCATTTGCTATATAAAACCAATTGAAATAAATTACTTTAAATTCGATTGGACAATTATTAAATACTGCAATAATTTACTATGATTAAAATAAACAGCACTACCCGTTCCGACCGACGCTTATCATACAAATTCATCGTCAAACCACAAAATATCATCGCACATACAACGAAATCACACATAGTATTGCATATTGTTAAACCCTGTTAATTTCATTATTCTCTCATTTAAAAGAGTTTGTAACGGAGCAGATGAAATGGTCGATCGTTTTATTTTCCCACTGACTAAAGGCGCGACTATTATTTGAGATATTTATAATTATCCACCCATATACGTCCTACTACAGGGCATGGGCTTCCTCTACAAGAGGGGTTAGGCCGTATAGTACACTATGTTGGCCTAGCGCGGGTTGAGATCTTTAGCATACTTAAAACATCAGCTTACTGTTAATTCATCAATCGATTGTCTCTGGGCTCTTAATTATATTCTTCCTAATTACATTCATAACAAACGCAAATTCGCATGCGTGTATGCAAAACATGCGTTTACTGCACAGAAAAATATGCCTTACCTACTGGAAATAAGACTGAATTTGCTATGTTAACTATAGCATTAGGTTCATGCTTCGCTGCGCAACGATTTTGCATGAGTCATTAGCATAGACGTCGAATAATTAACAATCCGACTAAACTATCGACTGAATGAAAGTCTGAAGTTTGGGGTTTTATTTCAGAATCTAACTAGTATATCTAAACGCATATTTGTGCCATGCTTATAAGATGTCAGTTGGACTTCAGGAAGATTTTATACAAATATTGTCTAATTATAGAATATGTACAATGCTTCGGTTTGTTATTTAGAACTAATATTTACTTTAAATACTGCATTTTTTCATCTATGCACTGGGGGGTAATGGCGAAAAGACGAAAACTTGGTTAAAAAGAGATTCTGCAGGTCCCACAAATATGTATTCGCGAAACAAAATGCACATCTAAATATAGGGTCTGGACTAATTTTGTGACTTGTATATTTACTTACTTATCACGAGCTAAACCTGACCACTAGAATTTCGAAATACTTATTATTGTAGTCACAACATTATTGAATACTGTACACGGCATTCCAAAAATTCACTTTAAAACCGAACTAATCCGCTTAAGGAATGCAATACCAGGACGACAGAATACCAAGATTGTAAATTATATTCATCCAAGTCTAAATACTGAAATTACAGAATTGCATTACCTAGGCCTGCTTCTGTCCACAGCCTGGATAAAAACCAGGCAGACATGAGGCTTCAGTGTGCCTAGGCTACCCTAGACATTTCACCTGCTCCGTCAACACTTCACTTCGATTCCACGCACTTTCACATCACACGAAAGTGTCCGGTAAGACAGCACACAGTCTAGCGTTTGAACTAGCACTTGCACTTGGCAGTGGAACTAACACTACACTACGAGCGATTACGACGCCCGCCTCTTTAATGTCACTTTGCCGCGCGCCAACTGTGATATATATATCCTTATCCGTTCTAAGTTTGTTTTCTTCACCCATATCTGAAATGAAATGTTAAAATTTAATATACTCTACTTGAAGTACATGTAGTTTTGAAAATATTGAAACATTGTTAAAAAAATCTGATAAATCCCTACTTGTTTGCGCCTTATGGTGACCATCGGTGTATGAAACTAAATTATGCCATTATTAGGAACACTTCCCCAAAATAATCATCAGGAGATGCTTATGAAGATAAAGAAGATATTTTTAGTATAACACCTTCTCGCGATTGTGTTACTAACTACAGTCTTCAATCCAAAAACAAATTATATCTACTCACCGCCTCATCGGTAATGGCGTGTATGTTCCCAGGGAACCTGCCGAGTTCCCTGCCCGGGAAGGACACATAGACGCTCTGTCCACGGTGGTACCAACGCCGGTCGTACAGCAGCTTACCGTCCTCCACCCGCGTGTCTGTTGTGTCTGTGTTCTCGCGCACCGGTGAATCACCTGGGAAAACATGATTATTCCTGAGGATATTGTTGCAAAGAATTTTGGTAGTTATGAATATGGGCAACTTTTAAGATGTGGTTTTGGAAATATCATATTTTTTGTATTAATAAATCTTATTATATTATGTTATGGACACTTTGTCACAAGCTATGCTCCAATTAGAATCAGCGAAAATACGCATCTAAAAAAATCTTATTAAACTTGAATGTCTGCTTTAGAGAAGATACAATAATGCCACTTGCACACTCATAAATTCCCTGATTTGACAATTCTGTAAATGTTTGCACATAACATAATGATATTAATAGGGATGATTAATGTTTGCATTATGTCCTTTTTCAATCGCCAATACCCTGTAAAATGCATATGGTAAGACAAAAAGTTTCACATGCCCATGACTAGATTCCTTGTGGACTTATCCTATTGTGGCTCCAGATTCTATGTGTACAAACAGCACTATCTCTTATATCACTTATTTTTTTCGAATCCCAATCAGACTCATTACCTAGCACCCTTGCAAGTTGTACAGATACAGATACACAACACTTCATAGAACAGCATAGAAATCTTATAAATAAATACACCCAACAGTCACATACGTAGTCCTGACCGGTGACCTCATGCTAAGATCGAGTCTTGTGTCGTGGGTATCAGGAACTACGAGAGACTTATCGGTCTCACAAACACTCAGACCTCAAACAAATATCTGTGGTTCAGGCAAATATTTGTTTCGGTGTGGGGGTCAAACCCGCGGCCTCTCGTTTCACAGCCGGCGTCTAACCAACTGCGCCACGGAGGCTGTCACATAAGTGTTGTAGGGTGTGTTGGGATAACACCATAATACAAGGATGGAACAAACTTCTATTGTGGTGTTACTTCAACGCACTAAAAATGATTTATAATTACTAACAGCTGTTATTAGTAGAGCTGAGCCTCTTTCGTGGCGGCGGCGCGGGCGCCCGCGGGGGCTCCGGCCGTGCAATAGCTCGCAGGTCTGCGTCGATGTCGCGCTCGTCGAGTTGGAAGGTGAGCGCCGTGGCCAGCGGCTTGCGACGCTTCTCGGGGGCCGGCGCCGGCTCGTTGGCGCGCCGACGCAGGATGCGCTTCATTACTGGCTTCACCTGAAAACATACAATATGTGTCAATAATGGCAGTAATAAATAGAAAGATTCATGTTTTTAATGATGGCTAAGGAAGGCTTCTTTTTGCAGTAAACATATTTCAGCTGGAGGTATGAAATAATTAAGAATGGTGCTAAAACCTTCTACCAATTCAGATAAAGACAGAAAACATAATGAAACTTTTTATTAGCCTGTTTCTTTAAAATATCATGAATTAAAATTATTTTACGAACCACCGTTTTTTATTCAATACTGAATTAGAATGACTAAAGCACTGTCTCACCTCCATTGAATCTCCATTGAGCTCCATGCTGTGCCTCTCACTCTCTATCATCTTCCTCTTGTCTTCGAAGTCACTCAGCAGGTTCTCCTGTAGTTCAACTTTCTTCTCCTCAAACTCTTTCGCCGCTGCCTTTTTTTCTGCTACGTACTCCCTCTCCACCACTTCACACATATGATCCCTGGAAATTAGCAGAGTTTTTTATTTAACTTGTCATAGTTATTGTATAATTTATATAAGTATAAAAATTATTGACTTTCGATCTTAATTTAATGTCCATAGTAGTAAGTACTAACACTTAGTATAGTAATCATTAGTTAAATTCTAAATATGATAAAAAAAATAATTAATTAACCACAAGAAGAGAAATGAATGGAGAAAGGCAGCTGGTGATAAAAATTTCAAAGAACAAACTAGTAATTAATTATAATTGGTCATTTAAATATCCAAAAATGATGTAAAAAATCTCACTTATTTATCTTATTCAAACGTAATCTCTCATGCAGCTGATGTTCCAACCGTTTTACCCTCTTCAGATACTCCGGATGGATTCCATCTTCTAATTGTTGTAGTTGTTTCTTCAAATTTGCCAGCTTATCCTGGTACATTCTGAAATTATAGACATGATAGTTTATCAAGTTAGCATATTTAAAAAATTAAGCAAATAACATGACAACATATTTACATTTTACATCAACCTTCAAGATTTATATAAGTATTACTCATAAAAAATAACATGAAAGCTGCTAAAATGCTTTAATATGTTACTTGTAAATAGAAAGTTGACAAATAATTATTAACTTACTGTTCTTTCACTTCCAATGGTTCATCATTATTTGGGATGTCTGTTTCACTTGCCTCCTCTGTATCTGTAATTTTATAAGTATAAATACATTTTTGAAAAAAAATAGCATTACACTATGTTGCAGAATATGACTTTTACACTTGTCAAAATAAACATAAATTAATGACAGATGAAATAATGTTTATATTGAGTAACAAAACATAACCATTAATTATTTTGATATAATTATTGAATAGTTTTTATTTTATTTATTTCTACGGTGAAAGTGATGTGCAAACGGATCAATTACGTCATCAAATGGTCTGATCGCGAAATAGGCGGGAACAAAAATTACGACCATATTTGCTGACACGATAACCTTGTTGTCATTACATAACCTATGTTTACATGTCACTTATAACGTGATTAGATTGTATTGCGAGCCTTTCAAGGATTTATTGAAGAGATAACAGACCAAAACAGGTGTAGGACATTGATCGTAAACAAATACCTTCGTCACTGTCTTCGACTGGCGGAGGCGGCGGGACCGTCTCCTCCCGATCTCTGTATTCATCTAAATCGTCGTACCCATCGTCGTCGAAGTCATACTCATCACCCGGGCCCGAATATGGTGATCCTTGGTAAGACATGGTCGAGGCGACGCGTAACAGTTGCATACAGATTGAATGCGAACACCGCCTCACAAATGAAATCTGTACACAGGAAACGCGGACCAAAACACGAGCAATAAATGGCAGGTGCCAGTTATGTCACTCATATAAAGAATTTATCGTAAATTCCACTCAGATGAAAAAACGAAATTAGAGCAAGTTGAAGCTGTTTTACGTCAAACTGGACAAAAAGCATCATACTATACGGCTAAAGTAAAATGTTTCCATTGTAAATATTGAACGGCGCTACTGAAGCATGGTTTTCTATTGGATAGAAAGAGAGATCCGAGTGTTTACACAGGGAATCCGTTAATAATTTGACAGGATAACTATTATCATAGACAATGTAAACTGATTTATGGGATTTTTTTGTATAATGTAATCGATTATTATCAAAAAATATTTATCGAGTGTATAGTGTCCAAGTTGAAGGTGTAATAAATATTTTAAGTAATAGCTTTGCAACAATGGCAATTTATTTGAGGACACAATTTGTAAACAAAGAACGTTTATCAACCAAATATCTTAGTATAATATTACACATAATATTATGGTAGAGATTAATAATAATAACACTGTTCAAAACAGTGTTAATATTCATTAATAATGGGTAAAATGGCAATTAATAACCAATTATTACATCAAATTAAGTGTAGTAATAAAGTGCGTGATGGCCTTTTGGTAACGGACCAGACACGGTTGCCAACATGTTCACGGCGGTCAAGGATTCAAATCCCAAGACACACCTCTGACTTTTCAGAATCATGTATGCATTAATAATCAATCACCACACACTATAACGGTGAAGGAAAACATCATGAGAAAACCTGCATACCATAGCGATTTTTAAGAATTTCTATTGTATGTCAAGTCCAGGAACCCGCAATAGGCCAGCCAGCTTGGTGGACTATATGGCCCAACCACTCTCAATCGTACCCTCGATTGTAAATAATGTAAACGACTTCCTTAAATATGGTTGGAATAAAGCAAAATCCATACAAATCACTTCGAAGGTAAAGTTGCGGTAATTTTGATTAAAATTAACATTATTGTATATCACAAAAATATTGTAAATGTAAAATATGTATTAATAGGAATATAAAATCGAGAATCGATTATAATGTCATTGTCATGAGTCATCTTGTGTCCTTAATCTGTGGAGTTGAGAAGTTGAAGCTTGTCTATTGTTGTGATTTGACGTCACGCGAGTGGACGTCATCTTGAATAAAATTCTTATTTTTATTATTTATTTTGTTAAATTAAACACGTAATTGGGACTAATATCAATTGTTTCCGATCATATAACGATTATATTAGGCGACCTTGTGATGAGTTCAATAATAGTTTGTTGTGTTTGTATCGAGTGAAGGTGACGCTTTGTGAGGTGATGTAATTTAGGTGATTGGGTGGCTTCCTAGTCCTAGGTAGTACAATGGAGGAATCATCATTCACGATCCCGGCCGACGACAATGGTGATACTGAGCTCGACCCTAGAATCCAGGTCAGTGAGTGACAATATAATGTACTGAGTAAAAGTAACGGTAGACCTTCGTAACAGCAAAGATGAGCGTTAATTTTGTAGATTATTTCGCCAACGAGCATAATGGATACGATATACTTTACCAAAATATGAAATACGGACTCATTGCCAGCAAAGAGCTCTCCGAGTACCTAAGAGAGAGATCCAATATAGAGGAGACTAATTCCAAGTCATTGGCTAAGTTAGCGAAGCAGGCGAACAGTAACTGCGCACAGGGAACCTTCGCGCCCTTCTGGGGCGTCCTGAAATGTTCTGCGGAGAAGTTGTCCAATTTACATCAACACATGTTCCAAAAAGTGAGCGAGTTGGTGAAAGATGTCGCAAGATACGCCGACGAGCTCCACAAGAAACACAAGGCTGTAAAAGACTCAGAGTCGAATACTTTAGAAGTAGTATTACTCATACAAAACACTAAACAGGCCCTGCAGAAGGCCAAAGATGTGTACACAACCAAGTCAACGGAATTGGAAAAGCTGAAGAAAGACAATGCCTCTGCTAAAGACATTGAAAAGGCTGAAGTAAAACTGAAGAAACTACATGAAGACTATAGACAACTGGCTGAAAAGTACAACCTTGTGAAGCAAGATTTTGAAAAGAAAATGACACAGACTTGCAAACACTTTCAGGATGTTGAAGAGGCACATTTGAAACAGATGAAACAGTTTGTGAACTCATATGCAGACATCATACAGAACAACCATGACCTCATGGGTCAAGTGCACAGGGATTTTAAACACCAATGCTTAGAATTGACTGTGGAAAAACTGTTGGAACAATTTTTGATAGAGAAATATAATTCTATAGAAAAAGCCGTTCTGGTTGAACTTCCCCCTGCATTGCCTAAACCTGGATCGGCAACTAATTCTATATCGGAAGCTGACCAGATATCAACAGTCTCCAATGGATCTCATAAACCAGCTCAGCCAGCAAAAGCACCTAAAAAAGAGCCTTCATTTGCCAGTAAGACTTCAAGAAGAACTACCTCGCTTCTAAATTTGTTTACACCAAATTTTCAAAGTAAAGATGAGCCAAGTGTTAGTATAGAAGGTAATGCACCATGCTCTGCTCCTTCTAGTCCTAGTGGCACTCCAGCTACACCAGTAGCTCCTGATAAAGATGACAACATGGTTCGGAATCCTATTCGCGAATCAAAATGGTTCCGAAGACCCAAACCCAAACAGAAAAAATCAAAAAAGAAAAAAGATGAAATATCTGAAAATGCTAATGCAAATGATAAGGCTGATATTGAAGAAAAAGAGGAAGAAGCACCGACGAAAGAAGACTTGATTAATTCTCCCGAGGTAGATGATGAAGGATACTGCATCAGACCAAAAGACGAAAAGGGTAGCGTCTACTCATCCACAGATTCAGACTCTGAAGAAGAAAGGGAACAAAAAATTCACATAGAAATTAAGCCTATATCGAATGGCGACGCTCCTATGTCGGCCAGTGCGGACGAATTAAGAGCTACAGTAGAAAATATTTCTTTGTACAAAATTGGCACCACCCGCCGTGGTTCCAATGCCAATACCAGTAAGGCAAGCAGTGACTTATTGGATTTGAATTTCTTTCAAAGCCCTAATGTCAGCAACCCTACATCACCACATGCAAATGTCTCTAATCCTTATGCCCCATTACAAGGGAATCAATCACATTTACTTGAAAGTCCTACACCCATATCTAATACGGATGTAGGCGATCTCTTCTCAGAAGTGGGCGAAATAAGCCAAACAAACATCCGAACATCCACGCCCACCATAACATCGATATCCTTACCGCGCCCGCCTTCCAGACGATCCGAGGGCGACTTCCGGACCGCCGGCTCTACCGGATCCCGCGGCCCATCTCCTCTCACTATCGGCATGGCGGATACAATACCTTTAGCTGTCGCTTTTCACGAAATAATACATTCTTATTTCCGCGGTACAGAGGAAACCAAATGCCAAGTAAAAATGTCGGGTGACATGATGTTATCTTTCCCTACGGGCATAGTGGGTGTGCTTGCCAACAATCCGAACCCGGCGAAACTATGCTTTAGACTGAAAAACATACATAGATTAGACAACGTACTCCCCAACAAACAATTGATTACTATTAACATTATGATGTCGACTCGCGACAGCACGGTTGTAGAATTTAATATGCCCGCACTCACTTCGCTCTTAAAGCGACAATCTGAGAAGAATCCAACTGCACAATACTTCAACGTAGACATCTTGAAGTACCAGATACGGCCAAAAACCGGCGCTGCGTCCTGCCCTTTCCAACTGGTCTCTTATTGGAAATGTGAAAAAGACCACACCGATCTCAAAGTTGATTATAAATATAATTTGCATGCTATGAGCCCGCCGTCGCCGCTACTTAACGTGTCGGTATGCGTGCCCATGAACGGTGGTGTCAAGAATGTGATCGCAATGCCGAAGAACATTTGGAACGCGGAGAACGAACAGGCGCTGTGGCGGTTCACCGAGTTGTCGCAACACTCCGAGGACAGGGGAGTCGGGTCTCTCCGGGCGCGCTTCGAGCTGTCTCAGGGTCCTTCTAGTAAAGCCACCATCTCCACCCAGTTTAACTGCGAGGGCGCGACCCTGTCTGGCATTGAGTTCGAGCTGATAGGCAGCGGGTACCGGCTGTCGCTGGTTAAGCGCCGCTTCGTCTCCGGCAAATACATTTGTGATAGTGAAGTGCCCTGATTGGTCCAATCCCCTTATGAATTCGCAAGTTTATATTGTAAATCTCGTTGTCATAATCCGAAGTGCGTATGCGACGCGTAGATTTTTACATTGAGGTATATGTTTCGAGTACCTTGTAGGATTTGTTTCCTGTCCATGAGAATGTAAGCTGCTATTTATATCACAACACATTTTTGTCAATTTTCGAAGTAAATTGTTAGTTTATAATTTCGGAAAATGTATTAATAATTAAGGATATTATGTTATGCTGGATTACTAACTTATTTTTTCAGATTAAAAATCGTGCCATTTTATACTGTATTTAAATGTATTTTACACTGAGTAATGTTCCTTGCACACACTGTATACTATTTCCATGTTCCAATGTACAGTTGAGTAGTACATTAAACAAAATGATATCACTTTAAAAAACAGTGATTGATATTGTCTACAAATAATATTTAAAACATGGAGATTATTTATAGTAACCCCCTGCTGTGGAGATGCTTCAATGCCGCAATATTTGTAGGCAAAACATTTTGATTTTAGAATATAAATGAAGATTCAACATCTTTGTACTCTTTGAGTTGAATGGTAAATTACATTACTAACAACACATGCACTTTTTTCTTATAATGCAGTATAAGGATTTGCGTTTAACACCTTTATTTCCTCTAGAGGCCTAAGTATATGCAATAACATTTCATCATACTTAAATACACATTCAAGGCTTCCACTTACTTGCTCTTTTTGATTTTTTTATGATATGCCTGTTTTAAGATTTTATATTGAAAAGTATAAAGTTTGCCTAAAAACTACTTAACAGTTTTGATATTTCCTACAAAGATACTAAATGAGGATTATCTGAATCTCTATTATTTTAAACCTTTTTTTATTTGGTATATATTTCAGTAATGAGAATGGTTTTAAATAGTACTTTGTGTATTGGAATTTAAAAGGTGGAATATCAGTTGTCAATGTTCCCTACCTAAAATGTAAGAAGTTTGCAAGTAGCATATACCCAGCATTTAATTAGTTCACAATCTTTTGTTAAAGTTTGTTTTCGTGCTGCATTAAGAACACTGTAATTGTAACATATATTTTTATAATTTTTAAATCATTTGTAATCTCATAATTTATATTTAGTTAATGAATTTTGGTCATTCATTTTGTAATCCCAGCGGCTTAATGTTTACATGTTGTGTCATAGGTAGAGATATATCTACTGGTGTTATTTTCATTGAGCAACCAAAATGGATGATGTAAAGTTTTTTTTACTTAATATTTGATTTTATTCTTATCACTTAAACTTGATAGAATTATTCAAGAATGATTTTAAATTACATCACTTCCCTATTTTATGATATACATATCATGTTATATGCCCTATAGTTTATAACTGTCAATCCAAGTGTTGCTGTCTGAAAATATCACATTTTTGTTGTCATAAAACCCCTTACCAAAAGAGAAGTGTTCATACCAGATCCTTAATTTAAGGTCAAACCATTTCTAGTACCTACAACTGAACCATTCCATTTGTCTATTTTGTCTCTTTTTAATTTAAGTATTATTTAATTTATATTCAATCATTATTATTTAAAATATTATGGAATTTCACCCTGCAGCAATTACAATGGAAATAAATTCTAATTTTATTTATTGAGAATTGTATTGGTTTTTTAAATTACGCTTTTAAAATGTATGAGTATAATAATTGATAGTATAAAAATGCTTGTTGAGCAATTCAATTGGTTTTCATGGCACTTTCATAAATTTACGGTATTGCCAAATGATAAGTAATAATCGATTATTCAGAATTCGGCTGAACTGTACTAATAAAATCTTGGTTTTTGCTCTTACGCATGATGAAACTAGATAAAAAAAAAGTTCAAATACCGATGCGTAAAACATATTTTTGTATCGTAAAATTTATGATATGTAATTCTAATATACTGTAACTATGTTAATTTTGGAAATAAAATGTAATTTTAGCATTTGACTTTTGTGTTTTATCGAAATGTGTTGCCAACATGACAAGATAAAATAAGTAAGTAACGTTTGATTTGTAGTCGCTTACGAGTGTAGGGACAGGAAACAATCCTCATAAGGTACATTTAGATAAAATATTTTAGTTTTTATCTCGTGTAGATAAATGTAAGTTTGCTATGGAGTCTTTCAGTTATGGCTCGGTTGTTTCCAGTCTCTACATGTTGCTTGTTGTTGCCTTATGTTTGGGAGTGCGGTGTGCGCGTTCCGTGCGACTGTCTCAAGATCTTCACCAACTTTCAGGTGGAGCTGGAGAAACTCAACGCCGCCACCGATGAGATCAACAAGCTCGAATTGGAACTTGATGTGAGTGATTTCTACTATCTTTAATTCTCGTTAAGCAACTTTTTTCGGGGAGGCATATTCTTAGCAGTAGGCTGCTTATGAATGAGACCTAATTGAGACCTAAATGAGCGGTAATCAAGTTAATTATAATATTTGTTTATTCTTAGTTGCTTGTCACTTTTCCGATCAAGTAAAGAGGCATCAAAACATGCACACATGAGAGTTCGTTAGAGTTTCTTACATTTTGTTTATCTCCGTACCATATAGTGTTTATATAATAGGTACGGTGTTGCCTTTAGGTCTGGTTTATGATTTGTTTACTTGTTATGTGTTGCCCATGCTTACCACAATCTAGGAAAACATTTTTCAAGGCCGCTCTGTTATATAATGTTAAACTTTATCCGCGTGTTATGCTCAGTCAAGGTTTTATACGAGTTAAATCATATTTATAACATGGCGAAAGTATTCGTGCGAATGTCTATCGCGCTTATTAGGATCTCTGCCTTTTAAGGAATATCATGACTTTGTTATGTACGAAGTAGGCAAAAAAAAACTTTGTATGGGTTACTATGGAACTTTGTCCACTAGTGAAATTCTATAGTAATGAGAACAAAAATACACTTTATTTCCTGATACGTTCATAGCATGGTTGGTATACTACGTTGTGGTGGGCAGAGAAATCAAGGGTAAATTATATAAAATTTCTTAAAAAAATACAATATCAACGACACATTAAAATACGCCCAACTTAAAGTCCTACATAATGTAGTATTAAACAGCTAGCCAAAAGACGAAATAAATAATTCATGAACTCCACAATATCTTCAGCATACTTAAGTTTAAAATTAAAAAGTAATTTCAAGTTCTCTTTCTTTGCTCGAACTGTGTCCAACAATTTTCATATAAATTGCCATGTATTTTCATCCATCGATAAATATATGGACATCATAGCACTTACCTTACGAGTAGGGCAATCACTGCCGAGCGATGTTAAAAAATATGATCTAATATTTATATAGCCTGCATAGTAAAAGAGAAATCCTAGTGCCGGGCAGTATCTACTTGATAAATAACGAACAATTCACTGACAATCAATACACGTCACAAACCGTTGGAACTAGAAAAACAATGAGCCAGGAATATGAAGGTACCACTAAAAATATTTCTTACAGATTCATTAATTCAGTTATTCAAATAACACTATCAGTGCGTATAGCAATATCCTTCCTAATATTAGTATTTTAAAATAAATAAATAAATACACCCTACAGTCACATACAAAGTCCTGACGGCACACTAAGATCGAGTCTTGTGTATCAGGAACTACGAGAGACTTTTCGGTCTTGTGGATTCTAATTTTTCCCTGTGTTCAGCGGCCACGAAATTGGAAATTACATCGATTTCCCGAATAATTTTACATCAATAGGTATATCTGAATATTTGATTGCGTAAACGCGCCATGACCCAAAACCGAACATTAATCATTGACAGAAGCCAAGGTCTCATGCTTTCTTTTCTTTAGTTCCTGTCTATAAATAACGCTCACGACTGTAGATAAATGTTCAAATCGCATTATATAACCATAAAATAGTGTTATGTGTTTTCCTTGTCTTTATGGTTTTAGTACCATTATTTCTTCATCTGCAAAATTATTTATTTTTGTTTCATAATTTATCCTTCGGATACCGGATTGCCATTAAATATTGATGGAGACTTATTAATCAGCAATAAGTCGATACGATAGTAGGAATTGAACATGTTACTTATATTGTCTTAGAATATAAGCTATAAAGATATAAGGACAAAAATTTAAACGTAATGGAAAAATTAAGCTAGATGAGTTGTAGATTACAAATCTGTTTGAAATTCGTCGTTCAAATCTTGATCTAAATTGATAAAATTGTCATCACACGCAATCTTTTGTCATTGTGAAACAGATAAATAATTTATTCGTAGTATTGCTTCTTTATCAAACCTACTAAATCCTGAGCTCTCAATATTAAAAAAAAACATAAATTAAGATTATAAAGAATAACTCCAAGTTATAGATTTTAAATAAATGCAATGAAAACGTAGATAGAAATTGAACATAATTATAAAAACTCTGTAACTCAAGGCGTTTGTGGTCTTATAGATTAGATGGAAGTACACATTATTTTAGTTTCAAAAGGACAGTCACACATAAACAGTAATGTTTTGCTTTACTCTCAGGTCACATCTTCCATTTCGTGTAATTTTTAAATGCGTGATTAAATTTTTAAATTCATGATTTACCAGACCTCGATTGTCCCATAAAGACAATTGACGTCAAACAGTTGCCGATCGTAAAATTATAAGCCGAATAATTTCTTTAGCATGCGTCATACAATATCTTGCGCCGTGGACCAGGTAAACGAAAAGAAAATTGGAAGTTTCATTAATATAATATCTACAGATAAAATTGTGTGTTATAAGAATTAATTAGTCTGTAAGAATCCGTAGTGTGTCAATAAGGTACATGTAATGTGTGAAACACGATGTGGAGTGTAGGATTATTTAACCAGTAAATCCATGTTATGTATTGGGCGTGATTCTGGATCATCATGAAAAATCAGACCTTATTGCACATAATTATTGAAAATGAGACTATGCTAGGCAACAGTGAAAACACCTTTTACTGGCTCAACTTACTTTAAAGAACAGCTACAGCAATAACACATCCTCAAATACAATTTGAATCTGACAATCTGCAGACGTAGAATCCGCCGCATAATTTCCCTCCAGCGTAACAAGTGTAAGTGCCCTGTTCATCTCGAACGCGCTGAACGTGGCGGAGACAATGGGAGGCTGGTTGAAAAGGCGACACCGTGAAATGTGTCGCCACTCGGTTCGAGTAACCCACATCAAAAGAATCCTGCTGTGTAGGTAGCTACTAGGAATACGCTGGTTTTGTTCAAATATTAACTTGTCTTACTGGCGTCACGGCGCTTGTAGTTGGTCCCCTATTCCAATTTTTATGAAATGAAATGATGAATTATGCGTAATCTATTTCTTTAGATTATCAAATCCCTTCTTCTCCCTAATAACTACGATTTCTTGATTCGACATTTTTTGCCTTACATAAGTAGTCCAAGATCAGTCTGCTAGCTTTATTTGTATATTTAGCCAACTATTCCTTGTATGACAAGATTGATACGTTTTCCGATTTTAAATCGGACCCAATCGGACCAATATTATCAATTATTCATATCGTTCAATATTTGGATAGATTTATTCGAAACGAAGCAATTAAGTGTACAAAACTTATGTATGCACTTTAAACTACGTATATACACGCGATAACCCGGCCATTTGCATTTTAAGTAACTGCGGATATATAATAAATGCTATAAAACTTTGTGTATTTGGCTGCAGTTTCCGTGGTAGCATTAAAATTGGCACAAAATATCTTTGGGCCAATATCTCGGTCTAGTTCGCAAATGGGCCATGCCGATGTATAAGCTATAACGGGGACGGTGTCACACTTGTTAAACTTAGTAATCAGTTTCAATTCACGGGGTATGACGTCATTTGTTATGATAGAATTTGTGGCTATAAATAGACATTATTCTTTGATTCCATGTGACTAGTTGTGGGACTAACCATGTGATTCTGATTTACAACTGCTTCAAATTGGTTATTACTGAGACACGTTAACCTAATTTCCGATGTGTAAAGTAATATGTTTTGTTAATGGTGTTTAAATATTTTTAATGGCAATAAATGGAGAATTCTTCACATACCTGTACTGTAATTCCTAGAACATCGATTGGTGAGAAAAAATATTTCTAGCCAGTCGGGAAAGTATTGCTGACCTCTTTTATTTGCTAATTGGGTAATTGCTCGATACAACTGTTAGTTAATAGAGTCTTTACTATAAAACTAATCGTTGCTAGCCTTCATAAACCCTAGTGCAACACGCCCACTATTACCTGCACGTACGATATAAAAACATAAATGGTAATTGAACGACAACATGTAGCACGAATGTGTTTTAATTATACATCAGTTAGTATAACCTAAAGTAACCTACATTCTAGGTCCGCCAGATCAACCTTATTTTGTTCTAGCAAAATTGAAGTGAATTGTTGGTCCATATTTTTTATCAGAAGTTTTGTTCCGTACGCCTTTTGTGTTCACGGAAACGGAAATTGTACGTTAAGCAATGTTTATGTATTGTCAAAGGTGTAAAAAACGTTGCAACACAAATTCCATTGACAGCCGTAGTAAAATAATGAGTGATAGGCACGCGCGATGCTTTTCAATGTCTCGTGTCGTATGCATGTGTTCAACAGAATTTCTTTTGGAAGGACGTTTATAATGGTACTTATTTGGCAATCGGATATAGCAATACGAAATATGAGGGTGATTATAGTGAAGGGTGCATAATTATGGGGACATAGACATTATAAGCCTTCTTGAAGTAATACATTCTTGCTTACAAACCTGTTTATCAATAAAATCCCTGCCGTTATCAAGTCTTCAATCACGTGTGTAGCTAACATCCTCGGCTGTTCATTCGCAAATTTCTGCTCAGTGCAGTCTATAAGCCTCGTCTTCATGCTCTTGTCAATAATAAAATATGTATCTACCACGGACAATTGATACGCATTCCGGTTACGCAGTATATTGTCTGGCAAATCGAACCAATAAGCTCTGATTTGATCGAACTAATACCTGTCACGAGTGCACTCCAGTTAATTGAATGCCATTTTTATTGTTTACATAATAGGGTTCATTCGGACTATAAAACAAAAATGCTTTGACTAGAAATATTTATTAACCATGCTGGGTTAACATTTTCCTTACTTACTGAGAAATTTTATTAGACGACAAGACTACAGACTGGGTCCTGGGGAATGATTTCGTATTCCGCAAAAAAAAAAATATTTATTGAAAACAAAATAACTACAGACTAAACATTTTTTCTAACCATTTACGGTATCTTTTCTCATAGCTTTAAAAGCACAATTTTAATAAAATATTGACATTTCAAAAGGTGTATATCATAACGCGCGGCATGACGTCATACATCAAGCCTGTCTACAAATATTTCCTCATAAACTGGTAGATCGGAAAGGTGCGTCTGTATCGATACAGTTCGAGGTCGGAGCTACTGCGCAGATTGGGTCAATTGCACCAGGACCTAGCTGATGTGCCTTCGTCATCGTATCAGAGTGTTTTTATTCCTCAATTGGCTCTTTGTCAGTTATTGTGATGGACAAGGTTGCATTTACGTAACACCCTGTACGTGTTCCAGCGATAAGCTTGCCCCTCCTCGTGTTAAGGTTTCGATTGTAGTCAGACACGTTGGCGCATTGCGGATTAGTGGATGGATTGTAATACTTTAGTGGATAAATTGTTAAAACGACTCTGTAAATTGACTTTCCGTGTTTTTTTTATTGTAGAATGTAGAGGATAACACTATTTTATTTAGATAGATGGCGTTCAGTTAAATAGTTAATAGAGCAGACTGCAGTTCAATTATTATAAAGTAGAGCCTCTATTGTGTTAAATCATGCATTAGTAGCCTTCAATGAAGATTTTCTAGCACCTCTTTGTATTCACATGGGAAGTGCTAATGAAATTGCAAATTAGCTCAATAGGGTCTTGGTTCTATTTATGATCTAAGTCTGTAATGTTTACGGTAAAATCAATGTTTATGTATTTACTTAAAGCACGGTTATGTATGTGTTTAAGTATCATCAGTTTTCTTATAGTTGATGAAATCGTCAACGTACTGATTCTTCCGCTACGCTTTATGCCATAATTGGATAGACACAATTTACTTATTCAAGCTTTATAGAATTGAATTGTACTGGCGGACGTAATGCCGTTGGCTTTTCTACCTGCCAACTTTTGGGAAATGCAGTGATAAGTAAAAAAAATACATAATTTTAAGCAGTTTTTTTACGGTTTTATAATCGGCATACTGGAAATATTTCAACATATTATGATGTATGAACTGTCTTGCTTGATTTGGCAATCAAAGCCTCAACACCCGGCTTCACTTATCAATCTAGTTCAATAACCTGAGGTATAGATTTCAGATCAACATTTATTTTTTCTTAGTATATGAGAAGAACTTGTGTGCTTTGTGCGACATGCTTGTTATCGCGTTACGCCAATGTTTCTTTGTTCGACTAGTTGAGCAACGTAGTGTCGTGTGTCATTTACCTTTATAAGGCTGCTTCTTTGGTATCACGTAGGTTCGCGATGGTGAGTGATTGAAGTAATTTGTCGCTGTCGTTATATGACTTTCTTTTTATTGGTGTTTGCTTACACGGGTAACGTAATACAAGTGGCTGTTCTTATACAGGCGTATTAATATTCCGACTTATATGTGTCAGTTCTTTTGCATCCCACAGCTGGGCCCTTACCCTGTCTGTTCTATAACATTGGAAAGGAATTTTACGGTTTTGATCATCATTCTAGGATATTGAATACAACTTTTGTAAGACTAGTGGTCTGTCTAATTTCATAACTTTTAACGAACCTTTAGGTTTTCTGACGAAGCTTAACAACAACTAACATTAGTAAAATGTGTCCAGACACAACTTAACGTGCTATACAAATCACTAACCAGACCAGGACTTTGAATTCCTAGCAAAATTCCTATGTAATAGATTTCTCATTGGTATTCTCAACCACCGTTCTCCTTCCTACATAACTTAATTCATACTGTAGCTAATTTAGTCTCTCCTTTTGAACAAAACCATCCGTTTTCAGGAGTCTATGAAAACCTTCCATTTGCTGCTGAACGAGACATCGCGACGATTGCAAGCGTTGTCCAAGCGACTAGGCACCTGTGTGGACAAGTCTAGACCTTACTATGACGCTGTGGGCGTAGCTGCTAACGCCAGGTCCGAATGCCAGAAAGCTGCTGTGCAGTATCAGAGGGCTAGTGGTAAGATTTTGCTTATTCATAATTTAGCGAGGTGATAGTTCTTAAGCTCCACTGGGCATTCGGAAGGGTAGTGGGGAGGTATGTCAGTAGATGCCAGACCTTCGACAGTGAACTGCTAGAGGTTCATAATGGTGATGATTTCGTATTGTGTAACGAATTAACTATTTTAAGTTCTAAATGTGTGAATCGATTCCAGTAATTATAGCTAAACGGCAATAAACTTCCATGCGAGTTTTAGTTTGGTAAAAGTAGCGACTGATGACTTGGTTTTTTTCATACGATGAAGTAAGAAAATACAAAATGTATTGATAATAGGTATATTGCTGATTGCTGTAGCATCTCACGCTTAAAAGAATTATGTAAGTTATGAACTTTGTTACGAAAATGTTATAGGTCAAGCATGATAGGTTATTAATTGCCTCTCACATTAATCATCGGATTGGTCGGATCTATTTATTATAATTAGAAATTGTTTCAACGCCATAATATCGCACGCGATCTATTTTTACAAACGCCTTGTTGACGCCCACCGTGTTTACAAACTTCAGTAAGCAGTTATTTGCCGTAGCATTTATGATGTCATGTCAAACAGAATGAATGTTTATTAATTAGAATTACCTAGGTGGTAATTTTATTTCCATTATTGTTTTGATGACTTATGATTATATTCTTGAAAAGTTTGATGTCAGGAGTAAGCGCCATTTGTGATTAACTAAGACGGAAGAGTTTCTCGCGGCGAGAATCGTATGCGATTATCGCATAACAACCGCCAATAAGATTATCGTGTTCTGACAAATGTTTCACGATGCTAATTTTAAATACATACATACATAAACTCACGCCTTTATCCCAGAAAGGCAGGGCAGCTGCGCTACCAGGACACCCACATTTCGCCTTGTATGTTCCGTCCCATGATGTGATAGGGGGCTAGCCTATCGCCATATCGGGCACAAATTCCTGATTTCGGACTGATAATGAATAGAAAAATCCAATATCACTTTGCCCGACTCGGGCTTCGAACCCGACCTGAGTTTTGTAGTCGTACCGTAGTACAACTACGCCACCGAGGCAGTCTAATTTTATTTTAATACGTTAATCTTCTATCTTCGAGGCGAGAAAATCTCCCCGTATAAATGGGGCTTAATGGACGATCGTAATGTTATAAGCTTTATTATTTTCAATATAAAAGGCAAGGTGTAATAAACACATATATGCTATAGAAGCAGACTAAATTATAGGATCGGAAGGTTTTATGTTTGTTTACTGGTTTACTCTACTTAGAAGTTTTTTCATTAAACAGAAGATGAGTACGGAGTACCTAAGGCTTCTTTTCATCCTCATTTCTGTTCTCAAAGGTCAGTGACGCATGTGTATTTCTCATGTTTTGCAGGCATTTATCAGGAATATTAAATTCTTGTAAAATTATTACAGGGGAAAGTTTGTTCAGTTGCTACTTCCGTATTGTTAAAACAAGTAAAACAATGCACTTGTGACTTCTAAATCATGTGATCTCAATCATTGTGTTGGTCACTGTTATAGTAAATTATTTATAATTAATACAATTTTTACACCAACATACAGGGTATGTCAAGACTGCGACCGAAAACGAAGCCGGGTGGTAGTTTTAGTGGTTACAGACACAATGCAAATAAAATTTTCGCAAAATAAGCGACAGATTTTTTTTTGCAATTTTTTGAAAATCATTGTATTTGGGTAGTAAATACCTAGTTATTGCGAAAATAGTAATTTAAACCCTATCGTACCATTGCATCTTACAAAATAAAATGGTGTACATAATTATTTTAGGAAACTATGTATTTATCACCCAAATACGACGATAAGTAAAAAATTACCAAAAAAAAGTTGACGATTTTTTTTGCGAAATTTTTAGTTGCATTATGTCTGAAGTCACTAGTACTACCACCTGGCTTCGTTTTCGGTCGCGGTCTTGATATACCCTGTATGTAGGAATGATATGGATTCTTATAGGTGAGGTGAAGCAATGGCCCCACCTAACCTTATGTCATTCAAAGCAGCTACTTTGTAATTTATTATGAAAACTGCAGATAAATTTTGTTTATAAGTTAATTAAAGGTCGTCCTGCAACATGTATTCGACACAAATGTGTAAAATACCAAGAGATTTTCTTCTCTTGCCAATGGGCACAATTTGGACGACGCCGTAACTACCATGATCACTTTGACATACATTTGTAAATTATACACTAGAAACAATTGCCTGATGATCAAAGATTAATAGCCTATACGTATGTAATTAAACCCAGATACTAATCGAAGCCAATTATTTTGCCATCGGTTCAGTATACGCCCGACCTCTGGTGTGACCTTGACCAACAGTGGCCTCTGATGAGGCGGCCCAGCAGGATGTCCGCTTTTCGCGTATCACATAACCTACGGCGATTTGTAAGGATTCCTTTCTACTATGTTCAGGGGCTATAAAGTTAGAGATAAGAGGAATTGTCCCTAGAAGGGTGAAAATGAACGTACCTATACACCACCGTTCCATGTTTAGGAAAAAGTTGAAGCTTATGTTCGTGAACGATATTTTTATAAAGGTAGTAGTGTTCTTGGAATTTTGCGTTCTGATTTGCTCATTTACAGATCAAATGGGGTGAAACATTCTCCTACACTTATGGTAGGATGTTCATTTTCGACTCGGTAGCTATCACCGTACACGATAATGGAAAGTCTGTCACAATAGCTACGTGAATAACACTGTACTTGCTATCAGGTTCATTCTAATCATTCTGTCGTGGCAGTAAATGAAAATATTTTGCTAGTAAACTGCGCAAGGTGATTAAAAAGTCTATTTTTATTTTTATTTCTTTTACCTAAGTGTTAATTGCAAATTCTGGGAATGTATATCTCTCACATTCATGTAGCGTAACAGTAGTATAGCGTATAATTTTACAACCTACTTAATTACTTTCAATTAGTTACTCGGTAGCAACAAAGATACTGCGGAAACGCGAATCGATTCTCATTAATTTTCCATTTATTCGTGCTTCATTCCATTATTTCCTGCCCGTCCTTTTGTAGTGCCTGTCATTGATGCCCAGCATGCACAAACAGGATGTAAGTTTGTCACGCTATCATCTAGAAATGTATCGGAAGATAATAATTTAACCATCCATCAATCTGTAGGCTTATTCACGTAATTAAATAAGTTCAGTTGCAGTGCAGTTGCAGTTAAGTTTCGATCAAAACGGCCCTTTTCGTATTCTCGTAATTTAGACAACCGCTGTCAGATACGCTCGCGTCAAGTTCGCGTCACGCGAGCGCTTTAGCGTATTCTACGGCTGCGCGTTTTATACATGCGTGATTCAGATCGCAATTTGATTGGTATTTATCTATTCATTTGACGTCTCCAATGACAGTTTAGTCCGACCAACGTGCAGCACATGCGCAGTTTATTTATATCTTACGCGCAGCTAAACAATTACAAGAATACCATTTTGACGTAAGTTCCATTAAGACGTAAACCTAACCGCAACTGCATCGAAACTTGATCGGCGCGTCAATAAATTACGTGAATAAGCCTACTTATTGAAATTATAATTTCTATCAAATGAGGGATGAGTTTCAACTTTCATTCGCTTGATGTTTATAAAGTATACAAAGCATTTATATTACAACCTATGTAAATATCAAGCGAAGACACAACTGGCAATCAGGTTTCTTCCTCATCCTGAACCAAGGTGATGTCTGGTGTTTTGGACATTCATGGGAAGCGTTGATAATTTTACATGAAATATTTTTTGCACTCGATTTACAAAGGAGATAGGTCGATTTGGTCCAACTGTGGACAAGAAATTCATTACTACCAAAAAATTTGGCGTATTTTTTTAGATTTATTTCTTTATTTACTTTTATCCTACACCATTGGAATTAGATTTACAAAAAAATGAGGATATCATGAAATATTTCTACCATTTTTGTATTTGTCAGCATCATTAATAGAGTTGACATCTGTCACGAGACTATTATCTGTCAAATTGCATTGTTTATTTCGTCGTGTACTAATGTGTATTTAAAATTGAATTAATTTGAAAATCATATAATTTCGTTTTGTGGCTGGGTGTTGTGTTTATTCTCTACGGCGTCCCTTGCAGTCAATTGCTTACCTCGATTCAACAATACTATAGCATATAAATAAGTTAAAATGTTTATAATCGTCATGTAAGCAAAAACTACGGGAAATCATTGATGCGCGCCTGAAGCCAACAACTACGAGACACCGATCGTAAAGGCGCAAAGGCTTACATGATCTGTAATGTCTGAATGGATTCATCCTCAATCATTGTTTTATTTTTTCATTATTGTGTACGGTAGCTTCAGATATTTTTTAAACTAGCGCATGACAAAGTTACTAACTACATACAATAAACCTGATATCAAATAATATACTTTTAAATATTCAAATGTGTTTTTCTGTCTTCCTTGATAAGCTTACATACTTTATAATAATGTATATTCATACTCATCCCAAACTTAAAATATAAGCCAACTATGACATTACGTATTCAGATAGCAGAAAATGGTATATTTTGTAAAACTTTAAGAGGATAAATCTTAAAAACCCCGTATCCTGGCTCAAGAAGACTATGTTATATTTGAAGGATAAAAAATCCTTATTATTTAATTCTATGTCTCATTTGTCTCCACCATGTTTCCACTACTTGGCCCAATATTCATAGGAAAACGACCGATCTCCTTTACGTTCACTACACAGAAATTCGCGTTGCTATTGACCTGACTTGTGACATTATAAGGCCATCTACTCGACATCACGTGTTTTTGGAAAATTATACCTCCCGGCAAGTCATGTTCTCGTAAAATAATTTCGTGGAATACTCTGTAACTAAGGTTACGTTTAATAATATTAAGAGTAAAGCTAATAAAGATGGATGTTAGATTCAAAGCTTATTTTTCCATGAATAGCGGCTTAGCATGACCTTTTGGTTCAACCTTCACCTTGCCTAGACAAGACAACGCCCACAAGATGCCGGCTTATCTGCGTCGAGTAGCCGATGCCATGATGGATTATTATTCCTGTGGGAACGAAAATATGTAGCAGTAGATAAATGTTATGAAGACACTATTACGCATGAGGCTCGTTGTAGCGTTATGCAGACGTAGGCTGCTTTTGTCACGTCTGTTCCTAGGTACCACATCTTCTAGGCGTTCAAAACGTCCTGGATTGGACTTCACAATACACCCATTTCAAATAGACACAGGGCAAAGTCAGTATTTTATGTTTTTTAAAACATGGCTTACAGCTTGTACCTATTTGTTTTCAGTCGGAACATAGACCTTATACACGTTTTTTTGGGTTTTAAATATAGTTTCTTTGTCTGTTGAGTTGCCCCAAAATATAACGTAACGTAGGTAGGATTCAACTGCCATAGTATGCAGTAAGGAGTAAGTCTGCATTAACGTTTATACAATTGAATTGCTTAATATTACCAAAGTTTAAAGTTTATCTAAAGTCATTAATTATTTCCAAGGCGCCATTTATCATAATTTTATGTACCAAGATCAATTTTAACAAGCCTTTAATTACATTTCGCAAATTAATATTTTATGTGTAATTAATTTTGATAAACTCGTTGGGAGGTGGCCGTGTTCGTTATCTATACAACACGTGTTACATGTAGATAATTGTTTGTAATACGATAGTAGCAATTGTACCAATTTACACATGCCTGGAGCATCGTGTGATCTGTGCTGTCATAGACATGATTACGTGGGTACGCTCCGCTAGACTGTCGCTCAATGAAGACAAATTAGACTGCACTGAATATTTTAAGGATTGAATATTCAAATATAAAAAAAAATTGTAAGGTGTTTTAACAATGTTTTATGTACAAACGTCGTGTTTATTGTTATTTCTAATAGATAAGTTGATAGACATGTTATTGTCAATAGTCCTACAGTTTAAAGAAAAGACTATTCACACCATATAAAACTGTAGCATAACTGTAGCGAGACGGGATTAAATATGAAAAGAAGTTTCTATGTCTGTCGTTCCAGATGGCTCTTAGGAGTCGGTGATAGAGACAGCGCTCTGATAGCTCTGACGACATCCAAAACGACGCAATTTGTGAATAATAAACGGGATTATTTAATAATTCCAGTGTTTACGAAAGTTTCGTGCCTACAGTACGCAGTGACCGCGGAACAAACAACTTGTCCCACGGCCCCCAGTGGAATTCCGACCGCTCGCATTGCGAGAGGGACTCTAAATTCAATAATACGTGAATTATTTGTACTTTGGACACAAAGATGTATAGAATCTAAGGGAGTAATCCAATAAAATAAGTCTATGAAATAATCAATTATGTTCTTTGAATACGCTCTAACATTTTTTCGACACAACGAGCTCATCAATTTCAATTTAGTGCTGTTATCATGAACAACAAAAAAGGCCCCAACAAAAGGTTTTCACGCTTGTGAGTTTGATTTACATAATTTTGCAAATGCAGTAAAAATATGTTTTATCGCTCGCGAAACAGGAAATCACTTATCACTGAACAAATAAATCGGCGTCACACGCCGTGTAAAGGAAGCTACAATAGTCACTACATCTGTTTGTTGTGCGTGGCGATAACGATGATATATACGCTAATGGCCGATATTAATAAACGATCTTCGTTTCTATCTAAAGATCGATCGCGAAAATAAACCAATGGGCTCAAGGTATTGCCGACACGCTCACATTTGATGTGTTCTGATTGGTCTATTTTCCGGATCGATCCTTAGATAGGGATTGGGATTGCTTATTAATTTTGTGTGTATATGGCTTACAGTTTTCATGTTACCATGACGAGCGATGTTGGAATGCCATTTTGTGATAACCTTTTAGTAACTACAAAGGGTTTCGGATTTAAGATGGGGTTAGTACGTTCGTCGATATACTTGAAGACTGTCTTTTCATTTCTCTAGATTCATGAAACAACTAAGTATTGTTTTTTTGCATGGTTATACCCATAAACAATTTCCATAGCATAAGGAAAAAAAGTTGTCTAACGCCCGAATACTGGAACGACATTCAAATAATAAGTTGCTCTTAACAGCGCACTGCTCACTTACCCAGTACATTTAATCGGGATTAACGTAGTTAAGCGCAAGTTATATTTAAGTTGCGTTCCAGTATTTGGGCGTTAAGTATCAGAAACTACGGGGGACTATCCGGCCGCATGATACCCAAATTGAACACATGTTTGTCTTGGTACGGCATCAATTTCACAGATTCCACAGTTCATATTCACTATCTCGTTCCTTGCCCCACTATAGTTGCCAATTAGCAATATATTGGCAAGATAACACCGTTTATTAATATTAAGATTCCCGGAGAACCTTCTCGATCTTCGAGGATTAAGGATAAAAACGCTACGATAGAAGAAAACCTAATATTTTTCAGTATTTCACAATTTAAACGACGCAGTAACCGAACTATCTTCCAAAAAGATAAACAAGAAAAATATAAGTCCCCTCGCACGTTTTGTAAAGTGCTAAGTAAATATTGACGAATGTAGAATATGTTTATGCAGATTAGATAGTGCAGTAGACAATGGAGATAGTAAATTGTACGTTTTCACGACCTTGCGTGACTCATGCTGGCTTTGGTCTTGATGACTTCATATATTTTATGTAACTGTTATTAAAAGTTATTTGTTTTGTTTACGATTAGATTCGGGCAATTTTGTAATTAGAGTTGAAGTAATTGAGGTATAAACTGCGTTTATATCGGGGTGTTTGAAATTGTTATAGTTTTGTTTATTTGTTTAAAGTGATCAGAATATATGTAAGTATTTTATTGTTACGAAATTCATTTTGCAGCCACTAACTTTTTCTAAATCATTTTTCCTAAATATTAAAAAACGTAGTTTTGTGGTCCAGTTGATATGCTGTTCATTTGAATAGGTAATAAATAAAAGATTAGATACATTATCCAAAAACTTTATCGTTTTAATCGTTATTGTTCAATATCATATATCAATATTTTGAAAATTACTACTCGACAAGACTGTACCTACATCGTACGGATACCTCCAACTTTCTCCTCCCTGATTGCAAACGCGATAATAAAAGTGAAATAGCGTCGGAAGCACGTCACATGAGTTTAGATACAATCATCTAATACCTAACGTTTTGACTGAAGCTTACTTAGAACCTGTTCGTAGTGTATTAGACATAAAACCGGGAGATAATCAATTATTATGAACATAGTTTTTGAAACCTATAATTACTTTATTCAAGCAGTTTTGTGCCGACCTTTCAAGATTATTTTTGAAAGAAATAAATAAATTACCTGCGCTGGTTTTAATAAAGTACCAAAAAATATTTTAAATGTCTGTTATTATTCCGGTTACTAGGCACACCAGACTAATGGATAGATAGCCTGAATATAAAGAAGTCATTTGTAGATTTAATCACTAGTATTTATTGTAATACCTTTACATCAATGTAAGTGAAAAAGTAATGATAACGGGGAATATTTCAAGTGATGAGGACGATCTAATGGATTTTTTTAGGCCATAAAAAGTAATTACCATGACAATACTATCTACTTAAAAATCGTATTTTATTTCACTAGGTATGTTGTGATTTCTTACAAATTTTAAAACAATTTCGGATGAATGGCGGAGATATTAACAGAGTGCATGAGTTTCTGCGAGCGAGATGCTTGACTCAATACCTTAATTTGAAGTAAATAATGTAAATGGTGTTAACCGTATTAATTTATATCAATAAATAATGAAATAAGAAATCATCTGTTATGAAATCTGGAAAAGGGTAGCTGCCTAACTTATATCTGTCTATGAACGATGGAAGCGCAGGAAGAGGAAATGTATAAATATTAATATAAGATACTCTTTAGACACATTTCATGCGTATTCAATGCTTTTTATGGTCGTTGTTAATAAATAATTTGTTTTTCAGAACTGCATGCGGCTGCGAAGGAGACAGTAACTCTTGCTGAGCAGAGATTCGTCAGCAAACAAGATGAGTGGCAGTTCGACAGCAACTGGCAGGAAGTGCTCAACCATGCCATCATTAAGGTATTTGCGTCTACACTTAAATCCTGGCTTTCTACTACTTGGTACAACTTATTTTTTTTAAATCGATATAAAAATGAGTCACCAAATGTGTGGTTGAGCTTAAAACTCGGAAACTGGTGAGCGGGAGGGAGAGGGATGAGAGGGGTACTTAGATTGAGTTCAGGAATAAAAGTTTGAACAGAAAATAAGATGTTTTTGATGTGGAGTGGAGTCAAAACATATCTGCACCTGGGCGAATACAAATTCTGAACTTCTCTTGTCTTATTTATTTATTTAAGAACGGCACATCAATAGGATAATAAATTCGAACGCTTAATTAATTATTATAAATGTCATTATTAAAATGTATATGCCCATGATAGGTGTACACAACTTTGGCCAAAATAAACAATAAGTATTTTTTATTATTTTGTGTACATTTATCGACATGATGTTGTTTTGATTCGACGAATAAAATTCATTTACAAAAATATCGGTTAGGCAGCTCTATACAACCAACTATTAAAAATGGTACACACTACACAGATAAACTGGCAAACGGCAGATGTTAATAGTAACATATTACATCTATCACTTACTGAAATCTCGCTATTGAAGCTAGCTGGTGAACGTCGACAAAAACTGTGATCGTTGTATCACTCAACATCACTTGCACTATATTGTCCACAAAACAATCTAAATTAGTCAAAAACTAACGCAACAACGGAGCACGCGCCCTTTTTGAAAGCGTACTCAAGAAACTGGACTATTAGTGCAGCAAAATGACACAAGAAAACTACAATAACTACCCTCAGCTAGATAATATTTTTTTATCAAAAATACAAGATCATAAACATGGTAGTTGAAACGAAAGTGACCTTTTTTTATTAATTGTTTGTTATATTTAGTGTTGAAAATATAGAAATTGTATAATTCGCATTTTTCATATTCCAAAATTAATGACTCACAATTTGACAATTATAGGTTATGGACGCTGAGAAGAGAAAGGCCGAAAGCGGACGCGAGCATCAGAAGAAGGCGGCCGCGTATATTGCTGCTGAAAGAAAGGTACCTAACTCCAATACTACCGTTTCAATAGTCATGAAAACTTAAAAAATATTTACATGGAGAAATTTTGACCACATCATTGTTTCTAAAATTTTGCCACTAAGTTTTTCGTTAATTCTAACTCTTGTAACCTTGGCCACAGGTGACAACTCTAGAAGAGAACCTGAAGCGCAATATTATCAAGTCCCGCCTCTACTTCGACGAGAAGAAACTATGCGACGAGCAACTGCAAACTCAAAACGAAAAGATCGAGAAACTGCAACGCTTGATCGCCGACGCCAAGTACCGCTACTCAAAGTCACTCAAAGCCCTTGAAGAAATCTCAGAAGAGATCCATAGACGCCGCGGTGAGTATCCACCAGGGAAGAATATTCCTGTAGGTCCCAGAGAACCGGGAGTTGGAGCTGAAAGGGATCCAGTTCACGATGAACTCAAAACAACTGATAAAGATGAGGATTCTAATCTCCAAGAGCTAAGGATGCGTGTACGAGAACTCGCTCTCAAACCCATAGACAAAGACGTAGAAACTGACGAAGCTTGGGCTCTGGAACTGAACGAGACTATAAACAAACTGGACCAGCTACTCATGATGAAGGAAAATAATCAGCAAAAGAGGTCTAAGTTTACAGCGAGCTCGCCTAGAAACTCCAGCGCACCATCAACCAGTACCAACGCTGGGAATAAGTACCAACCACCAAGCGACTCGTGGAAAAACGAAAGCAATCTCAACAGGACTAAATCAATTAGTCGAGAAGTCGTTTACGAGCACACCAACCCTCCGATAAGTAAATCAGATAAGTCCAAAAGCATGATGTCTCTTGACGTGTTGGCTTTGGCCAGGGACACCAATATTATGGACCGGGAGTCCTACCTCAAAGCTGTTATAGAAGATAAGTCTCCCACAGGAACATACACGGAAAGCAATTCTGATAGGAATGAAAGCCCCGATGAGATTTTGATGGTCGAGTGTGATTCCAGTGATTCCACCCAGAATCCTGTGATTAGGATGACCAGCTCTACTGTATCTGACAGTGATAACAGCTAAATTAAATGTATTTTGGCCCGACATATGTGATTATTCTAGTGTTTGGGGGATTGTAATTATTTATTTATCCAATCAATAAATATTTTAACATTTGTGACGCAAGTCATTGTCCCGTGAATGGAATATATTGTAGGAAAATTAATAGACATGAATAAAATGGTAAAAATAATGCCTTATACATAATATAATAATTTGTTTTAGACAAATTACTTTACATAAAAACTGTTTAAATGATCATGTATGGGTGGGCCTTGAATGGTGGTTCGTGACAAAAAAATAATGATCGTCTTTTATGTTGTCAATTTTTAAATGTTAGGTGTTTTTATATAAAACAGAAAAGTAATAAAAATAATAAAATTCAATTTGGTAATTACAGTTTTTGTAATGTAGCTAGTTGTAATATATTCTAACACCAACACTATTAATCATTGGCTTGTAAAGTGCTTATACATCCGTGTTATTTTTTACGTATATTTTACTAACATCTCAACACATTTTCAATGTAAATGGACCCTTAGAACACAGTTTTGGTTAACTTATACCGACACAAATATTTATATAAAAAACACTCGGGCTGATTTTTTATATACCACAAAGTAGAAACATTCCAAATAGTCAAAAACTATTGTAATTATATCCATGACCATTAATAATAACAACACCGTTGTATAAGCTCTTTACAGTGGTTTCACTACACATTTAATTACGCATAATCAATTCCCTTTTCTAATTCAAACTTTCTCTAGTCTTTCACCTATTTAGCTATAAAAAGCGTCGCTGGCATAGTTTTATTTTATTGCTTTATTGTAATCGTAATAATTCAAAATCTGTTGCTAGTTTAACTAGTCAGATAGATAAATGTGTTTTTAACAGCTAGCATCAAAAATATATAACGCCGGTGGGAAATAATGAAATACGTAAGATGTAAAAGACAATTATCCAATCATAATTATATAAAAAATTAAGGGTTGAATTTTTTTTAACATTTCCAAACACCATATACGAGTACGTATATTCTAATATTTGTTATTGAAATATGAAATCTATGGATATTTTTGATGCTCACTGCCTCTGAATTAATTTGCTGAAAAGTAACACTTAAAAGAATACATGCACACCAACTTGTAAACAGTAATTCGAACCACATTATAACATTAACATTACATAAACAAAACTTGTAATCATGATTATCTGTGAATACCTGAAATAGATGTAATTTGAATTCTAATTAATTTATGAACATAATTTTTAAGTTGAAGCAAGACTTATGAGATAATAATTTATATTGTTGTGCATGTATTCTCCCTGCAAGCCATATCATTCCACCGAACTGAGATCACAAATGTTGTAATGTAGATGATGGTTGTCTATGGTGGTGGTTGTGAACGCTGATTTTGTCTATGGAATATATCGAGTTTTGTGTACTTGTAATACTCTGGGCGCCTATTGGTCTAAAATACGCCCAGTGTTTTTTAATTATAGGTACCTGGTTAAGTTTAGTTTCTCGATTAGTATAATTTTTATTATTCAATTGTGATCCTTTAAAAAAGGCAAATACATTATGTCGCCAGGCTTGCGGAACTATACCATCTAACCATGACTTGTTCGATTAATTTCAAGATATAATAGTGGCGAATCTAATTGTCAATCGGACTAGTAGCCTTTACCTACCCGTTCATGCATACATTGATGCAGATAGGAGCTTATCTACGTATGCTGGTTTTCCTATATGTTTACTTCAAACTACATTAAAGGAACTAAGTTCCGAGTAGAAGATTGTGAGTGCCTTCGTTGGTAACATTACATCAACTAACGCAGGTTGGAACGCAAGACTGTAACGGTTGGTACTTAGATGGTTGTAGATTTAGAATTATGTGACAAACGAATAGCGTTTTTCAAGTTTAATGTTTAATTTAAAATAAAAAAAATACTCAAAAGTCACGCACATATACCTAATATCATGAATAATGAAAATTGTAAGGAATTCTTGATCCCACTACACCCGACCTAGAAATACAATTTAAAATATTGTTAATGTCACAAGCATTTATCGAGTGATATGCTACCACTATTTTACAGCCACAAAGGGATTTTATAGAGACATATTTGCACAGAAATATCAAATAATGTTAGACTTGAATCTAATTATGAAACGTTGTGCAATATATGGTTATGTTAGGATTTCATACTACATCCTATAAGACATCACATATTTAAAAAGATTAAAATATCTTCGTGTGTGATAGATATCACACTTGACTGACATTAAATACTTTGATATTATTTAAATTTTAAAAACGCTATTCCTTAATTTTTTTGTATAACATTGTTTAACTTGAATATTAACGATAACGCGAAGAGGGTCTTTAACATACTCATAAGTCTTAAGATTTAAACTTTATTTTTAATTACATATAGTATAACATAAGGCATTTATTTGAAACAACGAGTGAAACGACTTATTTTTATGTATTTTAAGAAATATAAGATGATTTTGTGGCTTTCTGATTGCAATAAAAAAACTGTATTTATAAGGGATCTAGTAAGAATAAAAGACTTAATTTCTCTATACCTACTTGTATAGCATTGACATTCTTTAAAACGTGACACGGCGCAAGGTCTCTTAAAATCGTGAATTTTTTTGTTCCTTGTTCACTAATAAAAATGAGCCATATAATTGATATTAGTCCTGAATCGATGAGCCACCTCAACCCCTTAGATTTTGTTCCCTATAGAAGAGCGTAAAAGTGTTCGTAGTCCGTAGTTATAGAATCTGATTGTTTACATGCACCAGTGATGCACTTTAATGTTCTCACCTATCTACCCTACATGTTCTATAATTGTACTGTTATGTGTTTTCACCAATAAATGTTTTATTAAATATGCGTTTTACAATCAATATCGATCCCATAAAAACCGACTTTTATGTTCATTCGGTTAGTAATGTTGCCAGCATTCCTTTCCCTTCTAATCCATGCTGATAAAGGGTTTTCACCCTTGCTATGTTAATGTAGTGCTTTCCATTCGTAACTTGTAAAGTAAAAATGCAGGGCAGGAAACAAAACAAGTATTTAAATAATTACTCAATTTAATTTGTCATTCCACAAGTCAACGTACCCAAATACAATCAGTTAAAGGCGTACCAATTAAATAAGTTACAGCCAAAATCTTCAAACACAAATAAGTTTTAACTACCACCTAAAAAGATGGTGAAGCCAATGAAATATAGCCCTTATCACCTAGTGTTAAGATTTAAAATTACAGCAACAACTGATTCTTACTTTATAGTTACATAATAATGACGTTATCGAAGAAGTAACCACTAGCAAGTTAAGACGTCCGCGCCTAAACGACGCACGGTAAAATAGATCTTTACCTGCGTAGGCATATGGCTGTTACTTATTTCGATGGTACAATATTTAGTTCTACAATAACAGCACACGTATGTACACGACAGAGGAAGGCACTTACGACAGGAAACGTACCAAACATATTTTTTTAGACAGGTTAACAAATAAGGCGAAATCCTGCAGCTGCTCTAAGAATACCGCCATCTATACATACAATTATATTTAGAAACCGACAATACTTTAGTGAGACTAATAGTTTTATAAAAATTTAGACATTTATTTTAATAAAATTCGACTGTTTTTTTACAAGTAGTTTTAGTTTTTACAATAACTATTTATTAATAAAATTGTTTAAAAAATAATTAATAAAAAAATAATGTTACAAACAGAAACAAGGACAATATATTGTAATAATTACTTAGGGTACATAAAATATAGTATACATTATGACAATGCTACATGCAAAGATATATTTTTTAATACATATTATTTTTTATATCCTACAACCATAATTCATGAAAATATCAATTTAATTACCCAAAACTGAATGACAAATATGCTTAGAAACTTTTCACATATCGAAATCTCAATAAAATAATCTGTCACTTTCTATTGACCAAATGCAAAAAATGACTTATTTTTTAGTGTCAAACTCGTCATATTACTAAGAAGGAATGCTTTAATACGAAGACTTATAATGGAATAGTAAAATTCTATTTAAAATAATGAAACACCATAATATCTATACGATAATATTGTACATAAAGTAAAACAAAATCCATACAAAATATTTACTGCTTTTGAAAATAAAAAAATATTAAAGGAAACCCAACAACTTTGTGCCTGTAATCTCTATTCTCTTACCCCTGATTGTCCCACTATTTCCAAATCTATGCAAAAACTGGAAATTTATCTGTTGTCCCTAAATGTATACCGTGAGCCTTAAAACCCTTCAAATATTGTAAAAATAATATAAATCATAAAAAATGAAAGAAAAGAAAGAAAAATCATCTAATCCTTTAATCGTCGCGCTGGATACAAAGTACCAGATAAAAATACTTAAAAGCCTAATTCCAATGAATATGAATAATATTTTGAAAGGTCTCAATTATAATACAAGTTTATGCTCTTGTGTATTTAGTGTTTTGTATATCTTCTTTTGTTCAATTTGTATTATTATTTATTAATTGGTATCCTGGGCGCAGAAACCTATAAGAAAGAAAAATCGTAGTGTCTTTTACTATAACATTCAGCAATTTTATGCATTTTTGTCGAAAATTTATTTACACCTTTTCATTGGTTTTAAATGTCCTATCGTGCTATTCTGATAATCGATCAACTTTACAGGAAGTATTAAGTAAAGCTTTAAAGGTATAAAAAGCGTAAGACAATACTGAAGTTTCGTATGTATAATAACATAAATATTTCCTATTACACTGTATATGAAAATCATTAAACACTGTTAAGAGGAAATAAAAGGATTAAAAAAATTATACTATCAACAGCCAACGGTCTTACAAAATCACATAAAAATAAAATAAAAACAACAAGGTGATATAGAAAAAAATATTTAAAACCATCTAAAATAATAGATTGAAAACGACAAAAACAATTTAAAAAATCGGGTCTGGGTGTTTGTGAGACCGAAAAGTCTCTCGTAGTTCTGATACCTGCGACACAAGACTTAATTGATCTTAATGTGGGGTCGGGACTATGTGTGTGACTGTTGGGTGTATTTATTTTATTTATTATTATTGATATGAAGCCATAGACAAATATGATAAGCAAAATTAAATAATTTCAACTTCGAATATTTGCTGTTAAAATTGGTAGTATTGTACTGTAAAAAAAATAAATAAATATTATTTTAATTTAAAATATCAACACATTTAAACACAAATGCAAATAAATGCATAAACCATTGAATAAAATGCTTTTTCTACTTTACCAAGCTTTCTTATGGATATGTAGGGTAGTGTTGGTTATTTTTGAAAACGCGGTTTATTTCCATTTAAACTGTTATAGAACCTTTAAATATCTTAATTGGTCTTATGACCCATATCGTCGGGATTTCCATCCTAATAAAAACCCCATCATCCCAACAAACAGAACCCCCATCCCAAAATTGTATTTGATTCACGAATGTATTAAAATATTTGCATAAATTTCCTGTTCTGGGAAAACACGCCTGATGGCCCTACAATACTTCTAGCCCTTAAGGTGGTATGTTTTATAATACTATTGCCACTAATGACTTAGTGTAAATTATGGAACTTCCTGACTTATGCATGTACGTAACTTGGTGCCTTAAACAATAAACTTAAAATAAAAATCTCTCACGAATTAACTAAACATTTGTATGAATAACTTAGCACACATTACAATGTGTTTTTGGACATAAGCTTTCATTTATTGTTAAAATTTATTAAGATTTCCATATCGAATAATATAATTATTCCTAATTTAGTAAATATCGATATAATATTAAATCGATTAATTAGTAAATGATTATCGAAAATAAAAACAATCCTGTAGGATTAAATTTAGTACATAAAATATCGAATAGTACTATAATATGATTATAACATTTTATCGATAATTTTATTCGAATCGTATAATGCCCAGTGTAGGCTTATTATACAACGTTGACACATGTATATAGCATTTTACATGCCCTACTTATTTATATAATTTAATATTACTAATACATGGCCACATCCAGTACGTCTAGATAAAAAGACCTCTACCGAGATGAGAACCGCTATACAACAACAAATATTCAAATACACATAAGTATAGTCTAAACATCAACTTAGGCTCGGACTAACAATATCTTATCACCGTTTACGTTTATGCCCTGTTATTTCCTTGTACCTGTTTTATACCACATCATATTAAAACAAAATAACAGTTATATTGCAACAAATCACCAGTGTAGGAAATATACTTAAATAATTGTATTTTTCTACTCCAAAACCCGTTTAAAGTGTTTACTCAACCGCTAAGAAAAACTTGTTTAATTATCGATACCCAAGAACAACCCAAGAATGAAGTAAACACAATCGATATATTCTTAATCGAGTCTTTAATTCGATACACAAGAATCATTACATCACTAAAATATTCATTAATTATAATATTTCAATATTAGGACATAAACGCAAACCACACGATAGTCATGTTCCCGCGCCTGACATCTTATGGTCAAACAATAAGTTATACGTACAACGAGTTAATTGTGCTAGTTATATTAGTTATAGCTTGGAGGAAGGTATACTGACGACCTGCTGCCACCAGGAGGCACGCTCGAACGCGCCTGGATGACTGAATAGTGCCTTTTGGAGATTTTGGTATAACTGGAATAAAAATATCGATTATATTAGATGTACTTTATCGATTAAAGATGGCGGTATTTACTTTCTATTAGAACTCTATCTCGCACTTTTATGGTCTAAAGTTTAAAGTTTAAAAATCAAATCTGTATCTAGTTATATTGTAGATATTTATTATTATTTGGCGATGTAACTTATCGACAAAAAAACACTAAAAACACACGTTGATGTATAGAATCTCCTCCAAAAAAATAATAAATCATACTTACATTTCCATCGCTTTTCCCAAGCACGGAGTTCAACACAAAGTCGGTAGGCGCGAGCGCGTCCACCACACTGACGATATCTCCTTTGAGATCCGCGCAGAGTTCGAGCACAGCGTCCCTCAGTAGCCTCGCGCACTCCTCACCCCTCGCGAACCCTCCTTGATACAACTCCACCAAATGACTATCCAGCGACCACAGCCCATATAAACTGAACAGTTTACTTATCACGGGCTGTAGCTCCTTCTCTTTCTTCTCCATAGATTGGAGGAAGAACATTATGACTATGTATTCCGCGTACACTTTGGTTAACGTCTTCCATTTGTAGACTTGTGATTTGGCTCTCGCCTCGAATTTTGATAGGCCTTTCGCTAGTTCGGCTTCGTATTTTTGGTTTGTTTCTTTTAGCAGGTAGCATAGTAGCCATTCGTATGTTGAAGTGATGACTGTAATGAAAGAGATACGATAAAGTTAGTATTATCAACCACTGCTGAAAATACTAATAAGACTTACACTCAACGATTTCAACATCAAACCATCTTCATAAACCAATTCCGTAGAAGTTCAACGTTGTGCTTGCAACTTTGTAACTTTTTCTATAGACTTATTAACCGTCAGTTCTCGACGCTATAATACCTCGCTATAACCGCCGGCACGGATCTTGAGCGCTCGGCGACAGAGTGGGGATTGCTTTGCGCATCGTGAACTTAAGGACAAAATAAATGAATGAATTAAAAAAAACGCAATGAATGAATTAGGCATAACAACAATATGGCGTTGCGTAGTGAACCAATCACTGGCCGATGCGATAATGCCCCCGCCCGCTTACTTCAACATACCTCTAAAGAGACCCAAAAATCGACATCTGCGCAAGTAACGGCCAGCGCTCAAGATTCGTGCCGGTAGCTATACCACAAATTATAGAATTCTAAACGCCCAGCAGACTACAATATCAATACTGGTACTCACATTCCTTACTCTTCATCTGCTCCGTACTGCTACACGTAAATCTCTGCCGCATTATATCCTGCGCCCTGGTCAGGAACAGCACAGTGCCGAGCGGAGAGTCCACTTGCCCGGCGGAGTACTGACGCAGTAGCCAGTTACCAGCCTGTTGTGACAACACGTTGTTATCGCCCTCGTAGGTGACTGTTGGCTCGTGGTTGCTGCGGATGTCGCCTAGGTTGGCACACTGCAAATAATAGGTTTTTATAAGACTAGGTTATAGTATTAGTGCTGTGTCTTGTTGGGGAGAAAATGTCGACGGGTAAAAGTTATCTGTGTAGGGTTTCCTGCTTTCACTATCAAAAGTATTAAACTGCAAATTTAAGTGTTTTAGATTCTGGTCCTTCGAGCCGTTAGATGATTTTACTGGTACTAAGGTATCCATATTCGTCTCGATATAGGATTATTGCAAAGCATTGAAAACTTAATAAAATGACTCAACCAAATGCATCACGTTTTTAATCCAGCGTGTGCATTCCTGATTTTGCTCAGGCCAGTATAATAGACTCAATTGGCGATAGTAAACCGGTGAATTGTTAATTTGGACTGTTCTGTATTTACCACCACCAACACTGTAGCCAATTAGCATCCTAATATAGCAAATATATAGTAACCTTAAGGAAGCCGTGTCCCCCGCACGCCTCGCGGCACTGCTGCGCGGCGGCCAGCACGCTCCACGTGAGCAGCGGCTTGCAGCACGACACCATCGCGTGGATCTCTGAAACCGCCTCACTCTACCAGGGACAAGCACGTCAATCACATGACTATACGCGTCGCTACTGACATCTCAAATCAATTGTTTAGGAATATTCGTATTTTTAGTATTCAAAAATTATCTAACTAGACTTTTAAAAATCTACATCCAATTTTCCTTAAAAAGTTAATTTACATTATTCGATATTGTGAATAATTATTTTGTACATTCTAACAAGATCACAAATTAGAATCTTGAACTTAACGTAAACATTCAATATTTCAAATCACAACTATGAATAAGTAATGTAAAGTAAATCAACTTACCAAGTTATCGACTTTCATGCCGGCATTGGATTTCTCCACAATATTGAGGTAGACGCGAGTGAAGTTCTCTACGAACATCCGGAACACCACCGCTGCCGCCACGTAACCGAATAACCGCCATTGCTGTGGAGAACAATTAGAATCGATGTTTCATACTGAGTTTATCGACTTTTTAGTGCTACTTGTTGGAATTGTCGACTCTAAATTTTAATCTTGGACAAGAGTTATATTTTTCTTCATCTGACTAAAAAATATAATTCAATGCGACAATAGTCTTCTTATAGCGCAGTGGTACATGGTCTCATTAATATTCATTGTATTGCGTACTGGGAACTAATGGGCCGGCTTTTTCATTTCAACACTTCAAGTGCTTTGTCGGCCTTTTATATTTGATACCACTTTACTTCAGAAATATATGTCTAAAGGGCAATATCGAACAGTAAAAATACTACAAGCACTTATTTCCTTAACACGTCGACTGCGGGACACACACACCTTGTATGTAATTTATGCGCAACGCATGTGCGATAATAACGCACGCGGCGTGTTTACCTATATACACCTATATCAGATGGACAATTCATTACTTTAGGCCCATAGCCAATTTGCTAGGAATTCTAAAGGTGTAAGTAAAAAACAAACCAACTGACATGCAGCTGGTACTCGATGAGCGGTATCTCCTGACTTCGCTCGCCGAACTGCGTGCGAGTGGCGGCGTAGCGAACCGCGATGGCGACCGCGCTCGCGATCGAGTGGCAACTCTCCTGCATTATACCGATGCGACCTGCAACCGATACGCGAATATTGTTAAAAGTGTTGCATGGAGTTACTCAAGGAAGTATAAATAACTTTGCAATACTTTTTTAATTTCTTCGCCTTGAAAATGATTAGCAAAAGCCGTGTGAGACTTACATAACATAGTTGAAAGTAGGAAAAGCAATAATAATAATTAGATCCTTTATTTATTTATTTTATTTATTTATTATTGGCAATATCCGCAGACTTCGATATATCTACCAGTTTGTATCGCCTTAAATCGTTTTATGAAGTACTTGATCCGTAAATAACGCTGCTCCTCCCAGTAGCCTATCTTAAGAATTTGTGAGTGGATCGAAAAAAAAACGCTATGTCCAGTCAGCGATATTATATTTTATGATTAAATACACTTACCAGCAGAAAGATTCTCTAGTGCCGCCCCTAATATTCTAGAAGGATCTGAGAAGGAGCTCTCATACACTCCATCTTCTGTGACGTCAGCCGTTCTGTTCAGCAGATTCTCTCGTGGTATTCTGTACTGGTTGAACATAATGAATCTGAAATCAAAATACAAAATATAAATATAAAGAAAACCCACTTATTTTTGGGAGTAGTGGGACATCCTTATCCGCCCATACAAAACCCAAACTTATTATTTGAGAATTGTAGAATATTTTTTCATCCGGATAGTTAGACTACCGTAGATAATTTATATAACTCATACAAGACCGAGTGTTTTGAGATTAGATTTGACGGAAGTAGATGTTTCGATCCCGGGATTCCAAGTACCGGGATCCCGACCTATTTTTCAAGAATCAAATCCCGGTATTACAATCGTGAGACGGAACATACAAGGCGAAATGTGGGTGTTCTGCCTACCCCTTCTGGGAAAAAGGTGTGAGTTTATGTATGTATGTTTATTTACTGTTGTTACTTATTCACCAGGTGAATAGTGATATAGCATATTGTTGATAACAATAGAGTTTATGTCTAACAATACATTCTACTATGCGTGCCAGTAACAGAGGTTTACAAAGTAAGCTATCACAATATTTTGCTTATATCCACAGATCGATTTACCATATTAAGTAAGTAGATGAGACAATTGTAGAATATTCAACATAATTTTTGAACTATAAGTGAAAAGTTAAGAAAGGACTATGCAGAAATTCCTGAAAAAACTTTTCGACCCCTCTCACTGCTTACGTTATCGTATGTAGCAGTGGAAGTATCCAGAATCCTTCTGTAAAACACAAACTACATTTTCGTGAAAATTCATTATAATCTATTTAGTTCTTTAATAATGAAACAAACAGACTACATTGCTTTCGTATTTATGTGTGAATAATGTAGAAAATTAGCTAATATCAAAGGTATGTGTATTCCAATTACATGACTCCGTATAGTAATGTTACTGATAAGAAATTAACGACCATTCATGAAACACGGCAATACATTGGAAATAGCGTAACCGTAATAAATTATAAAAATATGATGCCTATTTTAATTATTTTTTTTGCAATTACTGTCATAATATGTTAATAAGTCTTATTGTTTCTAAATACCTATTTTGTTACATTTTATTTTACAGTTTTTATATATTTTGTTTATTTTCTCTATTGCCATACTTTTTGTTTCTTGGGTTTGTAGAAAAATGTTTATTTTGTAGAGTATAATTAATGTTAATACAAATGTTGTGTTCGCCTATTATTGGCACGTGTACTTGTATAGAACAATTGTTAGATTTATTATAACACTATTAATATTATGTATACTGTGCTGTTGGTGTTCCAAATAAATAAATAATAAAATAATAATGCCTAACTCTAAATTAACTATAAACCATATTTATACACCCATTTTGGCTATAAATACCTTTGCTTTAAGATATACTTAGCAAATTATATAGTTAAGCTAAGTAGCAAGTAATTAATTTATAGTATCTAATTCACCTTGTTCTTAGGTATTTACCATAATATAGTGTTTACCGGATATTATGTGGATTGCACTGCATTTGTACTTTCAATATTAAAATGTTGGCCCTTATATACAAATAGCTTTTTAGGTTATTTACCCATGTGCTAGAGCACGATGAGTCAATTCGCATTTTTATTCGACTGTATCTTATCGCCGACGATTATCGGAATTGCGTGTGCATTGACAATCAGCAAGGTCGATAATTATCAATATCACTCTTTACGTAATGTACGAATTCTACTCACTTGATAACATTCTTAAACGGAATGGCGACGTAAAGCTTACATTATGGACATAGTAAATCATATTGCACGGCTGTTCCTTACATGTAAGCAAACAAATGAAAAAATAATTTTGACAGCCTCTGTGGCGCAGTTGGTTAGACGCCGGCTGAAACGAGAGGCCGCAGGTTCGGTCCCCGCACCGAAACAAATGTTTGTGTGATCTACAGGTATTTGTTTCGGGTCTAGGTATTTGTGAGACCGAAAAGTCTCTCGTAGTTCTTGATACCGACACAAGACTCGATCTTAGTGTGGTTTCAGGACTATGTATGTGATTGTTGGGTGTATTTATTTATTATTTATTTTATAGTATCATCCGCAATTGCCTTTGTTAGTTAAAAATTCTTCTCAGGTAGAACACATACATTTAAATGAAAAAAGTTTCGGTACGGAAATCGAAGGCTTGACGTCTCTTTTCGCAACAGACACAGTTAAGCCACAGATGCTGTCGCCGAGTGATGAATTGATCCTTAATAGCACGATAAGAACTTCATTAGTGACAGTGAACATGATTTAAATTGCCACAACACTATTCACACATGTCGAACGATAAGATATCGCTCTACGTTAGTATTTCAAATGTTCCGATATACCGCGATTACTCAGTGTTAGCCGGACCTATTATATAACATACATAAACTCACGCCTTTATCCCAGAAGGGGTAGGCGGAGGCGTCACCAGGACACCCACATTTCGCCTTGCATGTTCCATCGCACGATGTTAGGGGGCGGGCCTATCGCCATATCGGGCACAAATTCCTGACTCCGGGCTGATAATGAATAGAAAAATCCAATATCGCTTTGCCCGACCCGGGATTCGAACCTGAGATCTCAGTTTTGTACTGTATTACAACTACGCCACCGAGGCAGTATTGTATTAATAAATAATAAATTTAGATTCTTCATTATTAAAGAATATGGCTTCGCCCAAAGTTCAACTAAGTACGATCCGGCGGTATTACGCGACGTTGACAACGATCGAAATACGTACATGAAACCTTTTTTACGCACCGTTTTAATAATACTTATGGTCCACTTAGACACTGATTAACGTAAATAATGTATTTCATAAGAAAAAAAAAACATAAAATACTAATAAATAATATAATACTTAATATAATAAAATTAATATAAATATTACAACCAATATCTTGTAAATAGAAAATAAGTACTATGTGTATTGACTTGTCATAAGAGCTATTTAATTGCCTACATGACCAATAAACGAATTTCATTTCATTTCATTATTTTGCATAGATCCAGCAAATGAGTAAACACTTTCCCGCCTATATATCTATGCAAAGAGTTGACCCCGACCAATGAAGTCAGGCGAGTATCTTAATAACAAGGTGGATTGTTTTTAACCTGTTTCGGATAGACATGCGCGCATCCGTGAAATAATTTATAGAGATCAATTATCAACCGACTTCAAAATAGGAGGAGATTCTCAATTCATCGGAGTCCTTGGATTTCATTGGTAAAAAATATATTCTGTACTGCGTCTGATAACAGTCACGATGCGGACGCACGGCCTAATTAACTAAAATAATTATTTTACTAATATTGCCACACTATATTAAATATCTTCATTGCGATATTCTTAATATTAATTCCTAAGACACAATATTATACTTTTTAATTTGTTTCTAAATTGGCTGACATAGTTTCGTTGCTTTAAGCGATTTCCATACCTAAAGGCTTTAGGTTAAAGCCATAGAATCTTTATGAAGATACCAAATAAAAATAACATTAGAATGTCACTTGAATGTCACCAATTAATTATTTAAATGAATTTGAAATAATTCTACGGTTGTTTTTTGCAAACATGATCATTTTGTAACACATTAATAAAACATGTAATATTGGTATTAATATGGCTTAACGTTATCAAAGTATATTCATGAAATCTTTAGGCCGCCGAAGGCCAAAGATTTCTTTAAATCATTTACGACTTAGAGGATTATATAGAAATTATTTTATTACAGTAATAATAATCGTTGATATTGGGACGCTAACGCACGACGTACCTTCGGAGTCCAAAAATGGTTGTGGATCTCAAGAAAGAAGGAAATTTATTTCAAGCAAATATTGTATTGAGAAGCAATCTCTTCTTTTAGATGACATTGATGAAGCAATTCAAATAGACAAGAATATGACGATACATACAGGGTATATCAAGACCGCGACCGAAAACGAAGCCGGGTGGTAGTTTTAGTGGTTACAGACACAATGCAAATAAAAATTTTGCAAAATAAGCGACCGATTTTTTTTTGCAATTTTTTTAAAATCATTGTTTTTGGGTAGTAAATACCTAGTTATTGCGAAAATAGTAATTTAAACCCTATCGTACCAATGCGTCTTAAAAAATAAAAAGGTGTACATCATTATTTAAGGAAAACTATGTATTTATCACCCAAATACGACGATAAGTAAAAAATTACCAAAAAAAAGTTGACGATTTTTTTTGCGAAATTTTTCATTACATTATGTCTGAAGTCACTAATACTGCCACCTGGCTTCGTTTTCGGTCGCGGTCTTAATAATTATACCCTGTATAATCCTTACTAATATTATAATTGCGAAAGATTATATTATGTATGGATATATGGATTTTTGTTACTCTTTCACGCAAAACGACTGGACCGATTATGATGAAATTTGGTATAGGGGTAACTGACATCTTAGATGAACACATAGGCTAATTGTTATCCCGAAAAATGTAGTGTTCCCGTGGCATGAGTAAGGATTTCAAATATTCATATTTGCTCTTTTTTTAAACTATAATGGATAGCACGGGACATTGGAGGACAGGATTGCATGTTTTTCTTCATGGGACAGAATGAGACGGGATATAACGGGACGGAACAGGAAAAATATTCAACGGCGTTCACATTGAGTTTAAATATAAAACAGTTAGTACACGACATAATATTATGTTGCTGAAGTGCACTGGATTCAAAAACTATTTGCACTCGGGCGAAGCCGGGCCGGGCCGCAGCTATATACCCTATATTCGTAAGTAAATATCAATTGGTAGAAGTTGATTATTTGTAGTTGGAATATAAAAACCAGTATTTAAATTATAATATTAACCAGTTAAGCTATTTATACTTACATGGTACCAGTTTATTTTATAAAAAAACATGTTTACATTGTTATTATTATACATATCAAATGAAAAAAATCGGTTTGCAATACATGCGGTGGAGAAAGAGCTTTGAAGGTTGTTTAATTTAAATAAAACATCTATAATATCAATTCTATAATGCTGCAGTTTGAACAAATACGGTTATCAAGGATCCACCTGCACCTCCACATCTCCCCTCCCCACACACACACCTATGTGTCGAGTGGAGAGCGGACTAATTATTTTGCAATTACGATACCTACTTTTCGTACTGGCATGGCAAACAATGACAGCGCATCTGAGGTAATTACAGTACCACCACCACACAGTTCCACATACCACATTGAGTACCTATTGTATCAAATGACCTTTATCTTTACGCAATTCTACACAATTATGGTGTCCCAATAAACAGCTAGCTTCGCTAAAAGGACCTGAACACTAATTTATTTTATATCCACGTGATAATCTACAATCTATTTTTGGCACCCATTGTTATTTCGTGTTTAGAATCAAGAAGTAATAATTATGCAATTTGCATGATTTTTTCTTGCGGTGAATAGCGAGACTAGCGTGCCTTTCGCTTGATTGTAAGCGATACGACCGCTCATGAACAGTAGCAAACCAAACCATTAATTACTAAGCAATGCTTGGAATTCCACTGCACTCGCCATCCTGAGATAAGATGTTAAGTCTCATTATGTCTAGTAGTTACTCTGGCTACAATGTCCTTTAAACCGGAACAAAACAGTGCATTTACACTGCTGTTTGGCGGAAGAAATAGTTTTTGCGTTGGTACCTACCCAGGTGGCCTCTTACATATGAGACACCTATTAGTAGTAATTAATAGTACTTGAGCGGAAGGCGAGCTACGATCATTCTTGCGGTTTCTTAACAATAGATATCAAATATAATCGATGTACATTGTAGTTAAGTGGATATGATTTTGAATTTGTCAATCGTAAACTTTTTTGTCCTTTAGTAGGTTAGTTATTTAGGTTTAGGTAATAAAGTGTATTTTTAGTGTCTACAAGCGATTTTTGATTTCAACCCTTGTCGATTACGCATTGCACACTTCATACCATAGAAATTCTACAATATCTCTACACACATGACACAGGTTTCGTCACGGCATTACCTTCTCTATAGCTAATGAATAAATAAATACACCCAACTGTCACATCCATAGCTCTGACCCCACACTAAGATCGAGTCTTGTGTCGTGGGTATCAGGAACTAAGATAGACTTTTCTGTCTCACAAACACCCAGACCCGAGACAAATATCTGTGGATCACACAAATATTTGCCCCGTGTGGGGATCGAACCCGCGGCTGCGCGTTTCACAGCAGGCGTCTAACCAACTGAGGCACGGAGGCTGAACTTACCCATTATCGATGCCATTAACCCCGATCTTCTCGCCCATATCTCCCACGATGAGTCCAGGATACGTCTCCAAGGTGGCTGGATCTCTGATGGGCACAACGAACGCGTGAAGACCATGGTTGGTGCCATCAGGCATTATCAGCTGGGCGAACAGCAGTGTGTGCGTGCAAGTTCGACCTGGAACGAATTTAGTACTTTAGGTATTTTAGAATTGTTTTTCATTGGAACCGCTGCAGGTCAAGTATGTCAATGGAATGCATTTTAATGACAGCAATTATGTCTGGTTTGAGAATGTCTAATTATTGTACACGTCTGAGTTAAGAATTTGCATTGTTTTGTTAATGAGTATTTTAGCACGTAATAGGAATTACATAATACATAGTAATGTAATACGGGTGCAGTCAATGCATGTTCAACTTTCGTGATATTTTTGGTGATCGCTATTCGCTTATATCGTATACCCCGTGTTAACGTGACTTTATTATAATACACCCAACAGTCACATACATAGTCCTGACCCCACACTAAGATCGAGTCTTGCGGAGTAAATGTCAAAAACTTTGAGAGACTTTTGATCTCACAAACACCCAGACATGAAACAAATACCTGTGGATCACACAAATATTTGTGTCGGGGATCGAACCTGCGGCCTTTCGTTTCACAGGCGACGTCTAACCAACAGCGCCACGGAGGCTGTCAATTTTGTTTGTTCAAAATACTCGAAAAATAGCCCTGAAGACTGAAATGTATCATGTAAGAGGTGAATAACCAAAAAAATATTACACTAATTGGCTCCCCTAATCGAAACTCAAACCCGGCAACTATAGTTCACAAGCAACATTAATTGCGCATAGATTACAAACACAGACAATAGATGTATAAAAAAATGCTACAGTAAACAATTAACACAGGCTAATAGACCTATTGTTTTGTCTGTGTAGCTATGAATCTTTGATGCTCGTGTTGTTTATGTGGTCAAATAAGATGCGACTGCCTCGGTCGCGTAGTTGTACTGCGGTACGATTATAAAGCTGAGGTCTCGGGTTCGAATCCCGGGTCGGAAAGTAATATTGGATATTTCTACTCATTATCAGCCTGGAGTCAGGAATTTGTGCCCGATTTAGCGATAGGCTCGCCCCTATCACATCGTGGAACGGAACATATAAGGCGAAATGTTAGTGTCCTGGTAGCACCTCTGCTTACCCCTTCTGGGCAAAAGGCGTGAATTTATGTATGCGTGTAGAAATCGTAATACAGAAAAAAATATTCTTAATTGGAACAAAGTTACAGCAATTACTAGTTTAATCACACAAAGCCAAAGTCACATGCATGAAAACATCACTCTCAAATCCTTCATTACATTCCAAAACGGGGTGGTGCTAACTCAATTGCTAACTAAATTAGGATTTAATATTGTTTCACGCAAATTAGATTTATCTACATACTTACCACCCCTTATTTGTACATGTGCATCATTTTTGTAAACCTACCATAAATGTCATAATATTAGTTCTTTTAGCGGACTTCCAAATAAGGCGGTACCTACTCAATTAATATACTTATGGTTTTGTGTATTTATCTCTCAGTATGGTGAAACATGTGAGACGCTTGATTAACATTGTGCGTGCTAAAACAAATACACGACATCGATGATCTAGCGCACTGAAATATTTTGTGACCTAGCAACAGCAAACATGACCGAACATCCACTAATAGCTTAAGTTATTTATCATGCTAAAAAGATCATTAAATCGGACCAAGACTCCTTGAGTAAGCCCCAAGTCACACAAACAGTCATACATGCAAAGAGATTATAAATATGTATGTTATTTTTCGTATAATGAACTATACCAGAATAAAACTTCCAAATTAAAAATGTCACACAAAGGTTTACCTAGATTACCAACCCAGCATTTAGCCGCCTCGAAATCGGGCGTGTGTAGTACGAACTGTCTGTGCGCGGGGTCGTACGTCGCCGTGGTGCGCATCAGCCGCGCGTCCGACCCGTGCGAGATCTCCGTCAGGGCGAAACTCGCCAATAACTATTAGAAACACGTATATCAAACAATAAATAAATATGTACGCCAATAGCTGTTTAAAGACAACGTATTAAATTATAAATGTATCTAATTTGCGAGTATAATAGAAGTAATGCACATACTTCTATTGAGATAAAAAGCGCTAGACGCTTGTAGACGCGAGTATTACGTAGAATCGGCGCGAATTCGAAAATCGATTGTTTTATCGCGATAGGAATTTGTGCATTACATTGTAGAGATAAGGGTATTGCTTTGTTAACTTTTGGAATAGTTGAGTTTCAACTCTGCGATGATACCGAGGCAAATCTTACTGTTTATGTTATATTTTTTGGAGTATTGGATATTAAATATATGCAACTTACAAACGCTAATTTATATTCTCAATATTATAAGGTAAGTAAATACTTTATATACTTACTTCTCTATTTACAAATGTTGCTTCGTAGAATTTTAAATGCCTCTCAGTGCCGAGCGAGAGCAGTGCGTTTGAGAACAAATACATCCCTATGGCCATCTTGACTGATACACTCGGGTTCAGCGACTGGATCGCCTCGTTTATTGTCATCACTGTGCGTGTCTGTTGACAAAATATCCATATAATATTATAAATGTGAATGTCCGTTTGTTTGTTACGCTTTCACGCAAAAGCTACTGGACCGATTCTCATGAAACCTTGTACACATATTCTTGGAGGTATTAGAAGTAACATAGGCTACTTTTTATACCAAAAAGTTTAGTGTTCCCGTTGGATGAAGAAGGAATTCCGATATATTGGCTACTTTTTTATAGTCAAAAGGATGGGACGGGAATGGATTACATTCCATTAGTGAGAATGAGACGGGGCGGGCGGGATATAACGGGACGGGATGGGAGATTCCAAATAAAATTAACCACGCAGACGAAGTTTGCGGGCAGAATGTAGTTATATATAAATAGAAGCTAGTAAAGGTAGCAGTGGCAAAGCCCTGCTGCTACCAATGGAGACTTAACAGCTGTGATACTGTAGAGCACTGCCTTACAAAATAACCCTGGTGAATTTGCTGATTTACTATTGTGATGTAGATTTTAGAACCGATAAATACTCGTTTCTTTATCTTTTTCAACAGCCACAGGATGTCTAGTACTGCATATATGCCTCTCAAAGATTTCCATAATGCAACCTGCATTTAGGAATATAGTACCGCCTAAAGATAATTGTCGGAGTTAGCTTTTTTGTACCAGTAAAATTCAGGTTTATAAACCTCAACCACGATATAGATTAATCGCAGTGTGATATCAATATAAAACGTAATAATTTATTCGTACCTACTTCACAGCATACACAAATGACTAAGTAATGAAAAAATATATAAAAATAACATGAATACAACATGAACACAAAACTGAAAAAAATGTACTTCAAAAATTACACAAAGCACGTATTGCAATGAAATAACAATAATATAGTAGAAATTATCGGTATCCGAAGGACTACAGCAAATAATTACATAAAATTACACTTTTTAAGTCTCAAAATAATTATTCACGAAACAATGAGTCGCCAATATGGATTTATTGTATCTTAAACTGACGTTACTGGCAGGATATGCGCTTCCGTCTGGGTATCTACCGCCGAACTTTAACACAAGATACATGTAACACAAGTATCTTGCATTCTGGGATCAGCCAGTGCAACTGTACTGTACTGTGTCAGCACATATACGTCCCACTGCAGGGCACGAGCCTCCTCTACAATTGAGAGCACGATTGAGAGGGGTTAGACCATATAGTCCAGCCAGTGCAACGTACATACAATATCACAATGTACACCATTACGACGAAAGATAGTAATCTAAGCTGTATTGTTCCAATTGTCAACGACAATACTCAAACTGGATTATCCTGATTATAAAACAAATATTTTTCTGCAAATGCTTTGTTTTATACTCATAAATAATCCAATAATGAATTGTATTATTACTTGCCAAAATAATGTAGGTGGTAATTATTTAATCAATGCTTTTCCGCGACACTATTCGCCAATTGTTCCATTTTACGTTGGCAAGGTCAAACTTATATCGGTATCATTGCTAATAATAAAAGGTTAATTTGAATTAAAACATCTAAAAATTAGCTCGCGATAAGGCGATGTGTCGTCATCCGTTGCCAGGTTAACTCATCATGACGTTTGTTTTATTTAAAACAAGCACGGCAAAGTGACCGCTACATTTGGGAAATAGCTTGATTTTCATATAGAGATACCAGGTGCAATAGACCATTATCCTATGCTATTTGATAAATTTATGCTGGTTTACTGGATTGCTTTTCTACGGGCTGTCATTCATGGACCCTAAACACGACTTATTTTGTAAAGGGACTACCTTTTTTAACTAGTGAGTCACGCGTTAAGATAGGCAGGGGCTCTAGTGAATACCTAAAATTTTGTGGTATAATACACCACTACAGCTCAATGTACTCGTAGTTTGGTGCTACATGTACTGTTATTTTTGGTGACTTACCCGTTTACTATAACTAGATGTGGCCATGTCTTTAGGGTGGAAATTGTGCTGGTTTATCTTCCTGAGCTGCAGCTGCGTGATCCTCTTCTGTTCCTCCACACTCAGGGTCACTGGGTTGTGCGCGAACAGCGGATCTTTCTCCAACGTGTGCCATATTCTGTACTGGAACAATACGAGACTCGTTAAAACAGCTCAATATCAAGTAGTCAGAAATTTGTTTGAACTTATGGATAGAATATACTCGAAATTTCATGTAAAATCCTAAATGCGTTTCCGAACCTTAGAGATTAGAAGGTGAAAGGGCTATGAGAAAAGGGTGCATATTATTGCCTCTCTCAAATGTCAATGGTGGAACGGAACACAAAAGCAACGTTGTTAGATGCTAAACGTTGGTTTTCACTTTACCGTGGGACAGTGGTTCTGTCTTTGCCAATGAGCCCACTCATGCTATGGTTTATAGACTAGCAAGAGTTATAACTATAAATAAGATAGCGAATGACGCAAATGTAACGGGCAGGAGTCTTCCCATCACTGTTCATGATATTCTGAAGACAGTCCTACCAAAAACTGATGTAGAAGGAACTAATTTGTCAAATACAGCAGTTGGTGAATTACTCATAATGTTTTGAATATTATTTAATCTACTGAACAATGAGTAGTCGATAATTATTCAATGACTGTAAATAAAGATATGAAATCAATGCAAAGTATTCTGAATAAGTAATAATATTGGGTTTTTGATGTAAAGTGAGTCATTATTGTTTGTGTCATGTTCAGATTGTAAGTAATCAAATCAAGTGTATTTGTAGACTGTATGTCTTAAGAGCATATACACCGAACGACTCATCGAACTAGTTAATAATGACATTTAAGTATACGGTTGAACCATTAAAATTAAATACCTCAAAAAAAATCAAAATATTCTATTCAAATATCTTTTGAATCGTTAATTACAGCAACCACTGCATTGGCAAGTGTTGTAGCTGTAAAGAAGAAACGGCGCAAGATACTTCCTCAGCAACACGAACCGTCTTCTTTTTTTTGTTTCTCTGAGACATCAATTATCTCCGAGACTTTTCCGCATTGTTCGACAAGTAGCAATTGGTATTAATGAATTTGTTTCCCACAAAGCTAATCTAGTTTAGACGATAGCGAATGTGCTCGAAGCAACGTAGCCGAATGGATGCACTTATTGCTGGACATGACGGCATGTTTGTTACAGAAACTCTTGTCTTCACATCTATTAATTTTATATGCGAAATAATGAAACTGATAACAATCGAATATAACCAAAAGGTATGAGACAAAATGTAGATTTCCTTATATTATGTAGATTCAGACTCAATATAATAATTATGATTATGACCCATCGTCTATTATAATGAAATACTATTATTTAGTGTTTCATTGACTGTTAATATTCAAAACCACTGAAAAATCTAAGATAGATACGTATGACGCTATCTTAGGTGAAATCGAGCGATAACCGCGTAAGTAATCTGAGTAAGTCGGGGTATAACTTTGTATAGAAACATGAATATTATATGTTTAATCGGGGTCAATAAATCGGAGTACAATATTGCACATAAACACATGCAAATTATTTTTATTGAGATTAGTAGCTCGAGACATAATTTTACACATTAACATATACAAATTATTTTTTATTGAGATTAGTAACGTAAGGTATAATTTAGCATACAAATTATGTTTTATTCGCATCAAAGGGCAATAAAAGATATGAAATTAAACCTTGGTAATCATAATAAAACAATAATTATGACTTCAAATTGCGACCTGTGAATGCAACAATGTTAGTACAATAGGTAGATTCAGAAAGTGCTAAAGTGGAAACAAAACGACGCAAGAAATTGACTCACCAAGAGGAGTTTTCTTCTTTTTTCTTTGGTGGAATAGATTTTTTCGCGTGCAAAATACTTTCATGTAATATTGCTAACATTACGTTGGATAGTGTACCAAAAATAATCATCGTCTTGAACAACATCAAGATCCCTGCCAAATGTAACTTTTAAATATTCTAAACCGTTCTGTATTTGCCCATATACGTCCCGCTGCAGAGCACAGGCCTCCTCTACAAATGAGAGAACGATTGAGAAGCGTTAGGCCACATAGTCCACCACGCTGACCTAGTGCGGGTTAATACCTACAGGCTACATATCATGGAAAATTTTACAAATCGCCGTGATATGCAGGTTTCCTTACGATGTTTTTCTTTACCGTTATAGTTAATTGACTATCTATACTATTATAAATATGTAATAGTCTTCTTTTGTCTTCATTGGTAGGTGTATAATAAATCAAGAAAATTAATTAATTTTCTCTCAAGATATTATCAAAAAATCTTAAATATCCGTGACCCAGTTCCGATTTCAATGAGATTTATTTACCCAGAGTCGAGGCAAACCAATGCTTATAAAAACACAGCGCAGTTCTCTGAGAGAGCTGTTTCGACACTTACATAAACTGCACTGAAAAAAAGCGATAAAACATCGCTTTCGATCGCAGGAAAATGTGCAAAAAATGCGAAATATAAACACGTAAGGTTAAATAAACTACACTATATATTTTTTAGTCTTAAAAATGTACGATCATTTCTGAGTGTAATTTTCCGCGATATCGCTGCATTCGCGATTCGATTTAAAAATAACCTGATTTGTATAAAAATGTAGACTTTTAGAATGGTTCGATGTTACTTTAGCGTCAGCTTATCAGATGGTAATTTTCATTTTTAGAGAATTTTGCCTAAAACCCGACTATGTCTGGCTATTTATTTCATGAAAGATGCGGTAAGTAACTAGTGGTAGTAACAGAATGGGACAATACGTGCAGGTCTATGATATGCACTGTTAGAAAACATGTCACAGTAGACAAAAAAACCAGGCATAATGATCAACGCAACAACACAACGAATGATGCGGCGTTTTGGCAAAAAAAAAATCTATTCTGTTACGGCACAGTGACTGCATTGCACCTGGTGGTAAGTGCTAATGCCGTCCAGACAGAGTATCGAATGGCATCAGACGGTAGTCTCATACCATTCGATACTATCATGCCGGCCCGCCGAGATGCCTCATTTTGGCAATAAAATACCGCAGTAATACCTACACAATATGACGGAAAGTCAAGTACAGTTCATTTATCAAATTATATCGATATATCACCAAATAGATATACTACTGCCTCAGCGGCGTAGTTGTAATACGATACGATTACAAAGCTGACGTCTCGGGTTCGAATCCCGGGTCGGACAAAGTGATATTGGATTTTTCCATTCATTATCAGCCCGGAGTCAGAAATTTGTGCCCGACAGGGCGATAGGCTCGCCCTCTATCACATCGTGGGACGGAACATACAAGGTGAAATGTGGATGTCCTGGTAGCACCTCTGCCTTTCCCTTCTGGGAAAATGACGTGAGTTTATGTATGTATGTATGTATACATACATACTGGTTTAAAAGCAAATATACACAGACTGAACCCGAAATGCGGTACTTGCTTGGATTACTATGACCGGTTTTCCATTGCGTCGTATTTTTCTATGTGAGCGAGTATAAATAACCTTTCCGTGAGGAAAATATTATGCTTAAGATGAAGTTGAACTTATCCTAAAGAAGTCCAAGAACTGTTGACAAGAAAACCCGAGTTAAAAATAAATTGTTTAAATCGTTAATTAACTGCCTCGGTGGCGTAGTTATATTACGGTACGGTTACAAAGCTGAGGTCTCGGGTTCGAGTCCCGGGTCGGGCAAAGTGATATTGGATTATTGTATTCATTAACATCATCATCATCATATCATCATAGCCCGGAGTCGAGAATTTGTGCCCGACATGGCGATGGGCTCGCCTCCTATCACATCATGAGACGGAACATACAAGGCGAAATGTCGGTGTCCTGGCGGCGCCTCTGCCTACCCCCTTCGGGGATAAAGGCGTGAGTTTATGTATGTATGTATGTTAATTTTAAACATATGTAATTTTACATGTATTGTGTATGATTTTAGTTTTCCTTACCAACTAGTATCAAAAAATATTCAAGAGTTTTGAGGTGAGGTTTCAAGCTCTTTAGAAGCTGGTGGAAGTTTAGAGAGAAGAGTTTTTAGGATTGCCTTGAACAATTTCCTCGTGCAGATATTTACAAAAAGATGCGACGCAACATCTCTAGTAAGATGGGCCGATTATGATAAAATATAAGTTACGGTAACCTTGCGACACAATTCGTCAATTTGAAACATCACCATTTTGAATACACCATTTTAATTAAAAATTATAACTCAATATTTATTATAACTCAAGATTACTCTTAACAAATATACAGTTATAGTTCACAATGATAGGTATTGTTGAGTCCGTAATATTTTAGCAGAAAGTAGATAATGTAACGCTACGTAAATAATATGAATCATTTTAGTGAGACACTTTGTAAACAAAAGATACGTGAAGGTAATTCCCACATTAAACTAGTGCATCAAAGGATGAGAAATAACGTAACGAAAGGCTTAAAAATGTCCCTAGACTTTGCAAGTGGAAAGGGAAGCTGCAGAAAAACACTTTCACGAAGTACTAAATAAGAACCAACGGGACTTATATTGTGTAAATATTAGCATGTGTCATTATTCTTGTATTTGCCCTTATGCTGACATGGTGATAGAGCAATCGCCGACCGTTCTGCTACCAACGAAACTATTGATTTATTTCTATCTATTTATATCTATCTAACATAATAAAATACACTTTAAATAATTTAAAAATAATGATATCAAATCTATTATTTATCCTAATAAAGTTGTTAATTATGCGCATACGAAAGAGGACGGCTCTGCGATGAGATCTTTCGGGTTGAGGATGATTATGACGTCATATCAAGTGTTCGGCCAATATCATATACCACAAAATACACCTTGCTTCTACCTATCATTTCTTTAATCAAATACATCCAGAAGTCTCATATATAGACTGACCCTACCATACGAAGTTTTGTGTCGTATCGATTTCTACGAGAGACTTTTTTATCTCATAATTTCAAGACCCGAAATAAGTATATGCAGGTGTCACAAACGTTTGTGTGGGTATCGATCCTGCGGGGTGTAGTTTCACAGTGGGCTTGTTATACTTAAAATGATTTGGAGTTTATTCCTTCAGTTAGTGGGTTCAATTTAGTTATAAAAATAGTATATCCCAAACTAAATTCTATGCCAAAAATAAAGAAGTTTTATCATAAACTACAGTCATACTTTGGAATTTATATTATATTGAGTTAAATGTTTAAATTATCTTGTGACAAAACTTTAAAAAACATGTATTATACATAAATATTAATTTAATAGTTTCTTTGATGATAAGGCAAAAACAAATGTTAATTTACGTTATGCAATATTTCATATACTTATATTCATAGCATAATTGATGATTCTACAAATTAAATATTATGGAATGATATGGATCATGTTCTCCATCAAGAAATTTGAGATAATTATGTGTGGTATGTTTAGGTAAGTAGTAAGTTACTGATAGACATTTAAACTTAAAGCACAAATAAAATATATATTTTAATGGATATATGGGTTGATTTAGGAGGTAGGGATGTCCTATTACCAGCGTGTTTATTGCCTCTGTAAGACCATAAGATATTTTTTAACCATGTCTGTTTTGTGAACTCTTATATATGATGTACAATAGCTGATATGTATTGCAAATTGAACATAATATATTTAAGTTTATTGTTTGCTCCATGTCTGTGTACTAAGAGTATTTATAACTTAGAGGAAACACAGTCATATATTTGCATCTCTAAATATTTTGATATTTTTTGTTCATAATATTGTTAGCACTGCTGTATAAGTGATAATTAAACTAATTATATAACAACAAAAAAATTGTGTTTGTTAGATGACAAACAACACCAATAGGATGGCAGAAAAAGATGGCCCAGCACCACAATTTTTATCTTTGTTTTTGAAGTACCAGCACTTCCTCTATAGTCCATATTATTAATACTCTAAGTTTGAGTATACCAATATGGCTCACTAACATTTGGTAAGGTTGACTCCAGACAATGTGGTCATCAACACTTGTTTTATTAATTGTTTCGTGAGTATCTCATCAGTTAATATAGTCATTATTTGTAACATAAGAATAGTATGTTTTTTATGTCAGAAAGTAACATTAATCGTAAAATTCAGTTGCACTATATAAGTATGTATGAACAAGACATGTTTTACAAAAATTTTGCCATTGATTAAGCAGCTGAATGGACATGTGTTGTTCAGGACACAAGTTTATCTAGGAAGTATGACATAATATGTTTTTAGAACCAACAATAAAAATATGACTGAACATGTAAACAATAAAACGTTTTTCTATTGTGCTCATTGTATTTGAGATGTGTGAGTTTTTTGTATTATGCATGGTACTCTGTTGGTATTATAATATTCTACTTTTAGACTAGTATAGACCAGCATTTCCCAAACTAGGGGTTGCGCCCCACTGGTGGGTCGTGAACGAATAACAAGTGGACCGTAAATAGATATAGATAAAAGTCCTTCTCCCCTTCAGTACCTCATGTGAGCCAGATTTTCGGCTACTGTCAGCATTAAAGCTAAATAAGTACCAAAATAAATTGGACAAATCAAACATACTACGACTATGGTAACTAAAATTTAAGTTGATGCTAAACACAGATTAACTTCAATACTAAAACTGTAATGACAATAAATAGGAAACAAATGCATCCTTCATTTTAAAATTACTTTTATGGTAAGTATTTATGTAGGTATTTAACAATCTTATTGGATGTAAAATATGTTGTTTTACCAATTCTTTTATTCTCCCTTTACAGTCAAAATGTGAGTCACGAATTTGACAAGTTTCTATAGGTGGATTGGAGCCGAATCAACTTTGGGAACCACTAGTATAGACTGATAGTACAATAAATCCGTTGGTTGTATTCAAAGAGAGCATAGACTGGTATTACAATATTTGTTTCTTAATCATTGAGACTCAGGATATAAGCAACAGCTTGTTTAGTTTATTGTTTTAAGACATATCAAAATATTAATATCTATAATTTATAATAATATAAATTAATTTTCACATGATAATAAAAGTTCCTTTTTTCCACAGTGACAATCAACCTCTTGTTTTAATATTAATGCTTATCTTATTATTTGTATTTGCTTTACTTTAGCTTATGAAAAAAAAAAGCATGTATATTAGTTACAGATTTATGACTATAGCAAAATCTATTCTGAATTGTTTTATGGTTTGAACTATTTTATGTTTAAATACAAATAAATTAACAGCATTTGCAGCTTCATTATTTAAGAACCTATCTCAAAAAAACTATGTATGTCATAAAAAAATTAAAATTAATGTGAATCCAACATTTTGCGCAAGAAACATAAATTCTGCCAGTATTTGTACATCCATGAGGAATTTATACGAAATAAATAATTAAACAATGATAACTTTGCGACACATTGCAACATATTTCAAGTGTTCTATAAGGACACTTACCTTAAGTTTTAACAGTTCAATGTCACCCTCCAGAGCGAGTTTGAGCCGTTTCCAATCAAACGAGGATCTATTTCTATACACGTCCAGGGGCCCGCTGGGGAGATCCGGCACGAAACTTAAGTCCTCCATACTAAAAACAGGCGTTCGCATTAATATCACATTAGAAAACTAACCTCCAACATCCATTAATGGGACCGCGCGCAAATTTTATTACACCGGATGACTAAACCCATACGAGGACAATTCGAATTCCCTCTCAGCCGAACATGTCGTGCCTCTAGCAGCCTTTAACACTGCATACTATGATTAATACCTCACCTTGAAAATGAACGGGGATAACAAACGTTTGTAACAACACAGCCGGTTGATATCACGGCGTTTCGAACCAGACTGATAATTTGCAAGGTTTTGTAGTAGCCAATTGTCTGATAACGAGAATACGGCTCGCGCTGTTTTATTGGGCGGAACTCTTGGGACGTCACATCGGACGAGCGGCTCCCTCTTCAAATCATTTGTCAAATAATAATCTGTCAAATGTCAATGTCACACAACGTTTGGCACCTAACGTTCCGTTTTATTAATATTTATTATTAAATATAATATTTTCTTTATAAAATAAAAGTTTATATATACGTAATTGCCTTAATATTTCTATTCTATGTTTTCACGTACTAAAACTTTATCCTAACTGTTCTTGTGGTCAAATTTTAATATAGAGATAGTCTAGACTCAAGAGGTGCATCTATCAAAAGAAAACTACATTAAAATCTATTAAACTTATGCGAATATCATTAAAATGTAGATGGTTAGTGTGTGTGAATAATGGAAAATATAGCGAATAGGGATTTTTAAGTGTTACGATTTAAGCGCCATCTATTGTGTACTGCAAACATTATTTGTTTCGATAGCAAACAAAATTTCAAGAATCCGAATCAAGGCGAAACACTACGCACTTAGAAATTTACAACAGATGGCAGCACACACAAAACATACAAATTAATGAAATGCATGACAAAGACGGTCTGACGCCTGTTACTAACAACAGAAAGGGACAGCGATAGTTAGCACACATAGACAGAATACAACTACAGAGACGATTAAGTTACGGACGCATAAACAAGAAAAGAGAAGTTGTAAAACAACAAACTGTTCGCTGCTTTGCTTTTCTATCAGATGTAAAATGGACGGGCGGTCGTGTCGTTGCGCGCTCGCGATCTCCGCGTGTTCGTTGTAGAATCGATGTTTATTGTTTTATATTTTGACGTGAATACGAATATTGTTTACGCGATCGACGACTACTTCGGTGTTCGGTTGCCGAAGGAGATTGTGTTCAGTGCATGTGCTTTTTATATGACGTTAGCGCTCACTTCACTTGCAGTGATTTCGCTGATAGCTCACTCCCCGGTGGGTGCGCGCGTGATAAACTACGTGTTCGGTTATTGAAAAAAGGCGAGTAATCGTCTAGTGTTAGTGTTTTAGTACAACCATGCTGTGCACGGTGACATAGTGAACGTTATATTGACCCTGACCTCTGACAATCATGTCTGGGCGATCGGATTGCAGGAAGTTTGCACCAAACATCTTCAACAAGAGCAAATGCACTAATTGCTTCCGACAGAAGGAGGAGCATAGTGCTGAAGCATTGGAATCTAATCGGGTAAGTGTGAAAATCGTCATTTTTGTATTGGAAAAAATTTGGAATGTCGTTATTTCTAATCAACGACACGGAATAATCCGCGTGTAGGTGTGTTCTTGTATAGAGGCGTATTCGTGTGCGTGGGCTGAGCGCCGATCTTGACTTCAGGTGTTGATCTAACGGATTTCAAAGAGTTATTAAAACTGTATTGGGCTGTCGGTACTCGCTACTCGGCACATACTATGTACCTACCTACCTACTGTCTACCGTCACACTATATCAATATTTTAAAACGACATACCTTCATTTTTTAACATTTATTTTATTTCTTTCTTACGTTTTTCACCAGTAATAATAATTGCAACCTTTTTAAATAAAAGTCACACAAACTGTATCAGGTATTCATCGTATTAATATTATGCGAGCATCCGCATAGCTTTTAATATCAATGTAAGTATTTTAATTTCGATTACCTCCACCTTACAAGTCTTATAAAATTAATACCATGATAATGATAAATTATACAAAAACACCTGATTGTGTTAGTGTATGTAAGTACTTACATTATATTTCATAATGATTTACTTAGAATGTTGCGAGGTTTCAATTCAAACAAATTACAATGGTTTTTGTTGTACCTCTATTAAGTAATTATTTCTGTTTCTCGTTATAAATATTATTATTTGCCCTGACCATGGTCACAATAACATTCAGCCTACGCTATTTCCGTGATTCATTGCAATTGTAAATAATCGTAAACTTACCGATCGAACTTGATAGATAAATATTAAAAATACAATTACATTGTAATAACATTTTAAATAATAAAGTCATTACGTTAATATATTAATGTCGGTAAATGATAATTATGCGAATTTGTTTATTAATCACTCGTTAAATAAAGATATCGGCAGGATATTAACTTGCGTATTGTAATATGGCTTTACGAACCTTATATCACTGGTCGTACGAAAGTATTTTTCGGAAACTAAACACTTGTTTGACTGAGTAAATATTACATGCGCATTTGTGTGTCAATAGGAAATTGTTATGTGTGTGCGTATGAGAAAGTTTGATTTTAGTCAAGTATGACAATTGATTTACGGCCCGTTATTTCGAAAATGGACGCCGATGGAGACAACTTCTATTCCCCTTGTACAATTTATGAGGCGGTATATTGTACGACGTTAGTTAATTTATAGTACTTTGCCATAATACATTCAATTTTCATATTTTTACTCCATTGTTTCCAGATATTAAAGTTGATTTATTCTCTTATTATTTTTTCTTACGCTAATACTTATCTCTATTTAAAGTCTAAGTTGTCGTATTTGTATAGCACTTGTAAATGTCTGTCTGCTAATATCGGAATAATCAGTACAATACTTATCGATATACCGCGATTTTTGCCAGATAACATTCACGAATTTTTGTGGTATCTATGTAATGAACGTAGATAAATTTGCACAGGTTAATTTACAACAATTAGACACATTTGCGTCATTGTAGAATCATCTAGAAGTTTTTTTAAAGGATTTTAAACATTTTAATCTTATCGTGGCAGTAAATAAATCGCCTTAGCACATATAAAATGATATAACTATAGATGTATATTAGTCCCCTATATTTATTAGTTTTTCATCATTCGTCAATAAATTCACATAAAATGATGTGAATCATAATCTTATCACCTATCAACGGGTATTTATTTTATACGGAATGGACATAACATTAATTTTTATGTACTTACTTACATGCAGCAGAAATATCAAAGTCGTAAGAAAAAAATATGCACTTTTTCACCAATCCCGAATTTATTTAGTGTCTGCGGAGTGCAGTCCACACCGTAGCAATGCGGCAATATTCATAAAATATTACAACTGAAGCGGAGATCCAACCGGTGGACGACATCCAGAGTACTAAAAACACAAAAAACCTTATCTTTTTTATCTCATTCCACACAGGTGGGTTTTTGCCGCATATGTCAGAGGTAAACGGCACGCCGCGACAGACCTTCGTATACGTAAACAGTGAAAACAAAACAACGGAAACGTTTAGAAAGCTAAACAAACAATTTCAAGTATGTGCGGTGCAGTGAAACAATGATGTGGCGTTATTTGGGTCGTTTTTACGCATGCATGCGTTTCAATTGCTTTTTGGCAATTTCTGATTTACGTATTTCATAGTGCGAGGAAAATTAGCAACGAAGTATGCAATATGAACATGCCGACCATTGTAGATTCGATGCTGTTATTTGAAGAAATATGGCAGATCTACGCCCAAATACTGGAACGCAACTTAAATATAACTTGCGCTTAATTACGTTAATCCCGATTAAATGTACTGGCTAAGTGAGCCGTGCGCTGTTAAGAGCAACTTATTATTTGAATGTCGTTCCAGTATTCGGGCGTTAGAATAGTGGAATTTGTGGATTATAATTTATTTTGTATTCAGGTATAGGACGCTCTGCTGGGCCTAGTCCAACCCTTTTTTCCTCCACTTGACCCTATCCTTAAAAAAAATATTTTATTATAATTAAATATGTACTAGGCTTGCCAAGTATACATGGTTCTTTTTAACCGACTTCAGAGGAGATTATCAATTCGTTGTTTTTTTATGTGTGTTGTTAATTATACATTTTGTTTATGTACGTAATATTTTATTTCACATAACCCGTTTTGCGCTCCATAATAATTCAATTTGCACTGTAGCAGAGTCTGATGATCCTTATGTGGTCGGATGACCTGATATAGATGTCAAGGATCCATTGAGTGCAGGTGGCAAAATACCGCTTAATAACGAACACCTGTCCACGTACGAAAATGTATCAGCCTCTTAAGACTCGTAGAGCATATTGCAGAGTATTGTGTGGAAAAAACTCACAGTATCAATTCAAATTCGTAAGTCATGCATTACCATAATACACCAGCTACCTCCCTTGAAACAGCGGGTCAAATTACTACAGTTAATAACAGATTAAATCTCTAAGAGGCATCAAATGTGCAAGACAAATCATTGCCTGTGAAGTGACAGTGAAAAAATATTAATAACTTCATCGAATAAAAATCTAATTAATCTCAGGCCTGCTACAGAGTAATCTATGGATATGGCAGGTTTACTTAAATACACCAAACTAAAGGAACATAACGAACTAATGTCGGAATGGGAGACAATTTTCCCCCGTATTCAAACGGTGACCCATAAAGCAATCGAACCAGAACGTAACAGTTAACACCCTATGTATTAAACATTAAAATCATCTATTTGTTTATAAATAGGTAATACAAATAAAATCGTAAAAATGAGTTAGGAGTCCTCGTTAATACTTTACCGGTGAATCCAGGTGTCCTCGTTCCGATGATAAAACTTGACCCTATTTAACCCCGTGCGTGACCTTTGTACGAGGACACATGCGCCTCTCGGCTCGGTTACAATGTCACCCACTTTCCGAGGCGATCTTTTCACCCCACACGCGTGTCGTCCTTTACAATACGTTTATGAATGTGTGAACAACAACCTGCTGTATTGTGTTTCCATCTGTCAGTTTTTTGTTCACTTTCTGGTTGATTGGTTGTTGTAATTCGGTAGGGTAGATGATTCAGACACTGGATATGTTAAAGCATGTAATGTCAGTCGTAGCTTACAAGAACTTTGATAGGTATGGAAATTGGAAGCCGTATTGAGTCAAATAGTGTTGAAAAGTTAGATGATAAGATCTATTTGATATGAATAACATGGTTTTATTAGTTATTGCTCTGTGGTCCCAATGATACCAGATAATATAATATCTGTAATTCGATATAATTATTTATCAATGGATATGATCATAGTTATTAATAATTTCATTTATCCGCATTGCAACTGCGCGGCACCTGGCGATCTTGTGGTTTTTTACAAACAATTGTACGGCGTCGATATTGTATTATTAATTCAGAAAAGTAAATATTTGTATGTGGGACTTTTAAAATTTAAATGTTAACATTTATAAAATGAGAGTTGTTTATCTAATTCGCTATCTCTGACTCGCCTTAAAGAACTTGGAACTCGTTGTACCTTCACAAAATATTTGCACATAACTTTGCTGCATCGGTATACGGCCCTTCACTTTACAAAGAGCGAGATAATCATCGGGGGGATATTAGCAAAAGTACAGCCTCTCCGCTACATTACACTGCGTCGACAGTAAATAAAGACCTACATTCGCCATTAGAAATAGTGGGACCATTACATGCCTCAGCATTCGGCCAAACAAACGCAAAGTATTTACTCGCAACTATCGACAGAGATGGCGATTGGGAGATTAGCCTTAGCGGAAAAGAGATGGCACGTCACCTGTCACACCAAACCGGGTCTTTAATCAGATAATAAGTCTGCCGTAGACATTGTCGATAATTTCGGTTTAAATAAATATAACTCACTTACGTTGGCGGGGCACCTGTGACAACATTGTGAACACGATAAGCAACCCTGTTGAGGCCCGTACTTATTGTACTTTGTCGATGTTTTGTAAACAAATTACATCCCTAAACTGTTGCCAATGCGCGCACACACTGCCCGTGTAACAAATGGATGCGATAAAACGTCTAATTTCAAATATATTCTACCGTTGTGCTGCATTTGGCGACAAAATGTACCCAAGCGACATAACCATAACGGAAAAAGTAGGTTTTGATGATGACTCGACTAAATACACACGCTCGCATTATGCTCAACTTGCTTCCCTAAAAAAGCCAGACTTCGAGTCTGTCAAGATAAATTGCACACGAAACAACCCGTTTGGCAGCACGTGACACGATGTCAAAGCCAAGGCTGCGCCGGTACCACATGAAAATGCGTTTTAAAAATTGTTTTTAAAATTTAGATCTTGATGTTGAGTAAATAGAACCTCAATTTGAAAATGGCTCTGTGTATATGATCCGGTACAACGACGGCTCGATTTGGACAATTATATTGACAAATGCTCATCTAACGAAGCGTAGTGACGTGTGCGCCATGTTGATGTGGTCGGCGCGGTGTGCTCCGTGCTCACTGCTCGTTCACAAGGTGACGGAGCGCCAATAGGAAATTAACGATCAATACATTCTACAATGTACCGGCTTACACGCTAAATAAGTGCTAATATTTTAAATATTTTCTCTTGTATTTGTGGTGAAAGTTTATGATTATTGAGCGAAAATGTGTTGTATGATTGATGATACGGGTATTGAGCTGGTAATCGAGAACCCGCTGCTACATTCACAGCTCATAGCTGTATCAATTTAACGATTGTAAATAAATGATGTTGTTTAACGAGTTCATCGGTTCAATGGCAATTTACATGCAAAGACTAATATCGTATAATTTAACCAGTCAAAGTAATCTCACATTTTGAAGATAAAAGTGTGAAAAATGTGATAACTTTCTAAGATAGCAGTAAGATTACGGTAAATTAAACAATAGACGTAACAAACGTTGCCCGTGCAAATACCATTCCTAAATAGTATTTTATTGACAGAGATACGGCACAAGCGATTTGCCAAGTTGTACGCGATAAAACTTAATGCACACAACGTCTGATAAGAACTCCATTGAATAATGCATGAGTGAGTAATAAAGTAAATATAAACCATACTTAACATGTTTGTTTTTGTTATAAATATTAAACTTTTGACTATAACTGTGCGAGTTTCGCACACCTGTTCTGCGTCTGATTACGGCGCCGACATTTAACTAATGTTTTACCGCGTCTTTGCACGCACATTGTCAAATTATAATGCTTTACTGTTATGAGCAGTATTTACACGTGTAAAAATTACAAATGGCAAATGAGGTGTAATGGTAAACAATTACAATAATGGGGTAAACGCTGCGGGGTGTGGGGACTCTCGGCGAGTGAAGACGGGACAAGTGCGGTACCTTCATGTTACACTGTCTAGCTCTATTTTTTTCTTTTGTTTTGCTCCTAGTAGTAATGTTGCGGCTTTACAATATGTCCGTGAACCGACAACTATTACAGAAAACTTAGAAGGGAATAAATAAAACAAATTAAGGTTATTTTCTCACCATTTTGCTTCTTAAGTTGTACAGTATAATAGTAATCTTGGAAATTGCTGAGAGCCTTATATAATCTTTTTTAATGTTTTCAACGAGTCTTAGCACGGGATTTGCTGGAATAGTCTCGTATTCATTAAAGGACATTTTGCGCTGGATGAGAATGAAGATGAACCATATTATCTGCATTTAGCTACTCTTCTTTTTCTAATTTTGCCTGACAGCTATTAGCCATTTCATAACTAACGTATACCAAATTATACCTAGTTTAGATTAGTCCCAGACTTAACAATAACTCATGACGACTCAGTCTGCTAAATCCACATTGATCCAGTTTACAGATTACAATCTGGTCAAGTTTTAAAAATCCTAATTACAAATGAATATATTACACGAGTTACCGTCCGGTTGGTGATTCATAGCGTCCGTTACGTCAGGAAGTCGAATGTTGGACGCCGGCGGTACAACACTGACCTGAAAGCCTCCGGACACTGTGAGAACACTCGCCCGTCGAGCGCAGGATGTGTTTTTTGCCATTTTGGTCCGAGTTAGGCGTGGTAACTGGTTCACGTTGATGCTGTGTGCGTCTGATTAGGATTGTAGCTACTGATTTCTTGGTGCTCGTTGTGTTATCAGATTGGGTTTTGCTATACTGGTATGCTGTTTTGTTGTTCTAGGATGTCGCTAGATACAGACGAGTTCTGAGGGATCGGTTTGGAAATCTTTTTGCAAAAATCTGTGTTTAGAAGTGATGTTTTGTAGCTGATAATGTGATTTGTGAATGTAGTTTGTTGTAGCTAGATTAGATTGTTTGATTCGATAGACACTTTAATCAGGATTATTTCCTGGCAAGGTTGGCGCCAAGTAGATGCCTTATCGTAATATCATTAGCAGGCTAATGTTTTAACACGTTAACAAAAACATGATACTTTGGCGATACGTGGATGTAAGTTAAGGACAGATAAAAGAAGAATTTTGCGCAGTACAATAAAGATAAAATCCAGTAGCAAGTTAAACGTAACTTAGAATTCTGTGGATCTGTTCAAACATTTGTTCACGGTTTGTCCTCACTTCAAGGATGCAAAAGTGGATATAACTGAGTTAATGGATCAAGATAAAATAGTTCCGGTCCAAGTATCTTGTAGAAAGCCAGTTATGCAAGGGAAGCAAGCAAGGGCATGGTGAAGTGTTGGTAGCGGCCGCGGCGGGTACGCAAATGAGACGTATGGTTAGTTTAATAAGTGTCGCTGCAAAGTACCTGCGCAGTTTGTGCTTAATAAATACGAGTTGGAGTGAAAATTTAGCGTTTCCCGCTTTCTCGTTACGCGGGTTAAGTCGTGTTTGTGGGTCGCGCACATGTATTTGTTTTAACAAAATTAACGTATCGCACGAACAGGTTTAAAATGTTTTCGTTGTCGGCGCCGGCCACGAGCCGTTTTTGTGATTGACTCGCGCCTGCTGCGTACTCCGCCACCATCACGTCACCACCGCTGCACCGCCGGCGACACCGTCAAACGCACGTTTAGCATTGATACACTTCCACCATCGTTATCCCGTCACAACATCAAGACTCGAGTGGATCTCTCACATTAATTGCACATGTTGACCTGTCCATAAAAATTCTCTCATCCGACGTTTGGGGACAGGCGTTATTAAAACTCGTGCAATTAAAAATTCCATTTGATATGTACACGCTAATTTCTCGTGTCAAAGCACTCGCCGCGGTGCAGGCTCCGTGCCGGTGCCGGCGCCCCTCGTAAATCTATCCGAACGTACAACACGCTGTAAATATTTGTTCGTGTGTTTAGAACCACTCTAAAGCCTTTATGAAGGGGACGTGGCAACCGAAAAAAACATTTGATCCGATACCCCGTGCAACAAAGACGCGGAGATGGAATAGTTAATAAAAAGAAAATAGGAGATGTTGCGTTCCGTTGGTGCGGCAGTGACCAGATGAATTGGAGCCGCGTTCGAGAGGCGCCGGCTGCGTGCGGCCGCGTTAATCTACCAAAACGGCGGGAACGGCAGATCAGATTAGAGTGGCTGAGCTAAACTCGTAGTGTGGCATAAAAAGGAGTGCGTGAGGAATGCGCCTGCGCGATCGCCAGGTGCAACGGCCGCGCACTGCGGCCCGCCCCCAACTGGCATTTTTGTGTATGCGCCTAATGTGTGTCGACATAAAGATTTGGAAACTGAACCGGGCCCCTGAACCAACCCGATGCCGCCACCATCGCCGCACGTACGCACATTGGCACCGCATTATTACCTGGATTTGCAAGATTAACATATAAAACAGCATTGAGCGCACACCGGAGATATCTGACGTCGAATGCTATCTGCGGACCGTTAACGGCACAATAGGCCGCATGTACCAAACACAAATAAATAATAATATTATCTGGGTCGCTGTGCTAACTCGACACCGGATAAGGCGGACAATTAAAATAAACATTAACACCTATTTAACAATACGGTATGAGCGGGCCTCGTAACTCGATAGTGTATCACGTTAACGTCTTTATTGTTATCCGTACTAATTTAAAATGTGCTGTTGAAGTGTGGAGATCAACTCGGATGAGTGCTTCGTAACTTGATCACATGTAGCTGTGTTAAACAGGCAATAAGGTTTTATCTATGTAGGTTGTAAGTCAAATTGTTGTCTAATAATATTTTTGTGATGGTTTTTTTTTATTACTGTCGTATTAATTTTATCTCTTTACTTTTTTTGCAGTATCATGACGTGAGTGTCCTCGAGCGAGGACTTTTATTTTTATTTATAGTGAAGGTATTAGCATTGCATCGGCTACTGTGGGTCTTCTGTGACCTTTGATAGGATTTAGATAAGCAATTACAGCGTTATAATTGTATTACGTCATTATTTGCATACTTTAATAGCTGTTGTAGGTTTTTTACGTAGAAAAATCCATTGTTTGCTCGGAACGAGTGCGTACTAAGCGAGAGCAAATGTTTGCTAGATACATTAATCTTTTGTTTGATAGTGACGTTGCAAAGAAAACTTTACTTTACTCCATTTCGTTCTGTTTGTTGTATTTTAGATATCTTGCCTTAGCACGTTTTCGATAGTTTTTCGTATTTTTGCTTGTTACGAAACTGGTTGTTTCTGGTATTAGGTACACTGTATTAGTGTATAAGTGAAAGTTGCATTTGTTTATTATTGTGTACACATAAAAAAAAATGTTGCATTAGTTTAAATAAACTATGTTAAATGTATGCTTGTTATGAAAATAATGCTATAATTATATTGTTGAATGCCGATAGTCTTTCACAAATTCTTGAGACACTTGATATTAAATGAATCAGAAAGTACAACTAATGTCGGTAAGGTACAACCAATCTTATCCCACTGAAAATACCTGAATTATATTAACCGATATCATTAAATCTCAACACAAGCGCGATGAAAAACCACCCAGTAAATAAAATGATATTCAGTTTTGATTTTAATTTCCATTCGCCGCCGTCGCATATAGACGTCAAAAAATTAGTCCATTATAAAGGATAATGTGCACTATTCAAAAAGATGCGTTCCGTTTCATTGTAGGGCTGCGCGCATCAAAGGCACAGTCATACTGCCTAATGACTGTCCTTTATTCACGCTCTATTCCCTTTCATCGAGGCACGTCGTATTGCGTTACATGATGGTAAATCTCTATAAAGGTAATTTATGCGTCGAATTAAACTTTACGAGCCACTCTGTCTACGATCGGAGAGTTGTCACATATCAAATTCATATGGGAAACCAGTTCTTGACGCTGCACCTGTCAGATTAATTCTGGATACGTGTTTGTGCCCCGGCGAACGTAAACATTTTTATTTTTATTGTGCCCAAATGAAATATTGATCGGTTTATATTGGAAACTATTTTACACGTCGTTTGTCGGTGTCCGGTGAGAATGTCGCGCGTGATTTTAAGTGGCATATGGTAGGTAACATTAGTGTCTGATAATGAGGTTATATTTTATGCGGGTTGTTGGAACGTTTTGGGTTTTGTTACTTTGCTATTCACGTTACAAAACGCCCCCTTGCATATATACTTAGAATGATATTTGACCGTCATTTGTTCGTCTAAACTCTAAAGTATGTCTCAATTTATATCCATTTAAATACTGATGTGATCCTGGATAAAGGGATCTGGTTGTATTGCGACCTTTTTGGTACATTCATTCCAGTTGTATTAGGTTGCGAGAACATAAACTAATGGGCAAATAGTTTGTTCTCTCGCTATCGTTTTTGGAATCTAATTTGAAGTACGGTTTGGTTGCGAAATGCAAGTGAATAAATGCTTTAGCTCAATTTCTTTCTTGTCCTTATAGTACGTGTACAATATAATTACTCGATTTCTAGTTGAACCATCCGAAGCAACCTTCATTAAGTAAGTGACGAGGTTAATTTCCTCAAGAGCATGCGCGAAGGCACCAGCATTGTGACTGCATCACGACTCACGACATGATTACACATTCTCAAACAACTTAACATATCTCGGGGGCAGATAGCGGCGCAGCTTCAATTCTCTAATTAAAACATTAAAACAAACAATTTGTTTAATTCTCTACTGCGCTAGCGTAAAAAACTGAATATAGCTGTATTTGCATACACAAATGAGTGCGCTGCGTGCGTGCTTTTAATTGCTGACTGTGTTGGTTTATTTTTGTGTTTCTATATGCGGAGATGGGCGCGCTAGTGTGCGTTTTAGTGGAGAAATTTGATGACTTCCGATGTGAATGTGATGTGGCATGGTTTCTATTGCGTTAGATGTTAGTTTTGATCAGTGAAGGGCTTTTGAAGAGACCTTTGTCCAGCAGCGGATTGTGTGTTTATTGTGTAAACATATCATAGGTTCTCTATGAACTCTTATATATTGAAAGACTTTATATTAAATTGAGTTGCTGGGGATAGACTGCAAGACAAGCCTGTCACAAAAAGTACAAAGCGAGCTGAAACCGATCTGCATCCAAAGCCTTCCTTATTCCTTATCACGACGTGTGAAGACCTTGTGAGAGCACATCCAGCGTACACTTCCCGGTTGTTAATCTCTTGAGAACCACGTTATTCAGAATATTAATCTACACCTACTTCTGTATACGATGTAGATACACATCCAAATGAGCGGGTAAAATGCGTCTGAAACGAGTCTACGAGATATTAATGATGCTTCGTAAAGAAATGACGGCCGAGCAATAAAATCAGCCGGCGACTACAAGGGACTTTGGTTTTACTGACCATCGTGATTGGCGTGTAATGATCATGCGTACTGAGACTAGTAGGGGCTAATTTCTTCATAGTTTTGGTAATGGAGGGCCACTGGGATGAAATTATGTTTCTTCAAATTTAATATTTGTGTTTGGTAGCAAATAATTAGAAACTCATATGTGGCTGAGAATATGCTAACGCGTCTGTTTTAGGACTTGAAATTTGCTAAAGCTCAGAAGTGTAGCTGGCTTGAAATTTCTGATATACTGGCCACCAGTGTTACACATCCTAAATTCCAATGACAGTCCTATTTTCTGTAAAAATTAGACATTAATGGACATGATTTACCCTGGAATGCTATCGCTTTAATACAAGTTGTTCCTGCGAGGTCTATAAAGAATAGTCTCAAAGCAGTGACCCCAGCAGACGTGGATTAATCATTAACAAAACACCAAAGTGCCAGACCATTAAAACTCAACATGAGTGACATTTCAGCGCACACAAACGACAGCAGCTATTTGCCCTGAAATCCATGCAGGCTAGCCTCCATTCAAAACCCAACGATATATCTCACACATCAATCAAAGTTAGAAAAAAGCAGTTTCTTTATCAAGTCGTCTCTCATCTCACCCGGTCCGGTCCGAGAAACAAATGCGTACCGTTAAATATAACTCGAAGTACTAACACCAGAGCATGTGAGTGATACGTGTTGGATGTTTAATAAATTGACAGTGTGGAACATTTTGTAAGTTGTGGTAGTAACACTTATAATTGTCCCAGATAAATGTTCTGTGAACGATCCTTTTTATTTTCTTATCCCAAATTTTCAAGGGCTGGGCGCTCCATAATGTTGATGTACATAATATGTATCGATGTATCGTAGAATGATTTCACTTTTCATAATACTCGTCGGCTGTCTAATTGTCTTCTTAAGGCATTTTAATAAATTAACCATTATCAAGAATAAATACAGAAATTCACTATTGTATGATTTCAACCCAATAACTCCGTTCCACAGACCGACCCATAGACCAACGACACGAACAAAACAAGATCACATAAACCGGCCGACGCGATGTAACACAGTTACCTTAGCCAATTGCGTGTCCCCTCTACACATAAAATTTACTTTAAAATGATTACCGGCTGGACACACATCAATCATAGAGGCTAAGATTACACGAGTACGCACCGCCCGAAGCCACGGCGGGAGATTAACAGCATCCAACAGTGCCAGTCGTGTTGTAAATTACATTTTAATTAAACTGTACTACGTACTAAGTGGCCCATTTGGCGCCGTCCTGACGCTCCTCTATCGAGTGCGTATGTTAATTGTGCTTTTCATTTATTGGGTATGCACTGTTGTGCGAAATATATTTTTTGGTTTGAAAAGTTTTTGTCATCAATCAAATGCATGCTAAATCAGGTTTGTCTAAATGCTAATGCTAATTCTCTGGGGCTCTAAGCTAGAAGCAGTGTTGGGATTATGCCATACAATCTTAGTAGAAAAGTTGTTCTTGCATACAAATTAATGCATAATAAAATTGTAGAAAAAAAAATTTTTACTCGTATTCTACGTCGGCAAAGGCACTAAAATGCACCTGTTGATAAGTGCAGTTCTACCCTATCTGTAAATTTAAATATCTCAAAGGAGTTCGCAATTAACAATCTCTTGCTAAAATGAAAGTTATGGCTTCGTTTTCATACACCAGATATTACCTGATCACCTAACTTCCAGTGAGAACTGTAACTAAAGCCGCATTTGAATAGATTTGTTATCAGTGTCAGAAGTTAATTAGATAGTATTAGATTTTACTGTCCACAATAAGAGCCGATTTAATTTCATTTTGCAAATTGAGTCTGGAACGATCATCATCTCGCTGTATTCCGCGTTGTGGGGTCGGTAGAACGTGTGGTAGTAAAGCTGGTGTTTTACGACCGGCGGCCTACCTGACGCTCGCTTGAATAGAAGCCCATTGCGGGGTCTAAAGTATACTTGATGATGTTATTATCGATAGTGGTGTAAACGGAATCGTGATTTTGATATTCAAGTCAAGATGGGCATGTGAGTGCAACGTGATTTGCCAAAAATATTAATTTGAAAATTGAATACCAAACGATTGAATTCTATTTTTTTAAACATAGTCCTACACTAGGATATCTCCAGTTTTGATTCAGACAAATATTTTTTAGGCTATCTTAATTGTTGTAGATTTAACACCCGCAATTATTATTTTGTCCGATCGCCTTATATTGTATCGCTCTTATATTGTAAAAATAAGAGAGAAAAATAAAATATTTCACATGCAAAATCCAACATAATTTAAAGGCAAGTGTCGGCAATAGTTTTTGGACGTGTCTGGCTTGCTGGTTGCGTAACCGTTGCTTAACATTCAATCGGACACCTTTCCCGTTTCAATGTATGTTTGTTTTCTTGCCATGCAAAGAGTTGCTTAAATTGAGTTTCATAGCGTCAAAGAGTAAAAGTGTGTAGACTTTGTGTGGTATATTTTTTACATAATTAAAAAGTGAATATTAGAATAACTTGCTGATATACTCGTTTTGTTTTAAAATTTATTTTCAAATCAATAAAGATTACAATACAAATAACATAAAAACAATTAAAATTCCCTGGGTATTAAATAAACGTGTATAATGAATATTTTTATCGTAAAAACGAACATTTTTGTAACACCAACCTACAACCAGATATAGCGATTCGCAAAAAACGGTACGAAACTCTTTGTATCAAAACTGTGGCTGCCACATTCAAAATATCCATCAAAATTCATCTCTCGTATTGCGCACTCTTATTCAGAGCTCGGACTACATCGATTGAATAAAAAACTTGTATTCACAGTACATTTGCAATTTAAATACGAGATGATCTAACATTACTCTAGACACCAGACTACAGAGTCTAGCGTATAGGTGACTTAACTATTCTTTTAAATTCCAACGGCCTTGTTCCTACATTATATTAATAAATAAATTGATATAACAAGAACAGAGCAGCCTGACTGTTGTGATAATACTGTCACAGAATGCCGATGAAAGTAACAATAAATAAGTATGCCTGCTGAAGATCCATCAATCCTTATGCTCCCGTTCTAAATTCAAAATCTGACAAAATAAATATTATTGTTTATTGCGTATTGTAGAAACGAATACGTAACAGAGAATTAGTACCAGCAGATGAGTTAGGTACTTCCTCCATTCACAGTGTAAAAATAGGATTATTGTCTTAGATCGTTGTATTTTTGATTTAGCAAAATATGATTCAAAGTTTTACTCTATATTCCCATTTAGCGATCTTAATGGGATTTTTTACATGTCGATTTTTATCCTGATTGCTTAGTGGGCGGTTAGAGAACGTTCAATTGCATTTTGAGTTTGAATTATCTGTAAGCCCTTCTTAACTGTCTTATATCTCCAACCTTAACTATCTGGTGCATTTAATGTTTCAATAATAAATAAAGTTCGCAGATACGTCTTTTTAAACATATTATAGCAAAGCATTGACTGGTGAATTAATTACCATTGTTGCCAACTGCTGTTTTGAGAACCATTACTTATGTATTATAAATACTTACTAATAAGGCAAAAATAGTAACATCCCTAACTTTTTAAACTCAGTCATAACTAATGACAATGAAATTGCATCATTCGGCACGCCAGTGCCGGACACTGGACAATTTGTCAATTTATACCCGTCTTAAGCTCTGAGACGACAGACAGATAAATCTGTCGATATGTTTCTTCTATGCGGTGTTCTCTTAACATTGTTATACCAGTTAGCTCAGAGCATCCGCTTTCTAAGACCTTTACCATCTTAGTGTTTAATTTATGAAAAGTAACGCGACCTTATTGGTGCTCTCACGTAGTAATTGTAATTACTGTAATTAATAATGAGAAAGATAATGGCACTTTCCGAAGCCGTGGTAGCATTACTTGATTATTCCAGAAAGCTTGTATAAGCCTGGTTCAGTGTTCATTACTCCGGTGATGATATACTGGTGATGATGCTGCTCTACTAAATTTAATCAAAACTAGCGTTGCCGAAAATAATATAGTACAAACTCACGGTAATCGAGTAATTTCGTAATTCAGACGTAGAAGGTTCAGCTGCGTCGATACAGTTTGGAAGCACTAACAGAGCTGTTAGAGAAAGCCTAAAGTAAACAAAGTGATCGCAGGGAATCATTCACCAATTCGCACGGAGCTCTCGTTGATGTTGTTGCAAAACGTGGACAGTCTGACGATTGTTAGCGCGGGAAATGCGCGCGGGCATTGTTCAGTTGTTCGGATGCGCCGGGATCGTATTTCGTCACGTCGCTCTGTCGCCTGGCATTGTTGCGATGTTTCCAGATGTGTCGCCGACACGTCGCCTCATTGTTGCGCATTGTTCTCGGATGCCGTGTTTTTGTTATCGTCAAATGTCCGGTGTTGATTGAGCGCGTTCGACGAATTCGTAAACAGGTTGCTTGTTATTAAACGCTCGCAATTGTTTCTCATTGGAATGGAAACAATTTTTGTTTGTTTTTTTTTTCGGTTGATGGAGTGGAATCATTGAAATGTCTCAAACATTTCAACATCTTAGTAAGACCTTAATGATGATGTTGGGTCATTGATCTCCCAATATTGATTTGATTTCTTGTTGCAAATGAATTGACGCCGCTTCACGCCCATAAAGGTATCAGCCCACAACAATAATTAGTAAACAATAACGATGTTTTAGGGCATGTAATGAGTTCAAAACCAGTACGCTTGTAGGTCGTAAAGACGACGACATATGGCGCAACGGTGCACGCATACTCGATGGTGGCAGACAATTGAATGTACCTCGCTCTGCGTAGCGTGAGGCTGTGCTTGTACTTATGTAACCTCCGCGGAGGGGCCTGCGCGCGGACGATTTGCATACTCGCAGGACCCCATGCCCACGCGCGCCACTGCCAATCCATCATATTATTCTGGTCCATACAATCCGCCAACGTTGGTGGTAATCCCTTCCAATGTTCCATTTAGATAGCTCCATATGTATCGCTTATGTATTCTAATCTAAACGTTTGTTGCGTCTATGATTTCACATTGTTTATGTTGTTATTCATCATTTTCTTTGGGTCTAGATGTTGTGAGTTAAAAAATATATGTTTTCTTGGTTTCTGATACCCTTAACACAAAACTGTCGAGACTATGTATGCGGCTGTTGAGTGTATTTATTTATTTATGTTCCGAAGTCTAACATGTCGAATATGTCTGGCTTGACAATTTCTTGTGAGTGTGACGTCAAACCCCATGGGAATAGTGGTTAGTGTATGCTCTCTGTGCCCGCGCAGTTGACAGCCGCATTCCATCTTATAAAATACTGCCACTTCACTACTTTGTATTTAGCCTTTGTGACGCTCGTGGGAAAACATCCTATTTTTAAAGCTGGGAACACTATTAGGAAAACTTGACAATACCTAATATTTTTGTCGGTGTAGGATCTTTTCATGAAATATCGTTACAGTACCTACGCTTAATTTGTTTATTGGTAGCATATGCTGTCTATTCACATCGATATTATTAATATATCAGGCAGTTAACTTCGTGGGAATATTTCGAATCTAAAATCCTAGTCACCCGAGACTGGGCTGGACTGACGACTGATATTTAAAACGCATGATAAGGTTGTACCGACCTCAAGGGTTACAGGATAAGCAGAAGTTTTCCTCATGATACATCTCATTGAGCTGCGAAACAGAGATACCGAATCTGAATAAACTGAGCACTGGCAGATCACCCACTAAGAATGCTGATAATGTCAAGAAATATTAGATGCAATAGGCCCAATATAAATAAGATTGCATAGATATGAATGAAGAATAATTATATGTAACAGAAGTCTATCACGTATTCGTAATTGATTTTTACTCCAATTGTTAATTTGGATCAAACAATGGTTGATTCGTGTGCAATTACAACCTGGACCGTTTCAAACACATTTGCACGATATAGATAGCGACTATGCACTTTCTCAAATCGATGTTTAGAGTCGAATATACGTGCGGACTGCGGCGAATTCATATTGTTGCAGTTTTAGTCTTGTTGCATTCGCAAAAGGAAAGTTAATGATGTACGCATGTTGTCTGGCTCATGTCTTTTGCAATGTTAGACAAGGATGCTTAGATTCCGAAAAAATGTTTCCGAATTGATTTTGAGATTCGAACTGTTATCGAATTTTTGTAGTTTCTTATTTTCCCGCAGCAGTATGTCGTTGTTAAATGAAATGTACAAATGAACTGGAAGTAATTCTTCGAAATGAACTTAACTATGTAGGTAATTATTGTTGAATGTATGAATGCAAACCGTTGTTTTCAAATCATCCGAGTGTGTTAAAACTTTGTATAGTTTATATTTATCACACTATTCGAGGTCTGTAGAAACGTGACATAGTACAATCAGTACTAATTATATATTAGTAGGTGTTGTAGAAGCAATATGTATGTAAAATTTGTTAATATTCACTTAAAACTTACTATAGATAGTCAAATTATCTCGAGCGTATTTGTAAATAAAAATAATTTATTTCAAATAATTCACAAATGATAAATTCTAACAAAGACAAAGACTTGTGTTAGTTATGATGGTTTGAAGCAAAGTCAACTGACGTTGCGATGTCCATGGCTTATATACTATTCTCTTGTGAGAACCGTCTACTTGATACTCTTGGTATTCGCCACTGGTACATCGAATACATTAAGTCAGTTCAGATGAAGCAGCTATACAACTCCTTATTGACCCATTAACCCTGAGGGTTTAATATAGGGTATAAGGTGGCAGGTCGCATAACTCCTCCCTCCTTAAGTACGAAATCATTTCCTGAAACACTTTTCGGATGATGATTTCGGACACATTTTGACAATATAAATTTTCTATTACTAAACACGAAATACAACAATACAAAAATCAATATGAGGTAAAGTACAATAGTTCCTATGCTAACACTGTGTATATTCACTGGTGGCATTTGCCCTTCGTCTTTTATCACTTCACTATCACTTTGTAGAACACGAGACAACACCCGTAGATCTTCCATATTATAGTTGTCCAGGTTGACGGAAGTCCTCTGGAACTCTGGATGCTCAGCAACACTCGGTAGGTGAATAACAGGCATCCTGTGAAGTGTGATCTGGTTTCCATTAATATGACGTTTCCTCAACGTCATTTCTCCAATTTTTACCTCACAGTTTGTGTTTAGCGTAATAATATACGTGCCCAATATTTTATACTGGCTTATATTGTCATCACAATATTCCATAATGAACATTTCAATTTCGGAATATACTATCCACACATCTGTTTGTATGGTTTTAATTTTAAGTTTGCTAGCTTTCACTGGCAATTGCAAACATGAAGTTATATTAGTAGAAAACTTCATTAAATCTGCTATACATGCGTCGTCATTACTAGGCGACACGTTGCTCTCGTAGCACAAGTATATCTGTTCATCTATTTCTCTGCATGACTCCTTGAGCTCTAATGCTTTCAACCCTTCCATAAGGATAAAGGAATGTTTCGGAATAATGAGGAATGTGTTATTCCGGATTGGATTGAACATAGGAAAGGGATGTAGTTGGTAATAGTTATACACTTTTAATTGAACCGTAGGAACTGATAATATAAAAATTATTTGTTTGCCTTTGATGTAAGCCTTAATATCTATACATCTTTCAATATTTGCAAGATTCTCTACAGTAACAGGTAATATTAATTTATCTACCTTTTCTACATCTCTCAATATATAATATAATTCACTAATATTTAATAGTGACTGATGAACGATATTAATTCTACTAAATGCTATTATAGTTTCAATTTCACTTAATCTTGTAAGTAACAACTGAAAATTATGGATGAGTATATTAAAAGTATTTATAACGAATTCTTTACTTCGTTGAAAATATGTTTTATTTAAATATAATTCAATTTCATCCATATTTTTCTCCAACATAATAAAATTATTCCTACTAGAATTTGTTAAGTTAACTAATGAATCCACTATTTCAGAGACAATAGTCATTTTATTGGAGATAGCATTTTGCTCAGATTGAACTTTACTCAAAATTTGTTCATATCTAATTGCGTCATCATTATCCATATTTCCTGTGATAGCTTTAATAATTGTTCCTAAAGGATTAAGTATTCCTCTTTTAACCCTAATATTCGGAATTAACTGCTCATACTTTTCTACAGTTATATTTCTTATATATTCTGCTTGTAGTTTAATGTCTACAATGCTACCATCTAAAATATGAATATCTAAGTTTTTATCTAAATATGAATTTACTTCTCCATATTTAATAAAATTATATTCCAAGTTTTCATATATTAATTGTAGATCTAAAATCTTAACTATTTCCCAGTTATATAAACTAAGGTAAGCACGACCTTCTTTTACTGGAAGTATACCTGGGTTGGCTTCAATTTGCTGAAGTTGAAGTGCCAGGTTTTGGACTGCTTGGATGATTAAGAGAAGGATGTACCTGTGGAGGACGTTTTATATCTTTAATAGGTACCCTTTTATCTCTATCTTTAGCTTGGACCATAACAGTATTTCTAATTATATTTTCTGTTATTTTGGCCTTTTGATAGCGAGGTTTATCCTTGCTACGCCTTATATTTACTCCTTTTATGAAAACTGTATCGCCGGGTTTAACGTCGAATTCTTTTTCGCCGCCCCGCTTTTCAATAATTTTTTCTTTAATCCCTAACATTCTATCTGTTAAGTAATTATACAAATATTTTTTCCTCTTAGAATGCTCACGTACCAACTGTTGTGTATACATTCTATTGAAATCTACATCAAAACTACTATTCGACTCAGTGTGTCCAAATACAACTTCAAATGGTGTAAGGCCAGTTGATGTATGTATGGAATGATTATATGACATAATCGCATATGTCATAACTGATACAGGATCAGTAATTTTTCGCTCGTACTTTGCGAGTCTATATATCTCTATAATAGTAGAGTGGAATCTTTCTACTATTCCTACTGAGTTCGGATTATGAGGAGTTCCTATGTGTAACTCTATTTTATATAACGATAACATTTCTTTTAAAAGATTGTTATTGAATTCAGAACCTGAGTCTGAACTAATTTTATTCGGTACTCCGTAATATGAAAAGTACTTTAATAACGCCCTTATAACCTCTGGCGTGGTCCTATTAGATATTTCTAACGCTTGACCTAACTTGCTAAATGCGTCTACTAGAGTTAAATAATGTACTCCTTCAATGGAAAATATATCCATAAATATTTCCTGAAACGGTTTAGTTTGAGTTTGTGTTAATTGAAGTTCAGGCTTTAACGGTTTCCTATCATACTTCATTTTATTACACAGTTCACATGAATTAATAATACTGGAAACTGTTTCCTCTAATTTTTTCCAATAGTACGACCTCTTAATGTGAGCTACCGTTTCCCTAATACCCCTATGGCACGTTTTACCAATGTGGTATTTTTCTACGATATTTCTCTGCTCATTTTCGTCCTCAATGTATACTACTCTTAGCGTACATTCTACAATTTTAATAGAATCTTTTCTGAAAAGATTTGTTATAACTTTCGAGAATAGCTTTCGATGCTCCGTATCCTCAAAGTATATGTAATATTTAATATTAGGACGTATGTAATTCTTTAAGAAGGTCTTAACTAACTCTTCACTGTTTATAGGCATATGAACTTCTAGTACCTTTTGTTTATCTCGTGATAAATCTTTTACGACGTAACTATTCCTATTCCACGTGTATATTAAAATCTGGTTAGGTTTAGTATCTATCGCCTCATTTAATATAGGAATGTCGGCTGAGTCCATATTGACCTCTGAATGTATTGTTACAATATCAGACGACTTCTTGGATTCGCTGCTATTTAGCGATGGTACAGGATATGTAAATACGGATTTTTCTAATTCATTAATCCTATTTATCCTATTCATCCTATCATCATCATCATCATCTGATGATATTATTACGGGAGAGTTACTATTTTGTCTTTCCCTATTCATTCTATTATATTCGTGTTCAATTTCTTGAATCACCGCCTTTATTCTCGGATCATCGTCCGTATTAACTAACATAGATTGACTATCATTATCAATTGCGTTAATTTTTATACGCGATAACGCATCTGCGTTACTATTTTGTTTGCCAGGCTTATGCTTTATATCAAAGTCATATTCTGCTAATCTCAACTTCCAACGAGTTAGCCTACATCCTGGTTCTTTTAATGAATTTACCCATACTAACGGCCTATGGTCACTTATAACAGTGAATTTCTTCCCATATAAATATGGCCTAAAATGCCTGCATGCCCATACTACTGCTAATAGTTCCTTTTCTATAGCACTGTAGCGGGTTTCTGCACTATTTAAAGTCCTACTCGCGAATGCAATAGGCTTATCACTTCCTATCGGACCCTGTGACAAAACTGCACCTAACGCAAAATTAGAGGCGTCCGTAGTTAATAGGAATGGCTTTGAGAAATCTGGAAATTGAAGTAAAGGTGCATTAGTAAGCAACTCTTTACATTTCTCAAATGCATTTATATACTGCTGGGTTATGATCACTTTATTTCTCTTTTTCAAACAATTCGTAAGAGGTTGAGTGATTTTTGAGAAATCTTTTATAAACTTACGATAGTAACCTACTAGTCCAAGGAAACTTTTTATTTCCGTTGGTGTCTTAGGCAAAGGAAATTTTAAGACTGCCTTGATTTTATCATCATTTGGTTGAAGACCATTTTTTGATATTGTGTGACCTAAATATAAAACTTCTGTTTTTAAAAAGTCACATTTGTCTAAAGTTACTTTTAGATTCATCTCTCTAAGTCTGTCAAATATTCTCTGCAGTTTGCAAAAATGTTCCTGCAAGTTTGACGAATATACTATAATATCATCTAAATAAACTAAGCAATCGACACCTATTAAACCACGCAACACATTATCCATTGTTCTCTGGAATGTGGCGGGTGCCGTTTTTAAACCGAATGGCATTCGTATGAATTCGTAGTGTCCCGACTGTGTCGTGAACGCTGTTTTTGGTTGGTCCTGTTTTTGGACTTCTATTTGGTGGTAACCGCTAGCTAGATCGATTGTGGAGAAATATTTCGCATTACCGAACTTATCGAATAAATCTGAAATATTTGGTATGGGATATTTGTCGTCTATCGTCTTTTCGTTAAGACGCCTATAGTCTATGACCATCCTATACTTTTCTTCTCCGGAAGCATCTAGTTTTTTCGGAACCAAATGGACAGGTGCGCTCCACGGTGAGTGCGATTCCTTAATAACATTGTTCTGTAACAAGTTCCTAACCTGTCTCTCTATTTCCTCATTCTCCTTATGAGAATGCCTATAAGGACGGATATATACGGGATCCTCATTGGTAGTCCGTATACTATGTTTTACCTGACTTGTAAAACTTAATGGAATGCCATCATTTTGAAAAATGTCTTTATACTCAAAACATAATTTTTCTACCTGACATTTTACCTCATTATTTAAATGACCTAGTCTAAGTTTTGAAAGATTTACTTCCAACAACTCATCTATAGTTGGATCTATATCCATAAATTCTATAGAGTTATTCCCTATTTGCGATACAACATTATATACCATTGGTATATTCGCATTTTTTACTTTTAAGACCTTGTTGTTAAAATCAACATTTGCCTTTAGGTCTTGTAACAAGTCTGAGCCTAATAATCCATCGTATTTCTTATCTACTTGATAAATATAAAACTTGTGTATCAAGTTCGTATTAAAAATCACTGGAAGCGGAATCTGAGCCACCGTATCATGCTCGCTACGACCATGAGTACTAATTACTTCGAATGGTTCGTTGTATAAATACTTACGAAAGTATTTAAACGCCTTGTTTGGGCTTAAGAATGAGCGAGAACTACCCGTATCAATCATGAATTTACCTAACTTTGGTATATTAATATACGGTAGTTTTATCATGTTATCAACATTATTATAATCTATCCTGGTGGGCTGTCTGAGGCTCCCTTTATAAAATTTCCTACTAGCTTATTATTCCTCACAGTTCGCATTGATACGTCTTGTACCTGATTTTGCGACTGTGGGATGCCAAACTTAAATTGCTGTTGCGGATTTTTCTTGAAAAATCCAGACCTTTTATAGTTATTCACATATTGTGGAAACTGTTGCGGTCTTGGTTGGAAATTTACAGGATTTTTGAATTGAAAGCCCTGTGGCTTTTGATTTTGCCCTCCAAATTTAACTTGAGGTTTCGGCAAAATATTATTATGCTCCTTAAATTGTGTTTTATTATATTCAGTTGTTACACAATTTTTAGGTGCTTGTGGCTTTACACATTTATTTTTAAATTCCTTTTGGAAATTAACTTCTTCCATTACGATAGATAATGTATCCTCCAGATTTGTGGACTTACTTAATCTCACAAATTGGATTAAGTTCTCAGGCAAGTTGTATATAAAAACTTTATGTGCTAAGTTATTATATATTATCATTTTTGACGCCTTAATACCTTCGTCCGTCAAAAGATTTACTTTTGCTATCAAAGAACTCCTAACATTTTGGATTCTGTGACACAATTCGATAAACGATTCGTTTGAATTTATTTTAATGCTTTCTAGCTCCATGGCTATACATTCTTCTGACCTACTGTCACCAAAATGCTGAACTAATAGTTCCCTTAATAAATCCCAAGATGCTACATTCTGTCTTTCACTGAGTAATACTGCGGCCTTTCCCGTCAGTCTACTTGTAACACTGTGAAACACATATGTTTGCTGAGCTACACTGTTATCGCCTCTAAAGCTTCTGATAACGTACTCACATTTATTTAAAAATAGACTAAGCAACCGTTCGTCGCCGTCATATCTAGGGATGATTTCGATTATCTCCCGTGGGATTAGCTGTATTTGATTCATTGTTTTAATAAATAATGCACATACAACACAAAAACACAATGATATCAAAGGCAAAAATAATTAATTCAAATTATTTTTCTACGTAAAATTGGCAATGTTAGTCCAAGATTACGGCGCTATTTTGTGGATTTCCTAATGAAAGGAAAAACACGCCTTTTTAAAAATTGGCGATTTTCAGTCCAATTAAAAGGAAGGAAAGCGATAGGAAGGAATGAAAGGATTTACTCACTTGCTCTTTCTTCCCATGCTGGAAATTGCTTCTTTATCACTTGTTACGTACTTGACTAATTTATATTTTTGTGGTTCGCGGATTATTTATCTTTAGCGTTGGTAGTACAATTCGGCGACCTATTTTTGTGTCCCTTCCGAACCTACTTTTAACGCGATATTAAATCCGACCCGACTGCGCCAGTCAAATTATCTCGAGCGTATTTGTAAATAAAAATAATTTATTTCAAATAATTCACAAATGATAAATTCTAACAAAGACAAAGACTTGTGTTAGTTATGATGGTTTGAAGCAAAGTCAACTGACGTTGCGATGTCCATGGCTTATATACTATTCTCTTGTGAGAACCGTCTACTTGATACTCTTGGTATTCGCCACTGGTACATCGAATACATTAAGTCAGTTCAGATGAAGCAGCTATACAACTCCTTATTGACCCATTAACCCTGAGGGTTTAATATAGGGTATAAGGTGGCAGGTCGCATAACTAGATGTTTCACAAAACAAATAGCCCGATAATTGTCGCAGAATCTCAAAAAAAAAATATTGCACCCGGATGACGCTAAACTATGCCGTTGACCGCTAGTTTAGATAAAATATAATATCACCGGAAAATAGATGTTGAATATAGCTGCCGGTTTGCTGATCGATCAGCGATTATATGTAAATGGGTTATTTCGCGTAAACTTGTTGCTTTGTGACAAATAACAGTCGCCCGGTGATTGTGACTAACATTTTGACTGAGTTTAGTGCTTGTAATCTCTGTGTAATTGTTCTCTGTTAAGTTTCGAACGCGAATTGCGTCGACACTTTCGTGTTGCGTTAGATTTATATCTTCAAACTTAGTACTACATAGAATATCTAAAAACATATTCAGTATATAAAACAAAACGCCTACTAATCTTAACTTAATACTCGCAATTTTCCCTTCTAAAGTTGTACATTGCTACATCATGTTCTCGGTTTGACGTTAAGTTGGATAGTCACTTTTTTCTAAGTATAAAAAGCTATAGTAATCTTTAAACTTAATATTTGCACCTCGTAGTATCTGATACGTGCTTATTATTATTAATTATTTAATCTAGAACATAATTATAATGCGAAGAACATTTCAACACTACACTTACGTAAAAACCTGGTATAATTAATTAAACTAGACGTATTGAAAACTTAATGATCGTTAATCAAACAAGTATTGATTTATATATTAACATAGTTATGTAAACACTGCCATCACAGGTGCGCGATGTGTAAAGTGCGGAAGTCATTATCCGCGAGCTTTATCATTTCCGGTACAGCATGTTAATTCACGTGTTTCCTACGCAGTAATTATAACTCGTTTGCCAATTGTGTTAGTAGTGATCCTTTTTAGGTTATTAAGATTTCCTGTACTTATGACTCGTCTAAGATAAGGATATGTTCAAGGATTTTTGGAAAAAACATACAAGATAACAATTGACGGAAGCACAATCATACTTACCACCCTTTTATACATTTTTCGAATGCTCTTTAGATTTTGAAGTTATTTTTTGCTTCCACAATATACTCGTTATGTGAACGGCAGTGACCACTTACTGATGGTATATAATGGTGAAATACATTTCATGACATCTGTGGCGCAGTGAGCGAGAAGTTGGATATGTCGCGGCTTCGACCGTTAGACCGACACAATTTGTAGTTCAATCGTATCAACTAACACTAGTTCGTTCTCGGGTAGGTACTTATTGCGAGAAAATTCCCAACTTAATGTGACAATAATTAAAAAATTGTAAATAATATATCTGAATTGGTAGGTATGGTATTTATTGGAATCTTAAAGATGTGGCTCGACAAGATGTTGTTTTATACACTTATATTTATTTTCAAAATAGTCATAAGGATCTGGTTTTAAACTCCGCTTTGCACGCAAGATGTGGGGTCAAATCACTTATTGTTAATGTTACCAGTGCCATTAACATTTAAAGAACTATTACGGTACGCATCTTTTATAGTAAAATAGTCGACTGTTGAAGCAAACCAGAAATTGAACATTGTCACGTTTTTGTCCAACGGCTAGACTGAGATTTAGCAGTCAGTAATGTTTTGCTCGTGACTCTTCATTGGGAATATTGACATATTAAATTGTCGCAGTAACTAATATGTCAGAGACCAATTCTTTTTCCTATAATTCTTGCTACATTATAATGATTGTATTCAATTTTTTTTTATTCTTAGACACTAAAAAAATACTACGTCGTTTTGGAAATCAAGGCAATAGGGCATGTAGTATGTACTCATATGAATGTACACATTTCTCAATCATCACCATTATGTCCAAATTTTTGTTAGATAAATCAAATGCTCTTTGTCACTTGCAGTGTTTGTATAAAGCGGTGCGCGACCTCGCCACCTACACACTATCGCTAAACAAACGCAGACGTGCCGGAGAAATTAATTTCGGCAATTCAGTGACGAAACGTTTGAGAAACAAAAGTAAACCGCACTATGCTCAAGGCAAGGACCTTGCCCTACTGGGGAACAAAACGATTTGCTGTAATAAGTTTGAGGGTAGGTAAAAGATTAGATTTTCACGGCCTTATTCATACAGTTTTAAAACCTTTTTTAGTTATAGAATGTTTTGTCTTCTTCGCTCAGACTGAATTCAAGTCGTTCGAAAAGGACAAAACATTCAGGAAGTAATATTAGTTTTAAAACTGTCTATGAAGGCCGTTGGTGTAGACAATCTGCACTAGCTGAGAGGCTTCCGAAATCACTAAAAGAATTACACACGAAACGCGATAGGGAAGCTTCATTACATCACGTAATAGATAGTGACGCCGCACTGATGGGGAAGTCCTGTAATATCCTGTGTATTCAATTGTATTGATATGTCGATAGAGCCTGTCCGTTCATGAATCACGCTATTTTCAAGAGTAGCTAAGCGTGGCTCCTGTTTTCTAGCTACTGGAACTCTTTGCCTCATTTTTATTCTCATTGATTCTCTCTGTTCTATCATTACAGCATTAGGATTCACTTGCATTATAATAATATCCTATATCAAACGTTTAACGTACAGATTTCTGATCAAATTAATGAATCAAGCATCTTTCCCCTCCAAATTACAAAACAAACTCGGCAATCGAAGCCGACGCACACTTTTGAATTTTATACCGTCATTGGGTTTTAGTTTCTTCCACTAATATACCCGAGAACCGCATCTTTAGCTTTAAAATCATTAATGAAGGCGTTTTTTTGCGCAAAAACAACGTCAAAAGACTCCCAAATAAGGCTCGCGTGACCGATTGTAGCGGTTGAATAATTTTGTGGTGCGCCATTTTTTTCTGTTTCATTTTGCAAATTATAGTGTGCGGTTACTTCTATACGTAGTAATGTGGGTACTGTTGGCGGACTGCTTGGACCTTTTTCTGCCATTTGTTAGCGTCTAGTATTAAATAGAGCCGTTTTTGTTTCTTTTTTTGTTATTGTTTATGGATTATGTTTACGGATGTTGAGGTTGTGACTGCAGCGTGCACGTTGTTTCGCCAGTCGATACCCTGTTTAGATGGCATTGTACTATTTAGTTGTATACTTTGTCGAGATCAAAGCAATCAAGTGTAATTTAGTGATGGATCTCATCTTTGTATCTTTATATTTTATGCGAAATTGTTAAAGCGATCGGTTAATTTTTAATCTGAGGTCAATCACAGAACCAGTTTGTAACAATGTCGATTGGCTTTATTACGTATTGTGTTCCACTAACATTTCTCATAACAATTGCTATAAACATTAAATATTAATACATAATAAAAATTAATGATTTTTTATCGAGTTTAATTTGGCCAATCAAAACACAGTTTTCGTAATTATGTTTTTGATTAGTTCAATATATTTTTTTATTAAAATTTACGTGCGTCAAATAAATGATTGAAATACGGCTCGGCCTGGATCGTTAACCATACTTTTATGTACGTCGGGATTTCTTTTAATGTGTGTTTTTTCCTGTTTCAGGTAAGTACCAGTGGGTTGTTCGCACCGAGACCTTCGTGGTATTTAATTTACGGTTTTATTAGAGTGGTAAGTACGAATAAAAGAGAATATCCTGAACAAACATACACGTCTACTCGTGAAAACTAGGATTAATGTTGGCGCACGCTGAAATGGTATAGCTCGAAGCTAGAATAGCCCATCCGGCACTAGTCTTTAATCGGGGATATATAATTCTCACGTTATTATTTTAAAATTATTTATTTGTCGCTGAAAATTATATGTGGAACAAGAGCAGATACAAGATACACATATGAAAAAAAACAAAGCGACATTTAACCTGAGTAATTCAGACGAATGGCGAGTAATTGTACACGACAGTAAGACTGCGTTCACACTGCTTTTCTACTGCCAACTGTAAACGTCGCATTTGTATGTACAATATAGGCCAGTATTCATATGATGAAACGTATACTGCAAAAACCGTGCTGTGTGAACACAGTCTAGTGACTTGTCGTATCGCAGGTAGGTGCAAGGCTTAGATTGCATTAATTAGAGCTATTTGACATTGAGCGCTGGTAATCCGAGCGAGGGCGGGCTTATGTCATTGTTAGCTAGGGTTGCCATATACAAACATCCGTTTTTGTTGGTACAATTCAAATTAGGTGGTCATTGAGTCATACTAAACATGTTTGTTAAATATCTAATCTTTCCCGAGTTATTTGGATATGCTTTTAAATTAGCAAATTAAAGTCAATCAATAATATTTCGCCTAGCTTCGGAAATATTTTAAAATATGCTAGAAGCCATCAACCAAATGTCTATGGGTCATACAAATTGACAATGCTATTTGAACCCGCAACCTTTACCTCCGAAACTCAACTATTCAATCACCGCGTCAGTCGTCAAATGTCATCAATCATCCTCCCCTGTCAGGTTTAAACCGCGGCATTTAAGTCTCCCGAACTGGCAACACCGTATAACGGTGTTATGAGCGCCGTTTTCGGTTTACACTTTGTCATATTATTCATGAACTTGTCAAATTAACGGCCGCCATGGGAAACCGCCAAATGCAAAATGGGGGAAACGCTGTGTACCGTTAGTCTGTTATCAGTTGTTAAATTTGCCTGTGTGTGGAGAGATTATACGTAATAGATACTGATGATAGAAGCTAAAACTAAAAGCAATGACAATGGACTTTGAATTATTCGAAACAGCAGCAAGATAATTTCAGATAAAGAAATTTTATATGATGATTGTTTAGGAAGTAAATGGCATCAAACTAAAGGAAGATTTTAATTACTCGGCACATATACTAAATATTATACAACATAACTTGTACTCCTTTTAGTTAAAACTTCCAAGGGCAGACTTGTACTTTTGTAATTTATATAAGCTGTCGGTTGTCTCGACAGGAAATTCACGGCACTATATCATTCACAGTAATTTCAATTGAATGCAATTGGTTAGTAGTTATTGCATAAAATCCACTTTGCAGGCACAAGAGTTGTGTCGCAAAAAGCCATACGTCTCCGTCCCGTCATACTGGCAGCGCAAAAAGCGTGCGCGTATTCGAACGCAGGAGTTCAATGGGAGCCTTTTTACACAGTTCAAATTATATCTGCCAACCTTTTATAGAAACGAGACTATTTTACTACAGAGGGTGATTATTGGATGAGTAAACACCCAACACCTCCATTTATGGCTCAAACAAGCCGTGGGCAAACAATGAGTCGTGGAAAAAATTGTATTTGTGTTCCTTGATGTCTAAATTTAGAAGCTAGCATGGCAGCGAACATGCTCGCAGACACGACCGCCTACACACGTGATTATCCTGATCGTCGGCGACTGCTTTCAGAGTCAATTGAACAATTACGGTGCAATTTTGGTATATTTATAACTCGATCGCAGATGACGTAATGCGCCTGGAAACTTTATCCAGAAAGAAACTTACTTGTTTATTACAGTGTCATGATTAAAACATTAAAATAAGAACCAGGATAAATTAAGTTGCATTTTAAATATAATTTCAAATCAAATCACGCGCGTTTTCGGGTACGATGCCAGGTCATTTTTAGTCTGTTACAGTCTGATATTTCCATTAATTTTTTGGCGTTTGGAATTTCATCATGCTTAACAAGAAACGAGTTACATTTTATTTTAATAACACAATGCATATTTAAGATCAATTTTATTTGAATTTTATGCGAATTGGTTATAAAACCGCACTTAGCGCGTCTATAATAGATTATAAATGCTAAAAACGTCCGATCCACGCAATTTCTTTACAAGTATGGGCGTTAGAGAAAACAATGATATTAAAATGTTAATGAAGACATATTAATGGGTTGTATTTTTAAGTGTGCGTGGTGGCCTATTGCTCAAGCACCAGACGCGGCTGCCTACATGTTTATGTTGGTCGCGGGTTCAAATACTAGGGCACATCTCTGACTTTTCTGGTCATGTGTGTATTGATAGTCAATCATCACGCACTATAACGATGAAGGAAAATATCTTGAGGAAACCTGCATACCATAGCGATTTGTAAGAATTTCTATGGTATTTAAAGTCCGCCAACCCGCACTAGGCCAGCGTGATGGATAATCAACAAACACTCTCAATCGTTCTCTTGATTGTAGAGTAGGCCCGTGCCATGCTGAGAACTTACATGGGCTGATACAGGATTATTAACATTACTAATTAGCAGTGGGACGTATAAGGGCTGATACAATACAACTTTAACTCCGTTGTGTTGTGGTCTCCTTGAGCAAAGAGAACGCATAGCCATCCATGTGGGTGAGTTCAGATGGTCATTAGACACCCTGCCAGTAGGCCACTGTGCCGTGTATGGTGGTCTTGTGTAATTCTAAACTGTCCGCTGCAAACGGACAAATATGTGGGACATTCGTTTTTACTTACGTCAACTGGCATTCTCGTTTAGATAAAAATAACGAACATAGCAATCGATTTGATTTAGACTAACAAAAAATGGCGGCAAAACGAGCCTAAAGTTATGTTGCAGCGTTTCCCGCCTTATAGCAATACGTCATATTATGTAAAGCGATGGAATTTAGCACGTATTTATTAGTTTTCAATGGACATTTTATGTGATGCAATCCAAGATTTATTACACACTCCTGTTCGATGTAGCGGGACAGGATTGGAGACGCAACATAGTTGTGAAATAGGATACTAAACTAAGGAGATCAGGCCATAAAACGATCGATACCAATACAGAAAAAGGCTGGCACTCCGTTTCCATAATTTTCCCTCAGACAACTTGGACCACATAATTTTCCCGCGATATAGTCCACGGGCAGATCCGCCCGGTCCTGTTCCCTCGCAAAAACACTCAATGAAACCATATTGCAGTCATAAATCTCCCGCGGACAAACATATTATGAGCGGTCAACATAAATACGCCTCCGAAGAACCTCGCCCATGAGTTAAGACAACCTGCAGCGGGAGACCTAAAAAGGCCGACCAGGAAATTACCACATCGTAAATAATTCATGCATTATTACTCAATCATGGCTGCAACGGTGAACGTTTCAGTGGGACGCTTTTTTCTCGTGTCCCGTTTATACCAGAGACGTTTTTCTGCGCGCATTGTCCAGTCCGTCGCGAGGCGGGCGCTGCCTTCATATAAAATGGGATGAGTCACGAACGCACCCGCGCGCCACCGCAGCTTCCAATTCGTTCAAAAACGTCCATATTTATAAAAAAAAAAAAGGTAAGTTTCGTGATCCAAGTTAAAAATGTTTAACGGGACTTGCATGTCGTCACAGTGACCCGACGAAAATGAGCAACCGACGACCGGACACGGTAAGCGTTACAGGTGCGCCTACGTTCACTTTCGATCGAGCTACGATTTATTTTTATAGTTTCACTTCATTGTGCTGTAGGGTAATCGAGATTTGAGTCAATAAGAATAGTTTCTGACACTATGATATTGACCACACATAGAACAATATAATATGGATATTTAACATAGTTGGTTAAAAATTAAAATAGTGTTTCAAATATTTTCGAACATTGGTACTGAATACCGACAGCGAATTTGTGAAGTTACGAGCCGACTTCAAATCAACCAGAGAAGCATTGTTTGCAGTTTACAGTCAATAAACAATAAATATTACGATGTTTTATGAAATTATTTGATGATTCTAGGTAGTAGGTATTGACTGAACTGAAAATATATTTTACATTAAAAACCCAGCAAGATAAGATCGCAGCTATTTAGAATAATTCTTCGAATGGCATAGTTAGCATGCCGCTACAGTTTGTTTTTAATTGAAACCAAGCAATCTATTAGGATTCGTGCGAAGATACCGTAGAATGGAAGCCAGAATTTATGGGCTCAGCGAATAATATTTACATAAACGTTGTTTTTGAATAACAGCCAGCTGAATTGTGGCGGCCATTTATCATTGGTTTGCAACTGAATATGTTTTAGTGCAAAGTTTATTAATAGTCACTAAAACGTCTCAAAGGAAGACGAATGAAGTCCACGCGCTATGGAGGGTAAACTCTCGTAAATATTGATTTGATTTTCCGGAGGCCTGAAATTTAGTAGTTTAGATTAGAGTGGAGAATTTTTATTTCAAATGCTATTAGTTTTGTTAATTGTTTTTGGTGTCCTGGGACAGGATTTAATCATTGAAATAGCTTCAAAAACCATATGCATCTTGAAAATGATGGCTTCAGATTGGGTACATGGATACAGTCTAATATACAAACGTCGAAATCATTTCTTATACCTTTTTTAGTATTATTCTAATTATACAATTTAAAAAATGCCTCATATATTTTATCTCAAGTAATTCCCAGTTAAATACTCTTTAGAAACATAACCCTCGGAGATACGCATCTTTAAATTTTGATGTCGCTAGCGAGAAAATCTGATAGTTATTAACCCGACCAATTAAAAAACTAGAATTAATTTTAACGTGGAGTCTATAAAAAATAACGTCAACAGATCCATATCGCGACCGGTTCCGCCGTGACATACCATAAGAGGCGCTTCATTATTACCAACTTTATGCGTTTGACACAAACTCAGGATGCTGAGCGTCACATCGCATAACGAAAATCCAGTTATAACTGTACACCAATTCTATTTGGCCCACTGTTCGGCGGGCCTTATCCTACGTTAGGAAAACGATTCGGAAACTGGCGAAAAAAAAAATAATAATAATACACCCAACAGTCACATAAACAGTCCTGACCCCACACTAAGATCGAGTCTTGTGTCGTGGGTATCAGAAACTACGAGAGACTTTTCGGTCTCACAAACACCCAGACCCGAAACAAATACCTGTAGATCACACAAATATTTATTTCGGTGCGGGGATCGAACCCGCGGCCTCTTGTTTCACAGGCGGCGTCTAACCAACTGCGCCACGGAGGCTGTCAAATGAAATGTCTTTTTTGTACTGGCAGCCGGCGCGGCGGGGCAAAGGGTTGTTTAATGGTAAAAATCCCTGTTTAGTTGACTATTAGACTCCACCTAATAAGTGGCCTATTGTTACATGCTTAAATTCATCCATAGCATCTGGTATGGTTAATTAGTGCTTTTTTGACTAAATGCATATGATAATGTTTGCCAAAGATTGCTCTCTATCAAAGACATTATGAATCATGGCAACGTTGTTACAAGTGAGCTTGGCTCCCACATAATCCAGTTATACAATGTTAATAAATTGGACTGGTTATTTATTAGACTATCAATACCGCTGCAGCGGTAAGGATTTTTATCGTTTTTTAAAGATGTTAATATATTTTTTTAATTGAGACATTCGCTCGTTAAAAATCTAAGAAACGAGGTAATAGGGTCATCGGCCCATCCGGCATCCCCGTGGTTTATGGTATTTATGTATTAATGTGTTTATGCTCTATGGTACATCATTTAAAATATTTGTCTATGATGGGATATTTTATTACTCACTTTATATCTACAGTAAAACACATAATTCTCGTGCCAATTTGGACACGGTTTCTGCCTAGTTAGATTTAAATTCAACCTTATACGTCTGGCAATTTATTATTGCCTTAAAATAAATTTGTAAACCAATGACAAACTTTTACGGTCATTCGATAATAAAACCCACTTAGTCAGTAAATGGCACGGAGCGGCGGTTCAGTGCCGTCCCCGATACTGAAAACATAGTTTAATCAATTGGGGTTTTATTGTAACGATCTGAACTAGATCGTTTGGTTTTAGTGGTAATCGATGTTTTTTGCCAATACTGCAGACTTTCGCCCGATTTTTAAAAGCGTTTTATCGGCTAACGAGCTAGCTGACAAAAGAAGGTTTCTCCATCTGCGCTCTCTCACACAAAATGAAATCTCTAAGCAGTAGCAGCAGTATTTCACATTAATTGAGGAAAGGGTCGAGATGCGCAGATTACTGGACTTTAATTTCCCCAATAAGCAGAAAAAATAAACAATACACTTAAGTTGAAACTTATCTAAACAACTAACCAATTGATCATCTTGAAAGCAATAACATTTAGCAAAACCCATCGCAGGCTTCAGGTATGCAGTGAAATCTCGCGTGTATTGAATAGAAAGCATTTGTAATTGAACCGAGGCGGTGCAAAACAGGTCGACGCCATATTTGGGACCCTCTTTATCCTTTACCGTGCTCCTGACTCACAGTGACATCATACTAAAATGTTTGTGTTTATGCACCTTGTTTTATGACAAAATCGGCATTGAATGCAGTGAATTGTTGTGTTTGTAGAAATGCCTTTACAAAGCCTGGATTCAATATTGTAGAGCGTAGTCCCTAAAATTATTATCTTATGACTTTCCCCTTCAAATTCCAAACAATCAAGTGAGCCGCTATGGTTATTCCTTTCATTCCTTTCGAATATGTCTACAACAAATATTTTAAAATCTATGTAATTCATCACTATCATTCTCAGTCTCAAAATGTCCTCTGTTGAATATAGGTTTCCCTTAAGAATTATTAATCTTGTTTTGATGTAAGATTGAATAACAAGGAATCTGGGATTAATGTTTTCACTTCCCAAATTAGAAAGTAGTCGTGTGCAATAAGTTTTTGTTACGAATCCGCGGTTTTGTGATGTATGTAAACAAAACCATGCGTAAACCAATAATCATATCGTATGTCTTATTGTTTAAGTAAAGGTGAAAATTATGAGTAATTGTTTGCGTTTGTTTTTATGTTCATTTAAAAATGTTTTTTGCGCTGTTGACTATTATTGACCGCACTGTGAACTACCTATTCGTTGTGTTGCGAGGGGCAAAAAATATAATCTAAGATACGCTACCGCGTCAGGAGGCCTTTCGGAAGATTTTATAACTCGGAGTGATGATGATCGTCATTAGACGATGGTTTAGGTAAAGGCAACAAAAAATAAGAAATATTCGACGTATAGGGAATAAAATAGTATTATTCGTATTATATTTAACGGTAATAATACTTGATGTTCAAACCTACTTCTTGGATATCATAAGATTGGTAAGTATATCTTTGGATATATAAAAACCCACCGGTAACTATCACTTCGTTACTATTAAGTGACTGTTTTACCAAATGAATATTCATCGAACCACAGCCCGCATTGTAATCGATATTTAAAACGTATAAAAATAGCCACATTTGCACTCGATAATTGACAAAACTATTTCCATTTACACAATTAATCGCAAGCACTACATGATGTTATTAAGCGATCGCCGGACATGCGCCATTAGTGTGCGTCTATCTCTATTAACATAAAGGCTTGACTCAATTATGACTATAGATGTCGCCACTGAGCAACATGGCTGTTTTCATATTTTTTTATCACCCTACCAGTTTAAACAGCAGTGGCGTGCCTAGGGTTTTGGAATAGGGCAAGCCCAATATTATTTTAGTTTTAATACATATTTATTTAGAAGGAAAAAAATACTAAGAACGACGAAATCGAATTTACGGCGCGGCGGCAGACCTACCACACTATCTGTACAATATTAGGATTAGGTAATACATAATTATATAGATAGCTTGTGGTCATGCAACCGTAACTTTTTAAGGCACTAACTAGGTACTGAGCACTTTTAATACCCGGCATTACACTAGAACAACGATAGCTACTATGGTCCCGTGTTTGACTGCGCAGTTAACCAAAATTGCGGACAGAAATTTTTATAAATACATTAAGGTTAAGTGTTTACAAGTAATTTTAATTATAAGTAATAGCATGCCTTTTTGAAAGGACCACAAACTCATTGAAATCATTAGAATTAATCCAAACATTCTAATACACAAGTGTCCCTTGAAAAATATATATGTAACACGACTGTTTAATAACCTATATGAAGGGGAGCATATAGAAATCGAATTACGTAGTTTAGTAAACTGAACCGCTAAAATGCCTCTTGTGATTTACCACGAACTTAAGAAATGCACAAACTCGGCGTAGTTTTCGCGCCAGTTTCAATATAATTGAATTAAATTACCTTTATAACGGCAATGAACACTTTTACCATCACACTAAAACCATTACAGGAAACATTACAAATCATTTTCGTATCAAAAAGTTTAAATAACATTAAAAAACGAATAATTAACCTACAACCGAACTATTTACAATTACACAATGTCACAAATCACAATACTTATGAAGTTAGTAGTAATTCGTACAGTATTGCTACTAAACGGATAAATTTAAACATTACAACATGCAATTATAATTTATGAAATAAATATAAAAACCTCATTATTTGTATTTAAAAAATGATTAAATAATTTTTAAAAAGAACCAACATATTAATAACAATAAATATAATTTAGTTAACAAATAATGTTACACATGACGACCTTCAAACGTACGATGTTCACTCAAAACAATTCTGTGGTCAAAAGCTGGGCTTTTGGTTTAGTACTTTATTGCTATATATAAATATCTGTAGCTATACATTCATAGTGCCAGAGTGTAGCATTTCACCCGTCATTGTGAAAGAGATAGCATGCGTTGCCAAAAGCCTCGTAAAAGCAAACGAGAGAGAAAAAGACAGATATATATTTTGCGCTTCCCGTCTTTTCAAAAATGTGTGGAGCTACGTTCAACGTGAGAGGTAAAATTATTGAATGAATTTATTATAAGCGTTGCGCAGCGCGGGCGGCGCGGCGCGGCGCTTCGGGTCGCCATCGCAGGCGCTTCATTGAAGAGCGCCATGCCGCGACGAAACGCGGTAAATTCAAAAATGGTAAATGTTTCGTAATTACTGTTTTGTATTAAATGTAATGGTTTCGTTCAGAATTTAGTATATACGTTTTAAGTAAGGCAAGCCGGGCTTTTGGGCTTGTATGGAAGTACCGCCACTATTAAACAGTACGGTGTAAATTAACAAACAGTAATGTGGTGTAGTTTGTTTTAATATTCAGGTTTATAGTCGCAATTTAGTAGTATGAAAAAAGTGTTTGGCTTAGTCAAGGCATAAATGCTTACTGGAAATTTAAATAAATTAATATTTTTGTTGTCTTTTGGCAGCCAAACTACTACTAAATGTCTTTCAATTATAAGAGTAAAAATAGTTTGTATTCATAAAGAAGAAATGGTTGAAGATAGATCAAATCGGTGATCAAATCATCAAGTTCTAGGTATCACATTGTCATAATCAGTTTAACTGCTTTTTAGTTTAAAACCTTAATACAAAGAGAGATATTAAATTAAGAGATTTCAAAATTGGTATAATTGCCTAGGATATCAGAAAATAGAACATTATTTCAACTGCCTCGGTGGCGTAGTTCTATTACGGTACGGTTACAAAGCTGAGAACTCGGGTTCGAGTCCCGGGTCGGTCAAAGTGATATTGGATTTTTCTATTCATTATCATTCCGGAGTCAGGAATTTGTGCCCGATATGGCGATAGCCTCGCACCCTATCACATCGTGGGACTGAACATACACGGCAAAACCTACCCCTTCGGGGATAAAGGCGTGAGTTTATGTATGTATGTAGAAGATTATTTCAGGTTGGCGCCATCGTTCGACACATTCTTGATATAATAAACAAAATTAGGTAGACTGAGTTAAGATATTTAAATAGTGAAGCTACTGTTCAGTTATTTTTAACGCAGTTGTAAGCTACTCTTTAACACAAACTTGCCACATTTAAGTAAACATTACAGTGCGAGTTAAGTTTCATGATTCCAGTAAGCACAGCTTAAGTTAACATTATGCTCTTGTGTAATAATAGTTAAATTTTACCGTCTCATAAGGTTCACTAATGACGGCTCTATCTCGCCGTACAATCTAGAAGTGTATGGAATTAGTCCCCTTCCTTCAAGACGATTTTTATATCAGCATAGTTAAATTAGTTGTGCAATTGCTATTTTATATTTTGCGCATATTTTAGATTTTTTACGATATATTTATGTGAACATATTTTTTCCGTTTATGTATAAGTTTTAAATATTTAGCTCAATAAAAAATATAGCGTACAAACCGACTTGGAATTACGTGGGAATACATTGTTCCCATCATATTCCTGGGATAAGCGGATATAACTTTATTGGTTTAATATCATTGATTGAGGATCGTGAGGTCCTGAGTTTGAAACTTAGGTCGGTTAATTAAGTAAGCAGTAATTTAAAATAATTTACCAGTCTGTCACACGGCCCATATGAGTTGTCGGCATAAAGGTGGTCATTGGCAATTAAAAGAGAATAGATTCTGTCTGCAACGTACAATCATAAGAAAATCACCGTTCCATCGCAAGCTCTGCGTTAGGAAATACAGAAGGAGTTATTAGGCGTTTATGTGTATTATATTTAATACCGACAATCGACATCTTACTAGACCCTAATCGCTACTGATCCCGGAAATAAATCAGAGTAAGTCTAATAAGATCGTATCGATAAACTTTTAACCCAATGGTCTATTTTCGATGATCTTTACATATCAATACCAGTTTATGAAACATCATCACTCATCCATTCCATACATCCCCGCTCCGCTCTGCGCTGCACCTGCGCCGTATTATTAGACGTCGCGACGCGCCGGCCGTCGACCCCGCCGACCCGCTTACCGAAATACAACGCGGACACGTGCCAGCTCTCGTGCCTGCCTCTGTGATTAATGCGAGGGAGACAGGGGACTTCGTGGCTAAGATAAGGGACTTTAAACTAAACGTCTATTCATAGTAAGTTTTTAAACCTATTTGAGTTATCGAATGTTTTGTCTTCTTCGCGCAAACTGAATTCAAAAGCAAGCAAAGGGACAAAAGATTCGATTATTAAAATAGGTTTGAAAACTGACTATGAATAAGAGGTTAAATGTTTTGGATGGTTGGTGGCATAGGGGAGAACAGGGTGTGTTTGAGATATGTTCGATGTGGGGTATAGCTTCAGGTGAGGATTTTCGCTTCGAGATTTTCAGTTCTCAAATAATAATGAAGTTTTAAGTTTTGAGGAAAATCGTCAGTAGTTTCGTGTGCTCCGTTTCAGTTATAGATCTATCATCTCTAAATCGTTTTTAATACAGGCATTTATTGATAAAATACAACGCGGAGACGTGCCAGCTCTCGTACCTGCGCTTTAGTGAATTATGTATCGCGCAGGAGACAGGGGACTTGGTGGATTAAATGTTTTGTATGTTTGGAGGAGGGAGTAGAATGGGGATATTTGGTGGTGTTAGGTATTTTCGTAAAGTAGAACAATGCATAATATCGTAACAATGCATAATAGTTTTCCATGCGTAAATGTTTTCAGTTTCAGCCATAGTTACTATGTTACAAATGTCTGTAGGTCGTTTCCTGTGTTGTTTGGTTGACGAGACGTTTTCTTTAGAGCACATGTCTTGATGAATTTTCCGGTGCTGGTTTTTTTTATTGTATGTGTTATAATTCCCATTATACCATTAGGTCACGTAGGAGATTAAGGGATATACAATAATAGATGTTTTGCGACCACCCACAAAGAATTTAGAATTTAACACTCCAAATATTAACGAGTATGAGGAACCGAGAGCGGACAGCACATGAATCCGCGAATAAATTCCATTACATTGTTAACCTTTGATTTTATATCACGCATCGTGTTTATTTCCATCGTAAACGGCACATCGGATCGTCTCCATTTTACGACGCCTTTATATAGATTGACCAGTTCGTGCTCGACCGTCCTGGGGAGACGGGAGGGGAAAAGGCAGAATACTAAGGAGGTAACATAGTAATATAGCTGGGACGAGAAACTTTAGTCCCTCTGCCGTGTTAAAACGACGTATTACTCATACTCGCCTAAGGTCATTCGTTGTGAAGGAAGGGCGAGCATGGAGATGTCTGTTTATAGTTCTTCGTATGTCATTTTACGGCCATAGGTTTGTGAACTCGACGATGTTCTGCTGAAAAGCGATTTGTGTTAAAATTGTGGTTTTATTACATTTTAAATGTTATCATGTCGTGATGTTTGGAGTTTAGTGTCTTAGATTTTGGTATGCAGAATTATTTTCAGACTGCTTAATGTTTTATTTATAAATAAAACTACACCTTGTCGTGTTGTCGTTAAATAAAAATGTAAAACAATACCTTCAAAAATAACGAACAGGCTTTCCGATAAGATATTTGCTGTGTATATGCTGTTGTGATTAAAGACGCATGGATTTTAAATACCATTGAATATACCTTATTTTCCTTTAAACATAGTTATGTGTTTTATGCGTGTTTTGTGTATTTGTACAATACAATTAAAACGCGAGCTAATTCCGCCTGCAACCGTTTACAATGTAGCGCTGGACGAGATCCCGCTGCGGTTGACGCACCGACGCGTTTCACATTTTCCACGTATACGCCGCCCGTGAATCATTTTGTTGTACACGTGTTTTAATTACATGTGGGAGTGTTAGTTTAATATAAAGGGTAATGATGCAGGCCGTTTAAAAGAGGTCGCTGTAGATATCCTTAGGTCTATGTTTACTCGGACGTGTTGTAGCTAAAAATGATGGTATACCGACATATAATAAACATTACGAATAGGTACAGGCCCTTGATGACGCCATCAACCGCAGGAAGACTATAGGTTCAAAGACTTAACAATTTCCCAAGAACTTTGCCACGTTATCTGTCCACTTTGTAGGCGACAGTACTCCTAACCTGGGAATGGAACTTCTAAAATCCAAAGAATGAGAAATCCAAGTAAATAAATATATTCTAAACTATTCATATCAAGTTGGGTATATGAATCTGTTTTATATCCTACATACAGTAATGGAAAAATATTACAATATAAATACTACTTATTGTCAACCGCGTTACGTGTAGCCCGGTCTCATGTTACGCGGTTTTGTATTGTGCGGTTTTTCATAATGCGTCCCGTACTGCGCATCTCATCTCCGTGTACTATACTACAATCAGAAAATATGTTTTCTAAAATTCACCGTATATTAAAGTCTGCAAAAGTCTGCATGCACTGCACAATGTATTCTGACAATTCGATACACAGCAAGCTAGATTTATTTTATTTAGGTCTAGAAGTAGACTTTGTTTCTTGCTGCTGGTATCTTATTTATATAGAAATGCAGGATATGTCTAACATTGCTTGCTTTATTTAATTATACGTGTTTTTTCAGGGTTTAATAGTATTCAAGTGGGCGGCAAATTCCAAGTATTTTTCGGAAACATGTGCACAACAAGATTTTTCAGTTAATAAATAGACTTGCACTGAATAAATTTTTCTTCAACAAACACATTTTTCCACTACGCGACTCTCATAGCGCGGTTTTCCAGTCTCCAATAACACGCTCCGTTTCGTCCAGCAGAAGTTTAGCTGTAAATAGATGAGTAAGGCAATGCGCAGTATTCCGTCTATACGTCTGGGTGCAGTATGCATTGTGCTGTGGTAGCTAGCGTGATGGATCGATACGCGCCGCAGACAGTTTTATTGTTCTTCTATGTCTGGATTTCACACTATTTTAGGGTTATAATGGAGGTAGGATCCGTGGAGCAGTAGGCGAAATGTTGCTGAAGTATTATAGTATTCGATCTTTAAACTAAGGCAATGGTCAGTAAAATATGTTTTGGGTTGGATTCCGACGGGGCCAAAATTACCGAATTTTTTTTATTGCCGTTATAAGCAGTCGAGCTAGCGGCCCTCCTAATGGAAAGCGTATTTTCTAATACTGACCATATAAACCTTGTATTTTACTGTTGTCAGAGACTAAATGAATTGTGGCTGAGATGTATGTATACCATACTCGACAGCAATTTATTCACTTATTTTTTAGATTGTTAAAAAACAAGAATTATGTCTTAAAGATATCCGCACTAAGCATTTATGCAACTGCTTTTGTCATATCACTAAAACAAATGATGTTAGCTTCAAGGCTTACAGCCTCGGTGGTGCAGTTAGTTAGACGCCGGCTGTGAATCGAGAAGCCGTGGGTTCGATCCCCGCACCGGGACAAATGTTTGTGTGGCCTACAAATACTTGTCTCGGTTCCGGGTGTTCGTGACACCGAAAAGTCTCATAGTTCTGATAACCACGATACAAGACTTGATTGATCTTAATGTGGGGTCAGGACTATGTATGTGACTGTTGGGTGTATTTTCTATTATTTATTTATTATTAGGTACAATAAAGATTATATACAACGCTTTTTCCTAGAACCATTTAAGTTTCACATAGCGCAGTTTTCACCACCAACACATAGGTGCTGAAAGCGTATGCAAATAGAATTCCCAGTATTGAGTGGTTGTGCGCGCTATGCGCCGGGCTTGGCCGCGATCGATATAGCCGCGCGTTTTGTTTTACTTCTACGTCTGCACCGAACTGCGTTTATTGACGTGCGCGGATTTAGACGTGGCAAGCGAAGACCGCTGGATTTTGTTTATATGTATATGTTGAAGATGTTATGTTATATCGATTTTTTGTTCTATAAACTAAATAGTTTCTGAAGTTTTAGAATGGGTTTAAACTTAGAATCCTCTAAAGTTAGAAAGTATAGCTCTAATCGAAATCGTTCTACAGCCGATGACGTACATGTCTACATTCCGTTGTTTCATGTTCATGTTGGTCGTTTATCTGAGTTTAATTCAAATCTTTTAAAATACATTATCAAAAAAATATAAATCAATCTAAATAATTCCTATCGTAATTTCAATTCAGCCACAAATTGAATAAATAAAACGCTCAATTTCCAAACTAAAGCTCCACTATACCTATTATTACGACCGCAGATTACTCCCAATTCTAAAATACCTCGTATCCCCTGTTGACTTGACACGTACGTATAAGAAGCATAAAAACCGAAATGGTTCAATCGCCGTGTTTTTCTATAGTTCCCGGTAATGTACGGGACTGGTTCGCGGAACCGTTTCTTGCCGTATGGTACCGTCAGATGGTACATCAAACAAATTGGGTTATGGGACATTTGGTTCGTGTTTGGTGGATAAATATGTTTTAACGTACGGATATAAATGTACGAAATGTCTAGTTGCATGATTCCTTGTGTCGTTTTGTCGATGTTTAATAGTATACAGATGTAGTAATTTAAGTATATTTTTCCTGTGTGAAACAGCGTTCCAATTATTTGAGCTAAACGAGAAGTAATTAATTTGATGCAGATAAAAGTATTGTTTTACGAAAATCGTATGTCATCAGTCACATTATGAGTACTATCATATTTATTTTTCCAAGCATGTATAAAAAAGTCTCAACTCAATAAATTCAATATATTTTCTGCTTCACCCAAATTAACACAAAACCTTTATCACACCTCTCTCCATTTACGTGCAAGTGTTAATTACTCCAATATGAGACTAAAGCGCAATCGCATTAATACATCGTACAATTTGTACTAATTGTCCGTTTACAGTAAGTGGTGGCGGTTCGGTTCCGGCGCGGCCCGGGCGTCTAATTGGCGGCCATTGTTTCAGCGACAACCGCGCTCGCGCCCACCGCCGGAATGTTAGTTGCCCTCGTTTAGACTTACAAAGTATCTTTTAGTTTACGTTCAGGGTGTTTTAGTAAAGGTTTTATTTTGGAGCTTCTGTGGTTTTGGGTTACGGCAGTGTATTGTAGAATTAGTGTCTTTTGTTGGAAAAAAGAAAATTTTGATTAATCCATGAATAAACTTTGGAATCATGAGCGATGACACCCTTTGTTGTTACTTTCGAATTATTAAAACATTGTCACAGATGGCTGCAGGATTGAATTCCTAGATCGAACTAAAGATACTTTAGGAGTATCAAACATCAGATGCATGATTTTCCTAGTATATTAAATGTTTCTATGCACACTAAAGTAGCATTACATATGTATATTTCACAAACTATCTGCGATACATATTTCTCATCACCAATCATCCGATAACAGCAATCAATCCATTCTAATAGTATTGTAACGGCATAATAGAGCAATCGAACAAGCCATACACGGTACATGTGCGTTACGACGCGGTATCCACGCGCGCGATTTATCGCTCTGCATCATGTAGTTTAACTGTGTAATAGTTATTAATAATGGCGCCTATCGCTATCTACGGTTCAGCGATACGGTTCAGGATATCTACACTACACATGTCAATGATTTAACCTTTTGAGGTGTCAAGTGAAGTGTTGGACTGGCCACGATTAGTTCCTCATTCAGATAGTGTTTTGATATCATTATCTTAAAGCTAAAGCCGTGATTTCATTTACTGTATTTCTTTAAGATTGTTAGATGTCCCAGCGATATACAGTGAAATGTCTTTTGATTGATAAGTGATTATAATTTTTAAATATTTGTCTCCCAAATTGAGATCATATGCTGTGTTACCTAGAAACACTAGGAATGAAAATATTCCAGCCGTCCGACCAGTACATCTTCACTTACCAAAACCAAACGTCTAGGAAGCGTCTCCAACGGGCCCAGGAAGAAATTCCATGACCAGATAGAGGAGTGAACGGTAATTAATAGAAGGTCAGCCGGGCCGTTAGACGCATCACCAGCATCCCCGCATATAGAAAATGCTCTTTTTAACCGCCCCGCCTTATACGCGTGCGCCTGCGCCGATCGCAGTTTTATTGCTTCCAGTTTTTACGCCCGCGATGATCCTTGCTGTTTTGTGTTCTATTATCTATGGTGCGGTGGTGGATTCCGTCAAGATGTGAAGTGGACGTTCAGGTGCACCAAGATAACTATTTGTGTATGTAGTTATATTTTATGACTGCCTCGGTGGCGTAGTTGTACTACGGTACGATTGTAAAGCTGAGGTCTCGGGTTTGAATCCCGGGTAGGGCAAAAGTGGTATTGGATTTTTGAACTTGCTATAAATGAGATTACCTATCTTAGATGGCTGAGTGATATTATACTTATAAACATTTATTACAAAAATTTTCAAATTGGCTTTGTAGAAAACGGATATTTCTTTGATGATTGCTTGAACGTAAATAATAGTTGCCTATATTTTTATCAAATTGCAATGTTTCCCCTAATCTCCCACCTCTATAATATCCTTATGTGATATGTAAACAGTTATCCATAAAAAGCTTCACCAAACAACATTCATTACAATCTAAACGCACCAAACAGTACGGAGCAAAGTTCAATCCTAATAAATCAGGATAGCAACAGTAGTTCCCAGGTGCGTAATATGAAATTTATCGACATAATATCGAGGTCGACAGCGGGGTTGCGATGGGCGCGCGGATATCGAGTCTAACAGGATAGCCGCCTGCGCTGACCGCTAATTAGTGACGTTACGTGTGCCCATCGGTGACCAATTGCTATCGGTGAAAGTTTATAAATAATCGATTGTTTGAAAGCGTGTCTGGGGATTGCGGTTTCAAGTGTTGGCATTGGTTGAGCCCTTTCTATTATCTTTATTTGTCTCGTCCAGGTGGAGTTGGAAGACTTTTTTCGTAATGAAGAATAATTTGCCGTAAAATGTCTTGGTCCTTAGTTTAATATCCATATTTTTGGGAATTATTAAACTGCTCTGGTCTTTACCAAATAAAATATTCAGTTACATAAAACCGCAAGATTTATCTTCGAATAAATTGCATCCTTCAAAAATATCGAATTTCATCGAGATGGGCAACGAGTCACGATACCATTTGGATATAAGCTTATTTTACGATTCGGCAGCTATTATGCCCCCTGCCTCAATAATATGCTAACCTACGATGGGCTTTCACGATATGTAATTAATGTACATTTATGGTCGTGCAATTTTTCGACAATTTAATTAATTAAAAAACTAAATATTCCAATTACAGTACAGCCAGGTCAGCTATGACTAAAATTGATTATTCAATTAAACCGCGCAACGGTATCCAATAATAAAAGCCGCATTGATTTATACGATACAAAACACATTGCTATTAGACATAGGATAAAGCAATTAGCCTCGCGATCGCCATGGGCGCACGTAATGCGGCCCATCGGATCCGCGCGACGGGTGACAAGTGTGATAGTGGGTACCGGTAGTTGGAATTTTAACTAGTCGTTAGTTAGAACACTGTTAGGGTTAGTACAGAGGTTCCCTAACTGTTGACCCATGAAATATGTGTAGGCGTGCTTTGCTGAGTGGAAAATGACATCGGAATGTTTTTCTCATTTTCTGTCGTTGGAAAGGTTTCGTTTTGAGAAAAAAGTATTGCCTAATTATGTGTCATGTTATTCTGCGCTATCCGAGAGGCTGGCGAAATGATACACATATGTACGTCTGCACTTGACAAAATTACTATTAAACAAACATTATTACACATATTATTTGAAGATTTATATTTCCTAACTGATAATGAATTGATTATTAAATTTGGTATTGAGTGGAGGCCACGTATTGGTAAGCGCACTGTCGGACGTCCACCCACAAGGTGATAAATGACCTAGTGAAGGATGCAGGAAGTAACTGGATACAAGCTGCTCTTTACCTTTAGACTTGTGGATTTCCTGTGTCTTTAAATTACCATGAAAATAATGAATGTGTGTTTTCAGAAGGGCTTTAATAATATCTCTGTTAAGCCCGAATAATCAAACGCAACTTAAATTGTATGTTGTACTTAAATACTTAAGCCCCGCTTAAATGTACTGATTAACTGGGACGTGGGTAATTAAGTGCAGCTTAATATTTAAATGGTGTTTGAGTATTCGGGCGTTAAAGTAGTAAAGATTGAGCACCAATGGGCTAGTGCATGACCCAGCGGCTAAATATTGTATGGTAACTGTTGGCTAGGGCCTGTCTCATTGATTCTATTTGTGGTACTAATGCAGCCGGGTTTTATCGAGGTCATTCGATAAGTAATAGAAGTACGCGCGCCCTCGCCGTGTCCTAACTGTGAACGTCTCGAAATGTTTAATGTTTTTGTTTTAACAGATTGTATTGCTGTTGTTTTGGTTTTATTGATTGGCTTTTTAGTGGTAGGTGTTGGTTCATGATGGCTGATAGAGTCGATAATCATTTCTTCCTTTCTCGATGGTCACGTGACAGGCATAGCGTAGTGTGGGCATCACAGTTGTGCATATTTTGTAAATAAGAAAGTAAAATAAAGATGTTATTATTTATTTAAATGTAACATCGATCCATCAGAATGCACTAGTTCTCTGGAAAATATTGTATATTTCTAAATAATGCTATGTTTGACCATTCTGGATTTCTATTCCCGCTTCCCGCAACGTACGTCTGCAAATCAAAAATAACACTATAACAACATCAACGGTTATAAATGAAAAGTATTGGAGTGGCAATAGTACCGACTGTAATTCGTCAGGTACGCCAAAGATAAGTAAGGTGTACGATATTACAACTTGATGAAGAACTATTTATAATACATATAGTTCCCTTGGAATGCAGTTCTGCGGTTAATAATCTTAATATCCAATCCATTATCACCAATGTAGACCAACTAATGCAGAAACTGCAAAACGTATTACTGTGATTTAAATGACTGCCCGTGTAGTGTACACTTCAATGAGTAAGGTGCGTTGGAAGCGCATGCGTACTAGGTGAAATGCGCTTTCCACGCATGCACTTTGACACGAAGCACCGGCGGGGAAACCGCTGTGTCGGCCTGTGCCGGCCTCATCGACGCGTCCCCTGACCCGCGCAACAGGTTTATCTCATACCCTGGGATATACACATGAGGATTTTATGCTGTTTGTGGAGGACAAAAGATTTTCTGTTTAGGGATTTGGATGAAAAGGTATCAGTCATATTGTATTCTAAGCATTATTGATGGGAATATTGCTTGTTGTTTAAAATATCAGCATCAATTAGTCTGTAATGCGTACAATTATCGGGGTCAAATGGATGAGATAGATCTCGCAAACCTCCTTCTTTAAGAATCTGTTTTAAATTATATTAGTCCATACACGGCCACTGCTAGCCACCAGCTGACTCTAATATTGAGATGTGTAGGTCCTTATGCAGATAAAGTAACGCTGTTCTATAAAAGTCTATGATAACTTAAAAAATATTACAAATAACCATTATCGAAAAATATGACCGCAAACATACCACGAGCTGACAAGAACAAACACAAAAATATGTCACCACACACAGAGCAAACACACAGATAAGAACCCTGGACCCCGAGGTGTGGCCACTTCACGTGCGCTTGATAATGCGTGCGAAATAAATGCTGAGTCAACATTATACTCGGGATGAGTGCTTGCCCACACACTCCAGCCACACATGGAGGTGCTTTTGGAGTATAGACTTGTCTGTCTTGTCTGTATTTTTTCTGGAATTTCAGGGTAATTTTTTGAGACATATAATTGCGGGTGTGAATAGCTTCTGTCATATTTCACGATACGTTACGGACTAATCATCAAAGTGTATATTATGATGAAAATAAATTTAGGATTTATGTTTGTCCTATTCCTGGGTTTTTGTGAAGTTAGTATTTTGTGGTTTTCTAATGTAGTGTATCTTACATGAATTATTAATGCATTATTTTAATTCTTGACGTTGCTACTTTAAGGTGGGTATGAAACAAATAATTTTCAGTAATATGCGTCATCAAGGACGTGACTAAAACAAGTACAAATTATGAAAACTTGCGCAATATTTGCAAACACCAAGATATACAGGAAAGATGAGTCACAAGGGTCCACCGGTCAGCCCATCCTACCGTCAATCCCTTAAAGAAATAGTTATGAATTAGAAAGCAAACACTGTCCCTGTTGCTTTTGTATTTCCTTTGAAAACTTATAAGGAGCCAGTGCTTCTAAAGCGGGTAAACTTAGGCATAATGCAGGCAACGTATTTTCCCCTATTATTCAGGTTCATATACAAACATATTGGTAAAATAAGGCATCTGCGTGCGCTCGACAAACTGTGAGCTTTTTGTTCCACAATTTACTTTGGCACTTGCGCTTCTGCGTGTTTGTTCGCGTGTTTGTTTGTCTTGTTCGTGTAAGCTGTGGCTTAAGTTATAGACGGAAGCTGGCGTGGGCTTGCATTTTAGATGTATATTGAACACATTAAAATATTGCAAAATTAAATTAGAGATGCTATCAAAACAAACATAACAGAGGGTTTTTAAATCACATGTACTCGTATTTATAATACAAATACAAAGTGTTTAGACAAGATACACGTAATATTTTTGCTTTGCCCTTTTAAAAACGGATATTGCCTAAAATTTACTTCGGCTTCCTGTTATATTAATGACTTGTTTTGTAAGGAATGACTTCTGGTTATTCAGTTTCTTGAAGAACACTCTTAAATATCATTATTTTTAAAGCCTTAAACAATAACAGCCATTCAAGAGTGTCTTGTGATGTGACAACATATTAATCAACCCATTCATGTACGTCCTTAATGATCGTAACGTACGTTATTGTCATCGAGTAAGTGGTTGTTAATCTGCCTTTCCCTTCCTTAACATTTTATGTTTTACAATGCTACAAAGAATACACTGTTTGGTGTTTGTCTGATGCCGTTTTTTACGAGGAAAAATGACACAATGGTGATGAATGGAAAAAATAACAGCTGTTTGTCTAAATGTCATGTTAATATTTGGCGAGTATACACCGCCGCTTGTAACCACTCTCATTGCACTCTTTGTCGAGTTTGAGGAGAGGAGAAGGACAAATATAAAGGAGGGAAGAGAAAGGAAGACTAGGACTTTGCTTGTCACCTAAACAAGTGAGTTATCAGACTTGTTGTTTCTATTCAGATTCCTGTAACACCCTATTATAGTTGAAGTCAAATCTGTTGTTAGGAGCGGGTGCAGTATAGTGCTACCAATTATAATTATTCCTTTGGGACGCACAAGTCTTTACCTTACACCACCACCATCGTTTGCAGTCTTTACATCGCCGTATGACTATATCTGTCGATGAATACGTTCTGTTTGTGCATACCGATCCGGTCTTCAGGTATTGTGAAGTGCTAGGTTTGTTTAGAAATTCACTAAGGCTAGTATTTTGTTTTGCGCCGGGTAAAATCTTGTGCGATTTGTTTTGCCAATAGAGCCTTTAGTTGGTGCCGACGAAAGTTTTAGACGCTGGTAAAAGGTTTTTTAATTAAATTCTAAAGCTTTCAAGAGGCTGAGTAATCCTCACTTCGCGTTTCCTCCTGCATTCACAAAAAGTCAACGCATAACAATGGTGGTCCAAGGATTGAAGATATTCATTGCTTAGGAATAAATAACGCGCTAGCATATTTATTTTGCTTTTGCGGATACAATGCCTAAGGAAATTAGTATCAATTAGAAGTTTTCCGACCGTTAATTTCAACTGATTTGTATACTAGCCGTTATTTATTTCGTATAAAATTTGTCATATTTCGTCTTAGAGTATAAGTAGGAGATTACAAATATAATTCAGTTATCATTATCAAAGCATGTCCGCTTAAATTTCTGCCGGTTATTACCGACCTCTCAAGTTCCATGTAAAAAACAACATGACTCACATACAGTCACAATAACACAGTTTGATGAGTAAATCCAATAATTATCTGTGAATACAGGACGCCATATTAGTCCCCGCCATCTTGGGCGGCGATGGCGCGCTATTGAAACTGTCTTACAAATTGTTATTTGGACCCCTTATACGGCATTTACCTGGGCCCGGAGAGATTTCAACCATGTTTATAGCCGATCTTTCCTATTTTTCACTTTAAATAGCTTAATAATGTTATCGGCTGCCTTTTGAATTGTTTGTGGCGTTTACCGTTATTATTATTTATTTATTAATCCTTTATTGCACAAAAAGAAACATTTACAGTAAATAAATGGCATAATAATAGTACAAGAGGCGGCCTTATCACACTAGGCAATTTCTTACAGGCAACCTTTGGATGGATATGTAAAAAGGAAAATGAGAGGGCAGTCTAAGGTGTTTATTAAAAAAAAAAATATCTATATAAATATACCATACGTTATTAAGTGAGAACATCTCAGGTACTTAATCTAATTGGGGATGAAATGGTCTGGTTTCAATAAATTTTCAGTTGATGCGATATGTGTGATAATATTCTATTATCAATCAATTGTATTATGCGAAACATAATATAGGATACTCGGCATACGATTGGTTTCCTCCTCAAAGGTTTGTGAAGTCATATCAATTCCTATACTAGCGACTAATGAATAATATATTTAATTACTGCAAAAAGCCAGTATCCAGAAATGAAATCATTTACCTTTTATTAAAATATAAATCATCCCGTAAATTTAAAGCGTAGCTTTTCCTTTCCGTAAATATGAAAATAATGAGTAACATACAGACGCGTGCTTGTTGCGACGATAATTTACGATAGACCATAGACGTCGTACATTATGACTATACGATAGTCAATTATTGTCATTAAGATTTCCTCCGTGAGTCAGTCGCTTGATGTCTATACTTGGCGGAATATTCCGATCTATATTTCCTCTATGATGACTATTTATTATAATGTTTATTATATTCGAGCAGTGTTATGACGAAGTGACAAGACTACTCGTATATTTTAGAAATGTAGTGTTGATCCGAGTATGCCAGCTTCCTCGACACCCAAAGTCCAATTGCTTATCTTTTAAGGCCAGAAAATTTCGTAGACTATTATGAGTTTTACTCTTTGTATGACATGATAGCCGCTGTTAAGGGGTGGGTTAGGGCAAATATCTTTACACTTTAATGAGCTGTATCGTCTTATGACTGAAAGTGATGAGATTTTTACTATATGGTACCACTCCAATTGAAATATTGTAGTCTTAACTAGCTGCAATATTACAAATCAACAATCAGCCATTCCAACAGCCGCGTGAGAGTGCACATGTTGGCGATGTGTATCAGTATGTCGAAATATTTGTAAAAGATACCGATGGGGCAGATAACCTGCGCCGCGCCGTGAAAGCACTTAACTGGGCCGCGATCTGAGCTATATCTATCTGGATCAGACAGATGCTCTCCACTAACTGGGGTCTATGCGCAGTTGTTGGTGAGATGAGATGTGTTATGTTGAATTCTGAATTTTATGGGAGAAATTAATTATGCAAATTTTTGGAAGCTTAGAAAGAGGTTCAATTTGTGAACTAAAGTATTTCCTTCAATATACCTGACATGTTATACCTAATTTATTATGTCAAGTGTAACCTATGGAGTATGGTATACGTGGCTTAACGCACGTAGACTATTATCTTTAAAAATAAACTGCGGCTAATGTAATACGAATAAAAAACTCAATACAACATTGGATTTGTACGTCTTTCAGACAGAAATAAATGTGTCGAGATGCGAAATTGAACGAGTTGCGGAAACTACCGAGGAATCTGTAATGAGATCAATTTATGACCATTGGGCATATTATAAAATTTACATGTAATTTAATACACGTATAAAAAATGGAGGTCACTGTCGAACGGATGTGGCTATTCGAAAGGAGTCGTCGCCCGGGGCGCGGAACCTAAAATTGCACCAATTAACAAATCGATCGACCAATAAACAAAACCGTTTACACATCCAAACATTCAGAACAACGTATAAATATTCATAATATATAAAACACAACGGAATAGTCTATTAAAAACCGAAATTAATGCGATATGATCTCGGAGACGAGCCTGTTTGTGCCGAAAATAAACTTGAAAAAGTTAAAATACTTCGACTTCGTTGCGAGTTAACGACAATTGTCGTTAACCGCGATATTGTGCCGATTCACATGAAGCGCATTTCTGAGGTATTGACTGGCTTATAAGGATTGAGGCTTGTGAGAATACTGGGTTACGATCTGCCGGATGCCATAAAGTTCTTCATTCAGTCTTATCATTTTATAATTTCCAAAAGATTAAGAATGACCCAGCTATCTGTGTCTACATGGCGATCATGAATGAACCGCTTACTTGCGTATAGCTGCTCCTGTGAAATAAAAAAATATTTAGTGTTCAAAGTTTATATCTTTAATCCAGATATTTTAAACGTATCCATCGTTCTACTTGCCGACATCACTTTCCAACTCTATATTGTCATAGCGTAAGCGCATTTCATAGAAGATACGTGACTTGTATATTATATGCTGCAGCATTCCACTGCTGGGCATGACACTATATGATTAAAAGGGGAATAGTCTTAGTCAACCAAGCTGGCATCGTACAAGTTGGTGGTCATTGGACTTCACATATGCGCTTACATAATAAGTATGTAGTTTTCTTCACTGTTAAATTGACTACGAACATAAACTTGAGAAAAAATCAGAGGAGCACGTCCTGAAAGCAGAACAAGACAGAAGAAGCAGACCAGGCTCTATGTCGTACCATGGGAGAGGCCTATGTCCAGCAGTGGACTGCAACGGGCTCATGATGATGATGATGATGATGCCCTGATTTCGAAACTACGATTTCTTTTACAACAGTCCAGCCCAAGTACACGGTTGTTCCGTTGCGTTCCTACATTATAGATATTCTGTTAACGCCTCACTGCATGTGAATTTTCTAAGAAATTAAACCTATCATGAAAGGCGGAATTTTTATAATCCGACTTATTCTATTAGTTTTTAATACGTGTATTGTTTGAGGAAACACGCCTATTGGATATGCATTGTGCATATGCAGGTGTTTAATGTATTCCGAAGAACTATGCATGCAAATGGAATAGCGTTCACATACAGAAGTTTTCCTAGTATTGGTTATGGGAATGAAAGTTGGACGTTGGTAATATTTATGTACCACTGTGCTGTGTAATCTGAAAGTACCAGATTTTTTGGAAATTTTTTGTTAAAAATATTGGCAAATGAAATAAAAATGTTAGATAGGTATTCAATAAACTTGCTACGCGTGACGAGATAAAGATAAAAAATGATGAAAGAAATATTTATGGACCCCTATGTTTGGTTGAATGTGATCAGGGACCGAAAACCGCTATGCATTACGGTACCGGTATCGACGAATTTCGGTTACCTTTCTGATTTAGGTAACCGCTATTACGATAACCAATATTATAAAGGTTACCCTTAAATAAGATTACCGTATTAATACCGGTAACCGAAAAATGTCCTTGATTGCAAGAAAGAAACGGAGTATCGCGTAGAAAATAGTTTCACCATTGCATACCAGACGAATATCATTCTTGTGTTCTTTACGACTTACGTATAATCAAAGTAATCGGGTCACTTTTTGCGGTGTAATTGTGTTGAAAATAAAAGGAAATGAGTAAAGGATAAACTTATATGTGGTAGTACCATACTGTACACTGTACGTATAGAAGAAAGATATTTTTATATCTCAGTTGATATTATTTAATGTTATTATTTTATATTCTTTTTTGTGATCTAATATTATTATTGTCATTCAAATCTATATTTTGTTGTTTTATCCTTTTTGTTGTTGCTTATTTTTATTATGTTTGATTTATTTAAATACAGTATGTTACTATACCAAATAATTAGTTTTAAAAATTTGATTAATGCAATTAGCTTTCGACTTTTCAATTGAATAAATAAATAGATAGATACCTAAATTCACATAAATGATATAATTTAGTACAAATTCCCGATACTTTTAAGACATTAAAATTTTAAATAAGGCCCTACTCCGAGCAAATGACCTTGAGCATTCACGTCATACTAAATCCGATGGCCGGCGCGCGAGTTAGCGCTGCCAACTCCCTTGTCCCTGTACTCTTTCGGCCTTCTGAATGCTTACACACAGGCTTCAGGACAGTGCACAAAAAGAAAGCAGGTCCTTCAGCGGCGTATAACCCCACCACCGCGTTCACTATGGAGTTCGCCAACATCCGCGGACTCCATACAAACCTTAATGCCGTCCACCACCTTCTTGAGACGGCCCGGCCTGCTTTGCTCTTCTTGACGGAGACGCAGATTCGTTGTCCGGCCGACAATTCTTACCTAATGTACCTCGGTTATTCGCTTGAAGGAAACTTCAAGCCAAAAGCCAGGGTATGCTTGTATGTTCGGTCGGACGTCTGCTGTCGCCGTCTGCGCTGCATGGAGGACCCCTCCTTCTCCGCACTGTGGGTGCACGTGGATCTTGGTTCCCTGAGCCGCATCTACTTGTGCCTCTACAGGTCACACAATGGGGACGATGAGATGACTCGGCTGTACAGATACCTTAGCCAGGCGGCAGATGACGCGCAGGTGCAGTTCCCGTCAGCGGAAATGGTGGTCTTGGGGGATTTTAACGCACATAATGAATTATGGTTGGGCGCTTCCAAGACCGATCATGCTGGCGGAGCTGCCTATGCATTCGCTCTCACACATGACTTATCACAACTGGTGAACCAGCCCACCAGGATCCCGGATGTGGCGAGTCATGCGCCGTCTCTGCTGGACCTTCTGCTGGCGAGTCACCCGGCCGGGTATAGTGTGACCGTTAGTGCTCCTTTGGGCACTTCCGATCACTGCCTGGTTCGGTCCTTGGTACCGTTCGCTTCACCTCCACATCCCGTGCAGGTTAAGCTAGGGTCTGGCATTACTTGTCGGCGGATTGGGATAGCATGCGGGAATATTTCGCATCTATCCCTTGGCGGCAGCGCTGCTTTAAAGGAAAAGATCCTTCTGCGAGTACCAACGCTATTGCTGACGAAATCAGACTAGGAATGGAATATTACATTCCTTCATCTGAGATCAGTAAAGGCCGTGGAGGCTCCTGGTTCAATCGTGCATGCGCCGATGCTGTCGGTGACAAACAGGCGGCGTATCGCGCTTGGATCAGGGGCCGCGCTAAGAATTATCCTAATATCAGTTCCCTCAAGGAAGCCCATAATCGAGCCGCCAAGGCCTGCAAGAAGGCCTACGTTAGAGCGGATTCGCAGCGCGTTTGCAGGGTTGGGCGAGCGTTGGCCAATCACCCAACTAGCAGTCGTGCTTATTGGAGATTGGCCAGGGCCGTGCAATCTAACTTCTGCCGTCCAGCACTGTCCAAACTTCCAGCATACGGTCTGCTCGACAACTTGTGTTCGTGGATTTCTGGCTTTCTGCATGGGCGTATAATGCGTGTCGTCGTTGACGGACAAGTTTCGGCGTTCATGTCGGTTAATGCAGGAGTTCCGCAAGGCTCGGTGCTGTCGCCCACCCTGTTTAAAAACCCAGGTGTGTGCGTTCACGTGCAAAAAATCCCTGTTCTCTCCCCTCCCCATTCTTCAGGGTATTCCCCTCTCAATGCGGAATGACAATGGATGTCCGTTGTGATCTCGATCCAAGGAATCACATCGAAGGCGTAATATCTGCCACTTCCCGCAGGGTTGGGGTTCTGAACAAGGTGCGTCGGTTTTTCACGCCCGGTCAACTTGTATAAAGCACAGGTTCGGCCGGGTATGGAATACTGTTCGCACCTCTGGGATGGATCCGCCCAGTACTTGCTCAATGCCTTGGATGGATTGCAGCGGCGGGCCATCCGCATTGTGAATTATGCAGGCAACTTAGAGTCGCTACAGTTACGGAGGGATGTCGCCTCTCTAAGCGTGTTCTACCGTGTTTACAATGGCGAATGCTCTGAGGAATTGTTCAAATTGATCCCCTCCTCTCCTTTCCTTAACAGAACCACGCGCGCTGGCTTGCGGAGCCATAGCTTGACTATTCAATCCATCTCGGCGCGAACCAAAAGGTTCTCTAATTCATTTTTCTGCCGCGCAGTCAAGCTGTGGAACGGTTTGCCATCACACGTGTTCCCTCCTTCCTATAATCCTGGGTCCTTCCGCCGTAGCGTAAAGAGGCATCTCAGCGGGCCGGCATGATTGTATGGAATGATATGAGACTTCCGTCTGATATCATTCTGGGCGGCATTAGCACTTACCACCAGATGCAATGCAGTCTCTATGCCGTGCCAGTATAAAAAAAAACGAGACACAATTTCGTTAGTACATTTTGACTGTTTAGAGAACAAAAAGCCATCTATACATATAATCAAAATGTTAATGGTCGATGTCTGTACATGGAAGATATATTAGAAAATTTGGATCACTGAGTCATAGGGACACTCAGACTTCCATTTTGAGATCGATCGGACCAATAACTAAAAACTTCAAAATGGCAACCACTATTTTCAATTTTTAATACAAAGTCAGCCGATGGCGATGTCTAGGAAGACATTTCAATCGCTTAGTTTTTTTAACTTGATAGAAATCAAATAAACAAACAATTCAACACTCGCGACCGTACTGAAATAAATTTCAATTAAGAAAAAAAATCGCAAAGGACGCGTCAGTACCAGTTGCAACATGCACCCATGCGCCAGCCGGGGCGGCGGCCTTGAGTTGAGGCCCGCGCTTTGACTTATGCCGACGGCACGTGTAACATAAAGGTAATGCTTATTTCGGTTACCGGTATGATACCGGTAAAATCTGTCAAATTTAATGATTGATGGTGGATAAGGGTTACCTTTTAAAATACCGGTATTTTTTTGTTTCGGTTGTAACCTAAAAATTACGGTTTTCTCGATACCGGTTTCGGTCCCTGAATGTGATGATGTTAATAATAATTATAGTGTGTATTTATCATCACAACACGAACCAACTGTGAAAAATGGACAAGTATCAGAAAACCCACTTGATATTCTAAGGCTGGCATCACACATAAGGTAAATCTTAATAAAATTGCAATAAAAATGTTTATATGACAGTTCTATTTACGTTTGTGTGGAGTTAGTCAAACACGTTCAGTAAGTGCGGGTCGCGACCTCGACAAAGTGCAGATAAAACTAAACACGAAGCCTCGGTATACACAACCTGTTATTTTTACGATTACCCGCAAGTTTTATTGTTAGGATTAGTGGCCAATCAGCCCACATTCAGGCACAGGTCAAATGTATTCGGATTTAAATTATAATCCGAATATAACTGGAATCGGAATCATCTTCGTTATGCAAAAATAACGACTTCTATTTATAAGTAAGTATGCAACATAGTTCCGAGGCCATATTGAGATGCGTGTCGATTCTATATTTGTCTTTTCATATAAAAATACGATGGGGTTTGAGACCAAACATCTAAAACCGAAATATTACATAAACAAAAGCATCGGTGCTAAGATCGAGCCGATGGAATCTTGTCTCTACCGAGTTTTTTGCTATTGCGCCAATGCGGCTGTAACAGATTGCGCTGGTTTTTTTAAGGCAGAAACTACTCCTGAATTTTCCATTGAAATTATTTTTTCGGAACCCAAACCAACATCGCCTCAGCACAATGATCCGTTATACAGCTCTCTACTAACTGACCTAGGTGCCGAATTGTCGTGTAATAACATCACCGATAAAATCCACTAAAGAATACATTCTATTATGAAAACATTTGTTCCGGCGGAGTCGTTGACCGCTTTCCAAAACATATTACAAGACGTTATTAGGTATAATGTTATACAATTATATACGAGATATTAACACAGCTTCGTTAACGGTCCATCAAAATTGGATGACATAAAAAACAGTGGACAGATCTGTACGGTCGGTGCAATACGTCCATAAACGAAAGCAGATGCGCGTGACAGATTTATACGATACACGCCCGGTACAGTTTCTAATCAGAATTCATAATTAAATACACTCAATTTATTGGTGCATTATTAACACGGTATAAACACGTGGTGTAAATTAGTTTTAGTAAAAAATCACGTAAAAACTCCAGCGATCCGTCCGCGATTCCCGCGCACAATAGCGTTTAACGGTGTTTACCAGTTCCATGGCGGAGTTTGTAAAAATTCCTCTTATTTTTCGATAGATATGTAGGCCAATCGGTTTTTGCCTGCGACAGGTTTTTGATAGGATGATTAATAAAAAAAGGCCCGGCGCCGTCAACACCGTTGTGTTAATCTACAGATACGTTATTTCGCAATGTTTAGCACCTGGTCCAACAATCACAATACATTCTCCTCTCCCATTCGGAACGCTAAGTGTGTTTCTGATTTTTATTTGAAAACACAGAATTCAATTTTGTTGTATCGCTTTTATTGCTGAAGATTCATGGCGATAAGTTTTTATAGCACCAGAAGCGATTCATTTAATTAAAAGGACGGTAATAAGTTAACATTATTCAACATACCGGCCGAGTGGTTACAGATGGATGTGCAGCCAATATGTCTATGAATATCATTGTAAAGCGAATATCAAATTAGTTGTTTCTCGGATCTGTATAATAAAGACAGTATTAAGTGTTTATTTAGAATCAATGTCTTAGGCCGGAATTACGGTTTAGAAGTGGCTACTGGCTGGCATTACTCGAATTTGTACGAAAAAATAGGGATAAATTTAGCGAAAATACAGACAACTTGTCCTTTAAATGAAGCTTTAAAAATAAATTAAATTACAAAACTGCCACATTTTGTTACAGTAACGAAAGATAACAATTTGTCGCGAGTCGATACTACATCTCGACGGCGACAATCAACCAAAAATTACAAAAATATCATAAAATAGTTATTACTTATCCCATTACCTCAAGAGATTAAAAACTCCACGAAATGTTCAATCACAATCAATCACTATTGAACTAAAGGCACCAATTTTTCAGCGGTGTTTAAAAATGATTAAATGACTCAGTGTCTGTGTCCTCGGCAAAAACCAATTTCCGCGGCTCGATATCCACACCATATCGATATCGGGTTACCCTTGTTACCCTTGTGTTGGGACATGTATCCCGCTCGCCTCGATCGCAAAAAATTCAATGTACGTACATGAATGGTTGAATAATGATTTTCGGATTTACTCATCGTTACTTAAGATGCCTTGGAGATGGATAAATGGTGTCATGGTGGTTTAGTTGATTTTATGGCTGTGTTGTAAAGGCCTGTTTTATTATATTGTGGCGATACTGTATAACTAGTAATAGGTTAACAGTAGAATCATAATTCCGACTACAAAAAAATATACTGGTGTTAGGTCTCATATGTAAGAGGCCGCCTGGGCAGATACCTTCGCAATGTCTATTTTCCCCGCCAAACAGCAGTGTAAATGTACTGTTGTGTTCCGGTTTGAAGGTCATTGCAGGCAGAGTAACATAATGAGAGCATAATGAGACTTTACATTTTATGTCTCAGGATGGCGAGCGCAGTGGAATGCCAAGCATTGCTTTGTAATTCATGGTGTTGTTTGGTTTTGCTGCTGTAGATGAGCGGTCGTATTGCTTACCATCAGGCGAATGGCATGCTCGTTTCGCCATTAATCGCAAAAAAAATCGGTTCATGTCAAGAACGATGAAAACTTTTTGGATTCCAACTCACGTATGTAAGAAACGTTGTTTTTATGGATCACATAAAATGTGTCTTGATGCAAAGACGAAATGAATAGCTTGTCGTTTTATAGTCGGCTTTTAGTTCACTGCGCCATGAAGGGTGACGGGGCAGGAGGAAGGATGTTTGCGCGGGTGGAGATACATATTGTAATAGGAATTCGGCCTTATAACCCTTATTAATCTTATAAACAAGAAGGCATCCTTACTAAATACTACTAACCGTGATTAACAGCTTGCCTCATTTAGGAAAAGAAAATACCGTCAAATATTTGGTAAAAATAATAGCCAAATCCCAACCTATTTACTACATAAATAAAAACCTTAAGCGCAATAATAAAGGATATATCCCCAATAATTTGCCATGTAAGAATCTGAGTTGGTGTGCGCTATGCATGTCGGAAGTGTATGGCCGCATCGGACGAGGTGACCATCTGTCGGTACGCATCTCGTCGGGCGAGGTGTTGTGTTGCAGACAATTATCTACTGTTTATTAGCAAATAGGTCTGTAAGAAGAGTTCAGTTACTATTTTTATATATACTAGGTCTGTCCAGTTTATTCTAGGCGTTTTTTAACATATTACATATGAAGTAAAAGTCATTTCCTAGGTGATATTGACTGCATGCCAATATTACAAATATTAAATGAATGTAATGAGGATGTATTCCACCGACTCAGTGTTAATATCCAATATAGAAATTGATCGGAATAATTATGTCAAATGCCAAGAATTAATCCATCAATCGTCGATTCCCCATAATTTCCTTACGGGACTAACTGTACCATCATTTGCAGACTGCAATATACTGCAAAACTGGTAAAAAATAAAATGTTATTGTTAGTTGTATTACTACAATAATTTGCACTACAGATCTTGATCAATCAGCAAAGTGAACAAGTTGACACGTCGCATGATTACCATTGATGTTAATAAACGTCGACTTTGATGCGCATTTGTTTAATTAAGTGTATAATACAAAGGAAATAGGTGACAACGTGTCGGTTTATGAATATTTCATGCGAGAAATCCTCTGTGGCAAGCCTGGGGCAAGTTTGAAGCCACTCTGGTCGATGCAATGGTGTGCTTGTAGTTTATTTATTTATTAACTATCTGTGGGATATTTGTCGGGTAGTGGTATTGAGTACACATTAAGGAAGGTCTTGAGAAATGTTATAATTATATTATGTTGGTAATTAAAACACAAGAAGTCGAATCCCTAGATCTCCGCAGATGTACTAATGTATAATAAGTAAGAGGGCTAATTAACTTCTAAATTAGGTGCCGAGACTAGCCAAACTATACCTTATTTGGGTAATTAGAGTGAACAGTAAGTACCTGAGACTAAAATAAATAAAGGTACGACTAAAACTCGTTCATCTTCAGAAATTAGATTCATATAATTTACAACTTGAAGTTCAGGCCACAAATCAAATCACATATTTTTCTCAGCATATAAACATATAAATAATCGTTGACCACGTGCGATCGTATGTGATCAAATAACACCTGTCGCGTGGTTTTCTAAAGCAACCGAATTGTTGTCGAAAATCTATTCTATCGCCTACGTGACCAATCGCAATCAAAACAGTGGAACATCAAAAAACGCGTGCATAATTCCGGCCAAATTATAATATCACTTTTAGATGTTAAAAAGTATCTGCCATACTGATTGAGTTTCAACTAAAACTTGATTGGATGGCCTCAAACGCGCGGAAATAGGGCAGTGGGTGTGCGACGTCGCTTTCGATGTTTGATGTTTCATAAACAAGTTTTTTTTTCTTTAGTATTCGTACTGTTGATTTATAATAGTAAATTGCCGGTTCGCGGCGTAAATACGGAGTTTTTGATATGATGAAATGTACGATTTATGTCTGTTGCCAATGCTACGGTCAATTAAATAGTCTTGTTTTCTAAGCACGTGATGTGGTAATTGGTTGGATAGGCGCTAATTAATACCTGTTTGATAAATTTTATATATTTCTTGCTGTCATTTACGCGTAAATCTTGGCTATTTTTTGTGTCTTTGATATTTATACTCTGCAAGGTTGTTTGTAAATATTATTAATGACTATCGAGTTTATCTGAATTGAACCACCATTGAACAAAATCATTTTGTGCAGAAATTGGTAAACAACTTGTCCTCCAAACGAACTGTATTTGTGATGTAGTCAAAATACTAAATCAAAATTTTATATAATTTTGTCTCTGGTAATATCCTTAATTTGACATCCCTGTTGGTTGCAATTTTAGAAAAAAATAATTTTCAAATTTTTCGATTTTGTTAGTTTTTATTTTGTACGTGAAACCAAACTACTCTTTTATCAACTAACAATAAATATACACTACTTTTAAATGAGTTCCGTGCTACAAAGGCGACAATTTAATTTAAAAATAGCTGAAATTGGCACACAACGTAAGAAAAAATTGATTCGTTCCAATAATTGCAATGGTCAAAAAAAATTGGCACCAAATAAAAGTCATTATTTTGTTTGTTCAAAATAATCTGAAATTGAACTTTATACATTTTGCAAGTCGGCCAGCTAACCACAGCGTCGTCGTGGCGGGCTTGTAGAATACTGAGAACCGTTGAACCAAAATATTGTGGTTTTAATACAATTTTAGTATGTTACTAAGAATTTTTAATTAGGCTATCATTGTTAGACGTAATTATTATTTATAGACCATGACTACTGTTAATTGTTTTCGTATTTAGCTTTCAAGGAAAATGTGCGAGACATATGGCGCGGCGATAAAAAAGGCAAAATTGTTTTACTTTTAATCTAATTTGAAATTGGTTGAGTTGGTAAAGAGAATGTTAAGATAGATCATGAATCATAAATCATAAATTGCCGGTATATGAATACACTTAAAGTATTATCATTACTGCCTATCATTTTCGTAGACAATCATGAACATAATTATGTCTATTCTATTGTAGAAAACACGTTTTGCATTTAAAAATATATTTGATGAGCATTTTATGGCTATAACAACTTAAAACAATATGAACCAATTAAGCAAATGTATCGTATTTATGTTAAAATATGTTCAACGAATACGAGTTAAATTATCCTCTTTGTTAATTAAAACCCGATGATACGCTATCACCAGTTCCCTAGTGTCATTGAGAGAGCGGAAGACAAGTCAATGCCGCACGAGCAATTTTCGAAATTTGTACAATAAGTGACTTAAACACTGGTTGTCGGAGGAGAAATGAATTAAGTTAAACAGCGAGAAGTATACTACTAAATATGGTGTACGCGGAAACGACGAGAGTGGTTTGATGTAGGGGCACTGCGAGATTCGGCTTTTCGGGAATTTTCTCAAAATATTCGACAATGGTATAAGTGAAAAGTCTATAGGTACTGGTTTCAGTCGGTTTTATGATCATTCTGAGTAAATGAATCCGTGATGTTTTTCTTAATCTGTTGCGAGATTTTTAAAGAATATTCATATATGCTGATATTAATATTAGTATATGACTACGAAACGTCGCGGCAGGCCCAGAAAAAGACGGCGTGATGATTTGGACAAGTGGGAAAGACTGGCAGGATCAAGCCCTGAACCTGAACGGGACGAATGGAAGGAGGGTAGAGAGCCCTTTACCCTGCAGTGGGACAGTAAAGGCTGATGTATGTATTAATAAGTACACATGTTAGCAAACTTGATTATTCGCATTATTCGTATTGATTCGTTAATTTGTCTGCCAATCGCTTGATCAATTATAGATAAATAGAAACCTAAATCGAAATAATCACAGACATATCTAGAGTCCAGACCATTATAGATGTCCACAAAAAGCGCGTTTCATATTTCAATTGAAACTTGTTTCACGAGAGTAAATTTCCTAATGTAATTACGTTTGATGTCAAACTTGATGGACGTTTGAGTCCAAAAACCGCGCTACCTGTTTATAACGATTCATAACGGAGTTGCACTAAATGGACTTGAGTCACACGTTCGAATTACATGCGGTAGATATTTTATGCATGCATCTAATGTCCTAGGTTATACAATTATTAAACTAATGTTGCCTGTATTAGACTATCTAGTATGGCTTAAACTCACATCTTAGGAACGAATAATTTTGACGAATTGAGGATGGGAGTGTTGTCACTTTTTTTTTCGTGACTCCTTTTTTTTATTCCGTTTTATGGTGAGACGAGCATGCCATTTGCCATAGTAAGCGATACGAACGTTCATGGACAGTAGAAAACCAAACAACACCATGAATTACAAGACATTGCTTGGCATTCGACTGCGCTCGCCATCCAGAGACATAACATGTTAAGTCTCAATATGTCCAGTAGTTACTCTGGGTACCATGTCCTTCAAATCGGAACACAACAGTGCATTTACACAGTTCTTTAGCGGGTGAAATAGACATTGTTGTCGTTCCTACAAAAGACCCGGCCTCTTACATATGAAACACCTACCACCAGTAAGACTAACTCTTCTTAATTTTCCTTCCCGTATGCCACGGCAGATGTATCACGAATAAATATGTCAGAGTCATCGGCCTTACTGACTGGTGTCACCACTGCCTCCCCCATTATACAGATCTTATCGAATCTAATACAGTATGTATGTATTCATGTCATGTCTAATGGCGACATTTTATCGCCTAAACGTACGCTTGTACATGTAAGTAGCAATTATGTATATCGGTAACTGGTACGGGGCAGCTACTTAGCAATAAATGTATTTTTTGTCGATTTTATGTTCTCGCTCCGATGGGTCGATATCTTGACAGTCATGTCTCTGGTTGAGTTAAAGTTTTTGCAGTAGGTTTAGAAATGTGATCTAAGGTTGTTACGAAGCGAATAATAAAATTATCTGTTTATGTATTTTTCACGCTTAGGACGTATTTGAGGCGTTAATGGTTTTGTAGGTGACGGTGATAACTTATCATCACCCGTCTGAGAGAGATAAGCTCTCCTATTCCATGAAAAACATGAGGTACTATTTATATTAACCCTTGTCCGTGTAAATTAATAACTGTGTTATGCTATATATTATCCAAAAAGTCGATACTTCAGACTGCAGAACCGAAATTCCGGTACAAAATGAAAAAAAAAAACTAACTAAAAAAGCATTTATTAATATACGTGACAATATCATGGTCACAATACGCGAGTTGGCGCGCGCCTAAATTTAGCCGCGGCTTTTTCTCAATGGGCCAAAGCGAACAGGTTCGGTTAGAGTAAATTTAACGGGACATTGCTCTGTAATTTTTTTATCAATCAGTGGTACAAGCCACGAGATGTACGAATAGTTCTGGTTTCGTCATCTGATAACACTTTGAATACCCGCGGTTGTGTCTCAAATTTGTCTTTGCTTAATGTATGCTAATGCTGTGTTTATGGAACAATTTAGACATAATATCGATTATCAAACAATATGTGTGTGATTTGTTAAATTTAATGTTAGATAACTGACAATGGCTGTTGTTAAGTCGTCAGATAATTTGTATGGGCTGGAAATTGTTATTTACAAGACCGGCTTTGCTTTAATCAAAACAATTATTCTATTAATATTAGCATTTCGTTTCTTAATTTTATTTATAAATGTATTGATTGTTTTTGTGAATTTTGCATAAATTAACCGACTTCAAAAAAAGAGGAGGTTCTCAATTCGACTGTATGTTGCTTTTTTATGTTTGTTACCTCATTTTTTGTAACAAATATTTCAGTCTAAAATGGTCAAACAAATTGTTCATTACGACAAAGTACAAACAACTAGTCATACATTTAAAAAATAAATTTTACGTTTTTTTGTTATGGTTGGTGTACACTTAAATGTTATAATAATTAATTATTGTAGATGTACACTCCTGAAAACCCCCAAATAGGTATAGCTATTTGTACCTCTTCTGTGGTAACAAATATGTTTTCTTTCTTTCTTATTTCTATTTGGGGATTGTATTTTGTAGTAGTACCTACGTGCGTTTGTTTTGTATCATTCGTGCATGTATTTTTAAATTAAAATAGTATAGTAAGTATTTCAAAATGTAGGTCTAATTCAGCCACAGTACTATTAGGATTTGCTAGCATCACCTGCAACCTTTTTAGGTCTTCTAGCATATTAATAACATTTACAATTACAGGAATCATAGATTAAATGTACAAACATATTAAAGTTTAATGAATCTCGCAATACTAATATTTTGTTTCTTATTTTCAGGTACGTACTTGATGCAAATTATTTGGCGGTTTTCTGTTAAGGACACCTTGGTTGGTAAGACTGACTCATTTTTCGGTAAAGGTCAAAAGGGTGTCTGGATGTTCGATGTAACAAGGAAACAATCTATTATCTGACTAATAAGTTGTATTACTGGGAACAGATGTCTATTGCCTACAGAAACAAGTATTAGCTGTTATATGCTTGTTTACCTAAAATAAACCACTACAGAAGTACAATTAATATATGTTAAAATATCTCTGTTTGAAGAGGTACAGGCTTTAGGTATGCTGCTTAACGGAAATAATTGCTTAGCTCAATGGCATTTTTCCCTTATGTTAAATTCAAATTAAATTTGCGAAATAATTACCGGTCCAAATATGTTTATAAAAAGCGCCACATTTTCCGCCACCGAAAATCAAATGCACAGATACTTTACCAAAGACAATGCACCCGTGGCGGTATAAAGGCGCGGGTACACCGTTGCGAATACCGCTAGCATTTCAGCCACTAAACGCGGATGAACGGGGGAATGTTGCGGTGGGCGCGTCCTATTGTTCTGCCGATGTAAAATCACTGGAAATGACATGGTCAGTTCTAGTAAGATGAGTTACGAGTGTGTTGGATTCTTGGGCTGAGAATATCGGTGCGGCTATGTATTTATGTTAGGCTAGGCTTGGTTTTTAACTTGGATGTGCTAGGAATATATTTTCGGTATTATTCTTGATGAAAATGTGAAGTGATAAATACATATTTAGTAATCCTGTATTTCATCATGTATAGAAAGTCGATGAAGCCGCGTAATAACAGCTTAATAATGAAAGCAAATTTTGACTATTCTACAGTTTTGATTTAATGCCTAATGGTTCCATTTATACTCGTGAAATTAGATTGACATATTAAGTGTCGGTCATACATCGACTCATAATATAATACTTATTAACTTAACATACCGAAATACGTAGGCTCTCTCATGACCCAACTGTCCGTAGTATTTAAGTATATCTCTCGTGATATATCTCTATAATGTCGCTAAATCGATCTCTATTTACGGACAGTATCGTTGATCGTTTCACGGTAATAAATTTGACGACGGAGCATTTACCGGCATCCATCCGATAGTGTGCCCGCAGCCCTACACCAACCATAGACTAGAATTACATTTTTGAAATTGTATATTTTTAGTCTGCGACATTATCGTTGTTCTTATTTAAAAAATTGGTAGTGTGGCCAGTTTGAATGCTATGATGCTACAAATGGTTTTTTTTTATATTTTCATTGTATAGTAAATGAATCAGGTAATAACTAATTGCTTGCTTGCCCTTGTGCAGTGCACGCAACATGGTACTTAAATCTAATTTCGAGATCATCGGACTTTATTTTGAAATGTCTGTAATATACATAACACATATGTGAGGATTGAATTCAATGGCGAGACATAATATAATGTATAAGTAAATTATGCACTTCACACGTCCTTGCACTGATCTTTTTAATATCATAGTACTTATCTGGTTTTCGTCACTAAAAAGTAATCAGCTATGCGGTTTAAGTTCAAACTTTGTGTGGTCTTTCATGTCGTAAATAAGGTTTAAGGTAAACATCGTTATTTGCAGTCATTATTGAGATATTATCTTTTGATAGCGTGGTTAGACTTGTAATAAGACAACCTTATCCTTTGCCAACTAAATTAAATCAACAAATGTTACGGGAACAATATATTTTCTGCTATGCCACGCTCCATGTAAAGTATTGCATTGAAGAATTGTGGACTGGTACAATCTTTTGTAATATGCATTATTACATCCTGCATTTAAATAACCTTATGTTGCGGATGTTTTTTTAACCTCTGGGATTGGACGCTGTACATTGCGGGCTTACCAAAAAAAAATCCATTTGAACTACCTCAATAAAATAAACACCACCTTCCATGCACCATCATCTAAGCTGTTCTAATTTAACCAATACACATATTTTGATAGAAATATTACAAAGAGCGGGTTGAATTCTTCCTCCACATGGCGCGTAATCATTTCGCTGTACCCCAGTCCGTGTCATACGTATAATAAATCATTCGCGCCCGTTGACTAGTAACCGATTATGCCTGTTTGTAGAGGCGGGCCGCCCCGGTGTTGCTAGAAGGAAAAAATATCGAGCATTTATTGTAATGCTCCAAATATTAGCAGATAAAATACTAAAAATTATGCCGTGCGAGACGAGGTCCACGATTAAAGGGACGGGTGTTTTAGGATCCTGTGTGAGGAATCTCCAAGTGCATTGTATACTTGGCTAATAATAAAACAAATAAATAAGTATCTTTATAATATGTCCCACTGCTGGGCAAAGGCCTCCCCTTTTTTCCTCCACTCCACCCTGTCCTCTGCGAGCTCTTGCCATTTTGGCCTGAATGCATCTTACTCGTCTTTCCGCCGAATCTTCGGTCTTTTGAGTTTTTCCGGCCATTCCCAGGCATAATTTCACTTGGCCTGTGTAAATAGAGGGTTAATAAAATTCCTGAACTATTCCCGGGCAGTGTCCTCTTGGATACCTTTGCGGTCGCGCGTACTTTTTATTATCGTCTTTTGTTTGATTGTTTAGTATTCCACATGTGCGGTGTAAGCGGAAATATTCATATGTAATAATAACACCTTACCAAGCATTGTTCGAATACCTGTGACAATGGCGGCGGTGCTTAAAAATATCGTCACGTGGATTGTAGGATCAGCGAGCAGCATCGTAGGGATGTGTATATCATATTTTTATTTCTTTATTTTGCATGTGGTTGAGTTAAATTCTGGCTTTGTATGTGGCGCCAGTAAGCAAAAACATAACTGGAAACGATTTTAACCTTCGCCATTTCTCCGTGTCTTAAGTGTCTTCATCTCTTAGATTGGTCCTCCTATCTTCCTTGACAACGTCAAACCAGTGTTTTCACGTTTACATAAAATATTTCCGTAAGAAACTGCAGGTTCTAAATTATGAATATAATTTTCTAAAAATGGTTCATTCAAAGTTCGGTTTTCTGCAAAGCATTTAAAAATTCTCCTTATTCATAAGTCATTGAATTGTTCATATAAGAACAGTTTGCCTACACATTTTCCATAGTATTTCCCCGTCGCGAAATACCGCGTCTCGGTTCCAAGAACGAGCAGTCAGGTGTCGAAAGGTCCGGAAACAGTGATTTGCGGCCGCTCGTGCGTCTGACAAGTCGCCGAACTACCACCACTTTAACATTTAGAAATATTTAATTCAAGTGGGATTTAATTGGCGAACTTTATTGACTAAATTTATTGATGTTCGAAAGTTTGTTTGTCCCAAATTGTTTATAGATTTTGTCACTGTCCCGTTGGACGAAATTATGTTTTGCACCAAAACGTCGACGCTATTTTTAATTTCGTGGAATTCTTCGGAATTTTATACACATTGTCGGCGGTCGTTGGCCTCGATCCTTTAATAACTATAATAAAATTAATTAATGGAACACAAAATAAATTATATTTTTACATCTGTATTTTCCTTATACTACACACCAATGCGGTGCTTTCATGCTCTTTCTTACGCTACCACAAATCTTAAAGGCACACACGACAAACATATATTTAAGGATCCAATTAGACCATACATGCAGTGTATAAAGTTCTTACAAAGTAAATCCAATACCTGTCATTACAAAATAGATCATTGATAAAAAAACAGGTCGCTGATTGGCCGGTATCGTTCTCGCTTAATTGTATAATGCGCCTGCGCACTGCGCTATCTAATACCGATACGATTGATAAAGGCTTATGAAATAATACGGTGTTGCAAGCCGCAGGGCACTGGCGCCTCCCGCTTCGACATATCTCTATAGAAATTCATTTATGAACGCACCTTTTTAATTGGTTTACAGTTTTTAACTTCCCGACCTTTCGATTGCTTTCCAGCTTTCGTGGTCACGGGGCGGACGGGGTTAAAAAATGTAAAAATTAAACCAAATCGCGATAAAGTCAGTAAAAATTAGTTTTATTTCAATGTGTAACATTCGCGTAAACCTAAGAAACTACTATGGTTTCCTTTATTTTTCGAACGTCTACCTATATACGGGATGGGTTTAATAAAAGTAGCGGCAAGTCTGGGTGCAAGCTGCTTCTAAAGATCGCTGTGAAAATCTTTGGGGATGCTCTATGCTCTGTTTTAGGCTTTGCACGATGATTTCAACTCTTTATTCAAGTCTCTTGGGAATACAGATGGATGTTTGTTATCATAGATCGTGAGTGAAGAAATTATGTCGAATTAGTGTCATCTTAAATTCGAAAAGATTAATAGTCGAGATCGATGACATGTGTTTAATTTAGAACTTGTTATTTTGTTTATTAGTTGTCTGAATCTTTTATTTAAAATTAATCAATTAAAAATAATTCATGGCAATTTGTACAAATTGATGGCAATTTACAAAATCACCTGTGATTTTGTGCCGTTTTGTCTGATAGTGGTAATTTTTGTTTGTTCATTGAAAAAATATGCCATCTAATGCTCATTTTTCAACTAAAAAATTAAAGATGATGCAAAGTTCTCGTAACGTATGGCCTGAGGTGAACAAAAAGTCTACAATCTTATGTATTGTGGCTGACAAATAATAAATATCCGTCGCGACTACCTAGAAAAACCGCAGATTATGGTTATCATTGGAAGGTCCTTGAGACAGCCTTCATAAAAATAACATACAAGGTGTTGATAAAAAATAACGTTGCAACTCGAAAACGCAATCCATTCAGCAGCGCCAAACCTGACTCTGTTATGATAGTCAACTACCACACTTTAAAGTTAAATTTCTATGGTATGTTAAGTCTGCCCGTATTAAATAAGTACAGCTAATAGTCACATACATAGACCCGACCCCACACTAAGATCGAGTCTTGTGTCGTGGGTATCAGGAACTACGAGAGACTTTTCGGTCTCACAAACACCCAGACCAGAAACAAATACTTGTGGTTCACACAAATATTTATCTCGGTGCGGGGATCGAACCTGCGGCCTCTCGTTTCGCAGCGTCTAACCAACTGTCGCCATGCAGGCTCTCAAATTATTCTGTATTAGGCCCGCGTGGTGGATTGTGGTATAGCTTCTCTCAATCAAAAGTTTTAGGCCTTTCAGTTGTGAACAAGTCTCATATTGAGGATTGCGATTGTGAACTGATACTACAAAAAGGTATAATTTTAATCCCATTTCGCAACTTCTAAGAAAAATATTTTGTGTACTATCATTTCGCCATCACGTTGAAGTGATATTTTTCTAAATGCTATTCATTAGAATTTATATTGAAATCGTGCGTGCGCACGCATAATCTCATGTCGTGTGAAATCAATTTTGCTTGCGTAATATCACTTGGAATTAATTTCCTATGTTTTATACTGTTCTTGTTTGAGTTATTGATTGTTGATTTTAATAAATTGATGGTTATTCTAGATACGTATACCACGACATTCTATTTGACGACCGATTAGTGCATCTGCAAGGGAAAGGTTTTGCTGCTGTAGATTATTTTCCAAAAGTCTAGGTATAACTAGTTCATCTGATGATACCTTTTTTCCTTTGCTCTTGAAAATCCAGTAGACGTGTATTGTGGTCGCGTTGAGAAACTTTCACGGGACAATGGGAGTGAAAAGGAGAAAAGTCCTTAATAAAATCTAGGAATCTCATTCACTGAACGAAACATGGCAGCGTGTGTGTCGCATTACGTCAGATTTCGAGTTACTAAAGAGATCTCTTCATATAAAGAGACGTGCATCTTGTAAATTGAACTACAAAACAGCAAGGAAAAACAATGTATGCGTTATACATGTGCATAAGAGGTTTTATATCATAACAAGTAGCTAGTTATAATAACAGTAATTACTAGTTACAATATTAAATTCCGCCGTGTATCGCGTGTGTTGCAACTTCCTCGTGCGCTGGTGAAAGACCATTATCAGTTTTTGTGCAGTTAATCTATATTACTTGGTGTACGTTTTTATTTTCGTACATTTTCGCTTTATGTTGCATTTTTTGTGTATGTTATTGAGTTCTGAATATTTCATGTTTTCAACGATTGTTAATGTGATGTTTTTTTGCGGTTTCAACTATTCGTATTTTGTGGTTTAAATAGAATTTCGCCAATTCTGCTGTAAAATGAATAACATTTTGGTTTATTTTACCTAGATTTATCTGTTTATAATTAAGCATTACGTCAAAAGATAAGTGCTGAAAATAGCACAACAGGCTTAAAAACTTGATAAGTATAAAACATGTTGTACATTAATCACTCTACAGTTTCTAAACGACAAGTTCAGTAGACATCACGCGGAAGCATCCCAATGACGTCATAAATATAAATCATACTTGTATATCGTCGACTCCCGGCAATTAAGCGGCAGTGCGCTGTGAGGTGAGCGCGCATCTCGGCACAAATCATAATCAGCGCCATCTGTCGGCCGGGCGCGCAGATACATAAACTAGACCCTCAACTGTACGCCGCCCGTCGCCACTGAGAAAATCATCGGTTGCTGTTTCACTGATATCGATCTAGCATTTCATTTTAATTGAATAGTGCTGGGCTAGTCTCATGTTGGTTTTATTCTTGAAGTTTTCTATGCATTTTAAACAAGTGCGTGCGCGCATATCTATGATGGAAAAATATAGACCATGGTCCACGTGAAGACTATCTTTGTTCTTTTGATAAAAAAATCCTTAATCATAGAGGGTGTTAGAATTTTTGAATAAATTGGATACATGACTCAATTTGTCAAGAAACATTTGAACACTCAATATTAGCGACCATTTAGTCCATATGTAAGTCTAAAACATCTCATGAATAGTATCAGCAATATAATTTTATGGTGTACCACTAATAGGTAACGGATTATAATCGCGGGTTAAAGAAGCAAGTAATCGCATGTAAAAATGCAGCTTTACATATTTTAGAACAGACAGCATTCCGAAATCACTGCACGATCCACACCCAAGTAAATAGTGCGATAATTTTTTTCTACTTTAATAGTCAATAAATATGTATGCGGACGCGGTTTGTATCGGTTGTTAGTTGCAATTGATGGCATCGGTCGCACTCACTTAAAACAAGGTATGTGCATAATATATGAGCTATTTGAACAGAAAGTAGCTCGCGTGCGGCACGAAAGTGGGCTGAAACTATCAGACCGTGCCTTTTGAGGGTTACGCTTGGTTTGCACTGCGATGCTACAGCTATCGCTTCGTATCGTGTGACGGTGTGAATGGACAGTTTAACAGTCGTTATGCGTGCAAGGGCGACCTTAATCACCCGCACTTGTTTCCGAGCCCTCACAAATGTAGGCCTGTCCAAAATGTTCTTAAATAGAGACTGCGGTTCGATAAACGAAGTACACCAGTGAAACGGAGTGAAACCTCAGTCTTCGTGGAAAAACGATCTTCACAGAATAATTTTCTAGGCTTGCATAGGAAAAACCGAAAAAATATTTAGTTAGCTTTCACGAAATCTACGTTTCTACAAGAACCAAATCCTATCAAATTATATAAACGATAACTATTTGTTCTCAAGAACGATAGCATTTGCAGTACACAACAAGCATTAAATCAAAATCATTCAGAGTGTGAAACTACGTGTGGCGCTGAAAAAAAATGACTTATAGCGCCCGCTATTAATTATTCAACCCGGTTCACGCGATTCTACGCCTAATTCCATTAATTATAAAGACAATAATGCGATCGCAGTTCCCTTGGCTAGGCGATTAACCACCTGATTTAGATGCTATCAGTGCAATTAATTTGTTTATTTTCCAGAAACTGGACGCGTTGACGTAACCGCCGCGCCGCATGATTTGTGATAATTTCCATTTGTTTTATCTGATTAGCTGTGTGAGTTTGCTATCTGATTGTACTTCTTTGGTTATTATTTTTGATATAAAATATTGTAATTCATATCACAGCTGGTTTTTGGTATTAAATTGCGTTTTTCTTTTAATAAGCTGTAAATTTCATGACAGTATCCAATCTAAAACTTAGGCCTTTCTAGTATTTAATTAAAGCCTTGTTAGGTAAAAATATGCAAGTCTAATTACCTGTAAATTCTAGAGTCGACTTTAGTCAAATAGTATGAAACGTGTTATTTGGTGCCAAGAAGCATTACATTTCAAATTATTTATAGTTTATAATTACTGGGCGTGTTAATTGGATTACTAAGGTATCTTTACAACAAAAGATTTAACGTTCTAACTATTCCCACATTTAGAAGAAAAATGTTTTAACATTCCATCTTCCATACTCTGAAAGCCTCAAAAGTATGAGTTACTGAAAACCATTGATACTCAATTTCACAATTGTCAGCGATTTAGTAATGTTACATTAATTGTTTCGATTTTTTTAATATGTTGCCATTACTTATAGTTAAATCAGTATATATACGATCTTAATCAATTATTTCTGCTGCAAGAATATATTCTTTGTTATGACATAAATTGAAGTATTATTTATAGCCGATAATAACACAGCTATTGGCGTTTTAATAATACTTAAAATATTTAAATGACAAACAGTATCGACATTGGTTAATGAAGTGAGCGGGAAATATCGCTCTGATTTTTATACTCTGTTTTTGTGAAAGTGATTGTTCCGTGTTTGAAGCGCTTGACTTTTATAGTGTCCTAATGACATTGACGGAAATTAGGTATTTGAAGATAAAATATAATGTATTTTATAGACCTAGAGCCCGTGGCTGCCAGACTTTCGTCATTTTATAAAAGCTAAAAGTTTGTCTGCGGCATGCCTCTCACATAGGCATCACACCATCAGCAATTATGAAGTTCCGATCGTGGTGGCTTTGAAAGTTGTCAGCTTTATTGCGTCTGCTGCTGGCAAAATTATATATTACGATATCTTCAAACTTATATTGTTAAGGCAACTATTACAAGGTGTTTCATTGACAGCCGGACACTTTTGATGGTTTTTTCATGTGAAGCCCGTGTCAGAGCTATGCGCAGAAAACTTTTAGCTTTTGTAAAATTCTAGGTCTATTAATTATAATTTATACTGATTCTGCAATTGTTTACTTTTTTTAAAATTTCATTACTGGAGAAATCCTTTTAAGGAGGTATATGTACATCAGTAGATATTCTGTGACGAAAAAAAAATTATTAAAGAACAATTCACCAGCAGTAACGAAGTCGCAAGCCTAGGTTCTTTATGTTTGTCAACAACTAAGATAATGCATTTTTGTACGATACTACCTTATTTTCTTCTATTTTCATTATTTTAATGCATAGTTTTATTTTGTTTTACATTCCTTGCATAAAGATGAATAAGCAAGAAGTTTCAACTATGACAGAGATTTGGAGATATGGCAGCAATTTCGAAGCGAAACTTTTTATTTTGTCAGAAGGTAAACATTATGAATATAATATGTACATTACTTTTTATCGGCTCATGAGCACGTCTTCTCGATAACCGAGAGCTCGATTGAGAGGGAATATCACCTAGAACCCATCAGAGTGAACACAATGCAGTGCAGATGCACTAGACGCGGTAGGACGGACGGCAGCGGCCCGCGGGCGTCATTATCGCGCATCCATCTCTGTCGCGCACATAATTACCGCGCGCACGCATAGACAAATCGGAACGATGCGCGGCCCAATACAGGAGATTCACGCTTCTTGATTAACCCAATTTTATTAATTTTGTACTTATCCTGACTGCCTCGGTGGCGTAGCTGCATTACGGTACGACTACAAAGCTGAGGTCTTGGGTTCGAATCCCGGGTCGGGCAAAGTGATATTGGGTTTTCTATTCATTATCAGCCCGGAGTCAGGAATTTGTGCCCGATATGGCGATAGCTCACCCCCTATCACATCATGGGACAGAACATACAAGGCGAAAAGTGGATGTCCTGGTAGCGCCTTTGCCTACCCCTTCTGGGATAAAGACGTGAGTTATGTACTTATCCTAATTGTGTGTGGTCTGAGCTATTTTATTTTAGGAGAATATTCGCTTGCTATTTTTCAAATAATTATACCTATAGGTTATTCTATTGTGGATTACAGTTTTTGCTGCACGATATGCGACAACAAAGACATTGTTTTATGTCCATTCCTGTGACATATTAGGTACTTAAGATAAAGATGGCCCGTTTCTGTAATAGATTTTTGTATTGTACAGTGTCACTATATCACTTTAAAGGACGCAATGTGTTGATAATAAATAAATAAATACATTACATATTAATTTTCTGACCGATGTATTAATCAGAAAATATGTGAGATGTATCAAATCTATTATACCCATACTAAAAGCATAGACTAACGCCCAAATACTGGAACGCAACTTAAATATAACTTGCGCTTAACTACGTTAATCCCGATTAAATGTACTGGCTAAGTGAGCCGTGCGCTGTTAAGAGCAACTTATTATTTGAATGTCGTTCCAGTATTCGGGCGTAAGGTGACTTAAGTCTACAATAAACACAACAAGCTTACACCTTACACGTAACAGTCAGTTTTTATGTTTCTAACTGGGAATTCCGGTGCTAGTCTTTCCTACGTTGCATGATCACATGATGCAATACCGGGGATAGCATTTTTTTGCCGCGACTGCTTTTAATAGCATTACGTGATGTTGCAGGGATGCTGATAACTATGTGAGTTGCTTCGGGCTCTCTTCCTGTGTATCCGTAGAGAGCTAACTTATCTCAAGTTATTAATTTTAAACCTTGTGACGTTACGCTGCGTGTATCTTATGAAAATGTACTCTGTGGAAGGATAAGGTTGACGGCCTCCGCGCGCAGTTGGTTAGACGCCGGCTGTGAAACGAGAGACCGTGGGTTCGATTCCCGCACCGAGACAAACCTTTGTATGAACATTTGATTCGGGTCTGGGTGTTTGTAAGACCGAATAGACTCGATCTTATCGGTCAGGACTATGTATGTGACTATTGCGTGTATTTATTTACAAAAAGGTTGTTGTGGTATGTAGCTCCAAGGTATTCTGTTTTTTCTGTATGCTGGAATAGGTAAGCGGTGTGATAAATTTCATAGAAGGTATAGGCTTTTAGAAGACCTCTCTGTAAATTTCTAGGTATTGCTTTCTACATAAAACATTCTGCAACTGAAGATATAATACACAACACTCACGAACAAGGTAAAGGTAGATAAACACGTGTATATGTATATTTATCGGATAATATCAAAAACATGCAAGTGAAAAGTATATATCTCTGTATATGTAAACGAAAATGCTTCTATTTCATGGAATATAGTTAGTTGTAGAGTAGTCGAAGAGTTAAGTACAAGTGGATAGTGCGACATAAAGTCCTACAATGCCTGTACATTATTTGTTTATCATTGCCCGGACACACGCTACCGTTATTTTGAACTAGGGTTGCCTAAACCAAATATCCTAGCGAAGTTCGTACCGTGCAAGTTTTTTAGTTCTACCCAAAAAAAAGAACAAATGTTTACCAATACAATTATTGTGTTGGAAGTGCATATTTGTGCGAAAAATTTTGAATATTGTGTAGTCTTTTTGAGATTTTTTTTTTAAACCTTAACCGAATATGTTGAACTGTTTTTTGCTTGGCATAATTTATTCAGCAAATTTAGTTTTAGTTCTATGTGTTATAGGGGATGAAATATTCCAAAATTTCGTAATGTATAAATATGTAATTAATGTTATATCTGTTTTTATATATTATTAATATGGTTCATAATTAGACACCACTGCTGGACCAAGTTGTGATAAATAAAACAAACAAGATTATACTGTATGACAGATTTTCGATATCATTCATGTTATCAAAACTAATTTAATTTAATTCCCTTATACAACTTAAAAATATCCAGTTAAATATCACATTTCGCCAACCCTAAAAGTGAGTGATAAAATTGTACGTGACAGGTGACATTAGCAGGTCATGCGTGTATGGCGGAATGGCGACTTGTTACTGGTTGGTTTACGACTTACGACCCCAGAAATAACAGCTTTGTCATCTCTTCCATGATCTCATAGAGGTTCATTTACGATTTCTCCACGCTTTACATATTTAACTCTTACTTCCATGTATTCAAAGAACGACGGTATCAAGGTCCATTAGGAACCGCTTATACGTTTACAGCGCTTATGCTAAAAACATTTTTTTAGTTAAACAGTCCTGTGTTTGTGACCTATCCACGTAAGAAAAATGCTGCTTGAAATATATTATCTCCCCCTCTGCCCTCAGTAACCGAAAGCCAGTGTTGAAAATAGTTCAAAATAATTTTTAGTTTATTCATATGAAAGAGCATCGCAGCCCTACGCCCGAAGCCTTAATCTCGCGAATTTCAAGCGGATTGACGTCATTTTACAGTACATTTAGCGGGCACCGCCCACTCCGTGGCAATATCCGATTCATAAAGCATGAATGAATCGGGGAAAGTAGCTGTATTCAGTATTTTTATTGAATAAATATTTATGGACATTGATATTTTGATTATTTTTGACGCAGTTTAACGCTTGCTACTATATCACTTGTAAGATGTTGGGGGATAGAGGTAAATGCTTTATCTCGTTGCCCGGTCCAATTTGGGTTTTACTTCACAAATCTTGTTGAGAGTCTTGAAGAGCGAAGGCTTCGTCAACATAAGAACCATCCATTATACCAAAAAGTTTATCTTGCTTCACTCTACGCTATCTAAATTAATAGATTTTAACAACTAGCCCATGATATCGTTTTAGGTGTTTTGTTTACCAATAAAAACAAAGGTTCTCTAAAATAATCTTAATGCAAGAAAAAAATATGAGAACTTTCAGTCTACGACGGTGAAAGCAGACTTCAAATCATGCAAATATGACCATAAACAAAATGACATATCATAGACAAATAGCTCAGATAGTGGACACTAGCAAAAACTACGTACATTTCGGCTCATTAGCTTTCATTTTTTGCATCAAATGCGGCATACAAGAGTAATTGGAATATGTGGTCGGACAATTTGTGAAATGCAAGATTTACATAAGATTAGAAGGTGCATTTCCTATGAAGATAAAACTTAAAAGATAGTCAGTTGGAGAACAATACTTAGCAACCAAGCTGTTTTTATACAACTTTAGAGCTAAACTTTAATTTAGTAGATAAAGAAGAAGCAAATAAAAACTAGTTGTACAAAAGCAATCATTTTACCCTCTTATAGATGCTACCTCCACCATCGACAAACCGGGATTAGATCATGCATTGCTATTAATATGGGCATATTGGCGATCACATGAAACTCAATTAGTATTCACACGTTGCTATACATCTAAGATCGAGGTGTTCATCAAACTACTGTATAACTTAATAGCCCTTCGACACGAGAAAGGCGTTTCGGAATTGATTTAACGCAATAAAAAAAATCTCCCACAGCGAGCTCGGGTTAAATTGAGCCGTGTTTGGAAATGTCAGATGCTTGCAACACTGAAATTATTCGCACTTGCGGTTGTCACTTAGGCAATGCAGAATTTACGACAGTTAGTCGGCTAGGGCCCGCAGTTACACGCTGGTTGAGCCGTAGGGCAATTATCGGGGCTTTGCTAAATGTCGTATGGGACTCTAGGGTATTGCCAAAGACATAAATTGATTTTGGATTGTGTAAAAAGTTTAGAATAATCGAAAAAGGAAGCTTGTTAGACAATAGAATACCTGACAGGGAACTTTTAAATATTCTTTGAAAAAATATCACAACCACTTTGTTTTATAAGTATGGTTATAATTCTATCAAATGAATCTAAAGACAAAATCCTTCTACTTTGCCCAGCGACCTCTTAAAATCGCGTTCATAAACCGAATTCCTACGATTAGTATGAAATCGTCTACCTATGTGGGTAGATTACCCAAAGCGCTGTTCCAAAGCTTTGACTAAATTAATTGTAAAATTGATAATTTAAAATAGCCAAACACACGAAACGAATGCAAATGTATGTCGTAGGTTTATGCAAATGTTTTTTTACTCGGCTTAAACAACTCAGTCACGCGCCGTTGCGACAGCGTCTCAAAGCAATGGTTATTTTCTACAATGATGAAATTCTAACACCTTCATGCCATATTCACTTCATCATTTTGGATCACAATTATAATTTCACGTTTGTCACTTTGTAAGTAAGCAGAAATAGTAAGTGCGTGGTGGCCTGTTGCTAAGGGACCAGACCAACGGTGATCGTTGGTTTAATTCCCAGGGCACACCTCTGACTTTTCGGAGTCATGTGAGTGTTAATAGTAAATCTCCACGCACTAAAACGGTGATGGAAAACATCGTGAGGAGACTTGTACACGATAGAGATTCTGAAGAATTTCTATGGGACATACATAATATGTAAAAGTGCGCCAACCCGTACTAGTCCAGCGTGGTGGACGTCACGGCCTAACTCCTCTCAATTGTTCTCTGGATTGTAGAGGGAGCCTTTCAGTGGGACGTATATGCGCTGATACAATAAAAAAAAGTATCTACTCTCTCTGATCGGTTCCTCATGTCAGAGCATCGTGGTTAGCATCAGGGTTGCATCTGAAGCGGTTGATCTGCCTCCATTGGTTTCTGTCCAGCGCGTCGTTCACAGTTATGTACAACTTTGCGAACGAAGAGGCTTCCAAACAATGCGCAGAGGCGATGAAAATTTGGAAAGATTCATTGGGGTGGGGAATACCAAAGCTAAAAGATAATGCAGGCGTATACCAACAAGATGGACTGACCAACTGAAAGCCTCTTCGTCCCCAAAGTATCTACTAGTCAGGTTGTAAACATTTAGAATGCGCATCCAATAACAGTAAGTGGTTGATAAGGGTCAGTCCCGTCGATCCTACACCAGTCCAGTTTGTGACAAAAAAGAAACCGGTCAAAAAGATTCTGAGCAGAGGAGAATGCATGAATAGATTGATGAAAGTGGACTGTATTTCTTCACCTGCCGACAACTTCTTGGCCACGAGGAAGCGAGTGTCGGTGTACAAACGCAATTCCGCACCAGCCGTTGTATCTATTGTCGATAATTTCCAGTGCAGTTATCTGACGCTGATGGTTTCCTGTTTTACTGTTGCTACATTAAATGATTTACACAGGTGTGCATAATTACATATCGTACTTGATAATATAGGTTGATGGCGAACAGTTGGCGGGAAACGTTTTCCTGGTCATTGAGTGACGTCGTTGCAACGGGATGGGTTACATTAGTTGGATAGAAATTGCCTTTAGCAATCTGCGAAAATTTTGGATTACACTGCAATCTTTGTTGCTAATGTTGCAATTAATTTATCTATAACAGCTGGAACTGACTGGAACATGAGCAACTTAAGCACATGGTACGTACGGAGAAATTCTAGACATTTACTTCAAAAAGTATGTCTTCTAAAATAATATTTCTAACCTAATTTGCTTAAACTTGCTTAATAAAATATTAGACAACAGGACCCAATAACCTCGAAGTAACATTATCAATAATGAAGTACGTACTACAAATTTTCTATTAAGTATCAAATATCTTCTAATACCCTATTACGAAGAGAATGTTAATCGGCATTAATGGGTTCTTAAATTTCACTAAACGTATAACGTACTTAAGATTCCTTACTTAATTGTAAGCCGTATTAAGCTGCACTGAGATCCTATATAAGTAGCATGCTATTAAGGTTGCTTTAAAAATATCCTTTGTTTTTCTGCCACCACAGTGACTGATGCATTTGATGGTGTCCAGTATTAACTAGCGAAAGACGATAATTTCTCGCTGATTAATGCAATTATGTCGACCTACTGGCAGGCTTCTTGGTCACTAACTTAAAGCTGATAAATTGATTAGTATTAGTCGAGATTTCTGTAATTAGAGCGTTTTGCTTTTTAATCTAAAAAGTGTCCCTCCAATAACCTTATGAGAGATTTTAATATAAAAAAAACAAATCCAATATTAATGCTACAAAAGTAACACATTTTGTTGATCTTGAGAATAAAATGATACACGGCGTAAACGAGTATTAATAGCTCAACGGCAAACAGATTTCCGATAAACAGTTGTAGATTTCACTGCAGATAGCGGCCGTGTCCACAGGGAAGTGTGTGTCGAGATCGCTCGTTCGTACTTGACAACCTTATCTCCTACACAATTGACACATCGTGTCGAACACAGTTTACGAGTGTTGCCCAGTGTCGTGTGTCGCGTGTCCCAGTGTCGGACACTGCGAGCCAGTGTCAGCGACTGTCGCCCCGGCGGGCGCATGCGCACATCTTTATGATTTTCGCGCGTCCATATTTCGTGCGCGTGGCCGGGCTAACGGTCCGCCGGGGTTGCCACGCTATTGCACTCCGATTTATGCGACAGATTAATTTACTCACCCATTGCGGGAGTGTACGTTTTAGGAAGTTATTAAATTCTATTGCGATGCGTTGAATTGTTCAATTAATTTATGTACACATTGTTGGTGAATGTTTATTTATTGTACTGTCCCTGGTTATTTGCGAGATAAGCGCTGTGTGGGACCTTACGGGTTTTGAATTGCGTTCTTGGTTTTGTATTTTTGGTTTATTGCACAGTTGAATGCACAATAACAGCAGTAGAGTTGCGTGGTTGGACTTTTTCGTGCTGTAAAATATACGCTGTTTTATACATCATCGTCACCGGTCTAAAGCAAACTAGTGCTGGACTGGATATATACCTTATTAAATTATACTCGATTGAGGTTGATCATCAACGTCGTGAACTTCTTTCATCAATCTCTAGCCGTTTACTCTGATGAGATCGTCGCTCAATCTACCATGAGGGTGTATTTTGTATGTACACGAGGAATTACTTATCATACCTTCTGGAATCATACCTAGAAAAAAATACCCATAGTTTCGAACAGTAGCTTTTGCATTACTCAGATCGTGATTCATCCTCAATCACACAAGCGAGCTTTGTGTATACCCAATCGAGTAACGCTAATTAATATTCCCATGGCACAATCACTAACACCGTTTCAATTAGCTGATAAATCCTGGCCGGGCGTTAGCATCGTGATCCGTGTAATTACATGTAATTGCTATTTATTACATCCGCTAAGTAACTTGATAATTATTTAACATTTCATTGCCATTCTGTATAGCACGGGACGTTTAGCACACCATCTAATTCAATTTAGAATCGTTGATGGCGAATTCCGCAGTCTTATGTCGGAGTAAGCTTTGTATATGTCATGTGCGTATGTAATGGTGTAACTTTTGAACGATTTAATCAATAAGGGTAATACTTTTCCAATGTAATTCTAAAGTAAAGACAATGGTTCACAGCTCTGTGTTTCGATCGAAGAAGCAGAACCATAATAAAGTAATATACTTTCATATCGTCCTACGTATAGTGATAGAATTTTTTCATTTATTGAAATTTTAATAATTATAATTGCAGAAAATACTAAAACAATATCTGTCGGGCCATATAGATATATCTAAAACAGTTTTAATCACATCAAAGTCTCAACAATTTGTGCATCGATCTGAAATCATTAAACTCATTGCTAGCCAAAGGCAACATGTACATGTGGAAGTAGAACAAAGTTAATATGAGGAACACTTCAGTTCATCACGTACTGCACTGATTGTGCGTTAACTGCCTTCCGTTTATTGCCAGCAAATAAAAAACCATCATAAAAGTCCACGAGGTGGTTAATTTTCGCCAGTTGCAAAGGTGGCGGCGCCATGGCGATCGTTTACACCGAATTAAAACGAGTTTGACGGTGTTTTTGCGTATTTCAATTTTATTTACTCTCGTGTCGTCTGATTGTATCCGGAGTTTTTAATGTACTGCTGATTGTGCTTTATGCGGTGTGATTGCGATTTTTCGAGAACGCTGCCTGTTGAATTGAAGATTTCAGCGGTTTTTCGGCTATTACTGCTATAAGTTAAAGTAATTTAACTTTTTGTGGAAAAAAACGATTTATATGCAAAGTCCTACCATCATTTTTTATCAAAATATTGATGACCAAATAAGATTTGAAAGGGCTTTAAAAATGTTCTTATTCTTCTATGGCATTTTTGTCTTATTGAAGGCACCTGTAGTAATGTAATAATGCAACATTAACTATCAAGATTATTCTACAAGAATACGGATACAATAATAATCTATTTCCGCAACTCGAACACGCATAAGGTTTTTAATATCAGTAGCATTTTTTTCAACGCAACCACAATAATGCGATCCGAGATACTTCTACAACCGCATTACGTGCGCCCAGATAAAACAAACAGTAAACAATACTATATATTTATATCATCCCATTATAGGACCCATTGCTAGGCACAGGCTATCTCTAAGATTATCTGAGTATTAGGTCGTAGTTGACAAAGATTAGTGCCGTTAGTGAATTACAGTTACTCAATGAAGTTCATTAGAAAATTCAAGTTTAGTACGTTTTCGCATGATGTGTTTATTCATTATTAAAATAAGCACACACAAGTAACTCAAAAAAATAGATCTACGTCGTCTAGCATCAAATATGTAATCTTAGCTACTTCTACTATATGTAGGTAAACATAACTTCTTCACCTAATATACGAAACATAACGGTGTCCGACACAGTTAAAAAATGCGAATAAATTTAAAAGCCGGCGATCTGATTACACCGAAGACCAAGTTTGTTGTGTCGGGTCAAGAAACAGGTCTCGATGACATTTAGCACGGTTGGAGTCATAAGTCGCGCACAGACACGTGAAATATTTGTTATTGATGACTCTTGATTTCCAACGATACACGTGTAATTTACTTTAACAAGACGTACATATTTGCCACCGTGAAGGTTTGGGGTTAATTGCGACATTTGCAGTTTTATAACGATTTCAATTTGAGGTGTTACGAGTAGTTTGACTTGTAAATTGTCATGAACTTAATTTGCGAGTGTTTCAGACTTTGATTATTCAGTGACAAGTGAAGGTATTTTAGGATCCACAAAATGAAAGCCCGTAATTGGTATTATCAATGACAATGAAACACTGGAAATGAAAATTAAATAACTTAAGGTATTGAAATAAATCTATTTTTTACGGATTTTATCACGATTTGGTTTATATTTTTAACTTCCCGACGTTTCGATTGCTTTACATATTTCGTGATCACGGGGCGGATAGTTCGTAAAAAAATAGTTTTATTTCAATGTGTAACATTCGCGTAAATCTAAGTAACTTGAGGTATTAAATTGTGTTTTCGTAATAATCTTTATCTAGATGTTCCAACTGGATGAAGTGATACCTTGAATAAAAGCTTAGACCTTATTAGAGGCTAATCCCATCACTTAAGAAAGATATTTCACAATTCTACCATCACTTATTACTTTTAACCTATCAACAAGAGGATTGCGACAATACTCGGCAACATCCACAGCAACAACCGTCCAAACATTGAAGCAACAAATTAGCATAAAGATTAGCATCAGCCACCTGGTATCAATTACTTAATGCCCATTGTCTTAGTCAGGTGGTCAGATTAATCTGACGTCAGCGGATTTGGGTCAGCTGGTCAGCTGTCAGGATTACTGACATGAGGAACTGACGCCGGCTGGACCAGCGCGACCGGTCAGGTGGATTATTTATGTACTTGTTTCTCACTGATGCAACGCTGATGTAGGTGAAATTAAATTTATGAGTCGAAGTGACGTATCAGATTTGGGTTGAGGGTTCCGTGTATGAATGGGCTTAGGTATATTGGATGTGAAATTTAAAGGTTAATACAGTTTAAATGTGAAAAGGTAACAGAGGAGCCAGCGATTTGTAAATATGAACTTTCCATCAAGTTTAGCTTCGTTTCAGAATACCGCAAACAACATTTCTTCAGTAATTTCCATAAAAGGCTCTTCCTTTGTGTATTAGTACAACTTGGTTGTGAACTAAAATAATATCATTTGAGAAAGACGAAAGATATTTATATTCGTATGCTCTTATATTGACAATAATTCCATAACAATGTCAACGATGACCTTTTATGAGGAAATTTATAACCGTCAAAGAAGAAAAAATTTACATGTTTTTTTAGACCGTTGTATCAAGCTTTTCGTAGCACCTGCCCACCCAACCTATACACCAGGCAGAATTTCATTGTTTCAAAGCATTCACTATCCAAATACAATTAATTACAAACATGAGGGTATTCCGGCGCACTTGGGCGTTGCGCAAACAGTTCGGTCGACAAACACTCGGCGCGTATCCGATTACGTTCGTGATATGCTAATGTGATGTCGACTCTTCGATTACGTTAATTCTCCTTATTGAATGTCGGTTTGGACAATGATTAGTTATTGTTTTTGTTTATCGCGAGGCACTGCGTTTTGTTGGCCGTTTTGTACCTTGAAATGTTTAGTGCTTTGGTTGTTTTGTGGTGGGCGTTTTATGTTCGATATTAAGTTATATGATTAGAAATATAGAGGCTATTTGATGTATAATGTTTACTTGAGGTATTTATTTATTTATTTATTTATTTATAAATTCTTTATTGTACACCACATACATACAACAAAATAAAATAAAAAAGAATTAAAAACTAATTTAAATGAAGGTGACAATCGGCGGTCTTATCGCTTACAGCGATTTCTTCCAGACAACCATTAGATGGACTGATTTAAAAAGAAATTAGGAAGAAGAGGGTGGTCACAACATAGGCAAAGAATAATGATAAAAGTAAACAAAAAAAAAGAATTCAAAATATGAGGAATGCAAACACATATTTTCATTAATTATACATAGACTACATAAAATAAAAATATAATACACTACATAAACTACAATACGATGCATAAAATATTGTTTAAGGGGAAAACGTGAAAATAATAATAAGGTATGTTATTAGGTATGTTAGGTTCAAAAGGAAATACACTGACAGTTATGACAATTTCAGCATTAGGTACTTTTGGTGTAGTAAGCATTGGAAATGCAAGGCCCTGTGCAGTGCCACATCTCAGATCTAGAACAAAATAAAATCTTTTGATTTCACAAATATTTTAATAAGGATTGGTAGGTACGTATGTGTTAGGGGTATTTACTGTCCAATATGAACTCCAATATCCTTACTTGGAGTCAGTTATATCCCATCAGTATAAGAAAGTACGTGTGCCAAAACCCAAAAAGCTAAGAAACATTTGTCGAAATATGGCCGTGGCAATGTTGTGTAATTTCACGTCCTATACCTTATCGATTTTATGAATTTTATTTTTGTTTCGACGTTTGGAATCCATTTGTGTTTTGGATGCTGTTTTTAGTCGAGTAGTGGAATCTAGAGGTCACCAGCCAAGGCAATAAATTACGGGATATATTTTGATCGTTAGTGACTATTCTTTATTTTTAGCTTGTGTTGTTGTGTCTCTGTTTACAAGTTTTGACATATCTGTTCTACCAACAATTGTTGCTACTGATAAACTACTTTAAATCAAATCATTAAATAAACTTTCAACTTACTCTGGCATTGATTCGAAATCTAAGTTCTAGTTCCTCTATTGTAACCTAAGTTCCACACCTCATTTAATGAACTACTAGAAACCATTAAACTTACCTATACCGTAACTAACTCACGTAAAACCTCGCTCCTGCAAACCCAGTCCCAAAAACTCCCGTATTGCCCATCTTAAAAAGGTTATCAATATGTAAAATATTTTCCTCATTGTTACAGGTAAGAACGGGTTGCGCGGCAGATACTTCGGGACCAATCGGCGTGCCCATCTCCAGATATTTGATAATTTTAAATTTGCCACACGGCCTCCACTCGCCGCCATATTGGACCCTATGGCTCGTAAATTTCGTGGATCGTGTGAAATTCTGTGGCCGCAGGGTAATTCTGCTTCAGATTACATGTTCGGATAAGTTATGGATTAAACATGTTGAATTGATGGTAATTTTAAGAATTTTTGTGTAGATGGAGGAGAAAATATGTTAAATATTTTTTTGCGTTTAATGGTGGTAGCGATTTGATAGATCATATACATTAGGAGTCTAGCCTATATGACCACATGTATCAGTGTCTTTTAAATATTATTACAAAAATTAAGTATGTTAATCAAGGCGCGAAAAATAAAATATTAGCAAAAAGTTTCTATCTTTTCTTAATTGATTCGTGGATTTACTAATGAAATCACCATATTTATTTTGCTAATAAGTTGTGTATTCAACCATCATAAATCTTAAATATTATCTCGACATGTGTGAAATGTTGAAGTCGTTCACTTTCCTTAAATTTTATGTAATCGTTAAAAGAGTTACGCCATATTATGAATATTTTTGAACGCGAACTGGATAAAAAATTGGGGACGTATGAACGTAATGTCAGCTACGCAACAGAAACTTATAGGACACTCCGTAAACGCACCTTGATATGCTGTAATCATTTTAAAGGCACGAATTCTTTTAAATTGCGTGACGTTTACAAAGCCAGATTTCTCTACATCATATTAAAGGCCGAGTTAATTATTTTTAAATTTTTTATTTTGTTCTTTAGGCAATGATTTGGCGTACCTCTTAATGAAGCATGACATTGCATATTTGTATTTTTTTAGCCAAGACATTTCACGCCCACAAAGTTTCCATCCATCCATCAGCCAAAGGACGTCCACTGCTGAACATAGGCCTCTCCCAATGATTTCCACAGTGACCTGTTGGAGGCAGCCTGCATCCAGCGACGTCCCGCCACCTTTACCAGGTCGTCTGACCATCTTGTGGGTGGACGTCCTACGCTGCGTTTTCCGCTACGTGGCCTCCATTCGAGAACTTTTTGGCCCCATCGGCCATCAGTTCTCCGCGCTATGTGCCCCGCCCATTGCCACTTCAACTTACTAATCCGCTGGGCTATGTCGGTTACTTTAGTTCTCCTACGGATCTCCTCATTTCTGATTCGATCTCGTAGGGAAACCCCGAGCATAGCCCTCTCCATAGCTCGTTGAGTGACTTTGAGCCGCCTAATAAGGCCCATAGTGAGAGGCCACGTCTCGGTGCCGTATGTCATCACTGGCAACACACAACTATCGAAGACTTTCGATTTGAGGCACTGAGGTATTTTGGACAAGAAGACGTCGCGTAGTTTCCCGAACGCTGCCCAACCGAGTTGGATTCGACGATTGACCTCTCTCTCGAAGTTGGACCTGCCTAACCGGACCACTTGTCCTAAATAGACATATTCGTCTACAACTTCAAGAGTCGAGCCCCCAACTCCAATGGGGGTGGGCACTACATGGACATTCGACATGATCTTCGTTTTGTCCATGTTCATTTTAAGACCCACCTGTTGGGAGACTCGATTGAGGTCTTCGAGCATAGTGCTAAGGTTCTCCAGCGATTCTGCCAAGACTACAATATCGTCGGCAAATCGAAGGTGAGTGATATACTCGCCGTTGATGTTGATGCCGAATCCTTTCCACTGCAAGAGCTTGAAGGCGTTTTCCAGCGCGGCAGTGAACAGTTTCGGAGATATGACATCTCCCTGTCTCACGCCTCTCTGTAGTGGAATAGCCTTCGTGCTCTGATCTTGTACTCGGACCGACATGGTGGCGTTGTTGTATATACACTTCAACACTTCGATGTACCGATAGTCTATGTGGCATCGCTGGAGAGACTCTAGCACAGCCCAGGTCTCGATCGAATCAAAGGCTTTCTCATAGTCCACAAACGCTAAACAAAGCGGCAAGTTATATTCCTCGGTTTTTTGTATAACTTGCCGAAGCGTATGAATGTGGTCTATGGTACTAAAGCCTTTTCGGAAACCGGCTTGTTCGGGAGGCTGGAAGTCATCAAACCTGCGTTCGAGACGATTTGTGATGACCCTCGAAAACAGCTTATAGACATGACTCAGGAGCGAGATGGGCCTGTAGTTCTTCAGCAAGGTGTTATCACCTTTTTTGAAGAACAGTACCACCACGCTCCTGCTCCATGCCTCTGGCGTTGATCCCTCGAGGAGAACGGAATTGAAGAGCCTCTGAAGGACTTTCAGTATCGGCGCTCCGCCCGCTTTCAGAAGCTCTGAAGTGATTCCGTCCTCACCCGGCGCCTTGTTGTTCTTAAGCTGCTTCAGGGCCATCTCAATCTCACACAGGCTGATGTCCGGGATATCATCGCTAAGTTTAGTTAAACATAAAAATATTACTCCTTTTCGAATCCAACTTGTTACAAAATAATAAAAACTTACATTTTCCTTGAAGTATTTCTAGTTAAATTATTTCATCGATGACGTAGCCACGAGGGTTAATCTTCATTCTGAGAAACGTACAGGCGCCATCCGTGATAGCGACATTGAATGTATTTTGAATACAAATTACTGCGATGTTTTGACTCACCGAATTCCAATATGCTTAAAAATATTATTCAGTTTGACTAATAGTCAGCGGCGTGTCACAACAGACATGTGTAACAGTTATAAAAAGTTGTTTTGAATGGGAAACATGGCGCCAATATCGATGCGGTCGCACAGTAGGCCGTGAATTCTTACATGACTTCATTCGTTGCCCATTCGACAGCGAAAATCGGTGAAGCGTGCCTTTTGCCTATCCTCTAGCTCTCAATATTCATAACGGGCTCGCCATTGTTTCCCGCCTTTAGAAACGTCACGTCTGCGGCGCCATCTTGAAAGGGACGTGCTTCAACGCATCCAAAATTCATAGAACCCTGTGCGATTGTCGCATTAGTAACTTGCTCCACGACGCGTAACTATGAGAGGTCCGGTTATACTGGCGGTTTTCATGACCCAAAGAAAATTATGAATGTACAGCACAGCATTGAAATCGGTGGCTACCCGTGTGGCAGCCGCGTCGCCGTACATTCAAATGATATTTTTTGAAGCGTGACTTATTTAGGACAAACGCATTCGTTTAGGAATGTGTTATGTGACTAATGTCATTACATCGGTTCCGAAAGGAAACGCGGGTATAAATAATAACACCGAGAATTAAAAGATTTAAAACTCACTCCACTTATTGTGATTTACGATTTGTCCGAGTGTTTTTACTGGTCAACATAAATAACGTTCAACAATGATGAACCAGCTCAGATAAGGACATAAAAACTGTGACCTCGAACAAAAACTCGTTCGACGGCGTGAGTGTATGTTTTTTTAATTATTTTACGAGCGCATTTTGCCGGTTAATGTGGTCACCCTATTGTGTAGCGCGACCAATTTGCGATGGCTATTGGGTGTATAATTGAGTCGCGTTCGCGGGATAATTCTCCGGCGGTCGGTTTGCCGGCGCCTGCGCATAAAAACGTTGTAAATATAAATTGTAATGCGGGTAGCAATTTATCGTTGGCTCATATGACACAAATCCAATTTGGTGATAATGCGAATATATTTTTAGTGGATAACGATGCGTTTCATACGCCCCCGTATAAAGCGCGGCGATTATTTTATAATCATAAATCATGAACACGCTGTAACGAGGTTTCGGTTTGAAAGTAAAGCAGCCGAGTCTATTTATCATACGCGGTTTTATTTTCTTATGCGTAAAATGTGGTATGGTTTATTTAGAGTAGACGCGCTGCTCACTAGAGACTTAATTTAAATGAATATCTGTTGCATATTTGTATTCATTGATAATTATTTATTTATTCATAATGTTTTGTTATTACTTAATGAAAAATACATTGCTTTAATAAGAAGTAAACACAGAAAACAATATTAATATGACTTGAAGTCTAAAATGACGACGCTTTAAATTAACATAAATTATTAAGGAGCGGTAAGCTTCCAATTGCCATTTAATTTACTTACTCATCAGCATATAGTTTTAAATATTTTATTCTTTATTTTTTAAAGTGGAAACAAAAGAAAACATCCTTACCAAAACAATTACTTCTACTCATACTGCTTACTTGCGACATTGTAGCAATGATTGCTAGTTGTAATTGTAGTGCCGCACCGGGCGACGCGGTATACGCCCGAGGCGCGGCCGTAGAAAGCGTTATAAAACTGCGCTTATGCAACATGTCTGTCAGGGCTGCCAGACATTGATACTAGAATTTTTACACGTAAAATCTCATGACTAGATCGTAATCATTACTAGCTTTCTGCTATAGTGTTCACTAACACTCATACACGCCTAGTAAAGAAAGAAAGAAGAAAAAAGAACGAAATGCATTTATTGAAGGCGCAAGTAAACATGAGTAGAAAACAAGATATAATAAAAAATAAAAATGGCAAAGTAAAATAAGAAACTAAAGTTAGTGACAATTGTGAGGATATTAATTACCACGTTATTATGGAATAGAAGAAAAGGCAAACTAGCAGACGGATGAGCTTTAGTCTTGTGGTCACTGTCGCCCATGAACTCTTTTGGTAGTTAAGGAAGATATTTTTTTTGGCCGCACACACGTAACGATATAACTGTGCAAGTCTGAGTTTCACCAGTATACTGGAATGTGGTATGGGCAAATAAATAAATCACTGCGCAAACTTCGTTTTTTTGCGCAAACGTACTTGAAGTGTGTGGCGGTCATTAGAATTATGATATATACTATAAGTATTTTGGTGAGATTAACTTCATAGTTGTAACACAAATATGCTCTCATACCTTCATTTAAACGTTATACTAGCTATTTTTTTCAGAGTATTGACAGCCCTGTAAAAATGTTAAATTCTTGCTAACACTTGTTACATAAAATAGCTAGCATATCATTATGGCGGTGAATTAGGCACGTCGTATGATTTGTCGAGTTTAACGCGGGTCGCCGGCCACACCGTGGTGCTGTGAATACACCCCGGTGATAGTGGCAGCGCCAAGAAAACTGATCAAATCGCCAGGTCTCATTTCACAATCTCTGAGGCGCAATCGGTTAAAAAATCGACTGTCAAACGACAAGTCGCGAATTCAATTTCCGCACTCTAAACAATTTTTTGTGTAACCCCCATTACTTTATTCGCCAGGCACTGACCGAAAATCCCCACCCTGATAGCTGCAACGTGTCTTAAACATGTTTCGTACTGTACCTCGTGTGTGTTATTTTCAAAAGTCGCATTATTACGCAACACACCACCAAGACCAGGACAACAAATAGTTCCTTATTTAAACGTCTGAAATGCAGAGGTGCAGTTCGGTCCGAGGGGTGCAGAAAAACCAGCGCGTGCGCATTGCGGCCGACTGCACCGCGCTCGCCATTAACATTCCCGCCCGCGCACCGCTGTCTATTTAGAGCTATAATAGACCTCATAACGAACCTCTTTTTGCCCTCAATGCACATAAAGTGCACTCCACGCGGGTATTTGTTATTTACCTTGATAAGGGAAACCGTAATGTTACATAACCTGGGGAATTCACTTTTTTTTGTCGTATTCCTGAGCTACTCGTAAACTTGGAGATTTTCAACGGTTGATGTGAAAAAGTAGCGTCAAAAGCTTTTGATCTCGGTTTTGCGTATCCTCAATTAAAATTGTATTATATGTAATAACGTAGAAGAAAGCTATTTCTGAGCTTGTCAAAGACGACTCAGCTCCATTGGTTACAAAACTAAGCTATACGTCAACACATCAAACAAATCCTAAATATACCACAACACCCACAAAAGATCTTTCATTTGGTGAGAACAACGTGTCATTACAACACAATCAGTGAACCTCCGAATGGTTCCTAATGAAAGGGATGGTCGGATACCACCCACTAAAATACATCCCACGAGTATTATCCCAGGTAACGTGAGAATTATTCATGACTTTTTTTAATTTATGTCGGTATCACGAGTTGAAATGTGGGGGAAATTAGGAGTAAGGGTGTAGATATACAAAGGTCGAGGTCTCGAGGCAGTAACATCGTCTGTTTTATTATCATAATTTCAGCAATCTCCTAAATATAATGATTTTAGGGAGATCGTGAAAGACATTTTATAAAACATTGTTGTGGATTTAAACACTGCTGACAAGATAAGGTTTTTAGTTTTTATAAAAAAAAATTGTGAGAGTCCTTTACGACCCAGATTTTTGCAAATTAATAAAACTGAACAATTTATAAATCAATGAGATCAAGCGGATATCATAAAATATTCAAACAAATTGTAAAATGTTACTTTTCTTTTATAATTTATTGAAAACTAAGTCAATTTATGTAATTATAATTTTTAATGACCGCGCGAAACGGCTTAATGTTAATATAAATATTTTAAAACGTTTCGAGCCCATTAAAAACAAACTTCTCACGATAGATAAATACATAAACAAAATGCAAATTATATATTAATGTACTAATTAGGCACTAAATATCTTCGAGATTGAGACAAAAATCATACATCTCCGCGAAAGTATAAAGGATGTTTGGAAAATGATATAATGCGATAAACGTTTGTTAACAAAAATATTATAATTCAGAAATTAAATTGGATAGTCAGTAATTGTTCAAAAATATAATTTTTCTCCTGCAAGTTGCTGTCAGGACAAAATAGGAGGAAAACATACGCATCAAATTATAGAAATGGCACTTGTAACAAAAAATATAACTTGCAGCGAATGATATGGTGGAACGGCTGGCCAAGAATAAAACTGCTCGAATAGATTGCAAGAAACTTGAATGTCATCTTCATATGCATTGCTCAAACCTTCAAAATAATGTTTTGTACGACAATGGACGGTACAATTACTTAATTTGTTCTCGTTGTTCCAATAAGCGTTTCATGTGCGTCATTTTTTGTGCGCAGGAATCTTTCGGGCGAATAAACTCGAACAAAGCGTATGTCGATTGTTTTGCTCAATGTATGTGCATTTTTTATTGTGTTATTGTGATGATCCTGTTTTTGACGTGATTCGGATGTTTATCAGTGTCGGTAAACTTGATTTATTTTAAGCTTGGTTCTCGGTGCAAATGTTAATGTGGTTCAATTTAATTTTGCGTAGCGAGAGACTCGTGAAAGTCATAAGATTAAACACTTCACCACTTTGAGTTTGGCCAGCCTGCAAGTCCTGTTACGTAATAAGAAATGGTATCTATCCAGCTGATGGAAGTAGATGGACAAATATAACTGAACAGAGAGAAGGCGATGAAACTGCTTTTTTTATTGCATAGGTCCCGCAGACGAGCAACCACGTCACCAGATTGTAAGTGTGAATCACTGCCGCCCATGAAAATCCACAACCCTGGATCATGGATGTGTTGCCCTTCAAATTGGGAAGAGAGCGGGAAGGAAGAAGGATGGGAAGAGGGAAGGGCATTGGGCATCCGGCAATCTCACTCACCGAACGAAACACGACAGCGAAGATGTCGCTACACGTCGATTTCCAGTGAGCCTGGCTCTGCCACTTCCCAAGAATTTTTAAATATTATATTTTAGTGATCACATTATAATTTTTTATTAAAATAAATAATTGATTGTTGGAGCAACGTATCTAAAATCGTTAAATTTATCTTTGTTATATTAATTGCGAGCTGTTAAACTAACATAAATTATTGCATCAAATTCCTTATTACTTTCCTGCTACAAAACGTTTTAATTTTTCTCAATGGACCGACAACGTTTTTAGTGTTCATAAATCTAATGAGTTCTATTATGAAAGTATCGAAAACTTATCGTAAAGTTACGAAATGAATAGAAACAGGTTTTGTAGAAAATTAATTGTTCGATTGATGAATTGTAGAAATAAAGAAAGTCTGACATTGGAACGTGATAACGGATCCGATGTCGTTTGACATTGAAATGAGGAGAAATTGTTAGCATTTTTTAAATACTTTTATCGTTTTTTAGAAAACGTTGAACTTGGGAAGTTTGGAATTGGAAAGGATTTTTGTTCATGGCTGTTTAGATAGACTAAGACTGGTTGTTGTTTAGAACAGTTAACGGCAGATGTAACTATAGCATTTAAGTCGTAGTTGTTTTTGACACTTAACAACTGTATAAAAATATTCCTCATGTCATGTCGAGCCGCTGTCATGTTGACAAGTTGCCGACATAGGCCGGCGGGTGTATAGTATTGGTGTGTAGTGCTCTTAACAAAAAAGCAAATTGATTTATTTGATAATTAAATTACAATCACAGCCCACGTGCGCTACCATTAACGCAGTATTTCAATGGCTGCTAATACTTATACATTGGGATTGATACTAACCCACATTCAACAAATTACAGCAATTTGACAACATTGATATACAATGACAGTTATTTGCCAGACAATGTTAAGTTCCCACTCAATTTTGTACACAACGTGGTCACTGCATACTAGTCGAACAATAGACGATAACACACCACTCTCAACAAACGTTGGCGACTTAAGAAATCTGTCAATACAATGTTACATCCAATTCCCAAAGACCCCTCGTCTAATAGCAAACGTATATGAGAAGAGATCGTGGCAAAACGGCATGAAGTCGATAATTTTCTAAAGCCATAGAAAGTGATATTCCCAACGATTGTGTGTGGAAAGCGAATTGCTTTAATGTCGGGAAAATATTAGTGAAAACTCGCGGTGAACCGATGATTGTTCGCGCGTGGATTCTTTTCATGTCACATTGTAACATGACACTTGCTTTTTGTCATCATTTATTGTTTGTTTTTTCTCTTGGCATTGTCATCAAGCTTTTCAGCTCAAGAAAATCTTGGCATGTAAGTAATCGGATAGTATTGTGAGTGATAATCACTTAATTATCGTAAAAGAGTGATCAAAGACGCGTATATGTGTCGTAGATTGAGAAACATATTGTTTTTGACCCTCGGAAAGATTTATAAAAACCTCAGTCGTTGCCAAAATAAAGAACATTTCGAAACCAAGTAAAAATCTTCATTGTTTTAAATTGGCAAGTAATCCATTTGTTTTGTAGTATATAAATTGTAAGCCAAAATTATTTTTTTATAGGAACACCTGATAGAAAGTGATAACAACAGCTCATGAATACTCACATGTGCTGAGAAATTAAAGGTGCAATTGAGGCCATTTAGGAAGAATTGATCCTCCGCAAATTTCACTAACAACAGTTCATCCTTCACCCAGATTCATATAATAACAACATGAATGAAGTAATTTAGCATCCTAAAAATAGCTGCGCAATTCGGTCCAATAGACGCTCTGGTAAATTCAATAAAGAACATTGAAGTCAATCAGAGGGACCCTCGCGTGCGCCCTATAAATAGATTTGACGACAGTAAAGTGCCGGCGTGCCTAATTAGATGATGGGCAGGACACGCCCGGCCGGCAATGCTGGAGGTCGAAGCTATTAGCTCGCTGATAGATGAGTACTTACGCCAGAATGTGCTCTCAGAGTTTTAAGTTTTATTACGTGAATTGGAATCCGCTCAACATTACAGGTAATAAAGTTGAGGTTTGATTCGATAGTATCGAAATTGATGTTTGGAGAAAAGCGTCTGCTGAATTGCGCTGAGTATAAAACGCGAATTAATATTGCGTCTTCGTCATTAATATGAAGCGTAATATTAAATAGTGCTATTTTTCTGCGATCAAATTTTTCTTTGGCGATGGAGTTATCTTTTGTTTGCAGTACTAATACAATTGAGGGAACATAATCCTACATACTAATTATTAACTAACGAACTAAATACACAGACTTACATTCTTAAGTACGAACTTTGCCGTAAACATAACTTCTATCAAATACATACAGTAATTTCTATAACGATGCTGGGAATAACGAATAGGTTCATAACAGAGTGTTTTTGCTACATTATTCCTAAAATATATGCCATTTTCATTATAAATCCATCTAATAGTGTCGAGCGTGCCGAATGCCTCACAGAATCGTCTATTTATGGCTCTGGGTTTGGCAGTAATTGGATGAGACGAGTCACACTCCGCTGTCTAGGTAAATGTTTATGATGGATTGGATGATGATGAGACATTTTATTAGCAATCGTATAGGTCAACCATGGAGAACGTACGGCACGCGTGTTAATCGCCACTAATAAAACGAAATAAATTGGCTGAGATTTTAAATCTAATCAAAATATATTCGTGCAAACATCACCGAGAACATCAATGAATGCGTGTGGACAATACTAATGGTATTTGGCGAAGAAAATCAGATTCATTATCGCGTCAACCATAGTTCTTGGCAATATTTCTAAGTTTGCTGTAAATGGGATGAAAAATCTTACGACACTTTATTCTCTATGTTACGGACTCGATATGTATTTTATTCACGTTTAATATGTTTAACACTACCATTTTACCATAACAATATTAAACCGAAAGCAATCTTTCATACTGCATTCTTAACGTAATAAAATACAAAAATACACTCTCGCTTTCATTCGTAGATCATCGGAATTCTTGATAGAAGATTGCACATTGTCCTAACGACGCGTCGCCGTCATTGCTAACTTTAATTCTATTTCGGTTTACAATGGCGGTGCGTCCATTAAAACCGCCCCCGTCGCACATTCCGCCCCCTCCGCAATCCGCCACCTTCGCCCCTTCGCCACCGCCACCTCCCAGCGGGTGTAGCAATTTATAGTTGTTAACGGCGAAAGTGTCTCTCTGCGGCGCCTTTGATCCAGGCGGCTTAATGCTGATTAATTAACAACATGCGCTTTAGAGAAATTGTATTTTATCTAGTACAAGGGCTTGTTGCGCTGCCCGCTTGTTTTTACCCGCTAATTGAATACGGCCTGGTGGTCTTAGTAAATTTTCTACGAGCTGAGATTTTTCTTGCTTTGAGTTTGTGACCTACGACATGGGTAGATTAATAAAAATTAGAGAGATCCTTATCGTAATTGGTTTTTAAATGTTATGGAATTTGGAACCGACGAGAATGCATGAAGAGACTGATAAAAGTGGATGAAGCGAAAGTTAGACGTCAGGATCGAGCAAAGTGGCGATCCATAGTCTCTGCCTACCCCTATGGGATACAGGCGTGATGGTTATGTATGTATGTTTGGTTTTTGGTTTCGTGGGTCTCTAGCATTATTTTAAATCCTGAATGACAAATATATTGAGTATGTTAAAATCTATGTAACCAATACCCTGCATTATCACAGCTTGCTGAATTTGAAGAACTATCAAATCACTTTAACTTAAAAAAGGAACACTAATATATGATTTAGCTCGAATTTCGACTCGAGAATTCGCTTTGTAAATCCCAGCCTTAGTGTCCTTGCGTTCATTACCAGTTTAGTTTTTGCTAAAACGTGTTCGCATACAGGCATTTAAGACAGGTTTTGCCTTATTCAAATCGTTTTAATGTACCGTATTGAGATTAAGTTATTTATAAACGATACACCGTTAATTAATTCAATCACTCATTGTTTATACAAATTCTTGTACGTTTTCCTGTTTGAACGAGTAATAAGCATGAAGTATTAATAGTGTGGTTACAGTACGGTTATCGAATTGCGTTACACTGGATCTTATCTGCGCAGTTGTGCACGAAAATTGACAAGTTAATAATGGTGTTGCCAGGTGATTGTGTAACTCCCCCAAAATAAGTAAATTAAGTTAATGATTGCAATTTTATTTTGTGTTAAATTAAACGCTTTACTGGATATTCGATAATGTAAGATGTGAGTCGGTGGATTGCCACATAAAAATATACTAGGATTATTTTACATAAAACTACCGGAAGTGCTATCGCGGAAGATTTTCAGAAATATGCAATTTTAGAGAAAATGTCGCATCATGCCTGTCCCATGTAGATGTGTGATAAAAGCAAATAGAAAACAGAAAGCAGGATGCATTTTTTATTTGTTGACTATAATTGTCAGACATTCTCTTGTGACTGCGAATTTGGAGGAAACGGTGAGTGACGGTGGTTCCTAGAAATATTTAATAATAAGTCAATGCTAACGAGAATTGTTACCAGCGCCAATGAGTCACAAGTAAAAGTTTATTTTTGCACTGGTGCAATAGTCAAGACGGTAAGTTGATCGAAAGTGTCGACTTCCGTATATGAACCCGGCATCCAAACCCGACGAGTTGTTGGTTAAGCTGTTTTGATGTCTGTTGATGTTTGAAAAAGGATTTTCATTGACTGATCGAATTGAAACAAACAAGCTGTACTTCATTAAATATTTTTAACTGACCCGACAATGTACCTAATGTTGAGGGCAGCGAAGTCCCAACAAAAAGTAGATATAATTTAGGCGACCTGCTCGAAACCGGATTTACACAAGTTGAACCCGAATCGCAGCGCACTTGCATGGATCACAATGATGAGATTCTCACTATCGTGCAAGATTTTCGCTGACCTGGTCGAGTATCTTACTACCAACAAATAAAGTATCACCTCGAGCTTTTTCTTTTAGGCAAAGTCTCCTACTCTAGAACTCGCAAAAGTTTGATCAAACTTGGCAACACCGAAGCGGTGTCAAGGCAACGTCCACCTAAACAATCAAGTCGATAGGCCGAACGAAATAAATTAAGACACCATTACAGATAACTGATTGAAATGTGTTTTTGTTTGCGCGGCCAATTCCGTCGTGTTGTGACACGGGCCTTGATGCGAAACGTACAGGCATGCAATGAAAATTGATGTTTGCACTTGCGAAACAGTTGTCAGCACGCATAGATATGAACTGTTTTACAAACCTGACAATTTTTGAGATAGGTGAATCTGTATCAGCCCATATACGTCACACTGCTGGGCACGGGCCTACTCTACAATCGAGAGAATCGATTGAGAGTGTTTAGGCCATATAGTCAACCACGCTGGTTTAGTGCGGGTTGGCAGACTTACATACCGTAGAAATTCTTTAAAATCGCTACGGTATGCAGGTTTCCTCACGATGTTTTCCTTCACCGTTAAAGTGCGTGGTGATTGACTATCAATACACACATAACTCCGAAAAGTCAGAGGTGTCCCCTGGGATTTGAACCCGCAACCACCGTGAACATGTAGGCAGCCGAGATAGATGAATAAGCATATGGATTACCTGATGGCAGGTGATGTCCACCGCCCATGATCATCTACAAAATTTTGATTGGGATGCGTTACATGCTTTGATATTCAACATCGCAGTTGTTACAGATTTAGCTGAATAGGAGGTCTCTGTGTTCTCCTACTTATCAATAATTATTATGGTTATATAATTAATGCCCTGCCGTACAATATAAAGTTTACTATTGATATACTGTACATCAATCTCATCTTTCATTCTCGCAGGCTTTATTAGACCGAGAGCCCGCGGCCGCCAGACTTTTGTCATTTTATAAAAGCTGCAAGTTTGTCTGCGCATGCTTTTGACATAGGCATTACACGATCAATTATGAAGTTCCGAATTTTATATATGTTGTTAAGGCAACTATCAAAAGGTGTTTCCTTGGCAGCCTGACACTTTTGATGGTCCTTCATCTTGCCACACACATTAAAGGTGATAAATTCTAAAGCCACTACGAACCGAACTTCATAATAGCTGATCGTGTGGTGACTATGTTAGGGGCGGGCGCAGAAAATCTTTTAGCTTTTATAATATGACAAACGTTGCCTGTAAGAAATTGCCTAGTGTGGTAAGGGCGCCTCTTGTACTATTATTATGCCATTTATTTACTGTAAATGTTTCTTTTTGTGCAATAAAGATTAATAAATAAATAAAAATAAAAAAAGTCTGGCGGCAACGGGCTCTAGGCATATATTCTTTAAATCGATTGCCCCGCCGTGCCGTCATCATAGCAGAGTTAAGACAGCTCACAGCAGTCAGTCGAAACATTAATGAGTAAAAAACCATATCTGGTTCGCGAGGCCGACAAGACAAGTCAATTGCAGCGCGTTATCTGAGCTAAATGCCGTGTCATTAACACAGCTTCGACAACGGCCATACAAAACATTTGTATGGGTTTAATTACACCGATCCATACAGATGATAATAGCGTAGAGTGCAGGTAAGGAAATTGTAGGATTTTCGTATCCGGACCGACTATCGGAAAATATTATGAAAAACACAATAGTGACTCGTGGAACACCAGATATAAACAGGTTATATCTGGTTACAATGAGGCTGATATAATTGAGTCCAATGGCAAGAAATCACTATTATGTATTTTTGGGTACTCAATTTGATTTGCTCTGAGCTTACCATCTGGTACAATATGATCTCTGTATCCATGACAATGTAAAACGAATACTTATTATTTGGCAGAAAGGTTATTATAATGAGTCACAAGATGTACATATACAAATAAACAGACCCAATGAGTGTAACTTTCTTCCTTCGTCGAGAATGTCCATTGAGATTTACCATTAACGATACAACAATGTTAAATATGCTAATATATTAATTCCTAACCTCGCAACATTTGCACGGATAGTTAGAAAGCAAAATGAACATTCACAATTAACTGCATTTAAAGGGTTTCCTCGTAAATCTTCGTAATGAAATGGTCATTGAGTCACCGAACACCCTTGACATTTGAACAGTAACCTTAACTTTTGTAATGTAAGGTGTATTTTCGTGTGCGTTTTTAAAAACAGATAAGTCATTGGAAAGTGAAATGAGGGCGCACCTGACATGGCTTTCGTTACATCTGGCCGTACTTTTTGCTTCAGTGAGAGTGGTCTAGATTCGATAATTGTGACGGTGGCGATTCCGTGACGAGACGGGGTCCCGCCGTTTCGGCTACCAATTCGGATGGCGTATTTTTATAATTTGTTTTTTTTTTACATATTTTTGAGGGAAATATTGATTGTGTGTTATACGGTGGGAGTTTATATCGGTATGATAAAGTTGTAAAGTTTATGCGGTAAGCGGTGTGTGTTAAACAAAGTAAGGTTTTGACGGTATAATATCAACAATAACTTTAATATCCGAATCGACGAAAATATCGGAAACCTAATACTAATTATAAATTATAAATAAATAAATACACACAACAGTAACATACATAGTCCTGACCCCACACTAAGATTGAGTCTTGTGTCGTGGGTATCAGGAACTACGAGAGACTTTTCGACCTCACAGACACCCAGACCCGAAACAAATACCTGTGGATCACAAAAATATTTGTTTCGGTGCGGGGATCGAACCCGCGGCCTCTCGTTTCACAGGCGGCGTCTGACCAACTGCGCCATGGAGTTATTTACCAAGAATCCGTAAGATACATAAATGTCCTAAAATAACATGTTATTATGTGTAATATTATGACGATTGTCATGAATACATCATTGAATCAAAATATACATTTATATGCAAGATTTATTCATAGGACAAGGATGTCATACTCTGTTATTATATCAATTAATTGATTATTTACGGGCAATAATTACACCGTTATTGACATATAAATACCAATTCAGCATAAATAGTTGTTTCCGCCAATTGCTCACAATATTATAATATTATTTCTTAAATGAATGATAAAGTGTCTAACTTTTAGCAAATAAAACGAACACTAAGAACTTCTGAATGTTAGAATTATCCATTTTTTTTTGCTTAGCTTCGAGTAGTATTATGTTAAAAATTAAAATTCGTGTCCTGCAAATACAACGTAACATTTAAAAATAATTGGATACAAATAAGATGCATGGAACATACACACGTACATGCTCAGAATTACTCGAAGACTTCTATGTTGCATCTCAGTCCATTTTGAAGCCAACTGTTTGCCGCACCAACAATACAAATATTTGTGTAAGAACAAAAAGTCCTTTGCTTTTCCGATATTTGCGACACAAGACACGTATCATACTGTGGGGTCGGGACTACGTGTGAAGAACGCATTATTATTTATTGTAGATTTATCTCATTTTATATATATAATATTGCTTCCTACAATTTATTCTAGGACATATTCTCAGCATGCATAGTGTATGCAAATAAAACAATTTGTATTCATTTATTATTGTAAATCAGAACTGTGCGAGAGTATTGCGCTATGCAAATTAATCGGTTATTAACAGACGTTGGTATGATAATGTTGGCGAGATAAACCGCTCGCTGCGTGCTCGGAATGTGTATGTGATGAGTGTTCCTCGAGAAAAGTGGGAAAGATGGACTTCAGTATGTGAGTTGGTGTATAAAGGACCGATATGATTAGTCAAATTACCGTACTAGACCATATTACTATTTTATATCCACTGGAATTTCAATGTAATACGATGGCAACGTTTCTGTCATACGCTTATTAAATTATGAATATGTTTGTCGCTTGTTCTCTTGTTCAACATCATTTACATCAGCCACAGAATCTGCTGACTAGTTCCCAATATCAGAGCGATGTGAAAGTACCCAAAGCATACGAAGTTTCATCATATTGACTGAGATAGAGTACTGTAAGTCCAGTCCCGGCACAAAGTGGAAGTGCAAATAAATTCCCTAATTTATTGATCTTACTAAGTAAAGCTGCCTCTCAGTGTTAAAGACATCACAAGGCGTCTATCCGAAATCAAGTGAAACCGAGCCAGGCGCCGCGCCGGAACCCGAGCTTTGTTTGTCTTTTATAAGTGCGTGTTTGTCGAAAGTCGTGATTCTATCAATATTTTGGTCTCATTGTCGCCGCCTTTTTTATCTCCACTCGCTCTCAGTTTAACGTCACTTTTGCCGAACTAGAAAGTGATGCCTTTTTTGTTACCTCTCCATTATCGTTTTTGTCCTTTATGTTTTAGATTTTTGGCTTTCTTTCATTGTTTTCTTCACCGTGGCTCTCGTCTGCTTTTAAGTGATTTCGAATTGTTTTTGAATCTCGAACGTTAATTTTTTAGTGCCGCTTTCGGAGATAAATTAATTTTGAATCAGATATTTTAGACTTTGTTCTTTATCGGTGATTTCACCTTTCTTTTTACTTGGTTGGTATATTTAAATAGTTAATGTTGATCTATTGTTTGCATATTATTCTTTTACCTTTTAATCGCTTTCAAAACGCGCTTTGCATTGATATGCATTAGTCACGTATATTGTTTGCAAGCAGATCCATTTTACCTTATTTAGCATACCACTAATAAATAAGGTAAAATGGATCTACAAATAAATTAGTATTGTTTAGCCACATCGTAAGTATCGAACATAGTAATAAAACGATCTATAAATATTTAGATTAACAATCTTTAAGATCTAATTGTGATGTACAAACTCCTTGTAATTTTAAACATGTAGTGCAAAACACTCATACCTAGTTACAGTAATGTTAGTATTACCACAGCGACTTCATTTCATATGTATCAGGTTTATTCTAATTAAAAACATATGCTACCACACACCACAACACTTAAAAATTCTCCCCATAGCAAAAACGCGACAATGTTCGCAGGACTTTCACCGTGTATTTACCGTTTACGAATGATTAATCTGAGCTCGACTCGTGCAGACTCGCTGGCGCCGGCAGCTCGCGACGAAAGTGCAAGTCTAGTGTTCTCACGACCCCCGGCTCCCCGCGCAGGGTTGCTGGGTTATTGGGACTATTTGTACCATCCCGATCTGATAGTCCGTGGCATTAACGGGTTCATGTTTATAAAGACGTTGCAGGTAGGGGCGTCAGTTTGATAGTATATTTATTCTTATCGTTCCCCCCACTGCTGAGGATCGCGACCACATGTGATGTTCCTCCAACGTTTTCGGTCCAGGGTGGCATGGACCGCGTGGTATAGGCTACCACCAACCGCCTTCTTCACAATGTCCGACCATCTGGCTGGTGTTCTGCCTCTGGTGCGCTTGCCTTCTATTCGTGCCAATATTATGAGCTTCTCTAATTTGATAGTTTAATGGTATGGTTTTAGTTTAAAGGATCGCGACGAAAGTGCAAGTCACGACCCCCGGTTCCTCGCGCAGGGTTGCTGGGTTATTGCGACTATTTGTACCATCCCGAGCTGATAATAATCGTTGTTTATAACGGGTTTATATTAATAAAGTTATTGCGAGTAGGGATGGTCCTGTGATGTTTGTGTTTCAGTTTAGGATTGTTTGGATAAGTACATAATTTAAATTCAAATGTTGAGTAGCATTATTGAGGATTTTCATCAATTAAATTATTGATGTGTGATAAGGGTTTGCAAAATAATTTCGATGGACGTTTATGTTTTTGGAAGTACATATTAAACAAAAGTTTATTTTTTTTGGGATAAGCGGCTTTGACAAGATAATTGCATGAAGTGTAATCAAATTAGTATGACTATGTTATAAACATTTAAGTATGTTTTTTCTGACTCCACCGACACCTGCAAATAGTCTTAAAATAATTAGTTAAATCATTATATTATAATATGTATGTGAAATTATTTTCTATCATTAAGTACCTACTTATCTATTATGCCCTGAAAAGTGACGTATCCAACAACCCTATCCACCCATCTTTCAGGCTTCGCTACAAACAGCTCCTATCGTAATTCGAACTATTTACACTTTCCGAAAGTAATCGTGCGCCCGCGATTGTTCACTGATAATGAATGCCATATTTGGACGGATCTACGATTTCACGGGACGATTGCCCTGTCCGTGATCATTTTGATTTGCTAACGTGCCGTAGTATAAATAATAACGAACGTGACCGAGAGAGCGTCGATTGTTTGATTACGCTCGTGGGGCTTTAGAAATTTGCTTTACGGCCTTTCGTGGCAACCCTGATGGCCATTTTTATTGCATAGGCTTGATAGGGTTTAGTTATGGCAATTGATCAGGGTGACCCATAACCCTCTAGCTTGGGAATTTGGTTTGTTAACTTTCTTTGAAGTCCTATGTATAGAGAGCTATTAGCAAGCTGGCTTTACTTATTGGTAATTAATTAATGCGCCCTATATCGATTCAACTAAAGAATTCGCGAGTTGCCGTTTCTTAAAGAACTGGTTATTAGGATTCATTCGATTTTAGGGTCGAATATTGACAATTTACCATTCTCAGCGTACAAATGCTGTCCTTCGTAAATCTAGTGTATTGGAGTTCCCTATTCGTGGACACATTAACAGTCCATAATATGCAACATACAATTAGAACTGATTAGTAATGCCAGTTGGCTTTGACCTGGCTAATGAGTAGCCATGCGTGCTAATACAGTTGGACTCCACCGGAGCGTCGTGGCAATCAAATGACACATATTACGTATATGCTTCAAAGAGCATGGTGAACTAGGTGCATTGGCAACGGCGCGGTGGTTAGAAATTAAAGATATTGGAAAAGTATTAGACTCCTTATTACGTGGCGGCCTGTTGGCACACGGATTAGACGTGGCTGCCAACATGTTTACGGTGGTCGCGGGTTCAATTCCCATGGCACACCTCTGACTTTTCGGAGTCATGTGTGTATTGATATTCAAATACGGGGTACTATAATGGTGAAGGAAAATATCTGCATTCCTAAGCGATTTGCAAGTATGTCTGTGGTATGTAAAGTCCGCCAACCAGCACTAGGCCAATAGTGGACGTTATGACCTAACCCGTCTCAATCGTCCTCTCGATTATGGAGGAGACCCGTGCTCTGCAGCCTGACGTATATGGGATGATACAGATTAGACTCCTTAAGGAAATAATCTTGGTATTTTTACGTCAGCTTCAGTAAGAACTAATCAACAACTATGTTTTAACAGAGGTAATAGCTCAACCTCATTATTGGATTTATTTTATTAACACAATGTCTAGAAACGATTATTACTATCTCTCATTAGTTAACACAACTGTACCGGTCTATTCGAAATTATACAGGCAACACTTGCATGGATAGGTCCTATAACTGCCCATAGACACGTCTTTTTCTAGAATATAATGTACCATCTCGAAACATAGCTGTAGTGTCTGTTTAAGGAATAACAAATATATTTCCTGGAACGTTCCTAATTGGTATCATATACAAAACATATTATGTTTTAAAATCTTATTACGCGTTTCAAAACATCGTGACCAATTTGCTTCATAAGGTAAACATTTCGAGGAAAACTGCGAACCATTAACATGTAACTCTCAATTACGTAATGATTGGCTATTAATAGCCAGATTCCCTTGAGCCCGCGATGGTGGTATCACCAATGACCTTAATGAATATTTTCATAACAATTTTTACTTACATACCTGTATTGTTTAAGGCTGGTGGTATGAAGCGGTATGTACATAAATAATTCATTGGAATATAGCTGTCCAATCTGGCATTGAACTCACTTTCACTCATGAAAGCTCGGGCCAAATATTTTCTATAACATGAAAATCGAATTCATGAAAATCAGAATTTGGAGTAGTAATTAATCATACAATTCAATTAAAGAAGATTGGGATGGTCGGTAAAATTATTTGGATTGTCATCTTTCGGTAGTCGATATTTTATCTGGGCTATACTGAATCTGCCAGGTTTAGTATAGTCACTAAGCGGAAAGAAAAAAGCAATAATAAAGCTCACAAATTATTTGAGCGCACGTATGATGAAATACCCAAAAGAAATATGCGTTCAATTTGTCAGTAACAAAATTAATACTCATTTAATTTAGTATTATAATTACCCGTGTAAGCTTCGCTAATTAAGATGGTCGTAAATACCATAATCGAGGATTGATGGAGTGATCTGTCATCGTAATGCCGGCTAATGCTCAAGTTACTTGGACACGTAAATTATATTGCGTTTGGTAATATTGCTCGACGTGGGGTGTGAAATGAGCGTTAGCGGGTCGACATAGTCGCTCCCGGTTTTGAGTTGAGAGTTTTGACGCTATGGAGCGTTCCATATGTACCCCAGGAAAAGTACAGTAGTATAAATTATTTAGTTTTAAAATAAAAAAAAAATGGAAATTCTCTGATTTTTTATCTGCTCTATTACATTTAAAAAATTTGGGTAATTACAAAGTATTTACTTTTACATTTCAGCGCAATTTATATCTATCCATACCTCGTATGTATTATGATTGTCTTTAGTGTCATGAATTGCACTTCTAAACAAAGGTCAGGAACGCCTCTGAATGTATTCAGGTCGCTGTGAAAATCCTTAAGAAAGGCTATTTATACTCCAATGTAAATTCGAACCATACCGCCCAAAACTCACAACTTATAACCACAACGGATAATCGTAAATTACACCGCAGTGATTCCATAGTCCGGTGGTTTTACGGCTGTCATAGTATGAATTTATGGTTGCATGGTTGCCTGCTCGTGATCGCCCTGGTGGACTTACTGTCGGTGGACAGTAGCCGTCGCGTCGGTTCAATAAACGTATCGCCGCGTGATCATGTGTGTCGAAGTACGGGATTACCGTGAATGGGAAGTGACGGGATGGTAGTATGGAGGAGTTGTGTAGAATATTGTCGTTTATTGATTTATTTATTGGAGCTGTTTTGGAAATTTTATATTATCAATAATTTTCAGTTGTTATTTCTGCATATTAACTGGCATTGTTTAGTTAGATGTGTTCAAAGTTCTCGATACGCATTAGTGCCAATTCAAAACTTATCACTACGATTTTTTTTAAATAACTAAATTAATCCGTCTTTAACTCACATTATCAGTATGGTGTTAATAGTTTGATATACGTAACTATACAATGTTTCATGTTAGGAAAATAATATAATACTTAGTCAAATGTAAAAGTGTGTGAATATTGAAAAAAAAAGTAGATTCGCTCCTAGATGACTAAAACTATTTCCACAAAAAAAAAACCAAGACAATCCTAACCAAAATCTCATAAAAACGGTATTATCTCCCCCGGCAGGCTTCTAAGCTACCAATATTTTATCTGTCCTACGCCGATTCGACGCGGTGTTATAAGCCCGGGATTAGAAACCAAATCCCGCACGACTAATGACCACCGAATATTTGGGCTCTTGGCTCCTCCAGCCCGAATATTTAAACTCATAAATCGGCCCCGTTGATCTTTTTTTATTTCACACAAGTCTGTTTTTATTGTGTCATCGGATTTGTTGGTAGCTGGGATAAAAAAAAATACCATTTTTATATGAACACGGGAGTCAAAAATAAAACACCTTTTTTCCGCTCCCATCGGAGGTTGGAGAACATCAGGGAAATTTAATTTTTTGAAGCTACTGTTCTGAATAGAGAGGTGGTACTGCAGCTGAACCAGTCCAACAGGCTCTTTAAACATGAGTGTCGCCTTTTGCCAACACTTTTCTTTCCAGAAATCTTCCCCTGGACGACGAGCTGAAGCAGCCAGCATTTGTCATTACTCGTGACGTGACCAAAGTACGATAACTTTCGGCGCTTGATGGCCCCATCCACCATATTCATAAGCTCCATCTTCCTCTTAAGTTTAATAAGATACTACTGTGTATATAAATACAGGAGACCGAACACCCGTTTACAGGAACGATATGGGAAGTTCGGAGTATGTTGATGAATGATGTATAAAAACTATACTGAACTTACTGCATCTGAATCGTATATTAAATATATAGATACATATTATGCTATAACAAATTTGATCAGATTTGTTGGGTCAGAACACTAAAAAAGGTTAACCATACTAACAGCCAGTAGCTGTCAAACTGTGTCAGCCCAGTTACCGTGAAGTAACTACCACAGTCGGCGCTATTGCAAAACACGTTACTCCGCGAGCGATCTGTCACATCTATCTAACGGGCCGGCGCACGCGCAGCTGAAATTCGCCACGCACAAACCATTGTCGCCTTAATGTCTTGTAACGGTGACGCGACCACCGGCCAACCCGACTGGCACACATAAAGTACCACTACGCACTTTGAACCGATTCTGACGATGAAGTATTCCTAAGGATCTATAGAAGATCATTAAAAAGAAGGAAAGACGTTTTGTTTATCGAATGTTTTGTCTACTTTGCTCAAACTGAATTCTAAAGCCGTTCTAAAAGGACAAAATATTCGATAGCTAAAATAGGTTTTAAAACTGTCTATTAATATGGCTAGCAGAGATTATTCGTGTATTAGGAGATCCAAAGACGAGCAGCGGACAAAGAACATTAAAATATTATATTAACAAAAGGTCGCAAAAACTAATTACAGAAGAACTCTGCACATTAAACTCGCATTCATAAAAACAAATCGTTAATGTACTTAGCGTGTTTTGTTATTCTTTTTGTACACGCATTCAGGAAATTTATTTGGGGGTCTTATAAATCACTGTTCGTCCTGAAAATACCTAGGTCCTTTGATGTGGATGTTAAATATCTCCTACTTCAATTATTCAATTTTAACAGAAGTGTATGGGTTTAATATATGGAATACATATTTTGTCTCCTATTTCTCTTTATCTTTTGGTTTATTCCATGTGCAGTATAAGTAGCAGTATGTACAGTAGTATAGCATATTGCCGCCTTTAAAAGTTGTTAATGTTTTTATGTTTAAGGTGATAAATAAATAATATAAATATTTATAAAATATTATGCCGTTTCTACATACATTCTTGCGTAGTTCATAAGGTTATTTTATATAGACCTACAAGCAATTAGCGTCAGAATGAAGTAACTTAGTTCAAGAGTGCAACTAGTGTAGTGTCATGATTTATTACGACTAGTCAGATAACAACGAGTTAACTACTAGTAAATAACTTATCTAGGATAAGTAGACGTGACCATACGCAAAACAAACTACGTAAAACCGCTTAGTTTATGTTTAGAATTACAATAATATGGCTTAAGCGATAACCTTATCACTTACAGTAAAAAACTGTCTTTAAACATTTTTATATCATACTTACTCATAGGAAGTTTACTGCAGAAAATACACCATAAAATCCCAGTGTTAGAAGAGAATATAATTAATCAAAATCTTAAACTCCACAAATATTTTGCATATCTCGGGGGGTATACCTCCCATAAAGCTTACTGAGTCCGCCAATATTACCAGTCATCAAAAATCATTTTATTGTTTATGTGGCGGACGGTGTCACAGAGGGTCATCGACTCCGTGACGTCACCGTTGAGGTACTGTTACCTTACGTGACAGTTTGCGTAGAACAAGTACAATTTACAACCTTTTTTAACTATTGGTCACGTACATGAATTAGCTTCGTATGACGGTCAACGTAATAAAGTAGCACAGTGTCTTTTTCGGCAGGAGAATTTAGTTTAGAAGTGGGTAAGTTGTGACGGTTTTTGTATAATTAGTGTTAACGAGCCAAGATTTGAAAATGGAAACGTTTAGTTATTAAATTGGACATGTTTGTGTTCAATATCTTTGATCAATCTAACTCATGTTTTATAATGTTTATGTATACACGGGATGAGGACGCAATGTTAAGGGATGACACGAAATGGGACCGAGTAGGGCGGGATGGGAAGTTTTTATGAAGAAAACTTAATGATTGCGCGTATTATTTTTTCGCTTTACTTTCAATTTAACGCCTCTTCTATAATGTTGTCGTAAGACATTAACGGACTGGAACGGGACAGACATTTAGCAATACTATATAATCATAATTACACCCCGATATAAAATGAAGACATCCTAAGAACTATTAAATTGATAATTTAATGCCAGTCTAGAAGCTTATTTAAGGTATAAACATCGCTGATGCATCAATTAGTAACATTGTAAAACTAAGTGTAATCTTAACTTATATCTAGGTTTATTAACTTAACTGTGCTATAAAATTATTCAAGTTTATGAAAGAGCGGGGTGTCGTTGCGAAATAAGTAAGATGGCTTAAACTAAACGTGGTTTTGATGTTAAGAAACACTTTATCGTTTCAGGTTTTTATCAATGTTAGCTTTCTTAAAAACAAATTAAAAAGAGTAATTTATCTCTCGTAACAACACTTTTTTTCTCCAATCGTACCACATAAATTACTGTAGTATAGGATTCAAATAGTTGTCAAAAACTAATTTCAACCAGGACCTCCCAGTTAGCAGCCTATATTACTGAAAATATAAGTGTCTTAAAAATTGGTCTTCTACTTTTATTTTTACCATTTAAAGTATACGGTGTAAAAAACACAAGAAACTCAACGTCCAAACGCAGGCGTGAAAATGTAGACCGTCTTTGTAATTACGCCGACGCGACGTGTTACATTTTTTAAACGTACCAAAAATTAGTGAACTATTTAAAGTGATCATCAAAGCGGCGTTAACGCCACGCGGCGGCTCTGTCCGAGCTCGTTTATTAACCCTGCCTGTCCCTCGAGGCGCTGGCGTAATCAACGCTCTAGGGTTGCTAGGAGCTGGAAATCTTAGAAGAAGGAATGGAAAGGAAGAAGAATATGGTCTTCTGGAAAGAAGGATATGGTTGTCCCGGGTCTTGAATGGATTCTTTGGTAACTAAAGCGTCTGGTTGAAGGTTTATTGGTTTTATAAGAAAACTTAAAGAATTTTGATCCAGTACTTTTTTGTGTGAATCACTGGTGTATTGTGAGGAACAATCATGTCTTACTACTTAAGTAGACTGGAGAATACCGCAACTTGCGAAGACTACTAAAACGAACTTTACGTTCCATAGAGTTGTGTTATAAATAATTTCCGTCGCTAGATTGCCTCCGTATTTCTATTGAGCCATAGAATATCCACTGATAAACATATCCTTGGCAAAGGATCTCGATAACGACCTTTATCATCGTCTAATTATTTACTTATTATACTCTGGTAGATATCTAGTAGAGGCTTCCTGGGATCATTTAAAGTGAAGGGATCGGGAAGACAGTCCTTAGGCCAAACGGGATAACCTCTGGCAATATATAATATACAAACACACCCAACAGTCACATACATAGTCCTGACCCCACACTAAGATCAAGTCTTGTGTCGTGGGTATCAGAAGCTACGAGAGACTTGTCGGTATCACATACACCCAGACCTGAAACAAATACCTGTGGATCACACAAACATTTGTTTTTGCGGGGATCGACCCCTTATAATGAATGTATGAATTAGACTTATCTTAATGGAAATAGCCGTTTTTTGACTCTACCTCGCAACCCTACCTATCCGTCGCGTCCGCTGCAACTTTGTAAAATAATAAATGGTTGATTTAAACACCGGCATTAAACGGTCAGGTTATTTCGTTAGTCGCCCCGCATCTGTGTTACTCCACACGCTATAAAACAGTTTAAAACATACAATGTATTCAATTAATGGTTAAAGCAGAAATCACCGGTCCAACTAGGATTTGAGCGTGTAATTTGGCGGGTATTTCTGAAATTGCCACCGTTTTGATGCGGGATATTAAGGTAATTTCTTCTTTATGTCCTTATGTTCCATTTCTGAACGTTTATCTCATGAGTTAATGCATGATGTATAGTAGTCTGGCTACAATTTTTCAACGGATAAATTGCTGGGTTTTGAACGTGGTAGTGACTGCATTTACGATATTTCCAGTTTGTGTATTGATATAAGTTTACTTTCGTGTTAATGGTCTAAAATCAGGCGAATTAAAGTTGTTAAGTATAGTTAGTATGGAAATTACTTTGGAGAGATGGGCAGATCGGACCGATTGGAACGCGACAACAAAGAATTCAACCCTTTACATTTATTCTAAGTGCACGTTTGAGTGCGATATTCCTAACTTGACGTGACACACGGTAACCATCGCACCTCCAATTCAGATTATCATATACGTAAGCGGCTATAATCACTTGCCATCAGGTTAGTCGAATGCTTTGCCACAAAAAAAGAAAATGGATTTATACGAAGGATCTCTTGAGTTGTTCAGAAACGCCTTTTTAGCTTTATTGCCATGTTTCGTGGTGTTTTTATTAATAGCTTTTATTAAATCCAACACGGTTTGCGTGTTCCGTCCTACGTTTTCACGCCAAAACTTTTACATCGTTTCTCACTTAGAATCCCCGAATTTATTAAATGACATAATAAATTCGAGTTTCGTGCTGGTTTTATATTTTGTTTATTCGCATATTTATGCTAAAATTAGTTGAGGGCTTGGATTCGTATAAGCAGGGGGGAAAAATGCAATTTAATTTTATATAATTTCCCCAAATAACTAAAATTGACCAAAGTAGTATTTTTTTAAATATATTTAAAGAACTCTAAGTTTATTAATCCTAAATTGACATACTTATTAGATTACATTAAATTTCATCACACTAATTTATTAATCTGTAATATATTTTACTACATAAGCTGCAGACATAAGATTCTAAGAAACCTGCACAAAAAACCAAGTGCTGAATAGTGGCAAGTAGTAAAGATTAAAACAAACTAACAAAGGAACTTTCGCGTGTACTAAACGGAGTTTTCCCTTTACGGAAAGTACGTTTAAAAGTCCTCAATTTATTGTAAGAACATTGCACGAGTCATGTGGTTTATTCTGCCCATTACATTTACAATGGTCATGAAGTTAAAGAATAGATTTATAAACGAGCTATTATGTTCAATTATTGTGGAATTGTGTATAACGCGATTTCTCTAGCGAAACACGTGTATAGCAATGAATGGAATATTCTTTGACATATAACAGATTCACGTGTTTTATTGTAAGGTTCAATCCTATATTTTGAATGGGTTTTATTATAACCAAAGTGGACCTTTATGTATTGATGTTACGCAATCTAAGTCCTGCCAAGCTAAGGTTGTTTTAAAAATAATCGTTTGATTAAAATAAAATGTTTTGTTCGAGTCAAAGGTTCTCTTGTGAATAAATGTTTAGCATAAATGTATTTTAAGTATAAATTGGTATTATTGAGAGATAATTTGGTAGTATGATATTAATAAATTGGTTCTAATTAAAATATTTTTTGTTACAGGCGAGCAGAAAAATATCGAAATGTGGATATCTGTTCGTGGCGCCGGGATGGGACTTCTCCAATCCGCTATACAGAACAAAGGTAAGTCAAAGATTGCAAGATTATTGCATAGCGTTAGTATGCCTTAAAATAGGGTCCATAAATTTTGGGAAGGACTTATACATAGTGAACTATGAGCAGTTAATAAATAAAGAGAAAAAAAAAACTGAGCAGTTCAAGTTTATAATGTCTGAACGCATGTATATGTTCTAGTTTCATTGTTGATTGTCCAATAACCAAATTCAGCCTTTGTGCGTAAAAAATGTGTTATTTTCCAATAAGTTATGTTTAGGATATCTTGACTAATTATATTAATGGTTTACCTTAAAAATATTAAAATAATTCTACCCCATTTAGAATTAAATCCCATGTCACTGACATAAATCTATACACAGCAAATGCAGTATTATGTATGATGTAATTATAGTCTCGATTGTAAGGGCACGATTGTTGCCGAAAGGGGATCGCGCCCTGTGATTCCCGCGATTGTTTCACTATTCTGAGAGATGAAAATAGGTGTTTAATTGTTGTGTAGGTCTATTTTCTTAATTTGAGATATTTTTTTGTAAAGTAGGAAGTAAAATTCACGTACTAAGTGTTCTGAATGCATTTTAATTGCCGCTGTGGTAACAGAAATGTTTTTATGTTTACTATGGTTTTAGAAGAATACGACATGTAAATGATTAGGTAATTCTATAGGTTCTTAACACTGTAAGATTAATGAAAGAGATATTTTTCATTGTCCGTAAGCCTTGCAGATAACCACCTCCCGGTTGTATCTTGTTAATCTTCTCACAAAACATTATACAATGCGTAGTATAAATTACACACGCAAACGCTTTCGCCCCTACAATGGATATTTATAAACATCAATTATTAAAAATAATTGTCCAATTATACACCCAAAAGCCGGCGGATAACCGATAGCGACGGCGAAACTCCATACTTAATAATTAAGTTCATATTTTGCCAAAAGACTCGCGCGGTAAGCCGCGCGCGCGTCTTTTTTGACATTTTTTGGCGCCGGCGCGAAATCCCCCGTCGAGAATTTTATCGCTATCTGCCAGATTCACGTTTCGGATTCGATGTGTCGTTTTTTTTCTCACGTTTTCATAATAATATTTCTCGGCGTCGCGTCTCTGTGTTGGCTTATCGCGCGCCGGTGTGACGACACCCGAAATTCGACAATGGGAGTCCGTGTGCTGTTATTTTTATTGCCTTACAAATATAGTTTATCTCGATGTCTCGTGGCGTTTTATTTGCCAATTGTTGTAAGTTATTTTGAAGCGTGTAAAAAGAAGAAAAAAGAGCAATGTTTCTGTACTTTCTTCTTTCTATATCTTTATGTGTCTACATTTAAGTTGAAAGTCTGTTTATTTAATATCTGGCAAGCGAAACATCAGCTCTGAATGTTAGTTAAATGATAAGGGACTTTAAATATAAATCAAGTTTTAATCGTTTGGAGTCAGGACCACTCGAAGAGGTTCTATACTAAATCCCTTCTAGTCGCATACACCTGAATCATAGATTATCTAGCGTTGGCACCGTACCTATGGCATCAAGGTGTTGCGGATGTTCCTGGGTCCTCATAGATAGATAACCCTAAAAATAGCCTAACAAAAATAGGAATTATTTCTCACCATATCGATCAATCTTGTTACGGCGAATTCTATCACTCTCCTAACTCTATATAAGAAACATCATCATTAAATTGACATTTAATTAACCTCCAATAGCTAATGAATGGATTACAAACCGATTCCTGTTTACTATGTATCATGCACTGACCCAAACAACCTTCTGTGGACGCGAACGCAATCTAACCGTTATATCTGAAATACAGTGTTCGCGGATCTAGATAACCCAGCTGATCTGAATGCTAATGGTTATTTCATTCATAACATTGATCACATTGGTAGGCTGTTTACTAATAAGATTGTGTTGGTATTTGTTATCGTACATACATAAACTCACGCCTTGATCCCCGAAAGGGTAGGCAGAGGCGCCACTAGGACACCCACATTTCGCCTTGCATGTTCCGTCCCACGATGTGATTGGAGGCGAGTCTATCGCCATATCGGAAACAGATTCCTGACTCCGGGCTGATAATTAGAAAAATCCAATATCACTTTGCCCGTATTTGTAATCGGTGCTAGGAAAATGTGATGTATTATCGTCATCATCTTCTTTAGTTATGAGAAGTCCATTGCTGATTGTAGGCCAAGACAAAGTTTGTTCGACTTCTGAATTTATCCAGCAAGCCCCCAAAACCTTCATAGGTACTAGTTCTATCTATCTATATCAGCCCATATACGTCCCACTGCAGAGCACGGGCCTACTCTACAATCGAGAGAATCGATTGAGAGTGGTTAGGCCATATAGTCCACCACGCTGGCCTAGTGCGGGTTGGCGGACTTACATACTTGTTCACTAGTAGCTAAAAAAAGTCTTTAGCAATATTTTAATCTGAAATAATGAGCTATATCAAAAACATTCCAATATGGATTTATTATGAACGAATTACTGACATGTGTTGGCTTATTCAAATAAAATATTTTTAATCAATCACTTATAATTGCATGAATAATGAATATTCAATATTTGGACAGAAAATCATGATAACCATACCGAGAATAAAAGATGGCCTGATTACTTCGTGCACAATTTCAGTAATGTCTTGCCGATTGATTAATATTTTTTTGACTGACACCTTAATGTAGTATTTTACACCTGTTTTCAACCTTATGCTCTTGCGATAAGGGATAGTATTTTGTATATTGGAATAAAATTGGCATTACCGAGATCCGGCGATAAATGAAACGATCCTTTATTGATAGCTTCGGTTTGGTATCGAGACGCGCGTGGCTGCTGTCAGGTGGGAAACAGCACGCTGCCTGGTTTATCTCAGAAATATATTTTTCCGTGAACAGAAATAACATATAGATATTATATTTTTATTCTACAGTAGTTTATTATTTATTTCAGTGAAACTTGTTGTCATTAATTATATTTTATTTTCGTACATGAGTAAGACGAATAGCTTTATATGCATCATGCAGGTCGCTTCTAACAGATTACTCTAGAAATATTTATAAAGCCTGAACTTAGCAGCTGAGCAAAAGCTGACGGTGTATCTCCACCCTCCGAAGTATGCCAACTGATCAGTCAGTAACCCTGCGAAGATCGTCAGCATACATGCCAGCTTCCGTAAAATGTTTGACAAACATTTATAAAAGATTCCTGTTAAAACTCAACATTGTTTTGTTTAAATATTTTTGATTGATGCCCGCTCCTCTTTTCTGTCCGGCATCTGGGTAAATGGGATGTGTAGTGTTTGGGCGTTGCGTAATGAGGTTAGTCGTTTAATTAGATTATGTAAACGTTTGAGAAATGCGTGCTTTGGTGTACTGTTATCAAGAATTTAAAAAAATGTGTGTTGGACTGATGGTGTAATTGTTCTTAGTTGTAATGTAGATTTTATCACACCATATTTACCCCACTGCTGGGCATCGGACTTCTCTTTGATTGTTAGTGAGAAGGGTTGGTCTATAACGTTGGCGATTGGTTTCTAGTGGGTTGAAGGAGGTCAAAACTTTTAAATTTCCTTCAACTCCAACTAAGCTTTCGCATGCTTATTATTTGTAATAGACACTTTAAATACTTTAAAACGTTTTCGCATATTCAAAATGAAAGACTCGAGCGCCTTAATTAAATGTTATTTCAAATGACTAGATGAAATAACATAAACTTAATTGTAATTGAGCTGAGTGTTTCGCTTTTTCGATCAAGTAGGTAAAACTTTTTAAATTCAATTCACTTTCTTTCTAAATTGAATTTTACTTTCGTTTCCTCTACGCCGCCGCTGGCTTGGTATAAAAATGCGAATAAACTATATTTTATGTTCGTGATGTTTAGAATTGCTGAATGATCTGAATCTAGGTTAACTTTAGTTTGCTTCCTGGTGAAATATTTATCATTTGAAATATTATGTGAATTTATATGTACGGTAAAGTGATTAGATGTTGCTAGGAAAGTCAACATAATATTCTTTTATAAATTATTATTCATATATAAATAAATTAGCTCTGGGTGGTTCCTTACGCAAAGGATAGCTATTGCCATCCAAAGAGGAAATGCCTCCTGTATTTTGGGCTCGTTTGCTCCAGGAATGATGACGGGTGGTTTATTTGATTAAGGGGGTGGGGTTGTGACCTCTATAAATAATGGAATAATTTAAAATGTATAGTAGTTATTTGTTTTAAGCTGTTTCGAGGATTCAATTTATTAAGAGCAAAAAAAAACACAAAATATTACTTTCTTACACAATATTTTGACGTTTATTTTTATTCATTTTAATGAATGCATGATGATTATAAAATCATTAATAATTATATAATAATCTATCACATTAATTAGCATATAAATTATAACAAAAATAAAATCGTAATTCTCATATTTATAAACCTGTCATCACATATTATTTATAATATTAATCAAATATGCAAATAAAATAACCTGCACACTGCAGTACAAGGTTCTACGTAACAACACTGCGAACAAGTTCGGGTAAGGTGTTTAAGAAGGTAATAAATATAAGGTTCTTCGAAACTCGATTAGGCTCTAATGTGCGCGGTTTTTTTGTATAAAGCCCAGGGTCGCAGGCACGGCCCTGAGTCAACGTAACACGCAGGCGATGTGTACACTTTGATTGTACGAAATTCTATTATTCCTTTTCAATGTGCTTTTGATAAAGCAGGTTTTTGAATGACAGTCATGTTTTGAAGTGCGAATCATGTTGTTATTAGATATTTGAGCTATATATTTACTTAGTGGAACTATTTTGAAATTTCGGTCAAATTGTTAAAAATAAAACAAAAATTAGTGGATCTGATTGTTACATTTTTCTATTTTGTTTCCATTTGTAAAGTATACTGCAATTGAAAATAAGAGGCGTGGTGATAACCTTAAAATTGGGTTCGCAGTATCCCAAAATTACCACTAGTCACACAAGTTCGTAATCGAACCCAGGCCAATCGCCACCGAGCCATTACTTATAAAGAAGTTATAAGTTTATAATTAGATGATACATCTTCTAGATGACTAACAGGATACTTCTTGCCTCAAAACAAACAGTAAAAACGTTATCTGAGAATATAGGATCTTGTAAAAACATCCAGGCCGACAAAGCGGGATTTTCCTGTAACCAAGCATAAAACCACTTGAGGAAACTTAATTCTTGGTAGAACATGACATTGTATTGAAAGTCAATCACCACGCATTTTAACGGTGAAGGAAAACATCGTGAGGAAACCTGCATACCGTAGCGATTTTAAACAATTTCTACGGTATGTAAGTCCGCCAACCCGCACTAGGCCAGCGTGGTGGACTATATGGCCTAACCACTCTTAATCGATTCTCTCGATTGTAGAGTAGGCCCGTGCCCTGCAGTGGGACGTATATGGGCTGATATAGATAGAAAACATGACATTCAAACCAAGGGGTGGATGCCCCTTAAGCGGTCACTGGAGTAATACTCAAGAAAGAAATAATATATCTCGACACGTAAAAGATTGCGCTCAGGAATACATGTCTTCATGCAGGAGTCATGTTGTGGGTTTTGCTAATTACTATGAAGTTTGGGGAGATTAAACTTGGTATTTTGTTTTAACATTTAATTTCTATAAAAACATCAGATAAGTGAATAAAAAAATTATGTGCGAAGTGTTCGCGATCATCAATTATTATAAGCCGGAAATTTTATTTTTATTCCAAATGTAGTAATTTTTAATTCGTTACTAATAATCACATAGGCATTCGTAGATATGCAACACATAATAACATCTTGTACATGTTAGCGAAGAATTACGAGAAATGGAATACACAGATCAACCAACCTACACTAGACCAGCGTAGATTGAGACATAACCCACTATCAAACGTACAAGTAGAAGTGGCCTTGTCCAACAATTGGAGACATACATACATAAAAGAGATAGAAAAACAAAAACGCAAGTAATGAACAAGGTGTAGAAAGCAAATCCGAAACATGCAGAGCGACTAACGACACTTACCATCAAACAGTTTAATCTGATCTTGATATAAAAATTAGAAAATCGACGTGTTCATAGCATTTAAGACAATGGTGCAGATGTTGGTTCTGATGTAGTAAATGCGGATATTAGCCGACTTTCTAGCAGCGTCGACTGCGGAGTATACGCACGAGTGACCGTAGAAAGGCTCTTTTTGCATGCCCGCCGCGAACTACGGAATTGTCATTACATTGTCATTGCCTTTTTACATTTACTGATTTTGTAATGTAAGAGTAATAGTTCAAAAATAAACCTTAAAGATAAGTTAGATTATCGCCTAATTAATACGGAAATTATTAGTTGAAGTCATCACTTGCGTCATAAATAATATGGGTGTTAGATCAATTATTTACTTATCTTGTATCGTATTGGGGAAACGGAGAGAAAAGTTTAGTCGTAATACTTCACTATTAAGTTATTGGATTAATCAAATATTTAGTCAATGTGTCACGTGCTTGAACTAGTAATCAGGCCATGTAATACGATATTCGATATATCGTGCGATTCTTCGTATCGAAATTTTACTCCTAGTGACTTGGTTTTTGCTATAATTTCGATGAATATTCTCTGCGCACTTGTCAACACTGTTAATTCAACCGCAGACATAAGGAAAAATGAAGTCACTGCGAATAGATTTATATACTTGAACTCCTCAAGATCAATGAAGAAACTATTTCCATGACATTCTCCTTGAACAGTGACGTCATTATTGACCACTGCAAGTCTCAATATTAAACTGATCCAAAGGTTAAATCCATGCCACTGGCACAGAGTAAAGACCCGTGTAAGTACATTCTTTATGTTATTCGTATCAAGATTAGATCATACGATTTTTTTTTCAATTAACAATCATCTGCTCTGCGACTGCTAAGTGATATTTAATAGCCACTTCCCGTGTATAATTTGCCTCTTTTGTAATGACTCTAACTACCACCGTAGGGTTTGATTGATGACGCTTTTGTCTCGCGTTGAGATTTAAGTGACATTTGATTTGACGCATGTAGTACATTGCGTAATTTGTTGAAGTGAAACTTCTTTATCGGGGTTGGAAAAAATTTTTCGTTACGCGTCACATTCTTCCGTTACGCGCCATCTTTTTTATTTAGTAAATTAGTACCCACTTCAGTAAGCCACACCCCCAACCGTTTCCAAGCCCCACCCAAAATTTTAAGTCCCACCCACTTTTTTGTAATTTGATCCTTACCCCCCCTCTGGCCTTCCCCCACCCTAAATCCAAAACAGTGCCCAATAGCCTCCCCACGAAACCTCCCCCCCCCCGCTTACCCCCTACTAAAAATTTTACCTCACCCCCCCTACTCATATCTCCGGCATTATCCATCGTAGACCCACCGACCTTGGGTTCATTGGAACCGGCTCGGTGAGGGCTACAATCCTGCCCCAACAGAATTCCCGAATTCCCCCTCCACAACTTTCCCCACCCAAAAATATTTTAAGGTGCCCAATAGCCCCCCCACGAAACCTAAACCCCCCCCCCTACCCCCACCTAAAATTTTTACCTCACCGCCCCTAAACCTATCTCGGCCAATAAAGGTCGTGGACCCACCGACCTTGGTATCCTCGGAACCGTCTCGGTGAGGGCTACAAATTGGCCCCGATAGAAATCCCAAATTCCCTCAAAAATTTCCCCCTCCTAAACTTAAACTTTATTTAATTTAGCTTTATTTTACCAATTCTGTAAATTTGTAAATAGTAGATCATTTTTCGAAAAATGATGTCATAAAGAAGTTTCACTTCTTACGTGTGTACACTAATACACACACACATTTTTTTTTTTTTATATTGGCATGGTGAATTATGTTGCTCCCGACGGTGTTGGTTAGGCTGTCGATTGGAAAAGGTAATCAAGTTAATATTTTATCGAGACATAAGTCCGAAATGTATTTTTAAGTTCGATACTTCTATTAGGCAATACCGACTAGTGTGTTTTTAAATCATACTGGCGGAGTTTATAAACAAGGCCAGTGATTTACAACATGTTTTAAAAAGTGTTGTCCTATCTCAGCTAGGTACTTAATTGTAGGGTTAAAATAAATAAATAGTAAAAGAGTCATCTCATAAAGTTAATACCAGCTCAAGAAAAAATAAATACATTGACTAATTAAGCAGCCTTTCGCAGAAGGACGCTTTTATCTCACATATAATTCAGAGAATTTCCAAGTTACCGATGTTTATCCGAAATGCGCTCAAAATTTAATTTGAAACAAAAATAATTTAATTTATATAATGTTTTGCTAAAGACAGAGTCAACGAAACTGTAGTTTGTTAACTGTAGTTCGGTATCGATACCACCTCGTACTGAACCGAAAAGTTTTGCCCACAATACACAGCTGTGGAACAATTTGCTGCCTCACGTATTCCCATATTCCTAAATCTTCAAGGCTTTTACCTTATTAATATTAACCTTTAAGAATCATTTAGAAGTCCATAACTGTGCCAAATTCACAGATAATAATACAGTGAATTCTCTATCTCGATGCCAATACACTTAACATGTGCAGTGCAGTCACTTCTATGCCGGTATAAAAACATACAGATCTCGCAATGTGAGTCGTGCATAATTACTGTTGCCGTGTAAAGTACGCTGTTTATTGACAACGCACAGATAAGCCATGCCTGAGCCTATTTTATGCGACTGATTAGTATTTTTTGTAACCGTACCGATCGTGAGTGTGTGGGAAAACTGTTTAAATACTTTGTACTACAAAACTAGGCAGTTGCACATATAATGTTAATACCAGTAATATAAGTGTTGTTGAGTTGAAGGAACTTTTCTTTTTTCGGTCTCATAAATTGATCATTATTATGATCCTCGCAGAAAACCCACAACTGAAAATAAACATTCCCAAGGACCTCCGCAATGACCTAGGTCGTCTTTATTTCGGTGTACATATAATTCTTCTTAAATAAACAATGCGAGAATAGAATCCTCAGCATTTAGTTTAATACACTGTTTATAGTCTACTATGCTTCCATGGCTAATAGTAGTTTTTTAACGCCAAAATAAACCATTGTTTTTTATGCCTTCATATATCACAAATTTCTATTTCACACCAAACCATCGTAATTATTTGAATTCAAATACGTAACAGCTATAGCCATGTTTGTCTCTAAACATTTCGTAAGCTCATCATCAAACCAAGTTTCAAGTAATTGACATTTCACATATGCTTATAATTACTTGGGTCGAGCCATATTTAGTAAACGTTAGCGGGCCAATCTAGACGTTGCGTTTTGGCATTTTCCGCTACGCAATCGAATAGCATTAAAGTATGATGGATTTCTTGTTGATATAAATTTTCAATCAAATTTCTATTAACTGAGCTAATAACTTCGGTCATCAAATCGGTTCTGTTGTTGGGATGTTTGATTTTGGAAATTATTTTATGCTCAAAGGCAAAGATTGTTTATGAAAATAACTTTAAACTCGAAAACAGTGCACCAAAATTACAGACATCTTAATATTATTTAATATTTATTTACATTTTAAAAGAAAATGCTTAGTGAGGATATTCGCTCTCTCCCTTTTTGGCAGCACTGCTGCAGTAGATAGCATCATTCCGTCTAGGTACCTAAATGCCATTAGAAATCTACTACCCCCACAACATACTGTAATAAGCCAGTATCATAAATATGTATCTACCCAACGACATTTTATTGGAATTCGAAATAAAATTATAGTTGATTCAAGTTTTTGCCGCAAATGCCGTTACAGAGGCCCGATGAGCAATGCTTGTGATTTATCTATCTGGGTCCCTTGATGTGCTCTAACTGTACGTAAATCTCATTGAATCTATTATGAAATTATGTTTTTGTACGTGCCGTGGTATAATTCATGGAATTCATCATAGTTGACATCTTGCTGGAGGTGGAAAAAGCCGTCGGGGTTGGACATTGGGAACAGAGGCGTGTCTTTGATCAAAGAAATGTGTTGTTGGAACGTGGGCTAAATTAGACTAATTTTCTCGTCAATCAAATATGTCTAACTAGATACAGTTCTCCTCCATGTTTGTTGAGGATTTTTGTATCTCTTCGTGAGGAAGAATTGGAATTTTGTGCTCTCTGATGCACGAAGAAAATTACCACTTCAAAGTTCACCTTGGGTTCACACTCACATTAAGGCCCAATTGCACAAACTAACTTTGCCCATAACTTTGATTTTAGAAATGTCAATCCCATACATTTGCAATCACAAATACGTCTCAAATGTATGGCGAAGAAGTAAGTTTATGCAACTGGGCCTTAGTAGTGTGGTAGTATAACGAAGATACAAAATTATGAATAGTTCTCGTCGAAATGCACTAGCATCTTATCAAAAACAGTTCCCATACTAAGCAAACAAATAATTCCAATATCATATTCCTTCGAAAACGAACAAAAACTAAGGAACACTTAGAACGAAGATCCGGACTTGCTCGTATATTTGTGTTGAGTTCTTTTTGTAAAGGACCGCTGCGTTCGCTAAGTGGCCGGCGCTGATAAAAGGTAACTTAGAAGTAGCTTTTTGACGCAACTTAATTAAAACGTCATATTTTACTTGGAGTCCTTGTCAGCGAGATAAAATAATAATACGGTATGAGGGTGTTCTCATCGGTTTTGTTGGGATTGCAATGTTTTTGCGGAATCTGATGTTATTATGTTTGTCATCTAGTTGGAGTTAATTTGCAATTAATTCACAATTAATGAAGGTTCACAGAAGTGTCTTTTTTATTTGCTGTATGTACCAAAATGTATACAGTCGGACTTAATGCCAGAGGCATTCTATTATGCAAATGCACTTCTAGTTTTTAAGTAATTTAATGGCAGCATTATCGCATTATACATACAATGGTGGATAGTTGTCCGCATTGACCCACCAAAATATGTCGCGTCTTGGATTCAGCCTGTGTATATTCAATTTCGGATGTCATAATTGTGTTGACAATCATGATGTGATAATGGATTGCGCTGCGCTTATCATAAGGTACATTCATTGTACCCACTTCATCATGCCAATGTAAAAATATATCAGATTTTTAAATGGCATATTACCTCATGCCTCTTTGGCGTAGTTGTACTACGGTACGATTACAAAGCTGATGTCTCGGGTTCAAATCCCGGGTCGGACATAGTGATATTGGATTATTCTATTAATTATCAGCCCGGAGTCAAGGATTTGTGCACGATAAGGCGATAGGCTAGCTCTCTATTACATCGTGGGACGGAAAATACAAGGCGAAATTTGGGTGTTCTGGTACCACCTCTGCCCACCCCTTCTGGTAAGAAGGCGTGAGTTTATGTATGCATGTACATTGCCTCATCTATTGACAACGTAAAAATTCGATCAACAATGTTGTTTGTAAAAATATGAACTATGGATTGCGCAATTGTTATGACAGTATTGTAGGGAGGAAGTTGTTGCTTTCACGACTCTATTTATATTTTTAATGGCGAAGTGTTGTATTGTTAGGTTTTTACGATTGGTTAACTCGTTTCTAAAGGAGCTGTTGTTGCGTAAACAGGGAAAACGTTTACTTAAATGTATTTTGTATTTTCTTTTCTTAGAACCTTTTCCCCGTAGTGAAATAACTCTTGTATTGCAGGTGATACAATTTATTGTCCATGCAGAATCTATGGACCGAAATCGATTGTGAATATTGTTCAAAGTTGATCTAACTGTTATATCTATATCAGCCCATATACGTCCCACTGCAGGGCACGGGCCTACTCTACAATCGAGAGAATCGATTGAGAGTGGTTAGGCCATATAGTCCACCACGCTGGCCTAGTGCGGGTTGGCGGACTTACATACCGTAGAAATTCTTTAAAATCGCTACGGTATGCAGGTTTCCTCACGATGTTTTCCTTCACCGTTAAAGTGCGTGGTGATTGACTATCAATACACACATAACTCCGAAAAGTCAGAGGTGTGCCCTGGGATTTGAACCCGCGACCACCGTGAACATGTAGGCAGCCGCGTCTGGTCCATTACCAACAGGCCACCACGCACTCTGTTATTACATTTTATACATTAATATTAGATTTTATTTTGTTACTGACAAAATGCTTTATACATATAAGGCTGCTGTATAAGGCTGCTGTATAAGGCTGCTCTATTACATCTGAAAGTAGATAAAGTACTTTTGGAAACAAGCTGGTTTCAAATCTACATCTAATTTAATTCAATCTGAGATTGACAATTCTATTAGAAATTTTCGGTGTCTCAATCGAGTAAATTATAGATATTCGCCAGTTGCCGCGTAACTGTTCGTTTCTTTAACTAGAGGCACGTTAGTTTTCGCAATCATAAATTGTAACGAATTTGTTACGGACGAATACGAAATTACTGTGATTTGTAAATACTATTGTTCGTTTTATTTGTTTCACTTTAGAATCCTATCCAGGTTCCCATTACTACACCAGTTATTAAGGAGCTACAGTTTTACACAGTTGATTAAAATCACACAGAAAAGCGCGCTAATTCTATGGTTGTCCTGGCTAATTCTCGGTGATAATAAATTAGAACAGAAAATATTTTACACGAACCTGATCCATGTCTCCGTCCAGATATCTCGTTCCTTTCATATCAAATCATGTCTGAAGACATATAGGAGTGAAAAAGTCTTTAAATCGCAAATGTATGTAGACAGTAAACAGTATATCTGTTGCTAACTATCCTCGAACATATAACATTTTTTTACGACAGCAATTCGAGTTGATATTTCTCACGAATATGGAGCTGTGGCGCGAGCGCAGTCACGATCAGCTTGTGATATTAAAATATGAGTGTTTCCGAACGTTGAGCAACTGGGGAGTGGGCCCCCAACTGCATTGTTCTCTGCTTTACATTTAATACGTGCCTCGAATCTATCTTTGATGTCTCAATATAGGTCAGAGTTGTAAGAAGGTGGGCTGAGTACACAACGTAATTTTTTATCGGTGTTTCTTATATTAGTATCATCTTTCTAGTTTGGTTCCGATCTTATATAAATGGTAAATTGCAATTTCCTTAGTTTTTAATAAACACATGTGTACTTGAAAAAAAAATACGATTCACGACCTTGGTTCGAACTTTGGTTCGATGTTGGCAGATTTGTATCCCTTTGTTACAGTCTGCAAGCTCACGTGTTTCCTCTTTCTTTTACCTTTCTTATACATGTACAAGTACGTAGAAAAAAAAATTGTTCTATTGGATTATCTCGTCACTAATGAATTATCATATTCTGGAACTCCATCAGCATTCAACCTTAATGATGATTTGTTTCATATTGATATTGCACTTAGCAAACTTTTAACTAAACCTAGCTATGGATCTAGTGTAAAGGACAAAGTATGCAAGTGTATGACAGCGCTTGCTTGTCTGTCGAGCGCGGCGTGAAGCAACAGCGCTTGCGTAATCTCTATCGACTTGGTATTTATTAATAGGAAACCGGGCCGCGATCTGATCCTCGCTAACCAACCTAGTTTTTAGTCCATACCGAGGTACTAGAGAGTCTAGTGGTAGGTAGAGCTGTGAACCTTGATGTTCTGGGTTCATTTGTCCTGTTAAATTTTCTTTGCTTGAAGCAATAGACTTGTGAATTGTGAATGAATGATCTTATCACCCACATGATGTTTTTGTTACATTAAGATCTCCTCTGGGTTTTAAGTGACTTATTGCAATCGGCTCCAAGGACTAAAAACACATTTTTTTTCTTTTTGTTTGGCAACTAATCACCACATAATTCTGGAATTTCTTAACACATTCATGTACACAGATATCCAAATTTCTTAAAAGCTTTTTCTTTCTTGAGTGTTTTTAAAAAGTAAGCTAACTTTTTGGCTACTTCTCCAATCGCTCGTCAAAGATCTGACAAATTAGAAATTATTTCTAACATAACGATGGTAAGTTATCGTCTAGTATGTAGAGGTCAGTTCTAACCGTGCGCGGTATTTTGTGGTTTGTCCACCACAGCCGGTGACAACATTTTGACACCCATCGCTAATGTGTTGTGAGTGTCGGTGTTGTGTTGTTGGCCAACTGTTGTATAGGATAAGATAACTTGCGGCTGGTGTTTCTTATTCAATCTAAAGGTGTCTGATGGTTCACAAATAGTTTGGGTTTTGATTTTCTGTGTCTATTTTAAATAGGTTGCGAATACCATGTTTTCGAACTGTGTAATGTTTGACGTGTTATGATTGTATTATCACTAATATCGAAGAACATTAGTTCAGTGCATTTGGCTTCCTGGGAATGTAACCATGTACTTTACAGTCTCTAAATTACACATTTACCACTCACTGTACCCCAGTGCAGTAAGTAGTAGCACTAGCTGCTTTTCTGCTTACCCGCACGTCGATACAAGCTTAAAATTACGTACGAACTTACGCATGGTTATGTTGACCGTGTGACAAAACAAGTTTGAGATGTGTCGGTGCGCCGCTGCGGCGGCGGGTCGTCGGCACACATGATGCACTTTTAATGATATCCTTTAATGCATAAATAATGTTAGAAATATCTGCCGCCCGCTGGCGTTGCGAATCCCGCGGCTCTGATGTAACACCCGCCGCGGTTGTGGGACACCCTATGTGGGATCTTTAACTGGGTGCGGTATGTGTAATAGAAATTACGTGTAGTTATGTACACGCGGGTATTAGTAAATGTTTATGAATTGCTCGCAATCTTTAAAGTAATATATAGTGTTGTAGTAGGTGTCTTAAACTTCAGAGATTTGGCTTCTGCAAGTATAATAATAATAATAAATAATAAATACACCCAACAGTCACATACATAGTCCTGACCCCACACTAAGATCGAGTCTTGTGTCGTGGATATCAGAAACTACGAGAGACTTTTCGGTCTCACAAACACCCAGACCCGAAACAAATACCTGTGGATCACACAAATATTTGTTTCGGTGCGGGGATCGATCCCGCGGCCTCTCGTTTCACAGGCCGGCGTCTAACCAACTGCGCCACGGAGGCTGTCAAGTATGTGGAGTATAGTATCGACTATCGATATAATATTTAGTGTAGATACATCACTTTTGTTGCGACACACCTGTCGCGTTTCTTGTCACGTTGCAAGTTGTTTTAGTGTCAGAATGGCTTCTGTCTTAGCTACTAGTTCTATGGGAGGTTTGGCAATACCGGGCAGAATCTAGAAAACTGATGTAAATTTATTTATCCTAGTTTTAGTCTCTAGATTTGATCTCATTTATAACACAACAACAACTCTCCAAATGGCTTCGCTTTTTAGATTGATTTGAACTCCACTGAAGAACATAGCAGTTAGAGGATATAAAGAAGTAATCAATCCACGTCCGTATGAAAGGCAAGGCAGGCCTCCGTCGCAGCGGTCGGTTCTACCCTAGTTGCGCGTCACGCGTGGCGGACGGTGTCCAGTGTCCACACGTTTTCACAACGCGTTTGTGACACCGTTCGACTTGTTTGTTTACGTAATGGGTCTGGATCTATGGAGTAGAATCGGGACGATGTTGTGTAAAGATGCGTGTTCCTATGTCATCAAAGATGTTAATCGTGATGCTTTACAGTTGTGTTAGAATGACTTTAATCTAAATGCTGGTACTAGGTCTCTCATATGTGAGAGGCCGCCTGGGTAGGGACCACCGCAATGTCTATTTCTCCCACCAAACAGCAGTGTAAATGCACTGTTGTGTTCCGGTTTGAAGGACATTGTAGCCAGAGTAACTACTGGACATATTGAGACTTAACATCTTATGTCTCAGGATGGCGAGCGCCGTAGAATGCCAAGCATTGCCTTGGAATTCATGCTGTTGTTTGGTTTTGCTACTGTTCATGAGCGGTCGTGTTGCTTACCATCAGGCAAATGGCATGCTCGTCTCGCTATTCATTGCAATAAAAAAAAATAAAAATAATGCTGAATGCCCAATACCTATTGCCTCTTCCCATCCTTTTGCTATACCTCTCCCCTCCGGATTTGATCTGGCAACAGTTTGCCGAACCTATTAAATAAAAAATAAACATATATTTTCATCAGTGATTAAAAGGATGTCTCAGTAACCTATATTTCCAAGATCACTAGATTTTATGAATCTGGTTTTAATTTTTTCAATATCTTTGTAAGTATATAGCAATAATATAGCCAAGAATTTTCCACGAACTGCCAAGCTTCTCCAATGTAGATTGACTTGCTTCAAGTTGTTTTTTCAACTATACCTACCCTTCTTATATAAAGAATGCGGAACTTAATATGTATAAACCTATATACGTAGTAACTTATGATAATGTTGTTATTTCATAGTAAAGGAAGCTATAAAAATTGTACCCGGTAATAAGAGGTGTTATACATGTGTTTGCGAAAATTGTTACTGCGTCATTAGTGTTCACTTATGCCATAAATTACTATTACGCTCGTACGTATGGAGGGTAGATAGACATGAAACGAGTGACACACTCAGCCAATTTGTGCTATAATGAAATAGGAACTTAAAATAATTATTGGGTAAATTGTATTTCGGATTACAAGAAATGTAACAATTGCCCGATCTATGAATCGAACCCTAGTCGTCACGAATTCCATACTGTGTAGTGCGTATATTGACACCGAACAAAGTGAGCCTACAACGAAGTCATTTTAATATATTTTGTGTTTTGGTAGTACTCGGTTGCCAATAGCTATTTATACCGGCACTATAATTCCAACTGATAACCCACAATGTTATTGATTCGTCCTCCTATCGGGGAAGTCATCTGGTGTACAAAACAAAAAGTATTGTCAGCGGTCCGGGTTCGATGCGGCGGAACCGGTTGGCGCGGGTCGTAGACTGGCCCATGTTTGGGCAGCGTGTGACGTAGCTGCCCAGATGGAATGATCAGGTGGATGCGTCTGACAGGTTCCTCGCAGGTGCATTAGCCTTAGAGTCTAGATGTCTAGCTCCGGTGGTATGTTGAGTTCGAGTTGTATGTACATGGTTGTTTTTGACCTAGATAGACCCCTGATATTATAATAAAATGTTGTTAGTGTGATACTAAAACTTAATTTAATTTTTATGAAAATTAATCGCAAGTTTAAAGTGGTTGCGGATAAACCGAATTGACCATATCCAAAAGTTTTATTACTACATCTTAGTATGCATTAAATGCTTATCGCTAATTTTTAAGACGCCCGTTAACGCCCCTAAAAATGCTACTTGTATTAACATTTCGTAAAGTTGTATCATACAGCTGAGTCATTAAACTTTAGCCTCTCAATATTACAATATTTCTTTCACCTCCTCCATTTTGACTTGGCCGTTAGCTGAACTTGTAAGGATATGTCACAATGTAGGTATATTGCGTGCTGGCAAGTTGCGGGAATAATAAACATAGATGGCGCTGTGTGCGTGCGCGCAATGCGGAAGCCTCCGCCCGCAGCGCGGTGACTGACGCACGCACGCCGCCCCCGACCAGGCAGGGCTCCCACTTACAATACTCCTAGTATTTTAGGATGTATGCGTCCCGTGGCACTCAGTTATACTCACAAGTCCAGATATCTCAGGATATATACTTTGCACTGGTGAACATAGGCCTAATTTACCATTGAGTAGATTTAAGTCCTTGGTTAATGCGGGTAGTTAAACTTAAAAATCCTATAGAGTTTTTCGAAGGACTCTCAGGTTTAGTAAGTATTTTCCTGTAGTTTTCATCCATTCTGAGTGAGAGCAAAGTTACTAATTACGAGTTCACGCGTAACTTAGAAAAAATTGTCTGTGCCCTGGACGTGAATCAGCGACACCTGTGACCCGTCTTTAAAGTTAGGTCCGCTGCCAGCTGAGTTCCTTATTTCCGACACCCATGACAAATCACGTATTCTACTACACGCTGCAGGCTATATTTATTGCCAAAAATATTCCACAATGGTATTATAAATACATTTATCCAACTTTTAGAATACCTCGCAACCCTACACCGCCCATTTCGCCGCGAACGGCACGTAAATTGATTTAAAAATAATTTAGTAACTGTACAATGCGGCTGACGTTTGGACATTTTAATTCTATGTTGGTATTACTTGCTAAACTGTAAGGCAATGTACGCGGTACTGAAATAACTGTCGTGGTTTGGATGTTTTAATTATATAGGATGCAATTGATATACACATGAATATCAAGAAACTTATAAACACAGTGGATTTTTAATATGATTAACATATTTTTGTGATATAATGCCTTACATCATGTACTTACAGTTCTTTCAAGAATTTCATGAAATAATTGTTTAGTTTTTATTTTATGTTTTATCTTACATAAATTAATTAACAACAGTCGTTATACTATCGTATATGATAATATCCCATGAATCGTATGTACAATTCCCAGGTAACTCAGAACTTTGTATTAATTTTTCTCTTTAAACGGGCATATTTTTCTCACAGTAATACCCAATATGGCGATGCGCTAGGCCCCTCGCGGAACTGCCTTTAAATTTTCCTGTCCCACATAAAAACACCAAGCGCTATAACACAAAGTTCCCAACATTGATACAAGAAAATGACCGAGCTTTAAATTATTCCCCACATTAAAAGTTTAATAGCACCGCGGTGCATTAATAAGTTTTTTCTCCTACACCGGCACAATGCGGCCGGACTGGTCGCTCGGAGCGGTCCTATTATGGTAGCAACTAGGAAGTGGTAGATGCACCCTCAATTACCACCAAGAAATGGAGTAGTGGAGTTGTAAACTTCACACATTGTTCGGTAGTTCGGACAACAAATATTTTTGGAATTTATCTTTTATTATTACTTAAAATTTAGACGCGCAAAATCTACACACCGCTTTAAACTTCTCGTAAAGAAATACTACCTTTCTGATGTAGCTTAATAATATACTTTTCGCCACCTTTGCGATTGTTTATTCTATCTTCAATATAGTATATATTAGTTTATTTGTATTTATTTACGTATTAGTATATATTATATTCATTCCGCAATATCCTTTGGATTTATTTATTGTACACCGCCACCTACTTCTGATACTATCCATACAAAGGTTGTCTGGAAGAGATCGCTTTAAGCGATAAGGCCGCCCATTGTAATACCATAAATTATTGTATTTCGTCTGATTTTGTATATATATATATTTTTTTTTTGGTTTACAATAAAGAGTTTTGTATTGTATTGTATTGTAAAATCTTCAGAAGCAGTGTGTCCGCGATTTTAAAGAAAGTAATTATATTGATACAGGCACGTATCCTGCATCTATAATTTAAATATGGATTGAATATAACAATATTCTAAATTTTTATATACACTCTTGTAGGTTATTAATTAGATTTGAATTCTGAATAGGGTCTGCATTGTATTTTCAAAGGTTTTATTTCATTATGAGAGCATCTTCAACGATATTTCTCGTGAGTTAATATAGTATCCCCAAACATTCCAGAACGCCAAGTTGATCTTACGGTTCTAAATCTCTCTATATGTCTAACAAATGAAATTGACACAGAATAAGAATTTTAGTTGTATTAAAAAAAACAATTGCTCTTTCCGTAGTATACGATGACAAGCGCGTGCGCAACACGCCCACCGTTGATTGGTGTCAGCGACAACGCGCAACGAAGCGCGGGAACGTTGCCGCAGCGCTAAGCTTACCACCCACTTAGACACCTCGTAACTTACCACCACCATTTTATTCCTCCAAAGTGTCTAAACTATTGTTGGCTCTTTGGGTGTTTTTTGCCTGTATCTAAGAAGGTTTAGTTGATATAACTTTAATTGGAGGCTAAGTGGGTGGTTACCTTTATCGAGGTCGTGATGTCAAGAACTGTTAGTGGTCTAGACGTCAGTGATCATTTAGAAATGGTTAGGTTCATATTCTATTAAAATTGTGTTACATTGTTGTGTGCAAATTTGTAGCTTGTATGGAAACTGGGGATTATTTAGCTGATGGTAATAAATAAGGTTGCTGTTGAGTATTTATTTGGAGTGGAATTTGAACTATCTAATGCTGCTATTTCTCAGCCCTTGAGATAAGTATGTTAAATAATGTAGGTCACTAATATTAAAAAAATAATAGCGTGGTGGCCTGTTGGTAACGGACCAGACGCGGCTGCCTACATGTTCGCGGTGGTCGCGGGTTCAAATCCCAGGGCACACCTCTGAATTTTCGGAGTTATGTGTGTATTGATAGTCAATCACCACGCACTTTAACGGTGAAGGAAAACATCGTGAGGAAACCTGCATACCGTAGCGATTTTAAACAATTTCTACGGTATGTAAGTCCACCAACCCGCACTAGGCCAGCGTGGTGGACTATATGGCCTAACCACTCTCAATCGATTCTCTCGATTGTAGAGTAGGCCCGTGCCCTGCAGTGGGACGTATATGGGCTGATATAGATATATAGATTTAGAATATTAAAAAAACAAATAAGTATCACAACACATTCGATCATCCTCTTATGATGAGCTTACAAATCCAAACTCGCGCTATTTTATTACTAATCTTGTTGCTATAGCCGGGAGGTACTAAAAATATGAAACCAAATGTTTTTGCACCATATAAAAACTGTAACGAACTTTCCTTAATCCAAATATGTAGTTTTACGATTAAAGCAAATAGAAGAGTCAATCAATTACCAAGCATGCAAATATAAATGGTATAAAACGTATAGTATAGGAGCTAGCAACGTTTTCGAGAAAGAATTTTAGGTCAGCTGATTTTGTGATATGTCGTCCTTCTTGCACTTTCGGTTAGAGTCTGGGCTATCTGGCTGGCGGTAGCGGTTGCGTTCTTTAGTGCGCATCCTACCTGTCCAGGTAATAATCCTGGATTTTAAAAACATTTTAGAAGGCGTAATTTTTAATTTTTTGTTTTTAAATAAGTCTACCTGACATACTTTTTTTATTGCCAGACATTTTTGACAATGCTAACTATGTGCCATACGCGATTTATTTTTTATTTTTTATAAAAATTTCAAAGTATTTTATAATGTCTGTAATTTTAATATTATGTTATTTAAAGATAAGAAAAACTTAAAATAAATTTGCCAGACATTAATTCGATTGTTAAGTCTTGAATTAAAATGAAAAAGTCATGAAAGTATTAGCATCATCAGTGATTTGATCTTGTTCTATTTGTTGTGTTATTGAGTTTATGCTAGGTAGTGTGGTTGTTTGTGTTGACGCATGAGTGGAACCCTGCGCGGTTAACATATTATTTTTCAGGATTTGGCCTGATCCAATATTTTCCGTATCGGTGTTTATGGGTTCGGTGCTATCAACATTAGAAGATATTAATGACTCAGAAGTACAATTGTTAACTATTAGTGGGGGCTGGTTGTCTCTCATTTCTTCTTTTAGTTTTTCCGAAACTTCCTTTTTTATTCTGTTTATGACTTCGTCAGACAATAGTTTATTACGAATAATGACTCTTCTTTGATCTGCGATTCTTTGAGCGGATACATTTAACTGTGGATATTTTAAAATAAACTGATCGTGTAGTTTCTTGCAGTACATGGTTTTATCTGTTTTTAAGTTGGTAACATAAAAGTATGTGTGCATGATAAAAACATTAATATCATCACTCCATTTCATGCGCACTCTTGGCTTACCAGCCTTGGTGGTCGTAGGTTGAATAGCTTGAGCCTCCTGCGAAACACTCTCGGGTGGTGTAGCTGCACCATCACAGCTACTCCTACTATCTTGTACATCTACAATATCGGCTGTAGTCCTTGAGGACATTCCCCTACCCCCCGCGTCCCCGACTCCCGCCCAGCCGTCCAGCCGGGAGTCACTGGCTAGCATGCTGTCACGCCCGTGGCCAGCTACAGACGTGCCCCGACGATCACCCTCGGGTAGCGACCTTATACGTACATTTCTTTTACGAGTCTCCATATTAATGGGTTACCTTTGCCTTGTTTAAATAAATAAATAAATAAATACACCCAACAGTCACATACATAGTCCTGACCCCACACTAAGATCGAGTCTTGTGTCGTGGGTATCAGAAGCTACGAGAGACTTTTCGGTCTCACAAACACCCAGACCCGAAACAAATACCTGTGGATCACACAAATATTTGTTTCGGTGCGGGGATCGAACCCGCGGCCTCTCGTTTCACAGGCGGCGTCAAAACCAACTGCGCCACGGAGGATGTCAAGGTAGGTGGTGTAGGTTTAAGTTATACACATTGCCCGCCCCCCACGTGGTCTGGTGTTCGACACGGACGTAATGTAGGATTTTGGGGGGCTTATTATTATTATTTTTTTTTTTTTTATTATATGCACAATGAAAAGTCATTTACTGTCGTAATGGTTCTCTGTATCATTCTCGACTTATTCTGCAACTGACTCTCTCGGACTACTAGCATTATACTGCAATACTTTTCATGACTTTTTCATTTTAATTCAAGACTTAACAATCGAATTAATGTCTGGCAAATTTATTTTAAGTTTTTCTTATCTTTAAATAACATAATATTAAAATTACAGACATTATAAAATACTTTGAAATTTTTATAAAAAATAAAAAATAAATCGCGTATGGCACATAGTTAGCATTGTCAAAAATGTCTGGCAATAAAAAAAGTATGTCAGGTAGACTTATTTAAAAACAAAAAATTAAAAATTACGCCTTCTAAAATGTTTTTAAAATCCAGGATTATTACCTGGACAGGTAGGATGCGCACTAAAGAACGCAACCGCTACCGCCAGCCAGATAGCCCAGACTCTAACCGAAAGTGCAAGAAGGACGACATATCACAAAATCAGCTGACCTAAAATTCTTACTTTCCAAACGTTGCTAGCTCCCGTACCAGTATGCATTCACTTAGCTTTCCTCACTTTTTACCCGTTTATAATGACGGCGAATAAGAGGTCGTCGCCCTGTCTAATTGCTTGTAATTTTGATGTCTTGCTCGAAATGCCGAGAGGTAAACGTCGGGAGATACGAGCTCACCTCTTTTGTTATACGGGGTTTAGTTTTGGCTAACATTTTTACACTCGACGATATGGAAAATACATACATACATAAACTCACGCCTTTTTCCCAGAAGGGGTAGGCAGAGGTGCTACCAGGACACCCACAATTCGCCTTATATGTTCCGTCCCATGATGTGATAGGGGGCGAGCCTATCGCCATATCGGGCACAAATTCCTGACTCCGGGCTGATAATGAATAGAAAAAAAATGCATTTTTCATACTATTCACATTTATTATAATAAACATATAATTTCTTGAGATCAACCCAACGACGTAGAGTATTTCTCGTACCCAAAACAGGATATTTTTGAAACTAAAATTTAGTAATTTTACTGTTTATAATAGATGCACATAATCATAATTTACGAGATATTTTTGTCTACAAATTTCATTGATCAGAGGTCAACGGTCGATGATTATGAATGAATAACTATTAATACGTAAGCATTAATGTTCATACATAATTTAGTTATTAGTTATGTAATTTGATTATTTTATAATGAACATGACGCAGAATATATCCTGCGATTAATTTAACTTTTTGTCTTACAATATTGGATTTCCAAAGTTAGTTTATAGAAGCGATTTGCGAAGATGCGTAAATACATACATCGAAATTAATTCTTTGTAAGAAAGAAAGATCATCATAATTAAAAAAAAACACTGAAACTTCGTTTACCATCATCAACGCCACGATATCCTCAAGTGAACTTGAGCCTACTAAGACCATCGAGAGTGAATTATCAGATACATAAATATAATATTCTATGTTGGCCGCACCGCAGGGCCGTGTGTAGCGCGATTCCGCGTTCCTATGCCGGTATCATAACCAGTTGTTAAGGCTTAATTTCTAACTGAATTCTTCATATAACTAGCTGAAAATATTTAACGAGAGAATTTGTACATTCCGCGCATGAATCTAATGTATTGCTGTACAGAATTAATATTTCAATGCAATTTGTTCGTGGTGTTAGTTTGTTAATAAGGAAAGGAGGATAAATCATCGGTTGCCAATAGTTCGAACATACGTAATATATCGTAAACGCCTTCGTAATGTTTTCGTATGATTTGCCAATTATTTGCAGCACCTGTTTGTATCCCATAGTAGTAAATTGGTCTTACATTGTAGCTTTATAAAATCTATTGGATGCCGGGGTGCTCATTGTGGAGTTATGAGAGTTACGGTCTATTTTAACACCGCTCAACAAGTATTAAATAGATCAGAAGGTAGATGAAGTGAATTAAAAAAAGAAAATCCTCGTTTTTTAAGTTTTTGAGACTTACTTATAGACGGTATCATTTGATTTAAGTTGATATACCAAGAATGATTTTTAATACGTGGATTCATTTAAATTATAAAATAAATAAATAAATACACCCAACAGTCACATACATAGTCCTGATTCCACACTAAGATTGAGTCTTGTGTCGTAGGTATCAGAAGCTACGCGAGACTTTTCGGTCTCACAAACACCCAGACCCGAAACAAATACCCGTGGATCACACAAATATTTGTTTCCGTGCGGGGATCGAACCCGCGGCCTCTCGTTTCACAGGCGGCGTCTAACCAACTGCGCCACGGAGGCTGTCTTGAAAATTGATTTTGCAGAACATACCAATCACACCCTACAATTTAATTTCCCAAATAACTTGCCAAAATCTAACCTAAATTCTGCAAACACAACTCATAAACGCATTCCAAGTGAGGACGGCGCATTGGACACCCCAAATACCCACAAGCCACAGTTGATACGTTAACAGTTACACAACGTAACAGCCCGCTAAATGGTCACTAATTAGGTGCCACTCCACAGTTCACATATTATTAAGCCGTCACACGTGCAGCCGCCGCGAGTACCGTTCCTGTGTTTGCTTGTTAACACACTGTATACACAGCGTCCAATTTATTCCGTGTTGATGCGTTTGTGATAAACACTGGTTTCTGAACTTGATCTTTTTTTAGCTTATGTAAGTTGTGGGGACTGTTTATTTGGATACTTAGGTGGAGTTAGTGCCAGGTTTGGATATAACGCTGATGGTTTGATTCGCAACGTATTGAATTTTTTCAGTCTAAAATGCAATAATGCATGTTGTTCTGTCGTTCTTGATTTGATAGTTATATTTTGCAAGCTGTTAGATACTTTGTGTATTATATAGCACTTCTTTTACCATCAGGTGCAATGTAATAATTTTACCTATAGCAAATATATCTAAGCAAAGGTTACAAACTTAACTGAAAATTAAATCAACCCGAACCGGTACAGTTTTATGGCCTACATTTGACTTAAAGACGAATTAACACTAACCTATTTTATCACCTATTACAGTCTACAGTTCTACACTAGCCTTGTACCACCTCAACATGATTTCATATGTATCACATAATTTTTATCATTTTACCAATGACGTCACCTCTTCCAGCAACCCAATACAATGTCTATTTAAGGTACAGTAAAATACTTAATTATTTATTTTTGCAATAACCTCGTGTGATGCAATGGCTCACAGCGAGCGTATAACGCGGCGACGTCAGCGCGAGCATGCGCCGGGAATAGGCGCGACATTTGCACCGGCCTCGCTCCGGCCTACATAACGAACTCTTCATCATCTTTATAACGAGGCGGCATGCAGGTGCACTATTGTTAGAGATAAAGTCATATCTATTTTTGAGTGAGGGATGCAGATTTGTCGCGTATATTTAGAGCTGCGCAGTTCTGAGTGCATTTGGGATTAATGGAATTAATTATTTATTTTCAACTCGTATATGTGAAAGTAAAGTAAAGTAACGTCTTATGGGGCTTTTGGAAATTTATGAGAGCATTTTTTTTTGTTAGATGTTTTATGTTCGAAATATATTTAGAGTTGAGGCGTTCGAACAAATCATCCTTTTAGGTTCTATCAATAAAGACTCTACACGTATGCAAACGTATGCATGTATGTAATAAATGACAGTTTTATTTATTATTATCTATTTACTTTACTGTTACAAACGTATACAAACACGAGTCAAAGGGTTATGACGCGTAACAGTATCATTGGCATACAGTTGCCTTGCCAAACGACAATTCACAAGATAGCAACATCTTTCCCGCTATCTCCCGTTGCAACATGTGGGTCGCAAACTGGCTGGTATTAATCAAACATTTAATCGCATCCTCCGATCAGATAAATACACTTTCCCCCCATACAAGTTGCGAAGGAAACTAATCAATGGCGGAAAAATTGCAAAGCGTCGCGTTTTCACAGGAAATTGACCGCCGTCCGTATTAATTATCCGATGATCTGTTATTGCGAGTATGGACGTGATCTTGCTACGTATGGGCAGTTTGATTCTCGTGTGAGTGAGAAAGTTATTAATGTTACGGCTTTGGTTGGTGAGGATGCTGTAAGGGATGTTTAAGAGAGGAAATTGTTCAATGTTTAATTGTCTGTGTTTTTCTTCCCTGTGTCGTGCATCCAGGAACCTTTAAATCGATCATAGCACTCACGATTTCCCACGTAATCAAGTGGGGATGACTTTGATGAAATGCTTACTCACTATTCTATTCTAGAAAAAAAAATCACATAATTTTTTGAGGGGATTTTAAATTAATTACAACTTAACCAGCCAGATTAAATTAATTAAATCACAACACTCGAAACGATAATGAATATCTCCCAAATTGAACGCACAAAGCCAAACGGTCCAAAGTGACCGAATTAAAAAAATAATTGATAGAAATTTTTCAACGGCCCGCTAATTATGTGGCCGACAGTGGATTTCACTATTGATACCTGCTCGGTGACTTTCGACGTATTGCGCAATGCCATGTGAACGACGGCGAATGTCAAGAATGACGAACGGTGCTTGGGTATACCATACCTGTATTTTTGATATGTTTTTGGTATTAAGTATTTACCTGTCGAATGTTAAAAGGTATTAGGTTTTTGACTGTAGGCTATAGATTCACATACAAATACACCCAATAGTCACATACATAGTCCTGACCCCACACTAAGATCGAGTCTTGTGTCGTGGGTATCAGGAACTATTAAACTAATTTCCTACTTTGATCGTGGTTTTTTGTTTTAGTAAAAATAATGTGTAACATTGGTTTAAACACATCGTTTACGGTAATACCGCCTAAGCAGCTAGAATTTTGTACTAAAAGTTTGCATACTCGATCTCCGCAAGGGAAATTTCAAGTGGTTTTCATATTTGGCCTACTTGTTCCATGTTTGGCATATTTGTTCCAATTCTAGATATTTGTGCACGTGATTTTTATTTGTAGACGTGTTCCTTACAGTAGAAATTGCTGTACACCTGTATAAAAATATTTAGTAATTTGAATGTTTCCAAACCTGTCATAGTTATACTCGTAGTAGGTTTAATAACGAAATCAATATAACACGCTATTACGGAGTTTGCCAATGTTTTCTATTGTTCAATTTTATTTTTTTCACTGTGTGTATTATGAGACTGTGAGCGTATCGAGGCCAATCATTGAATTTTAAAACGCAGCCTATAGAAATATTGAGTTTTACAATTACAAATTACAGCTGTGTTTTGAACAAAATACTCGTATATGAGAAATAGTGAGCGCAAAAGTATACAAAAAGCCGCAGTTTAGTGAATTAGATGATTGTCTGATGAAGTAATATTGATGAATGAATTCTATACATATTCTGAATTGCTAATAAGATGCACAATTCATTTAGTTACGAAATAGTGGCAATAAATACGCGAATAGCAAAAATATTTATATAAAAACTAGCAAGTAAAATTAAGCAATTATAAACAATTTTATATGCTTCTATTAGTATGCTTCTATTACTATAATAAGTACACAGCACAGATTAGAAAATATCCGCACTAGTGCTCCAAATCGACAAAATTATGTCAGCGTGTTCAAATGCAGTTTAGGGGTATAATTGATAATCCATATTGCTTTTCATAACCATCATCTTCCCTTTATCATCATAATTTGAATAAGCCCTAATAAGCATCTACATAATCAGGAGTGAGGACAACCGAAGGATCTATACTTATATAGTTATCAGCTGCTACATGCCGAAATGTGATGTATGTTGCACCGCGCGGTGAGTTGGAACACCGACGCGGTGTCCACGGCAGTGAAAGTGAAAGTGGCGATTCATCACGAACGTGATGGATGTTATCGGTCGGACCGCGGTGGACGTGTGCCACCCTGGCTGCCCGACAACCTGTACACTGTGTTATCCTATAGTCGAGCACAGGACAGCTGAGTTTCGAAGAAAGGGGTAGAACTGTATGTGAAGTAATTAGAGGGATAGTTTGAGGCTTTTAGTACAGGTCAAAAAGATATGGAATTATTAAAAAGGTTAGTTTGTAAATTGTGTATGGAACTATATCTACGTAAACTACTGATTTGAACACACATATATCATAAAATAATGGTGTTATTGTTATGTTAAAAAAAATAAAACATTGTGTGGTGGAAATGGGGCAAAGGTATTGCTAAGGTAATGCTGCAAAATATTTGGCATAGTAACTCCTTAGTCAAAACGCGTTATCACTCGGAACTCAAATTGGAATACCAACATTTAATGCCAAAGTAAAAGCACCAACTCACATACTCGCAAATCAATAAAAAATGTACATAATGAGATCGCCGTGCGAACCCAACAAGCCTATATTTACATACTCAATTTTTTTTTTGCGTACCACTAAAGTGCACTTGTTCAAAATAGCACAAGACTTCAATACAACGTCGTGTAGGGTAAACTGCACTATACCTGGAAATCAACGTGAAATTTCATTTGTATAGTCGTTTTTCAGTTATCATCACATTATATTCCAGCGTCGTTGTTATGTGTTCTAATACGATTTTAATATCCACAAATATAAAACAAATCTGTATATTTTACAAATATATGGAAAAACGCCAACATTATCATCTGCGCTAATCCGTACTTTTAATACGAGAATTCTTGAGTTATAATAAAGATAATAATAAATGCATTGCCTTTGTAAATAAATTAAGCCCCCATTCTGAATGATAATATCAGTGTTACTCATTCAAGGGGCGTCAACAATAATACGGTTTACCCTATATGCATAATTCGTTGTTTATAAAATGATGTTCTTAAACGGTGCAGATAAAAGTGTAAATAAGCCGTGTTCGTAAAATCGTGTTTCTATTTACTGGGGTCTGCTCATATCGGCGTATTGTCGTGCCATTGGTAGGATTGTTCGTTATTAGGAGAACATACATACATAAACTCACGCCTTTTTCCCAGAAGGGGTAGGCAGAGATGCTACCAGGACACCCCCATTTCGCCTTGTATGTTCCGTTCTACGATATGATAGGGGACCAGCCTATCGCCATATCGGGCACAAATTCGTGACTCCGAGCCGATAATAAAGAAAAAAATCCAATCTACTGACCTGTACAGTCTCGCTCTTTCTCTCATTTTCATTTCTCTCGCAATTTCAATCCATGTTATTGTGGTAGGGCCGTGAGATAGTTGAAGTCCCTGAAAATTATCGTTTATATCCTTATATAGAAAAATGAGGAAATAGAAGTACAAAACCCGAACTAAACTTCGAAACCTTCCAAGTTCCACGATTCACGATTCCCAGGCTATATTATCCTACATCTGTAAGCTTATGTGTGTTAAATTAACAAATGCAATAAAAAGAAAACAGCAAAGAGAAATGTCGTAATTGCTGTCACAAGATTGCAAACAATTTGCGAGGAACAATGGCGATGTCAAACATTTTAATAACGGCGCGATCTAAACGAGCCGTCCGTATTACAGTATTGTTTTCTCACATTATAATTGCGCGGAATGGTTGAGCCACGCCTCCACTGCTGAAGATATGCGATGCGTGCGATAACGATGCTACAATTGCGTAATATATACTGATGGAATTTTATATACAGTACTTTTTTACTAGTATTTTTAAATAGCGAGACGAGCATGCCATTTTCCTGATGGTAAGCAACACGACCTCTCATGGACAGCAACAAAACCAAACAGCACCATGAATTACAAGGTAATGTTTGGCATTCCACTGCGCTCACCATCCTGAGACATAAGATGTTAAGTCTCAATATGTCCAGTAGATACTCTGGCTACAATGTCCTTCAAACCGGAACACAACAGTGCATTTACACTGCTGTTTGGCGGGAGAAATAGACATTGCGGTGGTACCTACCCAGGCGGCCTCTCACATATGAGAGACCTGGAATTAAGGATTGTGTTAAATTACCTATCAATCTATAAGCTCATCACTACTAAAAAATCCAAATATCCCAACTACCTTTTTCCAATATTCACTCATCCCATCGCGTACCAATACCAGTATAACATAAAATAATTGTACATTGACATAATTTGCAAGGGCCGCGGGCGATGATTATCGTTTCCGGCGGCCCACCTGCGCCACGCGACTCGGCGAAAGTTGCACATTTGTCAACACGGCGCAGCGGCGCGGCGCGGCGCTTTACTGCCTCTGCCTTCGCGGTTTCGTAGTTTCACTGATTTTATGAGTTCATGATGCGTGTTTTGCGTTTGTTTACTTAGCGTAAAAGATATTTTATTTATTGGTAATTAATAATTGATAACAAAGTGACTACCTAGCTTTTGGGATACCCTCAATTATACACACTACGCAATAAGAATTAGCCAATTGTCAGCTTCATGTCAGGTGCCTTTGAGACTGTGGTACTATTTATAGTTTAGCATGTATCGGCCTTATTCATAGACAGTTTTCAAAACTTATTTTAGTTATTTAATGTTTTATATTCTTCGCTCAAACTCAATTCCAAGTCGTTCGAAAGGAACAAAACATTCGATAATTAAAATAGGTTCTAAAACTGTCGTTAATTAAGGCCGTAAATCTTTGACGAGCTACAGCAAAGCTCTACCACTTGTTAATATAAGCGATGGGACTGATTAATCAAATCAAGCATGTACCATCCCCAGCCGTCCGGTCCTTCTGATAACCAAAGTAGGATATAGTGAGCTGCAAAACTTAAATATTTCCCGGTTAATCCAAAAACGAATCCAAAAGAATTTCCGTGCTATAATATATTATTTGACATCTTACCCGCTACCGCTGCAAATATTATTTATACATTTTCGCAATCTGTACACACATTAAAACTCTAGTAAATGTTTCTTGAGTAATGTCTAGAAATTATTAGGTCCGCTTGCGTACAGCGGAATTAATTCGCGGTATGTGGTATTTGCGCTGCTGAAACTTGGTTTCTTAAAATTCATTTCGTAAGACATAATTGATTTGTTTTTGTTCCAGGTAAATATAAAGGTGGCCTGGGTTATGCAATGTAAGGTAAATCTTCTATTAATGCGGAATCTGCAGTATTTCGTAAGTGATTGTATTTTAAGCTTTCAAATTATAAATGGAAAAAAATGGGATATTTTTGGATAAATTAATTTTAATATTATATGTTGTTTACATACACAAGATGACTGGGTGCTCAATTACTTTGAGTGACCTTGACTGTACTTAATAATATCAACACTATCTACCCAAGGCATGAAAAATGTTATTATACAAAACGCCTAGACTTGATTCTGTATCAATGAACTAGCATCAGTAAAACAGCCAATATCACACGACAACATTCATACATCACATGCTACCTCCGCATGTATCATTCAAACCTGTCAGTCATCCGTCACATACACGACATGCCTTATGAAAAGTGAAACCCGCATGACGCCGTCACCGTCACTTCTACACAAGGAAGCATTAAAACGAGAAAATCGACTCCACTACATAAACACGCCATATTTTTCCGTCGGCACAAGCCATGAATTATACACAGGCTACGTGGTGCACGACACTCCTGTGAAAAGGGGAAGTGGAGGACGGTCGCACAATAATAAGAAATTAAATACAATTAGCGTTTTCTTTACACACCATATCATTTATAGTAAAGTTTTAAAATTAAAATTAGAATATTCAACATAGAATTTGACGTTGTTATCCCTGTTTGTATAGGCAGAGATATCACTACTGCCGTCAATGTCGCGGTATTCAGCCCACATATTACACGTATTTATAAGGGACTAACGGGCGATTAATTCCGAAATATTTCTTTATCAAAACATAGTATATTTAAGATTATGTTTTGAATTATCAAATAATACAACTACCGCTTCGAGCCTATTTTTTTTTTTATTCTTTACTGCACATACAAAAAATACAAAAGGCATACAATATTTTACAGATAAAATTAAAGAGTACAGTTGGCGGTCTTATCGCCCTAGGCGATTTCTTACAGACAACCTTTGGATGGATATAAGAAAAGGATAAGAATAGAGGGCAGTATAGAATTTAAAGAAAAAACACATGAAGAAAATGTATATTACATATACGTGAAGAAGAAAATGTATCTTTTTATTCCCAACGTCCCTCGCTTCCCCAGACGTTCACGCGTGAACTCACTGTTCTATAAACGTGCACATTAGTTTCTCCCCATTCACGCTTTCAAACGGGAAAATCTAATTTTCACAATTTAAAACGGTTTGATCGGGTACTGCGGACGTCATTTTACCGTAAACGCGTTGTTTGCGTTTTTACGCCGAGTTTTATTATAGCACTAGATGTTGCGCTCCCGCCCGGTGTCCGTTTGATGTGAGGAAAGCTGATTGTTTGCTTAACTTATTGCCTATCAAGTTTTACTGCGCAGGGAAATGTGTGCACTTCCCCCGGTTTCTAATTGATTTATTTTTATTGCCACTGTGAATGTCCCGTCAGAGTTTTATGAAAGAACTTAGGTGTTTTTTATTCGGTCCGGCAAATGAACAAACAGGTCAACTGATAGTAATTTTCACTGTCGACCATGAACATCCACAAAGCTTAGATCATAGATGTGTTAGCTGCCCATGAAATCCGAAGGGGAGCGGGAGAGAAAAAGGATGGAAAGGGGTATTAGGTATCCGGCAATCTCAGTCACCGAACAAAAGACAGCTTCGATCTCCTGTGAGACAGTGGTACCGGCTACCGCCTAGGACGAGCGTGCCCATGCACGCTGAGTCATGACTGACAACAGCATGACTCTGCCACTTACAAAAAGCTTATGCTTGTCAAATAGGTTTAACGTTTTAAAGTTATTAAAATAAATTTGTTTCATTAAATAATTATTAGGACTTTATATCTACTCTATTTTGTAAATAATGAAACATCTTGGTTAATATAATTCACTCAAAGAAAAAGATCTTAAAAAGACATCTGTGCTGCCGCTTTTTATGATCGTTTTGATTGCTGGGTTCTAAAATCTTGAGTCCTGATTTGAAATTTACTGCATATAGACTTTAACCGCGGAAGTAATTTATCAATAAGTTATCCATTTTTTACACATTGCAACAAAGTCTCTAGAGGCCAAATGGTTAATGCAGCCGGACTGTATTCAACAGCAAGAAATAACCATCGAATCGATAGCACTGTACTACTAAAAACAGAAATATTCTCGCCCGTAATATATGTAAAAAAGTCGGATGTATAAATATTCTTTCCTAGCTTATTACACAACTTCCACTGATTATGGAATTAGCGACTGGAATATCTCACCGGATGCACGTAATATCCGCTGTTCAACTAGTTTATTGTATTACCAAATCCTGCCGGTCAACCACCCGCTTTCATAAACCACTTTTACGAAAGTTTGACGTGGTTATAGTCGTACAATGTCCTTCAAAGAGAAGAAAAAATCATAGAGTTCCGACCTCAGAACAATATTCTGTTTTTAATAAAAGTTACTATGTACTAGACAATTTCGGATACAACACCCAAACAAGACATAGATATTTGTGGATCACGCCAACCTTTCTCGACACGTTGAGTCTTCAGTACTTCGGAAATTATTCCATTCAGAGATCGAGCTAAACCCATCATCTTTATTCTTTTATTTTATTAAGAAAGACACATATATGCAGGCCGCTTCCAACAGGTCTATGTGGAGAACCATGGGGGAGGCCTATGGTCAGCATTGGACTTCCTGTGGCTGAAGAGAGAGACAGAGAGAGAGAGAACGAAGATTAGACACATTTGGAAATGCTAAAGCTACAGCTAAATGAATGCTAATTGACAATGAAGGAAGGTATATGTTTTGATTCAGACCAAAAAGTTATAACAAAATTATGGAGTTAAAATAAGCTAGTAGGTATCACATTGATAACAAAATAGAAAGGATTACCGAGCTCAGGAATGTAACCCAGGATTTCACGGTAATAATTAAATAACTTTTACTATTTCTGAAATGTTATGGTGTGAAATAAAGCTTAGTCACGCGGTTCCCACCGAGTTGTGTAATTAGTGTAAATGGTGAGAATGGAACCATCAAGCCATTTGGAAATTATTGATAATACAGTGGTACGAGTTATTGTAGTTTTATAATTCACGTGTAAAGTGGAACGGAAGTTGTTAAGTGTCGGCTTTTAAATGTAGTATCACTTAGAATTACTTTTGTTTCTTTTGCATAAGCTCATGCGTATATCAGGGAAGGCAAAACAGCCACTAATGCCACCTATAGTTCGCTGTGCTTGTTTCTGTCTATGCTTGTAACAGGGCAATACGTTATTTAATTATTTCTTTATATTATCCAAATCGTATAACACAAACAGGTTTCTTGAGCTTGGTATCGAACGTCTCATACTCATGTCTCATGATAACACTCAAAATAGTATTATTTTTGACACCACCCCTTTCACACACGATCTACCTATATAGGTAACCGTATATATGTCGGAATAATTAGAAAAAAGTATTCATTTTAGTTATTTTGCAACTCGTTTTACTCGATGAGATTTAAAAAGTTAATTGTGATGATGACGGACGATGGAAAGATGTTAGCATAATAAGTATATCGTAAGAGCGTGATGTTTGGTGCTTTTGGCTGGTAAATATCCTACATATATGTATGTAGATTTATCCATCCATCCATCCATCAGCCATAGGAAGTCCACTGCTGAACATAGGCCTCTCCCAATGATTTCCACAGTGACCTGTACTCCTTAAATGCCTTTATGAACTTGACTCAAGTAATTACCAGACTTGTTTACCGTATACGATCTATCGCAGAGTTAACGCATTCCGGTAATTTAACTTACGCACAACTTTCTAAATAATTCCCCTTTTTTGTCTCTAAGAAATCCACAGACAATGTGTAATCTGCACTTGGTTTTTTTTGCCAAATCATTGTTTTAAGTAACACGAAAAAGTAAAAGTTGCCAATTTGTCTCGCACGAGTCGATAGGTAAAAGTTATATCGTCGTCTGTGATTTAATATTCGTCGTATTGGTCTAGACTCTAGTGCCAGTTACTATTCTTAAGCTATTTGGTTCGATACCCACGTAAGTGACTTTTTTGTTTTAAGAATATGAGTTGAGATTTGAATTTGCTACCAGCTCGGCAAGATTTGCCCCCTATCACATTTTTAGACGGATAAAGGTGTGAAGAAATGTTAATTGTACGTACTACAAGTACCTCTGTCTATCCTTCTAGGATACATGCGTAGGCTTATGTAGGTGTGTTAATATTCCTTTTATGTGAAAATGTTTTGTTACCGTGAAAGGCTATTGATTGATACCTATTGATGTTAGTGTTTACGTAAGCCTTGCGTGTCTAGACTTGAAGGACTCGAACTCACTTCGAAATGCTATTTGTTACAATGGTTTCAAGGGACTTGGCTCGATTCCATCCGTTTTCTAACTTTGAAGTTTTTGAGTTTTAAGTAGTTTGTGAAATGTACCTATTGGTAGTATTGTGAAGTAGGTAGGTACGTACTGGTATATAATACAAAATAAATAAAAAAATAAATGGTTGCATTATTTATTCTTCGAAACGAAGAAGTATCAAACGTTATTGATCATGATAGAGAAAAATCCAAGAACAGAACACAAATATTAATTATCACAGATACATAATACGTAGGAGATAGTCGTGTATTAAATATTTGACCACTACATCGCAGATCTAAATTAATTCTTACCAATACAGAAACTAAATCAAACATTTCCTACGCATTTCACGACGTCTAAACTTATATCTATAAATTCCGGCTCGCAAGTAGCAAACTGTATCAGGAGCACAGATAAGGCATGACGATCGATCATAGACAACTGGAAGATCGGCGAGCTAATTAGTGTACCGACTCGTTGTCCATCGTGTTCCTTGTCGATGGTATCTGGTTATTAATTAGAATTTCACTTGGCGGCGGCAAGGCTACGCCGCTTGCATTCCTAATGCTGCTCGAAGGAGGCTGAAGATTGCTGCTGTTATGAGAACAGGTGGTGGTTAAATTATGATATTGATGAGTAATTTATGTATTGGAAAATTAAAGACGAAAAATGTTGATATTTTTTATAAAGAGTCCTTCCATTATGATATACATACACAAATTTACTCAAAATGAATTTTTTTTTATTCAAACGTAAATTATTCTTCAGTTCCTCTAACACATTTTAGTCATAAAATTGTAAAATTTTCAATTCTTTTTATCTATTAAACGTAAAAGATTAAATAACCTGCATTACAATAGATTCTTCGTCCACCACTGACTTATTTTCAGTCAGGTTTTGTGACTGAAATACACACGAGCCCGTAAATTCAACGCTATCTCCATAAACTTGCCCAAGCGCAGTTTCTCAACCGACACAGAAAGTAAATATGTTAATAGTCGAAATTAAACACAATATAGATAGTTTTATTGCAGCTAGACACGAGTGTTTCGGAGCAAGTCGGGCGTGGAGCGACGACCTACATAAAACTCAACCATCCTTGTTAACTTCCCGTAGCGAAATTTTAATTTGTTTAATTATGAACATTAACCTTAATTCATAATTATTTCCTTCGCTCACATTCGGCCTTACGACTGTTTTGTGAATGACTTTCCTTTTCAAACGCGGCTCTATCGAACGTTAATTAAATACCTGTTCTTTTTATCAATTTATTTCCAATGGCAATGTTCTATATACATATTAAGATGTGTCCTTGGTGTTGCAATGGTATAATTTATTGGACCTGCCATTATTTCGTTGGTAATTTGTATGTGGTTTTGAATGTAATTACTAATAAGATTTGTTCTTTTGTCCCCTCGTTGATAGAAGTAGTCAGAAAATTGAATCGTGGAAACAGATAAGTATAGGCACCAGATGTTCTTTATTGGATACATTTCTGTATGACTCGTTATTTTCTCAATAAGTTGTCAACTGTCTTAGAGTATTTTGGTTGACTCTGGCTTTGTTATAGTAACGTAGTAGTTGTTTAATAACCTCGTTTCAGTGCCTAAAATACTATAGTATTTCCAGCTACTGATGAATCATTTTGCAACCTCATACAAACTGACCTTCCAGATTATTTGGATGAGTCCAGTTGCAAGTACGTACCACGAGTTCGAATGTCGGCCACTTCTCAGATCGTTATCGCTCCCGAATTACGATACTTAGCGTTATCGCTCCACGTTTCGAAACGATACAGACGATCGTATCGCTGATGTATCGGTAGATAGATAAGTGTTGTCGAAAGTCTATTAGAAAATAAAAGTGCGCTTTGATGTGTGCGGCCGTGATTGAGATGGAAAGTATGTGTAATAGTGTGACATGGTTCGTGTTTTTGATTGATAAAATGGTAGGGGTTAATTTTGTAGGGGGGAAGAGGTTCATTTTCTGGAATTTTGCAATCTATTTCACATTGAAATAAACTCTAACAAACCACTATCTATTTCACAATTATGGAATTGCAACCTCCGTGACTTAAAGTAGTTGGATTTTAGCACTTGTAGTTGCAAGCTTGATGCACTTTCAGAAAAATAGCTTATCGACATTCGTAAACCTACGAGTATATTTGGGTTTACGATTTTGTAAACGCAAGAGGATCCTAGGCTAGAGAACTGTTAAAAACATACATACACAATCTCGTGCATTTAACCCGAAGAGATAGGAACAAGTAACACTTTTACAATACACAATTCACAAAATGAATTGGGCACAAATTCCGAGGTCTTTCAAACCAATTCTAACATTAAATTGTTGGATGTTTACCACTCGTTATATTCTGTCAAGAGACCAGTGAAGCAACGCTAGTACAAGGTGTATGCAGCAACAGTGTTGAAGATGTACACAGATTGCATAACAGCATCGCGGTACAGGTGGTTACGTGCGAGGCGCTGGCCGGCCCGGAACTCTGAATGAGCAGTAAATCAAGTGCCTGTCTCTATTTACCACTTATAGTTTAGAAGAAAACATTTTATAGAGATTGTTGTTAGGTATTCATATGGTATGAGTTGGTTATGAGAGAAGATTCCTGATGTGTCATATATTGATAACCTACGTTGTTTTTGTTTGGTGCATCCATGATAACGGCTCGGCTCAGCTCCGCCGGGGTGCAAATACTTTTTGACTTCAGTCTACATCAGGAACATTTTATTTTCGTGTAATAACTAGTTTATAATTAAAGTCGACGTGATTACCGTCCTCTACTGCTTTTTCCATTCCGTCCCGTTACATCCCCTCCTGTCCCCTTAGACATTTTTAAGAGGAACGATCTCATCATACATGATTGTAGCGTAACTTCAAACCGTTTACACAACACACGCAACTTAACAAAACATTTTTCACTACTGCTCCGCTCCTATTGATCATGTTATATCACCTATAGCATTCTTCGAAAAAATACCTATACAACACAATTATTTTTTCAATTCGAACCAGAAGATCTTGAGATTAGCACAAACAAACAAACTCTACAGCTTTATATATTAGTATAGATGGATCTATCGTCCCAGTGACACCGTATAGTTTGCATATTATGTGTTCCACTATTACGTATTCAAGAATGTTCAGTCTTTCGTAGTTTAGAACCGGCGAATCAAAATCCATATCTGAGTGCGATGCCAGGACTAAAGCTTTTTAATATCGAAATTTTCACACGCTCACGAGTATACAGAAGTACCCGCATGAATCAATCTACAAATCATTGCAAGTTAGCAAACTTTTTGCATCATTACGTGTAAGAAAATAATTATGTTATTTCGAGTATTAGGAAATAAGTGCACGCGAGCGAGCGGAGTAATTTTAGGAAATTACGAACGCTCCGAGAGGGCTCTCCGGCAGCCGCTGTTGAGTCACTCGCGATTCGAAGGGCCTGCGCAAGGTTCTAGCCGCAGGCAATGCCTGGGATACCGGTGTTCTTACTTAAGGAGGTTTTTAAGTAAGGCTGCTTGATAGGAAATACACAGAACAAAATGTGGGGATTCAAAATCGAATATACGTACGCCAGTGATACAATGTCGAAACTCTTCAGGAAAAAATCATTCATTAGAAAATCAACAGCCTTTATCAAATCGAGGCTGAAAATAATTAATCCACCGATGACTCCGTAGAGCTTACTGGAAGTTGCTGTATGCAGGCACTTCTGGAAGTTGTTAAGAGATCCATATATTTTATAATGGCCTTTCTGTGTTTGAAGATGATGATGAACATTGCAATATTCTACAACCGTTATCTATGAAATATGTAGCTCATATAACTAGATCCAGGAAATATATGAGCAATTTATAAATACACGCCTTGTATAGCAATGAAGTATATATTCAAACGAGTAACACTGTTAGATTCTGCGATGTTTTTATTAACATAATATTGCTTATATTAAGTATTATTTGCCCAGACATTCGTGGAAGTAGAATTATCTACACGCAGCTCGACAGACCAATTGGTTTAATCATGCTTAACAGTAATAACTGCGGTGGAGCAGTGTTGCCATTAAATTTGTCGTTTAAAATATTTTACATCTGGCAACACTGACCACTTATTAGGAACGGTTCCTTGAAATACATCCGTACTTGCATATTCTTTAAAATATCCAAAATTATTTGTTGTTTGATTTTATTTTATTGCTCAATACTGCATATTAGTACCATGTCAAGAATTTAAATAGTTCTTTTACTTATTACAAAATTCACTTGGAGACGATAAAAAAAATCAGCAGATGATTTTCTATGTATCACATTTTTGGCGTAACCTTGTGTATATTTTGCGAAGTAAACTGACATAGCCACTAAGTCTTACACGTTCATTTCATTTTAAGATACCAATACGTAATATTTCTGTCTCCACACTAAAAAAACAACATGATTTTTCAACAATTCATATCTCCCAAATTTCATCAAACCTCTACACATATTATACAGCTCGAAACCCAGCACAACACGATCGTGTCCAGTTATGGATATTTAGCATCCATCGCAATGACGAGTCGATGCGGCTAGACTGTTGAACCTGCGCCGCACGCGCGCCGCATCACAATGCAAACGATGGCTTTACCATTCGCTACTTATTGCTGGGAACTTGTGAGAACCGACTAAAGATGGGGTTTGTTGTTTCGTTGGATCGTTCGAAAGTTATCTTTTCCCGGGATTCAAATTTGGGATACCATAGGCTCGGTTGTAAAATGGGTGACAAAGCAGTGAGACTAAAGATCCTCATTGACACAAGTGATGTTTATGTGGTAAAGAAGTAAACAGTAATTTCGGGTCAATTATTCACCTCACAGAGCCCGGTCTGCTGCTTTACGCATCCAGTCGCTGCCGGCCCTCTTGTGCAAGTCGTCCCGCCATCTGGCCAGAGGACGTCCTACGTACCTTGGGAGAGGCCTATGTCCAGCAGTGGACTGCAACGGGCTGATGATGATGATGATGATGATGATGATGAAATCACCTCGTTGTTTGCGATATATGCAACAAATAAACAGATTTTTTTTGCAAATCTTTAGAGGCAAAAAACCGGTGCTCTGAAAGTACCAAAGCACTTAGTGCTTACTTATAGTACTTAGTACTTACTTATAAAGCTTCTGATATTTTAAATAATCTTACATGAGTTTCTCACGCGTTAACATAAGCATTCACGTGTGATTGAAGGCAAGGTCTCGCCACAAGTCGCCGTGACCTCTAGTTAATGCCGCGCTAAATATTGTGTTTAGTTGACAGGTTTCCGTGTTAATACTCTTATCCCGGCTTAGCTTCAAATGTGTTGAAAGGGACGGCATGCACGATCGTTTCGTAATTACGTAGTATCAGGTGTGAATTTATGATTTGAGATTCGTCTATTTCATAATATATAGAAACTGTACATACTATGAATTTAATTAATTAAACACCAGTATAAAGATTTCCTAAAAATAAATGTTATGAATGACAATTAATAAATATAGTTTAACCATGTCAAACTGAAAAGTTGATTGTGGTTTCGACGAGCTATTGTCTACCACCAGAAAGATTTGTTAGCCTTTCATCTTCTGCATATTATTTACCACACTTACTTGAAAACGGCGCCACATAAATTCTGTGTATGTTGCACAATGGTTTAGCCCATAAAACAGGCCTACCTGACGGTAACCTTTTCTAGACTTTTCCTTTGCCTACTCTGCTATTAAAAAGTAAATAACCGCTGCGTTCTAGTGCAGACTATTTGGCTCAAAAACCTATTTCAAGGCTGAAAATCCTCCGAGATATTTCCTTTAACGAAAAAAAAAACAAAAAATGTGACAGTTTAATTTAATAAAACCCGGCGTACGTACCTGTTTGACCCGGCGGCGGGTCGCGCGGATTTGCACCAAGGTCGCCGGCGCAGCGGTGTCAACGCCGCGGATAAATTCCATTCATACGGTGCGTCATCCTCTGTTTTAGTGAGGATCCGCTTTGGAATCGGTTTTGTAGGATAGGCTGTAGTTTACTACATCGGGTATTGCTGCTAAAGGGTGCGTTCAAGCAAGACCGGTAGGCAACCTCCTATCGTGCTGTGAAGTTTTTAAGTATTATTAATCAAAAGGTAACTGTAGGTTCTTAGATAACTCTCTCCTAAAATAATATCACGCCTTGTTGAATATCTCCAGCAGGACTGATTGACCCAGTAAAATATTAAAATGACGCTACTTAACCCGCTATAAATCATTACATATTTTTGTACAATACAGGCGCAAAAAGTGCAAATGGCTCGCATGATTGAAAGTAACTGAACATGCATAATGTGGAAATGAAACGATTGAAGAACAGCGTCGCCGACAATTTCACACTCGACGCTATGGCAAGGTAATTTCACGTCGGTTTTCTCCCACTGATGTCCTAGTTAATCCCGCATGTCGCTGTTATCAATGGTCTATGTCCAGCAGTGCATTGCAACGGGCTGATGATGATGATGATGATGATGATGATACACACATAAACTCACACCTTTTTCCCAGATGGCGTAGGCAGAGGTGCTGTCAGCACACCCAGGTTTCGCTTGATGTCCCTCGTCCCAAGATGTGAAGGGTTATATAATACAATACATGCATAAACACCTTCCTGATGGTACAAAACAGCTTATCGCCATATCAGGCACAAATTCCTGACTCTGCTGTAAATAAATTGAAAAAATATTAGATATACCCCTTATATTATGGCTACGACATCTTATACCGGGTTTATCGGTATAACAAGCGGCAGTTTTTTTTTGCAACTTTTTAAAAATCATAGTGTTTTTGGGTGATAACCTGGTTTTGCGAAAATACTAACTTAAACCCTTACGTACCATTGGGTTTTTACTTTTTAAAAATAAAAAAGGTGTACCTAATTATTTTAGAAAACCTATTTCTTTATCACCCAAATACGACAATAAGTAAAAAAAATTTTTTTTGCCAAATATTTAGTGCATTGTTTCTGAAGTCACTTATACTACCGCCTGGCTTCGGTTAGGGCCGCAGTCTGGTTATACTCAGTATTATAAAATACGATGCTATTCGATTCCTATCCGATGGCCATCGTAATAGGTATCAAAAGCACCGAGTCATTCATTATCCGGTCTCACATAAGGTCACATAGGAGGCGTGTTAAATATTCAAAAATGTTTGAATAGGCACGATGCGCCGGTGAAAGTCGGTTTGACGAGGAAATCCTTTGTTATGTAACTCGGGTTACATGGAATTCCTTGTTTTCTTTTTACATATGCTAATAGGAGCTATCATGTATGATGAATTATAAACTAATGTTTGTAATATAAAATATAGGGTGTCTAGAATAATTAGTTACAAAAGTGCTGTGTTACGGCCTTATTCATAGACTGATCTAAAACTTATTTTAGTTATCGAATGTTTTGTCCCTTTCGAACGACTTTTGAATTTAGTTTGAGTGGAGAAGACAAAACATTCGATTACTAAATAGGTTTAAAATCTGTCTATGAATAAGGCCGTTAGTGTATATCTAATATTGCATCAATTAAAACTTTTCATCTATGAACAGAGGCGTCTTGGGTTCGATTCTCCGGTTGAGCAATATATTTAGGGCCTCGTTTTCTAAAACCTTTTGCTTGGAATTGTACAATTAAGGAATGGCATATTTGGTGGCATATTCAACTTGTATTAACATTAAAATATTCTGCAAGCTAATATGAAAGGAAATTGCGGCAATCAATATCGATTTTCACGGACCTGTATTGATGGTAGTATAATGAACTTAATACATCACATTTTTACACGCTACATTTAAATGACCACTAATGCAATATGTAAACGCTTTTAATTCTTCGGCAATTATAATAAACAAGGATTTTTTTATGGAATCCAACAGTAATTTTTCACACAGCTAAAGTAATTTCCGAACTGTCACACGGTGTCCCGCCAATTTGTAACGTTATTACCAACATCACAAAATCAATCAGGCGGTAAAAGTACACCGTACTGCCAACATTGTAAAGTCACATTTTCTCTGTGGCCATTCGAAAAAGTATTTTATATCGTGATTGAAAAACATACCTGCTTTAATTTCATTTTGTTAATAATTTTTATTTCATTCCTCAATAAACAAAGGTCATCAGAGGAATTATACATGGAATGTCTTACATTGGAAATTAACCCTTTTTTTCGGTTGTAATTGGTTAAAAATTGCCATAATTCTTACCGTTTTTTCGCGAGTAAATCAGAGGATAATTTCTTAATGATACTCGGGTGTGCTCGGTTAAGCCGATGTGTGTTTAAAGAAATACGTTTTTCGATTGGGACTTGTTAAATTCCTCGCTTCTTATTTACTTTAATCGAAATTACTACGTTTTTTACGTTTTTGTCGAGATGATTAACATTCTTAATATTAATGCTCTCGGGAGCATAAACAACTTCGTGTCAGCTACTTATAAGAAGGTAAATTTATGATTCACAACAAAGCAGTTAATAAGTCATAACTTAAATAAAACCAATATTTGCATGGTCTCCTTATAAAACCAGTCAGTAAATGTCAGATTAGCCAGTTTGAGACTCTAGTACAAATGCATCTTTGATCGGTTGTTTCTGCCAAAAACAATTCTTACAATGTATATGCGTTCATGGGTGGCAGTGAACAATTTCCAACAAAAGAACAATTTACTAATCCCATCTATTGAAAAATATATATCAGCATTTAACCTTTTATCATTATATATTAGTTGCATCGAAAGCACCCACATTGCATCAATATGAACACCTACACAAATGCATGAACTCCTCTGCATATTTCTGCATAAGCACACATGGAAAAATGCGCAGACAATAAAGCCGTTGTCCCGATGCGGGACGCGAACCCGCGACCCGTCACGTCCGCGTGGCGCGGAGGTCGTCATTACGTGAGCTGTTATCTAATAACAAATCACACGAACAAACATACAGTGGTACAAAAACATTCGCGCGCCCGCTCCCGCCCGCCCCGCCGTTCACGCGCATACTTTATGCGCGGCTGTAATGGCACTCACAAAAGTAGGTTTATTACTCGATTTTAATCTGCAATAAAATTTCATCTTGATAGTTTATTTAAAAATTCTGTAAGTGCTGGAAATTAGGCTTGTGATTGTGATATGAGACTGGACTTTAAATTAATAACGAAATAAAACTATTCTAACCGCTCAGTGTTTCTGAATTAAAGGATCTTACTAAAGCTATACTTTTGTCTAACTACAGGAATTAAACTGAATAATTGATTGTTGGAATGTTATGGAAGTTAAGCAGGGTGGAGGTTGTGTGGGTTTAGACGGTAATAAGCAAGGCTCATGTCATTCAACTATAAAACAACCGAAACTAAGAGAAATTAAAATCATTCAAAAAATAAACCCCATTAACCAATCCTTAACGTAACCCAGAATATCGGTTTTAATATTTTATGAATAAACGAATACAATATCAAGAAAAACTTAAATTGAAAGCGAAATTATTTGCGTTTCGTGCAGACCTATCCAAGCTTCGCGTCGCGTCGTCGCGTCCCTGACTCACATCGGCGGAGTACGATGAGCAGCGAGCCACGCACGACACACGACATACAACAACATACAACACACAACATACAACATCACACGACAAGTCCCCGCCTCACTCAAGTTAACATTTTAATGTTAATTGCAAGGATGTACTTCGCGACCTTATTGTCGTAACCAGGTGTTGACCTTATTGCAACAGAAACGCCTAGTAGCGCGTTGGGAGATTTCAAAGCGAATTTAAGGATTTTTTTTAAGTTTTAGATACGACTAGTCACAAGTCGGTTATAGAACAAATTGCAGTGTATACTATTTTATCAATTCAATTTCCTAATACTGCATTTATATCTGTGGAATTCTGGTTGTGTTCCAAAGAACACGAAGTTATACGGTAGGTTCAATAACCTACCGTTTAGCTCGGAAACTATAATTATTTTTTCTATTAGTGCTCATATTCCCTGCTCACGTATAACTATATTAACCTATTTTAAATCAATGCTGAGACAAAAAAGTTACTACAGGCCGCAAATGCTGCCTAAGTCTTCGTCTATCGCTCTCTCTCATATGGGTTGGCAGATTTCACATATTATCTTCTTCGTTTTATCAAGAACTCTCAATTATGATGATGATTAAATAATTCGCAATTGCGCGGAATGATGCATATAACCTTGCCAGTTTGAATCAATTATTAGGATCCTCTTATTGAAGTAGTTTTGCTGACCTCATGCATTTTAGTGGCTTTTGCGGTTTCGGGTGTCCGACGGTACTTGTATCATTTCATATAATGTATCTTGTATCCATAATCAAGTGAGTAGCTAATGTTTAATGTGTCTTTACATAAACTCACCCCTTCTTCCCAGAAGGGGTAGGCAGAGATGCTACCACATTTCGCCTTGTATGTTTCGTCCCATGAAGGGATGGGGAGCGAGCCTATCGCCATATCGGCACAAATTCCAGACTCCGGGCTGATGATGAATAAAAAATCCAATATCACTTTACCCGACCTCGGATTCGACCTCAGCTTTGTAATCGTGCCGTAGTACAACTACGCCACCGAGCCAAGTTTATATGTTTTTGTGACCTTTATGTCATATTTCTAAGAAAAGTAGGCACATTTAATTAGTTTAATTCGATCTAAATTATTGTAAAATTATTTCATGTATTTTCGTGATGTTAATGTTGTAGAGGATAACGACTAACATTTCGAAGGACCGTTTAAACCTCAAAAGCTGTCATCCTTTTTACAATTCCTGCGCGCTTGTGATCATGAATATTGATCATTCATTTATTTATATTTTATTTTATTAAGTCTCTCTACCAAGTTAGACGGTTAGTCATTTGTCTTTATTCCCATGAAAAATATATCCATCTATCGCCCCTCGACTCAATTTCATCAGTATCTATTACCTCGGGACGTGAATGAACGGGTTTATAGTAATCAATCTCCTCACCACGGCATATTTCAATGTCAATTTACGCTTTCGATACAATGCCAGCACGCGACACCGAACCACCACTTTCCATCGCCCCTCCCGCCATTGTCTCCTATCACGCGTTTGACTGATCACATGTCAGCGGCGGACAAATCAAGATCAATACTTTTGACACGAATCTATTCGCTGGACCACTCACTTCTGTGCATACTTGTATATCGCTATCCTTGTCCGCCTTCATACCTGACGGCAAGACGTGATCCCAGCTCCATTTGTCATGGTAATATATTTTTCGGGCACAGATAACAAATATAAGTTCTGATTATAAATCGGCCGAATTGACTGATAGGGGCGGGTTTTGGAGCTGGAATCGGTATGTTTTTTATCGAGGTCGATAGATTTTTGTCGATAAAAATCCTAAATGGTCCTTTGTTTATTTTTCTCTTAGTTGTTATTCCCAGAATCGGGTATTGTAATGGCAACGTTATTGCCAAATTGTCTGAGTTATATTCTACACCTATTTTAGTGACTTCTAGGAAAGCAACTGATAATGCCTTTATTGAATTTGAATTAATACGTCGTTTTTTAAATATTCGATTGTAGAGAACACGAAACTTATTTCAATAGGCTCTAAAATTCAACAATTTGTTTCCCCTAGGAAATATTTCGATTGTCAATTTCTTTTAATTTCGTACTAAGTTATTTTCAAACAATATTCTATGGTGTTTTGAAGTCATCTATAGTTCAAAGAATAATTAAATTCCAAGAAATTCGCCGCAGTAAATACTGTGGTTGCTTTACATCGCTCACGAATGTTTGTATTACCTCCAAATATTTGCCTACATATAGGCGTTTGTAGATATTATAATTTTAAAAGGCAACTACGATAGACGAGGTATTTTACTGGCGGATAAAAATAAAAAGTACAAAGCGGAATTTAAATTTTCCCCATGTTTCCGTCAAACCAACATTAGCATTGGGTGCGCACCAACAAAGCGTTCTGTCGGCGAGTTCATAACTTACCGGAAACAAAGCAGTGTTGTAACAATAGCTTCCCACAGCACAACAAGGCATTGCCATTGCAACACAGAAATGATACAATAACACAATGAAATGTGTTAATTTTCAAATCTCACCTTTAATTACGCAAGCCTACGAGATATTGTCTCTGTGCGTTTAAGGCGGGATGTAGAACCGAATAGAAAAACCACTATTCGTTTCAGTTTTTTCACGCCATTCCTTAATAATATAGGTCTTCTAATGGAGTTTGCGTAGCATCTGAAGAGTACCCATTAGGTAGACGAACGATCTTATGAAAGTAACAAAAATGCGATTGATTGTAAATCTATGTTCGTAAATTGGTAGGATAATAATGTACTTTTATATCAGGAAGAATGAGAGCTGTGGTGCAACATATTTTAAAGCTGCTGCAGGTTCTGCTAAAAATGGATTCGTTAAGAGTGTAAACTTGACCCCTTTCGATATATCGAATGATATTTATATTAGAAGCTTCATAAAACCATCTGATTCTATTTATATGTTTTAATATCTCTAGAATGTCGTGTGCAGCCAGCTGTACACTGAACAAAGCTTAGACTTCGGAAGAGGCTTGCATAACGCCTGTTCTTCAGTTGAACCACCAATTGGAAGAAGGGAATAAACGCCACTTTTCGACATATTCACTTTTATACAGTTTTACATTCTTTAGACGTAGGGCTAAGTTGTGAGTTCGAAAAAAGAAAAAAAGTCCATTCATTTCATATAGATTCATGGGGCTAAAAAAATTGTTAGTTGGAAGGAGGAAACAAATCCTTCCTTTATTCCCTTCTTCCAACTATCAACTTTACGTGTATAGAAATAATATTTCTTTTTGCCTCTTTTTTTATTCGATAAACAAAATCGCATCACATAGTGGCAGGGGGCGTCATACTAGCGATCTAATACCCGCCATTGTAGTTGTATTTGACGCTCCAAAAACCTTCTACAAACCCGAAAATACCTGAAACTCTGGCATATGTCACTAAAATACCCTTAAATGAGAAAAAAATGAATGACATACAAAAAATAATCCAATATATTCCTGACGAATTCAAAGATTTCTACGATATAATTCTGACCTGGCCAACTACAAGATCCGAAAATGAAGAATAGAAGGATAACAGAGTGTCTTTACAAGTTTGTAATAAATAAATAGTTTTTGTCATTATATTGTCTATTATTTCAAAATATTTTGGACCTGGACCAGTATACAATTATTGTATACTATTAATATATTATATAAAAACATGTAATAAATGGTTTATCTTTAGAATTATATGATAAATTGGAAGAAGGGAATAAATCCAACACATTTCGATGAACACACATAAATAAATATTATACATTTAAGGCAGGTCTGTCGGTGAATAAATCAGGATTGATATTTTCTTAATAATCATTGATGTCCTATAAGTTTATAAGTTGAAAGCAAAAAGTTATGAAGTTTTTTTTTATTATCTCCGTTCCTATTTTTTGGATTTATTCCCTTCTTCCAATTGGTGGTTCAGTTGTGTAATGTTATTTATATGTTCATTCACCGTGTTTACCGCCTAGGTCAGCTGTTTGTGTCGAGATGTTAAGATACACTTTATTTTATAATCGTGATGTATTTATTTTTATTTTTATTGGATTCGAATGCGAGATTACGTCTAGAATTAAAATGTGGGTCAAATTGGTGAATTTGTTATTTCGTATGCAGTTGAAGATTTAATTCATTATTTTTGTAACATGCATCGACTCTGTCTCTGCCTCTATCCCAATGTCTTAATACCTCTTTCCTCTTCTCTCCTTTTTCCTTCCAATTTGAACGGCCGGTGACACATCAATAATCTACCTGTGGATCTACCTCAGGATCTGCCTGTGGAAATCCGTCTCTTAATTAAATCCGACACTCTCCTTATAAGCTCAACAAAAAAGCTTCCCACCAACATATTAATTTATTACAAAGTTATAACAAATTACGGCTCATTTGAGATTATAATGGTTGATTTATTACATGTATAATTAATAACACATTGCAAGTAGCGATTTCCGCGCAAACAATTACCGCGGGCACTTTAATTGCTTCGCTTAATTGTCGCGCCCACATGTTTACACATGCGCGGCTGGTTCTCGGTTACCAGTAAAATAAGATCGGGTAGGAAAACTTTGTCACATTATAGGAATGCGAAGGAAATTCGTCAGGGCATTTGTGTGTAGACTTTTGGAATTCAATACTTTGAATGTAAATTATGGTGTTGTGGGTGATTTAGAAATATGTAAATGCATCAAGGTATATTAGTGGAATGGGTGATAATTATTCACTATTGTACCCTTTACGAGCTTTGTAACTTTTCACACATTGATAATTCCTTTACACCCCTTATAAACAATAATATCATCCGCTTTGCCACCATCGTCAAGATTCTATGACACCTTTCACTTCTAATGGTTTTCGTGTCTCTTGACCACTTGTCATTAGACATCCCTTGATTGTCAGATGCCACCCCAACCATACCGATCCTCTACTGCTAAAATATTTAAAAAGACCGGGTTTCCACGTTCGGCGAACACCGAAATAATTCGAACGAGGAAGCGTCGGACGGTGTTGCGTAACCAGGAGTGGAAGGCATGAACGCGAGGTGCATCTCTCAAATGTCAGGTCACGAGCAGCAGCACCGCGCGCGCTCGTGTGAACGTGACATTACTTGCAGGCTCGCCCGCACCGGGGAACAGTGGGGAAATGTGAAGAAATATTTCCTTTAATATTGTAATATATTTTCACAAATAGCCTAGACAAATAAATTGAGTGAGGTTCTGGGTATTTGTATTAAATATAGATCAGCTGAAATTTAAATTACTTAACATTGAAATCTTACCTAATCCGACGACAAATAATTACAAAAGCTTTACAAATATTGTTGTTTTTCGCCCTAGTTTGCTACATAATTTCTAATTCATTGTAGGATAAATACACAACTCAATCTGGACCACTTAACGCAATCACGTTCTAAATACTTTCGTTATCAGACGTTACCCTATTACCTAGCGCTTAGGCATTGATAACGCTGATTAGGGCTGGGGTGCTAGCCGGCGTGGCGCCTCGGGCTACTTTCACTGCGGGGTCAACGGCCTCCGCTGCCAAAAATAATCGGCGCGCGTTACGTCACTACTCACGACTCAGCAATGCACGAGCGACTGTTTACTTGCCGTTTTGACAGCTCCTGTGGTTCTTTTTAGGTGTTCAGATTATGAAAGAGTGGGTACGTATCGTTTTTAATATGAAATGTACATATGTAATATAGTATACACCCAACAGTCACATATAGATGGTACTGATTTAAAATTAAATATCGACTTCACTCACAGCTGGAATTACTCGTGGATCATAAAATCGAGCAATTCACATTACGATAATATAGGTTCTTGCGGACCGTAAAGATCCCAAATATTTGAGGAATGTTAAGGCATTATATGCGTGACGGCAGACAAAAATTGAGAAATCATTTAAGGTGTTACAGTTATTGAAACCATTACACAATTGTTTTCTTGTATTTAAAACTGACCTGTTTAATTTATTAAAATATTTATCAAACAGCAACACTATCACTCTCATTGTTTTTTTATCGCGTCCCATTTTAACACAATAAGCTTAGCGTAATTATCAAACAGAACAAAACCGCGCAATTATTTAGATTATTATCTGCTTATTAGTCGAATCGATACATTTAGAATGCAATCTGAATCGATAACAAATAATCTTAACGCAGGAATAAAAAGTAAAAGTGTTTGTAAAAATTGCCGTCACAAGATATCGCGATAGATATTAAATCGCCATGGATAATAGGAGACAATAGAGAGAGTTTGACGCATTTCTGATATATCAAATTTCGTGAGAAACATTCGTTAGATTCATGAAGCGATTCGTGGTTGTATTACGTTTTGTTGGCGCGCAACGCGAATCGATTACGTTGCAAATGAAATCGAAATCGGTTGTGTATCGATTGATCTGTTTACGTCACGTTAGTGGATTGAGTGTGAGATTTTGTATTTGGAATGATGATCTGTTGTGATCCTTATTTATCGTATTATCTTTGACTTTAAATAAACGCTTGTAATTTGTTAGTAATTTGTCCCCATCATTTGACATTATTTACGTATTAAAAACTGTGTTTAAAGATACATCAGATTACGTTAGTCTAACCTTTTTACAAGAGTTTATGCGCATTTATACAATTAGAATACTACATTTCAAAAATATATTCCGATTTGTTTTGAATCATTATTTGAATGTGTAAGGGATAAATCTTAACGAACCGAATCACATGTTGCGTGCAAACAAATTTCACTCTTCACCGGTTTACTAAACATACCGTAGTTATCAGAACAGTCAACAGTCCCTGCAAATACGCGCAGATGTTGCCTCTACCACTTGCTTATTCACGGCGAGTACTACCGACTAATCTAACCATTTCATATTTGATAAGCGAATGCATTCATATTTGAACAATTGGACAGTACAGTCGCGTGCACTCCGTAAGGACACTTTCTCTACATTTCACCGTCCCTAGATCGGAGAATGGGCCATTTCTCCTACTCATTAACGAGAGTCTATCTTGCTCTGGCGCATGCTTTCACTACACGTGCGAAAGGGACGGCCTTAGCTCTGTCAGCTGTTATCATAGATCGGTATTCGGCAAGCGTGAAGTTACGTGTTAGGGCTCGTGACAGTCGTTAGGTGGTGAATGGAATTAATTTGTCAGTAGACTGTACGCAACTGTACCATTCATACGATGGACGCGATGTTGAAACGTGGTTTTTGTATCGGATGTACTTTTGCTTCCATGTTCGATCCAACCGTTTGTGGATTGGTGCCAATTCAGGTTTTCTACGAGACGTGGTTTTCTATGAAGCTATAGGTAACTAGCATAGCTCTATTATTATAATAAATATTGATACCTCTATATCGATCCATATTATTACGGCCGAGTGGACTGTGCCCTGAAGCGAATAGCTACTGTCAGTTGTTAAGATAATTAATTAGCCATTGTTCCAATACTTGTGCAATACAGGTACATTGGTATAATAAAATTATTTCATAGGCTTTGCATAATTTAGATCTGGAATGCGATTGAGGTCATTAGGCATGGTCAGTGGGATCGGTGACTGATTTTGATAGCTCTTGATCATAATTTATTAAGGTTTCGAAAGGTTAAATTGATGTTTTAATCTTACTGAAATAAGTTGAAATTCTGATCGGATTGCGATAAAATTTCGGCTAAATCAAAATGTTTAAAATACTGCGGAGATGTTTTTATGAAGGCCTTGGGAGATCTCGAATATAGGTCATTAATAGTTAATCTTAACATCAACTGTGTAATGACGATGATTTATTCACCTGTGGACACTATTTTAAATGCAGCATTTACCATTAGATTTAATTGTGGTCACTTTGATAAGCCAATAAATGACGATTGTACATCTGGCACGTATAAAAGTGATATAAACCTTTAACAAATTACTAATTAGTAATGTTAATAATCCTGTATCAGCCCATGTTAGTTCTCTGAAGGGCAAAGGTTTCGTCTACAATTGAGAGTACGATTGAGAGGGGTTAGGCCATATAGTGCACCACACTCGCCCAGTGCATATTGGCGGACTTTTTATACCATAGAAATTCTTACAAATCGCTTTGGTATGCAGGTTTCCTCACGATGTTTCCCTTCATCGTTATAGTGTGTGGTGATTCACTACCAATACACACATAGCTTCGAAAAGTCAGAGGTGTGGCCTGGGATTTGAACCCGCGACCACCGTGATCATGTTGCCAGCCGCCGCCAGGCCACCACGCACATCTTATCTCTTATCATATATTGTCAATATTAATAATAGTTTTTGTTTATTTTCAGGTAATATCTACAAGGCGGTCAGTAAGTCGTCAATAAGTATTGAGTGTAGTGAAGCCGGTTATTTTCATAAACACGACCAGTGCCCGTTTTAGGACACGAAAGTTGCGTTAACAGCGTCATGAGATGGACGGAAAGACAGGCTCCTTGTGTTTGTATAAATAAATAAACAGTTACATACGTTTACTCAGGTTTTATAATATTTTCACTTATACGCATCCGACTTATGTACGATTGAGAGCGAGCTTAGCTAAGACATGACGTTTCACTAACCCAGCTTTATGAACTTATATACCAGAGCGCTAGTAGAGAATTTTCATGTATGAAGCTTTTCTCACGATGTTTTCGTTCGTGACTGCCTCGGTGGCGTAGTTGTACTACAGTATGATTTCAAAGCTAAGGTCTGGAGTTCGAATACCGGGTCGGACAAAGTGATATTAGATTTTTCTATTCATTATCAGCCCGGAGTCAGGAAATTGTACCCGAAATGGCGATAGGACGGAACATACAAGGCGAAATGTTGGTGTCCTGTAGCACTTCTGCCTACCCCTTCTGGAGAAAAGGCTTGAATTTTTGTATTTATGTTTTCATTCACGGTCCCTTTGTAATATAAAAAAATAACGTGAGGTCACGTCATCCAAAGGATTGGTACACCAAATCTGCATTGTACAACTACCAACCAAACACACCCTCGAGCAATAATTATTTTTTTAATTACATCCAATTACGTTTCGTTTCGGTTATTGCATTGGACGAGGAAAATTACGGGCCATGACATGACTGGTGGTACTCCCACACCCTCGCCGTGTCAGGGTCGCGATGTGCTGATGCCACTCGATGCAGGCACAACGTGAACGTGCTAGGGCTGTCAGTGCGAGGATATTGCAGCTGCGACATAGTGCTGGTACTCCAACACCCTGGCCGTGTCAAGGTCGCGTTGTGCTGATCCTATTCGATGCAGGTTCGTGATCGTGCTTTGGTTGGTACACACAATCTATCTTGGTTGTCTGTAAAATTGATGCTCCGGATATGGCAATACTGTATCAGCACGTATACGTCCCACTGCAGGGCATGAGCCTCCTCTACAATCGAGAGAATGATTGAGAGGGGTTAGGCCATATAGTCCGCCACGCAGACTAAATATTGGCCTCCAATTCTTCGAAGAATTGGTACCTTGCATAGAGGATCGTGACTGCATAGAGTCGTGGTCGGTGACGAAATTGGAATAGAAGTAAGTTAGGCGAAATATAGGTATGTAGGATAGCCTTTTGATCAGTTAAATCCACATAGGAGAGGATACAGTATATTTAAGAACGACTGAGAGGCAACCATTGCGGTCGTCCGCGACCGACACAGTCATGCCAATTACCATAAGAGTACATAATAATTAATTATTTGCACAATCCACCGTAATTGTTTGTGTGATGCGCGTCGAGTTACGAAACTTTATTGATTACGTGATTGATTGATAATATCTGGTTTTATTTTGTTAACATGTTGTATTAAAGGTCATTTATATTAAAATCGTGAAAAGGAACTAAGATATGCTTTTTATATTTTACTTTTGTGATAGGTATGGTATTTTTACTTATGACTAAACATAGTGTGGGTTACATAGTGCAATAGTTTCCGTCCCTTATATGAACTGTCTAAATATACCTATGTTATCCTATATCTAAATTAACAATATTGCACCATGACAGGGCCAAGATATATCGGTTGAAACCGAAGAGAGTCGAGTCGGATATAACAACAATTTAAAAATCCCCTCCTATAAAAAATCCGCAAAGGAAAATTCCTCCTACGCAATACATCGAAGCAAATGCCCTCATTCATCGACATCCCTTCAAAACACCAAAGGGGGCTATTATTAAAGCACAAAAAGCATTCGATAAAAGGCGCACGAGAAGCCGCAGCTGCGTATATCAACAGCGCCGTATCGCAGCAAGAATCGCTAATAACACACCGCGCCCAAATAAATTTCGCCGATTGAAAAGAGTTGAAAAACGTCGACAGCCCGCAAGTGTGCTATTACGGACGGCTTTACCCCAGCGGTTATTGATGTACCACTCGTATCAATGGCTATTGAATGCGTTTGACTGTTTATTCAAATCGTTTGCTAGCATGTGGGTATTTGACGGATGAGGGTGTGGGAAATTTTATGAGGTTTCAATAACTTATTTGTAAAAGGATTTATTAGGAATGTTATTGTGGTGGAAATGAAAATGTGATTTCTTTACCTTATTTAAGTATGTAAACATGACTATCCTATGTCAATAAATGCAGCTGACATGAAGATTATGATAACAACAAACGTTATTTCGATTTCCTTCTATGCGATGTGTAATTATAAAGTATGTAAATTGTTTCATCAATCATTTTGCGTCGATCTCAAAAAGATCCTAGAAACGGCGAAATATTGTAAGCAAAATGTAATCCAGTAAATCATAATAACTTTCGATTTACTCATGTTTTCCTAGGCAATTAAACTTGAAATATTATGTACGTAACGCGCGGAACAAAATTAATTTTTATTTGACATCATAAACATATCATTGTAAATGATTTCTCACGTTCGTCGCAAGTGAAAGTAACAACGTATAAATACTAGCCGAGGTATTTATAACGAATTCCTTTCATTCATATATTTTTTATCCAATACACACGACATTAGAATTAATCGACAATTAATTCGCGGGAACTTGAGTGTAGCCTCAAAATAGTGTCCCACGCCGCGTCGCCATCTTGTCTTGCTGTTGTTTAACACAATATGGTCTTTATTCAGTTGTAATAAGGGTGTGTGCGATGTAATGATATTAGTGATTAAGAAATCAATACGTCTATGTAATTACATTTTTCACCTTGCTCTAAATAGCAAGTGTTGTGTGTCTGCGGTGCATGGTGGTGGATTTATGACCGTTTTTTACTCTTATTTTCCTGATTGTTTAGCAACTAGAGGTGTAATTACCTACCTGTTTACGTGCATTATTTAACTGCTATACGCGGACTTCTGTTTAAAATATGTTCATGAAAATTAAACTTCTATATGTTACTTGGATCATTCCCTTTTTACAAATGAATACGATTAGTCCAATAGGCTATTAAGATAGCCTTAAGGCAGTAGGTTCTTCAAAAATGTTTTTCCTCCACCGAATATTGATACCTACTCCAATGATCCTACAATCTGTGCAATAAACCATCACATTGTTGTTTAACGCTCAAATAAAAAACAAACATCGAAATTTCGTATCTACATTTATCCACAGATTTTATAAATGTAAATAAATAAAGCATCTCTAAATACTTATCTTCGTATTAAAGAGTTTGTATCAACGACGCAATTTGTTTTCGAACCCCTCAAAATGTCCACGTGCAAAGCTCATTGCCGATAGGCGGTACCGGCCCGGGTACGAACCTTTGCGAATTAGGAGCCGAGCTCACACAAAGCCCCAAGGCCGGCAAACAAAGCGATCTAATCCGCTCAATAGTTCATATTGTGACGGACAGCGCAGGTGTTGGCGGCCCGTGTGAACTCATTTGTTTTGTACACACGCACTACTCAATAGTGATGGAAGATGACGAATAATTTTACGCCGTATTTTTACCGAATATTCGAATTCGGTAAATCATCTTAAAACATAGAAATCTCTTACATCTCACATAAGTTTTCACAGAAATTTCTTGCAACAGCATCCCTCCTTGTAATATGGATATGCCCAAGTCAGCGCTTACCGACAAGTGATTGATGTCCAGAAATCAATGGTCGCATAGGGATTCGGTTTTCGCCCTGTTTGTTTTGTAATACAAAATTTCAGAAATACATGTATAATTTTGATGATTAAAGAACAATGTGTGTGCTTATTTCCACAGATCTATTACTTGTATTAAGTGCACCAATAGTAAATCTCGGTGGCGCAGTCGTATTACGGTATAGTTGCAAAACTCGGGTTCGAGTCCCGGGTCGGGCAAAGTTGAATTTTTCTATTCATTATCAGCCCGGAGTCAGGAATTTGTGCCCGATATGGCGATATGCTCGCCCCCTATCACATCGTTAATATTCGCATTGGATGTAGTACGTCACTACCTCATACGGTCACGGTCCGTTTTTGTACGATTGTGCAATTTCGATCTGTTAATTATATGCACGATTGTGATGCTAATGTGCGGTTTGTTTTGACTAATTATTGTGTTTTATCAGACTATGTTGGTGCTGTGTATATTTTTTACAATATATCGGCGAATGACGCATGATCATGCAATCAAAAATATGATAGGAGGCGTGGGAATTATTGCTAAGCGTGCTCTTGTTATTAAGGTATTATTGGAGTTATATTAAAGAAAAGTACTGCCTTTTTAAAATTAATAAGGACACTTTTTCGATGCTTTTCAACTCACATGTATTTGCAGGAACAGATACATTTATACTAATACTAATATGGTAAAAAATTGGATTTGAGTTTTTACAACATTTGATCCAACATGTCTGCTATTGTAATCATTGATCTGAATAGAAATAACGCACTCATCGTTCGACGTACATGTATATCAACAAATTGAAACCGCGCGATAAAATCGCCGATGACGCGCCGGACGCTACCGCGGCATTCATCGCATGTACCTACTGCCAGCGATTTGCCAGTCACTGGCGGAATGTGCCAACCGTATCGGACTGACTCGGGCAGTATGTTTAGTAGCTAAATAACAGGGGTAATAATTCAGGCTTTAAATCGTTACCATGACAAAGGACCGTTCCATCGGATCGTACAAGACTGAGCGCGGGCAAAAAGACCACATGCTAATTGATATCTTAAAAAGCAGCAGGAATAACTTGAATAAAACCTAACATTACTACTACTAATAATTTGCACCCTTAAGAACCTTATTCACAGTTTTAAAAACATATTTTAGTTTTCGAATGTTTTGATTTCTTCGCTCATACCACAGCTCATACTGACCTCAAAAGTCGTTCGAATGTTTTTTATTCGTTAACTACAATAGGTTTTAAAACTGTCTATTAATAAGACCGTAAGAATTTTCCAAACGCACCATCTATCTTTAGTCTGTACATCTACGATTTGGGTTTAGCTGTTCGAGGAATGAAATAAAACAGATTGAATTGTATCACAAATGCTTTACCTTTTGTTTTTTTTTAATTATTAAATCATATTTCTTATAACAATATCATTATCATCGCAGATGATGTCATAGTACAATATGGACACACAAAATTACGTATTAAATTAGTATAACTTTTAAATTCCTGTTACATATTTCCGGTATAAAAATAGTTATTAATAAACTACGGTGAATTTGTACGTCCATATCTTTAGATTTATAACCTCACACATAACCCTGATTCCACAGTAAGAAATATGTATTTTCTCTTGGTTGTCAGAAATTAGGAATTTTCAGTCCCTCATCATCTAGATTTGATGTAAATATTTGTTGATCATACAAAAATACATCCTTTATACTTGTATATGATTTCATTCAATTACATTAGGCTTAACATCTATATCGATGTGTTCTGTAATATCTACATCCTCTTGAATTGGATATGCTGTTTACAAATTTACTTGTGAGCCTGCTCCCGGCGTCAACTCATTCTGCCTGTAAAATTCTAAAAGCCAATCGTTCACTTTCCCCTTGACTTGTAACTTTTGTAAATCCGTTTGATTCTTCGTTGAGGGTACTATGCTCTTTAGCAACATGAAGTCCGCATCATCCTGCAAGCTGGCGTCGTCAACATTGTCCGTATTTCTCGACGTCTCAGGCACTACTTTTTCATCGTTCTCCTTTCTTGGGACGCTCGTTGATGAAGTGACGTTGCAATTGTCAGATTCGGACTCAGTATCTGACGGTGTAACTCCATTGGCTTTGTTTGTGGGACTCGGGTGGCTGTAGTAGCCCTCAATGAGGAAACTCAACGGCTTAAAATTATTCCAACGTCCTGTAACCAGCCCAGGGTCGGGTGTGTCGCTTGCCAGTAACTTCTTGTATTGTTTCCAGAAACTGTCTTTTAGATTCCTCCATTGTTTCTTCAGGATCTTCACTGTAATAATGTTATTTGGTTTAAATTCTGTGTTGTATTATTTAACAAGGACAAATAGTATTGTAATTAATTTGATTTGGCAATGATTTTACTTATTATAAAGGAGTATTGTGATGTAGAAAAACCACTAAACTATCGGATTGTCCTAGAGATATAGTCATCGTTAGTCAACGTTATCATAGAGGCGGAGAGGAACGAAGTTAAGCGGTGTGTAATAAAAATAGGCGATCAATCTGAAAGGACATTACGCATAGCGCCACAAATGCTAATATGTCGAATAAAGTAGTAGAACAATCCTGCCAACCTAACGCCCAGCAACAGCTGTGCTAATGAAAGGTAACCAAGCTACAAAGATGGCGGTGCTATGCCCCTCGATTTACGGACAGGAAAAAATCCACTCACCATCTACTCCCATATCCTTTGATATATTATGCCACGCAAGGTCTCTTTGTACGCAGTTTCTGTAGCTCGGATGCGCCTTATCCCATAGATAGGGGTATTTTTTACGTGGGTTATGAGTTCGTCGTACGACATGACTGTGCGCGACGGTGGCTCGACTAGTTCTGCGGCCCTACGCGCCGCCCTCGCCCCCCGCTCCGCCATGCCGCTCGCCGCATGACCCTGCCGAGTGCCGCGCCGACTTGCCTTTGAAGTTTGAGGTGCCGCGCTTTCCGTCGCAGACGGATCGCCGCGCCGCACGGTGGGTCGAAACGGCTATTTTTGTGACATAGGATTTTTTTTCGGATTTTCCAATTTTTTTTCACGCCAACGTTTTGATATTATCATTCCTTACACTATTCATTCTTTGTATTTTTTTGCTTAACCCTATAATTTCGGCATAAAAAATTATTTTAGGTTTTTAATGTATGGAACGCACTATAAAAACCTAAATTTCTACGAAGTCCTGCTAGATCCTGCGTTAAAACCTTATTTTTCTGAATCCTGGCCAGTTCTACTTTACTTGTACATTTCGAATGTCTGCATTGACTTGCAACTTTTCCAGTTATAGGGATCGGAAAAATGGTAAAAATAGTACTATTTCTAATTTTGTAATTGACATTTTAAGTCAATTTAACCACAAGATAGTAAGACAAAAACATTGTGGATATACAAACTATTATATAAAAATCTAATAGAATAACACAATAGAAGTAAATAAGTAAATATTTATTGGCATAATTGGTTGTTGTACCCAAAACATGTGGTTACACAATTAACGTAAACACAGTAATAATTCATAAATGCAAATGGACCACCAGATGGCAAAGGATTACTTTCAGTCATTAACACTGATGACATCTGGAGATTACAGGTGCATTTAGTTAATTGTTTTACAACTACTGTTTGTTTATTGTCTTTAATTAACTAAAACAAAACAAACATTCTCGTGATATCGATTGTAAACATGTTTTGTCCTTTTACTTAGTTCTATCATTAATGAGAGCATCTAGGGCAATAAAATTTGTTTATTGCCCAGGGTATAAAATGACTTATATTTTGAATTCGTTCTTAATGTACATTTATCCGTGCTACGATCCATACCATTTTATTTTGAATCCTTGTTTCGGTATCATGGAGGGTCTAGTTACTAATCTCGATATGTTTGTTGTTTTAAGAGACCAGCTTGGATCTCTATCAGATAGCAAAAAACTTTCTGATTTTCTGCAACAGAAAATAAACGTGACTGAAGAAAATAGTGTAGTGCTTCAAAAGTTTTGTGTAAAATTCTGTTCTTCTATAACAGCTAGATGGCAAAAATGCAATCGTATATTTTCTAACTTTATTAAAAAAAATGGTGATTGGCTAGAAAGTGAAATAATTTGGCCTAAAGGACTAAAATTAAACGAAAGACACGAAGAACATGAAGTACATGAAGAACACGAAAGACATGAAGAGGACTTAAGTCTTGAGAATCTGTCTCCATCCACATCGAAAGCTTCTACAGCTTTGATTTGTCCCAGAAAATCATTCGATGATTTGTCCAACAGACAAAAACGAAGACGAGTAGACCAAATTCAAAATAATTTGTCTCAGGAAGAATTAATTGCAGCTACATCAAATACACTGAAATGTAATGGACAAGAAGCCATCGCTAATATAATAAACCATTTACTTAAAAATCCAGAAGATATAACAAAAGTGAATAATTGCTTGAATGCAAAAAAATATGTTCCATACACTGCTGATAAAGCGTTGGCGCTACTTGTTTCCCTAAATTTGTCGAAGGCACAATATATAAACCTAAGAGAATCAGCAAGCGAAAAAGGCTTTCAATTGTATCCTTCTTATTATAAATTAAAAGAAGCAAAATTGAAATGTTACCCAAGAAAGGAGGATATGACATTTAGTGATTGCACGGCATCAGTTAAATTGCAAGCTCTGCTCAACTTGACAGCCTCAAGGCTTTTGGATACAATTGAGTTCGATTTAGATTCTGCAACTGACCTGAAGCTTATCAGCAAATGGGGCTTTGATGGATCCTCGGGGCAAAGCAATTATAAGCAGATCTCTGAAGTAGGCGTGGACGATTCCAGTATATTTATGGCAAGTCTTGTTCCAATAAGACTACAACATGATGATGGAACGGTTTTATGGGAAAACGATCGAAGTTCATCCACATTTTACTGTCGTCCCATTATGTTTACGTTCACAAAAGAAACACAAATTACTGTAGCAGCTATAAAAGCCGGTATATCAGGAGAAATCGAGGCACTCCAGCCATCTATATTTAGGAAAGTGAAAATTGCCCACGAATTAATGATGACAATGATTGACGGCAAAATAACTTCATACTTTTCTGAGACTTCAACAGCAGTTTGTGACATTTGCAAAGCGAAACCAACAGAAATGAATAATTTGAAATCCCACAAACTGCGATCTAGGAATGAAGAAATGTACCAGTATGGATTGTCATCATTGCATGCGTGGATAAGATGCATGGAGTGCCTACTCCACATAGCTTACCGTTTGGAGATTAAGAAATGGAACTGCAGGGGTGACGATAAAGAGAAAATGAAGACCAGAAAGTCTGCAATTCAACAAGAATTTAAAGAAGAATGTGGCTTGCTAATTGATATAGTGAAGCAAGGAGCAGGCACCACTAATGATGGTAATACGGCTCGAAGATTTTTTAAAAATACAGCCATGACAGCACGTATCACTGGCATTAATGAGCAGTTGATAGAGAATTTTTATATCATTCTACAAACCATTGCGTCTGGAGAGCGTGTTGATATTACTAAATTCGCTTTATTTTCTACCGAAACCGCAAAACTATATGTTGATTTATATCCGTGGTATTATATGCCTTCCAGTGTACATAAATTATTAGTTCATGGGGCTGACATAATTAAACATTTTGGGGCTATACCCATTGGGAAGCTGTCGGAAGAAGCCGCAGAAGCACGGAACAAAGACTTCCGAAAATATAGGGAAAATCATTCCCGAAAAATTAGTAGGATATCTTCGAATGAGGACATCTTACATAATCTCCTTTTGTCATCTGATCCAAAGATCACAAGTCTTAGATCACGCATGACAAAAAAACATGTTATGGTTCTCTCAACAAAAGCTAAAGAGCTTCTGCATTTGCCATCAAAACCAGAAGACTTAGAATTTATTAATGTAGAGAGTATTTTAGAAGATCTACAAAACAGTAGTGATAGTGAGTAGTATATAGGTATAGGCTTTATACTAGCCTTTTTTATTATTATTTTTTAGTTATTTCCATCATTTGTTTTTTTTTAATCTGGCACGGCACATATACAAGTTTTCCTTGGTATTTGTTAATTTATTAGATTAATTATTTATCTTATTTGTGTAAAATTTACTGAAGATAATTGTAAAAAATCTTTTGGGAAATATTGAATTTTATCATTTCTTTCGAACTGCATAACTGAAAAAGTTGCAGGTCGATGCAGACTTTCGAAGTATAGAAGTATAGTAGAACAGACCAAGATTCAGAAAAATAAGGTTTCAACGCAGGATCTAGCAGGACTTCGTAGAAATTTAGGTTTTTATAGTGCGTTCCATACATTAAAAACCTAAAATATTTTTTTTTGCCGAAATTATAGGGTTAAGCAAAAAAATACAAAGAATGAATAGTGTAAGGAATGATAATATCAAAACGTTGGCGTCAAAAAAAATTGGAAAATCCGAAAAAAAATCCTATGTCACAAAAATAGCCGTTTCGACCCACTGTGCGCCGCACCGCGCTGTCGGTTTTGTTCACGGAATGACAGAAAAAAAGGCAAATAGCGAACTGGTACTGAGTGTTCCTAAATTCATATACAAGTTTTTAAAGATTAATTTATTTACCTTATTTATTCAAATTAATATTACCGAAAGTAAAATCACCAATAATCCATAAATGTCTATAAAGTATAAACTATCGAAGGTACCGAATTTTGTTTTTAATAAAACTAATGTTTTACAAAATTTTAAATTACTAGGTAACTTTATGACGTCTTGAGATGGAAATAATGAAATAACTTGGCACAAGTAGCATTTCTGCCTACCGTTCGGTGATACAAGCGTAAGATTGAATCCATACTAATATTGTGATTGTGAATTTGTATGGAACTCTTTCGCCCGCCGGCTACTTAACAAATCATCATTAAATTTCATACTTACATTGTCAGAATTTCAGAATAGGACAAGGATACCTTTGATCAAGAAAACAAACAATACTTCTAAGGGACGGGAAAATAGCTATCAAGCGGTCGTTCGAATTAAAAATGAAATAGTTCCATATTAAAACCTAGCCTACCGACCAGAACAAATTGAAACCTAAGCTATTACAAAAAATTGGATTTGTGGTGTCCTGGCCGTGATAAAGAAATAAAGTCCGTTTCCGAGTAATCTTTTACCACGCACGCGATGGCGGGGAAAAATCGAATGCAATTTTGTAGAAATGGTAGAGCCGCGCTGTTGTCATGACTCAGTATGAACGGGCAGGATCGTCCGGGACGGCACCACTGTTTCATAGGAAATCGACGTGAAGCGGCAGCTTCGTTGTCGCGTTATGTTCAGTGAGTTTGCCGGATGCTCAATACTCATTTTCTCTTCTCATCCTTCTTCCTTCCCGCTCTCCTCCCAATGTGATAGGCCGAGAACACATCCATGTAATAACCACTATTCCGTGGTGCTTTACAGCTGGCTTCTCTGGCTGTAAATGTCTTTATGCGAGGTTATTTACCTCTTTAGTTCATTGTTTTGTCACCCGCTTTATTAGGGAGGGAAGTGGACAATCATTTATTTCCATCTCCTCCTATTAATTTAACTTTTTGATTGATTTCGTTGCGGGTTAAAGACAAGTTAGACATTCCCGGAGACGCGCTGAGCTTCAATGCTCAGTGTCATTAAAATGCGTGCCACTGTTGATCCTGGCTTACAGGAGTTGCAGTGGCGGGTGTGAGGGCGGGACAGTCATCCGAAAACACATCCATGATTGTGGATCCAGCGTTAGATGTTCATGGGCGGCATTGATCACTTACCATCAGGAGACCTGTTCGTTTGCCGGACCTATGCATGAAAATAATGCAATAAATGTATTCTCTCATAGTGACATTAGAGATAATTGTGCGGATGTTACCGCGGTGTATTATGCCTGTTGCGCGGCCACTTATGAAACATCGCACGGAGACTTTCATCGATCAACGAGAAAATCAATTTTCTCCCGCAAATCACACGCAGAATCACTTTCTAAGCTGTTGCCGCGATCGCGGTAACTACAGCCGGGTTAACCGTTTAGCTGTTAGATGTGAACGAGACGTGATTCTATGTTGGGCTTTTGAGGTAGAAAAAAGTGGGATTTCAATATTTTATATGTCAAATATAAAATACTTTGGGTAATTTAACAGAGGAATAGCCCATATAGTCTCTCATTACTTCCTTCTTTGGTCCGTAAAAAAATATTGATTGATTGGGGATTGGAACTCAGAACTTCACGATTACAATCCTACACATAACCTTTACACTATAACAGTAATAATTCCTAAATCAAATGCTATAACACAAAGTGAGCAACACGAGAATCGAACCCACACAACCGCGACACGAAAACATTAAGCTCCACTTCCTCCGTTCCTAAGGCGCGAAGCCCGATTTAACCCTCAACTATCTTATCTCCATAGTATTAACCTTGGATAATTAGCTACAAATATTTTAAACGCTTATTCAGTTACACAAGCACAACAATGGCTGCTCGGTGAGCCCGCCCATTACAGATAACAGATTAGTGCATTATAATTGATAGCGGCCGGGTGCGCACGGCTAATTGGTCAAAACGACCTTATTGTTTGTAATTTGATCGGCATTTAACCGGTTGGGATGGGGTACCTACTTCAGGCCCGCTTTTGATTGCCCTTGACCGGTGGCATTATGAGAATGAACTCGTGTTATAATTTTTGGTATCCAAGAATTTTAGGATTTAGATTGCAGTGTTGTTTTGGACGATTCCTAGTTGTTTTTATGATGTGCCTTTGTAAGTAAAATTCCATGTGATAAGCGTGAAAAGCTAAAGTTTATTTAAAGTACTTTATTTTTCAAAGTAAACCATCGTTATTGCCTGATTCATGTCTTGTAAAATTTCGCTTTCCTCCAAAATTTAGGCCAGTATTTTACACATAAAAATTATTCCTTTAACTATAAGAAAGCCAATGTACAGAACAATTAATTTGCTGTAAACCTACTAAGTACACGCAGCCACTGCAGAGCTTCGTTCTAATAGCAATAAATAGCTTGAGTGCGGCGCATGTCCATAATTCAGCGGCGCGCCTGATCGCTGACACCACCTTTCATAACTGAGGCCTGGTTTACGGCCGTGGATGTTCCCGGATAGAAGCGCTTCGGTGTACCGAAGCACGGATGTAGTGAATAACGGGACACTCAAATGCTGGCCACTTGGCACTCACAGTTGAGGCGCAGAAATGTAACCGGCCATTTTCAGCTAAAAAAATTGAATATCGAATGTCTTCTCATTAGAAGGTTCATTAGAAATTGAAGCCCAGTTTTAATCATTTGATAAATATTTTTCTAATCGATTCAAAAAATGATTTAATTAATCGTAAAACGTTTTTCTACCATTTTGTACAGATGTTGGGAGATTCTATTTGGAAGATAACATATTATATTTTACCATCAAATAAAAAAAAAACCTTTTTATAAGATTTTACCTATTACCGGGACTAACGTATTAAAGAGTATCGCGCCGACCTCACACTGTTGTATTTGATTTAGAGAAATGGAAAGGCGTTGGCCATTGTTTTCTCTTGAAAATTTACAGAGCCCAGATAAACTGTATTTGGTTTTGTAATGAAAGCTGAGCTTTGAAGAAAGCGCGCGGTGATTTATTAAGTTTATTTGTGGGAACGCATGTGGTGTGTACACACTATAAAATTACTGTTTGAATGAAGGTCAAAACAGATAATAACTTAATGTCAGGAGTGTTGTGTGTGAACTATCCTCAGCGGAAGCGTTCAGGAGATCCACGTCTCGGAGATGAATTTGAAATTGATTAGTAACTTAATGGCTTTATAGGAAGTTGGTAACCAGTATTCTTCAAGCTTATGACTTCAAAGACTGAAGCATATAACACGAACCAAGGCACACCTTAAATACATTTAAAGAAAGCTCGAACTAGCATTCGTGACTTGCTTATTCCTTTAACAAAAATCGACAGTTAAAGGTAGTATTTTACAAAATCTGTTCCTTAAAAATTTCTCGCAAGAATCGGGCGCACGGTACACATTATTCCCAATACTTCGTGCTTGTGGTAAGGGATAATTCATTCCAATATGATGCGCATAAGAAATGTGTAGCAAGACCGCTAACCAACAAAACGTACAGCTCCATAAAAGTCGCGAACATTCGATTGTCAAAGCAGCAACGAAATGCACGTTCGAAGCAAAAAAATGCTAAGTGTAAGTGGTACGGAACAGTCAAATTTTATTTTAGAGGTCTAGGCAATTTTTGGCACTTAGCCCATGTAAAAAAAAACCAAAAAATAACAATAATAATAAAAGAAACAGACGCCGTTGTAAATATGATCATTGTAGTATCTCTTAATGAGAACATAAATAGTGGTGTGATGTCAATTTAGGAAACGAGGTAAATACATTCTTGAAACTCTTGAAGCGTCAGTAAGATAAGTGCCATGTAGCGTATTTATAACAAACAATGATGGTGTCATGAAACCCAGATTAGAAAATTTTGTTAATCGTATAAAACTCTATGTGAACGTAACCGCAGGTTCTTGGTTCAACCATCGATTTTAACGTAATTAAGACGGCTACTGAGCCATACGAAACTGTTTTAAATATCTTCCAACAACCCCTACAGAACCCTAAAAATCTGACGACGTGTACACATCGACATGTGGCTCGCCCGCTCCCTGACAATATATTATGTTCCCGAATAATGGTCGAAAAAGCCAACGTTAATTGCTCACTCGCCAAGAGCGGGGCGGCGCGTGCGCACGTCCGGGACATGTACAGCCCTTATAAAGGATTAGAGCCCTTTTACACTCAATGCAAAATCGCTTGGAGGAAATAACTGACGGAGGATTGTGTTGTTAACACATATTTAAATATTTTGATAAAATATATTGACTATCTGAGTGGCCGTGCGTTGGTTGCAGCGAGACAAATGTTTGTGTCATCAACAAGCATTTATTTTATCCAAATTTAATTGCAGTTAAACTACAATTCTAGAAATATTCTGCATACCGAGTTCACCGAGCAGTACATCCTCAGTAAAGAGACCAGTGGGTCACGCGTTAGAGCTGGGATCCAAGTGATTACCATTAATATCGCGTGTCAATGCACAAAAATAAACTTAATTGTAAGCAAAACGGTGAGAATGGAAAGGGTTCTTTGATTTGTATAAAACGGCGGGTAATCGCGTGACCGGCCGCGCCGCGCGGCTAAATCGCTAATGTGAAAGGTGCCTAACGCGGCAAAGGGGGCCGCAAGTATTCATGAATAAAAATTCCGTACCAAAAACGAGTTGGCGCCAATTAAGGCGCGTTTGGGAATCTCTAAACTTGAAGTTCGACGGCCTGGGCGCGCGCGGCAATGTTGTACGTCGTGTTGCAATGTAATTGAAGGGTCTTAGACTTATAAAAGAAGTGCAAGAAACATATTATTGTATTGATTAAAAATATACGTAACGTAACCCCCATGGCTGGCCGTTTTCATAGTGCTCTCAATCATCTATGTACCCTAAGGTATAGAAAAGTTATTGTTTTATTTTTATATATAGGTATTATAGGGGACAAACGAAAATTTATTTTTTAATTAACATTTCTTGCATTTAATTTGGCATCTTATCTATAATCAAAGATTTAAAACCTTGAGCAACGGTCATGACCAACAAGCCCTTAAAACTTAAAATCTTAAACATCATCAGTGCCGGCATAACGATTACGATCAAGTGAAAATGCTGAAACGCGGTTAACATTGTTTCTCCTCGCGTATCAGATGCAAAGGCAACTTTACCTTCTAAAACGAACACAAGCAGTAAATAATAGTAGGTTCATGTAAATGTGCTTTATCCCGGTATCTGGCATATTGGCCTTGGCCTCCGTCTTGCCCCGGGATGACTTTCACTTGGCCCTCCACGACACGCGGGTCCGAGATTCCAAACTCTCAGTCACTTTTTGTCTGCACCTCTTTGTTGGAACTTGATTTGTTGTTTAGCATTCGTTGGTAAGAAGAGATTAGCGAATGTTGATTTTCTAAAGGATTAGAGCAATGTTAATGCGTTGTTCCAATTTTTTTATTATGATGGTTCTATTGCATATCGTGGAAAACACAGATTGTATGTTATATAATGTAAGTGTATCTATGGTAGAAATAGTTACGATGTACAATTTAAGTCAATCGATGCAAAAAAGCTCGAAGTTTTGTAATGCTTAAACAATGGAGGTCTGAAACTACGTCTTATTTTATTCATCACTATTCTTAGTATCAAATTGTTTCTCCTACATTCATTCATTCATTTTCTCATTAAAGTTAATTGAAATAATAAAATCACTTTTCAATTTTAAATCCCAACTGTTAACGTCTGTTGATGCAAAATTATATCTCAATCAACTGGACCTATTTTATACATCTATTGTGCGGAGTTAATCAACACCGACCATGTCCAATCCAATGCTCCGGGCTACTAATATTTAAACCGCAATTTAATTTAAGTATAAAAACTAAACACACATAAAGTCAATTACTCGTATATTTAATTTCCCATAACACAAGTAGCGCAGTAATTAAGGTATCGTAAAATCGTCGTTCGTCCCAGCGACCGCGTTAGCAATTTCAATTATTAAACCACAAGCCTTTTAAATTTAAATAGTTTGCGCCGAACGAGAACTATGTTTTTATTTAGTTAGCAAAACAACATCGGTGCCCGTACACGGCCGTAAAATCTTGTCTGCACCGAACACTTTCGATTAAAACGATGCGTTTTTATGGATGTGCATAAAACCTATTTTTATAAAATCTACATGTACTGCGGCCGTTTAGAGTCGTTTGATTGCAATTTGACATGTCATTGACAAAGTCAGTGAAATTCGTTTTCTAAGAGATATTTTTTTAGAATTTATTTTACTTGATCAGGCGTAAGCATGTCTTTAGAATCCTATGCAGTAGATGAAGAACCAGCAATGAAAACTCTTTTTGTTGCCGATAATGACGAGAGCTCGGAAGAGCCGCCGATGGAGGAGTGGTCCTCCCTTATCCTTGCACAACCGACGGTCAAAGAGAAAATACTATTGTACGAACAAGACCTATACCACCCGGGCAGTGGTAATGTCTGCGCGAAGTACATCCCCATGTCTTTCAGCGGGATAGCGGTCCATCCATACTTTAACTACCCGTCTGTAAAAGACCCTGGCATAGTTGCCGCCTTATTACAACCCGAAATGCCAAAGATATATACTGACGATGGACAGGAATTATACATAGCCTTGTGTGAGGAAATGAACCAATGCCCAGTCAGAATATTTTACAAAGGCTTGGTGGAAGATAAGATTGATTTAAAATATTATTTAGTGAACCCTAAGGGAGTACGCTGCATGTCCATGGCATTACGTTACAACACAATTGTTAAGATCCTAAATCTATCAGATAGCTTCTTATCAGAAGACGCGTGTTACCACTTAGGAGAGATGCTCGTCACTAATACGGCGCTACAAGAACTGAATTTATCTGGCTGTCGCATAGGAGCCACCGGAGCAAAGAGAATATTCTTCTTTCTGCCGCTAAACAGAGGTTTGAGGGAATTGAATTTGAATAAGAACCAATTAGGAGACACAGCAATGGCATACTTAAGTAAAGCTATATTCCAAGGAATAGATATACAGAAACTTCACCTAAGTTACAACAACATAGGACAAAAGGGCGCGGGTATGTTGGCAGAGGCTTTAGAGACCCATAATAAATTTGTCTTCCTTGATCTATCTTGGAACAGCCTCATATCTGGGATCGGTACTTTTGATTTTTTGACTAACCTCGGGGATAATAAGGTTCTTCAGTATTTGAATTTAGCTTGGAACGGTCTGTCCGGACCTAGAGCTGGAATGGCCATTGGCAGAACCATGAAAGCTCCTAATCTGCGCCACTTAGATCTTGGCTACAACCGGCTGAATGGTGAAGCAATCAAAAATATTGCTGCAAATATAATGAAACCTAAGAAGCTGGTAACTTTAGACCTGTCCTACAATCCGATGACACCAGAGGATGCCATGGAAATTTTGTCGAAATTTACATCGCCAGCAGTAAAAGTTAAAAAACTTCTTATGGAGAACGTTTTCGTTGATCCAAAATTCTTGGCACTATTAAAGTTTGTTAAAACGATGAAAAGTCGAACGACATTTGAAACGACTTATGGAGGCGTCATTGGTTATTTCAAGCCTGTTGGCCCCAATATGAGGGATCTGCTCCTACGCAGAGCAGACTTCCTTTGCCAGAAACAAAAAAGAAATAAGATTGATTTCGCACTGTTGATTCTTCAACTAGCTGAACAGGAGAGTATAATGACAGTTAAAGATTTTTTTATTGTAGTGAAAGATTCCGGCGCTCCATTAGACGATGATCTTTTAAATGAATTGGCTAATGTGTTTGCCGGACCAGCTACTAAGATAAAAACGATCAATTTAAGCCTACTAGCAGATTTCGTTAAGAGGAAATGGCCAGAAAAGGAGCTAACGAACAGAGCAGCTCCATTGGCATGAATATTATTTGTAAAGACTTTATCTTTGAGGAATATCTTTCTTGCTTCTATTTTTTTTTTTTTATTATTTTAAGTTTTCTATAATTTTAGTGTTATTTAGATACAGTGATTTTGTTTTTAAGAAATTGTTTAGTTACTTTTAATAAAGATACAATATGAATATATGTTTGTTTAAGTTGCTTATTTGATATATTCTGTTGCTGAATTGATTAATGATACTTACATCAAAATATTCATGGATGAGGGAACTGAAAATCATACGCAGAAACTAGCAAGTGACCATGCTTACATCTAGCTTTGAACTGATGTATGTACATAGGCTGATAATGGCAATACTAAAAAATATAGCAATGAAGCATTCGATTTACAAAAATAGATGACCAGAAAATACAGTGGCACAGTTTTATACCCTTCCAGTGGCGAGAGATTCTCAGCACAATACTTTCAAAGAGCGATTTGCATCAGAGAGGGTGCATGATACATGCCCATTGTCCAACGTCATAAGTCGTGCATCTAGTAATCCGCAGAACCGTTTTACTCAAACCTAAAGCATAGATTAGCATCGTAATGGACGGCCTTGTCTGTGTCCATTGTTGTGCAGATAACGTCATTTGGACGCACGACAGGTTTTCTTGTGCTCTTGACGCTTAAATTGAGAGCGTTTGTCGTTCTGTGACGTCATCAGTGGACTAGATATCGCAATGTCATGGCGTCGAATTGCATTAATTATCTGCGAGTGCAGTCGAGATTGTTAGTGGAGTAGGAATAAAGTAATTTAGAATTTTATTCATACGTAGTATCTATACTTTTTGATATAGAGAAAAGGGAAAAACTAGAGTATGCAGACTTAACATGATCATGGTAATTGATCACTGCCGCCCACGAACATCTGCCACACCATAGTGCATGTAAATGCATTGCCGGCATTTTTATAAAATACCGCTGTTGGCAATTAGTTCCACAGATTTGTATTACGTGGAAAAAGGTGTGAGACCGAAATGCTTTTTATTTCTGATAGGTACCACAAAACAGTGATCTTACTTCAAGGTCGGGAATACGATAATGTGTTTGGGTATATTTGTTTATTGTTCGTATAAAATGCGCACTTACTGCCAATGAGTGGCATTTTAATCGTCACCTTGGTTAAATACCTTATATGAAAATTCAATGGAAATCATTATCCATTAATGGCGAATTGCATATTTGGTAGTATCATCAAGCGACATGGGAATATTTTTAAAGACTACATAAAAGTTCTTGGATTCAAGACAAGGAAGGTAGTACTTACAGAATAGATCGTGTATTTTTTTAAATGCTGGCACGGCAGTCACTGACTTGCCTGATAATAAATAGTTTTAAGTGATTTTGTGTACAATGAATTATGGAAATAAATAAATATTAATAATAATGCAATGCAGTCCAGATATAGTATCCATCGGCGAGAGATTTATCTCGCAGGTGGACGTAATAAAGTTGCCGTGGACTAAACCGTCACATCCGACGACGTAGTCATCCCCTCCTGAAAAACACGAATGGACGCAATATTCTACATAGGATGTTTATGGTGTGATACGATCCCGCCGGCATGGCATTAAAAACTTTCTGGAAAGAACAATTCTATGGGATATTTAGTTAAGCCATGTCGTGGTACAATGGAAACATGTCCCAACCTGGGCCCGCGTGGCGAGTGTACGGTAGCGTGCCTCACGCAACCATATCTCATACGTTTTATTATTATTTATTACTTTAATATAAACCAATAGATAATAATATGTTTCATAATGTCGTCCAACTGCATTCTTGTTACGATTCCGAATGAGATGTTACCTCTGGTGACTGCGTGTGTTGAGTTTATCTTTATTAGTATCGTGTCATGGGATGCTGGTATCGTTAATACCGCTTTCGTGCTCCTAGGGTTCCTGAAAGGCGTCATCGGCTCTCTTCATATAAAAAGTAATGTATTGAGTTCGGTGAGATATGGTTATCGTTTGTAGGAATATTTTTTTATTCAATGGTAGGCGTGCCCCGTTGCTAGAACAGGAAGTAAATTAGAAATTGATATGATGAGATATGCCTCAGTCCGGATTTTTTTTAAAAGACTTTCCGCCACTGCATGCATAAACATTTCTGCAGCATGCACAAAATTGTTGTCTCACCGATAAAATATATTACACGTATTTGTAATGTTTCATACAGATATTAAAATGAAGGTTTTATTGTGCAAATTGCAAATCGGCAATGTAACTAATGAAAAAATCTTTTGTTTCAGGTAATTAAATCGATACATTTGGCGGAGGATCGTGCATGACTCATAAAACGGGTATGAAATAACAAGGATTACATTATGTAAGGAAAATAAATACAAACTCATACAGTCTACAGATATACTCAAAGGGAGAGGTTCATTAATTTCGAATTAAGTATTGTAACTTTCAAGCATATTTTCTAAATTCAAAGTTGATTTATTTCATTTTAAACAAACATTTCACATAAATAAATAAATACCTAGCAATGAATTTTAATATACCTATTATAAAAATTACAAAAACATTGATTTAAAAATTAAAATAATAAATTAGAAAATCACAAAGTAAATGAGATTAAACCAATGATTGCTCAACAACAATTTCATGAATCGCGCCGATATTTTAATTTATATCGATGAATATTTATTGCCTTCGAGATAATAATCTATTTACTTTCAATTTTAATTGCTTCAATGATTTACGTCGATCGTGGCTTCCGTCTTGGTACGTTCGAAATTTAATTAAAAAAAATCGTTAATCGGTGGCGAGCTGTTTAATTATTATCGAGATTACTCTCGATAGGGTTTTTGTAGATAGTTTTAAATAGATTAACAGATATGGGATTTTAGGATTTTTTCTATGAGGGTCATTGAGCTTTCCCGAGAATATTGACGTTTAAGTATTTTAAATTAATGAATATCAAGTTTTACGCCAGAATTATATGGCTATTAATTTAGTAGTGCAGTGTAGTACTCACAGAGTTTTTATTGTTCGGGGATCAGTCATGCATGTGGTTTTATATTGGCAAAATTATGTCGACAAGCAAGGCATATTCCTTTCGTACGTCAATCCAGCACTGCATTTACCTTTCGATGTATTGTAGTCACTTAACATTGTCATTATAAAACAACATCAGAATAATGTGCATTACCTCTTGAAGTCGCAAGCACACGCTCGCATCAAACAATACACTTAGGTTTTTTTCGCATACCGCAGCATCCATTAGAAAGTTATTACCGTACATACGATTGGTAAGTGTATTAAAGCTGATAATAAGGTGGAAAGTAAAAGTGTTGTGCGTGAAAAGCCGCGGGCCAGGCGTGAGTGGTCACCGCCCACGGTATGGTCGCTTAAAGGATATCGCTGTTGAAAAGTTTGGGAAATGTTGTTTATCAAAATCATGGAAAATATTGACCTTGGTTCATTGGAGCCTTGCGCAGGACTGTATTTTATCTGAGAACTTTTTAAAAAGCAAATACTTTGTAAGGCGACCTAATTTTTGGTAAATGATATGCGGCATGCTTAATATTTGTTTTTGTTTTGACACTTTTAAGTGAAACCTTATTCAGGAGTGATGCTAATTCGTCCCTATAAAGACGTTGTTTTTTTATTTGTAAAAAACCCAGATTACTATAACTTCCTTTCTTAAGCGTTGACAAATTTTAATGTTAAGGTGTCTTTCCTACGTCAATCCCAAGTGTATCACCGAGTTTTTTTTTTTAACTTGCACGGCGTAGTGACTGCATTGCACCTGATGATAAGTGCTAATGCCGTCCAGGTAGAGCATCGAATGGTATCAGACGGTAGTCTCATACCAATGCTACCTATACGTCGGGGCCCCGGCGCCCACGCCAACACTTTCTAGTCGAAATTACACGTTGTCGCGATCGCTGACGGATAGCCCGCGAGGGTCAATGTTACGCGTGTCACAACGCATGTCTTATGCAAAATACAAACTACTTAGAACCTTAGAACAACCGCACGCCCGTGAAAACACGTCACAGATTCGTTGACTAGCAATTAGTCCTAGATTCTATAATATACATTTTGAGGACCACTGTATGGGCTAAAATATATTAGCATCAATTTTACTCGTTGGACGACTTTCTTACTTTGTGATAATTGTGAATTATGGGAATGAAAATGTTATCTTTTCGTGTTTCATTTTCGATTTAGCCAATAATGTCATCATTATTAATAATCCACTGCTCGCTAAAAGTGGTCATGCATGTCACTGAAGCCAAGCTTTACCTGTTCTTACTCTGTTCTGTCTTTTTTTTTTTTTTTTTTTTCTCGCGGGGAAAATCCCTTTACGGACCATCCCACCCCCTGAGGGGTGAGGGTGTGTCGGACTCACCGGCGCCTTCCGAGCCCAGCGAGATGTTGTGCCGCCCGTGGATGTGGACGGGCGGCCGCTGGGTCGGGTCCCTACCGTGATTCTACGCGCCGAAATACCGACTAAAAACCCCGCGTCGGCCACCATCGGTGCACTTCAGAGACGGCCCCGGGATACCGTTGATACAGAGCGCGCCGGGACCGCCTCTATGTGCACTGCCGCTGAAGCGACGCGGCATGAGACGCGTGTTGCGTCACGTCTCGGGGGCCGCCAAGGTAGGGACGGCGGCCCCGCGTGGCCTCTCCGGCGCCGGGTTAGGTGACATCCCGGCGCCTCCTTCGTCTTCTGTGGCGGCGAGCGGGATCGGTCTGCTCCCGATCCCGCTCGGCGCTCTCCTTCTGCGACATGACACATTCGCAGAAGGAGAGCATGGCTCGCCACGACCTCTTACTGCCGACCATGGCGGCGACCACGGCCGGCAGCGAGAGGTCTCTTCCTACGACCGCGACGAGAGCGCTGCGCTCCTCGTCCCAGGCTGGGCACTCTTCAAGCGTGTGCTGGGCCGTGTCCTCACGGCAGTTGCCACAATGGTGGCACACGGCGGACTCCTCAGCTCCGGCTATGCGACACAGGTACGCACCGAAGCAGCCGTGCCCGGTGAGCACCTGCGTCAGCCGGAATGTCGGCGCACCGTGGCGCCTGTCCAGCCACTGCTCGAGGACAGGTCGCACTGCCGCGACGGTCCTCACGCCAGCACTCGGGCTCTCCAGCCTGGAACGCCACTCCTCCACGGCGGTCCTGCGGAGGGAGGCCAACATGGCCTCAACCTCTCTGGGGACCAGCCTCTGCCCACGCCCGGACGCCTCCTCTCGTCGGAAGAAAGCCGACGAGAGGGTCTTTGCGTCCAGCACCCAGGGCAGAGTTCCCGCCAATACGCAGGCCGCCTCATGCGAGACCGTGCGGTAGCCCCTGATAATCCGCTGCGCCACCATGCGCTGCGGACGATGCAGCAGGCGGACGCAGCGATCGCCCAGGGACTCGGCCCAAACGGGACACCCGTAGAGGGCCATGGACCGCACGACTCCAGCATACAAGTTTCGGCAAGGGATGCCAGGACCATCAGTGTTGGGCAGCAGGCGCCCCAGTGCGCCCGCCGCCCTCACCAGCTTCGGCGACAACTCCTCGAAGTGCGCACGGAAATCCCATCGACTGTCGAGGACGAGACCGAGGTATTTCATCCTCGACTCGACGGGAATCCGCACGCCCTCCACCGTGATGTGGGCCCCAGGCGGAGGCCCACACCGAGGACCGTGGAAACACACGGCCTCGGTCTTGTTGAGGGCCACCGTGAGGCCCAGTCGCCGAATCCTGCCCACCACCAGTCCGGTACCGAACGAGGCGAGCAGGGCGGACCTCTGGAATGTCCTGGCCGTCGCTGTCACCAACGTGTCGTCCGCGTAGCAGACGACAGCGACGCCCCGAAGGTTGGTACCACGGAGCACCCAGTCATAGCCGATGTTCCACAGGAGCGGGCCGAGAACCGACCCCTGCGGAACACCGCACGACACCGCTCTGCGATGCCACCCGTTGGCGCCCGGATACACCACGCACCTGTCAGACAAGTACGCGTGCACCAGACGCCGGAGATAGGGCGGCACCTCGTGGTACCGCAGTGCTTCTTCGATGCAGGCCCAGGGCATAGTGTTGAACGCGTTGGCGATGTCGAGAGACACCGCCACCACGACCCTACCCCGGGACACCGCACGCTCCGCTTGTGCCTTGACCCGCAGAATCGCGTGCACTGTCGACCGGCCCCGCCGGAACCCGAACTGGCAGTCCGCCAAGTCCGGGCCCGTGTCCTCCAAATGCTCGACGAGGCGCGCGTGGACTATGCGCTCAAAGAGCTTGCACACCTCGTCGAGCAACACGATGGGCCGGTAGGCCGACGGCGAGTCTGCAGGTCGCCCCTCCTTGCGGAGCAGGACAAGCTTGCCCGTCTTCCACAGCGACGGGAAGATGCCCTGCTCAAGGCACGCGGAGAAAAGGCCGCGGAGCCTCGTACCCAGCGACTCGACGGCCAGCACCCAGACACGACCGGGCACCCCGTCGAGCCCCGGGGCCGAGTTCTTGCTCCGCAGCCGAAGCACTGCCGCCTCTAGCTCTTGCGGCGAAACCTCCGGGATATCCCTTGCCGAAACCAACGACGATGACGCCGGTGGACATGGCGCCATCGGTGGAGGAGTGGACTCCTCGGTGGCCGGAAACAAGGCCGCGACGACGTCCTCCAAAAGTTCGGTCCGGAGACTCTGTGTCAGTGGGGGCGCCCATGGGCGGAGTTTTCTCAACGCCACACGGTACGGACGCCCCCATGGATCTCTGTCCAGAGACCTCCGGAACTCAACGTTCGCCGCGGCCTTCGCTTGCGCGATGGCCACCCGCAGCGCTCTCTTCGCCTCTCTGTGGAGGTCGAGAAGGTGCCGCCCTTGCTCGTCGTCGCCGGGTCTACGTGTCCGACGACGACGGTGCCTGGCGAGTCGGCGGCGCGCGACCTGGCAGGACGCACGCAGCTCAGTGAGCTCGGCCGACCACCAGTACACCTGGCGTTTCGCTGGGAGGCGGGTGACCCGGGGCATGGCCGCGTCGCAGACTCGCGACATCGCCACCCCGAACCATTCCGCCTCTTGCTCTACCCGCACCGGCCCATCCGGTGCGGGGAGCCACGCCTGAATAATGGCGGCTTCCTTCGCGGCCTCCACATCGAGGCGCTTCGCGGCCCAACGTCGGCCGCCCGTGAATCGAGCAGTCGGACCACCTCCGGACTGATGGGTGGAGACCTGGGAGGTCGAGACGCTGTACCGAATGTAGAGATGATCGGACAGCGTCTCTTCCTCGACCAAAACCCTCCAGTCCCGAACACGGCGGGCAAGGGCCGGGGTGGCGAACGTCACGTCCACCACCGAACCGCCGTTGTGCCGCACGCACGTGTTCTCCGACCCCCGATTCAGGACGACCAACCCGATGGAGATCGCCCATTCCTCCAGGGCCTCGCCCCGCGCGTCGGTCACCGACGAACCCCAAGCCAAGGATTTGGCGTTGAAGTCGCCGGCTACAAGCACGGGGCGAGGCTGGCTGTCAAGCTGCACCAGGGCCCCCAGGCGCGCGAGAAAGCTCTCGAATTCCGCCTGGGACCTGTTGGGAGAGAAATAAACTCCTACTACCCACACCCCTCCCACCAAGACCGCCACGCATCCCGCACCCTTCGCTACTTTTTCGAAGGGCGGAGAGCCGGCGGCGCCCCGAGTGATTACGGCCACCGAGCCATCAAGGTCCCCTGCCCAGTCGTCGCGGGCAGGGACAGAGTATGGCTCGGCGACCACAGCCACGTGAATCGACCACTGCGCCAGGGATTGAACAAGCAACTGTTGTGCTCCGACGCAGTGGTTGATGTTCGCCTGGAGGAAATTAAGCTCCATCTAAGTATGGGCGATCTCCATCGCCTCAGGGCGGGACGGTTGCGGCCGCGTCGCAACCCCGGCTCCCACACCGCGTTGAGAACGGTGCGGGACCGAGGAGGCAGCGCAGGCCTTGCCGCCCACCCGGTGGTCCGCGGGTTTACCGGCATCCGCGCAGATTGCGCAGTGCGGGTCCGCGGAACACTCCCGGGCCTTATGGCCCGATTGACCGCAGCGGTAGCAGAGCCCGCTACGGTCGCACTCGCCGGTGCATTGCACCCGCACATGCCCTTTATAAAGGCAGCGGAAGCAACGAAGGGGCCGGGCCTCGAGCAGCCGCACTGCCGCCGCCACCCAGCCCACCAGGACACGCCCCGCCTTCACTACTTTCTCCGCTGCCTTCGCTGGGCAGCGGAGCCACACCGCACCCAGGCCCGAGCGCTCGTCTCGGATCTCCCCGACCTTAACGTCGTCAGGGGAGCATTCTCCGAGACGGGCGATGGCCGCTGCGACTGCCTCGGAGTTGGCTGAGGCGTCCAACCCCGAGACGCGCAGCTCCGCAGTCTTCACGGGCCGGGAGACGCGAACGTCCTCCTCCGACCCGCGAAGGACCTCCCTCATTTTGAGACTGAGGGAGTTGGCCCTCGCCTCCGACTCAGGCCCGGGCACTTCAAACAAATACGCCCCGGTGGCTATCCGCCTTGACTTTAGCCCGGCAGTGATGCCAAGGCTGGCCAGGTCCACCTTCGTCTGGACCTCACGCAGGACTTGTGCGTAAGTGACTCCCCGCTTCAACGCCTCCGGCGTCACCGTGAGTGTCACGGCGGCTTTGCGCGGGAGACGGAGCTGGGGAGCAGCCCTGCGTGGGGCCTGGACCGGCTGTTGGGCCGCCCGGGACTTCTTCTTGCCCCTCTTTGCCACCACAGTCCACGGAGTCTCCGTGGATGTGGCGGGTTGAAGGGGCGGGTGTGGCGTCTGCGACCGAGGCGGGGCGCGTTTGCGGTTTCCTCGCTTACGCCCGCGGGACTCCCGAGAGGCGACTTGCGGCGGAGCCGTCGAAGCCGTGGTCGGTCGGGTCGTTGGTGCCGCCGCAGGGGCAGCTGGTGCGGGGCGGCCAGTGGCCGCAGGGGCAGCATTTCGCTTCCCCGCTCCTAGAGCCGGCCATTTGGCGGCCGGTATCCCCGCGACGGGTGGCTGCGGCTTCGGGGCTGCCTTGGCCCTAGCCCGGTCGGCAGCCAGCGGAGGGCGGAGAATCGGCTCCGGAGGTAGCCGCATGGCGATCGCCTCTAGTTTGGCGTCCACTTTCGCCATGTGCACCTCCAGCAGCTGCTTCATGACGTCCGACCCCGGAGCGCCGGACGCCATTTCAGCCACAGGCTTCCGCTGCGACCCGACCGTCGCCATCAGGTCGTCGAGCATCTTGCCCTGCGTGGTGAGGGCCGCCTCCAACGCCGTCACTTTCTGGCGGAGATTGCGGTTCTCCGCCTCGACCCTGGCGAGCTCCGCAGAGGACGGCTCTTGCGCCAACGCCAGCAGCTCCGACACGCTCTCATTTAAGTCCCGAACATAAGTGCCCTTAAGGTGTCGGGACGTGCGAGAGACGTGCTGGAGCCGCTTAGCCATCCGCATGAGGGCCTCACTGCGGGTGACCGGCGGCGCCTCCTGTGGAGCCGGCTTTGTCCACGGATGCGCCTCCTTGGCCTTCCGCAGATCAGCCTCATCCGCCTCCATCGCCTCGGCCTCTGCGATGCGCTCCTTTTCGAGGGCAGCCTCGTAAGCCGCCTGCGCCCTGCCGACGGCGGCGTCATCTTCTCCCGTGCTCCAGGCTGGAGCCGGGGGCCTTCGCATCGGCTTTTTGGTGGCAGCACGGGAGTCCGTTTCCGCCGTACTGCCACCATCGCTAGCCCTCTGCCGCTTCTCCGCAGGACGCGGCCCGCGCGGCCTAGTGCGGCTTTTCTTCGCATGCGAAGAGTCGCTGCTCATCCCGGACTCCGAATCGAAGTCACGGGCTGGCGCGTTCCTCTCCGCAGGCACTACCAATTCTGAGGGTGCCCGACTGGACGCTTCAGGTGCATCCGAGTCTGGCAGCCTCTCCACTACCACCGAACAAGTTTTGGATTTTAAAGTTATAGAGTTCATTTTTATTCCCACGAGTATGGGGGAAAGGAAGGTCCGCCCAGGCAGTGCCCCCTGTACCTGGGTAAGCCTAGCGTAACCCGCCAGAGGGTCGGCCGGTACTCTGGCGGGGGTCGCACTAGAGACTGAACTGCCCATCAGCCATGCATCCCTTCGCGGTGCGCCGCCGCTTGGGATTCGGGGTACTTTTTATAGAGGCATCCTCCCTCGCGGTCCGGGCGGTTAAGCCAAGACCCTCGGTCCGGCAGGAGTGCGAGACATGACCACAAACCTCACAACCGGATTACGATATACGACGGCGACCGTGGGAGGGACACTCCCACAGCCCGCCCGGCGGCGGGGTAAGCGCACACCGGGCCCGCCGAAACCTCCGGGACAGAACCGGAGGGCGACCCAAATGCAGGGTCTCGCCTGCAACGACAGATAGAGGCGGCCGCCACAAAAGACAGCGACCGCCAAACTCCCTGCCCTCCCCGTCGGATATTCGCCGTCGGCCATGGTAGTTGCAAATCGCAACTACGATGACCCACGTTGCCCAGGGTGCACCACTTGGAGGTTCCCGACATAGCACCCCTACTCTGTTCTGTCTGTGCCATGGTCCTACAACCGTATTCTATGTCCACCCTTATTTTTGGTCATTAGTAAAGGTGACACGGTCACCTCCAGTCTCCGAGATATACCGCAAAGGGTACACCAGTGTCATCTAGGCCTTCTAGCCCCACACGCTTACGTTTGTCAAGCCTTGTTTACATTGCTTATTTTATCTGTGGTAGATTTTATATATCATTATATTTTATCAAGAACTCTCACATAAACAGTTTTCATCATTAGAATTCTAGCTATGCGTAGGCTGATTTAGATATATCGATATTTGAAGCAAAAGCCAAACTCTTGGTACATACGACCAACTGAAAGTACTGAGTGATTTACTACATGAAAGCGAAAGCATATCGCATACGATAGGCACATACATAGCTGGGAATTATGCAAATTACAATTCGGCTATGCGTTGATTTTGGTCAGGCGCCTACGCTGCGTGAATTTAAAAAGTAGGCTCGGGTGTACGTTAGCGCCATTGTGGGAAATACTATCAGGCCACCTTAATCATAATCTATTTGAAATCGGTGTGACTTGCTTATGCTAGAATGGGAGATAACTATAATAAACCTATAAATCAATAAAATAAATAAATACACTCAACAGTCAAATACATAGTCCTGACCCCACACTATGATCGAGTCTTGTGTCGTGGGTATGAGAAGCTACGAGAGACTTTTCGGTCTCACAAACACCCAGACCCGAGACAAATACCTGTGGATCACACAAATATTTGTTTCGGTGCTGGGATCGAATCCGCGGCCTCTCGTTTCACAGGCGGCGTCTAAGCAACTGCGCCACGGAGGCTATCAAAATCAACGTCAATATGGCATATGTCAATATGTCATCAACGTCGCACTGATGGATCCAATATTCAGGACAAAATTTTGACATTACAGTGTATGGTCAATAATATTATTTCAATGACTTTTCAATCTTTATTCATTACTAACATTCGTTGCCATCAGCAGAGACCACTGTGTTATGGTCTAAAAAAAACATGTCGTCTAAAAGACATGTCTTTTTACTTCCTAATTTGTTGTAATTATCATGCAGCATCGTAGGTTACGAATTCTAATTATTTCGCCCTTGTTCTAAATTTTCCTAATTCGCTGTTTACAAGTACATCTATGTTATTCTCGGCTGATACTGCCACTCACTTCGCACATAAATATCTTTATTCTCTAGTCCGTCGCCAATAAATCATTTTTAGGTTAGCCATCATAAAAAGCTAATATGGAGTTTGGTTTAGAAATCAATTTGCCTACGCTTTCTTTATAAGAGAAAGGCAGGTTTGTTTTCCTTATTTCAAAAATTATGTTGGTCGTTAATCATAACCTTGTTAAACTTGTTTAAGTAAGAATTATGGTCTACATTTTTTATGGTGGATTATTTTTGGATACTTTATTATATGAACTTCAAACTTGTATAACCTGGAATTCTTTTGTAATTGCTCTTTGAGATATTAAGAACGAGCGTTATCACTTTTTGTATTAGATTAACGCGAAATTTAGAATTAGTAGAATATTCGGATTCAATTCCGAAGTAGATCGATTCGTTTTGGAAACATTTGATACTTCTTGGATCCCTCATAGGAATATAGTTTTGTTTGCTTTTCGTTCTAGCATTCATTTTCGGATCGTTAGCAAAACGATTTAATACATGTCGCTAAATAACTTAACAAATGATTTTACAGACAGCTGCTTTCCCAGACTTCAACCTTTCGCCTTTCGGAATAAACAAAAACTTTAGTCAAACATACATACAATTGTATTCACCTATCATAACATAAATACAATCAAATCAACCGACCTTAATCTTTAAATCCACAAAAACTGGAATCTCAAAATTACGAAAGCCACACAAGTTAAACGAATGTAATATACATGGTGCGTGGCTCGTAAAACAATTTTATCGATAATATCTCCAATACAATATCATTACGCCGGGCCGAAATGTGGCCGGCAGGGAATGAATTATTCATCGGACCGACGCTGCCAGCTATTTCGTGAATCTCTCGTGGTCCTTATTCGGCTTGTTGGTGCGCGCAGTGGAAATTGAATTAACTGGAGTGCGTCGTAAAATAATGTTGCCTTTTTGAGTTGATTTATTAGTATGAAAATCGTGATGGGAGACTTTCCGTTTCGCTGTTTACGACCCATGTGTTTTTGTATGATTTAAGTAAGTAGGCTTCAGATTTAAGTAGTTATTGTGTTAATGTTACTTTTCAATTCTCGTCTTTATGAAGTAAAGTTTTACTATTTTTACATGTGAGGCATATATTATGATTACATACAATGGAAAATAGCAGGCTTCGTGGCGCGATGATAGGCTAAGGGTTCGATCTCCGCACCAAGACCAATGGGGCATACAATTTGCTTTTGTTGTGGCACCGGAAACTATACTTAATGCTACAATGACATACGATGTTTTACGGCAGTGCCAAAACTACATAAAAGTTTGTTACAAATAGTTAATTGCTACCGTATGATTCAATTCCAAGTCATGAAAATTGTATCGATTTCCCTGAGCCGGTGACCTGCTGTTGACCGCTCGCATCCAGTTTGTAATGATTGAGTACGGTGACCTGCCGACAATACAGGCTGTAATTGCGCGTATAAACGCTGCCGTTGAACGGAGACATGTGTAAAAGTGAAAACTATTGCCAATCAATGTGCTAACAGACTTCTGTTGGTCTGTCACTTGAAAATATTTTATTGTAATAAAATGTATTACAATTCTTCTTCCTTTATTTCCGATTCTATGTTTTTAATATCTTCGTAAGATTAGTTCACTTCCTGGGCGAGATAGTGTCTATATCCAAGGGTTTTAAATTTTAGATAAAAGATTTTCAGCACTTTCACGGTTGCCAAATTCTAAAGGGGTTTTATATATGATCTGTGATATTCCATGTATATCTTCCGATCTTAAAATCTTGGCAAATTCGATGTGTTTTGGCTAAATTTTTATGCTAAACATTGTTGATTTTCTCCTATATCTACTTTCCTTATATTTCCATTCATACATAAATAAAGGCTTAACAAAATACCCTCTATCTTCTAGGAATCAAACCTCAGAACTTAACTGTCTACGTCCAATCACTCGATCAATTAGGCCATTGTTAAGCGCTTTATTGTGCGAATGCCAAACCTCATTATCCGTATTATAACCATTCGAATTAAACAAAGAACAGTTCCATACATCTTAAGCATTGAGTTGAGTCAATAGTGAATAATTAATTGAGATATTTTTCAACGGCCATCATCTATCACGAGGCCAATTTGCCATACGCTGGGCCGCCGTTAGTGCCCCCATACACACGCCTACATGTACTTTCTAATTCCGAATTTACATAGATTAACTTGTGGCGGATAGTTCAGGAATGTGGATTAGCTTAACTACATTGTTAGGTGTCACGAAAACCATAGGATTACGTTGGCAACATACGGCTATACAATAAATCTAGACCGAGGATTTTGGATAGAAAAAAGCGCTGGATTTATGTGCACAAAGAAGATATAAGCATCAATAGTTTTATAAAAGAACGAGCTAAAAATGACGCAAAATAGAAAAAAATTGTAGGAAGTAAGACATAGCTTTAATGATAGTTTACTTTCTGTGTCAACAAGTGAAACGTATATGAGCTTGTTCCATTATAGAAATTGATTTAATAGTTCACGCGTCCACTCATAAAACGTAATGAGATTGTTTTCACCTAATTCCTAATTTTCACACCGTTACAGATTACTGCTTTCACTAATGCGGGCTTTTACGGGTAATTTATGGCGTTTGTGGTTATTACTCATGTGTGGCATTATCGGGTGGCACCATTTTATTAGCTTCACACTTTTGACTTTGTAACGATTATGTGTGAAGTAATGGTGTAAAGAAAGCACTTGTTCTGTCTCCCTTAGTTTACTTAGCTTTGTTTTTACACTTAAGGATATCTAGATTGTTTTATGTGGCACCGGTTTTATTTAGTTTATGGGGCATTTCTCAACAACTTTGTCCACTTTTTCTTCCTCTACGTCCGATCTTTCATATCTTAAATAGCCCTCATTTTAAAATTGTAGTTTCGTGAAAGGCATCACTAACAACCACAAGCCGGGCCGCGCCACACGCAAATACTCGCGGTATGATTAGTACATTGTTGGCAAGGTTTATTTATTTACAATGCAAAACCACCTAACGAGATGAAGGATTGAGACCAGCGAGCGGATCTCTCGCCTCCGTCACTTTTTTATTAGAAAAAGTCTTTCATTAGTTATGAAAATACGACGTCGGCCGGCTCGAAATCTCATTGGACATTGACTGAGTAATATTGCCTACTATTTTGTTCGAGTGCTTTTAGGCTCTCGATGTGCGATGTCGAATGGGAATGTGAAATTGTAGTGAATATTGACGACGTTAATGGACATATTTGTCGTTTTATGTCTTGATCTAAGTCAGCTTATTAGATTTGTAGAGTATTTGGAAAGCAAATTGATAGTTCGGTTACTATAATTAAGTATCTCTGAAAGCTTTTGTGAATGTTAAAAATGTACTTGATAACCTCTATAAAGGAATGTGCGAGAAATCAACAACGAAATGCCATCGAAGAGCCCTTTGTAGTTTCTAATACTTAAGATGCAAGGCACGTTAGTTACTGAGGTTTCGACTGTTAATATGAGTTTTGAATATACCTTTATGTTTATTAAACAGAGCGAATATAGTGATGACATATGCATGTACCTATCCTTTGATAAACGAGGTATCAAAACTATCCTCCCAATAACCCCAAACAAGAAAATAACTCAATACTCGTTCCCACATTTCCAATACCGAATAATGTGATAGCCACAGGGCCGGGCTGGGTGGTTCGCGTGCGCGTGTAAGCTGGTGCCTCAACAGTTGTGCGGCCATTACGTGGAACTCTGATTGCGTATCGCGTCTATTAGGGCCGACTACACGGCCACAAAAGCCGCCGACGCGGAAGATAATCCCGGGGAATTAGACGCGGCGTCGGTCCCGGGATTGCGCTGCCCTCCCACGGGACCCGTAATCTTTGAATATGAGGAAGGGAATCCTATTTTATGGGATAACGGTGTTTATGATGCCCTTTTTTCAAGTTTGATTCTGTTCTTTTTTGTTGTCTGTTTTTTGTGATTTGTTATGATATGCGGTTGGGTTTAATATGGTCGTTATTGTGAGGTAATTGCGTTTTCAGTGGAATTATTGAAGTTAATGCCTTTTGATAGCGTTAAGAATACCAGGGGTAGAAAACTTCGAAGGAAGGATCGATCAAACATAGCACTCGTTTGATTAAAAGATTTTTATCACATAAGGGCGTCAAACAGGCAATAGTGAGTAATGGCTGTGGTTAACTATCGAGAGATTGTAGGCTCGTTGGCAACTTTAATATTCACGTAAAAGACAGAATAATTGTCACTCCTCTAGCCTCATAGATAAAATAAAATCCCATGCAGTTGTTACTTCACATTGTTTATGTACCTACAAGACTGAGGTGTATCTACAAATCTATCCGTGAAGTAGATCGAATTATATGTTAGTGGATAAAAAATATACTTTTTATACTCCAAAATTTTTCGACCTCAAATTTTTCACTCGACTCCCGCCAATCGGCCTTACTGTAAATAATGAGGCTGAGCATTACTGATCCGTCGCGGGCGAGTGCAACGCTCGTGATTACACAAACAATGCACGCGCCACTCGCGCTGCTGAAATTAATTACAACCTATTAGACTATCTATATGAGTAGTGAGTGTGTAGTATGGCAAGTTCTAAGTATCGAGTCTTTGTCCACCAATGGTCGATACAATTAATCTATGCTACACTGTTACCACTTCACCAATACTTTTTTATGTATTTCTTATACATAAGCTCAGCCCTTAATCTGTTTTTTTATCTTCTACTACCTACAGTTCGTGGGGTTCATTTCCTATTTCTTATATGTGATAGAAATTATGCTTGATGCAAAATCTCGCTTCGGGCAACATATGTTAATCAAGTTTGTGTGAATATTACAATAAAAAATCTTAATTTACTACATTCATAAACTCATATTCAACTAATCTTAAAGTAGTCTCGTTAACTCATCGCACTGTACTCCTACATGTCTGCGCCACACGTTTTGAGATGCGCGGCAGGTTGCGCAAGCGCAGGTGCGCGAACATCAGGTTCGCCTTGCAACTCGCCTCACTAATTACATTGAGATGTTAAGGGGCAGCGGACCCCGTCACCGCGGTGCGAGTGCGCCCCTGCACTCGTCAATTAATCGGCCAACCTAGAACCGAGACCTTTTGCTCTGTCGCTTGGGGGTTGCTGTATTGTTTGATGGAGAAATTGCATGCTTAAAGGTATGGAATTATTTGTGGATGAGGGTGTTTGTATGAGACGTTAAACTATGTTGAAGATATTGCAATAAGCGAATTTTAGGGATGAAATAAAGTTGTATATGTTAGATTCATTGGTTGGTAAAGCTTATTTCTTTCGTGTCACTGCGCTGAAGGGACATGTGTTTGAATTCATATTAATATTTTTCCTAAATACCGTGGTTATTGATTTTCGGAAGAAACTTCATAACCCATATTCTGGTTCCCCATATTGTGGATCGTATGTATATTTTGTGTCAAAACATTTTATTTATGATGGCAACACCAACTTTCGCCACTCGTATCTGGTTGTGAGCCGAAAGGCCTCGGGTTCGATTCCCTCACTAATTTCTATCCACGACACAAATCTTCCTACACCAGGACTATAATTATTCTATTCCTACAATATCCCCATACAAATTACGAGCCATTAGTCCAGCACCTGATTTGCATCGCGTTGTCTAAGCGTTATATCCGCTGGTTCAAACCCCTTAATCATCTTCTAGGTAGCACGCTAGTTAGCTACCGCGGCTTGCAATCACGGCTCAGCAGCTCGGGGTTAACGACCTCCCCTTCCCTCCCTATACCTCCCCTCCCCCTCCCCAACCCTCCCCAAGATGCTTCGTCCGTGTTGTGATTAGATATTCCATTGATGGGCGGTGTTGTCGAGATTGAAGTTGGTTTTGTTTCGCGTAGAATTGAGTTAGTGTGATTGTGGGGGATAGAAATTTCTATGATGGATTACAATGATTGGAAGCTCTAAGTTTAATATGATTTGTATATATGTATACGCGACCGTACGCTACAGTTGACATAGTTAAGTAAAAAATGAATCTTTAGAAAATTAGTTTTAAACGCTGTTATAATTCCTTCCAAGAGCTTTACTTGGAAGCTTATCTATATGTCCTATATTAGAAACAATATAGCAATACCAATTACATACTCTTCGAATTCTCCAATAACTTCAACATGACTATAATTAAACCGAAATTATTCAGTAATTTCCGAAGCGGTGACAAAAATGTGTGATCACGTGGAACCCAATCAAAGAGCGTGTAATCGCAGACGCGACGTAATGAATGCCTAACAGCATTCCCGAGTTAATTGCGAGCTCGGTTCTGTAGCCTCCATAATCCGAGCTTATATGCGACATTGTAACGTAATAAAAAGGAAGGAGAATGTAAGAAAACATTTTAGATGAGGTAATCTAATTCATGATGAGTTGCAGCTCTAGAAGCATTTAAATATGCGCAGTTTTTCACTGAACTACGCAAGTTCCAGGGAAGTCATTTAGACATGAACCCCCCGGGTCTAATAAAGAGAGAATAATACATAGTTAGTAAGCCCCAGCCACCCCCTCCCTCCCCCTCCTCTCAATCGTACTCTCTATTGTAGAGGAGGCTCGTGTCCTGCAGTGCGACGTATATGGACCTATACAGTACAGTACAGAAAGCAATTTATATTTTTAAAGTTTCAAATTTATTATTGAAACCAGTATAAAAGAAGTTAGGTACTAATTAATTATTAATAAATTTAAAACTTGGCGTTTTTAACTAGCTAACTAGCAAAAAAAATGATTTCAAAAGTTACATCTATCTTGTGACTTGAACTTAAACTTGTGTTTTCTATAAAATCCTAGTCGATTTGTCTCGAAGCATTATGTTATTCCTCCGACGGCCTTCCGTGTTATAAAAGTATTCAATTAATTGAATTCATTATAAAGAGATCCACTGTAATATAACGAGATTTACGTTGGCCATTCTTTCATTAATTTCAATTAACCACATCCGCTCGCCGAGGAAAGGTTCAAATGGAGGAATAAGGAGAGACCTTCGCCCAGCAGTGGGACGAAATACCGGGTATATCAAGACTGCCGCGAAAACGAAGCCAGGTGGTAATTTTAGTGGTAACAGACACAATACAATTAAAATTTTCGCCATAACAGCGACAGATATTTTTTTTGAATTTAAAAAATCATCTTGTTTGGGTGGTAAATCCCTAGTTTTTGCGAAAATAATAATTTATACCCTTACGTACCATTGAGTGTTTAAAAATAAAGAGTTCTACATAATTATTTTAGGAAAACAGCGAAATTTTTACTTGCATTGTGTTTGAAGTCTTCTAATTCTACCACCTGTCTTCGTTTTCGGTCGCAGTCTTGATATACCCTGTATAAGCTCCTAAAAAAACATCTGATAACCAGCAATTCACTATCACTTGATCTGCATTGCACTTTGTCGCTATAAAAGAGACTAAGATCAAAAAAGCATCTCGCAACACTCCACCCGTTCATTACTGACTTTGCATACACACTTTACGACCCCGCGCTGAAACGAAATGAAAACGCATTGCTCCTGATTACTACGTCATAAATCACTTTCGATCGGTCGCGTGGTCGGAGTTTTACTGTTTTTGTATCGCAATTCCGGCGCGATGTTTTTAAACTTTCTGGAATTCTTTGGTTTTTAACAGGAATACATTATAGCGTTAATGTTGACGGGTAGTGCGCTTTGTATTCATTATAATCGCAATTTCGATAACCAACCATATCGCTTTTGACATGGGCTTTTTAACAGGAATACTTATTTGTTGTTGACGGGCACTGTGCTTTATATCTTTGTACTCAAAAATTTTTTCGGTATCGCTTTTGACAGACTTTAATAACGATCATGTGAAATATAAGTAAAAATATTCAACAGTAAAATATATGTTTTATTGGTGATACTATATCGTACTACCGTATTGAAGAAACGAATCTTATCGATGAAACAAAAGCATAATCATTTTTGTATAATTTCCTTTTATCTACTTTATCCAAAGATATTTCAGATTTTATAGTATGTTGTTATACATATGTTGATATTTTCTTACAAAAACACTACCTTTTATAAATTTTATCAAAGGTGTCTTAATCAAAATTTTAAAGTGGTCATTTATACGTGCCATATTAAGTTCTTACAAAACAAAAAACAACTTCTTTGTCATTTCCTTGTCTTGTCATTCACCATCATATTAGACTACCAACAAGGCATTGACCAATCAAATCCCGAGTACGCTTCCATCACCTTTTTTGATCAAACATATCTATCCCTCGATCCAAATGCTTAGAATCTTAGATGATGAAAGTCGAAGGGTGTAGTGTTTTTGCGGGCGCGGCCCGAGTGCGTGTAATCTCGCGTTCTGCCGAGGATCGTTAAAAGGTTTTTTGCCGGCCGCGTCACGTACGGTGCGGTTGCGGCCACTAGCTCAGGATCGGGTTCCTTCGGGACTGAGGTGTTAGGGTCCTGTATAATGGTATAAAACCCGTAGTTGGGTAGTGTTCGTTTCAAATGGCAAAACTGTTGTGTATGGGGTATCTGTTCGTCTTTTTAATGTTTTGTGTATTGTCAACACTAAAAATAACATCAACATCATAACATAAAGAGAGAAGCAGTACTGTATTACCAAAAATCGCCGGCAAGTATCAATAAGGCTGTGGCAATTTATCCTTTAGAGACCCCATTACTTCTAAACTTGGCATTCGGCATAAAATTGTTCCTTCCTCCAGCTTTAAAAAAACGCTCCAGTATTGTGGGTACCACTGCTATGTCAAAAAACAGTTCTAAAGCTTTACCTTGTGTAACGATCCTATTTGAATTTTTCATCTCCGTACGGCACTATATGCACACGAAAGGAGCTCACGCTTGACGCAATTTTTTAATAACGCCCTCTTGCGGTCGCCGCAGGAAGTGTCGTATACCCTCGGATCTTCGTTTAATGCTGGCCTTGCGGTTTTCGATATGGCTTAAAGTTCTCATGTCGTTAGGGCGATTTTTTTTACCCTCACAATGCGTTCACACGGCGTTTTCTCGCCAGTAATTAGAGCATATTGATATATTTATAATGTCCAATACTCTTGTGGTGTGGGGGAAATTAAATATCTACGTTGTGACAAGCTAGTTTGAAGTTAGTAAACCGAGATAGCTAGCATCCAAGATGTTTTTTTTTTGTGTGGCTTCCTCAGTGGCGTAGTTTGACTACGGTACAGGTACAAAGCTGAGTTCTCGGGTTAGAATCCCGGGTCGGGCAAAGTTATATTTGATTTTTCTATTTATTATCAGCCCGGAGACAGGAATTTGTGCCCGATATGGCGATAGGATCGCCCACATTACATCGTGGGGCAGAGCTTACCAGGCGAAATATGGGTGTTCTGGGAAAAAAGCGTTCAGAGTTTATTTAAAATGTGTAAATCATTGCCTTAAATTTGCATAAGTATGAGCAACAAGCAGTTCAAACAAAAATTAAATTGACTACGCAAACCATTTATGTGCAAACATTTATATGCAATAACAATAACATTTGAAAGCGAACAGTTGAAGCAAAATGTATTAGAGCGGCGTATTTGTAAATGTCTGTAAAATGTGTTCACAATTTGTATTTATATTTATTTCGAAATTTGTATTGCGGACCTGAGGTTACGCCGGGGTACCAAAATGATCAATCTTCGGGTAATGATCGATGATTATTGTATACGGGTTCATAGTTCAGACAGGTACGTATTTGGGTGGAATCTTGCGGGTCCATACGCAATAATGACTTGTTTGCTCGTTGACGGGTTGTGGATGTTCAAGAAATCACCACCGATCACTTACGATCAGGTGATCTGTTTGCTCGTTTGCCGGACCTGTGCAATAAAAAAAATACATAATAGCCTATTGCCGACGCAGCTTTTATTCAAATTATATTTTGTTTAAGTTTAGCAGGCAAGTAAGTCACTTACATAAATATACTTAAAACTAATCAATTGTCACAGTGCCGGGGCCCACGATTCCCATCTTATTTCCTAAGTCCGTATAAGCAGGTAGTGCGTGTCTGGCGCGTGCGCGGCGGTCACGCATCGCTCCGTGAACTATGGTGTTTGTTTCCGTTGCACAATGTTCGGGCCGCGGCGCCGACTGCGGTCTGCGACCCGCAATACACACTACCCACTAATGTTATATTTGTCTGTATGATTGATCAGTGGAAGAATTGGGAGTATTGGAGTTGAAAAAATGTGTTTAGTCGCAATACTGTAAAATAAACATTGTGGGTATGTGAAAATACGATAAGGTGTAATTTTTATACAAATTTTGAACTGTGATACATTTTGTGAAAAACTGACATTTTATACTTTGTCTTGTTCTTGTAACTAACCTTACAAAAATTGGTTGAATTATATATCGATAAATAACGATAATGCGATTTTTTGGAAAAAATACTACAAACAATTATTACTCTTTTGTTGTGTACTAGCATGTTTCGTCATCAAATATTTATTTTCCCTCCGGATGTAGTGGGACCGACAAAACCTAGACACACTTGCATGTGTGTTTGTCCGACAAAGAATTCAATATACCTACTTAATAATTAATAAGCATAACTGTCAAATCAGTCGCAAATCATATCTCAACGTTTGACATGGAAGTCGTGCGTTGACTAAATCGGCGGACAGGACGACTGATACAGATAGATAGCTAAAATGGAGCATTAACGTTCAAGGTATTATCATTGATGTATTTGAAGGTGTAGGACCTGTCCGATGGTAAATAACCACCATGAAACGAAAATAATGATACAAAATGATTGTAAATACGTTGTCTTTGCAAACTGAAACACATTAATTTTTTTTATAACTAAATTGAGAGAAATGGACCAGAAGGCCAATTTTTGCTTTGTCAAAACAATTAAATGAACAAAAGATTAATGACATTAAAGCTTTTATTTATTGTTGTTTGGCTGGTACAGAGGCTGGCTTATTTGGTAACTGTAAAGTCTGCCATACTTGTTCAAGTGTGTTTGCGAAAACGCGAGTTTGCACCAGTATCGATTTGAAAATTGGTACGAAGTTTGCGCAGTTATTTGCCCACACACGTTCCAGTATACTGGTGCAAACTCAGACTTGCACAGTTATATCGTTACGTGTGTGGCGGCCATTATACTTGGATATATTTACTGGGGGAATAGTCTTATCCTACCAGATAGCAACGACGGTGTAACCTCGAAAACCCGTAACATTGACTTCAGCGAATGTGTCGCGTTTTGGGATATTATTGGATATCTCTACAATGTATTTCACGTACCAGCCCATATACGTCCCACTGCAGGGCACGGGCCTCCTCTACAATCGAGAGGAGTAATGCCATATAGTCCACCACGCCTGTCTAGGGTGGGTTGGCGATCTTTTGACGGATATTTCACGAGATACATTGCTATTAGGAACATAGTATGTTCAACAGATATGGAAACTAAATAGTTTCCTGTGGATATATGTACAAACACCGCACACGGTCGTGGCTAATAATAACTTGTGTCCTTACACCAGCGGCTCTCAAACGTTATCTTTAAATCATTCGCGTCACCACGGAAATTTTTTTTCAACGTTACCCTGTATTTAGTATGTTGGAAAAAATATAAAACAAATATTGAATACAAATGAAGGGTATGACACATGAAGAGCAATACCACTTTGAACTTGTCAAAAATTGCCTGATACTGCTTGCTCTCGTCACCCAGAGAAGTCAGGTGTTAAGTCTCTTAATTCCCAATAATCACTGGCTACAATGTCCTTCAAACCTAACCAAACCAATTTGTTCAGCAGGCATAGACGTAGCTCTGACTAGCTATAATACACTTTTTTTTTATTATGGTGAATGGCGAAACGAGCATATCGTTCTCGGTTCGCCTGATGGTAAGCGATACGACCGCTCATGAACAGTAGCATAACCAAACAACACCATAAATTACAAAGCATTGCTTGACTACCTCGGTGGCGTAGTTGTATTACGGTTCGGTTACAAAGCTGAGGTCTCGGGTTCGAATCCCGGGTCGGGCAAAGTGATATTGGATTTTTCTATTCATTATCAGCCCGGAGTCAGGAATTTGTGCCCTATATGGCGATAGGCTCGCCCTCTATCACATCATGGGACGGAACATGCAAGGCGAAATGTGGGTGTCCTAGTGGCGCCTCTGCCTACCCCTTCGGGGATAAAGGCGTGAGTTTATGTATGTATGTATGTATGCTTGACATTCCACTGCGCTCGAATCACTCCTTCAACTTAAGAGATTTGAGAACCGCTGTCCCAAAGCGGTTCTTATCCTTTTTTTCGTCCGTTTCGGTGCTCACGAGCTCCCGATATGATCTAATGGACATTCCTGCGTCGCTCCGACTGCGTATCATTTTTTATGCCAATGACAGTCACGGTAATTAAGGGAGAACGATGCCGCTGTAAAAATGCCTCGTCTAATGGATACAGCGCTGTACGATGTTTTGACTTGTGCCCTGGTATGTGTAGGGTTTGTTAAAATATGGTGCTTTATCGTAGGTGTCTCCTGGGTAGCGTATAGGTGAAATTGGCATGTCCTTGATTCGATATAAAGCTTAAGATAACGTGATTGAAAAATAAATTCAGTGTTAAAAAGCGAAAAACTTTTTGGTTTATTAGATTAAAAACATATATATGTTACAGAAATATTAAATAACTATGCCTTGTTTATGTAATATTTGGTTTTAATAAATATTTTGTTTGGTTTCAGGTAATTACACCCAAGCCGCCACGGTTCGAAAATACGTATGGTATGAAAGTTATCCCGAACTGTAAGAAGCTTCGTTCTTTTTTAACCTTAGGTGTATTCAACATAACAGATGCATTAAAATGTAATTAAGTACTATATTAAATAATGTTATGATGCCATTATAAACTCCACGGCTGAACACAATCTTCCCATCATATTAGGTGTGAGAGATCGGGCCATAGTCTACAGAAATATTTTATTAGTTAAGTAATCAATTTAGTGTTAGAAACTTCAAAGCTGTAGAATGAAATAAAAAAAATAAAAGAAACACTGATCCCTTACACGCATTCATCAGATCAGATTCAGACAATCATATGACCGTAAATAATTTCCGAAAATTCCTACATATTCTACCGCGATGGTGCGTTTTTGTCTTGTTTTGTCCGTAATGACCACCCAGATAATCGACCCTCTGGTATAATAGGTTTTGGACATACGTGCCCAAAGAACCTACCGTGATATGACCCTTTAGAATATGGATCAGAATTGTTAAATCGTGATGGACGGCTGTCATATCTTTCTGATGCGGAAAAGTTGTTACGCTGCATCAAATATTAGGTTTAGTGCTGGTTATATATACATCATTTTTCTTAGTCTAGAGTTAGAATCGGGGGCTTCTTGTTTCGCAGCCGGCGACTTGACAAATCGCGCCAGTCAGATGTGGAAGCTATTTGAACTTTTTTTAATCCAACACTCAACACTCAAAGCTTAGTATAATTTACCAAAGAGCTTCGACCAACATCTCCAGAGGCTCTCAATAGGCCGTATGGTCAAGAGCCAGATTCAGAAGGCAGTATTGCTAGACACGGCCCGTATAATGAGGAGGCTCGTCACTTTGAAGTCCTAACCACTGGTGTCAATTTTTTAAATATATTTTTATATGTATATTGTATATATAAACATGTAAGAAAAAATACGTAAGATAAAAGGAAATAGAACAAAATGCGAGCTTAAATAACCGTTCGCCATGCCAAAATACCTCAACATTTGAAAGCATTTGTGCCTTAATGCACCCAATTTATCAACACTTTGAGCACAATGTGGCCTTCGCAGAAAAACATTAAGACACAACAGAATATAATGAAGATATCTTTCCGAGTATTGAATTATTTATCATTACAGTACAAAGATAATGTACAAAATTGATTTGTTGCCTTAAGATCGCAAATAAAACGAGAGCGCGGCGTAACTTAGGTTGCGGTTATTGATGGATGCTGCGTGGAGACGCCGAGATGTATCTCGTGTGGGGTATGTGTGCTCTTGGTGGGTCTAATCACGTGCAATGGTAAATATGCCGCGTAATTGTACTAAATGAAGCTAATTTACGTAATTTCTTCTTTTTCTGTAAATAGAGGATGCAGCGACATCTCGTGGAATAGATTGTAACTACCACTTAGTGAGTGCAGCGCGTTCAGAATAAAATCAGAAATGTAATGAGTAACAATGATTATAGCGACCAAGAATTAGCAGTTTCATTGCGTTTATGATAATACTATTTCTGCGCAGCCTTGTTGCATGATCAGGAATATTCCATTAATCTGCGAACTACAATAATGAAAAGCTTAATCAAAATCAATTCAGCAGTTTCTGCGCGTTAAAGTACCGAACTTCGAAACATACTCAAATTAACATTTCTTATATTTGAAAAATCTAATAATAGAAGCTTAAGTTTTTTTTTGCGTCAATATTCAAGTATTTTCAATTCTCAACAATGTTAAACACAACACATTCATCAGTAAAATAATAAATTATCCCCATGGACGAGCAGATGCGACATAATATTAATGTCCACATAGACCTCCATGATGTTTAAAAGCAACCAATAACACTTGGCAAATACCAAAATATATTTAAACCCTATTTAATATATTTTTCACATTTAATATATTTTTCACCACCAGAAAATCAACGTTGTCTAACATTAAACCATTCAAATTAGGCACCAAAAAGTCAACAGTCAGTTGTTCGTTTTTACATCGCATCGGTATCTTCCCGTGATTAATGGCTTTCTTTTGTCCAGGGGCAACCTTTAATGGAGTTCTGACGTTGATTTAATAAAAACCCTTCATTACGGCATCAAAAGCCGCCGGGGTCAGGAGCACGCCGCAAACTATTCGCTACAGAAGGGTTAGAAAGTATTGGTTCTTAATGAGCGCATGAGTTTGACCTGTGGGTTGGTGATCAGTCATTAGTCTGCTAATTGTGTCGTAGAATTTACGTTGGGACAAAATTGTTTGCAAGAAACAATGAATAAGATAACCTAGAGATGAATAATCCCAATCCGCCCATAGGCTTAAGGGATGTTTATAGAACTCCAGCAGTCACTTATCGACTTGCCTCCACGTTTCTCGTTTGCCACGGCTTCCTTGAAAATATTTTTTAATGGTAAGACAACTAAATTGCGGATTTTTTATATTATTTTAACTATGATCCCAGCCCGGTTAAGTCACCTTATTCATGCCATGGCTAAATATCAGTAGGTATGTAATTCATACCATTAACTTAGTATTTTTTCTATACTACACTTAATAAAATAGCGCTGTGATAATATTAAAGTTAAATTATCGTAATCAATTAATATTGAAATTAATGATGTTGCGTCATCTGTACACATGATATTGTGCGTGATCGGTTCGGAACGAGACACGCGATGCACGTAATTACTGAGTCGGGATCACGTTTGAACTGCTCAATTAATGGGGTTATGTTCAGTTAAAAATTACCTTTCTTCGTCCACGGTCATGGTTAATCATTTATGATAAGTTTAGCAGTTAGGTTTCTTTAAAAATATCGTTGGGGATTTAGACATTCTAGCTTGTATAAAATTGTTGTATTTAAAAGTTTTAGATGTGTAATCGCAGAGAAAAGCTTTTGATACATATTTGTAACACGTTTTGTTTGAATATTAGAACGAAATATGTCTTTTCAGTAAGTCTGTCTTCAAAATTGTGAAAGTACAGTCGCGATCGCAAATCCACCTGATTACTTCACAATCACATACATAACATAACATAACATAACATAACATAACATAACATAACAACCAAATAGAGTCTTTAAAAGCGCGACATCGGAACGGGCCGCGGTTTCGTCTCACAACAAAAACATGATTGTTCGAATTCCGCCCATTTATCAGGACCACCTCGGCTGTACAACAAAAAGCCTTCGCCTTTAGGTCAACGGACAATTAGATGAGAATTTTACTCGGGCGATCGCTCACCACCACCGACGCTCGCGACTTATGGTACGCGGGGCCGCGTTTGACAGTTCACTGATAAAAAATTAATATGTTCTCGAGTGTACGTCGTTTGTATGGAATATAGATTGGCTACTTGTCTGTGCTTTAAGTGCTTTTGTACGCTATTGTACCTTGCGTTATTGATTGTCTGTTGTAGTAAAATGTGTCGCTAAGTCGATCTTAGTGATGAATGCATAATTTTTTTTATTACATTATTGTTGAAAAACTACAGGTCGGAGTTGTACTCATAGAAAATGAACATGAAACAAGCAACTTCGCTGCTTCCTTCTGTGTCATTTTATCAACATGACTATGTATCTTGATTGCCCAAGTGTTAAAAGAGCTTTGGAAGTCGTGTTCACCATTAATTAAGCACACCGTTTACCACTTTTGCTTCTCTTAAGCCATAAAAATACACTAATATAACCGAAAATGGCCGAGCAATAAACAACTAAAATTTTATGCGTACATATTCACCACGTTTTGCACCTGCACTCGCAATTTCGGCAATTAAAACTAATCCCCGACCGAAAAGTTAACTGCGCGCGTGCGCTGCGCATCATAAAACCGTTTTTTAAACCCTCTCGATGGGTAAAATTCGCCCGGGCCCTTAATAGCGTTTTTGTTTTGCTCGTTTTCGGCTACCGAAATGATGGGTCCTCAACACTTCGCTCCATCATGCTGAAGGCCAATTTGGGTATTTTCGAGCCATACCTTGGCTTTCACGCCTCTCGGGCGGTTCTCGGAACTTGGGGTTATCAAACTCAACTGTTATGCCAATATTTGGCGGCCAATGTTTGTGTGTTTGAACAAATATGCGAACGTTTGGTGTTATATGTAATTATGGTGTGCGTTTGCCAGGCTAATTAGATTTCTCACATTTAGTGCGCGTGTTTGCGGTGGCGCTCCTTGTCTTTGGTAAATTTGTTATTTGCCGCACCTAAAGCTTGAAAAAACATGTTCCATTTAAAACTAAAACTGACCTAATTTTAAATGTAACAACGATATAATTTTAAATACTATTATCAATATCTATCAAATGTATGAAAGGTGTTTTAAGAAGCACCAACTTACTCTATCATCAGTGATGATCTCTCTTAAAACTCTGACAATCTCACTGATCAAAAATAATCTAGCCGATTCTAGCTCATTGATGCTGTAACCAAGACCAGCTACAACAAAGTTCACAACTCATTCATCTACTTCAAGTAATTTCGTAATAATTGTATTTCTGCAATGTCTTTCCGCTCTTAATATGAAACTAAAATCTCGTATTTAACCATGCATTATCTAGAAAACCGGACTGGTAGTACGAATTGTTCCTCAGTTAATAAATGAAGGAATGCCGTTGTATTAGGAGCATTGCTGCTTACCTACAAACACCGAGATTAAGATAATGTATTAGTAGTGCGAAAATGTCTTAAGGTACAAAATTGTACAGTTGGTACAAAATGTATCTCAATGATAATTTCGACCTAAAGACAGTCTCTCGTCTCCTACGTATTTTATTCCCATATTTTATTTGTCCTAAACGTGGTTTTTAAATTGTGAATGAAATTCAATAAAAAACTTGAACTAAACTACTACTATCGTCCCTCTTTTATTTGTCCTTTTGTTACTATTTTAATTGTTTCTATCAAAGGTTACATTGTTTTATATCTACAAATTCAGTCTGTTAACAATAAAGATGCCATAGGCCATTTAACAAATCATCCTCGAACTTTGGTCACTACGATGAAGAGATTAATTTTGCTTTATCGACTAGCGCCCGAATACTCAAACGTTACTTAAATATTATGTTGCACTTAATTACGAAAGTCCCGCTTAAATTTACTGGTTAAGGGGGACGAGGGTAGTTAAGTGCAACTTAATATTTAAATGTCGTTTGAGTATTCGGGCGTAAGTATTGGAAACGTGTTCTTATAGTCCTAATTCGATATAGTTATAGTATTTAACCGCAGATATCTGATGTTTATCTGTATGCCGAAGGAGAGTCGAGTACACACGGTACACGTTTCGTCACTGCATGTCGTGAACTTGCGCAGTCGCTTGCGTTGCCATGATTTTAGTAATTTGCAGGACATTCATAACTTATCCTCAAAAGTAAATTATGCTGTCTATTTTCATTTTTTGGTTAATAAATAGAAAAGCCAAAGGAGATAACATAATTAAGAGACATATTGTTACGCATTGATTTGCAGTATAAAAGTTTGATAGTCTCAAATCAACTTTCAAAGGTTGCAATAGCTTTACATAGAAAGTTTGATTTATTGATATTTTTATTTAAGTTTATAAATCAGTATATGTGTCACTTCAGTGCCAAATCCTGCTCTACAATTGAATGGGGGGTAAAACTTTAGTTTATTAGGCCACGATATCGAGGTTGGGAGGGAGTGAGGGGGGAGGGGGAGGGTGTCCCATGTCCCCTGGTACCACTCCCATGAAAAGGTGACGCACCATTCCCGAGAAAAACCAATTAATGTAACCTAACCTCAAAACACTTGTTGTCAAAACAAATTTACTTCTGCAACGTCTCCGGCTTTTTATATACACTCTAGGGGTGGTACCCAAAAGACTACGTGAAGTCGGGGTGCCCCAAGTCGGTTTTGGGACAAAGTCGACCTATTTTACGCACAAAGTTGGTACACCAAAACAAATGACACTGACACTTATCGCAACTCGTAATTATATTTTTTACGTTCCGTTTCACCATTCTTTCACAAATTTTCAAATCACAGACTATAGATTTGACATAATATTATCGATTTGTTTGTCAATCGCCCATAATAACGTTCCGTTTTACCTAAAGTGTGATTTGAGGTTAGAAACTATTTTTATTAATTTCTTGAAAACTATGCATTGCCTTTTAATAAGAGTGATAACGTTGTAATCAGGGACCGAATCCCTAATACCTTTGATCACTTTCACCCCTCAACTCGTGGCTTAACTTTAATCCATTTTGTTAATCTCATCCCAGTTACTATTTAAAGCATGACATTCCAGTGCAGGTGTCACTATTCTTTTCGTTTTCATGATTTTCATACATGGTCAAAGCTAACTAGTCCTTATTTCATACTCCCAATATTATCCTCAAAAAAACACAAAGCCTACCCACCCTAATAGTGACGCAACACAGCGCGCAAATGTCAAAACTTGGTGTGCCGTTGTGCGCTATGATTGATTGCGGGTCCCTGCGCCGCACTGTCACGAGACGTGACGACTGACGGCTGACGCGCGCCTCGGCTTGTGACCTCATCTGCGCAAGGCAGGGTTAAAAGTTGTACTTAGACATTGTTTATAGATAAAGGAATTTTATTGCTGAATATGCGTATGTTCCAAAATTTCCCAAGTTTGTTGGAATAGGTCTGCATGAAATGGCTTCCTGCAAGCTTTGTTATGTGCCTATTTGTTATATGTGGTTGATGTGAAAGATTCGTTAAACATAGGCACGCTATTACATGAACTATATGATATGGCACGCATGGATACAGCTGTTATCATTAAAGAAAATACTTAGCTTTTTATAATAAGGGAGACGAACGAACAAGCTGTTCTATGCTACTATAGAGACGAGAATGTGCGTTAGCTTCTAATAAACTGTTTGAAACTCATAATGAGACGGGAATGTGCTTCTAAGTGTGGATCTAACGCGCGACTTGCGGCTTCACAGCCCACTGTTCACACTAAAGCAACCACGTAAATGAGTGAAATACATTAAACTATATCTATATCAGCCCATATACGTCCCACTGCAGGGCACGGGCCTACTCTACAATCGAGAGAATCGATTGAGAGTGGTTAGGCCATATAGTCCACCACGCTGGCCTAGTGCGGGTTGGCGGACTTACATACCGTAGAAATTCTTTTAAAATCGCTACGGTATGCAGGTTTCCTCTCGATGTTTTCCTTCACCGTTAAAGTGCGTGGTGATTGACTATCAATACACACATAACTCCGAAAAGTCAGAGGTGTGCCCTGGGATTTGAACCCGCGACCACCGTATACAAATACATTAAACAATACATATAAATAAAAAACTGCCTAGCCGACCTACCGACTGCCTCGGTGGCGTAGTACCAGTAGTATGTACTACAGGACGATTACAAAGCTAAGGTCTCGGGTTCGCATCCCGGTTTAGGCAAAGTGATATTGGATTTTTTATCCTTTATCAACGCGGAGTCAGGAATTTGTACCTGTAGGATGGAACAAGGCGAAATGTGGGTGTCTTGGTGTCGCCTCTACCTACCCCTTCTGGGATAAAAAGCGTGAGTTTATGTATATATGTAAATGTAAAACCAGATTAACACTTGACATTCAATAAATCAAAATCCGAAATGAATATAATCCGCCTGAAACTGTATGACTGACTTTCTCGCACAAATGTATGTGTCAAAATTACTGCAGAGATAAATCATCGATTACATGCGAATTGTCAGATGAACAAAAATATCCGATATTTTGTAACACGTGCCAATCAGCTGTTGCGTACAACTGTAAAACAATTGGGTTGAGCTTTCTGTACGGTGTTTTTATACGGCCTTATTCATAGACAGATTTAAAACCTGTTTTAGTTATCGAATGTTTTGTCCTTTTCGAACGACCTTAGAATTAAGTCTGAGCGAAGAAGGCAAAACATTCGATAACTAAAATAGGTTTAAAGCCACTAAGTTATAAAATCATAAAGGTAAATTATAATTTAAAATTAACAGTCTAATGAAAAGTCGAAATGATCTGCAACGTACACTTAAATACGAGTTTGGCGACCGTATATTACAGTTGTGAGATAAGGAAATATTAAAACAATTTTATTTACAACATCATCACATTCAGCCGAAGTCCGCTGCTGAATTAAGGTTTTCCTCAAGAATTTCCGCAGTGATCTGCTACCAACGGTCTGCATCAAGCGACTTCGTTTAGCCTTCATTACTTCGCCCTTGCACTTTATACTGGGATGTATATGGCCTACATTCAAGAGCTTTAGATTTAACTTACCTACTTAAAACAATTAATTGTCCCCAATACACCCCTTTTGGAATTCGACTACCTGCGTCTTACAATAGTTTATTTCATTATAGCTTATAGTTTTGGATACAATAAATAAAAATGTATTTCGACCAAAACACCATAGATATTGCTTTAATTCCGAATGGAGTAATTATGTTGTGACAGCATCTTCGTTGCTCAGCCAGCTTTAAAAACTAATTAATAGACCAAGAGCTCGTGGCCGCAAGACTTTTGTCATTTTATAATAGCTGACAGTTTTTCCTCGCAAGTTTGAAGATATCGTAATATTTAATGAAATGTAATTCTGCCAGCGTTATAGTATAAAAGCTGAATTGTATATACAGGGTATCTCAAGACCTCGACCGAAAACGAAGCCAGGTGGTAGTTTTAGTGGTTACAGACACGATGCAAATAAAAATTTCACCAAAACAGCGACAGATATTTTTTTAAAACTTTTTAAAAATCATCTTGTTTGAGTGGTAAAAACCTAGTTTTTGCGAAAATAATAATTTAAACCCATACCATACCCGTACCATTGAGTGTTGAAAAATAAAGAGGCCTACATCATTAATTTAGGAAAACTGTGTATTTATCACCCAAATACGACGATAAGTAAAAAATTACAAAAAAAAAGTTGTCGATTTTTTTTGCGAAATTTTTACTTGCAATGTGTCTGAAGTCACTAATACTACCACCTGGCTTCGTTTTCGGTCGCAGTCTTGATATACCCTGTATGTTGTTAAGGCAAATATCAAAAGGTGCATCCTTGGTAGTCAGACACTTTTGATGGTTCCTTCATCTTACCAGACTAATTGAAGCTAATAACTTTCAAAGCCACCACGATCGGAGCTTCATAATAGCTAATGCCTATGTTCGAGGCATGTGCAGACAAACTTTTAGTTTGCATAATATGACGAAGGTCTGGTTGCCATGGGCTCTTGGTGTATTAACTCTGTCTCACGATTCAACGATTATTTTTGACAGCTCCCGTGGCGCTGCGGCCGAGAACCCGGCTGTGAAACGAAAGGTTGTGTATTCGATCCTCGGACCGAGACAAATGTTTGTTTACCAAATATTTGTTTTGTGGTTTAGAATTCGGGGACCAAATTCTTTGTAGGTTTTGATAACCACGTCATAAGAAAAGTGTCTTGCTATTGGGCGGGGTCTATGAGAATGACTGTTAAGTGTATTTAATTATTTATTTTTCATAATATTTGATCATCGAGTATTGACGCGTAAAATGTGGGTATCGTGGGCTATAATCGGCATATTATATACAACAATTACACTAAGAACTAAACGTACCTACATATAGCATAGATAAACACACAGAGAAAGTTGTATGTTTATTATTTATATCCCATTGTATCTGTAATAATAACAATGCATGGCACGGACCAAAAACGACACCACGCGACATACATCTTTCTCTATGCAAAAAAACATTAATGCCAGCTGCGCACACGCAAAACTATACAATCGTGAACTATTACACAACAAAATTAGGGTTACCAGCGAAGATTTTTTTGGAAATATTACTAGTAAGTCTACGTCCAGCAGTGGACCTTCTCTAGATTAAAAAAAGAGCGGATGAGAGAGGAAAAGATACAATTAAATTCCGTTTTTTTATTAGGGGAAGAACGGGAAAATGGTTTAGAATTATTCTGATACAACGAAGCAATAACACTGCATCTGCTAAGGTGCGTTGGGGTACCGCCGTACTAAGGGTAAGAACTTTCACTCATATGCCTATTATAATATAATAGGGATTAAACTTACCCCTTGAACGGTGTTACACCAACGCACCCTCTCTCACTAACTGGCTACAGCGTTATCCAGATAGAGCATACAACGGTCACTCATTTTAAACCTGATGGCAAAGGATTACCACTGCCTATGAACAACAACGTGTTCGGAAGAGTCGTCAATGTATAAACCTTTAAAAAAATCAGCGTATTACTGTTGGTAGCCCTGTTAAAAACCAACAGACGCGTCGGCGCGCCCGGCGACCGCCCGTCCCTTGCGTCACGTTGATTGATTAAAAACTTCACCCCATTGTCTATGGCCCAGCCTGTGATTATGGGAATTACGTTACGGGTCTAATGAGAATTGTCAGCAGCGAGGTCGTTGGTACCTACCATGCGTGGACGAGACGATTCTTACGGTTGTGTCACGTTCGCAAAGTTTTTTATGGTATCATCTCTTTAAAGTATTGTGTTTTTACGAATTGTGTTTTTTTTTGTATCCAGAAATGTATAGCTGTGTAGTCAGTTGGATTTTCCATCGGCGTTTTATGAAACACCTTTTTACATATTGAAAGCCTCAGGAACGAGGAAATTGTGTACTAAGTTTTTGGATATTTATCCTTTTGAAGGTATGAATTTTCCTAAGTTTTTATCGAGTAAACTATGTCATATTAGAAATTTCTGTATAAAATACATTTATAAATACTTCTAGATCTACCCACAAACTTAACCTGTGCATTATCTCTCAATCAGTTATAATTTTACCTACATTTCTCGCTGCCTTCGACTTGTAAATTTAGCACATATTTTTTATTTCTATTTACAGCCAAGGCCGGCAGAACCAATATTTACCAAGCAAAACTCACGATATTGTAAAACTGTTGTAATCACAGCAAGAATTATCTGTAACGAATTGTTTGAGTAAATAAAAGTTGATATTGTGCTCAAATGGAGATGGGTGGAGGTCGTTCGGATGTTTAATTGTACTGACATGAACCTTTTGCGTTCTTAATGCTAATGTGCAAATATAAAAAAATAATGTTACATAGAATTTTCAGTAATAATTGGACCTAAATTAATGTCTCAGTTTGGATAATGTAAACCATTTGGGAATAAATTAGTGTTTTAAGTTTTAAAACGCAGTTACAACATTTCATTTTGTCAGGTATGAATATTATTTCACTTGCAATTTAGTTCTGTATCGACCCATGTACGTTCCTGTGCACGGGCATCCTGTACAATGGACAGTGCGATTGAGAGGAGTTAGGTCGTATAGTCCACCACGCTGGCCTAATGCGGGTTAAATTAGTAGGTACCGCTAACCGCAACTAAACAATGAGAAAAAAATGTAACATAGAAAAAATATTTAAATGTGGTAAAAAATTAAAACGCCATTAAACACATCTTCCGATGATTGACGTTGCTTGTGTTGTTAACTTAACTGTATACAGGGTGATGTTTTGATTGAAGATAGCTAAAAAAATATTATTAGCTATAGACCACTGCTGAACATATTACATAATGATTTTAGCATACATTGTTTGATTATTTAATTTTAAAATGTTATCCGAGGACCGATAAATTAAAAAAGATGATTATGTGATGGTAACTGATCCCTAGTTGAGCCTATCAATAGGTGGTAGTGCCATGCGATATTGATCGATCGACTGAATATCCTCATAGAAAACTGATATATGACAGATTTTGTTATTCTAACCATATTACCCGAGAATCCCCGATTTCCTAATAGTATCCATTTTCGCCCCAAACCCGTATCTTGTATTCACTATCCATAATCCTTAAAATGTCACAAGTGAATATTCCTCAAGTGATGTTTATAGATGCGATGGTCACGTTTCATTAACTAAGTCTTTAGACGGTCCTTATTACTGTAGCCACAAATTATGAAGCAGTTTACCTAATCATATATGTAGATTGTAGGTATTTATAAAGAGCTTGTCCTTTCTTATTTCCTTTGTCATGGACACTCACAAATTAACCTCGGCCACTACGCTATTAAAACACGAAATACACTATCCTTTTATCACATCAAACTATATACAAAACTGTTGATAGTCCATTCAAATTGGCCGCTTACCTCTGTATTACATTAAGACGCGTCAAATGGTTTCTGGAAACTTCGGTAATTGTATGTTTTGGTGGTTAACCACTTCTCAATAAGACAAGCTAATTGAAACCTAATACATAAAGCGTAGAGTTGGTTTTTGCATCGACAGTTTCATCATAAGGTGTCCGCAGGAATATGCAATTTTCGGTCGTTAATTAGGACGCCATGTACATATTATGGATTTCATAAAACATCCTGAGTATTGAAAGAACAGGTATTCGTGTGTGGCATAGCTACAATAAAATAAGATGGATACATTGGAGCTCAAAATAATGATTCACTCTATTATGATGAATGTTTGTAACATGCGAGTTCAAAAACAATAAAATAATACAAATACAAGTATATTCAATCATTTTTTAATAATAATTTAATAATTGTAAAAATACGTGTGTTAGCGTGTATTTTCAATTTACAATTCGCATAAATAATATTATTCAAATCTGTTTTAAATTCAAATTCTCCAGAATAAAATGAATATAAAATACGCGCGAATTTTTATTTTACTTGTCTGTTTAATATGAAATAGACACGAATTTACAATTCACAAATTATTAAAATACAGAGCAATAATTCCTTTTCATCTCTGCCCGAATACAATGATATATCAGTGACGTGTACAGTTGTTTTTTGTTTCTTGCACTGTCAGTTTCACGAATCTTCGCCACCATCCCACCTCTCTGCACCTAATTAATCATACGAGATGAACGCTGGTCGTTGACCTCAATATTTGGACTTCATATGTGGAATAGTTTTACGGGTAAGTTTGACGTATGCAAATGTTTATTGTACAACAACGTAATATATTTGGAGTATTGAAATTTTTTAAAGAATAAAATTTAGGCATTGTTAAAAAATATTACGTTTTAAATCAGTGCTGGGATCTTTAAGCGAAGTGCAAATATTCAATTAAGACGGCCGACTTAAAAAACGGCCGCAACTACATGTTTCCTAGTATGTCACAGTTTTAATAGTGAATGAAATCGACAGCCTCCGTGGCGCAGTTAGTTAGACGCCGCCTGTGACACGAGAGGCCGCGGGTTCCATCCCCCGCATATTACAAATATTTGTGTGATCCACAGGTATTTATTTCGGGTCTGGGTGTTTGTGAGACCGAACAGTCTCTCGTAGTTTCTGATACCCACGACACAAGACTCGATCTTAGTGTGGGGTCAGGACTATATATGTGACTGTTGGGTGTATTTATTAATTAAACATCAAACCATTTATAGCTCAGCATTCTGTACTATAAACATACACATTTTAAAAATTATAATATTTATTCATTTCCAATATTATTATGAGTGCATATAAAAAGCTCACATGACCCGCACAGTCCGAAAGGTAGCCGTATGTATTTCAAAACAGCATATCACGTGGTTTCGAAAGGTTTCGGCTCCCAGACGTCTCGGGCCATAGGCCATAGACGGACCGTCGGCCCAGCCAGTTCGGGCCATAATTACACACCACCACATTTTTTAATTACAACACTTCGTAAATACACCCGCTGACTGAAATTCGACTTTGTGTCTATAAAGTTAAAGTGTAAAATGATGAATGGTGCAAGCTTGAAACTTTTTTTCGTAAGATGTTATCTCAATTTGAGTTTTATCGGCGTGCGTTTTGCGCCTATCTGCTCGTACATCAGCACGAGTCATTAGAATAAAGTTGTCATGCGGAGAAATGTGCGGTGGCCCAGTTGTCGAAGAATTTTTAACTGCGCGCTAAATTGTGGCAAATTGTGATAATGGTGTGTTTGTAACAGTTTTTTATTTGTATTATTATTTTGAGAATGCGGATTGTACTTAATTGTATCAAAATATTTTTATTCAGGTTTTTTCCTTCTGTTATTGCAGTTCGCTGCATCGTGATTTTAATGTAAACTGGCGAATTTGGGTTATGGTTTTACGACAATACCTGTAATATTTGGATTACTGTTTCATTCAGGTGATTCTTTTTAATCTTGTAAGAAATATATTGTTATATCTGTGCACCGTATCCGGGACTTCAAGAACTGAATCTCGTAAGCTTTTTTATAGAACAATGTGAAAACTAAGTAATATACTAGCAAACATGACAATCGGCAACATGTAATAATTTAACATAAAAAATATATTTGATATTATAACAAAAATATCTAAATATTAAGCAAATGTCTCAAACAAAATTATTATTTTAAATTCGCCTCAATTTTAAGCAGCAACATAAAAAGACTACTCTAGCAATTTCCTTTCATCACTCAAAAAAATTACTTCCGCTCAAAAACCACACCAGCCAATAAAAGTTTCATTACAAATTCCCATTAAACGATTACGCACGAGATTATAATCTTGTTAACGCTTGTTTATTTACTTTTCTATCACGACGCGCCGTGAGACGGCAAAAAATCGATTAAAATAATGATCGATGCTTACAATCGAGTAGAATTCGTTACTGAGCACACAACACTCGTATCTCTGTACCGATAAGCTTAACAATCGCTACACTAATTATTTGTGATCGATGCGGTGTTGAGGCATGGCTTATTGGAAGGGAAGGGTTTGAGTAAAGGAGGGGGGATTAAATGGTATATCTGTAAAGCAGTTGTAGAGAGGGGTAGGCCAGTCGGGCGAGGATTGGGTCGCTAAATCACAGCTTGCGTTTTCAAATTAGTGCACACATCAACTTTTCAGTTCCGTGGAATTTGTGAACAAATACATCGTAAAGAAAACTGCATACTAGATTTCTACAATAATTTCGAAGAGTTATGTATCGATTGACTCGGTGGCGTAGTTGTAATACGTTACGACTACAAAGCTGTGGTCTGGGGTTCGAATCCCGGGTCGGGCAAAGTGATATTGGGTTTTTCTATTCATTATCAGCCCGGAGTCAGGAATTTGTGCCCGATATGGCGATGGGCTCGCCCCCTATCACATCATGGGACGGAGCATATAAGGCGAAATGTGGGTGTCCTGGTGGCGCCTCTGCCTACCCCTTCTGGGATAAAGGCGTGAGTTTATGTATGTATGTATGTAAATTGCAGCTAGATGATGACTATGATCTAAGCAGTGTAGATGATGTCCCGTGCTCGTCAATATATGAATATGGACTGTAGTAACATAATTGACATAGCGGGTATAACATATCCATTAACCGTAATACATAGCCTGTAGGTGACGCGTATTGCGTACGTTGACAAATCGCGCGAGCGGGCCACATTGATCCATTGCAATGGCGCGTGGCTCGGTCGCACCGATCTATATCCACTAATAGCAGCAGGCGCGCAACCAGTTTCATATCCGCGGGTTATCCGAACCAATCTTATTAAATAAAATAGATTAGGTTTTTACATACATATGCTTACGTTTATACTTTTGGGCGCAGTAGGTTAGACGCCGGCTATGAAACGAGAGGCCGCGAGTTCGATCCCCGCACCGAGACAAATGTTTGTGTGAACCACAAGTATTTGTTTCGGGTCTGGGTGTTTGTGAGACCGAAAAGTCTCTCGTAGTTCCTGATACCCACGGGCCACGACACAAGACTCGATCTTAGTGTGGGGTCAGGTCTATGTAAGTGACTGTTGGGTGTATTTATCATTATTTATTTACTCCTAGAACAACTAGGGAGACGTGTCACTATTACCATACAGGTCGTTAAGCTTTTATCTGTTACTAATTTGATACGCATATCACCATGCCGTTTTATTTTGAGTATTATTTAAAATAAATTATGATCCGTCAAGGGATTGTTACTCGTAGCTAGCAAGTTTTTTTATAAAAAAATTGTAAAAAAATATTGAAAGCCTAAGGATATTAGCAATGGTTTTATTCCATTTAATAAATTTCAAATCACGTACTTTCGGTTCTAATCCCCCAAACAATTGCCTAATTACACATTCCCATAGATTACGTAACAGAACGTGCATGTATTTTACCGAGCCCGCGACGCCCCGCTGTTCCCGGGCTCGGCCGACATCGGCCGGCATTCGGAGAACAATCGTTTAAAATCGCTAATAGAATACGATGTTCGGCGCGGGTTTTGTGAGGTCGCAGGTCGCTGTCAGCTGTCAGTCGGTATGTATTGCGTTGCTAGGTGAGGTTTAAGAGCTTATGGTATAGTTCTTTGGATAATAAAAAACGGATTTTTCAATTTCTTCTAAAGTTCGTCGACATAAAAAGGGAATAATGTCGGCAAGTTTTATTATTGTTGGTTTTTAGAAACACGAATTGCTTTGATAGTATTCCAAAAAACAAACGCTAGGCAGGCGACGTAACATTATATGAGTAAATATTATTATGTTTTATGTAACTAAATGTACCTAAATAATGGTACCGACAAGTTAAACAGCTCGCATAAAACCACCATAATCATGATATTGTACTAAAATTCGTCAATATAACCCTCAAGAAGATTCCTGTGACACCTACAAGGACGAATATTGTTCTAACATTTACCCTGCCCCACCAACAAACAGATATCACAATGAAATTACCCTCTGACCCGCTAAACATTTTATATCGATGTTATCGATTGCGCAACACTTGTCGCATTGTTCGATTGCTCTCTTATTGGTTTGAGCGGACGCCCCGCTACGTACGGACAGCAGGCAAATTGCTGTTAATTCGCGGAACCAGTAAAGATGACATGATTTTGAGGAGTGGTGAGGCTGAGAGATGATTGACTGTCGACAGTTATTACTCTTACCTGAGTACACCGTCTTTCTAACTTCTGTCTGGTAGTGTGTAGTCATTTTGACGATAGAAGAAGACTAGACACAATTTAAAGTGCGTTTGCCTAAACGCCAGTTTGCACCAGTGGCGTGCCTAGGGTTTTGGAGTAGGGCAAGCCGAATATTTTTTTACGTTTAAATAATATTGTTTTAGAAACACAAAGTTACTAAGAACGAAGAAAATTAATTTATAATACGTCGGCAAACCTACCACACAATCAATATTAAGATTAAAACAATTAATATAGATTACTTGTGAACATGTATCCGTAACTATTCATTACATTTCTATTGCCGTCACTATACTGTGGTGCCGTGGTCGACTTCGAGGTTTACCGAAATTGCAAGCAGAAATTATTATTAACGCATTCATGTTTAAATGTTTTTCTGAATTTAAAATAATAGATTGCCTTTTGAAAGGACCACCTAATTTAATGAAAATTTAAAGCATTATAATCCAAACAATCTAACACACAAGACGTGTCGTTTAAAAACATATGAATCACGATTGTTTAATAGCTTTAAAGGGAGTATGTAGTAATAAAAGTACGTAGTTTATTAAACTGAACTGAAGAAATTTCTATAGTGATTTATCACGACTTACTTAATGTACAAACCCGGCATAGGTTTCGCGCCGGTTTATTTTTCAATATAATTGAATGAATTTACCTTTTTACCGGCAATGAACGCTTTCACCATCGCACTCAAACCATCACAGAAAACAATACAACTCATAATAGTATCAAAAAGTTTAAATAACTTAAAAAACTAAACATTAACCTTAAACAAAACACATTCACAACTCATAAAATATCATAATACAAATGAAGTTAGTAGAAATATGTGCTGTATTGCCAGTAAACGTGAAATAAACAATACAAAAGATACAATTTATTAAAAGAAATATTAAAACTTCATTATTTGTTCTAAAAAAAATATTAGATATAATTTCTAAAAGGAACCAACTTAATTTAATAACAATTGATATAATTGATTTAACAAATAATCACGTGACGACCATGCAACGCACGATGTTTTTACATCACCAAGGCCGAAGCCGGGCATATCGTCTAGAGTAAACTGCTATATAATATATCTATAGCTATACATTCGTAGCGATCGAGTAATATCATTTCCCCATACAGTTCACGCGTTGCTAGAAGCCCCGTAAAAGCACACGAGAGAGAAAAGGATAGATGTATGTGCTGTGTGCTCCGTCTTTTTTAAGTTCAATATAGTTTTAATGAATGAATATTACGCGCATGGAATTACGCGGCGCTTCGGCGCTGGCGTCTCATTGAATCGAGGCGCGGTAAATTCAAAAAATTTAAATGTTAGATGTTTTCTAATAAATGACTGTTGTATTGAATGTAATAGTTTGTATTCAGTATGGAGTATATATGTATTATGTAGGGCAAGCCGGGCTTTTGGGCTTGTATGGAAGTACCGCCACTAGTTTGCACCAGTAGAATTGAAAATTGGATTGAAAAATAACTTCAACAAACGTGTGTTAACCCACAAATCAGGCGGCTGCGTTTAAAATATTATGAGCAATGTTGAGATTGTGAAATGCTCCTTAGCGTAGAGGCGCGACCAGAAATTGAAAATAAAAAAGCTGCGGATTCTTTCCTTGCGGCCAATATTTATCAACAAATATTAGTTGCACCACACGTGTACGATAATCACTTTCCAATATACAACATTGCTAACCCCCATAAGAAAAACTTTCACTGTATCCAAACCGGCAATTAATCTGCAAAAAACAATCGATTTATTAAGCCTGTGTGAATTTCCCACAATGCATTAGACTTGGTTTTTTTCCTGTCGCTCCCACAGCGTTGGCTTGCTAATAATTATTTTAATGCGTCCTCGATCATAACAGGAACACTTTCACTGGCAATTTGCATTTCCACCACGTTGTGGCTGTCCATTGTTTTAGTGCGAATGGTAATGAGACAGCTCTATGTATGATTGTATGAATTTCCTAGCGAACAGGGCATTTGAGGTTTTAAGGGCGACGTTTCACGATGTTATCGGGACATTTTTGATGTTAGAACGGTGGTTATTTGTATTTGTTGTTGGAGTTGTGTAGCGTAGAATATCTGGTGATATTGTATAAGGATACATTAAATGTAAGTAAATCGGGTCTTTGAAAATGTCTAGTTTAACTCGATGGGCTAAAAGCATGAATTGTTGTTGGTACAAGTGTTTCTTATGTAATGGACACTATGAAAGATGTTTCAAGGTAATAAAGAATTTGAAGTGAATGTGAGTCTGTTTATTACATTTTGAAGGTTCAGATGGATTCTTTTTTCTAGACTTTTGAGTTGTTACTGGTGGAAAATCCAATCGAGCACAAGGCTAGATCAAAATAGCTATTATTATTAAAAAGCAACGTAATGGTAATATTAATTTACACAAAAGTTATTACGTAATCCTTACTCACCAAATGTGAAATGAAATAAAAATAACAAAAACACTTAATTATTTACCCATCATCCTTTGACGACCAATGAGATTACCGACGCTCAAACAAATCTACCAAATCATTGTTGCTAATTGGTCAGTGTTGCCATATAAAAGAATTCAAAAAGCTACCGGCGGAAATGGCATGTCCATTCAGCCACGAATGCGTTATTAGAAGAATTTGATCGCGCAATCATACACTCCGATCACACTGCGCCAGCGCGAAAAGCGATCCGATTGGCTGATAACACGCAGCACGCCTCGCGATTGGCTGATACCGAGCACGTGCGTTCGGATGCGCGATTGAAACGTCGCATTACTTTATGTGTTTTATTTATTAAAAAAATAATGCTGACGGCCACCGATCCTCTAGTTATTCAATAATTTACAGCTCGACTTTTATCGCGATTGTAAATTTTTTACCCGCTTTTTTTTATGCGTATCGTTTTCAACGTCTATAAATTTAATTTTACTACGGAAGAAGTGAGTCGTTGATGTATGTAAGCGCCTAACTATTGTATTAGTTATAAATTGAGAATAGAGGAAGTGTTACAAAACTTGTCAATTAACATGTAATTTGCATGTACATTGTACATTATTTAGCGGTTGGTTGTGACCCAATAAATCCTTCAGTAGGATGTCGGTAGGCGGTAGCAGTTGTCGGCTCGCGCGCGAGTTTACACCTCTGGTGTTTATACGCTCGCAGTGTAGTGTTTATCCGGCTATCCGGCAGATAATGGCAATCTTATCTGGCGTTGTATCGGTGCCCGGCCGGCGTCCCATTAGTTGCCGACCGACTTTCCCCGTAGGGTAACAGCGATTGTTGACGATGGTCCAGCGCGTCGTGTGCCGTCAGGAATGAGGTGTGACCGCATAATGTTCGGGAACCGTTATTGGGAAAACTGTCCGTTTTAATTATCCGTGATTTTTGAAAGCGGCTTTCGCTGTGTGTTTACTTTGTTTCAATGGATTTTTATTTAAGATAATGATTTTGGTACATATGCTTAAAGTGGTCGAAAGTAATTTATGTGACGTTTTATCTGACATGTTGCAGCTCCACATATTTCCTGTTTGTTATTATTGATATTCGCCGCGATTCAAAGGTAATAAGATACGCCCTTTCATTATGATTTACGTCCAGTAAAATGAAATACGAAAATATATATCTTTTCTTTTATAAATTCCTCAGATCTTTTTTTAACTCAATCGCATTTTTAAAAGTATGTTATGTCCCAAAAAGCACAAAAGTATATTAAAAATCGAAAGTTAATCAGTAAATTAACTCCCAAGGCATAAATTCATTTTACATAAAGCTAGCTTATATCTATGATCAACAACTTCCGCGATCCAAACCTGCATCCCCCATCCCATGGTCGCCATTCGCAAGCCCTGCAACCACGAGCGATCATTATTATGATTGTGCTATGCGCCGCGATCGTTACGCTACTTTCCAGTGACACTCGCGCATGTTTATGAATTGCATATAATAAGCCCGGCCGATTCATGCCGTACGACCCGTACGTTATAATTTCGGGGTCAATTTGGCCCGCCATTTATGGAGGCATTGTTACAGTTCGATGTGTCAGGTATTGGTGTCGCCACCCTATTTTTGTGTTGCTATACGTGACTGTAATGCGGGTTATATTTGTTTTATATTAAGTGGTGTGTAGTTGGTATTGAACTTCAATGTTTTAAGCGTTATTTATAGGGTAGAATTATAGTGTTTGCTACTTAGCAGGATTTCCATGATTTCAGTACAGTTGCGTAGGTGATAGACAAATTGCTAAGACTTTTTTTCTACAACAGCTCATAAATTTGATTACTCGGCTTTAGAACTCCGATACTCTCGTCTGGTGGTATCATGTATGCTTCTATTGGACCTTACCATTAGATAATATAATTAACGCCCATTTTCACAATTTGCAATTTTAATTAAAAATATGATACACAGTGTTCCGTAATTCGAGTAGAAGATTACACATAGGACCTTTAGGAGACTGTCCCGCCATCACAACCGCCAATGCAACTCCTGTAAGCTAGGATCAACTGTGGCATGCATTATAATGACACCAGTCTCCGGGAATGTTTAACTTGTTTAACCCGCAACGAAATCAATCATAAAGTTTAATTAATAATAAATAAATACACCCAACAGTCACATACATAGTCCTGACCCCACACTAAGATCAAGTCTTGTGTCGTGGATATCAGAAACTACGAAAGACTTTTCGATCTCACAAACACCCAGATCCGAAACAAATACCTGTGGATCACAAAAATTTGTCTCGGTGCGGGATCGAACCCGCGAACTCTCGTTTCACAGGCGGCGTCTAACCAACTGCGCCACGGAGGCTGTCAAATTAATACCCGTAGCTCTTAGTAGCGATATCAAACGGATGTACCCGAGGTTGCCGTGCTGTGTGTTTCACACGGGGTCACATCACGCCACTCGCAGTGCCGGCCGCCGGTGTTGCGAAATATGACATTTGCGTGGTGAACACGTCGCTTTTTTCTCAAGCCGTTTGAGTTATTGCAATTGAAATGTTTGGATTGTTTTAAATAAATGGTTTGATGTCATAATGGTTTAGAAGAAACGTATGCGGTATAAAGGATGTGAATTTGATTACTAATATACTAAACACGGGCCCGGCTCACACACACAAACATTGTGCACAAACAAAAAAACATCAATATACAGAAATAATAGAAAATTAACAGTACAAGTGGCGGTCTTATCGGCGATTTCTACTAGACAACCACGCGGTGGATAATAGAGGAATCTCTTATCTTTCTGGAAACTAAAATTATGAATAAAATATTGATTTGTACCTCCACTGTACTAAAATACATCAAAACCCCACTTCATCAACAACCATTGGAAAACACGAAGAAATCGTTAGATATTTCTCATTCATTAAACATTTCATTCAGTGGACACTGGATAGTGGATTCAATCAGCATGCTAGGGCGCGGCTACACGGCCCTAATTACCCCGATGTTGAGATACCGCGTGACATTTGAAAAACAGCTCGATAGTCTGTGAAATCATTGTTTGGTTGCTCTGCATTTGTTTAGTGTTCTTGGTGATCAAGGTTCTATTTATAATCAATATTGTAAATTATCATCATAATTTTTACCGACACGAAATCCGTTAAACATTGATTAACTTCGAGAATCTTCTTAGCGACAATGATTTCCAGCTCCAGACCCGAACCACCGGTGGTTAGGACCCCAATGTGACAAAACCACCTCACAGTACGTGCCGTGTCAAGCAATACTGCCGTCTGAATCTGGCTGACTCAACGGCTCATTGACAGCCTAAGGTTTATGTAGCCTATTTAACAATAACATGTTTTTCTGGTCAGTTTAATAATATGAATGTGTTTGTTGCAGAGATGGCAGCGGAGGTGGTTCGTCCTGTATGACGACGGCGAATTGACGTATTCCCTGGATGAGCACGTGAGTACATACCTATATTACTGTACTGTACTTTATCAGCCCAAATACGACCCATTGCAAGGCACAAGCTTCCTCTACAATCGCGAGTACAATTGAGAGGGGTCAGGGTGTATAGTCCACCACGCTGGCCTAGTGCGGGTTGGCGGACTTTACATACCATCTATATCAGCCCATATAAGTCCCACAGCAGGACACGGGCCTGCTCTACAATCTAGAGAATCGATTGAGAGTGGTTAGGCCATATAGTCCACCACGCTGGCCTAGTGCAGGTTGGCGGACTTACATACCGTAGAAATTCTTTAAAATCGCTATGGTATGCAGGTTTCCTCACGATGTTTTCCTTTACCGTTAAAGTGACCGTTAAAGTTTAGGCCATAGAAATCGGCAAATACTCCATTGTCATTGCTTCGGAAAGTAAATTAACTCTGTAGATCATTGCTGATGGGATAGAAAGACTGGATTAGATTTTCGTAAAACATTAACAATAATACATGTCTCCTTATTTAAATCGGGCACGAGTACCGAGGATTAGCTTTTCCTTCTGGCTAAAATAGAAACTCTTTAGATGTTTTCTGTTGTGACCGATCTATAAGAGGCGACATTCGGCACTGGATGTCGCAGAGCATTAGGGGTCACTAGTCAAACATCGCCACTTCAAATAAATTATAACCAATACCCAATAAAAAAATTATATACGCTTTGTGTACAATAAAGAATTATATATAAATGCCCAATATAAATATTGCCTGGCTTGAAATGCTCCTGGTTCTAAATTAGAGACGTGATAAATATAATAAATCCAATTGCATATATTTTATTAAGAGTTATTGCTATGTAATCGTAATTACGCGTTTCGTCATTATTAAATGTTATTCGAGTCGAGCAATCATTTAAAATGATATTTCACACCTATAATTGCCCCCTGTCAAAGAAATATTACCTCACCCAAACCATTGCATACGTTTACTAAAACTTTCAAGGCACTATAGATATAAAATTTGTTAAGTATTTTCATTAATGCCCGAATCAATAAAGGTAAGAAAATCATAAATGATTTGAAATATTTAAGTCGATCTTTTAGTTCAATGTCCACGTACGGATTTATTCAATTAAAAAAGCTTTTATTATAAGAGAAAGTAACAATAATTTTTATACTAAGCAATTCTGTAGTGAGTGTAAACCTACTGTTTTAACTTTAAGTCTATACTTTAGAGTTACGGCCTTATTCATAGAATATTTTAAAACCTACTTTAGTTATCGAATGTTTTGTCTCTTTCGAACGACTTTTGAATTCAGTTTGAGCTAAGAAGTTTGGACCCATGGATTATAAGTGACGAGGTTTTGAAACTACCACAACTTTTCCCCCGTTATGAAAAACAAGGTTCGTTTTACGTGATATCCTTATTCGTAACCAATAGACTTATTGCATTTCATCATCATACATAAAATTTCTCCATAAGGAAAGTTCATAAATTCCTTTTAATGTTAATTCTAACCGATTACCGAGTCAGGCAAGTGTGCCATTTAACCGAAGGTAAAACAGCATTCAGCAACATAAACGCTAATTAATTGTACAAATAACGCGACTTTTTGCTAAAAATTAATAAATTATCGCATTTCATTGCTCGCGATAAAAACCAAACGCCATGTTGGCGTACCGACGCGACCCGAATGTTGACAAATGTTTACGATCTCGATAGCCGATTCAGCCCGATTCCATCGCCATTATCAGTAACAAATCTCTCATCTTTTTCACCGACATTCATAAATATTCATAATAATTGACGTCGCAATTTAAAACGCGTACGTATGAATTTTAATACGCCTCCATATAAGGGTGCGAGTGGGACGGCAATATTATTCAATCAATACCTAAAACAATGAAGATGGGAGCTAGGACGGCTTTCTCTGAGTCCAGGCATGCCATACTGGATGTCTGAGGACGATTCAACGGAACATCCAGTCTAATACGTGAGAGGTTTTTGCTGTAAATAACTGGGAGTGAATTTCTTAGCGATCGGTGACTTTTCTTCCTGGGTAAAGGAATCAGGATTTGTGCCTTATTCTTATAGCATATCTTGGGTAAATACATACAGTGATATGATCTTTATTTCGCATTAGCGGTTTAGTGTCTGTGAGCTTGTGTATTGCTTTAAAATTTCGTTTCTGAAGATGGGTGTTAGGCGAAGACCCAAAACATACTGAATCTAGTATTTGGTTCTCTAAAAGAAGAAGTTGTTGTTATAATTGTATAATAACATAAAACTAAATATAAACCTTGGAGATAATTAACATTTTGATGCCTGTAACTACAAACTAACTCGAGAATAGTTTTTGCGCTACTCGTTAAAATTTTGCTCAATATATTTGTTAGGTTATATGGGTCAGACATGCTTATTGAATGTCTCCTATTAAGTACACTCTAAAGATACTTTGCTTACCATTATACAAATACAATATCCAATTCACAAACCCGTCTTAATGATCCGCACAAAAGTCCCAAGGAGGTCGAGTTTCGAACCGGGACTCGCATAGCGCGAACCAACGTCCAAACCTTTCGCACCTCGTTACAGCTCTGAGATTTGCAAGTCTAGTCTTAATTTAAAACACTGGGCGGCTCGTAAACGTCTTTTTGAAGGGAAAGTCTTAAAATTAATGGGCACGCAATGTTTATTGCCGTTTTATGTGTTTTCTATTGCTCTAACTGTTACGGACACCGTTAGTGGGCTATTTTTCACCGTGATATTTCCGCGAACGAGTAATTTACTCGAGTTTTATTCGATGAAAACTGTTGATTAGTGTATTAATACACATTAAACGTGTTTAGTTTTTCGTTGATGCGTTTTCATTAAGTTTTATTGAGTTAATCGTCTCATGTTTGGTGTCAACATATTTTAGTAAGCTTTAAGTAGTGTTGTGAATAGTTGTATATTTTAATTCTGTCATAATATATTCATATTGCGTGTGGTTGACACAAGAGATGGATTTATAATACGCGATATTACCGCCAGTTTGTTACACCCAAGTTTGGTTTGTTTCTGTCTAATTTAATTGCGGTGTGTTTTAATTAATAAAGAATTAATTATAATTTACGTATTATATGTTATTAAAATTACTTTTGAGTTATGGCACTGCTATGTAAATCTCTGAATTGGAAGACAGAAACAATGAATTAAATACACCTAACAAGCAAAGGCTAAGTAGGAAATTCTAGATTGAAACCTTTCATATTCCATACCACAGTACGTTCTCGATACTTTCTTCCATGTACTACAAATCTGTGGAACCAATTGCTAGCAGCGGGATTTCCAGATAAATTCGACCTGGCATCCTTAAAACAACGAGCTTTTTCCTTAAAGGCCGGCGACGCAACCTCCATGCCCTGTGGTGTTGCAGATGTTCTTGGGCGGCGGTGATCATTTACCATCACGTGAACCGTTTCCTCGTTTGCCCCCTATGATATAAAAAAAACTTGATGGAAATAAAACGACCTAGTAAAAATCACCTCCAGCTAACAGTAAAGCTAATGTTCAGTAATTAAGAGCTTATTGCAGTTAGATGTGAGTTATTAATCTGTGCTATCTGAACATCGGCGGCACCGGCGGCGACTGCCGGCCGCATGCGATATCAATACAAATTATAATGGTTAGTATTGGTTGTTAAATTTTATCATGTAGTTATATTTAAGTAGGATAAATAGATGGTTAAATCACATTAAAATCACATTATTAAATTTAATTTATTTAATTATTTATTTTTTATCTCTAAATTAATACTTCTTATGTGGTTTTATAGTTTATGTAGTGTATTATATTTATCACAGAATTTGATCCTAATTAGTAATATTGCCGAATGGTGGAAAAATATAGCATGTGTTATTTTTTTCAAAATCATCGGGTTCGATTCCTCGATGGGAATATTGATTTTTCAAAAATCCAAGTATGCAGTTTTGGTTCTCATCACAATCGGGCTCGTGACTCCTGTAGGTAGTTTTCACTATTCCTCATAATTTCGGATTGGGCCATTCACGCTCAGTTGAAAAATTCACCCTGTATATTTCGAATATAAACTTAACACGGTGGGCGCCAAAAAACTCCACTCCCAACCTTATAAAGTTTCGGGCCATTGGTTTGAACTGTGTTTTCAAATATTTTAACGATCGTAACTAGTTCTTCTATATAAATAACGCTAAAGACTTTTCGAGAATTTTATATTATTTTTACGAATATATAATAATATAAGCGCTTAAGTTAGAAACTATTTTTCCGAGATATTACGTCATCCCCGAGCATGCTAGAGAAAGTCCATCTCCTTTATCACCAGCCGCGTAAGTTGTAACTCTTATTAAATTCCATTTGCCCGTGAAACATAACTCCGCGGCTTTTACGGCGGCGTTAAGCTAAGAATTACTTAGCAATAACTTTAAATACACGCAAACATACAATTTTACGCTCGGATCATAAACTTACCGTGAACATGAAAAATTATGTTGCAGTCAGTGTACATTTCCCGCTGTTTCACGCTCTGTTCGTATTTCACCCGGCCACATTACAACCCCGTATCATGAGCGGGACAGTTTATTTCCTCACAATTCTGTCGCGAGTCAATAAATACGGACCACAAAGTGCTTTTATGGAGGAAATAATAAAACTGTCCACGCGTCGGTTTTAAATTTCCCACGCTTTGGCCTGGGGCGGTTTTGTCCAGCTGTCGAGCAATATGGCTGATTGTGATGTACATGTGATTTGTCCCGGGGTGTATGAATACAAGCTAATGCCACATTACCTTTTTCTTGATGGCTTTGATTTGATTAACAGAATAGAAAAATACTCTCTAATTGCTTACATATTACGCCTTCTGAATTATCCGATTAATTATTTGGAATTGATAAGGTGCTGAAATCCCAACAGCTGTAACTGCACAATTCACATGACCCTTGTTTAACACATTACTGTAAACCATAACTATTTCTGTTACTAGACCTAGCCTGAGTGATACATTAACAAATTCTTTGTGTTCAACACTTCTGAGATTTCCGCTTATTACATTAGATCTACATTTAGATCCACAAATATTTGATACGTATCATAAAGTCTACTTAATAATAATTCCATACATACGTTTAATAATTCTGTAATTTACTGCCCATAGTCTCTTACATCGGATATAAATGAAGAAGTTAAACTGCCGACCGTTACATATTTCCAATTTAAATAATTGATGAATAATAAATTGGTGTTATGTAAACATTTGAATTGCCAGTTGTGCCACATTTCACAACACCCACGGAGTAGACAAATTGTTCTTTTATCGATCTTTATAGGTTTTTATCGATAGCAATCGTCGGCTATTGATGGCAATTTGTCGCGAGTTGGATAACTTGTCATGGATATCGTAATGATCTAATTAGGGAAGTGAACGTAAAATGATTATAAATTGTTTAGAATAACAATTATCTAATATGTAACCGTGTAATTAAGTTTCGTAATTACAGGGGTGTTTTGTATCAAAGATACCATTGGACAGTAGGTAATTTTCTACGAAATACTAAAATTTTGCCGATAACTTATAAATTTATAGCTAATTTTAATTAAAAAGGACAGCCTAAAAGATACAAGATGAAGCTGTACCAAAGCAGTAATGTAGATCTAAAAGCTTAATAAAGCCATAATTAATATAAATTACAACAATATGTTTCTCAACCACCAAATTTACTATACAATGTCACTTTATTATTAACTAATCAAGAATGATAAAACCGATTTAAACTAATGCGTATTATAATATCAACTTATCAAGTCGCGAGCGTTGCTCAAGCGGAAGATGTGGGCGCTCGCTCCGGGCTCGACAATGGACGTTCAGGAAGTCTTCGTAATTTGGGTCAATGCTATTTCTAATTTATTCTCCCAATTAACTTTTCAATCTAACTTGAGTTATTTCCAGTTCGATTTGTTCCTGAATGGAAGCAAGCAAATGTTTGTTTAGTTGAAACATTGTCTTATTGATTGGTATGGGTTTCGAATCCTTGCTTTGATTTCTAGGTTGTAATTTGAATTAGATTTTTTTGGTTAAAACAATCTTACGAGTAATCCAGGACTGCCGGATGAATGAGCCTCTCTCCTATGATATACGTTAGAAATAATTTCGACTAATCATTGTTTACTTCTCTGGCCACCCCTTTAGACATACACCCAGCTTTTATGTATGTAATAATAAGAAAACACGGAAAGTAATCTAACATCAGGAAGGTGTTTAGTCTAGATCAGTACACGTTCACGTCACACGAAGCCCCTTCCGTTATTGGATTATGGGACGCCCCACAAGTGTACGGATCAGACAAGCTATAGTATCGCGATATTGCGAAACGAAACTCGTCATGCGATAAATTACATTATGGTTATTGCGTATTAGATTATAAGTTCTTATTAGCTTATTGTAATTTGTTTGAAATGTAGGCACTAGGAGTTGCTAGGAATGTATGGGCGCTTTTGATTCATTTGGTGCTATAAATGTGGTGTGCCCATTAAGAAGTCTAGAAAACAATACACGCCTCTGTTTTTTTTGAGTTACGTATGTATTCGAAGTCAATTATCGCATGCTTTTAAAGCCGAAAATACCGCGAAGAATACCCATCTATGTATGCAGGTTTATTCTATTATAAACAGATATTCCACACAATAAATTTCGAAGAGTTGTGAAGCCTTACCAATTCTTGTTAGGCCAGTGGATTAGGGATTTAGGCTAAATCCCTCTAAATCGTAAAGAAAATTCAGATTTTTTTTTATTGCAATAAATGGCGCGACGAGCGAGCCATTCGCCTGATGGACAGTTGCAAAATAAACAAAACTATGAATTACAAAGCAATGCTTGGCATTCCACTGCGCTGGCCATCCTGAGACATAAGATGACAACTAAGACAATAAAATGATATTATATTTTGTATCTAAAACCCAAACGGTACATATAATCCAGAGCGCATATTAATAAACAAGTAGCACTATTGAGCCGTTAACCGTAGCAATACGCCAGGGGGTAAATCATACCGGTAATGCCCCGTGAATTACTACCACTAATTACCGCTCCAGTTTATAAGGTGCACGCCCTTTGTGTGCCCAGCTGCGCGGATAATATCTCGATTACAAATCATTTACGTAATTGTTAAGCAATTAATGTACTTACATTGTTATCTTTAATTATACCACCGGCTGATACGATCTGTTATTTGGTCAAGCACCAAATACAGGGTTGGGTTTGACAGATTTGGTTGTGACTTGTGACTGATTGTATTGCTTTCGTATTTTGATGATAATTTGAATAACAATTAAATAATGTTGCCAATGGTAATAATAATTAAATAATGTTAATTGTTATTCAAATTATCAACAACATACGAAAGCAATACAATCTTAACATTATTTTAAAAAATCCTACACAATTTTAAAGTGAAACTAAACTCTTTCTCTTCTTCCACCTTTTTTATGTTTAAAGCTAATATATCCACGACCTCCAAGGGGAGTTTTTCCAACCCCCCGTATCGATTTTGTGTTTCTGATTATTTTAAAACACTCAAAATATTACATCCAGTTACCCCACGGGTGTTGTGAATGTGATTATATAATTATAGCCAACGTTGTTCGCTTAAATCAGGTAGTCGGTCTTATGCAATAAAACAGTGTTTTTTTCGTGATGTATTGTGTCCACGGACAATAAAAGCGCGAAATATTGTTCTTTGTAATTTTTTATTGTTACATAACCTTTATTTACCTTCAAAAAAAGAGGAGGTTCTCAATTCATCGATATCTTTTTTAAATTTAATTAATATTTACTAACGAAAACATATTTATACAAGCATGCACTCACATTGCAGTGAAACCAGAAAATAGAATATTGTGTCGTGCACCGGTACTGCAAACAGAACAGTTAATTAATGTTTGGCCGCAAAAATCAACACCTAGTGTTTATTATTTGTATAATTGACGAGAGATGTGCATTAGCGTGGGCACGTGCGGCTCGTCCCGCGGGTGATGGTGGAATGCGGGCGACTAGCCCACAAATATCTGGTACCTTACGCTTTTAAGCTTCATACATCTTACCAATACAGGGTATATCAAGACCGCGACCGAGGGCGAAGCCAGGTGATAGTTTAAGCGGTTACAGACACGATGCAACTAAAAATTTTGAAAAAACAGCGACGGATTTCTTTTTACAGTATTTTAAAAATCATCATGTTTGGGGTATAAATACCTAGTTTTTGCAAAAATAGTAATATAAACCCTTACATACCATTGCGTGTTCAAAAATAAAGTGGCGTACGTCATAATTTTCAAAAAAGTATGTATTTATCACTCAAATATGACGATAAGTAAAAAATTCCAAAAAAATTATTGACGATTTATTTTGTGAAATTTTCGCTTGCATTGTGTTTGATATCACTAATACTACCACCAGGCTTCGTTTTCGGTTGCGGTCTTGATATACCCTGTATGTCTGCTACCCAATGATTTGAGTATCTGTAAAGACCTTCGTAAAAATGCTACCGAAATCGGCGATTTTCGACGATTTTAGTATTAGCTGTATCTGCACGAATATTGCAGAGATGCTCAGGTAGGTATCGCCGACATTTTAGATACTTGCCGCAAAATCTGACCGAAATTATATGATTTTGGAAAATCCATATAAGAAATTATGACGATTCGAATAATATTTATATCTGAATTTTGGACGAAGAATTTCTAAACTTGGCAATTCGCCAAAACTTTATTCATGGTATATGTAAGTCTCGGTCCTCGGAAAATTGTATCTTTGTGTGCGACAGGCCTAAGATTTACTTGCTCTTCCGTGTATTCTTTGCCTAATATAAGGCGTTGTTTACTCGACACTTCTTTAAGGGTTTTTAAGTTGTAGGAATGGGCCCGAATAGAGGCTTTTGCATAATCGTCGTTTTAAAATACCAAATATATATTTACTCGGTTTTATTACTTCTGAAAAATGTTTGATGTGCGTAGAAAGTATAAGGATTACTGTTAGTGCTTAATAATCGCCTTTAAGCATAGTTGTTTTTTAAGCATCTTTGTAAGAGAGCCTCGTCTTTATTTCGTGCAGTATTTCTGGAGCTATTTTTCACCCTAGATATACAGTGAAACCTGGTTAAGTGAGACATCAAGGGACCTGCAATGTCGTTTCACTTATAGAGGTATTCCACTTACCCAGTGTCTCAGATATACAGGTATAAATAAATATCTGTCTCATTTACAGAGGGTTCCATTAACATTGTGATTCAATTTTATGTTTACTCTGAATTATTCTACAAAGAGTAGATTTTGGCACATTAAATTCGGCACAAACTTCTTCGCGTGTCTTCCCACTTTCATAAACGGATATTAACTTCAGTTTTTCACATAATGATATTGATTGTAGCTTTCGTTTTGACATTTTTCAAATAAACATCTGTATGATAGTAAAGCGAAACTAAAACTGAAGGTAATTGAAGCTCAAAATTTACTTACGTACCTACTTGGAATTACGTGTGGAATTTGTGGGTAGAATAAGAATGAGTAAACAAACAATGTTATCTATGATGATAAATGGAAAGAACAAATCCCAGATATAGAGGTTTACCTCGTCCCACTAACAGAGGTAATTCAGTGCCGAAGTGTTGGGACCTCAGCATGAGTTCCAGTTATGGAGGTTTCTCACTTATCCAGGTCCCACTTAACCAAGTTTCACTGTAATTTGTTCTCAGGCAATTCACGAACATAATATAAACAATACAGCATTACATCAGACACAACAATTGCTACGTATCCCACTTACCACGTGTTTATTCATATTGTGATGTAATATTATGTGGAACACAAATATGTTTGCCATATTTTCTCACACCAAACTGCCGACCTGCTTTTAACAATGACTTGTGGCAGATTCTTGCGACTTAAGTATATTACAGTTGATTTTTTTACCTTTATGTCAAGAAAGAAGTATTATGGTCCAAGCTTTTCTCTTTTAGTAAGAAATACATAATATATAAAGATGCCCAAACATCGATCGACTTTTCTATACCTACCAGTCCACCGAAAATATAGTTCGAACCCCAAAATTACTAAGATGCGCGGCAACGAACGGATTGCAAATTTCTTCCATATTTACAACTGTTTCTAACAAACTACGAGGCATTCGCTTAAAATGAATGTTATTCGTAACAAACCAATTTAATCAAATCTTGCTAACAGTATTACCTAATATTGACCGGTGCTGGAGTTCAGAACCCCGACTAGGCCTAAAAACTTGCCGCAAGCGGATGCCGTGAAGTAATTAGCCCACACCCGCCGCTAGGGGTGTCAATTATCGATACTACGTACTATACTGTACTGTATCAGCCCATATCGGTGGAGGCTTGTAATTAGCTATAGTTATATGTAAGATTAGTTATTTGTATTTGTTATATTTTGTCTGTAAGCTTCTCTAAAATAAAATAAATAAATAAATATACGTCCCACTGCAGGGCACAGGCCTACTCTACAATCTATAGAATCGATTGAGAGTGTTAGGCCATATAGTCCACCACGCTGGCCTAGTGCGAGTTGGCAGACTTACATACCGTAGAAATTCTTTAAAATCCCTACGGCATGCAGGTTTCCTCACGATGTTTTCCTTCACCGTTAAAGATACGTACCGATACGTAGTGTTTGTAAAATGACAACTCCCAAAAGCCTTCACGTTAGGCAGACAATCGGTGATATCGGTTTTCATTCAGATGATGTCTTTTTAAATCAATTTAGATAGAGGATTGCTTCAAAACTGTTTTTTGGGTCTTGAGCTGTTGCGATCCCTGCACAGAATGTTGTTGTGCAATGTCGCTGGTTCAAGGTAAGGAACACCCACCTTTGCTGTAGGATTTCCTAGTAGGATAAACTTGGGGTAGGTATACCACATTTTTGCACACAAAGCTCATGTCTGTCTCCGTGTCCGCTTGTGATTTCGCCACATCAGGGCTGCACAGAAAAGTCGCCAGCGGTACTGACAACCCTACCTGGTAGTGGTTGTCGCTGGTTGCGCAAAGCGTCCGCCGCGCACTTGCCGTGCCTGCACAAATGTGTCAAAACGGATGCGGCTATTAGCAAACCTACACAGTCGACGACCCGCTGCGCTAACTATTTAGTATGGTGTCAATGATCATGGAAATAGCTTGTTGGTACAATAGACAGGCTAGTGGTATAGTGGATGAGAAGGCGCTGTGAAACTATACCTCGTTCGATTCCCACGGACAATAGTATTTGTGAGGAACAAATATTTGTTTCAAGTCTGACAGCCTCCGTGGCGCAGTTGGTTAGACACCGCCTGTGAAACGAGAGGCCGCGGGTTCGATCCCCGCAACGAAACAAATATTTGTGTGATCCACGGGTATTTGTTTCGGGTCTGGGTGTTTGTGAGACCGAGAAGTCTCTCGTAGTTTCTGATACCCACGACACAAGACTCGATCTTAGTGTGGGGTCAGGACTATGTATGTGACTGTTGGGTGTATTTATTATTTATTAAGTATGGGATTGAAAAGTGTTGCAAGATCTGACTTCCTGGATATATCATGCGTCTAAAAGGGCTATTTGGCAACCAAAAGTCAACATATAAGTTATTAAAAAGTACAACAGAAACAAAAAAGTGGGTAACAAGATACGTATACATTTTCGCATCACAACCCGTTAATCCAATTTAAAATTAACTTTTACATATAGAAAGTAAAGGGCGGAATATCATTTGTCTCAATACAAAAACCTTTTTAAGGTGGTGTTTAAAACTGAACTGATATATATTGACGTATCGATCTTAAAAATATATATATATTTTGTATGGTCACGCCCCTGCGGTCACCCAGATGCAAGCGGCTACATTAAACCCGTGCGATCGCTTTCCAACGCATGCACGCTTCAATTATTTATATTCATTTACACTTTTTAATTTTTCATGCCGACAACACGTATCGTGCCGGATTTTTGGGTTGGCAACATTGAAATATGAGATGAAATGTAAAGGCTCGACGTAGGATCGATGGCGGGATAATAATTGTGAATAAATAACATAGGATAGCGGATAGCAGCTACAGAACCACTAAACTATCTTCTTGGATTGTATCCTACCAAAAGTGGTGAGTATTGGAATACAAGCCCATAGAGAATATTTTTTTTTTACTAGGACTTAATTTCGTTCTAATTTTAATTCACATAAAAATTACACAAAATACAGATGGCCCCACCAAGTATAGTCTAAGATGGGCGCTTATCTCCCGCCACATCCTCGTCATAAATGCCTTGCAACGGGACACAACAGTTAAAAAATCATCAAACCATTTATAGAGTGAATATAATTTGTACAGATTGCATCGCGCGTTTATTTATACTAGTTGGTGTGGATTGTTATCTACTACTTGAATTTCGCTGTATTAGTAGAAACAGTATGGTAATGTATGTCGTAGAGAAATGATGGCCGATGCTTGTTGAGAGCAGGCCACGTACTGAGCGCAGTGTTAGACGTCCATATACAAGGATGGAAGGCCTCGTAAAGATTAGAAGAAGAAAATAAATAAATACACCCATCAGTCATAAACGTAGTTCCGACCCCACACTAAGATCGAGTCTTGTGTCGTGAGTATCAGGAACTACGAGATACTCTTCGGTCTCACAGACACCCAGACCCGAGACAAATACTTGTGGTTTACACAAACATTTGTCTCGGTGCGGGGATCGAACCCGCGGCATCAGGTTTCTCAGCCGGCGTTGAACCAACTGCCCCACGGAATCTGCTAAAAGGAAAGAAGGGTTTAAAGAAGTCGCTGGATGCAAGCCGTTACCAGTTCACGTGAGAACTGGAGATCCTTGCAAAAGGCCAGACGTGGCGACATGTGGTTAAAGATGATGAAACGTAGTAATTGTTTTAGAATTTAATTCGTTCCAGTGATAAAACGAACAAAGAAATGTCTAGTGAACATTGTTGCAGAGTAATTCATACGAAGAATATTGATTATGGTCATGGTATACATTGTAATAGAAGTTTTATAAAAATGCCCATCAGAAACAATGATATAAGGCTGTAATTCGCGTGACAAGTGTCCGTTGGTTTGTGATAATTTAGATGATTTATAACATAATGTGTTTACGAGACGCCGCGGTTTTTATGTTTTCGATATTTTGTCTTTTTCATTATTAGTTAATCATGTTAGTCCATCTCGTCTTATCAATATCTACACAGTCGCGATCTAAATTAGACAAATGAAATATTTTACTCATATTAATTAACGCAGTTTTTGGTTGTACTGCAATTTATTTCTGAAACATTTTGTAAATTTTTGGTTTCCAAAACGTTTCTTTTAACACATCGTTTTCAGCGGTGGGAGTCGCCTAGCGCGCACCCATTATTTCATCTTAATTTAAATACACGCAGATTGCTACAAGGACTTACTTGTATCTACATTGAATACATCTTGGATTTTTCTATTCATTATCAGCCCGGAGTCAGGAATTTGTGCCCGATATGGCGATAGGCTCGCCCCCTATCACATCATGGGACGAAACATACAAGGCGAAATGTGGGCCCTCTGCCTACCCCTTCTGGGAAAAATTCGTGATGTATATGTATGTATGCACTTATCTACAATAAATTAAACCTATAATTATATCAATACTTATTAATACTAACGAGACAAAGTTGCCGCACCGCTAGTTTCCTACACGACGTGACATCAAGCCAACCTGTCCATTTGTTTATGAATCCGATGAACTTGGAAACTAGTATCGGGACTATCACGGAGCCAAGCCTTAAACGGCTAACTGTTTCGCTACTAACTAACTCGTAACTCTAGGCTTGTAGCGTAGGTTTACTAACATTGCGATATAGGTTCGATTTGGGGACGTAGAGAAGAGGAAAAAATGCACTTATGACTTAATAATATATTATATGCTGTAGCATTTTGTTCGTTCAGTGAAATTTAAATATCTAAAACTTTACTTTTTTTGTACTATACCGACTGATTTAAACAAAGAACTTATATTCTCCTTAAGGTAAAACGTGCATGTATGCAAAGGTTCGATCCAACTTTCCCCCATACATGAACATTGGATCCAACATGTCCGACATTGCAATCAATGATCTCACCATGATAAGAAACATAATAAATCAAGCGAAATAACGCACTCATCATTCGACGTACATGTATATCACAACAAATTGAAACCGCGCGATAAAATCGCCGATGACGCGCCGGACGCTACCGCGGCATTCATCGCATGTACCTACTGCCAGCGATTTGCCAGTTACTGGCGGAATGTGCCAGCCGCATCGGACTGACTCTGGCAGTATGTTTAGTTGCGAAATAACAGTGGTGGGTAATAAGCAGTGATTTGCGATGGCGTTCGCTCTAAAACGTCGCCATGGGAACGACAAAGGCGGTTCCACCGGCCTGCGCGGGCGCACCTTGCACGTGGCCTGTGTCACAGGCTACAGGGATAGTAACGTTTTAATTGTTGAGACATATATGCTGGACATATTGAGACTTAACATCTTATGTCTCAGAATGGCTAGCGTAGGGCAATGCCAAGCATTACTTTGTAAATCATGGTGTTGTTTGGTTTTAATGTCCATGACCGGTCGTATCGTTTACCATCAGGCGGACGGCATGCTCGTATCATAATTATTGACCGCAAAAAAAAAACTGAAAAAAATAATATTTAGCATTTTTTTTTATTTGCTCAAGTGGTCTAGTGGCTGCGGATTATAGGCAATGAAATAAGATCCTAAGATCGACTCTGAGGTGGGGCAAAATACTTTGAGACGGTATTTCAGTATATCTAAAGACTAAAATTTGTACACGGTGTATCGATACGCTAATCACAGTTTAGGACAGAAATGAGCTCGACGAACTTTGACCGGATCTATGCTCACGAAAAACCGATGCATATTATAATATATCCTGCACTATAGTACCCACATAAGCTATTGAATGACTATCCATAATTATGATGTATTGCCGTTCGACATCAGCTCTCTGAGAACCGGTTGAAGAGTGATCCCGGAACATATTTGCATGGGTCACTGTGACAGGTTCTACACCTTGTTTACTGAACTCGCTGTCGGGATGTTTACTACTTGTAGCGGTGTTTAAGTCTTACTAACAAGCTACTATCACTCTGCAAATTAGACGTAAATAAACTTCATAGAACATGGTCAGATCTTCAGTTTCATGTTAGAAGTCACGAATAGCGAACTTTACAAACATTAAAGCGTGGCGCAGTTGGTTAGACGCGCTGTGAAACGAGAGGCCGCGGGTTCGATCCCCGCACCGAGGAAAATGTTTGTGCGGCCTACAAATATTTGTCTGGGGTGTTTGTGAGACCGTAAAGTCTCTCGTAATTCCTGATACCCACAACACAAGATTCGATCTTGATGATGTTGATGTTAGATGCCGGCAGTGAAACGAGAGGTGGCGGGATCGATCCCGTTGTCTCAGGTTTGGGTGTTTGTGAGACGGAAAAGTCTCTCGTAGTTTCTGATACCCACGACACAAGACTTAATTGATCATAATGTGGAGTCAAGACTATGTACATGACCGTTGGGTGTATTATTTATTATTTGTATTGGTTTTGAAGGTCAAATAATGCTTGTAGATTCTGAAGCAACGCAACATTTGTATCTTCCATTAAGTTAAGAATTGTATCTACCGAGGTTTCTCCGTCTCGCCTCCGTTCCTTCCCTGCCCCACACATAAGCAGGCATTAGCATACACAGTGCGTCGCGTAACACGGCCGGAATCGAAACGCATGGGATTGATGGCCAGCGGCCAGCACGCAGATAAAGGTCACCAGCAAACCTCGCTCTTGCAAAGTACCACCACTTGTTACTTTACACGAGTTTGAGGCGTAATTAGCCCTTGTTGTCTGTTCATTTAATAACGTTTGAAGAGGAGTCATGAGGTCTTCTATGAGGATTTTGTCAGGTAATTGGGTAGTTTTGATTTGAAAAGATTGATTTTGATTGCGCGTGATAGGTAGTTGTTAAATTATAAAATAAATGTGGATTAATGAATTTTAGTGGACTAATAGCCAGTTGCGTTGTAGTTTGGACAGAATTTTAAATAATAATAGAATAATTCGGTAGGTCCTAGGTAGCAGTCATCACATCACTCTCCTCATCAATCTACGGCATTGATCAGACAAAAAATTAATAAAATCGATGGGCGTAGCGTAACCTAAGTAAATATGTAAATAATACGCCAAATTATTCTACCATCAATAAAACGGAGCAAGCTAAATAAATTGTCGCCAAATAATAACAATTGATGAATTTTATATTCCCGTAAAAAAACTTTTTACAACTAACCTCCTTTACCACAAAATTCCGGGCGTTATTTATGGTCATGAAAAAACTCTACTGAAGCGAAAAGAGTGTTTCGTAAGTGAAATGAACATGCTTTTAGGAGACCACACGCGCGCGTGATAAGCGTTATCTGCCACATTAACAACGTGCACTGAAGATGTATGAACTCGAGGAATGTACGGAAAAATCTTAACCCACTTGGCGCGTGTCGTTATCCGAACTTTATTGATGGCGCCTGCCCGGGCCGTTGTAATACTATTTGTTTTTGAGGTTCGTACTGGGATTGTGTTGAGGTTTTATAAAAATGCCGAGATCTTTGCAATGTCTGGATGGAAATGGATGACTCGGTAGCGTAGTTGTACTTCGGTACAATTACAAAGCTGAGGCATCGGGTTCGGGCCGGGTCGGGCAAAGTCATGTTGGATATTTTTATACATTATCAGCCTGGAGCCAAGAATTTGTACCCGATATGAGGTAAGGCTCCTACCACATCGTAGGAAGGAATATACAAGGCGAAATGTGAGTGTCCTGGTGGCGCCTCTACCTACCCCTTCTGGAATAAAAAGCGTGAGTTTATGTATGTATGAAATGGATGGGAAAAGGGGACGGTTGTGCTTGTAAGCGTGTATTATAGGAATATGTTTTGTCTATATCCAGCAGTGGATTGTCATAGGGTGTTACGATAGAAGTGGGCAACGTACTTCTAATTATTATTGTATAATAAATATACCTTACAATAATACAGGTTATCCTGCTTTTGTAACAGACTTCGTGGTGGAATAGCTAATAATGCAAGTGAAATGCCTTGTTACAGTTACGATCTCTTTAGTAAGAAGGAGACCAACAATCATTTTTTTAGATCTCAGTTTTGGGGCCAATAAATCACTCCTATCGTTTGTTATGATTCATAGCTGGATAATTTAATTTTAGTACATCCCAAACATTTATGTTTAAACCATGCACACTAACACATTCCATCAAACAATACCGATGCTATTGTCACCGCGGGCCGCGGACACGCACCGAACCCGCTGCCCGCGACGTTCCGGAAGTGTCGCTGAACAATACGCCATTGTGGGCGGGTAATTACTCGCGCCGGATGCCGCGTCATTGTTGCGTGGCCTACTTTAAATTGGCCTTTAAGGGTGGCGCCACATGGAGGACTCATCTTAGTAAGAACAAATGAATCTACGAAATGATAATCTCCTCCATTATTAATTCGGTTTTATAAATACAAATAGGATAGAAAGTAAGTTTCGCCCAGTATTGTTCTACTTTATCCTACTCTCCCCTTTTTCGGATAAGCTTACCTATAATATGCAAAAAATGTTACGAAAAAATTTGCGTATAATTACGATCGGCTGGTAGTTTAACTTCAAGGTTTTCTCCAATCCCGAGGAAATCCTACATTTCATAACCAAAATACAGCATTATCTGACCTAAAAACCCAGCACCTCACCCTTTACTTTCCGTGAAGATAGACAGAAACGTTGTCGCCAAATACACATTTCATGCTGCATATGCACCGGCCCTTACATTATGATGGGCTGATTACAATACAATGAGCAATCAATGTTCGTATAATGTGACATTAATTGTCGACACACTTATTAATCGACCCCTCACTTATCAACACGACGTGCCCTCAAAAGTGTGAACAAAGCTCGGGTCGACGACATCAGTGACGAATACAGATTCAAAGACAATAGATCATAGAATAATAGGGTAGGTGTGTTTATAATGTTAATTTGACTGTTGGAGGCCCAACTACAGTGATCACCCCACTCGTCTCTTTTCACTTCCGTATTACTAATAACTGTATATCGTTTTGGTTTCCCGCGATTTAGGTTCGCCTAGTGCGGTGACCGCTGTAAATGTTACTATTTTAACCCTGTACCTGTATTAAAAATATTATTTTAAACCAGTAAAGAAACTACAAATTTGGAGGAGGCTTATGTCCAGCAGTGAACAATCATAAGCTGATAATAAAAGAAATTACGATTTTCAAGTGGTGTGGATGATTACGTACACTGGTGTTCAAAGCGGTGGCAGAAAACTCTTATTTATAGTCATAGACGGTGATTCATCGTTTTCGACTAGGCCGACAGTATTTTGTCAACCGACTATAGGTAAATATCAAAGTAGATGAATAGCTACGAGTACTTAAATTTATCTAAATTTATCATTATGTTTCATTATGTCAGTATATAAAAACACATTGGCGTTTCAACAAAACCGCACTAAACATTACCATACATTTTATAATTAAAACATTCACGGAAATTGTTAATAAATACTGAACATAAACTTTACCGCTACTCAGTAAGAGCATAATCAAATGACAATTAAAAAACAAATAGGTTTATTTTAATCAACACTAATGCAGCTTTCTAAAGGTGAAAATTGGAAATTGTATAAATTCAATTCGCTTGTGTAAAACAAGCAAATACAAATATTAAACTATTAACTGAGTTATACAATGCACTTTCACTGCAAATCTGAAATACTGTGAAATGAAAGATATACTGTGTTACAAACAAAGTGTAGAATACAAGATTTTTGAGAAAAGTCTGGATCCCACCAAAAACATTTTCATGTAAAATGTTGCCAAGACAAGACCATATGACTCGCACAGTGAGAAAATGTTATCAGATCTCATGCAGAGCCCAGCTTGTTACTCTTCGGGCCCTAACTCTTCAAGGCCAAACTTCACAAACTATACCTTAATCAAAATATGTGGCTTGGCCATTTCGCCTCATTCGTATAGGCGTAAGGTGAAAAATTTATAACTGTTCATTACTTTTCTGTTTTTAAATAGTTTTTGTAGTAGCGAAAATACAATTGTTCTTGCAGTCATGAAGTTTTATGAGTGCTAAACATATATTTAATATTTTAATTCAACAAGCACGGTCAATGCCGTACGCGTCATTATGCATTAAAACTATCGTCATGAAACAAATACCCTGATTTTGCTATTTATCCGCGACATGTAATACGATCATTAATGCTCGTATGTTTGAAAAGGAAGTTATGTAGTTTGTAGAAATAATGTTAAAAATTATATGAGTTGCAGTAATGACAAGATATAACAATAAGCGCATACATTATGTGGCTTTTTATATTTTGCGTGAAAGCTGCTTGACAATAACCTTATTCTATTTTTAAACTTTAGAGGGGAGCGACATGATCACTCATTGACCAAGCTCATAAAGTAAAGAAAAAAAAAAAGATAGAGCCATGCTGTAACTACCTTAGGTTACACTAGGCTCCACCGGTGTGCTACCACTGTCGTAAAGAAAACTGTAAGGGCTTTGCTGTCGAATTCTGGTGTATGAGTGAGATTCCCCGTCCTTTTTTCGTCCATTTCCTATTTTGAAAGGTCGGTAACGCATCTACGATCAAAGTATTGTAGATATTCAAAGGCGACGGCAATAACTCGCAATTTGGTCAGCCGTTTGTTCTATGTATGCAATAAAAAAGTAGTGGACAGAGTGGCGTGCAAAAATAGCGAGCAAAATAAATCAAGTAACCGACCGCCATACCGTAATCTGAGATTGTAAACAATCGGTAATGATTAAAAACATCCAAATAATTTAATCGATTACATTTATTTCGGTAAATCGATCGCGGCGATCCCTATCTTGTAAATTGTACGAATGTATAATTTATGTGAATTTTTATCGAAATGCCGGGCACGAATCGAAAGTTTCATTAACCTTCCACTTTTTTCCCCCGATATGATTTATCCGTCGATTTTAATAATCGATTGTCGTGTTTCAATAACCGATCGATAAATTTATTGATTTTAATTGGTGTTTTGATCTTCTGAGTTTTTTATTGTTTGAATTGTGTTTTATGGCTTAATTATTATGAACTGTTGTTTTGTTTTTGCTAAACAAATTTTTGATAAATAAAAAGAATGAAGTTTTACGTAAAGGATTTGTATAACATGTTTTTACTGATGATTTTTATTTACATTATTTTGGCCACGAAGTCTTATTATATTATATATATTTTTATAGTACATAGCTTGACTGACTTTTGAAACTCCAAAAACCCTATCTTAAGTGAATGAAGTTAATTAATCATCTATATTTCCCCTTAATTAACAATGACAAAACCCCTTCATACTACTTTCCATAACACGAACGACAAAGTAAAATATCCTTATATTAGTTTGAAGTATACCTTTCATTAATATTTATCCTTTCCTGGCGTCGCGACCGCGCGAATGTATGTTAATATCCATCGTTTAATAACCGACGTGGCACCCACAAGCGGCCAGTTTAGTCCGGTTCCCCGGCCCACCCTATAATTGGGTTTGTTACCCCATTTGCGGGGTAATCCATTACGCTGGCAACACCGTGTCCGCGTTTAGATTAGCTGTTCTGTGTTAATAAGAGATTGCGGTGTCGCCCGTGTCACTTGAGCGATTTGCAAGCGAGCTCGCCGGTCAGGGTTGCTAGTTTTAAATTAACGTTTACCGTTTTTTCATGTAAAATAGATTGTTATAAATTGCATGTTTCGTTTTTGTAATTGTATGATACTTTTTATATTAAGCGTATCTAACTTAATTATAAAAATCAAATAAAGTTGTACAAAATACTACACGTCCTAAATTATTGTGTGGTGCATTCACATAGACGACAGCGATACATATGTATTTGATGCTACTTTATTAAGACAAAGTCTCATATATGAATATGGAAGGAGCTTAATCAAAATGACATAAAAAGTACACCAAAATAAATAATAACATCCCACATGCCAATACCAACAATTTAAACTAAACCCATCCATTACCACGCCACGTTCACAACCCGTGGCTTTGTTTACATTGCGTGCTATTACGTTGCAAGTTGCTACCATGGTCGCATATGTTTGTTTGCGCCCGGGGCTCAATTCCGACGAGATCGCACTGCGGTCGCAATCACAATGATAGCCCTGGTATCTATTGTTTAGATTACCCACCGTATTCCTCGATATGCAATTGTTTACAGCGGTTATATGGTTTTAGATGGAGAAATTCTTGGATAAATTTTCTATTGATTCCGAGTTATGTTATGCGGTAATGGAGTGTAGTCTGTTGGTGGGTTTATTTTTACTTTAGCTACTTTTCTGCTTTCATGCTAAAATGATTTTCAGATGAAGAAAAATAATAGTCTTTAAAAAAAACACGTAAGTAAGTAGTTCTTAAATCGTATCACACAAGTGTAATGATACCATAAAATAATTAATAAAGTTTATTGAGCCTAATTATTTATGTAAAATATTTTACACAATTTTTTCTGCAACAAACTTAGACAACAAACTTAACTTTTAATATGGCACAAAATCCATAAACAAAAACAAAAAAAAAACAACAAAATGAAGCTTAATTTCACATCCTTATCCAATAGCGCGCAATCCTCTGTCTGAATTGATTACGTGAATGCGTTAGAGTCATTGAGTGGCGCGGGGCGCGCGGCACCGTTACTACAGTTAGCGACGCGACGCCCACGCGCCCGACGCTCCCCTGCCTTGGACCCGCACGCACTCCCTGTACACAGACCTCGCGGGACTGTTGTTAATATTGTAGTGGTAAACATGGTTACACAAATAACTAAAAATTATAAATATACTTTTAAACATCGAATTTGTACAAAAACCTGCCTGTATCTGGATAAACGCTGGTCAATACAATGCGAGGTGTTGGCGTGGGTCACTTTGACATCGGATTCGAATATGCTACCACTACTTTCAGATACGTTTATTTTACGCTAGTCTTACAATTTCCTCTCCTCAGCAATGATGTCGCACCATTCCGAGCGGGACCGTTAGCAAAGAATTACGCTCACTAACCATGGGGAGCGTTGTGCAATCTTACGTGAAACGGAACGTGCCCGCGCACGCGCATACTTCCACTACTCGCTTATTCTGAACACTTCGATATTTACATCCTCAATTTATATTTTCACAATATTAATTAACATTTTGGTGTTTTGAAAATGGAATACAGATCAATAAAGAAGGTTGAATAGGTGTTTTAGGAAGTATCAGAATACTGCATAATAAATTACATCACATTCCCTTTACGGCTATTGTTCATTACTACTGACGCTGCCTGCCTCCTGAGTAATAATTATAATAATATATTTATATCAGAAAACAAAATTATGTCCATATGTAATAGATATATCATTGTTTACTATGTTCTTGCGCAAATATCTTACCTTCCGAAAAATCGTAGTAGGTATCCAAAAATTATAACTCGTCACTGAGAAAAATGAAAGATGTTTGTGTTCCGGTTTCCGACTGTTATCATTACAAGCCGGAAATAAACTGACAGTTGATGCTTTAATTGAACCAAAGTACATTACCGTCAGTGGCAGCGTAGACGAGAGAGATAAAGATGACTAACACCAATACGACTACCCAATAAAATATAATCGACAAAATATCGATCGCACCGTAATACCGCTCACATATCACCGCGGCCCGTTTAGGCGAAAGTAATGTTATAAATCAAAAGTTGTGCGTGTCCCGGCGCGGCGCACTCGCCGACGTTAATCAATGTAGTTGGTGAAATGTTTGACGTGCGCGGGACGGTTACACCTCGCGTTACGTGGTCCGACCCCGGTGGAGCCGAAATTCTAAATCACAGTACACAGGCAGTGTAGATTTTCGATGGTGGTTTTTATTTAAATAAACGATGTACTAATACGCACAAATACCAATGTTTTCAAGCGAGATGAGTCCTCGATCAAACTCACTAAAATGCGTGGGAATATCGGAATCTATGGAAATCTCTGAAACGGGAATTAAAAAGATCTCAATTTTACAATAAATAAAACTTTTTCCTGATTACACTTCGATATTTCTGTTTATTTAGTTCCTCCCGGAAATTACCCTCCCTCACCATTACAATCTCCTAAATTCAGAGGCATACCAAACCCGCACAATCCCAACCCTACTAATCTGAAATCGCGTTTCGTGCGTATCTAAAATGGTCTCCTAAACCGATGAGAGCGTTGGGTGGAGGTCGGTAGATAGTGGGGCCACCAGGTGGCGCTGGGCGCACGCACACACGGCCGTGGTCGCACTGCAGTCCCCGGTCGCATGGTCGTTTGGTTGCTTGGTCGCAACGCGGTCCCGTTGCGTTCAGATGCGGGCGGATCGCTCTATTTCGCCTTTCCACTCGTCAACTGCAATCTTTCGATGTCCGCCTGTGTTTGGGTCGGCGCGTGTTGTAAGCGGAGGCGGATTGAGGATTATTTTTAGTTTTAAATAACTATAGATTCACAAAAATATTGTTTTTCTACTCTGCATTATTAGTATAAATATTTTTCGCCCTAAACAATTTCCTTTATAATACATGCGTATTTCTAATACAATGTATTAATTTACACAATATTTCAATATGTCTTTAAGAAGGTAACATTTCAATTTAGAGAATATAGGATATGCCAGAAACATTTTATATAAGGCTTACTTAATGTCAACGCTTTCAATGTTAAAAAATATGCAATTGATAAAATCCAAGGCCCTACTCTATACTGATTATTTACAAATTTTTTTAATGTGGCCGGTGATCATTATCTTGATAATCTAATCAAGTTCTATTTCACACGTGCGTCATCGTAAAATGATGGATTTAAAATTCCTTCATTTATCTGATTGATTTTATCAAATTTCCTAATGATTTACTTTACCTTACCTACCCAGGATAATATTCGAAAATTTTAATAATCCTTCCGGTGGCCATAAGGCTACAAATGAGCTTTCATGTCATGATTTATGTGACATGCTCCATTGTGCTCCCATTATTCTCTATTATGTAGAACTGTCAAAAAGTCTATTGTCTATACATGGACACCTGAAGGGATAAGTAAGCTGTTTGCTTTAGCAATCTTTGACGTATAAAAATAAATTATGTTTCCTTCCGGTGTACACTGTATTAATTGTAACATATTATGGTGTTGAGTAAAATATTAATAGAAATCTTGTTTTATCATTGAAATCTAAAAACTAAACCTATCCGGGGACTCAAATCCAGTAATTAAGTTTTTATAGTATTATAGCCCTCTCAATAAACTTTCAGTTGTAGAAGAGGGTCGTGCCAAGCGGTGGACGGTTACGGGCTAATACAGCATTGTAATTTGATACAAATCGCTAGTTCCTTCACATTGGGCCACAGTTAACTGCCGGCCTAGACATTTGCATACCGCTAGGATAAGCACCGGGCCATGCGCACTGATAAATACGAAATTATACGGGCAATGGCGTGTGATTAAACCGGGCTCGTGGCACCGGGTACACAGCGCCAAGGTCTCTGCCAGCCGCCAATTGTCTGAGGGGAATAATTGTTGACGTGTGTTGTGTTGTTGATTGTTGTTTATTTATAACACAGGGAGATTATGTGTACGGTTCGTGTTGTCTTTTATGATATTTCGGTTTGAAAATATACGGGTAAAATATGATTTGCATCTAAATTGATTTAAGTGAAATAAGCCTAGATTTATTTCTAATGTTTTCTTCCTTTTCATAACAAAATACAACTTTAAACATTAATATAGATACAAATCTGCATATCTAGACAATGCGTTGTTTAAAATTTAAATAGCATGATGGATACCATCAATTGCAATGAGACATATTCCAACTTGCGTCTCGACACTCCGGTAAATTCCGAACTATGATTACCACTTTTACTAGGCTATACAAACATACATACATAAACTCACGTCTTTATCCCAAAAAGGGTAGGCAGAGACACCACCATGACAACCACATTTCGCCTCATATGTTCCTTTCCACGATGTGATAGGGGCCGAGCCTAACGCCATATCGGGCACAAATTCCTGACTCCGGGCTGATAATGAATAGAAACCAATATCACTTTGCGACGAGGCAATAAAAACCAATAATTAATGAAGCGCAATGAACACGATTGTCACCTCCAATTAACGCGGCGTCTCTCGCCTTTAATGAACCCGTGACTAATTGTCCAAGCCCTCAAGATCTATGTGCTTATGCAAAATGATAACGTTTGCCTGCAAATGTGACGTTGATATGTGCCTGCGCCTGTGCCGTGCCGCCTGGAGGTTGAAAATTCACGCCATTTCCTTGGGTTTGATTTATGTTAGCCCTCGTGTTGTCGGGTTTGAGGTTTAGATTGAGTAATAAATGACATGTGTGGAGAAATTAACGGCTTGCTTATTAAGGGTATTTAAAAATAAATAAGTGGGTCCAGGACATGAGCCATTTCTAAGAAAGAAAGAGTTTACGCCGTACTCCATCCATTACCCTGCAGATTGGCAGCGTAAAATTTGAATTTTTGTAGATCTAATCACTCTAATGTAGTTTATTTTTATCAAGTACGGTCTGCCCACTTAAAATAAATTAATGGATATACATCGAAGCCTTAAGTCCCTTGCGCGACATTTAGGGCCGCCCTAATTTGCTGACGGACTCTGTATATTTGTTAATTTTTAAAGGACTTTAAATTTACTAAAATAACGAACATGAAATATACTTATCACCATAAATAACCATTTTTGTTTCTCCCGCAGCCAGACACAGTGCCGCAAGCCAGCGTGGACATGACCACGGTGCTGGAGGTGAGCGAGGCGGACAGCGTGACAGGCCACGCGCACAGCCTCGCCATCACGGCGCCCGAGCGCGTCACCTTCGTCAAGGGCACCTGCAGGGAGGAGGCGCGCTGGTGGGCCGACGTGCTCAGCGTCTACCCGCGGAGCAAGGTGAGGGATAACTCATGACGTCATACCGTCAGTAGGAATATATATCTCAATGGTTGTTTGAAGTTGCTTTGATGCATCGCCACATCTGACCACTATAATTTAATTTGTTCATTTTCATATGTAGCCATGCTTGAATTCCAACAAATTATCTTTGAAGTCTATCTTGTTTATGTCCACTTGACTCGTGATTACCTGATTGTGATAAATCCGCGCTGGTGCCAGGGTCATCTCCAGAAAGGGCATTTACAAATGGCTGCCATCACCTCACCTCGTACATGTTTCACTCAGCTATAAATAATTTCCGCACGACCGTATGTTTAAGGAGCAAATGTTTATTCATGCTCGCACGCCCCATCGATCACGATTCGATTCCACAAATAAAGTGAATTCCTGGGCAGTGGTACTTTTTTATACTAGGACGATAAGGTGATGATAAGTTCAGTGCAATTCAAATAATCTGTCCATAAGTGATGGTTTTCTCTTGTTGACACAATTATGTCGCCTTTAAAACTGAATAGAATATAGAAATAGATATAATTCATTTGCACCATATTGCAGACATACAAAACACTTATTCATAGACAGTTTTAAAACCTATTTTAGTTATCTAATGTTTTGTCCCTTTCGAACGACTTTTGAATTCAGTTTTAACGAAGAAGACAATAAGGCCGTTAAAATATATCGTATGACAATATTAACTTAAGAAAAGTTTTTAATTGAACTCTGATACGCATATAAAGATTTAATTTGTGATATAGGCACCAGTGATTCAAATCGTACATAGCATTTATTGATAACAAAAATATGAAAATATGAAATGAATATCAATAACCTACCGCCAGGAGTTCATCAGTACCATCTGTACCAGGAGACTGTCCCGCCCTCACACCCGCCACTGCAACTCCTGTAAGCCAGGATCAACAGTGGCACGCATTTTAATGACACTGAACATTGAAGCCCAGCGCGTCTCCGGGAATGTCTAACTTGTCTTTAACCCGCAACGAAATCAATCAAAAAAGTTAAATTAATAGGAGGAGTTGGAAATAAATTATTGTCCACTTCCCTCCCTAATAAAGCGGGTGACAAAAACAATGAACTAAAGAGGTAAATAACCTCGCATAAAGACGTTTACAGCCAGATAAGCCAGCTGTAAAGCACCACGGATTAGTCATTATAACATTTAAATGGGACCTATAATGTAAGCTGTTATACTTGATTCCAATAATAGGTATGGCAAAATCGCCGGAAAGCACGGAAATTCTTTCTAGTCTCCACAAGGTCCGTGTAGTATACGACTCCAGATGTTATTTGCATACTATCTAGCATGGTTTTACGCTCATTTTGCCAAAGACTACACTCCCACAGTATATGATGCGCGGACTGCTCATATTCGCAATAAGGTGTTGAACATGAGCACGCAGGCGAATCAACGAGCTTAAATGAGTACAGTTTAGACTTAAAGTTACCATGGCCCGTAAGAAACTGTGATACGTAATAATCGATATCTAGCCAAGTCTTAGTCAAACGATCACGCACGCATGGAAAATATTGGTATAGATGCCGACCCTTCAAAGATAAATCCCATCTATTTTGCCATTCATCTATTAGTTCGTTATATACAACTGAGAGCGGCTTAAATAATCTGTCTACTTTTAAAAGTTCACGTGAATTTAAGAATCTTTTGTCCATATTCTCTCTAGTTGAGTAATACATCGCGGCGCGACGTTGTACCTCCAGGTCGACTGGAAGTACACCCGCCAGGACTGGTAAAGCTTCGGTACTAACAGTTCTATACGCCTTACACAAGAATATCAACGCCAAACGTTGGCTCTGGAGCAACTTCCGTCGCACAGCACCGATAGTGGCCCTATCAGCCCATACGGGGGATCCGTAAGTAATACATCCTAAGTAAGTCGCTCCATAGATGGTTTTTAAAGTATTGAAAGATAGCCCCCACGTTGATTTCGATATTCTTGTCAAAGCAAAAAAGTTATTTTTCGATTTTTCCCCGACTTTCTTAATATGTTCAAGAAAGGAAAAATTCCTTTCCAAAATTAGACCAAGATAACAAACTGATTCTTTTTTCTTTACGGTGATATTATTAAATTTAATTCGCGGCGGTGATTTTAAAATTCCTTTTATAAGTAATTGGAACGTTTTATGTGGTGCGAACTGTAAGCGATTTCGATCGCCCCAATCAGATATTAATTTTACACACGTATCTGCCATATTTTCGAGTCCCGACCTACTGTTTGACTCAATAAGCAAGAGACCATCGTCCGCATATCCAATCAAAGAACAGCCCGACGGTAAGGGAATTGCAAGAAAATCGTCGAAGCCTAAATTCCATAAATAAGGACCCAAGACCGAGCCTTGTGGACAGCCCATCGACAGTGGCTTCGACACGGCATGGTGTCCAAGTTTAAGTTTTGTTGTACCGTGCGAGAAATACGAGTATATAAGTGAATATATATTTTTAAAGCAACCTCGCAATTTCAACTTAAGTAGCAGCATTGGCCACCAAGCATTGTCGAAAGCACCGGAGATGTCCAGGAAAATACCGAGTACATATTTGCGTATCGATGTACTTACTCTTCTTCTAACCGAAATTGCCGCGTCAATAGTCGACCTACCCATAGTAAAACCGAACTGTTTTTCATGGAATATTGGTCCACCTGGTAGCAATCGAGGGACGGTAAGACGTTCTAAAAGTTTACCTAGCGACGGCAAGAGTGTAATGGGTCTGTAAGACTTAGGATCTTGAGGAGATTTATCGCCACCCTTGGGTATTATCCGAATGAAACCGGTACGCCAGACTCGCGGAAATACCCCTTCAGCAATACATCGATTAAAAACAGTTAGTACTGCATTGCCGGCCGATTTACACGCTTCTTTGATCATTTTATTGGATATTTTATCGTCACCGGAAGCCTTGTTTAGGGGCAAAGATCGAACAATTTCACTAAATTCATCAAATGATGAGAGATTTGAATCGCAAGAGTTTGGCAGTTCCGCGGCCCACATCCTAATCTGCTTGTGGTATTCTGTGTCATTCCCAACATTATCATCCGGTATTAACGATTGTAACAAAGCTTCCGTTGTCTCCTCAATGCCAGTTGTGTAGTTGTTATTAATTTTTATATTCTCAATATAAGCTAAATTGATTGACCTATTAGCTTTAAACTCATGGTATAAAGGAGACCACGGACCTTCACTATCTAACCGGGCTACAATTTTACGTAATAAATTGCCTTTAGATTTTTGGACAGCCGCTCTATAATGTGATCTGGCAATTCTCAGTTCATTAAAAGCAGATGTAATTGCTTCCCCTGTAATACGACGTTTTTTAAGCCCGTTGAACCGCCTACGCGCTCTGCGAAAAGTTCGACGTAGTTGGACTAGTAAGTCGTTCCACCAATCACACCTCCGAGTCTTTGTGATGGGACCTCGACCAATGGTAACGTCCGCGCAATACGTAAACGTGTCCGACATAATCTCGGCACAAGTCTCAGCTGACAGATCATCGCGAGTGAAGTCCCTGGCATGCTGAGCAAATAAAGAGCTAAATAAATCCCAGTTGGCACCTATGGATTTATATCTAAAATTACAATTATTATGTACCGGACTCTGTGTCACTCTAGGCAAGAACTCGTACACAATCAGGCGATGGTCACTACACGACGCGTCCGGCAGGACGCGCCACCTATCAATACGGACGTCTCCACTAGAAAGTGTGACGTCAATAGAGGATTCGCCCATAGGGCAGCTGTAAGTAGGTGGTGCATCGGGGGTGTTATGTACTTCGAGGTTCATCTCTGCAATGAAATCTTCTACAGCGCAACGTCGCTCGGTATCGGTGGAGCGATATTTGCCATACCAAAGGATTGATGACGCATTAACGTCAGCACCTATAATAATTTTATGTCCAGCGAGGGACCGCAAGACATAGCGGAGGTGATGCAAGTGGGGACCCACAGGGTCGGAGTATTGAAAATAACAGCTCACAAGAAAAACCTTACAGATCGGACTCGACACCTCCGCGACAGCACAGTGTGACGTCATAAGATTACGTACTGAGGTAACGGTAAGATTTGAACCCGACACGAAAATACCTGCTCGTGAGTTGTTATCGAGTTGTATCACCCTACTACGTAATCGCGCATGTTGGTATTGCTCTTGAACCAGCACGATATTCAGCTTATAATCGCGAATTAACATGTCTAATTCTGACGTCGCTACCCTATCGTTATGAAGATTTAACTGACCGATTGCAAAGTTATCCATATTTATTTAATATTGGGTCGACAAAACTAATTGCTCGAGCTTATTCTTGTATGTTGGGCATTCCTGAGACCCACAACGATGATCGTGTGTTTTTTTAAAACGTTTACAAGGCGCACATACAGGCTTAAACTCCGGGTTCGATTTTTGCGGGCACGCCTTAGTTTCGTGTGACTCAGCACAGATGGCGCACGTTGGTGTTTTTACTGTACAAAACTTTTGTACATGCCCGTAATATTGACAATTCATACAACGAACTACATCAATGTCATCGATAAAACGGCAGGTGGCCCAATCAATGAAAAGTTTGTCCTTCGTATTCATTAAGTGTTTACGAACCTCTGAATCTAATTCTAAGCCTATCCATTTCCGACCGTTATCTAAAATTCGTCTGCGGGTTATTTTAACGGACTTTGAAAAGTCATCCTCCTTTATAGGCAATTCGTCCTTGATGTTTTGACGATATAATGCGGTTAAGAAAGCGCGGTCTTCCATGGAGGATGGCACATCTTTAACTAAAATACGGGGACGGCGGCCCTTTGGTTTTTCGAGACGCAGCCCCGCCGATTTTATCGCGGCGACGGATTCCAATTTTTTTATTTGTGACTCATTAGCGAGGCGCAGAGCAACACCGGACTTAGAGGTTTTTTTAACGCCTACGATTTGGAACCCATCATCACTAGGCTTAATTGCCTTAAAGAGCGCCTGTTTAGTCGCGGATGATGTCGGTAGATCAGCTGACCGTTCACTCGTCGGGTAAGCTATTACGCACGGAAGGGGGGCGCGCGGCTGCACTACCGGAGTGGGTTTAGCTAAACGCAATTTTAAATTATCGGCAAAAGACTTATTGGATTCTGCGGTGGAAATGTTAACGCGTTTATATTGATCTAACTCGCGTTGCATATTAGCCAACTTGGTTTCATTGCACGATGATTTTAACGCGAGTAACGAAACAATCGAAGTTACTCGTTGCGTAATGTCTAACACCGCCGATCTATTTGCAATATTCATGCGCGAGCCCTGGTCATTAACGAGTTCGTTAATCTTTGACAAATAGCTCGATACTTCCGACACCATATCGCAATAGTCCGCGCGGCTCGCGTCGCTGCCGTTATCTACAGACAAAGTATCCGCCGATTCCGATAGTTGTAGACGTTTGGATTTTACGGGGGAGACATATGTTGGCGAATTAACATCGCTGAATAAGCGTTTTGCCGAACTTGGTGACCGAGGCGTGAGCCTACTTTGAACGAAAGGGTCTGGCCCAGGGTCGGGCGGATCGTTACTATGGGTCGACATTGACTTTACAGAAGTTAAATTCAATTAATTTATAATGTTTATTGACACTAACAAGAACTAATTAATGTTAAACAAAACAGCTGACTGACCGACCGGGCGATATTTTATTTCGCGGTACCCACTATAGAAAAATAAAATTACTTACCGAGAATAAATTTGAATAAATCCACGAAATAAACGAAATAAAACTTTATAAACTTACGAATCCTTGCGTACAATACGAAACCAAACAACTATAAACAACTCACGAACCGATAATCGTCTTAAAACACACAAAACACAATTATTATTGAGGAGCACGTAAACACGTCACTGTACTGTGCCCCCGCGGGAGGGGAAGTGACCATCTGTACCAACGTTGAATCAACAATCTCATTCGCCGAACGAAAAGCAACACCAAAGCTGGTATGTACGTTGACCTTCTGTGGGTAGCACCCTCCCCGACAAGTTGAACTATTTGTAATGTACCCCTAACCTATAGCTCTAATTTCCACACGAGTAAGAGACAAAATACGAACTCCTATTTCGCTGGCACTTTATTTCCATGATGCGCATAGTTTTTTTATACATTTATTTTAAATTAAGTTATTAGTACAAATATTAAAATATCGCAAAAACCTTTTACAGGTTGGTCTGGATACTGAATCACTCTTGATAATTAATCTTATCCTTATCAGTTAACAGAGAACTAGATAACTTTTCCAGTACAAATTTTCTTTTCTATATTTCTCTCAGACTCGTTTGCCAAACTTATCTTTTAAAGTAATTAAAACTGAACAAAAATGCGGTAGATATATTCCTTACTCGGTTTGTTATGTCATGGCATGTACTTTCCTCAAATATTAGAATTACTCAGAACTAGTAAATATGTTTGCCACCTGCCGCCCCCTTGTGAATAGATAATGACAGGTAATGAGACGTGAGGACCGACTTCCTGCAGCGAAAGCGGCGCGTGCGCAAATTGTCGGTCACACTCGCCCCTCCGTATCTAACACATTCGCTGGCTAATCTGCGAAATAACTTTGGAAGACTCCAGTCCTTTCTTATCTTCAGCATCGCCGGTAATGAGCTAGACTCATTTTAAAAGCTGAATGGGAAGTTAGATGTGCGGTATCCACCTCATTTTAACCTAAACATTAACCACTTTACCTTAGAAAGAAAATGCCTATGTGGTTAATACACTAAACAATCTATTACTATTTTTTGCAGAAAATATGAAAAGGTGTAATTTACACTATAATTTCATAATATTTCAAACAATCTATGACTCAAATGTTTCCATATAATTACTATGTTCGTGACATTATCTAGTTTACTCAAAGTATTTCCAATCCATCCGCATCCAGTTGTGGCAGTGTTATCCATTTGGTCACACATCTCTCGAAGGTAAATATCCTCATTTTACCCACCCGTCTCCCCAGATATCGACTCAATACACCCGCCAAGTTTCCCGATGGGATTGGCAAGAGCTCCGGGAATTGCGAATAGTTATATAATTATCCGGTGTATCCCGCGTCCCGTAACACGGACAGGATGCGCCCGCCAGTTTTTATTATAAAAATATAATAGACAAGCATACGTTACGTCGGGGTGCTATTCTTGTGTAGTCGAGATAATGTCGCACTGTATTTAATGTAATGTCTACTGTGTTTTTTGACATACATAAACTCACGCTTTTTCCCAGAAGGGGTAGGCAGAGGTGCTACCAGGATACCCACATTTCGCCTTGTATGTTATGTCCCACGATGTGATAGGGGGCGAGCCTATCGCCATATGAGGCATGTGTTTTTTTAATTGTGTTGTGTTGTTTTGTTTTACAACTTCTCATATTGAATTTATTTTTAATTATAAACCAAAGATAAGGTAATCTCCCCAAAAGACTGGGTTCTATGCTTGGTGCTATTGCATTGCATGTCACAACATTTAGTTAAATAAATGAATTATTAGAAACAAATTACTAGTTAATATTTGGACATATAATTATGACTGGGTCCATTGTCCTATGCCAAACATGGACTGACAGCGTATCGTCATTGAATAGAGATTATTCGTCGTATTATAACCTATCATGAATCACTATTTAAAATATAGTGCAGAAATATTACCACAATCAACAAAATATAGAACACCCTCAAAGATAGCCCCTCCGGAGAGCGAAGCGGTAACAATGCGTCCGGCAGCGTAACGTTGACGTACACAGCTCGTTCCGAGTCCTTGGCGACTATTATGCCAGCCGCACAAGCGCAGTGCAGCGAGAGATGCCAAGGTTGAGAGCTAGGCTACGTCCATTAGCTGTTGCAACCTGAAGCGGACTAGACTTTATTAATCATGATAATAGTGTCAAAAACCCAATGAGAAGTAACACGGTTTTACTACCTATAATACACTGTGCAGTGGGAATCTCGCAGAAGAAATACTCTCGTCCCTTCCACGTTACCCTTCCATAAAGTTCTAAAAATAAACCAAAATCTTTTTCTATTTCTGCACCTGTATGTTCATAGGGGCTTGGGCCTTAGTTCCTCCCCTTTAGTGTTGGACTCTAGCTAATATGTATTAAGAAAAATACCTTATCCATCTTTTATATGCCATTAATCTCGCATTCATAATTCAATTTAATAATAAATTTCGATCTCATATACAAAAGTTAACAGATTTCACACCATTACCGACTTCAAAAGCTTAAATGCAGTTAAGTGATTCTTTGAAAGCGGTGACGTCACCGCAATGTCTGGAATTGCGGCTCATTCGGGCACAACCCAATTTTTCAATTGTGCGTAATGGTCGCCCAATCGATTCCTTTGAATTTCATCTGTTTTTATACCGGCTGATTAGTAAAGTAGCAGACAGTAGGACAAGTTGATTGAATAAAAAATGTTTTGTATTACAACTTTATATTTAACAATCTGGATAAATAATCACGTGTCAATTTGAATATTAAAACTTAGTAAACCAAACAGCAAAATCTTTGCTAGCAATTGTGTAATGAAAAAAAACAAAATCATGTTCTTACGCCCCAGTAAATCACAATGAAAGAATGACGAATGTCTGTTAATTGTAAAAAATAAATAAAAACTTACATTGCCATTAAATAACTACTTATTTGTTAAACTACTTTATTGAAACCACTATTTGTCAGTTTCAATATTGCAATGATTTTTATTTAATTGCAATTTAGTCTGCATCTAATAGCCGCCACACACATTCAAGTTCATTTGTGCAAACGCAATTTTGTACCAGTCTCGAATCTAAAATTGGTACGAAGTTTTCGCAGTTATTTGCCCACACACGCTCCTGTATACTGGTGCAAATTCAAACTTGCACAGTAATCTCGTTTAGTGTGTGGGAGCTGTAATGCTGTCCAAATATAGTATGTTGATACTAAAGACGACATGTTAACGACATTTTTGACAGACTCCGTGGTGCAGGTACATACATACATAAACTCACGCCTTTATCCCCGAAGGGGTAGGCGGAGGCGCCACCAGGACACTCACATTTCGCCTTGTATGTTTCGTCTCACGATGGTGTGGTGCAGGTGATAGTTAAAAATAGATACCACGGACTTAATCTCCGCACTGAGACTTCAGTCTGGGCTTTATGAGATCGAAAAATTTCGTAGATACTGATACCCACGACAAAACACTGTATCGGTGTATTTTTAATTCAACCGGGCAATTTTGAGTCGTGTACGAGTTGTGTTACTGCCTGAATTTCCGCTGTGTCCCTCCAGCTGCGCGCTCGGCCCAGTTACTCTCAAATGTGCCGCTACAATTAGCGCAGGATCGGGTTACGTTCGCCGCGCCGGGGAAATTGACCCGCTTTACACCAGGGAGTCGGGTCGATGCCGTTAGAAAAAATAACATACAGGAGATAAGAGGGTTAGGTTCGAGTATGTCGTGGGTATCCCAAAATTATTTTATGAACGTAATTATACGAATCAACACTGATTTCATGTCATAATTGAAACTAATGTATAATCGAACTACGGTACGATTACAACGCTCAGGTCTCGTGTTGGAATCCCGGGTCAGGCAAAGTGATATTGGTTTTTCTATTCACTATCAGCCTGGGGTCAGTAATTTGCGCCCGATATGACAATATGCTCGCCCCCTATAACATTGTGGGACGAAAAACACAAGGCGAAACGTGAGTGTCCCGGTAGCCCCTCTGCCTACCCCTTCTGAGAATGAAGGCGTGAGTTTATGCATGTATGTAATCCTTTTAACAAAGAAACATAGTCCAGCTTACCATCTAAACTTGGTTTCAGGCTAAGGCTTATTTATGGACACGATAGTACGTGTTCAAATCCAAAATAATGCCTAAACTTCGTGATATATTTTTTATCACGAAGTTAATAATTCTGCAACAATCGGACGTTATCGAGTTATTGGCGTATCAGATCGATTTAACGTGTTTAATGAATGTTAGTTAACAGACGGTTACTGGTTCAGTTAAAAAGGCGCACTGCGATTCAATCCGACACGTTATGTAATAGAACCATATGAAAAAAAAAAATATGTGCATAGAAACGACGATTAGTAAGTCTATTTGAAAAGATAAAATAGGAATTGGTGTTGTTAATAAACGATAGCTTAAAAAGTATTTTTTTTTTTATATGTAGCGTCGCAGTTTATAAATAACCGTAATGTTGCTACAGAAAAAATCTACAGGGAGTAAAACCACCAAATTATTTTTTAAAGCAAAGAATTTTGTCTTACTGTAACATTCCAAAAGTATAATGTCTAGCAAAGTCATACAACTTCAGTCTGTATCCCAAAGGGATGGGATGTAGTATGTAGTACATTACACTATCTTGACATATTACTTACACCTCGGCCATGATCAGAATTTCTCCACGACTTATCCTTTAAAAAATGTGTATAAATGTGTCAAGTTGTCTGCCGACCCACATTAGACCAGGGTGTTATGATATATGCTCTAGTTTTTATGACGCATTTAGAATTGAGTCCGCGATTTTTTTCCTCGTGACATTTGATACACAGGACAAAGCTCGCGAAGTGGCACTTATATTTTTTCCTACATGTAAATACAATGGAGAAATATTTCGTATGAAAAAACTTCAACTAAGTCCTGCCGCAATTAGTTTTATCGTGGTTCCGTATTTACTCCATAAAGATTAGCGATGTTTTATATTCATTTCAACAAATTGTTTTTCTATTGTTGTTCAACTTGATCTTAAAAAAAATCGAAGGCACCAAAATGTGCTGCTTTGTGATTAATTTAAATTTTCCATGGAGTTATTCTTGGGTTAGAATTTAAAGTGCATATTTTTATTTGCCTATATCGCTTTCCTGTTTAAAAACCTTTATTATTATCATTGGTTGCTTCTTTCATCTTCTGGGGATAGAATGAGGGTTTAGTTATTATATTTTTGATAAGGACCTCCAAAATATTAGAGTTTGGAGGCGTTGCGGGCGGTGCGTTGACCCGCGCGGCGCCGCGCTATCACGCCATGATACAGATTACAGATACCATACCGAGATTTAACTATTATACGAGATATAACTAAGAGGAATTGACTTACATCCGTATTATTTAATTTATTTAATAAGTTTTAAGTAAGTAACTTATTCAGACAAACAATAGAGACAATCATATCTCGCCGATAGTCACAATTTGTTTTATTGTGCTGTATTTAAACCCTGTACTTTAAAGCCACTTTCTCGTATTAGAATAAAAAAATCCTGTGCACCTCTGCTTTGCACAAATCTCTTTGATTCACTTTCGCCCATCGCTTTATTCTAATTCAGTTCGAATGCATCCAGATTACATTTCCACATTTTTTCTAATCTTGCAGCCATTTCTATAAATGTAATAATGGCGTATCCACATACAGCCTAATCAATAATATCGTGACGAGAAGCGATGACGCAGCACCCGCGACCCTACACAACCCATCACACAGACGTGTAGAATTAATTCCATTTCATCATTATACACTCACTCGTATTATCAAGATAAATACACAGGAATACAGGAAAACTTATATTGAAATTAACCTATTTTCAAAAGGTTATATCGCGGGTTTTTTATAAACACATTCGAGTTCAGGACGATTTGAAGATCACAGCTTTCGAAAAAAATGTTTTATTTCGTGATAACATACACATAAACGTAAAAAAACTATTAATTACACTCAGCGCCGTGAATATATTTTCAAAATTTTCTATCGTATGTAAAATCCGCAAAAGATTCTCAATCGACCTCTTGATTGTAATTAATCCTGTATTCATAATTTACGAGTACATTTTAATCTAAGTAGGCAACTTAGACACGCCATAGATATGCCAAATCGAATCCTAGACCTCTCACTTCGCAGTCAAATTGTTTTCGATGATTTCGTATTATTCAGGTTATGTTTACTTCAAGATATACTGATTCCGAGATATAAGTTGACTTCCGTTCCCACACGTCCTTATCGCGTCGCGTATCCTTCATCATCTATAAAATTGTTGTCACAGGTCAACGACCTGCGAGGCGCCGTGACTCTAAACCCACGTACATACTGATAAATCCTTGGTAGTTTTATAATAGTTATTTAGATTTTAAAGAGGTGAAAATTAATTAATACTTAAGATGGCGGACGCACGAGCAGAGGTCACAAGTTCGAACCCCAAGTACACTTTGACTTTCCTGAGTTACTTTGGATTCTTATTTAATTATCAGTCGTTTGAATTTTCATTCCTTGATCATCACTAATAAGTAACTTTACTTAACGACGGACCCTATAAAGATATCTCAGGTTATGGTCTTTACCAATTGTTACTAGGTCATCGTGGTGGTTTTAGCCCTAAGACCTATCAATCTCAATCACAACAAACTATTAGCAGTGGAAGTCATACAATATAAGGCTGATTTTAATATCATACTCAATATTTTAATTAAATTATTTGGGTAATGGTTTCTTAAATTGTAACAGTCACTGAGCGGATGATTAATACCTCAGTCCGCCCCCTGACACGAAAACTGTAAAGTAATCGAAACATCGGGAAGTTAAAAAATGTGGAGATTAAACCAAATCCGCGATAAAAATCCGTAAAATTTTTTTAGTTTAGTTTTATTTCAATAAATTATTTGGATTACATCTATGTTATGACCGCAGTCTTACATTAACGGTGTGTGGCGCCGGCGAATAGATGTTGTAATTGTTTAATGCAGTTTGTCAATATTATTTCCTCGTTCAAATTCTTTTCGCAACGCTAATTCATTACATATATTATTATGTTAATTTACCAATTAATATTCTATAAACAGTTTAATAAAGTAAGTCAGTGTTTTTGGTACTGAATGATACTCGTTTTATAAATGCTCTTTTCCGGTTTGTGCAATGATAAAAATAATATATTTATTTTAAAGTAAAAAATAATTGCAGGTAGAATTTGAACCGTACTTTGTAAGCTTGACGACAATGACTGGTATAAAGACACACAGAAAGCATAGTTCTTTTTTGAAAATTCATGAAAATACCGTCCGTTACTATAAAATCATACTAAAGTTAAAATCAGTAGTTTATCCCGACGTCCACTACCGAAAAACAACATAAACACATCAGACAATAAATATAATACTTAAAAAAGGTATTATGGAAATATTTCCGAAAGCTCTTTAATCGAACAAGCCGTAGTCACTAAGTCTAATCTATAAAAAATTAATATTACACATAACCACGCATTTTGAATTATAGCTCTTTGATAAATCTTGAATGACAATGCAGATAAAACACCGTTCGTTCAAATTAAAAATTGACATTAACTTTATATATGCCCGCTATAAATATGTGACGTCTGTGAGTAATGGGGATTTAATTTTGAATACTAAAATGATAACCGTAGCGAAATTGTGTTAGATTACACTAAATTGAATTGGTGTAACTGTTAAAAGAAATCGGTGATTTATTGATTAAAATGCAACGTTTCATAACTGCAGGATAGATTTGCTAATAGATTCAAAGAGATGATATAAAATTTTATTACAAGTTAAAAATATATTTGAAAAAATAGATAAAATAGATCGCAGGGGCCGATTTTGTTATTCATAAAGTTGAAAAATTATCTCAACATGCTGATTAGTCATCCTAACTCCATATTTCTCCCGCAAAACAACAGTGTAAATGCACTGTTGTATTCCGGTTTGAAGGACATTGTAGCCAAAGTAACTACTGGGCATGAGGCTTAACATCTTATGTCGCAGGATAGCGAGCGCAATGGAATGCCAAGCATTGCTTTGTAATTCATGGTGTTGATTGGTTTTGCTGCTGTCCATGAGAGGTTGTATCGCTTACCACCAGGCGACTGGCACGCTCCTCACGTTATACATGGCAATAAAAAAAAATTATTTAAGGAAATGTCATTACATGTATTATGCCTATCCCAGAAGAAAGTGGACAGCAGTATACATATTTATACCAGAGAGAAAATCTACACGTAATTTTACTGACACCAGCAAAAAATCAATCAGTCCATATTTAGCCGGGGCATTGAACCCCGTCCCGGAACAACTCAAGTTATTTTTGCAATATCCGTTCCGAGTTTCACTTTCCGCAAACTAGGTGTTATCCATTCGTCAACATCGTTCATTACAAGGGGCAACAAATTAAACGCAACCCGTTTAGATCCAGCGCGAGCGATTCGACAATTAATCCATTACGGAACCTGCGCAGGGCTGGTACTTGGGAAAGGGCTTTTTAAACTAGTAAACTAAATTAAACTTAGTTTACTGATATGGGTATTTGAGAATTAGAAAATAAAATAACAATCTCAATACTTTACAGGAACCTTTCTTCATCTATCTAAACTACTATAGAAAGGAAAGATTTGATTGTTTGTTTGCATTGAATAGGATCTGAAAGTTTAATTCCTTTCCATCCATCCATCCATCAGCCAAACGAAGTCCACTGCTGAACATAGGCCTCTCCCAATGATTTCCACAGTGACCTGCTGGAGGCAGCCTGCATCCAGCAGTTACATAATCATACATTCAGCGTAATTCCTTTACAAAAACTTAATACTTCTCATCGACACGTAAGGGTTTCTCTAGATACACGTCCATGAACCAATTCATTATTACCTACAATTACTAGCTATTCTCCATTCACACATAATTATACAATTCGGTATTACACACTATATTACTTTATAAATAATGGCGTAGAGTCAGCCCTGGTCGCGCCCACCGCCAGCATCGTTAACAAGTCAGAACTATGTGCTTTCGAACAATTAAACGATACGCGAGCGTTTCTAAACGCGTTTTCACATTACCACCGTAATTCCTTCGCAGGAAACACCATCTTTTGGTACATCTCGCGAGATATATAATTTAGATTACACTTCGGAGCTGGTCGGTAGCCAATTGACTACAAGTTGAGTGAGCCGATTTTCCTTAGGATAATGGATATCAGAGAATGAGTTGTCGTTTCCTACATACCCCGTAACATTCTTGTGTTAATTTTGTGATAGGCTGAAACGCAAAATAAGCACTAATATATTTAATAAATATTACCTTACCTACCATAATTTAAAAAGAGACGAAAATTAATCCTGCACAAGTAATAGTCCTGAAATAAATCTACAATATTATGCAAATTATATTGGTTGTCTTTTGCTGATATGTAGACCAATGTTCTAATTTATGAATAATATCGTACCAATCTCCCGTTGAAATAATTAAAATAATATTTATTTTTGTTGACAAATACATTCAGTTTCTTCATATTCACAATATTGTCCTCAGGGTCGACACAAGAGGAACGCCACGTTTCCCGGCGGACAGACGGCGAGTCTGCTGCAGTCGTCAACAACTAGAAGTAAGTACTACTAACGGCCGGTTTCTATAATCTATCTATCTATAACAAGAGATTACATTACATATTTCGATGCATTTTATGTTTCAGCTAACAAAGATAGAGAGATATATATATGTCGGAGAATCATACAGATTGCGATTTATATGGCCGTCGTTGCCGTCCGACATGATGATTCTTATTAATCAGTCAGTGCGCACGTTTGGCGCTGTTCCGGGCAAAATTACAATAGAAACAATTAAATATTATTAAACCGATCACAGACTCTACTGACAGACCATTCAGCGTTACCATAGGCAACCGATAACTTAAAAGACTTCAATCATGTCGGACTGTGTTGCAATTCCAATAAAATAAGTAACATCAATGCGTATGGCATTCATCCTGCGTGGATCAAACTTGTGTAATCTCTAACACGGCCATTCTGCGCCTCAACGCGCTCTCGCGTTGCTTATTGACATCAGAGCCAAGCTACATGGAACAGCGCATAGCACCCAAGCACAGTATTTACACAAACAGCTTTCAACCTCACACACAACGCAAAGCGTAACAGCTTTCAGCACGTGACTTCTAACGTTTAGCAATGCGTCGTAGCTTTCAGCATCGACCTTTAGTCAAAATAAATCAGACCCCAATCTCACTGCAAAGCGTGATAGCTTTCAACAGACAACAAGGACAAAGCGTTAATGCTTTCAATCTATCCTGCAAAGCGTGGTAGCTTTCAACAAATCACAAGGATAAAGCGTTAATGCTTTCAATCCACCCTGCAAAGCGTGATGGCTTTCAACAGATCACAAGGACAAAGCGCTCATGCTTTCAATCCACCCTGCAAAGCGTGATGGCTTTCAGCAGATCATAAGGACAAAGCGCTCATGCTTTCAATCCACCTGTAAGGCGTGATGGCTTTCAACCGATCACTAGGACAAAGCGCTCATGCTTTCAATCCACCCTGCAAAGCGTGATGGCTTTCAACAGATCACAAGGACAAAGCGCTCATGCTTTCAATCCACCCTGCAAAGCGTGATGGCTTTCAACAGATCACAAGGACAAAGCGCTCATGCTTTCAATCCACCCTGCAAAGCGTGATGGCTTTCAACAGATCACAAGGACAAAGCGCTCATGCTTTCAATCCATCCTGCAAAGCGTAATGGCTTTCAACAGATCATAAAGGCAAAGCGCTCAAGCTTTCAATCCACCCTGCAAAGCGTCATGGCTTTCAACAGATCATAAGGACAAAGTGATAATACTTTCAATCCATCTTTCAATAAAGCATAGCAGCTTTGAGTTTCAATAGAACATTTTATCAATCACCAACACACACACCACAAGCTTCCAATATAAGATTATTATTTTTCAGCACAGAATTACTACAGAATTATCACTAAAATTCAAACAATGATTGGCATTTTTACACAACAGTGGCTTTATTAGTCATAACGACTTTTATCTTTCGTCGCCTGCTCGTCCATCCTATTCTTATCTTATTCCTGGTATTAACTCGTATATCCTAGTTGCATCATTCCTTAGTATTCCCTGACTGAGATTGGCAATTACCTCTTCAATATCGTTGTGTTACTAAGTTTGCTAGAGGCCTGATCTACCAGATAATTAATTCTGCTTGTCATCTATTTTTATGTCAGGAGTTATAAATTCAGTACAACGAAACCAGCATGTGCCGTACACATATCATCTATTATTCTTCTTCTTCTACTTCTACTTAAGCGTTATACCGGCCGGTGCCAGTGTCCGCCTTCCGGCTTAGTCTCCTCCATTTCGCCCGGTCTTCGGTATCCTCAATAGTAAGGTCATTGACTCTCATATCTTCCTTGACGACATCAAGCCAGCGCTTCTTCGGTCTACCCCTCGGTCGAGGTCCTGGAATGTTGAGGCTCAGGCACACATTGCCGACGTACTCCTGCGGCTTTCTCAGGACATGACCTTACCATCTCAAGCGACACTCTTGGAGTTTATCTGTCACATCGCGGACACCAAGGCTGCCGCGGATGTGCTCGTTACGGATGTATTAATGTTAAAATCAAAGGTTTGGAGACTGTTTTACTTGATTCCAGAACTCCAGAACGCCGCAAAGCACGAAATTTCGTCCTAGTCTGCACTAGGTCCATGTAGCATACAATTCCAGATAATGTTTGCATACTAACCAACACTATGCTCTTTTTGTTAAAGACTAGACTCCCAAAGTAAATGATGCGCGGACTGTCTATATTCGCCATTAAGTGCTGAACATGTTCATGTTGCGTGTTCACGCATGCGAATCAACGAGCTTAAATTTATAGTACAGTTTAAGACTTTAAGTTACCTTGGCCAGTAAGAAAGTGTAAAACGCAATAATCAATATTAATCCACCCATTCTACCTTATAAAATGATGAATTCAAAAGAGTTAGTCGTAATCGTAAATGTCCGGCCACGGAAGTATTGTCTGAAGTGACCAACTGCTTTTACCATGGCAAGAGTTCCAGTTTTATTATTTATAACGGCACGACTGTTAGTGACAGAGTTATAAAAACTCCTTAGCGGAGATTACGGGGGTGCCACGTTGGGCATCTTCGCCACTCGACACAGGGTGCAATGCGGAGGTACCGTGCAGGGTCTGCGGCGCCGGGCTGGCCACACTCCGGGCAATTAAGATAGTCGACAGCGTTCTACAACAGAAAGTTCATTCATATGTATCGATTATTGTAATTTCTAACCGCTACTTTATTCATTCAAGAAATCCCTTAAAAGTCGTTGGTACTTACTTTCACACTTTACAACAGCAAAGTGACCATAACCCGCACGATGGCAAGCGCGGTGTAAACCAAATGGAATATCAACTGGTACTATATGTTTCACTCTCGCCGATCCACACAACTATGCCGGTCCAATTACACACGGATATACACGGGATGGTCTCAATACGCTAACGTAAGTAACCATAATGGGTATCTATCCACTATTCACTGTCGTAGCCATCCGGGCAGAATTAAAATCCTACCACTAGCAAAATGGCCTTCGACCATCTCACTCACATAATAATAATAATATTTCTACACGTCACGCCGGCCTTCTATAAGAAAATGGCAAAACACCATTCGATCCAGCCCTCATACTACAGACCTGGCTGCAACGTGGCTTGCTTATGTCACAACACGATTCTGCTAACATCGTAGTTTTGCTCAAGGATGCGATAGGCCTTAGTTTCATTCTTACAGGTTAGAATAAAATAGCACCATAGCCATTGGCACTGGCATCTGAATTAAACTTAGTATAGATTCTGTGGCTTAAATATCATTGGTTCATTGGTTAAGATATGAGCTTTCTACTGCCGTGTTTGTAGCAATTATTCGCTAATTCAATTAGGCATTTACCGAACGCCAATTTATAATGCTGGATCCATAAGAATTGATGAATTATGGACAAATTGTTTCATCTGTGTAACAGTATTAAACGTGCTATGTGTTAAGACTTGTGTTTACAGACGCCAACCTTGTCAGATACAACTAATGTGCGGACATTCTTATTTGAAAACTATAATTCAAAATGTCGCAACCCAATATTTTATTTTTGCGACGATTCTTTACCAGCCAAAAGTGAAATACAATTTCAATGCTTGAATCATTAATTTCTACCAAATATAACAATTACACAGTAAGTATTGTATCCCTGTTTAGCATAGGACTTCTCCATAATCGAGAGCTCGACTGAAAAGAGCTAGACCACAGACCACTATGCTCAGGCAGCGTACGTTGATTTGTTTAACACATCACAGCAATGTATGCTGGTTTCCTCTCTATATTTTCCCTCACCATCAACGCGTGTGACAATTCACATCAAGAAAAGCACCTGGCCAAACAATATCAATTCGCTTACCTCTTAACTTGCGGCAGACTCTTTTGCAAAGAGATACTCAGCGCCAAAGTAAAACCAAATTTAAAACAATTTGGCTTTTAGTGTTTCGGGGAGCAGCTCGGCCACACATAATATGTCAACACGTTCTACAACAGATGTCGATGCTGCGGCGCTGGACCCGTGAGGACAGCGACTCACCATGTGAACTGATGAACCATACCTGTAACATACTGGCAAGCAAGATTGTTGGCGATAGCCAAAACTCGTCATAGGAGCAATTAATGATATCTTAGCCTATTTTCTTTACATGCCAAATCTTATGTCCAAGCTTATTGCAGGCATGACAATTGATCTACGAATGCGGAGTAGATTTCGGACTATTCACGTTTTGACCACGATAGAAATGTTACCAAAAGTGTCATAACCTTTAGATACAATTCGTACGACAAAGTTATTCAAATGTTCACGTCGTACCTGGACAATTTATCCGCAACAACCACATGGATCCTCCTAATATTTTACCAATCGTTGTAACAAGTTGATACCTTTAAATAATTACTTCCACCAATTGCATGTTGATGAAAGCGTATCATCTTTTTCAACGTCAATTTGATCTATCAATCTTCTTTTAAATTCCAATGGAGTTTTAAATGCCAGAATCAACGCTTGCTTTTGCTGATTTTGCATCTTAATAAATATTCACCATTGTAAGCGTATAATTCCTGGCGTATTCTCCACATCCGTAGTTCTTTGCCTAGACGTCTGTGATTATAGAAATCTCGATATCGTTAGAGCTGTCAGGATCTAGCCCATCTATCAGCGCTGCTTTATTGGTAGAATACTCGATGTACGTGGCCGCACTACTGAGTCTTACGTTCCGACCGAAAATATTCTTCAGTTTGGGTAGCAGGCAATGCGGTAGGCACAAGGGATGATTATGAGATCGATCCCACCGCTGCTGTCGGAGAATCATACAGATTGCGATTTATATGGCCGTCGTTGCCGTCCGACATGATGATTCTTATTAATCAGTCAGTGCGCACGTTTGGCGCTGTTCCGGGCAAAATTACAATAGAAACAATTAAATATTATTAAACCGATCACAGACTCTACTGACAGACCATTCAGCGTTACCATAGGCAACCGATAACTTAAAAGACTTCAATCATGTCGGACTGTGTTGCAATTCCAATAAAATAAGTAACATCAATGCGTATGGCATTCATCCTGCGTGGATCAAACTTGTGTAATCTCTAACATATATGATGCATATATTTATATATAGCTAGGTAAGAGAAATACATAGGTCAATGTTTATTTATTGCAGCGTAGAATTGTATCGACATAGTAATGGTAGCTAATTTAAGCTCTTGTTAAAGATAGATAGGATATAGAGACCGGCCGTAAATCATTCAATAAATACATATTTCAAAAAATCATTAGTGGGTTCAATTTTTTCTTCGTAAATAAGGGTTCCTGAATACTGCATATGCCATTAAACAGCAAATACTTTGCCTCCTAGAATACTCAGCGGACGCGTCGACGCTGCGCGACGTGGCGGACGGGTGCGGCGGCGCGAGGCCACGGTACTGCTCCGGCGGGACCACGACCTGGCCCGGGCCACGCGTGCAGCCGCCGCAGCCCGAGATACCCAGCCTGGCCGCGCCGGCGCCTATTGACACCAAAGGTAGGTGCAACTTCTATATCTGTCATAGAATTGTCTAAGACAAGTCTTATCTACCTACATGGCATTTACCTTCAAATCTTACAACTGGCTTACCTTAATCATATCGTTTCAAAATAAACTTGTCATAAAACACATACTCTTAATACTTTAAATTGCAATAGAAATAATATATTCATTAAAAAATTGGTCTACCAACAAAATGATATGTTTTTTAATTAATCTCATACAACGGAATGATAAATATTGGTAGCCATTACTGCTCCCACGTTTTTTATTTAGTCCATATAATTTTTAATCTGTGGCGACATTTATTTGGCGCCAACGCACCCACGCGCTATCTATGAGAAGTGAGAACCAATACAGCGTGGAACATTGCGAAATAAATAAAAATGCATTATAATTATTATAACCTTCCGGTTTGAACTGTATAATAATTATTTATTAATGGCCCATGTTTTATACGAAATTATTTCATATTTGTTATGTTCATCGAAAAATAAATGAGATTCCGTGTAAAAAACTAATTAACCGAAGTTTGTAGCTCAGTTCCATAAAATCTAATATTTTATTCAAAGAAAGGAACATTTATATTTTCCGGACAGTGTTATTATACTGTGACAAGATTATGAAATAATTGTATTACAAATGTTTGACCCAAACTGACCCTATGGTCATAATTGGCTACCCATACGAAATCGTATTTTGAAATACGTAACACAACATTACCTAGAACGCAATTTGTTTACAGCCCGAATTAAAATACTTACAATCAAGGCGTTTAACCATTTATACTGCCTACAGTCATTATTTCCGAGGCAATAAGGGTAATTTTGGATATTTTTTGTGAGGTACTTTGTTCGTCTGACTACAAAACTACAAAATACAATTCTTTCAATCTCCGTTTAGGGTCGTTTGTTTTTAGTACAAGCTCCTACACTGTAAAAAACTTGTCTCAACAATTTCAATGTTGTTTTATAATTTCAAAGATTTCGTAATTGCTAATTAATGTATTCTTACCTTTACGAACATAACTATACATTTGTTAGTTAATAAATATTAAGTTATTAACAGAATTACGCCTGTAAATTCCAATAAATTACAACATTAGTCGCCCATATATAATTAAGACACAATTCTCACGTTGAAATGTCAAATAAATCTCGCATCCAAACAAAACGCACATTAATCTCGAAGCAATGGTAATTACCGCCATTCCATTTAAACGAAACAAAAGCGTTGTAGGTGTGACTTAACATTGGGTAAGACTTATTTGTCGATTGTGATATAATGTCGGAGAATCGTAGTAGGTGCTGAACAGACTTACAAGTCAGCGGTCTCGAGTTTGAGCCAAAGTCACTCGAGTTATCAAATCAAGATGAATGTTTTGTGTGTTTTTATAAAAAAATATACAAGGTCTATTAAGCCGCATGAGATGACCGCAATTATACTAAAACCATCTTTAAAAATTCAATTGTACAGATATTACTAGAACTTTTTTAATTGCTTCATAATATCGAGCACGTAGTAATCACCGCATATTTCTGGGCGTTAAAAACTCTCGGGGGCGGTACGAGTTATTTATTATTGGAATGAAGTAATCAAGTGCAGAATAAACGAAATACGTAAATCACGAGGCGGTGTGTGAATTTCGGAACATGTGATGGAACTAAAGGTGAGGGTCACGTAAAGGTTAGTAAAGGGCGGTGCGCGAGTATAAATTTTGGTAGCCATTTACTTTACGACAGGAGCGGAATGTCTTAATTTAAGAGTCTGTAATGACCTGTACATTATGCTTTTACTTATCCCAATATAGAACTGATCTAGAAAACTGTTTAACGCAAGCCCGTTCCCTGTAAGGCCTTATCAAATAAACTAAGAATAGTTTTATTTAATGTTCGCTATTGTTTTATAACCTACATTTATTTTATTTTTTCATTTTATTTATTCACATAAGTCCATTCCGTCGTAGTACTGAGCAGTGACTCTCAAAGATTTTATTTTACTCTATAGCAAGGATGTCGATGACGACAATTCTGTCAATGTAAGATATGAACTCGTGTGAATTTTTTTTTTTTATTCTACCTACTACACTATTATTATTGGCTCGACGTTGAACTTTACGTATAAAATTATGGTATCTTAGTTAGTATACTGAAACAAACAATGAAAAATGAAACATTGAAATATAAGTAGTTGTTAAAACATTGAATAATCTCAAACAATTGAAAATTGGCGAGCCACTTAAAGACACTAGCTTTTCTCTAACCAGCAACATAATAAATAATAACAACTTCTCAAAAGGCAATTCCACAAATAACTTCCTTACAAACTCGCCTGCACGACAGGTGTCCCACTTAATTAGCTAAGCAGCTATCCCGCTGGCGCTGTGGTTGAAAGGCATCCCAGACCACCCCGTCCAGCCATAAATCTGGACACAATCCGCGTCCAAAGCGTTAGACCTAATTAAAACCCGTTACACGCTGGTGATGCTGTAAGCTTGCAAGGGACGGTTTAAGTTAGGGAAGGAAGCGGTTTAGCGTAATTTGCAGAAGGTAGTAAAAATAACAATATTCTTGAAGGAAGGGAGAAATCTGTCAAACGAGTGATCCTTACGTAGACGAATATTTGCGCCATCAACAAATATATTTTTTTAATCTTATGATAATGTAAATAGTCTAGTACCTACCACATGTCTCCCGAATTTAATTCCGGCGTATTAAATTTACCATCTAATGCAGGGCGGTCACTCTGTTCTATCAATGATTGTCTAGTTGACAATACTTCGCAAAAGTCCAATAACTCTTAACTGTTCTCAAAGTTTCTTTACTCCAATTTCGAATTTCAAAAAAAATGCCAAGAAAATGACTATTCAAATTTTCATATGCAAATAAAGTTAAGCTTGTTGTTTTAACATTTATTGCTCGTTTTATTACGAGTTCGTAAGATACTGAAGACGGGTTTGGCGCGTTTTTAGTTTATCTAATGATGTTAAAGTTATTACCTCAACATGATCACCGGATGCCGAACTGGTGGAATGCTTTCCGGCACCATTATAGTTATGAGTTTGAAGTTGTAATGTATATTGCTATTACGATAATTTACTTATAATCTACAATACGGATGTTTGTGTTTACTTAGATGGTTGTTGATGGTATCACAAGTCTTTGTTTTTATTATCTAATATTTTGACAACAACCGGTTGAGTGAGTCATTACTGTCCAAGCTAAAATTTGTTTGTCGGTTCGTCGTGTAATTTGTGAACGATTTCTTATATGTATGATGATAATCATTTCTGTCTGTATTTAAGAAAAACTACACATATGCATCTGTCACTAGAATGCAATATTTAAAATTTTATACGCATTCATCAATCTTATTACAACGTCTTAGAGCTATTTTACTAACGCAATTTTTCTAAACATGGTTAAAACGTAAACAATAGCTCAAATACGCTCCTCTCTTAAGACGTAAAACACGCGAAACTAATGATACGCGTCAAAACAACACAAGTCAAACGAGACTTTCCTCGGATTCCGGCGTGTCAATTAAATTTAGCACCGTTAGGGCAATAAATAAAATACCTTTGAAGTAGACAACACCGTGCAGTCAGGCATGCGACACTTGCGAAATACTCGCCAAAATACTTTAGTAAGTATAAGTACCTAAGAAAGATAGTTCTTTCCTAGGTACTTAGCTATGAATTGTAGTCAGTTCGAAATTTAAAATATTGAAAACTGTTGTGCATTCGAAGTTTGAATTAATGAACATATATTCAAATTGAAATTGGAACTTTGCGTACTAGTCAATTCGAAATTTAAAATGAACTCTTTGATTAAATATGTACATAAAATATACAAAAGAAGGCTCGGTTTTATTTTATATTCAGTTAAAAATGTTTTAGCTCGTTTTACATCGGCTTCATTAATATACTGTTAATGGTTAATGAAACTATCTTCATGCACTCCGTACACGACACATCAAATAATTCTCCGAATCGATTCCAAATACTCGTAGTTTCCACGTTATCTGACCACGTAAAACCGTAAAACATTCGTGTCGGCGCGTAAAACGTTTTACAGTTACCATTTATATATTTCGTTAATATTTTATGATTATAGAATTTCCCGCGGTAATTATAAGCGACGCCCGTAGGCATCAGATGCATATTTATTAACTTATGTGTAATTTATAGTGTTATTAAATGCGTTCTTAATAAAACATAAACCGGCGCGTTAAATGCATTGCCGAATTTTGTAATATGCTCATATGAAGAGGACAGAAAGACACTCACAAAAGTTATATTTGGTTTACAATATGAAGTCAAATAACAAGTGAAAAAAGCAAATGTTAATTGACTTAAACCTTGTTTTATACACACATACAATCCAGCTTACTCCCAAGCATACCTATACTAAAATGTATCATATGTCGTCAGTGTAACTAGTAAGCTATTAATAAACTTTTCAATCACTAAACTCCCTCAACAACTCTCTCTCTCTTTCTCTCTCTCTCTCTCTCCTTCTTCAGCCACAGAAAGTCCAATGTTGAACATAGGACTCCCCCATAAAACGCCACATAGACCTGTAGAAAGCCGCTTGCACCCAGCGCCATCTATGTATCCCTCAACAACTAGACCTGAAAAATCATTCGTCACTTTATCTCACAACCAGCTTGAATTGGCTCCATTTGACAACCATAGATCCTCATAGACATCCAACAATAAAATCGACGCTCCTAAATTGAATATCGATATAGGCATAGCAAGGTCATCTTTGTCTCGTCCGATGGACGCGCCCACGCCAGATCCCGCGTACGCACCTGGCCCTTTCTAATTACTGAGCTAACGGCGCACACCCGCTAAATTGCTGATTGTAGTCGGAACACCCCCTTGGCTGGGAATAGAGGTTCAGGTATTAAGTGATGGTGGATCCTTATCTTTGTTATTAAGGTAGTGAAAGGCTATATTATGTATTTCTAGGATTTTGAAAATTGATGTCATTTCAATTTCTATACCAAGTTTCCCGTATTCTGTCCTTTTTGCAACAATAACACGGGAGTTATTTTGCAATAGTTTTGATTGAGGCTCTGAATAACAATATTATGAGTGGTGCAAAAAATGACATCATGAAAAACAAAATTATCGGAGAATGAAAACCAAGGGTTCACGGTTAACAGCAGCAAGCTACTAAATCAATGACTGTGACAATTTTTTTAAATAATATCATCGTTATTAGAACAATTCTCTGTGGTACAGAACCTCCTCTTCATTTCATAACATAGGTAATTTGGACTCTGCTTTCCTAAGAACTAATGACAAAATATGTACTACCCAAACGCAGCAGTAGCGAGTATAACCAACAAATTGTCAACTCGCATAATTGGTAATGCTGCTCATAATTTATACAAACGTGAACGCAGATAGCGTAAAGGTTAAGTGTATAAATTAGTGTCATATCGGTATCCCGAGGCGAATTACTGCCGATGAGGCAAGCGGTTCTCCCCTTTTGACTATTTTGAAATAAGTATCTGCATTCAGTTTTAGTAATTTTCGTCTAAGGCCTGTATTTAGGCTATAGATAGCTAAGGTATATTTCTTTTTATGGCTCGATATAATGAACAGATCAGTCATCCTGATTTATACCTTGGTGTATGTTGATCGTGGCGGACTATATGGCCTAACCCGTCTTAATCGTTCTCTCAATTGTAGAGGAGGCTCGATCCCTGCAATGGGACGTTTATGGGCTGATACAGTATAGTACAGTATGTCGATCGTCATCCAGCTCAGCACAAATATAATGCTACGAGTACTACAATTCCAACATTGGTGCAGAACATTTTAATACCACGTGAACAGCAAAATCCAAACCTACGTGATTGAATTATCACAGCTGCCCATTAACATCTACATAATTGTATGTATATCGTCGAAGAGATGGATGGGCTAGATACAGAAATGCAGCTTGTTTCCTTGGCTCTTTTCTTTCTCTTTTCATTATTCTTTTCCAACTACACTATGGTATATAAAAGCGGACCGAAAAGATTGCATATTTAGAAAAGTTTCTTTCACAGAATCACTTTTACCCATGATCAATGTTACTTGCACCTTATTCACCAGGCTTTAAAGGTGAAAATCTCCTACACGTGCGATAATTATTGATCAACGTCATAACCGCGTGGCATAAAAACCAGAAATCACTCATCAGCATTTATCGTAAAAAAGAAACAAATATAATAAATCATTAAGCAAGGCCGTTGACCCGCGTTGGTCATTAGCCGTGGTCAGGACGATGCTTTCGCCGAAACGTTTGAGAATCATTATCGCGCAGAATCGATCCATTAAGGAAATCTACTTAAGGAAAATTTGTGGGGGATTAATAAAAATAATTAAGACCTGGATTACATTACGGATAACGTATCGGTAACTAGGGTGTAGAATTGGAACCACGTTAGGCCACTAATTTTGAAGAGATTGAATAAATATATGAACAGGGCGAAGAGCGCGTAGTGTTCCGACGTAAGTGGTGCGGCTCTCCAGTCCATCTCCAGTGGACCGTTGCGATTTTAATAATGCTTGTTAATAATATGACAGAAAGTTTAGTAAAAAAACTAATAATCCTTATCACCGTTAAGAAAAACTCTATTACAATAATTTCATTTCGACGAAGTTATAAAAAATCTAAAAGATGGCGCGATTTTCACGGCCATCTTATTGACATTCCAAATGTACTGAAACGCCTATCTTTTGTTTTTTAATCAATGTCTGGAGATCATTTTAAGCCATATGACAATAATATGTTTGAAGTTTGGGAAAAGCAATAGAAGTTAAGAAACGACGAATTCATTTGAAATTCGAAATACACTAGAGATTGAGTGGTATCCCATCCCCATTTGTTTCTTTTTCTGCCATCTTTATTCGTCTACATCAAAAGTGTATTTTTTTGAGCGCAAAAGCAGAATTGTCGGTATAATAATATTCAGTATTATTATATTTTTGTGAAGTTCCATTTACTTATTCACCATTCTCTCATTTAACATCAACTTACCAACCTCTATAATCTTAAAGAACAACCTCAATACACGAACACCGACTACGCCGCTCAAGGTTACAGCTCAGAATAAATACATTTGCAAAGCCTGCGTGTTGTGACTTATCTGTAGTATCAGCCAGAAGTAATTGCGGATCACTTAACGAGAAGATCGCATGGCCAAGGTCGACGCTGTAAAAATGTTAACCCTTTACAGGTTGTTTACGGGTTAGCGGCGCCGTGTCTGGGTTTATCTGACTGGGTACAGATGCCACATTGTATTCGGTTGAGTCATATGGTTAAATGTTGAAGAAATAATATGATGGTAGAAAGGTCGCGAAGTTAAGGCGCGTTGTTTTGGAAGGTTTGACATGTTCATCATGAATCACATGATAAATTGTTTTCGTTTCTAAATGTGCGGATTATGTAATATCTATTTATTTTTATAAGTAAATATGTTTTAATAATAAGCGCTGTTTAAACTAATTTTGTAGTTGGATTTTTCGTTTCACTTTTTTCTGGTTGAAAAATGGATTAGACTAAAAGTTAAATTTATATTTCTAAGACGTGCATTGCTTACCTGCGTTATAAAATGTATGACCGATAAATCCCACCACATTGGAAACGAACAATAACAAGGCTCATTTCCCATAGCAATTTATACGTCTGTTATTAAGAGGTTATTCGCAAAACGGCACAACATCGCGTATAATTATTCGTTTTCCCAGTTAAACGTTATGAGTGTGTTATTATGTGAAATTGTAGGGCTGATACATTGAGAGTTCTTACTCGGCCTGTCAGCTCACGCGAATGTTAAGCTGTTGTGGTACACTGAGACTGCGCTGGCGATTTTAAAAATGCAAGTCGGTTCATATATTTTTATATGGCAAATTGGCTACTGCGTTACTACTAAATACTGAATTTACGTGTTTCAAACACATTGGTTTATTGCGCGTTAGTATTGAATAGACACTTACAAGTAACACTTGGTTTCAAAATTAAACCGACAATGTATTTTTTTAACGAAGTGACCGTAAGGGAAGAACCAAAATATTGTGCAAGGTACCGCTTGCAAACTTATTAAAAAACGAAGAGTCGTATCAAAGTAGCGGTAAAACGAGTTCTTTTGATAGTACCTATGTCTTAGAACAATGCTCAGCAATAGTCTTCTTATGAGTGAAGATAAGAGAAAAGCTGTTTTTGAAAATAGTTTTCTCCAAGACTACCTCGGTGGCGTAGTTGTACTACGGTACGACTACAAAGCTGAGGTCTCGGGTTCGAATCCCGGGTCGGGCAAAGTGATATTGGATTTTTCTATTAATTATCAGCCCGGAGTTAGGAATTTGTGCCCGATGTGGCGATAGGCTCGCCCCCTATCACATCATGGGACGGAACATACAAGGCGAAATGTGGGTGTCTTGGTGGCGCCTCTGCTTACCCCTTCTGTGAGAAAGGCGTGAGTTTATGTATGTTCATGTTTTCTCCAAGATATTATTCCACTATATAGTTCTAGACATCACATAGCTGACCCGCATCATACCCAGCATACCTAGGTGTAGCGATTGGTATCAATATCCACTATCTGATCGGTAACTGAGTAACAAGCGTTTAATGGCATTCCACATGCAGGTAAATGTCAGGAAATGTTAACGAGAAGCAGCTGTTTCTTGAAACAATATTTCGTTGAGATTTCTAAATGGATTTTTGATTTGGTCGATTTTGAAAATGGTGTTGGTGTGAATGCGAGAATTTAATAAGTTCTACGTAAATATAAATTAGAATCCGAGTACGTTTCTTGTGTATTTCTGTTGGGGTTTAATTAATGACGAACCTGTTGAATATATTAAAAAAAAACTGTTGGTAGATTTTACTTCTAAATATCCTTTACAACGACGAAAATCAGTATCTACAGCCCAAGAATTTTTAAATACTATAATACATTTAGATGCTACCCATTTACTCGAAATCGGAAATAGATTCTTCCTTCCTTAGGCTTACTACTTATTTGCTCTCTTTAAAGTAATTGTAAATCACTAATGAAACCATACAATCTACAATCTACATACACATAATAATCTCGTGCTCGTGCCTCACTTTAAATTATGAAACTTAATCCTTCTGCAAGATACGGTGTATCAAAATTTATAATAAATACCAACGCGCCGACTATCAGTGCGAAAACGTCGTAAAACCAACACGAATAGGTACTCGAGATACGCTTTGTCGGCACGCGTATGATTCAATTTATAAGCTCATCTCGACATTTACTAGTACACGCGCGCGGTTTCATCTCTACTTGCGTATCAGTTAAGGTTATTTTTGAGTTTACTTATTCGAATGCATTGCTTTGTAATTCATGGTGTTTGGTTTTGCTACTGCCATGAGCGGTCGTATCGCTTACTATCAGGCGAATGGCATGCTCGTCTCGCCCTTTAAAGCAATAAAAAATGCGAGCACAATAATAATACGTCTACTTGATAAGTTTCTCGTTGCTAGTGAGCTCTCGGATCAATTTAATGTATACCTACAGGTATCCACGATAAAATTTTTGATAGCCCTTGCCCTAACAGTCCCCGGAAGTAAATTCGTGACCATCGAGCTGATTTACAATTAAAAGGTTAATTTTACCACGCCGACTTAATACGTGTCAGTGAACAATAGAAAAATTCAAAATTCTAGTGAAACATTCACTGAATACGTACTACTAAGAAATAGCTTTCTTAGGATCCATTTAGTATCCCATATTAGCACAAACTTTAATAAATTTGATCTAGTTTAATCACATATAAAAATATTCGATATCAATATTCACAGGCAACTCATATCATCCTCTGTATACAATTCTGTAAACCATGAAAAATCCAGACACGCTCTGATATTCCCGATCATCGAATACATTACAATAACTCACAGCTCACAGTAAACAACAAATCAATGCGCACAATAAAAGTGCGATCTTTACATGGGCCCAGCATATTTTATAGCCAATAACTTCTCGTCAGGCGCAGCATCGAAAATAAGAGAAAAATGTTCGAAAATATAATAGTTTTCACCCACGTAATAGGTGTGTCAAGGTGTCGCGTAGATCAACCTTGCAGGGATTTACACACGAAAAAATGGCCAGGTTTAATAAATATGAATGAACCGGCGCGGTCTGCGAGTAAATCATCGACACCCACTGCGCACGCGGGGCATTGTGTGCTAGTAGGACGCTAGGGTGACCAACAAACGGTTGAAAAGGAAAATATTTCAAGTGTAGAAAGACTGCAGACTCGTTTTTTGCAACTGAGCGTTGAGTGACTGAAATGTTTCATTCTCATAATTTAATCACTACAAGATACTACTGTATGTATCTTATTATTACGAGACACTTATTTAGAATAATTGTTCGCATTGCTATTAATTTCAATACAGTGTATTTTTATATTTAATTTACTTACATTTCTCCGAATATTGTTTTATAAGTTTATTTCCTATATTACTTAATTTTACATTTAAATCGGATGTATCCGGAATATGAAATCTATGTGGTCACCTCACTCTCGAAGCCTAGCCCCTTAGCAGCGGCATATAAAAATGTCTAAAAAGCTAGAACCTAGGCGTAGAAAATTATGCTTACTTTTAATATACATATTTCACTCACACCACTTACGAACTAACTTATTTTCCACGCATCAGCATATATTTTGAAAGACCTATAACTCAAGGCAATTAAAATGTATAATTACACGGCCCTCCGAGTATCGTAAGTCCATTTGTTTTCATAATTATGAAAACGGCTACTATTCTAAATAACTACAGTTAGCATTTATCGAATAATATCGTTTACTCGCGTTATTCAGATTCCAAAGTTTAAAAAATGTACTACGCAATTGATAATACGCACTTTGTATTTTTCTAAGACTCATTCCACTGCGGTTCAAACCCAATGAAAAAACATATCGACTGGAATCCTTTCCATAGCTGCGTTAATGAAAGATAAAGCAATAAACTAAAACCTAAATTAAATATTTAAATCACCAACACTTGTCCACAGTATACACCGACCAGCCGGTATCCTCAGCATCGCCGCCCACCCGGGACAAGATCAACGGCGAGGAGAAGGCCAGGTCGAGGAGAAGAGACACCTGGACAGAGCCCACGTCCCCGCCTGTCGCTGATGACCGTATGTGTATTCATATATTTGCCTGTAAGCCTTTTGTTAGGTATAAAACTGCTTTACAATATATTGAGAGGTCCGATTCTAGCGTTGCACAAAAAATCTGTATTGGTCTGATGCATCGAGCTATGTTTTTAAATATCCTCTTTTATTACTGGAGAAAATCTCTAGCGACAAGGAAATTTAAGAATTTAAAGCCATGCATATAAGATTTATCAGATACTAAGCTAGAACCTGTTTGAACGTATCTCGTATTACGTATTGCAGCAGGCGTGCGGTCACCACTGCTGCAGCAACAACACCAACAGTACGACGAGCAGCTGCGCGACATCGCCGCGTCTCTCACACGGCCCAGGTCTAGGAGAGCTCTGCCGCCCACCCTTGAGAGGCCCACCAGGCTCCCGCCACCAGATAGACTCCCGGTAAGTTATAAATTTGGTTTTTCTGATCAATAGATATAAAGTGTCAAAAGTTTTATTCATAGAACATAAGGATCCGAAATCCTCCAAATAGGCACTGATTTGATATTTCCATATAAAAGATAGCTTATGATCCTACTATTAAGAAGCAATTAAAAATGCCTAGAACGTACTTCACACCGTTCATGAAAGCGGAAAAGAAAGTCGTAGATTACATTAATAATTTCATATTTACTTTGTCCAGGCTCGTGGGTCACCAGACGGCGGCGTGCCTCCAGAAGAAGGCAACTCCAGTTCAGCCAGCGAGGGCAGTGAACCCACTGACGTAGTAGAAGCCACGGAGGGCGGTGAAGGTGGAAGAGTTGAGCTTCCAGCAGAAAGACTTCTCCACGCAAGAGCTGGGTGGCTGCAGCGAAGAGGACCAGGCGGGTGGTCGCGACACTGGTTCGTGCTCCGAGGCGCTGCTCTGCTGTACTTCAGGGATCCGCATGCAGAACACCGAGGGCTCATGGATGGAGTCATTGACCTGAGTGGGATATCGAGGGTAGTGGAACTACCTACGTCGGCGTCTACTAATGGATATGCTTTTGAGACTGAGGTATGAATGGTTTTTCATTAACATATATAACAACTTTAATTCTTCATTAATTAATTATGCACTGTTTAAATTCACAGACGTGGGACGGCAAACATATAGTTTTATCGGCAGTAACCGCGGGTATAAGGGCTAACTGGGTATCTGCAATGAGAAGAACAGCAGGTCTGCCAGATACGGGACCACTGTCACTGATACTGCGGGAGGACGCCGTTGATCAAGCATCAGAGTCTTCAACTTCACCGATCACGCCTGTCACACCAGTCACTGGAAAAATGGCACCATTTTCATCAGACGAAGAATACCGGACCGCCTCTGAGGGCGGAAGAAGAGACAGCGCTGATTGGGGCGATGTGGCTACACAGCCACCGCCATCCCCTATTCTCAACCGCACCCCAATATCAAAAGTCAAAGAAAAAGTACGCGGACGCAGCAATCATCAAACCCCACCAAGAACAGACACGCCTAAGGACGAAATCGATTCTATTAAAGAAAAAGAACACCCTCCCGTCGAAGTTGATGAAAACGAAAAACCGATAGAACCGAGAAAACGCAGCTACATATCGACTATTGACAAACAATCGATAGAAATCGAAGACTTACGCAAACAGCTCAAATTGGCTTTGAACGACCTCCACGCTGCGGAGACGGAACTTACGAGACTACAGAAATTAAAATCAGAAGCGGCGTTAAGAGAAAACCAGATGGAAGAATTAGTCACATCACTACAGAAGAAAGAAGAAGAATTATCGATTCGGACGAAGGAAGCTGAAAACTTTGACGCAATTAAACAGCTTTACACCCAAGATAAGGCTTTATGGGAGAACAAATTGACTGAAACACAAAATTTCTTAAAAGAATCCACGGACCATTGTGAACTATTGACACGGCAACTAACATCGGCACAGGAGAACATCAAGCAACTACAGCGTGAACTTAACGAGTTAAACGAAAAACTACTGAAGAGCATGAAAGAAAACGAAAGTTTGTACGCCAGGATAAGGGAGCTAGAAGGTCGGGTGGTGGCAGAGTCTCCAACTAAAGAAAAAAGAAAGAGTATTGGATCCTTAAGTGATCTCACGAATATAAATCAAGATTTAAATCCAGAAACATTAGAAAAAAGTAGACTGATCGAGGAATACGTAGAAATCAGGTCGAGGTTTCTAAAAGCTGTCGAAGAAATTAAGGCCATGAAGAAAGAACTTCGCGATTCCCACTGTATGTACGACGAACTCGAAGTAACAAACATGAAATTAAGGAATGAAATGAAGTTGAGGGAACAATGTAGCAGGTCAGAAATTGATTTGATGGCAGCTCGGATTTTGGACTTGACTCAGAAGTTAACAGCTTCCGACAAGCAAGTGCGGACGTTGAAGCATAAAATACAAAAGTCAGAGTCAAGGGAAAAGAGACGAAGTTTGTCATTAAAAGGAAGAGAATCCATTACGTTAGGAAAAGAAGTGGAAGAGAAGTTAACAGAGTTAGAAAACAAAATCACAATGCTGGAGTCTGGGGAGCCAGTCCCAGTGATCAATTCACCGTCGAAGAGTGCGTCGCCTGCCAAAGAAAAAACTACCAAATCCGACAGCCTCACCGATGAAAAACGAATGAAGAGACTGGCCGCTCGTCTTAGGAGGAAATCCCTGGACAGCGCTACAAGCTCGGAGCCAATGAAGATGCTAGTAAGATTAAGTTCATTAGAAACCAAAGTTGCCTCTGCTTTAGAAAACCGTCGCGATCTTACGAATTCCTGCGAATCGTTAAATCAAGCGACGCGGTCGACAAACAGTCCTATATTTAATGATAGTCCGGAAAGCTCCACAACGGTCGGCACACAATCACAGAGGCATCTTCTAGACAGGCTACAAAGTCTTGAAAATGTGGTCATACACTCGAGAAATAAAGTCAACGAATGCCTGTGTCAGATGAGCGCAATGCGAGCGGCCAAGTCGAGACGTTCACCATCGCCGAGCCTTGAGAAGAAATACAGCATCAAATCGATGGAAAAATGTCTCACGGATGTCAGTAAAAAACTACAGGAATGTTTTGACAAATGCGTCATCGACGGTGATCAGAAACAAGACCAGGAAGTAAATGACAGCGTCGCACAAGTTGTTGTCCAACTGGAAGAACAATTGAGAGCTAAACTTCTTGAAATATCACGGAGAAAGGCTGCGCTATACGAAGCCGGGGAATTGACGCAGAGGAAGAGCCTGGAGATTCTAGCAGAAAAACTAGCATACGAAGCGGTCCTCGTAAGCAGGATACAAGAAGCGCTCGAGTCGTCCAATGGAAGTAGATTCTTCGCCAGACTGATCAAATCGGAAATAATCGAAACTAGTCAACTAATTGAAAACCTCAAACACAAAGTGAATGGTGAAGGACACACTAATTCCGGGGTCAGGAGTTCCCTAGATTATTTAGCGAGGATATTGTCAAGAAAAATCGACATCGTCAACGGATCGAGAGAAACTCGCGATCTCAGGAAGACGGAACTCATCATTCACAGTGCCGATCTCGAAGCGCTGAAAGCCTCGCAGAAAGAAGTCGCAGAAGCGGTCGATAGGTACAAAACTGAAAAACTCGGTGAATTGTGTTCCGCACTCGCCAGCGAGACGCTCAGCCACGCGGCCACCGATAGCGAAATTGACCAGTACCGCGCTAACGTCGAGGCGGCCAGAGTGCGCGAGGCCTGGGCGGCCGCACGAGACGCACTCGGCGCAGAGCTCGTGCAGGCCGAAGTGGCGCGCGCTCTCAGCCGCGCCGCGCAAGTGTGCGAGGAGCAGCTCGACGAGTCACGCAAGGGAAGACTCACACTCACCGCGCAGGACCGCGCCGACCTCGAGCTGTGGTGGCAGGCGGCGCACGACCACCTGCGCTGCGAGATGGACGCCGCCGTGCGGGACATCGCCGCGCGCTACCGCGAGTGCCTCGCGAGCGAGCGCCGCTCCCGGGAGGGCTCGCCCGCGCCGGACAGCCGGGCGCTGCTGCAGCAGCTGGCCGAAGCCCTGGCGCAGCGCGCGCTGGTGGACGCGCGCGTGGCCGTGCTCGAGGGCACGTACCGCGCCTCCGAGCCGCACGACGAGCCGCGCCGCAGCGCCGAAGACGCCCTCTCCTCGCTGGAGAGCGACCCCGCTCGCGAGGCGGAGTTCGTGTATCTCTTCCAGCGCTTCTCGACCGAGTGCCGCGCGCTCTTCTCCAGTGACTGTTCCGGTAACAGTGAAGACTCGATGAAGATCGGCGAGAGCCTCGAGCGCGTGGAGGCGGCGGTGGCGGCCGTGCAGCGGCGCCTGGCCGCCGAGCGCGACGCCGCGGCGCCGGGCGACGAGTGCGCGGCGGCGGGCGGCGGCGTGCTGGAGCGCGTGGAGGCGCTGCGGCGCCGCGTGGAAGCTCTGCAAGCGCTGGTGCCGTGCCAGCACTGCAAGCAGCTGCAGGACGCGCTGGAGCGGCTGCACGAGGAGCGCGCGCGCGGGGAGAGCGCGCTGGCGCAGCAGGCGGGCGCGCTGGCGGCGGCGCGGAGGGCGCGCGCGCAGCTGCAGGCGCAGCACGAGCGCGAGCGCGTGGCGCTGCGGGAGCGCGCGCGCACGCTGCAGCGCCGCCTCGCCGCGCTCGACTCCGAGTACTCCGCGCAACTCGACAGCTTGCGCGCCGCCTACCAGGTGCGTATATTTTAGTCACTAAAACCATATATACTTCTACTACTTTTATTTATTTATTATCTATTTAGAGGATAATTAACGAATTAAACTAACGTATTTCCTTACCAGAGCGCGGTGGCGGCGGACACACATGGAGACGGACTTCGCGCGAGGTACCAACAAGAGATCGAGCAGCTGCGTGCGCTGTGTGAGAAGGGGCTGATGGCGATGGAGAGTTCGCACCGCCGCATCGTTCGCGAAATGGAAGAGAAGCACCGCGCGGAACGAGAGCAACTCAGGTCAGCACGCATCTAATTAACATTTACAAATGCTCCAAAAGTGTAATTTAGTCACAACAAAACTAATTGTCGTCTGTGTAGGCTGGACAAGGAGCAGGCGCTGGCAGAGGAGACGCGCGCCACGCTGGCGGCGCTGGACGCCATGCGCAAGGCGCACGAGAGCGAGGTGCGGCGCGAGGTGGACAAGTTCAAGGCCGAGCTGCTCAGCCGCGGCGCGCAAGGGGACCTCGAGCATCTCAGCTCCAGGCACCAGTTAGTACAAGCTTTATGTAACAGACCATACTACAGACACAAACTACCCTAAGAACTTAAGAACATTTCAACGATTTAACTTTAGAATGGCCTACCTATCTTGGAAATTCTTGTTTGAATTCTTAGGGTATGCACTTTTTCTCCCGATGATAAGGTATGAAACCATCGTACACAGTATACACCTGTATATACTGCATACAAAATAAAATTCTACTACGAAAACTAATGAGTAAACAATACCTTAAGCAATATTGGTCCTTCAAGCCGGACATGAACCCACCAACAGATTTTGCAAAAATGTAATATTCAAGTAGACTAATTATGTATAGGTTATTCCCTTTGAAAACTAAGTGGGACGAATCCATACTACATCACGTAAAGTTAAGGTTGTACCCCCGCAGACAAGAGATGGAGGAGATCAAGCGCGAGATCCTGTCGCTGTCGGAGAAGTACTCGGTGAAGTGCGTGGAGTCTGCGGCGCTGGAGGAGCGCCTCGCGTCCGCCACGGCGCAGCTCGCGCAGGCGCACAACCACATCATGCAGCTCGACTCCAGGTACGACACTACACGTGAAAATGAAAAAAAAAAAAATCCAGATATACTAACTTCCATGGATCTTGTTAAAACCTTCTATCTCCTGAACCACATAAGAGGGAAGGAGTATACCAGTGTTTTAGAAATTCCAGCTAAGACCGCATTCAGATGTTGAAACCAAACACAAAAATTTACATTTTATACCGACACTATTCCACCACTTTAAAGCTATTCTAACTAATGAAGTACTTTGCATGAATTTCCCCTCTAAAGGTTTCCCGTCAATATTAAAAATGATCACTCAAAAAAAGGAAATAACCCATTTGACTAAAACCTACTTACAAAAATATTTTGCCAATTGCAGAAATAAACAGTTACGCGCACACCTGATGTCAGAAGCGAACGAGATGAAGAACTCGGAGAGTTCGGCATTATCACAGCTGTACGAGGAGTCTGCGCCGGTACGTATCCGTGACGTCACTAAACGCTTGTACAGCATCGCCTACTGCTTGACGTCATCACTCGCTCACGCTTGGCATGACCATTCGACGCACGTATCGTAACACCCGTTCATTACGCAATCACCTTTTTTTTATGTACATAAAGTTCAAAAAATATTTTTTCGTAGTGATGAACACAGTCACTCTTTTGTAAATATTCTTTTGACGATCGCATAAATTGAGCAAATATTTGAAATTATTTGAGATTAGTTGTCTTTGCGCGACATTTTTCGGTATTTGTTTTTATTTAAGTGAGTATGTATCATTATGGATTAATGCAGCTTAAGCGCAATGTTAGTAGTCATTAGCTTAATACCTCTCCTTGGATCCTTGTATCTTGACCTTGCAGTCCGGAATCCTATCCAACATTTTATGAATCAAAAGCTAGAAAGTTTATCAAAATTGATTCAGGCAATTAAACGCTAGTGCATAAGGTATATCTGAATAGATTTTTAAAAAGTTGTTTTAAAATAACTAATTTTCATAATAATTATGATCCCATATGATAATACATATTATCAAAGTTAGGGAACATGGTAAATATAGCGAAAAAGACAAATAACGTTGATTAGGAATATTGCAAAAAAAAATATTAACCCCTGTTAGCCATATTATATGCATTACCAGGGTTGATATGAAAATAGACGACAGGTGCTAACATGAGAATAAGACGATAATTAAAATATCTAATGCGATTAATTGTTAAATTTCTCTTATTACTACTGCAAAAAGTAGAGGCAAAAAGCTGTGAAAAAATATAGGAGCACGCTTTTTCAAAAAGTCATTATTATTCATAGACATACAATAATATTTTTGCAAAATATTTAGCTTTTATATCGTCGGTGACATTGCAAAACGTGGTATGTCACCATAAATATTCTAAAGAGATACAATACTCATTATTTTTTAATGCTAATTTTTCTCTCTTCCGTAAAAAAAACAGGATTTGCCTATATAATTATTTGCTTCCTGAAAAAATATTCATGGTTATAAGTGACAGCACATTTTGCAATATCCGACAACATAGGCAACAATTATTGACTATTATAAAAATTATTTCTCATATTCAGGGATGGTAAGCCTATTCCTAATCCTATACAACCCAACGAGGGTCGTTTCACATTGTATTTAAAAGCTCAATTAGTGCGATGCGTCTGGTATATCCCACTGATGTAATATGCAACATGGCGTGTCGGTATGGCGGGTGCACTAACAGCATGGGAGGGCGGAGGCGCCGCTGTGGAGCCACTTGCGCCACCTGGCGGCCGCCTGGCAACGAGCCAACAAAAACCAAGGTAACGCACTCTTAACTCTAAAATTATTGCAAAACTTTGGTAAAGGACACACTTATTTTAAGACAGAAGTTTACTCAACTCGGAGTTAAGACGAAAAATTTGTCATGGGGTAATTTGTATGTCAGTATGGAATGTTTAAGATGACCTATTTCATGACACTATATTAGTAAAAATTACTTCAAATTCTACAATCTTGACGGACGAACCCAAAAATGCTGATTTGAATACAGTAAGAGTTTAAGAATACAGTAGGTATCTATACACATGCGCAAAAGCACTACTGCAGCAAATACACATAATATGACATAACACATATTTATTGATGCAAAGATAAAATAGAAGATATTTTTAGAATTCGGATATATTTACGACAAGAATTGGCTTAAAATTATACTCGATCTGTATGTATGTGACAGAACATTTCATTTACTATCGTTTATTTAATACCCAAACATTTTAACATAATTCTAAAAAATCGCCTTTATAATTAACTCCTTCACAAAATGCAGTTATTAAAGATAACATGTATTGTATAAACTTAGCTAATTATAATATGACATTGTTTTATGTTAATATAGCGCATGTTCTGTTATAAAAATGAATGTACAAGTTTTTAAATAACTCCACATAATTATTTATATCTGTATATACGAGTATATGTTTTATTTTGTATATTGCATATTATTAAGACCCTTGTGTGTTCTATCCCTTACCAACGACTACCCCAAGTTCCCTGCCTAAGCAGTGAGACATTGCCATCAAGCCAAATCTTCATTGCGTAATTTAAAAAAACGTGTTTTCATTAATTTAATATTGCAAAATAGCTTATGAGTTTACAACTCGTCGGACGTCAAGCAGGTTCTTTAAGTTTATTACATATATTTTTATTGACCTAGAACTTCAATTACAACTCATAACATGGGATTAGTGGTTTTAATATAAAATTGTTGTAATTTTCAGGGGAAGACAACAAAAGCGAGTTCCCTGATGGAGGCTGCGAGGCCGGCGCGCCCCGCCAAGATACAGTTCGCGAAGACAGAGACAACCAGAAACCTGCAGCTGTCACCCGTCCAGGTAATGTAACTCGATAAATCAACGACCAACAAAGCACTGCGTTGATAACTTCAAGGAAAATATGAGTCAATAGTCTTACAACTCACGACGCCGAAGTTCAGACAAATTCAAGGATACTCCGCAGGAAGGTAGACCCTATCACCAACCGGAATACAAAACGCACGAACCAATAATTCAACACCGAAAAGGAAAACCGTGTCGTGTTTGTAGCAGATTTCCTATTTATCAAATTTTATTCAAAAACATTAAACCGATTAAGTATGTACATCGAAAAAAAAACAGTTTTGATGTTGTATGTATTTGCATCCGTTGGTCGAATAAAAATACAAATAAAATTTATCCATGCGACTGGTTTCCGAATTATATTTGAATATAACCATTTATTTTTCCAGAACTAAAGTCGACACAGCGCTGTTCACCGCTCGTGGGGATGGTCGCCGAGCGGAAAAAGCGCTTCGAGCTGCTCTGAACAAATACGACGGAACAAACGGACGAACGGATTTTTCTCAAAGTCGATACTATTGTATACTAAGCATCGGCTTCGGTAAAATCACTCTTAGGTACTAGAACTGCAATGTTGTTGAACCTATAGAATACGGCCTATACTAATAATTCTTATCGATAATAGTGCAGCTCTAGTAAAAGTATCGATAAGGCATGTATCGTACACCCACCACACTAGCTCCTGGCCACTTATTGTTTGTATCCCGATGTTACGCGTTGAAATTATATTTATGTGTGTTGTCTTTGAATTAATTATATAAAAAGTCGATAGGATAGCGTTCGATAAACTATTCGCTTTAAATTACTTGACTGGCTCTATAACTATATTTTCAAGCTTAGCACAAGCAATTTTCTTTCTTTATTGTCTGTCTATGTATTCCATAGACAACATTAGAAACGCCTTAATTCGGTTTACTAAAAAAAATATTCTGAACGTAATCTTATCGACCTACAAGAGTGTTTATAATCATTATTAATTAAGTCGCGGTTAAATTCGTTAACGTTCAAAAGACCGTACGAATTGTAACTGCATTATTTATGTTCACGAACATAACTTGATGTGTTTCTTCCAATGTATTTTTTGTTATATTTTAGAATGTAATTATTTTAAGGCCAAATAACTTTCTGTAATCACAAGTGGCCAGACTTTACTCCCACCCACCACACAAAATGTAGAAAATTATATACATTGTTTGTTTCTTTACGTTATTCTAATTAAGGATTTTTTTTTGTATATTCACCTATTTAATTCACTTGATTGCGACGTTAGTTTGTAGTCTATGGTTAGTGATTTGTTTATTGTATATTAAACACCCTGTATATACTAACGACTATGTATACTTATCAAGAATATTACAAGATTCGATTTTTTTTAATATTTAAGGAATTGTTACCAAATATATTTTCGTGTATTATTTACGTTGGGTGTTTCGGAGACGCGAAAATTGTCTTCCCCTTATATATATTCTAGTTTTCTGTTTATATATTTTTAGACATATATAAATATTATGCGTTGTTGAAACATTACAAAGTCTATATAAAAACCCTTTAAACAATACATTGTTATCTTTTGATTTTTCTTTAAAACACACATTTGAAATCTAAGAAAGATTTGATGTTGTAAATGATTGATTGTTATAATTTAAAACCTTAAAAATATTTTTCTGTGGTCTTCCTATTGTTTTTTACATTTCGTTACATTTCGCGGCTCCGAAGCATTCGATATTTCTTGTAGACTTTATTTAAGAAAGGAAATAAGTTGAAATGCGAAAGAGATTATTATTAGATCTATTTAAAAAATATTTCTAATTTTATGGGCGCGACTCCTTTGTACTGAAGGTTTTAGTACTTCATAATGGCAATACTAAAAACTTGATCATTACGAAGTGCTGAGAAACTCGCGCCCGACCCCAGAGGCACGATTAACATTAAAAGATATTTAAAAGTTGTTTTGACATTTCCAAATATTAACACGTCTAACTCTCTGTGTGTTAACTCGTTACCAAGTACTTCGCACTGGGCATTTAAACTTGAAAATTGTTTATCACTTTGTTGTGTATAGTAACACGAGCGAACCTGTGCCTTGACAAGCTTCCATCATTGTATCTAATTGCTCAATGTTATCTAGTTAACTTATGAATTAAATGGGATACCAAAACGTCATACAATAGCGTTATTAGCGGACTCTTTTAGTGTACACTCTATCTGCAAATAACTTATATATGATAGTGCGGGCGCGCGGGCCGGGGGCGGGGCTGCCTGTACATATGTACCTATGTACCTATGGAGTATGTACTAGATCACAACCGCGAGCCGCGCCGCCGCCGACCACGCCGCCAGTTCATTTGTAAAGTGTTGGTTTATATAACAAAGATTTTTAAAATAAATTACTTAATACAAACTTTGTGTTTTATTATCTGCCTAATATAACATCAGAGAATAAAGATACATAAACACTTTTTTGTCCAAGAGGAAATCTATTAGCTCCTCTTTCGGTAGCCTGGGGGAGGCCGAAAGGGGTATGTGTCTGGCCTTCCAGCCCGGTATACTGCTGAATGTGGCCGGGTTGGGTCCCTAACTAAACTTACCTACGCTACTCGCCAGCATGCTGACTAAAAACCCCTCGGTGGCCTTTACACGCATTATACACTATGCGACTATGCGAGAAAGTAACAGAGCGATAAATAGGCCGAGACATCGAAAGACAAGTCTCAGGGCGACACAGTAACAACATCACCGCGCGACCTCGACACTGGATGACTACACACTGATAATACACAGGCAAATTATGTCATACAATGGAGTACATGCGTCTCCCATTAGTCCTTCAGAACAATAAAATGTCAACATAGAAGCCTCTCGAAATCACAAGACAGTTTAAAATGTACTACTAAAATAAAATTACATACATACATACATAAACTCACGCCTTTATCCCAGAAGGGGTAGACAGAGGCGCCACCAGGACACCCACATTTCGCCTTGTATGTTCCGTCCCACGATGTGATAGGGGGCGAGCCTATCGCCATATCGGGCACAAATTCTTGACTCCGGGCTGATAATGAATAGAAAAATCCAATATCACTTTGCCCGACCCGGGACTCGAACCCGAGACCTCAACTTTGTAACCGTACCGTAATACAACTACGCCACCGAGGCAGTTAAAATAAAATTAATAGTTACATAATTGTTACTCAATACTTATTTTAAACTTACTAAAATATTTTTTAACTAAGCGAATCATAGAAAAAGCACCATCCAGCACTTAGCAGTCGGATACAATGGCTGATATAAATATAATGAATATTTTCAAATTTATGTTAAGTATCACAACCCGATTTGAGAAATCACAGACTCTGACGTTCGAAAGGTTTTTTGCCATACCTATTATTGGAATCAAGTATAACAGCTTACATTATAGGTCCCATTTAAATGTTAAAATGACTAATCCGTGGTGCTTTACAGCTGGCTTCTCTGGCTGTAAACGTTTTTATGCGAGGTTATTTACCTCTTTAGTTCATTGTTTTTGTCACCCGCTTTATAAGGGAGGGAAGTGGACAATAATTTATTTCCAACTCCTCCTATTAATTTAACTTTTTTGATTGATTTCGTTGCGGGTTAAAGACAAGTTAGACATTCCCAGAGACGCGCTGAGCTTCACTGTTCAGTGTCATTAAAATGCGTGCCACTGTTGATCCTGGCTTACAGGAGTTGCAGTGGCGGGTGTGAGGGCGGGACAGTCTCTATTTCGAAAGGTTACGTATGTAATATGTTCATAATTAATTAGTGAAGAAAAACAAACAACGCAAAGTAACATGTGTAATTGCTTGAGAAATTCCCGCAAGAGTTTTAAAATAATTGATATCCTATTAAATAATTTACATGCATGCCTAGATATCTTTAAGCAAAAGATTCTTAAAACTAGCATTTTATAAAGTTAGCATTATTTTTGTCCACATTATTTTAAAAACCTAATAGAGTTATGTAGTCGAAGTTTACAGTCTAGGGCGCCCAACGTACGGTTGCGCCTACCGAACTAAGTTAAAAACACGAAAGTATGCTAATATTGCACATGCACTATTATATCATCATCATATCTAAGCTGCGTCCAAAAAACTCTGAAATTGGAGCAGTCGTTTTTTTTTTATTGCGATGTATGACGAGACGAGGATGCCATTCGCCTGATGATAAGCGATACAACCGCTCATGGACAGTAGCAAACACCATGAATTACAAAGCAATGCTTGGCATTCCACTGCGCTCGCCATCCTGAGACATAAGATGATAAATCTCATTATGTTCAGTAGTTACTCTGGCTACAATATTCTTCAAACCAGAACACAACAGTGCATTTATACTGCCGTTTGGCGGAATAAATAAGACATTGCGTTGTTACCTACCCAGGCGACTTCTCACAAATGAGAGACCTACCACCAGGTAAAAATATATTTAGTTTTGGTATATTTTAAACATCATGCATCAGTCCTATACTAATCACGCGTCTACAGTCTACACATAAGGTCCTTACTCTAAAGGAGCATATGAGACGTGTCACATAAAATTATTGGGCATTTTGCACCTCGATGAAGTAGTTGTACTACGGTACGATTACAACGCTAAGGTCTCAGTCGGGCAGTGATATTAGACTTTTCTATTCATTATCAGCCCGGAGTCAGGAGTTTATGCCGGATATGGCGATAGGCTTGCCCCCTAGGCCCCTTACATGTTCTGTATCACATCGTGGGACAGAACATGTAAGGCGAAACGTGGGTGTTATGGTAACGCATACCTGTCGGTTAGTCAAATATTCACAGGCGTCTAGCTCGTTAATCAGAATTTATATTTATAAGGTGCGTGATGGCCTGTTGGTAACGGACCAGACGCGGCTGCCTACATGTTCGCGGTGGTCGCGGGTTCAAATCCCAGGGCACACCTCTGACTTTTCGGAGTTATGTGTGTATTGATAGTCAATCACCACGCACTTTAACGGTGAAGGAAAACATCGTGAGGAAACCAGCATACTGTAGCGATTTTAAACAATTTCTACGGTATGCAAGTCCGCCAACCCGCACTAGGCCAGCGTGGTGGACTATATGGCCTAACCACTCTCAATCGATTCCCTCGATTGTAGAGTAGGCCCGTGCCCTGCAATGGGACGTATATGGGCTGATATAGATGTAGAAAAATATTTGATATCTTGTTCGAGAACATACATACGTAGGTACCACGTATGCGCAAATAACAAGAGCGTAAAATAGGTAACATATTTTTTTTGCCTGTCCGCTTCACGTGAAATACCCCGAATACTATTTATTAAATGCCGTTACACAGATATACGTATGGAAAAAGTAATTATATCAACACTAACTACGTAAAAGATTTATCTAACTCACCGGTAGAACCATCGTAGAATGTAGTGATTATTTTCTGGCTCATCGGAATCCCGCTTGAAGTGGTGGACGGTCAGCGCCGGCGAGAAGATATTGTCCATTTTCATAAACACTAGACAGCACTACTCTGATACCAGATTTTCTACAAATGACGCACGTAAACCAGCACAACTGGGGATCACTTGCCACCCGATCGCAAGTTCACACGAAACTAAACTACCGAGTTCCATCCCAGCAAGATGGCTTATGATTAAAAGTACCCGCCCCTGACTTATTAAAATAAAAATACAAAACTGAAACAGTCATATTCAATTGATCATCTGAAAAATATTTAACGTAATTTAATAAAACAAGACAATACTTAAGAGCCATTTTTAGGCGCCCTTTCGGTTTCAATTATTTTACAGCAAATATTACAAATCTCCATCTTTTTTTTAAATATATGTAGACAGATATGCCTGAGGGATAAGGTTTAATTTGCTATGATAAAAGACATGGAGGCAAAACGAGCCGAGCGAGATAGTACATGGATGTCCCTTTTCTTTCGCTACAATGATAATAATAAATCCCTATCTTAAATCTTTTTATCAATCGAGAAACAAAAGTTCAGCTAAAAACTAAACTATACCCTTTTCGAGCTACTTTTACAAAAACCAATGCATACTATAATCTTTTATTTGCAATATGTACATACATATATAAATATGCATTTCTTGATACGCTAAGACAATATTGTTTGTTAGATTATAAAAAATGCTTCATTGGAAAAACAATATTTTTGACAGCCTCCGTGGCGCAGTTGTTTAGACACCGATTGTAAAACGTGAAGCCGCGGGTTCAATCCCCGCACCGAGACAAATGTTTGTGTGATCCACAGTTATTTTAACCGCCATTGTTTTGAAGTTCAAAACATTATATACATATTACTTACCTACACAAAAGCTTACTCTGTGCATGAGGTTCTGCAAATTCATATAAAAATAATATCCAACAATATGAGATAAATAATTTATTTTAAATTTCTAGTACATATGACAACTTCATCAATATTCAATTATAGTTACTTCAGTCCAACGAAGAAACGCACTCTGTGCAAAATTCACAACTTACATTGTTATATAAATGAAAAGGTTTTTAATAATACATAGTACATACCACACATAGTTACATGGCAGATACTTTCCATACATGTAATAATTTTACATACATACATAATCGTCACGCCTGTATCCCGTAGGGGTAGACAGAGACTATGTGGATATATGGATCGCCACTTTGCTCCATCCTGAAACATCATTTTCGCTTCATCCACTTTCATCCATTTCTTCATGCATTTTCGTCGATTCAGGGTACTTTTGACCTGGCCCTTCTTGAGGGTATCACCGATTTGGATGGTGTAGTTTCGATAATGTCGACCCCTATCGACACTTATATAACTTTTTACATTACATGAATGAACCAAACAATTAACAATGAAAACATTCTTGTCCAATACTGGCATTATATGATTATACATAAATATCTATCATCTATCAAGTAATACTGAGTACTTATATAAATAAAGGATACACAGACATTTATGAGGAAACATAATAAGTACCCTATACACGGGTTTTTCATCTGTTATAAAGTGTTAGGAATGACACAATCCGTGGTAAGCCACTGCAAGACATCGGTCACATAGATTACACCTTAAAGTGTTTTATAAACGAGTTGGTCTCACATTACGTTACATACATTCACTTCTTTCGGTCTAACAATAAGGTTCACTTTCATTTATACCAACTAAACTTATTTACAATCCAAATTCAGAAACAAGGCAAGAAATTACGAGCATCTCAGTATGAACCAAAACATTAAATGATCATCCATGACTACAAAATGATAATATAATATGTACTATAACCATTCTACCCAAACACGAAATCTCACAATGGTAACATATTTTAGTTTTAAGTACAAGACAATTTATTATGCATTAGTTTGAGCCGGTAATACATTTATACGTTAAATGGGCATCAGCGAGGAATAGTAATCGCGTGTCGCTATAGACTACAGCATATTTATATATGATGAATACTTATCATGAGTATTAGACGCCAATACTTGTTAAACGGTAATGTACCATACTACAGCTGTATAAGAGGTGTCTCTGGCGCGGCGTCCTTGTGTTTCGCCAGCCTCGCCCGCCACTCGCTTCTGTCCAACAATATCTTACGGCCGTACGCCGCGTGGATGTCTCGAAACGGGACTTTCTTACGAGCCATGTCTGGTTTTACGTTCTCTTTGTCTGAAATTAATAATATGGACTTAAATATGGAAATTTCCCATGAGGATTGTCACATGTTATTGCAAAATGCATAGAAATTATATCGCGTATATTAGACGGGCCTAAGTGTAAGTTGACAACAGGTTGAAATCAATAAAGAATTACATAGGATACCTCAACCACTTCAGTAGCGTATGGACGGCAACAGCAGGAAACAGAGACAGACGGAAGGAGTTGAGAGAAACCTTTGCCAAGCAGTGGGACAATATAGGTAGTTTAGATTAAAAAATAAAATATAATGCCTAGGTCTTCAGTAATGCACTGGTAACAGATTAAATGATTACAAAATATTGGAGAGAATTCACTAACGATATAGAGAAATGAAGTTCCACCTTGTGCACACAATTACATTATTATACTCACGATGTCGACTGCCCTGCACGGCTTTTCCTTCACCCTCAGTGACTCTGTTGAAAGGATTGTACCGCTGGCCTCGTGGTGGTGCTTTGGGTTCGTCCTCTGGTGGGGTTATAGTGACTAATGCAGCTGCTTCTGCTGCCACTTCAGCTGCAATTTTTTATGACTATTAATAAAAGAAAACCACACCTAAAATTATTTTCATGAGAATTTGTTTGGAAAAGTATTAGCTATCTAAATTGATGCTGTATTAGGAATGGGAAGACAGAAATTATATTTGCATCCAGGTGAATCTTAGGCAGTCCCCTAGTTAACAAATATTCTTGCATAATTATATTTATATGATGTTTTTTTAGATTTACGCGAATGTTACACATTGAGTCTGCCCCGTGACCACGAAAGCTAGAAAGCAATCGAAACGTCGGGAAGTAAAAAAAATAAAAATTAAACCAAATTGCGATAAAATCCGTAAAAATTATTTCAATATGTATATGTATATGTCCAAACATGTGGACATAAATATAAACAGCTTCCAACAGGTTGAAGTGGAGATCCTTGGTGGAGGCCATTGTTCAGCAGTGGACTACCTGTGGCTGAATAGATAGAAAGATAGATATCTATATATACAGGGTACATCCAGACTGCGACCGAAAGCGAAGCCAGGTGGTAGTTTTAGTGTGTTATGTATATTAGAGAAAAACAGCTCCCTTAGGTTTAGCAAAATTCATTACATGTAGGTTTTATTAAGGTAATATTGATCAATTTTGTGGACTAGTTTTGAAGATAGGTAATCTATAAAATTGATTCCATGGAAACTCTTGGTTTAAAATACTCAAATTGAAGGTTTTGTAACAAATGGTTACTCCACAATTACAAGAAAAAAGACAACCTTTAAAACATTAAAGCAGGAAATAAATAGATAATCACCTTGTGCTTCATCCAACTGCCTCTGCAGCTCGGCTACCATAAGCTTCATGTAGTCATAGCTGGCACAGGCCAGTGCCTTCATCCATGTCTCCATAGATGCCTGTGAGTTTGTGCATAGGTAGAAGGTGCGGCCTCCTTCACACTGGAACACTATCTTGAAGCTGTATGCTTCTTCTTCAGTTAGTTCTATAAATACAGAAATGTACATAAGTAAAACTTATGCCTATAAATGTATCGGTTCATTGATGCTTATGTCATGATAAACTACTAACTACTGGATGAATTCAAAATTCATTCCACAATTAATAATATTACCGAAATACCAAAAATTTGGCATAGTTGCGGGATTAGATTTCTTTCAATTTCCCGAAATAAGTCTACAGTATTCTTTAAAATAATTGTCACAAACCTTTTTTTTTATATTATAGGGGGCAAACAAACAAATGGTTCACATGATGGTAAATGATCACCACCACCCATGAATATCTGCAGCACCATGGCGCATGGAGATGCGTTTTCAAAAGAGTAATATTTAGTCTTAATGGTTCAAATTTTTACATAGACCACTACTAATGAAATGAACAAACATTATGCCATATTCTCAATCTTAAATCGAATTATTAATGTCATGCCATTAGTGGCATCCACATGAGTAGGTACAAACTTGCATCTATTCGAATGCAATATAAAATTATCGTATTGCTCAAAATGTTGAGATGATTTTCCTTACCTATAATGCAACCTTCGAGGATAATTACTCCAGCCGGCTCCTTGTCGCCTTTTTTATCAAAATAAAACAGTAGGTTGCCTTTGAGGGTGAACCACCGTCGCTGGTAGCTCTTGCCAACCTCGCCCCGCATATCCAGCCACCCATCTCGATCCACTGGCGTTGCCGACGACGCAAACGCGCACAGATTCTTCTCGTTTATTTTCATCGTCATTCGTTGGAACTTGGTATAGCGTACATATATTCAGTAACCTAACCGAATATATTTTATGCAATTTACAAACTAGATAAACAATAACATAGGAATCTAATAAAAGTTACATTACGTCCAATGACATTGAAGTATCGACTACTCGTCTATGGCCATTGGCCAAGTGCGCGATCTTCAAATATGAATGTTATTCCTCAGATAATTTTAATACAGACAATATTTGCTTTGAAAACGATATATTTCTTACTTTATAAAAGTTTTATTGTCAAACTACTATAAATGCAAAGCCACTGCAGTATTTCTGTAAACAAAACAAAAAAATACATTATCGACTGACATTGACATATGTTTTTTTTAAATTTGTTTTATATTCGAAAATGAAAACATACGGCCTAGCTTGTAAAGGGATATGTATATAATAATAAAAATAAAAATCTTTATTTAAATAAAAAAATAAAATAATACTCTACATTCTACAATACACTTGTTATCAAATTAGGCGTAAGCTGTATCCTGTATCAGATATATGTATCACATATAACCATGTATGTATGTATATTGTATAATACCTAGAAAACAGTAGACACATACACACTACACATCCCATAAAGATTGTAGAAATAGTGTTTGTTTACACAAATTGTAAATTAAAAGAAACATACATGTTTAACGCTTTTATACCATTTTCATTTCTCATAATATGAGAGTTGAAAATGGAGAGACTTATTAATATTAAAACTAAACGGACTGAATCAGTCATAATTTTTGTAACAATAGGGATATGTGCCAAAACTAAATAATATATTTATTGGGCAAATATTTGATCAAGGTCCCAACCGTTTGTTTCCCAGTTGAATACTTGGCTGCTAACCACAGACTAAGAAGTAAACTGCTAACTAACTCTAGCTATAAAAAAATTGCCATTACAGTAACATAATTGTTACTTATATCGAATTACTCTATTTTTAAAGCATATTTAGACACTCGCAACACTAAACACAATGCATATTTCGCTTAGCAGCACTACACTAGACCTTTTTAAAGCTTTTTAACGACCAAGTTCAAAAATAAAGCATTACATTGTGTACAACATCTGATTGCTGTGTTCATGATGTGTGCCATTCTCACCTTTATACGGAAACAATTCTAAACTCCATAGAAAAAACATTATAATAAAGCAACATAAAATACTATCTGCTATAGATTTGAACAACTCTGCAGGAAAATAGGAACTATTGTACAAGTTAGTCTTGTATGCGATTAACCTAGTATCGATTTTTTATTTATATGAGTTAATGACTTGCGCACTGTGAGGCAAACATTCAGCCGTGCCGAACTGCCGCGCGCTTTGATTTCGCATCGTACGGGTACCTTATTGTAATTTTATGAAAAAAGGAAATTAAGCGGAAAAAAATGATTTCAAAGGACATTAAAACTGTAATCATAGTTCACCCCAACGAAAAGACCATCTCATTTAGGGTTAAGAATAGAATATGTTGGTCATGTAAATCACGTTATTTTATTTTATTTAATTCATTTAAAAGAATTTAGCGTATTATTATAAATATGAAATTAAAATATATTACTGATATTCTATGCATTATACATACATAGATATAAAATAATCAAAGTTCTGTTATCTTTCAGAATTCAGATTACGTATAAAGAAACGTAACTATTTTGACGTACCAACAAACAGAATGCAACTGGTCACTCAGTGGTCGTTTTTTTGTGGAAAGTGGAAAAATGAAGTTGGTTTGATATTTATGTAATGTTACTTTAATAATTTTAAATTTAATTTAAACAATGGATGAGAAAAGATGTAGTGTTTGTAGCAGCAGCTCGGTTAAATGATACAACCATATCATTCTTTACTTACCCGCGCCAACCAGAAAGGTACATACATATTATAATTTAAATTCCATGCAGTAAATACCCATCAATGAGTTTTAAATATTTAATGTAAATAAATTGTATGCTGTTGCTGATTGTTTGGGACTATTAAATTGTCAATTGCATCAGGAACTCCCAACACCATAATATGTAAAGGGATATGTTTATTGATCTTAATTTTTTTAATAATTTGACATAATTTATAGCTTTAAAAGGATATAAAATGTAAATATTCAAATGATTTTATTAAAGACCTGATTAAAACATGAAATAATTAACAATCACAGCATGTTATGAGGAATTCAATATTTTAAAAAACATTAAAAAATGGACTTTAAATTGTTTACTTATATAAATATAATGTTAAAATTATGATCTAACAATAAAAAATAAGTAGTGGTTTTTTTTTTGCAGGGGACTCCAATGGCTGAAAGCTGTTAACAGCTTGGATTTTCTGCACAAATTAGACAATGAATCTGTAAGAAGTAAAAACAGGATATTTGAGGCTCATTTTGAAGATTTTTTTTAAATATTATTATTTTGGTGGAAGAAAAGTGCTGACAAAAGATGCAGTCCCCACATTTTTCTTCTTTCCAGTGCCTCTCCAACTAGTGAAGGTTGGCAGTCAGCTCCGCATATTTCACTCTAGTCCCCACATTAAATCCATACAATATGGCACATCCACCATCCACTGTGATGTCACAAGACCTTTTTATATCTGAGGCAATGTTTGAACCATCCCATAATAATAACAATGATGATTTTGTTAATGCACCAGAATTATTGAAGTGGCCTCAAAATTCTCCAGCATGCTCTGATATTTCACAGCTTTGTGAAAGTGTCATCAAAGTTTCAAAAGCTACTCAGACATATAAATATAAAAGTAGCTCTGATAAAACAACCAAGAGATTTAAGGAAAAAGATCAAACAAAATCATTCTTGCAGATGTGCCGAAAATTTCTACCTGATGAAATGACTCAGGTAATAAAGTGGCACATGAATAAAAGGGAAACTACAAACAAGACTGTATTTGGTCTCAACATGTATTTTTCTAGCAATTCATATAACTTATTAATGAATATGCTAAGTCTTCCATCAGTAGATACACTTAGACACTTCCTTGTTCCAAGAACAACGCAGATGAGTGGGAATTTTTTAAATGCCATGAAGAGCAAAATAATCAACATGTCAGTTCCAGAGAGAGTTTGCAGTTTTTCTGTGGGGAGCATTCTGTTGAGGCCGAGCTTGTACTACGACATCAAATGCGACAGAATTATTGGCTTTCACGACATGGACGGCGAGCAGGTCGCTACGCCAGCCAAATACGCAGTCGTCCTTATGGTGCAGGGTTTATTAGAAAATTGGAAACAACCAATAGCTTACACATTTACTTCAGGATCTGATAACTCGCGAGAAATATCGCTGTGGATTGATGAAGTCCTTGCCCTGTTGATAAATATAGGTTTAGATATAAGAGCATTTGTTACTGATCCCAAATCTGAGATTATTTATATGTCCGACTCGAGATCTGTGGTCCCTGAAAAAACTTATTTCAGTATTAACGGACGAAACATATATTACATTTACGACACCATGCAATTGTTTAAAATTGTAAGGAACAATTTCAAAATATGCAATTTCTTTTGCGATGATGATACAAATGACTTCGATACGAGCGATTTTCAAGACAAACTGAGTAATCTTTGCGATATATTAAATTCGAAAACTCGTTATTCAGATTCTCCATTCAAACGGGCATTTTGTAATGAGCAGTACCAAAGCGACTTTTTGAGGCAAATGATGTCGTTATTTCAAAATTTGAAGGTAGTGAGAAAAGCTGACGGAGTTGACGTCACGACCAACATGAAGTTTGTCGAAGGTTTCCAAATTACTATCAAATCTGTTCTATTATTGTTCAATGATCTCATGTTTGTAGGTGCGAAGTATTTGATGACTAGCCGTCTAGGTCACAGATGTCTGGGGTATTTTTTTAAAAAACTTAAAGGTTTAAGCGCGAAGAAAGAATGCACTCCAAGACAATTTAATAAATACTTTGTTCGTAGTTTCCTATATAATCTTATGAAGAAACTTGTAGGTTATAATTCTGGGCTATTGCTCCAACAAAACATGAGGCGATTAGTAAGAGTAAAGCACCGAGAATCCAAAAGTTTGCATAATAAACCTTTGAAAATATATACAACGGATTATAGAAATACCATGCCTGAGAAAAATGCTTTTGTGTACGTTTGCGGCTATTGTTACTTGAAATGTATACAGAGACATAAATGTGATACATTTACAACTTTTTTAAAGAACTTTAAAAGCGATCACACCGACGACGATGTCACCTTCCTCTGCAGCATAAATCTTGATTTTAATATTGGAAAATTTGAGGTTTTGCCACCGGAGAGCTTTACGGAGTTCCTAATGCTTCTTGAGAAGAAATTCAAAGAATACTTCCAACCAGAGGTTCAAATAAGCAGCGTGGGTCACGAAATACTGCGGGCAATCAAAAGTTATCAATTTGATATGCCATGTCCATGTTTCCCCATAGACTATCTTAAGGCTCTGTTTGTTAGGGTCCGATTATTTTATACAATAAGAAAGAATAATAAAATGTTTAAGAGCCAAAAAGGATTAAAATTATTTAAGGTGTTTAGTTTGTAATAGAGAAAATATGTTTATTTACTACTTTTTTCGACTTGTAAGCTGAAAACATATTAGTTGGTCCCTAATTTATTTATACACCCGTACTATTCTCGTACCAAAGCGGGTATTTTGTATATATGTACTTATTTGAAAATATTTATTTTTTCTATCGAGCATATCAGTTAGTCTTTGTCGATGGTGTTCAACTAAGATCTGCCTTAGTTATATTTTTTGGACGATGTTTTTTTTATGAACAGACTGATAGTATTTATACTTGTATATATTATAGAATAATACTTTGTATAGTGTCAGATATGCCAATTGACTCCTGGTTTAATAATTTTCAATTAAATCATAGAAACCCTGTATGTAAATGTGGAAGGGTGTTTCTTATTCCTTCTCTATGTAAAAACGATTGACATAATTTTTCACACCGGCTTTTTTCGAAAAATATTAACCCGGTCATTGGCAGATTAAATCGCTCGTCCTTGGACCTTAACATACATTTTAAAAGGCAATCACGGTAAATTGTTAAGGAACAAATTCGTAAATTTTGTAAATTTATTTCGTTAATTCTACATTTGTGTATATTATTCTTATTATTATCATTTAAGTCTATGTATGATAATCTATTTTTACACCTGCTGTGCTCCATTTTTTCTCCACTCTAAGGTAGACTGGTAGAGAATGCCTCAGGCATTAAGTCCGCCTGTATACTTTCAGTATATGAAGCTTTAAATAAATACTTAGTCTCTTCACTAGAAAATTGCGAGTACTACTTTTAAATTCAATGTTGATAGTTTGTGTAAATCGTTGTAAGTAGCGATAAGTGACTTGTAAGTTTTACTATGCGGGGTTTACGGTTGAACTACGGACTTGAAGAACAGGATTGAGTATTCAACTCTATAAACGTACCTAATATGCTTGATACATGATAGTGAACAGTCGAGGGTTCGTGAATACGGCTTCGTTAAGGCAGAAGCTATATCCTTATTTGATGTAGCGTGCGCCGCGCCGTGCGCCCTCGCGCCTGGCTGACGTGCGCGGGCACGTAGTTTATAAAACGCACAATAAAATAGTTCAGGTTAATCGCTAGCAGAAAGGTATGTATGTAAGGATTTTGCGATAAAATTTGATGTTATAAAGCCAAGGTTGGTACTAGTTTATACAAAGGCTGCTCCTTAACGCAAAATCAGTAATTTAATTTTTTTCCACGAGGGGGCGGTATGTGCACGAATTTATAAGCACGTTTGCGAATCATTGGGCGACAGGAAAATCGCGCTCATATCATCGCGTGTAATTCGCTCTTTCTTGGACTATGTTTGTACATATTATGTAGTTAAAATTTTGTCAGAATGTCCTATTTTCGGTATGATATTGTATATTTGAATAATTCCTACGAGCTTATTGTATACCTGTACATATTTTCAATGGCCTTTTATGTTTCAAGTGGAGTAGCCACGAGCAATTGTATTAATGTTATCAATTAACTGTAAATAGATGAGATCGAAATTATCTGGAATTAATGTCAATTTGACCATGATATATGTGTTAATAATTTTAAGGGTAATATGTATATTTATGTAATGTATATTTGGATCGTCTGTCGATGTTCGTGATATCTCAATAAATTACTCTCATTCATGTTTTGATGTGTAGCGAAATAAATGTGCAAACAATACCATTGTAATTTTTAAAACTGCAAATAAAACAATGCTTTTTAAATAAGTCATATTTTATTCATAATTATTATTAGCTATTTTCACAGTTATTTATAAAGTTATATTAATATCAAGTATTACACTAATTTTGTATTTACGAATCTCCAATGATTGCTCCATTTAGAAAATTTCATTTCCACATCAATCATCAGATTCGTCTGCTTACCGATACTATGTGACAAAATGGTGAGGTCTATGTACAGTACCATCCCGATTCCCTAAAAAAATTGACAAATTCACAATAACAAAAAAGGTCAAAAACGAAAAATCCTAAAAATAATTCATTCAACTACAAATCTCGCTTAACAACTGTACAAAATATTACGAGTGGTTTCTTTAAACACATACACATCGGCAATGTGGGCAAATAATTAACGGTATTAGACACTACGTCGAGTATGTACAACATGTCCTTTTATAAAACAAAATATAAACTATATACAACATCATTAAATATTCTCAAATGCTGTAACACATTTAAAACATTTCATATTCAACTACGCATAATTCAGTTAATCCGCCGCCGTCTCCGTACAAAACTCCTGTACAATTGCCTATCACCTGACCGCTTCATCGCTGATGCCACCGCCAGTACAATAATAATTAGCTACTAAGCAACAAATCATTTACAATTTAATTTTTAATTGTTTTTCTTTACAATTTGTTCAATACCATATCGGCTATTTTTGTTTTGATTCATCGGAAATCAGTCCACATAAACAAGACAGAATGGAATAAACAAAAAACCAAATATAAGTAACACACGACTCACATCACGCGTCGGAATATATTTACATGTGTTCTCACAGCATATCTCGCTACATCTTATACTTTAACAATATATTAAAATAGAAAATTTCATATATATAATATAATAATATATAGCTACTATATTTGGAGATTCGACGACGCGACATCGCCACGCTGTTCAGTTTTGGCTCCATTTATACAAAAAGTGTCAACTAATTAATACAAATGCTACATCAAACATGTCCTAAGGGCGCTCTCTTTATAACTATTCAACTAACCATAAACTATTGGTGTTAGTGATCAATAACCGACCGGAGGTTGCTCGTATCATAAGACATTACTCTAGCGTTACTTTAGAATGTTTTCTTTGTGTGGACACATCGCATCGACGTGGCTCGCACGCGCCACGCACCGCGACGGCATCACCTCTACTCACGTCTAGAATGTTCTAGACGGCTCTGTAGTGTCGTGCGGTTGCGACGTGTAGCGACCCTGCGAGTCGCGTATCGAGCTTTGTTCCCTCGTATTAAATATACATGAGTAACCAACTCAAGTTTCAATGGTCGTTTTGTCTAAATACAATTTGTTCCTAAAATGCAATAACTTAACGAATCGCGCATCTAAATCGTGTCGAGTAAAAAATATATAACAGATATAGAAAATAAATGTATGTGTACAAAACAATTAAAAAAGTTTTTATACAAAAATAGTAGTGTTTAAATTAACGAGTAAATACGTTGTGATTAATTATGAACAAGGAAATGTTAATGTGGATATTGCGAGACAAAAATGTGTGGACTTTCGTTGTGAAATTAAAAAGTTGGTACAAAAAAAGAAAAAACATTAAAAAACACTAACATATCTAACTCCTTTGGTAATTCATACCGGTTTATATATTAATAACGAAATATATTACACACAATTACAGCACAACAATGTAAGCAATAATTACAATCACTGAAACAACTTCTCGTTGAGATACGTTTGGGTTCAAGTCATTGGAAATTTTGTATTCACGTTGTTGACACATCAGCACAGTGAGTGTTCAGCAAAATAACCAAACAGTCGCTCTCACATTCCTAGTGCAGGACCGGAGTTAGGATAGGACACCGGAGGGTGACTACACATCCACCCTCAAATTCAAAACAACTATTAGAATGATAACAACTTTGTAACACTCTTAACATTTAACGGTGCCCTAATTCATTTAATACTAACTACGGACCTTGCTTATATCTTGTACATATATTTCTTTGTGATTGCTATGATACTATTTTATGTTGGACAGATTTCTAAAGTACCAACGGAGTCATATAACAATATTTGTTTTAAACTGATAATGATTTGAGTATCCAAATACAATGTAATTGACGGTTAATTCCATTCATTTATATTAAAAGGCATGTGGTTTAGTGAAACCACTGGAAGGTGCTTTTATCTCGTATAGAAGACTTAAATAGCAATGGAAAATGTCTCCCGTTCTCACAACTGAATGCGGCCGATATGTATTTGGAGTAGAAAGTATTTTCATTGTAAATATTAATCTGGTTATAAAATTTCAAATTGGTATTTTCGGAATCTGTCCGCATTTATTATCTACAATAGAAAACATCTTGCAAATATACAAAATTGGTGTTACCTGTAACAATTACACTATCTACTGATCTGCGTATATTAATACCATTACTGTATTACAAAATCTACTCCCTAGCTTCGGTAAAATCTTTCGGAAAGTTAACTTAACGCCAGAACATTACACTTTGTCCACTACTGTTTCGTATGAAAAAATTAAACTAATTGTAACGCACTACACAAAATGAGGTTTGAAATTATCATGGAACATGACATCGGGAAGTTATCGATGGGTTTCCTTTACGACAAGACTGTATTGGAAGTCATTTCGTTTGTTTAATGTGACAAATAAGATTGTTAATAAACAGAAAAGTTTTGTCATCGAATATGCTCGTCGAATTTTCTTTAACTTTTCAATCGACTCCCGTTTGATATGTAGTCTCTATAAATCGATTTTAATTAAGCTTTCTCATACGTTCCAGTCGAGTTTGCGATCTGTTCCATCTGTTAATTAATTAAAAATATCTCTGTCTAAAACTTATACATCTGCCCATAAATACGTACAAACATATTCGATGAAAAAACTGACCACTACAACAACGTAAAATAATATGTAAAAAAAGTACAACAAAACATTACTCAATGTTGTCGACTACACTTAATACATCAAAAGGTTTTACAATACGCCAAATTGGACCATTGCAGGTATCTTTTGATACACTTACACTATAGCGAACTATACTCCGGCTTACATCTACACTTCTATACTCGCTTAACAATCATTTAGAATATGGCGGCGATCCATCTGACGAAAACAAAATGCTTTCACAAATCGCCTTTTGATTTTTAATATTCGCTATAAACTGTAAATATTTAGGTCTCGGATTTCATCACAGAGAATATAAATTTGCAAAGGTCATTTAGATTTATTTTGAACTTTGATATTTTTTAAGTACCAACAGGCAAGTTGTGAAAACAGACAATTATCCTACGTACCACTCCTACCACACGTCTAAATAAATAAAAACATCGCCGTGGTGGGCGAACTCACGCCGTTGTCCATCTTAATGCATCAAATCGAGGCTCTTTCCTATCACATAATAACTCTACGCACAAACGCCTGATTCCCGCGTCAAACAATGCACCTCACATTAGCAGAACTTTCTGTCCCTTTCGCACTTATCAAATATCTATTAGTGTGATAGAGATAATTCTCCGAGTGATGAAAACATCGATAACGCGAAAACTAGACTTTGCAAACTACTCTTAGACCTTTTTTATTTACTACCCTAACAACAGTTTCTCATCAGATGTTAACTACCAGGCGCAGATTAGCTGAGTATCTCCATTCGAGACTATCGATAATCGAAACTGTGTCGATAATTCGCTTCAACGAAACTTTGTACAGTGATTTTAATCGATAAATATCCGCGCCTATCCCTCCACAACTGGTCATGAGATTTTAAATAACAACAAGTTAATCTTATCGAAATGCCCTCAACATTAGTCGCGTCGGTGCCGACGCCTAACAAAGGTAAAGTGAAAAGTGCTTGAAAATAAGATCCCTGGCTCTAAGTGGTAACCATACGTCGTAGCCGCTAGTGTTGGTGGTGGGGGTGGGGGTGGGTCTACCCGAGTGCGGCGGCCGTGTGGTAGAGCTGCATGAGCACCTGCACGTGCAGCGGCAGACACGACAGACGGTCATGCGTGTTGCCGTCCAGCGCCAGCCATGACAGCGCGTTGTACCCCTCTAGCACGTATCTGGAATCACCGTTTTATTTACAATTTTTAGTCATAATATGGTGTATTAATGTATGTTATTAAAAAATAAATAATTTATTTAGCATTTTATGCAAATTAATAAAGTTTAAAAAAAAATACATTTGTCGTAAAAAAATTACCAAACATTCAAGAATAATTAATATGGTGAATTGAAACTTATAAACCATGGTTTGTATTTTTCATATTAAGTGACATTGCTTTAAAAGCATGTTAGGCCCATTAACTTTATCGAGTGCATTAGTGCTAGTAGTTACCTGAGCACGTCGGTGGTGACCTGCGAGTCGAGCGGGTGCGTGTTGTGGTCGCGGCGCGTGGTGAGCGAGGCGAAGTCATCGGCGGCGTGCACGGAGTGCAGGTGCAGCGCGTTCTTGAGGAAGGCGGGGCAGGCGTCGCGCAGGTGTCCGCAGCCCGCCCACCACCAGGCCGGCATGGCGCCCAGCGGGGCCGTGGACACCATGTAGCCCAGCGCCAGCGGCTGCTGCAGCACCGTGCCCACCTGCTCCTGCGACACATGCACACACACGTTCATTGATACCTATCGCATTATAATAGCTCTCCTGTCTTTCTTGTCATCCATATCAATGTTGTTGAATCAACTGACTTATAATCTTTCAACCAATTGCATACTTGACATCAACCGTTTTGGTGAGAGATAAACCCTTTGATTCACCTCACCAGCACAATGCGAATTGTTAGACTTGACACATCCTTGAAATTCTTGCACAATCTTCCAGTTATCCATGTTTTCTCACAATATTTTATTGATCATTTTAAAAACCAATAACGACGAAACTTCGAAAAATCAGTGATGTATGTTTCGGTTTGATAGTCTAATACTCTCCCAGTGGGTCTGTGCGCTTAACTTAGCTATCACTCGAATTAAGAAACATCATGAAAGCATGCTACAGCAGGTGGTAGTGGTTACCTGCTGCTGGTCGTGGTGGTGGTGGTGGTGCGCGGGGTGGTGCGCGGGCGCGGGGCTGCCGCCCGCGTCATCGTCGTTGCGGCGCGGGGAGCCGGGCGCCCACATGTTGTTGAACATGTCGTCGATCAGCAGGTTGTTGATGTTGTCCTCGCCGATGTCCTCGTCCGCCATGTCCATGTTGAGGAACATCATGTCGTTGTCCTCGCCGTTCGCCATGGGAGGCTCGAATGGCATTTGATTTGACTGTGGAATGAAAGCCATAATTATAAACGGACGAAATCTTATTGCAGGCGAGGGCTAGATTAGTCGACTTTCTTGGTTTGCAAGGCGCGTCTCTGCAGTTTTTGGATTGACATTAAATATTTTTGGACTTGAATATACCTGCTAAAGATCTCTAGCCTCAACTTAGTTCTAAGATTTCCGTGTTTTGTCTTAAAACGCATTCATATTTTTAAAACCATGGACTGCTCAAGAAATCACTGTCCAAGAATAAGTACGATAAAAACGTTATTTGCGTAAACCATTTTTGAAAATAATCATCCCTGTAATATTGATTGAACAATGGTGTCGTGTACTGACCTGTGTGGTTGCGGAGGTGGGGAAGACGAGTATGTGGGTAGCAGTGACGTCGCGCGGCGTGTGCAGATGTGACTGTATAGAGGCCTGCGAGAAGCGCTCGTCGGGCGTGAAGCGGTCGGCCATGAGGCGCAGGCACGAGTCGGGCTCCGTGGACACCAGGCACGCCGACAGGATGCACGGCACGCCCGTGGGGTACAGCACGGAGCAGCTGCCGCAGATCTCGCGCAGCATCGTCGACGCGCGGTCCAGGTGCTTGCGCGACAGTAGCCAGCTCCAACCTACACGAGATAAACCTCAGATTAAGAAAGAAGAAAAGGAACGAGATAAAGAAATTATTATATTTCTCGCTCTCTTTGCAGGCATAAAAAGCGAGCGCTGAAGTTTCGTTTACTCAGGACGTTTTCCGCCCCTTGCTCCTTTTTATTGAGATGAGTAGGGTCGAATATGAGTAGGATTAAATGTGTCCAAAGGGCTCTGGCCAATTGTGCCACAGGAGCATCACGTAATTTGTCGAAGTAATGTCTGCCCCAAGACAACAATACACTAGAAAATAAGTGCAGTATGCTGACCCTTGAGTTCTCCGTGTCCGATGCGGCCCACGCGGCCGACGACGAGGCGCCAGGGCTGCGCGGCCTGGCTCATCACGCCCAGCGTGAAGTCCATCAGCTTCGTCAGCCCCAGCCGCCGCGCCGGACCGTTGCGTCTTCGCCGGGATCTGCGACAAGTAGGGTACATGACATTAGTGTTAAATAGTTTAAATGTTGAAAGAGTTGTTGTTATCTTAAAAGTTGTTTTTACTTTTAATATTAAATTCAAATTAAGCATGCCAAGAAAATGCTGTTACCTGTGCGGTACGTGTATGTTGATGGCGGCGGTGTCGAGCAGCTCGCCGCGCGCGTCGGTGGCGGCGGCCAGCAGCCAGCGCTGGTCGTGCGACAGGCAGTACGACACGAACAGCACGGCGCCCTCGCCCGCGCCCTGCCCCCACGTCTCCGCCACCTCCTTCAGCGCGCGCGGCGCCGCCAACACCCACGCCGGCGAGAACAGCTTGTACGCCGCGCGGTTCTTCTCCTGCACACGTACGGACACATATACACACGCTCTCATTGCGAGACCCTTACACGACAAGCTAACTGACACCACTACATCGATATCATAATACTACTGTAGTCGCAGCACAAAGGTACGAGGCTCGAGCCCCGAGAAGTATGATGGGCGGAAATACAGAGCAGAGGAGGTAGGGTAGCGGTGCGCGCGTACGTACGTCTTTGGAGTGCAGGAAGAGGTTGGCGTGCGCGGCGGTGCCGAAGCCGGTGAGCGACTTGCCGTTGGCGTGGTGCGCCAGCAGCCGCCGCGCGCCGCTGAACACGCTGAACGCCAGCGCGCGCACCTCCCCCGCGCCGCCCGCGCCCACCGCGCCGCCCGCAGCCGCGCTCACGCACTCCTCGCTGCCGCCCATGCCCCACACCTCGCACACGCTCTCCAGCGAGACGATCTGACGACACAACACACTATTAGCGCTCTCTCACTCTAACATTATTGTAAAGGTTCAACGAATAAGATCAAGTCAAAAGCTTACCTTTATGAGCGGATTGTGATGCTGCAGATGCGTGTGCGTGGAGGCCGCCAGCCGCAGCAGCGCGTGCAGGCAGCGCGCGCGGTCGGCGGGCGCGGCGGGCGGCTCCACCAGGTACAGCACCAGCGCCGGCGGGCCGCCCTCCTCGTCGTCCCAGGGCGGCGCGGCGGTGGGCTGCGCGGTGGCCGGCTCCGGCTCGTGCTCGGGCGTGGGCGAGGAGGCGCCGTCCGCCGTCCGAGTGGGAGACGAGCCCCCCGCGCCCTCGAACAGCGTGCGGTCCACGGGGAGCGCCGCCAGCTGAGGCACGATGCTGCGCAGCGCGTCGGCGTAGGCGCGCACATACTCGCCGAGGCGGCCGGGCGGCAGGTCGCCGGCCCAGTCGTCGCGCGCGGCGGCGGCCCCGGTGGCGGTCGGGGCTCGAACGACGCCGTCGCGCGCGACTCGGCCCACGGGCCGGTGGCGACCGAGGCGACACGCCTCGTAGGCGGTGGAGAGTTCGCGGAAGAACATGCGCAGCGGGTCGGCGAGCGCGTCGCAGTCGGCCGCCACCACGACGAAGGCGACGTCGCGCGCGTACGAGTAGGGCTCGAGCGCGAGTCGCTCCCAGTGTCGCAGCGCGTAGGGCGAGAGCGACACCCAGTCGCGGTCGTGGCCCACGAGCAGCGGCGGCACGGGCTGCGGCTCGCACAGGTCCTCGTTGCCGCGCCCGGCCAGGCGGTGGAACTGCCGCCACGTGAGCGGGCCCGTCACGCCGTCCCACATGCGCGCGCCGCAGCAGCGCTTCTGGATCGCATCCTGGAGCAGCGGCCGCAGTCGCCGCATCAATCTGTCCGACGAGCGAGATGCTGGGGTCAGTCCGGTTCCTCAAAAAGGCCTCAATCTTACTACTGACTCTAAAATTATAAATTATCCAAAGAAAGACAGTGGGGCCAGTGATTGACTATTCAGGAAAATTATTTAAATTTGCTTCAAAACTTTAAAAAAAACATTGCAACAAAAGAGTACCTGACAACATCCCGTGAAGACCGAGGAGCTCGCGCACTGATGAAAGGCCATCGGTGCACGGCGCTGCCAGCATTGGTGGCGTTGGGTGAAGATTGTGAGCCGCCCAATGCGCCCGTACGCGACGCACGCAGCGCTCGGGCCGCCGCCGCGCCACCATCTGAGTATCTACGCACGAAGCGAAATAATGTTAGATGAAAGCATTCATATAAAAAGTGTGAAACATAAAGGCGAAAGAGAGCGGCCACTGACTCGAGCAGGTTGAGTCGCAGGTCGTCGTGCGCGGCGCGCTGCGCGGAGCGGGCGGCGGCGCGCGCCAGCGCCGAGGCGTTGCCGCCCGCCAGCGCCGCGCACTGCGCCACCACCACGCCCGCCACGTCACCCAGCCCGCCGCCGCTGCCGCCCCCTCCCGGCTCCTCCGCCACGCCCGTGATTTCCATCTCGTCCTGCGTAGCACCACTTCATTAATATACGTATCAGATGGTTAATCCATAAAAGAAGATTTTTCTCAGGTAGATTGCGCACCTCATAGAAGAGGCCGGCGCGATGCGCGAGGCGGCGGTTGACGACGGCGCTGAAGCCGCAGGTGCAGCGCGAGGGTTCGTCGTCCACGCCGCCGCCGTCGCCGTCCTCGCCGCCGGCGCCCTCCGTCGTGGTCGGTCTCAGGTACGTAGACGCGTCGCCGCCGCGGATGTTACCCACAACCTATAGACGGTAAAAACTAGTTTAATGACTGTGGCAACGAAATATAACGAGCTTTGATCTGGCTAGTAAATTTATCTGGTTAGACAGCAGAAATGAAATTAAAACATGTATTGAAAATTAAGTATAACCAAGGTACCCTTACAGTACGAATAAGGTAGGGATAAGCAAGTACCTTGGGTCCCGCGTTGCAGACGCAGAGCGTGCAGCTGTCGAAGTTATGGTCTCGGAAGACGTTGAGCACGGTGTCGGCCAGCAGCACGTTGAGCAGCAGCGGGCAGGCGGAATGAGCGGCGCGGGGCGCGGGCGGCGCGGGGGCGGGGGCGGCGCCCACCCCCGCGGCCGGGGACGCCGCCCGTCGCGGCGCCGGCGAGCCCCGTGCCACCGCGCCCGCCGCGCTGCCCGCCGCGCTGCCGCCGCCCTCGCCCGGCCGCCGCGTTCGATTCTCCCGAGATTCACTCGCGGGCGACACCGATCGTTTCACGCCTGGAATTTTGTTGAAAACTTTTTGAGCGATTCCTTTAAAATTTATCTTTTACTAATTTATTGTTCAGTTTTGATCTTAAGTCAAATATGAACATAACAATAAATAAATACACACAACAGTCACATACATCATTCTGACATCCAACTAAGATACGAGTCTTTTGCCCCAACAAAATCGATCGAATCGATCAATTGAATCTACAAGACTTATATCTAGTCCTATAGACATAGTAGAATATCGTCGCCTCTCATTTCACAGCCGATGTTAGATGAACTGCGCCACGAAGGTTGTCTTTGATATTGATCATAAAACGAGGTACGTATGGGTGTAAGTTGTATATAGTGTACGGACCGGTCCGGTGCGGGTCGGCGTCGGCGTCGGGGTCTCGCTTGGCGTCGCGGTGGCAGCGCGGGCGGTACACGGCGTGCGGCGGCAGCGTCACGGGCGCCAGCAGCTGGCTCGGCAGCGTCGTCAGCGGCGCGTACTTGGACGAGCCCACGTACTTGCACACCGTCGGCGGTTTGAACACGAATGACCAGTCCTGCGGAATCACGATATATAACGATTGAGTATGTAACGCACTGTGTTAATTGTTAGTAAGTAACGAGTAGATGTAAGCTATAGCATTATTGATTTATTGACACACAAAGTTTTTAGACGAGGCCTTGGACCTTTCGACATTTTGCGTGGCACTTTAGAGTTCTTCCAAGAATTAAAAAGATATGTTATGTGTACAAATCCACACTAGGCCAGCGTGGTGGAACAATATTTAAATATTTCAACCATAGAACATGGTCATAAAGGGACGTGTGTCGAGTATATCTTTTGTTATAATAGAATTGAGAAATGCATGTATGGTAATGTTAGTGCGCGTACCTCGATGGCGGCGTCGGGCGGCGGCGAGCCGGCGGGCGGCGGGTGGCGCGGCGGCGGCGGCTCGTCGGGCAGGCTGAACCCGGGCGAGGGCTGCGCGTGCGCCTCCATGCTGGGCGGCGTGGGGAACATCTTGCTCAGCTCCTCCGCGCGCACGCTGCGCCCCGCCCAGCGAGATTCCTCGCCGCACGCCACCTGCATCTGACCACACGCCCACGTCACTACCCGCTCTCCTCGCGCCGATACAGACACTTCCACAAATACACTCGGAAAACTGCTACTTCGCTACTAAATTTAATAACGGATAAAAGGAGCCCGCTGACGTCCAAATTCAGCACAAAATCAAATACACATCAGACAAGTTGCTTCACATTGACTCCACCTTAATACATTACTTAAAGATTAAATTAACAAGAAAATTCATCAAATCTAAAGAAGAACTCTACGTGATAAATACAGTCGATACTATACGATACGTATGAAATATAAAAAGAAGGGTGTACACTCACAAGTCTTACCGTCTCATCACCGCTGGCGGCGTCGTCAGAGTTGTCAAATATTTGATCGAGATCTTTGAACGTCGGACAGAGGCCGTCCGACGTGAACAGGTTCTTGTACTCCTTCGCGTCCTCCTGTGATTTTATACATATTATTATATCGATATAAATAAAAAGAGGCTACGGAAATCACTTCACTTATAAATACTATGAAGTCGATAAAAAATATGCTCGATAATTAAAAATAAATTCCACTCCCCGTTTTAAGGTACACATATTTTGTTTCATGAACGTTGCAAATATTCGTAGACAATATTATGCCTGAATATATGACTCGAACCCACAATTAGTACAGCCTATCAAGTTATTAAATACCAATATAATTTCCATATAACTGTAGTATTAATTAATAAACAATTAATTACTTACCGTGTGGTCTTGCCGCTCCTGCTTGATCTCGACCTTGGTGTGGTCTTGCATGACGGCCATGCTGGTGTGGTCGTGGCCCGCGTACAGATCGTCGCCGGACGCCACGCCCAGCGCCAACTCCTCGCGAAAGCAGTTCTCGTCGCTCTTGAACCGCTTCACGGGGTGTTCCAACCTGGATGTCCAGGAAAATTTAGTATATGGATCGAATGATTGGATGGATTTCGATAAAACATCGATATTCGATTTTTCTTTATTACTAGCTCTTAATTATAACTTGCGAGGAGTCGATGTAAAATTGTTACATACGGGACAGTAAAATTCTTGTTGCACATATTGTACAAATACCGGCAACAAAGATACTAATCTTAAAACAACATACAAGTAATGTATCAATTTTGGAATCGAATTAAAAAATCAGATAATGAATAAAAATGTAACCAACAATTGAACACAACAAACTATACTGAAACATTGGTTGTTGCGCAATTTGGTGGCATTAATGTTGCGAGCAAAAGATTCACATCGACATACGCTCATTGTCACGTGACCGTGTTTATAGTCTCGCGTTATAATAACGTGCGTGTACGTAGGATACGTACGCATGCAAGGTACGCACATTCGTACACATATATGTGCGACTAAGTAATAACTAAAACAGATGAAGCTAGAGAAATAGAAAGCAGATATCTTTTTGATTTATGAATAATTTACGTGTCCGTGATAAGAAGACAATTTGTAGTGTCCAGTTCGAAGAACATAAATCTATTATAACCGCTATTGTGTCTTAGTAATATGAGTGTAGCAAAACTACTGTTTCTTATTTTAAAATACTCTTATATATAGGTTGGTATATGTTACTGACCAGGCGTAAACGGTGGTGTAGTCGTAGAGCATGCGCAGCGCGGTCTCGTCCTCGAGCGGGTCGGGGCGGCGCGGCGCGCGCGGCAGCACGGGGCGGCGCGCCACGTCGCACTCGCCGCCGCCCCAGCCGGACCAGCCCGACCAGCCCGGGGACTCGCCCTGCAACCGCACACGAATACATTCAATGTTATGAATACTTATTTTAACTTTAGACAAATTGCCTTCACAAACTCTATGTTTTGAGGTATTTTGAAGGTAATTTAGATGTCTAAAATCTATGAAATAGACATTACACATTGTAAAACCTATTAAAAAGTGCGTTCGAGGCAAAGTGCCAAGGGGATGTGTAGGATCGAGGCATGTAAACGAAAAAGCAGAGTGAATGAAAATGTAGGATAGTTTTTTTTTATTTAGAAGTAGGTTACCTGGTTGTAGAGTTTAGGCGGCGGCAAGGAGGGCGGCGCCGGGGTGGGCGGCGCGTGCGGGTCCGGCGTCGGCGCCGGCGTATGCAGCGTCGTTGGCACCGCGCCTGCCGCCTGTAAACCAAAATTCAAGTGTCACAATAACAAAAATATGACAGGTTGAATGTTTACTTCGATATTGATAAAAGTAAGCAAAAAATCTTGTTAATAAATATAATGGCCAAAAAAATTTTATGGAAGCATTCAATACATCTTTAATTAAATTTGCAAAATTCTATAAGGCCGATTTTAGGTTCTTTAATTTTATGGAAAGACGAATCGTAGGAGTTAATGTAAATGTGTAAGGAGAATAACTCCCAAATATTTTCCTGTTCTTAGGGCCCGTGGGAATATTTAATTGAATATGTATGTGTTGGACCTGGTGTTGCGGCAGCGCGGCGTGGTGCGTGGGCGAGGGCGGCGGCGGGCCGGCGGAGGGCGGCGCCGAGGCTCCGGGCGCGGGCGAGCCGGCGCACGAGCCCGGCGACCCCGCGCCGCCGCCGCCCGCGCACGCGCCCGCTCCGCAGCCGCCCCTGCAACACAACACCTTCACTGTCTGCACGCGCACCACGCACAGGTGTGATCCCAACGATATCATCTCCTCGCTGGTATTACAATATATTTTATCATAGTATTAGGTATTTTTAGGAGCCACAAAAAATATGATCACTGATTTTATGTTTTGAATGCTATTTGAATTCAAATATTTTTTGCCATCAGATATTTTACGACGGAAATATATCAAATTGAATATATAATTAAAAACAGTGTAAACAGTTACATTTATTACATTGTAATACCAACAACTCGATATCGACTATTTTCGATACACAACACCATCGATTCATTGGGCGTACACCGATGTGTGCGTTAAAATCTGTGAACCGAACCAGTATGATAAAAAAAAAGATGTCCATAACGATGAATGACAAGAGTGGATTCCCTCGTGATTCGTGAAATACAATGCTCACAATACTCCAGTTAGAACTTCGATAGAGATGAAAGGTAGATGTTATACGTGACTGTCGATAATATGGTCGTACTCGTTCACCACTTATAAAAAAATAAAATAAAACACATTTATAAGCAGCGAGTGTACAGCGAACGAAAGTAGAGTGGCGCGCGACGACTCCGGTCTGCCGAGACGTCGGGCAATGGTCGCGATGATCGACTAGTTCTGTGTATGATTTCATGAAAAATACATAATGTTTGTGGCACAGACTCAAATGTATCCATAATGAATGTACTGCAGCTGACAACTGATTCATTTTATCGAGTTATCGATGTAGTATTATGTGATGAAACGTTACCCGAAATATCGATGCACAAGTTATCAAATGCAGCGTACACATGTCGATAAATGAGTAAACAGTTAAAAATAAACCAAGTTATTCAGAAGACACAAAACATGCAATTTATATGACATATCCATTCACAATAATATACTTATAATTTTCATGCACTAGTATATTTCATCTACAATGCAATAAATGTATAACATAGGCATCGCATCATGCACTAAATAAGCATTGCATTATTTGTGACTCATTTTGTGTTGAGTGTGTTACAGTGTGTTAAACGGGTGGATTTTTCTAAATATCGACTTTTATCAGAGTTGATATTTTATTAATCATTGGCGTTTGGCGTTTACAATAATTAAAGGGAATGTAAATTGTATTCATTCATGTTATAATCAACAATCTTGTCGATGTATTAATCAGTGGTTCGGCAAGAAAATATATTTACAAAGTCGGCAGCGAGGAGTGGCAGCAATCAGATAAAGTAATTAACAAGAGCGTAGCTTTAAAAGCGTTAGATGCAAAGGGGAGGTTATAAGGCTGCAGTGTGCGCCGCCGTCCAATGTATCAAGTAGTGTGCGTATGTGTTGTAGTGTAGTGTGGTGTGCGTGTGGTACTCACCGAGTGGGCGCGGGCGGCGGGGGCGGCGCGGCGTGGCGCGGGCGCGCGGGGGGCGCGCGGCGGTGGAAGGGGGGCGCGCGGGGGGCGCGGCGCCGCCGCCACCTGCACCCACACAACGCTAGCCCCGCCGGCTCGCCCGACGCTCCTCACACTTTAACTCTCCGCCGTCTACTGCGAGTGCCCGCGAGTCTCGAGTGGTCGCCGGCGACCGAGCTCTACTAGTTTTAGCGCGAACTTATGTCTGCCTCCCGCGTCGCCATGCCGCGGTTTGCCAAAGTTACGCAAATGTCTCCGCCTACCAGGCCGGAGATGAATCGACTGCGCATATTCAATACGTATTCTTTCCCGTCAGCGTTTAAAGCGGTTTTCAAAAGCGTAATTTTCGTGCATTTTAACTACATTTATCGCGCATAATAATATTGCGTAACATATATAATGTACCATTTACAAATCGACAGCCAAACGAATTTAAACATCGTGACAGCTAAGAGATATCAAAGTGTGACAAGAGTCTTTGCGTCGTTCACGACGAAGGAATCTAAATCGAAGCAAAAGCATATCATTTAAAAATATGTTTTGTCCATTATGACTTTAACGAATGACATTTAGTTTCCTTCGACGCATCTTTACATACCAACGTACATGTCGACATGTACGTTGGTGAAGCTTCAACCCTCTACAGCTTAACACTACATAGTAACAACTAAAAATATATATAAATTAGAAAAAATAAAACTCATTCGCATACATAACATCTACCTATCAAATCTACACGGCTGCTAAACCCTGCTAGAGAGACTACACTCAATATGAACCTTAACTTCATTGTAATAGAGTTAAATATTGAGTGTGATCGTTTGTTCATACAAATATGCAAGTCCATTAAGGAAAATAATTAGAATATAAATAAATAAACTCGTCTCATACATAAGATACATATATACGGTAGCATAAACACACAACGCACGTACAACTACTGCTATTTGTACTGCATAATTTAAATATTACTATATAATTGGAATATTAGCTGTTCGTAAGCGCGCTACGGAAAACTACCATCATTTAATGAACAATTTAGTAATATCTTATTTAAATTATCTAATCAGTTTTGTTTATGTCTTGGCTTTTTTTCTATCGATTATTATCATTGACTAATATGTAATTTGGTATTTATTGTAAAAGTAATAGTAATTGGTATGGTAACTAACTTTGTCTTGCAAGTCGATGACCCTTAACCATTTACAATACTTGGATGTAAGTAATTTTAAGTGTTTTTGTTACAAAGCTGTATTTTTTTCAACCAGTTTAAAACTTTTTACATACAATGGACTCGATAAAATGACGTTAGATATTTCGGTGGCGCGCATACAACGTTTGCACACTAATTAATGCATATAGTATAGTGGGTACTGGGTGGGGTGAGTCGGGACCGGTGCGCTACTCACTTGGTGCAGGTACAAGGTGTCTTGCGGGTGGGGTCTACGAAATCCTCGTTCTTGTCAGCCGCTGGATCGCTGAAGCAAAGCTCCGCACTCTGTAAAATTTTAATTGGACATGAGTACATTATTGGGAATAAACTGTTTTTATAAGGACGAAAATGTATTGACTTAGGTAACATTTTTCGTTAAAAATGATAGTAGTGATATAAATAATTCAAGCCTTAGATGTGAGGTAGCAGAAACGAGTGCCAAATCAGAAATCATTTTAACGGGTAGTCTATCTTTATTTTTCTACCTAGCATTTTTCCTGATCATGGTCTGTTTTTCTACGCAATCCTTGCAATTTCGCCTGGTATTTGGCACCCTCGATTGTGAAAGCATTAATTATCATAATATTGTTATGGACAACAAGCGAGCTTTTTAGTTAGCCTTGGGGTTTTGGGGTCACTTATTTTTAGGTTGTTTTTTATGTATAGCCTGGCTCAGACAGGTCCTGATTGTATGTGGGTGCATGGTGTATGGTGGGGATGTGTACCTGGTGCGGGCGCGGCGTGGTGAGCGCGGCGAGTGCGCGCGGCGCCATGCGCGGCGTGGCGGCGGGCGCGCCCGCCTCCATGTGCGTCACGAGCGCGTACGGCGCCGGGTACCGCATGCGCGCGCCGCCGCACACCACCTGCACGCACCACAACACACACATTCACATCACAATGCTTTTCACCTTTGTAAAGCCAGTACAAAAATCTAATTAATATTCATTTATTAATCTTAGAGCCTAATAAATAAGCTAGTCACTTAAAAATTAAGTTATGAGAGCTGCACATAAGCAAGTATAATTTACAGCTAGATCACAGATTTATTAATAGTAGATAGATTTATTAGTAGTAAACAGATATAAAGTTTATTAATACAAAATAATTGCAATATCAATACTAATATTTAATTCTATATTTTTTCGTAATAAACCCCTTGGAGATCTACACGAGGCTTTATACAACAGTATTAGACACGTGTCCGTACCTCGACGGCGCCGCAGCCCTGCTCGAGCGGGTAGAGTTGTCGCCAGGCGTCGAGCAGGCGCGCCGTGGCGGCGTCCGCCTCGCCCCACTCGCGCCCCGTCAGCCGCGCCTCCAGACCGAACGGCGCCAGGATCACTGCAACACAACACCGTTACCAGCTTAGTTATAGTCAATCATTAAATAATCATGTCTTCTGTGATTAACGTCACAATTTAACAGCCATAAAAAGTTTGTATCGAACTAGACAGCCTGTAGGCGCTGCTTGGAATAAGCCGCTAATACCCATATAGATTATTCATGGGATGAGAACAGGATCTGTCCAATGAAAGTATACTCGCCTTACGAAGGCTTCACTAATCAACCAAGTACAAGGACTGATAAATTAATGTATTATTTCATTCAAGAGTTCACAATACATAGTTCCATAGCCTTACAATTCTACGAAGGCCATTCCTCCTACTACATAAATTGAATTTAGACAGATGGTCCCATTCAACCCGAAACCCCTCACTAATCTTGTGGAGGCCAATTACAGTATGACTTAAAGGATACTTGAAAGGCTTTATGTCTCTGTTTCTAACCCTTAGCGTCTCCGTTGTGGTCCGGCGAGTTGATCTTGGCGAGGCGCTTGGGCGTGAGCGTGCGCACGGGCGGGTGTTGGCGCACGTCCACCGACGCGCACACCGTGCTCTCGCCGTGCAGGAAGAACGCGAACGAGAACGACAGGTGCCACGGACTAGAAGAGAAACACCACAATAATTAATCACAGGTGCCGTGGACTGCAAGTGTAACGTCACACTAATTCAACAATCAAAGATTAATTGAGTCTTGTGATGAGATATTCCGTTTATATCTGCATTGCAGTGGCTTTTATATCAGATGTAATATTGCAGAGATAATATATAGAGTCTTTCTGCCACGCAAATAAGAAAATATTTAGTTAGGAGAACAAAGTGAACATTACTTTTGTTTTATTTTACGGAAATATAAATGATTGAATTTAATGTCAATTTGTAATGATATTGAATTGTGTTTACTATTTTTTACAGTACAGAAAGTTACACATTACAATTTCTCTCGTATCGTAAGTTCGTTAAAAAACACACATTACACACATTTCAACATCCTACTACAAATAACTGCAGTAGCCTAGTAGGCAATATAAATATTGATGTGTATGCGGAACGTACCCGCAATACTGTAAATGTATAAATGTATGAAGGGGAACGAAGCTATGCCCTAGTGTCTTAACGGGCACCGCACAGATACCCTCATGTTGCTATAGGAAGAGCGAGTTGTGTTGCCACACGCGCCGTTTGGAACAATCCATTGAAAGAATTGCTTCAAACTTTTCTTCCGGGTAATAAACAAATTTAGAATTAATTGTATTAGCATATACACTTTGATTATGACAAAATAAAATGCCCTTTTTAGTGAATTTCAAATATTTGTAGTTTGGAAATATTTTTGACAAATTATATACCTTTTGCCAACATCCTCTTCGTCGCCATCGTAAGGTTGTACAAACCACTTGCCGAGCCTCACGAAATCCCGCGACAGCAAGCATCTGAAATCAAAGCACAAATGTATTTAGTACAGGTTCATTATTGTACATTGTAATTTCTGATATTGCGTCAAAAGATATGAGAGTATATTTATGTGTATTCTTTTAGCTAATTAATAAGATTGAGATTGATTTTAAATATTGATGCAATTTGAAAAGTTCTTGAATGGTCTTTCGAGCCGGATCGGCGGTGTATGTCTTGTTTTAGCTTTCTATTTTTAACCAATACGATGCAAAGTAACCTAAGAAGCTTGCACGTGTGACTGTGTGCGAATACACAGTGAAGACTTGAAAGTGTTCAATAAACTATTTCATTTCACGGCCCTGCAGCGGCGCGCGAGCTGGGAAACATTTTCCCACTTTACGACTCTGCGTATCGTGTTCCTTTTATTGGCGTATCATATGTGCCGCAAACCGGATCGTATACAATTCTAAATGCATTCGTGTTTCTTCAAATTAGACCGTCATATATTAAAGAAAGTCGTAAAAAATCTAATAAAACACATACATGATCTCGATTACATTGTAATACATTGCTCACGATGTTTGCACATTTAACTTTCAAAACCCTCTTTAGCGACAATGTTATGTTATTTCGTTCTGTTTAAGCGTAACAAAACTCTCGGTGCAAGAAACATGATGAGCCACAGAAGTGCTGACACCAATTGCCTCCACTTTTATTTCTCTGCAATAACTTTAAAGCTCCGCGGTATCCATCTGTCGTTGGAAGACATTTCTCTCGCGCTATCGCGTACAGTATATTATCGGAGTTCTTTATCGTGTGGAATACAGCTGCCGTGTGAGATGCAGTGATCATTAGATGTAGTAGATACCTTAAGTGCAGTTGCGCTGTACTCATCCTCAAGTTTGTACCCGTGGTTATGTGTTAATATATTTTGAAGTATTGAGGTTTCAAGTGTAATAATTGCCTATATGAATTCTTATTTACATTTGTTCACCTTTCACCTTCCGCGCCCGGTGCAACATTACACTTATCGATGTTTTTGTTTAAGTGAGTAAAATTTTCCTACGTTAACGTTTTATTATATTTAAAGCCGATTTTGAATAGCTCCACAATTTTTAATTCACCAAGATTTTGAGGATTTTGTAAAATCCTTTCGATGTACAAGCCTTGATCCCATAACGTATTTCGTTTTAAACTTCTATACTTTCTAGATTTCGTGATACTTCAAACAAGTTCTATTATTATTGTCAACAATACTCAAGATAACTAACTAACCATTCAATCCGTCTCCATTATTGTCTTCCACAACACTTAGCAACCACAAGCCAACAGACAAAAGGGCGTATGTGCCACAAATCGTGTTGAACGCTGCGAGTTATAAGTGAACAGCACACAAGTGTGGCGATACGTATCGATTCAAGTCACTTGAACTACAAGGATTAACAAGAGCCGTTCCATAATGCCGACCGCCCCGCGCTCACAACAATGTCACGCGCTCCACTCGATATTCGCCTTTTTGTCGTCCGCACTCCGTATGCCAAGTAATTGCGTAATGGGACATTCATATTACTTTACGATTTGTCCAGCGTTCGTTACCGCTTATGTACGGTTGTCAGCTTTGTTGTGTGAATTGGGGAGTTTAAATGAAACATTGTAAATTGTAATTGAAAGGTTTGTGATATATGTTTCGGTTCTCAACAACGTTTGCTATGAATACTTCATAAAATAAATAAATAAAACCATTAGTAACATAAATATTTCAATGTCATTGGTGTCAATGTGTCTTCGTGGTGTCACAACACCACGATCGGAAACAAAAGTTGTTTACAGATCTATTTCAAACCTATGACCTTTCGTTTCACAGGCAGCGCCATAACCAACTGCGTCGTAGCGAGTACAATTCGTACAACTGTTACATAAAGAAAAACTCCAAACCGCTTGCAAACTAACAAGCGCCGTCCCTAATTAGTTGGAAGTTTTAATAAAAATATTCAAGGCAAACTTTCACTAGACAATGTATGTGTGGACATGGCGAGTGGTTAGCGCGGCGTACGGACGGACGAACAGACTATTTAAAGCGTGTGTGCAGAGCAACAACAGTACCCAACAAGCTCGAGTACGCGTTGTTGTTGCACACTATTGAACCGAGTCTAAGTATACAACGCGTATTTATAGAACGTTTTCTGATTATATCTTTAAGACGCTGACGCCGATCGCCGGCTCACGTGCATACAACGGTAGAATCGATTCGTGTGATATTATAAATTAACTTCACTATGCTGCATGAGCCAGATAATGCTGCGGATAAAATTCACTTTTCTAGTGGCGTTGCGTACCGCAGTCCGCCATCTGTCATGCTTACATTGTATCTAAATAATGAACGAAATCGCAAAACATCTGAATCATTGTGGGGCTTTGTGCGTTCGTGACAAAAACGTATAAATATATCAAACCATGTTTACCGATTTTGAAATTAATATCGGCATAATTTCTTCATTGACTAAATCTCAATTCTCAAGTTACCGCATCATACCACATCCCATTGACGCATCGAAAGGTTGTTTATCGGTTCGGATAAACAGCTTTCGATCCTCCAGGCGGTATCTGAAGGATCTATGAAGGTGGCGTCGGGACGCAGCCTCGCACTATGCGGTGTAAACAAAGATCGTTCTAATGTGTGCAGTGCGCGAGTGTATTTCAGTCGGGCGGCAAACGCGCATTACTATCTTTAACTTACTCACAGCGCGCCGTAAACAAACCGCACTCTCGAACTCTGAATCATTGCGTTTTTATACATTTTTAAAACTGAAATGTAACGAGAAATATATCTGCAGTCTACACTCTCCGTTCGGCAACGCACCGACGATTTCTCTGGTGATTGGTGTTATGGTTGTTCATTTGTGGCAGTGATCGCATGCCTTCAGAATTCAGATGGTCAGTCAGAACTTATGCCTCCTATTCTATGACCATTTGAATTTGAATACAAAAACTTATAAAAGTAGTTGGAGATGTGCCTAGAAGGTGGCATGGGGATGGCGCTCTACAATTTCTATCCATGCAATCCATGACGAGTGTATATTTATAAGAAAAACTAGTTTTTAAAGTAAAAATTGGACTGTTGCTTTTGAGCAAAAGGCCTTATTGGTCTGTTACCTTCAGTCATGGGCATTAATCCCCAGTTTTATTACTAAGGAATTGACGTCAGAGGGGCGTTCGATCGTAAAAAGTTTACGCCAAATTATGTGTTCAATATGCATTTTATAAATATTTCTGGTGGTGGCAGAATATTCCTTTACACCCGGATGGTAACCACTGTACATAACCTGGAAACTGTCTTATCGAGCATGCCGGGCAAAATTGTTGCGACTGGCGAGGAACAACAATCTCTTGCAGGTGGATTCTCTGAGCAGCACTGTACATACTTATATCTTTTCTATTAAAATTGTGATTCTATTATTAATTTGTCCATACAATATATTGCTACATGCGTGTTGTAATAAATGTTTTCACGCAATTATTAAATAAACTGTTGTTAAAATGTTAATTAACCGTTTTGTTATGTAATGCATTGCCGACTGTATAAAAATAAAAAACTTTCTCAATTGTGCGCAAGTTTTGCACAACTTTGTTGAAACTTTTTAGGAAGTCAAACGGCCGCCACCAGGTCGCGTGTTTAAATTCTTAACCTTCGAGAATTCATATGAGATTTTTATTTATATACACTGTGATTTTCAAAATAAAACTGAATACATTATAATGCATATGTTAGAGATTTATTAAATCTGTAACCACTACATATAATCCAAACATTGCCATGAATAAGAATGTACTTTGCTAATTTGAGGTAGAGCTGTATCCACTTACATTTAGTCAATTACCAATTTAGATTATTATTTTTAGATAATCAATAGTTATAATTAAATAAGATAGGAATTAACTCGAAAAGCAACTAAATAAAAATTGTGGCAAACCTTGTAGACTCATTTGCTATGTAAACAACGAGTATATGCTAATTCGCCATATTAATTTACCACAAACATCTGAACGTACTGTCAGTAAACAGACCGAGAGCACTGCCTGGATGTGGCACTTGTGTAATCAATTGAAAAACGACACACAAAGTATGCCTCGACTTGGGATCGAACCCACGACCTTGCACCTATGAGCCAATGTAAGATACCATTAGGCCATTTAAGTTACATGTGTAGTTGTCCAAAATGATGATACTATACTATTCTCAAAGTTCAAAAGTGATTGAATAGTTTATATTTAGTTTATTGTGTAGATTACAGATAATTTTGTAAACAATAACAACATTAACATTGATAATGGCATTATCTCAAAATCCACTAGTTTAGCACTTCAAATAAGACGTAATGTACTTTAAGTAACTCAATATAATTCTATAAATATAGTAATTAATTTTATAGCCCTGCTCTTTAAAAGTAACTCATGCCTTTCCCGACACCTATTTTTATTTGTACTCTAGTTCTATTTAGAATGAATAATATTCATACTTCATGTACAAATGTTAATTTCTAAGCTGCATATTATGTGAATGTATAACTTGTATAAGTATCAAGTAATTCTAGTACCGCGAGTGCACGCGCACCGAGCGTCGCGTGGTCGGTAGTGAGCGGATCGTCGTGCGCATACAAACCGCCTCGGTGGGGCGCGGGAGGCGCAGCGCAGGTGCTGGCGAGCGGAATGCATCGCGAACGCACTCGATATACTAAACAGGTGTGAATCCGCCACCACTCACGCTTTACATTTTATTTGTCGCCACTTACACTCCTACATAGCATAGAAACAAACTAGAATGTATAAGACAATGAAATTACAACTAAGTTTTGAATTTGAAAAGAAAACATATTTTTTGTAGTAGCAAGGTCGTTTGAAATAAAAACTAAGTTAATTTATTCATCTTCTTTATATTTTAAAAGTGAATATACTTTATGTAAACATTACCAAAAAAGACATATTCTACAACAGCATTCACTGTTTACATTATATTATTATTTTATCACAAGGTTACGAATCAAATAACTTCCGTGCAAATTAACCCAATGCAACGCTTTAAAAATTAACCGCCATAGAGTAAATTCTATAAAGAAACGAACATTAATCACAGTAAATTAACAAAATATCAAATTAATATCCGATTGACAAACAATATAATGAGGCAGTTAACAACAAACAAATCTTTACACTATAAAACGGACCGTAAAAATATTAACTCAATCAAACGGCGGAGATTAACAAGCAGTCCCGGAGGATATGGTGCTATCCTTGTTTTTTAGCTTAGTTGGGAATACTTTTTGTAGTGTATGGTCGCGGCGGCGCGGGGCGGCGAGTGTGGAGCGTGGACCCGCGAGCGGCATGTGCGTATCGTAAAGTGGCGGCGGGATCGCGTCGACGGAACGCATTGTTTCTTTGACATGCCGCCAGCCGACGGCGGGGTCAACGACTCGTCTGGATTTCGTTCATATTCCGAGATTCTCTGGCGCGGAGATGCACGGCGGTCGGCGCGGTGGCTGCGCCCGTTGCGTCATGCTCTACAATTGATTAGATGGCTTGTTTAACGACTGTTATGTTTGCTCCGCGGCCCTCATTATGCGCGGATTTTAATTAACCGACTTTAACGAGCCTACTTTTAGTTAGTTTAGCGCGCGTGTCACTTTATTTGAATGGATCGTCCAATATTTATGTACGTTATGTTAGTGGTTTTTTATGAATTAATATTCTGGCACGTGTATAGTACTCATGTTTGTGTGCTCGAGTGTTGCGTCACAGATGGCAGGCTGATTTTCGCAAGTTTTTTTTTAATGGGTTATCACATTCCTTCGACTGTGTCAATATATTTTATGAAACTCAATTATGCAATGCGTAATTTATATTAAAAAAACTTATTTATCAGTTAAATATTGTTCAAGTTAAATGAGTTTAGTATTTCAACACATAAGAGGCGCAATTAATGGAGCGGACATTATTCGCATCATGTAAACCGGTCGGGCTGGAGTCCGAGGTACATCACAAGAACGGGCAAAGTCAATCATTATCATCCGCAGTCTGCACCTCAATTATCGGCACACAATGACACGTTACAAGAATCGTTTCAGTTTAACGAGAGGCGTGCTTCGCCCGGGGCTTGAAAGCGGACCAGCGCGCAAGGAACTCGACAAAAAACGACATTAGAACGTCCCGGCGAGCGGCGACCTTCACGATATGGTCACGTCGCGTCGCGCCGATGCGCCTGCGCACCCGTCAGCTGCTACTTTATTCTTAACGCGACGATCTACTAGTACTGCCTATTGAGCCTTACAGTTATCCTGTTAGTGCCTTTACTTTAATAACTTATTAATCAATGCCGTAAGTGTGCTAATTTAATTACAGAGCAAATGTGAGATATATTAACGAGAAAAATGTGCGAAGTGTAACTCAAATACACACACTAGCGCCACCAAATTAAATGTATTATGGCCTATTTCTCAAAAGTTACGCGGTTTAAAGAGGTTTCAATTGAAAAATAAACACAATTATTATCGCGTTAAGCGTAAGTCATTCTTACTTAGTATGACCTACTTTTTTATGTAATCAAATTTAGCACTTATGTCAAGGTAAATTAAAGTAAATAAATACGTCGAACTGGTACACTCCGTTTCGAATCTAGACCATATAGTGATATACATACATATTATGTATATTAGCTATTAGAAACTATAATAAAAAATTTAATTATTTACATATTTACTATTTATTTTTTTAATTATTTACTTTAGAAATGTTGATCGAATTGTCTGCCACTGAGTTTTAGGGGCCATCATATTGATATATTAAATACATTATTTATGTTAGACTACTCAATGAACAATACATGCAATATTATATCCCTGATACAAATAGCAACGTAACAATTACTCACGACAGGAGTTATCGAGTATTGAGTATCGCAAGCGATGAACAAGATTTCTAAACCGAGCACGGGCAATTAGTCCGCAGGATGTATTGAAACAGAATGCATGAGACGTCAAACGTCACGCCTCATTGATTTCAATCGATTTCGATTCTTTGACCCTAGCATAAATCTATTGCAAACTTATAGTATATCTATCTCTTTCTTCAGCTTTAGGAAGGCTTTCCTAAGCATAGGCCGTCTCTATGTGTTTCCATAGCGATTTATTGGAAGCGGCCGGCATCGAGACTTTTAAACTTAATAAAGGAGTATGTCCACTTATAGTCACTGGTGACTGGTGAGTGATGATAGAATAGCCTGAACGAGTAAAATCTATTGACAATATTAATGTACCGCGCTCTATATCAGTGTTATACGTTATACTTAGAACTGGCTAACAAAATTGGGTCGACGGTAAGAGATTATCGTATCATCATCATCAGCCCTTCTGTGTCCACTACTGGACATAGGCCTCTCCCATAGCACGCCACTGGGCTCGATCTTCAGCATATCGTCGCCAACCGCTACCAGCCACCCCACGAATATCGTCGCTCCACCTGGTTGGAGGGCGTCCTACACTACGATTATCGTATATCGCAAATTAATAGACTATCTGACTGACTATTAAATAAATAAATAAATCTGGAAAGTCCAGCATTGATCATTAAGTCGAGACACGTCACGGTGATTTTTCTATGGAAATGTATCATCATACGCAAACAACGCCTTTACTGACTGTAACAAATATGTTTATGTTGCAATGACAAATCTTATTTGGTTGAACGTGAGACGCAAGCCGCAGTTTTAGTGACGTCATTATAGCTAAGGATGTCTTTGATGTAATACTACTTTGCGTTTGTTTACTGTAACGTGTGAACCATAATCAGTATGTATTTTAGTGTTTATATGTGTGTCAATAGTTCCATAGCGATGATTTACCTCTCAATAAGGTTATGAAGTGCTTTGAACAACAGCGACCGGCACTCGTAGGACAGGCCACTCTCCCACGAGCCCTGATCGCCTTCTGTAAACAAAGAAACATACCATTACACTCATACTTTCAAGATTTTTATTTGTCGTGCAATAACGATCAACTTTATACAAAGAACACATTTATTTGAAATAATGGTCAAATCAAATCTTATCTACAGTCATACAAAATTCCGCGAGCGTCTAGACCAAATAACATTGAACGTTTAGTTCTATCCGCCATGTCACCTTGGCATTGACTGCATTTCCCTAGAGGTTTTTATTCATAGTGAATTTTACAATATCAATATCGCCAGCGGGCCCGGCACCGGGCGCCCGCCGCACCGCCTCCCGTTCAAGGTCGTTATGACAATGAAAATGTGCACAATAAAGCGGAATGGAAGAACGATAAAATCTTGGCTGGATGCACGGCGGCAAGTAACGCTACAAATAGCTGTTGTTGCATTCGCATCACGAGATAAACTCGCCGTATCAACAACGTTAGATGCGAAAACAAGGCGGCGCGGCCGCCGTTGCCGCTCCGGCGCGCGTTGTGCCGGTGTTCGGCGTGCTTGTGTCGCGTGTCGCCATCCCGCTCGCACCCGCGCAGTCTCCACAACTGTGGCGAGTGACGTCACGCGAGGCGACCGCGCGCACGTGCTTGTGTTTGTACCCGCACGCCGCGCCGCACCCGCTGCACACATCTGAGCGACGCAGCGGCGATCAGCGGTGTGCTGCTGTGGCTGCGCCGGCGATCACTATTTATTGACATTGAATTTTCCATGCGGACGGTATAATAATGAGAGGCGTGCCAGTCGATTCTCTAATCGCAGATAAAGACGCGCTCATTATCTCTATAATGATACGTTTATACGTGTTCGAACGTTTCCATATCGGAATGTCTGTAAATCACTTGTGCGGCAATTGCCACAATGTAATAGTGATGTAACGAATGTTCGCATTCGCATTCGCGAATCGCGAATATTCGCATATTTTTTGGCATTCGCATTCGTATTCGCAAGAAACGAAGCGAATGTTAAGCGAATGTTTTTGACAAATAAAAAGGAAATTTATACAAATTTTGATGGTTATGGAAAAATAATACAACTATTATAATTAGCGTATTTTTTAATCTATCTATACATCTAATAAAAATGTAAATGGTCGATGTCTGTACATGGAAGACATTTAAGAAATTTCAACGCGGGAGGTCTTTATAACAGCAACAGAATCCAAAACAATTTTTTTTAGAATTTTTGTCTGTTTGTCTGTCTGTCTGTATGTTTGCTTGCGCATCACGCAAAAACTACTGCACCATATGAGATGCGGTTTTCACAGTTGTATTGCTGCAGGTTCAACTTAAAAACTGGTATATGTTGCATTTGCATACAGGATGTTTCTTTTTGTTTGCTTGCACATTACTCAAAAACTACCATACGAAATGAGATGCAGTTTTCACAGTAATATTGGTGCAAGTCCAATTTCAAAACTGGTAAATGTCTTATTTACATACAGGGTGTTTTTTTGTATTATGGAAGATAAATGAGAAAAACGATATTCCCCATATTAACATTTGATTAACACTTAGGCTACATTTTATCCAGTTATATTAAGTGTTCCCGTGGGATGAGGACGGAAATCCGATATATTTGTTACTTTTTATACTCAAAGGGATGCGATGGGCGTGGATTACATACCTTGAGTGAGAATGAGATAGGACGGGCGGGATATAACGGGACGGGACGAGACTGGATGAGAAATATCAAATAATCTATACATGTATATTTTTTTAAACAAAGTTAATCACGCAGACGAAGTTAGCGGGCAGAAGCTAGTTATTTATAATATTGATAATATCTACGTCTCGTAAGTCTTTTGACTGTACTTATGAAGTTATAGCTTCTATTTTTTTTAACAGTACTACACAACACACACTACACACTTAACAGTGCTATTTACAGTTATAAAAAATAATCAACCAAAATTAAACATTTAATATCCAAAATGTTATATTTTTAAAATCTTCATTTTCAATTATTTTTCAATGCAATTAATAAACATACTCAAGAAAACAAAATAATAAATACGGGCCGGCTCGACATGCTCGACTATGTTCGTTTTAAACATGGCTGGCCCGAAATGTTGCGCGCCAAATTTGAAAAACAACATTCGCATTCGCATTCGTATTCGCGAATGTTAGATATGAATATTCGCATCCGCATTCGCATTCGCGAATGTGAGAAAACTAACATTCGTTACATCACTACAATGTAATATGTGTCGTAAATTCATAACTGAGTGTGTGTACATGTCTTTCACTTTTATGGCAGTATTCAGTAATAAATAAGATTTACGATAATTTTGTAAGTCAAAGAATGGTAAAAAGAAATTTAAGTGCAAATCAGCGAAAAAGGTCGCCGTCATACTTCCGTCTTTATAATCGAAGACGGTTATCCAATGTGTAAACGGGTGCGATGACTGGTGGTTTTTGGTGGGATGGCACAAAGGAGCGGCGGCGGCGGCGATCACGCTGGAGCGCTTCCAAGCGATCAGCCTTGACATTAGCGCTCCAGGTGCGCCATCTCTCGGCCACGACGACATGCGGATACCATCATACATTGTATTGCAACTAGTAAACATACCACTATATTATCCTCTAAGAGAAACATGGTGGGTATCACTATCATCATTGTCAATCCTATTGGCATTATCCTGAACTAGCCTAACTCTTGCAGATATTTCACTGTTGGGCACGAGTATATAGAGCATTACAAAACTTTGTTTAATGATATTCGAATTGGACAATAATTAAACTAGCTTATTATTAAAATATAATTTACCAATTTGTTTTATCTTTTGGTTATTATATTGTCTAAATTAAATTATCGTCTTATCATGGACATTGATATGATTACCGCCAATTAGGATAAGCGATGATTTCCACCTGTTACTATTATCCGTAAATTACTAACAGCTCTACCAATCACATAGTAGATATACGAGATACTACTTTTATTTGATCTGAGTTATCATTCATTTTGACCTCTACTGTATCAAAAGGTAAATAAAAGCCTCCGTAGCGCAGTTAGTTAGACGCCGCCTGTGAAACGAGAGGCCGCGGGTTCGATCCCCGCACCAAGACAAATGTTTGTGAGTACCGCAAGTATTTGTTTCGGGACTGGGTGTTTGTGAGACCGAAAAGTCTCTCGTAGTTCCTGATACCCACGACACAAGACTCGATCTTAGTGTGGGGTCAGGACTATGTATGTGACTGTTGGGTGTATTTATTTATTTATAAAAGAGTTCTTGCAACTAACCTGACATTTGAGAAAGAGATCCACAATCATTCCATCATCTTCCTAATTCCCACTAACAAGACAAAGGTGTGTTTTTTATATCATAGGGACCAAAACGGTTCACCTGATGGATGTGATCACCGCCGCCCAAGAACATCTGCAACACCATAGGTCATGGAGGTGCGTTGCGGGTCTCTAAAGTGGGAATTCGCTCGTTTTTTGAATGTCGCCATGTCGTCTTTGTCAGTTATCAGTCTATTTATCTACAAAACATTAATTTCCACTGTCTTGCACATTTCGTTCGGTCTTCACTGCAAACTTGGTCCAAATGGTTTGACTTGTTGGAGCAAACGCCGCAGCTGTTAATTGGCTATGTTATTAAGTAATGGTTCTCTGTTTGAATTATACCGAAGTTCCGGCCGACAGGAGTAATCAAAGCGAGCCAGCTTTTTGGACAGTAACCACTCAAGGGCGCTGAGATTTTAGTGAAGCGTAACTTTTCAAACCATTTACTTTATCTGAGGATTCAAACCCTGAACTGTATGATGAAACACGTTCCGCCCTGCAGTCCTGGGCCCGTTAAGCAGGATTTGAGGAAACAATTAGGCGAAACGGCATATTTGTGCCGTATAGAGAAAGATTATCGTCTGTGGCCAATCCAATATATGCGGACACGACTATTTTAGTTCCAAATGCAACATGCAATGTACATGCCGTACATGGCCAAGCGTGAAAAAAACATAAGCCTCATCAATAAATAAATGAAAATCTATCTCTTCAACGCCATCAGAATTAGGACTTCATTTTATTATAATATGAATGTAATATTTTACTTAGCACGTTAAACGATCTCTCTTATCCGTTCATAGGTTATGTGCAGGTAAAGACATTAACAACGCGCGTACAGTAATTTACGTAGTGCATCAAAGAAATACGTACACTATCACACAATTACCGAACCGTTCATGCAGCATCGGCTTCATCAGCCAAGGTCGTTAGCGCAAGTCGCAACAACGGTAACCGTACCGTAGTACAGTACCGATACACTCCGCGGCCGGAGCGAGTCACGAGCCGACCCGAGCAGCCGTACCATCGCGAGACACCGCCCGCCACCCATCAATCGCTGCACCATCGCCGCCGGCCACCACCGCTCACCGTACACACGACGCATTGGACGACGAATACTGGGTATCTCCCGCGCGGGTCAAGACGATTGTGCGGTTATGCGCGACGACGAAATTATTTCGACACTGCTCCGATTTGCATTGCCTGTTTTATTTCGCAAATGGTCGACTCCCTTCGAAGGTAACGAGTACATAAACAGCTCTTGTTTTATACGCAGATCGTATTAATTTTACGTACTAGTGCCACTGCAGTTAAACGAGTCGAGCGCTGATATTATGTAGGTTCTCGAGTTACTCGGGCGTGTATTCAAATGCTAATTTGAATGTACTCAACTTAGTACGCAGTAGCTACAAGTCGAACAATTATAAGCAAAACTTATTATTTTGTCTCAGCAATAGACATTTACGCGTAGAAATACATTTGTAAAGAGAATTATCTAATTCGCTTATGTGTTTTAATTTACTTTAACAGTGTTAAAACAAAAAAGTTTAAGGCGATACATAGTAGTTAGATTATGTTTATTACGTCGTCTTTGCCGCATGAAATAATCTTGAAAGTTTCAATTTCAATGTCAAAACTCCAGATCCGTTTCACGTTTGTTTAACATTAAAAGTTTCAACTGGGGTGGATTTTCCTGTTATTGAAATAAGTGAGTGGGAAAAGTTTTGAAATGCATAACCGCGGTGGTTATCGGCGGCGGGTGCGTGCGGGCGCATCCTTCGCGGTGCAATTATGACAATAGTTGAAGGTTCAAGGTCGGTTTGTGGCGGTGTGGTAGCGGTGCGGGCGTGTTGGAGTGGTGGCGGTGGCGCGACGGTGCCGGCACCACCTCGCGCCGGAATCGATAGCGGGTAGAGTGTAGAGTGTAGAGCGTAGAGACTAGACGGAGCGTGGCGCCCTCGTCGCCGGAGCGCGGACGCTCAAATCGGCACTATTGTTTGTTTGGAGCCAGCGCTGCGGTTAATGTCGCCGATAACGCACTGATAACGAGCCGACGTTATTACACGCCCGAACATAATTGAATACCTTGTGATATTTCACTTCGGAGTGTGGGAAAATTCATTGTAGTGAACTGAAAATACGCACGCGTTAAATAATGTATTCATATAAATATTTTTTGTACACAAACGATGTTGACGATTTATAAACGCACCCAACGCACTTATAAATGATTGTGTTCATTCAGATTGTTGTAGGAGTTTGAGTTCTGAATTAAATTGTGACGTCATTATATTTTTTGTGTATTATTTGACAACGTTATTCTATCATATATAACCGTGGTAGCCGTACCATTGGGTAATATCACTCGCAAATATTTGTAGCAATTGTAGATATTATGGTCGAACAGCGGTTGCCGAAACTCTTCACCGACAAAATTTAACGGTTATACCGAACAATTGTACTTGTACTTGTATAAATTACTTCTTTACGCATAGTTTAAATTTCATGCTTTTATACTAGTAGTAATTTTAAATATAATTATTTTCCTATGTATAAGATCGCGGGGAACGAGGAGAGTCATACCCCTATTAGATTCGGGAATTCGCTGTTTTTATGTCTCTAAGCTACACCTTCTCTACTTTTGTTTTATAAAGGCCAGTTAAAGGTATCTATATATATATATAATACTTATATTCGTACGTGAAGGAAAACGCTTTTATATGATGGCTTACTCTAAGCCTTTTGCCAGAGTGTACGAATTATAATTACCATTTTTAGTTGCCATAAACGACATTGTTCCACCAGAATTGTAGGACCACAAATAACTGACGAGAAATATAAAAAAACTTAGTTGCTGCATTTTGTTCGGGCTGTGATATTGCAGGCATAGCAATCTTTAAACGCCTTCTCCTAGATCCTACAACCTTTTGTGTAGACAATCTTATTTTGAGGATCTGGGGAGTAGTCGGCAACGGTATTTTTTTATTTCAGTTTTTATTGTGACCGTATATATGTGAATAGGTAAATAAATATGTATCTATTGATCATCAGTCTAGCTCGATTGGCTAAGCTATGAAAGGAAGAGACGTCTGATAATAAGGGTAACATAGGCATACTCCACATCGACCTGTACCTGTTGGAACAGGTCGATGTGGAAATTCTTGGGGGAGGCTTATGTTCGGCAGTGGACTTCCTGTAGCTGAATAGATAGATAGGCAAAGGTAACCTAAGGCTAGAGGATATACAGATCGTAACCAAAACACAAGCCGACATATGTTGGACCTTGGGAATTGACGGTAAAACACTGGCACACGTTTTACTAGTTTGCGAATAGTCGAAATGACTCAAACATTTTTTTACATTATATTATTATACTAACTTCACAACTATATTAACAATTGTACATAGCAGGGGTAGTACGTGTAAAGTAACACCGCAGCCCGCAGGTTCGATGTGCGATTAAGACAAATATTATTTTACGTCAACTATAACTACGTAATTTCGGGTCTAGTAGGAGCAAATGGTTATCGTATAGTTCATAGTTTCCGATGCCCTTGTTACAATACAAAACCAATTCACGCGTTACAATTTAGAAAATTGTATTTAAAAGTATAGCAGTATCTATTTTTAGTATAAAATGTAACCGACGCGCAGGGTCTCGTGTTTTGACCGCAGTTAAGCGCTCAGGCATAATTAAATGTCAGAGAGCCAACAGAGCATCTGCTCTCTGATATAATTTACGAAGTTATAACTAGTTTTGTTATTTAAAACGCCCGACGGAGAACAATCTCAGATATTATTTATTTTAATATTCAATCACCGGTCGTGCTTTGCCTTTTTCGGACGCCAATCAATGGCGGAATTATTATGCTCGGACCGCAAACGCTGAGGTCGAAAGAGACACAGCCGGTCCGTAACGAGCATCTCCGCATTAACTTTGACATACATTATACATTCATCAAATGAATTAGCGTTCGCTATGAATAAAGATTAGTAGTCGAGTGTTAAAAGTGTGTCGCGCGACGCGAATAAATAGTAAACACGGCGCGACGCGGCGCGGCAACGTCTTCGCCGCGGCCGGCGACATGCGACATGCGCGCGCTTTGTTTACAACGCGCCGCGCCGCGCCCCGCGAGATCCACTGCGGTAACAGTGCAATACTTGCCGCGTAATAACGCGAGTCTCGACTCGGCGGCGACATCAGTCCGAGCAACGGTACTGTTGCAACATCATTACTATAGGAGAGCTCTGGTTAATGCAGACGGACACGGAGTATTTAACCCCGTTCGGCGCCGGTTGATAATGTAATTCAAGATGGTATCAAATCGCGCGCCCTCCCCGGCCGGCGGCGGCGGGTCGGCTCCCTCCCTCTCTGTCGCTCGCGGCTCGCGCCCACGTGCGTGTGACGTCACGCGCGCTGCCTCACCGACGTCACGGAGCGGCCGGCGCGGCGGGCTCTCCTCCCGCGCGGCGCAGCAGCCCTGCCCGCTTGTTTGGGGTGGGCCGACTGACGCGGGGAAGAGAGCGGTGAGACGGAACACTTCAACACTCAAAACTATCTCATACGGGTAGTTTGTCTTTGAGACGATATTTCATAACTTTCAAGTGTTATTATTAAATATCTTCATGGATATAATGTTCAATAACTTTGAAGATATGAACGTAAACAATGCAATCAGCCGGCTGGTAATGTTTTTATTGAGCGCAATAATATTTACGTTTATACGGGTCATTAATGCGGAGAGAAATTACAAGAAGTACAAGACCATAGTATTTGTGCGTGTTCAAAAAAGAAGTTTAAACGCTCATTTGACAGAACACGACCCCCAGTTTATCGGCATTTATTTCATTATCAATATTGCGCATAAAGCCTACCCCTGCGTCTACACCGCGCCGGAATTGAGCACAGGGGCGAACTTAAGTCTCAAAGAGTGGCATCAGAAATAAACGGCAGTCGACAAACGGGGAAGAAAGGACCGAAAGTGATTCAAGTCAAACTTTATCTGCAACTTCTTCACTGTTTATTGCTGGCGCAATAAAACTTATAGTTTTACTTGCCGGAACATTTAGTGGAAAGATTTGGGACTACATAATTCGACATATACTTCAACAACTTCCCTCTGGTTTTCTTGACTCGTCAATCTTATCAGTCTTATAAATATCTTTTTTTTTTGTTTTTTTTTTATCCTAGGATGTTTATCTCTACAAACATTTTAGTATTGATGTCGTGCAACATAAACCCGTGTAGTTATAACAATATCCCCGCACGGTGGTGAAGTGGCGGGCCTGTCCCAGCGCGCGGGGTGGTTCCGGGCGCGGCGAGCATCTGCGCCGAACACGCAGCTGCCACCGACCCACCCTCACACTAAACACTTTTGTTTCACTTGTATCGGCTGACGGCCAACTAACGCCTTAACGTGAGACACTTCATTACTTATTAGATATAATGAATACCTCTTATGTAGATGACTGATGGTGATGATGATACTGCCTAAATTTAATTAAAGTTAACAATATTAGTTTTCATACTGCCGTACGGTACGGGTGTAAGGTTTGAGCTTAAAATAAACAAACAGCGAGTAAGCAGTAAGGGGGCGGTAAATTCAAGGTCGGCCAGCGGTTACCCAGCGTTATGAATGCATTTATATTCTTGGGTAATCTGCGTGATTCACGGCCGCGACTCAACCCGCGGCGTCCACATTGTTATTTAGCGTAGGGCGGGATATTAATACTGCGGAATCCTTTACTGATGTCACATTTCTCAAGTAAGTTACATATTTATTTGTTGAAGGATTTTTTTTACAAAAGATACAATTATGTACTACATTTTGCCGCAATATGAGCAATAAATTGTTATGTTCTGAGTGGTGGAGGCCTACTGTATCCAATTTGCCTGCTTGCCGTATGAATATCCGGCTACTAACTCAGATGGGAATAGGGACCACTATGCTACATTACAAAGCCGTTGATGTTGCGGTTTCGTTCAATATGTGAGATAACTTGCAAGTTGCAACGCACATACAATGACCGAATATTATAGATTGAAACGTCGATGCTTCATCCTTTACCGATACTATCGCATCAAAATCATGAATTTGACCTTATTTTCCATCGACGCAAAGCTCTAAAGCAGCACTTTTGTCAACAGTTTTAGCATTACACAACGCGATGGTCCGTCGAGCGCGTGAACAACGGTGCCGTTTTGCAACCTCCGCGCAACGCTATGGTGTCCGACAATCATGACTTAACCGAATCGAATGCGTAATAACGGTGCTACGGCTGTGGGCTGTATATGACGTAGTCGCCGATGTTCACATCACTCGAAACTTATTAATACAAGTGTAATGTCATGAGTAATGACCCTTATAATGCAATGATAACTAAAGTCATTTGTGACTTCCAGAAATTTACGTAACTTTGACTTATTTAAACCGAGTAAATTTAGGTGTAATTTTAACTGACGAGCCTGCATTAGACCGCATATGTTAATCCCAGCACTTGGTGCTTTACGCTTTGGTTACCCTTATTTAATTAGGAATTTATCGCACTTTCTGAAATCCTGAACAATGTAGATAATGCTAGGACAGAAATAATTAGCATCAACAGAATTTTAACTGGATGCATTTCTATACAAGTTGGCCGTAAAGTTACAATCAATGATAATATCCCCGTTCCTAAGCCATTCCCTATTGAATCCCTACCAGCATGCGGCGCGGGTGTTCGGTGAGTCGCGCTGCGCACGCGCCGCGTCGATAAATAGCTCGATCCGTCGATACACGTCACGGCGGCGAGTGGCAGAGTGGCGACTTATTAATAAAACTGCGAACAAGCACTCCGCGGCCAACAACCCCGAGCTCTTTACGCGCACCGAGCTATCGTGCACCAATTACATCACGAGCGAACCACCTGCTACACATTGTGACTCGGTTTATGTCACCTGATTATGAGAGAAAAGGTTTTATTTAAATAAATACATACCACCAAGCTGTCCCAACATTATACCAGATTAAATAACACGTACGGCCGATGATCTTGAAGCATTTTATCGATAAGATCAACACACCCGTATGTGGAAGTAAACTGTTTGTATTAAACTACGACAGATATTTAACTACAACAATCGATCCTTTGTCTGGTTTTCGGCAATTGTGGCACAGTGGTACACTTCATAGTTCATGGTATTTTCACCACAGATTTAACGACAACCCTGTTTATAAGACAACATTCGAGATCTTTGAATTGACGTTCTTTAAAGTAACATGGAGCAAATTATTTGACAACAAGTTTTATTCAAGCATAGGTTCCCAGGAAAGATAATATATCTGGCAATTTTTATTTTTCTCGTTATTTCACCGCTATTCCTCTCTTAAGATACTCATATAATTCCTTGCTTTCCCTATTATTTCTTGCGGGTTACCTGCATCTATGAATGTGTCTACACACGGCATGTTTCTTAATACGATATCCTTCTTCAGATTTGCGCGCTTAAAGCTAACTTATAAAATTCACCCAGATTGTGTCATACATATTACAGACGTTTCAGAAAGGGCCGGGTTTGTAGGCCAACACATAAAACTTGGGACTCTAGAGACTTATAGCCGTCAACAATATAAATTCCCGCCTCCCTACTTTGCCCAAATTATGGGCAAGTTAACGGTCATATGCTTCGATCAATGTCATAGCGTTCTTTGATTAATAACTCGGGCATGACCCGGAAACACTCGCTCTTTATTAAATGCCATACGCAAATAATATTGTAGCTTAGGAAATGCCAATTGTAATCTTTATAACAATACATAACGTGGCTGCCACGAGGCGCTTGTAAATGTACACAATAGGCAAAAATAACCAATTTGCAAAACAACCGGTTATTCAGTGTAATTAGAGTTTAATACGTTGAGCAATTTAAAAATAATTATTAAATTTTTGTACGTTTATCATAGAGAAGATTTTTATGAATTCGCAATTTATTTGAAATTCTCACTAATATTATAAATATGCGACTGATTTTGTTTTACCTTTCTTTCACGCAATAAGGATCTATAGATTTTATTGCACGGGTCCCGCATGGCAAAAGAAATCATCAACATTTTCGAATCTACTTCTCCCTTTCACAAGAACCAATCCCGAAAGGAGAATATATTGTCTACAAAAACATTTTATTCACTGTATTGCATGTCAAATAAATACTAGCAGAAAACGCTTCTTCCGAGATGGCAGTCGATACAGCAGCCAGCATCCCCGGCGGCACCGTTACCCAGCGACAACGAGCGACACTCGCGAACGGACGCGATCGTACATCGTTCCCACGGCCTCTGCCGCCCGCCACTTGCGAAATTCAACTATTGTACTTGTAATAGAGACGCAAACCGTAATAACTCTATCACAAATTGTTATGTTTACTGTTATGTTCGTGTCAATATGTAAGAATAAGCAACGGGTGATTAAAATAGGTCTTTGTATTTTAAAGGCGGCGAGTTCGAAATGGTAAACAAATCAATCACAAGTTGCATTAAATAGGTCATTTAGTTTGTGAACAATTTTATGTAATGCTAATATTTTTTATGATGTATAAATAGCTAGCAGAGAACCGGTTCACTGTGGAACGATGACGGGCACCGCGTAGGAATTTTCACAACACCTAGTGAATTTGAAATTCCTTTAACTTTTGAGCATGAAGAATTGAAGGGTTAACTTATTAAGGCTTTAGTAGTTTAGACATAACAACTACTTTTATAAATCCCTAAACACATCAACAATTTTGTCAATTAAAGTATTTAGAATACATATCCCGTCACGTCTAAAACAGTACATCACGTACATTACGAGTCTTGTGAACATCAAAATATCGAGCGTGGTAGAAAGCGACCGACGGTGGCGCTGAAGCGGTGCGTGACTTTTCACCGGGTCGAAGCGACCGCGGAGCCCATTCCCACAATAAGTGCGACGTGTTGCGCGCATTCAACCCGCACCGGCTTACTTACTAATTAATATAGCTAACGGGCCGTTTGTACACTCTTTTCATATGTTCAGTTGAGCGGAACTGTGGCGACACGGACATGCGAGACTGTGGCTCAATATAATAGAGTGGCTGCTATTAAGGAGTACATGTAAGTGACGAGCTTGCATGAGGATTAATGACAGTTGCCAGCGAGGTGTGTTGAAACCGTAGCGTTCACGCTTTACAGTTTCTGCCTATTTTAACGGAACATATGCTTTAAACTGCAACGGATAGCTGGCTTCTAACATATTGTTAGAAAACGAAAAACCGAATTTGAGTAATATGTTATATTTATCATATTTCAGAGCAATACACAAACCTAAACTTATCTAAAAAAAACTCCAATGACCTTACTGTCCTCAAAAGTTACCAGATATCCTATAAATAAGCGTACTAATAAATTACTCTAACCGGGCAATACTTCACCGTGTCAGCATAGTACACGCATAAAACCTTCCAAGGGGCGGCTGTATGTAAAGTAAGAAGCTACACAGAGCACCGCGGCGGAAGCAGCGATGAGCGTTATCAACACGCATCATACGTAATCCGCGATGATATAATGTTTGTATTAGATAGCAGATACGAAACGCAGTGTCATGGAAACTATACGTGAGCTCAGCTCGGCGATAAAGAAAACGACTTCGATGCGTGTGTATGTAATATTATGGGGAAGTGATTTCATTGAATTAATATTCACTGTTTGTAGAATATTGTCTCTCTTTTCCTATCTTTATTAGGCGCAAGTCGTAGCATCATGTGCATAGGTTTATTGCACTAACGCAAAATAAATACAAATAACTTAATTTCTTGACAATCTGCTCACAAGACTTGCCAAAGGGCTTCGGTTAAAAACCAAACAATTTGGTTAATATGAAATCAGAATAGGATATGTATCTCGGATGTAAGATGCAATAGTTTGTTTTCTTCGAGGGTTTGCGAGGTACCCCTGCGTGCAGGGGCACCGTCGGACGCAGGTCAACGACTGTATCGTTCCCGCCGGCCGCGGCACGCGCACGCCAATACATCAGCCGACACGGCCAGGGAGCCCCGACATCGCCCAGACGAACTCACGTATACTCATGAGAAATCGATACGGGCAGCGAGAGAATGTTATATTTGATTGTTTATTACAACCGCGATATCATAAGTGAACTCACAGAGCCAATCGATGTTCACTTTACGCATCATTCCAGAACAAATACAAGGAATTATAATGACAAAATGGATTCCATTTGTCGTAAACCAGTTAAAACACGTCGGTTAACGTTTAAAACAGTAGAGTTCAGTGACAGCGGCACGTAAACGGCATCAACGGGCCCATTGTGAGGAATTCGGGCGGCCGGCCGGCGCGCGCGCGCCCTGCTCCCTTATCATCGGCAGTTTATATCGGCCCCGAACACGCTCCCCGACGCCGTTTTAGCCTTTGTTACGATGTGACAACGTCGTTGTTAGCGTCTGAAACCAGTTGCCGGCCAGTCCTTGGACATCTGTCGACATAATGGAGCACGGGGACATGTGCAGCGAGGATCAGGTGTCGCGACGCACTGACCGCGGGCAAACCCGGCGCGACGGGTTACACTCGCCGAGCGGCTCGCCCGCCGCCCACCGACACCGCCGTCTAAAAACTAAATATCTGTTACATCAAACGCGGCCGAAAATCGCGCGCCAATTAACGACAGATTTAGAGATCGCCGATCGTGATATCGAGCGCGACGGCCGAAAAGGTGGAAAAAACAAGAGGATGACAACGACGAGACAATTAGAATTAAAGTGAACAATGTTGCTTGAACAAAAAGATCTAGAGTGAGGCTCGTTACGGATAACGAGCCGTCCTCCGAGGCGAAGGCGAAAAGAAACGATTTAATTGCGTCCACAATTAGCCCACAAAACAACCTGTTGCGTTTGCATTACTGGACCGTTTAAAAGAGTAACAAGCCGTGATTTATACGGACCGTTTGGATCGCGCACTGATATACTGGCGTTGCGGCGACATCCCACGAGAGTATTGAGTGCAATTGCATGCTCATTACACCGGGGCGAGTACACGCTGCGATAATGTAGTGTATGTAAACCTGCATTATCCTGTGTTAGAACACGTGTCAGCGTTCGCGTCGCTAAGCTGGAAGGTTCGCCGGGGAGCATTAATCGGCTAATTAGCCAGGCTGCCTCTCGCTACGACGGATTCACATTGTCTAGACTTATTCCGGCTTCGTCGCACTTGTAATAAGATAACAAACTGCCAAGTGTACGTGTGCACGTTCTCGTAGCTACGGGAGAGTCGAAAGTTATGTGGCTGGATGTAAACGTTGCCCACTTTGAATGTTATCTGTTTCGATCGCGTTTATTAAGTGAAATACGTTTTACGACCAGCAAAATACGTTAGAAAAGTTTGTCTACGTTTAAATTATATAATAAAATTATAGTTCTACAAAGTATAACACAGACAATCAAAAATTGCCGTAGAAATGTGCACTAACTACCAAACTGACGTGTTTAACTTTTGTCACCCACAACTCACATGTGAAAAGGCAATTGATTTAATTAGCTACGAACTACCACTTGGAAAATATGTCAGTCGATATAAATCCTGCTAAAGTATCAATGCAAACCCCTAACAATTCAAACAAGATTTATATAAAACCACAGTTTACCAAAACTGTTTGGGAAAAGCCTACGGGCTTTAGGTTAGGTTTACGTTACAACCTACACCGAACAAGTGCCAAAAATCCCGAAGCAAATATCAAACAAAACCTCCATGTTTACGTGAGCACGTATTTAAGTAGTAAACACGTCGCCGCGTATTTACTTACAAGTTCTAGAAGCATTTGCGCAACACCAATAAAAGGCAATCGAAAGTTTGTACGCAAAACAAGAGCGACACGGCGCGGCGCGGCGCGGCGTACATGCGGCACAAAAATGCGTGTGTAGTAGAAAGTTGCGAAGAATAACACTAAAAGTAGTGTTGGAGTCGACGTGCTCAATGAACTTGGGACATTCACTAGGAGCTGGCAGGGATCCAAGCGCTCGCCACTCGCGCCGCCAGATGGCAGATGGCGAGCTCGATTGGTCAACGGTGACACGGAACGATCGCTAATGAGGATGTTACGACTATATCCAATAGTGCGTACCTATCAATTATTGCCCGTGCGCGTCCCACATTATTGAGTTGCCGGGGCCCATATAGCCTGTGGTGCGTTCGGAAATTGGTTTACTTACTAGCCTGTATTTTTCATCGGCGTTGTCATACATATGGGCATTGTCCGGTTCGATATCACAGCAATTTTTGCAAATGAATTAAAGGGTGTACTAGTGAAAAGGAATTTAAAATGGTATCGGCGAGGAAAAAAAGTCGACAATGTATCTGCATTGGTTGGAGTGTGGTGTGGTGTGTACTGTCGGTTGTCGGTTTGGGTGGCACAAGGCATCGGAAGCATAAGGGCGCGTAATCTGAAGACGAGTGGCGAGAGGGTTGCGGGTGGGTCGGCGTGGGTCGGCGCGGGCTGGGTACACACTAGAGTGCGAGGAGCGGCGGTGGTGTGGCCGCGCGGGGGCCGTATCGATCAGCGTGCGGCGTGCGGCGGCGTGCGGCGGAGCGGGAAGCGCGCGCCGCCCTGCTACGTGCCACTTATCGCCGTCTTCACACCTAATTTATCGCGTGTCGCAATCGACGCCGATGTTTGTATACAGCGCTTATGATGCCTCCCCGCCTTTGCGTACATACTTTTATGCTCTTTTATCGCGTCTCGGCGATAATAATTACATCATTGTTGTTATTTAAGCACCGTGTTAGTGGTTTCAGCATTAAGCGCAACATAACATTTTGTCCGCAGATCCTTTGCAATTATAACTTGGGTTGTTTAAATTTTCGTTTAGGGACACTGCAATGGTAGAGAAAGTAGTCAAATAAGGCCTTGGTTTATAAATTCAGGTATAAAAAATTTTGTGCGCGAATTGGTCCGGAGGTATGTAAGTATTTATTCATAACGCATTACAAACGTTCACACGAGTGAGTGAAGGTCGCAGGACACGTGGCCGGTGCGGCGCGTAAATTGGACCGCTTGCGTGGGGGCGTGTGGACGCGGCGCGGCGACCAATCCGCAGGTGGCGAGCGCGGATCGATCGCAGCGCCCGCTCCCGCTCCCGCCTCCGCCACACCATCCGTTCGCACCATGGCACCGGCCTAACTCCGCGCAAGTCGCAGCTGCGGTGCTTACCACCATCGCGATATCAAGTGTTCTCAAAGGATTATAAGTTGGGCCCATAACGTCTCCATAAAGATACAGCGCGCGTACACAAAAAACTAGCTGTATAAAATAGGTTTTTATGGACCAAATAGTGAAAACCCGTCTGTAGTATAAAATATAAATAACTACCGGTACACCTCGACCCACAAACGCATGAACAAAATATTCTAATTGAAATGCGTGTAGACATTTGGATAACATAATCACGTCATAAACTATCGATATATTAAAATTTATAGGCGCAATATTTACTAGTACAACTTTGTAGGCAACAAATTAATTCAAAACGCCCGACGAAGGAAGAAAATACTAATTGAATAAAATCTCAAAGGTGCGTAATCCTTTACATTTACCTTGAACTTTCTGTAAATACTGTAAACTTTTGTCTGCTTTTCGACTTGAGGAAACCTTGTAAGAGAATCCTTAAAATTTTAGAGCAAGCACCGGTTCTTTAGGTATCGTACTTAATTAGAAAATCCACTGAACTTATTTAAATCTAAGGCTGGCGCCTTGACGACGATTGTAAATAAGAACAATTTTCAAACAAAATTGACACCAGTGAAAATGGTTAAACATTAGAATAGCTTTATCTATTCCAGTTAAAAACAAGCTGCCTACGAAAAGAAACTGCAACCAGACGAGATGAAGATTGAATAACCTCCGACACAAGACATCTCATTTCTCGACTGTAAATGACTGAAAAACTCAGCAATTAACCTATCAAAATCTCACATAATAATATTGATTTCAAGAGCGATGCGATCAGTGCTAGTAATGGCGGCATCGCACGGGCCGCGGATCGTGGGCGGCACCGCGCTCGCCGGCCCACAACCTACATTACTGGGACAAATATCCGTTGCAACCATAGCTTGACTCATCGGCTTCGGCTTGGTGAGAACTCTATGTAACAAATTAGTAACTTAAAAATCTAACTGGCCAGAATTCAGTATACAACGAAATACGACAGCTCACTGAAGATATAAGCAAAAGGTAAGCTTACTGATCTGGCCAGAATTCAGTATACATCGGAATATGACAGCTCAACGTGGATATAAGCAGAAGGTGATTGAGGTTACTGACCAAAGATATCGGAGTAGTACCAATGCATGATGGTAAGAAAAAACTGATCCCAGCAAGTAGCACACGCGAGTTATCACAATAGTTTTAGTTCGTTTTGATAACAATGCACGCAATGTTAAGTGCATCCCGGAAGCCATTTGCAAAATACTTATTGACCCAACTACACCGGCCAACATTCTGACGACCATCTCCAGTACTTCCTATTACCAATACCATCCAAGCGTTCTATCCACGGGAGCATGTTAAGAGTGGTGTCGCGACACCCGTCGTCCCGCCACTGCGTGTATTTGCATGCGCCGGGCGGCAAGATGCGCCAGTAATTGGACAAACCATTTGCTCTGTAAGACTTCTAGACCGGTGCGAGTGCTGCTTCTACGAATGTTATTTATTTTAATACCATGGGATAAATTAAATATTTCTCGGGCGAAGAGACTTTTACCAACGAGGTGGACGATTTTATAAACCCTGCAGGAAATAGTTGGAATAGGTCACTGAGGAGATTGAACTATCTCAAGGGGAAAGCCTTATGTTTTGAGGGGAATTCCTGTCACCGATGATGATGACTTCAACATTCAATTCATTTAGCGTAGACGTATTCAGTATAATACAGGTGTTAGTAGAAGTTTAATATGTATGTGTATTTGAAATTCAAAACTGCTACATATTAGTGGACCGCTACATCGCTATTTGAACAAGCAACTTTCGGAAGCGACGTTATCATAAGCATGACAGTCGTGAACATTAATAGTCCCCCAACAATCATACAATTAGATAACAGCTTATCATTCAATCACGTCAGAACTCTGATGACCAGCCAGTACAGATAACCATGTCGCAAATGACATATTGTATTGATAGACGCAAAGTTGTTACTGGTAATATCGATGCAATTGTTTGCAGGCAAGGGTTGACCTTTAACGCTGCCTAAAAATGCAGCCGCGCGCGACCTTCGCGCAGGGAAACTTGCGCAATCAATCGGAAACCGCGACGTAGTGAACACTCGCGTGTTTACGAGTTTGTAATTAACAAATCTAGAAGTTTAACTATGACCTTTATTAATTTCATTAGTGAAGCGATAAAGCTCGCTTGTATCTGAGCCGCGAGCACGCCCACGCCCACACCCACACGGGGTGGGAACGTGACATTATACCTCGCACCCTTCCTCCCCCGCCACACGGTATCGGCCAACTCCCTCTCCCCGCCCCGGCGACCTAGCCCCCTCGCCCTTCGACCCACGTGCCTCGCCCGAACGTGTGTAGAGCGACCTTCGAAAATGGCCGATAACTTTGCTAAGATTCCTAGTAAACAAATGGATACTTACATTTTTTGCGTTTGAGGCGAGTAAAAATATAGACTGACTCATGGAATGACACAAAATAATCATTATCCAGACGCTCTAGTTGGGCATTCGCGGAAATGTAGGGAATTCCTCGTGAAAACGAGAAAGAATATTACCGCGAAAAGCGTCAACCACTAACAAGTAACATGCAACCCTTTCCACGAACGCGCCAACCCCTGCGGCAAAAACTCTGAATAAGTCGCGAATATTTTTCGTTTGCGGTATCGACAAGATTGCATGGGAATCGAATTTCTTCCATCAACATCGATTTATTTGTGCAATTGCGTGCTAGCATTGCGAACGAAATGTTAAATGTCAAATATACCGTGCCGTCCTTGGGGTCATGCGTGATTACATCGAGCAGAATAACTATCTCGGAATTCTAAGTATTACAAATATTTCGGCATTAATGCAGACGAAAAAACGCGCCCGCCAAGTTCAAAAGAAACAAGAGCCAGCGAAATGCGTAATACTTAATCAAGCTAAAGGACACGGTCTAGCGAACTGCATCCACAAATCGCCGTCACCTCCTCCTCCATCAACCCTCGCATCCCAGCGTGCACGTCCAGCGTCGGCCTAAACAGATTATACGGCGTCGCGTCCGCCGGCGGGGTCAGCCGTTAATCTGCGCGCAAATAGGCGCACGTACTGCGGCAGCCGCTCAAATTATAACCGGAGGCTGTCGGTTAAACGCCGACCGAGATCGCATGATTAGGGGATGAGATGTGTTAATATTTTATTTTATTAGGGATTATACGCGGCGAGCGAGTACCGGTGGCCGGTAATTGACATTCGGTTTTCCGATATTCGGCGGTACAAGTACGAAACAAAATGAACAAAGTTTCGCAAACTGGACTGCACGACGAGGACGGCGGAAATTCGAAAGTTACACTGTTCGATATTAGTCAAATGGGTGGTTTGCGTTAACACGAATTAGCGTTGGCCAATTTTTTATAATGTTCAAAATATCCTAAAATGTTGAAACTGTCTCATTCAAAGACAACAATAAATATTATTTAAAACGGTGTCATTGATAAAAATCTTGAACATATTTAAGCTGTTAAAAACCGTTTTGACTTCAATAAAACGGTATTTAAACAAGATACGGCGACAATTTGAATTGGCGGCCGGGGGCGGACCGGGGTTGTAACGAGAGAGCTCCGCGATTCGATCAACTTGTAGACGAATAAGCAATAAATACGCAGTGTGGCGTGCAGCGAGCGGCGCGGCGTGCGGCATGCACTGTGCAGTGTGTATGCAGAATGCACTATGCAGTGTGTATAGTGTAGTTTGTACGGGAAATTGCAATACGTGTGAGGCTATTTCCGAGTGTCCGCAGTCGCGGCGACCTTCGGCTCAGCCGCGCCGGTTGTGCAAACCGGGCCGGAACTCACATATAACACGTTCGACTCTGTTTCAACTTATACTGAATTTTTTTATATACGGTTGGATGAAATAATGCGGGTTGACAACTTTCGTGGCACTGAAAATAACTAGTCACCGAAATAATCACGACCTCACAAGAAATGGGTTTTGCGTCGTAGATATCGGACGCTACGAGAAACTTTCTGTCTCTAGGACACTGGCTACATTTTTCAAAAACTGTTAGTAAAATTATGCAAACAATCCTGAAGTTCGCTTAAGTTTCGGAAAAACGGCTTTGCACCTATTACCTAATGATCTAACTCATGTAATTTTTTTCATAAATCCCGATACTATAGTAATTTTCGTAGCAATCAATATGGCAAGTCATTAATAAAGAAAATTATTTATACCTTTTATACCCGAACAAGGTTAAAACAAAACGAAAAGGTTAATAAGAATGAGATCTCATTATTGAAAGGTTATTTTTGTACCCGATTCATCTTATTGGTAGACGACATAAGAATCATATTGACGAAGCAATTATTTAAAAAACCAGGTGTATTTTCTGGTACCATATGTGGATATTGTGAATGGAGAATAAACAAATAAGAAATAAAAGTGGCTTTCACTTGTAAATACCACTTGCGATATGTCACGGAATGAGCGAAGATTTGTGCCTCCGCACAGACGGTGTCAATATTTATTAGAGTTCACATTATGTATTGTAATATCCGTAATAAAATGAACAAGAAAGATTTGTAATGATCTTAACCATAATATCAGGACCTGCGTACTTTATATGACCCAAATGCTCTGATGACAAAGTATAAGGGCTGAGAACAAAAATAACTAGGACTTAAAACTCATCTTAGTCAATTTATTTGATGAGAGAAACGACAGTCATCGAGGAAGCGGCGGTAGATAATTTATTTTGATGTTTTACGATATTTTAAGGGGTTCTACAGTTTAGTACTTGTATTGGCGCTTAAATTATGTCAATTGACCGCCTGCTATTTAAAAATCGGTTGTTTCCAAAGGACTAATGCCATTAAACAATACACAGGCATGTAAACAACAACTGGACTGCCCTTGATGCGTTTGCATATAAGCGGAAACTGGGTGACCGGGAGAGATTTATCGTGGTCACCACGCGTTTATATTTAGAAAGAAGCGATTCGCGGACATCACGCTGCAATGTGCACCCGGCGCACTCCTGGGGTGAGGAGGGAGGGAGGGAGGATCTCCACACGCTCGATAGTTCACTCCTGCATAGCAAATGGGAGGTATTGTTAATAAGTTGTTTATATGTCTATCAGAATGTGGCAATTGTATAATTGCAACACACATGAACGCTCGATAGTTCACTCCTGCATAGTAAATGGGAGGTATTGTTAATAAGTTGTTTATTTATTGTTTATATGTCTATCAGAATGTGGCAACTGTATAATTGCAACACACATGAAGGCTAATTGTTATACTTATTAAAAAAAAAAAGAGAAAAGAAAAACAGACCAAAAGGAGAGATAGGAATGGTAACTGGTAAGGTTATATAACTCTAACTTAACTTTATAACCTGTCTCAACCTTTGATTTACAATGCTGGGACTCGACGGATTACAAATAAGTATTGACGCTATTAAATAAAACAACTTATTTTTCAAATCAGCCTCCGTAGCGCAGTTGGTTAGACGCCGCCTGTGAAACGAGAGGCCGCGGGTTCGATCCCCGCACCGAGACAAATGTTTGTGAGAACCACAAGTATTTGTTTCGGGTCTGGGTGTTTGTGAGACCGAAAAGTCTCTCGTAGTTCCTGATACCCACGACACAAGACTCGATCTTAGTGTGGGGTCAGGACTATGTATGTGACTGTTGGGTGTATTTATTTATTAAATATGTTCTAGAGTCTAGACCACTCATGTAAAAATCCTACTTTGCCAGTTGTCTTTGTGAAATCAGGAAAAAAAACAAAAAAACACAGCAATTAATATACGTATACTGTGGTACGTTAGTACCGCTGTTTTTAGAAAGTGATACCGAGAGTAATCAACGCTTCTTTTGAATGGTGTTTAAAATTTACTCGAATATCGCATACAATCAAAACGGACACAATATTCGAAAGTCAATTACATATTACTATTTCTATTGTATTTACATTCAAATTGTAAATTCAATTATGAAATCATGATGTTACAAATAACATATTTAAAATATTTTCCTTACATGATTCCACGTCATCTGACAATCATTTGGGTCTGTTTTGTTGTTACAAAAGCACAACTTCAGTGATATGATACAAACATCGATAGCAGTTTTATAATATTGATATGTATTGATATTACATAAAATGAAAGTCACGTTTAAGCAGACGTAGTGAAATCGAAAATGTCTATCAACCTTAACAAAATGAATGTTATTTTTAAAACGTGTTAATTATAAACATTTAAAGCAAATTTATTTATTTATTGTACAGATCATGTATATTAACAATTTCATATAAATTAAACGTACTTAAGATAAATAAATCCAATATACTCGACACTTTTGGAACGAATTACATTATCATTATAGTATATTATTTTAATTTACATTATCCATCCATTTTATATCATAAGATTTTAATCATATTGCTAATTCAATACAACCTTAAACTTCCTCAAATAGTTTCAAGGTATCTGTACCACAGATCTGTTCTGTGATCTGTACAGTGAGAACGACGCATACCTATAAAGGGATGTTATCTATTGTTATACGGGGTGGTACGGGCGCGGTGCAGATAATGCGGCGTTCCCACGCTGCGCTGCGCGGCGCGGCGACAGTGTCGCTCGTCGCTCGTCGGACACGCAACAACGACGCGCGCACCGGCGACGCTACTCCGTGCCTATTGTTCCACCATGCTTATTACCGTCTACACACGTAATCGGCATGGAAACCGCTGCTACTTATTTCGCAGTGATTTCATATGAAATTTCACAGGCAGAGTTCGCAATAATATGCGCATTACGCTTATCAAAAACTACCTAATGCCCGGAGCTTCGCTTACGGGATTAGGTTATTCTCTTAGCCTTTATTCTTACGATTGAATGCAGTCAATTTCTGTTATTTTAAACCGAAAGTAGCACCAAGCACGTTCATTATACAAAAATGTATTCAATTACTTTTAAAAGGTTATTAATGGAATATCCTATTGCTATTCTGTAATACTTATCATACCAATGGATCGGGCGTGGTCGGTTTAGTTTTCTCATGTGCGTGAACGTATGAAATTGCAGTTTATCCGATTTCTACTATTTTGCAATATTGTTAAGTCGAATTTCAAGGTTTGGTTTCATTCATCATTTTCGATAGATTTTTTTCCGTATTTAATTACATAAAAGCGATTTGTATCAACGGATTTATGTTTTGTTTGAGGTACATAAATATGTAATCTATTATTTACTTGTTTTTGGTAGCATTATATTCATTTACACTTTTTGAAGTTATTATTGCCCCGGCTCTCTTTTCTCCTATTTCATTTTTATTGCAAATTGCTTCTGATGTTATTAACCCATTACTTAATTAACTCCTCGTTTTATTTAAATCTATTTCTATCACCAAGCGCATAATTGTACGGCACAGGTTTAATATTTACCAACCTAATAACCCTTCTGCGAAGTAACTAGTCAGGGTGAAAATTAAGACGAACATTTTCAGACACGATGTAAATTTCTCGATGGAATAATATTAATCTATTTTTAATCTTGTATGGTGAAGGACAACCAAACATTAATCACAGGATGGGTCCAACATCATGGATCAAACACAGGATCCTGTTGAATGTCATGATCTAAAAGACCCAGCAACTTATGGGTTAAACTGTTCCGCAGTTTCCAAACACTATCGATCCATTCACGTGAACTTACATAAAACACTGCAGATGATACGAGAGCCGCCCCTACCCGCGTTCCCTGCCTCGGACTAAATAACAATCCGAGCCAAGGCCTGAACCTCATAAAAGTGTCCTTGGGCTAGTTGCATAAACATACCAGCTGGTTAGCCAAAAATATTCACATATCGCTCAATGAAAGTAAAATTAGAGGAAAACAGTAGTCGAAAATATATTTTGTATAGAAATTGGTGATAATAGATTAGAATAATAAATAAATACTTTTGCGCTCGTATCACCGTGTGTACGAGTATATGAGAATTGTAATAATCGTAAAAATATTGTTATTTTATCGATCCAATAATATAGCTAACAGGGCTGTAGTCGTCCCATATTATTCCGGGAAGTAAATTATCCCATTCTGGAATTATTAGGACCTAAACACTACATATCATTGCCACAAAACGGACGAGACAGCTTTTATACCACATCATCCACCTATACCTACTAGTCATGGACGTCCAACAAAAACAATAAAATATGTGCCATTTAATTAAAAGTGAATTACGATCATTACGACTATAATATGTACATACATATACATACGTCATTCAACAAGACGAAGAGCACTGTTCGCACGCCCGACAACTAAGCAGTAAGCGGGCGCGTAACATTTTTACGACTAGTTAGCACGTAGGTGCGATATTACACAACCTCTCCTATGTCGGTTATCGTCACTCATTTATGTGATACAAATTGTATTATAGTCTAGTTTTTTAATTCTGATGTCCGATATACAAGATTTTGATGTGAGTTTAAGGGGTGAAGTTATGACTTCCTCTAATTTAATTTAGGTAATCAACTCTCAGCGTTACAAAGTTTTATTAAAAATCTACAAACCAAAGCAAGGTATAGTATTGAACAAGATAAAATACAGCACTTTTGTATTTTTATGTTATTTGTAGTAAAATGAAATGTATCCGATAGACGTAGCATTGTCGATGTCCGTAAGCTACATTAAACATTTACCATCAGATGATCTGTCTAAGTTGGTTGGCAAAAAACCTCAGGCGGATGAGTGTTCGCGAACCGTGCGCTTGTTGTTGCTACGTACAATTCGGCTGAGACCGCTAAATGTTCCAGTTCAAGGCCGGCCACGCCCATCTCGGACGCAGGAGTCCGCGGCCCGACCCGACGATTGTGTTTAATTTTACCTTTATTATAGGTCAACGTTATGTTTCCGATGACGTATTACGTATTTTTACTCGTTCCCAAACGAACGTAAAGCAATGAACAAATCTTCATACTACGTGCCACACGTGCTTCTAAACAAACCGCCCAAAAATACTAAATACTAATTTACATGTTACATCTAATAGATAGCGCCGTAGATTCTTCCTTTTTTTCACGTGTTCGCGGTTGTAGGATATTTCCGTTCAATAAATTTCTTACCATTTTGCGATACTTTCAGCTTGTTTTTGTTTCAGCCGAATGTAAACAGAGTGGCGTCGACAGTGAACACGAGTGCATAGACGAATGCGATAAGCGCATTGGATACATTATCGCGAGGTCGCTGACCCCGCGATGGTTCTCGTAGGAAGACGCCGGCCGTCCGGCGCTGTGTGCACCGCATCGATTATCAAATTTGTTCGGCGACCGTCGCCAACCTATCGGCCTACGCGCGCCCACATAATAGAATCGCAAGGTTGAAATAATAGAGTCGACCGCGGCCGCCGACTAATGCCGATAGAGGCATCGCAATGTCGCTTTCTAGTTATCGGAGAAAGGATGTAGTACGATATACTGATCAGTTTCAATTGGACGTCGTTGATATCACTCTACTTAGTCTTCGTAAAAGATTTCATTTTATACAAAAGTGAAAAACTCTACAAATGTAAACTAAGCTCCATTTAACTACAATGGGAATCAAAACAATCTCATAAAACACCTTTATAACCATGATAATATCACGTGATTCAACACGCAAATAAAGAAAACCACATCACGTTTTAATAAAAATGTCGACAGACTATTGTATAAATCAACATAAAACGATTCTCATTAAACGCCCTGGCGGGCAGATAAACATCTCGCCGGGTGCTAATAGTTAAGTATTTGTTCAGCTAGGTGCAGACTGTAAAGGCAGCTTTGGGAAGAGCCACCGTGTGCAATGTCAATGTCGGCAACTCGGCGACCTTCCGCCTATCCGGCGGTCCGCCAGTGCGGCAGGAACCGCGGCGTGATCCGCTAACCGTGTGCTCCACTGACACATATTAAATTATTACTTCGGCTATTAGTGACGCGAGCGATAAAGGATTTGTTTATTTATGTAGGTTCAGGTACATAGCTTGTGTACATTTACTAGTATTTGATAATTAATGTGTGTATAAGTATATGAACAATGCTAACGTAAACTGAACGATCATTAGTCGACTAACCTGTTTTTCTTGACATAAATTGTAATAGTGGTCTTGGGGCACTAAAGTCACGATTATTCTTGGACAAAGTTTTAATATCGATACTAATAATATTTTTTTAAATCATATTTACTGTTTATTCTTCTTCATTACTTGAAACAATTCAGAGTTCATTTTATTATGTTAACCCAATAACATAGAACATTATGCCGTATGTTTTTATTCAAAATCAAACAGACTATAAATAGCTCAAATATTTGCGGGAACCTGCACCGAAGCTCAGTGTTTATTCTGAATGAACACATCTGGTTTTGACACACTTGAGAGTCGCAAACATAATATGTTCGCCATTACACGTGTAGCCAACATCTACACCGATATTCCATTTACATAACTTCGGCTTGAAAGTCACATTTGCCAGACGAAAAATCGTAACACATCTGTAAGAGCGAATTCTATTACGACAACGTCCATAATAATGTGATAAAACATTTCCTTATAGAGTTATGGCGGCGCGTTGCGTGTAAATCGCCCAGCAAAAGGATCAAAACAATGATCACGTACAAAAATAAAGACAGTTTATGTAGATTTATGTCACGATCTATTTTAGTACACGGCCGGTGGCGCGTGAACTTGCCCGCCAGAGGGCGCGCGGCGACGCTGCGCACGCGCGCACCCAACGCGCACACATTTCAACAAGAGGAAAACTTCGCTATTCAAGGAACCCGTTGTCCACCATCACCGATTTGTTACTTACTCATCTGAGTGTACATACTGTTTGTTCATTACTAACGAACTATTTCGCTTCGATAAGCAAATACAGTTCATAATATATTTTTGTTCAACCGCACGCACGATATCGCTGACTCATTGAATACGCGAAAAAATGACAACCAAATATGAACGTGCTCACTCGTGTGCCTTCGAAATGAATCCAAACATAGCAAGTATTGAAATATAATTCTGTGTCAAATGAAGTGGAAAACAAGTAAATAATCCTGTATCAATAGAGTGGGAATGGAAAGGGTACGTCTCAATCGCTCGGTCGGGCGGCGGCGGCGGCGAGAGTAAAACCCCGAGTAAGACATTTGTAGCGCGGCTCGATCTTCAAGTTTGTGCTGAGATAGCGAACCACCTGTTGAGCAACAGATTGATCTGCGAAACGTCTGGAGTGCTCATCGTTCCTTTTCCACATTTATTTCATTTGGTATAGAAAACTTTCGGCGGCCGACAGAGCAGTCCACAGCGCGAAGCCGCCGCTTCTATTATAGTTTCGAATCAAATGTCAAACAGTTTCTGTTTGATTGTGATAAGATAAAACAATTCTTTTGTAACAGTTTTACGTAAATAGATTTGAGTATGTGTTTTCTATACTCGAGCCCTTTTCATGCTGCGGTATTTACACTTTACTCTAATACTAGATATGTTCGAGTGGTATTATTATAACTACCTTCACATTTACAGCGTAGCCACAATCTTATTCTTGTTTAAGACAGAAATGTACACTGTCCCATATCACGTAAAGGATTTGTTAAGCCAAAGACTTTCGCGACAAAATGCGATGTTTCATTCCGCTTAAAAAGTGCTGACACGTTGAGACTGCAAGCTCGACTTGCCACACAAGGCCTGTAGAAACTGATAGCCTATTAATTGTGATTACTTCTCAATTTGCCTCCTCAACACTTTGATGTATTGCGTTGTCGCAATGTCCATGAATTACTGTTAATATATTTCAAGGTAAACGTACGTGGATTTTCGCCGAAAATCCAACCATTGGTACGTGTTTAAATTAGGCGACATCAATATTATTCTGGGAATTTTAATAGTCGATCATTGTTTCGGGAATTATCCTGATCCTTTTGTCCCCGTTTCTGGCAACGAACGGCGAATTATTGTTTTGATTTTAAAATAATCAGTACAATGGTAGCCTCTGTGCGTGGTTTCGACGGAATTCGGCCTTTTATGAATTAAACAAATATGCCTTTAAATTATTTTCAAAGGCTTCTTTATAAACCGTAATACCTGTTTCCGTGAGAGAGAGAATAAAAGACCCTATTCCAATATTGCAATATTGAAAGGAAAATTATCATTAGCGCCATATCATTTTAAATAGTACCTAAAGATACTCCATCTATTTTGCTACACACTAAACGCGTCAAAGAAAATAAAAATAAATTGTAAATACTAGAAACTAGAGCACGGGAGAGTAAACTAATACAGGATGTTTTCAAACTATTGTAACATTAAGTGTCGTGTCTAGTATTGCGGGTATTTAAATCCTACAATGTTAAGACCTTTTACCTTGAAATAGTAATTAATCAGGCCGGCATTACTGTGTCGAATTGCAAGAGATAAGCGTTTATCGCCATTCAACATTATCTGGACGACATTGCACCTATTGTTGGATGCAGTTCCGAGACAGAATAAAAGAAATGCGCTTGAAGTAGACGGTATGAATTTTCTCGTACGCGAATATTCAAACGCAGCGGTGGTGTAGGCGGACTCTAGAAAGGCCGATGACACGGCGCGGCGCCCGACTCGCGTGTTTTCGGAGGTGGCGGGCACGGCTCCACACACGAGGTCCTCTTTAGAATTGTGAAAAACGCCTGAGTTTTGAAACACCTGTCATAATGAGGTACGAGTTGGTAAAACATACATACATACATAAACTCACGCCTTTATCCTCGAAGGGGTAGGCAGAGGCGCCACCAGGACACCCACATTTCGCCTTGTATGTTCCGTCCTCCGATGTGATAGGGTGGCGAGCCTATCGCCATATCAGACACAAATTCCTGACTCCTGAATGATAATGAATAGAAAAATCCAATATCACTTTGCCCGACCCGGGACTCGAACCCCATACCTCAGCTTTGTAACCGTACCGTAACAACTACGCCACCGAGGCAGTCAAACATGTGATAATATTACATGCTGGAGCATTGGATACGTGTGACTAAGAGCCTTGTGCCTGGTAGAACATGTCAAACCAACCGTCTGGTTCTTAGATGTCATTTTAAAAAAGTATGATAAACTTAATAACCCTAATTTTGAGGCCACTATTCTAATGTAATCTATCCACCAAGAGATACACATTGGACCATGGTGCCGATGTTCTAACACTTATATGTACAAGACTAAGTTGTTTATTAGCAGTATTAATATTTTTTCTGAAACTGCATATTTATGAGAAGTTTGTGTTTATTAACGCACCCACGATGCCAGAGAAATTCTAGCGTGGCAATGTTTAAAAGGAACATCACCGCCAGTGTTATTTTGTACATAATCTTAAACCGTGACACTCAAACATTTACCTACTTTTTGTAGGAACGCAACATTAACCCGGTAAACGAAAGGGCGTATCTACCACTATCTCGCCTTGTCGGATGCGTCGTTTTACTGCGAGGGTGGTGCCGGGAGTGTCGCATCGAGGGGCGGATACACATAAACGAAGATTCTCTCTCGGATTGCCGAGCGGAGTAATGAAATTTTATGATAACTTCTTTAGCAAATGGGCCGTCGAAAAGTGAGAGTTTTTATCGCGGCGAGAGTTCGAGCGCTATTATTGTTCCGCTACTTAATATACATTTCTTTAATAGGTCTTAGCTTTTTTAGTGGCAGGATTTTTTTATACAGATCACTGAGTTATTGGGTCTGATTCTGCTTGTAAGAACAATATAATAATTGCAAATAGACAACCCAAACTAGCTTTTAGACTATACATAGTTTTGTCTCCAACATTCCATCAAATCTTTCCTGCTATTATAGTTTGGCGTGCATTTGAAATATTTCAATTCACGTTTGGCAATATAAGAGTAATATGGAACCACAATGGTGGCGTTACAGTGGGTTGATGGGCAGTAACCACCCACGCTCGACGCCGTGCCGCACCGACCGTCTGCCCGGCTTCTACGAAACTGCACCGTAGTTGTTTTGTTCTACGCACAATCCTTTTATAAGAGACTTGTTTCCAGCGTATCATTATATCAATCAAGTATTCTAAACTCTTGTATGTACGAGTATACTGAAATTTTCTAATTGGTATAATTTGACGAAGAATTTATCACCAGACAACCATTGAAGTAAGTTTTTATTGAAATTTTAATTTATTTGCAAACACCATTTAACACAACAGAAATGGTGATTTGCGTGAGAATTGTCATAATTCTTAAAGATTTATAGTTACACCATTCAAAAGAGCACTTCCACACCGGAGCTGCCAAGTAATTTTTAATTACACGACAATAATTTTGCAACAAGCCGAGAAGACACAGTGCACAAAAACTTTGTAAACAACGAGGAATAAAAACGCACAATAGACGCCCCCAAAAGTCCGCCTTAATTTTCATCCGCGCACCGTCGAGAACAATCGCTGAAAGCCGAGTGCTTGTACATTAGTGTGATTACTCTGCCTTTAAAACCCCGATGGGCGCGCGTCGCAGACGGAGCGTCGCGCCGCCACCGCCGCCGCACATCTTAATGTTGGAGCTAATTGTTGGCGCACACCGGCGGATGTTTAACGAGTTGTTAAGCAGCGTCCATTGTGCGAACAGCCGCGTCGCGTCGCCGCCGGCTCGCCACCGGGCATTTTTCTTCGCGCGAGATAATCAGCGCGGTTGTGTAACACCGTGCGTGTTACATTTTCATTCATTATCTAATCCTTGTTTGTTTTGATACATTTAAAGGAGTCTTCCCTGCATTTAATACGCACGTGATATGGTAATAGCGAATGCGTTTCTGACTTTGCTAAAAGACATGGCGGATAGAAAATAGGCGCTCACAACCTCTTTTACAACGCAAAAACCTCCGCTTAGGTTATTCTCTTATTAGTTCGAAAAGAATCGTATTTAATGGCGGAACTAAATGTTTATCAACAGAATTGCCTATCATAAAAGTATAATAGAATTGTACTCACGGCTGGTGATGAGTTCGGGCGCGACGAGACCGTTGAGGTCGGGCTCCTCGCCGTACCAGAAGATCCAGAGCTCTTTAGCAGCGCGCAAGGAGAGAGGCGGCGCGGCCGGCGGCGCAGGCACGGCCATGTAGTCCATGGTGTCGGGCGGCTGCGGCGCCGGCACGCGCCGCCACACGCACAGGATGTCGCCGGCCAGGCAGCGCGCGTAGCTGCTGATCACCGGGTCGGCCAGCGGCGCGGCGCCCTCCTCGCCCTCCGCGCCGCCGCCGCCCCCGCCACTACCCTCGCCCCACACTAACTTACGCCATTTTATGCCATACAACTCCGTCTGGAAGAAAAAACAAAAAAACATGTTTAACCTGAAGCAGAAGACAATCGAAACATAATGAGCAAGCGAGACGAATATTTAAGAAAATGATAAGCTGGCATGAACAGATATAAACATCTGAATGACTATCATGCTAATCATATGTTTTCAACCGTGCGTCGCTGTAAAGAGATGATTGCTTTTGAATACCTTAGTATAAATCAGATAAATAATGACACTGGAGGCATAAGAAAAGGCTAATGTAATTCATACCACTAAGCAAATCCTGACAACGTCATGTTTACATTTGTTCCCTTTAAATCTGGACGTCCCGATCACAACGTAGATGGACAATGCAACAATCAAACGCGTGAATCAGCACCGCTTGTAATCCGACAATGATGTCACTACGGGGATCGGTGTGCGCCGGCCAATTTATAGTACTCGTAAAACAGAGATCACGCGCAACGTTCACAAAGCGAATCGCCCGTACAGGACCAAAACTGCACGGAGACCTCGAAATTGTTCTAAAAGTGTTGTTGGCTCGGGTCCAACAGCACGAGGTGCAAGAGCGGAATATGTCCAGCCACCCGGAAGACAAGATGCTGCGCGATGCTTCCCTCCCACTCGAATGGCCAACAAAACTTATCGCGCACTGAAGCAGTTCCAACCCATCTGCGATACATACCAAATGCTATAAAATATTTTAAAACACTCGCTCTTTGTAGTTCGAACTACAAAAGAGTGCCACCGAGATAATTGTCTTATTTTACGCGCCAGTTGAGATTAAGTCATCACATAAAAGTAGCAAATTGTTTGAGACATTTTTGTAATTAGTACAGGTTCTTTAAATATAGCCAGCTGCTTTGTTTTGTGGGTTTCAAGATTAAGGTCAATTGTTTTGAGCCCTTGAAAAATTGCTATGTCGCGTCGTCTCCCTATCCTTGCGCAACGTAGGGTCAGCACTTTCTACGCTTCGGTGGGTCTCAAACGTCCATGTAATGTGTTTAATTAATTAGCATTTACTACTCCTTAGCGTTATACAAAGTTTAATATTACATTTGGTTATAATTTTTGGCGAAGAAAAAGTCCTTTAGTTTATTCTCACATCCAAATGTTAACCAACTATTTTTTATCTTTAACAAAGGTCCATCACACAATTGGTAGACAAGCATCTTAAGAATTAAACCAACAGCACCACACCTATAATACTCTTGACTCAGCCGCTGTATAACAATTAAACACACGAGTTTGACACACTAACGAACCCACAAAAAGACCAATAAAGATTTCAATACTAATTGTCTAAAGTTTTCGATGGAAGAACTCTCAAAGTTATTAAAGGATGACCAGATGGAAATGGACCATCGATAAGCACCCACATCGAAGGAAAGACAGGAAGTCGCTGGATGCAGGCTGCTTCCAATGTCCGTCTACGTTGATATCCATGGGGTTATGTTCGGCAGTGGATTTCTTATGGCTGAAGAGAGAGAGAGAGAAAGAAAAGCACCCACAGCACCATAGGATCATCGCCCTTAAAGATAAACCATAAAGTAAGGAGTATGAAACATCCACAATTGATTTAGGTTGTTTCGCGCATGGATGTATGGTATAACTACGTACAAGGGATAAAGAAACTCATCGTAACTTTCCTAGAAAATAGCTATAAATAAATTCAACCTACTATTGTATTTTAATCAAGTAAGGAAACCTCTCAATGTTGTTATTTAGAGTAAACGCCGAACTGAAGATAGTCAATGTGCTCGCTGAATACGGGTCACGAGGTCAATGCTCCGCGTACGCGAATTATAATACACGAATTAGAAGGGGGAATTATTGTCACGTATTTATATAGCAGTCTTTATAGGTACGAACGAATTATAACTCGTTTTCAATTACTCAATATATGTACAGTTATAAGATGTCTTTAAAGTATTGTACATATACATACAAGTATGTCTATTCCTGTATCGTTCAAGCGATAGCCAGTTACAATCACAACAAGCACATTTAAACAGCATAATATACGTGTCATAATGTATAACTGGTATAATTTGCTGCGAATTTCCTCATAAATCTCAAATCCCATACTCACTATTTGTATAAAACATAAAAAGATATTATGTTTCCTTATCAATCATTTTAAACCGGTAAAAATACAGGAATTTATTTCTACAGTCTATACGTATCGCCCGACTAGCCCAATAAAGCTTACGATCAACTTAAATTTGAATGTAATTCCTTTAATTTCAATTGTCGTTTTTTTTTCTGTCGGTTAACATGCAAACCATTGCCGCCAGACATAGTGTGTAGTGTAGACATAGTAGGTGCGAGATCGCCATGTGGCAGGTGGCGGTTCGACCTTGGACATGCAAATATTTTATCGGGTCAAACACCCAGCGGCCCTCGTGTGCACTCGCAATGTTATAGCCCGGGAAAACTTCGCGGTTAACCCGAAATGCGTTTATAGATTTTTATCATTTCGCCATGGAATAATATCTATTTTAGGCGTTTTTATCGATTTTATTGTACGACATACCGTTATTTTATATTAAATTTAATTCTGCGGACAAACCTACAGACGGTAATTAGATGAAGATTCATTTTACCATACTTGCAATGGAGTATTTTGAAGTTGTTCTAGAACTTTTTTATTGATTTTTTATTTTACATTAATATTGAATATCAAATGTTTTTAGGTATCTTTACAAAATAAATTAAAGTTGTGTGAGCTATAGCATAGCAGAATTCATAGTATTCATTAATACTGGGTTCTTTCGATGACTAATCAATCGCATAACATATTGGATTAATTATAACAGAGTGCGATGATACATTTATGAAAATAAAACATCTATAGCCCATAGAGTTATGAGAAATCTATATTACTGTTTCAAGATTTATATCGAAAACAATCAATAATACAATTTGATTATTATATGTATACCAGGCTATTATGTTCTGACTCATATCCGAAGGAAATTAATAGATGAACTCCACATAATTGATACCTTAACATCAAGGTTGGCATTGAGACCTTTGTGGACATAACATTCAATAATTCCACAGTAAATGAAATTAATACAATTTATATTTATTAGATTATTTATTTTTGCAATTATGTACAAAAACGGTTTAGTAAATAATACTTATGTTTTTATAATACAATGTATTATTTATATATTTCTAGATGCTCTACCTCGAGTGCGGTTTCAAATATGCATTAATCAAGAAAGCAATTCTAATTCAACCCATCGATATCTAGGCGGCACGTTACCGGGTACAATATACCTAAGACACAACGGGCGATGTTAACACTAATTCAGCAAGCACCCGCGAGGCATCTGCAGCGGAAGGGCGGCACGCACCTGGCCGTGCGTGGGGTCGCCGCGTCCCCTGCCCAACCTCCAAACGAGTTCACTATTAACTTTCAACGAGGGGTTATCGCTCGCTTTCGCTACGCTAAGCCGATGTTTAGACATTACACAAGGAGCCACGTTTATGGAATATTATTGTCGCTTTGTGGTTTTATTATGGTGTTTTATAGTCGGCCGTCGGTTTAGTGCGGATCGCGGCTGTCGTGTGTACTGTATCTCTTGTCTAATATGCTTAGGCGGAGATGTTGGTAATTTTATTGGCCATTGAATTGCTCGCTCGAACATTACAGGTTTCCTTTAACGATGCGCCACCGTTTGCTAGTAATTAAATATAATTATTGTAAACATTTTAGGCAGCTAGTTCTTGATCTGCAAAATGGTATGTATGCAAAATGGTATTACAACTATGTGGCTGTTTTAACTCTTTAAAAATATCCTGGTTATGACTGTAGCACCACTTGATATCTCTTGACTGAAAGCTGGACATCCAAGAAAAGATTCGCGACTCAAACCTTCAATCTTCTAATATGATGAGTTCATCATCAAACAAAACTTTTACTTTTCGTAATATCATTGTAAAATTCAAATTGTTTGAGACAAAGATCATTGACCTCCGTTATTACGCATAAGAATACAAACATTCGTTTGGATTTCACAAACATAACACGAGGTGAGATTTAGCCGGCGCAGGCAACATTAGCTCCATACGGAAACTAAATTATATAACACTACAAATATTTATATTTTGCATAATTACAAAATAATGCAATATCATGGTTATTATTTTTTAGACATTACTCCAAACATTCCCTTTCCAATCATGGGTACAAAATTGAACTTTAAAATACTACTAAAAAAATAAATACAGCCACACACATAGTCTAGACTTAACAGAAACTTGGCAAGTTTTTAATGTCTTGGGGATCATTGGTATAAGGGAATACAAGGAACTTTTCTGTCCCACCTAACCCCTGATTCTCCCTCTGTACATAAGAATGTGTTTGTATTTCGGGATCAAATCTTTGTCCTTTCCTTTACGATTGACTTTACTGTTGAAGCTGCCAAAACCTCAACGCATATATTATTAACCAATCTGCGAAGGATTTTTCTTTTGAAAAATAGGTTGCTGTGATCCAGGTCGGACGAGAAGTGAAAATATCGCGACAGGCGCCAATCCCCATCCCGTGGAGTAATCGGATACACGCTGAATGATTTCGTAGCTACGAATCGCGTTACTGCGCCGGCCAGCCAGTAATTTGATTTCTCTACGTTGCCCGTGTTAGACACATACACGTCCACATTTACCATACTTTCTCTAGTATTATTGTAGGTCTTAAGAACCCTTGAGTATAGTGATGGGTTTTGAAGGCTGTCGGGATACGAAATATTTTATTTTTGTATTGCAACAAGTCGAGATCCCTGTATAAATGTCACATCGCTTTTAATGCAACTGTGAGAAATTTTAATGCAAAATATTGGTATCAAGAAGATCCACAGCACAGTATCAACTATGTTATAAAACAACTTTCTTCTTTATCTACTTGTAAATTACACATGATAGATATTAGACAGTTAACTCGACGGCAAATGATTACCTGTTGTTATTTTTGCAGGCTTCAACTTTAAGTATACAACGAAATAATGTGTCATCTTAACACCCACCCTAGCATACATGTTGAACGAGTGTCGACGGCAGCAGAGGTGTGTGGTGTGTGGTGCGCCAACTGCTCGCTGGCCGCTTTCTAACGCCCAATGCGACCGCGCTCCATCGCTTCACTTTCTATTGTACGACGAGCTGACGGGCCCGCTCGATGCGCGGACATCAAACCAAACATGCTCTTGCAGTGTTATAATAAATTACTATTACTAGAGACTTTCCCGCCCACACACCCACCACTGCAACTCCTGTCAGCCAGGATCAACTGGCACGTCTCTCGGGGACTCTAGCTGGTGTTAGTGTTATAATAAATAACAACAAACGGAAACATGTTCCCTACGATACCCTGATAAGATGACTTGACCATCAAGCATCAGATACGTTTGTATTTGTACGCAAAATAATAAAAAAAAAGATCATAGGCAGATACCCTATTGGCGACTGCTTATCCTTTCGCAGATACAAGCGTCAGTATTAGGAAGCATTTAGCTACATATTATCTGTTCTACATGAGCTTCCCACAACATGGCGGCATCGCTTTGCTGGGCACACCCTACGTGACGTAACGGGATTTGGACCTTACTCCAGTGACCCAGTTTAGGTTCATGAAGAGATTTATATGTTTTACTAACCAATTGAAGTTTGCTTTTTAATATTCTGATGCCAAATATAGACGATTATTCATAAATTGTAACCAGCTTTGCTCTAGATTGTAAAACTTTTTTGGTTGCAGAGTGAGATTATAAGTTACTCAAACGCTGGCAGCAGTATATTCGTATTCCTCCGAATAGCGATAGCACATCAAGAAAATTATAACTGGCCTTTTAATATTCTGATACCAAATATAGAGGATAATTTATTGTATAGAGCTTTGCTCTATATCGTAAAAATTTTTTGGTCGCAGAGTGAGATTATAAGTTACCCAAACGCTGCCAGTAGCATATTCGAAATCGTCCGCATTGCGGAAATCAAGAAAATTACTATTTCTGCATTTATTATAAACTACAACATTTATTAAGCCTTATTAAACATTCTGCTACATCACCGGGTACTCCTCAGAGTGAATGAATGTTTGATGTGTAATTAAAAGCGAACCTTCGTAAGTGGCTGCATAATCGAGAGTGATTTTGCCTTATAATGGCGACGAGATTAACTTCCTTATAAAACTAAACTAGTTTCCTACGAGAGGAAACGTTATTGAACGAGACGTGATATACAAATTAACTTTACAGTAAACATAATAAAATGAAGCGTAAAATGTTTACAAAGCCCTTTTTTTTTTGACAGCCTCCGTGGCGCAGTTGGTTAGACGCCGCCTGTGAAACGAGAGGCCGCGGGTTCGATCCCCGCACCGAAACAAATAATTGTGTGATCCACAGGTATTTGTTTCGGGTCTGGGTGTTTGTGAGACCGAAAAGTCTCTCGTAGCTTCTGATACCCACGACACAAGACTCGATCTTAGTGTGGGGTCAGGACTATGTATGTGACTGTTGGGTGTATTTATTTATTTATTTTATTTTAAAGACCCTTTTGATTTATTAACAGTTTGTAATGTGTATGAACTGCAGATCTTAAGGTCCTGGTATAGATATTTAGATTGGGTAATTTGACAAGTATAGTTTTAAAGTAGAAACATTATTGACGAGGCATCGGATATATTGCAAAGAATTTACTACGGGCAGTCGGCCGGTTGTTACAAGCCAAATATTTTTGCATGCTCATAAATATGTTACCGCCTCCATATAAATAAATATTTATATTATTTTTAGCCGAGGCTGTAGACGCATGTTATGTATAAGTATGTATTGCTATGTTATTATGTAATGCTTCCTGTTTGTGAAGTTATTAATTTTGGTGTTCATGTGTTATAAACATAAAAATCTATGATGCAGGCCTGGCTAAAAATTTCAAATTATTTTATTTTCGAATTACAATTCCCGAAAAAAAAACTCAAAATGTGTAGAGTAAATTCAAAGCGATCGAAATCCATACTTTCGCAACTTGTTGAATCAATGGAATAATTGCGGTTAGTATGTTGTGATTTGAGAGCATACGTTTAAACAGAAAATGATGTTTATGGAATGAGCTAACATGTCATCAACGAAGCATGCATTCGATACGCTAATGTGTCTCCGATACACCCACGCGCCGAGGTCAACGGTTCGCGATGAAAATTCAAGAGGTTGCACCTTGATGCGGCGCCGGCCCAACCACCAGCGCCGACATTAATTACGCAAAAATATTCCGCCACAAAGAGCGGGCTGGTGTGAACGAGTCGCCGCACCACTGGCGGGGCCAAATCTGCGCCTATTTAAATTTAAAATGAGAGCCCAGGCGACAGCGGCGGGTGGACGCGCCGCTCCCCGCGATAACACCCGGATAATGCCCAAAGTCGAGCCTTTTCCGCCTTCGGCGCGCCGCGGAAGCGCTGTTACGTCACTCCATGCGAGCTTTCAAAAAGTTCAAAAGTATGAATGTGGGGCTTAAACACCGTATTGCGCCCTTTTGAATGTTTAATACTTCAATATACAGCGTTACTGTATAGTGTACGGTGTACAAGTGTCGTATGTGAAGAATGAGCAACGTTCACAATTAGTGATGATCTGAGTGGTTTCCCGGCGCGGATCCTTTATCGCGGGCACCCACTCGGACGATCGATACGTAGCCGCAACCAGACGTTGATGTCTTTTGCATCGCTATATTTGAACATATGCAGCAACCGCTGACAATCATTAAACCGTTATCGGCTCGCGAGTATCACTCGACAATACCGCACGATGACATTTTAGCATTTATGGCGTATATGGAGTAACAAAAATAAATAAAACTATAAACGCAAACGTTCCATATTTTCGCAACGTTTCGAAAAAATCTTACGCAACTTAATAATTAGCTACCCGTAAACAATGATCCCGTAAAGCGATCATAACCTAGAACGGAAAAAACTGCACGTCCAAAAAAGTCGAGCACCGCTAGCCGTGCGAGCGAGAGGGCGGCAGTGCGGCGCGGCGTCGGCGGGGCGCGGGCGGCGGTGGCGGGGTGCGCGAAAGTGAGAGGAGGCGAGCGCGGAGCGGCAACGTCGCGCGCGGTTACGTTACGAGCGGGGTAAACAATCGAGGATGATGTGACGGCGGGCGGCGCGGAGTGGAGCGGTGCGCGTGCGGCGTGCGCCACCGCGCCATGCCACCGCGGCCCTGCACTTCGCTACTGCATTTTTGACGTGTGACGTCACGTTGATACGTTTGTGATTTGCACCGCGCACGGAGGGGGTGGCTTCGCGCTGCACTCGCGATGTATTTATACACGCCCTTCACGGCACATAAATGATGGATGAATTCGTATCAGTGTTTAGCTAAAACTTGTTTGTAAACATACACACATGCCGCAAGGCACGATGCAGTTTTTCGTGGAATGCGAACTTGATACATATTTGATATTATACGTTTCGCTGATGATAACAATTGACATATTTTACATTTACGGTAATAACTGAGAGTGATATGATAAAGTGGGTCAAGTTATTCAACGCACTATTATACATTAAATTCAATCATGCAAGGTTATATGTATGCTGCTAAGCAATAAATACACGTATTGTATTTTTGTTATGTACTTGGTATTTTTTCTCAGTAGGCACAATCAATTACAGTGTAAATATCCATTGGGTGTATATAAATGAATGTTCCAGTCATTTTCCAGAAAACTATACACAAATTAATTTACCAAAAACCTTGTCGATGTAACGTGATTGTTCACACATGTACGTTCTTTACTGTTAGAACACGCGTAGTAACAATCCTTTTACTCGTGGCGTCGCGTCGTAGCCGGTGTGGTGTGTACTGTGTAGAGGTGAGTGTCGTCCAGCAGTCCATTTCCTCCGGTCATTATTATGGATTACGTGTGCGTTATGTGACATAGCTGTTGCCATGAGCGGCGCCGGCGACGTGTGCCCGACCGACGGAATCATTATAAACTATTAAAACTTATGACACGTACCGACAAATAACCGAAAAACATTGCTACCACACACAAACCGTTTTTGTAACAGCAATACAAAACACTTAAAAGAGAAATGCTTAATTGGTCTAGTAATACTGCATTGAAGCCATAACCCACAGATTTTACGGTTGGAGTATACGATTTGTTATAGAACAAATATACGAAAGACAGATAGCTAGTAAGTCATAAAAAACGCACTGAAACTCTTCAGCGTGTAGCGAGATACCTTAAGAAAACTGTAACTGCAGAATAAAACCTGATACATAAATACTATAAACATTAATTAGTAGCCAAATCAACCGAAGAACCATGCCACATTATAAACAATCTCAGCTCCATCCTTAGTTAATAAATTGCTAATGTCCATTGACAAAAACTAGTACCCATTAAGATACTTAACCACACATCTGCCCTTCGCATTCCCATTGTAAATGGTTAGAAAAATACCCAATCACAAGTCATTGTACTCGAGAACAAAACGTGTACTCTGAAGGATACCCGCTAATAATGCATTTAATAAATCAACGGGCCGTGACCGCGAACTTCAAGACCGTCTCATACAGTAGTTACAAGAGGACATCGTACTACAAGATCAGTCGGATAGACTTACAAAAAATACATATTTTATATATCAACAGCGACAGCCTCCGTGCAGTGGGTTAGACACCGGCTGTGAAACTGGAAGACGCGGGTTCAATCCCCGCACCGAGACCGAAAAGTCTCTCGTAGCTTCTGAGACCCACGGCACAAGACTTAATTGATATTATTATGGGGTCAGGACTATGTATGTGACTGTTGGGTGTATTTATTATTTATTTATCCAGCACGTCAGTGTATATCACGTGTGAGCACAGAACCTTTGTATAATCTATGAAGGTTTAGTAAAATAAATTCAAATTATGGAAGAAGACAGGAAGTCGTTGGAAGCATGCCGCTTCTATCAGAAAGCTGTGATCATCCTTAGGATAACGTTTATGTTGAACAGTACATAAAAATGTATATCTAGTTTTACTGGCAATTTTTTTTTTTTTTTTTAAATTGCAATGTGTGACGAGACGAGCAAGCCGTTCGCCTGATGGTAAGCGATACGACCGCTCATAAACAGTAGCAACATTCCACTGCGCTCGCAATCCTGAGACATAAGATGTTCAGTCTCAATATGTCCAGTAGTTACTCTGGCTACAATGTCCTTCAATCCGAAACACAACAGTGCATTTACGCAGTGTTGTTTCACGGGAGAAATAGACATTGCGGTGGTACCTACCCAGATGGCCTCTCACATATGAGAGACCTACCACCAGTACTCATATTTACTCTGGTTAATAACCGGAAGTGAAGCAGAACAAGTCATAGAACCCTATTTCACCAGATCAGAGTAATTCCTTAATATCCAACAAGTAGACGTCAATACCCCAGCGATTTTCACATCGATCTTGTTTGCAAACCATCCTAAAAGAGGCTAATCTTGGCAAAAGACAAATATTTAATCTTATTAATCGTAATATATAAAAGATTTTCCCAGCCACACCATCGAGATTTCTTACATCTTTAGGATAGTGAGAATACGATTAACCGAAATCTTTCCATTCGTAAATGTTTAATGTTTATTGACAAACATGTCAGCTTATCACAAAACAATCGCGAATTTGGGTATCTAATCTGTTGATAAGGCGGTGGCGCGTGTTAGTCTCTGCTCGCTGCACTGTAGCCCGCCACGGTCCACGATCGAGCTTATCTGCGGAAACTTTTCTCAAACGTATATTTTGTACGGACGGTTTGTGTGTAAATAAAAAATGACTTGAAATATTTATCAGGACGGTGCTAGACTTAAAAAATATTACGTAATATACTATGCTATTTGCGAACATAGTAAAGTAATAGAGAAGTCTAAAGCATTTGAATCTAGTTTTAAGGCGTATCAAAAACAACGGGAGGAAACCTGATTACCGTAGCGATTTGCAAGAATGATGATGATGATGATGAATGATGCAACTTCTATGATATCTAAAGTCCACTACGCCAGCGTAGTGGACTATATGGCCTTAAATCTGAAAAGTACTCTCGATTATAGTGGAGGCTCGTACCCCACTACAGTGGGACCTATATGGGCCGATATAAAAAATAATTTAAGCTTAAAATACCCAGTAGTCTTATGCCTTCGCATCATATCCCATTAAGCCAATGTAGCAGCTTATCGCCAACAACCTTCATAAGGTGGGAAACGACTTGATTGAAATAGTGAGACGCAGAGCCGATGTTATAACCAGCACTACTTACTAAAGTTAAAGCGTGTTACTTTATAAGTAAAGCAAAAATGCTGACAGCAAAATTCCGAGAAGTAAGCTAGAGATCCGCACATTTGGCAGTGCCACTTTCGTAAGGCGCAGTTAAACAACATGAAATATCGTCGAGCGCATAACAACAGTTATTCGCCATAACTCTCCCATAGTACGCACACTGCGCCACACAAAACTGTACTACACACGGGCATGGTTAACTACCACGCGAGCGCTGTGTGGGCGGTGGCAAATGGCTAGGCACAATTTCATATTTCTCACTCTATCTCGTTAACGGTAAACCTGTGCGAGGAGGACGACAACACAACTGCCGCCGTAGGAGCTGAATGCTAAAATGATTACTTCTGGAATGGTGGTAATAGGATGTGGTAGATTCGCAGAAATTAGCATACAACGCGGGCCAGAGACAACTTCTTTGCGATTATATTTCGTACGGTGACATTGCGGAGACGTACTTTTAATAGGTTCTTTCTTAATTGGATTCCATTTAACGTTTCATTAGTTTACGACTACGTCAGGTAATTTAGCATAACAAACGTAGAATGCGGCTCGTACGACGCGACGTACTACAAATTCCTTTACAATTGTTCTGTAATTGCTTACAATAATTACGTCAAGCTAGAAGCATCTAAAACACATGTAAATGTGGTATTATAAGATGTAGACGGAAAACATGTTGGTAAGGAGATTTAAATTCTCGGCGGTGCGCGGCGCATCGGCTCCGTGTTGTGTCGTCAAGGGCGAGGACGAGTGAATAACATAATGATAAATATGTCCTACGTAAATTAGCAGCGTATGACGCCAGTGGAGCCGCCGCAGTTAGTTTCTACTCTTTGTTTGCGAGCTATAAACTATTGCAGTGTTGAACAATACTACTTGTTAGTGGATCTGTACACAATTATCACTAGCGCGAACTAACATCGAGATTGTATTGAAGCTGCAATTATATTCAATTTAGGAATGGTGAATCTATTTCGTCTCTATATTTTATCTATTCTATACATCCAGTGCGTTATCTAGATTTTCTTTTGTCCCTCATGTTTATAGTATATCTTGAATCAAGATTATTATTTTACAATACACAAAACAAGCATAAATTATATTCTTACTCATGCATATTTTTAGAGTTTTACTTGCAAAACACCCTAATGATGTTACTTCAACTTACAAATTAATTTTGCATGCACACTACTATGATATAGTATGATAACTTTAACTAAAGTCGTTCCATATGGCAGCCTTATGAAGCGATAAAATCAAGTGTTTGCGGGCGATGCGTCCGAGTCGGCCTCAGTTCGCTCGTGCAATTGTTATGCGTGGAAGGCGGTTAGCAGGCACGCGCCATGCCCCGGCCGCATCCAATACGCACCGATACAGTGCCATTGGCTCGATAAATATTACGTGTCTGCTTACTATAACAAAAAAAATTAAATACCGTTTGTATTGCGTGCCGTTGTCCAAGAAATGAACAGTTTACAGTCATACAACAAAAGTATCTGATTAGGAGGTAGAGGGCGCTGACGGTCTGGATGCATAGACTGTAAGTGCGACTTGTGCAAAGCACGGAAGATAAATGCCGAACATATATTGCGGCTGGACTTCAAGTAAATTATATCAGGAGGTCAGGAAATAGACAAAACATACGTTGTACTTGGCTTTAAACCCTGTAAATAAAACTATAGCTTACATGATCATTGTCAAATTAAAATGCGAAAATTCATTGATCAATTTGTCACATGCAAAAATCAGTCAGCATTCCTTTTAAGGCATCATCAAGTTTGCATCACGAAACAGTTAAAGGAGAATAAAAAAACATGCATGCATACTTTTACAAAACATTCGCAGCGCTTGGAATGTATGCTTGTTTTATGATTTTTTTATTACCAGCAACAACTTTACATTTGTACGAGACTCTTCTAAATTTAATACTCCTTTGTGTTTGCAAGGAATCTGACTACATAACAATAAACGAAATAGTCTTATTGGTTTAGTATTCGCGTATGTAAACTATTGACTGTGACATCTCGAGACTGTTTGACAGTGTTGTGTGCTAAGATTTTATTTTATACATAGCTGTCTGGTGTTAGACCCTTCTTCAGTGCCAGTTAAAATGGTAGTAAAACTATAAGGCAGAGAAAATGACAGCTATTAGTTTTCCACCTGTCATTTGTCCACACGGCACATTAAAGTTTAATATTTAAATACTCATGACGGTATGCAACCCCTCCAATGAAAGCCTCGCTATCTAATGTCGATATCGTACCCTCCTTCCAACACCAGGTTGTCCTAAACACATTTTAATAAAACTACATATAAAATCCCATCTCGATCACGTACAAACCGGTATCAGGTTCACATTACGAGATGACATCAGTGGGCGCGTGGTAGCCGCGTAGAAATGTTTCTATCCGACCGGCTGGCATCGACTCTGCCATTGTTCGCCCCTTCTTATGGCGTCGTAACAATGACAGATTTGAGTGCACACCGCGGGACGTTGACATGTGACGTGAATACACACGTGTTTGAACTTTGAAAACTATTGTTGACCGCCTTTCTCGTGGTCTTTCTACCTGGTGTTATCTTGGATTCACCTTCCTACTCTGTACGTCAATTTATTTGTAATATCCTCAATTGTAGTAACATTGGCATATGTCTTCTGACAAAATTAAGATTTTTGAAGTTATACTTCTTTTGGGACGTTTGGAAATTTATGAGAGTAAATTTTCTAGGATGCGCGCGCACACCGACTTCGACATGATGAAGTTAGCTGTTATATGTCTGAACATTTTCTGTGATGACTCGTAACTATATTCAAAGTAGTTTCTTAAATACTCATAAATCTACAACACGTGTTTTATATAGGCGGAGATAAAAAAATATAATTCATACTTAAACATGTGTGAATGTGAATTTATGATAAAATTATAAATAGGCCATTGTAAAAATTCGTGATAACTGTTCTTTTTTTATTGATCCCATTTGCCGCAAAATCAATGTCTGAGGGACTCTTTGTTCCGATAATCTAAATTCAGAGTCAGTATTGGAAATAGCGGCCGCCATTTTCAACTTTTTTGTTTTAGATCCAAATGATCTCAAAATCGGTATCTGAGGGACCCGATGTTCTAAAGGTAAAATAAAAATTTGTAAAATTAATTATAGTAAAAATAAGTGAATTTTATGTATAAACTATAAAGAAGTATAACTTCTTACGTGCATACATAAATAACCACACACGTTTTTTTTTATGATCTTAGAATATTAGCTCCTCTACAGTGGCGAAGGGTGACATTTTTTAAAAGGGAAGCCGAAGCTCAAAACACAAAATATGTTTATTTTCTTTATCCTGTTACTAGCTTCTGCCCGCAAACTTCGTCTGCGTGGTTAATTTTATTTGAAATCTCCCATCCCGTCCCGTCCCATCCCGTTATATCCCGCCCGCCCCGTCTCATTCTCACTAATGAAATGTAATCCAGTCCCATCCCATCTTTTTGAGTATGAAAAAGTAGCAAATATATCGGAATTCCTTCTTCATCCCACGGGAACACTATTTTTTTCGGAATAAAAAGTAGTCTATGTTACTTCTAATACCTCCAAGAATATGTGTACAAAGTTTCATGATGATCGGTTGAGTAGTTTTTGCGTGCAAGCGTAACAAACAAACTAACATTCACATTTATAATATTAGAAGGGCTAAGGGATTACGAAATGACTATATTGCGACTAGTACTAAGTAATCTGTGAATGCGACTGATAGTAAGCGTAGTGCAGTCCGAATAGAGATTAAAAATTTACTGTGTGATGTTTCACAGAATGAACGCAAAACGCGACACACTTATGCACGTGTGTCATTATATTCGGACCTTTGCGAATATCCTCCCACCAGCAAATTATTGCTTCGAGAATCTTACTCACCAAACTAAAATAATGGGTTTCATTTGGTAAGTGATATTGTGGCATCTGCCTATTGCGGCCGTCAATTAAATTTTAATATTTTCGTTACCCATGTACTTATACAATATTTACAATGACCATGAAATAAAAAGTAAACCATGCTTACATAATGAGAAAAATAAAAAAGGATATTTCTAAACTGCACGTGAATATAAGATTAATATAAAAGAAATAAAAACCTAGACTCAATATGTTAACAAGTACGATAGCCCCGCATTTATCAGTTATAACATTAGTAAGACAATGTATTCCTCAGGCGAGGATCGAGCACGTCCTAAAATCTAAACACTAACTTTATTTGTAAAATCGACAACCTAAACATATTAGTACGCTCATAACGATTAGTAATTTCCATTAAAACCATAATATTAATATTACACATTGTGTAATTAAAAACATTTAAAACTAATTGCATGAACCATGAATATATTGTAAAAATGTAAATACAACACTTATAAATACATTAAACTCCGCATTTCGCTATTGTAATAAGTAATATCTATACCTAAACACACGAAATGCCGGAGAAGCTGCGGCTTGCCTCTTGCTTTTTTAGCGTAAATTGAACCTTAAATCATTATCAATTTAAGGTACAATTTTGCGTGGTTTGTTGCATACTATACAATGCGTAACGGGCGGCGCGGCGGCGGCGCGGTGGCGGCGGGGCGGCGGCGGGCGGCGGCGCACGGGCCGCGCTAGTGTTATTGAATAGGCCGAACAATTTTACAGGAATTCGCCAGAGGTCGCACCGCGTCGCAATAAAAAGGGCTTACTGTGCCGCTTCCTAGTAATGTTTACGTATCTGGCCGACAGATGTCGTTGAATGTAAAAAATAATAATTGAGTTTTGATATTAAATAAATAAGTTTGAATAATTTGCTTGTTTATAGTGTAATGATAAATTACAAAAGGGAAGCCGGCAGGAACTGGCTTCTAAGGAGCCTTCGCCACTACTCCTCTATACTATCAAACCCCATCTTATACATATGTCTCAAGTTCTTATAAAAAAAGTACAAAAAATTAATCCAATTCACAAAACTAGGTCACACCTACATATTAGTGGAAAGTTACCTTTCGTCCTCTCTACATACCCTCTGAGGGCAAGGCGTTATGATAACCGAGAGAGATAAGCACGAGGTCGCCCGCACCAACAGCGAACGATTGAGCAACCTCCGGAAGGTCGCGCCAGAAACAGGTACACCAAATATAGCATAAAAGTTTGGTAGTCTTAAAAATCGACCAATTAATACGAGGGCGTTATGATATTTTCAACTGGTTTCGAAAGTAGTTTTTATACCAGAAACGAGACTACGCATATTCAGATACAATACGCGACTGAATAATATAAGAAAAAACCCATTCACGTGTATGGCATTTTACGGTTTGTATAAACAGAATTGCAGTGAAATTCGACTATTTAGATCGAATTCGAATATAATTTAATAATTATTATTTTTTAAATCTGATCTATGAAGGTGGTGTTGAATTAATGAGCAGAAGCAGCGTCGACGAGGGTAAAGGGTAGTGCGGCAGGTAGGCGGCGCGGCGGTACAGCACGCAGCTAACGGTACAGGCGCGCGCCGTCAGCGGTCAACGAACTCCGCGACCTTACGTCTAGCCTAGAAATTTGAGGGTCTGGCCTAGTTTTTTTAAAACAAACAAATTGTGTAATAGACAACAGTGTTTCAACGAATACGCGCAGTACTTGAAAACTTAGTTTTAAAATATCATGGTCCAATCTAACCCGGGTAGGTTTTGTAACAGTACATTGATTTATGTCAGAATGACGATAAACAATTCAATCTGGAGATTAGGAGCGTCGCGTCGGCTGCGCGGCGCGGCGTGCGGGCAGAATGCAGATTCCGGCTCACGGCTGCAAAGCTTTTATGCATACAAAGGACGTCGGAACACTGTGCCGAGTGCGACTCGAGCTCTTCAACTCGCAGCTACCTAGCCACGTTCCAGCAAATCGATGACACCGCCAGTGAATTCGGTGAAGTCAAATAAAACTATTATTGGCACCGATTGGAGGAAAATTAGTGGGAATATTGATCATAGCACTTTCCGGTTCGTTTCAATAATGTTCGCCGAGATGAAAAGTGATGTGCGTTTTTCAATTTCAATCTCGGTGGATCGGAGGCGTCGGTTTGTTTGCACGGTGGAATGGCGAGCATCGCTTCTCACGCGCGTCTCGAGGCGGCGCGCGACCGCAGCCTCAGCCGCCAGCGGCGACACGTAACCACCGCCCCGCCACCACTCCGCCGCACACCACTCCACCGCTTCGTGCACCATTTACTAAGTGGAACGCCACTACAACCGGTGCGACAACAGACGACCAACCCACCACGACACTCATCCTACCGACGGTCTCTACTAATTAAGTACATCTGAATAGCATTAAGCATGAATAAGCAGTCTCAACATGTACCATCAAAATAATGCCGCAAACATACGATAGTTATTCACCGCCAAAATTTGTCCTTCACAGCGTGCGTCACACTGTTTAATATTCCATCGAAGGTCTCGCCGGTTGCTACATGGACTCTGTATCAAATTAATAATCGACCGGAGATTTGCTCCAAGACACAGTTAAGCCAGATCCGTAGAGCAGTCGGCGAGCGTCAGCATGAACGAGTTCGCACCTCGGCGGTTGTGCAGTGGGGGGAGGCGCTCTGGGAGGGTCGGAGGGGGGATTACATTGAGTGAAAGCGTTTTAAATTTAATCGTACGCCCTCAGAGACTGCATTCGGCCGAGTTTCGGCCGCGGCTGAGAGGCCCTTGTTTACCGAACGTCTAATGCACAACATTGCGAAACCCAACTTCTTTACTTTGACTACTAATTGAGTGATTCGGACAGAACACACTTTCTTGCGTTGGAAGAGAGTTGATTGTGGGCGTGCCTAACTTTTAACATTTCATGCGTTAGTGACCCACTAAATGGGGTCAAGCATGTAAGCCGATACATCACTACGTAAATGCCATTATGTAATATATTAATTGACCGAATTTCACAATTAATGCATAGGTATTAGCCACCATTGCTGATGTCAAAGGTTGGAGGCGTATCTATTTTATTTAATTAATATTCTATTACTGAGTCCATCGGATAACAGATTAATGTAAATAATTACATTTTAATAAGTAACCGGAATAATTATTGCTACGTATTAGATACAAACATTACATCAGCTCATATGTGTAAATTAGAATCGCGACAGATTAAATAAAAATTCGTCTAAAATCAATATTGATTGAATATAATGTATAATATCTAATAAAACTAGTAATTTCAAGGCGAAACTAATTTGCGTATTCGGTGAAAGCAAACAATGAGTATAAAACGACAGTAAGCAAGTCGGAATGGAATAATTGTGACCCACATAATGTCCATAACAAAGTGCCGAGTTGACGCGGTGCTCGGCGACTAGTCGTCGGCGGTGTACGACGCACCGCGACCAGTGAAACTCGTTTGAGCAAAGGGTCGGAAGAGGTTCTACGATATAATTTAAATGTTCAATATTTACTGTTGTGCTCGCTTTTTATTCATACGAGTTTACGTTTGTTTCGAGTTAAGATAGTGAAGATAACTTTATTTAAAGAAATGCGTTTAAAAAAATATGTTTTGTTGTTTCTAAGTTTGCTTTTTTTTAAAACAAGAAATTGATTTCTATTTCCAATACTCCTTAAATTTGATAACTTTTCAAACCACAAATTGGGTGTCCTACAATTATAGGTGACCGATCATACTTAAGTCTAATTCAAGTTTTGTTTAGTTTTTAGATACTAATATTAATATCAAATATACTGGCATAAACCTCAAAACAAATCCGAAACGCGGCCCGCCAGACAGCCAACGGAGCCGCGTAAACACTATCATGTTTACACAACAAAATATAATCCTATTACACGGGCACTTGTGAGTTTTCGCACAGTTAGGTTCCTAACGGGGATCCCTCAAACAATGTAAGAACAGTCGACAAAAGCGAAAGTACACTACAAGGCTGCCAACGCTCGGATCGATATGGCACAAACCTAAATGAGGAACATTTTAATCATACTAATGAACATTGTTACTTCTCAAATTGATTGATGTACGTGATTATTTTAGCTGCGAAGGTCTGTATGTCAGCGTTTGTAATTCGTGGATAGCATATTGCGTCAGTAAGGGTCACGGATATAACTGATTAGGTACAAATTAATTTAACGACCGTTAAAGTCCAGTAGAGATTTATGATGTCGCCTCACATCCGACGCAGGGATACGTTTTACAAGCCATTCGCTAGTTGGTTTCCCTATCTACGTATTAAGTACTCATTATGGATCCGTAGTGTTCACCCACAGATAGACTGATTTGATGTTTATCATCTATACTTGAAATGGAATTGGTTTATTTTTCAGTAGTTTGAATTAAGTTAGATAATTGGTAAAACAATTTGCTACTAAGTAGGATAAGAAAATTGCGGAAAACAATCAGATTACAAAAAAATAAAATATTATTTGTTTTTAAATATAAATCGGGTAATATTTATTTCAACGTTAATGCAAGTGAATATAAATATTTACCAATGTAATATTGAGAAAAGAGATAAAAATATCTTCGTGCACGGTTTGTAGCGTGGTGGGCAGCGGGCGTCTCATCGCGTCGCGGCATCGAATGTGGGCCGGGCAACGAGCACCGAGCACTCTTCTGTTATCTTGACCCACATATCGTGACCGCGCTGGCGGCCGGACCGCGCTGTCGCTCTTGTAGCGGAAGATAATTGCTCACCGATGGAATACGCTCGCCGCGCCACGCTCAACACTATCCCACTACCGAATAAACATTGGTTAAAGACAAGTTAGACATTCCCGGAGACGCGCTGAGCTTCAATGCTCAGTGTCATTAATATGCGTGCCACTGTTGATCCTGGCTTACAGGAGTTGCAGTGGTGGGTGTGAGGGCAGGACAGTCTACCGAATAAACATACACATGATCCTACAACTTCGGCTGCTTGATTAGGGAAAATTTTACATGCAACGTACAAACCGATTGACATTCAATTATTTAAAAAAACACATGCAGGAAAATGTTACGGGAGCGAAACCTTGAAATTTGTAACAGAGAGCTTTATCACGCGCTAAATGAGAAACAAAAAGTAGGTTACTAGATTAACACAGCCATAATCATATCCTTTTGGTAACCTCGCGTAATATAACAGGTTATGTCAGATCTTTCCGAAAAAAAAAGACGACTAGCCAAGCTCAAGAGAAAGCGTTGAGTATTTTCCTCGAGACGTTCTCATCAAAACAGAACCTTGACCCGGTATGTGTGGCTCGTAATAAAACAAGGAAAGGACGAGACGCGCTCGCCGATCGACGCGCCGCTGTGTCACGCTCTCGCATCAATTATATCATACATCGGGATAACATCTCCACTTATGTGCATTAATACTTCCTCAATTCTCACAGCGAAGTATTTATAATATTTCGCAAACTATACTCATCAATACATCGAGATATTCCGATCCCGAACTGACAGGATACAAACTACGAAGAACAATGCTTACAAGACATCTAGACACGTAACTTATTGTTTCATGTAAAGCTGTTACGACGAGCAAAGCATGTCTTTTTCCTCACTCCAGCAGCATTAATGAGTAATTTAAATCCATTAATAACAATCAGATAAGTCAGGCTCGTGGTTATTTATCCTTACATGAACTAGCAAAAAGCTGTATAGTATGTACATTTAAGTGGGTTAAACGAAAGCACTTGTCGAAGGACGATCTGGGCGAAGGACACGGTTAAGAGGTTGCAGCAACTTTCAAGGACCTGACGATCTCGATATTTATTTCCGTTCGAGTACTTCACATCACGTTGCGAATATTGTTGTATTGGCTTTGTTGGGTTGTGAATGCAACACAATATCTTGCAATAATTTCGATTGTATAATAACGTTTTTACCTATCTTGCTACATCTCTATGAATCAATATCCAATTATCCAGGCTGATCTCATTTAGCGGCCTGCAATGTCAACTATTTTTCGTGTTTTAATTAACATATTTGTATTGAAGATTCAAAGGAATTTTCCTTAATCATCGTCTTAATCTAACTCATTTTACAACCGATCTAAATAAATAAATAAATACACCCAACAGTCACATACATAGTCCTGACCCCACACTAAGATCGAGTCTTGTGTAGTGAGTATCAGAAGCTACGAGAGACTTTACGGTCTCACAAACACCCAGACCCGAAACAAATACCTGTGGATCACACAAATATTTGTTTCGGTGCGGGGATCGAACCCGCGGCCTCTCGTTTCACAGGCGGCGTCTAGCCAACTGCGCCACGGAGGCTGTCTATCTATCGCAGAAGCAGCATGAAGAATTTGAAGCATGTGTATCTGTATTTCAGATAGTCAAGGAAAACAACCGATTACGAGCTGATTTTAGTACTGGTTTCTTATCTCTTATAGTGAATTTTAAAGTCAAGTGCACTTCAGGGTATCCTACAAGCAATCTAAGCAGATTTTCATAAGATTTCTATCAGTTATTTATTTCTGTATAACTAGACTTTTCTTCTTTTGTAAAATAACCTTTAATATGCCCATATATTTATATTAAAACCCAGGCTGTTTATAGACATAGTCATATAGCATTATAGTGTGTCATAAAGGCCATACGTCATACAAGTTCCCCAGGAAAAATACTTGTTTTCCTTGTTGCAATCAATTTTACGGAAAACACAAGGGTATGAACATTACGTTTAGAGCATCTCGTATAATATTTGGATGTATTATTCGCAGAATTAATGCCGATAGGTACATACATAGATTGGATAGCCTTCGGTTTGAAGGACGTTGTAGCCAGAGTAACTACTGAACATAATGAGGTTTAACATCTTATGTCTGGAGTGAAATGCCAAGCATTGCCTTGTAATTCATGGTGTTAGGTTTTGCTACTGTCCATGAGCGGTCGTATCGCTTACATGCTCGTCTCGACATGCATTGCAATAAAAAAAACCTAATGACATGTATGTTTTATCTTTGTTTAATTGCATTTGCACAAGACCAGAATGTTAATACAGTGTTTGTTGAAATATGACTGATGGTGCAAAAATATCCATATCATAATTATGTTTGGTATTTTTTCATAAACAAATTGACAAATTATATGTTAATGTTACGTCATTTTTTCAGCATTTTGAATTTACATTTAAATACTGGATTGTGGACGCATGGCGGAATAATTGAAACCGCACACAGGGTACCGCGTCAGCAGTTTCTATAACAAAAACTATTCGATAGAATAATGGATATATTATTTGACTTATTAGTATCGTGTGGTCACTTAATTTCGTTATGTTTCCACCATTCTGTATATATTTTTTATTCTATTTCACGTCACTGTAGGTTCTAGCTTTTAATATTTTAATGAATATTTAATTATTAAAAATGAAATATATATATTGCACAACATGACATCAGAAATATAATATATAACATACAAAATAATTTATACATGATTAATTAATATGTCAACGCGTTTTTTACCCACAGATTTGATCATGATTTTCAAACAAGGACGCCTGCATATTTATTAACAAAATAGTTATTCTGCATCAGCCCAGAGACGTCTCACTTTAGGGAACAGGCCTCCCCTACAATCAATAGTATAACTGAGATTGGTTAGACCATAGCCATTGTCCACCACGCTGGACTAGTGCGGGTTTACGGACTTTACATACCATAGAAATTCTTACAAATCGCTATGGTATGCAGGTTTCCTCACGATATTTTCCTTCACCCTTATAGTGCGTGGTGATTCACTATCAATACACACATGATTTCGAAAAGTCAGAGGTTTGCCCTGGGATTCGAACCCGTTTGAACATGTTTGGAACATTAATGAACGATATTTTAATTGCCGAGACAGACGGTGCAGATATCCTTTTATCTCTTAAGTTAATTATCTCTCGCCATGTTAGTGAGGGAAATCACTGCGAGGAAAACTGCATACTTAAGAATTCTATATATTTTACACGGATGTGCATTCCATCAACCCGTATTAGCCCACAGCGATAAACTAAAACTAGAATCATTCTCTTGTAAAGGAGGCCAGTGGTATTCAATAATGGGGCAGTAGGAACACTAGATTGATATTATAATTATTATATAATATTTTTGAAGAAGCCGAGATAAAGACGTTACAAACGTGCGGCTTATCTGTTGCTGATATGGTTCTACGTCACCGACCACTAGCCAATATAATGCTGTCAACAACAACGTCTCTACATTGTTTTACATTTGCGCGCCAAAATATTATAAATTTTAAATTTAACTTTCTCATCTTTTAAATTTACTTTATGATCATTATGACCATAATTGTCGTTCCCAAAAATTTACCGTTAAGCACAGGCCTCTCCGTAGGATCTCTACATAGACATGAGATGAGAAGTGGTCTGCATCCAGCTACGTCTTGCAATATTTACGATAACCCCACATTAGAGTAATGTTGTAGGATCAGCAACGTGTTTAACCATCACTTTAAGGTGAAAGCGCTCGGTGCCGCATTAGGATTCCTACATCGATAGTTATTTGTCAAAAGTACTTCCGTCTATAACATGATCAACGTTCAAAATATTTGCAACAATGGGGAAGCAGTGCCACATTAATTTCGTTTTAATGAACAAGTTGGTTGGTTGGTTTAAGTCATATTTTTATTTAGAAACCGCAAAAAGTCGATCATTAATTTCCACCACGGCTCGGTATTGTTGGTACTATCCCGGTTTACATCTTTAATCCCAGTTTAAAACTTGGGGAGAAAACTTACTAAGAATAAGGCAACCACATAAAGATTTTTAAGATTCCTCAAAATCAATCCTGAGCAATTTAACGTAAATAAAATTTGATCAGACAAAAATCAAACCCTATTTATATTTAAATCCGTAGTTAACATTATTGAAACAGATGCACCATTTCGATACAACTTCATTCTCATACATCATGTTGCTTTAAATATTTTATTGTTTATTATACGTGCCCGATAACGGATTGATGAACCAGATAGAGTTATGTACGGTAAACATTTCAAAGCTGTAGTTTTTATTATTATTCTATCATATTAATAGATGCATTATCGTTCTATGCACTTATAGTTTTTAAATGCAATTGTGAAATATTATACAAAATTATTTCGAAATTATTAGCGTATTTAATTCCGCAATTGGGTAGAAGTTTTATGATCCGCATGTTTTCTGTAGCATCAAGAATTCTCAAGTGTTGAAATCCAAATTACGGATGTCTGTGTATGTTTTAAATGACACACGCCGTTAAGGAATGATCACAGGACGAAATGAATCAAGTGAAACGCATCCAGAGTGAGTTGCATCGCCTCATTCCATTCCTGGAACGTTCACCGTCACTCTACGTGATGCAAGTCACGTGTCGATGGCAGCACGCATACGTGGTTTATCTCTGACGTTACACAATTTGCGTTTCTGTCATTGCCTTGCGTGTCTTTTGATGACTGTGAATCGTCATGTCGTTAAGGTACATATTCTGTACGCCTGTACTTCCTGAACGAAAATTGATTCAGGCCTCAGTGCGAACGAATGGGCACTTCAAATATAATACGGAAACAAGCGCTTGATAGAATCTGAAGAAGTTGAAAACTTTAACTTCCTTTTGTGAGGAGTAAAAAACGCTAACGGAGAGGAAATGTTAAGGCGAAATGTCGCGGCGGACCGGAAGCCTTCCCACCGACTGCTCGCCGGCGACGTCTGCGTATTTTCATTGAGCGCCGCAGCATTTTGCTTATCATTTTGTAAGTAATAAAGTTTAGGAATTCCATACATACATATTTTTTTAAAGAACTGTGCATTTTTGTTGCAACCTGTCTCTCTCACAGCAGCTGATGGGCAAATTTAACATTTGCAAATGATGATAAACTTGATAGTATGAATAAATTAGATTACAAATTTCCTTTTAGTCTAGTTTTTGTTTATACCTAGGCTATTAATATTCTGGTACTATTCTAGTGCGACGATGTCGATAAACGATAGCCAAGCGCTGTAGTTCAAACCTTGATATAGTGTCACAAGCTGATAAGTTATCAGCTGACGGATAAGAACCCCCGCGACACAACAAACGTGGTCTGCCAATGTTTCACATACATTTTACTATAAGCTTTAACTCAAAACTTTGATAAATTAATTCACTTGTTAACATTATTTTCATAACATGTGTTATGTTGTACAGAAAGTGCGGCGATAAAAAAAATAAAGCAACATTAAGCTGTGTTACGTCATGCGGAAAAAACATAGTCATGAAACCTTTTTGGGTATTATCTAAACATATAATAAATTTGTAACCGATGTCGATGTCTGTACATGGAAGATAAATGAGAAAAACGAATATAGGGGGTTTGTATTAACGTAATAGAACCCAAAAAAAATATTTTTGAATTTTTGTGTATTTGTCTGTGCAGTTGTGCGCGATGAACTCAGACTTAGGCTACTTAACACTTAGACTACTTTTTATCCCGAAAAACTTAGTGTTCCCGCGGGATGAGGAAGGAATTCCGATATATTTGTTACTTTTTTATACTCAAAGGGATGGAATGGGAATGGATTACATGCCTTGAGTAAGAAAGAGACGGGATGTACGGGATGGGCGGAATATAACGGGACGGGACGGGACGGCATGGGAATTCCAAATAAAGTTAATCACGCAGACGAAGTTTGCGGGCAGAAGCTAGTTAAAAATAAAGCATTAATATTACAGGTTTACCACGTTGGGCAGTTATTTCAGTTCACAGCACATTGATTGTGCAAAATATATAGAAATACGCGGATTAAAATGTTAACAATATTTGGAAGACAATTCCGGTCGACCATCAGTATGCAGGGTACCGAAATCAAGCGTATCTAAGTACTGAAATTGAAACAAATGTTTTAGATTGTTATGTCGAAACTATACAATTTTATTCTGATGACTAAGTGAGAAGTATTCAATATTCTTTTATAGCATGAAATACAGTGTGGTAATGTGTTATAGGTATGTGTAGATTTTGTGCGGCATCAAACTGTATCGCACATTCGACAAGTGACCTGTACCGACGCAGATCAACCGTTTAACTGCCGAGAGGTCATTACAACGACCTCACTTATCGTATCCTGAAGGGATCGTGGCAAGTGCGACCTAAATACGTTGACATAGTGTTCAAAATCTTTTGGGCAAAGCTGCACGACTAAGGCAATGATTTCGTATAGCCAGGTAGATTTTTTAACGACCTTGAAACGAGCGACGAAAGCAAGTTCCCCGTGTTCTTGGCCATAATTGCTTATTTATTAACGAGACGAGACTTCTGTATTAAACCATAACCACTTAATTTATCGTTTGCGATACGACATTGGTGTTTGTTTGTCGGCGATATGCTGCTAAAATACAATATGCACATTCCGTATATTCTGCAAACATTTGTAAATATTTTCTTTGAGCGATATTCATTTCGTTAAATTCCCAAGGATGCGGAAAAAGACACATGGTTTGAAATTAGCAGTTAAAACGAGCCGTTTATTACTATTAACCAGTTGACGACGTGAAGCGACTACTCGGCAATTAGCCGGCCAACTCGACTTCCATGTTTAGACAGAAAAGTTCATAAAGTAAAGGCGCCGCGGTGCACACACGTCCCGCCCGTTACCAAGGATTCATAACACAGGGGAAATGAACACATTCAGGGCAAAATTGAAGTCGTGCTCTGTATGCATAGAGGGCGATAAGGGGGTTGGAGGCCGCGCTAGGTCGGGCGGGCCGTGCCCTGCGCCACGGATGCCATGAATAACTTAGCGACGAATTTCGACACTCAATGGACATCTAGCCGTCCATCTGCATCCCAGGAGCCTTGGTCAACGTGCCGACCAATAAAGAAAGTTATTTCAATTCTGTCGGTTATTTGCCGCATCTTCATAGTGTAATAATAATAAATTAAACAGTGTATAAAATGGCACTAACAAGTTATAGCAGCAATTACAGTAGGTAACAAAAACCTAGTCGAGTGAATGACAAGGGCCATATCAAAACCTTGTTTACGACTGGTTTCTATTCATTATATGGCACGATCAAAAAACGGACCGTATCAGGTAAAAGAGAACAAAGGTAAATGCAAGTAGGCAATCTTTGCACACAAGCGATGGCAGGGCGGAGGCGGCGGAGGCCCGCTTATGGGAATGTTACAATCATTACAACCATTCATAAACGGTTGAATGAGCGCAAGAAGGCGTGCGGCCGGCGGCGGCGGCACGGTGCGCGCGCGCACCGACCCCGCGACATCTGTGCTGTCGCCGCGAAAATGCCGCGCGCTACTATGCTTTAAACATGGCAAAATAGACTGGAGTAAACAGACAGGATGTGTTGACACTTGTCGATGAAGAGTAAATATAAACCCTGGTCTCAAAGTTCTACCGTAGTGTTGAGAACTGATGACAACGGCAGTGTAATGAACTCGTCGACTAGTAGCCTCCGATGCGTCACCGCGGCCCGCGCGACTTGAACCAGTAACATTCCATGCGACAAAGCCGCGGTGTCCGCAAACGACGCATAAATAATTAGACAATAAGCAGGCAGGGCAAGAAATCGGTAATTTGTATCGCGTCGAGATAGGCGGAGCGCAGAGGGAGACGGGTGCAGGCAGGCGCGCGCCACCGCGGGCCGCCGCGGCGCGGAGATATGGCAACGCGTCAGGTGGAAGTGGCGCCCGTTCTGTTCTCGCTTCTCGCCGAGGACGAGCGACCGCCCCCGGCGCGCCGCGCACCACCCCGCACGCCCGCTAATCCTCACCCGAACACAATCTGATAAAATTCGCGCCAGCTATGAACATTACGCAAAGCCACTCAACACTACAACACGCCGATAATGAATGACCCGACGATTTCTTTGACACGATCGTACATAAACACCGCGGTTCCGTGTCGGCGTCGTGTCGCATTATCGAACCGATCGGCACGTTCAAAAAAATGTAATAAGAAAGTTATTTCCTCGACCTGGCGAAACTAGTCTTGCGAACGCATTACTGTCCGCGCTTCGACCAGATGAATTCAAAATGACCTCTATGGGCCGATGGCTTCTTGCGGCCTCGCTGCCCGAATGCGTTGACATTTTGTGGGTTAGCAACTCGACATGACTATATGTTGAGTCGAGAATGATGCCAGGATGACTAACAAGCGGGCATCTTCGCTTGAATCAGCGTAAATTGTCTTGTACAAAAACTTTAACGCAATAGATCGATTTGGCAGCCAAATCGCAATAAGGTGAATTTTGTATATCAGCGTCCGATGACGATAATCAGATCATCCACATAAACGTCGTAGTCTCATTATTTACGAATTCCTAAACGAACTAGCAATCAACTCTAAACAACAGCGCGTGGCATAGGTATCACGGAAAACGTAATAATTTCGAAAGAAAAGTACATACGAGTTCTTTCATCAATGTAAAAGTGACTTACCAAGGCGAAGAAGTTTGTATGACAATCCTCGAGACTTGCACCGTTTGTTTGGTGATTTTGATGCGTCATGGTAGTCCCGGGCACTTCATTTTCAATTCACAACACTAAAAACAGGTATAATCTTAAAGAAACCACTCAAAATCTTAAAATCATCACCGACATTTAGTGTAGTTTTCACCTTTCAATGGCGACTGGAAAATGGCGGATAGGAAACAACAACCCAAGCCGACGGTGCTGCACTCAGCGGCAATAGCGCAAAACTAGTTTCGTCCAGAAATTTTAGAACGTTCCATATTACGCGAGTTTCTTTTTAAGTTACGTAATATGAGATAATAATATTAAAACATAGGAATAATTCAATATTATATTATGTTAATTTGTAGAATAATAAAGTAAGGAATATAACACGAATTTTATCAGTAAGTTATAGTTTAACATTATATAATTTAAGCTTTACCTAGTTTACTGAATGTATTTTCTGCGTGAAATGAACAGTGTGCCTAATGGCTGTCAAATACAGTAAATGAAAGGGAAATAAGATCAAAACATTTAATAATTCTGATATATAAACTATTTCTTTCACACATTACAATCATTTAACAATTCATTTAGTACAATATGTTTAAAAACTTATTGTTACCTTTGCAGCGCACAAGTTTACAGGTTAAGTTTGGTTATGTTATTTTAATTTATTTTAGTATACATATCAATAAAATAATATAACTAATTCTATTATTACAGGTGATATCTGTGAGAAATGCTCAAAAAAAATATCCCAAAGTAGACAAAAAGTTTCAAGCGGCTGCGGAGTCTTTGGCAGCGAGGGGGTAATATTTCACGCCTTTATACTGCCTACAGTTAATCACAGTATTTAAAATCTAAAGATAGATTTATTATTAATAAAGACATTGTAGAAAATGTGGTAATATTAAGCATATTTAGACACAGTATCATTGGGTTGCTTTGATTTATTCATATTACTGTACTGTATCAGCCCATATACATCCCACTGCAGGGCATGGGTCTCCTCTACGATCAAGAGTACGATTGAGAGGGGTTAGGCCATAAAGTCCACCACCCTGACCTAATGCGGGTTGGCGGACTTAACATACCATAGAAGTTAATGTAAATTGTTGATTTGTATTAATTGCAGTTAATTCTTTATGGGTCACCATTCTGTATTATGGCAGTTTAACATGATGCATTTCAGATTCTGAGAAATATTTATGCTTTTAAATAGGATATATGCATTGATTTAAAAGCTAATGATAGGTCCTTCAGTATGTTTGGAGTAACAATGGCCATCTATCCATGAAAATCGTGCCACCCAAGAGTATTTCATAAATAAGTTGAAATAAAATACTAAATAATTAAAATAAGTCACTGTTATACTTAGAAACCATTATACTTATAATAATTATTAAATTAACTTGTTGTACCACATTTTGTCTTAAAATTGACAAGTATTATTATTTTATTTTTACTTAACTTTCTTTCATAACACAAACAAGTATTTTCAATATTGTAACCCTCCACTGGAGATGCTCTGGAGTGCTCCCTACACCACTTACTTACTTTTAATCCACTAAACTAATTATTTTTGATGTCTGACTATTATTTATGGTGTGTGATCCACAAGAAACCCTAATTTATTTGATCTTTGTTGGCATAATATTTTATTCTAAATTTACAGCTTCCTAAGGCCAAACAAACCATGGGACCCACCAGCTGATATTGAAGAAACAATCCTCAAAATCTGTACTGCAAATGGCCTCACTCCTGATTCACAGTTTGAAGCTCTCGACTTAAAGTTCAACGTTTTGAAAGCATGTTATGAAGAAACAGGTTACAGTGTCCCAAATTCATTGCTGTATACCATTGAATCAGTAGGTAAGCTGTGATAACAATTCAACTGTTTATATTTTAAATCTAATCTCCTTATTTAAAGGACATAGTGGTTTGAGGATTTAATATCATATGATTACTGTTTATCTAACCAAAGTATTTCAAATTAAAATCATAATAATTAAACTATACATCTGTGCCCAACATTTTCCTTTCATGCAAAGTCTTGTTTGTCACAAAGGCCAATTAGACTATAAAGTGGTTTGTAAGATCCAAACAAAGATTTTAAAATTACTTCTTTAATTCAACCAAAATGCAATGAATTTGACTTCTAAAAAAATACCCTTTTTACTCATATAAATAAACAATTTTGCATTTTTTTACAAAATACATAAACTTATACCCGTATTATTATAGAAGGCAGATATTATAGTTAAATGGAAAACAGTCATAAAAACTAGAATAAACTGACAACAATTTTAGAACGTTGTTGTGACTCCTACCATAAAAAGATTTCCATTAAAACATTTATTATAAAATCTTTTATGTTTTCAGATGACCTGAGAGATTTCTATTTAACACCAGTAGATACAACAACACCATTTGATGCTCTGCAAAAGATGGACTTGCCCAAGAACCTCCATGTTCAACAAAACTATGTTAGATTCCTTCCAGGTATCATAACCATATTTTATATTTTTTATAAATAGCTGCATTTTAAGTTTATTTTTGTTTAGTAAATATTGGCTACACACATAGCATGTATTATGTACATAGTACATACATTTTCAGTTTTAGCCAAAATCTGTCTAAAGCAAGCAAACACATACTTAATTCAGATTACTAAATAAGTAATATTATAAAAAAAAAATGTTAATTATATTTTTTATTAATTTACCTACATATTTTGTTACCTATTAGGCAATAATTATTATATTTTTCTACCATGTAATATGCTTAGTGCTGAGGAATTTTGATGATTCAATTGGCAAATTTAATTATTAAATAGTCCAATTAGCATTAATTAACTAATTACACTGTGTAATAATTACTTTTATTGACTAATGTATTTTGTATTTCAGATACAGATACCCTGTTTAATGGTGTATCTGCATTCCCCAAGAGCTCTACAATCGTGACTGGTTTGAAGGCGCGCAAGAAGTACCAGGGATATAACGCAAAGAGAACATGGCCATAAAGTTCTATTTAGTCCTAAAATGTGTTAGTTTATGTAGATTTAAATAAATAATTTAAAGTAAATATTTTTTATTATTCTTTAAACTTACTTTCCCTAATAATATAATGTTTGGTAGCTTGGTTTACGGATAGCGATAAAAATCCTTTAAAAACGTTACACTTAAATATCAGTCGGTATTCTGATTCACTTTCCGACAGTATTTAGGATAATTATACTTCATAACTGTAGTGGGTTTATTAATTATTATAAGAAACAACCATGAGTCACATAGTTGTAATGGCAAAATTTATATTGCGTCATATGTATGAGTGTTTATTTTAAAATAACAAAATAAGCAAAAATAGATGCAGTGTTAACGAAAATGACTCAAGAATATTGGCAAAAATACCATTTCCAAACATACTATGTTTAACACCACAATAAATGTACTAAAAAGATAATGAAAATAAATGATTCGTATTCGGTATAGTACCAAAATGAATTTTATTACAAAAAATATTGAACAGAGCTGGTACAGTCATAATACTGTTATTAAAATTATTTTCCGTATTTGTGGTTTCGATAACCTTGACAATGCAATTTCTGAACGATTTCAATTGACGCTTGACAGTTGATTGCAGTTTTGTTGGTTAAGTCGCTAGATACACCCAACAATGAAACATATTTACGCAATTTATTAGCGAAATAGCGATCGATATTATATGGGAGTACAAAAATGAACGTGTTCTTGATACTATGTTTAATTTTTATAATCATATACTCATGTGTATCTTGGTAAGAACCGTATAATATATGACATCGATAATATCTATTATTGTTTTTGTTTTGTTTACCGTTTATTTCTGTCATATTTATTTATAGGCTGCTGCCGACACTGTTAGCATGGTTGTTCAAGAGAAAGTACCATATAAAGTTAAAAATAGGGAGGATTGCTGTGCCGAAACTGATTTTGAGGGATGTTAGCTTGTCCAAAGACAGATACTCAGTTGTAAGTATCACAGCCGAAATCGATATGTTTGCGACACAAGTCAATTACCACTAAGCCACAGATTACATGATGATATTTACTTTGGAGGATATTTATGTTCTAATGACATTTGAAAAAGATATTGATTAGCTAAGTTCTTTGACAATACCCAAACTTTCAGAACACTTGTAGTGATTATCGTTAGAAAAACTAAGCTATAAAGAATGAATGTCATTAATATTCCTAAAAGGGAAGATTTTAGAATATTAAGAATTGAAACATGTGTATCTACTGTACAAAATAAAACAATAAATTATAGAACCATTTAGATTCTAGATGGAGAACTTATGTACAAATGTCTAAAGTAAATTTAAAACCATGAATGTTTTATTTATAAAATATCTCATTAATAACCCCTTTTGACTCTTAATGAGATTGAGTTAAAATTAGCCACTATAAATCCTATTGTAATCTACAAAAGCTTTTTATAGACAAATAAACTGTTGATACAGATGCACTGCATTATGATGTAAATGTTATTGGTATAATAGTTGTTAATACATATTGATTTAAAAACAAACATAGGTAATTCATTTTATTTTGTTGCTGTTGAATTGGTAGATACATTGTATTTTTCCGCTGCTCTCAATGTTATTATATGATGTTTTTTTACAAATAATTCCAATGTTTCGTATATTATGTATGTATTTAAATGGAACTTCCATGCGAATTATCAATTATTTATATCCACACATTAGGCATAATGCTGAATGCTGAAAAATCTTTTCTACTTTGTGTTTTTGTTTTTTTTATGGAATGGAAGGCAAATGAGCAAATGAACTATTTGATGTTAAATGGTCACTGGTGTACATGACATTAAGGCCCAGTTTCATAAACTAAATTTGACAATAACATTAATGTTTACAATGTTATCACCATACATTTGTTATGTATTTGGCATTGCTAATGTATGTGATTGACATTTTCAAAGTCAAAGTTATGGGCAAAGTTAGATTGTGCAATTGGCCCTAAGTTTTGTCCACAAGACATTGACAATGCATTGTTGATCTTCAAGACTAAGAAAACATATCCCCATACATTCTCTACAGTTTGCCAGAGGTCGTAACACAAGAATCTGACAAAATGATATTAAGTTGAAACTTTAAAAGCACTAAATAGCCAACTTGCCCAAATGTATAAATTAATTTAGACTTTGATCCTGCATTCAAACTGTTTATAGAGTTTTGTAGGACATTTCACTAGCTAATAAGTTTATCTTTTTGTTACAAATAAAAAAAAAAGAATTGTGTATACTCCTCTGTATAGTTTGATTCCATATCATGACATGTATTTGTGTTATACTTTCAGCACATAGATGAAATATCCTTCCAAAGCAGTTTCTTCAACTCTGAAATCAACAAACTTGTTTCGGTTGTGATTAGGGGTGTAGAAATTACAAACAATGTGGAGGAGAAACGCAGTGTTGTTGTGGAGACAATACTCAAGCCCCTGTTGTCAAAGCAGAACTCTTCACAGGGAGTGGAGGAAGATTTTTCCTCCAGGATGATAGACAGAGATCTAAATGACTTAGCACAAAAGAAGCTGTTGGATTTTAGAGATAAAAAGCTACCGCCAAGTCTGATCATGTTTGCTCAGGTATGGACATTTGTTACTATTTTACTTAGGCACAGTAATGTGACAGAGATCTGACTGAGGCTAAGTGTGATGATAGAAAATTGGTGGTTAACAGACAATTATATCATTGCCATTCAAGATTATTATGCCAGCATACTTAACTTTTATTTTGTGAATTGTTGTCTAGATCAGGTTATTAATATATTTGATGATTGGTGATTACCTTATTAGTCTCGCATCCATGAATATGGACTCATACCTGATGGGACATGGGTTCACTTTCAGGTTAACCCAGTTTTTGATGTATGCATGACATTTCTGAAAAAGATTTGCAATATACTGGCAGTTGATCATAACATTATAAGTCAAATTTTTCTGCAAGGCACTGCTTATTCTGATGTGAACTACCATTAGTTTTCTTGATAAAAAAACACGTTTTTGAAAATATATTTATAACTTTAATAAAAGTGTAATATATATTATATGGTGTAATATGTACTAATATTTTTCTTATTGGTATCATCACAAGTTCACATTAATTGTGATAGTTGTGTGTAGTAGGAAGATTACAATACAAACAACATTTATATCAGATTCTTATCACAACAGAAATGTAATGTTGACATTACGCACACAACTGGCATAATTTGTAATGGTTGATTTGATTGCTCATAATGTTGTAATGTATTTTCAAACGAATATCAAAATAAAGTTAGTGATGTATTAAAAAATATGAACTGCAATTAAGTTGACCAAGGTCATTTTTATTATATGATTAATTTAAAAAAAAAATACCTAATAAAGAGATGCGAGAAGGCAATCATATTCAAATACCTTCGAGTATTTTACCGCATCAACGCTCAGTGTGTCCATAAATAATAGATTTTGATCGATAAATAAGAAATTAGTTACACATAAACTGCCTCGGTGGCGTAGTTGTGCTACGGTATGATTACCAAGCTGACGTCTCGGGTTCGAATCCCGGGCCGGGCAAAGTGATCATGGATTTTTCTATTCATTATCAGCTCGGCGTCAGGAATTTGTGCCTCATATGGCGGTAGGCTCGCCCCCTACCACTTAGTGGGACGGAATATACAACGCGAAACGTGGGTGTTCTGGTTGCACCTCTGCCTACCCCTTCTGGGAAAAAGGCGTGATGTGGACGAGACTCCGCGGGTTCAATTCCCGAACCTAGACAAATGTTTGTGTGATCCACAAGTAATGTGTGACCGGAAAATATCTCATAGTTCCTAATACCCATGACGAAATATTTGCATTTTAGTGTAGGCTCATTATGTATGTAACATTTGGGTGTATTATTTATTTTAGTTCATGGGTGTGCACGTATTCAACGCGTCCGTGACCGTACACAATGCGGACACGGAGAACCCGTTCTCGATCCACGCCAGAGCGTCGGAGGTGCACGCGGACGGCGCCGCGGGCGGGCCGGCCCGCGCGCTCGTGTTCAGCACCAAGCTCGTGGGGGCTAGTGCTAGGGTCTTGAGGAATACAGAGTGCCTGGGAGAGGCTTCCTGTTGTCTGCTGATTGAGGGCACCGTGAAGGCTGACGGACCTTTGAATGTTGAGGTATGATAATTAAGTACGTAAGGTTTAGTAGATTTTAATATACAGAAATGTAAAGGTAGTATTCAATGAATCATTTTACTAAAAACATTTGGTGGAGATAAATTTACAAAACTGACTTATCAAAATGCTTTAGACACTCGATACCCGCAACAATACAGTGCTGTAGGATCAGAACTTTATGCTTAAATGTTGAGTGTATTTATGGAATGTAATTTGCAGAAAATCCACGCGTCGATCAGCAACACAGTAATTGTGTTCCAAGACGAGTTGTATCAGTTTATGCAGAAGCGCGGCGGACGCAGGAGTGTCCCCGTTCATACGAAACCACCAGAGGACCACATATCCACTCTCATACCGAGACTGTCGCCTGTGATACCAAAGGTATACAATACACATAATATATTATACTCAGCTTACCACCGTACACTGCCTGGTTAGACGTAAGCCTTCCCAAGTAAGTGCAAACATCCCGGCCGTGACGAGGCCGTATTATACAATAATCTGCCATATTATATCACCAAATATATGGTCTTTAACAATCTTTTACATTTTTTCAGATCTTTAGTTTAAGGATAGACACAACGAAAATAGGCTGTTGCGACAAAAGTACACGCACAAACTTCGAAATGTCGCTTCAGAGCTTACAAGTAAGTAAATACTTTTTCTTTATAAAAGTTCTTTCATAACAGTTATGTGATTTTTTCTGACACACTCACTTCACATAATTTTATTTACTTTCGTATTATATTTTGTGTAACTTCAAAAGAGAAAAAGATATACGGCTCGATATAGTTGCACCAGACATCATTCTACGCATACATATTTTATAACTGATATTATTTCATCTTCTGCAATAGAAAGAAAAAGTCGAAAGGCATTATTAAAGTGTCACTATCACAGTAGTACTATTTATGCTATTATAATCCTTATTGTATCCAGTTAAAGCACGATTTAAAATGCGATATGATTTTAACTCCCACTATAAAATTGAAATATCGATGCCCCTCATCAATAGCTGGCAATAACAATATAATGTTCTGCAGGTGAACTCTCGGTTCAGCGCGGCGTCGGTGCAGGTGGACGAGGGCGGGTGCCACGTGACCAGCGTGCCGCAGGTGTACGTCGCCTTCCAGGTGGACCAGTACCAGCTGCTCACTGATGAAGAAACACTGTTGTTTTTAAACAAGTTGAAGCTTGATGCTAAGGTATTCTAATTCCTATAGAACATATATTATCTGGTCGATGAATTAATTTTGCCAGTATAGTGTAAATCGGGTATATGCAGACTGGACCCGAAACAGTAGGCAGCGACCATAGCGTCCATTAGCGGCCGTGACCGTTTACCATTAGGTGGGCCGTATACTTATCTGCCTATTAAAGGTCAATAAAAAAGAAACACAACCACTTGTGTTCTTTTTTATAAAAGATGTTTAGACATAAGAGCAACGTCTGTAAGAACAAGTGTAACAGATAATTGGCGCCTGGAATTATGTTCCAAAGTGTGGAATGCGAAGCTCAGATCACAATGCATAAAATATCAATTCAACTTGGCTTAATGACTTTGTAGCCAAGGAATGTAATACGGGAAGGTCATTATTGCTTTATAATAGGTTTAGATGCTTTTGGTATTATTTTCAGCTGGAGAAGGCTGTACTGAACTTGTACTTGATAATAAGTACACTGAATATCACGTATAACCACGCGAACGTGTTCAAATGGTACACGTCCGTTAGAGAGAAGATGCTGAAGAGCAGGCCGATGCTGATCAAAGAAACTCCTTCACGTATGTATATTTTTTAACATCACATATATATTTATGAATTTTAGTGTAACTGGTCGCATGGCGTTATCTTTGTTTGATTTTAAGTTGTATTTTTATCCAGTATCTTATTTCTAAAGCATTTGTTTCATTTATACAGGAAATATGGTTCATGAACTTTGACGTCATTGTTGTATTAGAATTTAAAAAATGTTTTAATTTGCTATCGGTTTGTATCATAAGTTGACATAAGTCAATCGATTAGGAAATATTAAATGTAATATTCATGTTCGGCGATTGATAGCCGCACACGAATTACGTACAAACAACGCACGCGTGCGTCACAGTCTACGTGCTACTGAACGTTCGTACGTATAAACAGCGAGCGCGGGCGGGGCGGGCGGCGCGGGCGCGTGGTTGTCGCGCGTGGTGTCGTCGTGCGTGGTGCAGGGCTGCGCGGAGCTGCGCGCCGTGACGCTGCACGCGCGCCTGCCCGGCGACCACGCGCTGGCTGCCGGGTGCGCCGGGATCAAGGTCAAGCTCGACCAGCTGCTCGATACTAGAGGTCAGTGTGCTGATATTTATACACTCATGTTCTAGAGAAGAGACAAGAGATGGTTACGAATACAATGAGAAGCTTTTCAGAAGCTGATAGTTCAATTTGCACAATATAATTTTGTCAATAACTCGTTTATTGACGTAGGTTAACCAACCTAAAAAAATGATAATTAACTTCGATTAATCATGTTTGTTACGCACGTAACATATCGATATTTTAGTCTTCAGGCGCGTCAGAGTGAGTTGGCCGAAAATGTTTATGGTTTAAGACAAAGATGAACGTAAGAATTAACGTAATGGTGTGTTGCAGAGGAGGCATACCGGTGCGCGATGGCGCGGCTGGTGGTGGGGTGGCGGCACTGGAGCGCGGAGCTGCTGGTGGACGGCGGCTGGGCGGCGGCGGGCGCGGCGGGGCTGCGGCTGCGGGACGCGCCACCGCGGCGCCGCCACGCCTGGGGCGCCGCGCTGCTCGCCGTCGCGCTCGTCAAGTGGGGCAGCCACGGACCTCGCGACTCCAAGGTCTACCCGCACTACTAGCCTTCTGCCTTTACCCCACACAGTCATGGAATAGGCCTTGTTTAAGGATTGAAGATGAAAAGAAACCAAGCAGCTCAAAGTTTTATCGACAAGCTCAACTTTGGTTTTATTACGATTGGTTTAATATCGGGATCAACAAGAAGCCTGATTTTGTTACTGCTAGCAACAAAAACAAATTGTTATAAAACCAGCTCACTTTGAAGTTCTCTATATTATAAAGAGCTCCACGCTACATGTAGTCAATTTAGTTAACAAAGACCTATAATACCCTAGTAACCTTGGTTGATACAAGTATAGTTTCTTATTAAACATTTTCTTTCACAGGTTGAAGCAATGATGGACTGCCTCCGTCTAGAATGGAGCTCGACAATCGCAGAAACAATAATATGCCTGGCTGAATGTATAGACCTTTACAGAACAAAGTCTCCTCCGAAACCAGAGGTCGTAGTCGATCCTGTAGACTCCCCTATTAATATAGCGGTTAATGTAGCCCTCTCCCATATCAATCTCTTCCTGATTGTGAATGAAAACATATGCTTAATGACCAGGATAGACGCTGTGACGTTAGAGAAGACTATAAATAAATCTGGGGCAGTTGTGTCAGGGTTGAAGGTGGTCGATATGGTGCCTTATAAAGGTAAATCGGATAATTAGTATTGTTTATTAATATTTAGTCACTTAGTTCATTTGGAATTACGTAGTTTTGATTCAAATAGTCATATATGGAGACTTACTTCTTACATGTAAGAAACTATGTAGATTTGATGCGGGAAATGATTGATATCTATATATACGTCGAGAAAACTGAAACATTCTAAATTAATGTGTTTATTTGCAAATACAAAATCGATACAGAGGAATTTAAGTTATCGATATTGTGTATTTCGGAATTCTTATCGGATTCTTATCGAAGTTTTTCTTGCTTTAGATAACATGCAGTGCCAAAGATCAGACGAGATAACGACGACGTTCTTTCACGTGAAACTGGCGAGAATAGAACATGTACCCTCAAAAGAAAGGCATTCAGCACTCCTCGACTTCCAGTTCATAGAAAATGTAGACTTCGAGTGGAGTGCGAACCTGCACCTAAAGATATTGACTTTTGTCAGGGCTATCAGAGGTTTTAGAGATAGACTAAGATTGATGAGAAGAGACGGCGATATTGAAAAGCCAACGAGTGTGAGAAAGAGAGCGTTAGACTGGAGAGTTTCTTTTAAGGGCGAAACTAATTTAGGGTTGATTTTATCGGAACAGAATAATATGCTGTTTGGGACTGGTGAGTATATCAATTTTCAAGTAACATAATTTATTGAATCATTTGATTTTTGACTCGGTTTAATAGTCGATGATGTCTTATGGTAGTATTGTGTCTTGTAATAGATGAATTTTGTCTTAGATTCAAGGACGAAATATTTTTTATAATAGAAAGAAGAAAGTTTTAAGGTATGGGGATTCCTTATTTATCGATATTTACTCAACAGATGACATGACGATATCATACGACCACGAAGCCGGTCTATCGATAGTATGGAGTAAATTACACATGGTGCTGAATGGAGACGACCTGATATCTGTCGATGGATACTCCATGGAGAGAGCGACGGATGACCATGAAGTTCGCGTCGAAAGGAAGGCCAATGAACACTTTGTCCTAACATGGAATAAAGTTTGGTAAGTCGATGTATTTTATTGGAAAGGAGAGTTACGTAACTCCATAAAACTTAAGTGATTAGTCAGTTTTCTGTTTAGGTATTTTTTGGGAGTTTGATAATGATTATAAAACTTTGGACGTTTTAGCATATACTTAGACATCCGTATGATCATTGTAGCGTCGTATTTCTATATCAAGTTTTTAAATACGGATAAATGACAATTGTCAAAAGCAATCAAGTAGAAGAATCACAGAGCTATACTAGTAGTGGTGTAAAATAATTCCCTTCGTATTTAAAGATAATGATGTTTCTCCGCAGGGCGGTGAACATCGACTCAATAAGGGTGATATTCCCGTACAAGCATAGATTCGCGGAAGCGGTGCAAGGAGATTTCGTGTCGCTTTTCAAGTGGGTTAAAATGGTCCACGGCATCAAAAAGAAACCTTTCACTGCTGACAGCCCGTTGCCGAGTGACTTACATATCAAGGTAAGGCCAAATATTTAAACCTTTTTTTTCACAATAAAACTGTAGTTTTAATAAATTTAAAAGCGCTTGGCAAAATGCTAAAGTCGATTCATATTTAAATTTGTAAACAATATAAAGGGAATTTGTATTTACAGATTGAAGAGCTGCTGATAGAAATGAGTGACGATCCGTTTGAAGTAAAACTGCGCGATAACTATGAGCTATTAGAAGATGAGTATAAAGAGAGTCAGAAACGACGGACTATGTTGGATGCCAAGGTAAGCTCACATTTGAAATTTTACTATGTTATTTGATTACTAAACTGGTTTTTATGGTAAAACAGTATTTAAATTAACCGATTTGTTTTGTTTTGGACCATTTTTATATGCACGATTTTTACGCACTTAATAATATGTGATACACTTTAGAACGAGTACTTTTTGTAAATGAGTACACTTATCGATAGTGTATGGTTGTCGTCTGGTGCAGGTGGCGGAGCTGTGCGCGCCGCAGCTGTTCCTGCCGGCCGGCAAGGTGGAGGAGCTGTACTCGGCGCTGCGCCACAAGGATGCGCAGATCTACGTGCAGCGCAGCCGCGCCGCGCCGCCGCCGCGCACGCGCCTCGTGGCCTGCACGCTCGCGCGCCTGCGCCTGCTCGCGCTCGCCGACCCCGCGCTGCACGGCGCCGACAGGGCCAAGCGCAGGCTGCGGGACATCGACTTCGACAGGTCTCCATACAAACACATTATATCTGCTGGCAGAAAGTAAAAGTAACATCTAAAACCCAACATGAGGACCAACAATAGTCTGTCGTGTTTCGATAACATTCCAAGTATATTTGGATCCAAGGACACTGACATTATTATATCAGTAGAAAATTTCGACATTTATCATCAAAATTAATCACTTTGGGTCATCGTATAAAATCCCATATTAAATACTTGCTGTACAACATAATGATATAAGAAGTGAACCGATATCGATATCGATAGTTATAATCGCTAAATAATACTGTTTTCTTTTACTACCTTATTACCAAACCAAATTAAATAACATTATTATTCCAGTCCATGGCCCGAAGACGGCGTGGAGTTCTCGACGCTGTGGTGCCGCAGCATCAACCTGTCGTGCTCGCAGTGGCAGCTGCTGCTGAGGGACTTCCCGCAGCCGCTGCTCAACATGAGCGACCTGCGCATGTGGGGCACGCTCATGGGCGCCGAGGAACAGCCGCCGCCGAGGGGTATTTAAACTATAGATATGGAGAAATTAAGATACCAGTGGTTCGCTGAAAATCCACAGATACTAGTTTTATAAGTGTGGTGTTTTAAAGCGTTGAAGGTTCAATAATATCTGGACATCTTATGTCCTTTAAGGAGTACGCTAAACTTACCAACATAATAACTATTAGGTAAACCATTTATTCCGCCATCGATTCTTAAATAAAAAATATCGTCTACCATGATCATTTCTATAACTCATTACCATCTTTACATTTGAAATAAAAAATCTTGTTCATTATAAAATTACTATTCACAACCCTTTAAAATCTATTGCAAAACATGCACCCTTCACAAAGATATCAACAACGATATTTTAGATTTAAGTAGCATATTTTATCGAGTTCTGGCCCTATTTACCAGACTGCCCATCTTACTTGTGGGTGAACGTCTACACTTCGCATACCTACACCTCCTAACCATCTTTTAATCTCATCCCCAGCGGTGCGAACAGTAGTAATAAACCAGGGCGAGCCGTGGGGCGAGGTGGAGCTGGAGCGCAGCATGATGCCGCTCAAGTGGTACTACGACCTGTGCTGCGAGATGGCCGAGTACAGCTACGCATTCGGACCCTGTTGGGAACCTGTTATCGCACATTGTAACCTTTGTAAGTAATTATAAATTATTATAGAATAGAGCATTTTGTTTGCTTTCAAAAAAAGCGTTGAAGTAAGTTTAAAGTGATGGAGTAAAATAAAATCGTGACTGCTGATGACGTGTTTTATATTTTTTATCCTTCAATTTTGAAGGCAGTAAATACAGTGATGATTTTCATATTTTATTGATTTAAAACATGTAAACTATTTTAAATATCGATAGAATAATCAGCAATAAGATGCTCCTATATACATTCTAATATATAAGTTCTATACTACAAGTTAATTATTTGTAGTTCTAAGTTGCAGTAAACATTTATAATATCGATTAAACTATGTCATTATTTCCAGCATTCGACCAAGTATCCCGCCCATCCTTGGACCCGTCGGCTCCGCTGGCGTGGTGGGATAAAGTCCGCCTGCTCATGCACGGGCGGTTGACAGTGAACTGCGCCAAGTTCACGTGTCTGTTACACGTGTCTCTGGATCCCTACAACACTACTGAGGAGATGGAGGTCACCTGGAGTGATCTGGTGCTTGACTGGACTAATGGTAAGGTGTTAGTGTTTTTGTTTTGTGCTGGATTGCGAATGCGATATGTGCAATTAATACAGCCTGTATTGTTTTGATTTCTAAACATATAATTGTACAGATTTTTATAAAAATACATTCTTGACATTTTGGTTCTTGTCCAGTTACTCGGATAGATGACTTAATAAATGTATGTTCAGCAGAGTACCTGAGATTTGTAATGTTATGGTGTACCTGCGTAGGCAAGCTGGGGTTCTTGGGCTCGCTGGAGGTGCTGGTGCGCACGGCCAGCAAGTACGACGACTGCCGCGTGGTGGTGGTGCCGGCGCTGCGGCTGGGCGTGAAGCTGGGCTGGCTGGCCGTGGCCGACGCGCGCGACCACCTCGCCGTGGCGCCCTGCGCGCCCACCCGCCTGCCCGAGTACTCCAGCAACCAGGTACTACGCTCACGTCGTTGCTCAATAGCCACCAACAGTCCCATCCGACATTTAAGCTGGCAACACAGTGCCAATATTCCGAGTATTATGAATGTTGATGAACGCCTGTAATCATTTTCCAAGAGAACCGTCTGCCCGCTCAACTTACTTGAGTTATTAAATACAATTTACATCTTATGAAAATTCTCAAATTATTGTCTGTATCGGACAACTGTATAAAATTCGGTAATTTTATTTCTATGCCCCTTTCATATCTCATTAATTTAGTTTTAATAATGACTGAGTTTTTGTTTAACTGCAGTTATAATTTACAGGAGCATGATTCATACAGAGCATTTCGTTCTCAAGGACTCGATCTGCATTTAAGTATAGAAACGAAACCTAGCGATAAAGACCAGCACGGGCCGGTTGTTCTACTGTACGGAAGTACCCTCAGGTAATCCTTATTTTTTTGATATTGTTTTTAAGTACTTAATCAATTACTATCTATTATCTTATTACTACAATACATTTCAAAAGGCGTTGGGTTATGCTAAGATCAGTTATGTAACGCCACAGTCCAATATTAACACTAAAATATTGCAAAAAAGTGGACAATTTGTCCCAAGTCATGTACTGTACATTACTTAAATTAACCTACTAAAAGGCCTATAAATTTATTACAATAATCACAGATGGTTCGAGAGTCTAAAGTTGATTCTATCTGGCATCACGCGGCCGACTCGTCGCGGGCGCCTGTTCAGCAACGTGCGGCCGCGCAAGCCGCAGCTGTCGCGACACTACCGCAGCGTCAGTGTCTCCGTCACGCTTCATAATTTGCAGGTACGGTCTATTTTATTATTTAAAAATATTGTATACACACCAATCACCACGCACTTTAACGGTGAAGGAAAACATCGTGAGGAAACCTGCATACCGCCGCCAACCCGCACTAGGCCAGCGTGGCGGACTATATGGCCTAACCACCCTCAATGGATTCTGTCCATTGTAAAGTAGGCCCGTGCCCAGCAGTGGGACGTATATGGGCTGATACAACATTGTATGTACACTATGATTAGCCTGTATTACCGCTGTGGTTTAATCATCAAAGAATTCGAGAAAAACATTAAAATTATGGCTTGTTGTAAAGCTAATGCATCGGCATTGCAAATGGCATTGAAGTCCAATTGCAGGGATTTTTGGTGACAAAGTCGTTAATATCGACACCGATGTTATGTCCGTTTTTGAGGCACAGGCTGATAGTATTATTTTTTCAGATTGTCGATTTTTTCATTTATTATATTCCATTGAATTTATCGATATTATTGTCGTTGCTTTTATCCTTCAAATCTAAATAACAAACACTAAATTATAATAAATTTCGCCGTCTTCCCAGGTGTGCTATTGGTCATCATCATCCCTCCAACGCGGTATCGAAGTACTAGGAGCTCGAGTAAACTGTGGCTCCAAGCACCGACTCACTCTAGTTCCCACTACGGACGGTCTAGTACGGAGACCTCGCGCCAATTGGACCACTGTGTACATGAACTGTGATATTAATGACGCTGAAATCTGGCTCAAGACTCTTACGTCTGCTAATGAAGATAAAGAAGGTGATGAGGTAAATGAAAGAGAGTTTTAAAATCGTTATAGGAAGTTCTTTATATTTATTTAGATGAAACTAGTTCTTTGTGTGATTTAATATTCCTTATTACAATTATATCTCTAATACCATGATTATATTTGTAAAAATTGTCTCAGTTAATCCGAGTGTGATTTGACAATTGTAAACAGTGTAAAAGTTTGCTATCAACCGACTCCAATGATCTAAACAAAAATCAAACACAAATAATTAATTCACAGTGTATCGATTGGTGTTTTGAATGATTGTTAATGTCAATATCCCGAGTTTTAGAATGTTGATTGTATGTACAGTTGTCGACATTAGTCCCGGCGACGATGGAGAAGTGCTACTGCCTGTCGGTGCGGCGCGTGTCGTACGGGCGCGAGGCGGGCGGCGGCGGCGCGCCCGCGCCCGCGCACCGCCTCGCCGTGCACGACCTGCGCGGCGCCTGGACCAAACTTAACCGGGATCTCGCGTTTGCGCTCATCGACACTTATATTAAGAATCAGGTGGGGTATTGATGGGTAAATGGTGTGCTAATATTGTGATATTAGGTGTTGTTTGCTATAAGAGAAATGTACTGTGATTTATCAGTGTGACCTTATAAAAAATATCTTATATATAATATTACTAAAGTATTAAAAATTATTTTAATGGTCGACCGTATTTTTTTTAAATCTAAAGCGGTATGATATTGAGAGGAAGTTGTTATTATAGTTTAATTAATATTGCAGCAATTAAAGAAGAACTTGTCGACAAAAGCTCTTAAAGAGGAAGAGCAGCCGGCAACGTCACCGAAACATCAACGTGAAGCCGACGTGATATCTCCACCGCCCTCGTCTTCGTCACAGGTATGTTGATATTTCTATATTATGATAAGTTCGTTATGACCATGTGCATGTGTAAATGTAATTTTTTATGGTATGTGAGAATTTATTATATTTTTGTTACACGCTCCCTTTACGCATGACCTATTTCAATTACTATTGGTGATAATGTAAATGTCACTATGGTAACCGTTGCTTGTAGTCAATTTGACACGTAGATAGGACACCTACAAATCTTTAAAATATAATTAATGTGTTGCTCCTCTAATAGTGTGTGAAGTGTAGTGAAATGTGAAATGTGCGTGTGCAGATGAGCGCGGGCGTGGGCGCGTGCGGCGGCGGCATGCTGGCGGCGCTGGTGGCGGAGGCGGGCGGCGAGGCGCCCGTGGTGTTCAGCGACGAGCTCAGCGGAGCCGACGCGCCGCCGCACGCCGCGCCGCTGCACACGCGACACCTGCTCGACGACGACAACTCGCACACCGCCTGCCTCAGTCTGTACTCGCTTATACATTGTGCTTAATGTCATGACGTCGAAAGGATCTTTAACAGCCGATGCCAACAATCAATCAAAAATTTTAGATTGAAGTCAATCCGGATTGGTTTCTACTTTTCGATTGGTCGAATATCTTGTTGCCAATAAACAAAACAGGCGACAGTCGATTGCCTCTGTTGATAGATTGAAAACAATCGGTTCCCTCTTGACAATTTAGTTTGACGCAGAATATTTCATTGCATTTTTATGCACTTTCAGCATTTTGTAAATAAATAATTTGTGAAAAACAAAAATTAACGTTAGAAATAATAATAATTGCAATAAAAACAATTCAATTTGTCCCAATTATATAGATTTTTACAGAATTGTTGTGTTTCTGGCCACTGAAAAATAATATATCCAGTAAACAATGACTTATCACTTGTCATTCTAATAGAAATATTATGAGAATATTGTGGAGAAAATTGCGAAATGTGATTGAACATTTCCGTGGAAAGTGATCACTGCCGCCCATGAACATCCACTACGATTGAATCATGGTTGTGTTTCCGGCCCATCAAATCGGGAGGAGAGCGAGAAGGCAATAGCCTGCCCATTCATACTGAGTCATGGCTGATAGCAGCGTGGCTCTACAACTTCCCATGATCAAAATTTGATTCCCTTTTCTATTATTTTTATTCTTTCTATTATTATTGTAAATTGTGAGTAATAAAGATTATTTAATTATAAATGTTTTTTTCACAAACACACTGAACAATTAAATAAAAATACAACTATGAAATTAAGAAACATATCATAACAGAAATCATATTTATCAAAGTAAAACAAAAAGTATCAATTCGTTCAAGATAAAATATACACAACAATACAATTATTTAGATATAACTGAAGAAATCGTTAATTAATATTGTGTCATCTTCATCTACATTCGTTTCTACTTTCTAATTTCATTGCTGTTGGCAAATCTGCATGAATAATCCGTGGAAATTCTCGGATTGCAATATTAGATTGTTTTGAACAATCCATCCAAACGTCAACACTGATAATTGTTTATTGGCAAGCCTAAACTGTCATTTTCATACAGAGGACAATCCACAAGCAGGGATTGGCCCTCCCAAAAGTAGATTGATTTTTTAGATAGTTTTTTCCCTACTGAGATTGATTATTGGCAAGCTATAATCAGAAAAAAGATTGAGCTGTCAATGTCAAACAGCAAATTTTGGATTGGGATTGATTGTTGGCATCGGCTGTAAAGCAAGCAACAATGAAGTTATGTAACAAATCGATGTAATAGTGTTGGATAGCGATCTGTTGTCAGTCGATATTATATCTCGTTATTAATTACCATTGTCATCAAAAACATTAGCGTTACTTTTCAGTACTAGGGTGGAAAAAAATAGAGAGAGTAGTTTCTAAGTGTTTTAATTTTTTTTTCTAATTTACATTTGATTGACAATTATTAATGTTGACATTTATTGCAAAAATCACTGAAAGTTGTAAAAATAATGAATAAGGAATACGAAATGAATACGGGTAATAGTTAATATTAGTCGACAGAACCGTAGAGATGTTAAGTGGTTGTTGCCGGTGTGCAGTCGAGCTGGTGAACTCGCAAGTGGCGCTGCGCGGCAGCGAGAGCGGCGGCTACGTGGTGGTGTGCGCGGCGCGCGCCGAGGTGCGGCAGCGCGTGCGCCGCGCGCCGCCCGCCAGCGCGTGGTCCGGCGCGCTCACCGCCATGCAGTACTACGCCACCGTGTCCGCGCTCGCGGCTGACGCGCGCAGGCTGCACGGTAACATACTTCGCACTGCTTCTGCTCTTTTATCGATATGTTGCATCGGTGTTACGATCCACTGTCTTCAAATACATGGTTTCATATTGCAATTTCATCAGATATACACAAAAAGATTGTTATATTTAAAAAAAAGACATCGATATTCACGAAATGAAAATATCGTCATATTGCATTAATATTTAGCCTTTTTGAATCAATAATACAGAAATAAAACATAATATATAATTACCTATTTATTACCCGTCTTTTTTATAAGACATTCTCATTAGATTTAAATTTATTAATACATATTTTATCGATAGAAAACATTCAGTGGGTGTCTGTGGAAGAGATTGAAGAGCGGTGGCAGGGCACGGAGATCAGTACGCTACCTGACGTGCCACGACTCGTGGGCAGCGGCCATTCTGCTGGAGGTGTTATAGGACGGACAGTTGGACCTAGTGCAGATACTGGGCTTGCGCAGGTAACATGTTAAAACGATGGTAGAACCCCTCAATTTTTCATTTCTGGGTCTAATTCAGTAGACTTTATTCTTGGAAGAACAGTACAATATAAAAGTTGATATATGGGGATTTTACTAATTTAAATACAACCTGTGATTTTCTAAGTAAAAAGTATTTAGTTACCGTTTTTACCGTCCCACCTTTATTCCCACCTTTTTCTTTACCTACTACACCAGTTATTCGTCATGTCTCAAATTAAAATGATATAAAATACTTAAAACCCCCACCACCATTATTATAATTTCTACTACAGACATGTAGAAAAATATCGATAATTGTCGTACCCAGTTGCAACGCATCGTGTCGCGCTGCGCGTGCGAGTTCCACTACGTGTCGCACGAGGAGGCGGAGCCGCTGGGCGGCGGCGGTGCGGGCTGGCCGCACGCGCACCCGCCCTACGACTCCTTCACGCTCATGCACCACGACCTGGATGTCTGCACCAACTCGCTGCAGGTACTATCTCATTCGTTTATATCGAGTTATGTCTTGTTTGAATAGTCGCTGTAGTGTAGACAACGAGAAGGTATTGTGTGATGTATTATAGCGACAAATGTTTGTATATTCGATCAAACAGAATTTCAGGTCCTGGTAGATGAATGTGAGTTTGCGCATATAGTTTTCGAATGTTGGTACCTACATCTCACTCTCTCTTCATACCTACAAAAATATCTAATATTTCGTATTAACTGTGACCATGATGGTCACAGGTAATTTACATAAATCTGCTAAGATTACGCAACTTACTGAAATCTTTAAAATGACGAGTATGTAGATCTGTTTGCTGTGCTTTGCTGAATGTTAGTCGATAATATTGATAATAATTTGTGTGCGTAGTACGCGATGCTGCTGGATGTGGTGAACAACGTGGTGCTACACGTGGAGCCGGAGCGGCGCCGCACGCTGGAGCGACGCGCGCGCATGCGCTTCCAGCTGCAGCTGCACCAGGACCAGGACCCGCGCCAGCTCATACACAAGCTACAGACGCAGGTACACGCGGCGATAGGTCAATATAGTAGGCGTTGTTACTCCTGGTGAACAACGTTGTCCAGCAGGCGGAGCCAGAGGACACAGGTACACGCACATGTCGGTAAATTAATATCGAGGCAGTTGTCGATGCTGGATGTGATGCATATACCGTATGCGTGTCGGGCACTAGGTAGAAAAGGTTGATACGCATTTCTTGTCAAATACTTATTTATAGCTTAGACATGCTTAGTCGAGGTGTCTGATAAGTATCGACTATCGATAAAACATTTGCGAAATTGTGTAAGTCTTTAGGTGGGCAATTTCATAAATTCTTGATTTGTTACTTAATTCTGAATTTATAATTAGATTTTCTTTCTTTAACATTCATCTTATTGTTATAAATCTATAAAAATATGTAATATGTATGTTATGTATCTATAAAAATCATTATAATAGTTTTGTTGTGAATACCAGGTTCGGGAATCTCTAGCAAGATTACGGCGTTTAGAAAAGGAATATTACTTAAAGAACAGATCAATTACTGGAAACGATCCTGTTGCTTTAGCGGAGTTGAAGAGCTTAGATGATCAGGTACTTATTTAGTTGTAGTATAATGTTTTGAAACCGGTATTATCGAGTTTGAAATGTTTGTATTTTAACTGATAGTCAGGCGGGAAAATTCGTTGAACCAAGGGTCCACAATTAGTACGGAGACAGGGAACTACGTAAGCGACTACCGTACTTGGTAAACGGTCTTCCTTCCGAAACGGTTCATCGAATTTATAAAAAGAAATCTACTATTAAAAATATCAAAAAGTACCTCTTAATTAGGCACATGTATGTATAACAACGAATGTATATTATGTAAAACACTCAATATAATATGTAAAATCCTATGTACTTGCAGACAAACCAAGCATTTGGTTTTGCGAGACCATTTTATAAATATTATTTCAAAAAAAAGTTTTACCTAGGTATACCTCGTATCGATATTCTGTTATCGATATTTTTGGTAGAATGGAAATTCAAAATGATGTGTCTAAACGGACTTAATTTTCTGGGTTAAATTTTGTTGTTTAAGATATGAAATAGTGTATGGAACAAACGAGACTGCTCCTCGTTTACATAATGAAGTATGACACTAACGTGTGATGGTGTGCCGCAGGTGAACGAGTGCAAGGAGTGCGTGTGGTCGCTGGGCGAGGAGCTGGACGCGATGGTGCGCGCGTGGCGCGAGGCGGGGCGCGGCGGACCCGCCCCGCGCACGTCGCGCGCGTCGCCGCACCGGTACAACGAGATCTGCTTCAAGTCCGCGCGCTGGAGACTCACCGACGCCGACGGACAGCTCGGCATCGCGGACCTGCTGCTTACTAACTTCCTGTCAGTATGGGCTTTGTTACTGGTTATATGTCACAGTAGTATACTTGGTGGGGTAGAGTTGAAATTCATATTTATTGATATATTATAGAAAATGTTATCAATGTATTCTTCATCTTTTTCAATCTGTCATGATATACTTAGGCTACGTTGATAGTAGAAAAACTTATAATTATTTATTTACAACTCAACATTTAGATAGAAAAACGCCTTAGATATGGTCATATGATTTGTTTAATTAAACAATTGTCGCAATTAAATTAGTAAAACAATTTTTATTCAGAATTTAAACAATTATTCACTGACTGAAATCTTTATAAAGATAATTGATCTGATATCTGACAGCCTCCGTGGCGCAGTTGGTTAGACGCCGGCTGTGAAACGAGAGGCCGCGGGTTCGATCCCCGCACCAAGAGAAATGTTTGTGCCGCCCACAAATATTTCTTTCACGTCTGGGTGTTAGTGAGACTAAAAAGTCTCTCGTAGTTCTGATACCTGCGGCACAAGACTTAATTGATCTTAATGTGGGGTTAGGACTATGTATGTGACTGTTGGGTGGGTGTATTTACTTATAATTTTAGGTCATTAAATAAAGATTTCAGATATAAAACACCAATTACCTTGTATGCAGGTACACAAAAACATCGAGATCGGATGACTCTGTAGAACATCAGTTGGAGGTAGGGTACGTGAGCGTCAAAAACCTACTGCCCAACGAACCCTTCCCAGAGGTATGTGCGAAGCATATCTACTTTTATAAATAACCATGATTTGTCTTCACACCGCAAATCGCATGAATATTGAAGTGAAAATATAATAACTACAAATTGTCCCCTAACAATTTTGGAGTGTGGCCTGCTGATTGTTTTCTTCTGACATTATAACACAAATTGTGATTTTGCGATCAATAGTCAAAGTATTTTTCTGTGTCGAGGTGGAATATAGCAGGATAAGAAATGGTCGCTTTATTGTGAGAATAGTGGAACTCAAAGTGCGTTCTATTTGCTGGAATGATGGATGTAATTACTAAAATGTATGTATGTATCCACTTATTAACCTTCGACTAAACTTTTTCTTAATATTATATCTATAGTGTAGCCTGTCCAGAAAAATAAAATCAATTTCTAAATATTTTGAGCGCCATCTTAATATGAGAAATTCTAAACGATGTTTTATTTAGTTGAGGGATTTCTTGAACACTTATAATATATGAAGTCGGTATTCTTATTGCAGTATTTTATTTGTCTGGGCAAGCTTTAAATACGTATGTATGTCGCTTTTAACATTTTTTATGTATAATATTTGGTATGGAGAGTAGTTTTGGATTTTGATTGTTTACTAACAAAGTCCACTAACGTTTGGTCAGCGTGGTGCAGCGTTTAAGCCCATACTTCTGGCGTCATCACACCCTGTTAGTGCCGGGTAGTGGAACATATATTAGCTGACTTTACTAACATTATCAGCTGTTGTACGTTCCGTTGCTGGGCGCGGGGATGCCACATCACAGGAGAATTGGTACCATACCACGCTGGTAAGGGTGGTGGACAATATAAACTAAGATAATGTCACCTCTAGGTGTTAAAATGGAAGCATCTGATTTAATTAACGACCAGTTTTAACAGAAATCTTTGAAACAGTTATGTCTAGTAGTTCTGGTAATTAACAACAACGGCGGATAAAATGAAGACAAGTCTATGATTAACAGTGACTTCATAAATCGTTTTCATTGGCTGCGTTTTTCAATATTAAGTCATTCATAATTTAATTTCCATCTAATTACTGCCTAAATAGAGACCCTTTTTTGGCTGGATGATTGAAAGTTTTAATGTTAAGTAGCCTCTCTATATGAGCTGAATGGCAGTATGTGAAGTGTGCAGTGGTGTAGTGTGTGGGTGCGCAGGTGCTGGTGCCGCAGGAGCCGTCGGGTCGGGCTCCGCTGGCGCGGCGCGCGGCGCTGCGCGTGTTCTGCCGGGACCGACCTCCTGTGGGAGGCATCGCTGTCAAAGAACACTTTGAGGTTAACATCGTGCCCATACGCATCGGTAAGTTGACTGAGTTAACTATGTAGTCATTGAATGTTATGAACAAATGCTCCTAAGGGTAATAGTGAGTAATGAGAAAGTCACCAATCACCAAAGTTCGGTTGTGCTTTTTTGTATAGCCAATGGACATAAAGGAACTGAAGGTCCTCCGATACCACACCCGTGGTAGGTAAGCAGTTGTATTCGGGAGGGAGTGCTTCATTCGCTGTCAGTTTCAAGACGAAAATACGATATTCGTCTTACGTGGTTCTAGATAGAATAAATATTGTTTGGGTATATTTTTATCACAGGTCTAACGAAGAAATTCTTCAACACAATGCTGAAGTTCTGCTTCCCGGAGCGTGACCCCGACGCGATAGACGACGCGGAGGACGAGGCCGAGGGCACGCTCCGGCCCTCCTCGTCCGCCAGCCTGGTCTCCAGCGGCTCCAAGAAAGTGAAAAAGAAGAGCAAGGACTCCAACTCCAACTTCTACGTGAAGAGGGACAAGCGGGATAAGGACGATGTTGAGAAAATGAAGGTCGGTATTTGTAATTACTCGCTTTTATAAAGTTTTCGTTGTTATTAATTTCCATAGATAGAAAATACATATTGTCAAGTGAAACCAAGATTTAGTATACAGGGTATATCCATCTATATCAGCCGATATGCGTCCCACTGCAGGGCACGGGCCTACTCTACAATCGAGAGAATCGATTGAGAGTGGTTAGGCCATATAGTCCATATCCATACTGCGACTAAAAACGCAGCCTGTGGTAGTACTAGTGACTTCAGACACAATGTAACTAAAAATTTTGCAAAAAAAAAAGCGATTTTATTTTTTTATTATTATTATGGTATAAATATTGTTTATTTAATATAGTATATCGCTATTGAATGTGTTTATTAACTTTAATGAATGTGTTTATTGACTGCCTCGGTGGCGTAGTTGTATTACGGTACGGTTACAAAGCTGAGGTCTCGGGTTCGAATCCCGGGTCGGGCAAAGTGATATTGGATTTTTCTATTCATTATCAGCCCGGAGTCAGGAATTTGTGCCCGATATGGCGATAGGCTCGCCCCCTATCACATCATGGGACGGAACATGCAAGGCGAAATGTGGGTGTCCTAGTGGCGCCTCTGCCTACCCCTTCGGGGATAAAGGCGTGAGTTTATGTATGTATGTATTAACTTTATTTATGTTTGTCATCCAACAGGAGCGCGCAGAAAAGAACAAGCTGTTTATATACATAAAGATCCCGGAGGTGCCGGTGCGCGTGTCGTACAAGGGCAGCAAGGAGAAGAACCTGGAGGACGTGCGGGACCTGCCGCTCGTGCTGCCCACCCTGGAGTACCACAATGTCACCTGGACGTGGCTGGACCTGCTGCTGGCCACGAAGAGTGACACTAGGCGGTAAGGACTAATGATATAATGTTTATTAGAAAATATCGTGAACTATTTCGTATTAGACAAAAATATATTAGAGTTACTATAATTGATTAAACCACCATAGGCTGTATCTGGTAGGAGAGAAATAGATAAATCAGGCCAATAGTTAAAGTCTATTTTATGAAGTGTCAAATAACAACACTTATTTGGCATTTTCACACGTTGAATACAACGTGCACGTTCGTTACGCGTTCGTTCGTAAAGCATGTACGCACTCGCCGAGCTTGTTTTGTAACTTCTAAAAAGTTGTTGCGGCTGTTTAATCTGATTATGCTTTTCCGCGAATTACCACTAATAATATTTATTTTTGGTAATGCAATTCATAATAATTAAACTCGTATGTGTTGTAGAGTGATCCTGTCACAAGCTATTCGTCAGAAGCTACAACTGCACAGACGCGCGGCCGCCGCGCCCGAGCCGCATGAAGAAGACAAAGCACGACTACTGCTGGGCGAGAGAACTGTGAGTGTTTTAGACTATATCATTAATTATCTTTTTTGATAACCTACGGGAGGCAGTAGGTTATAATGTTTGTTGTAAAACAAAAGACGTTGGTTTCGATTACCGCATTAAAACAAATATTTGTTGTTTAGTGATCTATAATTTTTTTAAGGATATTGGGAAAGAGAAAAGTTTCTAAGAGGTTTAAAACCCCAAACGCAAGACTTTTACCCCATTGTGCGGTCGGGGCTATATGTGGAACTATTGAGTGTTTTTATTTATTTATCCCATTGATTTATTCGTTATTTATTAAAGGGTATTATTAAAATACAATATCCTGAATAACTAACGTCAACAAGGAAAACAAACTGACTTCTGTTAAGAAAGGGAAACACCGAGTTTCCTAAATTAACTCTAAATAGTATTTGGAAATAAATAAGTCACTACTAAACATGAAGGTTTTATTATTAAGAATATTTTTTTACCAAATACATGACTACATTCTTGTAATTTCAATCAATAGATCTAAACCTGTGCAGTTCATCATTGAATGATTACCAATAAACCAACTGATTTGTAATTTACTGTAAAAGCACTGTTTTCCCATACCAATTTAAGTCTAAACTTAATTTTCCCTGTAATTCTAAATTAGGTCACGGTAATGAGCACACAGGTAATGACGTGGAAATGACGCACAATTGCTATTCAGATCGTAAAATCATTGAACAAGTCACGTACATTGACGCGTCAGTGCGATTCCTTCTAGGAATGAGTGGCATTTGTCCTTTGATTTACTTATAATTGTTTACTAATATTGAGTTAGGTGTTTGTCTCGTCTGCTTGGTTAGGGATAATGCTATGTTTTGCATTTTAATTATTTGATTTATAAATTTTATGTTGGAAATCAATATTAGGGATTTTTGAGTGCTAATCAGCAGTATGTATATTTTCTTATGCAAACTAACCCGCTAAATGTCTTTTTGTAGTTGGTTTCGTGGCTTTTTAGACATATAGTAAGATTAAAGTTACTAATAAGTTAACTTGAGTTATAGTATTGAATAACGGTGGAATTGTCCTACGTCCATTGCATTATGTATTTTGTGTTTTAATAAATCCCTCATTGTTCCCAGGTTGCGGAAAGCAAACCACAAAAGAAGAGCACACCAAGCGTGTTTAAGTTTTCGAAATCATAGCAATCAATGATTAAGAAGAAGAAGTAAAAAATACGAAGACAGAGAGCATGCACATTACCATCTATAAAATAATGAATTAGCTCACACAGTGTCTTCGTTCATACTTCATTGTACGGCATATTTAACCGCACAATAGATATAGAAATGAACTATATAAGATAGAACAGTGCTTTTGATACAATTCACGCAGTTGAGAGAACATGTTGAACTTTTCTATTGAATGTGTGTTCGTAGTCTGTGAGGAAAACTGGCATACTAGAGGGATTTTACGAGAATTTAAAAAGTTCTTCTGGTCCGTATTGTCGATTGAAGCTTGGAACCTCTCACTTGAGATCACCAGCACTGGTGTAAATATAAACGGATAAAAGCGTAAGTGACTGCCTCGGTGGCGTAGTTGTACTAAGGTACGATTACAAAGCTGAGGTCCCGGGTTTGAATCCCGGGTCGGGCAGTGATATTGGATTTTCTATTCATTATCAGTCTGGAGTCAGGAATTTGTATTGTATTTGTTTGTCCCGGTATGGCGATAGGCTCGCCCCATATCACATCGTGGGATACAACATACATGGCAAAATGCGGGTGTCCTGGTAGCACGTCTGCCTACCTCTTCTGGGAAAATGGCGTGTGTTTATGTATGTATGTATGTATGTAAAGAGTAACAACCAAAAGGTTTCTGAATGCATTGTTGAGTGCTAATGACTAATGATTTCATAGTAGAATGTGATTGCGAGTGTTTGTGACTGCTATAAAGCAGTGCGCCAAAATTGATGACAATGGAAAGTTTTGGATTGAAACATGCTAGAAGATCATCATAGAACTCTATTTGCTAGTAGCTCATAAAGCACAACATTAAGTTTTAACATGGTTTTAACCAATTTTGTGGTATGTGGCTGGGAGTCAAAAAAGTACAGAGGCTATAAACAGCATAGAACGTTCTAGACACTGGTTTTATTAAGTTATATGATCAAAATGTTAAGGGTTTTCATCCTATAATTGATTTCAAATATCGCGATGTAGACTAAAGTAAATTCTTTTTCGTTAAATTGAAAAGGATAATTGATATTTGCAGTTTGAGGCCTACAGACATAAAAGGTCGAGTATTATTCAAAACAGTTTTAAATTTTACATATACAGCAATTATGTTATATCACCAAAATTATAAATAAAAGGACGAACTGTCTCAATCTCACCATAATAGTTCTCCTTCTGCCAATTCATAATGGAAGCTAATGGGAAAGATAGCATATCTTTGGTGTTATGATGCCAATTGATATTCGGTAATGTTGAGCGGGAAAAAGACTTAATTACACGTATTAAAGACATTAAATTTAATATTGGGTATAGAAGCTAATATTACGATCATAAACACCGTAGCAAACTTATTTAATTGTATAATTATTTTAATAAAATATTTAAAAAAATGTAGTGAAACAAACGCTTACCATCATTATCAGAATATTCTTTTAATTAGGGACCGTATTATTTGCAACACAAAAAGCTCAAAATATGCATGAAAACCAGTGAAAACTGGTAAAATATACAACATATTTTTTTTAGGAGTATTTGTATACCAATTGTATACATTGGTTTTTGTACTAAATATCCAAGAATACACAATACATAATTATCAGCCGTATTATTAGGCAGCGTCAAATTGTTAGTAGCTGTACGTTTCTTGTAAATTAGATATAACTGATTATTTTAACAAATAATCATTGTTTTTATCTATTCAATAATATAAACTCAAAATATAAATATTTCGCGATTATTTTTAAATGTGGCCGCGTCTGTATTTCCCTTAATCTTCGGGGGCCGTTTTCTTATAATCTGTAGAGTCATGCTTCAACAAAACTGTTGTTTAAATATTCCATGTTATCATAATTCATAACTATCACACATAGGTTATAAATAAACTTATTTTAATGGTGCTCGTTAATATCTTAATGTATTTGTAATAGCTGGTGGTGAAGTTGTAAGGTATATGTAAAGTAGAGTTTCATGGCGTCTGCCCATTACAGCGTATGATATGACCAAGTTTAACGTATCAGTGAAAATATTCTTTGTATGAATTACATCCATCCATCCATCAGCCAAAGGACGTCCACTGCTGAACATAGGCCTCTCTCAATGATTTCCACAGTGACCTGTTGGAGGCAGCCTGCATCCAGCGACGTCCCGCCACCTTTACCAGGTCGTCTGACCACCTTGTGGGGGGACGTCCTACGCTGCGCTTTCCGCTACGTATTATGAATTACATAATTACTGGTAATTATACCGTTTCGTCCCCGGCTAATACCGTACCGTGCCCGTCACGGTACCAACGTCATATTGCATGATATGCAACGTTGCGCATCAAGCTGGTTCTCATATCTCCAAAAAAATAATCTAGAGATTTTTACGGAATGTTGTAATGGACAGGCGTCTTTAGATTTTGGAAAATTTTGTAATGTACAGATCTTGTATCTTAGATTTTATCTGATTTGGCTTACGCGCTTATTTTGTAATGTATTTATTTTCATATTTCTTATTAATAAAATTTCATTTTTATAGTCGCCAATTCCTTTCTTGGATTGTTAATTTATTATTTAAATATCCAAAAGTAATTTCGCATTTATGCATTAATGGTTCTAATCGCTCTTAACTAAATATATTTTTGTAATTGAAAACTGCTTACATTGTTTCCTAAATTGGTTCCTAGATCTATAATCTATATGTACAGGATTATTTCAAGTTTTAAATACTCTGTTTATGTTACACTTTAAAATATAAATAGTACACGCAAAATAGCATCAAGGCCGGATGTGGCAATATGAAGTGTCAATGTTGCCACAAAAAAAAGTGGTACCAAAAAAAAAGTAGTTACACTTCGCATGTCTGTTGATTTATTTTTAAAGCTATAATTATTTAATTCAAAAGTGCGCTTCTTCCACGATCAAATATTATGTTTAGTAGGTGAATAATGGCTTCGGTTGTTATTAAGTTTAATAATTTTAAAAGACTATTTAAAGACGATATTTAATTTGTAAGTATAAAGTATTTTTATTTAATGCAATATAAAGATATTATTAAATTGAACGCCGTAATTTGTTTTGCATTCAGTATTTTAGTGGTAGTATAGCCTGGCCTGACATTTTTATAAAATTTTAAAACATTCTAAATTATGTACAAAGTTTTAGGTATTTTGTATTTACTCAATATTTTATGTACCCAATTAGAACCCTTGATAAAAGAAAATCATTGAATTATCATAAAAGTATTTTAAATAAGTATTATAATTTTTAAATGTTTTTAAATAAAAATAAAACCACAATTGAAAAAAAAAGTCTTGAATGTCGTGGTTATAATGCAATATGTTCTTTTTTTTTAAATTATCACCATTGTGTTACGTGTACGTATACAGGTGATTTCTGAGGTCATAAGATGATGAAAAATTTATTTGTAGTAGTTTGTCAATCATTATTTTGGCGTCATTTAAGGTCAGGTCAGGCTCTATATAATGTATGTAATTGTGACTTACGGTAAGCGAAATTTTATACCAATTCCTGCTATTTTTATAAGCTTGTATGTACACTAGTGTATCGAAATTCTTAATGGAATGTGTTTAATGTTTATTAAATGTTATCATATTGTATATTGAGTTTTATTGTGGTCCTTTTTTATTATATCAGTTAGCGGAGCAGCGTCCATACGCTGATTTTCTCAAATGCTGTGACAACGTGTATGCACTATGCACCAAAAATAGGAGATTTTTTACATTGGAAATAAAATGATTGTGGTAATGATTTTGAATATAGGGATGAGAATTCTTAGGCTGTTTTTTAGGTTATTCGTGCTGTTACATGTAAAACCACATTTCTATCTTGGCGAAGTAAGTAAGGAGTTAGTTCATGTGTAGTCTGATAGAGGGCAGTACCCTATGATTGTTTTATGTCGTGACGCCGCGCCGTAATAAAATTGAAACAGAGTATTCCTACTTAGAAAAGTTTTAACAGAAACATCGGTCAAAAGAATTTACTTACCGCTGTTGATCCTGGCTGACAAGAGTTGCAGTGGTGGGTGTGTGGGCGGGAAAGTTTCTACCCTAAGTTTTTTGTATTGCGATGAATGGCGAGACGAGCATGCCATGCGCTTGATTGTAAGCGATATGAACGCACATTGACAGTAGCAAAACCAAACAACACCATGAATTACAAAGCAATGCTTGGCATTCCACTGCGTCCGCCATCCTGAGACATAACATGCTTAGTCTCATTATGTGCAGTAGTTACTCTGGCTACAATTTCCTTAAAACCGCAACACAACAGTGCATTTAGAGCGTTTGGCGGGAGAAATAGACATGGACTGTCTGACAGTCAATACTTAATTATCATTTATTTCGGGTGTGCACCAAAATTGTGTGTATGTTTAAAGACTGGAAAATCCCCTAGCAGTTTATGATACCCATGAGTCATGACACAAGACATGTAATTTTTTATTGATGGGTATATTACTTATTTATTTGCATATTCTGTTATTTCTTAAAATGCAGATTTTTCCTTAAGTGTCGATTTGTTTAATATAAAACGAGTAATAAAGCTACCTTTAAGTAATATTTAAATAAGTACGGTTATATTCTTACTCCCGAAAATTCGGGTTTCTGACCAATGTGCTTGTTGCGAGTGAAACGGTTCGTCGAGACAAGTGACGTACATAGGTTCGTTTCCAACGCGTAGGCATGAATAGTAAAACAGCAGTCGCTTTGGTTACTTGTTACAGCTTTCATGAAGGCAAAGACCTTCACTCATCACATTAAACTAGCGTGCATTACTTTTTGCAATACATGATTATTTCCTTCAAGGTATCTAGTGTAAGAGAGCACTAGTTATTTTAATTGTTTCATTGTTTGTCAATAAAAACAATTGGAAATAATTAGTAAGTATAAAACTGGACGCATATTCGGAAAAAGCGGTCATGGCTATGTAGGTACCATTAATCGCGTAATTTACTGTCTTAGGAACCGTAATATAGGTATACATATCGGTGAGTTCATAACATTTGTATTACATAAAGTAAGCAGATGTGCCATAAGAGCCGATTCTTTCGTATCATTTTTGTACGAAATACTAAAAAAATCAATTCATTATGTTTACTGTTCTAACTTAGACCAGCTGTTGGACATGTGATGTTGTATTGTAATTATAAAGTCAAATAACAAATTATCGATATCTCACAAAACTATTGTGTGATGAAATCCTTGAATTAGTTTTCGGAAAGCAAATATAAAATAAGTACTAAATTATTGTATGTGTATATGTATCAGCCCATATACGTCCCACTGCAGGGCACGAGCCTCCTTTACAATCGAGAGAACGATTGAGAGGGGTTAGGCTATATAGTCCGCCACGCTGGCCTAGTACAGGTTGGCGGACTTTACATAACGTAGCCATTCTTTAAAATTCGCTACGGTATGCAGGTTTCCTCACGAGGTTTTCCTTCACCGCTATAGTGTGTGGTAATTGACTCTCAATACACAATTAACTTCGAGAAGTCAGAGGTGTGCCCTGGAATTTGAACCCGCGCCCACCGTAAATATGTTGACAGTCGCGTCTGGTCCGTTTACCAACAGGCCACCACGCACCAAATTATTTATGATATGCATAATAAATATTAAATACCTATATAATTTTGAATGTATGGTTTTTTATATACCTAGATAGGAACTATGAAATCCCATCTTTTTTCCTTCCCGCTTTCGAATTTGATGTGCCGGCAACACATGTATGATCCAGCGTTGTGGATGTTCATGGGCGGCAGTGATCACTTACCATAAGGTGACCTGTTTGCTCGTTCGCTGGACCTAGGCAATAAAAAAAAAGAAATTCCCATTTAAATTCCAGTATCAGAAAATTCATTCATAGAACTCAAATTCATGCATAGAATAACAGTGTATGATGCCGTGAATAATTAAATTGAAAAGGTGGTAAAATTACAATTTTATGCGGGTAGGCAGAGACTCATATCTATCAACTTTGGCTTATAGGAATTTCAGTGGTGAGTGTGGAAGTGAGATAGGTAGTCTCCCTGAAATTGTTTTCGAATTTAATTATATTAAAAAAATCATATAAAAAGGAAAACTCATTGTATACAAAGATCTCAGCCACTCCTCAAGCGCCGCCTCAAGATTTCATTCATCCCGTCACTGACTATTTTAGCATACTTACACAAATATATACAGCTCACACTATTACCACGAAAATACGCGCGAAAACATCATCCACAAATGCGGGCCATTTTCTTATTTTCACGGCATTACCTCACCGCGGCCTTGCGCGCCAAGGAACATAGGAACAAGAGCTCAGTTTAGCGCCGACCGCCGTACGAGGAGGGCGTTGTGTCGATCGTCACAATTTACGACTACGAACTCGTAAAGTTTTCGAACGAACCATGAGGACGAATTATATAATAAAAAATAGTGTATGATAATTATTTTCTGTTTGTGCTGTGAAGATTAATTGACAATGGCATTGTCTTTGTGTGTATTTTTGTGCGTGTGCGCCTATGTCGCCGGGTTCAATGTGGACATCCCATCGAGGGTGGTTTACAAGGGAAATAACAATTCTATGTTTGGATTCACCGTTCAGGCGCACGTGGACGGTGATCAGAAAATGTAAGTTTTCTTTTTATATAAATGTAAAGGTCACAAGTTCTGCTGCCTACATGACGTGGTTTATCGTAATCGTGATCTAGCTTGAGTTATTTTTCCGCAGTACGCTTACATTAGGTATTGTTAGAGTTTTATGCACGTAACATAATTTTGTTATTCTTTCGGCGCCAGTGATTTTTATTGCCTCTGCAAATGTAACGTGGTAAATATACGTTAATATTTCATTAAATTCGTAGCATTAATGACCTTTTAAAAGTCATTAACAGCTAGTTCCACTACGTATTTAACGTTAGAACATAAAGATTACGCATAAAGATTATTACCAATATCGATTATGTGTAATTAAATGATTAATACGGGTTCGTCACGACCGCGAGTTTGTGTCGAGTTCTTCTCAAGAAAAGGTGTTGTCTGAGTCAACAGAGTAAAGAGTTGATTCACAACGCCTCAACAACACACCAATACTTATTTTTGTCCGGCATTGAAACGGTTTTGGTGCGAACCTTATAATTTCATAATTTTTGAAAGGAGGCTCCAAGAAATGACCTCCTTTCTTCCTTTTAGAAGCTTTGGTATATTCAGTAAAATTTGATTTTATGCAACGTATAATTTCATACACAAAAACATGCATTTTACAATTTTACAAGTATTTTTCATTGATAAAATATTTATAAATTCGCAATCAATGAAATCATCACATTTGACTCGACAGGAGTCAGGAGGTAGCATATTGACCATCGCCAGTAACCACCTTGACATTACTTCTGTGGTATTAAACTAAGAGACCGGTTCACATATACCTATTCAATTTAACCTTTTAAGTCAATGATGATTGTCAGGTCTATCGCTATTTAAATATTTTGAAAAACGCAACATGAACATACTATAAACAATTCTCTGAGTTTACGAAATTTCCAAATGGGGTTGAAGTGTTTGTCTATACGTAGAGATTATGCATATAAGGCATAAGCATACATATCGAAGCATAGATTATATTTTCTATATAAATTTAGCGAAACCACCTGTGAGCTGTATACATTAGGGGTAATATAACAGATATATTATTCTTTCAAAGCATAGAAAATGGCTCCTTTAAGTGTAAAATTGATACAAAAACTGCAAAATCTGTCTTATAACTCTTCAATTGTATGAATTGCACATTTATTCAGTCCAATATGCGAAGGCATCTTAACCAGCCACGTAGTGTAAATATAATGTATACACAAGACAAGGTTAGCGTCGAGATCTGGCCGCACTGTTATATCTATGACATCATCGCTCCGACTAAGCGCGATTTTTAGCGTTCGCGCCAATGCATTGCCCAAGTTTTAACTGAGTCTTGTTCGGAACCTTGGATGTGGAGGCTTGTTGGAATGCCGAAAATATTGTTTATGCAAAATATACTGTAGGTTTGTTGAGTACACGGTAAAGTTTGTTGTTTCCTTAAGATTTATGTAACATACATGATGAACTGGCGCCTGTGACTCGGTTGAGTTTGGCAAGAACCTTATTTGCTTCTTAAATGTTTCGATATCTTTGTGCGTTTCCTTTGGTTAGAAGTACTCCTTATTTAGACTTTGTGTGTGACGTATTAAAATTGTTTTTTTACTGTAAGCTACTTTCTTTACAACTGTTACTAGTTTAGCTACAATACTACAACTTAAAAAACCAGCCATTCCTAATCTTAAATGTGCGTATTTTCTTGACACTTGACTAACAGATTATTTGTGTTACTTGAATCTGCTACTTGAGTTTAGACATCTGTTACTGCCACAGGTTCCTGCACACAATAAGATAACGTAAACAAAAGCCTCCTAAAATTTGCCGTCTGTAAGACGCTGCCGTTGGCAAACTACAGTCTATAATATAGTTATACGAGCTATTGTCAAATTTAAATTAGCCGCTGCACCGGCAATAATTAATATTATGCAGTATTTCAGAAAAAAAGAATAATATCTTTATGCATTCATCAAGCTTAACTAATTTTGTAGAGCTGTTAAATATATTTAAATAATCTTATGAATAAAACAAATAAGGTAAACAGGATAGTATCCTATACGTTTCTTCGTATTATCTGTGGTATTATTAGCGTTGTGAAATACATTCTTTATTGACCTTTAAGCGGCATGAGTCATTTACACTGATTGCTTATGTTATTATGAACTATTAATACTTTGATTTATAACTTATCTATTTTTCTTACTGATACATTTAATTATTCTTTACATATTTGTAATACATGTGGAATAAACGAGCTAACTTACGGCTATGGCTCTCTATGCATGTCTATAAACTCATAATATATCGTGTTCGTTCTCCAAGAACAGTGTTTTATTATTCTAGGATGAGGAGAAGTTCGTCATTCTTCAATTCATGCAAACAATCAATTCAACTCTGCTCTATTCCCTCAAGTATCTAGCAAAGGAACAATCACAGTTATCCGAATTTCTAAAATTGCATTTTCAAAAATTTTATCACTATAACTTGCCTGCTGCAATCACTCTACTTTAAGACCACTTTATTTGCAATTAATTTGTATTCTTTTTCAAGATACTTATAGAGGCGCGTTATGTTCGTCACTTCGTACAATCGACGTCACATTTTAAAATGCACGTAGATAAATATTTCTCAATAAGAATGAGTCGGCCAGCTTCCGGTGTTTCGAAATATGTTGCTGCAGCTATTTCATAGTGGATAAACATTAACCAATCGTATGCTACTATCTGTTGCAGCTCTCGTTTATTATCTTTGGCACCCCATAGACAATGGCAAATTTCGATTTGACTTACCGGAAATGCATGCCGGGCGCGTCACGTGCGCAACACATGCGCTCGCGCAGTCCCGCTGCCTTTTTAACGTTTTTTTAATGCGATTTAGGGATCACGAAGATACAACTTGAGGGAAATACAGAAGTAATTATTATGATTAAAGGTATTTTTTTTAATTTAAAAAAACTTTTGTTAATTTTATTATTACTCAAATAAATAATTTGCAGTTAGATTTCCACCTAATATTAATTTAAGAAATAATATTTTTTGCCTATTAATATAAAGAATATTGTACAGTTTAAGTTAGGTGAATCTTAGCTGAAATAACCTGGTTTATGATTTGTAAATTTTTAGTAGTCAGCACATAATCGTAAATTACCATATTGCATCGGCCACTGACTGACCATATTACTTCACTACTGAATTAGTCACTCAATAGTGTCAGCATTTGGTCACACAAACGTGGAATATTAAAAAGACCTTATTCATCCGGACTGTATTTAGATATAACTACTATGGGTATATTTGATACATTATTACAGTAAATTCTTAGGACATATCACCACAACATATTAAACGAAAATAAGTAGAATTCATGACATACTACTTCGACTGAATATTATTTAAAAGATTTGAGTAATATGTATTGCTCATTCTTATTATTACCTCCATACACTCATTTCTGACGTCAACCATCAGCAACATCAAATCGATAAAAAATATGTTAAATAATACCTAAAGTAATAAAGAAGTTGATGAAACTAAAATTTGTATATTGATTTCTCATACTGATTTATAAACCGAAATTCAATGACATAGAAGGAAGAAACTTGATGTTTCATATGAATTTTAAAAAGCAGCAGTTTTGTTTAATAATAAACATGCAGAACCCTGTCGCATATGCCATGTCCAACAGTTCAATTGAGTCACGCCGGCTATTTTAGTAAGCGGGGGTGCAAACGCTTTCCGTTGATTTACAACAGGGCTCGTTTACATAGGAACTTCTTTATTCCGATGTCATTAGCTGCCCGTCCACAAATACGTCTTTATACAGCTAATGCGGCAGATAAGTGCCACGCATGTGCACTTGACTTTATTGATTTGATCTGTTTAAATGTCGTTTTGGAATGTGGAATTGGAATGAGTCAGTGTACAAATTAATTATTTTAAAAAAATTAAATGCTAAAAGTCAAGAAAACTAGTATTAAGTTCATGATAAAACACAGCGGATCTCGTATTATTGTAAGTTCAAGTTATAACAAGTTTTTTCTCTGCAAGATCAAAATAAGAAAAGCAACATTTTACTAACCCAACAAATGTGTGGTGTTAAAGCAATGCGAGTTTAATTTAAATATATTACTGTTCTAACTAATCAAATAAATGAATACATATAATATTATACCTACGACAATGCATCAACGCATTATCACGTAAAGAGCAATTTTACGAGGTCTAAAAATACGTGTAGTGGGAATTGTCTCGGGCTGGGAGGAAGACGCCGGGGTCGCGGGTTATCTGTGTTGCCTCTCACGATCCACTCCCAATGCTCAGCACTCAGCACTCACGCAGATAACCAGAAATTCATGACGAGAATGCAAGTTAGGACGATTGAAGATAGGGAACTGGAGCGAAGGATTTCAGGTTATACGCAAAAATGTACGAAACATACATTTATATAGATAGCGTCGGAAATGCTAAAAATGTATTTGAAGCTTTAGTTACCATGGCAGATAAGACATTGGTGGGCTGGTATTAATGCGTATATTTGGTAGAGATATTATCCTTTTATTGCGCAAAGTTTATATGTATATCGTCAAGTGTTTTTGCATTTTGCAATGAAGTAACAAAAAATGTTTGTATAAATTTCTCTTGAAATATGCTCCCTAATACTGTTTCTCTTTTGTCAGGATCTTCACAAAACTGTCACCTAAGTTCAATAAATACGTAATGGAAAGCAATAATATCGTGTGTGGTATACGTAGAGTGCGTTTGTGACGGGACGTTCGCCGGCGCCGGCGCCTCGTACCCGTGACCCCGATCGCCCATCCCACTTTAAATGCTGTATATTTAGATACGATTTTTGCAAGATGTATTGTGTAACACGCCCCTTGGCAACCGAGCAGAGGTGTAAGCAATCTGAGAAAGTTTTCATAAGATTAAGTAGAGTTCAGTGAATAGAGAACAACACAGTTATTGTTTCCGTAATTATTTATTCATCATCATCAGCCCGTTGCAGTCCACTGCTGGACATAGGCCTCTCCCAAGGTACGCCACAGAGCCCGGTCTGCTGCTTGGACCGGCAGCGACTGGATGCGTAATTCTTTATTGCTTCTAAGTAATTCATTCGTCCGTGATTCTGGGTTTGTTTTTGAAGATTTCATTTCACAAACATCAATTGAGTCAACTAGCAGACTTCACACGTACAATAGAAGGCGTATAGTAACGCTTGAATGTCCTAACGCTACAACCAATTTGAATACAAATAAATATTCAAAGATTTCACACACAGCGTCGATTGCGTAGTGATGTGACGTATACTAAGTACCTACATCATATGCAGTGGATCCATTATACAAATTCAGTTTTTTCGGTGCACACATTTTGTTTTTTTTGTAAAACCCGTGAATGCATATTGGTAAATTAAAACTTATCCTGAGCCCGCGTGGGCAGCTCAGTTCGCCTTGACATGGATTTATGATTCTCCACACAATTTCGGCTCATCAATCTTTCACGCGCGAGGGGCTCTATCTTCGCTGCTTCGATATTCATTTATCACTATCTATCGCAAAAAGTAACCTCGGTTGACATTTAACCTCTGGTGTAGGAACACTTAACATACAAAACGAATGTTCCTGGCGTTTCAACACATTTTTTGTGTTATAAGCGGCCGCTAACTTCAAATGGATGGGTCGAACGCAACAGAAAGACTAGGCTAAGTGGCTTATGGGCTAGGTTCTAGTAAATAGCGGTAGATATAAAAAAAAAAAAAAAAAAATGTAGAAGTATTGGAAATTAGGGTTACATTCATTCGAATCTAATTGGAATGAGCTTACAGAAAAGTGAGGTCATTGATAGATAATCATCACTTATTTCACCAGCTGTGGGACCTTTATAAAGGTAAAAATAGAAAAAGGTACAGAGTATAATTTTTCTAATCAAAACATTTCGTTGAACCTCAAATACACTAATACCTACTTAACGCAAACGACAGTATGCCAACAATTTTCCTTAATCTAACAGAGTTATCATTACTCGGTACTCCTACTTAAAGTGGAGTAGTTTAAGTCATTACGGTGACATTCACCTCCCACAGGAATTGTTTACTCACGCATGTTTCTTAAGATAGAGGTTGATAAGCTGTGACTATTGCCAAATAGGAACACATATTTCTATTAACAATCCTACGGATTCATTCAAAAATCTTATCTGAATTGATTAGAATAAAAAGCTGTTCATTTATTCGCATTAGGACTGTTAAATTCATCGTAACGCGTAAATTCTTCCTGGTATTTAGGCTAGGACCTAGTTACTACCCACCTATTAATAATATTGGCCTAACCACTCTCAATCGATTCTCTCGATTGTAGAGTAGGCCCGTGCCCTGCAGTGGGACGTATATGGGCTGATATAGATATAGATATTAATAATATTACATAATCACAGTAAGCTTATACGAGTCTTCAGTGGAATGAATCTTGCCATGTTAATCGAGATAGGTACCTACTCTATCGCCTCAAAATCTTTTTCGTGGATAAAAATATCGAAATTACGGTAATAGCAGGCAAATATTCATACGGTAAGTAGGGGCGTCCGCGTCGGTTTAAATTGATAGTCCAATGTTAATTGTACGTGTTTGGTACAATTAATGTAGTTAATTGTTATAGTGTATGTCTGAACTTGTGAGCGACGACCTTGCTTCCAAATTGTAGTTATAAACCACATTTAACAAACCATTTGTTTTATTTTGGGTGCACGGTCGGTTAACGTTTTTGTTTAAGTCTGTTTTTTTTTTATCAAATCGTGTATTTTAGTTACTAGTGTGAAATAATTTGTGGTGATTTAAATAGATCACTAATGCGAGGCCACGCCATATTTTTTCATAAGGTTAAGCATGTCAACAATATCGCTGTTTTGTTGGTAACCTACTGTCTTCTTGAAAGGAAACCCATTTTCTTTTCCTTAGGTATTTAGGGCACTAGTTTTATAGGTCAGAAAAACTTATTAGATTATTATTTCTGTAGGAAAATATACTCGCTTTAATAATCACAAGCACACATTGTTCCAGAAATTAAATTACCGTTTCATTCTAATATTAAGTATATTTCAAACAAATTCACATTTACCTTGGCGAACATGTGAATAATCAGACCTTATTCAGTAAACATGACGCAATTGTTTGCATCTCGCCGTCGCCGCAATATTCTTGTGAATGTGATATTCGTTGAATTTTTATAAATCGGGTCATTGCTGTCAGCAGTTTTCCTTTAACGCGAATATTGTGGACTCATATGTTCTTGACCTAACTTGTGGCTTTGTGGATGGTTTTAATCTCTGAGGTCTATAAACCCAGATATCAAGGATACTTACCTATTTATTCAACTTTGAATTTAAGAGAGTATACGCAATCCGTGCGCTATTTGGCTCAAAAACAGTACTTTGCGAAGTTTTTATCTATCAAAACATTACTGAGAAGAAAAATTAATTAGTAATAATTTTTGTAAATGTTGTCATCTAAAAATGTAGGTCTTAAGGAGTGGATAAGAATTTTGACGTCGATTAGACGGTCATTTGTATGATTATAAGCCCAATCCTTACAACAACATATTTAATGACATAAGAAGGTTAATAGCACATGGTTATCTTGTGCTTAGTAATCGAAATATGTAAGCGCAGCTGCTAGTCGGTCTAGTCGGTTTTGTCTGAGATAGTCATTTTGCAAAGTGCATGGTTATGTACTCATTGGTGGATACGTTTATATGTACAACTTTAGCTCTTCTACAAGACATTTCAATTTAAAATATCTACTTAAGGGGTCAGTAAGGGCAGGTGACCAGATAAGCAAGATTAAATTAACATGAAATAGCAACCGCATAACAAAGTTTAATGTTTGCACTCATCCTCGTGACCTGTAGATTAGATAAAATACAGACTACATTAACAGTGTTAATGTTCGGAATTTGTATGAAGTGTATCAGAAAAGTTAATAAACGCAATATATCCGATCATATTTTCAACTACATACTAAGATGCTGATGTCATGGATTTTATAATCTATATTTTCAGTCCCAAAACAAATATTTATATATTTATATCTATAGAGGCTGAATTTTGCTGCCCCTCCGGTCTCCATTTGCAAAAATAAATAAAATAATAATAAATAAATACACCCAACAGTCACACACATAGTCCCGACCCCACATTAAGATCAATTAAGTCTTGTGTCGCAGGTATCAGAACTACGAGAGACTTTTCGGTCTCACAAACACCCAGACCCGAAAGAAATATTTGTGGGCCGCACAAACATTTCTCTCGGTGCGGGGATCGAACCCGCGGCCTCTCGTTTCACAGCCGGCGTCCAACCAACTGCGCCACGGAGGCTGTCAAAATATTTAGAGAATTAGTCTGTTGGAACGAATTTATTTTACCCACATCATCATTATCTTCAGCCACAAGAAGTCCATTGATCAGCTATCAAAGATCTTCGAAGATTTGCATAGAGACCTGTAATCAGTATTTAGTGCTTGTAATTCATGTTATTAAAACTTGTTACAAATAAACACGTCAATAAATCTATACAATTTCCCCAATAACCACACGCCATGTATAACGTGTTTTGGCAGCTCATTAATGAATACGAATTGCTTCGGTGTTGCCAATTAATAGAATGGTACATTTTTGTAAATGTCAGTGGATACACCACCTCTCTCCCGTACGTAATCGATAAACGGTTATCAGTTCAAATTGAGTTTCACAATGCCGCTCTGATTTATATTCACTTTCACTTGTTACCAATTTTAATGTGAGGCAATATCCTGTGAACAATCGTGCATGATGTCAGATGCAAATATGAACGCTTACTAATAGCATTGAAGCGTTTGACGCACCTGTAAGACAGTTGTTTTCTGAGCTACAATTTTGCACGATCATTTCGAGTACAAATAATTAGATAAATTATATTTCTAGATATATTCTAGGACCGGCATTTATTTTCATAACAATAGCATTAACGGACAGAGATAATGAGATAGTAAACTTTAACCTTTAAACCATCAGAGGTTTATTCACGGAAATAAGATCCGCAAGCTTCTGGCGCAATCTTATAACCTCATCTATTATGTCATAAACACATACGCTAGTATTGCTCATTCTTAGCATCATTTATAAAATAAAGATTATCAAACCGGCCCACACGACACGAGGAAGCATTATGTCACGTGGCGGTTGTCGAATGACACAAGTACGTGAGTCAAGGTGACAGGCAAGGTGGACGCGCAGGTGCACCATGTTTTTATAAACTTAAAATATATCTACTTAACTATAAAAATTAATATGAGTCATACATATTTTCCGCCAGTTGTTATGCACTTCGGAGTCGGTGCAATTTATTCGCGCTGTAGAATGATTTGTTACTTTTCGGCCGTGACATCAATCCTCGTAGGAAATTATTCCGTGTCAGGAAAAACATGTTTTTCGAATCAAAAATATCAAATAAACTCTACTGCTCGTGTTCTATTTGGAATTGTAAGTCTAAACTAGAACAATACGGCGACCGTTAAAAATATTTAAAACGCAAATTAAACACTACAATTTCAAGACGTTCGGCGAATTCCAACGATCCGAACGTTATAACCTGTTTAGGATTTATTGGCTTGGATTGGATACAATTGGCGCTTAGTATTATGCCATTGGAGTGATCACTGCCAATGTCATACGTTATAGTGGCGTTCGGTTTTGTTTCTGTATAAAAATAGTTAGTTCAGCTGCTTTGACTGGTTTAACCGTCAATTAAGGCTATGTTTCTGAATGGCTTTTATGATTCCTGTCTTGGAAAATAAAATCTGCCGTTTTAACTTTTACTACGACGAACATCAGGCAGCATTTGTGGACAGAATCAAGATAAGTCTATAAAACTTATGAAGCGGATATCAAATGTTGACATCTGTTACAGGGCCGAAGCGTGTAGCATTGCAAAAGAGAAGTATTTATGGAAAGTAAGACCCGATTCTCATGCATATACCTATATGGGTTCTCATATTTCATCGGTTACAATACTTTGCGTCATTACTCAAAGCAAATTACACCACAAAACTAAATGGCTCAGCATTGAATACATGATAGTTTCTTGGCCTAACTCCAAAAAGAATCCACCTGATCACCAAGCTGCCCCATATTCCAACCTGACGTCATCCAACTGACCTGTCTTCACACAAAGACTCGGCCGGAAGCCAGGTGCTGGCGCCATCCACCCAGGAGTTAGCATGCAGGGCACGGCAGCTCAACGGACGGCGACCGGACCGCCGGAAACCGCATAGCATTATACATTAATTGATATTTAAATGGAGCCACGCATGCGTGCGCTTCGTCTGCGTAAACGGGTTAATTCGAAAATAATTGTCGCTAACGGTGCTCGGTCGGATGCGCTAATTAGGTGAAGTTCTTTTACGTGATGCTTTTCTTTCCATTTGGGTGTGGGTTTTTAGGTCGTTGAAAATGGGTCAATCTTATTGGAATTCAAATGTGTAATTGACCAAATCGCTGATGATGATCTAATTATGTACATAGTTAGTAAATCCACTATGATTGATTTTTTCGATTCAAAAAATCTTTTTGGAGTATCAAACCGGCCCAAAATATTATGTTATCCCATAGGCTGCTTTTTACAAAATGCTTTTTTTTTCATCTTAACCATAAATTAAATCCAACAATTTTTAAACAAAAAAATATTTCTTTTTAATAATGCGTTATGAAATCTATTTTAAATTATGCATTACGTCATCGCTACAATAACAAAACTTTGTTTTAAGAAGTTAATAAGCAATGCATAATCATGCACGGCGCTGCGTGCAAGGTGACCTCAGCTCGGGAATATGTCGGGCTTGCACTAACCTGTCTGTTAGTGCAGGTACTTGGACTAATATTTCATACTAGATATCACCTGTTACTTTGTCTGCAATAATAATCCCGCAATGTACAATATTATAATCATATGAAGCCAATGAACAATAGTGGATTTAATCTTCAACAATTAATAATTACGGTAATTAATTAGTACTAATAATCTCTTTCCCGTGGTTGATTTTTGAACCTATTACCTAAGTGATAAAGTATATTATAATGTTTTAATTACATGTAATTTAGACATGATATTATGTAACAGTAATTGGTATTATTGCAATATCTACCCTCTTAATAGATATAATTGTAAACAACTTGTTAAAAAATGGCTCTTAACCAAAAAATTACAACGAGACTGAAAATATCCTAAATTTTACAACATCGTAATATATGTTATTTCACATTAACACACTCTCTCACACGTACACATGAACTCTCTCACACACACACACACACACACACACACACACACACACACACACACACACACACACACAAACGCGTAAACTCACAAATACACATATACACATGCACGTAATGACCTGGCTTCAGGCACGACTGTAAATGTCATTACAAGTTTTTTTTTTTTTTGCCTCTATGCTACGACTGATTATTACTGTTGAACACTGTAATTGACCTTTGTTGAATTGACTGTAACGTACGATGTGAACCCCTGGTGCCCATAACACAAGTTTAATCTTTATTTGGGCACCAGAGTTCAATCTAACACTTGCGCAATTTAAGTTGCTGCTCTTGTATATTTAGTTTTAGTGTTTTGTATGACATCTTCATTTTGTTAAATAAAGTTTTATTATATTATTATTATTATTATATATATATCGTGAATATTTTATTTCTTGATAGCCATCGTTACGTATTAAATGGCTATCGCATTTTCGAACGAATCGACTTTCCATCGAATTTTGCTGTGCATAGTGCGTACTTATCAGAGAATAAACAAGGATTTTCCCTAACGTATTATACATTTGTACCTTACTAAATATTCCTTGTGTGCAATTCCATTAGATATAATATTGATACTTGTCCAAACGCTAATAGATTAGTGGCAGGCGACTGGCACCCGAAGAGCGACCCCGTTTCAATTAAAAGTTCAATGTTTGCACGATAACCTTATCTAGCTTAATAATTGTTTTCTTGTCCCATTTAATACTGATTTAGAATGTTTCGTCAACTTTATTTGCATACAATAATATTTAAGGTAGATTATTTATTATCTACCACCATAGATAGTATAACGAAGTATAACGAACTCTACAACAGATATTTTGAGTGACCTTTATGTCGTTTTGATAGGGATATTTTTACTTGCACACACTTATGTAACTTGTAAAATACTTTTATGTGTACAGGACAAATTGGAGCATAGTGTTTTGGAATAAATTAATTTCGGGACACCCAAAGGCCAATTAATCTTTAGGAAAATAATGTTGAGCGCCGAAAATCTGGAATAAATAGGAAACTCTTGGGTTGGAAGAGCAATGATTCTTGCAGAGACATATTGACGAGAGAAGAGTATGTTGCACAACAACCTGATATTTTAGAGACGTAAATCTGGCGGTAAACGAATGATGATAGTTAATTAGAGTGAGTAATTAGATAAATAAAGGGAACAGTTTCCGAGCGTCAAAATCTATTATTCTTTAAAGTGTAAGTTAAAAACAACTACCTTAGGTCTTTGTACTTTTTCCTGAAATCTCTTTCCTGTAAATGTACTTACTTCATGTGTTTACCTTAAAAAAGAGTCACTTAGTGCTACAACGTCGGGTCACGCGAGCCCGGGGTTTTTCTATGACGAATCAATCGGATCAATGAGGGGTGTCGCGTTCTACTCATTATAACAGTGTTTACTCTATTGTTACTTGGAAATTTTAAAGTGATCAATGAATTCGTCATTGTTTACGTTGTGGTTGTGGGTATTGTATTAAAATAGCATTGGAAAACGGTCAAGCGGTTTTACTGGTGGTAATTACCGTCTCCCATGGCTCACATTACCACCTTAAACCTAAATTCCGAAACCTCGGATGGTTTTCTGCCCTTTAAGAGTCCAGGTGTAAAAAATGCTTAATACCAGAATTATGGTATAAATGGGACGGAACATACAAGGCGAAATGTGGGTGTCCAGGTATCTTCTCTGCCTGCCCCTTTTGGGCAAAAGGCGTGAGTTTATGTACCTAGTATCACAAAATCAATGAGTCTATCAATCTAAATTGGGCTACTGTGGTAAACTAGTGCACAGCTGGGGTTCGACTGCGCCACGGAGGTTGTCCGTGATTGACAATGAATGAAATGATTCATTTAGTGTTTAGGTATTGTTTATGATTCCTAGAAGCGGTTTGGTCACACGAGTTAGGTCACTATTTGATGAGCGATCAGCTACTTCTTCATCGTCTGACGTTAGATCTTTTATATTTAGAAACATTAAGGAATAAATTATTCATGTTGTAGTCATAGGGTTCGGTCACTTCATTGATGCAGGTAACTGAGACATGTGTTTGTTTTCTAATAAAAATCTCATACGTATTTTCTGGGAGTTGAATTTATACAAATATCCACGTGATTTTATATTATTTAAACATTTTGGTAAATTTATCATAAAAATAATTATCTTCAATTGATTAATGATTCACCTGTCCTACAAATAGCGGATATTAGTGACGTTTTCCTGTTTATAAGGCAATGGAAGTGATTTACTCGATTCACAAGAACATTGATAAAATGTGTTTGGTTTAAACACTTATTTTTCCTTAAAAGAAAAGTTGCTATTTGTATAATACTAATCATAGTTTAATGACAAAGTATTTATTGACATAGAGAGAATTTGTCAATGACTGAACAAACAAGGCGAAACGTGGGTGTCCTGGTAGCACCACTGCCTACCTCTTCTGGGAAAAGGCGTGAGTTTATGTATGTACGTATATATGTGTAGAATTTCGGTAAATTGTTTTGTCATCCTTACCCATCTGTACTAAACAGGTAAAGATAGAAAGATGACATCGTGAATCCGACATGAATCAGACAGGTACATCAAGAAGTGTAAGATAAAACTATGTAAAGAAACTACACCTCAGTCCACCTCATGACTATAAAGTCTTCAGAGCACGGGAAGTGAAAAGTAAACGAAAACCACGATAAAATTATTTTTATTTCAAAGCGTTATCGCGTAAACATAATCTATTACATACGTACTATATTATATCGGAACATATACGTCCCACTTAAGGGCACAGGCTTCCTTCACAATTGAAAGATCGATTGACAAGGGTTAGGCCATATAGTCCTCCACGCTGGCCGAGTGCGGGTTAACAGCCTTTACATACCATAGAAATTCTTACAAATCATAATGGCATGCAGGTTTCCTCACGCTGTTTTTTTTTCATATAGTGCGTGGTGATGGACTATCAATACAAACATGACTCGGAAAGACCCTGGGATTTGAAACCGCGACTACCGTAAATATGTTTGCAGTCGCATCTGCTCCGTTAATTAATATCAAACGGTTAGAATATGGAGCATGTTTCTACAATACTCAGGAATCAAACCTTTACTTTATATTTACCAGTGTATAGTTACAAAATTACTCAATGTTTACTAACCTGGTTAAAGTAGCACAGTTTGGGTTCGTACATCGCATGTTGCAAGTTGTAGGCGATGATAACCGACTGCCATAAGGTGGGTCTTCTGCTCGATTTCTTTATAACAATTTACATAATATAGGTGCTTTATCATAGTAATTACAATCGAATGTTACGATAAAATATGGTGTATTTTATGAGGGCCTAAAACAGGTGTTTCTCTTACTAATTATGTTGACTTTCGGTGTTAGTAGCGTTACCGCAGTTTTTTTGTAATCGATGAGGCACATAGCTCTATGAATCTCACTAATGGAATTACTTCTAGTTATGAACTTGTCTATTCTTTGTTGAAGTTTTTTAACATATACAATTCAATTATCTTTAACTTATTTACGTAACAACTACAGCAAATAAATTAATTACAGCGTAGTATAAACCACAATTCATAATTATAATTTAAAGTAGTAGATACAAATAATGGTGGCATAGGCGACCATATGGTGCGGTTACGAACCTACTCGTGTGACGTCACCCATTCACACCCAACTAGGGCCAGCCTTATAGTCTGACACGTGCCTTGAATGTGGAGGAAATCGGCGCGATTGTGTGCCCTTCTGAAGGGCGGAGGCTTAGGTAGATTGTCGTTCTATATAATATATATTTGTTAATTTATACCCCACAGAAGGACGATATTGAACTTGTTAAACTTTTACTTTTCACGCCAAGGGCAAAAGCATATGACAGCCTTCGTGGCGCAGTTGGTTAGACGCCGTCTGTGAAGTGAGAGGCCGCGGGTTCGATCCCCGTACCGAGACAACTGTTTGTGAAAACCACAAGTATTTGTGAGACCGAAAAGTCTCTCGTAGTTCCTGATACCCACGACACAAGACTCGATCTTAGTGTAGGTTCAGGACTTTCTATGTGACTGTCAGGTGTATTTATTTATTTATATATAAACGAAAAGCTTTTTTAAGAATAATTAATAATTTTCGTTTTAATTCACAATTTAAGTACAGTTTGTTTTTTTTCCTATTTTTTTATCGAAACCTTGCAGATGACTTTGTGTAATAAAATTCTAAGAAGAACAGGTTTCCTCAAGTTTTTAACGTCGGATGACACAATAACCTTATTAGATATGACAAAGCAACATATTGTGTTATTACTTTATTATCTGAGTAAAGTGTTTGTCTTGCTGACGACAGAGAAGCATTAGTAATATTAATAGTAAACAATGAATATTCGTAATGTGGAAACGTGACCGATGCGCTACTATTCGTCACCTTTGAGATGCAGAGGTGTATTTAGTAAGAGCTTTTGGAGGGTAAACCCTATCCACCCATTTGTTGATGTATTGAGATATTTAAGTTTATTACGAAGTATGAATAGTGTATGCCGTATGGTTAACTTTATAATTAAAAACTTGTGTTGAATCATTAACCAAAAATCTTGTTTTTACCAATATTTTCTTACGTCATTGGTGGTTTGAAAATATAACATAAATACAATTATACTCTTCCGTACATGCAAATAGTTCCTGATCTTTAACATCATCATCATCAGCCCCAAAAAGTCTACTGCTGATCTTAATGCAAGTCGCCAATTCTCTTTAACCGTGGACTATTAGTGCCCCCATTCCCTTTAGTCCGCGCCGGTGCCAAGGTGTTCTAAGAAGTGTATCGCTGAGCTGACAGCCCACGCACGATGATGATGTGATCGCAGACCACACTTGTAAACATCGCTTTAAAGCGCGGCCATAGCTGAATTACATGATCATGCCATGTTAGAAATTCTTCACCCCGTGTAAAACATACTTACATTCTTGTAAAGAAGAAATAGTGTTTCGAGATTTATATACGGAATAGTTGTTCAGATGGTGTACTCTTAGAATCATTGCTTACATTTGCGATGAATTATATTATTGCTCTGGGTTAATGTGTGGTAAGATAGAAAAGTTTTGATACACTTTTATATCTTCATTATTTTATAGTAGTCAGTTTTATACTATGTTTATTTTTTCTATATTAATTAGCTAATTAATTTAATATTAAGTGGTAAATGAAACTACTTAAAGTGTTAAAAATCTGGGCTACCAAACAAAACCGACAGAGATTAGCATAGAGCGCAGTGTCGACGGCCATTTATCTGTTTTGCAAGCGACACCACGTTGACACATTTCCGCAAACAAATTAGTTTTTTACCATAAAAAATATGCAGTAAAACGTAACAGACTGATTAATTCAGTGACTGTTTCAGAGTTGTAAACATACTTGTAACCTGCGTCTCTGCTAAAAATACATTTCGCAATATGCGGGAATTCAAAACATTGGGAAAATATCGTGAGATAGATGGCGACGTCAGATTGCTCATCAAGAATTTCTCAGATTGCTCATCAAGAATTTCGAAACTGTGTAAAACCTACCATCTCGCATTACATAATAAGGTTATAAACTCAATCGAATCTTTGCCCTGCCGAAAATGCATGTATGGAACTAACCTGCATAATTATCGATCCATAAAAAAGAAAGTGTACTAAATACCGTGAAACTTCTCACGGCTGTAACACGTTGCGTAGACAAAGGGTCCGCTAACTGCCCGCTAACGTGATAACTCCAGTGAAAGGTGTTAACTGGCTGCTGTAACTGGGTGCGGATGGTTCAAGATGTAGAGGTTTGCAGTGATCTGAAGTTGGGTGGGTTTGGAGTAGTCTAGACGTTTTCAACGGTTGGTGTTTGAGACTTTGAGAAGACATTTGACATTTGACAGCCACCGTGGCGCAGTTGGTTAGATGCCGCCTGTGAAACGAAAGGCCGCGGGTTCGATCCCCGCACCGAAACAAATATTTGTGTGATCCACAGGTATTTGTTCCGGGTCTGGGTGTTTGTGAGACCGAAAAGTCTCTCGTAGTTTCTGATACTCACAACACAAGACTCGATCTTAATGTGGGGTCAGGACTATGTATGTGACTGTTGGGTGTATTTATTTATAGTATTATTTATTTATTTATGGATCTTAAAGGACAGAAGGAAGTATTTGCAAATTGTGTAGCCAATGCACTGTCATCAATCATCATCATCTATCTAGCAACAGGCAGTCCATAACAAATACACAGTCGAATAGATCATCGCAATATATTTAGAAAAACAACAGCATTCGTAAACAAGGAGTGAAATTCGGATAGCATTCTTATTATTGCCAGTGGCTAGATATTCCAATCCATTGGAACAACATAGACCGTTTACAAGGTGTAATGGGACAGCGCTGTTGTTCCCATCAGGTGCAAACTAAACTTTCTCACTATAACATATGACAATAATATGTAAACTACAATAGAAGCTATTTTTTATGATGACACCGGCGATGATATAAGCAAATGGATCCCAATGAGCGTTCACGGTCCCGCGTGGGTTCGCGTGAGCTCCGGCTGCTAACGTTCTAATATTATCTGCGGATCCGTGTCGAGGTGAGATGATATCCCACCGTTTACACTGATAAATTGATCATTTGGTTTCATGGAGAACTTAAAAGAGACGCAATATTGAAAAGTGCGTAGTGGCCTGTTGGTAAAGAGACCAGAGGCGACTCAATATATTCACGGTGGTCGCGGGTTCAAATACCAGAGCACACCTCTGACTTTTCGGAGTCATGTGTGTATTGATAGTCAATCACCACGCACTATAACGATGAAAGAAAACTTCGTGAGGAAACCTGCATACCATAGCGATTTGTAATTTCTATGGTATGTAAAGTCCGCCTACCTGCACTCAATCGTACTCTCGATTGTAGAGGAGGCTCGTGCCCTGCAGATGTATGGACTGATTCAATATTGACGGTACCCATGAATTTGTAAGGATATCTTATGCTGTTTCGGTCAGATTGCTACTGGATATAACCTTACCATTTCGTCTTTCATTTATTCCACCCCTTCATTCAAATACCGCACACCTTTTGCATTCCTGTATGTGTTGTGGGTGATTTTGTCTGGCGGCGGCCTCTACATCAGTTAAGCCTTTGTTGTTTGCCGCATCTACGCTATAAAAGAAACTAAAACTACAAGATTTTATAATTGCCACGAATAATTTCTTTAACACGCTGTTATACCATAAAAAATACATTCATCAGGCTATAATGCTTTCAAGAAAGGCCACTGACCCTATATCTACCATAACGTGTTTTTAGTAATAATAGCTATATTAGTACGTGTATAATCGGCGTATGATTCTCTGACGATGGCCAAACAATGTTTAATTTACCATAAAGTACACGAGGCTCGGAGAACATAAAGTTATTTAATCGTGCACACGTGTTGCGTTTACATATTTCATATAATTATTTTGGTTTGGGCTAAAAATATCTTCCGACTTCCTTCTACGGTTAGTTCCGACACCGTTTGGGAGATGTATTGAAAAGTTTGTTAGAAGATATTTCGACTTGTGCATAAAGTACGATAGTTATCGAAATATTTTTTTTTATTATATAGTTTTTTTATTAAATAGTTAAAGAAAAAACTGTATGATTTAGATAATTCAGCATTTTATTTTCATTCACGCTTCGGTATGTGTTAGCGTAAACTGTAGTTTTAGCATCAAATTATAAAAGTTACCTTTAAAAGTAATAATCTACTTTTCTCCCCCACTAAAACACACAATTGTCTATATTAAATCCTTGTCTAATTTATGTAAAAAGTGATATTGAAACATTAACTCCTTTATACTAGTTAATATGCAGCCGGCCGAGTTCCCGTTCAAGTGTTATCATAATAAACGAAAGGTGATCGCGGCGCGTGCGCATCCTTTGCCTCGGAACGCCGACCGACATCCCCTCCCCTCCTCTTCCTTACAGGGCAAGGGGAGTGGGGAGGAAGGAACAGGTGACGACTGATTTAATTGATGAGTGAACAGAAGCCGCTGTTGACTTGAGTGTTTTGTAGACTGGGTTTAAAATTCACTGCGGATTGATAGTTAAAATTAGCATAAGGTAAAACAGGTTTATGTTTGAAATAATCATATTTGTGATATTACTTAGTGTATTTGCGATTGTTTTTGTCATTTATTTTATATTCGCTGAAATATTCTAGATGGCCATGGGATAGCAAAACTTTCCTCTTTTGCGATTAGCAATTAATATTAAACAATACCAACTGCTCCCATAATGTACTTTATGATAATATGATATTTATCTCTCATTTACAATAAATACACGAGTATTATTTATTATTATTTTTTTATATTCGAAACAATGCTTTACTTTGTTGGGTTTCCGTGCGAGAACTTGACTTTCTTCTTCTATAATATTTTTGTTACACTAGAAACTTAAAATTTTAATATATCCTACGACTCATTGCTTTAATAAAATAATATATCGTTTTGCCCCCGGCTTTTTATGGAGACTGTCCCGCCCTCACACCCGCCACTGCAACTCCTCTAAGCCAGGATCAACAGTGGCACGCATATTAATGAAACCTAGCATTGAAATCAATCACAAAGTTTTATTATTAGGAGGAGTTGGACATAAATTATTGTCAACTTGCCTCCATAATAAGGCGGGTAACAAAACACTGAATGGCTCCGGGCTTATATACCATATTGGAAAATCCATTTTGTGTTCGAATTATACATCATTTAAGACATAACATAACTTATACATGACTTCGGAAGCCGAATTCAACTAGGTAGGTACTTCGAAATGTATTTTCTTGCATATATGCAGAGAGATCTCTCCTCAATTCAATATTCAATTAATCTTTATGTCACCATAAAGCATTAGAATAATTTGCGTGTCGTAAGGTCTCGGTGGCCGACGGTCACTCGATCTGCAATATATCACGTCGTCATAAAGCGGGATGCGGGTGGTCCAGGCTCCTAGATAAGATGCGGTATCACGTGTCTGCCGTAAACTTACGTCGCCGATAGATGGCGCTCTTTATGTTCGGCCCGTGTGAGAAGCATAGCGGGTGTGGGGCTTAAAAATTTACTAAATATGGTTCGTCTTTTTTTGTAATAAAAAAAGAAATACAAATGTGTATGAAAGCTGTGAAATAATTAACACATTAAATGTGTACGTGCTCTTTTGTTTATGATGTTTCAGTAATAAAAACATAAAAATACCCTCAAAACAATCAAACTTTAATAATATAATCGCTTACCTCTTATATTTCATACCGTTGGACGGATTAAGCCCTTAATTATTTTATAAGATGATCGCGGAGTTTGTTGATACAAATTAAGATAAAGTATTAAAATTAAGGCTTAGCGGAAAGAAAGCTTTGTCTACCAGTGGCGTGCCTAGGGTTTTGGAGTAGGGCAAGCCGAATATTTTTTTACGTTTAATTAATTTTGTTTTAGAAACACAAAGTTACAGTTACTAAGAACGAAGAAAATTAATTTATAATACGTCGGCAAACCTACAAAACAATTAATATAGATTACTTGTGAACATGTATCCGTAACTATTCATTACATTTCTATTGCCGTCACTATTCTGTGGTGCCGTGGTCGACTTCGAGGTTTACCGAAATTGCAAGCAGAAATTATTATTAACGCATTCATGTTTAAATGTTTTTCTGAATTTAAAATAATAGATTGCCTTTTGAAAGGACCACCTAATTTAATGAAAATTTAAAGCATTATAATCCAAACAATCTAACACACAAGACGTGTCGTTTAAAAACATATGAATCACGATTGTTTAATAGCTTTAAAGGGAGTATGTAGTAATAAAAGTACGTAGTTTATTAAACTGAACTGAAGAAATTTCTATTGTGATTTATCACGACTTACTAAATGTACAAACCCGGCATAGGTTTCGCGCCGGTTTATTTTTCAATATAATTGAATGAATTTACCTTTTTACCGGCAATGAACGCTTTCACCATCGCACTCAAACCATCACAGAAAACAATACAACTCATAATAGTATCAAAAAGTTTAAATAACATAAAAAACTAAACATTAACCTTAAACAAAACACATTCACAACGCATAAAATATCATAATACAAATGAAGTTAGTAGAAATATGTGCTGTATTGCCAGTAAACGTGAAATAAACAATACAAAAGATACAATTTATTAAAAGAAATATTAAAAATTCATTATTTGTTCTAAAAAAAATATTAGATATAATTTCTAAAAGGAACCAACTTAATTTAATAACAATTGATATAATTGATTTAACAAATAATCACGTGACGACCATGCAACGCACGATGTTTTTACATCACCAAGGCCGAAGCCGGGCATATCGTCTAGAGTAAACTGCTATATAACATATCTATAGCTATACATTCGTAGCGATCGAGTAATATCAATTCCCCATACAGTTCACGCGTTGCTAGAAGCCCCGTAAAAGCACACGAGAGAGAAAAGGATAGATGTATGTGCTGTGTGCTCCGTCTTTTCAAGTTCAATATAGTTTTAATGAATGAATATTACGCGCATGGAATTACGCGGCGCTTCGGCGCTGGCGTCTCATAGAATCGAGGCGCGGTAAATTCAAAAAATTTAAATGTTAGATGTTTTCTAATAAATGACTGTTGTATTGAATGTAATAGTTTGTATTCAGTATGGAGTATATATGTTTTATGTAGGGCAAGCCGGGCTTTTGGGCTTCTATGGAAGTACCGCCACTATTGTCTACCGCCTTACTGTCGTATATCTGTCCGTCTGCTTGCTCTTTTATTATCAAAATTGATCATAATCTCGTACGTTATGGCATATTTTATGGGTATGTTTGGATATGTTGTTCTATTTTGAAGTTCCGTTAAGAAATATTATGTTTATCTGTACTTCTCTGCATACGTGTCGACCATTTTGTATCTATTCATATTACGATGTGATTAACTTATTGGAAAAGTGATTGCGTGAGTCATAAGCAGGCGATTTTGATGTTGTTTTCCTGTGCCATGAAATCTATTTACAGGTCTTTTTAAAATTACAAAATCAATTTATGTTACAACTAGCTTGCTTGCTCTTCCTTGGTTTCCATTCATAATATTACGGGAATACGTTTTCATGAAGCTTCAAAAAAGAAACAAATTGCCTCATTAATATCAACTGCAGATATGTACTTGCATTCAAATGTGGCGGCAGGTGCACCTGGCTACCATTTAATGGTCACCATCTGCACCCTGCTACATTATGCATGCATACTCATACTTTGGGACAATTTTACGACCAGGTGAGAGATAAATAATCATGTAGTGGTTATTAATGATTTCTAAAAACATGCGTTGTAGCTGCCTCGGTGGCGTAGTAGTATTACGGTACGGTTACAAAGCTGAGGTCTCGGGTTCGAATCCCGGGTCGGGCAAAGTGATATTGGATTTTTCTATTCATTATTAGCCCGGAGTCAGGAATTTGTGCCCGATATGGCGATAGGCTCGCCCCCTATCACATCGTGGGACGGAACATTGAAAGCGAAATGTGGGTGTCCTAGTGGCGCCTGTGCCTACCCCTTCGGGGATAAAGGCGTGAGTTTATGTATGTATGCGTTGTAGCGTCTTTCAATTTGTAATACTTGATAGTAAGTGATCACCACTTCTCTTGAACTTACAAGCCCCGGAAAATTGTAGGGGCATTGCCGATTTTTTAGGGATGAATAAGCTTGCTTTTTTAAGGTGCAATTTAATATATTACTTAGAGATCTAAGTTGTTTTTTTCAAGAATGTATAAGTAATTTTAAAGTTAATACTTAACAGGGACAAAAAATATGTTTTTCAGTAACAACTAGTTTTGTAAGAAATGTAATATGAGTTCTAATATTGAACTACATTTCAATATAAGACTTTTGCTAAGTTGAAGTTAGTAATTTCACAAGTCGCTGACGTCATGCACAAGCGATAAAGACACTCCCAATGTTTATTATGTCGGCACGGGTGTCGTGTACAATTGTTGCCCGTAAGGCCACGCGCCCACGTGCACACGTAACTCGACATTTTCATCAGTGTGTCCTACGCTTCAAGCAATTTCGAACACCTTGGCCTAGTTGAAGGGTCTTTCGGTGCCCTTAGCACGAGCTGTCAAAAATTTCGATGAGACGTGTTAAAAACCATGACATTTGAATGAAAACTACGATTGTTATAAAGAATAGTAACTTAGGCAACATAGCTAATAGTTTAGATATTTTAATGAACTAAAATAAAACTCTCTCATTCAATAGATCCCAAGAGTGGAATGTATAACAGTTATTCTATATCGCCAATGCTCCAACTGGAACACTAAATAGCACAATCAAAGCCAGAGTCATAAAAACCACTGAACAACAATGTTAATACGATAAACGGCCACAAAACAGCGAGTTTGTGGCCCACCTTACCACCCACGCATAACTTTCACCATCATTTGCATTTGGGATCAACCCGAAATGCGTTGCGCAAGTCAATCTTGTATCAACATGTTACGATGTCTCTAGTTTATGGGTTCTATGGAACAGGTGTTTCCGTATCGATTTCGGGACAATCTGTTTCCATCAATTGTTTAAAGTGTCGATGTCTGTTTGTGGCAGTCAGAATTTTTATTGGTGCTTATTGGACGACGTTTGTTATGTTGACTAATAGTGCGAAGAAGAAAGTTGTAACTGAAAGAGGGTGAAATAAAGATATAACATTCGGCGTGTATGGGAAAACGAGTGCGAAACTAGCTTTGAAATTAAAGGATCTAAGTTTAATTTTGCATCTACATAAGTGTTCATTTCAATAATTATTCATTACTGTTTATTGGGACTTGGAAATTTTAAGTGATTACGCTAACTTAATTATAGCTAAATAGATTTTTGTCCTTAGATTAAAATAAACTAATTTGTAGCTGACTGTAAACATTGCATCTTTGTCATCATAACGTTTAATTTGTATACTGATTTATGACCTAACTAAGCTGACAATGTATTGTTGCTTATATCCACTGATGCACCCGAAGACGGAAGCTTAGCTGTATAAATACACACATTCTAGTCACGAACATCTCGTCAGCAAATCTCGTAGTGATTGAGCACTTCCGAGCAACAAATGGACACTTTGTTACAATGCGTTTGACAGTGATAAGTAAAGTGATTGGTGGACGACCTTCGAGTTTGGTGAGATTTACATCAAAATAAACATGACTAAACTTTACTAGTTTATATACTAAGTCTTATAGGTCTACTTTCGGATCATATATTTACTGGTGGTAGGTGTCTCTCATAATTATGTGAGAGGCTGCCTGGGTAGGTACCATCGCAATGTCTATCTCGGTTCTCCCGCCGAACAGCAGTGTAAATGCACTGTTGTGTTCCGGTTTGAGTAACTACTGGACATAACGAAACTTAACATATCTCAGGATGGCGAGCGCAGTGGAATGCCAACCATTGCTTTGTAACATGGTGTTGTTTGGTTTCCATCTGGCGAATGGCATGCTCGTCTCGCCATTCATCGCAACAAAAAAAAGGGTTTATGTGTTCCCGTTTACAAACCTGTTGAAAATTCGGTAAGATAACATTATTTTTATTTTACTTTTTCTAATTTGAATTACACGTTATATAACGGTATTATCGTAAGACTTAATCTAGCAATTAACTAAACTGATTGCTAAAAAAGTCGCGATTTCCCATTCGAAGCAGTTAGTTCTAACTGCTACTATTGTCAATGAGGTTGCTCTCAGGGGAGTCCTACGTTTAAACGACTTCTGATGACTACCTAGATCATTGTCGAGATGAGCTCAACTCCCCTATAAATCCAATTAGCCAATTACAAATTATAGCGTATGTGAAGTATATGGAATACAGCATCGCAACAAGCCCGCATGGCGCACCCTCGCGGTGTCTTGTGACGAGTGATTGTTTCAATGAGAAGATTGCACCCGTCGGTACTTACTCGTACTTACGCGATGGTCCGTGAGAATGTCAGCTGGCACGCGAACATATTCATATATGTTATTTGACTCTGTTTCAGCTGATATATGTCTCACTGCAGAGCACCGAAAGTATGATTGAAAGGGGTTAGGCCATATATTACAACACGCTGGCCTAGTGCGTGTTGGCGGACTTAACATACTATAGAAATTCTTACGAATCTCTATGGTATTCAGGTTTCCTCACGATTTTTTTCTTCACCATTATAGTGCGTGGTGATTGACTATCAATACACACATTACTCCAAAAGGTCAAAAGTGTGCCCTGGCATTTGAACCCGGGACCTCTATGAACAACTTCTGACAAGCTTCATATAACATTGGGTGAAAACTCATGCATATAAAAACAGGATTATATTAATCTTAATTACTTCCAAAGCCCTTCAGTCTCTTCAACCCAATCGCACTCTCGGGGAAGACGTACAAAATAATTTTAATATAATGAAACCTTAAAAACAAAGCTCCTAATGTATTTTTAAGCAATCGATAAAAGGGTGGCCTGATTTGTGCTTACTAATCGAATGAACATATTAATGTTTTAAGACGATTAATTCAATAAATTAATAAATTTCTTTGATGTGGTTATTAAAATTGACCTCAATTTATATTCTATCAACGGATTTAATTTTTTTATTGGTATATTGTTGGTCCATTGATTATAATTTGCTTATTTTATCGTTTTTGATTTCTTTTTTTTTACTAGTTTTTGTCTACGACTTCGCTCTCGTACAATTGAGCTTTAAAGTTACAACATATTATTATGTTTCACTATGAGATATTTCGGGATGAATAGTTGTATAGCCATATATAACGCGTCGGAAATATCTGTGAACCTAGCTGGAATCCGGTTCACATTTAATTTTTTTGTGTTCCCCTATCTACTATGTTATTTTACATTAAAAACGTTTTGAGATGGATGCGAATTCTATTTCTTATTCTTTTTTTTCTATTTTAATTCAATTTGTTTATTCTATATTTTGAATTTGCTGAACTTATGTTCCAATGACGTCAATTATTCAGGTTCACAGATATTTCCGACGGGTAAAACGTTGCTTAAGTTATTTCCATGCAAAAAATATCGATCACGCAAATAATTTTGACTGCTCCGGGTATCGAATGCCTTCAAAGCTCTATTCTACTCGTATTCATTATTCATGTATAAGGTCATATTCATTAACATACTTATATTGTAATCCTGACTTAACATACATCATATGAACATTCGATGTCTAATCCATCGCTAGTGGGTCGCGATTTAGATGTTTCTGTGCACCCACTACGAGTTATTCTGTGAAGGCGTTAAGTTATTTGAAAATAGTAATCATTTGAATACATTAACAAATATTCCATTTTTTTATTACTTTTAGCTTGCTTATATTACATAAATTTTACAAACGATACTTTTTTCCACATTCGTTGGCGCCACTTTATAACTTTTGAATTGGATTTCATTGGAACTATTTTCTTTTCTTTTTCAATAAATTAGGTTTGCATTATAAACATTTTTATTATTATATCGGACTTATCCGATTTGGGTACGATAAGGTAGGAATCAGACTCGAACCGACGCGACGACCTAAATAAGGAACCTACTTACATTGACCTACACGACAACAATAAAAACATATGAAAAATTAAAAACCTTTAGTTACCTTGACCGGGAATCGAAGTTGAATGTTAAGCCTTTTTATCTTTAAACATACCAATAATATATTAATTATCTCTCGTTATAAACCGGCTGTACACACCTGGTTCTTAATTAATACTTATTTGCAATTATATTGCTCAGATAACTAATTAATTTGTAGATCTATATTAATATTTAGGGAGTTTTATACAGGGTATATCAAGACCGCGACCGAAAACGAAGCCAGGAGGTAGTATTAGTGATATCAAACACAATGCAAGTAAAAATTTTACAAAAAAAATCGTAATTTTTTTTTTTGTTATTTTTTACATATCGTCGTATTTGAGTGATTAAACATAGTTTTTCTAAAATAATGACGTACATCGCTTAATTTTTAAACACGCAATGGTACGTAAGGGTTTAAATTACTATTTTTGCATAAACTAGGTATTTACCCCTCAAAAACGATCATTTTTAAAAATTTCTAAAAATAAAATCCGTCGCTTATTTTGCAAAATTTTTAGTTGTATTGTGTCTGTAGCCGCTAAAACTACCACCTGGCTTCGTTTTCGGTCGCGGTCTTGATATACCCTGTATATTTTTGTTCTTTTAATTTTACTAGCTTAGTATAGCAACTGAACTGCATCTGATGGTAAATACATAATAGCCTAGTTAGGCTTTTAATTAGTGAGATACCGATAGTCTCTAAGGACTTTGACAGTCTCATCAGTTTCAGGCTTATAAAATGCCAGGTACACTTCCCTGTATGATATTCGCCATTTCGCCAAGTCTTTGTTTTCATTGTAAGACCATGTAAGCTGTTTAAGGAATAAAGTTGTCTGAATTCTAGAAAGAAAGATTTTATATTTGCGAGAGATTATTTAAATTGTTATCTAGGCGTTGGAAAATTTCACATCTCATTGTCAACTCACCCACATTACAGTGTGATAGCGCAGTACCTTGTAATCTATTGCAAATATGTACATATGTAGCACATGCGCGGAGTTTCGTTCTTTTGTTAATTAATTAATTGCGAAATTAAATAGAACTACTTAATACTCGTAATTTCTTATGGCCTTATTACATTCGTAGTCCCAAACGGGAGATGCTGCTTTCGAATTCTTGGTAATTGTTTTCTTTATCTAAGAATACATATTATGATGATACAACAAGGGGTAGAAACTAGGACTGTAATATATTACGTAATTATTAAATGAAATACTTAAAAACATACGTTTGACATAGTGGTTTATAATGACGGACATTTCTTTACCATAACTCAAAATAGATTCAGTTCGAATCAGAACCGAGGTTATCCAATAACACTTTTATCTATAACTTATATTTAAAAGGGAGATCTTTTGAAGCCTTTACAGTTTACACAAATATTTAGTGCATCAAAGCCACTAATATTTCGTAGTAATTCGTACTGAGTGAATTGGTCGTGCTAATTGTGTCGAGTTAAAGACCAGACTCGGCAACACTCGCCGTATGATTCATACATCAAACAGCCATATCTCATTGTAGAATTTCACACTCCGAATTGCCTTGTTCTTCCTACATTACAATTTACAATGAAGCTCTTTGTTTTGTTATATATCTCGGGAGTGATTGTCATAAAATTTTGTAAAATATGAATACAAATATTGACTCAACTTTTTAGGAAGCGTTCATCATCATGACGTTGCGTGCTTATAAAACTGTGAAGCATTTGCTGTTATATTAATTTTACTATTGACGACAACAATTACTTAAATTGGCATTAAAAAGGTTGGTTAATAACTATCGTTAATCACCAATTTGGTTGATTATATAATCTATTGCAGTAATGGACTGAAAGACTAAGAAACGATAGAAACCTAGACAAGACATTAAGACATAAATGGTTTATTTTATGAAATAAATACAAACGCATATCTATTATATAATATGAACAATCTTAAATTAATTGTCTTCAACAAATTGCGTCCACAACTTGCGAATCATAAATTGAATGAGTACTTACAATTTATAGCAGTTTGAAAGCTTCCTAGCTATTAGTACAATATAGGTATATGCAATATGGGACAATGAACGTTGATGAGATTCAATGCTTTATTACTGATGGCGACAGGGCTTGAGCAAACGCAAATGTTTCACAAACCTTTGGAGATAATATTACTTTCCATTTTATTATGCTTTTTATCTTTGCATGGAGAGTTTGAAAGTACTAAACGTACCCTTAGGTATTTGTTTCAGAAAGTAACAAGTTTATGTTTCTTAGGGTAATCGGAACCAAAAAGAACCGCGCCGAATTTCCTAATATTGGTTATAAATTCATAACTTTCAATTTTCATATTACCATACCCGCGGTAGTTTCCTTAGATAAATAGAAAATCTTATATAAAACAGCTTAAGCTTAGTATTGGGTCTAGATCCTTGTAGTATGCCTAGCCATTAGACGAAATTAGATTAGCATTATATCATCATAGTTAATTTTAATGTTTTATCTCTAAATTGTTTTATATTCATCACCTTATCATCAATAAGTATAACAGTTCAAATACTAACTTAAAGAACATTCAAATTTATGTCCCGATGAAACTAAACGAGCCAATTGCAACATGATGTGTCCACCACTGGACCCACGAGCAAGGAGTTAACCGCGCAGTAATGAACTTTGACTCGGTTTAATGAGACCAGATTGTGTACAATGACAATGTTTTTATTGCTCGTCGTATTAATCGAATGATTTATCACTTACGCATGAATTGACTGCTTTTGTTGTTAAAAGGTTTTAGAGGGTTAGTATAAAATATTGGAAAAAATGTACGCGAGTGACCCATTGAAATGATAACAGAAGTCAAGTAGATCTTATTTTTGATTTGTGTCAAGACTACGAGCGTAGACTACATTTACTAAGACTACATACTTTGTATAAAACTTTAAACTACAATCAACAGGATGTGCTTACTTATTCTTAATTACTGGCCACGCCAGGCAAAAAATAACCCCTTAGTATTACATATTCTTATATGATAAACAGTTATCATTTTATGGAGCAAACGTGATTTTCGCGTATTTTTATAAAACTATATTTTAGGGCCCTAATAACTTACTTATCGTGAAGAGAAGCGCACTTTTCCTGAGACATAGAAACTCGTGTCATAATATGAAAATCTAGAATCGCAGTAGTGTAACGCGATCAAAGCTGCTTCTAAAAGCTAGCCAAATATAAAGCTAGCGAACCGAAGTTCTAAAATACCCGTCACGGTCATTGGTCACAGTCCGCCCTTCCTGATGCCGCAGGAAATCCCTAATAGCTGTATAATTTCACACACGGACTCAAATCTGAGGGGAAACAGTGTTGCCTGTGAGACGTTATGCAATCGATAACACATTGACTTGGGGTGTGTAATCGATTTCCTGTTTCGTTTATTATGTTATTTTCTTGAAGGATTAATAATTTATTGTGGGAGAAAACTGGAAATAATTAAGTACGAGGTGGAAATGTTAGGTAGCTAAACTTTTCTGTTGGTATTTTAAAGATTTGTAAAATGTAACTGAGGGCAGAATCTTAACCTCAACTTTTATTAATAAAAGATAATAATAACTATCCATAAAATTCCTATAATATTTTACTTATTAATAAACTCATGAAATCGATGTTTGAAAGAACTTAAAGCACCAACAACTCTGCATCCGGTCAAGGTGCGAAATCACTTTAAAAAAAACTGTTGGCGCCAATTTCCGCTGTCTTAGTAACCAGAGACATCCTCAAATAAGACGTCATAAAAAAGCAAAACAGTGCAGGTGTGTCTGGCATCCTGCCACGTGAGTCACCTGCGTGGTCACCGCTTCGCAACCCTGCTCGCGTGATATTAGTGGTCACTGTCCGGCCGATGAGACTTATTAATAACCGCCCTGGACAAGTGTCAAAACGTTAAAAGAGCCCTTTTTAATTCTAATTCTAGTTGCGTGTTCATTAATGATGAGAGTATATTTTTTATTCATTAAGTTGGCTATGTTAATACTTTAATTGCTAATTTAATTGCTAATTAATTCGCATCCGGCTCGAAGGATCATGAGTAATGGTTGATGGCTGATGGTGTTAGTGTTAGTAATAATATTTATTAAACTAAAAATAGCAATTCTATGTATAAAGTTGTTTTTTTTTTTATATCTATCAGCATGTATGTATTTAAATTAAACGCTGTAAAGTGTAAACCTTTAAAATCCACCATGCAGCTTGTGCTGAAAAATATTTCAATGTAGCTGAGTTAGAATAATGATTTTAGTGTAATAATATAAATTAACGATGTAATTGTTTTTGATTATTTTCACTTACAACCGTTTTTTAGTTATTTCCACTAGCTTCTACTCCTACCACTGTCTTCGTATTCGTACCCAAAACTGCTTCCCTTTCTGGTCACAATTAACGCGCCGCCACGTCATTAATATAAAAATAACACGGTTCAAAATCGCGAGATCTGAGGTAAGGGAGACCGAAATAGGCACTTCCCGGCGCGTGCGGAGGGGTGGGGGGGAGGAGGGGGGGGGGGGGTACGCGGTAACATCCGCTCAAACTTTGTCACTAACTTTCGTTCTAAATATAGTGCTTTGATGGTAAATAACTGATATACAAAAGATGTGACACGTGCGGAGAAATGTTATGATCTGAATTAGCCGTATTTTAGTACGTTTGGTATAATTCTGCCCAAAAAATACAAGAGATTATTGATAAAATCCAGTCAATGTTATGTATTGAAATATCACAAGTTCTACCAGTATAAAAATACAGATAAAAAGTGTACTAATCAATTGCTTAATATCCTCTCAAAGATTGCCTGAAAACAACAATCAATAGCCAATAATTCTTCTGTCGTTTTGTCATGTAACCTACCCGGGCATTACGAACAATGCCGTATCAATCACGATAGCCAAAACATCACAATTGATGACGTCACGATGACGCTACTGTTCAACGAACTTGATTATGACGGATGCCCGTGCGTGACCTCTGACGCAGTGACTTGGACGGTCAACTGTAGTCGAGGTTTATGAGTTACTTATTATAGCGAATCGGAAGATATGATTCTTGATAAAATAATATGTATGACATAGCATGCGAAAATATACAAATACTTTGTATTTGTTGTATTGTTGCATTGGAATGCCAAGCAATGCTTTGTAATTCATGGTGTTGTTTGGCTTTCTACTGTCCATGTGTGGTCGTCTCGCCATTCAACGCTTTAAAAAAAAAGGTCGAAAATATGATGAATATGTTTTATTTGGTGCTTTATGACAGGCATAGATCTTTCATGAGTTATGTGGATTAAACTGGGGTCATAAAGAAAAATTGCTTAATAAAGAGCATTGCGTAAGTTTAATGACTCTTGAAGCAGCGAAAATCATACTTGTGCACACCAACCCACATGTCGATAGAACAGTCTCTGCCCACCCCGACAAGACACATATGGTGATTAATTTGAACTATAGAAACTCAAATTATAATCCCTTCGATACAGACATCTGGAGCATTGCAAAATAATTGCTGCACGAAACACGACACCAAGAATTTGCAAATGTAAACAAACGGCTGGAGGTTATTTTTGTTATGGTCTCGTAATTATACATCCAGCGGCTTTATCGCTGCACATGTTGAAATTGTGGTTTAATCTTTAAACTTTTATTAATATTCTATAAACTATATTAAATAATCTTAAATTTGTTGAAACACAAGCGCGGTAAATACATTATACCTAATGCATCATAAGACGAACAGTTTTCACCGATGGACCTTAGAAATTATTCATAAAGGGAATAATTAAAACTCCATGTTCTATTTAAAGATTTACCATAGGTACCTAGAAAGAACGGGTAACAGAAAGGATAGTTTTATCTACCAATCATCTCATTAATTAAACCTAATGATATCGACAACATCGAGTTAAAGCTAAAAATCTAGAGCCGCTAACTTGATCTTTTATGCACAAACGAATAAATCCGAAAGAAAATACTGCCCACTTCTATCCGAACATAATAACTTTCACTGTATTGAAAGTGATGTATCAACCAACCATCATAAGGGTTTAAAATCTAATTGAACATAATGATTCCGTGATCATGTATCGATAAGCAAACACATCGCACTGAAACGCCACATTACTCATAGTTATAGAAATACGTATTGGCGAGCGGGGTTTGAACCCGCGCTATTTGCGTGCTGGCAGCGCGCCAGCGTCGCCCGCTGACCCGCTTCACGTCGCCTTCGCTTTGTGTCTACCCCGCTAGTCGCTGGATTAAAGATAGACAGTATTTTGTTTTGTTTGATGGAATAATTGTTACGACGAAGTGTTAGAACAATGCTAGTATAGGAGGCGTATCTATAAATGCATGTCTGGTATTTTTTATTGCAGTAGGTATAAATATGTAGTTTTTTCAGGTACATAGTACTTTTCAGACGCTTGAAGATCAATGGGGTTGTTTTAGATTTAGAATATGAGCAATAAATTAGGATTGTATATCAATATAATTACACAAGAGAAACAAAGAAAAACTCATAGAAACACAAGTTTTGAAATGTAGGACTAATTCTTTATATGCGTACACTGTTTGAAAACCTTGGAATATTATCGCGTTATTTACATAGAAATGTTCTATTAACCTGTATTCTCGATGCAAATGAAATTATTCAATTAAAACCATTGAAATCGTAACAATAACACTATTAGGATTTCTATGATAAAAACATTTTTTTCACTAATCATTAAAAATAATAAAATTTGTTTATATAAAAAGTAAATGATTTTACGTACAAATATACCATAAATGCTGAACTACTTGTTTACTAATATTATTTCTGGTGTTCCCAGGATCCTCGTGGGAGCACCAGAGGACGAGAGGTACCCTCCCAAGTACTACAACATCTCGCGGCCCGGCGCGGTGTACCGCTGCGAGCCAGGCCGGAGGACCTCGGAGGCGCTGGAACTCAGGCCTCTCGACAGATGCCAGGAGATGGTGTTTGATAAGAAGTCTGGTGAGTCTTTTTTTATTGTTCCTGTCTTTTTAAACACGTTGCAAGATGAAAAACGTAAGCATCTGTGTATCTATTCGTGTCTCTGTATATATGTGGCAGCATTCATCTGGCATCATAATTCGTAGCTCTTAAACGAATGAACCGATTTTTATGTCGTTTTTGTTTTGAAGATGGCTTGATCAAGATTATAGCTATCTGTATCTTTATCAGCCCATATACGTCCCACTGCAGGGCACGGGCCTCCTCTACAATCGAGAATACGACTAAGAGGGGTTAGGTCATATAGTCCACCACGCTGGAATAGTGCGCCAAGCTTTAAGCGAATAAGAAGCAAGAGAAAATTGTAAAGTAATACAGACAGTGGTGTTAGATATTAAAATCTAAAATCTGATTTTAATGAACCTACTTTCCCGATGGTTTCGAAAGTTAGTCACGGCTCGTCGAGATTGATAACAATGACTCACTTGAGTGTCGATTGATATTTGTATTATTTTTGCTTAATTTCATTTACCGCCTCGGTGGCGATGTTGTATTACGGTACGACTACAAAGCTAAGGTCTTGGCGTCGAATCCCGGGTTGGGCAAAGTGATATTGGGTTTTTCTATTCATTATAAGCCTGGAGTCAGGAATTTGTGCCCGATACGGCGATAGGCTTGCCCCCTATCACATTATGGGACGGAACATGCAAGGCGAAATGTGGGTGTCCAGGTGGCGCCTCTGCCTACCCCTTCTGAGATAAAAGCGTGAGTGGATGTATGTATGTATGTAATTTCATTAAAGATTTTAGGACGTACCCACAATTCTATAATCATACCCCAAGTAGCGTAGATTAGCAAAAGAAATGACTATAACTTGTCATCCATTTCGCAACCTGAAAAGACCACCGAGCAAGCCATTCAACAATAAATCAGTTATTATTACGTAGCAACTGTTTCTATTGGAGGCGAATAGTAAGCGCGGTACAAATGGCGTAATATATTCATGTATTCAACTGATGTGACAGGAACGTCTTCTGAATAGTGTAGTTAAATAGGAGGGCAGAATAGCTGAAGATTGATTTAATAGTTCGATTCCTGGGATAGCCACATTACACACAGAGGTAATTTTAAATACAATATTTCTGGGTTATAAAATTAAGGAATATGTAATAAATTGAACTCTATCAACTGACTGAATTTCAGCCTAAATCTGATGTTAAATAAATGTGTTATAAATGTGATCTTCATATACTCATCTACGGCATATTAGGAAAATAATTTTGAACATTAATTCCTTTAATATGGATAAATAGAGTATTAAAGTCGTATCGACATTATTCTGCAGAACGAAAAAATAGTTTCCATTGTTCAGATTTGTGAGATCTTGCTGACGAAAGTTTCCAACACATAGCTAGATAATAATATTAACTGGTCCTTTAAAAACTATGTGTATTTGATTGGACTTTAAATTCGTCGTCAAAGCTAAGGTCTGTGGCTAAGGCTTGAGAGATGTAGCCTGGTAGCACGCCGTATATGGGCCGGCGAAGTTATAGAATTTTAAAGAGAAGGCATGCTAGGAATATCTAAGTGTTGATGTCTTTATTGACTAGACCTTACTAGCGGATTATAAAGACGTGGGGAGAATATGTGTGTGTCGCAAAAGTAGAATAACATAACTTGGAATACGTTTTAAATTATAATAAAGGATCTTTGAATGAACTAGCCGCATATCATTTTATACGATACTAGGTGAGCTATAGGTGTGTTACTAATAAGTAATTCTATGAAATCATCACAAAGAAATAGATAAATTCAGAGGAAATTACAAAGGTAAATAAATGTTGTCACTTTAGTCTGGGTGTTTGTGAGACCGGAAAGTCTCTCGTAGCTTCTGATACCCACGACACTATACTCGATCTTAGTGTGGGATCAGGACTATGTATGTGACTGTTGGGTGTATTAATATAATATTTATTATTATATACTTGAAATCTGATTCATGACATACCCATTAACGAATCTAAACAAATACTGTCTCACCGCTATTCAAGAAACCAATTCACAATTAATATAAAGTAATTTTGACGTTATCTTGATATCTACTCTTAGAGTTAGTTGGATCAAGGAGCTACGACCATCGATTTGACTTTAACCATATCAACGCCATGCATTTCTGGGTCTGGGTGTTTCTAACACCGTAAAGTGTCTCGTAGTGTCTGATACCCACGACACGAGCCTCGATCTTATTGTGGGGTCAGAATATGTGACCTTTTGATATATTTATTTTATTGAGATGCCAAATACATATATGATTTTATTGGTTAGACGCCGCCTGTGAAACGAGAGGTCGCGGGTTCGATCCCCGCACCGAGAAAAATGTTTGATAGGCCCACAAGTACAAGTCTTGGGTCTGGGTGTTTGTGAGACCGAAGTCTCTCGTAGCTTCTGATACCCACGACTTAATTGATCTTAATGTGGGATCAGGACTATGTATGTATGTGACTGTTGGGTGTATTTATTATTATATGATGTCTAATTGTCAAAGTGGAAGTTATCCTCAAAGTAACTTAACCCTTCCGGTGTCCACAAGGCCACAAATGAGCTTTAAGTCATGATTTATGTGACATCCTCCATTGTGCTCCCATTATTCTCTATTATGTAGAACTGTCAAAAAGTCTATTGTCTAATATTGTCTATACATGGACACCTGAAGGGTTAATGTTATTGTGTCTTACCGTATCTCGACTCCAATTAATAATGTTGACATCATCTTCAAGTTAGCTTTATACGTTAAGCTCGGGAGCGTAAGTTATGCCGTACGTCCTGGCGGGCGTCCGGTGCGCACGCGCATGATTTACGCTCTGCAGCGCCACCGCGCATTGTCTCCAGTCGGATCGTACGTCATGCCATATGTTCATAATGCTCCTTTGTGCTGGACTGACACTTTAGGCGCATTAAAGGGCTGTTTTTTTTAAATAGGATTTATGAATCGTGCTACGGTTGGGTGTGCTTCATAATTAGGCGTCGACATTTTTCATTTCTGTAAACTTTAAAAACATAATCTTGGTTACAGATTTGCAGGGTCCAGGTTAATGAAAATATCTTTGAAGTGGACAAATAGGATGTTATTAGGACGTTTCTTTTCTTTTGGATTTAAAAAGATAAGAGACTTTCGAAATACCGACAATTTAGTAGACAAATTAGAAATTTCATTCCAGTACAAGTTCTAAGCATAACATCAATTTCCTTTTAGTCATGCACAATAATTAACAAACACTAAAATGAAAACTGAACAAAGAAGTCACACCTTTATTGTTCACCCATGGTCAGTTATACCCCACTTACGTCAGAAACCAGTACATGTAAAACAGTTAAACAGAACTAAGTGCCTTAAAATAAAGAAATGTGGGTTAAATAACATCCTGGCAGTAAAATCTCATTGTGCAAGAGCTTCCAATAATTTAACTCGTGCATACTTTGAGTTTTTATTCAGCATTGCTGGCGGAATGTTCAGTGATTCATGTCGGTCCATTGTACCGCGGTCGAAATTTGTTGCGAGTCGAAATCAAAGTATTTGAGTGTTTCGAATGTTCTGTTGCGTTCCTGTTTGATGGGTTAAATGCTTTGATGTATTGGGAAATTTCGAAGTACAGACGAAATTTGTTTCGTCTTAAATAAGAAAATTAGCTAGGTGTGTGCGTTGAATCCTTAGTGCTTTCACTTATAGTATACACGTTATCTTGAAACGGGAATTGAATCTAAAACCTCTAATTAAACAGCTGGCTCCTCGCTTAAAACCAATATCAAATAATAGCTTAATCACCCACAGAATGGTCAACCAATTTTCCACTTTAATTACCGAAGTTAACCTATGCCCCACAATTCGATCGTAATTAGTGGGAATAGGTTACGAAACTGTAAGTAGTACAAGCCCACGCGTGGGCGAGGCGTGGGCGCTACCTGTCTCGATACTGGGTCACCTGGCCTGTTCCAGCAAAAACTATAGCGAATTGCCAGCTGTTGACGTAATTCGTGACTTCGATAACACTTTATGATCATTTTGAAATGAATTATTTATGGGAAAGTAAAAGTGGTAGGGGTCGATTGAAGTTACCCTGTAGTATTGTAGGAATGGGCTAGCGACTGGGGTAGTACTAATGTTTCACAGGAGAAGGACAGCAACTTCCCTCCTTGTTCCGCAATACAACTTACCTCTGTCAAAGTGGTCAAAAATGGTACTCCATTTGACAGACTTGGAACAGACCTACGTTTCTTAGCAAGCGCGGCAGTAATCACATGCCGTCAGGTGAGTATTTTGACCATCATCAAGGCAATAAAAATTTTATATATTTATTTTTCAAAATCTTTACACTAAATCAGAAACCCAAGAACATACAAAGCCCGATCATCAATACAGTGCGCAAGCGCAGTTAAAATGCAGTAGAGGCCGGCAGCCCGAGGTTCAATTTCATAGTTTAACAGATAACCGAGTTCAATGCAGATAACGCGGCTGAGCGTGCAAATAACTAGGCATGGAATGATATCGATAGTTGACATCGATTTAATTATGTGTATCGATAGTAATTACTTTATTCGTCTAAAGAGAAAACAAATCCACAGAGTTTAATCAGCGCATTCCTTGCAAATTCCAATTATTTAAACAATCATCATCAACTTCTTCTTCTTCTTCTTCTTCAGCCTATGTATCCACCCAATGCTGAGTGTAGGTCTCTTCCAATGCACGCCAGGTTGTTCTGTCCTGCAGTCCTCATCCAGCTCCTCCCCGCCACGTGGACCAGGTCGTCGGTCCACCTCGTCAAAGGCCTGCCCCGGTCATCATCAAATATAAACTGTCTTTTACAAAATGTTCACGTTCCATAAAAAAAAAAATACTTAACTATTGTATCGGCCCATATAGATCCCACTGCAGGGCACGGGCCACCTCTACAATCGAGATTAAGATTGAGAGGCCATATAGTCCACCACGGTGGCCTAGTGCGGGATGAAAGTAAACTACCACTTATATTTCTAAAATCTCATAACCCATATTTTTTTCCGGGTAGGAACTGGCTTTCTTGACAACGGGCAAAGATCTCCTTAATCTTCCATTCTAACCTAGTGTAGGTTGATCACATACTTCCCAGGTATAACTCTTAGGTATGTTGATTTATTAACGATTTTCGCGTTCACTGTTAAATTAAATTGTGATTATTAACAAAACATATTAATATTAATTTACCGTATTTCCCCATACGGCCTATTTAAACAAGTAACTGTCAGCGGTAATAACTTCTGTACCCAACTATTATGTCTAAACGATGATAAATAGTGAGGAAATTGCTTGTAAACGCTTCAATCAACTTTGTATGACATTGTGGTGTTTGGCTACCGTTTACTGTTAAGCGGAAAGAGGTATAATAAGTAATTTGTGTATGGGCTAACGGAAGCGTGTGTTTGTCGACCGTGAAGTGTCGGGTTGGATTCTTAGTCCCGATTCGATTTTATTCGAAAGTCTCGAACCTACACTGAGTTTCATGGCATCATTTGGAGGTATCAAGATATTTGAAGGATTTTTTAAGCAATTTTTTTATTAAGTCAGAAAAGAGACTTGTAACATTCGGTTCATTTGTAAAATCTACTATTAACTGACCTTTTATATTGAGGGAGTTTTTACGACTGTTTCTCCTTTTAAATAGCGAAAGTATTACATAAAAGTTAAAAATAATTTGGTGAAAAACTAATTAATATTTTTAAAGTATCGATAAGTTAATCACCACATCCCTAGTAACGTTATCAGGGCATTGTATTTCACAAGCTCCATTGTTGTAATCGACGAGGCGTCTTGTAAACAATTTGCCGCCGCTTTTTTGTTATCACACATTTTTCTCTTTTATCAGTCGCTCCACCATGTCATCGGATCATTAAGACGGGAACATGGGAATTATGTAATTATGTGTATTTATGTATATCAGTTTATAAACACAATTTGAAGACTTGCTTAATTGGATAGTAATATTTTGAGTGATGAAAATCAGGATGTTTTACTTGATTTTTAATGACAAGATCTATTAATAAAATTGACTTCTAGTTCCGTTCATCATATTTAATTCGGGAATCAACTTATACATGCCACAAGACCAATGAGGCCTCATGAAAATAATTAGGTTCTCATATTTACCTAACTGATTACTGAGATCCTTCATGTGATTATTGTCCTTTAACTTTGCCAATATGAGGCGCACTACTGAGCCCAGTATACGCCCAAAATATAGGCCAAAGATTTTCAAAGCGACCCGTCAAAAGCAGTTTGTATCCAGCGCCTTCGTGCATACTTCGCTAAATAAGTAAAAGTGCCATAAGTCAATACTAGAAGTATATTATTTCAACCAGAAGCACACAAGTCAACAACACTTAACAGTCAGTAAAACACGTGGGCCTTAATATTTGGCTATGTGGGTGCCACGGCCGCGCGTGGGAGCCGGTTCGATTCCTATTGCAGACTTGTCTTGTTTAATATTCTAAATTGTTTGATTTGATGTTTATGTACTGTGCGATAAAGATAGTGAGGTGTTGGAAATTGTGTGGTTTGAGAATTACTTAGCGGGATTTTATTTTAATTGACATCAATTGGGGCCAGCGTACTTTTGAAGGTAGCCGTTAAAGCCTTCATATTTCCAACACGTACATACCATCAAGATTATCTCCGAGGGAGGTTCATTTCACTTTGATTAACTAATGCCATCCGATGAGTCGTTGACCCTTTTACCTAGGCCTTCATGACTTGTGGCCCATATCGACATAATAGTGTCTTTAAATGAAATATCGCTGGAGAAACTTCGGCCTGGTCGCTCCCATGGTGGCCAACAACCACTTCGCCTACGTACATGCGTGTAAAAGTTTGTTTGTCAAACGGGCAAATCGACCGGCGTGGGCCCGCGCAATCTTGCAAACGAGCCACTTCCGCGCAACCACAGATATCTAACTAGTTTGCCAGATGTTTGCTTTTCGGCGGCCGTAAGTGATGTATTTAAATTTGAATGACGCCGACTGTGAAACGAGATGCTGCGGGTTCGATCCCCGCACCGAGACAAATTTTTGTGAGACCCACAAATTTTTGTCTCGGATATGGATGTTTGTGAGACCTAAGTCTCTTAGTTTCTGATACTCACGACACAAGACTTAATTGATCTTAATGTGGGGTCAGGACTATGTATGTGACTGTTGGGTGTATTTATTTATTATTATAAGCCTATATTAAGCCCCAGTCTTGGCCTTGGGTCTCTTGATTGAGCTAAATTTTAGCCTACCACACTGATTCACATACACAATGGGGTCGCACGCTTTAAACTTCTGGTAATTAAGCAGTTACATTTTCTATTCAGCTTCATAAATGCAATTTTAGATATCTGTTTAAGGTTTAGTGTAATACTATTTATATAATAGTTTATCAATTAATTAAGTTGAAAACATGAATATTTTTTAAGTGACGACGGTAGTTTCAGTATAATTTTTAACTTCCTTTTTATTTCTTATTGCAAATATATTTATGGAGGGTAGTTTGTTTTCTATTAACATGTCTCTGCGTTCCTAGTTTAATATTGTGTCGGATTCTGAGTGCGTTGGGCGTGCTTTGACTTATTTCGGTTGTTTAGTGCACAATTTTGTGCCAGTTTAATTTGGTGGTGCAATGGACTATTCTTCTCGGCGTCGACCATCCCGCTTGGAGAGAGGCAATCCAGTGGGTTTGACAGATTTTATTACATTTATAACCGACTTCAAAAAAGGAGGAGGTTCTCAACTCGGTATGTTTTTTGGTATGTTTGGTACCAAAGCTTTGCACTGGGTTTGGTATTCGATTTTGATTATGTTAGATTGCTTTTAGTGTTGTATTGGCCTGGGTTTTAATTGTAGTGATTTTAGCACGATGTTATTTAAATGTTAAAGTTTAGTCCTTTTCATTATGCAGTAGAGTAGGCGGTGGTTATTATTTTATTGTAATATTATGCGTTATAGATTAAAGTATAATATAGATGCCAAAATATCCTGAATGCACTGTTTCTAAGGGATTCGCATAATTATCGCTGGAGAAAACGCGGGTAGAAACTAAATTTGGTAAAATTTAAATTTTAAAAAATAAAATAAAAATTTGGTAAAGTAAAAATTACAATGCATTGTTGCAAGAAATCAGTGCTAAAGATTCAATGACCTAGAGTCCTAAACCACAGCGCCAAGTGTTGAGTCACTGTCTCACTGGGTGCAATCGACCGTAGTAATGACACACCCCAGATCAGATGACGGATGCTGGCTTTTTTGCTGACTCTTAACAGTATGCTAAGTTTATTTATAGGACAGGAAGTTGGCACTTAGCGAAATTAGTCATGAGTCGTGTTTCTACTAAATGTTGACGCATTTTTGTAGTAATTCGGGGACAATTACTCCTACCTTCTTAGACTAAGAATTGGGAAAAGCTTGATATAGTCGAAAAGGTTTTAAAAATTTAGAGTTAAGGAAAAAAGTGAAGCCATTAGATTTACATACATAAACTCACGTCTTTTTCCCAGAAGGGGTAGGCAGAGGTGTTAGCAGGACATCTACGTTTCGCCTTTATGTTCCGTCCCACGATGTGATAGGGGGCGAGCCTATCGCCATATCGGGCACAATTTCCCGACTCCGGGCTGATAATGAATAGAAAAATCCAATCACTTTGCCCGACCCGGGATTAGAACCCGAGACCTCAGCTTTGTAATCGTACCGTAGTACAACTACGCGACCGATTACTAGGGATTCGATTTATTCGTTGGCATTTACTAATACTCAAGCTGATCAAATGACATTATTTATTAAGTTAGACCCCGAAATCATACGGAATAATCAGCAGGACAATTCTAACAAATGTACTTTCATAAAAGAATCTACTTGCGCAAAAAACATGTGTGTTTTGACAAATCCTGAGGTCAATATACTTATATTCATTCGGCGACTTGACATTTGTATATTGAAACCGGTTTTGCGAATCTGAGAATTACTATTTGGGTAGAACTAGTTTTTTAGCATCCTTATACATTCTTAGGTTGATTAGTCGTTTAAGAAAACGTGGGTGGACTTCTTTGTAATATTATGAAACTTATTGGAAAATATGTACACTGTAATTTTATTAGTATATCTTAAATAACGACCTACATGGGTTATAGTTACGTTTTGGTTGAAATTCTTGGTCGGGTAATTGAAAATTTTCAATTCAAACACCACTGATGTAGTTCGATAATTTATTGAGCAAGCCGCCGGTCGACAAAATGAAAAGAACGCATCTTAGAAATTAAATACATACATACATAAACTATCACCTTTTTCCCAGAAGGGGTAGGCAGAGGTGCTACTAGGACCCACATTTCGCCTTTTTATTTTCCGTCCCACAAAGTGAAAAGAAAATTAGCACGATTTTGATTAACATGAATCTCAGTAGCCTGATTATCAAATTTTCATGATCACCCTCTGTAAAAGTGCAATCAATTGTAACCAGGCAAACCCGGGTCGATCCACTAGTATCTTACGAAAAAGTTCGATTGAGTCCAATTGAAACATACGGCCAATTAACAACAAAACAATTTTTTATCATTACTCGGTTCTTGCGTCTGGTCACATTAGAAGCGAAGTGTCGGTCAGCCGCGTTTTGGTTGCTACAGCCGGTGTCTTGTTACAAACGCCAACCACATTTGGGACGTGGGTTTAGCTTAGTACTTGGTAATTAAGACATAATTGATAATTAATATTACCTTGATGCTTACAAAAGCCTATTGAAAACTTATTAGGAACGGCTTATATTATTTGATTTGTATTCTGAGCTCAATATTTCTTTCCACACCCATTCTTAAACGCAGGATATTGGTTAACCATTCCTCAGGTGTTGAGTCCTCATTTTCTGCAGGTTCTTTTGAAAAGGTACAGTCATACTTTCCTTTGTTATAGCTCGTGATAGCTTTTCTTGCTAGTTCTTTGACAACCTCTGTGGCGCAGTTTATTAGACGCTGGCTGTGAAACGTGAGGCTGCAGGTTCGATCCCCGCACCGGAATAAATATTTGTGTGATCCACATGTATTTGTTTCGGGTTTGAGTGTTTGTGAGCCCGAAAAGTCTCTCGTAGTTTTTGATACCCACGACACAAGACTCGAACTTTTGTAGGGTTATGTATGTGACTGTTGGGTGTATTTGTTATTAAAGTTACCGGTACTAACTTCGAATTTTCAAATTGCACAGGAATTAAAGAAGGGTTTACAAGTATGCTCTTAAAATACTATGGTAGGTATGTAGGATGGCAGATGGTCGCTATTCAGTGGCAAATAGCAGTACATTAGTTCGTCGTGTTGATGTTGCGTGAATCAATGGACCGAGATGCACTGGCGGGGGGTGACCATGATGACTGTTAGTTGTGGAAATGAAATTTTGTAAGACAGTTTATGTATAATTTTGACATAGTTTAGATGAAGAAATATACGGGTTGAATTTTCTCAACTTCATACATTATTTTTAGGTTTTTTATCATTTCAATGTAATGTTAATGTCCACTGCTAATCATAGGCCTACTCCAATCTGCGCCATTTCAGCCTTGACACAATACTTATACAAATTAAATAGTTCAAACCTAAAATAACTTAGATTTCTTAATTCCTTTATGTCGAATAATTAATTTTAAAAAGCAAAGTAAATATATCTCTTACTGACTAGGAAATTGATCGCAATTTAAAAAATCCATATAAATGATGTAGCCATGATGGTCACCCTGCCGTAGCGCCGCGGAATGGTATCGGGGCCGGCTGGCGAGTTGCTTCTCCAGAAGCGCCATTTCGTTTTGATGCGCAATCGCGGTTCAACGACCCCACACATGCCACTTATATGCACATTCGTTTCATGTACTGATGCCAATTTTCAGCCAATGTAACCGATATCTTGGTTGGAACTGTAATTCTGAAAACTACCACGGGTTGAAGCGGCCTTGAATTGATTCTGGTGTTAAGTTTATGTAAATACAAAATAGTGTAGCCACAGGAAGTCCAGTGCTGAACATAGGCCTCCCCAAGCATCTCCACATCGACCTGTTGGAAGCGGTCGGCATCCAACGACTTCTTGTAACCTTAACCAGGTCGTCCGTCCACCTTGTAGGCGGACGGCCGACACTTCGCTTGCCTGTCCGTGGCCTCCACTTCAGAACCTTTCAAGAAGACTAATCCATAGTAAATTATGACTTCTGTAGTTTGTTCAAAAAAGTTTCGGTTCAAGAAATATTTGTACACAAGTATTTGTTTCGGGTCTGGGTGTTTGTGAGACCGATAACTCTCTCGTATTTCCTGATACCACGGCACAAGACTCGATCTTAGTGTGGGATCAGGACTATGTTGACTGTTGGATGTATTTATTTATTTGTTACCCACTAACATTTGTCTCTGTGAGAGAGATTATCCGGCTTCTTATTTCATAGTTAGTTCGTAGCTTTTTGAAACACAAGAATGTTAAATTAAAACCTCAGGTCTCCTATACTTTGATAGGCTTGTCCTTGTAGCCTGGAAATTATGTTCTATATACCAAGGCATTGTGAGAAGTAGCTCTGTTGAAAAATTACTGAAAACGCAGTTAAAGTACGATTACGACATATTAAAACAAACATTAGGATCGAATTGAAAACCTCTCTTAAACCCAGTTATAAAAACAAAGAATCCTTGTGCTCCCAACATTTCCGGGTCAGAATTGGGCAATACTTCAATTTATCGACACAAAGATGGTTCAAATTATAATGTACCGTCCCATCAATCCGGACTCAATTGGGCCACATCGACCCACTTGTGGCTAATTGGTGGGCAAACAAGCAGAATGTCCTGGCTATTGGTACATTAATTGAATTGAGTGTCGACATTTGTATTTTGTGTAACTGTTTTGTGTATCTGATTGGAAGTCAAACTACTTGTGTATGGGGTTTTTATTGGTTGATTTTGGAGCGCCATCTGATGGTCATTGACTGTATACGTAGGTTTAAAATTCTCAGTGGTATAATCTTGTGTATTTAATAAGTTTGATGGGTCTAGAAAGTAGAACTGCTATACAGACGTGCATATAGATGATGCAGACTAATTTTGTCGAATTTCGTTCATAAGTTGCCAAAACACTTTCTCTTTTCCCCCTGGAAAACACACATAAAATTCCTCAGGGTTTATGGATGTTCTTGGATAAATAATCAAATAATGTCAATTATAAGTAGGATAAGTTGCAAGTAATTTTGATGCGGAGTAACAGATTTTGTTGACAGTGATGTTTGTGTTTACTCCCTAAAACTGAATGGACCACAAATCCATCTATGATTAGAATAATGAATGATGATAGATGCGATCACGTACTAAGTTGCCCTGTTTGCTTTGAATCAGTTATTTGACTTCAAAAACGTTTGTTAAACATCTAATCGATGCGCTAACAATAAGAGCATACAGACGAACAAGCCATGACAATTTGCTTTTTAATTTTCTTAACGGACCTCTATATTTCTTGCTCCACTATTGTCTCAAACACTACTATATAAATATGCATTGAAAATATGTCCAAGTCCAGTTATAATAATTTTCATTCAAGTTCGATTACTCGGTAAATATTTGGTAAAATCGTGCGAACACAAGTCGTTTGCCAAGTCTTTGTTTGCTCACTTGACATTTTTTTACTGACTTACTTTATGACGACCAATGGCACAGTGAGAGCATTGTAATGAGACGCCGCAGTTTCGATTCTAGTACGAAGACAAATATGTGGGAAAAAACAAACTTCGGTGTTACGTTGTAGGATCAAAGGACTTGTCGCCGTTTTCGAAGCTTTTAAGATATAAGACAACCTTAAAATAATACGGACTAGCAAGCGTTGCGAGAAAACGCTGGACTTGGTGGCTTCTGACAAGTTCTGGCATAGTTTAAAAAATAGATAGCTTACTATGACAGATTTCCACTATCACGTACGGATATTGATAATGGGGCAGATGCAAATTTTACTACGAGCGTATCATAACGCACTTTAACGGTGAAGGAAAACATCGTGAGGAAAGCTGCATACCATAGCGATTTTAAAGAATTTCTACGGTATGTAAGTTCGCCAAACCGCACTAGGCCAGCGTGGTGGCCTATATGGCCTAACCACTCTCAATCGATTCTTTCGATTGTAGAGTAGGCCCGTGCCCTGCAGTGGGACGTATATGGGCTGATACAGTATCATAAAGCTGTGTTAATATATGAATAGTTAATAATAACTTTTATCAAATCCCCTACAAAATACATATCAATAACCATCTCCCCTCCGCAGATATTGAATTTATAACTCTAATTAATATATAATAAATCATTGTAATGTACAGTTTCCTTTCGTGTTCGACGTTCAATGCGGTTTAATTGGGGCCGAACCCTTCTCAATATCCTGCTAATGAATTACAAGCTTGTAGTTTTATTTGACGAACATTATTTCGTTGGGGATTTTTTGCCTTACTAACTTGATCGTGTATTAACTTAGAACCATGTGTGTCTAGGTTCGATGTCTAAGTTCAGAAATCATAATACGATTGATATAAATCGTTTTTTATATTTAAATTAATTTTATTATTAATTTAACAGACGTGAAGCTCCAAAATATTTGTATCCCTTCTCTTGTCGTGCCAGGTTCACCCTGTTTTATAAAATAAAATAAAAACACAATTTAAAACATTATAATGATATAAAGGTTTTGATAGTAAGTTTTAATGTTTGAAAGTCGTTGTTGCGTGACCCGAACTGCAGTAAAATATTGAGGGGTGTTATTACCCATGTTCCTGATAATGTTCGATAGACCGCATCGCTTTTATTTCACATTTCACGCTCCAATGTATGCGTAATGACTATAAAAAAGTCATTTTGGAACTATTGAAGCCTACAGATTTCAGTAATAATAGCTTGTTCGTTTACCGTACCTGTTATAAAAAGGGCTGCATGATATATTGTCATTAACATAATCGGCTTCGACGTTGTGCTTGTTACGCCGATTAAATTCACCCGTATTTTCAAAGTAATTACACATCTCTTTATATCTTTACGCCTTATTGGTCTAGAAGCTGCTTATATGTATTATTAACTATGTGGTATTTGATTTTATATTATTTTCTGATTTAAATTTAATATCATAATCTTAAAGTCAAAAGATTCTGGTGTGACTTTACCCCTGCTTCCATTATTCATTTGTAATTACAACCAATATTTACCCAACAGTACCGTTTCTTTACCATGCCTTTTAATTAACAGCCATCAATCTTTCCATTCATCCATTCCAAGTAGTAAACTTAAAAATAAAAAATAATTGTAATAACATCAATCATCCCAAGAATATTAAACAAATTCGGAAAACCAGTACAGGAGGAAGTGAGTAATCAACATGGTTACAGTCCCATTCATACGTGGGGGGTGTGCCCCCTGTCAAATTAGAGTGCGGGCCTGTCGTCGGAGTTAATTATGACCCCCATAAAAGTAAAGATCGTCCGGTCGTAATGTAATGTCTTCATGCCGGCAAATTGCTGATCATGCGTCAAATTTTGACAGCTTGTCATTTTTTAGAATTCCGCAAAGCTCTGCCAGGGTAAAAAAAACAATTTGTTTGTGTATACAGCCCCTATAAGTTCGTTTATTATTTGTTATTAAGTCTCAATTGTCTATTGTCTGTATCAGCCAACATGCGTCCCACTACTGGGCACGGGCCTACTCTACAATCGAGAGAATCGATTGAGAGTGGTTAGGCCATATAGTCCACCACGCTGGCCTAGTGCGGGTTGGCGGACTTACATACCGTAGAAATTCTTTTAAATCGCTACGGTACGCAGGTTTCCTCACGATGTTTTCCTTCACCGTTAAAGTGCGTGGTGATTGACTATCAATACACACGTAACTCCGAAAAGTCAGAGGTGTGCCCTGGGATTTGAACCCGCGACCACCGTGAACATGTAGGCAGCCGCGTCTGGTCCGTTACCAACAAGCCACCACGCACTTTTTTGTCTATTACTAATGCAGATTTATTTTATTTTAAATAGAGATTAGACATTCAACATTGACTTGAAATAAGAACCTACAAATAAACGAAGAGTAAAAGAAAAGTATTAATATCTTTAGCATACAACAATATAAAATTTACTCAGTCTTAATTAAAATATCCAGAACCCTTACTGTATGAAGTACTTCCACACTTACCCAATAATTTATGAGCAGTGTACATAATTTTACAAGCAATAATATTATAAGCTGTAATTTGCCCCCGCGTGTTATGATCACGACGTATAAGGAGCGCCATTAAGGGTATCATCAGAGATGCCAATCGCGCGACGTATACGGGACACGAGATACCGCGGAAAACAAATACGGGGCGGAGATTTTGTGATGAATGGGATGTTTTTTGAAACTTCTCGGTACTGTTAAGAGGAAGCGTTGTTAAGAAAATAATACATACATAATCGTCTCGTCTGTATCCCATAGGGGTAGGCAGAGACTATGGATTGCCACTTTGCTCGATCATGACATATTACTTTCGTTTCATCCACTTTCATCAATCTTTTCATGCATTCTTGTCGGTTAAGAAAATAATTGTACATAATTATCTTTTTCTATATAATAATCTAAGAAACCATTATCTTTAACAATTTAAAAACTAAATAGTGTGCAAGAAAGTAGTGTCAATTTATTGATTTAATTAAACCTCGGGGACTAGATCATTTCCAGCTTGAAATTCAGTAGTAACTTACCTTTGGAGAAAATGTAGTTATTTTTCTAGAAATATTTTGGGGATATATTTAAAAACATTTAGCAAAATGGACTCGGGTAGATACCCAAGATTATGGCAATTTGGACCCATCATGAACGAATGTAGATTAATTATTGGCAGTATTAAACGCGGTTCAGACATATGTAAATGTATTCAGTATAATACTTGATGAATTTTAAAACTTTTACAAACGTAATTCTATATGAAAAAATACAAAGTTCATTGACCATTGTCCTGTAGTGTTTCATTACAAAATGTAATGTATTTTCTTTTTCTATTCGATGTAAAAAGCTGATAGGTGGCACGCAACGTGTCATAAACTGACTCACCCCATCACTACCGTTCATAAATGTCATAAACAACAGGGTCGTGGATAAAGAAATGTTAATTACCTGAGAGAATATGACTTTTTACATTATATTTCGTACATTTTAATAGAAAACTGAATTAAACAGTAAAAAATTATAAAAACTACTGCGATATAAAGTGCACTATTTGGTTAAGTAAGCTTAAAATATGGGGTGCTTGAAATCAAATTTACAATAACAAGCGTGACAGAAAAGTAATTTGTTTATTAGTTGCCAACTATCGTTAATATAATTTATCCGTAAATTCTGAGAAAAAAGATGCCATACCAATCTTTTATGAAGTATACAAGTATTAAATTTTCTGAGAAAGTCGAGTATTTTGTCTAGAAAAACAGTTATCACTACTACTGCGCTCTTACATAACAATTCATTAAGCAATTGGAGACGTTTTAGTTATGTATAAGAATGCGTTAGAGAATTAATGAAACAAAGCCACCACTATGCGAACGCGAAATAATACTATTATGAAATTAAATATGGTGACAGATCATTTCGTTGGGCTTTACTTCCGTAAATTAATATGCTATAGGAGTTGGACAAATGTTTAAGAGGCTGGTCTCTGCTTAATCAATCAACACATATTATATTGAAGTTTGTGGAGCTTACATAGTCAAGACGAATATTTTTGCTTCATAGACGTTCACGTCTCTTACTTTTCGAAGCTAATTTTCTTAGCTACAGAACAATTATGTACATAAATACTAGCTATGTAGTCTTTAAATTTGTAGTTAGAATTTGAAGTCAACTAATCAATTTCATATTGTAAAAAGGACCGGAGTTAAAATAGGATGTTTTTATTATTTTGATTCTTAATTGCAACATTGTTTTACATATTTCCTATATGTTACTATTTCTGTAAGTAACAGTACTCAATCACAGTGAAAGGTAGTCCGGCGGTGATGAGGCCGGCGCGGCGCCGAGGGGTCCGCTATTAACTCATTACTATTGTCATTATGACGCTGCTGTATCTACTACCTAGTGGCTACTGTTGTGACGGCTACATAGTCAATTTATTACTTTTAAATTGTTGAGTTATCATACTTTGTCAGGGAGGCGGCGAATAGGTGTAATTTTTAGGCGTACTGTTGTAATTGAGGCTTAAGATTTAAACTGATCGTGGTCGGATTAAGATTGGGTTTAAGGGATATTCGATCTGCATACATACATAACTCACACTTTTATCCCAGAAGGGGTAGGCAGAGGCGCCATCAGGACACCCACATTTCGCCTTGTATATTCCGTCCCACGATGTGATAGAGGGCGAGCCTATCGCCATATCAGGCCTAAATTCCTTACTCCGGGCTGATAATGCATAGAAAAATATAATATCACTTTGCCCGACCCAGGATCCGAACCCGAGATTTCATTAATCGTACCGTGCAACTACGCCACCGACGCATATTAGATCTAAGATTTCTTAAAAAAAAATTGCTCCAGTAAATATTTTTATAATGCAAGATTTTAACAGACTTGTATGTTTCTCTGTCGTTGTGGTATCGGCGGTTTTAGTACGTTTTAATTCTTTCTGAGTTTCAATTTATTTCGCTCACTGTAATATACAGGGTATATCAAGACCGCGACCGAAAACGAAGCCAGGTGGTAGTATTAATGACTGCAGACTCAATGCAAGTAAAAATGTAGCAAAAAAAATCGACAACTATTTTTTGTAATTTTTTACTTATCATCGTATTTGGGTGATAAATACAGAGTTTTCCTATAATAATGACGTATACCTCTTTATTTTTAAATACTCAATGGTACGTAAGGGCTTAAATTATTATATTCGCAAAAACTAGGAATTTACCACCCAAAAAAGATGATTTTTAAAAAACTCTAAAAAAAAATCTGTCGCTGTTTTGGTGAATTTTTTATTTGCATCGTGTCTGTAACCACTAAAACTACCACCTGGCTTCGTTTTCGGTCGCAGTCTTGATATACCCGGTATGAATAATGAAAGTACAACATTGTTGTTTATCTCGATCTGTGCTTAATATCTCGGGGCGAGATGGATCGCAATAACTTAATACCGTCGTATCGCCGCATTCATCTTACCGGGAATTCAATAATGTTGAGGCAAAAATGGCTATGAATGATGCATGCGCTTCTTGACCGATTTGGACGTGTTTCCATTGTACCAAGTTGTAAATATTTATGTTTGTTCTTTGACATAAAAGGCAACGTATGTATGTTCACGCGAGTAAATCAATGGTGGGCAGAGATTTTAATAGCGGCGCCCGTATTTTGCTAATATAAAAAATTATAAATGTTAATATTATATACCTATCTTTCGCTATGCCGAGCTTAATTTGCAATATCAGGCAACTCACATTCTGAGATTTCTAAAACCATAAAACTCACAAAAGTATAATGCCCGACTTGGGAATCGAAATTAAAAGTGGTTAAACACACCCAAAAGATCAATGAGGCGACATACTTAAAATAAACGTTTATTATTTTCATATTCAGGAAATATTTTTCTTAACATTTTTAGAAGACATTAGAACACCTGTTTTATTTTTATTATTGGTTTTTATTTTTATTGTTTTCGGGTGAAAAACCGCAAAAAAAAAAACATTTCGGACATAAAAACCGTTTTATAATGGACACATAATGGGCGTGTCCATCTGATGTACGAGCGCGGCGTCCGTCAAACGACTCAAGACTTAATTTCGACAGTCGCAATCAATATAATAGTGAAAGTACTCATTACACATTATTTCATGTTTAATAAATGCCCCTTCGATTAACATGATCGAGTGTTGTCGATTTCTTTCACTTATATTTTTCTGATTCAAGATAAAGGAGTTTGTTTTTTAATGTTGGTTTAAATTGGCTGTATGGCTTTATGGCCCTTGGCTTAAGGTTATTGCATTTTTAAATCAATTCAAGGAGATGTTTATCAAACTGACCCTTAACTGTTGGGTAAATTCATATTTTTTGAGAGCTGATCATTACAGTGTGATTTTCACAGAGATGAGCATCAGCAGAGTTATAAACATTATCATATATTTGACAAGTTTAGAAACAATCTACAGCCTTCATGGCGCAGTTGGTTTGATGCCGACTGTGAAATGAGAGGCCGCGGGTTCGGTCCCCGCACTGTGAAAAAATGTTTGTGTGAACCACAAGTATTTGTCTCGGGTTTTTGAGACCGAAAAGTCTATCGTAGCTTCTGATACCCACGACACAAGACTTGATTGATCTTAATTTGGGATCAGGATTATGTGTGACTGTTGGGTTTATTTTTTATTAGTAAAATTTCACTAAATATAATTTTATTTGTTTACAGAAAACACCGCGGACAAGCAAGGGCGTCAGATCGAGGAGAAGTCCAACCAGTGGTTCGGCGCCACCCTCACCAGCACCGGCAGAAACGGACCCATTGTGGTGAGTCTTTAGCTTTCTGTTGCCATCAATAGCATTGTCTTAGGCCCAATTGCACAAACTGTGACGATAACTATAATTTTGACGTTATCGCTATACATTTAAGATTGCAAATGTAGTGACATTATCAAATTCAAGGTTTGGGCAAGTTGGCTTGTGTAATCAGGCCTTAGTCATCCACATTCACGTTACTGATGAACACACTACGACTCCTTCAAAGATTTCCATAGGCAGCTGATGATAATTACGATTTTGATTTTCTTTCTTTTTGTCCGTTTTGGTTTAATTTCTTCGTCTAAGGATATTAATTATAAATCAAATAATCCGTCATCACGGATATCATTAAGAATATGTAAAATAAAAACACCATACAGAACAGGCTCTGCTTTTGTTTCTGATAAAACTAGGTCATTTTCCAACCTCAAAGCCTACGCCATTACCCCTTGCCATTTGACGTGGCCTCATAGAAACGCTGACCTATAAAGTTTACGAGAGCGACGCGCCCATCCTGCCGCGCCTGTCACTTCCACGGCTCTATTATATCGTTTGTCTTTCGTGATTGTTACTAGCTACTGATAAGGTTGTGTGAATCCCTTGCTGAAAGGTCAGAGGTTGTTTATACAGGGTGTATCCAGACTGCGACCGTAAACGAAGCCAGGTGGTAGCTTTAGTGGTTACAGACACAAGGCAATTAAACATTTCGCAAAAATACATATTACAGGTGTCGAAGATTCTTAATACGTTTCACATCTCACGCCTGCGTCAGCGTTAGCAGAAACCATGACGTGCTACTTACACTTCACGTCTACTTTCATCAATCTCTGCATACATTTTCGTCTTTGAGGGTACTCTTGAGCTGTCCTTTAGGTTGTCATCGATTTGGCTAGCATAGTTTAAAAATCTCGAAACAAGAAGAAAATAAAAACAAATTCCATTTTTACGACGACAGATGGCGCTAAACCAAACTAATTAATTTTATCCTACAAATTTAAAAAAATACCCCCACTGTAGCGAATGTTATAAAATAACTCAATTGGCCATTAGGGTCCAAATATTGGGTTCGTGCAAACAGTCGTTAATTTTAGACCCCATTGGTTCAATTTGGGGCAAGTCTGTCCAAGGCCTTTGTGATGGGGTTGGACATCGTTAGGTCACGAGGTCGCCTTTACGACTGTGGACAGACGGACATAAAAACCGTCTGTGTAAAGAAATCAGGTTAGTTTGCGGTACAATTTTTATTGCCCCGTTTTTGTTTGGCAGGGTTTATGCATTGATACAAAACAACAATCAAAATGTCAGTCTATTAAGGATAAGTTAGATACGTTGTTCTCATCGTGTAGATACCTTCATTTTGAAAGTAGTATTGAAAGTCTCCGCTTTAGGTAAAATCGTATGGCATGCGGTAGTCGTGAAATTATTATTACGTAAATACATGATATTTCCGCAAGATTCTTAGAAAAACTATTTTAATTTTGTATTATAGCAAGGCAAATATATTAATAAAACAATTCCAGCCACCCACAACACCAAATAAAATTAATTTCATTACACATTGTTTTTTTTTTACATACGTTCCGTTTCGGCATTTAAGTTTTTCGACGCGACGCGACGAGTCGCTCGTACGCTTTCGGAGAACCGCCTTCGTTCAGAAATGAGACGGTTTTTGCCATTTTCTACTTAAGGAGTTGGAATTTTTATTTCGGTATGCCGAATTAGTGCAAAAAGCGAACTCTCTCATGGCTGTCGGCGCAATTTGTTTAGGTATTTTGTTCCATTTGCTTCGAGACGAAGGTATGGCTGGAATTTATAATACTAGCTGTAGGCTGTATCGATAAATGCCTTCGACGCTAATAGACAATAAAATTGTCTCTCAATTACTTTGTGTCATACTAATGAGTTTTAATACGGAGTGCTAATGACGATGCTTTAGAAATTAAATTACGAGTAATAAGTTTGCTTTTTTATTTTATTATATTGTTTGTGTATACGCATGTTTAACTAAACTTTGTTTAGTTCCAAAATTATGTTAGTTATTTTTTTGTTTTATTTTAATTGAGAAATATTGGTTGTTTATTTTACGTTTCCATTTTGTTTCTTAGAACATGAACAGTGCAATTTAAGGTTAATCCTGATCTGTTTTTCATACTATAGCTATTAGCCACGTTTTATAGGTATAACTAGAAAAACAAAGCGCTATTTATCTAAAAAAACTTACCAAAGAACATAAAAATAAATGTTAAAACCAGAGCATCCATTTTGCCGACCGTACCAAGTTCTTTCCTAACAAAAACTTGGGCTATAAAGGCACATTGTAGACATCTAAAAATAAATTATTGATTTATAATTACTCGTCGCCCCTTTCAGTCGACAAAAGAGGCGCGTTCACTTTTTGCTGTAACCCATTTGTAACGAATAAGTCCACGTTTTGTCACAGAGTATAAAAATACTTTTGACGGAGAGCAGTCACGTCTTTAATCTAATTGATCCATTAATGGCTGAAGTAAGGTTGTATGTTTTTTGTTAAAACTCTGTAGCGACCAATGTTAAAATGGAGAGTACTTACAGCTGTCTACAACCATTATCGTTTGAAAATTGTAGTGTCACAGCTGTTAGAGTAGGAATTACAATTACCAAAAAAAAATCTATAACGCAAGGATGGAATAACTTTACGCATTTTTCACTGCCAAAAAGTTTCTTGATGATGTGTATTGCAATAAAAACTTTAGTTATGTTATTCTATATTCTATAAAATGTGTATTTAATCCTCGGCAACCATAGCGACTCCACAAAAAAAGGGAACGATATACTTTTAACTAAAAAAAATATCACCACATTTTTACAAAAACAACCTATATACTTTTAAAAAATACATGCATTATAAATAATTTCGCGTGCTAAAACCCGAGATATGGCGCGTCCGTCACGCGGCGACGCGAGCGACGTGCACGCATCGGCTGATACGCATCAAAGATTAATTGCTCAGATGTCACACTTTGTTCAAGTCGATCTGCTTTCTAAAATGGACCGATATGTTTATGCCTCGGGGCGAATACAAGAATATTAACCAGATTATCCGAAGGGAGAAAAATAGATGCAATAGCTGTCTTATGATAGTAATGAGATAAGTCTATTGACTTGTAATTTGACATATAATATGTTAGTATGACTTTGTAGTGGTCACACATCCAGGCGAATATTAATATCCTGCCACTGGCAAAATTAATTGCATATTATGAACACTCACGAACCTAGATAAACGATTTGTCCTACCTTTATATACCTTTAAGAAATCCATGCTATATTTTCTAACAGATGTCCAAGACCACTTTGGAAATACTCTAGACAAGAGCTAATCGCATAGGGAGAAAATTCCGCATAAAACACAGGCGCATTCCAATGCAAATCGCCGTCAGACAGGTTGCCTATCTAGGCATGTTTTACGTAATCTATGTACATCTGCATACATTCTCCCCGTACGGGTACAGGTCTCCGATTGATTCCTAGATATCCCCATGATTTCTGAGTAGGTTCTATTTGGTATTGTTCGCTTCACTCCGAGGGGGGCTTACTATGAATATTTATCGAAACGTAACCACTCGCATATTCAAAGTTGGATAAGAAAATGCAAGTGGTTATATAAGGTAGTTGGAGTTCGCGGTTGCGTCTCGTTCTTGGTAAAATGGTGGGTGGTTACCAGTTGTAGACAGCAGGGGGCTTAGGGTAGGTTGTAGTATTGGTAGTAAGTTTAAGTTTTTTTTTAAGCTTAGTGATTTTTCTTGCTAAGTTGTTTACACATTGTACTGCTAGTGATAAAAAGAAAAAAACATAGCATGGCATCAACGATTTAGTTGTACGTTATGCGCAGTCATTTTTCTCTTTTTGTGATATTCTATTTTTCCCATATTTTCGGTTTGTTATAATTATCTACTTTAATTATTTTTACAGTACCTACCTAAAAAACACCTGAATTACTTTAAAGTAATCAAAGCTAATTAATTATCCAATCAACATTTAAATTTATCAAAAAATAATTTGAACACCATGTGGAGTGACTGCAAAGGTAACAAATTGTGCGCTTATTTGTCAGAGAGCGAATGGTTCGGTTCTTGCGCGTGCGCACCTAATATGGCGTCGCTGGCTGTCCGCCGCGCGCGACAAATTTGGACGCAAATGCCTTTGTGCGAGATACTTTATTGCCGTTTTTTATACACCGTTGTGAAACTTTTACACGACTGTGTTGAGTAATTCATATCGGATTATGGTCCCGTTTGTGTGGTTGTTTTGTAGCGTGGTTAGGCCTTTTTGTTTTTGCGCACATACATATTATTTATATACTTACGAATAGGTGAATAGTTTCGAAATCAATAATCGACTAAATAGAAATATGCAAGTCTTGTATCAGAAATTAGGGGTACATTTTCCGAATGTAGTGCATTCTGACCTAAATCATACATAATAATATATTCGTGGACCTTCCAAGTTCCAACCCTTTTTTTAAATCCGGGGTCATCGATTCCGTAGTCTGTCGTCATCTTACGGGTCGGTACTCGCCACCCGGTTTTACAACAGTGGCTTTTATGAATCAAATTAATGTTCTCCGCGAATTTATGCCGAAAGATCGAAAAATTCTTAATTTGGTAGGTTGAGCCAATATTCCTACCTTCCTAATTTAAGCAATATTAAGTAGAAAAACGAATATAGTATCATCTAAAATAACACCAAGTACAATAATTAAATATAAAAAAAAACATGATTGAACAATGATTTATTGAAACATCTTTCACACTTACTAACATATTTACTAACAACTTTAAAAACAGTTAATTCAACCTTTGTCCCAAAAGTACAAAGCCCACGCTCCCGAAACTGGAGATGTTGGAAATCACCGAAATTCCAGCGTTAATATCACGGTACTTAACTTCCCATTATCGTATAAACGAAAAGAATAATCTGGAATTAGTCACGCACGAGCTCTCGGAATAAAAGCTTAAGAGATTTCGTGGTGGCGTGTCACGGTTGATCAATATAGAGTTCTGTACAATATTATTTATTCTAAAACACTTTTATAACATCGGCAAGGTATAGATTTCGTTATCCAACATTTTATTATGAGTTTAAATTGTTAAAATAATAGCCATAAGTTTACTATAAACATGTATGTTTTATTTAATTTGTTGTACAATTTATATATGGATTTAAAAACTGTCACTTTCATCCGTCATCAATTCTTGATAAATATTTTATGTTAAAACCACAACTTTCCAGTAGCCTAAGTCTAAATAAGTCTTTTCCTCTCCTTTTATTTTAAAATTTCTTCAATCATATTTCAAGGCTGGGAACATACATGCCTACAACGCATAAAGGTTGTTGTTGAAAAAATCAAAATTCATGATGGGGTTTTTGGGCATGCCTAACGAATCCCAAATAAAACTATTAAACATATTATTGTTAAAGCCGTTTTTAGACTGTGCTTCATTAAACCCCATTCATTATTTTACAATTAACGTTTCTTTATTTTTTCCAAATCCCTTATGCTTTGTTAGCTGGTATTGTTGAGATATGTTTTGATGCTTCGAACAAAATCAATGTGTTTTGCATTCCGTCATTAGCTCATTGTTGGATAATAAGAAAAAATGTGTGTGTGTATTAGTGTACACACGTAAGAAGTGAAACTTCTTTATGACATCATTTTTCGAAAAATGATCTACTATTTACAAATTTACAGAATTGGTAAAATAAAGCTAAATTAAATAAAGTTTAAGTTTAGGAGGGGGGAAATTTTTGAGGGAATTTGGGATTTCTATCGAGGCCAATTTGTAGCCCTCGCCGAGACGGTTCCGAGGATACCAAGCTCGGTGGGTCCACGACCTTTATTGGCCGAGATAGGTTTAGGGGGGGGTGAGGTAAAAATTTTAGGTGGGGGTTGGGGCGGGGGGGGGGGGGGGGGTTTAGGTTTCGTGGGGGGGCTATTGGGCACCTTAAAATATTTTTGTGTGGGGAAAGTTGTGGAGGGGGAATTCGGGAATTCTGTTGGGGCAGGGTTGTAGCCCTCACCGAGCCGGTTCCAATGAACCTAAGGTCGGTGGGTCTACGATGGATATTGGCGGAGATAGGAATAGGGGGGGTGAGGTAAAAATTTTAGGTGGGGGCAGGGGCGGGGGGGGGGTTTAGGTTTCGTGGGGAGGCTATTGGGCACCTTAAAATATTTTTGGGTGGGGAAAGTTGTGGAGGGGGAATTCGGGAATTCTGTTGGGGCAGGGTTGGTGCCCTCACCGAGCCGGTTCCAATGAACCCAAGGTCGGTGGGTCTACGATGGATAATGCCGTAGATATGAGTAGGGGGGGTGAGGTAAAATTTTTAGGGTGGGGGTAAGCGGGGGGGGGAGGTTTCGTGGGGAGGCTATTGGGCACTGTTTTGGATTTAGGGTGGGGGAAGGCCAGAGGGGGGGGGGGTAAGGATCAAATTACAAAAAAGTGGGTGGGACTTAAAATTTTGGGTGGGGCTTGGAAACGGTTGGGGGTGTGGCTTACTGAAGTGGGTACTAATTTACTAAATAAAAAAAGATGGCGCGTAACGGAAGAATGTGACGCGTAACGAAAAATTTTTTCCAACCCCGATAAAGAAGTTTCACTTCAATAACATTGGAGTTTCATACCGCAGTGATGTGTGGCTAAGTTTTTATTTTATTTTGTTATTGTCATCACTGCAACCACAATTTATTAGTTTTTCATAGAAGTAGTTGTTTAGCGCCATTGACAATACTTTTAAAATATTTTATGATTTACAAAAATTAAAAAAGCCAAAAATAGTAGTACTATTCAATGATTAATCGAAACCTGGATTTGAACCAGGGACCGCTAGACCCCGTGGGCCTATAGCTCTTCCAGACTGAGCTATTTCGGCTGTACGTTACCTGGCAAAATTATCAATCGGTTTCAGAACGGACGTTATTTTCTATTTTGAATTACACTATGCCAGCTTTGTATGTTGGCTCCAATGTTGGCGGTACCTATTTTCGATAATTAACGTTGGACGTATATTTAAGACTAGACACATCTTCGTAGATCAATGAAGTATTGTTCCTATGGTTCGATTTTGCCATTTTCAAAACCAACTGAACTATTGCACTTTGCTTTTCTAAGTCACGTACATTGTTATTGACACTGTAATATCTTGCTCTATCCATTAAAACCTCTTTTAGATATTCAATACATCCATTACCCGTCTTGCAGACTCATCGTCTTTCGATCGATTTCACTATTTTCGTCACAATCGGACCGATAAAATCATCTTACAAGATGTCTTTCACACTTTTTTGTAGTAACCATTAATTTAATTGTATTTGGGTACTTCGAGATATAAGGCGGAGTAATCACTCGATGATTCATTCCCTACTCTGAAATATCGATAGGTTGCTATCGTTTCAACATCTCTGTATACCTGCTGAGGTGTTTTCAACTTTGAGTCTGCAGGGTAGGGTTGGAAATCTATTGTGGTGGTTGTCTAGGCGGCGCGTTTAAGTCGTACTGATATTGATCTGATAGTCACTGCTCTTGGTACCGTTACTCCGAATAAACGTGTAATTTGTAATGAATAATTACTTGGTTTAGTAGATTAGTGGGTGTATTTTGAATTTATTTTCGGCAGCCTTGTTGGGTGTTGAGAAGATTTATTTGAGCTCCGAATTTTAGCTTTTTTATGTCGTTTCATCTGCGTTGTAATACGTTGGAAATATATTTTTTTACCAAAGGTGCAGTCTTGGTTTCGTAGCGTAGTGAAGGTAAAGGTCTCTATGAAACTAGAGGCTTCGGGTTTGATTAGTTCTGTGTCATTATTTTGTCTAAATTGCTGTGGGTTTGGGTTCCGGAGTTGTGGAATTTCAAAAAGATTTTCTAGTTTTTGTCTTTTGATAATCTCGAAGTATAAGAAGACTTCTGATTTGTCTGAAGTTGAGATTATTTTTGTGATTATGTACCTTTAATTTTTACGATTTTGATAATATCACCATAAGAATTTCAAAATTTTCGCTGACTATTAGTTATATCAATAGGTGACTTCAACATAATCTAGATTCTAGAACCATCTAAAACTCTGCAGCCAAACTTTAATATTTATTAATAGTAGGTCTGCATGACATTCGTATCTTCCGGTCACAAGTGAGTGCAGGTTCGAGTCTCGGCTAACGTGAAACCGGTTGCGTAGGTTATCAACGATTTTAACTGTTCACTTTATTATCATTTAATAAAGTTAATTGGATTTACGAGATAAATGCAATTGATATCCACACTTTAACATAATCCCATAGTAATATACTGCAACTAACTCGTTGGGTGGGTAGATTATTCATTTTAATTAGGAGTAGTGAGGGAAAAGAAATATAGATGGCGCTTTTTATAAACGTTTTGTAAATGACTTAGCCCCTCAGAGATTATTTCTGTGCAACTTTCTTATATCACCTGTTTGTTGAAATAAATGAAGTTGGCTTTATGCAGTAAAGTTTGTAGGTTCGATCATGTATATTTGTGATGGGTCTAGGTATTTTGCAACTGAAAAGTACTTTGTACCTCCTACTTAGATAAAAGATAGATCATGATTGGTGTTGCATTTACTGGTTTTGTAGTGCTGTTACCTCCGTGACTATCTGTGATTATTAAAAACACAGTCTATAGTTGTGAAAACGTATTCTATTGATTACACGTTATCTGTTAGCCAGCATTGTTCTCGGAACGTGTTTCGCAGTAACTCATCGGTGCTGAGGCTAGTTTCGTATGAAGACGGTGGTTTCCTGCGCACCGTCGATATTATAAATAGCGAATGAGATGCGTTTCCTGTGTTAGTGTTGAAGTGATGAGCGCGTTGGCTTGTATTTCATGGTAGCTTCTAGTACTAGATTATTTAGGATATAAGTACGACCTGCAATGAATTCTAGGTAGTAGAAGGGGTTATTTAAGGCATATACCTAGATTTACATTATCAATATGTAGCTTATAAGTTATTCTACGTATAAATACGTCCCACATAAGCCCAATATCGTAATTAGAAGCTTTTGAAATCTATTAGAAATATTTTGTTCCTACAACTCTTAGGAATATATCTATTCGATCGCACAAACATTTACTTTGGAACTAATTTTAAACTTGCTCCAATTAAAAATGCAGATGAAATAAGAGCAACTTTCTTGTACTGTTTCTATACACAGATCAATAAAACTATTGAATCAGCAAGAGTATCTTAGTTCTAACCCGCAAGTTTTATCGCCAAATGCTTAGACTTCGCACCACATCCAGCCAAGCTTTACTATACCATAGAAATATCGCATTGTGGCGTCTGCGATGCGAGCCGTTAATAAATAACCAATTGTCTTCCCGGACGAGGAGCGCGGACAAAGCATCGCCATGTAAATACTAAGGATAAATGCCCTTGCAATATTGAATACGTGATAAAAACCACATGATCCTTTGGCTATGAGGCTATCTTGTCTATTGTACTTGTGAGAACTATGTGTGAAAACAACTTGCGTATTTTTGGTGTTTTACGAGCTAGATGGCATCGGCTGTTAAACTAAATACCAATTTAAATAGCGGGTATTTATAACACACATTTTCATACGTTTTTTAGTTCCTTTTTTATGGGTTTGGTAATTTTTGTTAAGTTTAGGAAGTGCCTAAATTCATAGTCCATAGATCATCAGATTTTTGACTAATTAGTATACTAAGATAAGCTGCTATGTACAGTATTAGAAACGCGTCTTATATTTCGTTTTAAATTTCTAAAAAGCTGTCAATAAAACATAGAAACATGAATAATACATTGTATTTCATGCATCTTATATTTTTATGCACTTTACTAAGTAACGAACTATCAACAGTAGTGCTACTAAAGTCGGCAATTTGAAGCCAGCTCAATAGGTGTGTCGTCATGACAACCGCCAATTTGTCCTCACAATCAGACACTTCAATGGTCCTGCCAACCCTCAATGGGGCCATAGCGCTATACTGTGCAATTCGACAGCAACCAATGACTCGGTTTATGAGCTTTTGTATTCGGATTTACGCTTATTGTACAGCTTTAGTTTATTGTTTCAAATAATAGATGGCGGTAAAAGCGCACAGATTTAATAACATTGCCATTGTAAGTTTCATTTTAATTTGAAAAACGTGTAGCAGATGGCGGTAGCTCTTTACCATATGTCATCCGTACTTTACCGGATTGTCGCTGAGGTCGTTACTCGTTATCAAAATATTTTATCGATTCTGTATCCTTCCAAGGAAAGTTATCGAAATGTATCCAGAGAAAGGTAGATTTATTAGCGTCTTCCAGTGAAGCAGCCATATGTCACAGCAGTATGACAGCGGAAGGGAGCTCGTTAAATATCAGAGGTAGAGGTAAAGTTCAGGAGAACTCAAGTAGTGTTACAATGGCTCGTTCATACGAGACAGTGGAATGGGATAGTTGGTGGACAAGTCCATTACAAAAAATATTTAGCGACCAACATTTCACATTGTATTTGGTATTCACACAGCTTCCAAAAAGTCAACTTCTCTTCGTTGAGAATCATCCGTCTGTAATTGAAAGCTCTAACGGACTTCTAGGAATATTGTCGAAAATATATGATAGAGTAACCGAGTCCCTGATGGGCCTAGATGACTTTTTATTTGTGTATTTCATACAATTCCTCTCTATAAGCTCCTATGGTAAAAATACAAAACCCAATATAAAAAATACAGCCAATACTGATGATTTTGCATACATACATACATAAACTCACGCCTTTATCCCAGAATGCGTAGGTATAGGCGCTACCAGTACACCCATATTTCGCCTTGGTATGTTCCGTCCCACGATGTGATTGGGGGCAAGCCTATCGCCATATCGGGCACAAATTCCTGACTCCGGGCTGATAATGAATAGAAAAATCCAATATCACTGCCTGACCCGGGACTCGAACTCGAGACCTCAGCTTTGTAATCGTACCGTAGTACAACTACGCCACCGAGGCACCGATGATTTTAAATCTAAAAAAAACACCAGCCCCCTATAATTTCCTAATTACTTTCCCGAGGCGCTTGTTCTATTATCTCGCTCCAGAACTGTCCCATTGTGAACGGGGAGTATTTATCGACGCCCCGACATGTTCACGCCAGTAGATTGGTATCGACATAAGTTACTGCGCGGCCAATATCGCAGGTCATCAATGGACATCGGATTAATAGTTCGTGTTGCATAAATCGCTAATAAGTGTTGAAGGGCGAAAGTATAGAGAAATACCTGGTTTTTGTGTAATGTTATAGAGAAGCAAGCATGTCATCTGATTTGTTTTCAATTTGATGATGAGTAACCAAAGCCTATAACATCCACTTTACTAAAGGATCAGAAAAAAATGAGAAAGAGAAATGAGGGGAAGGTTTGGTTTGTTATATCCTCGTTGTTAGTGTTATTCATAAATAAAAAATAAATACACCTAACAGTCACATACATAGTCCTGAACCCACACTAAGATCGAGTCTTGTGTCGTGGATATATCGTACACCCAGACCCGAAACAAATACCTGTCGTTCACACAAACATTTGTCTCGGTGCGGGAATCGAATCCGCGGCCTCTCGTTTCACAGCCGTCTAACCAAATGTGCCACGGGGCTGTCATAATTATATGCATATAAATACAAAAGCAAAACATAGGTTTTCTGTGAACAATCTCAATGTTTTAATTTTAATTTATCATTGTACTATATTTAAAGTGTTCTACGCAATACCCCCATTGTGATACTAAATATTATAGATTACTTAAGTAAATCGTATTGCAAGTTCACAGTTAACACTCGGTGTTATTCTCCAAACATAAGTAAAATAAAGTGCATACGGTGCAATAATCTAAATACCACGTTATTTATAACCAGCAGCCATCTGCAATAACGGCTTACCAAACACAGAGGCACAGTTATCGGAAAAAATCTGGAACATCGGGAGGTTTCCCTTTATAGCCGTCGCCATTGATGTAACGGTGTGACCAGGAACTACGTGTAGGCTTTGGATTCATTGAAATGAAGTTCCTAAGTTGGAAAGACATGGAGCAAAGCCTGTTTTTTTGGCATGTAATTTTTTTATTTGAATGGTGCTTGTTTTAAATTTCAGGGCATAATATGTATGTCATGTTTGCATGGTAGCCATCGATATCACTGTTACACTAGATAAGACATTTAGCACAAAAAATGTGTCCCACCTACTTGCGGTGCATGCACCGCACATGAATCTGTTTGCTTCGTGACAGTGACAGTGCAGTACGCCTTATAGCATACGTTTAAAAGTAATAAATGAATGTTTCGCCGTCAAACCGAAAGCAAATAGTCTGAAGTTACAATATTTGAATAAAATACTATGTAAGTGATGTAATTTTGCAGTGTGTTTTTAAAATACGGGGGCAATTTACTTCTTTGACGTGTCTCTCGGTAGAATATAAGTCAATTATAAATAGGGATCGAATACGGAATCAATTTTCCACTTTGTTACTAAATAATAGAAACTCCAAATAGGAAATCTAAGGTTCGTTTTTTAGTGTCCCTAAAAGAGTGTTTCCGCAGGCGTTCCGCTAGTTAGGTAGTTAACACGAACCTCTGGGCGTTCCTCGCAACAACGGTTGCCCAGTTTCCACTATTGTTTAGAAAATAAGCGGGTTCCAGTATTATACGGTAGGTTCTGCGATTTCACGTCGTGTTTTGCTTACTTCGAAAATTATTTGCTGAAACGGGGTTTTGAGAAGGTGAGATGCAGTAGGTTTTTCTGGCCTTTTAGCTCATATGGTCAAAGTTTTATTACGGCAATTATATTTATAAGATATTATAAAATGGGAGTAAATAATTAAAGAAACAACACATGGGTATAATTTTCTATTAAAGGTTAGAACACATGTAAATGAAGTGATATTGGTAGAGTAACACCGTAATCAATTTCGAACAGACTATAAACAGGAAGACTAATTATATTGTGCCGAAGAATAGCAGCGTGAAAAGTCTCTCCTATATATTTTTATTTCATAAACGAATTTCCTGCCTAATTGCCTCGGTGGCGCAGTTGTTCTACGATATGATTGCAAAGCTGAGGTATCGGGTTCGAATCCCGAGCCGTCCACAGTGATATTGGATTTTTCTATTCCTTATTAGCCCGGAGTCAGGAATTTGTGCCCGATATAGTGATAGGCTCGCTCCCTATCACATCATGGGACGGAGTACACAAGTCGAAGCATAGGTGTCCTGGTTACACCTCTGCTTACCCCTTCTGGGAAAAAGGCGTGAGTTTATGTTATGTTTTATGTAAAACAATTTACAGTTAAGTGGCATAAACGCCATTACTTTCCACGGCCATAATTTTCAGTAAGGGCGATTGTTGATTCCAAACTATTGTTTAATCTGCCTATACTCAAAACGTCTCACATTTTGATTGCATTAGTTGTAAAGAGGCTTCTGTATTAGCGTGGAGAGTCAATATAAACACCAACCTGATGTAACTCATGGTGGTATTATATTAATTTATTGTGTGCATGCCCTTTACTCCATCACGTCCCATGCCCGTACACGGCGACAATCCGTCATGTAAATGTTAACTTCGAGAAATTCGCCGGACCACGATTCTCGACGGTAATTGAGAAATATTGCCTTTCCAGATTAATGAGTGTTACCAGATTGTGATATGATCTTATGTTTTATGATGATTGTTATTATGCATTCATGTAATTATTGTTTCTTGACATTATCGCGCAATTGTGTGTGGCTGGGAATTATGATGCATGAGACATTTATTATTTTGCAATTGTTGTTGTGTTTTTTGAGACGAAGAGTACAAATAAAGTAGATAAAATAAATAAGATGAGCAGGATTGCACGAGAATACCTAATATGTTCACGCGGCTTATGTATTAGCTTATAAAAACTTGCAGAACAACAACTATTTGCAAATAAAGCATGCATTTTACATAGTGAATTGCTCGATTTTCAGCCACCTATTTTAGGCGAGGCTATTGAAATTAAAAAACATCCAAATTTCAATAGAGAAGATGGCTTGAAGCTTGCACCATCATGGGATCCAATTCTACATTTGATTAAATCGGAACCCAAAAGACCAGCTGCCAGACCTCATGACACAGTGAGCTCCTACTGCGTAGATCGGATCGCAACACCTAGTTAACTTTTTAAATTAACTTTTTAATTTAATAATTGAAAATTAAGGGTAGTTTAATTGTGACAGTCACAGAGCGGATGACTAATACCTCAGTCCGCCCCGTGACCACGAAAGCTGTAAAGTAATCGAAACGTCGGGAAGTTAAAAAATGTAAAAATTAAACCAAATCGCCATAAAATCCGTAAAAATAGTTTTATTTCAATGTGTAACATTCGCGTAAATCTAAGAAACCATTACACCTATTTTAGGTCATCCATCTCACACTGGTACAATATTCTTGCTTGACAGCACAAAATCCAAAAACACATACATACATAAACTCACGCTCATCCCAGAAGGAGTAGGTAAAATCCAAAAACCTTCACAATATATCAAACACAATTAAACCAACGCAAATATCATAACATCACGCCATATCACTCTTAAAACACTGAGAAACTGTTCTATCATACCGACCTCTATATAAAGTTATAAAAACGTCACGGTAGTTCACAGTTATTTTCGAGAATCTATCGCGGACCTTTTTAAGGAAGTAAAAAGCGTTGGATCTGGTCTGTATAGGGGAAGTGGGTCGGATCCTTGTGAGCTAATGGCTTTTACGCGGTAGGACAGTTGTTCTAGATAGTATTAAGAATGCTATGTGAATTATGGGTAGCGGATTGCCTAACAGGATCTCTTGGGGTCGTCAATAGACAGAGGTCCATAACCGACCCCAAGGGTCAAAGGTCCACCTTAATTTTAGAGAAGGTTCGTGTCTAAATTATTGTACCTTTTTGGCAGTAGTTTAAGTTCATTGTAAACCTAGCTAAATAAATGTAAATGAAAATGAAGGCATGACGAGAACATTTATATTTATATATACGTATTTGTCTATCCTTTTGAGGTTACGTAATTGGATGTATGTATTACTAATAACTATACAAGTGCACGCATAACATTCGTTTAAAATAATGATGGTTTATGTGAAGCTTTGAAATACAAAATATACAGCTAGACAATTAATTAAATTTCATTATTTTACCACACGAGTTTTAATCACCTGAGTGCATTTAATTATACAAATATAATTTTCACATTGAGAAATAACATTCGAATTAAAACCTTGTAGCTCTTTCAAATATTTATTCACATAGAGTCAAATCTACAATTTAGTTTTATCGTGTTAATATGATGACTTAGGCTTCTTTTTACTCGTCATTCTTCGCATCTTTCATCCATGATTATTCACTATTCTATAGTACACATAATATTTGCTCATTATTTTACCCTACATTCTCACGCACTTTTAAGAATAAAATAGCCAAACCCATTAGCAATTTTTCGTTCACCGGTCGTATCAGCTGCTTTATTTATAGTAGAAATAAAACAAACAGTGCATAAACAAGGCCAAGAGTGGGCACACGGATACATCGCATTCCACTTAAAATATCGTGTAAACTCCGCCTTATCCCAACACAATCCATTCTGTGCTTGCAACAATAAGATTTGATAAGTTCACCGTTTAAATAAGCGTAGCTTACTGAGGCATAAGTACGGAAGTAACTAACCCATTAGCAGGTAAGACATAAAAGACAGACAAAGGTATTTAAATAATAGAAAAAATATCAAAAGGTCCGCTAGTCCTTCATAAACGGTCATTTTGGTAATTTCGTCATCGGCCGGTCGCCGGAGCGCTGGGTACAGTGCACCAAAAGCTGGTGAAGCCAGTTGGGACTCCGAAAAGTTTCAGTTTGTTTCTTTTACTTAATTACAATAAGGAATACAATGATGCGTTATCTCGACAGAGAATATTTTGACGTAGAAACATAGATCGATTTCCACGGCTTTTTATTTCTTTGTCCATTCTCGTCGACTACATCACGTGGTAATGAAATGTATAATTTAATTTGCGCGATATTGCTTAGCGTCATTTTGTTGCCCTACTTGGGATCTACCTTTAATGTTACCTATTGTCTTATACAATAAATGTTTCGACAATGGGTGCATTCAATTGCGTTCGTTGGTCTGATGGCTATCATGAAGTTAAAAAAGCAAGCGATTGATTAGACGACTGCTTAAACACGATACGATAGTTTTTGAGTCATTGATCTTAAAGCACCATATAGTGTGAACTATGAACTACCGTGGTTTTGGGTGCAATCCCAGATCAGAAACAAGATTTAAAATCAATTCTAGAAATTGTATTACTAGTGGTCTCTCATATGTGACCACCGCAATGTCTATTTCTCCCGTCAAACAGCAGTGTAAATGCGCTGTTGTGTTCCGGTTTAAAGGACATTGTAGCCAGAGTAACTACTGGACATATTGAGACTTAACATCTTATGTCTCAGGATGGCGAGCGCAGTGGAATTCGAAGCATTGCCTCGTAATTCATGGTGTTGTTTAGTTTTGCTACTGTCCATGAGCGGTCGTATCGCTTACCATCAGGCAAATGGTGCATGCTCGTCTCGCCATTGATTGCAATAAAAAAAAATCCCGAAAAAAACATCAGTTCCGACATTATTTCTCACAATCTAAAATCACATCAATTATTCCAATATATGTCAATTGTCACTTTAAAACCAACAGAACTGCACAATTGCCCATCACAGTGCAATTAACGTTGGTCACAGCAAACTCGTTATGTACAAACATTTTGTGTTCGTTCGTATGTCACGGAGATATAAATCAAACAACAATGGCTGTCAGAGCGGGACTCTAACTAAATAACTTTGTTTGGCAGTTACACAATTTAGCTGTGAAACCAAGAATGGGCATTATGGGTTTTAAAATACTTGTTTATGTTGCTTTATATTTATTATTAAGTTTAGGTGTAAATCAATCGGATTTAGATATAAAAATGCATTAATAAATGACATCGTAAATCGGTAACAAAAATGGAATTGTTAGAATGCGATTTCGAAAATATGAATGAGAGCTATTGGATAAAAATCCGAAATATTACGCTATAGGACTGTAGTTTGAAGCTTTTATGACCTGTTCAATAACTTTAATGTCTTTTAAGACTGTTCTACCACTGCAAATCCTATAAACCAGGATCAAAAACACGCATACTTTTTACTTATCATTAACATCAGCGATTCGAATCAGCAGTCGTTGCAATATATTCCGATAATAATATACCCAGAGAATAAGGTTACGGCTTCAGTCCATTCATTTTCTGAACGTATCGTAATAAAACGTAGTCTCTGTGACCCAAATCCATTGACGCCCGTGCTATTCCCGGCGCTAACCGGGCCACCATTGTGCACCGTGTCAATTGCTGGAAAACCGTCTCAATGTGTCAGTTTCTTTGATTTATCGACATTGAAGTGTTTTGGCGGTTTCCAGAGCGTGTTATAACAAATTAATGTAGCTTTGTTTCTTATTCTTGCGAAATCAAGGGGGTTTTGGGAATTGGTAATCTTTTACAGCAAACAGACACGAAATAAATGTTTTCGCCTTTCCATTTTAATCAGATGGTACATCGAATGCTCTTTAAGGATCCTAATCTCATCGCCACTCATTTCCCTTACAATATTCACACTGAAAGACTGACAATGCGCGTATTCTTCTCGTTTTGGGTGGTGATTGCCTTCAAGAGATCTGTTTATAAAACTGAGGACAATTTTATGTTTCATTCTTTCTTTTGAGGTATTTAACCCTATATGGCCTCCCAATCTTACACTCGATTGTAGAGGAGGCCTGTGCCCTGCAGTGGGACATAATTGAGCTGATACAGATACAAAGCCCTATAACATACAAGGATTTGCTCTTATAAAAAACTACAGGTACATGCAATATTTTTCTTCTAAGCCATTCTCAAAAACCATCGTGAAGGTCCGTATTAGTCACGTAATAACTCATACATGAATACGTACAAAGAATCCACAAAACGGTACGCTTTCTTGAGAAACTGTTTGCGTTGTAGAGCAAACTCATTCGTTGAGTCAGAGCATGACACACGACGCGTTGCGTTGTGAATCACAACCATGTTAGTATAGACCGCTAATTCAAGTACCCACTACCCGGTGCTGTGAAAACTTTCTTATCAGAGGAAAAAATGATAGAACAGAAAGATCGCCAACGGACGGCTAAGAATAGGGATAATTGACGAAATGATTGACAACAATTACGCAGAAAACATTAAGAAAAAATTTACGTTGATTACAACGTAACAAGGACATACTGTAAGTGTAGCTTTTGGAGGTTATTGCTTTACATATTGTGTATATATTTTCATTGTAGAATATACACACATATATTATCTACTAGGTCAAATAAAGTACATGTCTCATATCATAAACAACAAAGCTCTTTTCTTCCTACAATATCCAGTCTTCAAAATAATTAATTTTAAGACACATGAACATTTGTATAATTTCGGGGACAAACTCATTGTCGCTCTTTTCACACCGGTTTTTTCTCCATTGTACTATAACGACCTTCAAGGAAACAAGTAAATAGCAATTTTAATTAATGACTCAATCATATCGATTTTATCGCATGTGAGTAATCAGTGACAATCGTGTGAAAATTTCCATCATAGTACTGAGTGTCAAAGCCTGGTTTAATCGATTTGTGTATCCTCGGTTATGGCACTAAAACCTTGCATATCTCGGTTCTTGGCGATACATTAACTTGTGGTTTACGGCCATATGCGTGTTTCTTATATTAGTCATGAAGATGACCTCAAGCCTCAGGTATTTTTGGATCGCTGATTGCTTTTGTGTCAGGATTATCAGGTTCCGTGAAGGATTAATTTCTGAGTGTTATTTTGAAAAGGATGGAGTAACAACTTGATATAATATATTCTCGACAGATTAGTGCAGAAATTAGGCATACTGCGTCGTGGGTTGCAGTATTGAAAGATGAATATTTATATAATCTAAAATTAATATTCCGTTTAGGTTTTTGTGGACGTGAAAGTACTCGTACACATATCCACAAAACATGTGAAATATTTATATGACGCAGCTAAAAAGCTCCGATTTGATTCAAAAGATAGACAGGCGTAACTGCAAAAGCTTACTAAAAACTTAAAAACCGTACAGTCTATTTCACAACACACAAAAGCAAAAACTTTTTTAACTCACTCCCAAACCCGAGATATTCGGGTGTGAAACAAAACAAACATATTAAGGTATGTAGGATTACCGGCCATAACGCGCCGGTTTCCGGCCAGATGCGTTTCTATAATTTACGTAGATTATTCCTAACAGTTGCCACGCGCTGTATGACACGAGCGATAGGGTTGCCTGCTCCAAATGCTTTTTTTTAATACCAGCCCAAAATTAAACATTACGTGATGATATGTGCAATCCAATCCAGAGAAAGATCCACTGATGTGAGATAGTTTTTCCTCGCTGATCGATAGAAATGCCTCCGTGGTGCAGTTGGTTAGACGGCGGCTGCGAAACGAGAGGCCATGGGTTCGATCCCCGCACCGAAATAATATTTGTGTGATCCACAGGTATTTGTTTCCGGTCTGGGTGTTTGTGAGACCGAAAAAGTCTCGTAATTTCTGATACCCACGACACAAGACTCGATCTTAGTGTGGGGTCAGGACTGTGTATATGACTGTTGGGTGTATTTATTTATTATTATTATAAAAAACCAAGCCTATAATATTATCAGGGTATACGCAGGATGTACCCGAAATGCGACATACTTACGAGGGTCACTATGGCGGATCCCAAATCACTGTGGAAGGTCGTTATCCGGCCCAATGTGAATATCCTTTATCCTACGATCTTACGAGACACTGGTTCGTTTATATTCGACAGTGTCACGCCCTATACGGTAATTAAATTGTTTATTTAAAGAACGTCACCGCCATCTTGTCGTCGCCATGTTGAATTTTATATAAATAGATGTAAATGTCCTCACATTTAGAATTGATGGTACTGGATAATTAAATGAGCGCAGCTGCGTGATAAACAATATTAAACTTCAGCTTCCTTTTGTGTTGAAAGTTAGTGTTAGAAACCGGAATTGCCTAATTTAGTATTAAGGAACATGTAAAAAAAAGTTTTAAAACAAATGTTTTTTTCCTAAAATGGTGACATGTGATAGAGACCCGCAAAGTTATTTTTTAAAACTACTTTAAATTTTGGAATTTGAAATTGATTTTAAAACATATTATATTTTACGACAAATCCTATTTTGGTAATGTTTCAGGTTAAATTAAAATAGTAGCCCTATATCGTTCATGGCATTTATGATAGCTGTTATTACTAATAAGATTAACTGCGATACATCAAGTTCATAACAAAGTTTATTTAGAGATGGTGTGTAAACATACCAATTCGTTGAATGGTTTATGAAAGTTACAAATATTAGTGTGAAAATAAACATGGCGTACGGATGTGACAGCGGAGAAAATACGAAGGCCAACCGATATTTTTTATTAGCAGTTAAAAAAACTGATTATGAGAATAAAATGTAAATAATGCATATCATATTGCTACCCAAATAAGATAACCGAATTTGTTACCGTCCTAGGTCAATTGAATATTTGATTTATTAATAACTGACTGACTTAGTGGCATTGTTGTACTAAGGTAGGAATACAACGCTGAGGTCTCGGGTTCGAATCCCAGGTCGGGCAAAGTGATATTGGATTTTTCTATTCATTATCAGCCTGGAGTAAAAAAAGGAGGAAAAAGGCGTGAGTTTATGTAAGAATATTAATAATTGGTTGGTGCTTAGCTAAATACCAAAATTACACCATGAGTCTTCGAAAAAAAAATGCATAATGTAGAGGGCGGCTACTTGCTTTCAAATAGAGGTTTGGAACATACTGTAACATTTTTACAAGAATTTATCTTGTTTACTAAACAAGTTAGTAACTGAATAGAGAATCCGCCCGTGATTTTTTCACCTGTCTCCACTTTGAATTGATAAATCTATTATGTTGGACTAGTATTTAGCTCGTCTGCAATCACTTATTGAGACGGAAAAACGTCTTAGGTATTTAAGGCATCTCTTGTGGCGCCTACTTCATTTTTAGATATAAGCTTATTAATTTTCTTCTTTTACACAGGCTTGCGCGCCTCGCTACGTCTCCTACGTGTCGGCGAAGTTGAACCAAAGAGATCCAGTTGGTACATGTTACGTGGCGAAATCTTCCAGGGCTGACGATGTCAACGAATTCTCTCCTTGCCGAATATGTACGTATTATTTATATTTAACTTTATATACACGCAACAGTCTCTCAAATTGTCCTAAACACACAGGATATAAGTCTTTAGTGGGTACAAGAAATTACGACAGAATCTTCGGTCTCAGGACAACTGGACCCAAAATAGCGACTAAAGAAATAGGACGTTGTTACTTGGTGGTATCTAAAATAGATTGTAATTAATAAATATTATTCAAATAAGCGAAAGAATTGTCTGAACTGGACAATGATTTTACCTCAAGTTCCTAATCTATCAATACACGATTTGACCTATTTTTATTAAATGTCACATCTTTTTTTAGCTTCACCTTTTATACAGCTTCTCTTTGTTATGCTAATATGTCTACAATAGTCTTAAATCGCTTTAAAAATATTTATTATTGCCCACATTACACTCTAAGTAAATTCAATATTGTATTTCACACATAATATAAAAATTTTTCGGCATTTTCATATTTTATCTTACACGTGATTATGTAATATACAAAACTTATTTCCTATTCCATTTACTATTTTAATGATTATATAGCTTTAATCCCTGAAAAGCTAACGGAGTATGATCGATGAATATTAAGCCGTAGAAAATGCGCACAGATGGCTGATACGTTTAATGTGCGATGCGATCCGATTAGCAAATGATCGGTGTAGATTAATTCGTTTTACACCGTTTAGAAATTACATACTACCTTATACTAGGATATTATGAGAGTATCTAAACAGGAAGATGACGTTAACAGACTAAATCGAAGGCGTAATGCTAAACAGCTTTTGGTCGAATTGTCGATTACATTTTAATTTTAATTCAGTCCAAAAGTATTTTTATACTTACATAAGTATTTTTAGAATAAGTTGACGTTTTACATAACGTTTTGGTTTTGAACGTTTTGGTGGTACAACGTTTAAAATTGCAATCTACATTACGTAAAATTAACTTCAAAGATGACAATGGAATTCTTATTTATCGCCAATAACATAATTGTTGGTAATAAAATTAAAAATTCCATTAAAACACGACAGCGCCTTCCTCAAAATGGTAATAAAACCTTAAAAATAATTAATCCGCCATTTTCCAACATGACATTAGTGAAGCTATCATGGCGCCCGCCTTATAAAAGCGCGCGAAAAGTGTGGCTCACTTCCGCCGGTAATGGCGGCACCCGCAGTAAAATTGGCGTATCGCGCGCCGCCGGCGAAACATGATTTACGATTGCTCTTTTGTGTAAAAAAATAACTACGGACGGCGTTTAAGTGTAATGTTACATATGACGAGAAGTTTTTTGTACTCGTAATTTTACGTGTCGACGTTATTATGCCTATGCATTTTTATACCAGACGTTATAGTTTAAAGATATTGTTATATGTATGTCTTTATTTAAATAATGAACCATCACAATTTCCACAGAAAACTAATTGTAATTCGTATATCTGAACTGCGAAATAATACAGTCCTTTTACTGAAAAAAGGTACCACTGCCTGTGAAAATTATTTACAAATCACCTTTTCCCCCTCGTATAGATATTTACTAAAGAATGAATGAAAGCATTTTATTCTATAAATAGATTAATTTAATACAAAAGTAATATAAATACCAAGACCCCCACAGGCCGCACATTCACTCTGCCTTACTTACTCTATATTGTTTTTGTAGACTTTTTTTAGGCAAAGGTCACAAATTCGTGCAGACATAAACTCAGACACGAATTAACCGAATGCATTACTAAAATGCTCGGACTGTTGTCTATGAATGAATATGCTTTTTATTTATGTATTGTATGAGAGTAACACGCATAATTTGTTTAGGGCACCGCTCGTTGGATGAGGGTGAGTATCGAGAGGTAAAGTTGGATGTATGCACTCCGTAGTTAGGTTCATCCACTTCATACAAAATTCATATATTTCATATCATATTTTGTGTATATCATATGTATGTAGACTTATAGATATATATTTTAAAATAATTGGTGTATTTATACAATTGGCGAAAAGTGGAACATAGGTACAGTATCAAGTATCAACGATATAAAGAAAAATGGCTGCTTAAAATTTATTTGTGTATTTATATTATTGCATGCAATGTACATAATTTATATAATATTGATGTCGTATGTGTATAATGTCTTAATATACTACACACATAGGTTCCCCGATACATGAATTCATAGGTCTGCCCATAATAAAACAAATATTTTAATACCTAATTATTGGCATTATTGCTTAAAACACAAACATTTAATAAAACCATTTGTGTTGTTGAAGCCTAAATAATGACACATCGATACTTATGTTTATTTTAACAAATGTTTTATATTAATACTATTTTATTTTATTAAACTCGGTTTATGTATGGAAAATGAAAATTACTCGATTGCAAAATGTGTTTGTTACAGATTATTGTTTTTACTTGCCTTGGAAGTATGTTTATTGTTGTAAGAAAATAGGAGTATTTTAAGAAAATTCAAGCACAAATGAAAATCATTAATATGTGCAAATAAAAACCGATACAAATTAATAATTAATCAATACAACATAATTGGCTAATTTTTTTTTATTATATAGGTTTTAATTAATTTATGTTGCAAGTATGATAAATAAAACTAAGGCACTATGTTTTACTTCCACAGCTAGTCACGGTCAACGAAAGACCGGCGTGTGTCAAGCTGGATTTTCTGCCTCCGTATCAAAGGTAAGTTTTTAATAAATCTTCATTTTTAACAAAACTTTTTGCAATTTGTAATTATCTCTAAAGTTACTAATTGCCAATATCTTTTGTTTCAAAATAAAAGTAAGAGTTTTAACTGGGGAGAATTACATATTTTTTTTAAACAGATGTAAGGATCCTATTTCTTAATTTCCTGACCATACTTAAAGTAAAATTCTTTGTCGTACAAACTTTAAGACTATTTTATTCAACTTTCGAATTAAAGCAGCAGTCATTAATGTTTTTTGTCACGCCCAATTACGTTTCGATTCGTTTTCAGTTAAATTCGCCGTATTTTTTTATTTCATCTCGTGTGGAATGTCTGGAAAGTGCTGTTATTATGTACTGTAATAATTTGTAATTGCAACCGAAATTCTTTGTAATTTTCTCCGTGTATTTATCATACATAACCATGTTTCTTTAGCATGTCCAACTGGCAGTACAAATTGGAAAATTATTCTTCGCGAATGAAAATTACCTTAACTTTTGTAATTGAAAATAATTTACAAAATTACCAGTAAACTTTAATCTGACCGTCAATTGTTAAAACCATTTTATGTTGCCAAAAAAATAATGATGATTCTTTAACAATAAAATCCGTATACAGTAAAACACTTGAAGAATTTCTATAACAACCATCTCTGACACTCGGATGATACGTGCCAAGAATTCTATTAAAACCAAAAAAGTGTGTCACGTCCAAAAAAAATGTCGGAGAGTAATGTAAAACATCGTGATTTTACGATCGTGGGAATAGAATTATTTTTGCCCATGTAAGAGGCATCGTGATCGCGCGGCGCGATGCGCGGGCGCACGTGATGCGAATGCGCGCCCGCCGCGCCGCCACCGCGCGCACCTTATGAATTATTAACAGCTTTTATTGTCCCGCGCAAAAAATAACAAACAAAATGGCCGGCCATTCCTATTTCGAAAATAGTACTCGAGTATTTATTATCGTTTTATTATGTCTCCGCATTTGGGATACAATTGAGTTTTAATCGGCGACAGTGTAACACTGCCTTGTATGGCGCGGTGCGCCCCACGGGAACTTGCTAAAATTTCTACTCGCCTTTCCCCTTCCTGCCACTTTAAATTCTAAATTCACGCTTCTTGCAATTATACTAAAAAAATAACAAGAATTCATTTTAATCACGCCTTCAATTGAGCGGCTTTTTTATACTGCCATAGTAGGAGACCATGTTGTATTACTTATTCATTGAATTCGTTTGTTGAATCACATAAACTATGGCCAAATTTGCAAAGCCACGAACAGAATTTATGAATCGGTTTATGATTACTATTTTTGCCTCGCTAAAGACATAAACTTATTTTAATTTTGACTACTATCTATTGCTAAAGTCCGAAATTTATGTTATAGAAAGTAACAATAAAACTAACGATATAAAATCTTAAGATCACAAAATAAATCAAAAGAAGAATAAAAACAAACGCTTTAGATATAAACATCAACTTTAACAGATACTAAAATCAAATTTTCTATGCTATTAAAAGTAAACACATTTAACCTCAAAATCTAAAGATGGAAGATAAAATGCTTTCACAATAACGGAACAAACAACATATTTACTAATCGGCATCAATAATCGTAACAAAATATACATTTGGATTCATTTGTATGCAACTGGTAAACATAACCTCACTCCGATATTTTTATATCGCGCTTTTACGATCCGAATGACATTTGATACCTTCGCTTGTTAAAAAGAAATACGGCAGTTGGCACCTTGTTTGATGCATAAAAATAAATGGGTTAAAAGAAAGAGGTGGCATTTAGATATCATACTGCATTTGAAAATATGTCTCAAGGAGCGAAGAGATGCAGAGTCCCCAAATCGCCACGTTGATTTGTTAATAGATGAATTAATTTAATAGAACTGATGTATCTTTGCGGAATTCTTGGCCTGGACAAGGAATAAATTATAATCGGAATTCAGAATTGGATGCTTACATGCTCTTAAAGACAAAGTAAGAAGCTACGAATTTATTGGCATTCAGAACAATCTCTCTTAATATGGTTTCGTAGTCATGAAGATCATTCTTTAAGATCACAATATGTCTTTGACTTTTAGAAATTTCGAAAAACATAACTAAAAACTGGCATTTTTAAATTACATTTTTTAACATAGTTGACGTAGATATTTACATTACGTATTCAGAAGTTTCTCATTCAGATGTTAAAGTAAAAGAATGAATATACTTACCCTTTGCATACCTGTTCCAACAAATGAAAACAAGATCACCTACGATACGTATTTAACACATTGAGTTAATTTAATTGTAGGTATTGTAAATAATAAATCAAGTATCAGTGAAGCAGTGGCGAAGGGTGACTTTTTTCAAAAGGGAAGCCGATACTTCTGGTGACTAGTTTAATTAAATTAACAAGTACTTATACTTATATTTTTACTCCGTTATGTACGTAAGGTACCTATTGAGCGACATATTTGCTTAGTAATACTTACTATATTTTCATACAACACTTGCACGGAATAGCACTGTGCCCGTTAGGTGCTTTTTTTAACGTTTTTAAAGTAAATTTCGATTCAATGCAAAAGACAACATTAGCCTGTTTTGAAATTGATCGACAAAAAAATTTCAAACGTTCCTTATATATAAAAAAAAGATGGAGAGATTGATGTAAGTGGACGAAAGTAAAACGATGCCAGTATAGAGCTAACTGGAGATCTATCGAATCTGGCAACCCTCATGGGATGCAGGCGTGGGTTATGTTTGTATGTCCTATTTTGAATCAACGCTAACAAAAATACGGCATTACAATATTTATTAAATAATTAAAACTTGTCAGTTGCCGTTCTTTCTCTGGTACTTAAATGTATTATCAAATTTAATATAATTTCCAGTGCGTTTTTTAATTACGTAAATGCAGCATTTTTAAAATTACCTCATAATAATGCAATTCATGAGATAAAACGATACAAACGACATTATCAAGTTTCATTCATCATTAAAGTTTTGCTAAATAGATAGATCTGTTTGCACTTCGAAACCAGTAAAATTTCATAAATTACCCACTAATTATATACAAACCTAAAAATAGACACCGCATTATATACGTACATATACACTGTGAAACAACACAGTAGTAAATAATATTTTCTAATTATAAACACGAAATAAAAGAGGCACGAACTGGCAAATTACTTTATAAGCCGTAGGCCCACCGGCATATTCACAAGCGAATACCGTCGTATTTCTACAAATAAATTTAGACCTTAAAAGGTGAAGGTTTTAAGGTGCAATTTTGCATGCAGTTCTGAGCAACAAACGTGTAACAGAGATGGCAAATAATGCGTTGGAAATGAGCGCGAGAGCAACGGGAACTCGTGCTGTGTCCTTGTAGCCTGACGTGACGTCATCGGGATCTAGGCGGCCGCGTGTTTCGTATGCATGTACTTACGTTGAACATCGCGCAATGCGTTTGTCGTTGTGTTATTAATTGATCGATAATATTTTGTTTATTAATATCGAATAACATTTGTTTATTGTTTATATTTATTTTAATATTGTTTATTATTTGATTATTTTCTTCATATAACTTGTTTAAAAAAATGTAAATAATTAATAATTTCCTTTAAATTATAAGGCGTGCTGCTAGGAATCGGCTTGTATGAACCCTTCGCCACTGCAGTGAAGCCATGTGTGCGAACACCTCGGTACATCGCTATTCATTGCCGGGCGTGTTGAATCCTAAGTAGCAGTGGCTCAATGGCGCCATGATTCAGTCGCAACGCGTTCTACTTACACGCAGTGTAGGCTCTCCTTACTATCTCTTTAGAGGATTTGTTACGGACTAATATGGAGTGCTCGTGTTTATTAGGTATAGAAGTTCCAGTTGTGAACAGACATGAAATGAATAGCCGTGTGCTCGGCGCGGCGTAGTGTTAATTTTTTGCAATCAGAAAAAATCAATTTTATTGGAAAGTTCTCATACATTTTGATAGAAAATACAATTTTAAGTCTAAATTATGCCATAAACAATAAAAAGGTCGTGTGCTACTAGTTTCTGCACTAAGTAGAAAACGAAAGTAAAAACGCGACGTCAAACCGCAACTTCCGTGAAACATTTTACAATCGCCGCCGAAAATGTTTAATTCTTTTAGTAGTTTTTTTGTCATCCCGGCACGGAGCTAAATTCCTTGTCATTGCGACGTCAAGCATTCCTGTAGGTTTACAAACATGGGTTCCGGAACGCGCCCGTAAACGGCGGCCATTTGCAGACAATGGCGTCGCGCGGGAAACCGATGCGTCCGCAAACTGCAAACTGCGCCGATCGCGGATTTGTCCGGCCGCATCGTTTTATTTTCAGCGCGTGATTTATTTTCTTATTCAAAGTTTACTTCTTTATCAGTTTTTGTTTGACATATTTTATAGGAACTATTTGGCATATGTACAAAAGACGCATGAAATAATAGGAGTATGATTGTGGTATTCTAATATTGGACGCAAATTGCACATTGCTTGGCAAAGAAACCTTAGTTTTTTAGAATCCATAAATTGGTAATAAATTGTTTTCTTTAACACGTTAAGTGCGAAGCGAGGCCTAAATCACCCCTGATGCAACTTCCCTGTGGTGCGGCAAGCAAAAAAGTGAATTTCTCTGTCGTGCGAATGGCATAGCTTTGGTTTGGTCCAGTGTAGGAAAGAGATAAATATATATTTGAGATCACTAATGGTTCCGGACTCGGTGGTGTACCTACCTTGGTACCGGATGTCTTAGGCCTCGTGCCGCACTGAATTATTATAATTTTAATGCAGTGCGGAACGAGGCTAAAACGTCCCATATCCCCCCTGACCTCGTACCGCACTCAACGCGAGCTTCCCGCGACCAGTGTTGTGCATCACGTCGATTGGAGAGCACGTCCTTTTACAGCGCCGAACATGTCTAAACGATGTCGGAAGAAGTTAACATATATATTGAGATTTTTATAAAAAAAGTATATTGATACTGATTTTTTAATGTTAATTCAAGTTCTAATAATTGTATTTTTAAAGAATTTTTATTTTGTAATTTTTATTTTGTATAGAATGGAACGCTTCGTGCGCGAGTCCGACTCGCACTTGGCCGGTTTTTTTTTCTTTATGGCGCCTTGAAGCACAATTTAGATTATTTAAAAAAAATGTATCCTTTGATAGCTTTGTGTTGTTTTGCCAGGTTTTGCCCTTAAAACGATCTAATGAGATATAATTGATCAAAATCGGTCAAGTCGTTGCGTAGTTAAGACAGTTTAAAAACGTCGATATTATTTTTCCCATCACTAATCGCAGCGAAAATTTGCCCTATTTCAGTGCGTTACGAGGTGTATAAGATCCCATATTTTGTTTTGCTAATAATTCCTAAACTAGCCATCAGATCCCGGGGCGACGGTGGATTAGGGTTCATCAATTCACTGTCTATATCAATAAGGACCAAAATTCTCATTTATCTTTGATTTCGCGCCAGAAAATGGATTTTAGTCTGTAAAAGGAGGTGGGGTCTAATAGACCGCGTGTCGCCCTAACGTCTGGTCACGGTATGGGCCGATTATACCTCGTGCCGCAGGAACGGAAAGTATGCAAAAATTGGTGCCGCAGCTAACGTGTTAAGCTCTTGCGCTTTGTTTCATCGAAATGAATTGCATAAACTAACGATATGTAAGCATTTTGAAAGCATTGTTTAAATCGCTCTATTACACACGCTTAACACAACGAAGAAAGTTATACTTTAAATAAACATAATGATTCTTCAGACCTCGTTGAAACCCAGCCCTCTTTCTCTAACTATTCTTGTAACCGCAATTACAAGTAGATGCAAATTTTGATGTATAATTTTTCCACCAAAGGTTTTTTTTACCTTAACCCTTAGGAAAATCTAATCACATGCATGCTACATTGCCGTACTGAAAAGTCACGAATGCAATTTTAGACCTAAAATCGCCTAAATTGTGTAGAATTTGTTTTCAAGTCATGAAAATAAAAAAAAGTTTAAGTACCCTCCAACTCCCTACTACAAAATACATCGCGTGTACGACAACCGTTTCCACAAATTATTCCTTTCTCCAGCCGGCAGTGTATGCAAAGCGTATGGGATTTTAAATGCTTCCAATATTTATGGCGGGTTGATTGAATATTCAATTATTTGCGGCGACCCGTGGTCTTTGTTCGTCTTAACTGCTTCACGCAACGGGCCTTTGCGACCGCGGCTAATGATTTTCTATACAATCGCAATTTCAATATTGCTTGCATTTGTATGGGGAAATGGCTGTAATAAAGTGCTGAGAGAGTCGAGTTTACTTGAACTAACTGTATGGGAATGTATTGGATATTAACTTTACGGCGATAGTTCGTTGTTTTCTTTAGGAAGTTGAATCTTGCTTTCAGTATTAACCTGGTTGGTGAAAAACTGCTTTCAGTAATCACCGTTGCATAAGTTAATTCTGCTCTTTGACATATGACAAATAATTCTTATTGTTTGTCCAAAACCACTGTCTCTTCCTGCTCTATTATTAATATAAAGTTCAGTGCTGTCGGGGTATAGTATCAAATCGTGACTGATAATATGCCAAATATTATGTCTACCTTTTTTTTTACAGTGGTTGTACCATAATACCATTGTGGACTACCATAATACGTAGGGGGAGACCGGGTACAAAAGTAACGGCGGGTCGAAAGTAACAAATCTTCTGTACGTATATCCAACCGTCAAACACCGCGTCGATGTCGTAAGTTCACAGCGGGGCGGTACCCCCCTCGCTTGCATTCAGTTGCCACCCGCGCCTCGCGCTGTTAGGTTGTGTGAGAAGACGTTTTGTGATTTCACAAACCAAACGTAAGTATTTTATCGTTTTCTTATTTAGTGTTTTCGTAGTCTTTTAAAGATGATACCAATCTGAATGTTTGCATGTTAATTCTTGATTAGATTGATTACACAGTATTTTAATTCATTCTTGTCTAGCACGTTTCCTTTTAAGGTTATCTTTGATATTTTAACAGAAATGTGGTCGGGTACAAAAGTAACATAGCCCTATGGGTACACAAGTAACATGTTACTTTTGTGATTTGTTAACTTTTTTTGCTTATCATTGTTATGTGTGTATTTATTTTAACAGGATGCCGCGACAGCGCATCAGAACTACCACACGAGGAACCACTGACACGGAAGTATACCGAAAAGCGGCTGAAGAGCATTCAAGAAATGGTACAAAAATTAGAGCCTTGGCAAAAAAATATAATGTTTGTCATGTAACATTATACAGATATATAAAAAAAATCGAAGCAGGGAATACTAGCGCCGTAGTAGGTTATCGTTGCGTCAATAGAGTTTTCAATAATGACGAGGAAAAATGTCTACTGGACTATTTGATCGAGTGCTCTGGAGTTTATTTTGGGTTATCTCCACTTGAAGTTCGTAAACTGGCATATGAGTTGGCGGTAAAAAATGGAAAAACATTTCCTGAAAAGTGGCATGATACTCAAATGGCGGGTAAGGAATGGTTGACGGGTTTTCTGAAACGCCACCCGAGCCTTTCTTTGAGGACACCTCAAGCAACAAGCCTGTCGCGAGCCTCAAGCTTCAACGAACATAATGTGAGTAAGTTTTTTGATAATCTTGCTGAAGTAATGGACAGGTATAAATTTGAGCCTAAGGATATCTGGAATATGGATGAGACAGGGGTGACCACTGTACAAAGACCTAGAAAGATTTTAGCTCAAAAAGGAATTAAACAAGTAGGCGCAATAACATCAGCAGAACGTGGAAGATTAGTAACTGTTGCAGTTGCGATTAATGCTCAAGGTGGGCACATACCTCCTTTTTTTGTTTTCCCATTAAAGCGATACCAAGAGCACATGATACGAGAAGGACCTGTTGGTTGTGCTGGAGCTGGCAATGCTAGTGGATGGATGCAGGAAGCTGAATTTTTACTATTTCTAGATCACTTTAAAAGACAAGTCAAGCCAGCAGTTGATCAAAAATGCTTATTACTACTCGACAACCATGCATCGCATATATCTATCCAAGCTCTAGATTTTTGTAAAAAACATGGAATAGTATTGCTGTCGTTTCCACCCCATTGCACCCATAAGCTTCAGCCATTAGATAGAGCAGTATTTGGACCATTCAAAAAAATGATAAACGCCGCAACAGACAACTGGATGCGGAATCATCCTGGTCAAACAATGACTATCCATTACATTCCTGGAATTGTTAGAGAAGCATTTCCTGCTTCAGTCACCGATCGAAATGCAATAGCCGGATTTACCTGTACCGGTATAAGTCCATTTAATAGGAATATATTTACTGCTGTTGATTATGCACCATCGTCTGTTACTGATCGGCCTTTACAAATGAACAGTGAAATTCTATCTAATGACGTGTGTAGCTTTGATGCAACGACCACCACCCAAGTTGATCCAGATACCGCAGTAGATAATCTTCCAGCGTCGAGTGACCAAACTATCGAGCATACAGTTAGTAATAATTTGTCAAATCTATTATCATTTAATCAAGGATCCCATTCGCCTACACCAGGACCTAGCGGGTTACAGCAAGCAAAGTCTTCTCAGCCATTTGATTTAACACCTAAAGATCTGAGACCCTTACCACAAGCAGGCCCGAGGACTGTATCAAGTAGAGGACGTAAAAAACGTAAGACAGCAATATTGACGGACACGCCTGAAAAAAACGCAATTGAGAAAGAATACCTAGAAAGAAATAAAGTTAAGAGAACGGTTTTACCACCTGATACTGGAAATGGCAAGAAAAAGTTGATATCTACGAAAGGAAAGGGAAAAGGAAAAAGAACAAAGAAGGCAGCTGAAGAGAAGGAAAACATATCAGATGACGATGATTGCTATTGCCTCGTTTGTTTAGAAACCTTTGGCAATAGCCGGCCAAATGAACAGTGGGTTCAATGCCTCTCGTGCAAAATGTGGTCACATGCCGAATGTGTCCATGATGATGCCAATTATATATGTCACAATTGTGAGTCTGATTAAAATAAGGCTGATTATAAAAATGATTGCTTAAAGTTTAAAAAATACTGATCTCATTACTAGAAGAAAAAATTATAAGTTGTTTTGTTTTCTTAAAATATTTTTTTTAAGTTTTTGAGCATTTTAAATGCAAGTTCTTTGAATACAAAGTCCTAAAATAAATAATATGTTAATTTAATATGTTATATTGTTTTCTTTACGAACCCTTTTGGCCTGTTACTTTTGACCCACAATGTGTTACTTTCGACCTGCCTACGTGGTCGGAAGTAACAACTTCCCATTTTTTTTCGAGTCTCTGTGATTCATATCAAATGAACAATAAAAAGCAAAATTGAGATACCGATGTAAAGACCATAAATGGAATGTTTAAATGCTTATATTCATTTCTATAAAATAATCACACCTAACAAGAAACCAAAGTAAAAGTACAAAATGTTACTTTTGTACCAGGTCTCCCCTATACTACCACCATACAAAGTCTTTCCCAAATTTTACAACTAAAATACCAAGCGAAAAACTTCTGTTGTCTGTACTTAGCCTTTGCAGAACAAACTATGCATTATTCAACCACCAATAACATGGTAAAGAGGCAGAATAAAACGTCCAACCCCTGACATACGCCACGTGACAGGTCCGAAATAGGGCGCATGCGCATGCGCCGCCTGTCCGCCTTTATAAGGCGACGCGGCCGCGCATATTTATTCATTGGTACCGCCATACGTTGCGACTTGCGATCGTATAGGTGATTTTGTTTTTTTTAATGGTTTGATACTACCGATGTTGAAGATGACTTTGGTTTTAAGCCAGACAGGGAGAGATTTGGAATATTACGATTTTTTTGTTTTTTAAAGTAAAGAATGCTTTTCTTATTGCTTTTTTGTTAATAAGCATTAAGCTATGAATATTTTTTGCATTTAAACAATCTAAAGAATACCTTGGACCTCGTATTTTCAAAGCAAAATAAAAAGTATAAATTTCAAACACTCCCAACAAATTATTTAATTACACAAATCCTAAACAAAAAAAAACAAAATTTTAAATGTCGCAAAAAATAAAATAAAAATTTGCTTAAACTTTTTCTGACAGTGCCGTCCGCCAGACCACCAAAGCCACGGATACATATGTTAACATGTTTTTTCTTCTGTCTGTGCGTCAAGTGTGTAACCCGAAACGACCGCGTTATCTGCCTCGTTCACACGCCTGGGTATAAGAGACGTATGGTTTTTGTCTTTCCGATTTTTGTGCGGGCTAAGCGATAAGCGATAGCGAGAGAGGTAGCGGCAGTGATTTTCTTGCAGGATATTTTAATTTGTTGTCTAAAATCAAGGAAAAGAAATATAATTAAAAAACACGTGCGTCGCAAATTGCAGGCGATAGAGATTTTTTAAAATTTTTGTGGTGTGTGATATTCGGCCACCAGCACTGGTCATGCCTGGTGATATATGGCCTAACTCCTCTCAATCGAATTGTCGGTTTTTGGGGAAAGCCGTGCTCTGTAGTGGAAAGTATACAGACTCGACAATTAGGCTGTGTACATAACGTAAACTAAATACAATAAAGTTTAAATTATTCTTATTAAAAAATCGCATTTCTCTTGTTACTTAAGCAAAGTTGTTAAAGATATTAAACTGTCACTAACGGAGAATGTGCTGTCAACGAAACAGAAGTAAAATAAATGAATTTTTACCCTCACCTGCGAAACAGGGTCTGGCACGAACGGCAATTTTAAACGATATATTAATTGAAATTGTTATGTAAGTTTGTGTCGAGACGGTGGTCGCTTGTTCGAATCTCAGGACACACGTTTATGGCTTTTCCGAGTAATTCGTGTATTCTTTGTCGGTTACCACTGACCATGTATTTTGGCGTGGTAAACCTGATGAGATGAGATATCTATAAAATTTTCTATCGTATTTAAAATTTGCCAAAACGCAGTTTAGCATGCATTGTGGTCTAAGCCCTTAGGCCTCAAGGGCACATTTAAACCATTAACTGGACAATTTTAGTTTTTTAAATAATGTTAATTCATAAAAATACAACCGTCAAATGTAATGAACAATTTCTTTATCAAATAGTCCTGTTTCAAAAATCTTAAAAGTTCATTGTTTCTCCGACCAATAAATACGTAATTGACATGAAATCATCGCATTCACACACTTATGAACGTGCACTTATCTACCCCCCACAAATGCGTGTACCTCTTACATTACTATAAGTGGTCCATAAAGCCGATACCAGTCGTAAAACCGATGCACCCAGTAATGGACAAGTAATGTTTCACACTGCCCGGCAGTATTGTGCGGCATTAAAATCTTAGTAAACTTTATTCAATTAAGGCCATCTGAAGTCATTTCGATTGTTGATTGAATTTGTCGTCCACAGTTTTTAAGTAATTTAAGGAGTAATAGATTGAATTTACAGGTATTGCATAAATTGCTCTTACTTACTCTTGCAGGAAGTGTATAAGTATTTGAATAAACGGACACAATTTTGTCGATTGGCAAAGGATCACCACTTGACACTTTATTTGAACGGCAATGCCATCAGGCGCAGTCAAGTTACTTCGCTGTATGAAACAAACTTGTCAATCAATTTTACGCTCATAAAATCTATATATTCGAAATATATTCATTAAGTTAGTTTTTACTAATTTCTCATATTCAATCTGTTCCAGGATGGCCAGCGATTGTTCATGGGTGCGCCAGGCAGCTTCTACTGGCAAGGTAAATATCACTTCAGAAATTTGAACAAATCTAAGGGCTGCTGATATTATGTTAGTTCCAATAAAATGGGTTTATTCAGAACAAAATAATGGGAAAATATGGTGTAACACCATAAAATTATTTTGAAAATATTGAATGGTTAATCATAAATATTTTCCAAATGAAGATAAATTTACCTAAAGCTATAGAAGCTTTGTAAAAAAGTAATAAGATATGTCGAAAATTATCATAGGATATTTCATATTTAGCTGTTATGGATAAGAAATTCCTTATGTTTTGTAAAGATGAATCTTATAATCTGAAGGTATCTTATACCTCTTTCTTTGTAATAAAACGCAAATATACGAGTGCATTAAATCGGGGCTGTTAAACAAAAATGCACCAATTTGTATGACAGGTCGAGCGTAAAACTGTCAAGATGTATTGCGTTCTAAACAAAAACATCTAGCAATGTCTACAGCCCTTGAAATATCAACTTGCTAAATCTTTCTTTGTAATATAACGCAAATATACGAGTGCAATAAATCGGGGCTGTTAAACAAAAATGCACCAATTTGTATGACAGGTCGAGCGTAAAACTATCAAGATGTTTTGCGTTCAACATCTAGCAATGTCTACAGCCCTTGAAATATCAACTTGCTAAATCTTTCTTTGTAATATAACGCAAATATACGAGTGCAATAAATCGGGGCTGTTAAACAAAAATGCACCAATTTGTATGACAGGTCGAGCGTAAAACTATCAAGATGTTTTGCGTTCAACATCTAGCAATGTCTACAGCCCTTGAAATATCAACTTGCTAAAACAAACGATATAAGTAGTAGCTGCGGTAGGTTTCTCCAGATTTCCAATAGGTGCTCCAACTGATTGTAATTTTAATCCGAATTCACAGGACGAACATTTTCATTAGAACCAAACGAAACGTTCTACTACTATATGCCGAAAATACCGGAGGAAGGTAAACAAGAGATAACGTACCGACAATTTGAAATTAACAGCATAACATAGCGAGTCGCTTCCCAAAGCATAATCCGTAAAGCCTTGTGGACCATACACAGGAGTTTTAAATGCAATTTTACCTGTTCGAGTATATTAAGAACTACTATTACGATTGTCAAGACACAGCTTGTTAATTTAAAAAATAATTTACTTCAATTAATTTATTTCGCAATAAAGCTAATAGGCAAGCTGCAATCACCAAACTGGATCTATAACGCTTGCAAAGACATTTAGAAGTTTAATACAGATGCGAGAACGAGTAAATTTTAGCAGAATCTGACTTTAAGACAGACTAATTGCTTAGTATATAAAAGTGTTTAGTTTATTAAAATAGAGACATTCAAATTAGAGTCATTTCCAATATTTAAAACACCAGGTCACTCCACCTATTAGTGTTAGACCTATTTTTATAACTACTTTCATGGATGTAAAAATGTGTTGACAATTTTTTATGAAATACATCAACGTGTATCGTCGCCTACGTAATATATCAACATATATTACGTAGGCTTCTTCTTCTTCTTCTTCAGCCTATGTATCCACCCTGATCGATAAATAGGCTACATTATGATAGTGTAGTTGATATAACTATTCTAAACACAATTGTAGATAAATACTATTTTAAAGTCATTTGAGGTAAGCAGACATGATAGGAAAAAATAGATAAAGAAGGAAAGACGATTTGTTGTAACAAAGGAGATCAGATAAATAATACTAATAAAGCTATACATGTTTAATATATTTGTTGTGTTGTCCGTAACCTTAACATAAAAAGTGATAATGCAATAACTCTAACAACTGATGTTGTTATTATAATAAATTCATCATAATAACCGTCAATGAGAAATTTACTCGAACAAGCAAAACTGTCTTTAAGACAACCCTGTACACCCATTTACACCAGATATTGAATTTATTTACAATATCCGGTGTAATTGGTCTCATTAGCTTTCCTTAAATCACGGTTGAAAATGGTGCATCTACCTGTGGGTTTGCCGGATACCCTTGTATGCTCCGACTCTATCAGAACATGTCTTTAGAGCTCATCTGCACGATGACTGATTGATGTCCATAAATCATTGTGTCACTTATCTGTGCTAACAAGAATATTTATGAATGAAATTGTCATCTTAGTTAGTCTTTATGTTTGCTCATCGACGATCAATACAAAAGTCGTGTCTTCCATTCAATCTTTGTTCACGTCTACTTTCTTCAATATCAGGTCACAATTCTGCATTTGTCCATATTTCTGTACATAGGGTGTCAAGTTTTATTAATGCTTCAGTATAACAAATGCGTCAATGTTTAAAACAAAACTAAACTTAAGAATATTGAAACGGCTTCCCATTAATTGGTTACTTACGTTTTGGTGGTATTTAACACGATTCCTGAAACTACATGCTTACGAGTGGTTTTAATCGTATAAAAATTATACAAAAGCCTTCCTCATAAACCAACAATTAACTCATTTAAACACGTTGCTACTGACGCTGTGAAGGTTCTATTTAACTTTGCAACTGCAGCCAAAATGGATATTTAAACAAATATATTTGCTATATCATTTGTTGATGGATCAACAATTGGAAGGGAATCATCGCTTCACAATCTCATACTTCTAACTCTTCAACGAATCCCAATATTCCATCAATCGCTTTCCTAAAACGATTTGCTGAGACTAAAATCCCTGATCACTTTAGTTTTTTTATCTAACCATCGGTTCCGTTGTAGGTCAGCTGATGTCCCAGACCTTGGGCGCTCGACCGGCTTTGATCGCGACTCCTGAATCCAAAGCCGCGTACGATGATTCGTACATGGGTTATTCTATCACCGTTGGAGATTTCGCTGGTCAAGGAATCCAGAGTGTTGCTGTTGGTGTCCCCAGGGGGGCAAGTTTGAAGGGATTGGTAAGTTATGTGTGTTTTCCTGCTCTTTAAAAATAAAGACGTAGTAATAAAGGCAAGCACTGGTAATTACATTTCCATTAAAAAAATATAAATTGGCTCTTATCACTAGTCCTCAAAGGAGAATTCATCAAGCCTAAGAACTTAGCCGTGGATTAAGTCGATTGTTTACTGTACCATAAATTTTGGTTTTGTTGTGTAACGTAACTCAGATGAGTTATGTGTATGCATCAGTAAAATTATAATCTTTCAAACTATATCTATTAGTGTTATTTTCATCCGATCCTTACTCATTAATGCTTCCAATGAATGACCAAGGGGTTATGGAAATCTGGCATATAGAATATTATTTAATTATTTAATAAACTTTAGGTTACTCGTAATTGATCAGGACTTAGTCTCCATGTACGTTATCTGACCATATGAGAGATTTACGAGATGGTACTTTATTACTAATGCGTTAATTTAATGAATCAGGTCGTCCTTTACACCTGGGAGCTGCAAAATATAAGGAACATCACGGGCAGCCAGATCGGCGCCTACTTCGGCTACAGTCTGGCGTCAGGGGATATCGACGGTGACGGCATGGATGACGTCATCGTTGGAGCTCCCATGTTCACCAAACCCAGGAGCGATGGATACGAACATGGAAGAATTTATGTCATCTACCAGGGGACTGATCGGGTGAGTGTTTTACAGCTACATATTTAAAGATAACAGTCCGTGTCAACGTAAACCGCTATCGGACTTACTATATGGATTTAATATAATCTACACATATTTAATAGTTCTGATAATCGTCAGAACTTAAGTTACACCGTGTGATTAACTAGGGTGATATACTTAAATGTGACGACCAGTAAGAGACGATTGTCTCAACACTCTTTCTGGAACGCATTACGCATAGCACTTACCACCAGAACATGGAAAAATAATAAATATCTTGACTGAAATCTATGTAGTAGATAGACTAAATTACTGGCTAATAAGTATATTGTACGTTATTGCAGTCATACTCCAAGAGCCACGCGAGGACAGGTGAAATTTCCAGAGGCAGATTTGGTCTGGCTGTTACATCTCTAGGCGACATCAATTATGACGGATTTGGAGGTAAGACAGAAGCCTTTAAAGTTTATTTTACATTTAAGGCAGAATTAATATAACTTCAGCAACAAACAAGCTGGACGCAACATCCGTGGTGGAAGCCAGGTCCAGTAGTGGAATTTGTTTGCCAAAAATGATGAAGATGATGAATATTTGATCTTCATATTATTTTATTCTTTGTGGAAATCCATGAGGAAGATGACTTGTTGTGGCTGAATAGCAAAATCATTTTTTTTTCCAGACATAGCAGTAGGCGCTCCCTACGGTGGGCTGAACGGTCGTGGTGTCGTCTACATCTACCACGGCAGCGAGCTGGGCATCCTAGACAAGTACTCCCAGGCCATCACTGCTGAGGAGATCTCTCCCACCATCTCCACCTTCGGGTTCTCCCTCTCTGGAGGGGTTGATCTGGATAACAACAATTATACTGATCTCGCTGTTGGCGCTTATAAGTCTGATAGCGTTGTGTTTTTGAAGTAAGTTAATGTTAAGATCAAGTTTATTTATGTCTAGGGTAGTTTTGGTTTTCGCGACTGATGTTTATAGAACATTGATGTGATTATCTTTGTTACCTATTTATATATTAACTTTCTAAAATAATATTTCGCTCTAGATATTTTTAGAGTTAGGGTTCAGGCAGGCGGCTAATTAAGCCACTGATGCCAATATTACAAGGGCACTGAGAGCATCAGGTCTTAATTAACAACGAACCATATATTTTAATTTATTTGGATCAACTACTTGCAACATTTTGAAATGTATAATTTGGCTAAAATTATTTTTCTGTGCTTTTTTATACTTAAGTAAGCAACTAAATAAATTAGGAGTTAATCCTCTACGTCTTAAGATATTTAATTTCATTGTTCCTGGCTTGGCTAATTATGTGATCTAAATCCAACAGATCCCGCCCAGTAGTGAAGGTGACAGCAGACGTGAAGTTCATGGGCGACAGTAAGCTGATCTCCCTCACTGACAAGCGATGCCACTTCTCCAACGGCACCGAGGTGGCCTGCGCTCACCTCATGTTCTGTCTCACCTACACCGGGGTTAATGTGGATCACAAAATCAGTAAGTATATTATATCTAATCTGATTTTCTTAATTCAGATTTTTTATGTCTGCGTAACATCATCTTTTTATTTATTTATTTATTTATTCAACACACACACAGTCATTACAGGTTTAGGTACCCAATTCGATCTGGCGGGACTATAACACAATTTATACAAAAATAAAATAAAACAAAAAACAATAACAATCACACTACAACTAATAAATTAAGCTAACTCAATTAAATTAAGTATAGCAAATAACATATAAGAAACGTTTTGCGAGCTCACTCCGATTGCTTGTAAAAACATATGTTTTGACATGCACCTCATTAATAGTTTTAATCGCTCGGGTGAGAGGCGTCTTGGCCAATAGGTTGGTCCTGGAGATCGGTACCGCCAGTAGCGGTGGGCGGCGTCGCCTCTTGTCATCATCACCATCATCTCTCTTGCCAATATCTCCAAAAAAATCATAACGTGTTAATCCACTGCATCAGCCCAATGCTACTGAGGTAATTGAATGACAAGATAGAGGTGTCATCAGAGATAAAAGTATTGTTTCTATTTCCTAAGGTCTATTTTTTTAATGGTCGACTACCTTTGTTACAAAACAGCAATATGTCTGCAAATATAATTATTATGTAATCAATAATTTTATGTAATTATTAATAACGTGTATCTATGTACGTATCATTGTTACTTATTATGTTATTTATTTCCAAGCGGAAGGATATATCTGCTACTTCGGTGAGTGGGGTAGCGTCATCGTCGTCTGTGTTATAGATATCATCTACCACCTTTCCTGAAGCATCCTTTTTAGTTTACATATCCAATTTATATCAATATTTCTTTCCAGTCCTTTTTTGTTTTCCTCCATCCGTCCGTACAAATCATGTGTATATACAACTTAGTTGTGGAATATGTGTTAGAAAAAATCACATTAGATATCACACCATACAATTTTCAGTATCACTCTTGCCTACCCATTAGGGGATAAAGGCATGAGCTTATATTAATGTATTTAAAATGTCCTAAAAATTAATATATTTCGTTTTGTAACAGAATTCGAGGTGATCATAGACCTGGACTCGCGACAGAAGACTAGCAAACGGTTGTTCGTAGCGGAGAGTCGCGAGGCCACGTACAAAACACAGGTGTTGCTCACTCAGGGACAACAGGAGTGCGGAGAAGTCAAAGTGTATTTGGATGTAAGTGATTGTTATCTTTTGTAAATATGAACATCCATGCAGATAAACGTAAAGAGAACAGCTCTATACTTTTGACGATATAGCCTTTCCAACTATAACCTGAAGCTGTTTTCGAATTGATTTACAGCGCGACTATTTCAGTTTCTAACATTGTGAGTGAATACTTATTTACCGACCAATACAAACTTCCTTAAAGGTTTTAACTTAAGTTCTATGTAATAAGGCATTCTAAATTTCCACAAAAATAATTAAATTTTTATAATCAAACTTTTGTAATTCCCACTATATCTCAAAATCCTGCAGCTCATATTACAAAACTGTCAGACCACACTTCTTATCACTAAATTTACATTACAGGAGGAGATTCGTGACAAACTAACTCCAATTGAAGTGAAGATGTCCTACGACCTGATCACTCAACCATCCGGAGATGTAGTTCCACCAGTCCTGGACCAGACCAGGAGCATCGTCCACGCAGACTCCCTCAATATCCAGAAGAACTGCGGACCTGATAACATTTGTATACCTGACTTGAGGATGTCTGCTACTACGTAAGAATAACTGTACTTACTTAATACTTAATTTGACAGTGGAAATTAAGACAACGATAGGGGTATTACAGCTTGTATTAATTGTAAAATTTAGATCATTGCCGATAGATGTCGCTTTTCGACATCGGGCAGTTTGTTACGGATTCGAGTTTGCTCATATAATTTTATGATGTATCAACTGGCAACAGGTAATCGTCCCTTGGTCCATTACATTTGCGGTTATTTACAATGTGTTCATATCTTTTTTGTGTTTGTGAAATGCCCTTTACCTGTTCCAATCTTTCCAAATATAAAATAATATAAATAAAAACACCCAACAGTTATATACTTAGTCCTGACCCCACACTAAGATCGAGTCTTGTATCGTGGGTATCAGGAACTACAAGAGACTTTTCGGTCTCACAAACACCCAGACCCGAAACAAATACCTGTGGATCACACAAATATTTGTTTCGGTGCGGGGATCGAACCCGCGGCCTCACGTTTCACAGGCAGTGTCTAACCAACTGCGCTAAGGAGGCTGTCAAAAAAATGAAATATAATTATAATTTTACACCATTTAAACGGTAATATTTTAATTTAAGAATAATTTTACACAGGCCGACAGTAAACTACGTCCTAGGCTCCGGGGAGAACGTGAAAATTGATGTGAAAGTGCAGAATGCCGGTGAAGACGCATTCGAAGCGGCGTACTTCCTGAACATTCCAGCCGGCGTGACGTATGCCAAGATGGAGAGATTAGATAAAGACAACGCGGAAACTCCGATATACTGCTCTATTGCTAGTAGGGAGGCTGGGGGAAATACCACGCTTAAGTGTGATCTTGGAAACCCCATGGCTAGTGGGCAGAAGGTAAGGAGTCAAGGTTTAAATAATAATTGACGTTTAGATATTACGTATCAAATAGTTTTCCTGTCAATATGTACTAGTAATTGTTAAGATTGAGGTATTGGATATTTACTGAAGTTATTATATAGGACTTAGGAGAAATCCTCGACACGAGTTTGATTTGGTTCCTATCAACGATATGAGTTGAGCCTTAAGACTGCTGTTATCTGAATGAACAAGAGATACTTCTTACGTCGTCTGTTGAAGGTTGTGAAGTAGGTTTATGCAACAATTTTAAAATGGTCCTCATCTATATTCCATCAGGTAAAAAGGTATATGTTTCATTCTACGATGATATGATCCAGGTGCATTTCCGCGTGATCCTGGAGGTGAACTCGTGGGTCACCCTGCTAGACTTCGACATGGAAGCGAACTCCACCAACCCGGAGCAGGACACCGGCTACGACAACACCATGCACATGGTCATCGGAGTCATTGTCAAGGCTAACATCGCTATTATCGGGTAAATATTACTAAGGTATTTTTTTGTATTGTATGAGCCCATATACGTCCCACTGCAGGGCACAGGCCTACTCTACAATCGAGGGTGCGATTGAGAGTGTTTAGGCTATACAGTCCACTACGCTGGCCTAGTGCGGGTTGGCAGACTTTATATGCCATAGAAATTCTTACAAATTGCTATGGTATGCAGGTTTCCTCACGATGTTTTCCTTGATCGTTATAGAGCGCGGTGATTCACTATCCGTACACACATGACTCCGAAAAGTCAAAGGTGTGCCCTAGTATTTGAACTCGCGACCGCCGTGAACTTGTAGACAACCGCGTCTGGTCCGTTACTAACAGGCCACCACGCACTTATTTTTTACTAACAGCTTATTTTTTAGACCTATATCTGTTGCTGTGACAAGAATTAACTAATAATTATAGTAAAAATTCCAGCTTAGCTCAGTCGTCATCTTTCCATTTGCTGATAGTTTTTATGAATATCTATGAAAAAAGAATAATATATAGGCCTTACAATTTCCAAGTTGAAGACATTAAATTGATTGGTTAATACTGTATTTTTTTAAAGCGGATGTAATAAATAATCTTTCAGATTTTAATGAAAAAGAAAATAAAATAAATAATCTTGCTTCCAGAACATCAGACCCACCAGAACTTCACTACAACGCGTCTCTCTACGACACACAGAACCTGAAAGACGACACCAAACTTGGGCCTCAAGTAATTCATAAATACAACATCAAGAACGAGGGTCCCTTCACCGTCGACGAGGCTGAGATCTACTTCATGTGGCCCTACCAGACTTTGGACGGTAAAGATGTATTTCTATAAGAACCTTCTGTTGTAATGAATTCCCTTCTACTGTAATTCGTACTACATAACCTTCATAGGCAAGAAAACACTTGGTATCCTCAGCCTATAAGAAAGAGAGAGAACAAGAAAGCAATATGAAAAAATCAAAATACTTTATTGACTCCATTAAATTGTTCAACATCATTTAGATTCAATCATTTGAAATAGGAAATAAAAAAGAGAGGAATCAAAACTATGCTGAGCGCGCGCATTCAAAATAGCTCTGTCGGGTCAATTTTATGTAAAGCCGAAATGCTTTACATTTTTGTTAAAAGAAATGGTAATAAATCCTAAGTAATCTACAGAAAGCTTAAGAAGCAATTAAATTTAAAATAGATTTAGTTGCGGTTCAATTTCTCGGGGCAATTGTGGTGCCATCTATCCACACTTTAAGGAAGCTTGAGTTTGAAAAAAGGGTGTGATCATGACAGTTTGCAAGTTATACCGCCTTCAAACCGAAATACGTTGCATTCAGTACTCGGCGTTGAAGTATTAACATTCACGCGTTTACTCTCAAGATACAAATATATTCGGATAAATCGGTAATATTATTATTCCGTCCTATTTCCTTCATATATGTAAACATAAAACTTCTTGTTTCAGGGGAGAATTTGATGTACATGCTAGTCCAACCGCAGTGGCTCGGCAATGTGAGATGTGATGTGGCGAGACACGTCAACGCAGATAACTTGTTCGTGCAGAATCCGTATGCCTTCATGCTGGGAAAAGAAAAAGATGGTGAGGTTTATGAGCTATAATTTATATTCGACTCCACTCTCCAATATTACTTTTAATAACAGTCCCATTATGTCTTCTAGTAATTATTGCGTTTCATATCTTTGCAATGTTTTATATCACCGTTAAAATCGGAAACAAATAATTAAATATGAATAGGTTTAACAAGTCAATTTGTAAAGTTCAAAAGTACCTATGTACTGTAGGAAAATTTAAATTTGTAATTATTAATTGTTTTCCAGCTATGTTGAGCAGTGACTTGTACACCGCATCTCAAATCTCAGGCGGCGGTGGATACTATGGACAATGTAAGTTAAAATTCAAATCTTAATTCCTTTAGTGTTTATAAATAAAATATTTGTACATAAATGTTTTGATTGTAAGCAAGACTCTAAAATGGATAATTGTATTTTGCAGCTTATTGGGAAGAACACTCCAGCAGTGGTGGTCTAGTGACGTCCCAAAGCGGTGGCAGCTCTGTATCTGGTGGCCAAATCGCCCAGGGATCTTCAGGACAGTTCAGCGGATCTAGCTCAGGCCAATTCAGTGGAGCAGGAGGCCAAAGTTCAGGTTCTCATATCTCAACCAGCCAGAGTTCCAGCGGCCACTTTACTGGGGGCCAAGCTTCTGGTGGACAGTACGGCAGCCAAGGAAGCTTCAGCGGGCATGGAGGACAAGGCAGCCAATCTGGAGGAAGCTACTCATATAACAAGACTTGGAGCAGTTCCAGTGGAGGTCTCACGGCTGAGGAGCAAGAGGATATCAGGAAACAGCTCGCAGCTGCTGCCCAGGGTAGTGTGAATAAAGAGTTCAGCGGGCAAGGCACTTACGTCCAGGGAGGGTACTCGCAAGGCGGTTCCCAGGGTGGTTATGTCCAGGGCAGCGCTCAAGGCTCTCAAGGTGGCTATGTCCAGGGAACTCAAGTCGCCCAGGGTGGCTATGTACAAGGAAGCACGCAAGGTTCTCAGAGCGGGTACGTCCAGGGAAGCTCACAGAGTGGTTCGCAAGGTGGTTATGTCCAGGGTGGGGCCCAGGGAGGGTACGTGCAAAGCAGTTCCCAGGGTGCCTACACCCAAGGAGCAGGTCAAGGCGGCTTCGTAGATGGTGGCAGAGTTGTATTCGTAAAGAACAAGACCATCATCTATGATCAAAATCATAATATTATATCGCAAACCGAAACTAGCACCGAGTATGGAAACCTTGGACATGAAGGCGAGCCTGGAAGTTCTTTCAGCAAGTAAGTACAAATTAAGAAATTATATTTTTAGTATATGACTTCTATCTTAAATTTGTCGTCAAGACATTACAACATTGTGAAATAAGAATTGCTCCAAAGAATTAATTACAACCATGCCGTTTGAAACTTCATTTTGAATCTCTGCTTACTCAAAAAAATTAATTCAACCGAAGATTTTTATGTTTTCCACGAGCAACTGGATTTAAACTAAAAACTCTTTCACCAGTCATACATTTTTCAACTCCGTTTTGTAATGCATTCTTTAATATTTTATTGCTTTTTCTAGATACTTGAACAACCAAGGAGGTCAACAACACAGTGCGACGTTTGCCCACGGCTCCGGAGGTACAGTCCAGCAGTCAGGTCAGGGTTACTCCCAAGGATCAGGTCGCGGCTACGTGCAATCTGGCCAATTTGCACAAGGAAACCATCAATTTGCCCAAGGGAGCCAGTACGGCCAGGCTGGCGGAGTAGACCAAGGCTTTGTTCATGGCTCATGGGGAACGACAGAAACAGTCAACCCTGACGTTATGAAAGCAAGTTCTTCTACCTTTAGAGGAGCGTCTACTGTCACCGTGGTAGGAGACGAAGAAGAGGACAAGCTTGAAGGTTTTGGAGCATACGCCGCTAGCAACCCTAACAATGAGTTCAAATACGGCATTGCAGACGTCACTAGTGCTGGAAGCCACGGAAGCCAAGGAAGCCAATCTGGAGGTGGAAACTACCAAGGATCTGGAAGCTACCAGTCGGGAGGTGGAAGCTATGCAAGTGGAGGTAACATGCAATCCGGAAGTGGTAGTTTCCAAAGTGGCGGAAGTCACCAAGCCGGAGGCGGTAATTACCAGGGTAGTGGTGGAAGCTACCAATCTGGAGGTGGAAGTCACCAATCAGGAGGCGGCGGGTCTTGGAGCAGTGGATACTCTTATTCGTCACAATCAGGTAAGATTATTATTTCATTTGTCTAGGTATCGATGAATCCACGGTAATTTTCAAAGGTAATGAAAATAATTTGTACTTACTTGATGAAACCTTTTCCTAATTCTTTTTAAATCCATTATATTGAGCATCGAAATTTTATTATGTTTCATAATTAATGTGGATGTCTGCAGGTGGTGGATCTTCGTACAGCTCTCAATCAGGTGGTGGCTTCGGAACATCTGCAGACACCAGGCGAGAGAACACAAGGAGAAGGCGACAGACTGATCAGGTAATTATTGTTATTCTAAGTTATTTTCGGATTTCAAAGTTCAAATGTATATTGAGATAAATATCTTTTTAATAACTGTATATTTTTCATATTCCAGGAAAAACTTTATTTTTATATTTCCTTGTTTTCGATAATAGAACTTTTTTATCTGCGTATTCAATTTTCTGCAAAAGATTAACCGGAGATTTGACTCCCTCATCGTCTTTCTAGCGAGGAAGGGCAAGGAAGGATTCTACTTATATTCATTTTTTAAAGGTTGGCGACGCATCTATATTTATACTTTGCAATGTTATAAGCAATGTGTTCTTTTTCAGGTGGATCCGAGGTTAAAGGGGATTCTGGAGAAATGCGAGGAGAAGTACAAGTGCGAGGTGCTGCGCTGCACCACGGGCCGCTTGCTCAAGGGACAGGAGGTGTGGGTCGCGCTCCGCTCCAGGATCAACGCATCTGTTCTAAATGAGGTGAGTGTATGCTGGAGAACATGAGCCATTTGAAGTTTTTTGACTGATTGTATCAGCCCATATGAATTCCATTGCTGGGCACGGGCCTCTACAATAGAGAGTGCGGTTGAGAGGGGTTAGGCCATACAGTCCACCAACGCCAGCCTAGTGCGGGTCGGCGAACTTTACATACCATAGAAATTCTTACAAATATAAGTTTTCATTCACCGTTATGGTGATTGCAAATAAAACTTCTAAAATTGTTATTTAAACGTATATTTTAGTTACACAATTAGACTTAGCTAAAAAGATCACTGAATTCTCTTGCAGATCTCCAAAGACCGCGCGGTGATCCTCTCGACCCTGGGCGCGACGCGGGTGTCCCGGCTGCCGCTAGTGGGGCGGCCGTCCGAGCTGGCGTGGAAGACGGCGGAGGCGCGCACCACGGTGACGCCGCAGCTGGCGGCGCTGGAGTCGGGCGCCGTGCCGCTGTGGGTGGTGGTGCTGGCCGCCGTTGTGGGAGCGTTGCTGTTGCTGCTGCTCATCTTCGCGCTCTACAAAGTAAGTGTTTTTAAAAATTAGCTCGTCTTTCTTGGCTGATTGTGATGTAGACCCTTATCACTGGCGGGAGTTGTCTAGTAAAAGGGCTTATAGAGTACTGAAGCCGCAGTGCCCCGATAGGACTGTCGGGTGAAACGTCATCACGCCGTGGCGCTTCAAGCCGCTGGTCAAGGACAGGACGCATTGCTGCGTTGGTCTTTACGCCAGCACTGGGGTCGTCCAGTCTGGAACTCCACTCCTCCACGGCACCATGGGAGAGGGCGGTTTGGCCACTTCCTCTAGGGGCTGGTAGATCTTGCGCATGGTCGCTGTGGAGGAGTGGCGCTCCAGCCTGGACGGTCCAGTATTGGCGCAAAGCCCATCATGGCAATGCGTCTTGTCTTTGACCAATAGCTGGACAGACGTCACGACGTGATGGCGTTCCGCCTGACACAGACCCTAGCGGGGTAACGCTGCTTCGGTTCATACCTGTGGTGGGTGACACGACATGATGGCGTTCCCCCTGACACAGACCCTAGCGGGGTAACGCTGCTTCGGTACATACCTGTGGTGGGTGACTAAGATGTATATGAATGCCACGCTTGAGCTGACGAGCGCACAGAACACTAAACAGCCGCCAGACCCGTGCTTCCTTCCTTAGTCGAGAGTCGAAGAATAATGCTCTTATTCTGCGAGCGTATCTCGCAGAAGTAAAGTGCGGACCAGGATCGTGAGCGGAACTATCCCACTCGCCACAGTGCCTCCACCCTGTGGTGAGGGGCGTGCGATATCCCCTGCCTTCCATAGAAGGCGACCTCAAGGGGCTATCGAGGTCGCTAGGCACACTGCCGGGGTGATAAACCCTCGATAGCTGCGGTTCCGACGTGGATGCTAAAGCGTTTGCATCTTAATGGGCATCCAAATTAGTTGCAAGTGGGGACATTTTGTCACCCAGTTTTAGAGGGACCAGTAATGGTTGTTGTGCGGGGCGATCAGAGAGAGATCGAGGCACTTCTCGCCTGGGATATCCAGTGCCGCCGTAACGCGTGCGACTGCCACCATGGAGTTTTTTAGGGACCCGTTCGTCACGCATTATTATTATTTTTTTGTGGCGAGAGTAAAATTTCTGTTCTGGTACTCCCGCCACTAAAATAAAGTTGCGATCCCTAGCATCCCCAGCAAATCTTACGCAAACTTACGGAACTTGTAAAACCCTTTAGTGGCCGTCGCGCGAATTACTTGCGGCACTGGATGTCCCAGGGGGAGAAGCGCCCCGCACAAAATCATTACTGGTCCCTCTAATTGAACGGCCTAGCTGTCTCCCACATACCCATTGTCTGCCCGTGAAGATGTAATGGACGCCCACAAAGACGAGGCAGCGCCCTCTGGTGTTCATCTCGGAATCGCAGCAAGTGAAGGCGCACCGCCTCTGAAAAGTGCCCAGCGACTTCGATTGACCCCTATAAGTCGCCCCTTGGGACCAGCATGCGATACCGTGGCGGAATTCTTTATGACCTTAGGGGCAAATTTCTAACCAACCAGCTTTGGATCTTAAATACTAGTAAACTACGCCGGCATATTAACCGAAATTGTCGGTAGTCGCCAATCAAAGTCGAGAATGACAAAGATAGGTGCCCTTAACCAGTGGTCAACGGACAATGAATTCCGCCCTGGAAGGTCGTTGTAAAAGGTTGTCAAAACTGGCTATCGGATATTATGCCCGGCACCCTGCTAAGACGGTGCGCCATCTGTTTTAAGGTCTCGTCAAACAGCAGGCGAGATGGGACTGCGACGCAAAGCTGACGGGATGGGTCGTGAAGAATTGTAATATATTGACTGATATTGATTCCATACAAATAAATATATTACAACTGATCACGTCCCGTTAGCGCCACGTCAATGCGGCTTTCGACCGCTGTTTGACGAGTATACGAGGGTGCACCGCCACCGCAGTATGACCAGTAACCCTAATGACCCTCTTACAACGGCCAAGGATACAGTGGAAGAATTTCACTCCCTCTAACCTTAATTAAGGTCAACGCGCTGAAGCTACTCTTTATCACAATTGAATTTATTAGTTATATTTGAGTTACCCGTTTGTCCTCAGTGCGGATTCTTCAAGCGCAACCGTCCCTCGGACCACGCCGAGCGGCAGCCGCTGAACGGGCGCGACGAGCACCTCTGATACCCGGCCAGCGCCTCCAGCGACCCGCCGCGCTCCTCCCCCACCACGCCCACCTCCCCCTCCACACCCACTCACTCCAGCTCCTCCACTGATGCTGCCAGTGACGTCACCAGCAGGGACTCCTCCAGCTACGACAGATACTGACGTCACTAACCATTCGTTTATCATTTTTATAACTGTATGAAGGAGCGCGAATCGCATGCGATTTGCGCGCGATTTACACGCGAAATAAGCAATTGGTAGCTAGTGCGTGTATGAATTTCATGCACGTCGATTTGCTTTATTTAACAAGGAGGGGGTGTTTTTTAAATTAATGGAGTATTCAAAGGCAATAAATCTAAATTAAGGTGCGGGTTATTCCATTAAGGACTTATATTTATTATTCATTTTCATTACCGCGTCAATGTGACTACGAAATAGTAACACAGTACCTCATGATATGTCGAAATTTAATCCTTGGACATTTTTGTAGTAAAAATGTTCGAAGGAAACATACAAAAAATTGCATTACTAGTCACCGTAAAACACGTTTCGGTAGCCATTATTAGATTAGGAGTTGAAAAGTGTATAATAGTTATATAATTTACGATAATTCCCGTATTTTCATACTTAATTCTACTAAATCCTAAACTTTTAATGGGAATTATCGTATGTTATAAAAGAATGAGAGAGTTAAATCTCGAAGTGTGATAATGTATAAAGTGTGTTTATTTTAAGGTATGAGTTGTTCAGATTTGTGATTTAAGTCAAATAAATAATAATTTAGATATTTTTACTAAATGTTAGATAACATTTTATCTATGACTACTGTGACTTCATCTTTGCACGTCCGGATGTGTGAATCTATAAATAAAATCTCGTAAGTTTTAGTGCCTTTTAGATATCTGGATTTAAGTGGTATTTGTATCAGTAACGCAATTATACAATTTGTAAGGAGGCATCATATCATTGACTACAAATAAAAAATATGAGATTATGTAGATATTTTCTTTCAATAAAAAATGTTTTCGTAATTAAATAATTTTATAAAACTTGAAGAGTGCTTAAAAAAATTGTACAGCATAAATTAATTTAACTGATGACTGACTTATAATGTCCCAATGTTTATACATTTCTAATTCATTGACATTAGTTTTTATTACGATTACAAAACCGTAGAATTAGTAACAAAATAGCTTCTTTTCTGCCTCTAAACCAGGTTTTCTCCCCAAACCACATAAGCGAAATAATTGAAGTTTTAAATACAAGATTATTAAATCAATAAATAAAAATTGTGAAATAATTCATGGTAGAAGTAGTAAAGTACATTTATAAGAAAACGCGTACATATAAGAGTGCCTTATAGCAATACGAATAATACATATCTCGGTCGTGCTTCTTTAATATACTACAGCTGCTTATAATGTGCCTTCTGCCAGTAACTAATTAATGTAAATACGTTAAGACTTTTATATTAGTATTTATGACATTTTTTCACAGAAAAAAAATACAAAAACTTTTTTGGTCGGATGTGTAAAAATATTTTGTAGAAAATGTATGTACTTAATGTTTTTCCGAGTGAGATGTGTAATTTAATAGATTTGTATGGAAATTGAAAATATAGAAATACTACAATTAATAGAAATGTGTAGTGTATGTAGGTCACGCAATATAGAGTAGTCTTTAGACTACACTGTAGAGAATTTTACAAGAAAATGTTGAAAAATCTGTGAAAAAATGACACCATATAAGCCATTGTTACGTAATTGTAATTATATTATTTATTTTAATTGTACAAGTAAGTGCATCGCTTCGACTATAGTTAATTTTATAACAAACATATTGATGCCATAAAATAACTGTAATGGTATATATTTTGGTTGTTTTATATGTCTACGTAATAATTTCTTTTTATTTGCATTTACCAAAAAAGAAATTTTAATAAATTTTTGTTTTTAATTTACGACATTATTTTATTAAATTCAACCCTACCTCCTGGAAATACTACATGTAGTACTACCGGCTAACGTAACTTTGTTAAAATATATATTTTTTTAAATTAAAGTACCTACTTTACAATTTTGAAAAACTAAAGCATGCAATTGAACGTAAATCGTTTTTTTTTTCAGCAACACCAATTAAAAAATAACCATCACGCACCGCCGATTTTGCCTAAGTATGTAAAAAATGAATAATTAAATGTAGCCACATAATATCTTAATCAAAATGGACCAAATAGAGTGTGATGGAGAAACACCGTAATACGAGGATGTAAGGTGAAAGAACGTGAACTTTTTTAGGAGTTTACATTACTACACAGTCCACCGAACTACTATCACGGTGTTACCCCCACGTACCGTATTTTTCGCAGGCAACACTCAATACACGTACTGACGTAATGTGCGCCCTACAACTATATTACCGGGCTAAGCATTAAGATTTTCAGTGTTTAGTGTACGCAGATCCGCAATAAACCAGTTTAATGGCTCGCTTTATGGACCACTAAATTTTCTCGTATACAATACCAAATTGTTGGCCGGCAGTGTAAATTATTGTTCTAATATATTCGCGTTTTAGACAATTCTTGAGTACACATTAATACATATGCAGGTAAAACAAATTAACAATTTCACATCACAAAGACCCTAAGCTTCAAACAAATGACAAACAATTATTTTATCATGTAAACATTGGTAGAGGCATTAGTACACATTTCGCTCCATAGTTTTCCTTAAATGATCTGATGGTCAGTCGCAAGAACGGGTGTCAAGCAGTGGACGAGGGTCGCACAGGATTGATCAAAAGCGTAATCGAGAAGAAGCCATCCAGAGCCAGAGGGATTTTATACCCAGCAATGGGAAGGTAGGCTTTTAAAATAGACGTTTCTCAGCGTGACAAAGAAGCAGACCATTATATTGCAAATATATAAAATGAAAAGAATATAAAAATCAATCAAAATCATGTCTGAAACACTATTATTTACGCAGGCCTAATATTGACATCGATCTATGTTGCAAAAATAGTCATCTGTCTAGCTATTTCACAACAAGCAACTTTGGAATATCATTTAGTCAATAAATTGACAAAAAAATGTCTGGAATTCCAACCCAAGGCCCTAATTTCCAACTCATGCCACTAATCATGAGCCAATAAACACACCTTATCGTCATGTAAATATCCCAGAGTTCTCATATCTGAATCGAAGTGGTCGTAAAACAAATATTGTCCTTCGATTTATTATCTTTCGAGACGAGGCAGTCCAATTACAAGCTACATATATATCACCTCCGCTTTTATTCCATTTCAAAACAGGGAGGTATTGAGAAGTACGTGGGTGGCTTTACCCAACCGTACAAAGTCTATTGGTTCATGTAGCGATATACTACTGCTGGAGTACTTATTTATTACGTAATGTAAATATTGCAAGATATTTAAGACTGTACCATGGCCAGACCGTTATAAAGAAGTGATGATAAATAATTTAACAACCCGCTAGCTAATTTTATCACGTGTATAACATAACTTATATTACCTAAAAAAGACTTCTTAACAATAACCGTTTTCACCAATCCAAACTATCCTACTTAACCAAAGCCCCTTAAATTAAAAGAAACTCCTTCAATCGGAATTTGATAAACGTGTAGTTTTATGACGTGCAAAATAATTTGACCGCCATTTCTTGCCACAAGTACGCACCCACTGGCCACTTGTTCAGTTCGCCCTTTAAATAGGGTCGGAAGATAAACTGGCGATGGTCGCGTTCACAGATTAAATTAACTTACGGTACCGTCGGCAAAACAACTGGCATTTTAATTGTTTAATAATTTATTATTAGCGTAGCAATGCAGTTCTTGATAACAAGTTATGTGTGGTTCTGCTCCTGCTTATTGTCACTTTATGATTGACACTAGTCGAATGTCTCGTTATTCTAATTAAGAAAAAATATCTAAACTGCTAATTACTCACGCGGCTTACCAAAGTACACAACGACTAATTCCAAGGGGTGATATCTATTATCTAGTAATACCTAATGAGTCGATTTGCAGAATGAGCGGACTGTGAACTGTTAGGCACCTGCCCAATTCCTACGTCGAACATCTATGATTTAAAAACCCAACGATTTTCCAGAGATCGGAATATATGATAAACCAATAGGCTCGCTTTCTATCACATTTTGAGACGGAAAATACTAGGGAATTGTAAGTAGTATCGGTACTGCCTATGTAACCCTATGTAGATATAGACGTGAGCTTATGTAGGCATCATAAAAATTCGACTATTAAGTCGATGCCATTGATCTCTGAATCAAAGATGCTAAAAATCGGGCGAAATGACAAAAGGCATGTCTGCCTCGGTGGCGTTGTTGTACTACGGTACGATTACAAAGCTGAGGTCTCGGGTTCGAATCCCGGATCGGGCCAAATTATATTTCTATTTATTGTCAGCCCGGAGTTAGGAATTTGTGCCCAGCATGACGATAAGCTCACCCCCTATCACATCGTGGGACGGAACATACAAGGCGAAATGTGAGTGCCCTGGTAGCGCCTCTGCCTGCCCCTTCTGGGAAAAAGGCGAGAGTTTATGTATGTATATATGTCCAGTCTGAACGCAGATCCCAACTCTGACCGGGACAATACTTTGAAAAAATAACCAAATTTTAATACCAATAACTGCGTTGCGGACGCTACAAATCCGGATTCACAGATAAATCTCCAGTGTCTTTGTCTCCGCGGAACGTCTGTCTGATGGAGCGTAACTGGCGGGATGGAATAACGACCGCCCATTTGTTTGTATTCCATCTACCTCAGCTTCGATCCCTGGCCTTGTAGATTACAAAATTTTATTGTAGCAATTATAAAAAATTATGAGATTTATAATTAGTGAAATCTCGGTTTTAGATGAGTTTCGGAGTTTTAGTTATTTTCAGGCCAAAATTCACGGCAGGCGGAATGCCACTGCTACATAGTGACTTTACTATTTGATTAGTTGGGCAACGAACGATCATAGGTAGAAAAAAATGTACAATCAAATGTGATTTACGATACAATGGTTGAATAGAATGAGAATTTTAGAGGATTATTAGACTTTATTTTTGTCCCCAATTGTTGGATGTGTTTTAAAAATCCTACGTCTCTATAAGGACTACTACAGGAATGGGCTAATTCGACCAGGGTGGTAGCACCGTCGCACGAAAAAAAAACTAGATATTAAGATTTAAACGACGGCTTAGCTGTTGTTTCGTTTGATAAGTCACTTAATTTAAGAGACCGGCAACGCACTATGATCTGCGTATTGTGGTCATTTAAGGTTGGTAATAAATAGAAGGTGAGCTATTAGCTTGTTTGCCGTATCCTATATCTAAGCATATGTGAGAGGCCACCTGGGTAGGTACCACCGCAATGTCTTTCTCCCGCCAAACAGCAGTGTAAATGCGCAGTTACGATCCGGTTTGCAGGACATTGTGACCAGTAACTGTCTCAGGATGGCGAGCGCAGGGCATTATCAAGCATTGTTTTGTAAATCATGGTGTTTGGTTTTGCTACTGTCCATGAGCGGTCGGACGGCATGCTCGTCTCGCCATACACCGCAATAAAAAAAAAAGCGCACCACCGCAATAAAAATCGCGAGACTATAAACTACCCATATAAGGATGATTAGATTATTTCGTACCAGACAGCAAATTAACTGAACCCGACCCTCCACCGCTGAATGTGAGAAATAAAACACAATCGGCGGCGAGGGTACATAAAGCCCGGTCATTACCTACGTGGACTAGATAACCCACCGCCCTGTTAATTAACCCTGCAATGGAGTGTACGGGGGTACGGAAGGCCCCATGCACCTTATTATGCGTGGCTATGTTGATGGAAATCTGAATGGGACGACGTATGTGAATTACTTTAGAAATGTGGAGTATAAAAGAGATGTAATAAATAAAATAAAATTGCTTTTAATTGCTCATTGCAATAATTTTTGGCAATGTTTAAAAATAATAAATGAGTGACGTAAGAAAATAACTGTTTCCTATTAAACTATTTTGGACAATGCATATTGATTTATGTCCATAATAAATGTAAGCCAACTAATTAGTTAAGAAACGTGTCGCCAATTTTTAGTTTTCAGTCCCAAAAAATCTGTTTTTATTTTTACTTTTTACTGTGCTGTTTAATTTATTATTAAATAAAAAAAAACTGAAGAAATAAGAACACACCTGCATTTTTTTACGGAGCAATGTGTAACTTAGCCTATCCCAAAATAAGCTTCAAATGATCAAAATTTCCTTACATTTATTAATATTCAAAACATTTTCATGTTTTTGTGCGTACATCTTCCATCCCAAAATAAACGGCAAATGATCAAAAAGTTGCCATTTACAAATGGCATGGCGCGGGCGCGTGGTGGTACCATCCCATGAAACAATGACTACAGGCGACATAAAGTTGTCACAATCGGCGCCACTTTCAGCACGAAAACGCAATAAATAACAGTAGCGTGACTGTTCAGGCTTTGACGAAATACTCACTGGCGACATGTGAAAAACTTCGAACTACCTACGTAAAAAATAACTAAGTTAAAGTTTAGTACCATCTCTAAAGGGAAAATACTGAAATGAGACCACGTGTTTCATTCCAAAACATTTCCATTGCTTTACAAAAAAAATTGCAAAATTAAAACATCATTTAAATATCTACTTGTGCAAATTGCAACAGCAAATTCGGTGCATTTTAAATGGTAACTATAAAGACTAAATGGTAACTATAATGGTACTGCCTCGGTGGCGTAGTTGTATTACGGTACGGTTACAAAGCTGAGGTCTCGGGTTCGAGTCCCGGGTCGGGCAAAGTGATATTGGATTTTTCTATTCATTATCAGCCCGGAGTCAGGAATTTGTGCCCGATATGGCGATAGGCTCGCCCCCTATCACATCATGGGACGGATCACGGAACATACAAGGCGAAATGTGGGTGTTCTGGTGGCGCCTCTGCCTACCCCTTCGGGGATAAAGGCGTGAGTTTATGTATGTATGTATGTATGTATGTACTATAAAGAATGTCGACAACATTTTGAAATTAATAGTAAATAGGTTCGACTCTAGATTTATATGTATCTTGAGAAATTTCAAATTCAGCATAGTCAATACCAATATAACCTTTAACAAAGAAACTTATGAGATATTGTTAAGTATCATCAACTTTAGAGTTTAAAACCAACGATATAGGCCCGTAGGGTATGGACATTCCTTTTGCGACTCCGAAATTCAAAACTAAGCCTAAAATTTACTATGATTCTTATCACCAGCCAAAATATGACATACCTACATAAAAAAAACTAACTGTCGCCATAAAACTGAGTGCAGTTTAAAAGGAATCTACAATGGCTTATACTTAAACAAAACGCCCATATACATGTTGTTCGAACGTACTAATTACAAAACAGTCAAGAAACTACATCAATTAAATGTTACGAAGGAAGTGGATGGACTCCCTGACACGTATTAAACCCGATCTCAACGAAATTTACTCTTGCTCTAGAATCTTCTACTACAACAAACTCGTGTATAGTTATGAGTTATGCTGATAGACAAAGCACAATGTTGTATAGTTTATGTTTATTAATAAAGAAAACAAAATATTAACGAATACGTATTATAACGATGAAATTTAAAAAAGAAAATAAAAATACATACACATTTTAAGCAACGCTACTATCTACTACTATAACGATCTACTTTCATAATAATATGACGATTACATAATATTATGAAAGTAGAATCCATAGATGGAATTGTATTTAAACATTTCAAAATACCATTACCAATACCTGGTGGCGCCTCTGCCTACCCCTTCGGGGATAAAGGCGTGAGTTTATGTATGTATGTATGTATGTATGTATGTATGTATGTATGTATGTATGTATGTATGTATGTATGTATGTATGTATGTATGTATGTATGTAAAATACCAATATTATTTGTACAAGATTTAGTGATTAAGAAAACCGATTATGGAAAACTGAAGAAATAAAAAAGCCAGCTACCAACATTACAATAATTATACGAGAAACGCCTTTAAGTACAAAACTAATTAATTTCCCAACTACAAAAAATATAAGTAATAGAATTAATAGAAAATATCCCATTATCACGCGACAGAGTCGTTCGCACATCGTTAAATTATCACAACACACGCTCCAAAATTCAATTCCACTATCCTTCCATACTATCACCCATAATAAACCTCGATAATGAACTCTACACCATTAGGACAAAGTCCAAAATCGATTCATAAAAATCAGTCCGGATATAAGTAAGCAAAACCATTTACCGAATCCGGAGATATCATAGAGGTATTATTAAGAGCTCGTTGGGGATTCCAGTTGTGTTGTGTACGCGTTTGGTGACAGTATCCATTGTTTTAATTGCTACGAGTTCTACTACTCTAATATTATTATAAGGGCTTTTATGAGAGGATCGTTTAAAAGGTACGGCTGGTTAATGGTGATTGAGGTTATGCGCTGTTTTGATAGTGCAAGTTTAGATAAAGATACCACGAATATTTTGGTGAATACTGGCCTTGGTGAATACTGGCCTTGCGGAAGACCAGCACTGGTTTAATTACCAGCACATGCTGTGCACGAGCCGTTTTGTGACAAGCACTGTTATACTTATAAGTTACTTATCATCATTGCGTATGACATTCATCCTGCGTGGATCAAACCTCTATGTCCAGGTTCTTTAGCCAGCTTGCTGCAGGAGTGCATTTATGAAGTTCCGAGATTCCACCGGGGAAACAGCGAAGTGGGCATTCGTTTACGACATGGGACAGGGTCTCGTCGGGTGCTCCGCAGTTGCATTGTGGTGACTCCCTTAGACCCAGACTTATTATAGCTGTAAACCATTGCTTGCAATTCAAAGACAACAGGGAGCAATCAGTAGAAATTGAATAGTGCGAGGTTAAAGACATGGGTACTCCAGCAATCTCATTCACCGAACGAAACACGACAACAATGATTTTACTTCACAATTTCATTAAAGAGTATGTGCAGTAGTTTCCATGTTATACTACTTCTTAGAATCATCGTTACTGTTTACTGAGCACACGACTCCTTTACGATTGGGAATCCTTATGCTAAGAGCTGAGGCACTTCAACCCTATGCCTGATGGACTATTGTCAACCACGCTGACTTATAGTTGTGGGTTTACGGATTTTACACAAGTTTGCTCGCAATATTTAACTAATGAATGGTGAGACGAGCATGCCATTCGCCTGATGGTAAGTGATGAGGCCGCTCATGGACAATACAAAACCAAACACCATGAAACAACAACAAAGCAATGCTTGGCATTCCACTGCGCCCGCCATCCTCAGACATACGAAAAGTCTCAATATGTCCAGTAATTACTCCGGCTACAATGTCCTTCGAACTGAAACACATTACAGAACAGTGTATTTACACTGCTGTTTGCCAGGAGAAATAGACGTTGATACCTACCCAGACAGCCTCTCACATATGAGAGACCTACCACCAGTAAAAACTAACTAACTCACTTTTACTCCTTACCAAAAACGCCGTATACGTGAAATATCCCGGAACTAAACGGACACAGATCTCATCCTCGACAAACCATTCAATATTCAAGGCTCGTTGGCGCGCGGCTGGCTCGGTATCGACGCTGTATATTCTTCATGTGGCTTCTGCCCCTCCACGCACATCCCCCATTATTCTATTAATAACTGGACTATGTGGGGAATTATGATTAGGGGTAATGTTGCTTGGGTGTTACTATTTGGAATATTATTGTAATCCAAAGGAAAAATAAATTAACAATTATTTGCTTTAATAAGTAACGAATCAAGAAAGTTTAATTCCAATTGTAAGGGTTCAGAAAGAACATTATTGCTAAGGCATTATATTAAAGTTGAATAGGTACAATGTATATCCGCAGCTTCGTAAGAATTTTATTGTATTATTCATAAAATTTGATCGACCTAAATATCTATAACGATTAAATTAACAAGATATAACTTAAAGTGTATGATTTCCGCAAAGGTTTACGTCAAATCAAATATAAATAACTCAAATACTTATAACGAAAACATAATGCACCAAATTATATAAGCTTTAATAAAACGATTAAATTTAATAAAAAAAAAACTCAAAAATGTCTTAACAATTCTCAAAAGAGCCAACTTAATATCATCTCGACCCACCCCAACCACGTTACTCGCACGAAGTCCGCACATAATTATCTCCGGATAAGACGAAGTTGGCAGGACAGGTAATAAAGCAAGCCAACTTCCTGGAACCGATCCTTCATAACCGGGCAAGAGTTGGGAACTTCGCAAATCCACTTGCATCGACTCGTACGTTATGTGCATGCCCAACATGTATGGGAGCATGCTCGGTGGTAAAAAGTATAGCCACGTCTTTCCTAAGTAAGAAGGGAAGTTAGTGAGGGTTTTGGATACTAAAGGCTTGTTTGAGGTATTTTAAGGAAGGAATAATTTGCTAGGTTAAAATTTTATGCTCTAAAAATCTACCCTTATATTTTGTAAAATTGCATTTACTAACTTAATACGTCGCCGCATTGCTCTAGCTTAATGTGTTGGTTGGTTGTGATCCTAGGTTCGATTCCCAGGTCGGATACAGGAAATAATTGCCCGGGACTAGAATTAGATCCCGGTACCCCTAAAGTCTAAACGGTCGCCTTAATAACCTTGCTTGCTTGGAAATAAAATCTGCTGAATGTGGGCGCTATTAACATGCACATCTGCCTACTCCCTCCGGAATACAGGCGTAAACGAGTACCTACATACAAATATGCCTAAATTTGATAAATAATATTAACACAAAATAATTTCCTTTCTAAAACAGGGTATCGGTACCATGAGCATTATCCTTTTACAAAAATATGACTTACATTGTTCTTAGACTACGTGACGCTCAATTCAACTTTGCAAATTATGTTACTACACGCCAACTTCGAAATATACCACATTACTAGCAATCTTCCAATGCTAGGCGGAATTACAGGTAATTTTCATCGACGGTAGAAAAAGACGGTATAATGTGAAAAACAGGCGATGTTGCATTCGTTGCGAACAATAATGTTCTTTTTAAAGATTGGATGGTTCTGTACAACTATAATTATTAGTAATAGATATTAAATAAAACCTGAAACTCAGCTACAAATATTTATAAGCGATATAAACTTTAAAACTTTTGCGTAATTCGAAGCCACATCCTAACTTGTAAAATGGGGTTTCTTACCCATTACGCGAAGATATACATATTATGTCTATCATAAACTTCACGAAAAGTAATGCACACGGGGGCCAATACAAAAACGAACAAATAAGTGGCAATCGTGCCCTAAAAAGACGACCCATATTTTTTATGCATTTTAGACTCTGTACCAAATTCCAGGTTATTAAAAATCCATTCCGTTAGATAATTTCGAAATTAATAATTAAAATAGTCTCCATAGATCTAGTCAAAATTACAGTCTACTTTTTGGTATACAATAAAAAGCAATGTACATAAGCCTACTCACCGGAACTGCATTCCCGAAGTTTGATGATCAGCGCCGACGGCAATGCTGGTCTCTTCTCTACTTACACTATTGTCCAGGACACGAAGTCCAATGAAGTTCGGAGCAGATGCAACCAGCTCTAAAGCTTACACAACAATGAACACAACGAAAATGGAAATAAGAAGAGACGGCAAACTACCCTCCACTGAAATATATTTATGATAAAAAAATATTACTTGTAAAAATAAACTGAGGATGTCGCATTATTAATCAATTGATGAATTATTGTAATATCAAATATTTGAGCCATATTTCTTATATTTATAATTTTATGTGTATAAAATCTTGTTTGTTTATTTTAATGATTGTGAAGCTTTTGACACAAGGTTTGAGGTATTTTTCCTTTATATTTGTACTGTCGGGACTATGGCTCATAGCTATGATAAGATCCGATAAAGAGCGCTATAAATTATAAAATATTTATTCATAATATTAATAATAAGGACCGAGAGAAAATATTGATATAAAACTTTGGTCGTGGTATAAGATTTTAGTGGACAGATGGCGCTATTTTTTTGCCTTTTATTTAGTTTTGGCTTAAAAATATCATAGATCAGGACAACATCTACCGCATCCTATAGTAAATACATACTCATAATTTTTGCCTATCTAATGTCTACTACTAAAGATAAGCCACCACTACGAATTTCACAAGGTTCCGTTGGAAACACCATTCATCCGTTGACATCATTTCCTATACTTATACGAGTAATATAAAAAGTAAAATAGTAGAAAATTAAATTAATTAAATTTTTAACAATTATTATCCTGCGGTACTCAAAACTAAGTGTGAATTGAAAGAGTAGCGCGTTGACCGGAAACAATTTGCCGTGTTTAACGAGTTCTCGCCGTTTTTTGCCATCACTTTTAAACGATCTGTCGTCAACTGTTGTTTTAATTAGTACACAGCAATTATAATAAATAAATTATTTAGCTTTATACTGACACTTTAGATGTTTCAAAATTTCGTAATTATATGCCTAAACAAATCAGACATACGCCTAATATTATCTTACAACAGTCCATTTCGCGACTTAGATCATATTCATTGACAGTTTTAGAACCTATTTTAGTTATCGAATGTTTTGTTCCTTTAGAAATTAGTTTGAGTGACAAAACATTCTATAACTAAAACAGGTTTTTTTGTCTATGAATAAGAATCGTTATTGAATTGGCCTAATAAGGAGCACTTGTAACAGAAGACTTGGAGAACTTTAATGGCATTTGAAAAACAAAAGCATATTCAGCCGCGGCATTTAACCTTTATTGTCTGCCTACGCCAACGAGACGTAGGCGTGAATATAAGCATCCACAAACATAATTTCATTACCAAATATAAACACAGATCTCATTAACAAAATTCATCGCGATATTTACACAATCCCAAATAAACAATCTCCCGATAAAATATAAAGACAAATATTTAACCATTAATAAATAATAAATAGGATGATATTTGTAGGCAAATCTCGTTGACCCGCAGCGAGTCAATCCCATTTGAAGTAATGCCCGCTTAGTATTGAGCTGTAACGCCCCAAGATATTTACAAAGGATTGTCTCTCCCGAATCCTAGTTGCACATATTTTTCCTTGGATTAAGGGGGGGTTGTTTTACATATGAAGCGAGGAACATGTGAGATGTTTTAGGTGGCTATTGTCTATGATTTAAGGTCGTATCAGGGTTATTGTTGATTATAAACCATTCAGTAACTACGATGGTATTTTCGGATGTAGTTAACCTTTATTTGTATTAACACTAGGTAATTGGTACATGATCAACACAATCAGTAAAATATTTGGGAATATAAAGAGCATATTTCTCATTAGAAATATAAATATAAATAAATAAATACACCCAACAGTCACACACATAGTCCCTACCCCACATTAAGATCAATTAAGTCTTGTGTCGCAGGTATCAGAACTACGAGAGACTTTTCGGTCTCACAAACACCCAGACCCGAAAGAAATATTTGTGGGCCGCACAAACATTTCTCTCGGTGCGGGGATCGAACCCGCGGCCTCTCGTTTCACAGCCGACGTCTAACCAACTGCGCCACGGAGGCTGTCATATGCTCTTTATGAATAATAATAATAAAAATGAAATTGATTATACACATATCTAAGAAAAAAATTATCCTTATCAAGGATGGAATAACTGTTCGCAAATATGATTGGAAGGCTTGGATATAATATTATATCTTATTTTCCACCGCCTTAAATAATACAATGACATACAGTAATGACATCCTAATTCAATTCTTACCATACATATTTGCGTTTTCATACATTAATCATACAAATGTTCTTCAAGGCTTCGTCTGGATGGAATTATTTTATACATTTATATTTCTTTTCATTTTCTGGCGTCACCAGGTCTCTCAACGGAATACTACTTGCATGTAATGCCCTGAGTTTTCCATCGTAGTTAATATTAAAATACAGACAGTAAACAGGCAGGTACAGAATTTGCAACAATGCAAATTGCATTCTCTACGTATGTTTTCTACTTATATTAGTAAGTACCAATACGATACCTCCTTTAGACAGGAGCCTCCTCTACATTTAAAAAGCCTTCATATTTTTTCTATCAACATTATATTAAAAAACTAATCCTCAAAATAATAAATTTTCAGACGATATTACAAGGCTCGTGCGGCTAGAAAGACGCAATTTTAAACCGAAGGTTAACCTAATCTCGTCTATCCTCACAATTCCATAAGTTAAAAATATTTGGGCTATAAGTGTGGGGAATAAGATCCCATGTTTACGATTGGTCGAGGATAAAACGGCAAGGCTATACAAGGAGGAATAAAATAAATTGAACGGAGCTGAGACGGCATAGACGATGCTTTTTATTGGCGTTATGGCCGGCCGTTTAGCTCAGACGTCCTCTGCAAATGAGATTAGATAATAACGTTTAGATATATCGTGTTATGAGTAATCTCTTGTGTTTCTTTTGTCTATACAGAGCGACACACAGTCTTTTTAAAGAATTTTGAAATAATTATCCTTAACATCAGCTACAGGATGGAAATCGCGGAGGATAAGAATCCCTCGCACACTTCCACAACGATCTGCTGCAAATCAAAACATAGTTTTCTAAAGGAATTATTAATTATTACGCTTAACATTAACCATAGAATATCAACTTCTAAAGGTAGGAGTCACAGACACGAATTTAAATTGATTCATGTCAGTGGCCGGAGACTATATCTCCTGTTAGAAGTTTTCTGGCCACAATTTTTTTAAGTATTCGTATTTTAGTAAATTGTGTTTTATTGGGAGATACGTGGTGCGTGGGTTACAGGCGATGTGACCTCGCATAAAACCTAATATTGTGGCTTCTTGCGCGTATAAACTTGCGTGTTTTATGTCCTATGAAAGTTTTTAAACTCACGCGCTCTGAAAATATAGGTTACTTGTAAAGGTGCGTTGACTTCAATTAGCATATAAAGGTCACGCACGTATTCCTGAAAGAAAATCAAAAGGATAGGCAATTCTTAACTCTAGCTCCGGTACCTGCCACAGTAGTCGAGCTTAGTTCCGTCTCGCGATGTGGTAATGGTGCGTTTAACGTGCCAAGTATCCAGGCACAAATATATACTAATGGTTGTCTTATGCAACTGTGAGATTTTGAAATTCAAATACACGTATGTACAAACTAAAATTTGGATTGCCCGACCTTTCATTAGATCATAGTTTTATCCATACTTAAAATATTTGACAGCCTCCGTGGCACAGTTGATTGAACGACGGCTGTGAAATGAGAGGTCGCATGTTCGATCCCCGCACCGAGACAAGTGTTTGTGTTATCCACAGATAGATGTTTCAGGTCTGTTTGTGAGACCGAAAAATCTCGTAGTTTCTGATACCCACGTCTCACCACACAAGACTCAATCTTAGTATGGAGTCAGGACTACGTATGTGACTGTTTGGTGTTTTATTTATTTATTTATGAATAATTCAACCCCTCAAATCACCTGAAATTAATTTAAACAAATAGAATTTTAGGAGCTAAAACCAGGGTGCGCCAAGAAACGCTCATTAAAAAAGTATAAACTCGACGTGAAACTCTTGTGTAACTGTTTAGTGGTCAATTTTGTTGTAGCCATTTTGAGTAACTTTGTTTTTATTCTGTAACTATGTTGTTTTTGTATTATATTACCTACAATGCCCTCATAAATTGCATTTTGTTTTACTATTTTTACCTCTGTTCCCTTTGTAGTGTAACACAATAGCAAATAGGTTTACAAAAGTTATTTCATATCTAAGAAAAGTTTTTCTCTTAAAGTAATTGCAAGCAGAAACTGTAAGAATCAACGTGCTTCAAAGCGTGAATAACATATTTTCTTATAAGCGGTGGAAATGTTGGCTGTTCCCATTCCCGTACGTCACGGCATTGTGGTAAAGATTATTCAAAGCTTCGAACAATCACTCCATATGTGTATGTGACGGGTCGGTCCGATAACTTCTAACAATATTTGGCCCTATTTACCATCATTAATGCCATTTGTGAGACCGAAAAGTCTCTCGTAGCTTCTGATACCCACGACACAAGACTCGATCTTAGTGTGGGGTCAGGACTATGTATGTGACTGTTGGGTGTATTTATTTATTTAATATTTATTGGGAAAACAGTAACTATAAAAATGATCCTTTTGATCTTCAATTTGAAATGCATTTTCTAACCTAACAACAAACTAAGTATAAATGATATAGGATATGTTTCGCTGAGACGTATGTTTAACAGTGGATTTCTTGTGGCTGAAGATGAACATAAATATGGGTGAGTAGTTGTGTAAATAAACCTGGATATTTTCCACGTGTACAACGAAAACCAACGCACCTACATCCCCAAACACAAGTGTACCGGAGCTAAACGTTTCGGAGTGGCTTTATTTACGATTTGGTAGGAAACCATCGTTTTATTTGCGTTCCGTTCAAAAGGCAGTGCGGGCTCCGTTCGAGAGCGCTCCAGCTGCTAGTCGAGCTAAAAAACGAACGCTTCAACCGTTCCCGAAGCGGAAAGTACGCGAGACGCGTCCGTATGAGCAAATCTATTTGAAATGTCTTGTTGGATTTAAATGTTAGGTATGTTGGCTGGATCTGCATTTGTATTTGGTTCAAAATTTTTAGTTTTGGATTCGTTGGAAATCTCTTCACCATGATTTGTGATGTGTGGTTGAATGGATTGAAGCATTTGAATGGGTATGTTCGGTCTAGATGGTTGGATCCATGGCAAGAATCTTCAACCGAATGTTTAGTAGCAGACAAAGGTCTCCTAGGTGCACTAAGTTAAATGTAATTTCAATCAAAAGTAGGTATTTTATGTTTAAAATTCAATAAATACTAAACAATCCTTGTAACGACCCATAAATATTATTATTTTAAAAATACAACGTAGCCTGGTTGCTTTAAAGTCTGCCTCCCCATTCTCAGTGACAAAACCGTGAAGTTAGCCTAATGCGATTACAGAAAGTGTAACTAGATCCCGCCAGAGGATCCCATTTGAAACTCATTTCCATACGAATTAATTAAACCGAGTGTTGCACGTGACGTATTAGTTAATCATAATCCGATATTACTATCATTGGATAGGTTAATCGTATCAGAACATGATCTGCTTGGGTACAGGAGCTCAGTTGATTGATAATCCAGTGCTTTACATACCCACAATTTGTTGATTTTGATGAAAAAAAACAACGTTTTTGAGGATCAGTACAGATTTTGAGGTCGATACTCTACTTGGACTCAAATTCGATATCTGAGGGAACTTACGCCGCCCCGATAATCTAAATTGATGGTCAGAATTGAAAATTGTGGCCGCCATTTTGAACTTTTTAGTAATTGGTCCGATTGGTCTCAAAATCTTGAAAAAATATGAAAAAAATAAAGAAAGAGGAGGCGAAGATTACACTGTATACTTATATTATATCTTATTCTCTCATAGGCTACTTTTCTGAAGTTTCACTTGTGCCGTGTGTGAATTGCACCCACACTTAAACACTTTTTTTTATATTTCAAAACTTAAATAATTCTGTAAAGGTTTTTTTGCAATAGGCGTCTATCCAACCAATTGTCTAGTTACCAGAAGCTACACAATAATAAACATAGCCACTAATTAACTTAATAAATCACTGGGAGATTGGGGAAGGTTGAGAGGGGGAGGGGTGAGCTGTCTCCTGTCACTGCCTTTGTGATGTAACCGAGTTACAGCAGTTTGCGAATTATACTAACTTTATCGGATTGACGCTTCTAACGCAATTTGTTGAGGGCCTCCTGAGCATGCCTTGGTCAGGGCTTTTGTTGGCACTATCTGAATTGTTTGTAGTTCCATAATAATTAATTTGATTTTAAGAAATGAAGTAGTGGCAACTTTAAGCAATGAAGATTTTTGTAAAATTATATTATCTTTATTTCTTATAGACGCTTACCTAGTGATGAAATTATGTATGTAACTGTAAACTAATATTTACTACTTCTTTTAGTTGGAAACCAATATTTAATTCTAAAATTACGAATCATCTGTAACAAATATTTGTAACATTTTTGTTTTTATTCGCGTATTTACTTGTATATTTGTTATATAGATGTACTGCGTAGTAACAATTTTAAACAATATCGAAGATATGTTTTTTATTTTAAATACCAAAGCTACTCATCTTTTAAAACAGAGTAATTCGCAAACTCTAATTTAAATTCGAGAACCCTCATTGATTTGACAGCCAGAGAGATAACACGAAAATTCATCCAAAACCCTTCTAAATGGATGTCAAAACAACGACATTGCGTGATTAATACGTGCTAAGAACACTGGCTTACCACCGACCTTCCATAACTCATCTAAATAATATTCAAACACCACCGCACCTTGGAATAGAGTTTAAAATCGTTCAATTTATCCAAAAACAGCCAGACCCGCGCTCAAAAGTTTTACGTAATGAAAAATGCAAGTTTGGAGTTGAACTCGCTAGGGTACTTAGCAAGTATCGCGTGTCGAATGACAAATGACCCGGCTCTGACCCTCTTAGATCCTTTCACAACTTCGCCTTAAGTACGTACAAACTTTGACGGGATAAATATTATTTTACGTAAGACCCGGGAAGGATAAAAATACAGATGGGATTCTGTTGGCCCGCCTATTGAATTAAAACTGGAGTTAGGGTGAAATGAGTTTAATCTTTGTGTTCTAAATGTTTTTGTTGTGAGGAAATTGTAGGATACTATTTTTTATGATTATGATCTTAAAGTTTTGATTTTCATGTCCTAAATTAATTGGTATGGACGTAGCATGTCCGTCGTACAGAAGAGGGTCTGTTTATTTCATTTTGATCTGTGTCACACGTACTGTATTTTTAAATGTTCTTTTCATCAATAGAAACGTATATTCACGACTTTTCTCGCATAAGACTCACTTTACTCGATATAAACATACCTACTGAAAAAATCAATTTCCTATTATATATTTATATATTTCCTATTGTACATCTTGTAATTTACTCATAGTTAATAAATCGAGTAAAACGGTCGTATTATAGTACAGAATCTGCAATTGTAGGAAGTATTAGTCGTTTAAAATATTTCTAGGGAAAACGGCGTACTAACATTTAATTTGAAGAGTCAACAACAGATAGAATGTAAAACACATCCCAATAAAGATTAAAAGTCTATTTAATAAATGTTTTAATTAGATCTTGGTTAGAACTGAGCCTTGTAGTAAGTGCGGGCAACTCCATCCCACTTGTCATTGGTCATCGTCTGAAATAAAAACATGAAATGATGTTCAACAAATATTCCACTTTCTTGTATATTGAATTAAAACAAGTCCCTCCAAATATAAAAAATCGGTAGATTCTGAGGTCGTGTAATCACAACAGTTAATCAAACAAATATACATACAAGATGTTTACCTACACGCTCTGAACACATATTTAGGTAAATCATGTTTTCGTTGTATTTTGGATTCTTTTCTATGGTATCGCTTAGTATGTTATATACTCTGTTTCAGTATCAATAACTCCCTCTCAATCCACAAATTCATAAAGGTAACATAAACCGATATTTTTTCCTATATCTTTTCAAAAGGATTGTAAATAGTAATCTTATTGTTCATCAGAAGTGATATTCTGCTATTTTATTTATTAGAGAAGATGTAAGAAATAATTAATGTGTTAAAATCAAAATACAATTGCAGCAAAATATATTAACTGGAAAATCACTTACTATTACAAGATCGTCGCCTTTGTATTCCCTCTTGAAAGTGGCGACAAATTCGTTACTTTTCGAAACCTGGTGGATGCCGTCACTCCCAATATTATACACAGATTTTACCTGTAAAAGTAAAAAACAAGTGTGTGAGATAACGATTCTTCTGGACTCGTTGGTGTTCATAGTCAGCGATGACCATTTTAAGTTTAAAATCATAAAAAGACTCTGCTATCAAAATATGAATATGCCATGTTAGAATTTCTTTGCAGAAATAGATTTTGTAAAAAAAACGTTTGCTTCCATTTTTGTTTGTTTTTATAGTCTTTATTCATTTGATTGTAACTATTTGGTCATCTAGCTAATTACAAGCGTCGATTTTAGCTGTACTAAATAGATTTATAAGGGCTTATCAACCTCTGGTAGATGCTCAGGAGTTATATACGACAACTGTTAAATACATTTTAATAAATAATCTCCAACGATAAGTATTCTTAGCAGTCAGCCCCATGACCACGAAAGCTGTTAAACACCTAATCAAAACGTCGCGCCAGGAAGTTAAAATATAAAAATTAAACCAATACCGGATTTTACCGCGGGTAAAATAGTTTTATTTCAATTAAGTATTCTACTGGTCTACAAGCAACTTATTTGTTAAAATTCAGGACTCGTGTCTAAAGTATAAAATATTTCTCTATCTATCTATCTATATCAGCTCATATACGTCCCACTGCAGGGCACGGGCCTACTCTACAATCGTTTATACTTACACTAAAATCTCCATCAATAGGTTCATCGAATTCTACACCAGAACTGAAATTGAGTTCCTTGTGGCCATATGGGTTGGAGTAGAAGACAGTGTAGGTGTCACCATTTTTAACAATCTTTTCCTTCAACCCATTCTTCAGGAATTCTTGAATCTTGTCATCAGCAATATCTAGGAAAGAAAGATAATGTTAGATATCATAACTATAGTTGATTTGTTTTTCGTAGGAGGTATGAAGGAAAACATCGTTAGGTAACCTGCATACCGTAGCCATTTTAAAGAATTCCTACGGTATGTAAGTCCGCCAACCCGCACTAGGCTAGCGTGGTGGACTATATGTCCTGACCACTCTCGATCGATTCTTCCGATTGTAGAGTAGGCCCGTGCTCAGCAGTGGGACGTATATGGGCTGATACAACAGGAAGCAGCTAGATGGAGACAGGAGTCTGCTATTAACAGATGTTCTGGAAAAATGGGTAAAGCCCATTGACACGAGAGTTTCTCGCCTCGAAGATACGATTATCGTAAGGATATAAACAAGTTGCATCGTATGAACATTGGTCAGAACACGATAATCTTTGGCGGTTATGTCATGCGATAATCACATACGATTCTCGCAGCGAGAAACTACTCGTATAAATGGCGTTTAAGAGTCCTATATCCAGCAATGAATGGCTAGTGGTCGTGATGATAATGGTATTTATGGTGATATTACGATAGCTGGCTACATTAAATTATCATTAATTTCACACAGAAGGTCTGCCTTCAACGACGCTTCTATCTCTCTGCTCCTCTTCTACAGTCTGATTCCGTATGTTGTATTTCTGGGCTGGGAAATTATGAAGGTTTTAACTGTCTAATCATTTTGAGCCATTGACTCGAACGAAGAAGATTTCTGGGAGTAAGTAAATTAAGGCTTTTCAGAAATAATGGTTTCCTACAAGACTAGGTTATAACGAAAGGAAAATATCCGGCTGTGATAGTTTGAAAAGTTATCAAACTACCAAAAAGTTAAAATATAATGTTACTTACTCAAAGACTTGAGAAATGCCGCATAGTTTTCCTCCTTAACATATTTGTATTCTTTGCCGAGGAACGACATTGTTCACTTGCTTTTACGACTGACAAAGTAATCGTTGCCACTTTATATTTAAACCCATTATCTGCTGATAAACCGTTTAATAGCTTAATTAGCTAATAAAAGTGTGGGTTTACTTTGCAATTACACTTTCTGCATTTGACTTGAGATTAGTAAGTATACATTCATACCGTAAGGTCACGATAATAATATACACCATTCGTAAGAATATATTCATAGCGTACAGGGTAGGTTACCATAATAATAAACCCAACAGTCACATACATAAAGCATCAACCGGGCTCTGTGGCATACCTTGGGAGAGACCTATGTCCAGCAGTGGACTGCAAAGGGCTGATGATGATGATGATGACATACATAGTCCTGTTCGCGCAATGATACAACTCGTGACTCGCAATGTAACAATGTCGTGGGTATCAGAAACTAGTCTTTGAGATACTTTTCGCTCTCACAAACCACCCAGACCCGGAACAAATACTTGTGGAGCGCAAAAACATTTGTTTCGAACCCGCGGCCTCTAGTTTCACAGCCGACGTCTTACCAACTGCGCTGCGAAGCCTGTCACAATAGGACGAATATACACACGGATATAAACACTTACGACCTCTACTAGGTTCCTTAGCTAGGATCGTTTATCTTAGATGTTTTGATATATTATTGCGAAATAATCATCCAAGAATAGGCAAAAAAAAAATGCAATAAGAGATACCAAGTCATACAATTGTTAGCTAGGATCGTTTATCTTAGATGTTTTGATATATTATTGCGAAATAATCATCCAAGAATAGGCAAAAAAAAAATGCAATAAGAGATACCAAGTCATACAATTGTTCTGATCTGTCAATGAGACCGAATACAATGAAGATAAAATTAACATACATACATAAACTCACGTCTTTATCCCAGAAGGGGTAGGCAGAGGCGCCACCAGGACACCCACATTTCGCCTTGTATGTTCCGTCCCACGATGTGATAGGGGGCGAGCCTATAGCTATATCGGGCACAAATTCCTAGCACCGGGCTGAAAATTAGTAGAAAAATCCAAGATCACTTTGTCCGACTCAAGATCCGAACCCGAGACCTCAGATTTGTAATTGTACCGTACAACGCTACCGAGACAGTCAGCCTTTAGTCTTAGTGTATTTAATTTGTACGATATGAAGTTATCTAAGAATTATCTCAGCTGCAGATTATAAAAGATACTCAAATAAAATATTTACCCTGACTTACCACTGACACCTGATTTTATGCAATTAGTGAAGTGTCTGAGATCAAGAATCGAGGAGCAACAGAAAACTTATGACTTGGCAATTGGGATGCTTTGCTTAACATTTCAGATAATGAAATCACTCCCGGTTCTAACACAATAATTAAAAACTTTCCACGTTTTTTCTATTATTTGTGTGGTGTACCTTTTTTTATCATATTTAGCAACACTTACATTTCCAAAACTACACAAATCACAAATAATTACAATAAATATCTATAGAGACAAGGAATTATAATCAAAATATAATTTTGCAGCATTATTTCTCTCGAAAATAACTGAGAAACTGACTATTATACCTTACCGTATCGATCGATTGGTTGGCTATATATTTCGTACAATATATTTATTTGTAAAATATTATACCTTGTTGATAACGGATATTAACTATGTCATAGATAAGGCTAATTTGTGTAAATGAAAGTAACATTTTAAACAATTTACCTGCTATATTTTTAAAGTAATTTTAAAATATTATATGGAGCATTCTTACTATTTATCCATAGGTAAAAACATCAACATCAACCATAGGAAGTATATTGCCAAACATAGACTTAGCGATTGCTCTCCCAAAGAGCTTGTTTACATCAATTGACCTCTATATTATCAACCTCTGCGACGCAGTTGGTTCGACGCTAGCTGTAAAACGAGGGGCGGCGGGTTCGAACCCCGCATCAACACATGTGTTCGTGTGGCCCGAACATATTTATATTAAGCCTGGTTGGTTACGATACCAAAAAAAATCTAGTAGTTTCTATGACCTACGAGATTGGTATGTCAATGTGTGTTCAAATTACGTATATGACTGCTGGGTGTTTTACTTTTAATATCAGCGTCATAAATTGACGACAATGCGGCTAATGATAAGCAGTCCAGATGAAGTATTATATATTATATACCTACATCTATTTGATCTTAAGGTCGTTACTGGGTCCTCAAAATAGGAGGTGAAAGGGAAGAAACAAGGATTCGAAAAGAAAACGGGTATTGGCTTTCCTGCAGTCTCATTTACCGAACAAAGCCATAAAGCCTCCATTTGACATCTCTTCTATGTGAGGCAGTAGCCTATAGCACCATCCCTATTACATACATACATACATAAACTCACGTCTTTATCCCCGAAGGGGTAGGCAGAGGCACCACCAGGACACCCACATTTCGCCTTGTATGTTCCGTCCCACGATGTGATAGGGGGCGAGCCTATCGACATATCGGGCACAAATTCCTGACTCCGAGCTGATAATGAATAGAAAATTCCAATATCAGTTTGCCCGACCCGGGACTCGAACCCGAGACCTCAGCTTTGTAACCGTACCGTAATACAACTACGCCACCGAGGCAGTCTACCATCCCTATTGAACCGATCAATTCCTGTTGCAGTCCTAAGCAACTAAAGCCTGGCTCTATTTGTCTATATGCATGATCATAATATATACGATGTATTGCAAATATTTACCAATAATAACTGCCATTAATAACATTGATGAACTACCCTGACTTGGCGTCTGTCAATAACTGGCGGAATATCATTTGTAACGTAAAAGGGAACTGTTGTTTATTAAGTAACGTGACTTGTAGGTTCCGTGCGTGCCGGCTACCGAGCTATATCCGTCTTCAATGCTTCCATTAGCGAGAACAACGGATCTCTAATTAATGGAGTTTATATTGGAGATTGGAGATAGAACGTGTTCTGATTTAGGTCGGAGATTGCCGATTCATTCAGAATTGACGTAATTACCTATTTCTATGTCGGTACTGAAAAGTATTTTAAGGATTCTGGATCAGTTAATCCAGAATTGGCGTACTAGTACTCGTAATTACCTATTTCTATTTCAGTATTGAAAAGTATTAAGGATTCTGGATCAGTTAATACCTTTTTTATTATTATCTTTAACTATTTGAGGTCGTCGCTCAGTATTCGCCCTTTTCTTATTTAATAGCGTCATCGGAAAAATGACATTACTTAGTTAGCATAGGCTTCGTTATGTATAAAAAAAATGATTTGCTTTCATTCTTATGCACAATTTAATGAAGAAACAATCGAAAACCGGCGCCTGCAAGCTGTTACAATTAATTTGCAGGTATAAAAACAAACGTCTTTACCATAAAATGGCGGTAATGTATGCAAGCTATTCTCTCGGAAAGTGTTATTTAAAAGTATAATTATTGAGAAACATCACTTAGTTTTCTCAGCGGAAAATATTTTGCGTTGAGCACAAATTATGCACATTGTTAAGTAGCGTAATGTACGTAATAAAGAACTTTAGGGACCTTTGGTGATATCGATATTACTTACATACATAAACTCACGCCTTTTTCCCAGAAAGGGTAGGCAGAGGCGCCACCAGGACACCTACATTTCGCCTTGTATGTTCCGTCCCATGATGTGATAGGGGGCGAGCCTATTGTCATATCGGGCACAAATTCCTGACGCCGGGCTGATAATGAATAGAAAAACCCAATAAAACTTTGCCCGACCCGGATTAGAACCTGAGACCTCAGTTTTGTAGTTGTACCGTACAAATACGCCACCGAGTAAGTCAGCGAGGCGCCAGAGAGGCAGCATATCGAGATTATGTACAAAGTTATATTAATCAGAAAATCTTACTTGCATACATTAACTCACGCCTGTATGCTAAATACATAAGTTTATGAGAATCATAGAAATAAAACAGGTAAATAGAAAAATATTAAACTTTATTCACAGTATACAACTGATATGTTAGTTACATTTAGTTACTTAAAAGTACCAATTAATAATTAACACAAAATACACTGGCAATAGTAAATGCACATTAACATATTGGAATATGATATAAATATTGAACTTCAAAATATTTCTTTACGACCCAAATTGATGTCAGAAGTTGAAAAAGCGAGAGAAAACGGGGATTACCTATGCGATTTTTTTTAGTTGCATTGTGTCTGTAACCACTAAAACTACCACCTGGTTTCGTTTTCGATTGCAGTCTTGATATACCCGGTATAATTATTACATCAATATTCCTGCAGGAGTAACTTAAAGTCAAAGTCCTTTATCCGCTTTCGATTTTTTAAACTATTTTCTATTATAATAATCAATATAACCATATGTTAATATAAACGAGATTTGTATTTAAAACACATTTGAGATTTTTGTTAATTATATTTTTTATGGCACAATTAACATTAGCATTTATTAATATTATAATACTTTAAGCGTTAACACAATAAAATTGTTGCTTCGATATAAAACAATTTAAAAATGATTGCCTTTATTATTTTTAACTATTTTTTTAATATTATATGTCAAATACATAGTTATTATTCAATATTTTTTTCTGTCTCTAGCTAACTTATCGAATCAATGAGAAAATTCTCAGAAATTATTCATACCAAAAACAATTTAAATGTTTAATATTTTTTGCAAATCAGCATGAAATTCATATTGCATGCGGTCATGTGTTTAGAACGATGTATACGTACAATAAAACTTAACAAATTAACATATTGATGGAATGCACATTATTACTATATATAACACAATTTTATAGTAGATTATTTAACACATTGGCAACACTAATGGCATACCTACCCTAGTATGGCTGCCGGAAAACAATCGAATGCAAGTCATTCTACATCCAAGATGTTTTATTTCATTCTTATGAATAAACAATTATCTTTCGTTAGTTTAACATACACTATACTATTATAAAGTTACTTAAAAAACCAGGCTGAATTTATTACCAAAAAAAAATTACAAAAATAACTATAGTAAGTGGCACTGGCATAAATCTAATCATAACAATTTTAAATTAATTATCTTCGAAATACTACTGCCATGGTAGTATTTTTGTAGTGTGGCAATACTAGAGTTCGTCCTTGCGTCTGCGCCTGATCGCCAGGTCATCATGTTGGAACCAAGTGGCATATACTCTTGTAGGCTCTGGTGAAGAATGACGGTGGAAGGAAACTGGTCTGTCTCGAGCTAGTACTTCTCTGGGATAGTCTTGTGGTCTTGCCTGGAGGAGTGGTAAATGGTTAATTAATATATTATTTTATGATGTATGAAGCAGGGTGTAGTTGTGGGTTACTATGATAAAAATGGAGAAGGTATAGTAGGTTTAATAATTGTATGAGCACATTATTGTTTTATGTTTATAGGCTGCTGATGTGATTTTGTCAAATGAAGAAAGGTGATAATTTATCCGGATTGAATGGTTTTGTATATTGAAGTTAAATTGATGCTTAAACACTATAGTATTCCGTTTATATGTACGTCCATGTGAACGTGCTTACGTACGTATATGTGTACGCATGCATTCGTTCGTGCGTGCGCGTGTTCGTACGTCCGTATGTGCGTTTCCATGTGTCTGTGTGCCTGTACCTATTATGTATGCATGCGTGCGTGCGTACATGTGCATTCATTCGTTCGTGCATGTATGCGTGTGTGTGCTGGTGAAATGCCAGCGTGCATGTGCGCCTTGTGAGCGATTTTATTGTAGTTTGTATGTGTGCGTACCTGGTGGAATGCGTGTGAGCGATGTGATCGTGTGCGTACCTGGTGGAAGAGCGGCGAGTGCGTGAGCGGCAGGCGGTGTTGGTGCGCGGCGCACACGCCCAGCGTCATGTCGTCGGGCGCGGAGTGCGCCGCGCATGCGCACGCGCCGAGCGCCCGCGCCGCGCCCGCGCTCAGCGCCGCGCCGCCGCCGCCCGTCACGTAGTCGTAGCCTGCACAAATACACTCTTTCTATTGTACTCATAATTATGACACTCTTCAAGAAACATAACATTTCTACATATTATACTTACATAACATTTTCTGTACAACATTGCTAACGAATTAGCTTCAGTGATATTACCAGATTAGCACGATATAAGAACACTGTTTTGCAGTTTTTCAGTCATATAATGGCAACGTTCCGATAAAGCCAGTTCAGTCCCATAGTGATCAAGATACTTACAGTGTAACTACATCTATAACCTTATAAACATAGACTTAATACATACCCTTGGATGCTGTCTCCTTTTTCCCGTATCCATAGCCGTATCTTTCACCCAAAATAGTGCGATCAGATCCACCGCGGTAACAACTTAGTACTTCACACAACCGTTGAACACTGTAAAAAAAAACGCCAATGAAACAAGAGCAAACTGATTATGAAATATTTTTTTTAAGATATTTTTTTTATTTCGAAATAAAGCTATACCCTGAAATCGAATCCGAGATCAAAAATGTAAACAAACAAATGTCATTGTGAAAGTGACATTTCAGGGCTAGGAAACATTTTCTAATAAAAATTCAAATGTTGCGAGTATTGTGTTTTAGAATTTCCTTTAGATTGACATGGTAAAAATGAAAAGCACCAAAAAAAACGAAATATATTTAGTTTGTTATTTAAAAAAGTATTTTATCAATCACACACTTATCAGTTCACAAGCCTTCAATATCACTTGAATGAGACGAACTCGTTGATGTCAGAATCAGTAACATTTATTATAAATTGTTCTGGCACTATATCAATCAGGTGGTCTAATTTGCACGTTTTTCTTCCTTTATTACATGTTTGACACATCCGTTCCACCACCGCGGTGTCACTTCTTGTAAACCATCTTCATTAATCATGTTTTCTGCATAACTAATATTTTTCCGTAATTGGAGAGGCTAAATATAATAAAGTTTTATTTCAGTGAGCCAAATGTTAGGAATTTCTACTTATTGCCAGCAGCATAACATAATTTCGTACCATTTTTATCACATCATTTAAAAAAATGTTGAAATTGTATTTTATGTAAATATTATAGCAAAGAATTTTATTTCGGCTATGTTTTATACTTGTATAACGGATGAGAATAATTCTAACCTATCATTTTAACGGTTGTCGACAAACTACCATGGCAATTTATTTTATTGTAGTGGTAACCCTTCTGTTTACATTTTTGATCTCTGATTCCATTTCAGGGTATAGGTATATCGATTTATCAAAAATCAAAATTTTTTTATCAAAAAAAAATTTATCAAGTATGTGTATGTCAGCATTTTTGCTATTCCTCATATTTTCAGATTCGGCCAACCACGGCCACTTGAAAAATTCATGTTGTATTAAGTGAGTGTTATGCTAAAAACACATACCCCAATATAGTGTCGTCATCAGCCAAGAAAATCCACTTGATGTGCGGTTTGTCCTGAACTTCTTTCACGGCTCGTTTCAAAATGGCCACAGTTTTGGTGCAGTGACCAGTTTTGGAGTTGGGCACTCCAATATCAATGGCGGGTAAGGAGGGATCTGCCAAGAAAGGACCATTAGAGTCTACTGACCAAATTGTCGATCTGTTCTGGCACTATTGTTCCCCATTTCTTAATCATCCAGCAATGAAGGTGATTCAAACACATTTTATACCCCATTGTATCATATACTGGAACTTTAAAATAAATAGAATTACACTTGCAATTACAATTTAAATATTACATTATAATACTAATAAACATTAAACACAGTATCTCTAATTATTTCCAAGAACACGATCTTATGTTGCACGTTTTCAATATTTTTAGTGACCAATACAAATTACGCACATTTTAAATACTTTTAAAAAGTACAGAACCTAGAAATGATAAAGATTCAGTAGGGTTCTTGTAATGAAGCATCTAAATGGGATAATTTTAGTCAGATAAAATCAAACTTAATTGAATAAAGTTATTTGCCTTACCGTCCTTATCACTATAGAACATGAGGTTGGTGACGTGCCTGCCCCAGGTCTTCTTCACAACCTTGGCCCTGGTGGCGTGGAAGCCGCTCCAAGTCTTCACGGCGAAGTATATCGACTCCTCGGGTATGGCACTGCCCTGCCGATAACCACTCAATAAGCATCTATGATGGACGCAGTAGACACAAAAGCAGTGCAGTAATTTAGCAGAGAATCCAATGAGGATTTTCCCTTTTCAACCAAATATTAATTGAGAATGCTCCACCTGTGTTCGTATTTCCTGTAAAAATCTTGCTAAAAATCATTTAAGACTAGATCGAGATATACGTCATGAATAAAATCTCTCGGTTAACATGCACGGTTATGTACAACATTAAAGTCCCATTTACACGGGGAGAGTTTATCGCGGTGTGAATCGTATGTATGGCATGACATGACCGCCACAGATTATTGTGTTCTGACAAACTTTTACACGATGCAACTTTTTTATATCTTTACGATAATCGTATAATCGGGGCTTAACGGTTAGGCTTAACTAAATTACAGCTATACTCACACATATATCAAACTGGCGAGGATACGTGGCGCAGTTGTCTCCCGACACCACGCAGAAACTAAGGTCTGGAGTCAGCAAGGGTCCAGGGTTCTTACTGTTACCGTACACCAGTTGCGCTAACTCAAACGCCGGGTCTATCGAGAAATCTGCTTCTAGCTTCCGATCTCCGCTTTCTATCTGGTGTAGTAACCTGGTGACATTTGGTTATCAATTGCGGTCTTGTAATTTAGGCTTTAGAGTCTATATTTGCCTAATGAAGCTTTAAACCTATATTCAGACCTATTTCATTTGTGAGCGAGACCATAAAAAGGCGTTCTACCAACTGAGCTACGATTTAGCCTCGGCTAATATGACACCATAGTATAAAGGTATTGTAAAACCAGAGTTGATTTACAAATATAAAATACACCCCACAGTCACATACATAGTCCTGACCCCACGCTAAGATCGAGTCTTGTGTCGTGGGTATCAGAAGCTACAAGAGACTTTTCGGTCTCACAAACACCCAGACCCGAAACAAATACCTGTGGATCACACTAATATTTGCTTCGGTGCGGGGATCGAACCCGCGGACTCTCGTTTCACAGGCGGCGTCTAACCAACTGCGCCACGGAGGCTGTCAAGATGGGCGAACGACCTGATTAAGGTCGCAAGGGGTCGCTGGATGCAGACCGCTTGCAACAGGTCTATGTGGAGATCTATGGAGAAGACCTATCTTCAGCAGTGGACTTCCTGTGGCTGAAGAGAGACACAGAGAGAGAGAGAGAAAGGGAGGGAGTTGATTTTTATTTTTAAAAATATTGTACCGATTTGACATATTATGTAATATGTATTTAATTACCTATGTGATTCGCAAACGTATTTCATTTAATTTTATAATGTTGTGGTAATTATTGTATTATAATGATTGAAAAATTGAACGAAAGGTTTGGTTCATGGTACAATAATTTTGTACAACTTCAAAAAACAGTAAATTTGATTATGTAAATCTAGACTAATTAGGACTCTTCTGTTATATTAAATCCATGTGCCGGTTCTGAGTTCTGGATTCAATTTATTAAAACTTATCGACGGTCAACATCCATATTTTATTCCTGTTACGGACTAAACTCGTTTATATTAGGCTATCAGAAACTAAATTATTGCCTTGTTATCGAACTTCTCCTGCCAACTTTTAATTCCAATTATTTAGTTCAGTAATGGGACAAGGCTAAACGAACCGCTGTGCAGTTAAACTTTCTGTTTACATAACTGTCTCGCAGTAGGAATGGCACATGGCATAGCAATTTTTTATTTAGCTTTGGTTAGAATTTTTAATTAACTTTCAGCAACAATTGAGGAAATATTGTATGGTTTATATTTTTCAAAAGCAATCAGTAGATTTTTCCCTTCTAATTATTTTCAAAATCATATTTGAAAATATTTCTTTTTCCCTCAATTTAACTGCCCTTATCTTTTACACCTGTATGGAATTAGCGCTATGTCGACTTCTACATGATGTCCAAACTAGTTAATTATATATTTTTTTTATTTAAAATCACCTGAAGTTCCATAGAAGAATCTTTAAATCACAGAATCAACGACGCATGCGTACATAATTACATTTCAATGCACAGTGATAAAAAAATCAACATACTGTTCGATAAGCTCCAGTCTCATTGCGAATCCGCTGGCGAAGTTTGGGTACACGAACCCTCCCTCTTCTTCCAACTCTTCGTAGAACGTGAAGTGGTGGATTATCGTCGGCTCTTCGTCACTTAATGGATATCCCACCCACATTGTGTCCTACGAAAGGAAGGGTCCCTTAGAATACAGATACAGAATACAGATTAAATAGTAATAAAATGACCGTAATGAATCACCAAAGACCGGAATTAAACTTTTAGACAATATTTTTCATGATCATTAGAGTGTCAAGGAAAACTATATATTTTACTTGCAGCCTGAGATGGCTTCGTCCAGGAGTAAATTTAAATAAATTATAGCCTAATTAGCATTCTAAGGTACGAATTATAAAAGTGAAAAGTTTTATCGAAATCCATTCAGTATTTTTTGCGTAAAGAAGTAACAAACACTCATCTGTCCAATTATAATCATGAACCTCTGCAATTATAAATAATATTAGGACTCTAAATCGTAAAATTAAATTGACAAAAGTCAATGTAATATTTACCTGCAACAATCAGTTAAAGAATTATATTCACAAATTGCTATTTTACCTTTTGTTTATCAGCAGCCGCCAACGCTTCAATCAACTGGACGCATCGCACAGCTGTGTGCGACTCCACGAACAGCACCCATCTGACGTCACTGTTCCTGTACTTCATGGTCAAAGGACCCAGCAGCGGCAGGATAGTCCAAGCGCCAGCCATCGGGAAGTCTTCGTGAGTGAGATGGACTTTTGGATACCTCTGGATGATGAAGCATTATGAAGAAATATATACACTTTAACATCTTGTAAACGGGTTCTTTAAGGGGGTCAACTTAACTGGTAGGAAGTAATTATCCACATGAAGCAGTTGTGATTTATAGAAATAGTTAAAGAAAGAATTTAAGAAAAATCCTTGTAGATATCTTTGAGGCATATGTTCAACAGTGGACTTTTTTGGCTGATTAAAAAGCGGGAGAAAAGAGGAAAGAGGAAGGTCAGTAGCACTAACTGAATGAACCACAATAGCCATGCTGATACCATAGACCGGTTTTTATCTACCCTGGTCGAGTTGGCCTACTCCGAATTTCATCAAAGCCTTAGTGGGGCTTTATTAGTTTTAACCTGACTAATTAGAAGACAGAAGCCAAGCTCAGCCATTAGTAGCGTTCAAAAAGAAATTCCAACGGCCATCAATACATTTTAAAGTCTGATGATGATTGCCTATTTTTATTTACGGAATATTCCGCTTGCAGTTCCAAATTGCGTTGCCTTTTAGCCGTTTCATTCGAAATGAAATTTGGAGCTGACGTGGAGCACCTTTGAAAAGCAAACGATGGGCGTAACGAAATGCCTGGTGTTTGCGCTCAAGCACAGAGATATACCAAAAGCGTAGATATTTATGAAAAGTCACGAAATGGCTGCACAAAATATGGATATTTTTATAATACTTGAATAAACTATAAAATTGATAATAATGTTATTTACAAACTAAAGCTCAGAATACTAAATTATGGAGCCATGTTTGAACTAAACTATTTTTTAACCTAAGTTGTTGTCATCAAAGCATTTACGTAATTTATAATTTATCCCCAAAACAATAAGCTTATTTTCTAAGCTTTCAATGTTTTGTGCTATTGCTAGTCTTGTTTTCATTATATGCAGTACAAATATTACAGCTTTCACTCGTACAGCAGTCTATCTTATTTAATTATGATATTTTATAAAATTATTACCCCTTCCAACTGCCATATTTGGTTTTCAATGTCTTGTTTGAGCCTCTTCGCCACGCTGGCATGGTACGGTTCCGACTGGCTGACTATAGTGAAAACCAAGTTTCTTGAATCTGCAACAAACATTATTATTCAAAATATGGAATATAACATGGTATGTCAATTTGCTAAGACTGAATGGACCTGATTACCATCAGGTTTCAGATATCAGAATACTTCTTAGAGTTCTTCTTTTCTTCGTATCACTGAGATAGTCTTATCTAATCCAGCCTTTACGATGCTTTATAATACTTATAATATTCTCTAAACAGCTACCAGATTTCTAGTAATTCCATACAAAAAAATAACCACTATTCTTCCTCGTATTTCCGTCTTCGTTTCTTATTTATTAACTTCCGAGAATATAAAGAGCGGCGCTATATTTAAACGAAAATAAAAGCGGGAGCTAAGTGCTCAGTGACATCAATTAGATTTTTTAACACTTTCGAGTCTATTTAGTTTCTGAAACCATGGTAATTAGATTAGCCTCTGTATTCTGTAGGTAAGTAAATCGAAATAAGCCGCCTTGGTTTAACTAGATATTGCATAATTCATAGATCACATATCCTTTGAGAGCAAAAGAAGCATTCAGTGGGATTGGTTTAGAAGGCACTGGAAGGTTTGACAAAATATCATAAATTGTCCCAAATATTTTTTTAAATAGGACTTATTTGCTCAGGTCTGCTCGAAATCTAACACAGGCAGTATAAGTTGCACTTCGACCCAACATATTACTTACCTTTTAAAATCATAATCTCTAAAGCAATATTTTAACAATTCTTCTACACAAAGCAGTTAATAATATAAAAAAATCACCCCGGCAGCCGTCAAGGTTGATACACCGACTGATTTACGAGGCAACACGAGCTTGCGATCTATTAGTTATGATGTATCCACATCGACAGGTGAGCCGGACGATCTATCTTTACACGAACATTACCGGGCGGGAACAATCGCTTTATCACAAGATGTAGCCATCACTCATAGTTATGGATACTTTGTTTAATTCGTGTCTGTTACATCAGCAAATACGGGCCTTGGTTTATTTGAAGAAGTGCAACTTGCTTTACATAAATAATTTTATCCATCGCTGTAATTTTATTTGGTAGAGGCATGGATATGGTCAGTCTACTAGTGTCAGGATTTTCAGCGACGGTCTAGATGCGTTAAAAAAAATGGCAAAAACAAGTAGGACCGGAGACGAAGTTGAAACTCGAAGTTTTGGTGTAATTGCTGAAGAGAAATAAGTAGGACCGGAAGCGAAGTTGAAACTCGAAGTTTTTGTAAACATTGTTATTTCACTACTTAGATACAATACGTCATCAGATTCCATAACTCAAATAGCTCTTAGAGGTATGGAGGTGTTAAAGAGTTTTGGCTTCAAACGTCACATCTTGGATAGAATCTAACATAATATTTTGAACCTATATGTATTAGTATTGCAACCAGTGACTTGCCAGATTTAAAGCCCACAACATTTGGCCATTGATTGTCCAGACTGACACTTAAAACTACCACCGAATGTAATTAACAAATCCTAGACTAAATTGTTGATTAGCTTCCGAAAACCACATCCGCATGTATTTGCCTAACAAAAGTTAATACCATTGAGAATGGAGACTACGTTCGTAAACCTCTCAGCCGTTCTACGGAATACTCATTACCGTTTTTAATTTATCTCAGAATAAGAATGCTTCAAGTTTTTCATTTAAAATATTCTTTAAGTTTCTTGAACGTTGGCCATTTTTTGTTGTTTCTTTAGACGTCAGGAATCCGTCTCCTTTCAGTTATTTTTTATGTATATGAGTATCTTGTCCCGGATCGGTAATGGAACCTTTTAAAAAATGAATTGTGTCAACTTATCTACTTATTATCAACGATGTGCATTTGGATGCTCTTTCCTCTTTTTATAGTTTGCATTATGCTAATTATCATTTTAATTATGTCAGCAATCATTGGTTTGAACGTCATCCCTAGGAACAAATATTTAACCATGAGCAATAATATTTTCCAAATAAAACATATACATTTAAGGGCTGCTGGAGACATGTAACATCTGTTGTGGTCTAAAACTCGTAGGGATCTGACAAATCCGACAAAAATGTATCAATATATTATTTTGTACTCTCAATCTTACATATTAATAAGAATCAAACAAAACTAATTCACAATAGAAAATGACACGTAATTTCTTCAATAATCCCACCAAGACCAAACCGAAATCTTATTCAAATAAATCATCAAATCAAAACGCGAGTGGCACTGGAATCGAACCGGCACTCATGAATAATGCAATGAGCCGATCACCCCGGGTGAGAAACATTAAAATCGCATCGAACGCCTTCGCTCACGATAACGTGTGCGAAGTCGCGAAGGTAAATTTAAAATGAGTGGAAATCGTGGGTAATATTAGTGCATGTGGGCTTTCAGACAGGTATAAATTTATTAATGTGGTAGTAGATAAAAAAAACTGTTACATTAAAAATTAAGTTTCTTGAAGTTTTACGGTCCGCAACATAAATAAGGCATGAGGTATAAATTTAAGAATTTCGCTCACAATTTTTTTATAAAATGAAGAATATATTCAACTAGAGAGACTTTTGGATGATCAATTACTATTAAAATATAGAAAATGAATCGGTATAGACCCCCAGCAATACAACAGCATACTTTAATAAAGTTAGCGATCCGATTGATGCACCTGAAAACCAAAATATAAAAAAACGATGTACAACAATTCAATAATTTACAAGCCAAAAACATTGTAGGTAAAATGTTACTAAAAATATGTCCCTAAACTATGATTCTAATTCCATTGCATAATATATATTTTTTATCAATACTTACAAATTTTAAAAATATTAAATCAACGTAGCCCAACTCACTAAGCACGGAAAACATCAGTATAGTGCATAATTTTATCCAACAAGGGTGTAACTCACCCTACATCACGTCCGGAGCACTTTTAAACTTCGCATACAAGCTATAATCCCGCATATTGCTAGCATGATGCGTGTCTTGAGCGAACGGTTATTCCTTATAAGCCGCCGTTACCCCAGCTAGCGTCACGTGATCATGTTTGTCTTGAGGCAAAATTTCATTTTCTTGGGATATAAACTCGCATGTATCCATTTTAGGTTCTTTATTATTATTTTTAGCATAGAAAAAAAATGTCAAAGATTTACGTTATGTGAGATTTGTGCAGCTCAATAGAGTATAGTCGATATAATTGCACCAGCTTGCTCGAAACTGATACAGAATGGACCGCGACGCATATGCATTTTTGCCGGTAGATCTACTATATTTGAATACATTATGTGTATGAGTAATCATTTAACCAGTATGAAAAAAACATCATCATTGTCAGCCACAGGAAGCCCAATGTTGGCCACAAGCTCACCCCAAGCACCCCAGTGAATTGTAAGAATAGCAACTTCCTGCAATCTTTACCAGATCGTCTGTCTACTTCAAAAGTAACGGTCTAATACAACGCTACGATTGCCAGCACTTGAATTTAAATCCACAATATATTTTAATCTAGAAACGATTATAATAAAACCACAACGCTATTGGAGCTAGTTCCCTCTTAACCGCAAAACAGTTTACTCGGCGGCCAACAGAATCTTTTCTCAAACAATTATATGCGCCGCTCAAGGTGCCGTCTGTATTAGACATTCTATTAAAACTTGCTTGCTTTACTTCGACGACGAAGAAAAAATTAAATACAACCCGGTTTATAATATACAAAAGTTCATTGTATTCAAATACATATTTTCACTTAATAAACTTTAACTTAAGAACTCTGAGTGCATTTTCAACTACGATGCCGGTAAGAAACATTTAGACTACGTTTGCCATCATCACGAATACTTTAGTTAGTATTAATTTAAACGTAGATTCCTTTACAGAATAAAATGTTACGGCAACTTTAAGAGAACCTACAACTTTGTCAGGCGCAATAACACGAACATAAAACACAGAACACAACCAAAAACATATTGTTTATCAAAAGAAATCACCATATCAAAAACCTATCGATATCAATTTAACGTTCGTTTTCAGACACATTTGTAGGCGTGCAAATAGGTTCAAGCTCATAAATATTGCAGGAATCAACTCCGAGAATGGGCAGATGCTTGCGAAAACCCAAAGGATTTGTTCGGAACTATCTCCGGTGAAGATAAAAAAAATACTTGACTTCCTATTTATTAGATTTTATATTTACCCATCAAATATTTGTACAACGTAGAAGCAGAATTAATCAACATACACTTTCATTTCAATTAGGAAACATAAATATAATTTCAGTAAGTTGTTATGAAGTAAATATTTAGCCAGCGTTGTCGAATGTCGACTACAGTCCAAACAATGTTTCTTATGAGTGAAAATATGAAACCAGTTGAGTTGCCTGAACTCATTAGTGACATTACATCTGAAGGATATAGTACAAGATAAATGTATTATTTAAATTGTGGAAAACCAGATATTTTATAAGTAAGTAAAAAACGTTTTCGATATTATGGTATATGGAAGGTAAAAATGTGACATGATGACACCAGGACATTACCTTAAAAATAATAATTAACTATGGATATCGAATTAATGTAAATACCTTCAATAAGTCATAATAAAGTTTCAACATTAAATATTGTGATAAGGTACAGCAGTATTTTCTTTATAAACTTTAACATTAGCAATTAAAACTTTACTTGATTTTGAAACATCAAAGCACGGCAAACACTTAGTCAGTGACAATATTTCTCAAGGTTATTAAGGAATTTGGAATACCTTTGATTATAATAAATCTACCAGTATAACCCAATGAAAATTTTAACATTTGCAAACTGATAATTGCAGCGACTCAAATAACAAAGTACAAATATCTGTTAAACAAAACAAGGACTATAATAGTACTGTTATCATTTAAAATTCATAGCAAACGTATAAATTCATGGCAATCAAAGCCATAAAGCATTCAACGACATCAAAGGCCCTAATAAATCATTCAAAACAAATCAATCAAAAGAAATAGAACGTTGAGAATACGAGAAATATTATATCAAAAAACGTAGCTAGTTTCACGAAGCACATTAGCCGTACGGCAGTGAAGGTACTAACGGGAACCGGGCCATCAATAATTCCCGATCACATTGCACGGATTTCACGCGGCGTCCTGAGGGATTGCCGTCTCGAATATCTGGATGCTCCAGTCGCCGGCTCCCATTTTACTGGGCCATTTGTTATGGAGTGCATTCGAGCACTTTGATCCGTAGCTGTGAAGTTTCTGAATAGTCAGTGGCACGTATAAATAGCTTTATCAAAGTTTAATATGGATGTGGATTGATAATTGGCAGGAATTGGACGTTATTGATGTTCTTGTGGAACAGGACCAGAACTGTAAAGGCTACGGTACTGTAAAATGCGTAGTTCGATAGTCAGCATCATGTTCACAGAGGTTTTACCCAATATATTTTACTACAATATTCTAAAATATTGTATAACAATATTTAAACCGAGGGACTGTAGACTGTAAGAACACAGGCTTATTCACAAGTTGTGTGTTTGAATACGTCTTGCTCGAAACAATAACCATTGTAATTTGTACCCCTTGCTTTTCGGTCTTTAAAAATTGTATAATCCGTGTTTCTCAATCAACGAAAAGCAAAGCTATCCAGCTCCAATACAAAAATTAACCACCGTCCAACACGAGAGATTTCAACAAGACAGCTCTATCAAATCCTTGCTGACTCTGAAGTCTGAGGCATCAATTCCAACACAAAGTAGGTTTATAAGAGATTTGAATACAATCATGGGAGTCACACAAGTTCCTCAGACGGTCCTATCAGATTTAACTTTGTAGTTTCCAACACTATTTCCATTTGGAATGCTAAGATTGCTACGTTTCTCACTACTCTACTTTGATTCCTGTTTTCAAATTTGGCTTGGACATGATTGTTAGAGAAAAATGAGTCAAAGCGTTTTCATCAAAAAGCGAGTAAAACTATAAAGAAACTAATGAAAAAAGTATGTAGTACTTCCAATTACATTTTTGTAGTACAAAGTTTACAGAAACCGAACACTTAAAGGTAAGTGATGGTAATTTACTAACAGTACATACACCATTCACTAAAAATATTTTAAGAAATATAAAAAACATCTTACATCTTCCGTTGCACTCATACATTCAGACATGTACAAATCCAATGACACATGAGCACCGACAAAATAACTTGATGCGGGTTTACAAATTCCATTACATGTCGTAACCTTACTCCAAGCCAAGGCACATACCTACTCTGAAAAGATAATTTTGAATTTCCAGTAGACTCCTCACTATTACAAAATGCATCGAAAATTACACTTGCATTACCTGGCAAATTTATGTCCACCACAAAATGCAATATGGTGGAACATTCTGAAAACACCGTATTATGCACGAAGGCAATAATTTTCGGGGTTAATTCCCAGAATGAAATCGTAATGGACACTGCTCCCATACACGCAGATAAAACAATTAATTTATACTTATTATTTGATCCGACCAGGCTCGACCGTAAATTAGACAAGCAAATGACGGTTCCCAAGTTAGATTGACCAGTCGAAATCGGTGTTATATTGACATCAATTGATTATACTTGCGATTGTGAAATGTTACATTAATAGTGGCAATTATTTGTATTTCTAACTCACAGATTTGCTCTTTTTCTCGATCTACTCTTTTAATACGCTTATATTGTTCGGTGTAATATTACTTTATCCATATTGTAGACTGATTTGGCTTATGATTTAACGCCTAACTGCCTGCCTGTCATCAATTCTTGCGGGATTCTCATATTGACTTGTAGATACTACCGAGCTTCATTAATTGAAACTAGCCATCAATAAAATCATTTGCGCTAATATAATCTCGTTTAAATATACGCATTGACCCAATGTGGCGTGCTGAGACCTGAGGCTCATACACCCTTTAATAATTTGGGTGGTAACTTGTGCCAAGCAGTGAGACATATGAGCTAATATGAGTAAAACAATAATAATATTGACAGCTTCCGTGGCGCAGTTGGTTAAACGCCGGCTGCGAAACGAAAGCTGCGGGTTCGATCCCCGCACCGAGACAAATGTTTGTGAGGCCCACAACTATTAGTCCCAGGTCTGGGTGTTTGTGAGACCAAAAAGTCTCTCGTAGTTCCTGATACCCACGGTACAAGACTTAATTGATCCTAATGTGGGGTCAGTGAATATGTATGTGACTGTTGGGTATATTTTTTATATCTTGACAGGAGCTTACGTAATAAAAGACACAAACGATTATTAATTCAAGACCTATCAATTTATTCTGTAACATGTATCCCCAGTGTAGTCGGAAAGTCAAATTACAGGTTTCAGTTCAAGTACTTAACAACAGTAATGGCTACAAAACACCATGTTATTTGTATAATCCTTTTTGTATCGTTTATGTTTCAACAGCCAATTTAGTGATCAAAAATTTATGGGGAATAAATGTTAGTTTGTTACGTTAGTTTTAAAGTGGTGCCTACTTTGAAGGTCTTACGTAAAGCAAATTGATGGTTTTGTTAGTGTGTTGTTAATTGGAAATCTTTGGATTAGAATCCTTAATGGCGCGATTATTTTAAGTTGCGTGACTTAAAGTTCCTAATGGATTCGGCTCTGTCACATAATGATGGAAAATAATAAATAATTTCTGTAACTGTCTATGATCTACGTCTTACACATCCTCTTTAAAACGCATGAAGTTTCAGCGTATTCCTTCTGGGATGCTCTATTCTTCTACATTCTAGAATATAATAGTTATAAATGAAGAAATGCACCCTAAATTACTAACTTCAATAGCCAATTCTACATGGGAACAACTAAGTGCAATCCAAAATCCAGCAACAATAACAGCACTTTTGCTGCATTGGGATGCACAGCGAGCTAACTCAATGAATACATGCTCTGTACGCCGTACTAGCCGCTGATAAACTAATAAATGTGGCACAATCAAAGCAGTATAAAACTGAGTTTATTTGGTTGCTGTTCGGGCTGGATAATTCCGACAAATTGTTGAACTTATTGGGGTAGTGTGGTGGACCAAGTTCTGGGGCCTTACCACCATCTTTTACTAAACATTCTTATTGCAGGAACGTTTTGTTTCAAGCTTATAGTAATATTACTCAGATTCGTACCATGACCTTATAAAACAATATTACTTTATTCCTGCATAGTGCTGGAAAAGAACGAATGATTGTATACAAGATCGCTAACCTTTTTATTTACGTTCCAAGACACGCATATGCCGATAAATATTGAAGCTAAACAAATTAAATTTACTTCTAGATTTCTTAACGGATTATCAAGTAAAAATTATATTGTATAATTTTAAATAAAAGAAAATATCCCTTTGTCTTGCAGAGCAAAGATTTTGTATATTTGTATTTCTTTGGGAATGTATGCAACGGGAACGAAACGGTTTTACGAATGTCATTACTCTTACGAGCTCGCTCGCGGGACGCGGTCGGTGTTTAAAAATCTTATGAAGTGGAAGTGATGCAATACAAACTTTTTAATTTATTTTATGCAGTTTTAAAAGTCTCGATATCATTTCTAGCAACGAGTAAGTATGTTTTAATAGATAAAACAATGAACAAATTTATGCATTGCGATACTTTGATCGCATGTTTAATTATAATCGCTATCTCAACTTTGATTTTAATATCATTTATGTTAATTAAATAATTAGAGTCGACACGTAATATACTATTATGTCTAAAAATATATATATGCAATACGAATAATATTATTTATAAAACAAAGAAATCTAATGTGGCTGTGAAAAGAAGTTGGAATTTCAAGTGGTTTATTATTTCAAGTGGTTTAAACTTTTTGCAGCGTCAGAGTTCGGAGAGTTTTGGGGCGACGCAACAACTCGATTTAATGTGTGGCGTACAATCAAACCACTGCAGGCAAAGGAATATTCTAAACAAAAGTGTGGCGTGCTTGCAGTGATCTTAAACTGTCAAGGCGAAGGCACATAGACTGGAAAGGGTGGTCTAAAGTAACTACTTATATTAATTTATGTGATTATGATTAGATATATAGGTAAGATTATGGACAGCTGCATGAGTGTAATATCTGGTCTAGAATAAAATGTTATTTATAATGGTTTCATGATACTACCCATGATAACTGTATGCTAAACTACACCTGTGGATTTATCAGTACTGGGTGAAAACAATTTTTTGCGATTACTCTGGGATGATTATAGTCAAGGGTTACCAAGTGTGCAATTGGAACCATTCATAGAAGTAAGTGTACCTAAACAACAAGAAAACAAATATGTAGGCTCTACTGATTTCTAGAAAAATGATACTAATCTTTATTTGGTTCAGAAAAATAATCTTTATTTGGTTTCATTACATTACATAAAGTATAATTTTAACTTTGCTTACTGCAGTAGTTAGTTTATCTGTGTTACAATTTAGCGCACCCACCTTTAGAGATTACAAATAAAAAATTGGAAAGTATAATAATTAAATTTATACAAAACAATAGGCAATAGTATAAATACACCGACAATCTCTCTTCCAGCATTCTAACATCTATAACTGCCACCTTGTCCAGACCTGCGGAGTGAGTGCCCTCCGTGCTGCCCAATCCTGCTGTAAAGCAACATTGCTACTGTTGGAGTGCTGATGATGCTTCACCAACAGTATAATTGAGCTGCAATTGGTTCTCTTCATTAGTTAATTGCTGCACAGGAATATTGGCTGTGTTGCATATGTTGTGTAATATTAATAATCCTGCCACCTGAGGTGCATAATGCAACACTCTGTGTACAAGTAAGCAACGAAAATGTGTTTTGAGAAGTCCAATTGTTCATTCAACTATGTTTCTAGTGCGAACATGCAAATTCTTGTGGTGTGCTTTAGGTGTCTGTGGTGCTGCATTGAGTATGGGATTCATCATGGTTTTTCATCATATCATCTGTAATTTTTTTTAAATATAATTAATTATTTTCACTGATTAAGGACAATATATAAATATAAGTATGTAATTTGAATAATTAAAGTATCTGATATTAAAATAACTTTTTTATATATGTTATATTGGAGTTTTACCTAGAAACCAGATATTTTCATTGTTGCTCAGTTCTTCCAAGTGACTCCTCAGTGGATGATTTGACCATATAAAGGAGTCAATAGTAGCACCACCATGGCTTGCCTCCTCTACACTCATAATTTGCATGTTTGCATCACAAATCTGAAATTTTATGAGATTGAATAAAGTAATGTTACTATATTTATTTGTTATTTAAATCATTGTTATATTTCATATTTTTTATGTTATTAGTTATTCTCTGTGTTGTCTAGAGATGAAAATATATTCTGTATTAGAAAAAATATAATTCATTTAAGTTCTTTGTTATGTGTGCATTAATAAGTTGAACTTAAATAATAAATTACCATGTAAAATTATAACAGGGCAATTTTATTTTATACAATTGTAATGTATGATATTATTATTTATGCAATATGTCATAGAAACATCACTTTTGATCACTATAATTGCAGATACAAACTCAAGTTTTGGTTCCACCTTGGTAATGTTGTTTAATCAAAAATATAATTCTAGTTATAACAGTTTCATTTTTTTACATATTCAAAACATAGCTGAGGTTTCATATTGAATGGTCCGTTACAATTGACTATGAAATCGATAAATTGTAGTATACTTACTTTGCTTTTATTTTGTTGCGTTCTTGGTCATTAGCCTGTATCTACTAATAAACTCAGAGATTGAAGGGATCGCATTCCTCGCGTAATCGCCTTTGTCGTAGCTTACTTAACGAGTTATTAGCAGAATTATCATCCTCCAGAAATTCTAAGATTTCGTAATCATTGGCCATCTACAACCATATAACATTCATAATAATTATCGGCCCTTTTTGGACAAGAAACCACTTTATCGCACACCATAAGTATTTAAAATAAATATGCATTTGTTTTTTTACTGACTTTACGAGGATATATCACAGAAAACTGAAAAGTAATGTTAAAAAAGTTGCTTTCTCACAACTGTTTTATGACTGCTAAGTTTGACATTAAAGTAATATTACTTACTGTCAAAGGACACGTCGTGGTACGGTTTAGAATGAATGATTTGCGATTGCGTCACAAAACTGCTAATTAAAACATGATGGTTTTAAGCTTGTTTTAAAGGCGTCATGGTACAAAATTTCTAAGTAAGGTTAAAACATTACTGCTATAAGAGACGGTAGTAAGGCCCCTGAACTTGTATGACGTTACGTTAATACGCATACTATGTTTAGATTGAAGATATAATATATTACAACCAGCAATATACTACTTTTTTTTATAGCAGAAATAAAAAAAATAGTCTCGACTGTTTAATTTAATTGATCATGGTCAATTGAATAAATACACGAAACGTTGAAAGACATTAAATTTTGAAATCAATTGAAAAAATACAAATGTAAATAACCCGTAATATACTTTAAACTTACAAAATAAAAATTAGAATTCTCATAAGTAACTAAAAATTGCTGACTGCTTAGCGAAAAGGGAAAAACTCATAGAAGGGTTGAAGTTAAGCGGGTGACTGATTGAAAGATTATAAACTAAAACATTCTATTACTAACTGGGGGATAACAAAAGGTGGAAGAAGAGCGAAAAGGAATAAAACTCATACAATAATGTATATCTTACTATATATGACCTATAATATAAAAGCAATAATGATACGTCCAAAAGGTCCGTAGACTAAACTAACCACTGAACCAAAGTTAGTTACGTATAATTCCCCTGTTTCCACAGAGTGCGTACAAGCGAAAACCAAAATTTCAGCTCAAATTTTTTGTATACTGAAGCAGCCGCAGTTACATAAATTCTAACATAGTTGCACATGCAATTTCGGCAACAACAAAAAAACCTCAAAAATGTAATAAAAATCTATCCGATTAAGTTCGCACCGACATGGCGGAATAGACGTGAAACAAAGTTAAATCAATTTAGTTTTATTTTCCGGTGTATACAAAAACCCGAGCGGTGTAGTTTCAGACTGCAAAGTTTCGTTACATTCGAATGTTTTTTATTCTCGTTATTTCAACAAAAGTGTTGCACACAATGTACATAGTAATATTGTACAAATGTTACTTCACATGTCGCAGTAACAAAGTTTTCTATGAGAATAAAAAGTATCCTGAACTTTGTATACGGATTGTTCGACATACTTCTCCTTTACTACGTACTAGTATAACACAACCCGGTTTCAACTGAATACAATTTCTTTTTTACATTGATATTTATCCATTTTCAATAAATAGAAATATCTTTTATTACCTAGAATGACCAGATGAGCAATTCGCTCGTCTTATAATAAGCGTAGTTTTCCTACGATCTTTAAAATATCTCAATTCCTGATAATAAACCATAATAAAATACAATGTACAAAGAACAGACAATTGGAGCTTGATTGGAACTAGCAACTAATTAAAATTCAATACAATGCTCGCACAAAGTTAACAGAAACATCGTCTTTATTATTACCATTAATTTCCTTTAAGCGTACTCCTGTTATTTTATCACGGTTAAATATTCAAGAAGAGAGTGAGCAGATATTTATTAGATTTTTTTCACTGGCACCAGTATTGGACCAGCCCGCCCTAGGCCAGCGTGGTGGATGGCCTAACCCCTTTCAATCGTACTCTAAATTGTAGAGAAGCTCCGTGCCCTACGGTGGGACGTATATCGGCTGATGCAGATACAGACAGATACAGTATTGGACCACACTGCACCTCATGCTAATGCAATCGAAATAGGTCTACTGACGAGAGATATCCATCACGCGACCCAATTATACCGGCCTGCCCAAAACCAAATACATTATACAAGCTGAGCCCTAAATGCGACATACGTGTGTCGCTTTTCTTCCACCATTGCATAAGGTCGCCACTGAGTTCATTGAAATATTCTACCAACAGACCTTAAACTAGATACACCATCCAATCACTCGAATCCAACAAATTTTCTCTTAAATTCCACGATCTCGCTATTCATCAGAAGCTGTAAAATTTGATCAAAGCGCCGTTTAACCGGAGAAAGAGCGTTTCAATCGAGATGGGACTAATCGCACGGAAGTAATGTAGAAACGTCCCGGTGATCAAATACTAAGCGACGCGTAAGCACATCTGCGCGTTTATAAAATTAAATAGCTGACGTGGGGGAATTTGCATACCTGGGTGATGAAAATCAGCGATTTAGTAAGCTGATATTTCAGCTTATACTTGGTTGAACAAGAAGATCGTATTGGCAAATAATATTATTAAAACTTTTAACATAGATAATTTTAAAAATAAGTTTAAACTTAACAGTTGCCTGCGTCTGTGGTGCGATTGACTGAGAGCGGCATGTAAAAGAAAAGCCACAAATTCACCACAAATGTTTGTGTAATATGTGGACTATGGCCCAAATGTTTCTGATACCCACGACACGAGACGTGTGTTTAAGTATGGGATCTGAATTATGAATGTGACCCTTGTGTGTATTTATCTATATTTATAAAGAAGGATGATTGCTTTATTTAACGGAAATTTTACACAGATAATCGCCAAACTCGAAATATACTATATAGACCGTACAAAATATATTATTTGTATAATTACAATGACGGTATGGACGAAGTAGCTAACGCCAGCCACCAGAAGCATCGCCGGTACAGTGCCGGCCTTGAAGAAAAGTGTAGGCTCTCTACTTGAACTTTGTCAACTGTTATTAAAATAAATACAAATCATTACTTTCTACATTTAGGAAATTTAGGTGCGTTTCGGGTTGTTGCTAATCTTTAAAACCCATAATAAAACGCATATTATTTAAATGGTACATTTTTTAAAATTTCGACAACAACGCCATCTATTCATTCTGTGAACTAGATAATTAACTGAACTGAAATTATAATTATTGAACATATAAATGTAAAAGAAAGAACAAAAGTAAGTAATTCAAAATCAAGATAACATTTGTATGAAAACATAAAAAATGGTCACTTACCAAAACAACTAATGTATTCAGAACAGGCAAGAATTAGCAGGAACGTAACTGTAACAAAATATTTATTATTTTAATTCGTCGTCACGAATCATAACTTTAAAAAGTCACGTAGATTTTACATAAGATTAATAAATCATATTTATTTTTCAAAGTTTTCTCGGTTAATTCTATTAAAACACATAACTCATTTTTAAATTTACTTTTTCACACGATAAATAAATAAAATATGATTTTCAAAGATTTATTCAAATATTTCCTTTGTTACTTTAATTTTAAAAAAAACCTTTTTGAAAATGGAACGCGCGTTTACCTCTCGCGCTCATATTGGCGGGAAACTTGGCGGCAAAGGGCGTACACCACCCCTGCCGCTCGGATCGCTACTGACGAAACTTCTGTTACGCGCTCGAAAGCTCACTTAAACTTTGCCCTACAGCCTTCGCGAAAGACGTCAACCGTAAACGACATATTCTGAAATGTGATTTGTTAAAGAACAACTTTAATTAACATCGGGTAAACAATCACAACAGAATGAAGTGCCTTTCACGAAATTACGCTATTTAAATAGAGTCAAAAAAAAGAGAAACATAGAGCCTAATACTAGGAATAGGTAAATTGTGATATGTACTTAAAAGCTCCAAAAGCATATAATTAAAAATGAATTAAAAAGTCAAAAGTAATATCTTTATTTCTCATTCGTTTTAAAAGCATCGACAGATTCTTATAACGGTAACAAAGGCTTTAATCTTAAGACAATTGTTATTGACTCGGGCTAAAAAATAAAACTACTTGTCTTTCATTGGTAATGAGAATTTCTCCTACTTTCGTCAAAGTGTAAAAATCTACCTGAAAATTTTTCAAACCTCCCTGGTTTTTATATTTGAAATTGGGCCATTTAATCAATTTTTAATTGGAGTTGTGCGCCTATTCTACAGAATATGTATGTTTTCATATTCTGTAGTAGGATTGATATAAGTTCCATTCAGCCTTCGAGTATATATATATTTTTGGCACATTTATTAAGAATGCATCTTGTTCCGTTAAGCAAATCACGTTAAGCATTTTTTAAATTATGTTTAGATAATTATTTTGATTGTATAAATTAATAGATTGTACCTATTTGTTGTTGCGAGCAAAGACATTGATGTCTGTACCACAGCTCGACATTCGGACTATAACCACGTACTTAATGTTAAGAAATGGACAACAAATGATGTCACTCAACGAAATTAGCACCCAATAATTCCTAACAAACAATCGAAAGTAACAAAAGTCCAATAGCCGGCAAATAATTTACAATAAACAATAAACCTATACAAACCAAGTCCCATTTAAAAATATCCCGAGTACGAATCAGGCTGATTGGGCCATTCACGGGCGCTTCTCTTGTTCCCATTCAAAACGGGAATTTTCATTCCAATTTTCTATTGAAAACCCGCAGTGGCGAACAGTTGAAGTGTTTCGGTTTGTAAACATATTGTGTGGTTTTTTGTTTGATTGCCAATCAAACACAACTGTATGTTGTATTATGTGTGTGTATTTTTAGGTGTCTAGGTACAAGCTCATAATATTAATACTACCTATGAAATTGTGTATCTATCTAGCCACAAGGGATTGAAAACCAGGTAGGAATACAGAAGACACTGGCGGTGTTATCTTCAGCTAGACAAGCCTATTACGCTCAGTGGTTTAAAAACAGGATGAACGCAAGTTAATCCTGCAAAGTGGTGCCTATTTACGCGGTTGGCATTGGTCGATTTTACGCATCACGTAGGATGGTCGTTATATGGTAGTATTTGAATGGCCTTTCACCCCATTCTATCAAAAAGCGACCCCAGTCTATGACACCGTGATAAAGAACCGAATAGTTTATTACGAGCGGATGAGAATAACACCAGAATTTTAAATACTAACGAATTTTCGTGTTTATAAAAGAACTCCTGGCTTATCTCATCTAATATTCCTTAAATATAAACAAATCCTCACCTCAGGTAGCTGGTTTCCGGCGAATGTGGCACAAACAGCGCTTCAATGGAATTGTCGGGGATTTTTCCATGCACGTCGGAGCGGTAAAATAAAGCCAAGTCCTTCGTTGCACGAAATATTTTACGAGATGGCTACGTAACAGGACTCCAGTTTTAAACTGTGGCTTGTTTTAACGTTACGCTTGGAGTAATGCATTATGGATTGGTGGTTTTTTTATTGTTTAAGATAATGCAAGCGGGTATTTAAAGGCGAGTAACCACTGCTTTTAGTGAACATACAGACCACTATAATAAAACTATTTGAGTTAATATACTTACATGCATACATAAACATCACGCCTTTTTTATAGAAAGGATAAGCAGAGGTGCCACCAGGACACCCACGTTTCGCTTTATGTGTTCCGTCCCATGACGGACGTCATATATGGGACGAGCCTATCGCCATATCGGGCACAAATCCCTGATAACGGGCTGATGAATGTGAATGAATGAATAAAGAAATCCAATGTTACTTTGCCCGACCCGAAATTTGAACCCCAGGCCTCAGTTTTATAAATTGTAATCATACGATAGTACAACTACGCCACCGAGATAGTAAATATACGAGTACTTAGTATTTCAATACACCCAACAGTCATATTATGATTCGGACAGATCTTTATTACATATTCTGATTCATAGATATAAAATACTAATGTTCACTGTACAGTCACACAAAACCAGGTATTAGTTGACCAACATTTGTCTCGACATCGTAACCAATGGATTAGTTTTCATTCATGCTCCCACCCATTTCCCAACAAATTCAGTCACAAGTATTCGCTTGAATTTTTCATAGCCTATCCACAGTCACCATTCCAGATCACTTGAGTGCGCAGACGGTCAGAGCGATCGCCGCCCGAGCCATCAGCACGATTGCACCGTTTTGAAGTGTTGGAGATCCATTAAATATTTCACAACGTAACGTCGCCATAAAAACGCCCAGCCGAGATATTGTTCAACGACGTACGTGAACCTAGCTATGCCGAAGACCGTACCTAAATTGTATTTATTTAAATATAGCACAATAGCTACCATTAAATGGCAAATTGTAAAAATGTAGGTAAAATTCGTTTCAGTTCAGATTTAGTTTTCCTTTTTCCTTTCATTAGGTATTATTACTTTATTTAGATTCAACACGACATAAATTATGACACTACGCTGCGGTCAATATAGCGAGGGAGAAAGTATACTAAGCCGGAAAGGGAATGCTTTCTTTGCAGTAATGACAGACACACACGTTCAATTCGACCGAGCACCGAGTTTGTCATGTATCAAAGGTAAGCTAACTGGAAATTATGGACAATAATAATTACCATAAAAATGTTAAACAGACGAAAAACAATAACATAAAATATTCCAATTCTATTTAAATTCAATTTGACTTTTACGGTGGACCTCAAGCCTCAAACGAACTTATAAAATTTCATAAGAGTTTTGACTACAATTTTTAAAAAAAATCGTTAATATTTAGAAAAATAACAATATAATTGAACAAAATAAAATGGAACTTCAATACTCCCCGGCGGGGAATCGAACCCCGGTCTCCCGCGTGACAGGCGGGGATACTCACCACTATACTACCGAGGATATATTCGTTAAGACGAAGTTACGGATCAGAACCTCTAACAAGTTATTCCGGCAAAGTTATTGATAATACGCATGCGTGTCTCCTCACAGGGGTGGGCACAAGCAACCTAGCGCCATCTTTCATTCGCCAAATGTATTAACGGGGCGACTCTATCGCCATGCCGGGCAATTCCTGTTGTGGGTAACAAAACTACGATTTGTCAAATTCAGCACTCACGCAAAACTGGGATTCAAACTCAAGATTCCAAAGTATGTTTTCTGGGTCTTAAGTTAGACTGTTTATTGCAAATCTACAGCCTTAAACGGCCAGTTTACTGATGGTCTCTCATATGTGAGAGGCCGCCTGGGTAGGTACCACCGCAATGTCATTTCTCCTGTCAAAGAGCAGTTTTAATGCACAGTTGTGTTCAAGGTTTGAAGGACATCGTAACCAGAGTAACTACTGGACATAAAAAGACTTAACATCTTATGTCTCAGGATGGCGAGCGCAGTGGATTGCCAGGCATTGCCTTATAATTCATGGTGTTCTTTGGTTTTGCTACTGTCCATGAGCGGTCGTATCAGGCGAATGGCATGCTCGCCTCGCCATTCATTGAAATTAAAAAAAAAACTTTTATTGTGTTTTGCTAGTGATAGGGTTTGAGTGGAAATCTGGATGCCATTGATATTATACAAGATAACTATAATTGTACATTATTCTAATAATTTGATCGTCTTTTAAGTAGTGCATACATATATTTCAAATTTTAGCTTAGGTGAACTGTAATTAAATTTTTTTATAATTATTTGTTACTCATAGGTATGTGTTGAGTTAGATGTAAAGTTTAACTGGATACATAATATAGGTATGTGTATAAATACAATCTTGTGTGAAAAACACGCAATTATTTTTTTACTTTTTAGTGCATTTTTAGTTTGTCATAAGTCAGATTTTTTTTCTTTTTTTAGAATTTTATTTTTAATATGATTTTTTGTCAGTTTTTTGAAGTCGGTTATTTTTTTTTGTTAAAATTTTGGTTTATTTTTTCATTTTTAGTGACTTAAATGTTCGATAGTCAAATTTTTACGTACACAGCTTTTGGTAGCTTAAATAAATTAATCTTAGGTTCTCATAAGAAACAATAGACCGTATATTTTTTTTACATCATGGTACTTTTTTTCTCAATCGGCAGCAAGAAAATACTGTGTAGCGTTTTGCCAAAAGTTTGACGAGCAGCAACCCCGGTTAGCGACTGGACTCCCACAAATTTAGGCTTCGTTAGGTATATCTATTGTTGGTGCGTAACAACGTTTGATATGCTCCGCGATTAATTTTAGCAGAAATGATTTACCATTACCTGCACCACCCGTGACAAACTAACAGCTGACTTTCTCGTCCTTTCAAATTGAGTTTGATTGCCGTTAAGACTTTCTGAAACACATTCTTTTGTTGGATATTTAATCCTCGAATGCTTCTTAGGAACAATTCATCCGACATGACGGCTCGTTCTTCCATGTTTTCACAAAAGTTATCATCGTCATGTACAATTTATTCACCAACACATAACAATCGGCAATGCCCCCAATTGCCGATATCTGTTTCATTACGGAATGGTATATGGCATACTATTAAACTGTAATAATATGATTCTTTGTCACTATTACAATTTACAACAGATCTTCATGATTTATTGGTATAGTCGCCGAAGATATTGACTATTTACATGTTTGTTCTTTTTATCAACCGCCCCCCTCGCCCCTACCCCTACTTTCATCCACCACTGTAACTTTACTTTTATACTGAATCCAATGCAAAAAGAACCATTGGAATCGTACTCAATTTTGAGGAGTTCTACTCTCCAGGACCGAAGATATTCATCAGATTTTCATGATTTATTGGTGAGATCAAAGTGTTAATAGGTTTTTTCTGATGCAAAAGAAATCACTAAAATTAGTTAAAAGCTGCCGAAGATATTGACTATTTACATGTTTCTTAATTTTCTCACCCCCCCCCCCCCCCTCGCCCCTACCCCTACTTTCTTCCACCACTGTAATTTTGCTTTTATACTTAATTCAATGCAAGAAGAACCATTGGAATCCTACTTTATTTTAAGGAGTTCCCCTCTCCAGGTCCGAAGATATTCATCAGATCGTCACCATATTTTTATGGGACCAAATGACAAGCACCAGCTTTCAATTAAAGAAAGAATTATCGAAATCGGTTTACCCAGTACAGAGAAATGAGGTAACAAACATAAAAAAAAAAAAAAAAAATGCAACATACAGTCGAATTGAGAACCTCCTCCTTTTTTTGAAGTCGGTTAAAAATACATGGTATTTGAAGTCTGTTAATCTCTTCTAGACTATTGTGGTGAGCTACGGCCCCAGCCTTCTCAATCGAATTCTCGGTTGTAAAGGAATCCTGTGCCCAGCAGTGGGCGATATACTGATAATGAAATAAAATTATCAAAATAATCCACAGGATGCAAAATGGCAGTTACAGCTTCTCCTATTTCTATTGACAACACATTTTTTCTTTTTAATTATTTATGGCTGGGATCTACATAGTTGTAGGGTGTTGTTATTATTAGGGTGAGGAAGACTTAAACAACACAGGGTTTGGAAGTCACTATTGGACACAACAGTACAAAATATTTTTCAAAGCACTTCTCCTTTGACATTATTTCTCGCAAAAGCTGGTTAACATAAATAAAGTAAAGTTCAACACCAGCTATAAAATGGAGGCCGCTTGTCTATCTTTTTGTCAGAATAAAGCTGTTAAGCTCACCCAGGGATTTTGGAGGGGCCGAAAGGCCAAGGCCAGTATCAATGGCCTTCTAGCACGGCATTCTGCAGATATTGTACCCCACCCTGGTTCCTTTACAAATCCTATGCTAGTGAACACTAAAACCCACTTGTTCAATCCCTATGTTAGCAAATATTTGTTTTATGTAGTTCAAATCTACATATATTTATATTGCACTTAAGAGTAGTTAGACAAGTTTTTAAGCTGCAACCAATAGTGATTCAATGAAGCAGTGTGCCAGTTTTTTGTTTTATGATGGGTTTTTTTGCTTCAGGTCCACCACACAAGCAAACCGGTAACCTGATGGTTTGTGATCACTGTCACCCATGAATATCCACAACGTTTGGACCATAGATGTGGTGATGGGCCATCAAATTGGGAAGGGGGCACAAAGAAAAATTCTTGGGAAGACTAAAGGGGTATTAGGCATCTGGCGATCCCGCTCACCAAACGAAATGGTATGGTGAAGTTGTCACTGTGTGTCAATCTCCTGTGAGACAGCAGTACTGGCCCAGACGAGCCTACCCATTGACATGACTGTCAAACAAGTGGCTCTACCACATAGTGTCTTATTGTAACTACATGAACTTACTTATATATTTATTTGGTCTAGTTGCACACTTCAGTTCAAATAACACTATTATAACACTATTATAGATATTAATCTAGCATTATTTAGTTACGCTCAAGATTAGATTCAGAATGCTTTGCTCTAGAAAAGGCTCTGGTCCACTAGTTATTTCACTAATTACTAAATACTTTTTCATAGTTAGCTTTGAGCTTTAATGATGAATGCATCAAAGATCGTCTCAAAGTAGTATATTTCCACTATATTAGAGATTGAGTGCCAACAAGAAATACCAATTATAATTTCGTGTACGGAAAGGTGATTAAAAAAATTACAGGAAATTAGTATTTGATAAAGTTATAACACCCAGTCCACATTAAATATAGAATACAAGGTGTTTTAAAGAACTCCACGATTATTTGTTTTGAAACTATCGTACAAGTTACAGATAACACTGTAGCTTTCAAGTTGTAAGCATTAACTTAATTCCAATACTGTCATTTTCGTAAAAGCTGCCGAACATTTTTCCAAAAGTTTAATAGATACATAACGTAGTTTAAGCTTTAAACAATATAAATCGGCGTAATATTGAGATATACTTACCAAAATGCATTATCATAACACTTATTATTCAAAATAACACCGGCAAATTAACTTGAAAAAGTTTTCCCACAAAAGCAAACTCAACTTTTGTTTTGACTTTTGAAATATTACTGCACTTATTACTGTGACTAACTTTTGAAATATTTTTTTATGTCATACACGAAAGTGATAGCTTAATACATTTACGACGTATTAGAAAAAGATACAACATTTTCTTTCTTAAAATAAGGATAAAGTCTATATGGAACGTAATCAAACGTCACTTCAGCTACTCAGCGTCGCGCGATAATTGAAGTTAGTGGTCTATTCTAAAATCTAAATTCTTTGCTTCGGTCGGAGGGATATGGCAGGGATAGAATGACTTGAATATAGGGTGCAGGGACCTCAACTGACCCCAGAAACGGACATTGACTTTACAACTTTTCAAAAATGATGTCCGCATAATTCTTTTACACTAAGTTTAGGGTACTGTTGGGTCATGAAAAATTTCCGAAAATTTTCCTAATGAAATTTTTCAATTTTTCAGATAAATATGAAAAATTTCAGAATATTTTTCCGATATTTTTCAATTTTTGAATTTCGAACTAAACGTAACTTCCAGAAAAACGGGGTGAATCGAAACTCAGGGAGAAATAGAAAAATAAATATTGTTTGTTTTTTCGTGTTTTATGAACCAAATTGATTATGTTTTATTTATAATTAATAATTTATGACTCTTTTTTACAAATTGCAGCCATTACATTTAATCCCTATCGCGAATTTGGACTTTACAGTATTACAAATGCATGTATTTTTACTTTATTAGCAAATTTATTACGAATATAAAACAATTAAATCGATTTTACGATTAAAAAGCAACAATTAAGTCAAATAATCGAATTTTTCCATTATTTTTCCATTTTGAAATTTTTCCGAAAATTTTCCTGAAAATTTTCCGAAAAATGGAATTTTTCCGAAAATTACACAACACTAGTTTAGGGTAAAAGGCTTAAGTTTAAAAACCTAATAAAGTAGTTCTCTTTTAGATTTATACTACATAGACGCCGCAAACAAATTTTTGTAACATAAAACTGTACCGTACCGCAAATCGCAATATTGTTTCCGTTTTTATCACTCCTACGGAATCACACAATCTTTCCGCTCTTTCCTTTTGCTCTTCTGCTTAATGCCTGGTAGCTAGACACTTGTCATAATAATATAGAACTTAATGGTTTCTTAGATTTACGCGAATGTTACACATTGATATAAAACTATTTTATACAGATTTTATCGCGATTTGGTTGAATTTTTACATTTTTTAACTTCCCAACGTTACAATTGTCCGTATTTATGCAAAAAGGAACCATGCAGCAAAAACGCACTTCAGAGATATCAAAAGATTTACAAAAACATGTGCAGCTCTGTTAGATTAAGTAAAATTACTATTTATTTTATTTAAATTTAGTGATAAATTACTTATTTAACTATGTGTATATAAATTTACTCTGAATACTCTTAAACTTTTTAGATATTTAAGAAAATGTGCATGTGGTTCCTTTTAACATTTACTAATTGATAGGTTTTCTCATATGCAAAAAAGAACCACAACGCACGGACTTCCTGATATAAATGAAACTATGTATTTATATTATCGTAATAAAGCTTTAATTCACTAAAAATAAAAAATAATACATAGATGAAATCAGAACATGGTATAAACACTGTTGATTTCGCTGTACTTTCGCCTTCAGAAGCAGACTCTTCTACGATAGTACGCCTCGATTTTCCATTAGGCAACCTCATTTTCTTGCTGGCAGCAACTACTATATAACCATCTTCTGATGAATCTGATACATAGTCAGGACTTTTAAAGGGGGACAAGTTTTCGAGCAGTTCTAATACCAACGAGGAATATTCTTCTAAGCGATCTGGCGAAGTTGAAATGTCGCTTGAAAGTGAAGAAAGCTTATCCACAGGTTCCGATGTACCAGGTTCTTCGTTACCTTCTGCTGTAATAAATTAAAGCTTTAAAATTAAAGCAACAAAACCGTAAGGTTTTATATATAAATGACGATAGCAAAATATTATGAGTTCTTATAAAGCCGTGTCCCCACTAGGCGACATTAGTCGAGCAACGTGTGTCCACGGTGACATCGGGTGACGACGTTGCCAGGCGGGCGACACACAGTGGGTCGAAACGGCTATTTTTGTGACATAGGATTTTTTTTCGGATTTTCCAATTTTTTTTGACGCCAACGTTTTGATATTATCATTCCTTACACTATTCATTCTTTGTATTTTTTTGCTTAACCCTATAATTTCGGCAAAAAAAAATATTTTAGGTTTTTAATGTATGGAACGCACTATAAAAACCTAAATTTCTACGAAGTCCTGCTACATCCTGCGTTGAAACCTTATTTTTCTGAATCTTGGTCTGTTCTACTATACTTCTATACTTCGAAAGTCTGCATCGACCTGCAACTTTTTCAGTTATGCAGTTCGAAAGAAATGATAAAATTCAATATTTCCCAAAAGATTTTTTACAATTATCTTCAGTAAATTTTACACAAATAAGATAAATAATTAATCTAATAAATTAACAAATACCAAGGAAAACTTGTATATGTGCCGTGCCAGATTAAAAAAAAAACAAATGATGGAAATAACTAAAAAATAATAATAAAAAAGGCTAGTATAAAGCCTATACCTATATACTACTCACTATCACTACTGTTTTGTAGATCTTCTAAAATACTCTCTACATTAATAAATTCTAAGTCTTCTGGTTTTGATGGCAAATGCAGAAGCTCTTTAGCTTTTGTTGAGAGAACCATAACATGTTTTTTTGTCATGCGTGATCTAAGACTTGTGATCTTTGGATCAGATGACAAAAGGAGATTATGTAAGATGTCCTCATTCGAAGATATCCTACTAATTTTTCGGGAATGATTTTCCCTATATTTTCGGAAGTCTTTGTTCCGTGCTTCTGCGGCTTCTTCCGACAGCTTCCCAATGGGTATAGCCCCAAAATGTTTAATTATGTCAGCCCCATGAACTAATAATTTATGTACACTGGAAGGCATATAATACCACGGATATAAATCAACATATAGTTTTGCGGTTTCGGTAGAAAATAAAGCGAATTTAGTAATATCAACACGCTCTCCAGACGCAATGGTTTGTAGAATGATATAAAAATTCTCTATCAACTGCTCATTAATGCCAGTGATACGTGCTGTCATGGCTGTATTTTTAAAAAATCTTCGAGCCGTATTACCATCATTGGTGGTGCCTGCTCCTTGCTTCACTATATCAATTAGCAAGCCACATTCTTCTTTAAATTCTTGTTGAATTGCAGACTTTCTGGTCTTCATTTTCTCTTTATCGTCACCCCTGCAGTTCCATTTCTTAATCTCCAAACGGTAAGCTATGTGGAGTAGGCACTCCATGCATCTTATCCACGCATGCAATGATGACAATCCATACTGGTACATTTCTTCATTCCTAGATCGCAGTTTGTGGGATTTCAAATTATTCATTTCTGTTGGTTTCGCTTTGCAAATGTCACAAACTGCTGTTGAAGTCTCAGAAAAGTATGAAGTTATTTTGCCGTCAATCATTGTCATCATTAATTCGTGGGCAATTTTCACTTTCCTAAATATAGATGGCTGGAGTGCCTCGATTTCTCCTGATATACCGGCTTTTATAGCTGCTACAGTAATTTGTGTTTCTTTTGTGAACGTAAACATAATGGGACGACAGTAAAATGTGGATGAACTTCGATCGTTTTCCCATAAAACCGTTCCATCATCATGTTGTAGTCTTATTGGAACAAGACTTGCCATAAATATACTGGAATCGTCCACGCCTACTTCAGAGATCTGCTTATAATTGCTTTGCCCCGAGGATCCATCAAAGCCCCATTTGCTGATAAGCTTCAGGTCAGTTGCAGAATCTAAATCGAACTCAATTGTATCCAAAAGCCTTGAGGCTGTCAAGTTGAGCAGAGCTTGCAATTTAACTGATGCCGTGCAATCACTAAATGTCATATCCTCCTTTCTTGGGTAACATTTCAATTTTGCTTCTTTTAATTTATAATAAGAAGGATACAATTGAAAGCCTTTTTCGCTTGCTGATTCTCTTAGGTTTATATATTGTGCCTTCGACAAATTTAGGGAAACAAGTAGCGCCAACGCTTTATCAGCAGTGTATGGAACATATTTTTTTGCATTCAAGCAATTATTCACTTTTGTTATATCTTCTGGATTTTTAAGTAAATGGTTTATTATATTAGCGATGGCTTCTTGTCCATTACATTTCAGTGTATTTGATGTAGCTGCAATTAATTCTTCCTGAGACAAATTATTTTGAATTTGGTCTACTCGTCTTCGTTTTTGTCTGTTGGACAAATCATCGAATGATTTTTTGGGACAAATCAAAGCTGTAGAAGCTTTCGATGTGGATGGAGACAGATTCTCAAGACTTAAGTCCTCTTCATGTCTTTCGTGTTCTTCATGTACTTCATGTTCTTCGTGTCTTTCGTTTAATTTTAGTCCTTTAGGCCAAATTATTTCACTTTCTAGGCAATCACCATTTTTTTTAATAAAGTTAGAAAATATACGATTGCATTTTTGCCATCTAGCTGTTATAGAAGAACAGAATTTTACACAAAACTTTTGAAGCACTACACTATTTTCTTCAGTCACGTTTATTTTCTGTTGCAGAAAATCAGAAAGTTTTTTGCTATCTGATAGAGATCCAAGCTGGTCTCTTAAAACAACAAACATATCGAGATTAGTAACTAGACCCTCCATGATACCGAAACAAGGATTCAAAATAAAATGGTATGGATCGTAGCACGGATAAATGTACATTAAGAACGAATTCAAAATATAAGTCATTTTATACCCTGGGCAATAAACAAATTTTATTGCCCTAGATGCTCTCATTAATGATAGAACTAAGTAAAAGGACAAAACATGTTTACAATCGATATCACGAGAATGTTTGTTTTGTTTTAGTTAATTAAAGACAATAAACAAACAGTAGTTGTAAAACAATTAACTAAATGCACCTGTAATCTCCAGATGTCATCAGTGTTAATGACTGAAAGTAATCCTTTGCCATCTGGTGGTCCATTTGCATTTATGATTTATTACTGTGTTTACGTTAATTGTGTAACCACATGTTTTGGGTACAACAACCAATTATGCCAATAAATATTTACTTATTTACTTCTATTGTGTTATTCTATTAGATTTTTATATAATAGTTTGTATATCCACAATGTTTTTGTCTTACTATCTTGTGGTTAAATTGACTTAAAATGTCAATTACAAAATTAGAAATAGTACTATTTTTACCATTTTTCCGATCCCTATAACTGGAAAAGTTGCAAGTCAATGCAGACATTCGAAATGTACAAGTAAAGTAGAACTGGCCAGGATTCAGAAAAATAAGGTTTTAACGCAGGATCTAGCAGGACTTCGTAGAAATTTAGGTTTTTATAGTGCGTTCCATACATTAAAAACCTAAAATAATTTTTTATGCCGAAATTATAGGGTTAAGCAAAAAAATACAAAGAATGAATAGTGTAAGGAATGATAATATCAAAACGTTGGCGTGAAAAAAAATTGGAAAATCCGAAAAAAAATCCTATGTCACAAAAATAGCCGTTTCGACCCACCGTGCGACATGAGGAAATATCGCCTAGTGGGGACGCGGCTTAATGTCACTTCAAAAAGTATGTTGTACATGCGCCTTGTATAAAAATCATGCAAAAGAAAAACTTGTAATTTTTTTAATTTCGCGGGCTAAGGCGTAGCTAACCTTGTTCTGCACAAAACAGCGGCCTCATGAGTATTAAAATCGAACAAATAATTAAATAGCTATCCCGGCACCGCGACAAACCACAGACAATTAGGTGACTCACTCCACAATCGGGAATAAATCAAATGTGGATAAAGCGTACAACTCAGATTCATTAAGTACTTAAATGCACTAAATAAAACTACTTACCTGTTGCATGTCAAAATTATCTTCGGTGTTCATCTCCAATGCTTTATTTACTAATAATACATAGTTTTTCTAAAATAATGACGTACATCGCTTAATTTTTAAACATGCAATGGTACGTAAGGGTTTAAATTACTATTTTTGCAAAAACTAGGTATTTACCCCTCAAAAACGAGGATTTTTTAAAAAATTAAAAAAAAAAAACCGCCGCTTATTTTGCAAAATTTTTAGTTGCATTGTGTCTGTAGCCGCTAAAACTACCACCTGGCTTCGTTTTCGGTCGCGGTCTTGATATACCCTGTATGCAATGGAATAAAGTTAATATTTCGGTGTTTAAAGATGAGAGGCATGTAACAAATTATGTCATTTGGTACCTTCGAGCGATGATGGGTTTTCAAAATGTTATATGCATAATGGAATCACATGCTAGTGGTTCTACTGTTTTACAATATTTATCAATGAATGATAGAACCGAATGCTCGTGATTCCATTTTGCATAAAAATGTCAGCAATTAAAATATGAATTTATTTTACGCATAACCCACAGATCACTCCCACTAGATACCTAATGCAAGGCAGCGGTTGCGCGCCACACGTATAAGCTATCGGACTGATATAAACCGATTCCAAATGTCGCGTCATCAGTGCCATCCAAGTAGTGGACCCGCACATATCGTTGAGCGTTGGCGAAAATTAAGTTTTGAGAATATCATATTACAGTTAATAATGACTTGCTCAATAAAATGGTGTGGAAAGAACTCAAAAAACTCAAGTATCCAAAAAAACGGAATAACTTTTCATCGGTAACTAATATTCTTTAAATTAATTTGTTCACGAGCGAGCTCAATTTATACTGGTTATTGTATCGATGTCAAACAGTCGAGCTTGAATCGAGAATCAGCCGTCTCTTTTTCGCATAGCAATAACCATAATAAGCCATCTTTTTCTGGTGAAATCACGCGTTCTTCTAGTGCTTGACGCATGTTTATAATATAATTCCAAGGAATATCGATATTTTAAAACATTAATGTAAAATAATTTGATTAAATGACAATGTCACGAAATGTATATTGATTTAAATAAAAATTGCAAATCACCATGACGACGTTATTTAATGTAATTTGAAAAAGGTCAAGTTTTTAACTAGGTACTTTTTCAATAATTGTACTTTTCTGTTTTTTCTTGCTTTGCTATCGTCGGGTAAAAACTGTGAGTTAGTATAATATATAACAATAGTTTGAATAATACCATTTTTATTTTAGATTCCCCACATGTTCCGAAAGGAAAAACATATGGGTAGATGCAACATGTCGAGGTGACGATTGGTGGCCTACAAAATATAGCGTAATTTGTTCACGACATTTTACCCAAGAATGTTTTTTCCCAATGAAAAATCGTCGTCGTTTAATGGATACTTCTGTACCGACAGAATATTTACCAATTCTAGTACATTTTTATTTATTTAAAAATTTATAATTTCGTAGTTCTGTTTGGATAGAATAATGTGGTTATCAAATAATATAATATTATTATATTGATTTTGTCCAGCATCCAAGAGTAACATTTATAGCCTTGAGATGAAGCTCGTTTAAGCGTATTCGTCTGATGGTATTTCGGGTCCTATTTCTCGAATCAAGTATCTACTGACTATGTGTTTCTAGAAGACTAATTTATCTAAAGTGTTGTGGTTTATTATGTTGGACTACCACGCTGAGGTCTCAAATTGGAATTACGAGTTGGGTAATGATATAGGAATTTTCTATTCAGTATTAGTTCCGGGCTCTAATGTGTGACCCAATTGTGTTAGGTTAGCCCCCTATCCCATAATAGGATGGAGCACAAGGCGAAACATAGGTTCACTGATTGTATTTGCCTATAGGATGAAAGAGGAGTTTACTTGATTTGTTTTATGCTCTCAATCAATGAGAGACGGTATGCTATCATGATCAAACTGAACACTAACGAAGCTCTCCATTGTTTAGTATATATGAAATGGAGTTTCTGCCTTTCCGTTAATGCTACCCGAATAGCTTGTTCACTTCGTTTACTAGTGTTTATTACTGTGCTAGATGAGTATATACGCCCTCCCACATATTTATTTTTTATTTTATTTTATTTATTTTATCTTTAGCATAATTAAGCCTCCTTTCTTTTTTCTCTAGCGATATACGTGCTTTTAAGCAGATATAAATAAATAAATACACCCAACAGTTACATACATAGTCCTGACCCCACACTAAGATCGAGTCTTGTGTCGTGGGTATCAGAAACTACGAGAGACTTAAGACTGAAACACAAATAAATAATATATTTCATAGATTTTTGTTTTAATACATTCATTTTTATTTTGACTAGGATACTTAAATTGGCGGCCTCTCGGGTCGGGTAAAGTGATATTGGGGTTTTCTGCTTAATTACTAAGAACGTAATGTAAGAAATTCGTGCTTGATACGTGGCGAAAGAACCGCCGTTTGTCAAATATCATGGGAAGGTATTTAACATTACTATTAGTATACTTAGTTTATTGAGAATGAGTAGTACAAGCCGTTGCACTAATTTTAACATACGTCGTATATCATCCCAAAAACATTCATAATTCGTCAAGTGGGTTTCATTGTTACTTGCCGATATTACCTACCATCTATTACAGCCGCCGTCGGAATTTAAGAAACAGAATAAGTTATTGTAGCCCTTTACGGCGTGAGGTTTAATCATTTAATATTTCTTATTTTTATCTGATCTTTTAAACCAACACTTAATTCGGGTGTTTCGGCATTATAGTATACAAAAATTCACGGCGAATAATGGAAATAAAACCGTTACATAGTAAAGTATAAATCTTAATCCTACTTTATTCGTAGTTAGCGGTTGGTATAATTTATTAGATCAGGCCAGTGAAAACATATTATAAAACATTTAACAAGTTGGTAATCAAGTTATAAAAGCGGTCATAACACGTTTAATTTACTGGCAAATCGAACTATCGATACTTTTTATTTTATTTATCGACAAGCCTCATCTCTCGAGCGAAGTCCACGTGACAGCGCTGCAACACGCCCACTTCCCCGCACCGTTCCCTTCGTTGGCGTTTTCAGTTCAAAACAAAACTATCGTAATGCGGTATCTATTGGGAGTGATCTGTGGCATAACCATACCACAGCAACTTGGTTCCATTTGGGGTATTAAACATAATTGTTAATAATAGAAATATGTGTAACGTATAATGGTACCAAGTATGTGTGGATCTGTTTTGTATAAAATGACATGGTATTAATATCGTTTATTTGTTTGAACAATCGAGTTCCATTGTGCTGTGGTTCGGTTTGGCTTTATGTATAATGTTTGTTTCTGCTGTTGGTTCTATTCAGCTTTTAGTATACCTTGTTTGTAAGGGAAAAATCGTGTGGTTCTTTTTTGTATAAGAATTTAGAGCACGTTTAAATTAGTATTCTTCAAAAAAAGTAAAAAACGATATTTGTCGTGTGGTTCCATTTTGCATAAATACGGACAATTACTTTACAGCTTTCGTGGTCACGGGGCGGACTCGACCACGAAAGCTGTAAAGTAATCGAAACGTCGCGTCGCGGGGAAGTTAAAAAATGTAAAAATTAAACCAAATCGCGATAAAATCCGTATAAATAGTTTTATTTCAATATAGAACTTACTCAGTGCTCCCAGATTTCGTTTCTGATGTCCGCTCGAGTACTTATGAAACCTCAATCTGGGATCAGTGGCCTGATTGATTGTAACAAACTACTAACTAGGTGGCAGGCGAACTCCTAAGAACTAGACTTTATAAACATAGCATAAAGTGTGAAAGGTGTAAACCGTATTGTATTTATTTAGGTACCTATTGTATGTATGTATGTTAAGTCATATGAAAATACACAGTTATTGTTTAACATAAGTTCATTAACCACTAACCCACTAGGCACTAACTGTGAGTTGTGACATGACCTATGGTTAAGATTTTTAGTCCCTTTACTCGGCATTTTATACTTGACACCAGTTTAGTCGATTTAAAACTTTTAATAGTATAATACATTACTAGCAATCTGACCCATCTTCGCTCGGGTGTAGATACGATTTCAGGCAAGTGCACATCAGACCTAATTTTAATTCGCGTACTAACTGTTTTACATTTAAATTATACGCGACTATCTAAGTAATCTGTGGGTTCCATGATTAAAAGGCATGCCATTCTGTCTTCTTATATACCATTTTTATCCAATTCTATGCCTATGAGTTTGAAAAAGTAGCAAATAGACGTATTTGAATTCCTTGCTCAACTCATGGGAACACTACATTTGATTAAAAAAAAATAGCCTATGATTCAGTATAGGGTTTCAGCTGCCTCTATCATTAAAATTGGTTCAGCCGTTTGAACAGTAAGTATCCTTACTCATCCCCCGGGAGTTTATGTAGCCTATGTGGTAATCCCCGGTGTCAGCTACCCCTATACCAAATTTTATCAAAATCGGTCCATTTTCGCGTGTAAGAGTCACAAACATCCATCTTTACTCCTTAGTCTGTGCATCCATCTATAAATACAAACTTTCACTAGATAATAGGTATCATAATATTAGTAAAGATACGGTCTACGGATTAGTAGGATTAGTATGATAAATACTTTAATATTTAAAAATATATTAGGTTGCAACTTAATTGTTGCTATAACTAAACTTCTAGATTAAGATCATTATGATGTAATTATTTGTTTAGAATATAGATTCAAATTTTAATTTGGTTTGTTTTTTAAACCGTTCCAAACCTTTGAACTGAGTACGGCCGTATATAAAACTAACACTTGACAGTACTAAGTAATCTGTGGTTCACTCTGTACAGAAAAATAAACTTTACACCATGTAGTCAAAGTCCATATTTATCTAAATTTTGCCAATGTGACGTTTCGTAAAGTAAATTGTTTTCATTAGAATTTATAATTTATGTTAAAAACTTGTGACTTCCATTCAATGTTGACTGTTCATCGTTTGGTGGAATATACTAAATATTTATATTGTACGAATAGGTACGTGTTTTCAGATATATAACAAAATAATCTTATAAGATATCGTGACAATAAATTGTGATAAGTTGTTATTTTTCGGCCATAAAAATTTCGTAATTATCACTTTAGGCAAAGAACAAAGTTCGGTTCGAAACAACATTACTGTGCTACAATGGGGACTGAGCAGAAGGTTACTGACGAGCAATTAAAGGAGCTGTTCCCGGATTTACCATCGGGACCTTTGGATGTGTACAGGAAGAAAGCAACATTCGATTGGAGGCGACTAAAACTAGTTTATGAGACTTTGAACACTATAAACTTAAAGGTAAGTGCAAAAAATAAAGAACAATGACACGAAACGGTTACAAATTCTCCTTTTCAGACATTTAATTTAATTTGTTGTGTTATTTTTGTACATCTTTTTATTAATTTCTTAATTGTATAAAGTTGGACAAAAAATGGGTTCTTTGGGAACTTTTCTGTCAATATAGCGAAGCTGTTTATAGCTCATATTATATTAAATTGTAGATGATTTGAATTCATTAATATTAATTGTTAGACTTAGGAACTTCCCTTTGTTACGAAAGCATCTAGACAGGAGAAAATTATTTTGGCATTCTCTGGAATCCTGGAAGGGGGATTAACAACTATACTCTTGTCCAAAAATGTTCATTATTTGCTAAATAAGACCTTTTAAAGTGAGACGTGAGTAAGTAAGAAACTACAATTGGAAGATGACAGGCACCTAATAATGATAATATTGTAAAAAAAAGCTTAAGGAGGAAGATAACTGGATATAATAACAAATTACAAATTAAATTAAATTTTACAATTACGATTAAATATTACAAATCAGACAAAGTATATTTTAAATTATGATTTCATATTCACCAAGCCTTTTTCCCAAACCTGTAGTAGTTATTTTAAACAATTTTTTTAGCCATTTAACTGACAAGTAGAAACATATTTTTATGGAGCATAAGAAGTTAGCTCTGTAAGCCAATGGTTGCAGGTTTGGATCCAGTACAGACAAGTTAACAAATTAAAAAAAAAGAAAATTGTATGGAGACTAATATTAAAATCAATTTTTAGTTAGCTTCCAGAACACAACATGGCACCACTAGCCTCTATTATTATTTATCATCCAGCATATTGGTTGGATACCAATGCTGATTTTAGATTTAATGCCCTTGAGTAATAGAGTCTTATTACTCTCCCTTAGTTAACTATGGTGGCATTTTCGGATAAGATATAATAACTAGCATAAAATTATTGCCCTTTCATTTTTAGCACAAGATATGGAGATTTATGGAAGAACACCCACTCTTTCAACACTCAGATGTGACATTACCCCTGGATGAAGAGAGACATATTGCAGTCAAGAGGATGTATAGTATTTTTAATGAAAACTTTCTTCCTTTAGAAAAGGTAACTTCCTCTTATACACAACACACACAGTTCCAATTCTATGTGAAGATGTATCTATTTTATAACACAACTCACAAAAGTATTACTAATAAGAGGAATTATTGGTTTATAATAATAACATACACCTGCAGTGATATTAACTATCTTTTGTATATTTGACCTTATTGCAAAAAAATATCCAGCGTTTATTTATGCCAGAAGAGCAAACATATTTGTATGTACAAACAAGAGCAGATATAAGACAAGTAAAATAAGTTTAAAATAGAGTAATTAACTTTCTTTGTTGATAAATTAATAGGAGTGGAAATAAGTGGTGGAGAAATTTAAAAACATGTTTCTATCTCTCTATCTATTCAGCCACAAGAAGTACACTGCTGAATAGTGAACATAGGCTACTCCCAAGAATCCCCACAAAGATTTCATCTAAATAATTGTTTTATAACTGTAAAATGATCAGTGTAGTTATTAGTTTTCTATATTGGCTATAATGGTGGGATACCACAAATACTACGAGTGATAGAGCCACACTGTAGTCAAATTGTACTATTGTAGGAATGAACTACCTCAACCGGAGTGGTATCCCGGTCCCACAAGAAACTGATGAGATCCAACAGCTTTCTTGACATATTTCGTCTGATAAGTAGTAATATTGCCTTTCCTCCTAAAAAACAATATAAAATATGCCAACAATGCTTGTTTGGGCAAGCATTGGGTTCAATAGTAAGGTCATGCAAATAATATACATATTCATTGAACCTGCAAAGTCATTTAATTAAGCCAAACATTATGCGACTATGTGCTTGATTATATTTTGATCAGAATTACAATCACATGTATAATCATACAATTTACAGCAGTATTTTAATTAATGTTGAATCATTCCTGCTACGAAGTCCCTGAGCATTAAAAATGTGTGCAAATGTATTTGTATTTTGTGCATAATCATCCTCAAAGTGAATGGTGGCCTTTTGGTAACGGAACAAACCGGCTGCTGACATGTTCACAGTGGTCGCAAGTTCAAATTCCAGGGCACACCCCTGGCTTTTCGGAGTCATGAGTGGAAACTTGCATACCAAACGATTTGTAAGATTTTCTACGGTATGTAAAGTCCGCCAACAATTGCCAATAAATCTGTCGCTTTTTTAGCTTTTTTTTTCATTTGCATTTTGTCTGTAACCACTAAAACTACCACTTGGCTTTCGGTCGCAGTTTTGATATACTCGATAGTATAATTGAAGTATAATTACTATTGTAATACATATGGTATAGACACAAATAAAGAACTATTAATAAATGTGTGACTTTTATGAACAATGTACATAATTTTCATACTATTGTGAATCGACAAAACCTCGTAATCGTATCTAATTGTATGAAAGAACTATAACGTCAGACAGTAGATTATTTATAACTTTGTAACTCACGTTATCAGTGAGATCCGAGGTAAGAAATAACAACTTTTATGTCTCTTGTACGTTTGGCCTGAAAATTGTGGCACTGCAGGTTAATGTTGAAATTATTAACAAATAATAATCTATCTGCGATTAAACGTAAATACGTTTTTCTTGTTTCGAGATCAAGAATCTGTCATATCTACAATGTACTGTTTAAAATGAACTATACTAAGTTATAGCATTGTTTTGTCATGCCAGTACAAAATATATAAAATCGGCATTTTAAAAATATCGTTTGATTTTTTCTCTGGCATAGTGCATCAATAGTCCCCTATCCCATCTTGAGATGGGAATAGGCTCGACAAACTAGGAGGTTCTAGTGGTATCTCTGCCTAACCCTTCTGGGATACAGTCGTGAATTTATACAATAGAAATATATTTTTATAAAACTCCTTACATTACAGATAGTAGAAGACCCCAAAACTTTACAAGCGGAGACGGAAGCATACTTCATGTTTGACAGTTCTTTAGCAGTGAAACTCTCCCTGACTTTCCGAATGTTTAGTAACATGATAACGGGCAGTGGAAAGAGCCATCATTACCCAATAGTGGAGGCGGTGGAACAAGGCAGGATTGGGGGGTGCTTTGCCCTTACGGAGGTGTCTCATGGCTCTAATGCTAAAGGGATGAGGACGACTGCGACCTACGTGCCAGAAAAACGGCAGTTCGTGATGCATTCGGCTGATTTTGAAGCTGCTAAATTTTGGGTCGGGTCTTTAGGTAAGGCGAAACGTTCTATGGTTTTTTATTAATTTGGATGTAGTGTTTTAAATGAAATATTTAGTGATTATGTTAATAGTTTTTGGAGTTATTTGGGCATAATAAATGAGAAAAATGAACATAAGTAAAGAGATCGAACATCGACAAGTAAGGATGTCGAAAAATGAAATAAGTAGGTAGCTAATTATTTTTATTTTTTAAAGTAAATTATTCTTACTCCAACTATGAGAATATATTATAACCGGTTTTCTTTCAGTTTAGTTTTGTTTCCACAGGTAAATGCGCAACCCACGCTATAATCTACGCAAAGCTGATATCCAAGGGCAAGGACCACGGCCTCCACGCATTTGTGGTGCCCATACGAGACCCCAAGACTTTGAAGCCTTTCCCTGGGGTTATTGTGGGGGATTTGGGGGAAAAGATAGGTCTTAACGGGGTCGATAATGGGTGAGTTAAAGATAAATAAATAACAATTTCAGGTTAGACTTAAGAAAGGTCCATTTGAAATTGGCTACTGGATATAATATGAGCTCATATAAAGATCTAACTTTGGCTTATTTTAAACATGCAATTAAATATTATACAGATGTTTAATATGTGTCGATATTAAAAAATATATAGGTATGGCAGCATCTTAAGTAAGCTTCTAACACTCATATTCTAAGACGTTTCCTCGAATCTTCCTCAGCCTTATCTCAGTCGATGTGACCTTTAGAACAAATTCAAATTTCAAGGAATCCTCGAAAATGGTATGCTTAGTTAAAAATATAGACCTACCTTTTCTAAGGGATTCTCGGGTGAGGTTGAGTCAAGGAAATACGTTATCAATAATCAAATCCGTATTTGATGTATAGATAAAGTAGAGATTTAACGAAAATTCTTTGAAATTGTAATCTATGGTCATTGGAAATTGATAATAAGTCGTTAAAAATAATGAAAACTGTTTATTGTTTTTTTGAAAATCTTTCCTTAAGTCTTTCTTAAAGGTAGGTCGCGACGTACCTTAGAATACAGCTGTTAGACTAACGACTTTATACCAAATTAAAAGAAACATACATACATAAATAAACTCACGCCTTTTTCCCAGAAGGGGTAGGCAGAAGCGCCACTAGGACACCCATATTTCGCCTTGTATGTGCCGTCCCATGATGTGGTAGGGGGCGAGCCTATCGCCATATCGGGCATAAATACCTGACTCCGGGCTGATAATGAATAGAAAAACCCAATAACATTTTGTCCGACCCGGGATTCGAATCCGAGACCTCAGCTTAATAGTCGTACCGTACAACTACGCCACTGAGGCAATCCAACAAAAAAAACGAAAAACACGTTTTTTTTTATTAAATATGTTTGGCTGTTTGATACCTTCTCTTTTACATAATAAGTAATATTCCTTGCTCAACAATACCCGATATTTTGTTGGGGTACTACTTGTTATTCCATGGGAATTTTACCGTTTCAAATTTGATAGGAAAGTTGATCGAAAATGGAAGAATAGAGGTAAGAGGTCCCTTGAGAAGTCATATAGTAGAAATAATGAAAGCCAAAGCAGTTACAGTATTCTTCAAAATATAAATGTTTTCAGCTTCGTGGTGTTCAACAACTACCACGTGTCGAAGGAGGCAGCTCTGGACAAGCTGGGCGGCGTGGACGAGCTCGGAGACTACCAGTCGCCCATCAGGGACCCTAATAAGAGGTTCGGAGCCGCGCTGGGTATTTTGTCAGGTACTTTTTTTTGTTTATTCTTTAGAAATAAAGCTCAGAAATAATAATGGAAATAGAAAGAGATAAGTATGGCTACATTCCTTGTTTTTTAAGTCTCATCTTTGTAGCTTCCTCCATTTTGATATAATATTTAAATAAAGTAAGCCAGTCGTGCAGTATAATTTTGTATGTTAATTGCCGACCATAAATATATTACCGGTCCTGATAATTAAAGTCTTTTGTTGGTAATTTGAGCATCGAACTTGCAAACTACATATACTTCATAACACTTCATTAATAAGTAATTAGACTAATTATCAGTTTAAATTCAAATAATTTTCTACAGGTGGTCGAGTCCATATCACGTCGATATCGACTCATTACCTTCTGAAGGCGATCGTGATTGCCATCAGATACTCGGCTGTTAGAAAACAGTTCGGCCCTGAAGATTCTCCCGAAGAAACGCCTGTTTTAGAGTACCAGCAACAAGTTAGTATGAACATTCTTCCCATCCTTTTTCATTCCCGCTCCCCTCCCGGATTTATGGGCGTGCAACACATCTATGATTCAATCGTTGTGGATGTTCATGGGCGGTGGTGACTAATTACCATCAGGTAACCTCTATGCTCATTTGTCGGACCTATATTATAAAAAACAAAATTAAAGGGTGCAAAAAGATGAACTAAAGCCACATGGTTTTGTAGGTGACTGTAGAGACGACACCTACCACAAAAAGAGCGAATAACAAAAAAACATATTTACACTCTTTAAATCATTAAAAAGGCTAAATAAATTACAATTTTTCGGCAATATGAATATCTAAGTGATCTAAGTAGGGAACTCACACTTTGCAAGAAATTGCCATAATTTTTGTTTGTCAACAGCAACTGAAGTTATTGCCGTACCTGGCCACCACGTACGCCATGAAGATATTCTCCGTGTGGCTCAACGAGGTACACATCAACATCACCGTCAATAACATGATGGGTGAGTTAATATTTTACAACCTTGTTTATGTGCTAGCTTTTACAGCTGCGTATTAGGAAAAGGAGGTTCGCTTACAGAAGGCATAACAGTAATGTTATCAATATAATAAAAAAGAAAAAATTGTTGGTCATCATAAAAAAATAGTCATCGCTTTAATAAATTTGTAGTATGATTTGTAGTCTGAAAAGCGTAATTTTCACTGTCAATACATTTAGCTGAATTTGTTCTATACAAAAACATACAGGGTATATCAAGACTGCGACCGAAAACGAAGCCAGGTAGTATTAGTAACTTCAGACACAATGCAATTAAAAATTTCGCAAAAAAAATCGTCAATGTTTTTTGGTATTTTTTTACTTATCGTCGTATTAGGGTGATATATACATAGTTTTCCTAAAATAATGATGTACACCTTTTTATTTTTGAAGACGCAATGGTACGTTAGGGTTTAAATTACTATTTTTGCAATAACTAGGTATTTACTACCCAAACAAAATGATTTTTAAAAAATGTCAAAAAAAAATCTGTCGCTTATGTTGCAATATTTTTATTTGCATTGTGTCTGCAACCACTAAAACTATCACCCGGCTTCGTTTTCGGTCGCAGTCTTGATATACCCGGTATAATTGATGGAGGTGCGTGGTTGCCGTATGGCATCAATAGGTCATTGACCTGCTACATCACTTAGCTGTTTATAACTTTGGAGATCGATTATTATAACTAAAGAGAAGGGACTTGATGGGGTTTTATCAAAGATTATTACTGAAAACCGAATTATATGGAACTTACAAAGCTCAAAATATGTATGAAAACCAATGGAAACTGGTAAAATATGCAACATAACATAATATGTAAATGTCAAATTTTATGGAAGTCTGAGAGAAAAAGAGTGGTAAATTTAGAAAATAACGTATTCATTCAACCATAACTTCTAGTAGGTAATAATGAACGTGAACGTGAAAAAAATCTATGTGTGAGTGCGCTTTGTAAAATGTGCTGTTTTCGTAGGGGTATACATTTAACCGGCAATAACATTTTTTTTTGTATATTTGTAAGGAAAAAAATTGTCACAGTTAATTTTATACTTATTAAGGGTATAACCTACCGAAAAAGTGTAGTAAATATAGCGCAAATAGGCATGATCACTAGATTTGAGGTAAAATCTATACGTATAATAAAAATGTAAATGGTCGATGTCTGTACATGGAAGATATTTAAGAAATTTCAACGTGGGGTTTCTTTGTAAAAGCAACAGAATCCAAAACAATTTTTTTTAGAATTTTTGTCTGTCTGTCTGTATGTTTGCTTGCGCATCACGCAAAAACTACTGCACCAAATGAGATGCGGTTTTCACAGTTGTATTGCTGCAGGTTTAACTTAAAAACTGGTATATGTTGCATTTGCATACAGGGTGTTTCTTTTTGTTTGCTTGCATATTACTCATAAACTACCGCACCAAATGAGATGCGTTTTCACAATTACAATGGTGCAGGTCCAACTTAAAAACTGGTATATATTTCATTTACATACAGGATGTTTCTTTTTGTTTGCTTGCACATTACTCAAAAACTATCATACGAAATGAGATGCAGTTTTCACAGTAATAATGGAGCACGTCCAATTTGAAAACTGGTATATATTTTATTTATAGACAGGGTGTTTCTTTTTATTTACTTGCGCATAATGCAAAAACTACAAGACGAAATGAGATGCGGTTTCACAGTTATATAGGTACAAGTCCAACCTTAAAACTGGTAAATGTCTTATTTACATACAGGGTGCTTTTTTGTATTATGGAAGATAAATGAAAAAAACGAATATTCCCCATATTAACACTGGATTAACACTTAGGCTACATTTATCCAGATAAATTAAGTGTTCCCGTGGGATGAGGACGGAAATCAGATATATTTGTTACTTTTTATACTCAAAGGGATGCGATGGGCGTGGATTACATACCTTGAGTGAGAATGAGATAGGACAGGCGGGATATAACGGGACGGGACGGGACGGGATGAGAGATACCAAATAATCTATACATGTATATTTTTTTAAACAAAGTTAATCACGCAGACGAAGTTAGCGGGCAGAAGCTAGTATGCAATAAAATATGCATATAACCTGGTCCGTGATGTGGTGCGCAGGCGCGGGCGCGGGCGCGGGCGCGGGCGCGGCGGCGCGCGGGCTGGAGCTGCACGCGCTGTCGAGCGGCGCCAAGCCGCTGCTGGGCTGGGCGGCGCGCGACGCCATACAGAACTGCCGCGAGGCGTGCGGCGGACACGGGTACTTGAAAGGTACTATATATTTACTATTGTTGTCAAGTACTTGATATTAACACCGTTACCATCGAAATCTGTTTAACATTAGGACTTCTCTACCATCACACACTTTATACCATCAATATCCTCACCTCTACCCAAAAAACTACAACCAACCTTCATTATCCAGCGGCCTGTCTCGGCGACCTCCGCAACGACAACGACGCCAACTGCACATACGAGGGAGAGAACAGCCTCCTGGTCCAGCAGACTAGCAACTGGCTCCTCACCATCTGGCCCAAGAGACACCAGGCCCAGGACATGACTCCGCTGGGGACTCTGAGGTTCTTGGACAACGCTGATCAGTTGCTGCTGGAGAAATGCCCTTGGAATAGTGTGGAGGAGATGGTTGAGCCGAAAAGTAAGTTCAAAATTGTCTTCATTATAGTTTATTTATTATAAATTAAAATTCTTATAATACACATTAAAGTGTGTTTTTGAAAACAGAAAACAAAAGAAAAGAGATAGTTTTATTTGACACACATTATATCCATGTAATAATAAGAAACAAGTTTAAAACATAGGAAATTAAGGCATTTTTAGTTCGGAGTATTTCGTTATTTAAATAGTATCCAAAAGTAGTTTACCAGCTGAAAAAAAAAGTCTAAAACAAAACAAGAGAATATAGTCAGAAACAGACAGATATTTAGAAATACATCAACTAATAATGATGATTTGATTGCAGACCTCATCCATGCTTACAAATGGTTGACTACCTTCATGCTCAAAATGACGTATGAGAAGGTGGCTGAACTGAAGAAGGAAGGTAAATCTAATCTGGAAGCGAAAAACGAGTCCCAATCATACAACGCTATTACTTTGTCGTTGGTGTATGCAGAGGTATGAAAAAAATATTAGTATTTAAGTACTATTTAAATTACTGCCTCAGTGGCACAGTTGTACTACGGTGTGATTGCAAAGCTGAGGTCTCGGGTTCGAATGCCGGGTCGGGCAAAGTGATATTGGGCTTTTCTATTAATTATAAAGAGTCAGGAATAAGTGCCCGATATTGCAATAGGCTCGCCCCCTATCACATTGTGGACGGAAAATACAACTCGAAAGTGGGTATCCTGGTTGCACCTCTGCCTACCACTTCCGGGAAAAAGGCGTGAGTTTATGTATGTATGTATTTACATTAGTTATAAAATGCCGATTTACCTTGGGAATACAAAAAATACCATTATCTGATCACGAATTCTTGATATGATAAAAAATATTTTGGTCAACAAAAGAATTGAATATTAATTACAACACGGCGAGGGCTTCTTTAACAATAGATCAATTGAATGTCGTTAGGCCATATACCAATACAATTTAATATTTTTCAGAACTTTATACTGACTCATTTCTACGAAACCGCAATGAAGTTTGAAGATGCGGCGTGTAGAGACATATTGCTGAAACTTGTGTCTTTGTATGGAGCATTTTTATTGGAAAAACACCTTGCTACTTTGTATATTGTAAGTGTCCTTCTTTTTTTATAAACTTGTTTGCAGATTTTTTACGTTAATTAGGAAACTTTATATTAATTCACGATGAGGTGCTCACTATTGGAAGTGTGCCTTAAAATTGTAACAGGTATTCTTGACTGATTATTGTTGTTATTAAAGTCCAAAGATTCATTGCATAGTCATTTGTTTTAATAGCATAAATACACCCGACAGTCACATACATAGTCCTAAACCCACACTAAGATCGAGTCTTGTGTCGTGGGTATCAGGAACGACGAGAGACTTTTCTGTCTCACAAACCTTAATACTTGTGGTTCACACACATTTGTCTCGGTGCGGGGATCGAACCCGCGGCCTTTCGTTTCACAGGCGGCGTCTAACCAACTGCGCCACGGAGGCTGTCACGGAGGTGTTTGTTTAGTTTTGCTATTCCATAATGCTAATGGTATATGCATTAATATAATAGTATAGATTTTAGACAGCCTCCGTGGCGCAGTTGGTTAGACGCCGGCCTGTGAAACGAGAGGCCGCGGGTTCGATCCCCGCACCGAAACAAATATTTGTGTGATCCACAGGTATTTGTTTCGGGTCTGGGTGTTTGTGAGACCGAAAAGTCTCTCGTAGTTTCTGATACCCACGACACAAGACTCGATCTTAGTGTGGGGTCAGGACTATGTATGTGACTGTTGGGTGTATTTATTTATTTATTTATTTATATACTTTTAACAGTCAAATGAATATTTTATGACTGTTTGTGTCAGGGTGGGTTCCTGCGCGGTACGCAGGGTGCGTTGCTGCGTGCGGGGGTGGTGCGCATGTGCAAGGTGGTGGCCCCGCATAGTGTGGCGCTGGCGGATACCCTGGCTCCACCTGACTTCTGCCTCAAGTCCATACTGGGACGCTCTGACGGAGAGGTAATGCTACAATCTGAAAACAAAACACTACATACAATGACACTTCATAATCATTATCAGTCAGGAATTTTCCTTATGTAAATAACCCTCTTCTATGTATGGTATATCAAGACTGCGACCGAAAATGAAGCCAAGTGGTTGTATTAATGACTTCAGACACAATGCAACTAAAAATATGGCAAAAAAAATAAAATATTTTTTTTTGTAATTTTTTACTTATCGTCGTATTTGGGTGAAGGAACATAGTTTTCCCAAAATAATAATGACCTTTTTATTTTTAAAGACACAATGTAAAGCAAAGGTTTAAATTAATATTTTCGCAAAAACTATTTCAGGCCTACAAACACATCCAGCACAGCGTGATGACCTACCCGGGATCGATGTCGCGACCCTCCTGGTGGCGAGACGTCGTGCATTGGCAAACATACGTACCCGCTAAATTATAAACTGTGATATACGACATATATCTAAATCAATATATAAAACAGACATGTTACGTAATAGTCTAAGAGCCGGTGAAGATAGACTTTCACCATTTGATCGACAGATCAGACATATTTTTTTATCGAATATTATTGATTAACAAGCATGCCTATGATAGCTTGCTGGAAAAGTGTTCATGGCTATTTTTAATTGGATTAATTCGACGGTCGATCTTCCGCGGCTCCTGTACTATAATATTCAATGGATGGCAAAGTTATATTTTTAAAAAATATCACCATGGTATTGGAGGCTACATTATTATCTTTAAAAGCATAAACAAGTGTCAACGTTATTTCCATTGAATCTTAACCTATTTTTTATATTGTTTCCAAGAGGAAAAACTATTAAGCTCCCCTTTCGGTACCCCGGGGGAGGCCCAAAGGGGTATGTCAGTGTTTCTGGCCTTCCAACCCACCACATTGCTGATTGTGGTCGGGCTAGGACCCTAACAAAATCTACGCCAGCATACTGACTAAAAACCCCTCGGTGACCTTCACACGCATTATGGGCGGCACCGGATATCCCAGGGCGACAATCGCCCCGATATACGTCCGCGTAACCGCCCGGCGCAAAACCGTTGCTGGTCCTTCCGTAGTGGGGGTCTGAATGCCCCACATTTGCTACTAGTTTGGACGTCCGCTTAGGATGTTGTGGGCGTCCACGACAGAGTCTGACCCATGCACTCTATGACACATCTCGAGGTCGTTGTAAGTGAGGGCGCACCGCCCCCGCAGTTTGCCCAACGACCCCGATGGCCCCTTTAAGTCGCCTCTTACGACAGGCAGGAGGTACCGTGGCGGAATTCTTGCACCCCCGAACGACTGGGCAAATTGAATCTTAACCTGAGGCGAAATATTGTTAACTTGGCTATGCTATTTAAAAATGTGGCTATTTTATTTACCTCACAAAAAAATGATTTTATTATTTTAAGTGACTATAATTACTGATTGCCGAATTATTAATAATCGTATATTTTTCGTAATCAGGGTAAGAAATATTTTATAAGAAGAAACGTATAAGAGAATAGTGTTCTTATTAATGTCTGAGAATAATATTGAATACACATGAAAAATCTATTATACATTTTTGTGCTCAGAATATATCATATCATTACGTTTAAGTAGTTAAATAATACTTTGACTAATGAATATTAATTCAATTCATTTATAATGGTTCAAACACTGCGCATATATTCTTTTATGCATATTAAAAGACCATATTTGGGTAACACACTTCATAAAATATCAATATGGTCATTTTATAGTAATTAGTAAAGTTAATGTGATAATGTAATTATCGGAACTAGAATGGATATGGATGTTAATGTTATTAAATAATTATAATTGTTACTTAAGAGGTGATTGTGATTTTTATATCATATTTTATACACGGTTTTATAATAAAAGGTTTTATTTTACACGTTTTTTATTAACTCTAATGAACTCCAAATGTATATTTATAGTTGCGTGGCGCCCAAAGCTCTGCCTACCTCAATGGGACAAAGGCGTGAGTTTATATATGTTGAATGGTAAAAGATTTCTAAAATGGGGCTTTTTTTAGACAGCATTACACGAATATCAGGCGCAACGTAGTAAACCCCAAACCAATATTGACATGGCTTTTTATAAAATGTCTAATGTCAAGGCCTTTCTACGAAACCTTCAAGTCACATTCTTGAACCCCTAACTCAAGAATACATGAAACGTTAACTATGCTAATTTGTTGAGTGAAAACTCGTGATCACTTCGTAATTGATTGTTGCATACTTAATGAGGCTTGTCAATCAGACGTCCTAAACTAATCGGGAATGGAAATTGAACAGAATCATGTTCAGTTTCTAGTTCAACATGAAGTTTGTTGGGGTGTGGGTTATTCTGATTGTCTGGTAAGTTTTAGATCCTTGTTAGATATTCCAATCTACCTTTGCAACTTCAATGTAGATCCAGCGCGCCGTAATTTTAATGAATACAACAAAAAAATTCAATATTTTGTAAGGATAACATTGTGTATGAGTCCATTATTTCCCATTTGTTGAGAGCCTCCGTGGCGCAGTTGGTTGGACGCCGGCTGTAAAACGAGAGGCTGCGGGTTCGATCCCCGGACTAGGACGAATTTGTGAGGCCCACAAGTATTTGTCTCGGGTCTGGGTGTTTGTGGAGACCGAAAAGTTCTCTTAATTTCTGATACCCACGACACAAGACTTAATTGATCTTAATGTGTGGTCAGGACTATGTATGCGACTGTTGGCTGTATTTATTTATTGATTTATTGATTTGATTTCATGTGTATTCTTGCCTAGTGGACCATATATGCCAATAGGTATTATACCACCTGAAACAGTTTTTAATAGCATTTCCGGTACCCGTGCCGACATATCGACAATACTTCGCGAGGCCAACCAACAAAAAGACCTGCAGAACGTTGTAATGGACCTGCTGAGTCAGGTGAATCCTCGTGAAATCAAATGCGTCGCCATCGTGAGTGATTCCATCTATTTGAAAGTCTTCGATGGAGAACTGTTCAGGAGCATCTCATCCATTCCTTTTGTTATGGTAAATGAATTTATTTTATAAAGAAACCTTTAATTGATACTGGCTCATGGAGAATCTTTCGGGAGAGATGTTTAACCCTTGCGCAGAACTAGGCACAATAGAAAAGCTTTATATGTCAGTAATCTGAAGACAGTGGTAACACCCCTATTGAGCCGACCCATTGGAATTGCAGCTTTAGCCAACTAGGGCAAGGCTCTACCACTTCAATACTGCAGATTACGCAAAATGGCTACAATAATTTATCATCAGGTACGCTACCTGATCGTGACGTATTCAAAATATTTTTCTATTCTAGATCATAGTAGAGGAACAAGAGGACCTGCTTTCACCTAATTTCGTAACTCTGCAGTCTCTACGAGAAGCTAAGAGAAATAATTGTAACGTGTACGTGGTACTGTTAGCAAATGGATTTCAAGTGGCGAGGTTGTTACGATTCGGAGAACGGTAACTGACTATCTATTATAAACCGTATTTACATATTGGAACCATTGGAACAATAATTTTCTCAGTCTTTTTGTATACTTCTAACTCGACGACCAATGATCCAATTTAAATGGTTCTTTTTATTGCGGAAATACTTTTCGCGGTACGTTATAACTTATAATAAACGAGTCACATTTGGTCACGGTAGGCAAATAATTCTACGGGCCAATGCGGGCCGTTTTTAATATAAAAACAATTTACACCTACTCGTTGGTTTAAATTCTTAAGCATATTTAAGTAGTCTAGGCTCACCTCAATCATTGAAGAACATGATGGGAAATCTATTGCTGTGTACGGGCATTTTGAAATAACTTGCTTTTACGACGACTCTTATAAAAAGTAACTCTATTGTACTTGATAGAAAAAGAAACTAAAGAACACATATATTTTCAGACATCGCATTTTAGACACCCGAGCTAAGTACATAATGCTGCACGACATAAGACTATTTCACAGCGATCTTCATTACCTTTGGAAGAGAATTGTGAACGTTGTGTTTGTTAAGTACCACCAAAAGGTTATTGGACTCTCTAAAAGCGAGGCCTGGTTTGACTTGCTGACTGTACCTTTTCCTAGTCCAATAAAGGTGTGTAAATAAATGGTAAAATTAAATCGTAACCGCAATAAAATCTGTAACTTGTTTTATTTTAATATGTTACATTTGTGTATACAAAAGAGACTAAGTGTCTATTGTTTTTAATATGTTTCATCATAATCATATTATGCTTTAGCCATAGGAAATCCATTGGAAACCATAAATCTTCTCCAAAAATATTCACACAATACAACTGTTATAATTTTTTTCTAACATTATACAAATTTCATGTTCTTTTAGGAGGTGTTGGTACCGCGTAGAGTCGATATTTGGCGACATCACAAATTTCACTACAACAGATCTCTGTTCTTTGATAAAACTAGGAATCTATACGGCCAACAGTTGAGAGCGGTCTATTTAGACCACGTTCCTTCAGTAGTCGTTACCCGTAGCAATGAATCCAGCAAGATTGGCGGAGTTGAAGTGGAAGTAAGTAATCAGTATTAATATTCTCCACAAATTCGCCTTGAACTAGTGTTGTGGACTAAATCCAGGCCCGATCTGTAGTATTTTCTTATGTTCTTTATTTATGAAAATGTTGCATTTCGTAGATTTTCAACACCCTAGCAGAACAAATGAACTTCAAAGCCAACCTGTATCAACCTGCGAACCTCGATATTTATAAATGGGGTGAAAAGCAATCAAATGGATCCTTTTCTGGTTTGCTGGGTGAAATGTTAAGTGGTACAGCTGATGCGGCTCTTGGAAACCTTCAATACACGCCTTACCATCTTGAGTTAATGGACTTAAGTATACCTTACACCACCCAATGCTGGACATTTGTGACGCCAGAAGCCTTGACAGATAACTCCTGGATGACATTGATTTTGCCTTTCAAGTGAGCTTACTAGAAATGTATAATTCCATAAATGTATTTATTTAATCGATCATTCCGCTTTATCTTCAATCTTTTCAGACTGTACATGTGGATTGCGGTTCTACTAGTTTTATTGATAACCGGTTCTATATTTTACGCACTAGCGAGGTATTACATTCATCTTCAAGATTACCGACATGATCATGACTTGACCCCTGTTTCTAAAGGAAAGGGCGCTAAAACGCAGTTGAATGATGACGGTTGGTTTATATCAAAATATTTTGCACTTTTCCTAAGATTAAGTTAATTATACATCAGCTTAGTTGAAGTTATTTTTTCTGTGCCTCATACTACGTCATATTTTTAAACAGGATTTTTACGGCGCAGTCTAAAGGAAAGCACTTCTTGCATTACTAAGAAACACGAATGATATTTGCAAATAACTTAAACCAACAGCGCTCGTGAACGGAATGCTGACTTGCATTATTTACTTTGCAGATGAGAAACCAGTCGGCTTGTATTTGTTTGGCGAAATTATAAACAGCATTCTCTACACGTACGGAATGTTGCTAGTGGTTTCTTTGCCTAAGCTACCAACTGGCTGGTCTATAAGATTGCTCACGGGATGGTACTGGCTGTATTGCATACTTCTTGTAGTGTCCTACAGGGCAAGTATGACGGCCATATTAGCCAACCCAGCGCCAAGAGTCACAATAGACACGTTGCAAGAATTAGCTGACAGTAAAATTACGTGTGGTGGCTGGGGAAGTGAAACCAAGAAGTTCTTTGAAAATGCCATTGATGACCTAGGTCAGAAAATCAGCGATAAATTCGAAAATATTAATGATCCGAATGGTGCGGCTAATCGTGTTGCCCAGGGAATTTATGCATACTACGACAACAGACACTTCTTGAAATATTTAAGTGTGAAAAGGAAGAGTGGTATATTAATGGAATCTGATAACTCGACGACTAACACTAGCGTGGTTCCAACCAAACCAGATGTAGAACGAAACCTGCATATAATGTCTGATTGTGTGCTCAATATTCCTATTTCTATTGGCTTGCATAAAAACTCCCCTTTCGTACCTTCAGCTGATGTTTATATCAGAAGAATAGTTGAAGTGGGTTTGGTAGAAAAATGGCTGAATGACGCTATGTACCCAATAAAAGCACTAGAAACAAATGAAGAAGAAATCAAAGCATTGATGAATTTGAAAAAACTTTATGGTGCATTCATAGCTTTAGCAATTGGGTATTTTGTAAGTGGGGTTTGTTTGATAGGAGAAATAATACACTGGAATTGTGTAGTCAAAAAAGACCCTAAATTTGATAAATATGCTTTGGATGAATACTATAGAAATAAAAAGAAATAGTGGGTTCTAGTAATTTAATTATTTACAATAATCTATTAGAATGACAAAATGTTTTAGAACTTTTAGAAATAAATAGTTGTTCAGTCACAATGAAGTCTTTTAGTGAATAGTTCTTTGTTTTGTACATAATTATATAAACAGCTTACATGATCATAATTTGTAGTAATATTAGAATATTAACTTTTTATACAGACAAGTTTTAGGAATCATAACACACACAAAGTATTTTTACTCCCTGTCAACAGTCCAATATTCTACATAATAATACATTGTGGATTCCAAGTACTTTATGAGCCAACATTCACATTTCATTTTTATTTTCAGCCAAAAATTCAGCCTTATCCTACAGACAGTAATATATCATTTTAGATTGTGAGGTCCTTATAAAATAATACAATAATTATCAATTGACATAATTCATATTAAAATCCTAAACTAATATATAATTATCATTTTTTTTCAGGAATAAGTTCTGGAGGGGGCACTCCTTCTGGAGCATTTTCTAGTATCCATTTATGTTGTAATACATTAACTAGAGGCAACCTTTCATCTGGATTGATAACTAATAATTTCCCCATCAAATCCTTTGCCTTCTCTGAAATATATTCTGGATATTTGATTATAACATATCTTATTTTTCTATACGTCTGATGAGAGTCTTTAGCATCAAAGGGAGGAAGTCCAACAAGTAATTCATAACAGAGAACTCCGAGACTCCATATATCAACAGCGTAGCTGTGTGGTTTTCCTTCAATCATTTCTGGGGAGAGGTAGTCTAATGTACCACACAGAGTCATACGTCTTGAAGATGGTGAGTGAACAGACCAGCCGAAGTCTGCTATCTTCAATTCCATGTTGTGTCCTATGAGCAGGTTTTCTGGTTTGATGTCCCTGTGAATGACTTTCTTTGTGTGACAATATATTAGTGCTTTTGTCAAGTCCCTGATATATATTGCTGCAGTCTTCTCGTCGAAACGGCCGCGCTCCTTCAATAACTTGTATAGAGCGCCGTGCTTTGCGTATTCCAGAATTAAATATATTCGTTTTTCGTCATGAAAATAGCCGTACATGCGCAGAATGTTCGGGTGGCGTAGTCGGCATTGTATCTCCACTTCACGACGCACTTGATGCTCTATTTCGGAGTCCAATATTTGACTTTTGAATAAAACTTTTAACGCGACGACATAGTGAGATTCTTTCTCCCGTGCTAAGTATACATTTCCAAATTTACCTTTGCCCAGCGGTCTTCCTAAATCAAAATCTGACAATGACCATGTTTTCTTCTTATCGTCCTTTTTCAGCTCATTTTTCGTTGACATCGGTTGTTCCTTCATTTCAGCGGGTTTTGTACACAAAGGGCGATTCACGGGAACAGCTGGGATTTTAAACGTGTCTATTGGAGCTTTTTGTGTGTTCACGGTGCACCCACAAGCAGACCGGCCCGCGGTCGGTGGCCGATTCTCTTTACAGCCACATTTGGGGATATTCATCGTCACAAAAAACAACAAAACTCTTCCTAAACAATTATTTACACATCAGCAGGAGATGTACGAGACCGCGATGTTTAAAGATTTGAATAACGTATTTTTGTTCCGTTCGCCAGATTGCATTGCAATCTCGGGTTGCCAATTTATTATGTTACTAATTTATGAGGTATGCTGTGTGCAGATTGTTTTATTCAGAAATCAGAAGAAATAAAAATTAATTAATGAGTTTAAAAAATATATTTAAATGATAGGAATAGAAAACTGTCTCAAAATTTCGTAAATGATTGGAAAGCATCGCTATATATATTATATATTCTCATCAAACGTAACGTGTAAAATATTATGCTTAGGGCCTTAGGCTGATAGTTTAAATATTATACAAGTTTATGAATTATTGTAATTTTGGGAATATATTAAATATATTCTACCTATTTTTTTATTAATAATGTGGATTGGTTTTACAAAAATATTGCTTTGGAAAACAGTTCTATTTTGTAAATTCTGCGACGTCACTGATCGGCGATCGCAACCAGCTGTTTATCGTAGTTGTCAAAAAATTAGCCAGATTCTTGACTTCTGTGTTTTGTTGTTTTCTTAAGTGTTTTTACTTTTTGTCGTCATTTTCTAAAACTGCTATAATAATTCTGACTGTAAAGGCCAGTTTTATTGCTTAATTAAACGTTCACTAATGTTTGAAAATCTCTAATCAGAACTATTAGACTTATCATTTCTTCGCTTATATATTTGTTAAAAAAAGACTATTTAATTTGCGTATTTTCTGGAGATTTCATTGTATTGAACTGTAAGTATCCTATATTTGGTTTATAAATAGCATAAGCATCAAGCGCATATTATCTTGTTTTGGAAATATCTTATCAAACACTACAGGATATTTTGAGGTTATGGTTATTTAATATTATTTAAAATATACAATTCTTTTCCGTATCGAAAATAAGCTCAAAATATCTGTATACTTATAAATCATAACAAGTGTATCAAATGAATCAGCATGAATGGGCAGGCGCATCCAGGGTGGTAACACTGTCTCACAAGAAATCTATGTGATGAGTGAGTTTGCCGGATGCCCAATACCCTTCTAATTCCTTTTTCCTACACACTCTCCTCCCAATTTGATGGGCCCGAGAAACATCTATGATCTAATTGTAGATCACTTACCATCTCGGGACATATTTGTTCATTTGCCAGAGCTATTCAATAAAATAACAATTGAGTGAAATTTAACATGACTGCTAAATTAAGGAACAAAAGCTTTAATTGTATCCATACGCATTATAGCAAACTAAAAAAGACATTTATACGTCTTTTTCACTGATTTTAATTCACAATCTTCTTGAACCTCAGTATGTTCACTGGTAAACATAGGACTTCCTTTAAAATTCCTAGTGAACAATAAAAGTAGAGTATATTCACAACTTCCGTGATATTTGTTTGGCATAATCACATAGATGAAATTGTGGTCCATTATAATGACAATGCATATTTAAACTAACTTAACATTTCAGCCATTCAGTAAATATGTCTGATGATGCTGAGCAGCAAGCTGAGGAAATTGAGGTGCTGAAATCCATCTATGATGGTGATGATAATTTTAAACAAGTAGATGCCACAACATATCAATATAAGGTGAGCCATTTTAAGCAATCAATCACAGGCATCCCCGTTTTCTAGTCACTGTAATGTCTTAGATATTGGCTTTGAGTCCTAAATTGGATATTTTGTTTGTAATGATGTGTCTGTCCCATTAAATCTATTAAATAATTTCGCAAAGATGTTAAATTCACACCAGTGGGTCAAAAATGTTAACTAAATTCACCTTACAATTAGCTGATAAATAATTATTAAGCTCTTTTAAGTTTGGGATCAGAGACATTTGAGAAAGGTAAGGCATAGTTGAATAGAAAATGTTAATTTGTGTGTTAATGTTGCATTTTTTTTTAGTATGCAGATGGAGAAAAATCCTTTATCTTAGAGATATCATGGGGCCCTACATATCCAACGGACAAGCCCAAGTTAAACTTAGAAATATTTTATAACCAAAGTCTGTGAGTATATTTAAACAACATATTGCTTAAGAGTTATACTAGTTACCAAGCTTATTGTTTTATGTGTCAGTAATTATATGTGTTTGATATGTACAATTCCTGTTAAATAATAAACTAGTTATTCCCAAAAGGGTGAAACTAGGATAAGAGTAAAGTAGCTGCAATTAGTGTGATTAAATTTCATTGATATTTAATAATCACATTCAAACTAATGCTGTTTTAAATACACATATAAAAGACTATTCCTAAAACATATTTAAAATTATTTATGCATATTTTCAGACTACCATCAGTAAAACAGAAGATTTTGTCAATTGTAAATGCAGAGGCAGATCAATGGTTGGGTTGTGCAATGACATACACCCTCTTCGAGTGCCTCAAGGAAAAAGTGGTGGAAATATTAGCCGAACAGACTGAGGAGGCTATTGTATCTGCAAGAGTGGAGAAAATTGTCCTTGTTGATGAGGTAAATGTTAAAGTATTGTTTATTTTGTATGGGAACTTAGGGCATAAAAATAAAACTATTTGGTACTGTTGTCAGCATTCAGGTTGTATTGTGGTCAAAAGCTGAGTGCATGTGCTGGAAATCAGAGGAGTGAAAGGGAAGTGAGTGTATTTCCCCAGGTGTAAAAGAGACAAAAACAGGAATAGGCATATTATAATATCACACTGACTTAATATTTATATTTTTTTTTCACTCTGTAAAAAAATGTTTATTATTTACAGACGGAATCAAAGAAACCCGAGAAAAAGGAGCATCTAACCAAAGCCCAGAAGCGTCGAGCGTGGGACAAGGCGGAGGTGGGGCGGGGTGGGGAGAAGCCCCGCGGCTGGGACTGGGTGGACATCGTGAAGCACCTGTCCCAGGTCCCCCACCAGTCCTCCTCACTCCAACTGCAAGCATAGTTACTAAGCTACAGTAGGCTGAAACTCGCAAGTGACTCGGGCCCGAGCTTCGCGCCCAACAGGCAGAAGAGGATACAGAGACTCATCAGGTCCTTGAAAAATTGCAAGTTTTAAATTCTCAAATATACTGTGGAATCTAATTGATTGTTTACTAGAAACATATGTACTCAGTTAATCTTAATATTATGTCCATGTAACTAAAAATAAAATACATAAAAATATCACAACACTGAGTAAAAAATTATTTTATAAGGAAACATTCGTATTTTGTTGATGTCAATTTTTTTTAATTTCTATTGAATAAAATATGTTGTAGCAAGATTCTCTATCATTAACTGAGTATGTTCATTTCGGGAATTAGATTCTATGGGTATAAGTGAAATATTTGGAATGTGTATGATGGATATTGGCCTGAACAGTCACTTTTTTATTGTTATAATGTGCTCCAATAAAGCAGGAGGTGTTGCAAACTAACATATAATGGGACAGTATAACCAGATATTTTTAAATAAAGTGATAAAACCAGGTGCTAATTTTACAAAGGCCAATATCCATTGTATGTACTGTGTACCGTAAAAAAAAATACGGATTATTTTACATGTTTATACACAATTGGTGCCTATATTCATATGATCCGACAGTAAAATTTATTTGCAAACATTAAACATACAATTTCTTATTTTCCGTATTGGAATGTCTGTGTCATCTTTTATATGCCTGTGTGTTGTCAATTGTGTTTCGTCTGCTTTGCATTAGGTCAAGGTGTTGGGGAAAACACTGCCCTGATTAGTACATAATAAAACAAAGTATTAACATGTAATACTAGTAAGGGATGTATATGTCAAGTAAATGTTATCTTGAAATGAAATTAAATGTGATGTTATCAAACTATTAATTGTTTATTTCTTTGTTACATGCATAAAACATAAATTATTGAAAAAGAAAAATATTTAGGAAAAAAGAGTTGCCAGCACATAAAATAAATTTGGATTGGCAATTTATTTTCCTAAAAATATTATGTACAATCAATTTAAAATGTGTTTGCTAATCTATGTCACTGCCTTGTCCTAATGTAAAATAGACATTAGATTTAGCCTACTTTGTATATATTTAGATTATCAGGCAATTGTATTCAAATTGATTCTAGTGTCATTAGTAATATACAAACTATTGTCGCAAGGCTCTTTAAAGAGTTAAGTTGTAAATCTCATGTCAATAAAAACGGTATGAAGTAATGAAAACATTTCAAAAATAATTTTATATTTACCATACACATAATCGTCGCTATTTTCTCGCCGTTGTCGGGTAATAAATATTTCTAATATTGTAGGCAACCGAAAATTTTACAAACATTTGGTTATCGACAAAACAATATTCGCGGATTACATAAATATTTGTTTCGATGTGATCGAAACAGCTGTCTTTTATTTTATAGTAACCCTTAATTAATTGTAGAGGCTGACAAAAAAATTAGGGCGTTTACTATATCTCTGCTTCATACTGTTTTTATTTTACTCTATGTATACAAAAGATGTATACACAGTGTTATAAATACATAGTATGTTTTGTACTTTTTATAATTGTAGAATAATAATGAAAATTTTAGTAATTTCAGATACAAGAATTGTGTAAATGAAATGCTTTGTTCTGTGTATGATATACATTATAGTATTGTTATGTAGTAGTATATTATATATCATTATGAAGCTTTTAAATATCTATGCACTGGCCTAATGTAGATTAATAAGGTTTTTAGATAATGCCTAGTGCTAGGTTGGTCAGATTGTTTTTGTGTGTTGCATGTGTTTATGAATGTATGGGTTTTAAACATAATTTTAATATATTATCTATGTCAGCTCTAGTTGAATTTTTCTTGTCTATGAATAGGTCATTGACCTTTTTTTACTGTAATCCTTATCACTCATAGACAGAACAATTATTATTTTCCAGTCTCATATGTAATATCTTTTTAGTAGTTTCTAATTGTCACACTAAACCTTAAACCACCCCCTAGGAATCTGGAGAGTCAAAGCGTCAATACAACAAAACTACTGGCCGCATGTTCGCTCTCTTTCATTTTCGCGCCGAATTCTATTTGACAGTTTCATAACGTATGTATTATTTATCACATTGTAGGCCCATTATAAAACTATTTTTGTAATCGTCGACTGTAGCGTTGTGTATTCATAATTTTATAGTCCTAAATATACTTATTTGGTTAAAGTAGCAAAATTTTTCATATCTATGAATATGTATTGAACTTGTCGACACTTAAGAAATGTGAATATTCTTTAATAAAATATTTATAATTGCTTTTATTTTTATTGAATTTTATTTTTACAGTATACATTTAAGTTAATTGAATCTTGATGCTTTCGTTTCCTGTTTTTTTTTAAAACCAGTTTTAGCTCCTAATATTATTTATATTTTCTTATTCCAAGATTACACGGAGGTGGAAAAGCATCTTGAATTCTTAGGATTATACGGGTGTTAATGTATGGTTTAATGTTGGAGGTTGATCCCTTTTAACCATACTTTTACTAAGGGGAAGAGTTTATGGAAAATTTTTTGGTGTACCTTGATACATAAATATTTTTTGTTGTGTTCAATGGAAAAAATTGAGCAAAAATTGAAAAGAGGTTGTATAAAAATATTTCACCTCGTTTAAAAAACCACAAAAAAATTGACAACCAATACGTCAAAACCACAAATCACACAAATCCATTTAGAAATATACACAAAAACAATGAAATTCACAAAGCAAGAGTGGTTCACGCCAGCCGAAGTGGCGATCCACAACACCGCCACCGACTGCTGGGTGACGCTCAACGGCAAGGTGCTGAACATGACAGGCTGGCTTGAGCAGCAGTTCAGGGTCTGCTTCTGCAGGAAAAGCTGCTCGTGCCAGGTCAAGAGCTGGTACTGTGGAGACGACTGCGTGGAGTACTGCCCTTGCTTCAAGCGCGGGTTCAGTTACTGTGATGGGAAACGGGTAAGGGATAATTTAGTTACCTACAAAATTATCTAAACCTAATACCTACCACAGCTCCATATAATACATCTATCGCCAAGTGATCCAGTATGTATAGTGAGTTAACAACATCCGTAGCGCAGTTGGTAAAAATCGTTGTTGGTCGCTATATCTTAGTGACAATCGCAGTACTTACAATCCAGAATTTATTTTATAAATGAGTAGTGTTGCTCTTATTTATCGGCAGGCGTTATGTATCCCAATAGAATATAATAAAAAATAATTTCCAATATGCTCTGAATGTAATTGTAAGTACAGTGTAGTTATTTCGCTTCTGTTTTTCCTTCTTAGCTGGCCATGACAATCCTCGCGTACGCCGGCAAAGACCTTAGCCACTGGTTCAACGGAGACGAGTGGGTGCGATACACCCACCCCATAGTGGGTTGTACCACGACATACCACCTGCACGGGCACCCTGGGAGGAACCCGGTGGTGCCCTCGACTCGATGGCGCCCGATATCCAAGCCATGGTGGTTGGACGAGAGTATCGTGGTGGGGAGAGCAACAGCCAAGACGCGGCCGATACGTATTACTAATTCGTTGACTGGTATGTTTTTTGTAGGTTTATCATGCTCTTTGTTTTCATTGGTGTCGGATGGACATTCCTTGGCGCCACAAATATATGTACCACCTAAACTAATCTTGCCATACCAGGGAATCGAGACTGCAACCTCACGGTTTACATTTGTCTCCTTGGAGAGATATTGCCGGCGACCTTCCAATTTACAACCATATTCTTAAATTGATACAAATAACGTTAAAATTACAGAGACTGAACAATAGCCTGCATAGCTAAACAACCACGTTACTTTACAGGCAACACTGTCACTCTGGAAGTGTGCTCAGAGGAAACAATATACCAAATAATGATGCGCTACCTCCCCCACAACACGCACATGATGTCTTACACCTGGAGATACCTCGGCAAACGGCTCAATTTGAACAAGACCCTGGCTGAGAACGGCATTCCTGACGAACGGGAGCTGTTCAACGAACTCGGCTTGCCAGAAAACAATCATATACCTGCTATCATGCTGTATTTTGATGATGATTTGACTGTCGGTGAGTTTCCATTATAATTTGAGGTTAAGAATAAGTTAGGGATATGATACATCGGGGTACATAGTTGAGACAAAAGGACTGACGTCGTTCAAGTTAGTGACTTGATGCAACTGGACCAAAGGCGACTTGAATGTGCCAGCGTAAGGTCTTAATGGTAGAAGATGGGCGTGTCTAGGAATGGAAATTTTTCATTACTGATAATAATATTTCAGCTGTGGTTTGATACTAATATATGAATTTCTTTCAAGATCCTCCTGAGAACTTCTACAGAAGTAAGGATAAGGATGATCTGTGCATATGCAAAGAAGTGGAGTGTACAGAACGTATGGACGTATGTGTGAAGTGGTGATTAATAATTTTATACGATATTTTCTATCATTGTTTTTGCTAATAAAGTTATTTAAATTATGACATAATTGTTTAAATAACCGACAAATTAGAAAAATACTTACCTACGTACATATCTAAATCATTTACATAATAAATAAGTATTGATTATTTTATCAAATAGGTATTGGTAATTTTTTAATTGTCTTTTTGCTTCTTAGTGCCCGCTCTTGGTTAGATAAGATATTTTAAAATTGCGCCAACGAATCATTATTCCAAGCATCTTATAAATATGAAGTAGGAAATCTCTCCCTTGCATTATTCCTTGAAGTCCCTCAAGCAGGCAATGGATTGCTGTTCCGGTCTACAACTTTCCTTTGATTACACTCGCTGTAAAAAGTGGGAGGTATTTGAGTGCTTACCGATATAACTAGGGTTAGTTTTTGCGTAGCTCGTGCCTAGGTCATAGGTGTTTGAACCTGAGTAATAAGCGCGCATGTTTTTATACCGACACGCTTTCTATGAATTATTTAGCATAAGTTAAAAATAGGGATATGTTAACTAAAAATGGATTCATTAATATTTTTTGTTTAGTTAACTAAAACTTTGGATTTTTAAATTGGATCGATACTCGGCCGATGTGGTGATAGGTCCGCACCCCATTACATCTTGGGGGCGTAATAAGTTCGGCAAACAGTTGGCGCGACAGGAGACATTTCTCCCTAGTCCCTGACGCAGATATAAAGACAAAAGCTTGTGTATGTTCCAACGCTGAGATCGTTGTGTAGGTTTTGTGCCAAGCCTCTAAACTGGAATAAAGACTAAATACAAATTCATGACTATTTCGCTAGTTTTTGCGCGTTAACTAATAATTGGGTTTCACCATATTACTATATTGCTTTATCCAAACTCCAAACTGGAATAGACAAAGACTAAATACAAATCCTTGACAATTGCTCTTGATTTTTTGTCTTCTACTAATGATCTAACTTTCACCATACTACTTTATTGCTTCATCCAAACCCTTGTTGACGTAGCCCTTTCCAAAGAATACAAATTAGATTACCCAGCACAGGGCAAGTCATAAGATCCCATAATGCGCCGCACGCTCAGCCGAGCACGCTTCCTGCCGACCTGCCGCAAGACACTCGGGACTTGATGTATGCTTTTTATTCCTATTGGCAAAAACTGTCTATGCCTGTGCCATTGAACTGTTGTATCGCTGTATGCTTCGTGTTTTTAATTACATAATAAGTTTTAGGATTCTCTCGATTGAAGAGTAGGCCCGTGCCCAGCAGTGGGACGTATATTATGGGCTGATACAAACACAGATACAGAATAAGTTTTAAAGTTAGGTGCGCAATAACCGGAATGGGTTTTTCGACGTTACGTCGTACGAGCGTATTTAATAATGGTGTGGTAAAGATCGTACATAATCCTAAATAGGTACTTATTAGTTTTCCAAAAGCATTATGGAACCGTGTTAGAGAAAATGTGCGGATACCCGAAACGGTTGATGCCAAGTAGGCGATTAATAATCCAAAAAATCTGCATTAAGGATTATGGAATCTTAATGCACCGACCCCATGTAAATGGTGGATAAGGACGGATCGAAAAAGACAAAGTTATAAAAGTAGCTAAATATATTGTAATTTTTTTTTAAATTAGTACAATGTTCATAATATGAAAAAAGCTTTTTCTCAGTACAAGTTTAAAGCACAGAAAAAAATCTTAGGCAGCAGATATAAAATAATTATATTTTCTACTTGACGATTCAGTACTTAATATGCTTTTCTTTTCAGTATATAAATATTGTGATATATTCACTTATGTGTGTCGGCAAAATATTATGTATGAATCCATTTCACAAACTATTGGCGCTGCCATTAAATTGGCGTATGGCGTCGGAGGTGGCGGGTTCGATCCGAGCATGCAAAAAAAAATTAAAAAGCGAAGAACCATACTTATGTATGACAGGTACCTAAGTACTGTTTAATTTATTTGAATAGATATACCTAGTACTTGACTTTATTTTCTTTAGAATATTTCGTCAAGTATACCTAGGTACTATCTTTTAAGAATTTATAGTTTTTGCCAAGAGAAATGTCTATGAGGAAAATCCAATTATCGGTATAATGCCGCGAATACTTGCTTCCGTTTCATTAATTGGTTTGAAAACTCTCACAAATGTAGGTAAATGAAACTATACAATTATCCACCGATTTCATTCATACATTCACAACATAAAAGACTACCCCACGCGATACAGCTATTTCCGAACAAAATACCAACTTATTTGCGTACTTACACGGCGCGACCACCACGCATGCGCGGATCCGATAATTTCACCCACTTGTTGCCCCAAATTACAGTCGCAACCCCATGCAAAGAGTTCCAATAAAAATAAACTGTCCGTAAGTCGCCATTTTTGTCCATAGATAAATGAGTGACGGGAGAAACGGCCGCGTGGAGCGATTGTCTTTGCCGCGTTCGAAATTTGAAATAAATTTGACGTTTTGTTTTGGATGTTGTGTGTTTTGATAACAAGTTGGAGTTTATGAAATGTGCGCACGCTTTTAGTTTACCACCAATTTGACTTTGTTTAGACATTTTTATGGTTTATTTGTTTAAATAAAGAATTTGGATTATAAATATTGGTGATGAAGATGATGTGAACCAGTGTTATTTTTTTTTCGGGTAGGTACACATTTTATTTTTTCTATCAAGATAGTTATGTTACCCTGTCACACCCCTAGAATAGTGAATGTCAACGCATGACTCTTGATTTGCTATAGAGCAAGGGCCAACACAGCTTGCGTTGGCATTTCGAGAAACAGAATATGTTTTGTCTAGACTTAGAGATAACTATTAGGCTAAGGTGTAATTGTATTTTTAATTAATATACGAGAGCATCTCAATCTGCTCACACGTATCACTCTAGTTTTAATTAATTAATATTTTAATTTTTAAAAAGTAAATTTACGTTCCCTCAATCTTGACTGGCGCAGCCGGTAGGATCTGCTTATAAAGGTGCCACCGTTTTCGTGTATATTCGGGCCTAAAAATTTGTTCGATCGCGATCGCGGCGCGCACGAGGCGGATCCTCGAACCAAATAAATTCGTCAAGGAATCGTCCTGGAACGTGATGACGCTGGCGGGTTGGTGAGTAAGCCTTTTTCACCTTCCTTATCCTATTATTTAGTGTTTTGTTATATCGGAATATTCATTTTTCGTATAACTGTTGTCTGGTTTCCCATATAACTTTGTGTGACCATTCTATTACTATTAATTAGTGATTTAAGTTGAAAACGATATTAATGAATAAAAAGTGATATATAAAATAAATAAAGTGTTAAAGTTTTGAAGTAATTTCATAATTAATTCGCATATTTCTGTGAGTAATTAATAATATAATTTTAGTCGAACGCATATTAGATATTCCTGTTTTGTGTTAAATATTATAAAGTATTTAATTGTAAAATGGAAAATTCAGGTGAAACAGTTGCTCAAAAAATTGAACAAATAATTCTTATCCCAAATGAAATGTTAAAACTTATCCCATTATTTGGTGGTGATCAAAGACAATTAAATTTGTTTCTTCGTAAATGTGAATATGTAATTAATAAATACCAAGGGAGTCCGGCGCAAAACATATACGTCATGCATTCCATTACGAGTCGATTAGTAGACAATGCAGCTGCCCTTATCAGTGAGCGCGATGATATTAATACGTGGGTTGATTTCAAGGAATTATTAGTACAACATTTTGGTGACGCTAGGACTGAGGAATGTATCGCTATTGAATTAGAATCTTTAAAACTAAAACATAATGAAAGTTATTTAGAGTTTTGTAACCGAATTCAGTCAGCTAGATCATTATTAATTTCAAAATTAAATCAATCAACAGATCAGTTAGACACACCGAGTAAAATTAGTATTTATAACAATAAATGTCTGAAAGTTTTCTTGAACAATTTGCCGATTGATATGTTACGAGTTGTGAGATTAAGTAAACCACGCACCTTGGAACAAGCACTTAGTGTCGTTATAGAAGAGGTTAACTTCTTTGAACAGTACTCAGCTCAGAATAAATTACAGAATTCTCACATTAGTAAACCACAATTGCAGTCTAGCCCCACACAATTTAAGTTTGGTGTTCAAAATTCACAAAGCTTAGGTTTTAAACCCCAATTTACCCCTAATAAATATTTTAATGTCAGTATGCCACAACAAAAGACAGCAGCTTTCTTGCAACAGAGACCATTAGCTCAACAGGCGATCGGTTATCGCCCGCAGTTTGGTTTTACCCCACAGGTGGGATATCGCCCTCAATTTGGTTACCGTCCCCCATCTGGATATCGTCCTCAATTTGGCTATCGCCCACAGTTAGGATATAGACCCTCTTTCAATTCGTCTAATAATATTATGAAACCTCAGCAATTTGGTATTAATTCACAACCCTTTGGATATAAGCCTAACTTTAATAATAATAATCAAAATACCGATGTTTCAATGAGAACGGCCCCACTTTACAGAAAAGAAGGTTTTAATTTAAATGAATTAGAATTCAATGACGAAAATAATTATAGTGAATATTATCCTGCAGATTATCAATATAACTACAGTAATTCACAAGTGGAAGATAGTTATGAATATTACATAGGAAATGGAAACTTTGAACCGCTTTCTAAAAACGTTGACCAAGTAGATGAAACCGATACTACTGAAATTCCTGAAACTACTGAACAGATGGAAAATTTTCATCTAAGCCCTTTAGAAAAAACCAAGAAGTGATAGAAATTAATTGTGACCCTAATTTGAAATTGCCGTATGTTTACATTCCCGAAATAGACTCTAAATTTATGATAGACACCGGAAGTATGAGATCCTTTTTAAAGCCAGATAAAGCGTATGCATATTTTTATAGTGAAATACGTAATGAACCATTTAAGGTGATTAGCACCCACGCATCTAGCTCTCACGGCGAGGTCGTGGAGATCCCTTTATTTCCAACATTTAACAGTAACTTTCTTCAAAAGTTTTATTTATATAATGTTGATTCACGTTATGATGGTGTAATTGGTGATGACCTGTTAACGAAAGTTGGAGCAATTATCGATCTAAAACATAACGTTATAAGAACAAATTCAACCACTATCCCCATTGTTAATCATTGTCGTAATAAGCATGAATTTATATTACAACCGCGTACTGAACATCGTCTTAAATTACCTACAGATTTATATTCAGGTGAAGGAATTTTAGAGTATAAAGAATTCAGTAAGGATATAAGAATGCCAAGTGCAATTGTGAAATGTGAAAGAGGATATGCATCTACTATAATTCAGAATACTTCAGATAAGGAATGGAAGTTGACAATAGATAAACCTTTTAATGTAATAAGCTTTGATGGTAATAAAGAATGGAAGATTAATAATATGCATGTTGGAAGAAATATAGAGATAGATAGTATGTTAGAGGAAAATTTAAAAAATAAATTACGTTTAGATCATATGAATGAGGAGGAAAGAAAGAAAATATATGGATTATGCAAGGAATATAGGGATATATTTTATTGTGAGGAATTTCCGCTAACTTTTACCAATCAGGTTAAACATTCTATTCGAACTAAAAACGAAGATCCCATCTATATTAAGCCATATAGGCAACCTCCTGCTCAAGCCGTTGAAATTAAAGCTCAAGTAGATTCACTTTTGAAAAATAATGTAATACAGGAGTCATTTTCACCATGGAGTGCACCTGTTCACTTAGTGCCAAAAAAAATGGACGCTACAGGTAAGCCCAAGTATCGAATGGTGATTGACTATAGACGACTTAACGAAATTACGACTGATGACAAGTACCCCTTACCTAACATTACCGACCTTTTTGACAAACTAGGAAAGAGCATTTACTTTACAACATTAGACTTAGCATCAGGATACCATCAGATCGAGGTCAAGGATGAGGACCGACAAAAAACCGCTTTTAGTACTCAATTCGGACATTTTGAATTTCTTAGGATGCCGTTTGGACTTAAAACGGCACCGGCAACCTTTCAAAGAGCCATGGACAGTATTTTAAGAGGACTGCAAGGTATACATTGCCTTGTTTACTTAGATGACATTATTATATTCTCGACTAGTTTAGATGAACATATACAAAAATTAAGAGCCGTATTTGAAAGACTGAGACAGACAAATTTGAAAATACAGTTGGACAAATCAGAATTTCTCAGAAAAGAGGTGCTTTACCTAGGGCATACTATAACAAAAGATGGACTTCGACCTAACAATGATAAAATTAAAACTGTACTTGACTTTCCCCTGCCGAAAACAACGACTGAAATTAAGAGTTTTCTTGGACTGGTAGGCTATTACAGACGATTTATAAAAGACTTTGCTAAAATTACTCAACCCCTAACAAATTGTTTAAAGAAACGTAACAAAATAGTAATTGACCAAAAATACATAGACTCATTTCAAAAATGTAAAGAACTGTTAACTACTGTACCGCTTTTGCAATATCCTGACTTTAACAAACCTTTCATATTGACAACCGACGCATCAAATGTAGCCCTTGGAGCAGTGTTATCACAAGGTCTCATTGGTAATGACAAACCCGTTGCTTACGCTAGTAGAGCGCTCAGTGAAACTGAGAGTAGATATAGTACAATAGAACGTGAACTTTTAGCCATTATCTGGGCAGTAAAGCATTTCAGACCATACCTTTATGGACGTCGATTTTCGATTTACACAGACCATAGACCCCTTGCCTGGCTGTACTCATTAAAAGAACCTAATAGTAAATTGACAAGATGGCGACTTAGACTTCAGGAATATGACTTTGAAATACTTTACAAAAACGGAAAACAAAATACTAACGCTGACGCACTTTCGCGTATCAAAATTAACGCATTAAATTCGGATGACGAAACTGACTCTATGGCAGTTAATGTTGACAAAAGAGAAAAGGACTTAACATCTTATTTGAACGACTTGACTGAACAAATAACTAGAATAGCTAGGGAACAACCTCCCAATAATACTGATGTAATTTCAATTTCAGATAGTTCAAAGACTATCAGCATTTCCGATTCAGCTACTAGATCAATTGCTTCTTTAGACCCCTACCCCGTAGGATCTGATGATAGTAGTACCGACACCGTTCATTCAGCAGAAGATTTAGAATCAAAAGGTATCCCTATTTTGAACGAGGCAGTAGACACTAAGCCCAATCAGATTCTAATCCATCAGTGGTTTAGAAATGAAATTCAAGTTAAAGATATTTCAAACAATAAACAGAAAATATTAGAAGTCTTTATACCCATTAATAATTTAGAACTAATAAAACAATTTTTAAAAGAATACATTAAGCCTAAAATAAAATACTTTGTATATTTTGAGCATCCCCAACACAGATCAGACTTTTCCCGAACTATAATTAGTTTGTTTAAACAAGGTATGATAGATATATATGAATGTACAGAGCGCGTGATAAATGTGGAAGATGAAAAAGAACAAAAGGCAGTAGTACTTAAACACCATGAAGGCAAGACATGTCACAGAGGAATTAAAGAAACGATATTAAGAATAAAACGAAATTATTATTGGCCAAATATGCAGGAAATAGTAGCAGCTGTTATTAATGATTGTGAATTGTGTAAAAGGATGAAGTATGACAGAAATCCCCTTAAACCCACTCTACAATTAACTCAAACACAAGATGCCCCCTTTCAAGAACTTTTCATAGATATATTTAGTATAGATGGCAAGCATTATTTAACCGTTGTAGACGCTTTTAGCAAACTGGCCCAAGCTTTTGAAATAAGTAACAGATCAACATGCGAAGTTGTTAGAGCCCTTATCAAATATTTTTCATTTTATGGTATTCCAAAAAAAATAAGTAGTGATCCTGGAACAGAATTTAATAATGAGTTAATGCGTGAATTAGCTTCACTTTATAAAATACAGTTGCATATTTGTACAACATATAATCCAAATTCAACTGGCATTGTGGAAAGATTTCACTCTACACTTATTGAAATTTACAGGCTAGCCAAATATGAACAAAAATGTACAGATGCCGCTTCTATTATGACATATTGTATCATGGCATATAATAATACTATACATTCCGCGACAGGTTTAACTCCGTTCGAAATAGTGTTTAGTCATACTGACTCTAGTAAAATTTTTGATGGTGATTTTGAAAAAGCCTATATGCAACAATTACTTAAAGATCACGTAAAACGTTCTAAATTTCTCTATAAACATATATCAGAAAAGATGCTTAAAAATAAAGAAAAGGTAATAACTAGCAAGGGTAAAGATAAAGATAAAATAGATTTAGATTCAGAACAAGTAATTTTTACAAAAGATATTAATACAAGGAAAAGCAAGGATAAGCCCCGCTATAGAAAAGCTGTTGTTAGTGGTGATATAGAGCGCAACATAGTACCCGTTCAGATAAGAAATAGACAAACTAAAGTTCCTTTAAGAAATGTTAAACGTCCTCCGCAGGTGCTGCCTGGCAGTAGCGACGATGATAACCCTCAACCAGGGCCTTCAGTTAGAAAAAGTTGAAAGAAACCCAGGTATATTACCTATCAAATTAGGACAAGCTTTTAAACGAAAGGATAATTGGACAGTTATCAAGGTAATTGATACAAGCGGGATAGAATTAATATTGAGATATAATGTACTTAAGTATCAGCAATTCATTAATATTATAAATACAAACTCTATTTTTGCTAACGACTCCATTGGATTAAGAAAACAAGTTGATAAATTATGTAATGACACTGTTGAAAAATTCGAACAACTTATGCCTACTGTACGTGTTAAAAGAGGCCTAATTAACCCTCTTGGTTCTGTAATTAAATTTGTAACAGGAAATTTAGATTCGGAAGACGCGAAAAGATACGATTCCTTAATTACACAATTAAATAATCATCAGAGTCTAACTAACCAAAAGGTTACTATTTTGTCAAAAATGTTAAGTGATTTTATTAATACTACTGAAACAATACACAGTAATACAAATATTTTGGAAAATAAGATAATTAAAATAAAAGAACTAGCAAAGAAAATTGTTACAAAAGATATTAATATGGTTAACTTTATCCACGTACTTGTTACATTTAATATTTTCACTGATAACTTCAGAACTCTATATATCATCTTAAATGAACTTGAAACTGCTCTAGCATTAAGTAAAGTCTCAGTTCTCCATCAATGTATTATAAATTCAACTGAATTCTTAACAATATTAAAGACCATAAATGACACTGATAATTTAATGTATGAACCAACAGTCAATAATATTGTTAAAATCGAAAAGTCCGTTACTGTAAGAGCCTATGTAAAGAGAAACCAGATAACATTCATTTTAGATATCCCTCTCACAGATAATGTTATATACAATTATTTTAAACTTTATTCTTTCCCTATTTTTAATATTTCCTATAACAAAACACTCGCCATTGTTCCCAAATACCCTTATCTCCTGGTGAAAGGGCTAAAATACCTATCCGCCGCGCACTCCTGCGAGCTGATTGACGACGGCGAGTATCTCTGCACCGACGACGACATCGTCCCCTACTCCGAAGAAACCTGTGTAGAACAGTTGATGAAAATGAGTGAAAATCTTACCAACTGTATAGTTCACCCCGTTGACATAGAGGATAAGAAAATACAGAGAGTCAAATACAACACCTGGCTCATCTACCTGAAAACCTCTACAGTAATGACTGAAAGATGTGATGACGAAATCTCACACTCCTCGCTTCGTGGTTCATATATCCTGAAAATGGAGGAAAACTGTGAAGTAACACTGGACAGCATTCATATTGTACATCATAGAGTATACAGCGATAAGATACAATATCGACTGAAACCCCTGATTACGTTGCCTGTACTTCAGACACCAGCTGTAGCTGAAAACGTCTCACTAGACATGCGTGAGGCAAACTTCGACGACCTGAAACATCTCGCGTACATGCTGAAAGTGAAATCCGAAAGTAGTGTTAGTGAAAATGATGAAAATCAAAGTTCGGTGAAAGTGAATTCAGTGAGTTTAGCATCCCTATTGCTGTACGTGATAGTTATCATTTGTGTTTTAGGTTATTGTCTGTATAAGTCTAGAATAAGATTATGTTCATTCACGCGAAATTACCGGAATCAAGAGTCTTCAGGTAATTCCGCTCTTGGTGAGGGAGGAGTTATGTTACCCTGTCACACCCCTAGAATAGTGAATGTCAACGCATGACTCTTGATTTGCTATAGAGCAAGGGCCAACACAGCTTGCGTTGGCATTTCGAGAAACAGAATATGTTTTGTCTAGACTTAGAGATAACTATTAGGCTAAGGTGTAATTGTATTTTTAATTAATATACGAGAGCATCTCAATCTGCTCACACGTATCACTCTAGTTTTAATTAATTAATATTTTAATTTTTAAAAAGTAAATTTACGTTCCCTCAATCTTGACTAGATAGCAAATTAAGTGTTTAGTATACACTACCTAGTTTATTACATTTTGTTTATATTGATTTGTACGGATTTTCCATATTATGTTAAATGTAGAGTATGTAGTACTTCTTTTGTAACGGCCTAGTAATTATTGACATCTTTATTTATGTGCATAAAACTTAATTCATTTTATTTTACACTTAATTTAACTTCTTTCACTTATCATATTTATACTAAGACAAGCCAAAATAAAGAGTTTTAAAACAAAAATATATTAAAAAAAAAAAATCGAAATATCATGCGATATCTTGTTATTAATTTATAAATTAATTATGATTACTATTACTTATTTAACATTTGAGTAAAAAATGAATAGTTCTAACAGAAGCGTGCTTGTGTTTTATACGTACACATGTTGAAAACATGACAAGCTACGAGGAGGGTAAACGCACCAGTCACAGACTAAGGAGTAAAGCACCAGTGCTCAGCCAACGTGAACTTGTAACAAGTACTTACTGTGTAAACAGATTATAAAATAGAATTTACTACAATTACTTTATTAAGTAAAATATAGATAATAATCTATATTTATAAAATATGTATATGAAAAGGTGATAAACTATAGGGTATAACGACTTGTAAAAATAGAATAGCCTGCCAGTTAGAAATTGTAGAGAGCCACTGTGGTTCAGTAAGAGTTGCCTGTAGACGGAAGGCCGTGGGTTCGATCCTTGGACCGAGACAAATGTATGCTACGATCACGTATATTTTTGGGTGTTATGAGACCGAATCGGTATCTCATATTTATTGATTTACAAGACTTTATTGTGTGTAAATATTGAATTGAAAGGCTGAAGTTAACATGCTAGGAAAAAGGAAGCCTAAGATTTTGATATAAATATAGTTGATTTCCACCATGGATTCGAAGTCGAACCTTTGTCGTAGCGCCGTATTAGCTTTATTTACATATGGCTCACCAATATGAACAGATCTACACGTACCTACCAGAAAAGATTAGCACCTGAAAACCGTAGGTAGGACTATTTTTCGTCAACCAATATTTTAAATTGGTTATTTTACTTTATTTTAACTAGGAACACAATTTCATTCATCAATAGAATTGAAAATATCATTGAGACTTTTTTATTTAAAAAAAATCATTAAGATTAAGTGCGTGGTGGCCTTTTGGTAACGAACCAGACACGGCTGCTAAAATGCTTACGGAGGTCGCGGGTTCAAATCCCAGGGCACGCCTCTGACTTTTCGGAAGCATGAGTGTATTGATAGTCAACCACCAAGCACTATAACGGCGAATGAAAACATCGCAAGCAAACCTGCATACCGTAGCGATTCGGAGGAATTACTAGGGTATGTAAAAGTCTGCCAACCCACACTAGGCTAGCGTGGTGGACTATATGGCCTAACCACTCTCAATCGTACTCTCCATTATAGAGGAGGCCCGTGTCCTGCAGTGGGACGTATAAGAATGGGCTGATAAAATACAATTTATGTAAGATTTTTGTCACTATCAATTCGGAGCCACCCCATAAAATATAAAGTTTATTGGAGACTTGGTGAGTCATCTTGGGGTTGGTCTAATCAAATAAAGTACGATTTGCAGATCCGCACCCTCTATATGCGATTTGTATCGATTTTCGACTACCCCCGGTCGCCGCCCCTTCATTTTAACAGAATAAACAGCTTCCCCTAGTGAATCGAAGGCACTAAACTAATGGGTACCCAAAGTGTTTTGGGAGTGGCAGAGTAAAAATTGGAAGTAGCGTCTATTGTGCCGGGGAATTGACTTTTTGTAAAGTTCAAAGACTTTGAAGCAACTACTGTTAATAGTACCCATTAAAAACCATGCAACAATTGAAGGCAATGATGTATTTGAAAGTTAGTATTGATGGGCACATTTTTCCATAAATTGAATTCATAGTTTGACAACGAATATATTAATATGGTGTCAGAATAATGCATCTCCATTTCAAATCAATCCAAAATAATCCATCTCAGATTAATAAAAAGAAATCCATTATTAAACACATTGTAAAGTACCTCTTAACAACTATATAATTAGACACATGTTGTAAAAAGAAAAAAATAGAACTCGCAGACAAACCAAGTACTTGGTTTTGCGGGCCTAATTTTAAACTTACTGTACTTTTTTAAAATATAATAATAAATTAAAAAAAAAAATAATTAATATGTTATACATGGTATATTCGAGACAAATAAATCACAAATAAAAAGTCGATATATCGCAAAAGCATTCCCTTTGTGGATGAAGTTTCTCATACATTAAATACCTGTATACAACCAATAAAGCACATTATGTAATATGTACATAAATGCATTCAATTTAGTTCACACGGCGGCGAATAATAGAATACCAACGGTTTAAGGGTTTCCTTTTACAAACCTAAAAAAGTCCATTGTGATATCTGAATCGGAACAAAAGATAACGCGCTTATCGAATGGCTCTATTGTCTATGCACGGACCATAGATACGGCGTCCGGTGACCAACACAACTCCAAGGGTCGGAACCCTGGTCTTTCCTCATTTACAGTTCAGCTCATTGTTTTTAATTACTTATTGACCGTGCAGTGCGTATTGATATTTGTTTTTTTTCCAGATATTTCGCAATGGCGACGCTACCGATATTTGTATCACTGAGCAGGTAAGATTTTTGAACTTTTACTCAATTTTACATCTAATATATTAAATCTGTTTTTAGACTAAACTCGTAACGAACTAATTCACAGACAAATTTAAAACCTATTTTAGTTATCAAATGTTTTGTCTTCTTCGCTCAAACTGAATTCTAAAGTCGTTGGTAAGGAACAAAACATTCAATAACTAAAATAGATAAATATGCAAGGTTTTTACGTAGTTCTTTCTAACGCAAACGATCACTTGGAAAATCCTGTACCTAATGTACGAATAGGATTTATTTCAGAATTGTCTTTAGTTAAATACTTAATATTAATCGAGTGGCTGCATACAAATTAATTAACTTTGTTAAATGTGACTGTCATTAACGATAATTATCTACGTTACTAGACAGCAATTATGAAGTAAAAAAGGAATAAGTTATATTAAAATAAGCTTTTCCGGAAGAACATAAATTTATATAGTTTTATGTTCCTTTGTTTTGATTATCTCGTAAAATTGTTTATGTATACTCGTAACTATTAACTATTGTGTGTGACACAAGTCACTAGGTTGGTTCGACGGCAATGACACCGACAGCGACTTCGACAAATAATGTAATTGTTGGCTATGTTATATGTATAATACTGCTATGTATAAAATACGCAGACTTTTTTTGTTGATCTTATATTTTACATTGGAAACTAATAGTTAGTTAAAAGGTGGCTGACCCTTAAGCTGTCAGTGCTGTCACTTTACAAGTATCATAAATATAGTTCTAAAATACGAAAGTATACTACAAAGACGAAACTGAATATGAACTTTCTGTAATAAAACCGATAGTAATGTTTAATGAAATCGATAGAAACCGGTATCTATTAGCTACGTTCACCCTAAATTCAACCAAAGTGGTATATTCTATTTTCTTTTCAGTGAAAGATATTTTAGTAGTTTGTTGGATTTTATAGTTTTTTAACGATGTAGTCCAGAAGCGCATCGCTCCCGATGGGGGACGCGTCCCGCGGGAGCCGGGAAGCGACCCGTAAACAAATGAGCGTTTGTTAAAAATTATCTGTTGAACATAAGGAATTACTTTATACTGCCGTCTCTATCGAAACTGTCGCTTTAGATGTTTTAAAAGTAGTGTTTTAGGTGTGTTTTTGATCTTGGTGTCCCTTGCGAGTATTTTGTGATCTTCGTTGTAGATTATCGGGAGATTAGGTGTTACATTCAAAATAACTTAGTTGTACATACTCCAATTATTATCTGTCAAAAAATAGGAAGTCTCAGGTCTCAGGTGGGTGGTACCACTATCTCACGGATGACTGAAGTAAAGTATCACCTTTCTTCCTTTCCATACAGTTATAGTTTGGTTTAGGCCCAACATACACTAAATCTCTGCCCCCCCTTCCTTCCCGCCCTCTCCTTTTCCTATGTTCACGGAAAGTCACTACAGTACGGAACAAACAGTACAACCTGTACATGCATACATAAACTCACGCCTTTATCCAAGAAGAGGTAGGCAGACGCGGCACGAGAATACCTACAGTTCGTTGAAATAAAACTACATAGCCTTTACGGATTTTATAGCGATTTGGTTTAATTTTTTTACATTTTAATAACTTCCCGACGTTTCGATTGCTTTACAGCTTTCGTGGTCACGGGGCGGAATCTAAGAAACAATTACCCATATTTCGGCTTACACAGTACAACCTATTACATTCAAAAAAATAATTTAAAAGTCGCCAAACCTCCAGAGGCCCCAAAGACCTCGCGAACAAGATCCACCACTTGAATAAAGTATTATGTTGCGCAATTGGAATTTCCCATTTGTCCATTTCGGGCGCGGGTCCCAATTACTGTGAATCAAATTACCGACACAATAAAGCTTGCGAGAGCTTTCGTCGCCGTCCGGGAGCGCTTCCTGTCCACCGTTTAGGAAGTAAATGCCAAGACGTGCGGGAGGGTAGGGCTGGCAGGAGTGTTTTTTTCATGTTGGTTTATGGTCGTACGATAATTAGTTAGTAGGGACTGTGTTGGATAGATAACATAAGTATAAAAAAAATGATATAGGTGAAATTCGCCAGAATCGTAAATAGAGTCTCAATTGGACGTAGACAATCTTCTGCCATTCGACAAAATTATGCCTACCAAAATTCACGCCACGATGGAAGGACCCACGATTATAGAAAGTAGGGAATGACTAAGCTAATAAACTGTTCCACAGCCTAATACGAAAAAATGAATTGGTGTACTTCTTATCGCCTTCTTCGCGTAAACTTAGCCAACCCTGTACCAAAGTACTATTGCTTCACATTAGCAGTCCGCGATGCGTGTACTTCCACTGCTTATTTGTCCATACGGCGGCGCTTCACACATACCAATGGGTTATACGTGTGTTGACACGTGTCGCCGCCCGTCTCGACCGAGGTATGTACCACCGAGCCTTATAGGAAACCTATCGATTATGATGTGAATCACAAATGTATTGCGATCAGGTTTGGTCAAGAGCTTTTGTTTATACTACTCGAAGGGTCCTTTTTTTATTTAAAAAAAACGAGAGTTTTATTCTTTATATTTAACTTGCAAGCAAGACCCTTCATCATTTGACAACATTTGCAACTGAAATTAGGAGTAAAAATCATGTCAGAATGCAACAGGAATAAAGTAGAAAAGTTTATGTTTGTCGTAGTCGCAATCTGCATAGATTTAAAATTATCATCTTTTTAGACACGGAAGAGTTCTTACTCGTGTGTTTTTTGACCTCATAACCTTTCAGTTCTCTGTGCTACATATCTGCCTTGCCTGTTGCTTTTTGCATTTGCTAATCCGTTGCATGTAATCCTTTGATCTTCAGATCTTCTAATTTCACAAACATTACTAAGATCATAAAGTTATTAGCCAATTCGTAATGAAGATGTAGATACAGATGTTATTGCTGTCTACTTTGCAGATTTCACGCTCATTTACCAGCGTTCACATAAATTGTTCCATGACACTGAACCGTTAATCACGCCGGTCATTAATTAGATTTATGGCCACTGGATAAAGATGTACGGAATCACGTGATATTATTCCCACTGCTTGGGATGTTTTGCTGTCATCGACTTACAGAACAATAGTATCACTCCGGTAGGTACTGGAAATATTGTTTTAATAGAAATGTTATAAATAAATAAATAATAAAATACACTCAACAGTCACATACATAGTCCTGACCCCACACTAAGATCGAGTCTTGTGTCGTGGGTATCAGAAATTACGAGAGACTTTTCGGTCTCACAAACACCCAGACCCGAAACAAATACCTGTGGATCACACAAATATTTGTTTCGGTGCGGGGATCGAACCCGCGGCCTCTCGTTTCACAGGCCGGCGTCTAACCAACTGCGCCACGGAGGCCGTTATGGGTGGAGATTCTGAACTTGAATTACCTATACAGCATTAACATTCTAATCTATTTTTATTTTATTTACGATTATGTTAATAGTGGTAGAGCCATGCTGTGAGAACTGAGAAGTCTTGTTAGTACGAATTGTGTGGTACGAATTCAACATTCACTATTTATTTTTATTTCAGCCTCCGTGGCGCAGTTGGTTGGACGCCGGCTGTGAAACGAGAGGCCGCGGGTTCGATCCCCGCACTGATATAAATGTTTCTGTTAACCATAATTATTTATTTCGGGTCTGGGTGTTTGTAAGACCGAAAAGTCGACAATTAATAATAATAATAATACACCCAACAGTCACATACATAGTCCTGACCCCACACTAAGATCGAGTCTTGTGTCGTGGGTATCAGAAGCTACGAGAGACTTTTCGGTCTCACAAGCACCCAGACCCGAAACAAATACCTGTGGATCACACAAATATTTGTTTCGGTGCGGGGATCGAACCCGCGGCCTCTCGTTTCACAGGCGGCGTCTAACCAACTGCGCCACGGAGGCTTTTTTTAATATTATAATATAATATTAAAAAAACACTATCTTAGTGTGAGGTCAGTACTATGTATGTATGACTATTGGGTGTATTTATTTATTTATATACCCTCGAAACCTGGAGAAGCATCTATAATTCGATGTAATGAGAGTTCATTACATTCATTATTAGTTCATCCATTAGTTCATCCATACAGTAAAACAGCTAATGGAGAAGTGTGGGGAGTTCGGTCAGCCCTTGTGCTTGGCTTTCGTTGACTACGAAAAGGCATTTGACAGTGTTGAGCACTGGGCCGTGATCGACTCCTTACATCGCTGTTCCATCGACGCACGGTACGTAGACCTACTCCGGGAGATCTACAGCTCGGCTACAATGCAGGTCAAACTACACGATCTAACCAATCCTATCCCAATAAAGAGGGGGGTGAGACAAGGAGACATTATATCACCCAAGCTATTTTCGGCTGTCTTAGATGACGTCGTTAAAACGCTTGCATGGGACAATACAGGCATTAATATTAATGGCGCCTATTTGTCTCACCTCAGGTTTGCTGATGACCTAGTATTGTTTGCAACAAGCCTTGGAGACCTTCAATGTATGCTTGAAGATCTATTTGATGCGTCCTTAAGAGTGGGCCTAAGAATGAATATGACCAAGACCAAAGTCATGAGTAATGTCTCTGGAGTCTCAACTCCAAACATTATGATTGGAGGTGAGACTTTAGAATTAGTCAAAGACTATGTTTATCTTGGTCATATTCTATCTTATGGTAAGGAACATCAGACAAAGGAGATCTCCAGGCGAATACAATTAGGCTGGGCTGCATTCGGACGGCTAAAAGACGTGTTAGAATCGCGCCGAATTCCGCAGAATTTAAAAACTCGCCTCTTTGAGCAATGTGTCCTGCCCACCATGACCTACGGTGCCGAGACATGGACGCTCAGGCGCGATGTTCTGCACAAAATTGGTGTGGCTCAGAGGGCAATGGAGCGATCTATGCTCGGCATTAAGTTGCAAGATCGAGTCCCAAATGTCGAAATCCGACGACGAACGACAGTTCGAGATGTCGGACAGTTCGTCATGGGACTCAAATGGAGTTGGGCTGGGCACGTGGCTAGACGCACTGATGGCAGGTGGAGTAAGGCGCTTACAGAATGGTGGCCAAAACTGGGTAAGCGCAGCGTTGGCCGTCCGGCGGCAAGATGGGTCGACGACATTGTCAAAGTCGCAGGCCGAACCTGGATGCGACTGACAAAAGACAAGTCAAAGTGGCATAGTATGAGGGAGGCCTATACCCAGCAGTGGGACCCTACAGGCTGTGGATGATGATGATGGATGATGAGAGTTCATTGATGAAAGTTTATTTTTTATAAAATAAATAATACTGTTCATATGTAGTGTACAAATTATTCTACCAATAACATTATCAATGTATAATGTATACCATGTTTCAGAACAAAAAGTAATTATAAAGCGATCCTAATGAGCGGTAAGCGCGTACGTCGCTAATGAAGTATGAAATTAAGGTCTCAGTTATTTTATGATTATGGCGAGTCGCCTGTATCACGCTTTCTTGCGAGTTTCAATTAGTCTTCTTAATGACTAACACGTGTTTTCCCGCTTCGTTACTCTTAACAAGATAAAGATTGGATTAGAAGGTGGTGAAATAAGCTGGTCGTAAATTTCATTAGCGTGTCTGAGAGGAATTGCTTGATTAAGGCGTCATGATTTGGCAAATTAAGAGCAAAGACAGAGGTATGAGTACTCGTAATATTACTATGTTGTTTTTCTATATCTGTCGATGTCTTATAAATCTGATATGAGTTTAATACCCATAGTTATATTGCAGTAAGATTTTATAATAAGTAACTTACGTCACATCCTTCGAAAAATATCAACTCTTGAGGGAAATTATGAATTTAAAATCCTAAAACTCAATAATAAAGTGGGCTGATCAGAAAATTAAATCTATTATTTCGTGATTCACCACCTAAGTTACAATTAGACTACGAAATCGTATAAACATACTACATTGTATGACAAAATATAGAAAAGATTTTCTAAAATAACATTCTTCAATTATGTTTTGTCATAGGTTATTCCACTCCAAAGCATGTTCGTTTGTATGCTAATTCTACACAATCTACGCGTCACTGTCCTGACTATTTGTGCGTGATGCAAAGCATTCGCTGGAACACATGGCTCTCTTCAATTATAGTGGCTCTAAACATTATTAATTATATATATATATATATACTATATCAGCCCATAAACGTCCCACTGCAGGGCACGGGCCTACTCTACAATCGAGAGAATCGATTGAGAGTGGTTAGGCCATATAGTCCACCACGCTGGCCTAGTGCGGGTTGGCGGACTTACATACCGTAGAAATTCTTTAAAATCGCTACGGTATGCAGGTTTCCTCACGATGTTTTCCTTCACCGTTAAAGTGCGTGGTGATTGACTATCAATACACACATAACTCCGAAAAGTCAGAGGTGTGCCCTGGGATTTGAACCCGCGACCACCGTGAACATGTAGGCAGCCGCGTCTGGTCCGTTACCAACAGGCCACCAGGCACTTTTAAGAAATAGAGAAATTCAATTTGATGTCGCCACTCAAATATTTAGAGTATTAAAGATGCCGGACTGCCTTGGTGGCGTAGTTGTATTACGGTACGGCTACAAAGCTGAGGTCTCGGGTTCGAGTCCCGGGTCGGGCAAAGTGGTATTGGATTTTTCTATTCATTGTTTGTAGTAGCTTCAATGTTTGTAGTTCGTCAATTAACTTTAGGAGCTGCGTTATCATATTTTAAGGCCGTCTTTATGGAGAAAGAGAGAGCATATTCAATTACCAAAAGCTGGCCCATTTGGAGTCTATATCGCCCACAACGTGCAAATACATTTTCCAACGTCAAAAACTTGGCATTCCAGGTACATACAAAAATGGCATAACATTTCCATTTATAAAAACAACGAAAATGCCACCAAAATACCAGTCCATACAAAATACGCCATAATAACATTTTACGGTAATATAGCAAAAAGTTCTCAGGTTTGTCGCGGACGCCCACGTCCGGTTGGGCCGTCATTGCCATGTTCCGGCTTGTATTACGGTATTTTGCATGCCTCCTGCCTACTCTCTATGGACGTTCCCATGAGCAGCATGTCTCATTGTCAGTGAGGTGGTCAAGTGTGTCATTGTTTGTATGCGTTTGGATCAAAGGTTTGTAATGCAAGGAATTAATACCTGGTAGGTCCAGGAAAATTGTGAGTTCAATTGGATTCGTTGTTTGATCTTTAAATGCAGGCAATTGAAGAGGTCGCTTTGAAAGTTCTTATATGTAATTGTACTTCCTGTGAATGAAGGTGGTTATGATGGGAAAGCGTATGTTCCACTGCATGAAGAGCAAATTATTTATTGCGATAATCAGTTAAAATTAATTTTAATATTTTTGTAAACTATCCCTAAAGGAAGTTACTGGGGTGAAATACATGGAAAATAATGTTTCTGATCTCATTTATATAAAACTTTATGCTGGGGTTAGAGTTCATATTATAATTATTTGCACCCCAACGAAGCTTGTGTTACTCTATTCTCCGACACGACGACGAACGTTCGAACGTTGTGCGTAAAACTGTACGAATGTGCCGAATACTCTACAGAATGTTCGAACCCTCTATCGTACGTCGTAACCATAGACTAAGTTTGGAGAGAATGACAAGTTTCATAGAGAAAAGTATTGATTTTTTGAAGTAGAACACTTTGTATTGTATCGATATATCGATCAGTTGTATTGTTGACCGAAGCGTAGAATAGATTTAGTTCCCCTGGAACCAGTTTCTGTAGTGATACATTTTATTCGAGGTTAAAGGTTTACTGACATATCAACAGCTCCTTAAAAGGAGGGCATAATTACATGTTTCCAATCAGTTATGAACCCAAGTCCGTCCAGTCCTTTGTCCGTTCGGCCCACGCACCCGTGGAAAATATAATGCCAATTCACAAATTACCCGGAATGCGATGTTTTGGATGTTGGAAAAGTAAATGGATGCGCGTGATTTGTATTTTAATTTATCTTTCTATGTAGATTTCTTGTTTTTAGAATCGAACCCAAGACAGAGATCCTACTCTATATATTATGTTTCCATTATAATTAATAGGTGATATCACTAAGCAATTGAGAGAATCTTGAAGTTTGCAAGAATATCGCAGCTCTATGCTCTCGAATTATGATTCAAAATAATATTTAGTCGAAAAAATAGTGATATCTATAATTAAGTTTATTGCTTGAATTTTTTTTCTCATGCAATTTATAAGTTTATTTAACTGAACTGACAAGTAAAATGTTTCCGTAAATTATTGTATTATTTGACTGATTTACGGACCAGAAAGTAATATAACAGTAATGACGTAGCATTTTCACTGGTATGTAAAATATGTCAACCCGGACTAGGTCAGTGTGGTAGATAATGGCCTAAGCTCTTTTAATCGAACTGTCGGTTATGGAGAAGTGGCGATTATGGGCAGATGTAATACGGTTTTAATGTAGAGTGTTGCGTTGTGAGGGGCCGAAGGTTCTCAATCTTCCATGAACCCTAATATATAAAATAGATGGCTATTGAGTAAGGAAGGTAGCCCGATATTTGCTATAAAACTAAGCAAAATTCAAAACACTAGACAAATTGCGTGTGATAATGAAAAACTAAAGCATAAATCGGTCTTGCGTTCCGCTGTACGCTTCTGGACGCGGTGATTTACGGAGTTAATGCCGATCTGTGTTACACATTACCGAGAAACATTGTATCCGATGAATCAAATGCTCAAGTTTCATAAACTTGGTAATTAGTAGTTTCGTTTCTTTGGTTGTCGTGATTCTCCTTCATAAGTTAGAAAAGCGACTCGAAAACAGACGGCTAATCATTAGTAGTTTGTTTTGTCGAAATGACACATTACGCGTATTGAACGCTTAATATAATTATTACCCGTCGGAAATATCTGTGGACTTGAATAATTGACGTCATTGGAACAAAAGTTCAGCAAATTCAAAATATAGGTTAAACAAATTGAATTAAAATAGAAAAAAGAATAAAAAATAGAATTCACATCCATCTCAAAACGTTTTTAATGTAAAATAACGTAGTAGATAGGGAAACACAAAAAAATGAAATGTGAACCGCATGACAGCTAGTTTCACAGATATTTCCGACAAGTTATAATGTTATTGTTTAACTTCTGAATTGGGTATGTATGTAGATGTAAAGAAGAATCTTCTTACTACATAATTTTCGTGAAAACTTCAGCCTATGTTGATAGTATGATAGCTAGAGATACAATGAACAAAACATTATGATCATCATATGAATCAATGAAAACAATAACAGCTTGAAAAAAATGTGACATATATTTTTCTATCGTGGATTAAAATCTCTGTTAATATTTTAAAAGAGCTCAATATATTTTAAATCAATTTGTTAAGAAAATATTCAATTTTTTTTGAGGTTAATATATCGTTCGCACCCACAAACGCGGCATTATTAATTCAAACCGGTCTTAAATTAGTTGCCATATCATTTTTTCGACATCTAGAATTTAGGCATCCTTTTCGAGTGTCCAAAACTAACGCCCACGTGGGGCACTGTCCGTACAAGACATTAGGACCTCGCCATATACAGAAGTATCGGTGCATTTTTAAATCATTGACATTTGGTCGCTGTAAGAAAAAAAATAACACGCAGTAATATAAGATTTTTGTATAAATCAATTTCTAAATAGACTTGTTTTACTAAAATAGTATTAATTTCGTTGTTAATAAATCTTTTCGTGAAACTTTTCATTAATTACGATTCCCGATTTACGTATAATTATGTATCTTTACGCTTCTAAGTATAGGGAAATAAAAACTAGAATACTTATGGCCTTATTCATAAATAGTTTTAAAACTTTTTTTAGTTATCGAATGTTTTGTGTTTTTCGCTCAAACTGAATTCCAAAGTCGTTCGAAAGGGTCGAAACATTCCATAACTTAAATAAGTTTTAAATCTGTCTATGAATAAGGCCGTTAATGTTTCATTTTTCAAAGAAATATTAATTGAATTGTGTTTTGGTATGCATGAACATTATAATATTAACGAGAAATAATTTTCATTGCCATTTTCCGACTATTGCGCACATAATTTTTATATTTTGCGTGTTAAGAAATAAACAATATATTGATTTGATATGGTCTAATTAATTTGATAAGTTGTCAAAAAACATTACTTATATTTAACATGTTAATTTTCAGCTCAAAACAACAAACAAAAATCAATTACTTAATGCATTCGATACAAAACAATCCTGATAAGTGATTTTATTACATTTACGTATATATCGATTGCCCAACGTCAACGAACCTATTCAAAGTAGTTTCATTTACCTCCATAAAGTGTACATTAAACCTGATTTACATTACTCAGTAGTTAATTAATTAGGTGGCAACACCCAACAATCTGACATAATTTTTCGGTCGGCCGGCGGCGCGGCATGCGAGAAAAACCTCTTTTGTTTATACACACTTAGAATGGTTGGATTTTATTCGTAATTCCCACAGTAGAATGGGCAGATGGACTAATAAATGTCTTTATAAAACTGTTTTCATGTATTAAGCGATTAAATAAAGGTTATAGAATTAAAGAGGGCGTGGTGGTCGGTTAGTAACTGCAGGTGAACTGACATGGGTTCGAATCTCAAGGATTTTAACAGTGGAGAAAAATATTATGCGGGAACCTACTCAGCCAGATCAGAGGTGGATTAATATAATGGTGGAATAATTACTCATAAATATAAAAGCATGTCAAACTGCAAAAGATAATTTCCTTTCACCAATAGACACTCTGGATGTGGACTTTATGCGGACGTGTCAGTATAGGAGAGACATTTTCATCTCAGAAATATTACTAATGCCCAATCTAAAGGTCACCTCAGGACGATAATTAAAAAACTTATTCAAACATTGAAATATATTAATTATTTAAGTGCCTAAAGCGTTCGCCCACTCGCCAGATGTCGCTGTATAATTATCACAAGTCATTAGCTTCTATATCGAGAAATAAGAAAAATACCACGCTGCGTTTGATATAATAATATGTTTGTACGTATGTTTTTATATATCTGCGTGAATGAAAATGAAAATGAAAAATGAAAAAAATCTTTATTTGAATATATTAATTATACATAAAGAATATTGCAAGGAATTATAGAATTGTTACATACACCCGTGTTAGAATGGAGATTAAAGAATATTTTTTGATCGTGAAATAGCAGGTTGAAGATTATTCATAATTTGCCATATACTCCCTATCACTTATGATGCTAGATTTATGTAATTTCAGCAAAATGATTAGTGTAATATGTAATTCAGAAGAAATGTTTGCTTCTTGAAACAGCGACACATATACAGATAAATAAACTTGGGTGTTATTTGACCTTTCGGAATGGGAATGTCTGTTAATAATTGTCCTCGAATATTACACTAAGTAGCATGAATATTGTCATCAAATTTGACTGTTCCATAGTTTGTCTTAATTAGAAATTAAAGCTTCTAACAGAAGTACTCAAGATGATACGAACAACCTAAGAAATTCCAATGTGAAACGTGGTAGTTTTTCTCCTCATATTGAACAGGTATTGTTGTGGTGAAAACCATGGGAACACCGCAGCTAATTACTTCTTGCCTACATGCTTTTATGTGTACTTAATTGATTGTTTTGCCGAATACAGTTAAACATTGTTTAGCTCCATTCAATTACATAATGCGCGCATAGTTGATTTAGCGGACTTGAAAGAAATTTCTGAAGTATGTTTAGGTGCACGATTTAGCAAAGTAAATGGCTGGGAATTGATGGAAAACAACTCTTATTGTGGTCATAAGATAGGCCTATGTTTTGCAATGACAGTTGCCCAGAATTAGTTAATCATCATAAAACCAGGAGTCATCATAAACAATTGTATAAGTTCATATTGAGATGGCCGTATCTACGTAATTATGTAACTCATTTCAGGGCCGCTATTTATAGTTCTGAGTTGTGGCTGAAATATAATGAGATGATGGAATAGAAAGGCGTAATCACATCACAAAGTTATTTAGGTGCTGGACCCTAAAATATTAAGTGCCAAACAATCGTGTGACCACATTACCATACAAAGATATAAAACTTACGCTTGAAGATATCACTGGCAGATCTACTTGTTTATTCTACTAAGTACCCGGAATTGGGTAATTAAGTCGACATAAAAAGACGAATGGCATTGTAATTTTTCGCAGAGCTTCCAACGCGAAGCTTTTGTAAATAATTAAAATATTAGGTAGTTAATCAATGGTATTTGCCTATATCCACTATCTTGTTACCAAAATATTAATGTAGGAGATATTATTCAAAGCTTTTGACGGCATTAAAATAATGTTTAAATCCAAATTCAAACTTAGGACCTTATGAACACCACAAAAGCTTTGTGGCTACTATTACTTTTTATCAAATAAGCTATTTGCTTGCTTGCTGCTTTCAGAATATCAAACAAAGAAAACATACTAAGTAAATTATTGATAAAATAAATGAATAAATATATGACACAGTCTTCAGGACCAACCGTCACGAAACAATAACAACTGATTCAATTACATCCAATTACACGGACAGTGTCTTGCAGATATCATTACAAACACCGTTTTTCTTTCGTCATCACACAAATAGCGGAGAGTAATTATCGGTGACCATTCACCGTCGCCATGTGAACGAGGTCTCCAGATAACTAAGTGATAATTTACCTTTTCACGCTTCAAGAAACCCATTCAGAAGCTTGCTTCGTGTAACATATTTACTATGATTTAATATTGTTATGTGTATAAATTTATTAAGTTATATAGTTGAGGTTAATGCTTAAACATTTTTTTATGTAAATTTATTTAAATATATATTAATGTAATTATGTGTTTATACGCGAATGTTTTTGTATTAAATAACGTGGTAGGGCCATATGTAGAAAGATATTTACATACACATGAATGTTCGACCGAATGGTGGTGGTAGCACTCTAAGTACCACAGGTAGAGTTTCCAAAACTACTTTTTTTCTTTTCTCGCATCTATATTCTGTTAGTAATAAAGCTAGTTTTTACAGTGTATTGGAAATATGTAACAGCTAGGCTCTATCAGGTTTTAGTCTGGGTATTTTGGTCACGAAATAGTTCATATGCGGCGGAGTATTTTCTCCTATTTGTATAGACCATTCTAAGATTTTGTCTTTTATTATAACTAGGAATACTTGAACCTTCGAACTGTACCTATGACTCGGAAAGACAACAATATGAAGTGCGCAATCCATCTATGGGATCAGGCCGTCCCCATCAAATTGCTGTGATAATTCTAGATTAGCCTTATATCAATGTACATACCGTGGCTCATAGTAATATCCTTACGTATACAATATTCATAAAGACTTTTAAAAGTTCTTAATAAAAATTATGAACGTAAAAATACAAGAGAATAATTGCTAGACAGGAAGTTCCACAAATTCAATGTTAAAAATGTAATATTTCATGTGAAATCGTGTTGCGAAGGATTCCTTCTACAAGAGTTAGATACACACCGACTTACGCTGTTCCCACTATTGTGATGTGCGACACGGCTCATGATTCTCATAATAAATAACCTTTATTATACCTATACGCTTTACATATTGAATAATTTTGACTCGTTTCATTTTGATACGTCTTTTGGTAGTATACACATGAAGTTGTTGATATATTTTTTTGTTTTTAATCGGTACAAGGAATATATAGGATTAAATGGGTATATATTTTTTTTTTTTTTTTTTTTTTTTTTTTTTTTTTTTTTTTTTTTTTTTTTTTTTTTTTTTTTTTTTTTTTTTTTTTTTTTCTGCGTGGGTAGTTGACAAGGCTAGTCATACAATTTTTGCTCAGTATTTATTTAAATAATAAAAATAGATATTACTGTTATCTATAATATCTAATGTATTTAAATTAAACATTTAAACTGTCTACCTGCCGGTATTAGTGCACTTTCTCCTTGACTTCACTCCTTTCCTCAGTTCATCTCAAACTTAATTTCAACTCACTTAATATATCACCTGTACTTATTGTTACGCCATGGAGTCGTCATTAAAATCTACAATGGAAGATCTGAAGAATGAATTCCATAAGAGGATGACGTCTTTCGAATCTGAATTACATAAGTCTTCACCAAATGCAACTGGATCTCCCGACCTGGCAGCTGAGTTTACCGCTTACAGAGCTTTTATCACCCAGACTCTGAACTTGCTGCAACAACAAATAGAATCTCTAGCGCACACTGTAGATACGATGGAGATGCAGAGGCGCCGCAAGATTCTACTCCTTCATGGTGTCACTGAAGCAACAGATGAAACCTCTGCGCAGCTTGTAGTTGATACAGTGAAGCAGCGCATGGGTATGTCTGACTTCAGCACTGGTGATATACAGCGCTGTCACCGAATGGGTAGATCCTCCTCATCTAAGAAGCCGAGACCTCTACTTGTCAAGCTGCAGGATACTGTTACGAGGGATAAGATTTGGTACAATAAAACCAAACTTAAAGGGTCCGGTATCACTCTCTCTGAGTTCCTCACCAAGTCTAGACATGACATATTCATGGCAGCACGCGACAAGTTTGGCGTCACAAACTCATGGACCCGGGATGGCAATGTGTTTGTGATAAGTTCTGGCGTTCGGCATCGCATAGTGTCGCTTACTCTGCTTAGCCAGATTAGTGTGGACACCCCAACAAAGCCGACCCCGGTGAAGAGGACCATAGCCGTGCCTAAGACCAGGCGAGCAGCAGCGGCCAAAAGATGAGTTTTGTACTGTGATCTTGTCGATATTGTGTAGTCCAGGTAACATCCAATGTTTTTGCTTTATCTGTTGCATAAACCATCAAGTGATTTATTTTAATGTAGGTTTCTTTTTGTTTTTGTTTTTACTATTTATATTATTGTACATTGTTTTAAAATACTTGTTTTGTTATTGTAGTTTAATACTCTAATCACTAAACTACCTACAAACAGCTTTGTTATTTGTTTACATGTCTAATGACATTAAATGTCATGTTTGACAGCTTGCATTTCGTTCGGAATTTTTAGCTCAGATTTTTTAACAATATATAAGTTTTTGAATTTTTATATTGGTTTTAAATATTTAATTTTTATGTTAAACTTACTTGGACTATCACATTACTATTTTTTGTTCTTTACTTTTAATTTGTATTACTTATATGAATGGATTAATGTTACCATGTCTTTCTTTTTTGTATTTTATGTTTCTCTAACTGTTATCTGTATGTTGTATCTTTTTCATTGTTCGTGTCGGATATCACTTTTCTCAAGTGTTGTTATTTTTATTATTTTTTCTCTTTTTCACAATCTCAATACTCAACCGGCAGATGGATGATTATTTTAAATTATTTTATTTTAACATCCAACTTTTTGGAAATTAATTATATTTATATTATTAAGTTTATAATCATTTTAATATTAATTTTAGGTAAAATTACCAATATTTGTGTTGCAAACGCTAAAATTTTTACATGTCTGTGCACGATGAAAGTAACAGTGAAGAGTTCTTTTCGGCGTGTAGTGATGACAGCTTTGCTAGTATTCCCTCAATAGCCGATACTCTCTCATCTCAGTTCTCTGACGTCCCAAGGAATTTCAATGTAGTCCATATAAACTCTCAGAGTATTCCCGCTCATTACACTGATATGCTGGCTAGTTTTGACTGTACCCATATTCATGCTATCCTTGTTTCTGAATCTTGGTTAAAACCTTGTCTCTCTTCTTCTTCCTTCTCACTTCCAGGGTTCCACCTCATCAGAAATGATCGCACAGCACGTGGTGGAGGGGGTGTCGCTATTTTTCTTCGGACACATCTACGTTACAAAATAGTTAGTGTATCACCGCAACCTCCACCGTCAAATGCTGGTGAACATATTTTCTTGGAGGTGGAATTCTCCCATATGAAAATATTACTCGGTGTTTATTATTGCCCATCGCTTCGTATTGACTTTTTCTCTTCTCTTGAAATTATTCTTGAAAACTTAGTCCCATCGTACAGTCAAACCATAATCATGGGTGACTTTAATACCTGTCTCCTCAAGAACGATCGTCGTTCTTCTTCCTTTCTGAATTCTATCCAGTCCTGTAATCTTTCCGTTCTTCCTCTCAGTGCCACTCACCATCCTCCTCACTGTACACCTTCACTTCTCGACCTCATCCTTGTCTCCTCCCTAATTCATGTTGCTAAACATGGACAATGTCCTGCTGACGCCTTTTCTTTTCATGACCTTTTATTCCTATCCTATCGTGTCCATCCGCCTAAAGCCTCTCCCAAAATCCTTTTGCTACGGAATTTTCAGGGTATGAACCTTGTTGATCTTCGCAAGGATGCGGACAATATTGACTGGAGTTCAATTTATCATGCTGACTGTATTGAAGAAAAAGTCGAAATATTTTCAAATAAATTAATTGGTCTCTACGACACGCATGCACCAATTCGACCAATAAAGGTGAAACATCTGCCAGCACCCTGGCTTACTGCCGAAATTAAAGATTTGCTCAGGAAAAAAGCATCGGCCAAGTCCAGATTCAACCACCGTCCTAGCGAGTTAAATTGGCTTAAGTACATCGCCATTCGGAATCACTGCAGTAAGGTGTGTAGGAACGCTCAACGCCGACATATTCACAGCTCAGTTGAAAATGGAGATTCGGCGAAAGTCTGGAAATTTCTTCAGACTCTGGGAGTGGGTAAATCTCGTAAAAATTCAATTCCTGTATCTGTAGATATAAATTTCTTAAATCAACACTTTTCGTCTTCGTCGTATTTTAATACCATGGTCAAAGATAACACTATCAAACATCTTTCTACCCGCCAAACTCCTGATTGTCCTGTTTTTGTCTTCAAACAATTTGCTAGTTGTGATGTTAGGAAGACCATTACACTTATTTCGTCTAATGCGGTTGGAAGTGATCATGTTAGCCGTAATATGATTGTTCCTATCCTAGACGAAATCCTTCCCATAATTTCCCACATCCTTAACCATTCCGTTACCACAGGAATTTTTCCTACCGCTTGGAAAGAAGCGCACATTATTCCTATCCCTAAAAAACCTAACGCTTCTGCACTTTCCGAATTTCGACCAATATCCATTCTTCCATTCCTATCCAAAGTTCTTGAACGTTTGATCCATACCCAACTGAATAATTTCCTTTCTAAAAATAATCTCCTTAACCCTTTCCAATCAGGATTTCGTTCTGGGCATAGTACAACCACCACTCTGACGCATATTACGGATGGCATGAGATCTGGTATGGAAGAGGGCAAGCTGACAGTCTTAGCGTTGCTGGACTTCAGCAATGCCTTCAATACCGTAGATTTTGACGTACTACTTAGCGTGATGTGTTCTCTTAACATATCTCCAACAGCACTTGACTGGTTTCGAAGTTACCTGTATGGGCGCCGGCAACGCATCTGCATCGAGGAGAATTTTTCCTCTTGGTGCTCAGTGTCTGCTGGCGTACCACAGGGCGGCGTGCTTTCTCCCCTACTTTTTGCTATTTTCATTAACTCTATCACTAATCACCTTCATTCTTCCTACCACCTCTACGCTGATGATCTCCAAATTTACTCTCAAGCTCCACTGGACAGGATGGTTGATGCAATCTCAACAATTAATTATGATATCCAACACATTTGCGATTGGAGCAAACGGCATGGCTTGACGGTGAATCCAAACAAGACTCAGGCCATTGTTGTTGGCAGTCCCAGGTCGATTTCGAAACTTGACTGGGCCCTACTGCCGAGTGTTACTTGTGATGGTGTTACCATACCCTACAGTGACACTGTGAGAAATTTGGGTCTGAATATAGACAAAGGCCTCACCTGGGGTCCGCAAATTCGGGATGTAAGTCGAAAGTTGTTTTCTTCGGCTAGATCCTTGCGAAGGTTACACAATTTTCTACCCGTTACCACGAAGATATCACTTGCGCAAACACTCCTCCTCCCCATCCTTGATTATGCAGATGTCAGCTATCTAGATCTCACCGAGGAGCAACTAAATAAACTTGACCGTCTCCAGAATTTCTGCATAAGATTCATATTTGGTCTACGTAAATATGATCATGTTTCCGAGTTTCGTACTAAGCTCAAGTGGTTGCCTATACGACTTCGCCGGAATACTCACATTCTTTCTCTTCTTTACAATATTTTATTTAATCCTCTCACCCCTTCTTATCTTAAAGAACGATTTGTTTTTCTTCATGACTCACATACGAGGTCCTTGAGGTCGTCCGAGAACTTAAAGTTGAGAATGCCCGCCCACACCACAACATTTATGGACAAATCTTTCGGTGTCGTAGCTGTTCGTTTGTGGAATGCACTTCCCGTTGTGGTGAGGCAGGCTCAAACTCTGCCATCTTTTAAGAAGTTGGTAAAAGAGCACTACTTTGCTTCTTAAACAGATATATTGATCAATATTATTTCCTTAATTTAAATATATTGGTAATATACTTATATATGTATGTTTATTTATATATAAATGTATTTATGTATGTTTATATACATTATTTATGTAGTTTTTGTATATTTATGTATAAATAGTATTATTTATTTGAGCTTTTGTCTTTATTATACACTGCCCTTTCTTTCTCCTTCTCATAAATCCATCCAATGGTTGTCTGGTAGAGATTGCCTTAGTGCGATAAGACCGCCATTTGTACTTTGTTATTTTGTTGTCTCTATACCTATTGTTATATTTATTGTGTACAATAAAGAATAAAAATAAATAAATAAATATTTATGTACATAGTCTAATATGGTATTATGGCTTCCTACGGATAACAACAACATTAAGGCAGCAATCAAGAAATCTCACCGGGGTTTAAGAAATTCATCACTATCATTACCATCTTCTTCTTCATCGCGTCTTCAAGAAGTGCACTGTTGAACATATACTGAGGACTTCCATACCTGCTGCAAGCAGACTATAGGTAGCAAAACTGAAAAACATATCTAAAGAAATGGTGTCATCAAAATTTTGACTCAACTAATATTTATCACCCAAATATGACTATATATAAAATAAAAAAAGAAATTGATGATTTTTAAATCGACATTTTTAGTTGCTTTCTGTCTAAGTCACTAATACTACCACCTGGCTTCGTTTTCGGTCGCAGTTTGGATATATCCTGTATATTTTAAATCTATTTTCAAATGTCTACACCTCGGTAACGGGTTATATTAACTCGTACTATACCCGTTACAGCTGTTTGTCGGGTATTTAAAGTATTAACAGTGTAACGAGTGCATGGGAAGCATTGTCTCATGGCTCGAGACATGGTTTCAACTCTAAAGTGATAATCTGTGCAGGTAAATGTTAATTAAATTGTGAGAGAGTGGGAATAAAATAGTAACAGCTTAGTGGAAGAGATGGTTGCATTCCAAGCTACGCAGTTGTTGTTTATGATGACCCTTTAATCCATGGTTAATTATAATTATAAATGTACGATAAAAATATATAATAATAAATATAAATAAATACACCCAACAGTCACATACATCCTGACCCCACATTAAGATCAATTAAGTGTTGTGTCGTGAGTATCAGAAACTACGACAGACTCTTCGGTCTCACAAACACCCGGACCCTAGACAAATATCTGTGGGTCTCACAAACATTTGTCTCGGTGCGCGGATCGAACTCGCGGCCTCTCGTTTCACAGCCGGCGTTTAACCAACTGCGACACGCAGGCTGCCAATATACCTAAAGCTGAAGAGTTTGTTTGTTTAAACGCGCTAATCTCAGGAACTACTGGCAGTCCACTGCTGAGCATAGGCCACCCCCAAGGTTCTCTACATCGACCTGTTGGAAGCAGACTGCATCCAGTGACCTTCTATAAACTTAACCAGGTCGTCCGTCCACTTTGTAGGCGTGCGTCCGACACTTCGCTTGCGTCTCCGACTCTCCATTATTCGGACAAAAGTATTGTAATATTTTAAGTACCTAAATAGTAGGTGAATTCAATATCCAATTCCAAGAACCAGGAAATCCATTTGAGAGCTTATTGCTCGCGTTCGTTATCGCCGGTACGGGTTCGATTCCTGTTTGCATTCCGCTCCGTGTCGTAAACCTTGAACAATGGACGCAGTTTGAAGTGCGCTTGATGGGCGCGATCCAGCTCTCATTTAAATGCCTAGCTGTTACCTTACCTAGGCATTGAATATCTGACATCTGGTAAAAGAAAAAAAGACAGTGTTGCATAAGGAGTTTCTTGCGTTGTTTCTTGTTCACAACTATAACACGTTACGGCGTGACGGCAGCGTAAGGCGTCAGTTCGAAAGATCTTGTAAAAAACTATTTGAATACTGAACATTTTAATTTGATACATTATTTTCTTGGTTACAAATATACATTGAAATAAAACTTATTTTACAGATTTTGACACGGATTTAATTTTTACATTTCTTAACTTCCCGATGTTTCGATTACTTTACAGCTTTCGTGGTCACGGGGTGGACTGAGGTATTCGTCATCCGCTCAATGCGGATGACATCGGGAAGTAAAAAATTTAAAAATTAACCCAATCCGCGATAAAACCCGTAAAATTAGTTTTATTTCAATGTGTAACATTCGCGTAAATCTAAGAAACCATTATACAAATATACAGTTCTAATAGAGCAGTTGCACTAAATTATTTCTCATTTATCTCTTCATTCGAGACACAAAATTAATCACTGTTCTACTTTTTTGCAGAAATGTACACCAATAACGACAGACATACTTGTCAATACGATTAACATACTAAATAATAGCACCGTCAGAACTAAGGCCGTAACTCCAAACAATATACATCTATATAAAACAACAAAGAAAGTAAAAAAAACATCATAACAGTTACCAATGGCGACATTTTCACACGTCCAACTTTTACTAGCTAGATACACAAGGCGTTGTGTTTGTCCGTCGATCTGTTGCACTGTGGTTTGGTGTCCGCATTCCTCACCAATTCACAAGTAAAACCACTTACAACAGTTTGCTGCCGACCGTGGACTGCACTTGTGGATTATTTTGAAATATATAGGTATACATAAACTAGGTGTTATACCTGTAATAATATTATATCCAAACTGCGACTGAAAACAAAGCCTGGTGGTAGTATTGACACAATGCAACTAAAAATTTAGCAAAAAGAGCGAACTTTTTTATATTAGGGTGATACTATCGCCTTTATGTGATTTTTTAAAGTCCTGGGAATTAAATAAATAAATAATAAATAAATACACCAAAAAGTCACATACATAGTCCTGACCCCACACTAAGATCGAGTCTTGTGTCGTGGGTATCAGGAACTACGGGAGACTTTTCGGTCTCACAAACACCCAGACCCGAAACAAATACCTGTGGATCACACAAATATTTGTTTCGGTGCGGGGATCGAATTCGCGGCCTCTCGTTTCACAGGCGGCGACTAATCAACTGGGCCACGGAGGCTGTCAAAGAAATTCAATACAATAACTTCGTACAATAAATGAAGCAAAAGGCTTGACAATTTTGTAAGCATAGGAAGCACCAGCCTTGAAATTTAAGACTTTAGTGTCGACAAATGACTTTTATAGGAAGGAAATCTATATGACATCATATAGGGGGGATTCCACTTGGCTAACTCCCATCTCTCTTCGTATAACAATTCTTATATTTATGGAAATAAGATTGATTTTTCAACAATAGATGGGTATTCGAACGCAACATCCTGTAACGCGCGTGCGCGGATGTGGCGTGGGCTGTGCTTAATAAAACCATAAAATTTAAGAGTCGATACCCTCCGATATTGCGCAAGAAATATTATATTTTTAGTACTAGGCGTTTACTATGAGCTTCCTTCGAATTCACCTGTTTATTGCAGGGGGAGGGGGGTGAGGAGGATGTGGTCATCTTGAAGTAATCACCACTACCCATGCAACCCCAGAAGTCCAGGACAACTATAAGAAGCTCTTTTAGATATATGTATTGCGATTATAGTCCATCCGGATCTCATAGACTTTGTGGGAATAATTGGTATACCTTAATTTCTTTATTTTCATTTTATGAGCAGTTATAAAATCAAGACTTACGTCTGCTTCAGACCACCCTAGGGCTCCACGCAATAGGCCATCCCTCGGTTTTTGGAGTTCACCTAAACTCGGATAAATTATATTTTTTGGAAAGGGAAAACTCGCCTTAACTGGATTCCCTAAGACTCCAGCCCAGGGTCTGAGAATTTCACAACCCGTATTCGCAGTGAATTGCCATTCGGTGCTTTTTATTTATTAGCGCGGAGACACTCCTGTTTAGGGCAGACCTGATACATCCAGCAAGACGAACAACTCGTCCATTTCTTCATTCTGGCTTATAAATAAAATCCGTTAGACTTGATATACAAACTAAAATAACAATTTGTATTTCATTCAAATACCAGTTTGAGATAGCATGTCCGGTGTCGCTTCCTCATTGGCGCGGCTCCTGCGAACTTTATCTGCAATGTCTTGCAATCAGATGAAATCTGCGTCGTAAAGGTGGGGCTAGTTTACGGTTTTATTCCCTGTCACCGTTGGAGATATGAAAAATGTACTAACTGCGTTAATATATCCTGGATTTGTCTTGTACAGTTCGTTGCGTTTATAGGATTAAATCTTGAAGTTTTGAATTTAGATTTGTTTTAAGTAGTCTACTGTTGTGGACGTTACTTTTGATTTTGTGATGTTACGTGTATTCATTGAAACGAAAATGTAGTGAGAAAACCCTCAGGAATTCTCAGCTAACGGAATATTATACACTTTCTTGTTAGTTTGTGATGTATACTAACAGAATTTTCAAAGTAACTAATCATGGTTCAAACTTTTTCAACTGTAAATACCTTTGCTTAGCTTGCTATTGCAATCTTTAGTCTCTATTGTTTCTTAATTATTTCTCTGATTTAAATTATGTAACTTATTAAACAAACACATAATATTATATCAACTCAATAATTTACAGCAAGTAAGGACATATCCTGTACCCAACACAATAAATTAAAATCTGGAATTTACGCTCGAATGCGTTTCGCCAAATTAATTTGCAAAACTCATTTCATTTCCATTTAAAATGAATCCAATGCACCCACATCGTTCTGAGTTATCCATAAGTCGAGTAACATAGCAACATTGTTGAAACACTCCCACCTGTTGTCGCTACTAATAAACAGAGCCTGTATAATTACTGTTCAAACTGAAGCATTGTTTGTCACCGCGCCACTACAGCCCGGTCGGTTGAGTGACCAGCACGCGCGTCGCGGTCCATGCGCTCTGATCAACAGAGTTTCACACGGATTGTATCAGAAACGCGTTCATAATTACGAATAACCAAAAAAAAAAACAAAACAAAAAAAACTAATTTATAAAAGGAACAAATAATTTAAAAAAGGAACGCTGAAAATTGAAATTAAAAAAATATAATTACAAAGATTGTATTCGATTTTTAAAAATTGTGCGGATTTCAGTATTTGAAATAGTTTTTGAGTGCAGTGCCCAATCGAGATGACCCCAGTCGGACTGTTGTTTAAAGTGAACAGGTATGTCTGTTTATTGGTATGCATGACCATATCCGAGGGTTGTTTTAAATTTTGTATATGGTACGTGTTAATACATGCAGGTCGTGAGGCTTGTTTCTTCGTCCATTGATATTCTATTAACGGAAACATTGTAATGGCTTCTTGTTACGTTTAGAAGAAGGTGTATGCGACCCATGTTGTTCTGACAGATTTATAACAGGTGTCTTTTCTTTGGAATTGTTCGGAGTACAAGTGACGTCAAGACTTCTTCGATTCAATTACATTGTTATCTATATTTTTTAGTATTAAAGGACATTAAGCGTATAATATATGGGTAGTTGAGCTTCAGCCCTTAGTAATGGTATGAAAAATTGTAACTCAAATAGCTGTCATGGCAAAGAAAATCTTAGGTAACAGTTTAATGTAAGAAAAAATAAACAAAATGAATATTACGTTGAGTTATTTGTCAGCGAGCCCTTAAAAGGCCAATCTATAAATGCTCGTAATCGTCCTTAAAAGGAATCTCATTTTTTTACTATTGGCTGTATAATAAAGATTCCTTTACATACATCATTTAAAACTACACCGATCGAGTAGCAAGATAGTAATTAGGGTTTTTATCTCTGTTTAAATTAGTATAAATTCTCATCTACGAGCAACGAGCATGCTGATTATTATTTAAGACAGGTTTATTGTCTTCCAAATAAAGTAAAGTATGTTAGGCTATGTAGATTTTCAAGATATACTTTTTTATAACATGTCGATGTTTATGTCTCAATATAGTATAACTATTATGAGCTGTAGAATGAAAAGATGGTAATAATCATTCATTAATTTACAAATACGTAGGTTTCTATTTGACACGAATTGCTTTTTTTATTTTTATGCATAGTGTCATACTAAAAGTCGCTATTGATATGTTAAAAACATCAAAGCAATCATTGTTGATTGGAAAACTTCTTACAGGAACAAAAATATAGGTATATTGTACATCGAATGCAAAATTATTTGATTCGTATTAATTGGAAGACTTCTGTCAGAACCTCCAATGCGTCATAATTTATAAGGAAAGAAGACTAGATCTAGATGTCTTCTCTTCAGCCACAGGAAGATCAGTACTGAACATTGGTCTCTTCATTTTTTTTGTTGGAAGCTGCTTGTATCCGAATAAAATGTTGTCACTAGCAAAATTCACCTACAAAGCGCAAAAGTGTCATAGTATGAACTTCTTTTAATTATAGAAACCGAACCAGTTGGTCAAATTGTGACGATTACCCTAAAAACATTGAACGGCAGTGACTTCCGTCGAAACTGGTTCGACCCGGATGACCAGTGGTTTACCAGCAATACTGTAGTCAAGAGTTACTATGACCTTCTTTACCAAAACGAATTAAGTAATATTGGTAAGAGTGTGGGAAACTGATAAGCCAACACTGGGAATCCTACCAGGGGTTACCACTGTATTGTCATCCAGATAATAAATATACCTCCTTCTTGTGACCTCCATTGCATAGTTGATTAGACGCCGGCTGTGAAACGAGAGGCTGCGGGTTCGATCCCCGCACCGAGACAAATGTTTGTGAGGCTCACTGATATTTGTGTCGGGCCTGGTTGTTTGTGACACCAAAAAGTCTCGTAGTTTCTGATACCCATGACACAACACTTAATTGATCTTAATGTGGAGTCAGGACTATGTATGTGACTGTTGGGTATATTTATTTATTTATACCCAATAGTTAGAAACAAATTCCTGATGCCACAATAATATACAAGTCTTGTATCCTGGGAATCAGAAACTACGAGAGACTTTCAGCCTCACAACAAATAAGGACTCATGTGGTTCACACAAAAAAAAACTCGAAGTCGGAATAGAACCCGCGACATTTTGTTTCAAAGCCGGCGTCTAAACAACTACGCCACGGAGACTATCATTCATTGAAAGGAAAAAAACTGTGTCTTTACGTTAATTATCTGCGGGGCAGTGTTTGGACTTGATAGAGTAGACTTAATTATTCTGTAAATAAAACTAGATTTAAAGTTTACCTCTTTATAAAATGTTTGTATGCATAATCCACGCTTTTAATAATGCTTTGAAACTTTATTCTCAATTTAGCGAAATTTCATATTCATCTACAATTTAATTCATAGTACAAAACTATTAATAATTTCCAATTGATTGATGAATAAAATATTCTCCAAAAGCACTTGAAATGTGTTGCGTCTTTACGCTTCACTTGAAGCATCCACAGAAGTTCTAACACTTCTTAAAATCATGCACGAATTGTTTGGTTACCAAATCCACCATTTTCCATAATCGGCATCACATAACATGCCCGTACTACAATGTAGTTAAATAATATGCGCAGACCATTAGCCCGGTTACCAGGCTGTGAAATAGTAATTATTATTTCCGTGGTGAGTTACGTAGGATGGTATTGTACTAAAACCTAAGAATTGAGACTATATTACTGAAGAATACACTCTCGTGGGAGTTGAGACACTTATCGCTTTTCTGACAGCCTTTGTAACTTATAGGCGGTGTAAAACATTTAGTACACATTTACCCCGTTTTTCGGTTTGATTTTCCAGTCCAATAGACCATATTATTGTGTTGACTGACGTAAATATTAATAATGTATAGATAAAATACTTTTGCATATTTTTTTTTCAAAATTTTAAAAAGTAGTTCATAATATATTATGTATAGTTTTATTAGTCAACTGAAAGTTTATGTTTCTAGCTTTGACAGGCTCCGTGGCACAGTTGGTTAGACGTCGACTGTGAAATGAGAGGCCGCGGGTTCGATCCCCGCACCGAGACAAATGTTTGTGCGGTCCACAGATATTTGTGTCGGGTCTCGGTGTTTGTGAGACCGAAAGTCTCTCGTAGTTCCTGATACCCACTACTCCAGACTTAATTGATCTTAATGTGGGACAGGACTATGTATGTGACTGTTGGATGCATTTATTTATTTATTTATTTATTAGCAGTATTTTGCGCTTTGTATATATTACTTGAAACGTCCATTACTCTAATTAAATTAGAGTGAGCTACATTGAAATACATTGTCTAGTCTCGAGGGTAGGCCAACAAATACGTATATAGTATTGTACATATGTCAATACATTGTTAGATAATGTATGCCTATTACTAAGGAAAAAATGTGGCCGGGACGTCACACACTAGTATTAAATGTAAATAACGCATGAAATCTTATTACACACAGTTAGTAAACACGCAATGTTTAATATACAACCTCGATAAACAAACAACTCAGTTTTTTGTTGCCACAAACATATTAACATAACATCATTGCGAGTTATTATTGGTAAATATAACAATGACACATCATGTTAGAACTTAGAACACCTAGAGATGATTCTATTATGTAAATAGGTGCATTGATGTCCATAGTTTTCATTTGAAGTTAGCAAAGTGCTGGATTTCTAAGCTCTTCCATCCACATTTTAAATGGCAAACTATTTTGTGTTCCAGAAACTTCGGTGTAGAGAAACAAAAACAAATAAACACAACATTAACACACATAAACGTATTATAATCCCCAGCGAGATTAATTTTGATTGGGTCATCTAAAGTATTAGAGATTACTGGCTATTAGAAACTTTCTAGTGTCACTACACCCATATCCTAAGCAAATATTGAATGAAAACACAAATCTTATCGGCGCGGGGATCAAACCTCTTGTTTCACAGTCAGCCAAAGCCACGGAGGCTTCATTAACACATCTTCAGTTCATCCTCAATTTATTCAACACAGTGGGCCACATTAACATTTTTCATAATCAGGGATCGAACTCGCGGCTTTTAACGCTGACTCTCAACTAAAACCACGTAGGCTGTCGGTACAAACTACAATCTAATCTCCTCAACTTTGTAGTCACAATAAAGTACAAAACACTTGCGATCGAATAACATAAACAGTAAGGTGACACCAGATGAGCATGGCATAGTGGAGTGTGGTGGAGTCTGCGGTTTCCCATCGGCGTCGCTTACGCATCACCGGTTATGGGATTTTGTATTGAGTGTTGTTGAAGCGAATGGGGACGGTATGAAGCAGAGGCTATCAGTTCTTGATAATAAATAAATACACCCAACAGTCACATACATGATCCCGACCCTACATTAAGATCGAGTCTTGTGTCGTGGGTATCAGAAGCTACGAGAGACCTTTCGGTCTCACTAACACCCAGACCCGAAACAAATACCTGTGGATCACACAAATATTTGTTTCGGTGCGGGGATCGAACCCGCAGCTTCTCGTTTCACAGCCGTCGTCTAACCAACTGTGCCACGGAGGCTGATAGTGCGTACTTTAAAGGATGTTTTAGAGTACGATTAAATTGATTGGAATGGTAAAAGTTAAAACACTGGGTCACAGCAAATCACGAAAACGTGGTTCGTGGTTCACTTTGATGAGCAAAGAATCACCAACGATGGTGGAAAATTATAAAGACCTACGCGCATCTCAATTAAGCCGTCATAATTTTGTCTACTAGCGATAGACATCTCTCATTAGGGAATACATTATTTGGCGAAAGCATTGCTATCACCTTGAGGTCCCTTCACTGTAATAAGTTTGTCGTGCCATTTTTTCCGGTTCTTCCTTTTACCTATTTACTTTCGAAAGAACTCAATGCAACATTAGTGATGACGATTTCATAATACATACATTTCTATGCCTATTTTTTAAAGTCCCTAACTAAATAGAAAATTACATAGGCGTTTAACATAGTACGTTTTCGCAACATATGGAAAGAGTTAGCGCCTCTAACCACAAGTTAAGTAAACAAACCGTTTAAACACCGTATTCCGGGTTAGCACACCGTTAGCCTGGTCTAATGTTAGAATTTTTAAGCACTAGGCAAGGATTTCAATAGCGCTAACTCAAGGCAGGCCACAAGCCGTTTGAAAGTTAGTAGGCAGTGATTTGTATTGATAAACGGAATTATTGGAATGTACCGAATGAATTTACAGGCTTAAAATATGTGCAATATTTTACAAATTTCGTGCGGCAAGGGGACAATTGAAATACGAGATAGCATCTCTCAGAGATTCGTCGAGGTTTAGTGGTTATTAATGATCTAATTTAATGAAGTATTTTACGATTTATGACAAAGAATTAAAATAAAAAATGAAAAGAAAAAATCTTTGGAAAATAAATTAAGCTAAGGCTTACTTTACCGACTGGTCTAATGCTGGTTGAGTAGGCTGTTCATCCCATACCTTCGAAAATATAGTAGAAGTCTCTCAGGTGAAGAGGTTTCATCATATTATGACCATTAAATTGAGCGTTTATCGATCCTTCATAGATATATGTAATCAGCAAGTTACAGATGCTTTACTCAGACTCGTTGGGTTGCGCTAACCTCACTTTACAAGCAATAATAGTTACGTTTGTGATATTGTGTAAAACCTTATTAAACCCCCGCGATGTTCAATACACGGAAAGGCCACTAGCAGAACGTATTTCATGTGTTTAAAGATAATATTCTGCTTACTCTATTGGTTAGTGCATAACACCCACGTTATGAGCTGCCTATTGCGCAATATTACAGGCAATTTATGTATATAAGTATTATTAAAATATTTACTATAATATTTAACATAAAATTGAATGGATATTTTCTAGGTCATTTACCTTAAGAACTAAACCGTGTCTTATGCTTGATGAATCAACTTGTACCGAATTAAATCAACATTTCACACCATAATTCTTTTACCTAGGAAGGTATTCTGAAATCTTCGATTTTTAACGTTGACATCACTAATCCGAATTCCTTTCACCTGAAAGAGTTCATGGGCCATTGCCTTTACCTACTCACGACCATGATAATTAGAAGCTTGAATAATAGCCGATCCTGTGACGTACTATTGTTTCTTTTTCTTTCTCTTCAGCCACAGGAAATCCATTGCTGAAGACCTTCTCTAAGGATTTCCTAATGACCTGTTGAGAACGTGAGTGGTGTTGCTCTTTGGTTAGGTTTCACTGCTTTTAGTGTCTGGCGCTATTGGATGAGCCCTCGCAAATAAATTGGAATCTGCTTTCATTGGCGAACATATGGTGTATATATTTTACGTTTAGTACAAAATATTTAATCATTTGGCCGATATGGTGATAGACTCGCCCCATATCACATCGTGGGACGGAACATACAAGGCGAAATGTGGGTGTCCTGGTAGCACCTCTGCTTACCCTTTCTAGGAAAAAGGCGTAAGTTTATGTATGTATGTTTAGCATAAAATATGCACGTTAAAATAAGAGGGATTTCTCTGTACTTATCGGTGCCCAGAGGTTAACCATAAGCTGAATCGCTTGATATTATTATCCAAAAATCCCTTCCGTGTTATTTTAGAACCAACCCATGTCATAAACAGACGATTTTAGACTTTCTATAAATCAATGCGAGCGTCCAGCGTGTAACTGCACGCAGTTAAGTGTGTCAATGGTATGCTAAGCTGATCGCTTAGTGCTCAGCTTGTCGGTGTTGCAATTACTTAGTTTACTTTGAAAAATTGCACGCCTTTTTGTAGTTGGACAATGGTCTTGTTGTTCTGTAGTCCTGTCAAGGCCTATGTGCATTTAATTATTGTTAATTTGTGTGTTATAGCTACCATTATTATTGTATGATTATGTGTTTTATTGTTTAAAGTTCATTGAATTTGTAGCTTAATTCATCGCAAATTAAGTACTAATCACTGATTTTTTGCGTCTGCCCATGTAAATAAAATTCGCACAGCCAGACTGCTTAAATAAATATAGCTTTGGTTGTAGACAAACAGGCTTTTAAATTATTAAAATCGCGATGTAAATTTAGGTTTACAAACACGATGCGCGGAAGGCATCGGTTGTATGCGCGACCGTTAGCTGTCGGTAATTGGATCTTCCTCTGTAACCGGTCGATCTAAGTGTTGAGCGTATGGCACACTGTGGGAAAAGATGCGCGGTTCTGACGCGAAAAACCTGCTGGTTAATGACACCAATATCGATTTATTTATTTAATTCTTTTTTGCACTACAGGGAGATATACAAATGCAAAATTATACAAAACAAATAATAGTACAAGTGGCGGCCTTATCGCACTAGGTAATTTCTTACAAGCAACCATGGGATGGATATATAAATAGGAGAAAGAAAGGGCAGTCTAAAGCGTAAAATAAATAATAATAATAATAATATATCAATATATTTAAATCTACGAATTCCCTTGCGGATTAATATAAAACTACGTGGCCTTAAATAAATAAATTTATAAAGCAATTTTATATAAACTGTGGAGCATAACAGTGCGAATTTTTCATCCCAAGTGTAAAGGGCGAAGAGCCTTAAGCCCAAATTAAAAGCTATAATAATGGTAGGTAATTTTGTATTTCCAGATTGTTAGCTATTTACTTATAAATTATATTATTTCAATATTTAATTTTTTTATAATATGTCTAAGATGAATCATGAAACACAAAGTTAAATCCATAGTTTAAACATATATTAGCCCTCATTAAAACCGCGCGTTTCTCCTCCAGTATAAACAGTTCTTAACAGCGAGTGGCGTGTCCATCCATATCGGAGGGTAATCATTAACTGCACTTTATTTAATTCGTAGAAATTAAACTAAAAGAGCAGTAATTAAAATATCATCGCGCCGTTAATTAAAAGGAATGGATTGAGATACAAAAACAAAGCGATTTACAAAATGGCTTCCGTTTGTTAAAGAGGTAATATTATGAGTTAATTGTAATCATTTCACTTCTCAGCAGTTTGAAATGAAATTATTTTGAAATATTGTAAAACGTTAATAAAAGATCTTACGTACAGAATATGAAGATGAGTTTTATGGAGAACGTTTAAAGTGATATAACACGATATATTGTACAAAATCCACATAGAATTCACATATCAAAGTTAAAATAACCACAATTATAATTACAATATCAAATATGCAATTATGTTTCCTATGTATCTACTAATAAATACAACACAAAGGAAGTTAAAAAAAGTGTGTCGAAACAATTACATAGCGTGCTGATAATAGAGATAAAACTTAATATGCAAGCGGTAATTACAATGTATTTACTATACAATTACTATGACAACTTTATACCGCATCTTGTAATACATAAAACAGCTTGTTTCCATCCAGTAATTGTTCATCTCTTTGTTATTCATCATGGTTGGCAGTACATGCGTTGTGATGGAAATGAACAGTACTTCACGTTTGACTATGAGCCATGCTCTCATCAGGCCTAATGCTGGGCATAGGTTTCTTCTAAAGATTTAACAGCCTCCGTGGCGCAGTTGGTTGAGAGCTGGCTGTAAAATGTGAAGCTGTGGGTTCTATCCTCGCACGGAGGCACATGTTTTTTGCGGCCTACAAATGTTTGTTTCGATTCCGGGTGTAGTGAAACACTATACTCGTATAAATGATAAACTGCTCTTGAAGTCGGTTAATAAAACGAAAGTCACTTATTTATTTATTTATTTACTAGCTTCTGCCCGCTAACTTCGTCTGCGTGATTAACTTTGTTTGAAATAATATACATGTATAGATTATTTGGTATCTCTCATCCCGTCCCGTCCCGTCCCATTATATCCCGCACGTCCTATCTCATTCTCACTCAAGGTATATAATCCATGCCCATCGCATCCCTTTGAGTATAAAAAGTAACAAATATATCGGAATTCCGTCCTCATCCCACGGGAACACTTAATTTATCTGGATAAAATGTAGCCTAAGTGTTAATCCAGAGTTAAAATGGGGAATATTAGTTTTTCTCTTTTATCTTCCATAAAACAAAGAAACACCCTGTATGTAAATAAGACATTTGCCAGTTTTTACGTTGGACTTGTACCTATATAACTGTGAAACCGCATCTCATTTCGTCTTGTAGTTTTTGCGTTATGCGCAAGTAAATAAAAAGTAACACCCTGTCTATAAATAAAATATATACCAGTTTTTGAGTTGGACCTGCACCAATGTAATTGTGAAAACTGCATCTCATTTGGTGCGGTAGTTTATGAGTAATGTGCAAGCAAACAAAAAGAAACAGCCTGTATGTCAATGCAACATATACCAGTTTTTAAGTTGAACCTGCAGCAATATAACTGTGGAAACCGCATCTCATTTGGTGCGGTAGTTTATGAGTAATGTGCAAGCAAACAAAAAGAAACATCCTGTATGCAAATGCAACATATACCAGTTTTTAAGTTGAACCTGCAGCAATACAACTGTGAAAACCGCATCTCATTTGGTGCAGTAGTTTTTGCGTGATGCGCAAGCAAACATACAGACAGACAGACAGACAGACAAAAATTCTAAAAAAAAATGTTTTGGATACTGTTGCTGTTATAAAGACCCCCCGCGTTGAAATTTCTTAAATATCTTCCATGTACAGACATCGACCATTTACATTTTTATTATATGTATAGATTTGGAACACCAACAGCACAGTATACATAATAGTGTTATAATAAATGTAACAATTGTTCTATACAAGTACACGTGCCAATAATAGGCGAACACAACATTTGCATTAACATTAATTATGCTTACCTACTTATTTACATACATACATAGATACATACACTCACGCCTTTATCCCCGAAGGGGTAGGCAGAAGCGCCACCAGGACACCCACATTTCGCCTTGTATGTTCCGTCCCATGATGTGATAGGGGGCGAGCCTATCGCCATATCGGGCACAAATTCCTGACTCCGGGCTGATAATGAATAGAAAAATCCAATATTACCTTGCCCAACCCGGGACTCGAACCCGAGACCTCAGCTTTGTAACCGTACCGTAATACAACTACGCCACCGAGGCAGTCATGACATGACATTAAACCTATATATTATCACGGATTGCCTCTTACCAATTAATTCTATTACATTAAGAAATTAATCTAGAATTAGATAAGTCTAGTAAAGTCTGCTTAATCGATTGAACTATTGAAAATCCTCCATTATGCCGTTTATGTGTAATTGGTATATGTTCTAAATAGGTTTTCGAATCGAAACTTTGATTAATGGGAGAATTAGGACTACAGAGCATTTGGCTCATTAATTTTGTTTGCAATACATCGTCCTATAAAATTACGCAAGCAATTTACATAAAATCAATTTCATCGCGTACCGGGCTTAGCTTGCTCATATTCGATTTGGTGAACGACAGAATTATGTCAACATACAATAGATGAACAATTTTTGCCTATGTAAATATGTTATAAATTTTAAATGTCACCCTGTGCATTACAGCTAATTTACCAGAGCCATTTTAAAGTGTACAAAATTGGTACGCAGTTCCACCCAAGCATCGAATATGCCTCACTGCATCTCTCTACATAACGCGCTGAGTTAAAAATCATTATTTTTTACCTGACGTTTGCAATTAGCAGATAATGCGTGTAAATATATGTGCCTATGCATCACGAGATAAGGTTTTTGTGTGTTGATCTGGATGCTTGCGTTAACCACTGGTGTGATAGCGTGGATAGTAAAGTTGGTCGATTGTGGATTTATTGGTCTGTTTCGTGTAAAGATTTTCACTAAATGTTTTTAGTATTGCTTTATAGATAGTATTTATAGGATAAGTGCGTGGTCTGTCAGTAAAAGACCGGACGAGACTGTCTATAGGGTGATCGCGAGATCGAGTCCCAGGGCACACCACTGTCGAGGTCCCGGAATGTTGAGGCTCAAGCAGATACGACAGCCTCCATGGCGCAGTTGGTTAAACGCCGTCTGTGAAACGAGAGGTCGCAGGTTTGATCCCCGCATCGAAACAAATGTTTGTGTGATCCACAGGTATTTGTTTCGGGTCTGGGTGTTTGTGAGATCGAAAAGTCTCTCGTAGTTTCTGATACCCATGACACAAGACTCGATCTTAGTGTGGGGTAAACTATGTATGTGACTGTTGGGTGTATTTATAAAAAAAAAGCACACAATTCTCTAATTCTTTTTTCTGCCGTACAGTCAAGCTGTGGAACGGTTTGCCATCGCACGTGTTCCCTCCTTCCTATAGTCCTGGGGCCTTCCGCCGTAGCGTGAAGAGGCATCTCAGCGGGCCGGCATGATTGTATCGAATGGTATGAGACTACCGTTTGATACCATTCGATACTCTATCTGGACGGCATTAGCACTTACCATCAGGTGCAATGCAGTCACTATGACGTGCCAGTTTAAAAAAAAAAAAAACATATTTTGTTTGGCAGTGGGAGATAATGAACTGATACAGTACAATAAGATTAATTGCCGTATTATTGACCACTAATCGCAACTAGTAGCATAATGTAGCAGAACTGATCATTAGTTTCCTCACCATTATGTTAGAGAGCGAAAATACATGAAAATATATAATCAATGTGCAAATGCCTGTATCGCGTGAAGTGGTCAGATGTAGAAGCTGTGTTCGAAGAGGCAGCGGTGTGGCAAGCAGGCGTTTCTACACCCGATATTACCATAGATGATGAACGACAGAATGCTCGATAAAGACAGTCACTTTCTGTATTTACATGACTATGGACTATATTCATTTCTTAATGCTTGCTTACAAAGAATACAGGTGTAAAATTATATTACAATACAATGATGTTTTTGTATAGGCATTGTAGTTTTACCTTTCAAGTTTGGTGCTATTTTAATAAGTGTTGAACGAGAAGAGGTTACCTATTAAAATACTACGAATTGCGGCGAAAATTTAACAATCTTAACATTCTAACATCAATTTCCAAGATGGACTTTTCACTTCGCGCGAGCTTTGCTTTGAGCAAACCTTGCATTTGTATTAACTAACTTGACTAGGGAACCGAACCCAAGAGAGACTTATAACACTATGCATACATCATTTATTTAGCTTGAGATTTTACGCCTGAACATTATTGGAAAACTTGACTCGCTCTGTTTATGAGTAGGACATCAAGGTAGACACCACTACACTAATGAAGTCTAGACAAACTAAGTTATAAATAAAAGTGCCACTCTGTCAGTGTAGTTAATTACTTGTCACAGTGTGGCGAGCAAATAACACTTTTTATGTACAAATATATCGGCTTTGACGTGTATGGCAAAAAAATGAGATTATGATTAATTAACTCTATTTAAAATCTCTATTAGCCTGGATATTTCCCTATGGAAGACATTATCTGTGGTTAGAAATATTGCTAAATACAAAGCATTTTATATATAGAATGTTTTCTAAGTCTGTGTCCGTTATGTCAGCAAATTATGTATAGTTCATCGAAATCAAACCTATTACAATTTACAGCTTACAAAATATAGGTACCAAACCTAAAACCTTTGAGGCGATAATTAGACAAACCTGGTCAATCAATTATTTTGAATTTTTGTCCAAATATCAATTCGTCAGTAAAAATTTCTTCAAGCTTCGACAAAGTCCATATTACAGGTAGTAAAACTACCAACTACACTATGCATTGTCGACAAGCCTAGTAATATGACACTTGGGGCCATTACAAGTCGTTAGTAAGTCTTACAAACTCCTTAATTACAAGCCAAGACACTGAAAACATTTTTATTATCTGCGAATGACCGCTTTACGTTGCAACAGTGTGATGCTAGTCGTCCACGAACGATATTTTGTGTATTTTAATTAATAGAGATCGAATCTGTGAAATATTTTATTACTGTAGAATGAAAAAGGGGCAAGTGTTTTAGTACGAAAGAGTTTGGGAAAACAAAGATAACCTATTGATATAGTTTCTGATATCTACGACACATTGATCTTAATGTGGGCTCAGAACTACGTATGTAACTGTTGGGTGTATGTTTTTTGAAGTACATGGACGAGCTGGTGCATTTATTTGAAAATCTTATATTTTTAATAGATCATTAGACATTACAAAACCTGTTAAAGTTTAATAACTATGCCATATTATTAGGATCATCTGTCTATCACAATGTTCATACACCACCTGGCATAATAATGTGAAAAGAGGGCAGGTTTCCGAAAAGATTTTGTGTCAGCGGAAATAATAACGTATCCACAAAACGATAACCACAATAGTTCAAATAGTTCTGTGATGCCTTGCAGCCTTCCCCAATGGACGCGTAGCATTAGCTCATATTTCTCGTTGCTCTGTTGTGAAAAGCAGTGCTGTCGGGTCGCGGGGTCAAGTCCTAGCGTATCGTATCTCCTCATGATAATGTTCGCGGCAATTGTACGTTTTAATTGCCGCTAGAAAGCAGTTTGTCTTATGAGATAAAAAGTTGTTACAGAATGAAGAATATATGTGTTATAGTCAAATCTCGAAGCTCCGGCGCTCCTAAGTTTGAAAAGTCATCCAATCGATTTGGTCAATACTCAATAGGGTATTTTAATTCTCAGTTTATGTATAACATGTTACAAATACAGTCAATGTTTGACCGAATCTGTCAGTCGCTTCTAGAATCGACTAGTCAAAGCCCGAAACATATTATTTTACTTTCGATGACTGATAAGTTAGGAACTTCTAGGTGTGGCTAAAAATACTTGAGTCAAGACCGAAATTGGAATTTATTTCGGAGTTTTTCCGTAGCCTGCTGACAAACCTAGGAAAAACGAGTCATATCGACCTTTGGCTATGACAGACGATTGCCCTTTTTTTCTCCTTCTCAAATACATTCAATAGTTGTCTGGTAGAGATTTCCTTAGTGCAATAAGACCGCCATTTGTATTCTGTTGTCTTATTATTATATACTGTTATGTGTGAAATAAATAATATAATGAATAATAATATATACAGTGAATTATAATATTTGTATTTGTTTCAGCGAGGGCCTCTTCACGTGTCCTGTGAATGCTTCGCCTGTTGACTACGCTAAGGTAAATCAATTAATTTATCGTTATTGTAAATTCACGCTGCAAATTTATTCTGGATACATAGTAAGCACGAATGAAAGGCGTTCAAGCTGCTTTCTATATAATTTTCCTATTTATTTATTTATATGACGTCTTCAAATGTCCATAAGTGGTAAACTAGGGAAACAGTTAATTTTATTCTTAAACACCTTTTTGTAATCTTTAAGCGAATTGAAATAATAAACTAGATTTATAGAGTGATTATATTTTTACCACGAAATGGTGCTACTACTTTCGAGGAAGAAATAAAAATATTTGAATAAACAAAACTCGTGCGCAACAGCAGCGCCGTCGCGGGTGGTCCGCTCGTAAACCTTGTGGTTCCAACAGCTGCGGATAGATGGCGCTATACACAATCATTAAAACATTGGTAGTGAACCTCAAACTACGAAAGTATTATTGCCTCGTAAAAATAACACAATAAAACTTTGTAACGTTTATTTTAGTGCCAATAAGTGTTGGAGAGTATTTTAACTTTTTGGTGTTATGATTTTTTTATATCATCTTACTATGCATAAACCAGATTCTTTTTATAATTTTATTTTAGAAGCACTCAGAAAGGTTAATCATTTTATTAGTGAAGTAACTTTTACGGTAAAAACTAGCAGCATGAAAATTAATTTCTAAACAAAGTTGCGGATACCAAACAGTACTTATTACATGTTTATACAAAGGAGACAGTAAGGGTAATAATTTTATCGAAGTGAAGTAGCATAAGCGGTAAAAACGAAGAGCATGAATTCTAAGCAAAGTAGCTATCTAACCCTACTTATTTACTATCAAGCTCCATGTAATCAGTATTTCCATTTTCCAGATTATATTCATTAACCTTATCCAGTTATCCCATACTTGCTTGGGTTCTGCACGTTAATTCATTGACTTAATATAAAAAACACACGAATAATCCAATCTTGAGTAAAAAAATAACACACAACTATACAACATACATACATACATAAACTCACGCCTTTATCCCAGAAGGGGTAGGCAGAGGCGCCAACAGGACACCCACATTTCGCCTTGTATGTTCTGTCCCATGATGTGATAGGGGGCGAGCCTATCGCCATATCGGGCACAAATTCCTAACTCCGGGCAGATAATGAATAGAAAACCCAATATCACTTTGCCCGACCCGGGATTCCAACCCGAGATCTCAGCTTTGTAGTCGTACCGTAGTACAACTACGCCACCGAAGCAGTCAACAATTATTCAACTCATTTAATACTCTTTAGCCACTCGGTGCAATGTCTTCAGAGTTAATTTCCAAGGCCATTCACTGAGACTAATTTCATAACTTGTCATAACTTAAGAATTTCCGGCTATTTTAGTAGTAGTGAGACGTAATTTTCGCACGCCCAAGTGCGTACACACACGCGATCAATTTCAAATTCTATTAACATTACGTGATTCCTTTCCGTTATAAATATTTATTGAAAAACAGAAATCTTATAAGAGCTTGCGGCAGAAAATGATGGAGAAAGCATGTTTCGATTTTCTTCTAATGGCTTTACTAATACGTAATACGAATTACTATAATAGATGATGATTGCAACTTTTACTGGGAAAGTGTTGGATGTTGTTAATTCGCTGTAGATAATTTCATGGGATGCTATCAGTTTCGTAATAAGTGATTCCATAGTGTTATGAATCGTCATTCTGTAAACAAAGTGTATGGAATATGTATGTATGTAGTCTGTGAGATTTATTAAGAAAGGGACTCTCAGCTTACGTGTTCTTTCGACTTATTGTCATAATGGGTCCTAAACCAAAACAAAAGAAATCTACAATTTGTTGTCATTATACGAGTATCTCTTATTCCACTGTAATTTTCAGTATTTCATAGCTCTTGCAATTATTTATCCCTTTATGATACATTTATTGCAAGTCTTTATCAGGTCATGGTCCTTCGAGCCAGATAATCATAGAGCCGGTAAATCATTACCAAATTCACCACAGCAACAACAAAAATCTGCCACGGCTCTGCCGCCGCGGCCATGACAGACAATCAATTCTTATTACCCGCTCAATTCCTCGATTAGGCTTCAATGGACCCCATAACCAAAACATGGTGATTTGGCACGCAAACTGCGCCAGCGCATTTTTATAACATCCATTTATTCAACTTTAAATTCTGTTGCTACGCATTAAAGTTTACATTTCAAGCAAACTTGGTGGTAAAACGAGTGTCACTCACCCCGCGGCGACGACCTTGCAATGCTAACCGGTCACGCGACAATATAGCCCGTCTCTGTCTAACACGTGGTGATTGGTAAATAGACGGTAATGCTGTTCTTTTCTGGCGGAAAGGTGTTGTGAGGTTATTTCACTTGCACGTTGTAAGCTAAGGAGTGGTGCGGACGTTTTTGTGTATAGTTCGAGCAGTTAAAACTAGATGGCGCGGCGCGGCGGTCTTAAATCTAGTTTAAAATGACTTGGTTATTTATATTTTGTTATGTGACGGAAACGTATGTGTTTGTAGAAATGCACTTATATGTATGAAATACTAGGCGCAGTCCTCTTTACAAATGACAAAGGTAAATATAAATGTAATAATATGTTATAATAAATGTTATGTATTATCTATTATGTTGATTCAATAATTTACCATTACAGAGTGCAACAATTTACTACAATGATTCTTGAATCATTTTAAAGTATAAGTTTACATTTTGTATCAAGGAATCATTGTACAAATTTTGAATCCCTATAAACATCAAAACAAACCCTTCACGTCCGTTCCACTCGCGTGTTAACACGGGTGCGCAGACACAGGTCGTGAGAACCGCCGAGTGCGGAACAATGGCGACTAGATCTTTAGTATTGTACTCTTTGACTAGATCTCTACGACTCTACTCACAACCACACTTACACAGATACTAGTCACCAGTCATACTTGTAAATACACCCAATAGTCACATACATAGTCCTGACTCCACACTATGATCCAGTTTAGTGAACGAGCAACTACAAGAGACTTTTCGGTCTCACTCAGACCCGAAACAAATACCTGTGGATCACATAAACAGTTGTCACGGTGCGGGGATCGAACTCGTGGCCTCTTGTTTCACAGCCGGCCTCTAACCAACTGCGTCATGGAGGCGGCTAATATACATTAGCTAGGTGTTAGACCAAATTACAAATAGTCATATTAGACACAGTTCCTCACACCCGCCACTGCCACTCCTGTAACACAGGATCAACAGCACGCATTGTAACGACACCGAGCATTGAGGCTCGGCGAGTCTCCGGGCATGTCTAACATTAGTCATGTTAGAGCCATTTCAGTTTTCACCACCGAGACTATTGCCACAACTTACGCACAACTTACACACCTAGTTTGATACAAGACAGACTAGGCATGACAAGGCTATTCGACCTATCTAGTAAGTAGTCTAGTTATTATTTATTTAGTGTACGCAAATTAGTAACTCATAATTAAAAGCCTGAACGTATTATAGCTGTGAACACAATTATACTACTCGAAACCGGATAAAAAAAGAATGAATTCGAAAAGGGACACTAGCGTGTATAAATAAATAAATACACCCAACAGTCACATATACATAGTCCTGACCCCACACTAAGATCGAGTCTTGTGCCGTGGGTATCAGGAATTACGAGAGACTTTTTCGGTCTCACAGACGCCCAGACCCGAAACAAATACTTGTGGTTCACACAAACATTTGTCTCGGTGCGGGGATCGAACCCGCAGCCTCTCGTTTCACAGCCGGTGTCTAACCAACTGCGCCACGGAGGCTGATGACTATGATGGGTTATTCACTATCGTGTACTATGGTCACTTTCAGAGCCGATACTTTCACAACAGCTTTTGGATCTCAAGCAATCAGTCACCAAAACGCATCATTTATCGGATTTTTGTATAAAAAGCGGCAGTTTAAGCACACTTGTTTGAACGTCTCAAAAGGTCGCCCTAGCGTGCTCGTACATTCTGTAACACAATATCAGGGTCATGGCGACACTACACTGAACAATGCGACTTCCGACACAATTGCGCGCCACGTGTGCCGTTGAAAGAAGCGCATCACACGCTTCATACATCTAGTTAGGGTTGCTTATTTCTGCTAGTTTATTATGTTCTCTTCTATATAAAAAAAATAGCGTTACTTAATAAAATCACTGTAGAAATAGGAGTAGGACTGTATGCAAAAATAACTAAAAAAGGGGTATGACTGTATAGAAACAATTTGAGAAAAATTGCAGACACAGTCCTTCTACTTCTTCTCAATAGTAGTAACAAGGCGACCCAATGAACTAGTGACACGCAAACAATTATAGTCCAACATTGAATCGGTTGGTCGGCGATTCTCTTTGCTAGCTTGATTTTAACTTTGATCTTGAATGAAAAAAAGTAGAAGGAATTCACGTTTAAGTAATTTTATCGATTAGGTACACTATAATTTAGTCGCAACTCGTCTCTCTAAAATTTATCACAACCTAGATTATATTATTATTATGTTCAACTAAAATATTTTTTGCGCTATTTCTAAAACACTATACCGTACAATATATTGCCTCATTAGCAACCCTAATACCATTGTACTATGAATGCATATCATTGTTTTATGGCGCAACAATGTCTGGGCGACATATGGCTGGTTTGTAGACTTTTTGAGCCTTTTTTATAAATCGGCAGCAGTTTGGATTTTACGGCCCAACCGCTGTGGGCCACAAGCCTGGACAAGGCACATCCGGGCTATTGTAGGCAAGTGTTGCGTAATTGTTTTAAAATGTCTTGACTTGACTATATTTCATTTTAAACTAGTATGAATGAACTAGTGTCTTTGGAGTAATACTACGTAGTACTCAGAGTACTGCCGAAAAATAATAGATTGCCGAGGCTTAAAATCTAAAAACTAATGTATTGCTGTTTCCTCAACAGCGGTATCTAATTGTCGACAGCATTCTGAAAATCTAGTTCGTTTTTTTCTTGACCAGTTCTATTTTTAATACATAAAACCACTTTACAAAAATAATCAACTAAAATATCACATCCCATGATGCAATGTGTACTGATCCTACTAAAGCGTCTTTTAATTTAAATTTCACACCAAGGGTAATCTACATTTCAAACTAAATACACGTTTTCAAGGTTCATCACACACAAATGCGTGAAAAAAAAATGTTCAGCCCTTCAAGAAACACTATACACGATTATTCATATTATTTACATATTCACACAATTTCTCCCAAATCAACCTCATAGTCAAACAAAGGACCATCTAAAAATGCTCTAGCTTTGACCCGATCTCACGGTGATAAAGATAATAGATAACAATACAAAAGCAACTTGATCTCAATGCAACGCTCCTGTCCACCCTTTCAAGTCCGGCGGGGCGTGATGCATTTGTTGTCCGACTTGCTTATCTGGATCTATGGGAATTCTATGAATATTCATGTTCATGTGAGATGGGTTTAATTAAATTATTTTTAAGGATTATGCAAATAAAAAGGATTAGGGAAGAAAGTTGCTATATTGGATGTTTTTCGATCAATACTTGTTCAGCGACAACTAGAGACAAGTTGTTCTAATGGCGTGTGGCGAAATTTGGAACTACAAATAAAATTTATAAATATCTATGTATCGCAGTGTTTGAGATATGTTTTTAAATCATGAACAAACAAGCATTTATACTCGTAATCTTATAGTATCAGCATGTTTAATGTAATAAAATGTGAAGAGAGGAAAACTATTTATATTTTGACAACAGCGCTTTTCGAAAGAACATCCCTTAACTGTCAACGATCGGTCATGAACAATAAATACGATAAAGTCTCAAAACTTGTGTTTTTGATCGATTACCTGTACTTAAAGCATAACTAACAAATAACATAACCCATTATGAAAAATTTTAAACACGTAAATTCTAATTGAATGCAATTAAATGAACTCCGAACACAATAATGGTGAGGCAACACCATTGTATTTCACAAACTTACTTCTAAAAGATCAATTTATTATAAGGGACAGATGGTATCTATCAAATGATATGGATGGTGCATTACATATTCCCTCTCTTTTGTCGTGGACAGCATTTAAATTAAAGATTAATCTGTGTTATGGAGATACAGGCTGGATCATCGACCTCCTTCTGAAAAGGCCTAATTTGTGTGTATTCAAACTAGGACGGTGTGGGGCACATTGTGTGTACGCTATGGCAAGCCATGTTATATGGTGTTACACATATTTAGGAAGATTTTATTTATTATTGTAATGAATATGAATATGATATTAACATAAATTTGACATTTGTATTCGTTAAAATTCAATATTGAGTACTTTTGGACAAATATATACTGTGACAAACATATTTAATATTTCTATAGTACACTGCTTAGTGCTTAATGAAATAAAGCTTCTTTTCCTCCGATCAAAGATGATACGAAGATATCAATTTCTAAGAAAACTAAAATTACGAACTTGTAATAGTAAGCAAAATTTCTAAAATAAATCATTAGGAGTGTTTCAATAAAAAACTAATTTCAATTGTAGCCGAGACGAATTAGTGTACGATATCGTTAGAGAGTTTGATTTGGTTGCACAAAATCAACTTTTAATTATTTCAAATAATTAATAGTTGTGCAACTGCAAATTATTGTAAATGCGAATAGCCAGAGAGATTGCAACGCAAAATCGTTTCTAAAATGAACAATTTATACTTTTTTGTATGAACAGTTGCATCAAGTAATTTTGACAATCAATTTAACTACACAAACTCCATACATGTGAGAAGCCATAGATATACGGTTGATATCGTTAAAGTAATAGCCGAAATTCATTGATGATATTGGGTCTATGGCAGTGCGGTTGTGCCCTTGCCAAAATCAATGAGTGGCGACAGCCGTTTACGTTCAGGCTGCCAGCCCGTCTAACTAGTTGCAAGCAATAAAACAAAGTAAGAAGGCCTTTGCTATGCAGAACAAACTGTTAAACACTATGTGTGTGCAACATTATGCTGAATGTGTCACAGCGATGCGACGCGCAAACTCCTACGCTAATTAGATATATTTTTCTCCTTTATTTTTTGTATGTTTATGTATGTTTGTACGTCGTATTCTGTGGTAATAAATGTGTTTTCTTTCTTCTTACAAATACTATATAAAAAGTCGCGTCACGTGACGTATACCCAATATGCCTCCCATCTCAGCATTTCATTATGACATTGGACAGGGGTTATTCGGTATAAAATAGTTTTATTATAATGTAAAGCAGTAGTAAACAATGAGGGACGGGACGTGAGGGAACGTATGCGATGGTACTCGGGTCCGTCGTCCACCTTCTCCATTGTTGGCTCTTACGGATGAGTGACTCAAGAATTGGATTAGTTTTCGAAGGGTCCACGGTGAGAATTTTTTTGTGAGTAAATCATGTGAGTCTCCTACGGTTTGTTTCTTGAAATTGGACTGAGTAAAGTGTTTTAATAATGTGCAAGTCCAAGTATCACGCTCTTATCTGTCATTAGCGAATTGTATTTTGAGAACTCGTTATATTAAAAATATATCCGTGTAGTAAAGATATAAATATTACCTTTGAAAAGTTAAGTCATAAGACTGATTCCTGCATTAGTTGCTTTGTTTTATGAACACATGTAAATGGACTTATTTCCCAAATATTGGGCCATGGAAATGCTAATAACTAGAATAAAATTCAAAAAGATAAGTTATATGTTGTGATATGATTAGGCATGGCATGATCGCTACTTATTTATGTCGTCCTGTTGAGTTTCTATCTCTATATCAGCCCAAATACGTCCCACTGCAGGGCACGGGCCTACTCTACAATCGAGAGAATCGATTGAGAGTGGTTAGGCCATATAGTCCACCACGCTGGCCTAGTGCGGGTTGGCGGACTTACATACCGTAGAAATTCTTTAAAATCGCTACGGTATAGTATGCAGGTTTCCTCACGATGTTTTCCGTCACCGTTGAGTTTAGATTTTCATATTGTTTTACTGACATAAATCGGCAGTTTATTACACATATTTATTCGCTCGGGAATCTAACACGCAAATAGCATCGCCAATTCGAACCCATCTGTACCAATTTGGTATCAATAAAATATGCGCAACAATCATCGCACAAAACCCGTTAATTAATGTCGCAATGTCTCCGTCACGGAATCTCAGTAAAATGAAGTTATAAGTGATTTCATAACATTACATTTGTCAGTTCACGGAAGCGAAACGATAAATGTTATCTAAACACGCGGCATTAGCGCTCATTTTGTCGATTTATCTTAAACTTTCTCACGTTTGGAATGCTTGTGCGCTATGTGAGGTGGTGGACCCTATTGTGGACACTCGGGTCATACTGATTTGGTAATGCAGAAGCGGATGGATGGATGGGAACGGATTTCTATGCATTCTTACAAACCTAATGGCTACAACATCGTTAGCAAACGATGTATCGATTGTAGAGGAGTTATGGGTGATTATTAGCTGATCCAACAAGGATACTGGAAAACCCAAAAGTATGATTACTAGGTATATCTATTTCATAGAAAAATATAATAATAATCTTAGTACGTGGAAACCCAGAGCTTGGTGGATATAGCTCATAGTTCAATACCACGTGGAAACAATAAACGGACGTGGTTCGCCGATTTTTCGCTAGTTTTATTAACTCTATTTTACTGGAAAAAGAAATGTTTGGTTCAATGATATACAGAAAATTAGCGCCTTTCATGATTTGTCAAAAAATATGTGAAAGTTGCGTCGCGTCGGCGAGATTCACGATATACTTTGTTTAAACAGTAGTGCGAGTGTTGTGCAACGGTCACTATGATAATAATTATAACATACTACTTAATTCCACGCAGTTTAGCATTCTTAGACAAAATTTAAAAAATCTTTACATATTACCCAAATTTTTATTGCAACTATCCGTCAACTGCATTGCAACTAACTGTCACAAATTATTTAAAATTAAAAATTGCTCCATTTTTATAAATCTAGTAGTTTTTGAAATAACCGAAGCTACTTCAAATGATGCATAATTGATGGCATTAGTTGTGAATGCGCGCATTCCTGTGTCGACTTAGCGCGGACAGACGGACAGCCATCTACATATCGCTCGTAAATCACGCTAGTCATAGGTCAAGCGACGTGCTTCTACTGGATCGGAGAAAGGTGGAATATTCTACAATAATAGTACGAGAACTTTTTGAGAGTTACTGGAATGTCTGAAATAATAAAATATTATCGAAGTATTTTTTAAGTATAGTAAATTGATTTTTTTGTAGTGTATTGGTGAATTCACATTGTCCATTTATTTTACTGTAACAAGAGTATTAACACGAAAATTACTCTATTTAAAACATATAATTAATAAGATTTTAGCACCAACTATTTCACATTTTTAATTGAACTTAACAAAATTTCATTTTGAATAAAACGATTTAATCCTAATTAATGTGTTAGGAGTACCTTGATGCAGAAACCGCCCTCAAATAAATACACTCAATAACAGAATAACTCTCAGTAATTCCAGTCGAAAGTCCGTCACCTATGACACGAGGCCCATATTTAACACGTAACGTTCAATAAAGTCGCTCGCCTGATGGATTATGATGACCGACGATAAATGGGCCCGTTACCCTACGCCATGTGACAATGTGATACATTCTTTCAAATTTCGAACGGTGGTTCTCAAACTGTTGCTGGAAATGAATAGTATTGATCATTTTTGTTTCTTTGTTACGGTATGTTACCGATATTGTTTTATTTGGGTCTGGGTGTTTGTGGGACCGAAAAGTCTCTCGTTGTGCCTGATACCCACGTCACAAGACTCGATCTTAGTGTGGGGTCAGGACTATGTATGTGACTGTTGGGTGTATTTTTTTTTATTTGAGCTAGTGACTATGTATAGGCTGTGAGCTTTCATTCTTGATTTAGATTCCAATCGAGTAGTGAAACTGAAGTGAGTTTTTGGGACTATTAAATCAAATTGGGACCTCGATTTCGCCAATTCTTGTGTTAAGCATGTTTTCTTTAAATAAATACGTTTTAAAGGATTGTTGAATACGATGATGTGCGGCGGAAATTACGGTCTATCCGATAAGCCTATTCGTTATAAAATCTAATATGCGACCTCTTTTTAAACTGTTATTTAAGGTACTTGATAGAATAAGTTACTTAGAAATTATTCCTCATTATTATAGGAGCTTTTCAAACAAAATATTGAAAGTATCCTCGTATGGGTGAAGAATGTTGAGAAGCTCTGTCTTCGTATTGTTTATTTATGATTTATTTGATGTTTTGTAAGTTACGTGTATGCTCGTTATAGGTGCATTGCGTCATTTATTATGGTTTCTTGATTAGAATTACGTGATGTAGTGATATAGATGAATTTCACTCAAGATTTACATCCTTACATAAATATAAGGCCTTTATCCCAGAAGGGGTAGGCAGAGGTGCAACCACAACACCCACGTTTCGCCTTGTGTATTCCGTCCCACGATGTGATAGGGGGCGAGCCTATCGCCATTTCTGGCACACATTCCTGACTCCGGGCTGATAATGAATAGAAAAATTCAATATCACTTTGCCCGACCTAGGATTCGAACCCAAGACCTCAGTTTCGTACCCTCAGTTAACATTTAAGAATCTAATTACACTTTCAAGACTAATGTTTTGTATGTACATTGTGCATAATTTTTGTCACTAAGATTTTTTGCCACAAGATAAAGTAGATATTGTTCTTTACCCTGTGACCTCTGAAGTAGACAGGGCGGTATAAGACTGAATAGTGAAGTTAAATTGTCTGTATATCTGATATTAAGCAGGAAATCAGATTTTTAGAAATGGACAGTCGCAGCTGAGATAGGTAGACATAATGACCAATTTGTTGAAATACAATGACGGGTCTTAAGTTGCTTAATTAAAATGGTGTTTAAGTATTAATTGCATTAAAAATATTATTAAAAGTATCAAAATTTTAACAGTATCCCGAACTATCAAAGCATTAAATAATAATATCTAACTGCGTGGAGCCAGTGTGGGAGCAAACAAAAAACAGTAAAAAAAAATCTCTTAGGCACAGATTACACATGTAGCCTATTTAGAATCCTAACATGTGTAATACCTAGAACATGACCTAATTCGAAACTAACCAGTTCCCTCATACCATGTGTTGTTAAACTAACAAAACGACCTTAATTTATTATACCACTGTTTCTCATGAATTATTTAACTGAATTTTAACTGGATGCCCTCTTTCTCTCGTGAATGGACAGATGTTTCGTGAATGTGTGTGAAATTCGACTATTTATCAATGTTCGAGTTTAGCTTACCGTTTGGTTTTGCAATGAGAATAATACCCACAGCATATGTTTGTTGTCGTCATTTGATATTGAATGTCGAAATAGAAATCAAGCGAAAAAAAATGTGGCAGTAAAATTAATAAATAAACACAATAGTCACATACATAGTCCTGATATTACATTAAGATCAATTAAGTCTTGTGTCGTGGGTATCAGAAGCTACGATAGAATTTTCGGTCTCACAAACACCCAGACCCGAAACAAATACCTGTAGGTCACACAAATATTTGTTTCGGTGTGGGGATCGAACCCGCGGCCACTCGTTTCACAGCCGGCGTCTAACCAACTGCGCCACGGAGGCTGTCAAAATGTATATTAATTAAATCGAAACCTTGTAGAAAGAGTTTTTTATTGTGGTTCTTATTCTACTATAGGCGATTGTTTCTTGGCATTGTAAAATGTTTCCGGTAGAGCCGTCTCAATTATACTACAATCTTAAATACATAAATTTTAATATTTCCCAAATAATTTCATCCCTACCCATAAACATATAACATTTGATATTTCTCTGATTGCAGGTAATTTATCCAAACCATGCGACTAATTGTGTAAGTATAGTTAATAAAAAGATTTCACCTCAAGGTGCACAGTGCACACTTGATTTCCGCGCTGCTCGGCGTGTGCTCCCCACAGTATGGGGAAAAGGGGGAAGGAGGAGGTGAGGAGGAGGGGAGGGGAGGGTGCAAGTGTCCGCGGCAGATGGTCCCACGCAGCTGCGCAAGGTGCGCCCGCACGTGTGCCAAGTATCAGCCTTCATACATACTTTCACCCACTTATTGTGATTTTTGTCTCATTAAACCTTACAGTTGCTGCAGCAGTTGAAGCATATTTTTGAATGGAATTTGTTTTTAAATGCTGGACAGATGGGCGATGGCTCCGGTTTAATTAAAAATGATTTTGGTGATTGTTTCAAATATTAGTTTGATATATTTTTAAGTTCGAGCACACCGTGTCTAGTTTTTGAGACTAACGGCCGTACTCATGGACATATTTACCTATTTTAGTTATCGAATGTTTTGTCCCTTTCGAATGACTTTTGAATTCAGTTTGAGTGAAGAAGACAAAACATTTGATAATTAAAATAGATGATTTATCTATGAATAAGGCCGTAAGTCTCTTTGAAATCTAAATATTATATATCACAGAAATGAGGAATTTTTGTTGAATTAATATTTTAATTACTTCAATATGCCTTCCATCATTAGTTGCTCTATACATATAGTTTGAGCTTTTCTTTCATTTATCGTAGGTACCTATGATCAAGTATATTACCGAGCAAAAAATACTACAAAAAATACTATTGGACAATATAAGTAATAGAGAAAGGGGTCAAACGCGACAGTTTACAAACAAACCACAGTTTCCCAACTTAGCGACGGTGTTCGTCTAACTGTTGATTCTGGTTCATTCGTCACAGATACTATTCCCACGGACATTTACTGTTTATGTACTTTACTATTTTATTAATTTTTATTATGTCTTTTTGTGAAAGTTTCTAATTGGTTAAATACTAAAAAGACAAATATTTTTTTAAAACCCGATCCAATTTGGTTCGTGGTTTAACGAGTTGGATTTGTAAAAAAAGTGTTGTAGCTGTTTATTCTATTTTGCATTAAAGTTGCATAACATTATTCCATAGCTGACAGAAGGTCTAACAGAAGTCTCTGTGGGCCCCCACATGGGTGTCACGTCCTTGCAATTTTTTTGATAAATTTTATAAATGCTGTACCGCGATGCCAAGTATTAATCGTGACAAGGAAATCTATTAATCGCCGAATCATTGACGACAAACAGTTTTGAATTCCAATTGGCATTATAACAAGCGCTCACTTGCTCAACATTGCTAAAACATTTTTTTTATTCCAAGTATTTTTACACACTATACCATAACTCTATTAACCAAAACATTTCTCAACATCACACTGACAAAATCTCATAAAGACAAAAAAAATATTACAATTTAATTTGAAATTCGCGACAATCTGTTTATAACGCGATCAGCATGCCTCGCCTCGGCGGTGTTCGTTGATCCTGCAACGTGTTTCGGTCTAGGTCGGCGCAAGGTCGCTCCACTGGCTAGTAGCTTGTCTGCCAGTTGCCACGAGGCAGACATGTCACTACATGTCTCTGAGGTTATGCTTTATTTCAAGGCTTTGACTCTATAAATCGCTTCTTTCAACGGTGTTATAGAGTTTGAGATTGTATAGAATAGCGGTTTTTGATGATATTTTCGGCGGATTTCGGTATAGATCGTGGCTAGCGTTGCCAGGCGTCCGGATAAAGCCGGACATAGTTAGGCTTTTTGGTTGCATGTCCGGCTAAAATAAACGGTGTCCGTCTTTTGTTAGGCTTTTTACATTTCGCAAACAAGCGAGCACTGCCGCCGCGCCGTCGCGTCGAGCCTGGCCGAGATTTATGATAATAATCAAAAAGACTTGATTTTACATAAAAAAAAATTGTCGTACCTATTAATACTAAGACAAAATTCTCAATAATATAGGGTGTCCGGCTTTTTTAACCAAATGTCCGGCCAAACTGGCTGGTCTGTCCGGCTATTAGGTTTGGCGACCTGGCAACGCTAATCGTGGCAAGATTTCACCAGTAGGCATTGGCTGTTTATCTGCCTTGAGAGACGGCGATACGTGTTTGATCTTATTTACTGCGCTCGTGAAGCAATTTTAAGTTAAGAAAGCTTTGGTGTTTTAGTTAATAATTGTGGCAACGTGTAGTGGTGTGTGTAGAGCTTCGTGTTTCAGTCTAGGTCAGCGCAAGGTCACACTGGCTAGGGGGCAGTGGCTACTTGTCTGCCACGAGGGACGCCGACATGTCACTACACGCTTCTGGTCTTATTTATTGGTGTCTAGAGACAAAACTTGAAGTGGAGCTTATGACAAACTTATATTATTCTTGCCATATTACGTAAAATAACTTCAAAAGTGTGAAAAAAAAGGTAAATTTGTACTGTAAGCACAGACGATATCGTATTTTATAGTTTAGTTATATTGTTTTTTGTTAGTAGTTTAGTTGAAATATTGTATTAGTTTTATATGCACAAATCTGCTTTGGAATAATTTCAGGCTAACCAAATTAATTCAATTGTATTAAACCTGCATTTTAACTACTAGACATAATGAGACTTAACATGTTATGTCTCAGGATGGCGAGCGCAGAGAATGCCAAGCATTGCTTTGTAATTCTCGGTGTTGTTTGAATTTGCGACTGTCTATGAGCCGTCGTATCGTTGCCTATCCGGCGTGTGGAATGCTCGTTTCGTCATCCTTTGCAATAAAAACTATAAAACGTATCTGTACTCACAAAACGTGGTGCCTCCAATTTGTATAAATTCACAAATTAAATTCTCAGACAGCGTCGAGTGTGGCCTTATAAAATTACAAAAACAGAACACAATATAAGCATTAGTTCCTCGCAAATGTGGCAATAACTCACCGTATGTTATGTGTCGATGGCTCTTTATTTTCACGCCGAAAGCTCTTCTGTTCATCGTTCTGATTATTAAAAATGCATCTTATAGCGTATTTCGAAGGTTCAAAATTGTTTAAGGTAATCATTTGGAATATCTCACGTATTTCTATCGGTGTTACGGTTTTTGATGTGATGAAAAATATTGTCAGGTGATTTTAAACTTTATTTTTTTTATGTACGGTTGCAAATTGTTTGGAAACATCCCGGTCTACCTTTCCATGAGTTTGTTTACAACTTTTTTTACAAATAAAAGGCATTGATAGTTAGCTTGTATCATCACGCCGCCTCTGCCAGCGGGTGAGCAGGGCGGTGCGATTGAGCCGTTTCCAGAACTACCTTTCATCTCGTTATCTTCCGATACAAGTGGGAGGTCCTGTTCTCAGTAAGTGACAATTTTATTTAGGAATTGTGATAAAAAATTAGTATCCACACTACACACGGTGTTTCAAAAGCTTTTATTTTATTTTAATGATTCATCCGATATTGGGTTACAAAAAATCTGGGGTAATGTTGAAGGGAGGCCTCAGTGGTGGGCGTTTAATTCCAGAAATTGATGACAAACATTTCTTTTCAAAGATTGCCGCTGTATAATATAATTCATATTTTTTTTATACGTTTGACTAATTCACGTGTGTGATATTATGACTACATTTTAAAAACTGATTCCAAGAGCATTGACCTACTGTCTATCTGTTGTCAGTACCTAATATTTTAAATTAGATGAGAGTTAAATAAACATGAATGGTTAATAGGCTCATCACATCTTTGAACGAATATTAATTCGGTGCAAATCAAGGTAGCGCTAATATTTCTGCTACGCTTTCGACATGCATTAACTTATGTATGGAACCTAAAATATGCAATAAAACCTACCTAACCTAAACTAAAAATGCTTCAGAGTTTATTACCGGTAGACCAATTTCCAATAAACCTTTTCAAATGGGCTCCTGCATATTTCCTTCAGTTAATAAATATAAAAATCCATTGTTGTGGTACATTGTGCGATTTTATTTGTGGTGAGGCAAGCGCGGTAGCAAACTCATTGGACTTTTTACTGTTTAAGCTTATAGGTTTTTTTACTTCGTTACGTGAGGTAACTTAACTGAAGATAAATAGAATTACTTGTACTTATCCTTTAAGTATTATAATTGAAGTTAGTTAGTTAAACTACAGGCTTTATTGTTTAAAGAAATTTTAGTAGGTAAGTTGCATCGATTTGTGGACTTAAAAACTTTTTCTAAGTTTCTTAATAATGACACAGGACATGTAAGGTATCCTAGGGTCGAGAATATATGAATTGTTGTTGTTTATTTATTTTTCATAAAAACAGATCGCAAGGAAGCTCAAAACCTTTAACTGCTTTACACCTTAAGTTAAACTTTTTTCTAGTTTACTTTTCCCTGTTTTACGTTTAACTGCGTAAATAATTTGTCAATAATTTACTTTTTTTGGCAAGCGTGTAAATTTCGACTTACCCTGACGCTTTTGTTATAGCCCCGTCAACAACAGCTCCTACTAACAGTAGATAAGATGCAATGAACAAAAAAATCTTAACAATAAAGGTAAAATAATTGGCAACGGTTAGCTCCTCTGTTTCTTTTAGAATTGTGAAGTGTAAATTATTCTGCTATGATAATGTTAGCTCGGGTGGCAGGGATGCATTTAGGAGGTTTTGAGGGGAGAGGTATGGTAATGGTTGGTAATGGTGGGGTCATCAAAAGGTACATTGGACGATGATATTTGAAATATATTTTTAGCAGATGCTAGTGAACTCTCTTATACTCTTAGATTACTAAATTGTTAAATAAATTAGAGACTTTTACCCAATTATATTATATTAAAATTATATCATTAGTCTGTACTTTAAATTCAATATAAAAGCATTAAAAGAAATCCTTCTTAAAAACGCGTTGAAATGAAAAAATAATAAATTACGAGTTTATTTACATCACAATTTAACTGACCCCCAAAAAAGTTTAAAAGTCGTTCAATTACGTACCTGTAAACACTTGTATGCAATACAAAACTGGGCGAAGTTAGAATGTCGCCAGGTGCGTTTGATCAGTGTACTTGCCGGGTTCCGTACAAGTCCGGGCAAGGATTTCAAGTAACCACTTGATGTAATGGCAGTTCTTTATAGGCAACTTTGAGTTAAACAGTGCATTTGTGAATTGTGAGTAATGTAATCATACATAGTTGTAATAATGAAAATGCTTGAGCTATTTTTACATACATACATAAACTCACGCCTTTATCCCCGAAGGGGTAGCCAGAGGCGCCACCAGGACACCCACATTTCGCCTTGTATGTTCCGTCCCACGATGTGATAGGGGGCGAGCCTATCGCCATATCGGGCACAAATTCCTGACTCCAGACTGATAATGAATAGAAAAATCCAATATCACTTTGTCCGACCCGGGATTCGAACCCGAGACCTCAGCTTTGTAACCGTACCGTAATACAACTACGCCACCGAGGCAGGCTTGAGCTATTTTTAACCGGGATTATTTAAAAAACACTTCGATTTGTGGTTTTTATCTCATATGTTCGCTTTCTTATACTGTAATATGAGTTTAAAAAGCTATTCCTTAAGTGGATAAATATGTATCAATATATATGTATATTAATATGATCGAATGTTAAAAAATATTTGAAATATACCGAAAATATTTCCCCTTCAAAATTACCTAACTAAACTTATATTTTTTTTGTAATATGCAACCCTAAACACAAATAAAGGGAGGTTTGTTTGACGCGACAAAAGCCGAAAGGTGTGACCGATGTTGTTAAAAATACAATATAGTTTTGCAGAGATGCTTATAGGCGCGCTTCTATACGGTAAATCGATTATACGTGTCCACTGCTCATTCCATTATATGGAGATAGTTCCTATTGTTTGTTATAAAAAGGAGAAAAGAAAATAAAGGTATACACCTCACAATTCGTCCTGTGTGATGCAATTACATGACAATTGTATTTGTATACTACAGACGTTTTGTTTGAGTAGCATACTTATTATTGTATTTCTGGCTTAAATGTACATGTATATACTCGTATGTGCATAAATACTAAACGTTCTTGTACAGAGAAAGAAAGGAAAATAGAACAATGTTTATTTCCGAGTACAGTCAAAACACAAATGTAAATATAATAAATTTGTAACCGATCGACGTCTGTACATGGAAAATAAATGAGAAAAATTTATATGGGGGGTCTGTGTTAAATTAATATGGGGAACTGCCTCGGTACTTTTTAAAGGGATTGGATGGGACTGGATTACATGCCTTGGCTGAGAATGAGACGGGACGGGACGGGATGGGAAATTCCAAATAAAATTAATTTCAAATATGAATATGAAAACATTTTGTCTTAATTATGGATTTTACGTAATGTTTGGAAAAAACTAATACAATAGAAATTCAAATGAATTTTGTTAATATCTTAGTTTACATTGATCATATCTGTGTCTTCTTTATTTTTAATAAACAAATCATTGTATAAACTTGTACTTATGCATTAATATCATGCGGTCTACTGGACAATAATTACATCCAGAGATGACACGTCAGTCGTCACACATATTACCAATAACGATCTTTACTAAGAATAAACAATAACAAACTTTGCACCCACGCCCACAAGTTATCAAGCAAACCATTCGGATGCATATTTCACGGTATTTTAAATGTGTTTGTCCATCGGGTAATTTATAGACATCAATAAAGCGTATGATGCTTGTGTGATTGTTTGCGTGTTCGGACATTCCTTGAGGAATGAGTCATAAAGACACCGCTTGTGTGTCAGTTATTGGTGCGCTTACCCTGGTGGTCTTTGTGACACCGCAGTGGAAACACCGACGTAGGTAAACAATATTTATTTAAATTGAAATATCTTAAATTGGATACCAGCTAGGAGTCAGGAATTTGTGCCCGATATGACCATAGGGTCGCCCCATAGAATTTACTACTATAGTGTAAAGTGGGGCAGCAGGACTAAGTAAATATGTGACTGATGATCTTATTGTTAATCTTTATCTTCTCAAGATTCTTTCTCTCTTTCTTCAGCCATAGGAAATCCACTGCTGAACAAAGGCCCGGGGAAGGACTATGGAACGCCACATAGACCTTTGGACGTGGCCTGCATCCAGCGTCATCCTACAACCTTAACCAGCTTGTCCGTCCACCTTGTGGGGGGGCGTCTGACACTTCGCTTGCTTGTACGTGGTCTCCACTCCAGAACCTTTCGGCCCCATCAGCCATGGGTTTTACGAGCTATGTGCCCGGCACTGCCACGTTAACTTACTAATCCTAAGGACTATGTCGGTAACCTTTGTTCTCTTACGGATCGCCTCGTTCTTAATTCGTTAAATCTCACAACAAAATTAGAACAAGATTAACCTATCACAATGACTATTAATAGAACATGTCCTTTATCTTGTAAATAGAATGAACGTTAATACTAATTTATACGTTAGGAATATTTTTGTGATGACAATGCGGACCGGTATATCTACTCTATGGGTGCGGTGATCAGCTGATTCTAACAGAACCTGTCGCCAAATTAACGGACAGACCGACAAGTTTTGTGTTTAATTCGGTCATCTTGATCTTTTCGATCATATGGTAAAAGTAGAGTGATGTTGATTTTTGTCAAGAGTTTTTTTCCACCGTTGCAAATATCAAACAGTCCTGGATCATGTATTTAGGTTGAAATATATTAATATTATGTATTAGTAAGATTTTTGGGCGACTTTTGCAGTTTTTCCTTGTGGTTTTAAATTTATCTGAACAATTTTAACTGGTTTTTACTGGTAGTAGGTCTCTCATATGCGAGAGGCCGCCCGGGTAGGTACCACCGCAATGTCTATGTCCCGCCAAACAGCAGTGTAAATGCACTGTTGTGTATGTTAGAAGGACATTGTAGCCAGAGTAACTACTGTACATATTGAGACTTAACATCTTATGTCTCAGGATGGCGAGCGCAGTGGAGTGCCAAGCGTTGCTTTGTAATTCATGGTGTTGTTTGGTTTTGCTGCTGTCCATGAGCAATAGCATGCTCGTCTCGCCATTCACAGCAATTAAAAAAGTGTTTCTACTCGTTTGCTTCCGAGTCAATAAGGCGCATATCATTTGAGCTTTTTCTTTTTAATAATAAATCTGATTTCATAGTTACGATAACTCAGACGATGACTGCATTTTTTGCTATTGATAAACCAATAAAGGTTAGGTTATCGGCTGTTTCAAACCGGTGCTATCTAAATGGCAGTTTATGACTCATTGTCCATACAAATAATGTTAACTTATCATTATTTAAACAAAGCAAAATTTGTACATAATAATTAGTTATTTAAATAAAATTATGTTTTGTAAATTGCGATTGGTTATTGACGTATTGTATTTATTTATTTTAGGAAAGACACAGCTTTGCCTACAATTATATTTATATGGAAGATAGATAATTGGTACTTGGTAGAGTATTTTTATATGACCTACGTTGAAGCTAAAGTAATGAACTTGTTTGTCTAAACTAAGTTATATTAGAAACACATACCAAATTCATTTTTGTACTTATTTTATTAAATAAAAGGCTTATTTGTGTCCTGGTAGGACCTCTGCCTACTCCTTTGGGAAAAAAAGGCGTGAGTTTATGTATTTATGTACAGGCTTATTACAAATGACAATCACTTAAAATAATATACAGATAAATATAGTATTTTGACTCAATCATTGTCTAGACAATTTAAAATTAGCTCCACTACACATCGCCATCTTATCACAAAAACTGATCGAGAACGATCTGAATAGGCCTTCATATGATAATACTCCGCCTTCTTTGCCCCATAAAAAAACTTAACGTACATTTCTCTACATGTTCTAACACGTCGGAGACAAGTTGGTACCTGGTGAAGGATGCTATGGTGTTGATTCCATAATACATTAATGATAGTTAAGATTGTGGAGAACGAAATGATTGCTCTGTTTGTGACAATCTGAAGTAAAAAAGTAATGAGTTAACGATGGTAAGCCGTATGCTGCATAAGGTTTTCCATGGGTATGAAAGAGGTCTCAAAAATAAATTAAAAAATTTAACACAAAATTACATTACTTGTGAGGTTTGATTTTATTTAATCTTTTGTTAATAATATCTTTATTTTGCAAGTTAGCTCAATCGTTTATTAAAGATGCTTGTTAGAAAGATGGTCGTTATTAAGCTTTTGGCCATACGAGTAACTAATTATTGTAGTTATTTCCAATTTAAAATCCTTGACGTGGCAAAGAGTCTTGTTTTTTACTCGTATGTGAGTTGTGACCCAGATCGCTTCGGAAGCCTAGACCTAGTAATATCCTTAGACGATAAACTTGTTATAAATCCATAAATGAATTTCAACGATTTGATATATCAAGTTATACGTAACAGTAAAATACTCTTACATTGAATTGTCTGATAGACATGAAATTACCAGCGCTTGGTTTCAAGTCTTGAATAAAAAAAATATATTAATATTGACCACACTTAAGTGTCGAATAAAGGAGTGACAAAAAAGATAATTTTAACTGTATTACAACATACAGTCTTTATCACCAAAGGGGTAGGTAGAGTTATCATAAGTGCAAGCCTATCTCCATACCTAATAAAAAGTAGATTGAATAAGTTAAAAACATGCACAACTACAATAATTAAGTAACGCTTTCCAAATCTTTTCTATATTAAACAACTATTGTATTCAGTTATTATAGATATTAATATTAATTGGTTTGTTATAAAAGTGGTGAGAATGTAAAGGATTTGATTGTTTGAACTTTAAAGGCGACAGTTGGGTACGAAGTGTGGAATGTGGGCCTGTGATGAACTGGCCTATTGGGTATTTATTAGGTTATTTCAATTATTGTCACTGTATTTGTTACTTACTACAAAGTTTTTTTTACATAATAGTGTTTTGATATATCCTTATCATTATTGGAATATCAATGAAATAAACACACTGAAAATTAAATAATTGTCTATTTTCTTATTAAGATAAAAATATACGTGGAAGAGATAGAATCGAAGTAACAAGTAATGTCATATATCAGTTTTTAATAAGAAAAACTGTGATAGCCAGCTCTTTTCTAAAGAGTTCATATAGATTAATTTTTGCATTCAAAATTGATAAACCAACACGCCACCTCAAAAATTTATCGATAAATGAACCAACTTGAATTTAAATAAAACTTAATTACATACATATATAATACACACTCTTCCAAGAATATTATTTATACCTGGGAAAATACAATATGGTCCAACATTTGTTGCAAGGATTAGGGAAAACCCAGTAAAAACCTAATCAGACCATTTCCATAAATAAAATAACAAATATCTCTAATATTATGTTCATTTCTACGTATCACATAAGCCCATTTTGTTTCTTAATATTTTGAACATTACTGTCGATAGTGGTTTGGTCAAAATGTCGGCCTGCTGCTCACCTGTGGAAATATAATTTAGTTTAACAAATTTTTTTTCTATTTGTTCCCTCGAAAAATGGTATTTGATATCGATATGTTTTGACCGCTTGTGATTCGTTGGATTATTTGCAATACTAATACAACCATTGTTGTCTTCATAAATAATAATGGGATTATCAATGTATATATTTATACTTGCTGCTAACGATTTCAACCACAAAGCTTCCTTAACTGCCTCATACAGCGCCATATATTCGGCCTCTGTAGAGGAGGTTGCAACAGACGTTTGTTTTCTGCTACTCCATGTAATTGTACATTGACCAAAAAGTTTAAATAAATATCCTGTTGTACTCTTCCTATCACGTGTGTCATCACCACCCCAATCTGAGTCTACATAATATCCACACAAAATATCTGTATAGTCACACCTCGTGTAACATAATTTCAATTCAATGGTGCCTTTTAAGTACCTAAGTACCCTTTTAAGACATTTCCATAACTCTTCGTTATTTTTGTTCGTGTATCTACTCAGTATACTTACACTGATGCTTAAATCAGGACGAGTACATAACATGATATACATCAGACATCCTATAACATTTCGACATGGAGCGTTACATTTCTCCTCAGAGTTCAATGATTCAAAATTTAATTTGCTTTCTAACGAGGTAGATACAGGATTGCAGTCAATCATGCTAAATTTAGTTAAGACCGTTTTGATGTATAGACTTTGGTCCAAGAAAATTTTATCATCTTTTCTAGTGATTTTAATGCCAAGAAACAGCTTTATTTCATTTAAATCGGTCATTTCAAACTTGCTCATTAAATATCTTTTAAAATTGTTCAATGTATCAAGTTCAGCACATACTACTACTAAATCATCGACATATAGTACCACGTATATGTTTTTCCGCAAATTCCCATTATCTAGCATGTAAATACATCTATCAGCTGCAGAATTTTTAACCCCTCTTTTTTTCAATGATTCTTCAAATACTTCAAACCAATACCTTGCCGCCTGCTTAAGTCCATATAACGACTTTTCTAATTTACAAACATAGCCTTTTTTACTTAATACGCCTTCTGGAACTCGCATATAGATTTCCTCTTTTAATTGACCATTTAAAAAAGCTGTTTTTACATCTAAATGATGAATTAATAAGTTAAATTGATTTGCAAAACCAATAATAAATCTAAAACTAGCTATTCTAGCAACAGGGGCAAAAGTTTCATTATAATCTGAAAGATATTCTTGACTAAAACCTCTAGCAACTAACCTTGCTTTATATCTTTGAGGATTTCCAAATTCATCACTTTTAATTGTAAAAATCCATTTACAATCTACTATATTCTTATTTTGAGGCCGTGGTACTAAAGTCCATGTTCTATTTTTATATAAAGAATTGAGTTCATCCTTTACTGCGCTTTCCCATTGACTTCTATCATCTAGAGACTTAATTTCATCAAATGAATTTGGTACCTTATGTAAAACTGACTGAGCACACATCAAATAATCATAATCAAATTCTTTATACGTTATTGGGGTTTTATTTTTTAACCTATCACTCCTCCTAAGTTCTGTATTTTTATTTGTGTTATTAGTGTCATCGTTCAATGCATTATCAGATCGCATATCATCTGTATTATTATCAGGTCGAACTAAAATGTCATGTGTCACTTTACGCATTTTTACACAACCACTATTGTGGACATCAGATTTAGATCTATCTGATTTAGTACTCTCAACGCTGTCAGAGTTCTTGGACTCTATTGCCACTGATTTCGACCAACAGTCATTATCAGTTTTGTCATGAGAATTTACAATATTCTCTTCAGGCTTCCATGGAGGCCTTGACTCAATAAAATTAGTCTCATCCACTATAACATCTCTGACTACTACTAACTTTTCGCTATTCGGATTCCAAACTTTGTAACCGTTTGGTTCATATCCTACAAGGATACCTTTCCATGACTTATCATCAAATTTCCTTTTTGTCATTTTGTTATGCACATAGACTGTTGAACCAAAAACCTTTAAATGTTTTATTTGAGGTTTTTTATTATGCCACAACTCGAATGGTGTTTGTGCAAGTTTCAGGGCTTTGGTTGGAACTATATTTATTAAATAAACAGCAGTCAAAACTGCCTCACCCCAGAAAACTTTATTTAACTGTGCCCCGTTTATCATAGAACGAGCTTTCTCAGTAATAGTTCTCACCATACGTTCAGAAACACCATTTTGTTGTGGAGTTCTTGGAACTGTCAAATGATAAGTTATACCCTTTTCTATACAGTAACTTTTCATTTCAGCAGATAAGTACTCTCCGCCGTTATCACAATATAAATTAGCTATTTTTAAATTGAATTTTGCTTCACATTTTGCAACAAAATCTTTGAATACAATAAATACGTCTGATTTATACGACAGTAGGTACGTAACACAGTAATGAGTATACTGATCAATAAACAGTACGAAATAATTTTTATTGTCAATAGTAGTTGGGGTGATCGGACCACAAACATCAGAATGAACAACAAATAATGGTCTTATAATATGACTCTTATCTTTAACTTTGTTAAATGGCAGTCGACTCTGTTTACCATTTATGCATGCTTCACATAAGGTATCATCTGGCACCACTAAATCTATTTGATCCATATCTTCAAACATTTTATGTTGTTTTATTTTCAAAAATTTATTTTTACTCATGTGTCCCAAGCGTTGATGCCATAATTTGTAATTTTTGTGAACATTACACCCTTGGAAAACAGAGCCGGCCATATTTGTAGATATAATAAAATCTACACCAATTAAGTTGTTTGTATACGTACCACGCATAATAACTTTACCGTCTTTAAATATGCGAGCGCCGTCTGAGTCGAATATAATTGTATATCCGGCACGCTGCATTTTTGGCACCGAAAGAAGATTGTAGGGGACCTCACCACAAAATAGGACATCTTCCAGATTACCTTGGATACCCATGTTAGTGATGACTTGTACAGTACCTCTTTTAGTAGCTGAAATAAATTCACCATTTTTAGCTATCGAAATTTTAAGTGGTGTTTCTAAATCAGTATAATTAGAAAAAAAATCTGCTCTGTTTATAATATGGTCCGAAGCTCCAGAATCTAGCAGAAATTTAACTTTATTTCCTTGGTTTCCTTTCTGGTACTCTCCTGTCATAAAAGCAAAACCAGACATAATATTTGCTGTAGATGACTTCTTTTCCACATCATTAACTTCAACAGCTTGAATTGTTCTGGTTCTTTTCTTATAATAATAACAATTTTTTTTTTATGTCCTTTTCTCCCACAGTGATAGCATTTTATTTGCATCGAACTTTTCATATATGGTTTTTTATTGTATTTAGATTTATTATGAAATGGTTTCCTCCACACATTGTTTTTTGCTTGTGCGTGCAATACTTTTGTACTAGTATCACAAGATTCATTTTTCAATTTTACTTCATGATCTAAGAGTCTAGTTTTTACAAATGCAAGCGTTAAATTATCATCTGATAACGTTTCTATTGCTGTGATGACACCATCGTATGTAGAGGGTAAAGTAAGTAATAAATGTGCAACTTTATCAGTTTCATCCAGTTTTGCTCCAGCGGCTAGCAACTCTGTTATTAGATCATCAAAAACAGCAAAGTGTTTGATTAGTGGTACATCGCATTGTAGTTTTAATACCAATTTTTTTTTTTCTTAATGCCAACTGTGTTGCAATACTTTTCCGCTCGTATACAGCGTCCAATTTTCTCAAAATGTCTCTCGCAGAACTGTCTTTGGCGAATCCTAAATAAGAATCTGCCAAATATTCAATTATAATATTTTTAGCAATTTGTTCCTTCTTTTTCCAAACAGCACTATCTGTTACCGGATCTTCATCAATAACTTTTATTACATCCAATTCATTGAGCAGTGCACGTATTCTAAATTTCCAGTTGCTGTATTTTTCTCCATCAAATGCTTTTATATTTCTTTTGGAATTTGAATTTCCTTTGTGAAAAATATTTTCACGGCAGTCAATTTTTTTAATGTTTATCATCCAAACAATATTGAATAATTTTATTAGTTTGGGCTGGGCCCATAACCTATTGGAATATCAATGAAATAAACACACTGAAAATTAAATAATTGTCTATTTTCTTATTAAGATAAAAATATACGTGGAAGAGATAGAATCGAAGTAACAAGCAATGTCATATATCAGTTTTTAATAAGAAAAACTGTGATAGCCAGCTCTTTTCTAAAGAGTTCATATAGATTAATTTTTGCATTCAAAATTGATAAACCAACAATCATTATGAATGAATCTATTTTTGAGCTGAATGAGATTATAAAAGTAATATACTTGTGACCTTGATTTATTAAATTATTTTAACCTATCTACTATTTTATCTAAATTGTACCATCATGTGCCGTATAAAAATATATAGTATTAAGTATTATACCCGACTGTTGGTATAGATTAATAAATAAATACACCCAATAGTCACATACGTAGTCCTGACCCCACACTAAGATCGAGTCTTGTGTCGTGGGTATCAGGAACTACGAGAGATTTTCCGGTCTCACAAACACCCAGACCCGAAACAAATATTTGTGGTTCACACAAACATTTGTCTCGGTGCTGACATCGAACCCGCGGCCTCTCGTTTCACAGCCGGCGTCTAACCAACTGCGCCACGGCGGCTGTCGGAAATTAAATTATCATTGTTTTAATAAGTTTATATCACGAATACGACGAGTTATTACGCTATAAAGTTACATCATTGCTCAATTAAGATAATGAAGGGAGATAAATAATTAGTACGATGTAATTTGGGGGAGGAATTACGATTAAGTGTCTTTCTTGCGTGTCTATGGTAATTGGAGTAATGATACATATATTTAGAAATATAAGACTTTGTGTAATATAATTTCCTTTTTCATTATTCTGTAAATTAAATGAATGATCTTAATATACAAATTAGGAAGTTAAAATAATGAACTTGTATATTGTATTTTTAATTCCTAAATTTATTGTTTCTTACTCAGTAGCCTGCCATGAATTAAAAATATTGCGATTTTCGAAAAGCTTTGAGCGTATTATGTAGGCAAAACAACAATTCTAGAACTTCTATTTATGTCATAATACTTCAATATATCAACAGTGTAATATTATAATTAAACGGACCATCATTAAAATTAAGCATAAAAACGCATCCTATAATAAAATACTACATAAAAACGTAACATTTTGAAAAACGAAAGCGTCCAAACTAAAGACATCAACGCGATCTCCATCGACCGTTGACTCATAAGACACAATAACGTAACGGCCGCGTTTAAGTCCACAGTCCTTGTTGAGACCACCCTGGGCCACACAAATGGCCCTTAATTGGCCATCAGATCACGGGAGATAAAGTCCTGTACTTAACGTGTCCTGACGCTATGTTGACAAAGACTTTAGTGGCTCTTTTATTTTTTAATGTTTTGTTATGGGATTAAGATTGATTTGGGAATAAAAAAGTACCGCGTTAGGCTGCGACATTTCTAATTTCTTTACGACATATCGGTTATAAAAATATGTGTAAAGTATTTCTTTTGATGGCAGTGAATGGAATTTTACACTCGTTTTTTATCTGTTCGTATATTTTTATAGGTAACTAACTGATAACGGACAAATTCAAAACAAGTTCGGACTTGTGGCTTACGTCATTTTTAAACAATGGAGGTTTTTATAGGCCTGCGTGTGCTTATTACCTTACATAAGCATACTCCGAATATATGAGTAATTAAAGATGTCTTCAATACCGATTAATTTTGTCAATTTCAACTCCTTATTTGTTTACAAAAAAATTAATCACATTCAATATTTAATTCAATCTCTTGACAAAAGTTTTATTAATTTCCACAACTTAATTGAGAAAAAACATAACAGTGCTAAATTGAGAGGCCGAGGGTACGATCCGCGCACCAAGACAATCTTTGTGTGGTCCATAAGTATTCGTTTTAGGTCTCAGAGTTTGTGACACCGAAAATTCCAATCAATACAAGCCTCTGCTAACCTTATCTCATATTCAAAAACCGTTTAAATTTGAAACACAGCCAATAAATAACACCCAAAAAAATCCAAGATGGCCGCCACGCGCAACAGCTGAGAATTAACAGTTGACAGTTCCAGGGATGGCATTGTTGCCGTACATCTGTCGCATTGTCGCGGTGCAGCTGACTGCGTAGGCATATCGACATTTGATTCTCTATTCTAAGGGATTCCGACATTGTCCCCTCGTAATTTTTGTGCGGTATATGAAAGGATTATTGGGTTGTTATGTTTATTATTAAGTTTTTGTTAGTTGTGGAGAGGTAATGATTTCATAACCGTTTAAAATGTAATAGAAATTGGAGTTATAAGAAACTGCGTGTATCTACTCCAAAGTTGTCAATGTGGCCAATATTTACGCTGAAGAACAACGGGACAAGTCGAAAGTTCCTTTTGCTTTTAAAGTTTGCGACGTTAGATGGATGTGTCGTTATTTAATACTTTTTCCCAAAAACTACTTATTGGAGCTTGGTGCTTCATTAAATTATTATTTGGATTAAACATCGAAATAACATACATTTTATTTAATCCATAAAAAATAACTTACTGCCAGGCATAGCCATCTTGCGCCACTACTAAGGAACAAAACGATACAATTCTACAATCTAAGGTTTAAGACTACTTTATTTCTCATAAGGTTACATAAAATCACTTACTGAGAAATGTATATAATCCATTTATACATACTTGGGCGAGCATACAAATTAGGTACATGCACTGATCTTAACCTATTAACACTTTGTTAAATTATCATCACATTTATACTTTTATTACAAAGTAACAAAAACATCGCACGTAAAGATTACTATAAAGAAAACTAATACAACCTAACTAACATTAAAAAGATAAGCCAAGAAGTCTCGATCTCAACAATTTATTGACAACGGATATGAACCCCGCATAATCGCTTCCGTCGAATATAGCTTGTGAACTGCGAGCCGCACCGTTATGCTAGGCCTTTGAATCAATCTGTACCGTTCGACGCTTCCCATGTTGGTATCATCACAATTATTGGGCGACTATGCGGTGGGCTTAGGTTGTATTTCTTTTTAATAAATAGAGTTTAGTTTATTAAATGAGAAAATATTTACTATAGTTTTTAATCATTTTAATCTGTTTGTATTGCCCTCTCAATCAAATCATTTCCCAAATCGCGATGCCGTGACTATGTGAACTAATTGTTATGTGGAGTTCTTGCCATCATCTATACAGCCGTGGCCGCATTTTCGAAAATACTGTATTTTTAAATTGTTACCATGAGATTAATGAGTAATCAGTTTAGTTATTGAGAGACTTAATGTTCCTGTGAATGTATTTTTACAAACGGAAACCATAAAAACAAGTTTATGATAGGCTATAGTATCTCTTTGTCACTACTGTTTTATGTATTATAAAAAACTCATTAATTTGCGTGCCTCAATCGGAATGATGAATACACAACAAATCCTTCAAAGGAACAAAAACGTTAAAATAAAACTAAATACACGCCTACTCAACCCGGCCTTAATTTAACGGTTCTTTAATTCCACATTAAAAGAACTTGATTTATAAATCTGATTAGAAAAACCAAATTACCCGTCATTAAAATTTTATTCTATTTTTAAAATAAATTGTCAACGCAACCTCTTTTGTCAGTGTCATCTTGAAAAAAAAAGTAAATAGTCCATGGCGCCGCGCTGTGTCGACATTTGTAGTGCGAGGCACATCTCGATTATGATTGCGTCGCGGCTGTCAAGCAGAGTACTCGACTAATGCCACGACCGACATTGTCAGCGAGTCTAATTAGCTCGCCGGCTAATAACTTCGGTATTAACGTATAAAAAGTCGAACAGTCGGTGAAACACAGAATGACAAGGGTTATTGATCAACCATTGAATGGCTTTTTGCTTGAAATTAGTGTCAATTGCAGTGTAAGGACTGGGACTGAGGCTAATTACTAATTAGTTGTTTTTACTAAGTAAAGATTCTAGACTTTTTCAAAACACTTTTACTATTTATAGGATCTATTACAGTGATGAAAATTGTTCTCGAAATCTGTTGTTTTTTTTTAAAACATTATACCTATACATATTCTATAACAAAATATTTAATACGTATTAGGGAAACATACCCATATTAATTTTCTTTTTGTCTTAGTTACGTCACGTTGATGTTTCTATTTTCTAATAACAAAAATAGCATTTAACTCAGCGTCACTTTCTTTCTTTGTTTCATTTTCTATTATTGTTCTCTGACGTAAGAAAAAATAACTGATATTAATAAAAATTCTTCAGTCATCGTAACATGACTATTAAAAATTTACCTATAACACTAAAAGAAAGCTTCATTACAATATCATATCCGCCACATTTCTGCATAAGAAATAATATACTAAGTATGTATAAATGGGTGACATACGTATATATCAAAAATCTATACGTAGGCACATGTCTTACGCTGGATGATAGTAATAATACTAAAACTGAATCAACTAGCCAGATAACAGTGACAGCGAACATTAGCTGTTATGAACCCTGAGACACTAGGTCCGGTTTCGATGTCGGGCAAACCAGTCGTGTGATGGACGAACAAAGTTTGCATTGAATTTACTCGATATGGATCGGAATAGAACTTAACCAGTGGAAGCTGGGATTTGTTACAATTCATCCGCAGTATAGTCAATTATAAAGGCATATAAACTCGCAAGGCTCACAGATATAGTTCTGATAACACAATCAGATTCAAGTCTTGTATCGTGACTATGATTTGCGGTGTCACACACCCCAGTCCGAAACGCAAACATTTATCTCGGCGCGGATATCGAGCCTGCGGATTTTTTTTCACAGCCGTACCCTGAACCAATTGCGTCACGGAACCTATCTAATATCTGAAAACTACAGCAGCTCTAACAGAACACTCTCCAAAAACGTCTGGATAAGCTACGCTAAGGCTGAGTTAGGCAATGTTTACGATCGAACATTTTCATTCCTACGTGGTGTTTTAATTCTCTCTGACTAACTGCCTTGACTGCCTCGGTGGCGCAGTTGTATTACGCTACGACTGCAACGCTGAAGTCTCGGGTTCGAATCGCGAGTCAGGAATTTGTGCCCGATACGGCGATAGGCTCGCCCCCTATCACATCGTGGGACGAAATACAGAAAGCGACACGTGGGTGTCCTGGTGGCACCTCTGCCTACTCCTTCCGGGTAAAAAGCGTAAGTTTATGTATGTTTCAATTCCTATTTGTCTTTACTTTTATTGTCCGGGGCTATTAAAGCTATCGCTGATGACTAATGTCTGTTAGTTGACAAAAAATGATGACCTTTTCATATTGTTGTAGAAGCACCGTGCCAGGTACATTCGTCATACTTTTTACTAGAATTTGCTGCGGAGGCACGCGATATTTGACACTTTTCTTTGGTAATAATTATTTCTTTATAAAATAAATGCATTTTTGGATTGGTACGATGGAATGATGTAACCCAAATCCAAAAAAGGGAGCGATTTTTTTTGTAGAGTTTTCTGAAGCGTATTCTCTACTCTTTACAAGCGTTCCAGAACACTTTGCATTACGTCAGTATAATATAACATGTGTAATATAGTGAAATTGGGTACCACACGGCCAAACTCTAATTGAGCTAATGTGCCAACCGTTTTTGTTATAATTCCTAAGAATATGTATGCCAAAAGTGTGAGTTTCCTTAATATATTTTAATTGTTAATAATGAATTCGCCTGTTAAAGTGTTTATAAATATGGAGTAGGATTCAATGATCGAAAGATCAATCATATTGACTAGTCACACTGAAATGACAATTATACTAACCAATACGCCAAGGACCTTAAATATTTATTTAAAAAAAAACATCAAACGAAAACACCTTAACACTATTCAATAAACAAACTTATCCTTCAAACAGCAATATCAGCAAATTCATTACCAGCTCACCTATTGTATGTAAAACACACAGAAATAAAACTCAAAACTGATAAGTGACCATAAAATATGGACCTTTAGAATGTGAAAGTAGAAATCCGGTAGCACGGTGAGTACATTTGGTTTATCACAAATTAAGGTTGGGACTTATGAGCTGTCATTCGTAAGTACCGAGTGACAGCCCTAATAAATGTGTCATTGGTATTTTTTTCTCGATTTAAGTTGCGTCAATGTCGCCTCACTATTTTGTGATTTAAAAGTTCTGTGCCCTTTCTTTGTTCTGTGTGCTAAGCTCATTATGCGTTTGATTTAGTAACAGCGTAACAGCGGTTACTATCGATGTATTTAGTGTGTTTGTTTCGGAAGTTTCTGTTATCAGAAAAGCAATGATTGAAAAGGTAAACTCATTGCTTTTCTAATAACAGATACTTCCGTAACAAACACACCTTATAAGGTATATAATATTATAATTTATTATATCAAACTTGTAATAATTAACTCGTATGGTTCCTAAGATTTTACCGAATTTGTTTTCACTGAGCACACGGGTTGTATCATAATAATTATTTGTTTACTTATTGTTACACTCCCTAACCAAAATATGTGCCAGTAATGGTTGTAGTTTGAAAATAGAACACTTTACGGACCATAGACTTAATAGACCGGGGCCACTAATTGTCATAACCCTTGTTACTGGATAATGGTGCTTCGTTCTGAATCCTGACAGCCAATTTATAGTCTAAGGCAATACTTTCGGTGGTATAGACCAGAATTTGAATTAGTGTTGGTTAATTATATTGCAATTGCTAAAAATATATTTCAATAGTTAGATCATCATCGATCATTTGACAATTGAAAAATAGAGCCTAATTTATTTACTTCTATGTTATTCATTTTTGAATAAAACACTAGTTTTAATTCTTAATCTATTGGTAATGAGAGCCTCCTTATGGTCCTGACGGTAATAATGTCGATGCCCGTGTGATTTTTGAAGTACCTAGCCTAACAACTTTTGAAAGATCTAAGGGAGATGGCAAATTCTGTAAAATCCATGCAAATTAACAAATGTCGTGCCATTCTGCCATTTTGACAGCCTCCGTGGCGCAGTTGGTTAGACGCCGCCTGTGAAACGAGAGGCCGCGGGTTCGATCCCCGCACCGAAACAAATATTTGTGTGATCCACAGGTATTTGTTTCGGGTCTGGGTGTTTGTGAGACCGAAAAGTCTCTCGTAGCTTCTGATACCCACGACACAAGACTCGATCTTAGTGTGGGGTCAGGACTATGTATGTGACTGTTGGGTGTATTTATTTATTTATTATTTATTTATTCTATGTGACTCGTACACATTACCTATAACATTACTGGAGAAACTGTTCCGCTTACATCACCACATCAATACAAGGAATTTAAAAATAGTCTACGTCAGTAGTCCATCTTTATAAACACGCACAAAATCTAACCCAAATGCAAGCGACTAAACGAGACAGGAATTTATTGCACAGTACAGACTCGACAGTGCGCAGGCGCGGCGGTCTGTCTGTCTGTTTGTTCTCGACTGTGTCACTATGTTTGATTAATCGCATTGTTAGTAACCTGTACTGGTTTTGGCTTGTAATGAAATACTCGTAGTTTACGAGGCGGCTATTCATTTTGTGTAATGTGCGGATATCTTTATTGAATACAAACAAGATTTAAATTTAAAATTGCAGTATAGGTCTTAAATTCTTGCATCCCTGGCCATTGTAGAGATATGCTTAATTTCAACCAGCAAAAATAATATTGATAATCAATCACCACGCACTTTGACGGCGAAGGAAAACATCGTGAGGAAACCTGCATACCGTAGCGATTTCAAAGAATTTCTACGGTATGTAAGTCCGCCAACCCGCGCTAGGCCAGCGTGGTGGACTATATGGCCTAACCACTCTCAATCGATTCTCTCGATTGTAGAGTAGGCCCGTGCCCTGCAGTGGGACGTATATGGGCTGATATAGATAGAATCTCTATCAACACATCAAAAATATTTTAGGGTCTTCAAAAACAAAAAGAACGACGAAATAAATATCGTGTAGAAATCTGCAAATTTATAAGTTCTCCAAGATAATTTCAAAAGTATTTTAATTAGACGTGAACTTTAAATAAATTATATTGATAAACACAGATATTTAAAAAGATGTTCTGTACTTAGAACATCCAATGAGAAGCCTAGAACGACGGAGTCTTTCGACACCAAACATGATCACATCTGGAAGCTAACCTTTGTACCTTTATCAAGTTCAATGCTCCAAACAAAAACAGCGGATACCTTCCTCAAAACCTATAAAATTTATAATCTCAATGTTTACCTCCCCGCAGGAAGCGAATGATAATTATCAGACATGTGTATGAAGTATAAAATGTTATAGTAATGTGTCTTAACACACGTCAGTCACGTCTGGAAGCGTGCGCACGTCCTGCCTCATTGTTGGAAAATAAAATGGCGCCGCGAGGTCATATAGGCTTTGTGGACGAAGCTAGGGTGGAGGAGTGGCAATGCTAAGGATTATTGTAGAATCGAGTCATAAAGGAAGCTTGAATAATCCATTAGAAATGACACATTAACATATATATAAAACTTTATATGAAAAAGTCTCACAGCAGATTATAATTAATCAATTTTATCAATTCGCACATATTAAAGGTAAAAATATAGAAATTGGCCATTGAGTATCTATTATTGATTATCTGGAATAACTTATCAAGGACAAGTTTTAAGAAAAACCGTAATTTAAATGTAATATGATCATGAAAACTTAATCAAATAATTTGCGTTAGTTGCATCCATAAACTACGGTAAATGGCCAACTTTCCCACTTTTGGTAACTTACTTAGCTCTTAGCATTCTACATAATATTTTTTATGATGCGTACTAAGCTCGCAAAATTTCCTAGCATTTTTCTTCATTATTCCCTATATCCAGGGGGCCAACACCACAAACAATTGTCGCAGCACGAGCCACGGAGTTTCACGCTGCGTCGTGTACGAAACCCACGAAGCTATTATGTAAGCTCCTCGTCATGAAGCTATGAATGGCGCGTGCCCTCGCCAATGAATTAATAAACGTTTATTAATTCCCTTGACACTCTGGGCGGGCGTGACACGACGCGCCTTCCGTTCCATCAATGAAGATTTGCTAATTGTACGTTGTTTATATTTTTAGGTATAAAGGAACGTACATAACTGGTATGAACGAGACAGTTCTATGGGGGTGGTACAAATTATAAGTTAATTCTGAGAAAATCAATGTGACGGCTTTGTTATAGCGTATTGTTCAGGAAGGCTGAAGATTCAACAGCTTCCATTTTACATTCGGTATCTATTTGAAAGTTTGATAAGGCAGCTTCATAAGCATAAACACGACTCTGCCAACGTATATTTACGGCCACCAGCAATGGTTTACAAACTTATTTGATGGGAAAATTAACAACAAAAAATTGAAGAATAAGTTAAAATTAGCTAACGACCACCCAAACACAATTACCACTTACAAATCCTAATTCGAATGTAACTCTTTGCTTTTAAGTGTTCGTAGTACTTAACCTAACACCCCTAGCATTTTGTTTGTTCACGTGGTCCCTCGGTGTTTAAGGGCCTCATAAAAACGAGCCCATATGCGCGGAGGTCACTTTGGCGAGTTTTTTCAAGTATACGTGATACATATGGTGTGAAATGGGTAATGGCTGCCAGAAGACCAGATGTAAAATGATTTGACGGTTTCGGATTGTTATTGTCGAATGTTAGCGACTTTGGTCACGTTCGATGGATGTTAGGTAGCTTATGTTCGCCACACTATAGTATTTTCGTACATAAATGTTATAAATGCACAAAATAAACTTAGGTATAAAATAAGGCTGTATGTTTCAATATTTATGTCATCGTTAAACACATTAACGTTGTTTAACATCCGGCGTCACGATTGTACGTATGAAACATTAATTGGATTAAACTATAGTAACAGCATCTTACATACATACATAAACTCATGCCTCTTTCCCAGAAGGGGTGGGCAGAAGTGCTACTAGGACTCCCACATTTCACCTTGTCTGTTCCGTCCCACGATTTGATAGGGGGCGAGCCAATCGCCATATCTTAGTACTGAATATATAAAATAATAAAGTACTCACCAAATGCACCATCTCGATTTTTGTGGAACAATAAAAAGTATTTTTTTTATTATAAAACACAAATTAACGAACAGAATAACCCCACTGCTGGGACGCCACACGTGTGTGACCAAAGACAAGAGCATTGTTTCCCCAAAATTAATGATTACCCGTCATTCCTAATGGTTATAGTAAATACATTGAAAAATGTACGTTAAACAGGAAACCAGTAGATTAAAATATTTGTGCGGGGTTAATTAATGTGGGAGTGTTGGGGATGATAATTGTTTTCGATATTGTTTGTGTTTGAAAAGGATGTATTATGGGGGTACAAATTAAATGTCTATTAGAATTTATTGCATAGATAAATTGCTCACGCCTTAATTTTGAAAGGGTAGGTAGTGTAAGCTATGCCAATCACAGACCGAGCTGTGTATTTGCGTGGCAATTATTAAAACAAAATATAAGAAGAGATACCACAAAAACATTATAAAATATAACATTTGTAATGATATTATGGAAAAAATATCTAAAAACCATGATATAATTTTACATGAGCATATAATAACAAAATATAGAAACAAAAAAATACATGTTAGTAAGCGCAAAGTTGTATAAGTGGTAGAGCCGCGCTACATCCAGCCTTGAAACGAATGAGCCGGCTTCACCGCTGTCTCACAGAAAGCAGACTTAAAGTAACAAGTAATAACTTTTCCATTGATCGTAGAACCTACCTGGGTTTTAATAATACTCATCATTCAATTAATTGATGTCAACAAAGAGGAAAATCTATTATAAATGTAAATTTCCCTTTTATGCAAAGAGAGGCGCTATCAAGCTAACCAATACTCTGTAACTTCGGTCCTTAATTATTCTGAAATTAAAGTAAAAATACACAATTAATTATGACTGTTTTTTTTTTATTTTGCCGCATAATTTATTCCAATTCGTATTTGGAATACATTTTAGTATAATTCCTCGATTTAATTACTTATTTCTATGCTATTTACATTTCTATATACAAATTGTCAATGCCAGTTTTCGAGTGTCATTTACGTACACCAATGAATTACTTAACACGTCCAAATTAGGGGAAAACCAATAAAAATAAGTTAAAATTCTTATTAGTGAGTTAACGGTTACTAAACTACAAATAAACCTTAAGTATTTTACGGTGGTCGAACGTAATTTACGGGGCTGTAAAAATAACGTAACAACGTGATTGACGTACCACTTCTGCACGTGTATTCACTATTTTTATTAATAATAACAACCCCTCTTCTTTGTGGGGTAGAGACCGCATGTTAACTGAAATAATGGAGACATTTCCATAATAAAACTTTTTTTTAAATGTCGCAGCGAAATGAACACAAATAACAGTGCACTAATTGTAGTGCACGTTAAATTAATGAACATTGGTCCAGTATCAGCGTGTTTATACAGTGAAACGAAAGGTTTTAGGTTCGATTCTCAGGCCCAACAATCAACTCTGTGTAAGATTTTAAGTTTAAAATACCTCATTATAGTTCAATTGGCTTGTAGTGGATAGTTTCCTGGCCGGGCAATAGATATAGGCTCTATCATACGTTAGAACTTTAAAATTCCTCGTGAATAATTGTGGTTCAGATTAGTGGCACCTCAGTCGGCCTATTTAAGAATACAGAAGTTAACTTATGCATGTATTCCATATTCGATTACCTTACTGTGAGCTATTACTTTTATCCAATGACCTTCACATATTTTTCCCACTTTTACCTAATTAATTATTAATTATAATATATTTTTTAAATTAATTTTTACTTTATTGTATCCAAAATAACTACGATCACATGGCCACCGCAGTGTTACGCGGGCGCGGATAAATCAACTTGACATTTTACAAGTCTTTGTTCCATTTTGTGTTTACGTCTTTAGCTTTATTTTTATTCATTTTACTATAGTCGAGATATTTACAAAAGATTCTTATTAATACTCGTATAATTATAATTTGCGAATTATTGGAAATCTATATTCTGAAGAATTAGGATACAAAAAGTTCTACATAGTTTCTATGTTCGGTATCTATATCTGAACCAGCCCATATAAGTCCCACTGCAGGGCACGGGCCACCTCCACAATCGATAGTACAATTGAGAGGGGTTAGGCCATATAGTCCACCACGCTGATCTAGTGCGGGTTGGTGGACTCTACATACCTTATGTAAGGTGTGAAGGTAAATGCCGGTGACTTTAAAAGTTTTATTTAATTAATAAAAATAGCGGTTACAAAAATATAAAATATGTATATGAGTGAACGCTCTGGGAGAACGGTGTGGACTGTCTTGAGTGGGTCGGCTTGCGGCCAGCCCGGTGCCGCGGTCCCCGCACGGCTCCTCCGCCGCGCTCCCGGTGTCAAGTGGCACTGATCCCCGACGCGGCACCCCCGTAGTTGTCCTTATGGGGTTCAGATAATTCTGTCGCTAACACCTTAGAAGTTCATACAAAACGCTATGGTATGCAGGTTTCCTTATGATGTTTTCCTTCACCGATTTGGTGAGTGGTCTTTGACTATCAATACACACATGACTACGAAAAGTCAGAGGTGTGCCCTGAGATTTGAACCCGTAACCACCGTGAGCATGTTGGCAGACGCACTTCCACAGTTTCTATGTTAAACAATTGAAGTTCTATGCAGCTTTAATGTCACAAAACAAGGTTCTTAAAAACCTTAATATCTGTACTTTTGTTTTCAAGACTCTTTTCAACTAGGGATCACGACAATTATCCTCTCATATATTCACACGCCTACCCTACACCCAAAAGAAAAATTACGCAAACAATTATCAAAGAAATTTTAATTGGAATCCCTTTACCCTCCCCCAAACTTTTACCCTCTCACAAAGGTTAAAGAGAGCTCTCATACACAATAGAACACCCCCTCGTATGGGGTTGTAAAGACAGGGGGTGATCTTGTGACCACCCCTGTTAATGTCGGTATGAATATTGATGGATGTTTTGTGTTTTTTTGGCATGGGTTATATGAGGTTTGGTTGGTAGAGCTTATTTGTATAGGTGCTTTGTTTAGAATTTTTAGATTATGTTGTTTGTATAGTATATTATAACTAGAGGGCGATCTACCACCAAACTTGGTCTTTAGAAACGATCAAACGATGCTCTGTATTTTTTCGCGAGATATTCTTGCAAAAGGAGTGTAAAGGTAAATATCCCTAATTTGAGATTAATTCTATACAAATATTTCATAAGTCGTAACTTGCTGCTTGGTTATCATGGCGAGCGCAGTGGAATGCCAAGCATTGCTTTTTAATTCATGGTGTTGTTTGGTTTTGCTACTGTCCATGAGCAGTTTTTCGCTTATCATCAGGCGAATGGCATGCCCGTCTTGCCATTCATTGCAATAAAAAAAACTCATTACAAAACAAATGGATAAACCTAAGTTTCCAATTTAGAGTACATTACACGCGACAATCTTACAATATTTAAACAACGAAATTCCAAATGTATTACAAGTGAATTATTTCACATTCCGCAACTTTATTGTTTCCGTCTTTAAGATGAACTTTAATAACTCTTACAAACCTTTACAATAAATAAATAAATAATAAATACACCCAACAGTCACATACATAGTTCTGGCCCTACACTAAGATCGAGTCTTGTGTCGTGAGTATCAGAAGTTCGAGAAACTTTTCAACAAATATCTGTGGATCACACAAACATTTGTTTCGGTGCGGGGATCGAACCCGCCTCTCGTTTCACAGGCGGCGTCTAACCAACTGCGCCATGTGAAGGAAACTGTCGACTTTCTCGACGTGCTTGATGATACTTCAAAAACTTCGTGGAAATTGCATTATTGTGCCAGCATCGAGCATGGAAGTGCAGTGCGGGCGACGGCTGCGCGCACGTGTCCCCAGGAAGTCCCTACACGCGCCATTGTTCCCTTACGTCCGGGGGTCTTGCGTAAAGGTCGTGTGTGTTCAGTACACTGGGTTTTTTATGATTAAAAAGCTGTATGTCACCTATGAAGGTAATATTATGATCAGAATACAGTATACTGGGTTTTTTATGCTTATAAAGCTGTATATCACCTATGAAGTCATTATGTTCACGGGTCGGTGACGGAACGGTTCTGCAATGTTTTTATAAAGTTTTATTAAAATATTCCGCTACTTAAGCTTATATAATTCGTGTTAAAAATAACAATGTTTGAATGTGCTTACATTCTGCATTGATTTTTTAATAACACTTTTTCATATTTTCGAATAATATTTTTACATAGATAAACTCACGCCTTTATCCCAAAAGGGGTATGCAGAGGCGCCACTAGGACACCCACATTTCGCCTTGTATGTTCCGTTCCACGTTGTGATAGGGGGCCCGAGCCTATCGCCATATCGGGCACAAATTCCCGACTCCGGGCTGATTATGTATAGAAAAATCCAATATCCCTTTGCCCGACCTGGGATTCGAACCCGAGACCTCAGCTTTGTAACCATACACAACTACGCCGCCGAGGCAGAATAATATTTTTGGCATATTTTATCTGTTTTAAGTGGTAGAGCTATGTAGAGTTCAGAATTTAGGTAGTTCCATAAGATCACAGAAAATCGAGATAAACTAACAGATTTTTAATTGCGCTTGATTTACGGTCTAGATTTACGCAAACCAATCAATTAGGATTTTCATCCTGTCTCCACATGCATTTTCAAAGCTCACAAACACCTATTTCTAACTGTTTTGTATATTTATTTATAAACAGCAGTGATTACATACATAAGTTAGTCCGTTTTCTTGTTTTCGAACCTTTACCATTGTAAAATATAATGTAAGATTTTAAAAATGGAACGTAATTTAATTTTCGAATTCTTGTTTCGTGTTTATTTTGGTCGTTCGCTAATAATAAAGCTGTCGCGAAAAAGGTCGAATGCGTTGAAATTAAAACAAATCGAAATGCATTTGCGCAGCATCGAAGGGTGGCACCCTCACAGTCACCGCGTGCGGTTATTTTCTGCTTTTATAACGCGTTGCTAATTTATGCCGGTGTGATCGGGGTTACCGGCTGATCGGAGCCGGTTCTCGCCGGTACTTACCGGTTTTTACGGGAGCCTAGGCGTTTCTTTGTTTGCCAGATTGAAATAATGAAATAGCTTTCTTCGCAATGTTTGTGGTGTTGACTGCGCAGGATGCGAGACCGGTTTGTGATGGTTCAATTATAATTTAATTCGATTGTTTGGGATTCTGTGCTGGTTCGAGATTGGTAATTACGTTGTATTTGATTAGGTTAGAAATAATGTTGCTTCTTTAAAAAAAAAAACAATTTGATTATTTAATTATTATTTAATGTATTTACTCGTTTGAGAGTCGTTAACCGTTAAGAAATACGTGAAATATAAACTAATCAAGTTATGCATCTCTAAATCAACTTTCTCAGCTACTTTTTTGATTGCATACAGTTAAAACGAGTCGGCTGCAAAGCAAAAAACTGTATAAAAACATATTTTTTTTTGCAACAAAGTCCGCTCGAGATATAAACAAAAGAAAATCAGGCCCAAAACTGATAGGTGTCCGTCCTGCGATGCAGGGCGCACACACACAGCGGCGGCCCTTTGCAACGTCCCGCCGAACCAATCAAGTCGCAACTTGCACAGGATGTATGGGAGTAGTGTCGCCAGCGCGACCGCTCCGATACTCGCCGCTCATTCGTGCGCCGGCCGTCGCGTGCAGCGGTAGTGTCAGCTGCGTCGTCGCGTTTAGTGAACGAGTGTGTGTTATGAACAGACAACATGGTGCGTAGCTTATCCCAATGGACGAAGACGCTCAGCTTCCCGTCGAGGTTGTCGCCCAACCGCGCCTCCAAGGAGAGCGTCGGCAACGGGCAGCCGACCTCCCCCGGCGTGTCGCCGACTCCCAGCTCGTCCTCGCTCCCCCAGGGCTCGGACAAGACCATCTCGCCGATCCCCATCACAGAGATCAGCCAAATCGTAAGTCCCCTTCACATTCCCCACGCGGCCCCTCAGAAAAGTGTCGGGAAATTTTGTCGATGCGGGAAAAGGCTGTTTCACATGCAGCTTCAAGCAGCACGCGCGGTTTGCATACGAAACGATTCATTACAAACAAAAACTTGCGGTAACAATTCTACGTAACGTGTTGCTAAGCTTGCTTATGGCATATCTGATTATATTACTGAATATCTTCGCACGCGTAATGGGAATTTAAGATAGTCATTCACATTTCACACACGCGGACTATGTTCTCGCAGGCTGTATCTAGGCGAAGGAACCTAGACTGCGCAGCCTTAATGCATCTGAATAAAATGTTTTAGATTATAAGGCAATAAAAATGGCGACGATTACATTAGCCTACTTTTGAATGAAACAATGAAATTCTTCGCGTGGTCGTATTACACCATGTTTACAATATTGTTTAGATGACACAATTTATATAACTCATGCTTTTATTGTGAAATTGAAATACCTGAGCGATCAGATACAATTATCTCACGATGTTAACGTTCTGCAGATGTCTTGTGCTTAGTCCTATGATTAAGGAAATATCTATGACCCACAAGTTACTTTAAAAGTAGCCTTTGAGGAAGACTCATTAATAAAACAAGCATCTTCAATTCCATATTATCAGTTTTATCTGAAAGAAAAAGTATCGTTGTAACGTGGTGCACGGGTCCAATACTTTTCTTTTGTTTACAAATAACATTCATATTGGATAACTTACAGTTAAGTTTAACTGTGTCCCCTTATAAGTCAAGTTTATTTTTTATGCCGCCACACCATATCAGGCGCAACCCTGTGCCGAATAATCAATCTCGTTCTTATAAATTGTTAGTATCGATTGACGGTTATGTTTATTGACACTTGTGAGCTTGTCTTCGGCAGCGGTCGATGGATGCAAGAGCGAGCGATCGAGTGTGAAATGTAATATGGTAAATGTCTCTCAGTCACCGTTATGTCCCCCTTGCGTTCACCTTGCCAAGGCCGCGACGAGATTCGAGTTTTTGCAAAGCATGAAAGCCCATGACTTTCACCTTTTGAGTACTGCCTTTCTAAATACTCAGGTCTATTTTCGTGAGATGCGATGAATTTAGGTCTTATGTTTTATCTGCTGTAAATATTGAGATATTTTATTGCTTAGACGCTTTTAAAAATTATTTGTGCTTAATATCATTGACAACTTTGGTGATATTAATCCATGTTTCCAATATTTGAATAGGAAAGATATTGTACAAAACTGGGTTATTTATTTATACTTATTAAAAAGTTTTCTAGATATTTAAATATGTTTATTTAAGACATTTTAGTATTCATGAGTACACATGAAATATTTGTTGTAACAAATTAAAACAAGTAATTTTATTAATGAACTGGACATATTATATTATATGAACACCTAAAATAAAACGATTCCGGCTCACTTTAACTTAAACAAGATATCAGACAGTCAAAACGACATTACATTTCGAAAGCAAAGGTATAAAAACTGTTAAAATTCGACGCAAAGTAACTTTTGTTGTAAACCTCACGTTGTGGGTCGGTTGTAAAAGTTTAATTTGTTGTAGCGGGTTATTGTATGAAGTCGCACGTGACATTCCCATATTTCACGTTGTCATCTTAACGTCACGTAAATTATATTTGAGTGAAATTGATTTAAAGGTCATAATTTATAGATGGCTTTAAAATCAATTTAAAAAACCCGTGACATGGTTTGTTATTCGTTTAAAATTTGATTTTATAATGTGTCAGACAATATTTTTAAAAATGAGAAATTAAAAATGGAATGTCTCAGTTGCATTTATTGAAATTGTAAATCGCAACTCGTTCGAGATAATCCATAGTTGCTAATAAATGCTATTGGGAAAATCGTTAAAACCGTTGGAATCCATTACCTGCTCTTTTAAGATTCGAGTGTAACGCCCGATTGTCGCGTTATTCCCACGCAGATAGTCATATTTACTCAAAATACTCGCGCCTAGTTTTTAATAGATAAAGTCAGAATTATCAGCCATCAAAGATTCCGAAGAGACTCGCAAAAAAAGCGCAGAAATATATTTGTATTTTATATTTATACTTACTTTATTTTACATGATTTTATGATTAAGACGTTTTATTTCTATAAACTAATTTAGAAAACATAAAAGGCAAACATGATTTGCGTTTTGTTTACATTCGTGATTCTCTGTATTTACTTTTATTATGTAGGTAAATAGGTACGAAATTTGTGACGACAGTTAAATTACAGAAATGTCCAACATTTTTATGCTGACGCTCACATAGTAACTGAATAATATCGCAGTGACTCAGTACAGAGGTATGTTGACAGATAAGTATCTGTGACATAGTAAATGTAATAATACGTGACATATAGGTAATAGAGGAATGTAATTAGCACGAATAGAATAAACTACTGAAGGCCAGATTAACGATTTAGGTAGATAATCAACCATTACCCTTGATAATTTGGGGATTTAAAAAACCTCTAAACAATCGGTCTCAAAAGCTGTATCCTTAATATCCTTAATATCTGCTAAATTATTTTTCAAGTTATAAAGAAACACTAAATTAGCCTTCACACTTGATCGAATTCAATTATCGATTGTGAATATTATGTTATAACTTATAATATCAATGCTTCATAACCGCCTAGTTGTCATAAAAATCCAGTCATGCAACTGAAAAATAGTTTCAGACCGGAAGTAGGATTGTCCTTTGCGAAAAGCGATTTTTAACAGAGTAACGAGATATTGTCATACAGTTTGCATGTTATGTCCAATTTTAGCATATTACAATTTACAAGGTTGTAAATTTGTAATTACATGAGAGCTTAAATTATTAATTAATAATATTTTCAATGTTGTTTTCTAGCGTTATTAAAATGGCACATAAACATTGCAAGGCAGCAAGGCATATCTCAATTTGAAGATGTTAGATCTTCCCGAAACTTTATTTTTCATAATCCGTGTTGCGTGAATGTAATGACGTCAGAGCTTATCAAAACCAAAACACAGACTCGCGGGCCAGTTAGTTTGTTTATCATTGAACCTAAAACGGTTTCTTGGCTGGGACACTTGCATACCAAATTCCGTGCATACGAAATGCTCTTCGACCGTTAGTAGTCTACAAAGGACTTAAGTATAATTGTAAGGTAGAACAATGGAAGAAGTTTCCAAAAGAAATTAAAATTTGATGCATATTTTGTAATTACATAGAAAAAATACTTGAATTTATAACGAAGACCACACCTATCGCTATTGAAACACGTAGGTCGCATTACCTAATCACAATAAATTTCATAGAAAAGTGGGCGACTATAAAATGCTTTGTAAAATTGCATTTTATTTTTTACAGCAGTTTTGTTTTTACATCGAAAACTACTTAGTTTTGTGTTGTGACTTTGTACATAATCGACTAAATAGGGTAATATGTCAGAGGTAATCGACTATTGTTACAACCCTACGCCGGACGGCGGGCGCGTAATCGAACGCAATCCGCATTCCATATTCGAATTGCACACCGGCCGCGAATTCTTGACATTGTTCATTCCGCGTGCGACGAAATCAATAAATGAGTCTTTTGCTTCATTCTATGTGTTAATATTTTGAAATATTTGAAATATTTGCACATCGTTTTCTGTAAGAGGTCGAATGTCGGCTACTTCTGTCTTCATCTTGGTGATTTAGAACACTAAAAATTATTCCGATTTACTTATTAATGTTTTACGAAATTAAAAAATGTGTTTGGATACTATGCACTATGGAGTTTGGATATGTATTTCCCAACTTGTATCGTTGTCTCTTAATTTCGGTGGGCTGCTAATCAGTTTACGCTCTGCGTTTCTGATAATGTCGGTTAGGCGATAATTACAATTGATGAAACTGTATACGAAACACAATCGATATACCAAGAACACATAAAAGTCGTAACATTTTAAAAGTAACTGTCAAAACTGGCGCGTAAAATGGCCGCGTTATTAATGGCTTTCTTTCGGAGATTTTTTATTTTATTACGCATTTAATTTATAATCGAGGTGAGGTCACTCCGGTTTGACATCTCGGCGATCGGACAAAGGAAGGAGTTTGCGAATTATGAAGAGCCGTTAACGGTCCGGTAATGCGCGTTGATTGGCCATTTCGAATTATGTTGTATTTTATTGCCCGATTTTATGTGATTTGGTGTTATGGACAGAAATTTCATTCAGAGTACTGCGTTTTAATTGCGTTGTGGTTTGTGTTTTACAGATTACAGATATATCTGAATTGCATTTATTTTGCAAGTTTTTGAAAGTATTATTAATTTTATGCTAAACATTTTATTTCGTCTTTCCAACTATTCATCCTTAAGCAAGCTTGCCTGTTCATTCGCTCATTTTATTTTTTTATCCGAAACAAATAAATTCGTAAATTCTCCTAATTAAGATAATTTCTTAAGTTGGCGCAAGTTATGGTCACACTTAAGTAATTCTCCTATATTATCTGTACACTTGATGAAACAACACGCAGATGATTATTTTTAGCTCGCTGAGGTGGCAGGTGGCTGAACCTGTCCGCCTCATATCTATTTGAATTTAACTTCTGTTTACATTACCGCTTGAAAATAACTTTATCCTATTATATAGTTTTAGAAAAATACAGATGGACTTTTGATATTTATCGTCTTTAACCATAGTACCAAAGGTGAACATAGGTCTCTCCAAATCATGCAATATTATTTCTGTGAATATCTTGGGGATAATCAATGTAGGTATATAGAAAACTGTTAAGTCTCAAGAAATCAAATTCAAAAGGTTCTATTTCTAATTTTTAGATTGAATTATTCAATATAACCCGCACGCGGTTATTTTTCGCTTATAAGTATAATTTGTAGTGTCGGCCATATTTATTAGGTTTGATAATGTGTGTGGCACATCTGCGCGTCGAATTCCTCGGAGCCATGTGCACGTCGATGGGAAACCAACCGTGCACACACGGACATACAAAAAAATACTTATTATGTTGAGTTAAACGTGTACTGGGCCCATGTGTCCATTTCTAATGATGCACATGCGTGGTTGCCGTCACGGTTGTTGCTCACACTAAGGCTTTAGGCGTAGACCTTTTCCTTAGTTTACTGGTCTACTTTTTTAACTCGTTTTATTGGTGTATTACGAAAGTAAGAAGAAAAGGAAAAATGGAGCCTTTTCATACAGGCATGTACTGTGGATCGTCAACTTTTCAAGATAAAATAACATGTATAATATCATAAAATTAAGCATACTTTTCGAAAATCAATTCTTGCACACACAATCCAAACAATTTTCCGCTTTCAAAAACCATATTCTGTCAACACTCAGTTAAATTAACTTTTTATAAACGTGTTGCAATGCGCTGCCACAAAGGCCGGCCATTGAATAGGAGCATAGACAAGGGTGCATTTTTGACGTCAGCTGTCGCGCCCTACCCACTGGACAATTTAATGGTTAAAGTACGGAATTCTTTATTTGAATTAATTATATGCTTTGGAATATGCAAATTGAGTTGTTCCCGGTGGATTATTAGCATAGTGGTATAATTTTGTTCTTTTTACACACCTTTCGCCTTTGACGAGTTGTTTGGCCTTCGGTGTTATTTGATGACCTTCATTTATATAAACGATAAAATCTACATTTTCTTTTTAAATACTGGAAATATAATTACATATTTTTTTATATTTATATCTTGACTACATCTATCAAAGGATTATGCCGCCTTACTTATCCATTACAAGTTACGAACCAACGGATTTCGTGAAAAAAAGTTTTTAAAATCGTATCACTTATTTGGTTATTGTGACCAACGTATCTGCACTCGTTCATAAAGATAAATCACAAGCGGAAGTGATACATGTTGTTCAATAAAATGCTTGCAAGGGCGACATTAAGGACGCCAGATAAGCACTGAAAACTAAAATCAGCAAAAAATACTCGACAACACACAGTATCAAATATCTTCGACGATGGGGCGATGACTAAGTGACAAGAGGTAGCGGGTAGGACTAAATTTTAAAAGCTCTATAGTAATTATTATTTAAAATGTTAGAGCGCGTTATATACGGTCAATGAAAGTTTGGATTATTATGTTAAAAGTGTCGGAGACAATAAAAATTACTATGCTATTGCGTTGGTAAGAAATATAGCAAAAAGTTTCAAAAATCACAAAAGTATTATTTTGGCAATGTGTTACGTTATCATTATTGTTTCACTTTACTTATCAGTTGACATAAAACGCACTGAGATAGATACGTTTATCTTAAAATACATAATATAATGCACACATATCGTTTCTGCAACTGAATTGGGACATCCATATAAAAGATATTCCGAAACAATATTATCTTCCGTTTCATATTACGTAGATAGATATGGTATTTTATCTCGTTTCGGTGCTTGAACAACAAACGTTGCGTGCGGTTTGTTGGCATCTAAATTATTGCACATATTACACGTAAATACCAGTAATACTATTTTTATGAAATTAATCTGAGTTACAGTTCCCTGTAATTATAGAATTATAACTTAAATATCATCGACTACAGAACGGTTCCTGCGAGCAGTAGATTTCACCCGATAATTGAAAGCCTATCAAACGACGCTGGATGCAATACAATAAACGTTTGAGGTATATTTTTGTAAACCTATAATCTGCTAATAGAAATCAATAACAAGCCACATAGGGAGAAGTCCCGAAGTTTATGGAGTCAATAAAAAACCGTATGAAATATTACGTCCGCTAATCGTCTTGCAATGTAATCGCATTCTTAACGGATGCGATATTTGATACGAAGGATATCTCGATACCCACATCACTGTATGATACGAAAATATGAACCCGGCGCGGATGCGCAAAAAACACATGATAACATGACGTTTCCGCCTCGGGTTTACAATCCATCAAAGAAGAAAGGATGTTGAGAATGGATAAAATGAATTTTCTAAAAACGATTTTTGAATATGGACTTAAAAGTTTTGTAACGGTATTTATGAAATTCAAATTATTTTTTGGAGACTCGTCAGTTTTAAAGACCTTCAAAACGTGCTGGCTCTCCAGGTGTAGAGGGAGCCCATGGCCGACTGTAATCGCTTTTCACCAGGTGCCCTTGATGTGATCATAATTTGATAAAATTATATTTTAACAATTCGGTCAGAATTATCAATAAAATCAAACTTCAAAACCTTTTTAAAAGAAGGTTTAATATAATACCACTCTATATAAAATAATTAATTAACACCGGCTGTTTACAATTTTATTCTGTTTGCCGTGTTGATAAAAAATAAAATGTCGAATTTGGAAAGCCAACTGCGTTCGAAATTTAAAAATTCCAGTGATACCACCTGCACGCAGCAGATGTTCGGACACATTAGCGGAAGGGCGCTTTAAATTGTATATTTCGGAAGATTTTCAAATGCACGCGCGCTATTGAAACGAACAGCTGACGGCTGCGGCATGTCAAAAAAGTCTACCTGCACTAAAGAGGATTTATTGAAAATGCAACCGCGATCAGCTGATGCCGGCATATGGTGTAGTTTTTTTGTTGCAAGGTTATTGAATAGTTTTTTTGGTGCTTATAAAAACAGTCTTTGCCGCTAGCGAGTAGCAGGATCACGTTACGTACATCTGCATTTATGTAATAAAAACTATGTATAAACATTTTCTTATGTGTGTTGCAAAAAAGGATTACTCCATCTGGCCATGCAGGATTAAGGTCGAACGAAGCAATTTTTAGGAGTTAACTTGAAATTATTTTTAGCATCACACATCCTAACTCAACTGTCACGAAAAAAACCCAAACGGCCCATATTTCCCCCTGGCTTATTCAAACAAAACATTTTTATAGACCTGGCAACATTGAAGTAACTCAAAGAGCTACTTGAGATTTATTTATAAAAGATCCAAACAAAGGCAGCTCGCGTCGCGGGTAACGTCTGTTTTGTGTCCGCGGCCCTTATGTTTGTTGGCTCACGTCGCAGGGCCCTTTGCTCTCAGCTCTTTCAGATCTTTGATACTGTAAATAGACTGTACTACTTTATGTTACCAGATCATTTTGGGTGCTGTCCCAGTTTTTCCACAATTTGGCGCTTTGACTTTCGTATCAAAGGAATTGGTTTGAGCTCGTGCCTTTGATGAAGTTGTGTAAGACTATGTGTGTATAATGTCGTAAAGTGCGTAGTTTTCTGCTGCTTTTTTGTTTGATTGCAGGTGTGGTCATACAATTCTGAAATACTAAGCTATTATCGTTTCATTGCGAAGTAAACACCTAATTATTATATCATAATAAACATGACATAAAACTTCAAATAACAACTCCCATTTGTTTTTTTTTTCGAAAAATAATACCTGAACTTGAAATACAATTTTATCTAAACACATCATCTACAGTTCGTGAGAACATCGACAATACTTAAAACATCAAATGATCGTAAATAACACACTTCAATCAAATCGTTCCAAAATGTTTCATTTAACTCCATAAAAGAGACAAGATTATATTTTACGAAGACGCTTTGTATCCTACTGTTATAATTAAATGCAGTTTACAATCGGAAAGGGTTTCAAATGCATCAATCAAAATGTCCGTGATTACGCGCCAATTATCATTTTTCAAAGCTGGCAACCCGTTATTTGGCACGTCCCTTATTTTCGAACGATTTTTAAAATAATAATCATACATTTTCAATGGTCCTGATCCCCTCGATCTAATCAGGATTGTGGTAGACCGTGGGACTCTTTTTTATTTTTAGAAAAATACTTTTATCGTTTCCTTTCTTAAATATTGTGTCTAAATTTTCAGTAATTTTAACATTATCTCGTACTATTACATATCTAATTTAAAGGTTCATAAAAAGTTTAAAAACTCCAATACAAATAAAAATACAAATTCCTGCGATTTAAGGCGCAGTCAACATTGTATAGAAAATGGGAAGCGAAATTCCCGCACACCTTTAACACTTATTACTAGCACTCAACACCCACAATAAGATTACGGTTGCATGTCTAACTCACATCAGTCGTGTAATATCATTAAACTATGAAGATTGCTGGTCATCGGTTTAATTCATCGTCATTAATTTGATAGGAGCTGATGGTAGATTAATTACGGTAATGTTTTAAATATTGTGAGGCTTCCCCCACGAGAATTGAGATAGCGTGCGGGTAACTAAATGGTAAAGGGATTGGGTGTGGTGAACTGTGGTTTTTAAACGAAATACGAAATAATTGTATTTCACTTTTATCAATACCAACTTGGAAGTTTGGAATGCAGCTTTAAAGTATCGAATAGCAGTTTAAAATGATTTCTGAAATATATGAAATAATTCCAGAATTGATGACGGTATTCAATTAATAATTATTAAATAGGACGATTAATTTTACCCAGGCGAAGCGTAAAACAAAAACAAATAAGCTCTAATTTCACAATTATGGAAGTTGTTCGTCTGTCATCTTATCCCAATAGTTTCGTGATGAAACAAACACAACGAAATAAGAATGTATTTGTTGCGTTAGAAGTATATTTTATTGTTTAACTCACAATTATAATATGTCTATTGAATCTACCTATTTAGTATTTATGAGAGACTTAATACAAACTCACGTAAAAGGAGATTAATGGGCTTTAGCTTTGTCCTAAGTCGATAAAGAGGTGAATAAAATCATAAGGAAAGTATTTAATGTTAATATGAATAAAACACCAATTAACACTGTCAATGTTAACCATTAAAGTCAATTTATTGTCATCAAATAAAACTAACCATCCTTTAAAATCCTACACAATAATTGGTATTATCGACAATCGTCTGTTAATTGACCGGATGCGCGGCCATATTTAAATATGGCGGCACAATCGAATCGCGATCCGAATAATCCGACCGCACATGATTTCCGGTGTCTTGACGGACAGTAGATGTCATTCTGATCCTTAACACGTGTGTACAAGTTTTAGAATTGTCTAAACAGTAAAAGAAGCAATGATATAAATTTTCGTGGGAATGTTTTGAATTGTAATAAAGTATTTTAATAAGTATGTAGAATTTACCGACGGTACACGAGAATAAGATTACATTTAAGTAGTTACTAAAGTAACGGTACACAAAAGCAACTCGATTAGATATTTCACGGTCAATAAATTTGTAAATTAAAATTGAGGGTAGAAATTTGTAGAATCATAATATAAAAGAAATTTGTTATAACCTGATAGAGATCGAAGAGACTGCTTGATGTAGACTAATCTCTACAAATCACTGAAAATCTTTTAAGGTCTATTTAGCAGTGGTCGTCTTGCGGGTGATATTGATGGAATATGTGAAAGCCTCATGTCGGGAAATACAAGCAAACATTACTCATCACTTAAACATTCGCGTCCGCCCCTTCCTAATTTATTGGTCCGTACGCGAGTTGAGAGTTTGAATTCCAAATTACAACGCACCCAGACTTTTATTGATTCTTCGGAGGATCAGAAACGTGGGCGTGCGAAAAAGACTTAAAATTATATAAGGCAAGGTAAGTATAGAAGTGAATAGTATCCTTCTTCCGAAGATTTCCAAGTGCGATAGTTGCGGAGGTTATATGTTGGTTAGCAATAAAGATCCCAACTACATACAACTTCTGGCAAAAATATTTAGTTACCTGAACATAATGCATTTTATTGGATATGAACATATTTATTTCTTAACAAAGAGACGGCAGAGAAGCGATTGATCTTGTCTATTCAACACGAGAATCAACGAACTTTGATCGAATAATGTCTTTTACTTTTTAAATTGTCTTAAACGAATTTACTCTCATAATATTTGCGTCTGTTTATTTAGCGTGAGGAATCATGATCACATTTTGTTAATACGACCGTATCGAAGTGCACCGGTTTTGCATAAAAAAATAAATAAAAAACGTAATGCCATTTGGAGTCTGGTAATTGTAACCGCCATGTTGTTTTTTTATAAATTTGTCGCGTTAGCGGCCATGTTGCATTCATATCGGGTTTTTGTTATTTACTGTTTTAAAATAATGGCTGATACTTAGGTTTTCATGTCGTTTTGCTGACATTAATACATCATTATGTTGCAATCTGTTTAATAGATCTGGTGATCACTTGTGTTCAATTTTTGTGATCCTTTCAATGAATTGATAGCCTTGAGGTCGTTGGTCTCAAAACAAGGAGTGGATTAGGAGTGGGGGGAAGGACACTGACATAAGGATATTCGTCGCTTAATTTATAAACGTACTTAAAGACTTCGCACCACAGCAAAAACCAGCAAAGGTAATACAGTCACACACAAACTAGGATTTAATTTATTATGCGTGCCAGATGTTCGCGACGTGATACCACCAATGCGTACTCGAAAATTGTGACTCATAAATATGTGAGTGGAATTCACGAAGTTTTCAACTAAGCACTAGAGATTGCGACATTTACAACTTGCAAGTTTTAGCTGACTTGGTGAGTAAATATTGTATATTCCATATACATATCACCAGGCTCTGTGGCGTACCTTGGGAGAGGCCTATGTCGAGCAGTGGACTGCAACGGGATGATGATTATACATATCGATATATATAATCTTAGTACACGACTCTAGTCTATTGCAATTTGGTGGACTTCACAAACATACATTATGAAAATTACTTATGTATATTTTTTCGATATGCATATCTCCTTACGATCTTATAAGCATAACGTAATCAATAATTACCAACATACATAACTAAGAAAACTCTGAGAAATGTCTCTTTTATTTAAACTTTTCCTTAGAACTCTACCCTTATCTTTCTTATCACTTTAACAGCGTTATAAGTACTACTTAACTAACAACATTAAAAAATAGAAAAGCAACAAAGAGGTTTTCTTTGATGCACTCATTAAATTATACTTTTGCAAGTCCTTATAACCCTAAATCGTCCTGTTTTATCAAGTTTGATTCCCACGCTCGGAGCCCGACACATCCGCGCCGCGGGCCATCAGTTGCCAGTTGCTTTGATCCCTACACTGTCATTATTCTTCTATTAAATACGCTTTCGGATGCGTAGTGATTTAATAGTTAACTGTCGTAAGTTGGGGGCAATTTCTTTTTTAAGAATAACAAAGAAAGGATCGTGTAAATGTCATTCTTTTTTTGGGAATCAATCAATCGATTCAGTTTTACTAATTTATCCTTTATAATGTACCAGTAATAGGGAGTTTACCTCATCACAAGTCACAAACGTAATAAATACCAGGAATATTCTTTTTCATTTATTGATTCATTAGAATCAATCTTCATTTTAAAACGGATTGACCTACTAAAATCAGTCAGGACATCATGATTCACAATTATTTTACCAAAAAGCGAATTAAAATATGCAAAGCTAATACTCTTTGTTATGTATGCCAAAGTCAATACTGATAAATAAGTTTTAATATGTGCACATAGGCGCAGGAATTATGACATACAGCCGCGAAATATCTATGGTCGTTGTTTGTCCTCGAGAAATCGCACACGGTTGCACAGCAAAGCGGTATATTTTGCAAGCCCACTTTAGACCGGTTCCGATGAGACGCGACGCAGTTTTACGCTTTTTACTTTGTGGCACTTGCTGGCAGGCAATAGGGACGTGTTTCCGATACGCCCATAGACAATTTTATGAATTTTTCAAATGATCAAGCCGTTTCGCCGCGTTAGAGCATTGAGCTGGTTGTTTCTCTCTGATCAAATTTACAATTATTAATTGTTTACGGTAGTTATATTTTAGTTGGGCTTTTTACGTGGTTTATTGATGAATGTTAAAGTTTAGTTTAACGCTTTTTAATGCTTAACGGGACTGTGTTATATTATGGTTAAAAAACATTTCTGTGACATAAGCTTTTAATATTGAATTCTTGTGTTATATGGTTTTTTTTAAATTGAATTAGGCTTGTTAGTTGTTGCTAATTTTTTTTCTGTTTTCTTATGGCCGTAGTCAGTTTTTTCTTTGTTTAGAAACACGTGCACATGAGATCGAACTATATCTAACATTTATTCAATACAAATGTTGTCCAATAATTTATTCACAGTTGAAGTTGATAAAATTATTTGGCATTCTATTAACAGACAACGTCACCAATTGATTTAGGTGCAAAAAATGTTAAAAGCGTTATAATGATTGTGTAAATCGTTAATTAGCCGCCATATTGGGTGGTCGCGTGGGTGCAGTCGGTCCGCAGCTGCGACTTCGCAGTCGGTAATCGAACTCGCACCGGGATGACTGTGACCCGCTTGTATTATGGTTAAAATGAGCTACGTGGATTTTCTGTACGATTTATTGGAGGTAAGGATGTGTTTGTTAATTGGCTTATATTATAATTTGTTGGCGCCATTTTTTCCGGTGAATAGAACAAGTTAACTTTTGGCTCGGTTTCAATTTTTTGTATAACAGGATGTCTTAATTATTACTAGTTAAATAATTAAACTCACTGTGTTTAATATGGTATTAATAACAACTTCGAATTTAACTTCTATACTTTTCAATTGTGTAATATCTAAACGCAAATTAAAATTTATTGTTTATTGCTATTAAACCTTTTTAGTGACACATGCTAAGTTAATAAAAAATGAAAATAACAAAAAAAGAAAGTTAAAAAGAACTCGTTTAATTCATACGCTTAACGTCCAATTAGCTAAGGGCACATTAAGTTAAGTCGTTCCTGGAACACGTTAATTTTTATGGTCCTTCAGTAAACGAATATGTGTGTGAACTACACTTGCGACGGGAAGAAATAACTTCGAAACTAATTCATAAAATTACATCTGTCAGATAAAGCATAGCTTGAATTTTTGGATCTAGAAATATGTAATTTCGTAGATGTTTTAGATAATTACGACAGTGACAATTAAGAAATTATTTTAGAAACCTTAGTCCTCAAAAATATGATTTTTATGTGAATGTATAAAAGCTACTTTACAGTTCATAAGTGATAGAATTCTGTTTAAACTTGAAAATGGGAAATCCTCTTGGTCATGGAACAGGTATTCATAAAATTTCTATGACTCGCTTTACTTATAATGCTGACAGGGTTATTGGCATACTTCAAATACTTCCTTTATTAATCAATATTATTGAGAATACATATTAATAAATAGGAACTAAATAATCTACTGCTTTGAAATAAAACAATTTTTTTTTACGGATTTATCGCGATTTGATTTGAAATCCGTAAAAAAAGTAGTTTTATTTTAATGTGTAACATTCGCGTAAATCTAAGAAACCATTAATCTACTGCTAATCCGATATAGGACAACATACTGACCTAATCTTAATTAAACTCATAATTGTAAAGGAATTCCGCGCTTACTGCCTAGTGCTATGCTGTGAATACAAAAGCATTGTTTCAAACCAATATTTTCACTGTCTTTTTTATTGCCAAGTGTTGGAATGTTATTCTCTGTACACAAGTATATTCGTAATGCCTTCAAACTTCTGCTATAAAAGTATTCAAAACAATTCCAATTCAACTTTGACGCGCCAACCAGCTTTAGTTCTCGGTATATCGGATACCAAACATGTTGAAACCTGTGCACTAGGCTTCACCGCTGTGAATACGTAATCACCACGACTTCCTTTAACAATGATAACTTGTACGTGGCTCGGGACTTACGCCCGTTTTGATGTGATCATGTTTTGTAAAATAAACATTTTTAATTAGGTCAGTTGAAACTGTCGAATTGGAAGCTTGTTCATCAGTGGCATTCCTATGGTTGAAAGTAATGTAACTTGAGGATTTAATAACGTAATATATTGAACGGTTTTGATAGAATAAGGCTCACAATTGTCTAAAGGAATAGGGTTATCTTGATGGCTGTTAAGGTGTTGTCTGTGTACCTGTGTACGTATGAGGCAATTCATCATTTAATGTCTGATCATATTCTATTACAAAATGACAAAATAATTAGCATAATTTATTTAACAATGGAATTACTGCTGATTCCACACGACCAATTTATTTTAACAAGGATTTTTATAGGTAACGATAAAAATCCTTGTTACATAATTGTTCTCGTTGCTTGACGACAGGTGGCGCTAGGCGTCTTGAGCAACATTTAAATGCATTAAGCAATCGATTCCACATTGGTAAACACTGGTGTATCTAGAAATGCACGGAATGTCGTCGATAGGCTAGTACTCTCGCCCTACTTCGGATTTCTCTTGCGCAAATGTTCTTGTGCATTGGCCATCTTGTTATTGTACGGATATTATTTGGTATTTAGATAAGCTTACACTTCTTACTAAATTTTGTGAATGGTGCAATGACTTAGTTTATTTTGTGCATTCAAAAGTTGAGGATCTAATCCCTAGATTAATATTTTATTTAATTTTACGTATATTAATGAAATTTAAAACTCAATAAATATCAATTTAATTTGAAACAAGTTTTCTTCCAAAATATTTGTTTCACGAGACAAAAAATGTATTGACCGAAAACATGTGTTTTTATGATAAAAACTGGTTGTGGAGGTGCGCGTGGCGATAACTCGTCACTTCCGGTGGGATGGAGCGGAGGCTGCCATATCCGGCACTAGAAATGACAGCTTATCTCATCTGGAATGGGATCCAAGATCTACCTGGCTGCTCCGTTATTTTTTACTTGTAATTTATGGTTAAGAATCAGTAATTTATGAGTATTGGGTACCAATTATTCTGTGTGATTAGCTTGTATCTATTAACTATTGTAAATCATATAGGTATAGATCAGTTTGTGAAAATTGCTTCGAAAAAATTGCTTCGGATAATTGAAAAACATTTGCCTCAATAAAGCAAATACTATCGAATAATACAAGTGCAGATTAGGGATTATAAGGAAACCACACAAATGGCCATAGCAACACAATTTAACTTACCTATTCAATTGTAGCCAGAGTAACAACTGGACATATTGAGACTTAATATATTGTCTCAGGATGGTGAGCGCAGTGGAGAGCCAAGCAATGCCTACTAATTCATGGTGTTGCCATTCATGGCCATATCGCTTACCATTAGGCGTGCAATAGCATGCTCGTCTCGCCATTCAATGCAAAAAAAAAACAAATAAGAACCATAATTTCTAAGTTCTAAGTTGACGTATCTGGTAATAAATAGACAGTTTAAATATTGACTCAATAGACCAGACGTTTTGCATGAATCACTACTGTATGAATGACTGTTCATTGATAAATGCGGTTGACGTTTGTGATCTGCTTGTCTGTGTTCTAAGGATATTGCGGTTTTATGATTTGTGTATTTCTTTATTGGCGTTGAAAGGATCGACAAATGTTTGGGTATAGGCTACAAGCTTATTTTTATTTTCACAGAAAATTATGAATATGATTTAAAAGGAAATTAGTAGAGAAAATTCTGACTTTCAGCTGTAAAAGTTAAGAACAAGTTAAATATTTTTTTTTTATTAATAACATTATTATCTACGTATTATCTCAACAAATACAATTTCATATTATAGTGTGGTAGTAAGTAGTAACTTCTGAATATACCTTTTTCTGAGTCGTTATAACTTTAAGAGTTAATTTAAGCCACACATTTTTTTATATCTTGCCTCCTACCCAATGCTACAGCTATCTGTAGACCTGTACACCCTTTGTTATTCCAATTTAAAACACCATTTCAACTAATCCATAAAAAACGCCATTAACTACTTGAAATGAGTTATCCATACCTTTAACTGAGGCGTTAAGACGGTTAATGTGTTCTTTTGCTGTGATAATAACATCCAACCGTAATAACGTCATCGGCAGACATTTTGTTACAATCTCTCTTTCCTATCCTCAGTGTTGGAGAGAGATGGAAATTGATTTGGAATGAATGGATACTATTTACGTAATTCTATAAGTAGTTTTGTAATTATATTTTACGTTCGTCTTACGGTGTTTGTAGTGGTTGGGTAAACGCCTTTACTAGTGAATTGATGGGGCTGGATTGGTCTATGCTTTGTTTGGTTCTGCTTTTGCATTGGCTAGAACTTAGATGTCTAAATGAAAACCTGTGCTAGCTGTCACATAAGCAATACTAAGGTCAACAATAGATATATCTGACAGCCTCCGTGGCGCAGTTGGTTAGACGCCGCCTGTGAAACGAGAGGCCGCAGGTTCGATCCCCGCACCGAAACAAATATTTGTGTGATCCACAGGTATTTGTTTCGGGTCTGGGTGTTTGTGAGACCGAAAAGTCTCTCGTAGCATCTGATACCCACGACACAAGACTCGATCTTAGTGTGGGGTCAGGACTATGTATGTGACTGTTGGGTGTATCTTTCTACGTCAATTAATACTTCATTGTCGAAAATTGGTTCTATACTAAGTTCCTGTTACCAAGCTGTCCAACTATAAATATCACAAATTGTTGTCCAAACAGATTTGATTGTACTACAAAGCCCAAACCATCGCCACTTGAGGCTAAACGACTCAATTGAATAAAAAGCTGTTATACAAGTCCATAGCACAAATGATTCCGACCTCCCAAGTCCCGATTACACTCAATTGGATAACGAGAGGGCGGAGGGTGCGACCGGGACCGCAGACCTGCTAGCCTGCTACCTTATTGAAATATATCGATGCCTCAATATTTTTTTATGTATTGGAAATGAATTTTATACTATTTTCTGTAACATTAAAAAAAGAAACAAAGATATACATTATTCTATTTTTGTGTTTGCGGAACGAGACGAATTTTGCAATATTCCCTTGTTACGTTGTTAAAAGTCATATATTTATGAAGTGCCAATATTTTCTCTCATCGTAATCATTTATCGATTCAATTTACTCGATATATCGATACTGTTATCACTAATATCCCTGTCCGCGAGCAAACACGAAGCGCGCGCGCTGTTTGATCGATCACAGGAAGACTTCATTAGCCGGTTGACGCAAAACCGAGACACATGGGATCGTTTGTGAAATAGGTCGGTGCAATTGAGAGCTATTTTAAATCAAATTGAGTGCGGTGGAGTGTTTGTCAATTGGTGTTTACATTAATATGCTTGCGGATTATGTGTGGGAATTCTTTTGAGCATGCTTAAAGGGATTGAGTGAATTTTGAAATTGAGGAGCCCTTAATTTCCTTATGTCTGATATATCATGTGCTATAATCATAATTTAATACTTGTTTTATTTTAATGCATAAATAGATGAACGGGGATGCATTGTAAATGATAATAACAAGCAAAGTAGAGTCATAGCATCTGGATCCAGAGGTGATATAAATTATGAATACATACCTCACCAGGACGTCACACTTACGAGTAACAGCACATGTAACCACGAAGCGTAAACGATTTCATAATTTTTGCACAACGTTATATTTAACTTTAAAAAAAGTTATCAGAACGCATCTCCGGTGCGCTGACTATTATATTCGTGTCCGTTAGATTGGATGCTTAATTGTTTATTACCGTCTTGTATGGTGTTCGAATCTCAGTTGCTAAATAATTTGCCAACTGTGGAAATGGAATATTTTGAAGTGGTAATATGACACTTCATAGTACTTGGAAAAACTCTAAAATTAATGATGCCCGCCTGACGTTCCTTAAGATTTTAAAGTGCCTAGAATTACATATAGCTCGCCTTATTTCTGCCCCAATATGTTATTGGCGGTGAGTGTATCACGGTGCACTAATTGCGCTCATAAAGTATTCATGGATGATTTTACAAATAAATATTCTAACAGTGGAGTACCTACGGTGCTACGTGCGTTTGTATTAACCTATTTTAATAACAGGTATATACAAACAATAGTAGTGTAACAAGTCGAATGTTTTTCGAGATTTTTATTACACCCTTTGGTACAATATATTGATATTGAAATATCAACTAACAATACGTCACTATCACAGTCGCTATGGCCTACAAAGTTATCTACAAACACTTAAAGCCATTTGATATGTTTAATGTATCGTCTGTAGCGCCGCTTGACACTAGCGACCTCTATGGCTTCCGGTGTCTTCTCAACTGATTTACTGTTTAGTATAAATTGTTGTAACAAAGTTAAAACAAAAAGTTTAATGTTTTTATTAACGTAGCCTTGGCCTCGAATTTAATAAATAGGCATGTAATGATATACGTTTTTTGTCTAAGATAATGTTTAGTAGGCTTCATTTGAATATAAATTAACATAATATTTTACGCATTTAAACATTTATAAAACATTTAGGAAAATAAAAGTGTGATTAAAAAGGATCGCAGCCCGTATACCCATTATAAAACTTAATTCGAGTAGGGATGCGCTCTGTATAAATAAAAAAAAAACAAAAAGCAAAGGAAAAATTACACCGGGCCATCTGTCGGAGGAGGTTGGAATTAAATTGGTAGTAACCTGACACTCGCCAGGGTGACGACAGACTATCTAATTGTCCTGAGTGTTCTATTTTAATAAAACGTTAGAAGAAAACAGTGATTCGATGTTTTTTTAATCTTAATTAACATGTTTAGATGTTGAACATACGGTATACATACGATGATAAATAAATGGAAATTTGATTTTCCCACTTATGGATCAAGTCCAAAGCTTCGTGGTTCATTGTCAATACACTAATTTAGCTTTCATGGTCTTATTGACCCAGAAAATTCTATAAAAAGGAAAGCTCGATTTAAAATACAATTCACTTTTTTAAAATGTATGCTGTATCGCAAAATGTCAAATTGTGTTCGAAAGTTAAAGATATTTTTTAAATCTTCTTTTTTCCTAACAGTCAAAACATAAGGAACCAGCCAGTTTGATTAAATCGATAACATTTTTGATATTCTAGTCGATTAGAGTCAGTCATAGTCAGACGTGTAAACAATAACACTGGATGCATTAGCGCCGCGATTAATCGTCTGTCTGTCAGTCCATTCAGAATTGTTTATAGTGAATGAAATAAGGATCCCACGCACGCCGCATTACCAACTGTCGATTTGTGAAGAAAGTTATAATCATACTTCGTAAATCATCGGGTTATCTTTATATTAAATTGCTAAGGAAGTGGAAATGAAAGCTGTTTCACTTTATAACTCGCTGGTATGATAGGTGAAATAAGTTTTGAAGTTGTGATGTCAATTTCAATAGAAAAAATTGCTAGTTAGATGAACAAGAGAATCATCTCATGATAATTGATATGTTTGAAATAAGAAAGGTGCTGGAAGTACAATAGTTTGATAAAAAAAATAAAAGTTGTTAGAAAAATAACATTATTGTTCATCCTTCTCGAAGTTCCAGGATCACTGATGTTACACGCCAGGTCTTAATAATTTAATAAAATGATGAACAGTACGTCATTTTTCTCTTTAACACATCTTCATCTCCTCGGTCCTTATACTGGTATAATATGGCACATTAACACCGCTTACTCAATCTCTTACGGCGCTACTGCAAAGTTATTTTATTTCAATAAAATGTTATTAGAACTGAACTATCTCCTGCCATTCAACCTTATTACGCCAGTCTACGAAACATGCATATTGGTCTACAACATCTAGCTTTTACTTGCGGATTCGAACCGAAAGAAAGCATTCATAGCCCTCCTCTATTAGTCCAATATTTACCACCTCAGAAACATGGCCCAACAATTATTCTCGCTAACATGAAAAACAATGATAAATGTTATAAACCATTATGTAATTATGATAATTACATTAGAATGTGCGGTACGGTAGCGGCGCACGCGCGGGCATCGAACCCACTTCCGCCCAGCGCGCTGCCCGCCATTGATAATGATCGCTTGTATTGTTTTAAAATTATAATTTATACCAGTGGTGCTACTTCGATTTGACCTTTTCTATGTACCGTATTTCATATGGTAAAGTTTTTAATTTCTTAACATATTGTCGTTAAATAACCGTCTGGGTTCAGTGGATAAGTAACGGGCTGTAAAAAAAAATGCAGCGGTTTTTGAGCAACTGAGAATTGAGATGAACGCTTGTGATTTTAAAATGGTAGCAATAGGCTACTGTAGCAAGACACTGATCTAAATATGATCTGAAAAATACGTGTTACTGTTTGATGTATTTATTTACTTATTTAAATATCAATTGAGTAGACCAATATCAGAATTAAATGCATCTACGTAATAAAGATATATTTGAAAACCATGAGTATAAAATTAACGTTTATATGATACTAAATGATTCGGCATGCACATAAACTCGAGATAAATCGAAACGCTGCATTATGTTATGAAATAATTATGAACAATCAATGCGGATTTAATGGCTATGACTAATTGTTGTTATTATTAAATTATATATTGTTTGCACGGTTTAAAATGATTTATTATTTAATGGGTTCATTGTAATCCTTTATTTCAGTAGTTTTCAGACATTTCAAGTGCATTGAACTTTTACCACAAGGTCCACAAGGTCTGGTTTACTATTTGATACTTGAGGGCAATACCTCCATATATTTCAGAAGCTGTTTACATTCCCACGTCAACTCGTGTCGATAGCTATACCAATACAATCTTACTCTTACCGTTTAGAAAAGCATTATACCGTAATTTCAAAACTTATAAAGGTCAAATTGTGGTGATAAACCGTATACATATCTTGGTAACCAATACCTTTGTAGCCTGTCCATCAATTGAGTTGTAATAGTGACTGGCTGAAAATATAAATCGGGCGAAATGTCAAAAAAGTAATAATTAAAAATTAAGAATTATGGCGCCCGAACATGTCATTTTCAAAATTAGAATACAAAGTGACACAAACAAAGTTCGCGCCATAAATTACGAGACGTTCCGTTTTACGACAGCCACGTTTTGAACTTGTCACATTTGTGTATATTAATTTTGACAGTGTAAAATATTATATCAACGGCGTTTGGTAAAATGTAAGAGTTAAATATACATTTACATCCTATCTGGTAAACGACATGTAGAATTTCCACTCCATTGATGTAGGTGGGGACCTAATTCATGGTGTGTCGTAAAAAATATTAAAAAAACTAATTATAAAAAAGATCCATTTAACGCAAATAAAACGTACCTAACTCGATTATTATTGACTACCATATAAAGTAGCTAAGCATTTTATCATTGTCTTAATTATTTTTTATAGAGCAATATGTACAAAAATGGACTTTTGATTTCACTTGGTCAAGAGTTTCTATCGAATGCCATAAAATTTGCCATATTTTTTTCTAAATACATCTTTCAACATTTATGGCCTACGTTTGTAGCATTAGCCCTGTAGTAGCCCCAAGATTTATCTATGACTAAGGGAACTGATACAAGAAAACATAATCAACGCATAGAGCTATAGACTTAGAGGCTATAGATAATGAATAGGTATAGGAATCCCTGTCCTGTCAAACTGAAACATTTCCTAAATCTGTTTAAATCAATTTAAATGCAAATTACATTCAAATTATTTACACTCCTTTCATCCTACCTAATCTTCCTAACTAGTAACCACTCTTAACTAATCTCCAACGATTTGATATAATCTTCATAACTGTATGAGGAAAGCTCACCTCTGTATTTATGACCAGGACAACCTTACGTATAATTTGGTTTACAAGAGCATTAGAGACGCCTACATCACTTGCATCATATAACCCACGCTCGACCTTCCTTTGCGTGTTATGTGATTTAAAAACACTCGAAACGTAGTGTTGCAGAAACTTTGAAGTTCTAAGGTATATTAGAAAGTTGACGCAATAAGGTTCATTTTTGCTTGAATAGTTTGGCAATTATATTTGACATGGAAGCCAATTTTGTTGTATGACAATTTTGTTAATTTGATGATCTTTGGCCCCTGGTTTTGGAGGATTGTGAAAATTTTATGAGCTTCGTGTTCTAAAGTACCAATTCTGCTAATTTATTTAATTTTTGAGATGTCAAAATCAAAGAATTAAGCTACTGAAATTACCAGTCTATAAGATAATTTAAAAAGCAATAAATAGGTTGAAATATTGTTAAAATTATATTAATATTTAGATCGATTTCTAAGCAATGTCTCGAACAAAGTACTGGATTTACGTAGCATTTAATTCTTAACAATACTGCTGAATGAGACGTGTTTTGATGGAAAAGGGCGTCAAGCCAGATGAGCGGCAGCTTCACAGATGGTTGGGAGAATTTGAAAATCATTTTCGGTGGTGAATAAATACAAAGATCTGCTATGGGCTGATGATGATGATCATGATTCATAATGACATAATCCTGGATCATTCATCATTAAGTTAACTCAGAGCATGATTCAATCCAGTATCATCAAATATTTCTAGTTAATTCTAAAGACGTCCTTGCCGAGTAATATGATCATTGATTAATTAATGACATTTATTTAGAATAGCCGTGTAGGTGCGAGGTCCGATTGCCTTTTACAGACTATGACAGCATTTCGCAACCCGATAGTTACATTTGAATTAATCACATTTATTCAATTAAATTATTTCGGTTTAATGACGACGGGTTTTGATTTTTATCTCACAGCCGCACCTTCTTGTGGGTGGATATGTTTTATATTTCCTGAGTTAGTAATTTTACCTTCAACATTAACTTACATTATACAATATTTCTTAAAGTACACTTGATGATCTACGACATTATCGTCTCGCTCTGTAGTTAACTGAATAGATCCCTACGTCATTATTGCACGTTCAGGTGCTCAAGAATGCGACGTAACGGGATTGTAACTCCTCACTTCTACAAATTACACGATACGCTAATGGCAGAATAACATCCTCATCGCACTATCCTTACGCTTCGATGGCTCTCTGATTATGAAACGTTACAACCGCCAACGCTCTCCTGGCAACCTGTTACCTTTTCGTACTGCGTTGTTTACCATACAACGAGTTCTATAAATGACCGATGCGGGAGAGCTCAACACATCGCTGTCCATCTTTTTAGAATACGACACAAATAACATTCTATATTTGAAAATTTATACACTACCAACTTCGGTTGCACCTAGATCTACAAGATGCGAGTGCAATTTTCAACCTTAATGCTCAATATTAAAGTCCGCTATGCAAATCGCGGGAGGGTTTAGGATAGTGTACTGTGTTTTACTTGAACAGAATATGGATGCGAAGGTACGGTTATGCGGCACCCATGCCGATGACCACATGCATCAATGTTTGTAAATAGAACTCTCGTACTACGTAACGAGTTTGAACTTTAACACTTTTAATTTAATGACGTATTCGTTGCCGGTTATATTCTAACACTAAAACTGAGCCAACTAAAATCTTCTCAATGTAAAACACACCAAGTGTGAGTGACGCTTGGTATAAAGTAGACGGAGCGGCGCGGCGCGCACAGTAGTGACATCTATTTAACTTTTGGATTCTTAATTTGTGTTGTTTACAAACAATCGCAGACATTATCCATTCGAAATGCACATTTCAACAGCGCGGCGCGCGGCGCGTCAACAAATACATTAGAGTTACAGGCGGCGGGTTTCACAGAAAAATTAGCTTAGCTGTGTGAAAGCATCGCTTTCAAAGGCATCAATGCGATTGTATTTGCTCATTCCATTACTGGGTTGGTTTGGGAAGTGAAAAATCACGCTTATCTGTAGGCGAGTGCGAGGGAACGCCGCACAGCGTCAGCCATCTGTTCGTTGCACCCATAAAGATAACGAATACGTACAAACGGGAACGCATTCCGTATCAGTCCTTTGCGGCGGACGCTTCCCTGTGCGTGCAGCGCGCGAAAAACACGGCGGCCATTTTGCATACTTCCGCACTATGTGTTCCATATTCGAAAGTACGGTGCGTACACACGCGGGCGCGCACCCACACACGCGCCTTTTATTATACTCTTTTTTGAGATGTTGGTTTATTTTTAATCGCGTTGTCCTATTTAATCCGTTATGCCAGTGCGGCAGGCGCCCCAATCAGTCTTAGCGGCAACCGTAGCTTTTGACGTTGTGTGTTCCATTAAGAAAAAAATTGTGAATTCAAAAACTGTAAAAATGATTAAATACATAATTTCAAAGATTAAAAAGGTTATGTTTCTTACATTTTTATCAGTGTTTTTGTAAATTGTGTTTAATGTTCGTTTTTTAAATTTTGTTTTTGTTTGTTGCAGATATACCCGGACCCTGAGTCTGAGAAGGCTATTATGGGCTCCGTGGTGTATTGCATCCACCATAAGGAGGGGTGCCAGTGGTCGGACGAGCTCCGTAAATTGAAGGTGAGTTAGTAAATATTGGTAGAGATAGTGTAAGTGGGTGAGATGGGCGATCAATCATGGTGGCGCGCACGTCGCACGCCGGGCCTGACACGTATTGTTATCTGTGTTGCGTGTGGTTTTTCATTTACGAGGTTTTGGAACGTGCGTAGCCAGCATTCTATTAGGACTTGGGCATTCGGACCAGGAATTAATTTATAAATGACTTTAATTAACTTCTCCTTTGTGACGCAGGAAATTATGTATTTTCTTATTTTAGTATGATTGATTAACTATGATTTTACAAACTTGGGCCAACTAGTGTTAATAATATTATAATTTTTACCTGGCTTGGCGTATAAATATTTGTTGTCAAAACAGTAGATACCACAAATATTTGTATATTTAACCTACTACGAACATAGTATCTATTTTCCTTATTTATGAAGGTCTACCTTATGTTATTTAGGTTATCAACCACAAGTTAACAATTAAATGCGTGAATAATTTTCAATATCGTAAAGGATAAAACTAATTAAAATTCCAATGTGGTATGATTTCAATTGACTTCTAGCAAATGGCTACATGACAGGAAAAGTTTGCTTCCGAATATAATATAAAATATATTTCAGGTGATACTAATTTTTTTATATATATTCTTTATTGTACACCACGGAAAAAAGACAGATAATAACAAAAACTAAACAATAAGTACAATCGGCGGCCTTATTGCACAAGGCAATCTCTTCCAGGCAACCTTGGGATGGACATAGAAGAAAGGAGAGAGAAAGGGCAGTCTAGGGTGTATAGTGACATAAATATAAATAGATAAAGAAACAATAAAATAAAATACAAATATAAACTCATACAACAAACATACATATTACATACATATATACATAATATATTATATATACATAGATATATACATAATAAATGTTAAAGGAATAGTAAAAGCACAGCAATATGTGAGTTCAGTGAGAGAGATAGTGCTCCTTGACTTGTAATTTGAATGACGATAGTGTTCGAGCCCGTCTTACGACATCTGGAAGAGAGTTCCACAATCGAACAGCTTGTACGGAGAATGACTTGTCCATAAATGTCGTGGTGTGTACGGGCATTCTCAATTTCAGATTCTCCGATGACCTCAGGGATCTTTCATGGGAATTATGGAGAAATACAAAACGATCTTTTAGATAAGAAGGGGTGAGAGGATTAAACAATATATTATATAAGAGTGAAAGAGTGTGAGCATTCCGACGAAGCCGTATGGGTAACCACTTGAGCTTAACACGAAATTCAGAAACATGGTCAAATTTGCGTAAACCAAATATGAACCTTATGCATAGATTTTGGAGACGCTCAAGTTTATTAAGTTGGTCTTCGGTGAGATCAAGATAGCTGACATCGGCATAATCAAGGATGGGGAGTAGGAGTGTTTGAGCAAGCGAAATTTTCGTGACAACCGGTAGAAAATTGCGTAACCTTCGCAAGGACCTTGCTGAGGCAAACATCTTTCGACTTAATTCTCGAAGCTGAGGACCCCAGGTGAAGGACTTGTCAATATATAGACCTAGATTGCGAACGGAGTCGTTATATGGGATGGTTATACCATCACAAAAGACAGGAGGAAGTTTAGTCCAATCTAGCTTCGAGGTCATCCTGGGGCTGCCGACAACAATGACCTGAGTTTTTGATGGATTAATCTTCAAGCCATGAGCTTTACTCCATTGACAGATGTGTTGAATATCAGAGTTAATTGTCCCAATCACGTCGAATATCTTATCCGTAGGAGCTTGAGCGTAAATCTGGAGATCATCCGCGTAGAGGTGGTAGGAGGAGTGAAGTTGATTAGTTATGGAGTTAATGAATACAGCGAAGAGAAGAGGAGATAGCACGCCGCCCTGAGGTACGCCAGCAGATACGGGGCACCAGGAGGAAAAGGTTTCCTCCACACTGATGCGTTGCCGGCGTCCATACAGGTAACTATGAAACCAATCAACTGCCATTGGAGATATGTTAAGAGAACGTAGCATGCAGAGTAACACGTCAAAATCGACGGAGTTAAAAGCATTGCTGAAGTCCAGCAAAGCAAGGACAGTCAGCTTGCCTTCCTCCATGCCTGATCTGATGCCATCCGTAACATGAATAAGAGTGGAAGTTGTGCTATGACCTGGACGAAACCCTGATTGGAGAGGATTGAAGAGTTTATTTTTGGAAAGGAAATCATGAAGTTGAGAATGGATTAGACGTTCTAGGACTTTAGAAAGGAAAGGGAGTATGGAAATGGGTCGGAATTCGGAAAGCAATGTGGCATTGGATTTTTTGGGAATTGGAATAATATGGGCTTCTTTCCAAATGGTTGGAAAGATGCCTGTGGAGATGGAATGGTTTAGGATGTGCGAAATTATAGGAAGGGTTTCGTCTAAAATAGGAAGAATCATGTTACGGCTGACACAGTCGCTTCCCACAGCATTGGATGAGATGAGATGAATTGTCTTCTTAACATCACAAGTGGCAAATTGTTTAAAGACAAGAGCAGAATAAACGGGAGTTTTAAAGGTGGAGAGATGCTTAATAGTGTTATCTTTAGTCGTCCTATCGAAGTAGGGCGGAGAAGAGAAATGAAGGTTAAGGGAATTTAGATCTAAAGATTTAGGAATAGAAACTTGTTGTGATTTACCCACTCCCAATGTTTTCAGAAACTTCCAGACCTTAGCTGGATCACCATTTTCGACTGCGTTATGAATATGCCGGCGTTGAGCATTCCTACACACCTTACTGCAGTGATTCCGAATGGCTACATACTTCAGCCAGTTACACTCATTGGGACGGCGATTAAATTTGGACTTGGCCAAAGCTTTTTTAGAGATTAGCTCCTTTATATCAGCAGTAAGCCAAGGTGAGGGAAGGTGTTTAATCTTTATAGGCCTAACAGGCGCATGCCTATCAAAAAGGTCGGTTATCCTGCTGGTAAAAATTTGCACTTTGGTATCAACACTATCTGCATGAAGAAGCGAGCTCCAGTCAATGTTGCCGGCATCCCTGCGAAGATCATCAAGATTCATACCGCGAAAATTCCGTTGCAGAAGGATTTTGGGAGAGGCTTTGGGAGGACGAATGCAGTAGGATAGGTATATCAAATCATGACAGGAAAAGGCGTCGGCGGAACATTGCCCATGTTTAGCAACGAGGCTTGGGGAGGAAACAATGATAAGATCGAGGAGAGAAGGAATGTGGTTGGGAGAATGATGAGTGGCTGAAAGAGGAAGAATCGAAAGATTGCAGGATTGGATAGAATTTAGAAGGGAGGTGGAACGACGGTCGTTCTTGAGTAGACAGGTATTGAAATCACCCATGATTATGGTTTGACTGTACAACGGAACGAGATTTTCAAGAATAATTTCAATAGAAGCGAAGTAATCAATTTGGCGGGAGGGACAATAGTAAACACCGAGTAAGAGTTTTTTAAGCGAGAATTCCACCTCCAAGAAAAGGTGCTCGCCAGCATTATGTGAAGGAGGTTGAGGTGACGCGTTAACGATAGAATACCGAAACTGTGTTCGAAGGTAAATGGCAACACCGCCTCCAACACGTGGCGTGCGATCATTTCTGACGAGGTGGAATCCGGGGAGGGAGTAAGCGGAGGAAGAAAGACAAGGTTTCAACCAAGATTCTGAAACAAGGATAGCGTGTATATGAGTACAGTCAAAACTAGCCAGCATATCAGGGAAATGGGCCGGAATACTCTGGGCATTAAAATGGACCACGTTAAAATTCCTAGGGACATCAGAGAACTGACATGAGAGAGTGTCGGCAAGTGAGGGAACACTAACGAAACTATCATCACTACATGCGGAAAAGTACTCTTCACTGTCATCACTACAATTGTGTGCAGACATATTTTGTAAAACTAAAGAAATAAATGAATGATAATAGAACTTAAACAAAAAAAAATTAAAAAATAAAAAGAATATATATATATAAATATGTATAACAAAGTATAAAAATAATTTTAAAGGCAAAATAAAATTAAACTAACATCGTCCATCTGCCGGTTGTGTTTACAAAACTTAAACTAATAATAACTAATATAAAAATAATCATTAAATCAGAGAAAAACAAGTAAATATAAAAGAATTTGTAAAGCTAGCGTAATGATAAAAAAATAACAATATATAAATTACTTAAAATTATCTTAGTCCAGGCTCCAGGTAAAAAACAAAAAGGCAACCTGATTACATTTCAGAACGAAAATTAATATGTCAAACATGACATGACATTTGACGATAACTGAGGTTAGGTTTTAATTACGCAAAATACATGTCGGTGGATACAAATTATGCAAACAAGAAGTAAACAAAAACAAAGGTCTAAGAAACAAGTTGTCTAAAGTGCGAAAATTAATAAGATTGCGTGAAATACGGAAACTATACAAAATATTAAACTGATTACCTGGACTTAATTACTTGATGCGAGTGAAAATAAAAACAAAAAGCAAAACCAAAACCACTCTACTTCTTGGAGGTCGCGGCACGCCGGGTCTTGGGCAAGGCTATGGCTTTCTTCACTGGTGTCGGCTTCGTGGGAGTATCAACTTTAATCTGGCTGAGCAGACTAAGCGACACAATTCGATGCCGGGCGCCAGAGCTGACCACATAGACATTGCCTTCCCGGGTCCAACAGTTGGTGACACCAAATTTCTCCCGTGCGGCCATGAAAATGTCATGTCTTGTTTTAGTAAGGAACTCAGAAAGAGTGATGCCAGTACCCTTCAATTTAGTTTTACTAAACCAAAGACGGTCCCTTGTAGTGGCATCCTGCAATTTAACAAGCACAGGCCTAGGTTTCTTAGAAGAAGATGGTCGACCCATCCTGTGACAACGTTTAATATCACTTATGGTGAATTCATCTAGTCCCATGCGTTGCTTTGCGACATCTAGGATTAATTGAGCAGGATTCTCATCAATTGCTTCGGCAATGCCGTGGACCAGAAGAATTTTGCGACGCCGCTGCATCTCCATGGTGTCGACGGTGTTTGCCAGTGCTTCAATTTGCTTCTGCAGAAGACTTAGAGCATGGGTGACGAAGGCTCTTTCAGTATAACTGAATATATTTTATGTTAATGCTCTAATTAAATAATATATTTTTATTTTGCATTAAATTTTTGAAAGCTCTACTTTGACAAGCTTATAAGAAAAACATTTTTATTTATGAAAACAACAGCCTATATACACAACAATAATGCAGTTGACTCTTCTTACATGTAAGGTATATTATGTTAATTGAGTTAAAAACCAATTTGGTAGTTACTATTTTCGCATACTTATATTAACGTTATTGCTACTAATTGGGACTAATGCACTTTGCAGTTCCAAAAAAGAGAAAAAAATGCCTTCTATCAAAACAGCAAGGTTCAGTTGCACCACCTAAGGTTGACCATAGCTTTAACGTCACCGTCAATGTCAAAGTCATAGTTAAAGCCTGATCAGGTTTTGAAACCCAATTCCTTGTTACAGGCGCACCTGAACACGTGCAAGCATGACGCAGTGTTGTGTGCAGCGCAGTGCGGCGCAATGATCCCGCGGGTGCTAATGCAGGACCATCTGCGCTACACCTGCCCGCGCCGCCGCGCCAACTGCGACCACTGCCACAAGGAGTTCTCAGGGAGCGCTCTTGAGGTAATTATTTAGTTCCTGATTTATTTAGGTTCTGTATTATGTAGGTATTAGTTACATAAGTACACGTTTATCTATGGACCTAGATAGTCTTACAATAAGTATATTAAAATACAGCCAAAAAAAGGAATTTGGAAGAATTTATTGATGGAATTGAACAGAGAAAAATGAATTATAATCTATAAATATCAATTCATAAAAAGTACGGGATGGTTACTTTATATTAAAAGATAGGAGAGACGGACAAACAAAATATTTAACACTAAAACATACTGTAAAAACACCGTATACTACAAACGATACTGTACCTACTAACATCGCTGTAAAAAGTTACGTAAACAAAAGCGCTCTATAAATTTGATGTTTATGTCCACGACTAGATCTTAGACACAAAAAAAGTTTTAATTACCCAAATCTTTAGAATAAGTGCTTCCAACCATCCGTACCAGTTTCGATAGCAATTAAACAGGACGTATTCACCACATGGCAATAAATAATGGCGTGGCGTGTAATATTCGCGCGTTTCAGGCCTACGGTACATCTGTTTAGTACAGGATTTCAGCGGCCATGACACGAAAATCCAGTTTTGGATCGCAACAACGACAAACCATTGGCCAACGTTTGGCACACGCGGCAAATTCCTACGAGTTACACCAACATTTATGGATGATAGATTTTTATATCGTCAGCATTCGAATGTTCCGTTTTTATTGCATTCTGGATGTTTGTTGCAAGCTTCGTTTGCAAACGCGTTTATGTAGGTTGTTTGTGTTAATATAAAACGGCGTTTTGGCAACGCGGAATTTGAACAGTTAGTTAAAATTGTTTGAAATTGAAACATTAGTTAGCCTAGTTGTGTGCCTAGAATCATTTGCTTTTAAATGGATTAGCAGCTCATTTTTCATTCACAACGTATGTGAATGTTCATTACTGGCTCCTTAAGTTAAATAATTTTAGAAGATGAAATTACCAACTTTTTCGATAGTGAAACTTACATGCATAAATACCAATGCAACATTTTTTTCAAGTTATTGTCCATTTCCAGGAGCATCAAGGCAACTGCGGTCACGAGCCAGTGTACTGCGAGAACAAGTGCGGTGCTAAGGTGCAGCGCAGACATACACAGCAGCACCTCCAGCAGCACTGCAGCAAACGGCTCGTGCCTTGCAGACATTGCGGACAGAGGTACACGCAGGTCAGTAGAAGATATATCTATTTCTTTAATTGCTCATTTAATTATAGGTACGTCAGATAAGTAGCCTTTATAATGATGATTGATGATCCAATAAAACAGGATACAATTACAAATTGGTTAAAAACTGGGCTTATTCTTAAATCATTTGTCAATTCCTTTGTAGTTTTTCTACACTGGATAGATTAATGAATAATCAGAGTTTTTATGTGATGCCTGATGATTGAACATGGATGAATGAATTTGGTTTACAGCCACGCGAGAAGTGCATTAAGGATACGTGTTCAGTGAATCTGAAAGAACGTAATGGTTTATGAATGATTTCTATTCAAAAGCTAATTGCTTTTATATGAGAGTATATGAAACAGTACAGTCTCGGAGCTATACTTTCAAACCATACATCAAAATGTTTCATTCGATTTTTGATGCGGAAGAGCAAACCAGTTTTAATATTATGGTGAAATTTAGCTCTAAAAGAAATTTTAGAGTAGGTATATAAGAATTTAAAAATTCCCAATCTAAAACTAAAAGATGATAACAAAAGAGCTATTCCATATCCATTTTCCCAGACGCCGTACCAGGTACAATCTTGGTAAAATCATCAATTCCCAATGACCCCACGCTTGATAAATCGCCTCTAACGTAGGTAATATCTGTTTGTTGCAGGACACAGTATGCGCGCACGGCGGCTCGTGCGCGCGCGCGCCGGTGCCGTGTCCGCAGCGCTGCGCGGCGGGCGCCGTGCCGCGCGACGAGCTGGACGCGCACCTGCGGGACCACTGCGCCGCCGCCGCCGCCGCCGCCGCTGCCGTGCCCTGCGCTTTTAGAGACGCTGGATGTCGCTTTAAGGTAACTTTGATAGATAATATTTGGTTCCTTTTCAATTTGACTAAGAACGTAGCACATCTTTTTTTATAGGCATTTCACTTGAATGTAAATGCCCAGTACAGTAACTTAGGACGGTTATTTCTTTGACTATTCGAACTTATGCTGGACTGTTCAAATCTAGATATATCCAGACAGATTCTAAAACAAAACGTTATATTTGCGTGGATCAGTGCAGCGTATTCAATAAACTCTACCAAGATTATAACTACAACTATTAAAAATAATATTTACATTCGTTTAATATCGTAACTGTAACCTCAAACTCTTTCCAACAAGTAACACCAACCCTTCAACCAACATAACTCTTAACTCTTCCAGGGCACAAGACAAGCAGTAGAAAGACACACAGAAGAGAACTGCCAACAACACCTAGCCCTGGTATCAGCTCTGGCCACCAGACAAGCCCGCCAGCTGGACTCCCTCCGTGCCGCAGTAGCCAGGCTGTCTGTCAACTGCTCCGGCGCTCTTGTATGGAGGATCACCGACTGGGCTGCCAAAATGGCCGAGGCTAAGTGCAAGGATGGAGTGGAGTTGGTGTCTCCTGCGTTCTACACCAGCCAGTACGGGTACAAGTTACAGGTGGGTTCAGTTAAATAAAATATATACAATGTTGGTACAGGTGGGTCTTAAAATGAACATGGACAAAACAAAGATCATGTCGAATGTCCATGTTGTGCCCACCCCCATTGGAGTTGGGGGCTCGACTCTTGAAGTTGTAGACGAATATGTCTATTTAGGACAAGTGGTCCGGTTAGGCAGGTCCAACTTCGAGAGAGAGGTCAATCGTCGAATCCAACTCGGCTGGGCAGCGTTCGGGAAACTACGCGACGTCTTCTTGTCCAAAATACCTCAGTGCCTCAAATCGAAAGTCTTCGATAGTTGTGTGTTGCCAGTGATGACATACGGCACCGAGACGTGGCCTCTCACTATGGGCCTTATTAGGCGGCTCAAAGTCACTCAACGAGCTATGGAGAGGGCTATGCTCGGGGTTTCCCTACGAGATCGAATCAGAAATGAGGAGATCCGTAGGAGAACTAAAGTAACCGAAATAGCCCAGCGGATTAGTAAGTTGAAGTGGCAATGGGCGGGGCACATAGCGCGGAGAACTGATGGCCGATGGGGCCAAAAAGTTCTCGAATGGAGGCCACGTAGCGGAAAGCGCAGCGTAGGACGTCCACCCACAAGATGGTCAGACGACCTGGTAAAGGTGGCGGGACGTCGCTGGATGCAGGCTGCCTCCAACAGGTCACTGTGGAAATCATTGGGAGAGGCCTATGTTCAGCAGTGGACGTCCTTTGGCTGATGGATGGATGGATGGAATGTTGGTAAATTGTCCATTACTGGTGATTGGACTTCTACGGCGTTGTGATAATATTGGCAGTATTTAAAATAATTATACAGAATTTAATAGATTGTGTACCTATCAAACGTTAAGTTCTAAGGTTTTATCTCGTACCTAAACCTATAATATACACCGTATGTATGTACGAGATTCGATATGACCTAATTTAAACATTTGAGAGAGATCGAATCAGTTGATAACACTTTTAATGAAATTCCATTCCCAGAAATTTTATTTTTAAACCGTTAAACTCACACCAGCTAAAACGTTTCTACACGGCAATAATTACATATTATTTCGGTAATTACTAATCACAAAACGTAATTATTCCCTTGTATAACTTAAATAATATACCGATATTTATATCTGAGTTAGTCACCGGTAATTTTGAGTCACATGTATGCTCCCCCGATCTATTTCGTGCCGGTTTTAATGAACTTATGTCGCGTATTCGGAGCGTTTATTTGCGTCGCGCGGTGCTTACTCACTATATTATTCACACAGCAAATATACCCGCGCGTGCCATTGTTTACCAACAAAGAGTAGGGTAGTAAGGAATTTTTAGACTTACAATAAATATAGTCACTAAGGTCGGTTTTTATACCATTGTTTATTTTTTCATTTTTAATATTAAGGGATGTCCTATACTCCCAAGAATCATTTGAATTCCTTCTTTCCATAGATCTATAGTACGCAAAATATACTACAACGTTTACAAAAATATTTTTATCATTCGTTTGTTTCGATACTTTCGAACCACAGTCGACATACAAAGCGATTACACTATTAATAAATAAATGTGGTTCGACTGTACTGTAGAATAATAACCGATAAAATACACCCAAATACACCCACCAACAGTCGCATGCATAGTTCTGAACCCACACTATGAATGAGATTTTTCTTTATTTTATAACTTATAAAACGTTTTCTTTTATTCCAGGCATCATTATTCCTGAACGGCAACGGCGCTGGCGAGTCCACCCACATGTCTGTCTACATCAAGATCCTACCCGGAGAGTACGACGCCCTTCTCCGCTGGCCCTTCGCCCACACCGTGTCCTTCACGCTCTTCGACCAAAGTTCGAGTCCCGACCGCGCCTGCAACATCGTCGAGAGCTTCGTCCCAGACCCCACGTGGAAGAACTTCCAAAGACCATCCAAGGAACCTGATGCGTTGGGCTTCGGCTTCCCGAGATTCGTCTCCCACGAAATGCTGAAGAAACGGAACTTCGTGAAAGATGACGTCATGTTTCTAAGGGTCAAAGTGGATCCCAGCAAAATCGTGGCCGTTTAGGACCATATGTTTGTGTTAAGACTAGTATACGGTGACAGTGTTTTAGTATAGAAGCAACTTCATTACTTATTACTAATTTCAGTTTCCAAGGTTAATTTAACACTAACGTAGTTAATATTTTAACACCAATAAGTCCTTCACATCGTCTAAGTCGGATAAATGTTATCTGATTTTGGCGCTATTTTGTTTGTGGTTGTTGGTGAAGTGTACACATGTTTTTATAAACCGCTGATTTGTCAGTATAATATTATGAACATCAAAGTGATGGAATCGATACATAAACCTTTGAATTGTGGGTATCATTCCCAGTTTAAACGGGTTTATATCGATACATTTAAGAAATATGTAAAATTTGAATTGAACCTAATAGTTTTCATAATTTAAAAAAACGTGGGATATGTGCTCATTGCACCCTTACCTTCAGGTATGCTCGGTTTATAATGAAAGTTTCAATTTGACACATAAATAGGGTTCATTTTTGATCAAACAAGGTGCCAATCTATACTCAGTTATGCTCACATACTAATTTCATAAGTCTTATTTACAAGTTAACACAAGTGCTAACTCGCACAATCTGTTATTTAGTGTTAGATAAATTAAAAAGTCATAGGCTACGTGTAAATATTGATATAAGGTGTATATATTGTATATAGGTAATAGTAGATGCGCATGCGCATAGTTGTTATCCTTTCACTAAAGATCTCTTGTGTTTCAATGCCGGCGGAACAACATTGTCAATTGAATCGTTTTAAAGCTGTATGCTGTGCCATAACAATTTTGCTTTATATTAATTTTCCCATTGCTAGGCACCCCTCCTCTATAATGAAAAGGCATAGTCAACCACACTAGTTCAGTCTGGTTTAATATATCTAAAATATCTAGAGTATTCAATATTTATGTCTTATTTCATTCAATTTACATATATTTTCATTCTCTTAATATTATTTTTTATCAATTATCTGCTTCATATTCCCGTACGTATGTTTTGTAGCTAATATATATATTTAGTTATTATAATTTAGTATGCAGTATAAATACACACATTTTTATAGGGTATCTGCAAAAATTGTGTGTGCCTCCACCGAACTTGTTCAAACGCGTTTTTGTCTGCCTCGTGCGAACATTACCGAAGGCTTTTTTAAAAATGCTTTGGACTTCAAATTCATTTTTATATATTGATATTTAATTTCAAAAATATATTTATTTCTGTATGAAGGAAGAAATGGCATTTCCCTGTTCATATTCTGCTTTTTTCTCCCCGTCAAAACTAAACGTGTAACATACTTTTTAATTCCCCAAACTGCCTATTAATTGCTTTGTAACATATTAACATTCTGCCTTATAGTAAAAAGCAAATATTTTTATTACCTAATTTTCAACATTGTATCCGAACTTGATTCCGCCTATTTGATATAGTACGTACAAGAAAAGGGTATTATGAAAATTAAATGCCGGCGAATATAAAATACTTGACTTTGAAACACTTCAGTTGACAATAACGGCAGATCTTTGTAAATAAATCTGTTCTGAATTCTTGTATATAGTTAAAAATGTAAATATGAGTGTGTGTGTTATACGCTGGAGTTAGACCAAAGTGCTTTGATGTCTTCGCGATGTGTCTGTACATAGCATCCGCGGAGAATCAACTTACAAGTCACGGCTTAAGCTGTATGTAAAATTATATTTAAGCAAGAGTGAATTATGAAATCGAAACTTATGAAGGTCGATATAAATAAGGTTTTATTTAGTGTGCAATTCTTTGCCCCACACTGCCTGTATTTCGTAGAATAAGTTAGGCTATTATGTATTTATCTATTGTGGTATGTTGCAAAATTAATATTTCAGATCTCTGAAACGCTTTCCTTGGTAATGTTAAATCTCAACCGCAATGTTACATTCCACTTAAAATATTATTGATAAGTCTGGAAATGGAATATGAAACATATAACATTTAAAAATATATCTTTTTGTGAAATCAATTTTGTAATTTATTCTATTTTTCGTAGATTATAAAAATACGGTCGCCATTTTAGAATTGTAAAAAATATGGGCATTTAAATAATATTTCAAATTAATGTTTGTCACTTCAACAGTAAGTTCAAAATGGCGTCCCAAGGTTTTTTAAATATTGACATATTTTTATATATTTACCGTAAAAGACCTAACATCGTTTTTATATCTATCAAAACTAGTTAGTAAGCTAGGGGTTAGATAAATTTAATGACATGAGACTAATTAATCGAATATACAAGTCTATATTTAAGACTAGATGTACTAGGCGTCTAAGCTAGTATTTAAGTTATCAGTGTAAGGGAAAGGCGATTTTTGAGAAAGAATATATTACATTTCTTATAAAATATAAACGACTTTCATTAAACCTTTTATTCTACAGTAACAAGTAAAATAATAAATGTCAAATTACAAGACTGCCTCCGTGGCGCAGTTAATCTACGGTATAATTGCAACGCTGTGGTCCCGGGTTAGAATCCCGGGTCAAGCAAAGTGATATTGGATTTTTCTTTTTATTATCAGTCCGGAGTAAGGCATGTGTGCCCGATGTCTCGGGTCTCATTATTTCTGATACCCGTGACACAAGACTTGGTAGATAAATAAATGCATCCAACAGTCACATACATAGTCCTGACCCCACACTAAAATCAATGTATTGTGTCGTGGGTATCAGAAACTATGACACTTTTCGGTGTCACAAACACCCAGACCGAAACGATTACATGTGGATCACACATACATTTGTCTTGGTGCAGGGATCGAACCCGCAACCTCTCATTTTACGGTCGGCGTTAAACCAACTGCGCCAAGTAGTTTAATGTTATATTATATAAGCTATTACGGACTTTTAACCTGCTTTTGGCCCTTTATATGCACTCTCACTTATCTATTGTTGACGAATGACAAATGTCGCCTGTATTATCGCGTATCATAAACCCAGTTAGATAAATTGTCCTGGCAGAATTGACGTTAATTGAATAAATTCATATTTCATTATCTATTTCTGTCATAGTTCTGTAGTTTAATTGTTAAATATTTGTAATAACTGTCACATAAACTGGAGTACGTATCGATTTCGAGAATAAGTCATTCATCTATACTTGTGTCCTATTTTAAATACACTCAAATCAAACACGACACAAATTTTGCTCAAGTTTAAAGGAATTTAAAATTATTTATGTTGATGAGTATATTATACACGATCTCGACAGATGGAATGATATTGTTACACTTTAAGGGATGGGGGAGATGTAACACAGTACCTACATTTAGATATGCTAAGATTCAGAACAGGGCGAGCAGAGTGATAAATCAACGATTGTCAAAATGGCACTCAAAATATTTATCGCAGTTTTTTAGTTAAGATTAAATAACATTATTTAACTAGTCCAGTTCCTATTACTAACATTTTATCTGTACTGATGGTCAAATAAAAATGATAAAGCAACAAAATGTGATAGCATGTTTGGTCTAAAATGATGCATTTTTTCGGAAAGCTAAAAATAATTTAGGATACTAGAATTTGTAAATTAAGAGGTACCTTAAAGAGAGGAAACTTACCTGAAAATGTTTTTTTTTTTGTTTTCATAAGGCATAAATAAATGCATCCAACAGTCACATACATAGCCCTGACCCCACACTAAGATCGAGTCTTGTGTCGTGGGTATCAGAAGCTACGAGAGACTTTTCGGTCTCACAAACACCCAGACCCGATACAAATACCTGTGGATCACACAAATATTTGTTTCGGTGCGGGGATCGAACCCGCGGCCTCTCGTTTCTCAGCCGGCGTCTAACCAACTGCGCCACGGAGGCTGTCAAATAATAATCCCTTAAGTGGTTTGCCTATACTTAAATAATTTTCATTGTCCAGTTGACTTTAAGGTGTTACCAAATTAAAGAGCACAGTTATGTATGGTAAATGAAACCAAATTAATCCTTTTCAAATCATGAGAATCATGGCTGGTTATGGCTTAAAAAGCTTTCTTTATGAAAAATATCAAATTATTGTCGTATCCGGAGGAGAATTTTATGGGAATAATAAATACAAAAAATATAAAAAATATTTTATATGTTTCTCTTAAATTACTTGTATTGACTAGTTTTGATGTGACTATTATATGTCATGTATTTTGTGATGAGCCTGATTGACTGAATGTGGATGTGTTTAGGCTTGAAGTGGGGGCAGTCTTCTTTGTTTTCTGAAAGGGAGAAAATGTGTATTAAATAAAAAATAAAAAAATACACCCGCCAGTCACATACATAGTCCTGACCCCACACTAAGATCGAGTCTTGCATCGTGGGTATTAGGAGCTATGTGAGACTTTTCAGTCTCACAAACACCCAGACACAAAACAAATATCTGTGGTTCACACAAATATTTGTCTAAACAACTACACCACAGAGGCTACTAAAACTAAAACTTTATAGTGTATGCAAGAAATCTATAATAATAATATGAAGTTTACAATTAAATTCAGTTCTTTCAGTTTCATATTGAGGTCAAGAAAGCAACCTTTAATTTATATTTTTAAAATTGTTTGGATATTTCCAATCACAAACTTGACCAATGTTTCTTAAAAAGATCTGTGGAAAGAAATTACAATGATTTGGTGTAATACCGGGTCATGTTATACTCATATCTTATTTTAGACTTAAAATCGTAGAAACATACCATTTGTATCCTGAGTAGATTGTCCATGGCCGCTGGTAGCAAAGGCTTTACTGAGTTTATTTCCATCATTGTTAAATGATCTAATCTACCATACCCACCTGAAAAAAAGCATTTTAAGTGTTAAATAAGTTGGGAGAGGCCTATGTCCAGCAGTGGAATGCAATGGGCTGATGATGATGATGAATAAATTAGCATATTTTTACTAGCTTAAAATTTTGATTATGACACACAAGCTTACTGTGTGGACCTCATATACCAGCTATTACAGATACACACACAATTTGCAATTGCAAACATAATATGTATGCGCAGCATGGCTAGATAATTTATTATTTTGACACCCTATTTAATGTATTATAATTATAATATTTAGAACAGGGAACTAACTACCTTTTGTAAGCTCTCTATAATAAATATAATAATAACATTATCAATCTCACCTCCAGATTTCATAAGAGCATCCATTGAAGTCCTTAATTTAGACATTCTAATATCCCAGATGTCTTTGATAATAGTTTTAATCTCGGCAGAGTTTGGCACATCTTCTGACGCAGCTCCAAGTATCAGCTTAGCCTCAACCATGTAGTGTTCGTTTGGCATCTTTGTGAAGAACCTGAAATTAAGGAGACCCATAACATGAAGTTCGCTCTTGGTGTGGGGGAATGTTGTAACTTGCAAAATAAATAAATTGATATTGGGTGGTGTTTAACGTTCCTTATAGGTTTGATATAAAATTTTGTAAACATAAGTTAATGTTCGTTCGTAGTGAAATCCACTGCCAATTTGTTGAATTTAATTGGAATACTATACTTTTTCAATGGTACATTTCATCACAGATAATCATTGTCCACTTTAACAGTTCAGATTCACTTCATCATGGAAAATCGGCATACCTGATTCATGAATATTTTGCGGTTTCTACTTCCGTATTCTAATACATTGTAGTGAAAATAGAATAGGTGCATCTCACATATGGAGCGATATAAACAGAAAAGAAATAAAAACAGTTTTAACCTGGATCGTTTCTCCTCTTCCTTGATATTTTCTAGAACTTCAATATCCATCCAGTCTGGGGGCACAACTCGGCACTTTTGTTTCTGTTTCAACATCATAGCGAGCCATAAAGGAACGTTTAGCGGCAAGCCGGCTCGAAACGGACCAAATTCGCCGCAAATTAAATAAATTTTGTCGTAGGTAAAGTTTGGTATAACGCTAATAATGCGATTTTCACCGATAAACTCTATCTCACTTGGATCCATCACTTTTGTTTGGTAAACACACCAAATATTTATAAAACATAAACATAAAATATCTCAATGAAAACACGAAACTTAACGGAATTTAGAAATTATTTGTCATTTGACAGTTCGTAGTTGTCAAAAAATGGCGCGAAAGTTCCTACTAGATAATAAAAACCCAGGATGTATGTCGTGAAAACCATAACTAAAAATACGTAGTAAAGCTATCTTATATTTTCAGAATTAAATTTACTCAAACAGGAAGAAAATATACATGAAAATTAAATTATTATTACTTATTAGATACCAAATGCGACATCTATACATGTACTAATTTGTCAACCATTCACAATACTGTTAGTATAAACGCACCTTATCAACAACAGAGAGCGCTGTTATGCAGTTTTTATCCTTTGTATCGTAAGATTAAAAAGTTCGTAAAAGTTTACAAGATTATAAAAGACGATGATAGGTACGTAATTGTTTATATAATTTTTCGCGTAAAAGTCTTTTATGCAAGCATTAATGCAATCGAATCGAAACGTTCCAAGATAGAAGAGCAAAAATATAAAATTAATCGCGGCGCGATCGATGCAAATCGTTTTGGCAAAGTGCAAACTCCTAATTACTGGCCGTAAATTAGGGTGGCCGGTTGACAATGTCTCAGACGGGTAATATTTATGGGAGGCCTCGTATAGACGGGGTCCGGACTTTTGCCTCCCTCCTTATCATAGACTAAAGTTTTATGTGACTTTTAAACTAGTAGATTTGATGTTTGCGTTTGATACCTAACTAGATTGTGTTTGGAAAGTAGCTTTGCTTGTACCATCTGCTTTTAGGGTCCAATAAATAGTATACTCACCCAAATTAATTAACTAAACGTATGGGTAGGTACCTACGTATCTATTAAATGAAGCAAAGTTAAACAATAGCACACAAGGTAAACTGTCTTTAGTCTTTTGTTAGAGGTTTATGCACTTTAAAGAATTTTCTTTTGTATAATGTAAGTTCGGCAAATGCATAAATCCAAGGAGTTTAAACATGTTTTTCTTATTGTAATCAAAATAGAAAGCATCCGAATTTACGCAACACAAAACGCTTAGAGATAAAAGAACTGAGAGATTTATAAAAGTAACCTGTCTTGAACGCGACAAATAAATAACAGATGTGTCTGCACGAGCGAAAAACACATTGTCTCCTCGCAGACATCTTTCTTCTTAAATCTGCATACAAATTCGTGAGATCGCGCGCGAAAATTCACCCAGTCATTTAAAAGCCATTTTGTTTCCAGCCGCTTTTTCGGCCATAAACATGTCGAGGCTGACACTCGCCATCGTACAGCGACATCTAGGGGCGGTTGGAATAATATTAAAGTCATGCCATTCCACAATAGATGGCGGTAAACGTCATTCACAATCACTCAGTAAACTTCGAAATACTTTTGAATTTCAGTGCTGTTTTCCGTTTGTCGATAATTTATAATTTATGTATTTGTTTTGTTCTTTAAGATAATGTAAAGTTGTTTAATTCAAGTAATTTATATTCACTCTTCATCACTGTTAGGTATAGTTAGATTGAATTGATGCAAACAGCTGATATATAATAGGTAAATTTATTTTGGATAATATTTGTTACAACTTTAATTTAAGTAATAAAAGTTGTAAGTTTCGGATACTATGAGTTTAAGCAGAAATGAAAATGCAAGAAATTACTTACATCCTTACTAATATTATAATTACGAAGGTTTGTATGTATGGATGGATGTATGAATGTTTGTTACTCTTTCACGCAAAAATGGCTGGACCGATTTTGATGAAATTTAGTATAGGGGTAGCTGACACCTTGGATTAACACATAGACTACTTTTTAACCCGAAAAAAATGTAGAGTTCCTGTGGGATGAGTAAGGAATCAAATATCCATATTTGCTGTTATTTTTAATTCCAATGGATGACACGAGAGAGGTGAGGACATGAGGGTTGTATGCTTTTAGATTTTAGATAGAACGGGATTGGGCAGGAAAAGCAATTTAATCGACGGGGCGGTCATATTGAGTTTAAATATAAAACAGTTAGTACACGAAGTAATATGTTGTTGATGTTGACTGGACTTAAAAACTATCTGCCCCTGAACGAAGCCGGGCCCGACCGCTAGTAATGTTTATAGAAACATCAATACGCACAATAAATGAATAAAAACATGCAATTACTATGAATTATTGTTAGATCGGAAATATTTTTAGAGATACAAATAAAACGACGTTACTTAGTGAAAACTCATGACAGACAGACTTTTAATCTTTTTTTACAGAACAACCACAAACAATATTCCATAGAAGTAACAATAAATAAAGAAATACACCCAACAGTCACACACACATTAGGATCAATTAAGTCTTGTGTCGCAGGTATCAGATCTACGAGAGACTTTTCGGTCTTACAAACACCCAGACCCGAAAGAAATATTTGTGTAATAATAAGTTTGTTTGGTGTCCAGAAAAACAAAACTTTCTAACAATTATGATAATATCTCACTCAATTTCCTCATAGGCACAATAATCCCGGGAACGTGTTTAAAACTAAAAAGTAGCCTCCATTTTCCCAAAAAATTTCCATAAGTCAAGTTCTTAACGACTTATCTTGCTTTATACCTTATGACTAACTTAATTACTAGTATTTGGTCTCCGCAGACCGCGTTAAGAGTTTAAAAAGCGGCAATTAGCTATCTAGAGGCCGCAAACAGTGTGGCGAAGTGAATAATCATAATTACACTTGACCTATCGCCACTGCACTAAACTTCGCAGACTTATCTCGAGCCACTTGAAGTCAACTTTTGGACACAAACTTTCAGTTTCCCGTTTTGAAGTTATTTAACGTATTTCACTATGAAGATTGTTTTGTTGTAGCGTCTGTACGAGGATATTACGTTTTAAAAGAATTTTTGGACTGGTTTTGTCTCACTCTTTTATGTTACAGTATGTTATAAAAAAAAAATGAGTGCAAGATATTGTTTTTAGAATGATTGATATTCAATGGAGATATCCTATTCAAAAAGTAGTTTTTTAATCAGGCACCTTATTTCATTATATCCGCTATTTCTGGTGGCGGCTTCACACACCATAAAAGTCGTGAATCTATGATGTGGAGATTTCCTCACGATGTTTTCCTTCACCCTTAAAGTGTGTGGTAATCCGATTTTCTTACTATTGAGACAATATCAGACGATATCTATTTGCTTTTTAAATTACCTATACATATGTGTGTATGTACTATCTCTAATACACAACGATTTCGCAAAATATTAAATATTATTAAAATATTTGTTAAAGGCTTTCCACTAATCTCCAACAACAAAGGTGCGCGTTCCAAAAGCAAGTTTCTGTGCATGCAAAATTCAGCAGAAGGAAATAAGTTATCGGCGTAGATATCTTAAGTACGGCTCATTAGCTCTCCGCCGGCCTACAGGGTGCAATTACACTCTTTGCTACAGATAATAACTTACTACTGCGATTTAAACTTCACGAATTAACCTATCTAGAAGTGATAAGGTTATGTTTAAGAGGAAAGTATATTACTGTGCTGTTTACTAAAAACTATTGAAATAAAACTAACCCGTCCCGTCACCACATAAGCTGTAAGTGAAAATGTGAAAAAATTAAACCAAATCGCGATAACATCCGTAAAAATTAGTTTTGTGTCAATGTGTAACATTTGCGTAAATCTAAGTAACCATTATACTAAAAATTACGTTTCGCTGGTCAATTTAATTATGTCGGGTTAAACACTTTGGTAGTTATCCGGGAAAGTACGAATATTGTACGAGAAAACTTATTAATTAGGTACTTCTCACTATTTTGAAAATTTATAAGGATAATCTTAGGCATCAAAGTCACCTTATTACACGAAAAAATATTATTACCACTAAACTAATACTAAATCTAAAAATATCCTACATTCCAATACACCACAGGGACGCACAGGGATTTGAATGTTTACCTACACCGAAATCTTTCATTAATATGTATGAATTTTACCTACTATTAAGTTACTAAAACTTGAATGACAGACAATATTATTATGTTGAAATTTGTAGATCACTACATTGAGGCTGCTTTTAACAGGTTAGTGTGATAATATTATAAGGGGTTGTTTAATTTCAGCAATAGATTTCCTGTGGCTGTGTATGATGAGAATGAACCATAGATATTTAGTGTATCGTAAACGGGATTTTTCGATCTGAATGTCACTTTATTTTTTTTCAAAATTGCAAACGACCGTCTAAAGTTTTGGCTTTCCAACGTTACGTGTATACACAGTTAAATGTATCGCCCACTTTAGCATTTAAGTAGAACATCGTAAGGCAACCTGCATCCCTGACAATTATTAAAAATAATTTTGTAGGTATCTGAAGTGTATGAATCCACACCAGGCCGGCGTGGTTGGTTAACACTTAATTACCTCAATTGTAAAGGAGAAATCTATTTATATAACCTTCATTTCCCACTTGTTTCCCCATTCATTGGATAGAATGAGAATTGTGAAACGAGAGTGCGCGGGTTCGATCCCCTCACCAAAACAAAAGTTTGTGTGAGCCACAGGTATTTGTTTCGGGTCTGGGTGTTTGTGAGACCGAAAAGTCTCTCGTAGATTCTAATACCCACGACACAAGACTCGATCTTAGTGTGGGGTCAGAACTATGTATGCGACTGTTGGGTTTATTTATTTTATTATTTTATATTCATCTTTAAATGGGTAATGATTTTTCTGTCAGGCGAACCGCATAATGGATGATGGATGGAACCGCATAATCCATTCTTACGCTAACTGTATTTATTTATTTTATTTACGACGAAATATTTGTAATAGTTATACATAATTTGACAGCCTCCGTAGCGCAGTTGGTTAGACGCCGGTTGTGAAACGGGAGGCCGCGGGTTCGATCCCCGCACCGAGACAAATGTTTGTGAGGCCCACAAATATTTGTCTCGGGTCTGGGTGTTTGTGAGACCGAAAAGTCTCTCGTAGTTTCTGATACCTGCGACACAAGACTTAATTGATCTTAATGTGGGGTCAGGACTATGTATGTGACTGTTGGGTGTATTTATTATTATTTATTTATAATCAATTTCAAAAGAAAACTCGAATATATTCTTAAAAATCACTTCCATTTCTCTAAGTCCCGAACTACAGAGTTCCGCAGATAAGTTCCTGATATAATGTTATGAGTGTCAAAAATTAATTGTTCGACAGGGTTCCGTATGAGCTATACTCTCCGATCACAAGCGTGCAGTTAAATGGCGCAGTTGTAACTGTTCAAGCGTCGCTAATTACTTAACTTTTTGGATATTTCGGTTATTCATGGTATTAATACTTATGTTGAATACACAATTCCTCTTTGGAAATCATTTGGCGGAAGCCAATACTGAGGATGAAAATGACAGAAGCCTTACACCAACATGAGATTACAATTTACAATATGGATCGACTTGAACAACACTGACTTAAAGAAAACAGTTTTATTAATCAAATTATATAACAGTACAGGCTGCAAACGTATTACCCCTCTGAATAAAAATAGACTTCAAATTCCGTTCATCTATAAACACACTAAGCCAAATATCATACTACCCTCCTAACACGAACGTCCTCAAATTAAAACACAAAATAATACCTCACAATTCCCAACCCAATCTGTACTAGAGGAAAATATATCGTTTGCAATATTAAGAATAACGTCGGCCGGGTACATTCGACGCGGCAGACACGTCACACGTCCAAATCATGCTATCAGGGTCGTGACGGACACCCGTCCCTCCATACGTGACCTGGGAACCGAACCTAACTCAACCCATAAATCGGCTACATGGATCCGCGCGACCAGTGTAACTTGGCCCCTCGTGCAAAGTTTCCTGTGTTCATTTGGCGATGATGGTTATTTTGTAAGGGGGATTGGGACGGTTGTAATGTGTAGAAAATGTAATATTCTTTTTATACACGAAAAATATGCATGCTTTTGTATTATTAAGTTGACAAATATTTGCTTACCAACGTTGATTATAATTTTAATTTAGGTTGTTTATTTTTTAAAATGATTAGTCCGACTTAAAATATTAGTAATACTTATGTACTTCGAAGATATATAGTTATTTGTTAAAAAAGTAAACATATTTTTTATTTATATAATACAATTTTCTAATTCGAATACTATTGTTGTTCTAATGTAATTTAATACCGATGCAAGTTTTTAATTTTTTCAATTATTGGTTAAAATAGGAGTGGACTAAATTCTAAGTCCTTCTAATTATACAGAAAACCGAATAGTGGCTTATGATACATGACTTTCAATACAGAAAATGTATGCATTAAAGACCTCAACCTCCCCTCCCGAGAAGACGAGCCAAGTGTCAGACTAAACTGGCTGTGTAATGCGGTTCCGTCATTATTGAACAGTGTTATTGCAGTTATAAATAAAGACCTCATGCGTCTGCGTGGATATTAAAATGCTTTGTTTTTGTTTTCTATCCAATGTACAACGTTATAGAATGTTAAGTGTGGAATAAATTGTTTCTATATTATATAAACTTTCCGCATTATGTTAGTTGGAACACCGGAATTTATTTAATGTATATTATTTCTAATAATAAGAAAATACATATTTTCGTTTTCCTATAATATGTTCGGTTAACAACCAACTCACATAAGGGTGAAAAACTTGTCAGTGACCCAAAGAAATATGCTGAATTTTGGGTTTACCTTGTTCAAAACGCGTTCCGAGCATCCCGGCATAATTATGTGAACCAGCGGTTATTGTAGTGGATAGTCAATTTAAAGTGATTGAATTTACAAGAATAGCAACATGTATAGTTATGTTAAAAAAGCAATCATAATTATTCTTATCTTTAATAAATAAATACACCCAACAGTCACATACATAGTTCTGACCCCACACTAAGATCGAGTCTTGTGTCGTGGGTATCAGGAACTACGAGAGAATTTTCGGTCTCACAAACGCGTGCGGGGATCGAACCCGCATCTCGTTTCACAGCCGGAGTATAACCAACTGCGCTACGGAGGCTGTCTAATAATATAACACATAGATTATTTTCTTTTTTATCCTTCGCACTATAAATTCGATATATCTAACAATAATCCAGTCTATCCCAAGGTTGCCTGGAACAGACTGCAGCGATGAGGCCTGTTGTAACCATGCCTTTAGTATTTAAGTGTTTTATTTGTTTTATAAGCTTCTTTCATTGTGTGTACAATAAAGCATATATATAAATAATATAGTTATAAGACTATCGATGCTTCTGTAATGCGGTTTTATCGGTAAATTGTTGTTATGTGGGAAAATAAATAAATTGTCCTTTACTTTTCATCAGAAGCATTTTGTTGTATAGAGAGTAAACCTGAGAAAAACTGTTCCACTCTTTGATGCGACATTCTACAAAAACCCTTAGGGAAAAATGGGGAAGTGCGTAAGTATGAAGTTGAAGACATTAAAGTCGTTAACTTTAAAAGCTCACGTAAATCAATTTAATTACATTACATAAATGTGTACAAATGTAAGCTCACGCCCGTATCCCCAAAGTGGCAGGCTGTGGTGTTACTCGTGCTTATTACAACAAAAAATGTAATAGCGACAAACCAAACCATAGCAAACATATTAAATCTAAATCGAAAAACTCGAATGTTCCCACCAAGTAATCGAACCTTGGACTTTAACAATCACCGTCCGCACACTACTACTAGTCCATTGCCACAATTAATGTAAGTTACATAAAACGCAGAAAATAGCACAAAGAGATACGGAATGACTTTGGACCTACCGTAGCCTTTACACGGGGAGAGTTTGTCACCTTGAAGATGGAATAATCGTAAGGAATTAAAAAGGTCGCTTCGTATAAACATAGTCAGAATGCGATAATCTTGTGGTGGTTATGTTATGCGATAATGGCGTACGATTCTCGTCGCAAGAAACTCTCCCTGTGTAAATGGCGCTTAATAGTTGTCCTAGAGCGAAGTAAACAAAAACAGACACGAGAAAAAAAGCATTTTTCCCCAAAACATTACTAAGACATTTAACGACAGTATAATCTATGCGAGCACATTTTTCTACCTGGCCTCCCCTGTCCCCCGTCTCCCCACCCCCTGGCCACATAACAAACCGTTGCTAATTATGCTGAACATTAGAATGTTGGGATTTGCATGCCAGTAAATCTGACGCAGATTTTGCGCGAAGGAAAAATATTTTAGTGAAGTTTTTTTAAGGTTTAGGAATCCGTATAAACGTCAGTGGCAATAGCGTGAAGCTAAAAATAAAGGAAGGGGTTAATTTTCCCGTGCAGGTAGTAAGAGGTCGCTATCATTCCTACCAGCATATTAAAATGCCTACAAAAACAAATTACTATCATACAATCTTTAAAAAATTAGTAACTTATAGCATTCTTTATAAATGCGATATAATACGTTTTTTTCATGTTTTTCCAAAGCTCATATTTTTTGTTGAAAAAATTAGGACCTTGGAAAACAATAAGAATATTTGTGCCTCTGAATGAGAAAATATTATCTACTCTGTAACTATACACAAAGTGAGTGCAAATTCATTAATAGAATTGCCTTCTCTTTAATTAAGATAGTTCTTTTCAAGTTACGTCAAATATAAAATTATGGAAAATGTTACAACTTTTGAAAACAATAATATATACAAAAAAAAACATGCATTTAGGTAATTACTTATAACCAATTTGAAACTTTTAAAATAAAATTAATATCATAACATTAACACAAAAACAAACGAGTCATTTAAATCCCTAACAAACACCGCTTAATGCATCCGAATATTAAACAGCCTCTGATTATGCCAGCGAAATATAAAACATTAAACAAAAATTAACAACAGTTGTAACAGCAGTTCCGCTAAGCCGCAGCCATCAAAACAAAACGTTGTTTAGTGCAAATTAAATGCAATTTAACCCTCAAAAAGCATTCTGACATTCCACAACAAATTCTGTACCAAATTGGCGTTGGATCCGAAATGTTCGTAGATGTTTATACTGGGGGCGAAACGGGTAAAGTAACCTATTTGAATGCATACTCGTCCGTCAGTCAAGGCGATATCGACTGAGAGGGAGCGGAGCGCGTGTCGCCATACGACCAGTTTAACAAGACCTCCCATGTTGCCCTCTGTCGGAATAATCAGGAACAAAACGGGGTACTAGTGCGTCGGTATAGAGCTCTATTAATCCGAACAGTTGTTGCCAACAAGCTTACTTGTCACACGCGCGATTAACCCTGATTGTGATGTAGGCTCACAGGATAACTGTTGATTTGATTTTATGTCGAACAGAAACGTCTGTCTGTACGTTTATCGTGTAAACTCTCGTTTGGTGCGCTCTGTATCGACAGATAATATAATGTTAAACTGTTTGGCTTTACGTTTTGAATAACAATTATATTGGTCTTTATTGGATGGTGGTTTTATTTTGCTCGTATTGGGGATGTGATGATTGTTATGTTTTAGGTAAACGATATGTTGCCTTATTTGTTCTTTAAAGGGAGGAAAAGTACGATCTAGTTTTGGACTGATAAATAGTTTTGAGAGGTGATCACTTGTTAACGAGCTGAATTGCTATTCTCTGTTAAAAAAAAACTTATTATGTTAATTTATCTTACTGCACTGCACATAAAAAAAAAACTGAAGTATACAAGATATAAAAATTAAATAAGGACATAATTACAATTTAGGTACATTTTACAAATTATTAAAACCAGTAATCAAAAAAGACAATTTAAACCGGTAAATTAACACGTTTATAACTATCTACAGAAGTATGGCCATACAGAAATTTTTTTCCCAATTAGAGGCACTCTGTAGCCAATTGTAATTCCCTCATGATTGGACCGACTCAGCCACTGTTTCAAAATGTGTTCAATATATTTCTTGGATTCTGACAGCCTCCGTGGCGCAGTTGGTTAAGCGCCGGCTGTGAAACGAGAGGCCGCGGGTTCTATCCCCGCACCGTAACTAATATTTGTGTGATCTACAGATATTTGTTTCGCGTCTGGGTGTTTTTGAGAACGAAAAAGTCTCTCGTAGTTTCTGATACCCCCGACACATAACTTAATTGATCTTAATGTGGGGTCAGGACTATGTATGTGACTGTTGGGTATATTTATGTATTTATTTATTGTTAAAGATTCAATAACTTCTAAAGATTAATATTGCTTAAAATTTCTTTCTGGGGTTATTGGTTTTCAACGACGACGATGACCCTTTAGTATCGTAATATTATGAGCTGTTTCCTAGTGTGTAAAAAAAAGTTGATTTGATTTAAAGTTACGTAAACATATTATTAGAGCAGATCTAAGAAGTATTATTATTTACTTTGTAGGTAGATGGAATAAACTATGTGTCTGCAACAATTAATTAATTTTATATTTTAATGTTTCTCTTTTAAACCTATTATTCCTTTGAATGGTTTTAAATCTGCATATTATTTCAACTTTAACGTCTCATGAGGAGACGAATGTGCCGAAAAAATGTTGGAAAATACGATGAATATTTTTCGCAAATAAATACATTTCCAATTTTCGATGTAAATTATACATTTTCCATTATCGGCGCGCGTCGATAGAAATCATAAACATCCAATACGCCGCGGCCATCACGGCGAGATGGAAATGTAGGAAAAACAATTCGCCAGATATCATCAACGGCGTTCGGGGCACATTCCATTCGGGGAAAGTTTCCACGAAACTTCGGGTACACCCAAACGCACAATAAATAAACCCGCTGGGGGGAGACGGGGGCGCAACAAAAACTCTGCAAACATCACCTCCGCACGTCACCCCGCTCAGATTTCATTACCATAAAGAACTGGAAGCCTTAAAACCCCCTAGCAGTGTAAAAGGTGACGAATACCGACCAGCCCCGTCTGAGCTGCGCGCTCGTACGCCGGCGCTCCTTTTCTTCCCCTCGCAAGTTTTTACAAGGAGGCGCGGGGGGTCAAGATATAATGGTCTCACGGAATCCCTAAGCGGGGCAGTCCCCGCGTCGAAATGTGACCGTAAATCGTCATAAAACTGTCTGGATCCATGATGTGACGCTGCCCGGGGGTAATTAAACGGAAATTTATAGTTTTGTGCGGGGTTCAAACCCCCTTCCGTTGGGGTGGCCTGTCTCGGCTCCACGACTGATGGCGAAGCTTTTTGTGAGATTATATTAACGTTATGAAGTCATATATTTCTTGAGGATTTGTTAAATGTTTAACTCATTTGTGTATGTGCTCTCGTGCCGTGAGTATGTGCCCTTATATCCGTTAAACATATTTATTGGACGTTATAATCTTCCGATATTGAAATTGCTAACATAGCGGTTTCGACAGTGGATTTAGAGGTAGTTTAAAATCTTTATATAGCTAAAACATTTCCATGGGTTATTTTATGACAATCTAAGAAAACATTACTTTAAAATTCACGCTATGTTTCTTCACTGACAAAGCAATAATTAACTACAAACTACTTCAGTCTTAAAAATTGATTTAAAACACAAAATCTGACAAACAACAATTCTCAAATATAACTAACCCAACAGTCAATGTGTCGTGGGTATCAGAAACTACGAAAGACTTTTCGGTCTCACAAACACCTAGACCCGTAACAACCGAATCACAAACATTTGTCTCGGTGCCGGGATCGAACCCGCGGCCTCTTGTTTCACAACCAACGTCTATCCAACTGCGCCACGGAGGCTGACAATGACAGATTCATTAAATTTGAGAGAATCCATACATTTACTCGATCATCACTAACTTGCAAGATGACTTCCACTGACTTCATATTTTGTCCGAATGAGAACAAACAAAACGTACCGTATCCTCACGCCGCGTCCACGAGTCAGACAGGGGCCATAAAAAGTGAAGCTCGTCAGTAACAAGCGTGTCATAAGCGCGATTTATGTGAACTGATGTTGTGCGGGTGAACTTGGTATGTAGCCTTTGGTGATATATTTTTTAGCTTTTGACATTAGATGAGTGACCACCAGGATCTCCGTTGATAAAAAGTTAAGAGGTCGAGATTGGAAAGACCATCTATAGTGAAGAGGTTACAGGGGGAACGAGACGGGTTTTTACATGATGAGATGTGGCGCAGTTGCAGTTAGACCGTGATACCGAGCTCCTTAATGTACTCAACTATGCTCTAGTAAATAACTGGTTACGGCGTCACACCTTTGTTGGATGCTTGTTCGTTTCAGTTACTTAATAAACTCATACGAGTATTACGCATAAATGTATTTGTTTTTTATTAAGCTCTTTTCTTTCGAATTCCTGCTCAGAATAAAATAGTTCAGTAGCCAATGTTGTTATTCTTAGCCAAGAAAATAAACATTTTGGTGAAATAAACAGAAAATGTATGATGGGCTCACCCCAGGTACGTAGGTATTATGGCTTTTTAAGTAACTGAAAGAAAAACAAATGTACGAATAAATCAGCGATAACATAATACTATTATTTTCATTATCAGCGCATACCACGTTCTGGAAGTGATCACAGTAAAAATCTATCGGCCCCAACCGTCCTATGTAATGTTTTAATGCACATTATAGGTGATTCATGGCTATTCCGACGGCAAATGGCGTCTTGATGCAATAGATATGCTTCTCCCCGGGATGTGGATGTTTCACCCATATCCCGCTGCTGGGTGTAGATTTTTGTTTTTTTATTCAGTTACGGCTTATTAACTGCATTGCACTTGATTGTAAGTACCGTCTCATATCATTCGATACAAAATTATATAATTTTACAATTAGTTTCCACTTTATCTTATCTCTGCCTTTTCCAAAGGTTGAGTGGTGGAGAATGCCTGTGGTATTTCAGTTAAAAAATATAAAAAAAAACCAAACCGCGATAAAATCCGTAAAAAATTGTTTTATTTCAAAATAAATTATTATGAAAAAAAGGATCGGGCTATTTTTCAACCTGCATTATTTATGTTTGAATCGTTAAAATGATTGTTTCTCTTTATTTGCAAAATTTACTAATTGGAATATTCATTCGTTGGCTTCTCTCAGAGATGTCAGTTATAGAAAGCTGCTAGTATTGCCAGCAAATGGCGGCTATAAAAAAACACGAAAGACCATTTTTACATTATAAAATTATACAAAGATGGCAAAATCGCTTTACAAAACTTCACCATTTAAAAGACAGATGACGCCACATCCCCAATCTCCCCGCACCAATAAAACTTCACGACGTTTCTCACAATAGCCCTTGTTTTAAGCAGAATCGCTGCTTTAATGCTAATATCGAAATTAACTGCATACGCGTACCGTACGAAGCAATTAGATGTATAAATAAATTCATTTTATAACCGACAGATGGCGCGCACCGACGTTCGTGTGCCACAACACACAGCTTACAGAAGGGTTATATGAAATTATTTTAATGGCATGCTATTGCACTGCACGCTTTTGTCACCAGCAGCTTACTTTAGCACTAAGACTTATTGTTTTATTTTGGCATGGATATAGGACAACGTTAAACTATCACCAGAGTTGTCTATTTAGGGTACGAGCCGAAATGAGCTTTATATTTTCTTATAATCGTTAGCTTAGTTCTTCGTTTAACAACAGATCCATTTTATTAAATTTATATTCTTCGAGACCCTTATTTGACATTAAAATCATACAAATAACAATGCTTTCATTTTACAGTACCGACAAGCAAACAAAATTGTATTCAAAATAAGGAAACTGTGACCAAAAATTCACAAAAACTAAGCCTTCTTTACAACATTGTGCTGCGTTTAACGACTGCCATCTTTGCTCCATATTCATAGGTGATATCTAATTAGGGCGCTGTATTAGCATTGTTTATTTTTGCTTTAATATTAAACATTTTCGTTGGCGTCTGCGTACATATGTAACGGAACATTTGTACAGGAACGAGGGATATAACAATACATTTCCTTGTTTTTCGTGGCGATCTATTTAATTCCCGAACGATACGTAATTAACACCAGCTTGCCATGTCTTATTTCTATTAATAATTTAATGGGATGGTTATTATGTGAATATAGTTATGGGATAACGGTAGGGGAGGTTGAAGATTGAGAAAGGATGTTTAGGGTGAGACAGTAAGTTGCAGAATCAGCTGAGAATGTCGCAAGCTTACTAAAAGAAACACATATAAAAAGGTATGGTGGTAGGTCTCTCATATGTGAGAGGCCATCTGGGTAGGTACCACCGCAATGTCTATTTCTCCCGTGAAACAACACTGCGTAAATGCACTGTTGTGTTTCGGATTGAAGGACATTGTAGCCAGAGTAACTACTGGACATATTGAGACTTAACATCTTATGTCTCAGGATTGCGAGCGCAGTGGAATGTTGCTACTGTTTATGAGCGGTCGTATCGCTTACCATCAGGCGAACGGCTTGCACGTCTCGTCATTCATTGCAATAAAAAAAAAAAAAATTATGCTAGGCTGGTCACAATTGCCTATAGACTGGCTAACTCTAAGAAGCAAAGTATGTACTTTCAGTGGTAATATTGACCGATTTTACAGAATCGCAAACGGTGGATATGTCTGGTCAGAACCATTATTAGCGTCAGAAACCAAGAAACACGTCATGAGAAATAATACATGTATTGCTAGCTGAAAATCGCAAACATGGGAATGGTAAGGGAGGTGAAGGACGGGGACTTCGATTATGTAAAAACAAAAACAGGTCAAAGTATATTAAAATAGACTAAACATTTGAACCAGCATCAAACGGAACAATGATTCGCTTTTGTTTCTCCAATAAGATGCAATAAACAGAGTCCCTAATCGAAGAAAGCAATAACACTACGAACCTTGACTAAAATTCCGTGCAATTAGGCGCCTAATTTCCAATTAGCAAACAGGTAGCGTAAAAAGACGCCATTACGAGACGCTTCCCGCCAAATAGGCCGCCATATTGGAATAGGAGCTAGTTATGGGACACTATACGGTCCATTAGTTTTTTGTTTATTTTATTCCACAGAAATTAGGCGTTAAACTTTAATTGAGTCTTTATCAAAGATTGTATAATAAAAAGTTTATTTTATGTGAAACTTAATATGAAGTATTAAGCTCTTTAAAATTAAAGAGAACACAGCTTATGGTCAATAAATCTCAATCATAACGGGCGGGCTCACGCCCCGTGACCACTGTGTTTATTGTCATCAATTGGAAAAATATTTCATCCTAAAATCTGTTTAGATTACACAGCCTCAATAATTCCAAGCTCAACGACAAAGATTTCCCGCCAAAAGGTGCGCGGCCATCTTGTCCGAGCGGCGTGGGTACGCGCGTGCGAATTATTGGCGCCCACCATTGCATATGCGATGTTGTTTATTGAATTAATATCGCAACTAGCGGCTTGCTTTGCGTCGCGTTACGTGACAAAGGATATTTCATTTAATTTCATTATTTTGTTGGCACGGATCTGATAAAAAGGGAAATGGACGCAGGATGCTTTTCACCATCTTTTTACACTGGATTGTTTAGAGAGGATTATGATAAATAAATAAATACACCCAAAAGTCACATACATAGTCCTGACCCCACACTAAGATTGAATCATTATCGTGGGTATCAGGAACGAGGAGAGACGGTTTTTCGGTCTCACAAACACCCAGACCCGAAACAAATACCTGTGGTTCACATAAAAAATTTTTTCGTGCGGGGATCAAATCCGCGGCCTCTCGTTTCACAGCCGGTGTCCAAGCAACTGCGCAACGGAGGCTGTTAACAAACACAGTAGACTTTCCATAGTTGCTGATGATTACGAATTGGGAGTACTTATTTAAAAGTTCATTGTCCCCATGGGTGCCCCAAATACCAATGATTGGTATTTGGAGAATTACAAGTACCTATCCAAAATGTTTGAAACTTTTATAAATCTTCAGATATTAATATACTTTAGCATGTCATTTTATTCAACGGGGTTACACAATAATATTATAACTATAGTTTTAGCAATTATATTCAATCTGTTATAAAATAACTGAAAAAACACAGACATTAGTAAACACAAAAAATTGAAATAATACCCAATCCGTTGCCAGTTTAAGACCCCAATAACCTACCCTCGTATTAAAAAGATCACTCGTTAATCCACAGCAAAGCAGCTATCAATTGCGAATGAAACACGAACGGTTATGATACTTAGACAACTGCAATCACGAATTGCGGGACGTCGCGTTTACAGTAATTAGAAAAGTTTAGATACGTTTTGTTAAAGGAAAATTAGTATTTTGTGGTACGAGTCGTTTTCGGTCGCGCCGTAAAAGCTGTTAGGCGACGCAGTAAACGGCCGCGGGGTGGGTCGCATCGACATGGTTTAACTTGCGATTAAAGGTACGTGGATTTGCATATTTATACCTAGGTATGGTATGGTTTAGCTGATGGGTCTATATATCAATTATTTTTCTAGTTTTGGCCATTGGTATAATATATTAATTTAGTACTTCGAAGGCATCGCTTAATGAAAATTCTTTCCAGTTTTAAAATATGATTTATCAACGCAATATATTAATTAATATCAATGTAATAAACATCGTGTGATTAAACAGTATTAATTCTGGATACGTATCTTCCTCTGATTTAGGAGGTATAATGAGCCTTATCCTGGACGCCTATTTCATGTTGCCATAATGCAATTCTTTCTAAATGGGTGTAGAAAATTATGAAAAATGGTGGGAAATTCTTCACCGTGAACCAAGCGATAATTAACTACGAATAATATTAGGTAGCTCGAGGTATCCATATTCAGTATTAACTGAATTTCTTATATGAAGTATGTTTTCAAATAGTAGTCACATCTAAAATCCATCACGAACAATTAAACCGTCACCTAACCCAAAGTTTAACCCTCCAACGGCACCCGCCGTTATCTAAAGAGAAGTAACGTGGGCAGTTTCAGAAAGCAACCATTCAACGGCCGTCGGGGCCCAAATCCGAAATGTTTTATTCTTAACTGCGCCGACAAGAGTTAATTGTGTAAACCCTTGTCTATCCTTAGTTTTATACACCAATTTATTTTAAATGTACCGCCCAAATCATAACCTACAGGATGTCTGCTCCCGGGTTATGGGTTGTGTACAATGGCTTTTGTTGATGGTGTTCCTGTGACTGTTAATGTAGATTGTATTAGTGTTTAGACTTTGTAGTAATTTTGATGTTATGTATGGGCAGATATTTTTTAGGCTGTGTTAATTGTTGGTGAATAATCTACCTATTCAGACACAGGAAGTCCACTGCTTAGGTTTATGAATAATCTAACCAATAAAAGTATCTAAGTCTGAATTTAGAGTTGGTAAATAATTTAGTTCCTAAAAGTAAAGCATAGCTGAAGGTAGTTTATAGTTTAATATAAATAGACTGGATAAGCTAGGGTGGGTAGTGTGACAAAAAACATGGCAGCGGTGGGATTCGAATCCACGCCTCCGAAGAGACTGGTGCCTTAAACCAGCGCCTTAGACCGCTCGGCCACGCTACCCTATGTGTCTGTGATCAAAAAATCATATAGGATGTTAATCTAAGTTCAAAAGTACTGACAAGTAAAATATGATATTAATTTACTAGACTGGGTATATGAGTAAGGATCAACTGTGGAAATTATTTAAGGAGGCCTATGGCTGACACTTTTAGACCATCTCGTCCGAACGACTAATTTGCTCATCTGTGGTGTGGTGTGAAATGTGTATAACCCACTTTGCAGTTAATAACAGCTTTAATATTTCACTATAATTTTATTTCGAATAGTGGTATTAACTAGAGATTCAGAACACCCTGTGCAATAACAGGAATATAAAATTAAATTTATATGACAAACTATTGTTTAAAATTCAAATGGTACGTGTGAAATCTTGTCCCGGCCTTAATTGTATTGACCAAACCCGGCGCGGGTGGGGCGGTCGAAAGGGCCCCGTCCACTCTCGTTCGTGTGAGGAAACACAATAATACATATCTTGATGTACCACGCTCCAACCCTTCTAATGACTTTAATAAAGGTACGAATTTACGTCGCACGATATTTATGATTTTATTTCGATATATTTAATTAAAATTTTAGTGTTAGCATGGGACGTGATGCGTTTGAATAAGGTTCTGATTATTGTCTATAATATAAAGTAACGAATTAAATGCTCAAAGATGAGTTTTCGGGCTCATTTTACATTTTAATGTTGTAATTTCAATTTTATGGTAAGGTCCCATGCTGGTTCTGATTATGTTTATATGAATAAATGCGATTGTGAAATAAAGGTTGTAATTTTCTTTTAGTAGAATATTTTCTTTTGTATACTTTTTTAAAAGATTTAGGTGAATTTCTAAATTTGGCAATTTTTCGTATTAAGTGAGATGTTTTCATTAACTATTATTTAAAGGGTAAAGGGATGACGATGATCTAACGAGAGTTTTTAGAATTCATTGAATGCAGGCACTTTCATACAGGTCACTTTAATTGCAATGATCCAATGATTAATGACGATGCCGCTGATGGATGACTTTTAAAAACTTACAGAATGAAACAATGAATAACAATTCGCATGATCTCACCGCTTATGAAACACAATCCATTCAGGAAGTGTAATATTTTTCGCATTAAAACATACGTATTGAAATACTTATTGAGTCGAGAATCTCGATTATCTAGAAACACGGAACTACTAACCACCAAACTAACTTCTATACTTCAAAATATACTCATAAAGTTACCACATACTGTCAACAAACCAAAAGAGCAACAAAAATGCATTCTACGTTATTAAAACAGGCCGGAACATAAGATGTTGCATGATAGTCCACGTACTGACAATAAATTGCGATGCACGCGCAACAAACTCGTCGCGATCAGGTTGACTTGACTTGAGTTACGATCGGGACGAACATACCCGTAAATATAACACTAACTCATCGGGGCACTTCCCTCCACCTGTTACGGGTTAATCGATGCACCGTAAACAATATAGACACTTGCAGCGCGCTGTTTGGTATACATGACCCTGCGATTGTTACGGGTTATTTTGAAGATGTTCTGGTGTCTGGACTATCCATAAGGGTATACATATATATTTTGTGATAGGTTGGCTATCAGTTAATTTATTTATTTATGCTCTTTATTGCACATCTTAAACTACATAGTGGTCATATTAATCTGGGGTATCAGAAATATTAAATTGAAGTATTAATCCATAATAGAGAATTCCTGGACTAGGCATTAGCAAGCCTGTGAGTTGTTACTAGAAAACTGTAGCAGAGTCTGTCTTTTAGATTAGTAAGCTATATCTTATATAAACCCAATATTACAGTTCAATATAGGCTTCCTTATGTGAACATCATATCAAAAGACTTGAACAAAATTTCACTCTGAAATTCACGATATTCCTACATCACGTAGGGAGCCTCGACCAAAGTCATTATAGCAATTTCACGGTACTAAAACATATAAAATCAAGCAAATCACGAACAGTTGTAAACCCTTGTTAAACCGAGGGCAATATACAGTGATGACAATAGCGGTCCCCAGATCAAACATGTTTTCAATTCACATCAAAAACAGCAAAAAACATGAAACGTTATGACGCGCCTAATAAAAACCGCCGGCTGTATCACCCTGTACTGGCAATATCGTAATGAACACCCTGTATACACGGCGGCCATTTAATCTCGCACCTGTAACGCCCTGTATGTGTGGGCTGAGGTATGAGAGAACAGAGGGGTTAAGATGCAGAATTTAAAAAAGTAAGTGGAAATGGCTGTAGGAAAAGATTGAAGAATGGTGGATTGTTCTTTATAGCATGAATTGGCTGGCCGGATTGGAGTAATAAATTATTACCAGTGGTAGTATTGGAGATAATGAATTTTCAGTAACCCCAATCCCAAATACCATAATGGCTATTGTTATTACCATCTCCCAACCTTTCTATGTTCTATTCCCAAAAATAGGTAAAAAATCTAATTTTACTGTATTTGTATTTTGTCCTAGGCATCCTTGTTAATTCTGGTAAATGTATACCTTTGCATAAGAGCAGCACAGAGATGAAAGTTTTTTTACAACAGAACCCATAACACATTTCATTGGCATCCTCCTGATAGTCATCCGGGAAACAATTCTTCGCCCACGATGTGCCATCTGGTCCGATTTTTTGCGACTGATTTTCATTGACATATCTTGATTTTACATGATCAAACCGGCTTGTGTTAAGCTTACGTAGACACTCATTTTGCATTGAAATTCACTTACTAAATACTAGCTACCACCCGGCTTGCTGCTGTTGGACCTTATAAAATTTCGACACATTTTTTTAAGAATTTCGCCTCGGAATCGCCCGAACCTATAACTTAGTCCTCAAGTCCACGTCGCTAAACGGTCAGCCGTTAGCTTGTCCTAAACAAATACGCTCACCCATCTGCGTAAGGGAGTTTGGGGCGCATTAAAACATTGTTTAGATCTCAAATATGTGTCATTACGATCCGCTGACTCTAACACGACTTTTTCCTTGATTACGCTACCTTTTGTTTTGTCGATCGGGCTTGTAACTTTACAATGGCAGAACTGAAAACAGATTAATATTTGTGAAAAGTGTTTTTATCGATGTAAAATTGTAGGATTTTAGGACGTCATAGTGTATATTTCTATTGTTTAATGAATTGTTATGTGTGTTATGTAACTAATTAAATCAAGACTTGTGTCATTGAAAAAAAATATTGCTTAACTAAAGTGAGCAGTATTTAGATTCTAGTTTCTACTATTTATACGAGTGCATTATGATGCATGTTGCATAGCATGGTGGTTTAATGTGAAGTTTACGACCGGACGCTTTCTTATTATAAATCGTGTAGAAGATAAATCGAGGTACGATGAATTACATATTGTAATAAAAAATATATACTTAAGATTCGATTTCAGCACGTTTGTTGGCCGTAGCCATAAAAAAATTGAGTCTCATCCAATCCAACTTTATTAGTTTTTTTTCCATCAAAGGACCAATTACCTCCACCCGTTAAAGAACAAGAGGTTCAAAGTAAACGCAACTTATAACGGTCGGTGTGAACGCTCCGCTATCAGCTGCAGTGATGCAAAACTTGTACTTATCTGTAAGTTCTCCAATCGTCCGTCGTCAATGTCTGCGGTGGAGAATTAAAAGTTCGCCCCTTTCGCCCCCTCCGCCCCCTCGCCCCTTCGCCCAGAACCGCCCCCGGCGCCGCTCGTGTCGCTGCTCCCATTACAACTGGAAACTGCATCGTGTCTGGATTATATCTGATACTGTTTATGAATTTCTTTGGGCAATCAGAAAGTCTGAATGTTGGCTTATTTTTTAATTGCCAATGATTTTTTTATGACGTTGAATATAAATAGTTTTGTTAATAGGAATGGTCGTAATTGGTGTTAAGAGCTATCAAAAAAGTGAATAACTAGCGATAAAAAAAAATACCACAACTCCTTTGGCATGATAAAAACGGATATATTTTAAAGATAAGGTGCGTGGTGATTGCCTATCAATACACACATGACTCCGAAAATTCAGAGGGGTGCTTTGGTATTAGAACCCGCGATCGCCGTGACAATGATGGCAGCCGCGTCTGGTCCGTTAACCAACAGGCCACCACGCACTTTTAAATCACGACATTCTTAACGAAATAGAAAATTATTTATAAAATTTCAAAACCTGCTTTTAAACCCCACATATCCTCGTTAAAATAACACCCACCAGCCTCCTTAAAACGAGTGAAATTCCAAGACACATGGCTATCAGAAATTTAATCATCTGCATGAAATAAAAGTGTAGCATGAGCTCTGTATGCAGCCCGGGAGAAATCAGGGCGCGCGATACAACGTAATTGGAAGCCTCCTTCAGTCGGTTTAATTGAACGGCTCAGACGCGGGCTTTAAGAATTAAATCTTTGGTTTAATATTGTTTATATTCGACGGTTGGATATTCAGTGATAGCAACCGCGGTGTATGGTGGTGAAAGATGCGTGCCTGAGAATTAGTTCCCAATAATTTTGAATGTGAAACAATCGCATCTGATGATGTACTGAGAGACCTGCTTCGAAGACGATTAATCTAAGGCAATAAGACTGAAAGCTAAATAATTCTGCAACATATGTACATCTGAAAAGTCATGTTGCATATTCCATACTTAATAGGAGTCGGCCCTATTAAGTATGGAAAAATAACTTTATCGACACGAAACAATGTTTAATTAATTTTCTTTCTTCCTTTATATTGAACATTTCCTACAAGAAAACGGTAACCAAAATGAAGCTAAAATCAGGACCACTCCCCTCAAATAAGCCGGGAGTTGGAATAAAACGTGTTAATGTACGGAGGCGTCGGCTCAGCGCGCCCAGGAGAAATCAACGCGCCGATATGTGTCGCTAATTATCCACTCTGTAAATATTAACTTCACTTAATCTGTGCGGTTGGAAGAAAATATAGCGAAAATTTTTGGTACAATATATAGGATTGCCACAGAACGTATTTTATTACTTAGTAATATAATTGATCAGATGAAAAAAATCTGTATTTATCGCTTTAAATCACCTTTATTCTTTTCTAGGCGGATGAGTTTAATTAAAATAATGACTAATCCTATAGAAGAATTTTTAATTTTTTACATCAGTAATCGACCGTTTATCATGCTTTCCGACAGATCCACCTTGTACAAGATTTTATTATGTGTTTACTGTTTAATATAGTTACAAAACTTTCCTGATCCATAGGATCTAACTATATAATCTCCTTAAAAACATTCAATTATAACATAATTTGCGTTATAAAAACAACGAGTTACCATTTCATAACATCACTAATCCCATATCTCCCTCACGATAATATCCAACACAATTTCGAACGCCCAACAATAAAGTTCCATATTCAAATCTTATATTTGAAAAAAGAGCAGTGATGGCCAGTATCCGTTGGCAATAACTGTGTTTCCTGATTGGTCGGCGCGGGCCGGCGTGTGCCGACGTAACGCGAAGTAGATACGAACGGTACGTAGACGGAGGGTGCATTTGCACAAAGGTACAGAAATATGTGACCGGCACTAAACATTAACGATTATAGTCGCCAAGTCACGTCTAATTGCGAGCGCGGATGGCTTTATGCAATATGTGCCGGGTTGTTCAGGAGGAAATACAAACTTAATACTTTACTGAGAACTAATTCGCTTCTGCTGCTTGATAGTTCTACTTCTTAGAATTCATGTAGATGAACATATAACTAATTAGCTTGCGTACATTGTAACTAACATTTTATAAAACATGTTTGCGCAATAATTCAAAAATATAATAATTTCTCTTTTTTGTAATTTGGTATATTTTTGTTAATCCATATAAAAACTTGAAAGTGATTTCGATCCCTAGTGAGTTTAGATTTCAAACTTCCCAAACACGTTAGCTGTTTGGTTAAGTGATTTAGCAACAATACGAATAGAATGCCGTTGACAATATTGCTAACAATGCAAGAAAATAACATTCTCACTCTAGCGTAACACCATCCCAGGCTAATTGTAAGCGCACGTTATCGCGAGACAAACGCGCTGGCGCTGCAACGCATAACCATTACCACTTTTTGGTTTCGCGAAATTAGCGCCTTTTTGCATTGTCTCGTCCTCGCCGTTCGATAGAGATTGTTGTATATCGCCCATTGCTATTGTGTATTCTGTTTTTCTTTTACGGTGTCCGATTTTGTAATTAAAGAGTATGCTATTGACTTTTGTTACTTAATTGAGCATAATCCCATATTCCTTTATTGAGGTTCTTTCCCGTGTTTGGGTGATTATGAAAGGATATGGACACTCCTTTATATTTAAAAATTGTAATTTAATTTGATTTATAAGTGTTACTTTTTTGTATTGACAATAATTGTCATTGCAATACAATATTTGTAAACCATAAAATATGTGAAATATTTATTTAGTTAGATTAATATCTTATTTATCTCAACTATTTTGAGGTCTATTTCCTTGCATTCGGATAGTCCAATTCATCGTCACAATCATCTTCAGTTACATGAAGTTGACTGCTGGACATATTATTACTTCCCTAGGATTTCCACAGAGAATTTTGCGAGGACTCGTCACCACCGGGTGATAAGATAGCGTAATATTCACACCATAGCAAGCCACTGCTTCTTTACGATTTTTATCAGGTCATTCGTCCATCTTGTTTAAGTCGGCAGTATGGTTACAATAATTCGTTACAGCATTTTTATATACCCAACAGTCACACGTAGTTTTGACCCCAGTAAGACGAAATAAGTCTTATATCGTGGGTATCAGAAACTACGTCAGACTTTCCGGTCCCAAAACACACAGACCCGAGACAAATATTTATTTATTTATTCTTTATTGTACACCAGGCAAAACAACAGAGATTATAACAAAATTTAACAATAACCCAGACAACATTTAACAGTAAGTTAAATAAGTTACAAATACCCGACGATCATACAAATATTTGTCAAGGTGCGGGGATCGAACCCGCGGACCTCGTTTTACAGACGACTTTCAATCAACTGCGCCACGGAGGCTGTCGATTAGAGCCAATATTACTATGAATACATTTATAAAACAAAACAAAGGGTGAAACTGTAACTTCCAGTGGATCTAAAGTCTGCTCCCCCAGATAAGAATGTTAATTAAAAATGATACGAAACCCCTTCGATACTCATTGATTTTTTCACCTTTAGGGAGGAAGAGGGTGGTTTTGTTATAGGTATTTTCACGGTGTATTCTGATTTTTAATTTGGTATTTAATTTGTTAATGTTAAGTTGAAGAGTTTGTGTTCGAGGTAATGTCAGGAAATAGTAGTAATTTAGTTTGAAAAATATTTTTGCGTTAGTCAGTTTATTGAAGATATAGGTAAATGTACCATGCTATGATCCCAAAGAGCGATGCAGACTAGTATCTATACACATAATAGAAATGTAAATGGTCGATGTCTGTACATGGAAGATATTTAAGAAATTTCAACGCGGGGGGTCTTTATAACAGCAACAGAATCCAAAACAATTTTTTTTAGAATTTTTGTCTGTCTGTCTGTCTGTCTGTCTGTCTGTATGTTTGCTTGCGCATCACGCAAAAACTACTGCACCAAATGAGATGCGGTTTTCACAGTTGTATTGCTGTAGGTTCAACTTAAAAACTAGTATATGTTGCATTTGCATACAGGGTGTTTCTTTTTGTTTGCTTGCACATTACTCATAAACTACCGCACCAAATGAGATGCGGTTTTCACAGTTATATTGCTGCAGGTTCAACTTAAAAACTGGTATATGTTTCATTGACATACAAGGTGTTTCTTTTTGTTTGCTTGCACATTACTCAAAAACTACCATACGAAATGAGATGCAGTTTTCACAGTAATAATGGTGCATGTCCAATTTGAAAATTGGTGTATATTTTATTTAGAGACAGGGTGTTTCATTTTATTTACTTGAGCATAACGCAAAAACTACAAGACGAAATGAGATGCGGTTTCACAGTTATATAGGTACAAGTCCAACTTAAAAACTGGTAAATGTCTTATTTACATACAGGGTGTTTCTTTGTATTATGGAAGATAAATGAGAAAAACTAATATTCCCCATATTAACACTGGATTAACACTTAGGCTACATTTTATCTAGGTAAATTAAGTGTTCCCGTGGGATGAGGACGGAAATCCGATATATTTGTTACTTTTTATACTCAAAGGGATGCGATGGGCGTGGATTACAAGCCTTGAGTGAGAATGAGATAGGACGGGCGGGATATAACGGGACGGGACGGGACGGGACGGGATGAGAAATACCAAATAATCTATACATGTATATTTTTTTAAACAAAGTTAATCACGCAGACGAAGTTAGCGGGCAGAAGCTAGTACATATATAAACGTGTAACAATGTCTCTTCTTGCCCTTCTTCCATATTTACATTAATTCGGCGTGACATTTCTTCTATAAATACACCCAAATACATCCAACAGTCACATACATAGTCCTGACCCCTCATTAAGATCAATTAAGTCTTGTGTCGCAGGTATCAGAACTACGCGAGACTTTTCGGTCTCACAAACACCCAGACCCGAAAGAAATATTTGTGGGCCGCACAAACATTTCTCTTGGTGCGGGGATCGAACCCGCGGCCTCTCGTTTCACAGCCGGCGTCTAACCAACTGCGCCACGGAGGCTGTCAAATATTGCATATTGTCATATATTGCATATAATAATAGAAAAAATATTTACACAGGAATCGAACCAGGAAGGTCAGAATCCACTGCGTAACTTTATGCATATTTCGTGCAAAAACCCTATAAGACCTAATCTAACAGCTTTACTAAAAAATCCCAACCAGGTAATTGTAACTGAAATCAATCGGAGTGTATCCGAAGTGTGAAGTGGGTGAGTGGCACACGAGGGCCGGTCCGTCTCATCCCGTCCCGTCCCGGGCCTGTTTAATTAACATTCCGGCCCACCTCGTCGATGTCGGCGTGGCGTCAAGACGCTCAAATTAAACCGATATCACTTCGCAATTTATCGACGAGGGGATTGTGGTGCGGTGCGGGAGCCGTGTTTTTGGACAGGGGTTTTTCTAGTTTGTATTGTTGTTTGTAGTATGTAGGTAGTGGATGTGAGTTAAATGTTAATAAATATGTTTTCGCTAGATCAATCAAAAAATCAACAAATTTTCATGTTTAATAGACCCATTTTAAAAAGCAATTACAACGCATAGGAAAGTCGTAACAAAAAGGAGTTAAAATTATAAAAAAATCATTGCGTACTTAATAATGTTTTTATTGTTTTTTAGTGGTTTAATTAGGAATTTTTATGACATGGAAATAGTATTCCTAAAGATTAAATGTCAGAAATTAGTATCTGTTTTTTTAATATATGCCATAGAAACAATATATATATATATATATATCTATAATGGTTTCTTAGATTTACGCGAATGTTACACATTGAAATAAAACTATTTTACACGGATTTTATCGCGATTTGGTTTAATTTTTACATTTTTTAACTTCCCGACGTTTCGATTACTTTACAGCTTTCGTGGTCACGGGGCGGACTGTCAGTCCGAAATGTAAAAATTAAACCAAATCGCGATAAAATCCGTATAAAATAGTTTTATTTCAATATATTATATCGAATTACAATATAATTAATTTACAAACACAATAAACTATTTCCATAATATTGACCCAGCTCCCGCACCGTACCGCGAGCCGTCTGCCGGTTACTCCGCGAGACGAGCGTTCGACAGGCCGCGTTACCGAATCGACACCGACTTCCAACTCCATGCCTTCACCAGATTACTGTGCGGCTTTGTGACCATTTGAAAATAAATTAATATAGTATAAACTCCATTTATAATTACTTGTAACATGGTGAAAGGTATTGAGGTAAACGAGCGGAAATTACAAACAAAAATACTGTGCTCGTGCGGAAGGGAAAAACTATTTAAACAATAAAGGTAAAATTATTGAATTTATAAAAAAGAAAAAATGAAACTATGTTTTGAATAAAGTTTAGTCGATAATATAACTTAAAAAAAGATAGCATTTTTCCAGAACTGATCTTTTATCTCTTGGATTAATTCAGAAATTTTTTATACCCCTATATCCCGCATTTATAGTCGATATATTTTTTTATTCACATAAACAACAAAAGAGAAAAAAATCCAAATGCTGCACCTATATCAGTCGATCGGTGTGTCCCAGTAGTGAGTATTAATACACCCAATTTGTAAGCGGGCGCGATCAGCTCATTTGTCGAACGGAGCGCCAGCGGGCGCGAGCGCGACTTAATAAATAGCGGGGATGCCAGTTTTTAACCGAAATATACAACGCAAATAAGGATAATATTATGTAGAATATTTGTGTATCAGGTCAGGTCTGTATCACTAAAGAGTCACTAGCGGTAACCACAAATGGTTGAGTTTATTTCCTTCCCAAGATGTCTTAGGGAAATTATTAATTCATAAAAAAAATCGATAACAATATTGGCTTTGAAATTCGTCTATTAACATGGTGTGCGTGAGTGTCTTGTACAATTTAGAAGGGTTAGGTCTTTTTATAGGTATAGTTTAGTACATGTTAAAATTCTCGTGGAGAATTAATTATCGTATGCGGATTTTCCTGCGATGTTTTTTTTTTATTTTCCTGCTGTTTCCTTAGGTGTTGTGAGCATTCATGAGCGCTTGGTCATTTTCCTATGTGAAAATTTCTCATTGGTAGTCCAAAAACCCCCTAAAACTCGGGTAATCCGCTAACCTGGCAACACCGAAACGTCGTTGCGTACACGACTGTTTGTTAATCGGCTCCATAATTACTGTTTAATTAAACTGCCGATGTACGTACGTCGTGTTGCCAACGGATGTACCCTAATTGAACAAATGTGTCTAATTTGCATGTTTTCTTAAACGTTTTGGATGGAAACTCTAGTTTGATATTGTGTAAATTTGGACGCGGGTGTGTTTGTAACTGCCGTAGAATTTGAGACGGTAGTAAATAGTCGTCCCTTAGGACTTTTTGTATAATATAATACGGGATAAAGGGAGCTTATATTTTGGTACGGTGCAGTATATATTTAAATAAACTGTTAATATGATTCTTTAGGTTGTAAGATTATTGTTTAAGGTTTCCTATTTTGGTAGCTTTAAACACGAGGTCTAATATTTATGGTCGCTAGCAATATTCGCTTTGTAGTTGGAAAAAATACTTATGGCCTTATCTGTAATAATATGAGAATTTTATTGTCTGTCCATAATTATGCACTGATTTTCTAAAGGAAATAATCTCAGTCTATGAATCTAATCAACAAACTCAAAATTATCTATCTATTTATGGACTATAAGATCACTATATGTATATAGGAAAAGAAATAAAACTAAATTGAATGTATTTTCAATTGACACTTTTTTCACTGACACACCAAAGTGACCGCACTGACTTCGGTACTTTAGGATTAAACAGTCCAAATCGAAATATACACCGGCAAGAAACAGTATGATACATGAGTTTTTTTGTCTTTACCCATTTGTAATATTGTTATTTATCTATTTATATTTATATCACTATACACCTAAGACTGCCCTTTCTCCCTCCTTTCTTCTATGTCCATCCTAAGGTTACCTGGAAGAGATTGCCTTGTCCAATAAGGCCGATTGTACTTATTTTAAAATTTTGGTTATAATCTCAGATTTTTTTCTCTGGTGTACAATGAACAATATACAGGGTATATAAAGAAAGCGACTGAAAACGAAGCCAGGTGGTAGTATTAGTGACTTCAGACACAATGCAACTAAAAATTTCGTAAAAAAATCGTCGACTTTTTTTGGTAACATTTTACTTATCGTCGTATTTGGGTGATAAACACGTCGTTTTCCTTTTTATTTTTTAATACGCAATGGTACGTTAGGGTTTAAATTACTATTATCGCAATACCCAGGTCTTTACTACCTAAATACAATGATATTTAAAAAAAATGTGTGTGTGTATTAGTGTACACACGTAAGAAGTGAAACTTCTTTATGACATCATTTTTCGAAAAATGATCTACTATTTACAAATTTACAGAATTGGTAAAATAAAGCTAAATTAAATAAAGTTTAAGTTAAGGAGGGGGGAAATTTTTGAGGGAATTTGGGATTTCTATCGGGGCCAATTTGTAGCCCTCACCGAGACGGTTCCGAGGATACCAAGCTCGATGGGTCCACGACCTTTATTGGCCGAGATAGGTTTAGGGGGGGTGAGGTAAAAATTTTAGGTGGGGGTAGGGGCGGGGGAGGGGGGTTAGGTTTCGTGGGGAGGCTATTGGGCACCTTAAAATATTTTTGGGTGGGGAAAGTTGTGGAGGGGGAATTCGGGAATTCTGTTGGGGCAGGATTGTAGCCCTCACCGAGCCGGTTCCAATGAACCCAAGGTCGGTGGGTCTACGATGGATAATGCCGGAGATATGAGTAGGGGGGTGAGGTAAAATTTTTAGGGTGGGGGTAAGCGGGGGGGGGGGGGAGGTTTCGTGGGGAGGCTATTGGGCACTGTTTTGGATTTAGGGTGGGGGAAGGCCAGAGGGGGGGTAAGGATCAAATTACAAAAAAGTGGGTGGGACTTAAAATTTTGGGTGGGGCTTGGAATCGGTTGGGGGTGTGGCTTACTGAAGTGGGTACTAATTTACTAAATAAAAAAAGATGGCGCGTAACGGAAGAATGTGACGCGTAACGAAAAATTTTTTCCAACCCCGATAAAGAAGTTTCACTTCAAAAATTGCAATAAAATATCTGTCGCTTATTTGGCGAAATTTTTATTTGCATTGTGTCTGTAACCACTAAAATTACCACCCGGCTTCATTTTCAGTCGCAGTCTTGATATACCCGGTTTAAATAAACTATGACTATATCATCGGCTGAACAATTATGCCGGCCTAAATAATAAAGATCCACTATCCATCACGTAAAGGGTTGATGATACGAGATAGCGTATTCATTAAAGTTACCAAACCAGAGGAACACATTGGTACAACTCCGCACACCGATCGGATTATTATCTTAATGTCATCTCCGTGTAATGAACGGAAGGATTTGATTCCACGCATGTTGTGGGTACACGCTCCCACCTGAATGGAAGACTGAGATAAATAAAATTATATTTAGCCCTTTAAATGTTTTTCTTTCTTAAATTCTTGAGTATGTTTATTTGTTATTTCTTTTTAATTGTGTTTTGTATACACTTTTTGTTTTATTGTTATCTGCGTGCTGCACATATTGTTTTGTATTAAATATTGTAAATATTTCTGTGCATGCTTAAAAAGTAGCGCATTTACATTTATTACTATAGTTTTACTCTATTTTTAACACAAGCAATAATGTAGCAACTACTGTTTGTCCAATAAATAAATATTTATTTAATTGACCAGGTTTGACAGACCATAGAGACATAAGGATGCACCATGGATGAAAAGGAGATAAAAAAAAGGAAAATGAGTAAAGTTATTTGGATTCTGAGAAAGGTAATTATTGTTTGATTGTTTCATGTGTATTTTTTAAAATGTTTATTTTCTTCCATTTACTTTGTATTTCCCACTCTTACTAATGTGTAGTCAACTGGATTTTTTGCGTGGTTAATATACTTCGTTTTTGCTTTTTTTTACCATGAATTGCTTAAACTACATCAACCTTATCGACAAATTATCCAATCATAAATAGAATCCAAAATGTTCACATAAACAGTTCGTGATTTAGGAATCATTGATCACAAACATAGTGGTTTCTTATTAACCGACTTCAAAAAAAGGAGGAGGTTCTCAATTCGACTGTATGTTGCTTTTTTTTATTTATGCGAATGTTACACATTGAAATTTAAAACAATTTTTTATGGATTTTATCGCGGGTTTGGCTTAATTTTTTACATTTACATCTTTTGTGGTCACGCACCGGGCAGTCATCAAAAATGTAAAAAAATAAACCGCGGTAAAATCTTTAAAAAATAGTATTTTTTTACAAACATAAAGTTCAGAGCCTACCTACCCATCACTAATAAGGCCTTGAACATAACAAAACCCAAATCAAATTAGCACATAAATGCAAATGAGGCCGTGTGCAAAACTCAGTTTCGACAATACAATCGTTGTATCCCGTTATCCCGAAACTTCCCTTACATTAGGGCAGTCCTGTTACTCCTGTTACCCGTTGTTTGAACAACACCTGTATTGTAATACTAAATATTGTCGATCAGAGATCTTTATCACCTAACTCTTACATCCCATTAACTCCGTGGAGGCAGGGATGGAGCAGGTAAGAATTTGGGGGGTCAAATAATAGCGTCGAATGAGTTGGTTATTGAAGCGAGTTGTCTATTTTGCACAGGAATTGTTGATAATTTTGGGCGGTAACTACCTGAGTTGACTATTAATTAGTCTTTGTTGGATGCAAAGAAATTTGGAATTAAAAAATGTATTTCCAATCCAACCCTACATCTATCTTTTGTGATGTTATACTTCACATTTCTTTGATTAAATCAATCTTATCCGTTAATTATTCCCCACCACAAGTATTCTAGACTAGACAGATTTTTAAAATACCTAAGAAAAGTATAGGAAAATATAATATTATACTCCATATAATATTATATTTTCCTATACTTGCCACATATTTTCCTTTACTTGGACAGCCTCCGTGGCGCAGTTGGTTTGACGCCGCCTGTGAAACGAGAGGCCGCGGGTTCGAACCCCGCACCGAAACAAATATTTGTGTGATCCACAGGTATTTGTTTCGGGTCTGGGTGTTTGTGAGACCGAAAAGTCTCTCGTAGCTTCTGATACCCACGACACAAGACTCGATCTTAGTGTGGGGTCAGGACTATGTATGTGACTGTTGGGTGTATTTATTTATTTATATCAGGCAACCATAATTTAAAATAAATAATTGGTCATATATTTTAAATATATTTAGATAATATAACATAACAGGAAGTACTCGTTTAATAGATTATATAATACAAAACAGTTTCACGGGGGCATCGGTCCATTGTATCCTCACCGACTCCATTCCTGCGCGGAGTTTTAGAAACAAATTCGATATGGAAACTTGTATCGAACAATACAAAGTGTTGTTCGTTAATATCGTGTTGGGAGCCTTAGTCGAGATTTCGTCGACAGATAGATCGGGGTTCATTCCAATCGTGTTATGAGAATAGATGACTTTTGGGATTAAATGAGCGAATCTGATGATATTGAGACACTGTTCTGTTGTTGCGGGAGGCAATCTTGATTCAGTAACCGTGTCATCTGCAGTTAACTTTAGAACTTCGTTCGCAAGCGGTTTATTTATTTAAAACTCTCGCCAGATTATTTTAAAGAAAGGGGCGGCAAGGGACGTAAGGTCCCCTTAATGGAAAAAATATTCACCGCTAAGCATCAGGCAACACATCATCTAGATCATCATTGGAGGATAGAAGGAGTGGGAAGGCGAAAATCTACTTAGGTTATTGCGCTTTGGTAAATTCCATTTAGCGAGAGAAATGCGTTAGAAAAATTGTTCCATACCGTTTTTTCTTTCGTAATCCAATTGTATTTTCCTGCTACTTTAAAACGAGCCAATAAAGTAATTCAAAATCGTTTGAAGGTATTTTCATATTTAACAATTTCAATTCGTCTTGTATTGTATTTTCTCACCTTTTGATCCTGCAGACACAGTCTTAGTGTTGCTACGTAAACGTTTCAATCTCAAAAAGCACATATAACTTCAGCCGTACTACAACTACCCTCATAACACAGCAAATAGAGACATTTCGCGGCCTATTATCTTAGAAACAATAACCAAGTTTCAATAATGTATGGCGTAAAACGCAAACAATGCAGTAGTTTGCACACAAGACTAGCCGCCACTCCGTAAAGAGTAACCATGAATTTATAGTTCAAGTTTGACTACTCATATTGTTTACCTTGTCTCACGCCCTGTACCAATGCTAAGTGATTAAGAATAAGCTGTAGGAATAGGGGAGGTGTGGAGAGGAATCTTCACTTTCATTGCATTCGAAGAAATGACAAAAATCAGGTATTTATCCTCCTGTCGGAGATATTAAAAGCATCAGTTCAGGTTATGACATTCTTACAGTTATAACATCATTTAGGTGATTTCGGAAATCATAACTGTAGATTTAAATTGTAAAGCTAGGTTATTTTACAGAATTCATATTTTGAAACTAATTCGTAAAATATAATATAGTTAGCACGTTTATTATAGATGCAAGGTAAACATCATGCTAGCCTTATTTTATCTACTGTATCACTTATGATTTTTTTTTTTCCAATATACCATACTGCAATTTTTTTATTAAGATTTACGATTATAAAATGCTCAACGGCTGTAAATTAATGTTTCCATCATCAAAACTAAACTAATTAAATTATCTTTTTAATAAAAAAAAAAACACCACGCTAATTGTAGGGGCCTCCATGACACCCGTGTCCAAAAACTCGCACGACCAACTACACAAGATACAGCACTCTAGTCAAATTCCAAGTGTTCGCCAAGTTAAACTGAAATAACTTACGCGAATCGGCCAATCGCCTTTGTCGTTTCTAAGCTAGAACGCAATTATCATTAATTATTATTAAATGTGACATTTTAGTGATAAACGTTCGGCCGATAACTTGGGCAAATAACTCAAGTTTGCTAGGGCGCAGTCGGATGGGTCGTTCGTACCGCGCGCTGTTTCAACTGCGTGATTTGTTGGCGTCGCGCTGATAGGGTTCACTATTGAGGGCTTTCGTTTTGATACTAATGTTTCAGATGTGGATTGGGTGTGTTTTCTTTGAGTTGGGGTATTTGAAGGTTTTTTATACAATTTTGACTGAGCATTAGGCATATTATTTGTACTAGGCAAATGAAAACTTGACGGAATATGGCTGTATTGGTTTTTTAACATTAAACATGGAATGGGCGATATGTAAAAACTAAAATGGGACAGATTTTTTAATATGCAGTCAATTTGTGTTTTTAGTTATGAACCTATTTGTGATAGTATATTTCATTACCTTATTAAGATAATAGTCTATTCACAGTACTTCATAAAAAGACGTCTAACAGAAGCTGAAACGGTCGATATTGTATTAAGACAGTTCACTATCGAAAGTCTCGAAGTAAAATAGTCATATTTGTACCTGTGTTCGACGAATATGAAAATGTTTGGACATTTGAAATGTATTTATTTATTTATTTATAAGGTCCACCAACAGCGCCAGATATCATTTAGTTTAAAAGATACGGTAAAAATGGTAAAGTCCGATATGTGCGCCATAGGTAAATAAATAAATACACCCAACAGTCACATACATAGGTGTACACATCGTTCATAGAAATACAACTTGAATTCAGAATCCTATGGTTCAATTCAAGTAACATTTTAATTATCATCACTTATAATATTATTATCATAGTTTTTCTAATTCTTTAACAACACATCCGAAACAACTCGGCGTTTTCCCGATGACAAGTCGGTCTCGACAGCAGTAAAATATGGCCACTAAAGCCTGTCCTATAAATATACTACGGCATACATCATCTATTATTTAGCTTTATTCCTTTACCGAATTATTTTTCTTATATTTTGTTAAGATTTTTTGCCGGTACTTATTTAAGTTCGAATGAGAAGTTTAGTTAACATTTTGAAAAGTGTGATATACACGATTAAAAATATAAAATGGAGACATTTGAAACATGTCTCATCGGTGGACGGTGTATTTGCATTTTGCCATTCCGATGTATGCAAACATAGTTAATTTGTTTTTTGTAAGAAGTCTAAACACTTTTAGCCTTACTCCAAAATAAGATCGAAATTATTTAAAATAAGTATTCAAACCCACAGCGGAATTGAAATCATTAAAGAAATTATAAAAATTGCATCTCTAATCACACACTAACTAACCAGGCACAAACTCAGGCAAACCAGTTAATGGTCGAAAACAGTTATCCATCACGGCTTTATCCAACCGTAATCATAATAAATAAGTATCACCGAGGTAAATTCGCACATTAACCGGAGAAACGTGTTACTTGAGTTATATCGCGGACCCCCCACATTTAGCCGGAATACGGGCATTAGCATTAATTTTAAAATATTATTTATTGTTTAAAGCTTTATTTGGTCGTTTGGCCTGCCAGTCGTGTGAGTTTGGATGTGGTATTTTTTTATAGGCCTACTTTTGATATTTTCAATTTTAACCGAAAATTCTGGTGGGTTATATTCTCAGGTTTTCTTAAGACGTTTATCTCCATCATTATAGCAAATGATAATTATTAACAAATTAATTTAACTTTTAGAAGACTGTAATTAAAGTTAGGTACCCATAATTGGGAAAATTTGTAGGATTGTCACAAAAAGTAAATCTGCACTTTTGAAAATGAAAATGAAAATGAAAATGAAAATAATTTATTGAATCCATTAAAATGTTCAACATTGTTTAGATTCAGTCATTTTTTGAACTACCACCCGGTTTGGAAAGCGGTTTTCACTAGTTTTCACCAGGTGTGTGCGTTCACGTGCAAAAAATCCCCGTTCTCTCCCCTCCCCATTCTTCAGGGTATTCCCCTCTCAATGCGGAATGACCTGAGTATCCTTGGTGTGGATATCCGTTGTGATCTTAATCCAAGGAATCACATCGAGGGCGTAATATCTGCCACTTCCCGCAGGGTTGGGGTCCTGAACAAGGTGCGTCGGTTTTTCGCGCCCGGTCAACTCTACCGCTTGTATAAAGCGCAGGTTCGGCCGGGTATGGAATACTGTTCGCACCTCTGGGATGGATCCGCCCAGTACTTACTCGATGCCTTGGATGGATTGCAGCGGCGGGCCATCCGCATTGTGAATGATGCAGACATTACGGGCAACTTAGAGTCGCTACAGTTACGGAGGGATGTCGCCTCTCTAAGCGTGTTCTACCGTCTGTATCATGGCGAATGCTCTGAGGAATTGTTCAATTTAATCCCCTCCTCTCCTTTCCTTAACAGAACCACGCGTGCTGGCTTGCGGAGCCATAGCTTGACTGTTCAATCCATTTCGGCGCGAACCAAAAGGTTCTCTAATTCTTTTTTCTGCCGTACAGTCAAGCTGTGGAACGGTTTGCCATCGCACGTGTTCCCTCCTTCCTATAATCCTGGGTCCTTCCGCCGTAGCGTGAAGAGGCATCTCAGCGGGCCGGCATGATTGTATCGAATGGTATGAGACTACCGTTTGATACCATTCGATACTCTATCTGGACGGCATTAGCACTTACCATCAGGTGCAATGCAGTCACTATGGCGTGCCAGGTTAAAAAAAAAAAAAAAAAAAAAAGAGAAGAACGGGAAAGAAACTCTACTGTTGCTCTTTTCAAAACCAGTTTACAATGTATGATTATTACAAAAATTACAAGTTGGTTTAAATCAGAGCAGTTCATTAATACCTTGTTATGATTTGCAAGTAGGATTTTAGATCTGAATCCGCCGACTACAATAGACATACTTACGTCTGCTATTGTAGTACACTAGATACACTTGTATCAGAGATTAATATAAAAATAACATCAGCAGTTTTGCTGTGAGAAGTAAGGGATTTTGCCGAATGTCTTTTATTCTGGTACGGCCACAGCCAAAGGTTGGTAGTCCGACTACCAATCTACCAGCGACTACCGTAGTCGCTGTCCGGACAGAATCGGAGTTTCATCATCAACAAATTCTAAAATTGATGCACGTTATACAAATAAAAAGAATGCCGTACTATTTCTAAATCCCTCCCAATCGAATTTTAGATTGTTGAGATCTGTTAGCTGTAGTTGGATCCATTTTAGTCGGATTATTACTTTTTAAAAGTGCGAGGTGGCCTGTTGGTAACGGACCAGACGCGGCTGCCTACATGTTCACGGTGGTCGCGGGTTCAAATCCCAGGGCACACCTCTGACTTTTCGGAGTTATGTATGTATTGATAGTCAATCACCACGCACTTTAACGGTGAAGGAAAACATCGTAAGGAAACCTGCATACCGTAGCGATTTTAAAGAATTTCTACGGTATGTAAGTCCGCCAACCCGCACTAGGCCAGTGTGGTGGACTATATGGCCTAATCACTTAATCGATTCTCTCGATTGTAGAGTAGGCCCGTGCCCTGCAGAGGGACGTATATGGGCTGATATAGATTACTTTAAAATAATATTTGTAACTTAAGGCCCGTTGAGCTTACTCCCCTTCGTACATCCAAAAGCTAGAGCTGTGTTGATGTCCTCGTTAAGGGTAAGATGACATCCAATGACTGTAATTATGGCCAGTTAAAGGGAGTAATCGGGCGCCGGCGAATTTAGCCGAATATTCAGGCGTGTCGCGTTCCGTTGTTTATTAAAGTTTTTTTTATTGTTATGGCTGTGTCTAATTGGTGTTGTGTATCGTCTGTTTGTACGCGCGGGGGTTTTAAGATGAGTTTTTTGTTGGGTAATTAAACGAAAGTTTTTGTATTGTATCGATTTTGGTGTTGCGTTTGAGACTATGAGAAAAATTGTGTTTTATGTGTCTTTTGTTGTATGAGAACTAATTTTTGTAACTAGCTTCTGCCCGCAAACTTCGTCTGTGTGATTTACTTTATTTAAAATTAACTTTATTTGGAATTTCCCATCCCGTCCCGTTATATCCCGCCCTTCCCGTTTCATTGTCACTCAAGGCATGTAATCCAGTCCCATCCCATCCCTTTGAGTATAAAAAAGAAACAAATATATCGGAATCCTTTCCTCATCCCATAGGAACACTACATTTTAGGGATAAAATGTAGCCTAAGTGTTAATCCAGGGTGTCAGCATACCAAATTTTATCGAAATCCGTTAAGCCGTTTCTGAGTGCATCGCGCACAACGGCACAAACAAACAGACCAACATTCTAAAAATCATTGTTTTCGGTTCTGTTACGTTAATACAAACCCCCCCATATTAGTTTTTCTCATTCATCTTCCAGGTACAGACATCGATCGTTTACAAATTTATTATATGCATACTCGTAGATGGCATTGAATGTAAATCCTTTAAAAAACACACGAAAAAATAATATGTACATTATAATAATTGTAATAATTTTAATATAAAATTATTCTTGTACAGACTATGGCTTGAGAAGACTGGGTACGGAAAAAGAAAATCAAGTTTTGACAATAAGTGCCCAAAAAATGTATTCTATATTTTAACTTTGTAATAGAGACTATCCTGGGTATCATATATTTCATTATGTATTAGTAGGAATACAAATAAATATATTAGTCATGAAATGATTGCAAAATAACGCATGTATACTATCTCTGTACACATTAGATTTAAACACACATGTAATATGAATAAAACGGTACAAAACTCGGACATAGTACGCATTATCTTGTGTCCGGAACAATGCTCGTAATTATGAGGGGGCGGGGGTGCGTTTTAAAACTACCCCGGCCGGCACATCACGCCGATAACGCCGCCCAACTATGAGATGCCTTGTTTATAGCGAGGATGTCAGTAGGGTCCCTCTGTTCAGATTAGGATGCTGGGAATATTTTTTGGGAGGTTTTTGAAGTTAAGATGGATTTTATTTGGGGTTGTAAGTGTTGGAGTTTGTGGGCAGTTTATAACAAATTATTTTGTGAACCATTGTCTTTAACTTACTATAAGTCTCACTAGTGGTACTATTTTGCTGTCCATTGAATATAATTCGGATAAGCCTTATTCCACGCCTATGTCGAATTGTGAAAGTAACAAAGTGTGTAGTTTTTAAATATAATTTGCAGAAACAGAGACCTTATTCCTTGGTATTTTAATGATAGATTCATTCAAGTTCTTTTACTACCTTTCATACGAAAAGACGTTGCAGCAGTTAAGTATAAGTCACATTAAGTCATACATAATGCAATTTATAATACAATATGTCATTTGGTAGCCAACAGAACCTTAAAAAAAAAAATCGAGATTTTTTAATTATTTTGTCGCATTTTCCTTCAACCAACCAAGTAGCCTATACCGAACACGGCTCAAAGCTATATATCCGGCGATAAGGCCTTTTGTATCTGAAAATAAATAAAATAGCTTAAATATGTCCGGTTCGGGGCGTAAATACCGCGCTATGTATAAAACTACGGCCGGCCCTCAGATCAGAGAGATATGTATTATATTTTGGAATTAACTGCTTATGTAGGCAATGCTTTAAACTTTGCTGTTTGGGGAAGGTATCTGTTTTAGCTTGTGATTGGTGATATCTGGGGTTTGATATTGGCAAAATATGATTTTATGACATTCACGCCCGAATACTTAAACGCCACTTAAATATTATGTTGCACTTAACTACGCAAGTCCCGCTTAAATTTCTGATTAAGTGGGTAGTTAAGTGGAATTTAATATTTAAATGGCGTTTAAGTATTTTGGTGTTAGTGTTCTTTAGCTTGTTTTCCACAAAAATAGTCTAGAGGTGTTAAACTAATGTTAAATTAACCTATTTCTTTAATATTTTTTTGGGTCTTGATGCAAATTGATTTTATAGTATGTAGCAGATTTTTTTGTCTTGCGAATTGGTTTTTCGTGCCCGCTGTAAATAATAATTAAATGTATTTGAAGTATTTTTAACGAATAGGTTGTGGAAAAGTTCAAAATTGTACAATCGACATCTTAAAAAAATTAACCGTTTATTTTGTAGTAATGGATATATACCTAATTTTTGTATTACAAACATAAGGTAAGTAAAGAAATACTTATTTAAGTTTACAGGAATTTATAAATCTCAAATTCTCTATTACACGTAGCCAAACACCAAACAGATCTCAAAACCATCTATCAGCAACAACAAAACGAAAATCTAAAAGGAAAACTCGGTTGGAACAAAGGCCTTTACGTCAGTGTCTCGGAGGACACCACTTCTTTCCATTCCACAAGTCTATAACATAAACATGGTGTTCACTATTAAAAGTTGGAGTCGTTTTGTAAGCGAAAATATTATTGGGGCGCACCTTCCCTCCATCTCGGGAGTCGCAGGGTTGGCAACACTATCGCATTTGCATTTTAATTTCATTTTATTGCCGCGCCAGTGTTGCCGGTTGAAACTTTGTTTTTCCCGGATTAGAAACCGTTTCAGGTTTACGTGTTGGATGACGGGGTGGGGTTTTATACGTTTTGTTGTGGATATGAATGTTTAAGAGACAAATGTGTAAGAGTGTGTACTGAACTGATTGAGAAATGGGAGTATAATTTTGTTTTAAAATCTGTTACTCGTATTTTGCATTAGTTTATTAATGTGACGTCAAATATACTATGTTAATATCCTTCAATTTGAATTGGAAGAACTGAAACAAAAACATACTAACTTTAAAACGTTATTAATTCTTTTGATATTATGTTTAATTAGTTAAATATCTTTTCCATATACCTGCAGCTTAATACATAAGAATTAAAGTATGTTCCTAAATTACACTGTCTTAAATTTGACAGCCTCCGTGGCGCAGTTGGTTAGACGCCGGCTGTGAAACGAGAGGCCGCGGATTTGATCCCCGAACGAAACAAATGTTTATGTGAACCACAGGTATTTGTTTCAGGTCTGGGTGTTTGTGAGACCGAAAAACCGTCTCTCCTCGTTCCTGATACCCACGATAACAGTTCAATCTTAGTGTGGGGTCAGGAGTATGTATGTGACTGTTGGGGGTATTCATTTATTTAAATAGTTTTCTTTGCTAAGTTTTACAGCTTTTTTCATTACAACATTTGATCCTGTCAAATCTGTCTGAATACCAAAATCATATTTCCAAAAAAAACAACAATTTGACGCAGCCCTACCGCGCGTCCGAGTCGGGCCGAGTCCGGGCGAGTCCGGCGGCTGTCTCATAAACATGCCCCGGTATCAGCGCGTAATCTGGCGGATTTGTCGATCAGGCCCGCTATCCACTGGCCAGATTTGTACGCGGGCTTTACCGAGCGCCGATAGCGCACATACATTTTGCTTTTCTTGTCTGCTGTTTATGGGCGGGCCGGCCAGGTGGAATGCACGGGCCCGCATAGGAATTACGTTCGACGATCCGTTTGTTTGATTTGTTAGTGAACGCTGTTTTTTGCGCCAATTGGCCGCTTTGTTGATACGTTTCGGCTTTGTTTACGGTATTGCGTCTAATCGGTTGACGATGCGGGGTGCGTTTTAGTTTTTTTGTTAGTTGTGTAAAATGTCGTTTATCTAATGATGGCTTAACCCAATCGAACTCTTTATTGTTGAGGACTCGTGCCTTGTAGTGGGACGTATATGGGTTAGATTAAAATTATTAAATTTTATCTAATGATTGAATTAGTGCGGCCTGTTGGTAAACGAACCAGACGCGGCTGCCAACACGTTCAAAGTATGTGTATGTGTGTTGTTCATGTGTTGTGGTACCGGGTTCAAATCTTACGGCACACCTCTGACTTTTCGGAGTCATGTGTTTATTCATAGTCAATCACCACGCACTATAACGGTGAAGGAAAACATCGCGAGGAAACCTGCATACAATAGCGATTTGTGATCATTTCTATGGCATGTAAAGTCCGGCAACCCGCACTGACCCAGCGTGATGGACTATATTGCCTAACCCCTCTCAATCGTACTGTTCATTGTAGAGGTAGCTCATGGCCTGCAAGGGACGAACAAGGGCTGATACAGTACAGCACAGTAATGTACTTATGAAAGGCATGGTCATAAACCGCTGATACATACGAATGGTTTTAGGGTTTAAATTGTTTGCAAATATTTTGTTTGAGACAAATAGTACACATTTACATGTAGCAGAAAAAAGATATCTAGTTTGAGTTACTGAAGTAGATTTAAAAGGCTTTTTTTAGCATTGGTGTCATAAATTAAAATAACATTATCCATTCACCATTCTAAGGACCTTGCATGATTCCTGAAACAAAAAGAAAATGTTTTTCTTTTCATTGTGGGATGGAACAAACAACGCGACACGTGGGTACATTTCTGTCTACCTCTTCTGGAAAAAAAAAGCGTTAGTTTATGTATGAATGTATTGTAAATTAAAAGTGCATCATCATTTTAAGAACTTTGTAGGACTACCTAAACTAAGTTTATTTTGGTTTTCTGTTTATTTACAGGTAATTACACCAAAATTACACCCACCAATATTTTGAGAAACCTAGATGCAAAACTATCTAAATTTACTCAAAAACCTTCACAGCAACAACACTATAAACTAAACCCCGCCCACAGTAGATGCGTGTCGTAAATTAGCCATCTCAATTTACCGGAGGCTGTGTACAGGCCCCGCAACTATATTGATAGGCGCTTGTCGTCTTGAGATACTGGCGGGCAATTTGTACCGCTCGCTGTCGAGTGAATTAGAGGTAATCAATTAAACTGTTAGGGAGAAAAATGGGGGATAGGCTTGTGTATTTTCAATGGGGTTTTGTAGGGTTCGGATAACTACAGGAAAGAAGGCTATGCTTAATTGTGACAAGGTTTAGATAACTATCTTTCGCTGCACTGCGGTTGTTATGCATTGTAGTAGCATATTGACAGCTGTAGCGCAGTGGTTGAACGCTGGTTGTGAAACAAATGTTTGTGTAAACCACAAGTATTTGTTTCGGGTCTGGGTGTTTGTGAGACCGAAAAATCTCTCGTAGTTCCTGGTACCCACGACGAGTGTGGGGTCAGGACTATATTGTAGTTTGTGACTGTTGGGTGTATTTATTTTTATTTATTTATTAGTTAGGCAAGTTTAAAAAATAGGATATTTTTGATAGTTTTTAGCTTAAATTGGTTCGACCCTTCTAAGGTACTTATTTTCTTTGGCTTGTACATATTTATGGGTATGGAAGTTGTGCGTTTGACATTAGTGTTTGAAAACTCACTCACGATATGAGATAATGTATAATAGGTATTAGATACATAATAATGTGGCATAGGTTTCAAAAAAGTAGTATATACGTAATTTATTCGTATGAATATTTCCTATTGATGAACATTAGTCTTTACTATATAATCATTTAAAATGTATTCAGTCATATTCCAGTTTAATAAAAAAAAGCTTTTATTGCAGACCAATCAGCCCATAGTGTTAGAAAGTACATAGTAACTTATGAGAAAAACAGTTGTTAGTAAAGTATCTAAATCAGAGCAAATTTGATTAATTACTGGACAAATCATAAAAAATAATTTAGGTACTACGAGTAGTATTAAGTATTAAACCGACATCAAATGTTATCAAAACACGAACAAAGCCGCGAGTTAACCCTACCGTGCATATACACATACATCGAGAACAATGTCATCAAATCCAACCCTCGACGCGTGGATTAACCGTATTTACTGCAAATTAACCCTGCAATTGATGGTCAATTGATGGTCTAATGTGCCCATGTGGCCATTATATTAAATCAAACGGGACTCAGCCACTGGTGGTACCTGGACAAAGACCTATTGATTTAAGAGCTTGCTGTTGTTTGGGATCACTTGGGTTGCGGTAGTTGAGGGTATATTGTGTCTTGGCGATGCATTGAACGGGTTGTGTTCAAATATATGTACATGTGTTGAGATGAAATCGAATTCAGGTGCTGTTAAGCAGCTAATAAACGTTCAAATCTTTTTTCGTTCAAATTATTTATAATGTTTCTTAATTTATGTAGTACTTAAATTACTTGTAAGCCTGGAAAACCTATAAATAAATATATGATTAGGTCTTTATAATAGGAATTTATTAACATGAATTCTTCTAGCCAGAGCAAAATTTGTCGCCAAAGAAGTATTTAAATCCAGCTCAAAAAGGAAGGCACCACGATCATTTGCAAACTTACTTATACTTAGGCAATCACCATACTGTACTTAAAACGGTGCAAAATAAGTGGTTCATCTCCCCGAAAATATTATTCATTTTTTTATTCAATACAAATAACAAAAGCAAAGAAACATAGGTGTGCGAACGCCTACCGCAGTGGCGCGGCGTGCAGACAATAATTTGGATAGTAAGCCGGGCGCCGCGAGTCGGATCTCACCTGACTAACTGCCTTTAACCGGCTCTAACCGCTTCTAACCGCCCCGCACCGGCGCGCAACCGGATTAATCCGCTCTAGGATAGTGCAGATCGGTTGGAATATCGATGTTTTTAAATGTTTGGTAAAAAAATATTTTTTCATATTAATTTAGGGATGTAATATGAAAGTAAAAAGAAGAACTACTTATGTTTATTTTTGGATGAAATAATAACAGTGTATTGATTACAGTTTCATAATTTATTTTAGCATATCGTTAGATGAAATGCTATAGCAGTTTAGGCCTAGCAGTTGCTTTGATCTCATAATAGCCAGCTGCCAGAAAGAAAATCATTTTATACGAATAATAAATATTAATTGTTCTAAAGCTAAACCGAAATGTATTATTTTAACTGTATTTGCTACGTCTCCACTGTCTTCTGTCCAATAATGTATCAAATAAATGTAAGTATTTTTTGAAAATATATTCTACCGAGTACCGATAAAAGTTTTCACCTCCGTCCCTACTCGGAACCGGTGCAATCCGGTACGCAAACTTTGTTCTGTCACGCTTGCTTTGCGGTTCGCGCGCTTTGCCACTCGCGCTGTCCTCATGTAAACAATTTAATAATGGATTTTCGGTTATTGCTGTACACTTTCGTGCTGTCGTGGATTGTGACGTCACTTGTCACGTGAGGTAAAGTTAAAGGGAGGGTTGAGAGATGAAATAAATATGATAAAACGATTTGTGCAATTTTTATTAATGTTACTTTTATTTTTTGTTCATTGCAGTAGACCCACATTATTTAATTAGCAATACATTAAGCAACTTATGTGTACATAATATATTTTAGTAAAATTAATGGGGATCATTTCGTAAATTTCTCAAGATGTTTTAGTACATGATTATTTTAGTGAGTGGAAAGTTAAAATCGATTTGTTCATTATGATTAGACTTGATTATGATTAGTATATGTCAAAATTTAAACAGAAGGTAAAACAGAATGTATTTTTTTTGGCATTTCCTTACCAAACGCATTAAGCTTAAAAGACATTTCTTTTTCCTACCTCCTAATATCAACACAAAATACCAACTCATAAACAAATGCCACGCGATACATCCAAAAACCGTCCAATAAAACCAATACATACAAATGACAATCGCCTTACCCTTTCAGGTAAATGCCACGAGTGTCGCGGGTACAATCGGCCCTCAAGTAAAACGTGTGCCGTAAAGACCGCCGCGGAGGGTTAATGCTCCGTGGCCTGACGTGGCCCATTGCATCCCTGATATCTTTGTTGCCTGCACAAACACCGAGTATGTTTATTTCTTCCTCTGTGCGCTAGTGACCGGCCGTGCGGATTTAAGGGTTGGATTTAATCTGCAGGCTACCTGGATGCTTGTAGCTCTCCGTTGCGAGTAAAGAAAAAATATCAAGGGAAATATTACAAAAATCTATAGCGAAAAAGTAAAATTTAGATTATAAATGAAACAGTAACTTTTTAGGTTTTCTCAAGATAGTTTTATAGTAAGAAGCTGATGTATTTATTTATTAACCTGCTATTTAATGTTTGCGAATGTTGTAAGAAGAGGGCTGCTTCCAATAGGTCGCTGTGAAAATCTTGTGATAAGCCCCATAGTCTTCAGATTTAACCTTTGTTTGGCAGTTGACTAGTGGCCGGTGGCCCTAATCAATTATATTATGAATACTATCCTGAATACTATATTTTATTTATTACGCCACACGAAACAATGGTGATCTGATTTGTGTACCTGAAGCATTTATTCCTAGTCCGCTAAAGTTTTACTTCACCTACCTACCTCAAAGTAAGATATTCCTACACCGGTAAAAAGTAAACTAGTAAGTATAAAATATCTAAAACCGACAACCGATCACCAAATAAAAATAAAAGCACAAATACACTACACTAAAACAAAACTGGATTAAAAAGTATTCAAATCCGCACAAACAGAACGTGCATACGTCTAAATCAAGCCTAAAGGTATTAGAACCGGTTTGAACCGCTCTAAGGCGGTTTGATCCGGTTCGCGGCGGCGCGCGCCAACTTTGTTTTGTCACTTACTTTGGCCCAGGTAAGTTTGGCTTAAGTTTGGAGCTGGAATTTAACAGAAATGATAGTCTGGATTTGATAGCCGAATAATGAGTTCGACTGTGTGCAATTTTGTTACTGTTTGTTTTCTTATTGTTTTTAAATAAAATACACCGAAACCAGATTTCTCTTTCTAGGTGTTATTGCGGCCATTGCCAGGGTTCGCGTTCCAGACCAATCATAGTAAAGCAGGACAGCACTTACTAATCGTCACACAATCAATAAGTCTCAACACCAAAATTATATATAGGTACATATTTTGTTTCATGTTCATCAGAGATAAGATTTTTCATTCTTAGAATACCTAGATCAAAAAAATTTTCTATGAAACAAGCGGCAAGCGATCAAACAGACCACTTGATGGTAAATATTGTGGTTAGTATTCACCATTTCAGAGATCGACTCAGCGGTCTCTTATTTTAATACAGGTTCATAATTACATCACAGGTGTAGTCATGTGTGGGATATTATTGCCGTACGTTTTCAAAGGATCTTTAGTTACGTATCTGATGGGTTGTTTGTTCGTTGGTATTGCTTATTTATAATTTTAATGTTATTGATACAACGTCAACTACGAGGATATATTAAAATGTTGATGAAACTGGTTGAAGCAAAAGTATTCAGGATCGCGGAAAAGGCGATCTATAGTATCTGCCTACCTCTATGGGATATAAGCGTGAAGAATATGAGTGACTATACCTAGTACCTACGTACGAGTAACACATTCACTTAACCCACAGCAACACACGACACGAACTACTCCACTATCCAATTGTGTATGTCCATTTTATTCGACCGCCGGCCCCGATGGATTACAAGAAAGGCTTTCATTAATCATTTCATTGTTGGTCGGCTGACAACGAGTCAGGCTGTATTGTGGATTTGTTGACAGAGATCACGGACCGACAGCCGACAAATTCTGGAAGTCCACCTTTGGAGTTTAGTTTCTTTTACTGTAACAGGTGGGTTCAAGATGTGTCTTATAGGTTATGTTATGTTTGATGATGTGCAATTGTTTTATGTCGCTGAAAAATTATATGTAATTTAATTTAAATTTTGGAACATAATTATTACCACTCTAGTGTTATTTTTACTGTGGTTTTTCAAATCGTTAATATAAGAAAGTAAGCAATGCCTTCGCAAAGCCTAAGTATTAGCCACCCATCTCAATGAAAGATAATTTTAATGTTATATCTAATTAATTATGTAGAACTGCTAAGAAGTACTCTGGAGACCTTCAGTTCAATGCAATATACAGGGTATATCAAGACCGCGACCGAAAACGAAGCCAGGTGGTAGTTTTAGCGGCTACAGACACAATGCAACAAAAAATTTTGCAAAATAAGGGACGGATTTTTTTTTATTTTTTTTTAAAATCATTGTTTTGGAGGTGTAAATACCTAGGTTTTGCAAAAATAGTAATTTAAACCCTTACGTACCATTGCGTGTTTAAAAATTAAGCGATGTACGTCATTATTTGGAAAAACTATGTATTAATCACTCAAATACGACATGTAAAAAATAACAAAAAAAAAATTACGATTTTTTTTGTAAAATTTTTACTTGCATTGTGTTTGATATCACTAATACTACCTCCTGGCTTCGTTTTCGGTCGCGGTCTTAATATACCCTGTATAACATCTCGTAGTTACATCAGACGGGAAAAATACAGCTAAGATTGTAGCACAAAATAACTTCAACCCCAATAGTCCACAATTAAAACCCCATCAACTCATGCATACAGAATAAGGATGCAGGGATCTCAGGGAGAGTAATCTGAAATGAATGGAGGCGAGACAAAAGGACAACTCCTTTGTGCTAATGAAGGATGGACAGCGCGGCCCGCTCACTGTGTTAGGCGTTAGATTAATACGCAATGTTTTGTGCATTACCCTGATTAATTGATTTTTTTATTTGATTGGAATTGTCAGAATTAAAATCAAGATGTCTTCTGAATAATCGACTCTTTAATGAAACACCACAGTGGCTTGACAGCATGTATCTAGTGACTTCTTGCAACTTTTATTATGTCTGTCCACCTTTTATACGGCCGATGCTTGCCGGTACATTTTTTTTATTGCAATGAATGGTAAAACTAGCGTGCCATTCGCCTAATGGTAAGCGATATGACCGCTCATGGACAGTAGCAAAGCCAAACAACATCATGAATTACAAAGTAATGCTTGGAATTCCACTGTGTTCGCCATTATGAGACATAAGGTGTTAAGTCTCAATATGTCCCGTAGTTACTCTGGCTACAATGTCCTTCAAACCGGAACACAACAGTGCATTTATACAGCTGTTTGGCGGGAGAAATAGACATTGCGGTGGTACCCGCCCAGGCGGCCTCTCACGTAATGAGAGACCTTCCACCACTGAAATGACCAGTCGAGAAATCTTTGGTCGAGAAATTATCGGACTTATTGTTCATTAATTTCCCGCGCTATATGTCCTGCCCATTGTTTAAATTATTAAACTTGAATTATTTAGTGACGATGTAGCGAAGTTATAGAAGGTTGTTATAAATGCGAAAAGTCTGGACTGAACATTGTAATCATTTACAAAAATAGTCTTATCCCAACAATGTCCAAAGCTGTCGCTTATTTTATAAATTCTTACATATTCCCAGCAAACTCGTGTCACTGTCCCGGGGTTTACAAAGCGAGGTTGTCAGAGCGAATGTCATCGGAGTGAGGCGGGGATTAGCGGCGTCTCCGCGGTCCATGTCCTGTCGACAGCCAGGCGTTGGTCACCCTTTCATCTCGCCCGAATTGACCCCAGTCAAAATGAAAGGTAAAAATATTTGGGAGACTTTTTTAAGCAAAACGTACGCGATGTTACGTATCTTCAATATCTAAATATTATTTTCAAAAGTTATCTATACTTACTATTAATATCACTTCTATAACATATTTGGGATATGACAAGTAATGGATGGATTAAAGAACAAAATAAAAAAAGAGATTTAATTTTAAATTACGGGAAGTAATCTGCATACCTAGGAACACAATAATTTAGAAAGCAACCGAATTGTATTACTCTGCAATCGGTCTGTTTAATGGACTAAGGCTTTTTGCCTATTAGAAAATGCCCCCGTTTATCAGAGAGATATAATTAAATCTACATTGGATAAATTATACATTATAAATCCATCCCATGGTGGTCAGTAACACATTGCCTTTGAGCTATAACACCGCCAATTGTAATTTTTATGTATGTGATTTTCTATTACTTTTTTGTATTTTTTTTTGTGTATGCAATTAAGTGTATATAAATAAATTTCATGAAACAGTGGCTTAACACAATTCACCAAAACAACCTTAACCCCCCAATCCCCCAAATCCGAGCATTTCAATAAAAATGTTAGCGCAAGTGACGTCGAGAGACTGAATGATTAACAAAGTTAACCGTTGAGTGATTGCGGTCGTTGGGTATAAATGGCCTGGTAATTAGCTTTGTTGGCCGGGGGCAGCGGCGGACACTATTAATCAATAGCCGACCGGGCCCGCTCTCCTTTGTGTCAATCTGTCGCGTTGCGAGTGTTTTTGTGACAAAACCTGACAGGTACGTGATTTTTCACTTGTCCTTTCGGAGGTTTGTTGGTTTTAGTGTAGGAAAACGATCTGTTAACCTTGTGAATATGGAAAGTCTGAATTTCTGAAAGGTTCGGCAGGGGTGCTATAAGATACCCAAATAGTTTGCCAATCTTATTTTTTTAAAGATTTAATAGGGGTGTGCTTATTCGCATATCGAGTACAGATTCAAGACCCAGGTACCTTATTTGATATTTTTCAGCCCATAATTTTACGTAAAGTATGTGTGAGTGTTTGTATGAGTTACGGTTGCATGTGAGGTGGCGTAATAAGCTAGCAGAGACCAAATACAATGACCCTGTTCAAGTGGTCTTTTACAAGATTGAATAAGTGTCACTTAATAAAACTCATGACTGAGGACTCAATATACAGGGTGTGGTGTCTGCAGTTTGTATATCATATAATGAATTATGATTAGCTTTGAGCAAAGAAGATAGCGGGTTCAATTTCCGCACGGTTAAATATTTGCATAGATATAGCATTGATACGAGTGTGTGCCCCAGGCGAATCATTGCATATGAAAAAAAATTCTAACAAATCACTAATACGTAGTTATCGCAGCAATCAAGTGTACCCTTCATACCCGAGAACACAAAATATGATTGCCCATATTCTTTATAATAAAATGCACAAAATACTCCACAACATCACAGTGTAATTAAAACGATAATCACATATGAAGAGTAGGTAATTGCGGACGGGCGTCGCGTCGGGCCTAACGACCAATAAATACTTCGTGTTAATGCGCTCCCAGGTGCCCCGTATGTCTCCCGTCAGCCGGCCCTGGCTCGTGACTCATCTAACTGCTGTGCTTTTGGCCTGTGTTTATTTTATCCTGATAAAACCTGAAAGCTGAAAGTGGTAGTCAGGTCAAGCTGTATCGACTGGCGAGAAATAATTCCGACTGTTTCTAGTTTTTTTATTGCTCTGAATGGCGAGACGAGCATGCCATTCGCCTGATGGTAAGCGATACGATCGCTCATGGACAGTAGGAAAGTAAAACAACACCATAAATTACAAAGCAATGCTTGTCATTTCACTGCGCTCGGCATCCTGAGACATAAGATGTTAAGACTCAATATGTCCAGTAGTTACTCTGGCTACAATGTCCTTTAAACCGTACACAACAGTGCATTTACACTGCTGTTTGGCGGGAGGAATAGACATTGCGGTGGTACCTACCCAGGCGGCCTATCACGCATGAGAGACCTTCCACCAGTATAGTCTTTAAAAAATAGAGTATACAGACGCTGTATGAGGAATGAGGTACTATCGCGTGGGTGATTATGAGGGGGTTTCCACCGCCTTACATGACGGTATATGAATGGACACGTATATTTTACAACTGGATTTTGGGTCTACCCCAAACTAATCTCTATGCTTCTCCGTTCTTTAATTTTTTAAGAAAAGTGTACTAAGTTAATTATAGAGAGCTTTAATATTTAACTATATGTCTATAGGCTTTTAAACCTCAATTAATTGTGAACTTTATATTCTTAGAAGTGCAATGTTCATAATAACTTTTGTGTAGCGTGTTTTAAGCAATTTGCAGCCGGATTTTACTGCTGCAGCCTTACTGATTTCTTTATAAGCTAGAATGAAGTCACAAGAAAGAGCTCAGAAATTAAATCCATCGTGGAATATGTGAATTGCTTAACAATAATGATATCAACATTCTGTAAGTCTATAATCAGATACAAAAATACGCGTTGAATTTAATTAACAAGTTAGTTTACCTACCCTGCTAGTGCTTAGTACAGCGCAACACATTAGCAAGTTAAGTAAGTGTAAAACAAGTGTGACGGATGACGTACTGCGCGGCGCGGTGTACGGATGACCGGTGGCAAAAATGTCTCGGTAATACCGATGCCAGGTGCGTACTGTGAGAATGAGTACACGTGTAACACGCTATGACAAGCTAAAAGGATAACTGCCTTACTTCGAGAAATTTAATGTCAAGTAAATCTTTACCAAGTGTATTTTATATAGAGAATCTATAGTAAGGAACAATTTAATTGACATTAAACATCTCTGAGTGCGGCCGCAAGAGATATTACGTCTTCAAGGATTAGCAATAGAAAGTGAATTGCTTGGCTTGCGCCGCTATGGCAAACAAAAGTCACAAACAAAGCCCTTATTAAACCTTTCTATGTATACAATACAAATAGAATAGTTAAGAAGAATGAAGATGTTGCAAAATATTTATATTTAGATGTAGACCATTTGAAGCGTCGTCCGGGTGGCCGACTGCCATCACTTTATGTGTGTTTCTGCAGCCAAGCAGTAGATAAAAGTGTGTTCTCTTATTAAATATATTTTCATCAGTAATAACTGAGCATTGAGATACTTGATACCTAATATCTCAGGCTGAAGGTGCAATGTAGTACAACATATTTAGTACTGATTCTTGCTTCGATTAATGCAAAGGTTTGATGCTTACCAACACGCAAGACACCTTGCGTGTCTCATCATGTTATTTAATAAAATACCATCTATCTATATCAGCCCATATACGTCCCACTGCAGGGCACGGGCCTACTCTACAATCGAGAGAATCGATTGAGAGTGGTTAGGCCATATAGTCCACCACGCTGGCCTAGTGCGGGTTGGCGGTAAAAGACCATACTAGGAATATATTATATTCTTGAAAAATTTGAAAAAGTGTCGTCACGTGGTGTGTATTATATGTGCCGTTTTTATACACTTTGCGAAGTAACACGTGAGCGCTATGTGAATTTTGTAAGGTGGTGTGACATATTTATGGCGTTTTTTGTCGCGTTATGAATGTTGCACACGAGATGAACGCTGTATTGAGATTAAATGGAGACAGCGCCGAGTAAATACATACATTTTGAGGTATTAAGTTTTAAAATAAATTAATTTGTGTGACAACATTCTATTGTGCGGTGGTAAGCGAGAAACAGTAAAATGAAAGGCCTAGGTGTTAAATTTCAGTTTGATTTCATTTATTTAGATATTTTACACAAAATACTTTGGAGGAAGCGTTTATTTAACTGTAAGTGTACACTTGGTAAATTTCATAGTTTTCCAAACCCAAAATATAAGACACATATTGTTACTACATTTTCGTTTTAAATATATGATATGTACCTACATATATGTATATAATGTATTAATAAATGACTATCTTATCGCTCTAAATAATCATGATGTCCTTACAATTACGTAAAAAGGAAGTTAGACAATAGACGCAAGCGCAATCTGGATCCACATAATAAGAATAAAATTTTTGTTTTCAATTTTAAGCTCATATTTGTATAGATGCCCAGTCTTTCTAAGTAACCTCATTCATCTACATTACTTTAAAATATTAAAACACAGTTTTTCTATTCACCGCCGTCTACAAATTACACTACAATTACCTAAATCTCCGAAAATCAACCGATATTTCACAAATTTTACTTTGTACACTTGAATATAGTAACAAAGTTGTGCAATACCTAATAATTGCCGCAACACGACATTAAATCACGGCGGCGCACATAAGCTTATCAATTTATGGCACCTTTGTATCGGAGTTGTGCACATGCAGGCAAGTTTCCCAATAAATTAAAACCAAATATAACTGCCGACCAGACGTTTCTCTGGCTATGTATATTAGTTGCCTGTAATTAATTGTTGGGTGCATGCTTCGATCAGTGTATATTTTATCGAAGGGAGCATGATTTTGGCTTTTGGTATGGTTATTGTGTAGTAAAATTAAAGATTTTTGTGGTTAGAATATTATTAATATTACGGTGTCAAACCGCTTTAACAAGCATTTATAGAAGCATTTTATCAAAATATTGGCCTGTGTAATAACAGACGGACCAGCAATCCGTAGGCTTCCCCTCATGTTACTATGCCATTAACTTAAAAAAAATGATGTGCTAGGCCAAGCCGTCTCTTTTGCTCCCAATCAAGTTGATAATTTGTAAGTTACATATAAAAAATCCATATAGGCATATACCTTCCACTGCTGGGCACGATATCACGTTTACTCTACACTCCTTTCTCCAATAATCATTCAACACTTTATCAGCCCATATACGTCCCACTAGATGGCCCGAGCCTCCTCTGCTATCGAGAGTACGATTGATAGGGTATAGGCAATATAATCCACTATGCTGGCCTAATGCGGGTTGGCTGGCCTAATAATCATTCAACAACACATCATTCAATTAAACAAATTTTTACGAATTTTATCGCGGGTTTGGTTTAATTTTACATCTTCAACTTCCCGACGTTTCGATTTCCAGGTTTCATGGTCACACATTATTAATGCACCAAATGAAATCCCCAACAGATTATCAAGTACAGTAACGATATTAGTCAATAGACAGGGCCGCCTCCGGCAATTAATCGTGGGCACGCGTGCACGGGTCGGCGTAACTTAGTGTCGCCGTCGCAAGTAATACCGGGCCGTGTTCACACGGGTACACTGTCAGCATGTATTGATGGACCCGGCGTCGCGTATATTTACTGGATGAGACTTGGTTTTTATTGTAGACGTGCGTACCTATTTGATTAGCAATCGCCATAAAGGCGTAACATATTGTGTAATTTTCTTGTAGTTCGGTGTTAGCTGGTATACTGATTTTAAAGAAACGGGATATTTGATCTATACGAAGATTATTATCGCAATGAGGAAAGTATGTGAACAGCACTGCTCTTAAAAATATAAATAATAAAAATCTGAATCAAATCTAAAATAAAAATATAGAACCACCATTACCAGGGCTTATTATTAGTTCATCCTGCTCCTGAAAGGGAATATTCCTGTCAGATTTCACCAAGATAGTTGAAAAGCTGACATAATATATCAAAGATCGCAAATTTCATATAAAAAATGGGATAAAGATTTTAGTAAATTAGAGTACAATATCATTAAATTTGCATATCCTGACACATCTAGTAACCCTATCTCCTGGCCATGAGAAATGCTGGGCGGTTCTGGCCACCTCCAGGTGATGGTCGCGTAACCAACGCTAACCGGATTAATCTGTGGGCGTGCACGCCGAGCCAGATGAACGGTGATTGAGAACCACCTCAATTTGTCGGTTTATACCTATATACAGAGGTTAAGTGCTCGCGATTATCATTTCGGATTTATCCATTTAGTTTAGGAAGTGGGGGACCTTTGAGCCCCCGTCAATTTGCCTGAATGGAGTCTTGCGTTTATCTAATTATAATTAATGTTTGTGGCTTGAGGAAAAATTAAGTGTTTTTTAAGTACAATGTGTTTTTATTAAACAATACGTTACTGATGTATAATCCTTGTTATTATTGAAACAAAATAATAAATGAAATATTTTTTTTTTTTTTACATTCAGTAAGTTGATCATAATTTTAAAAAGTTGTGCCACACACACTCTATAAAAAATAAGACCATTAAGGAATTGACTATTCATTAAACAGATGAGCATAGTAACTGAAGCGGGATCAATACTAAAACCTCAGGATGCACCCAGTTTGTCAATTAGAGAACAAACGGCCATAAATCGTTGCGCCAGCGCATTAGACGCACCTGCGCGCACTAACTGAGCTGGTTCATCGACTTGATTTATTGACGAGATGGCTTCGCACGCGGCTTTCACTGTGTAGTTACGTTTATACACGAATATGTTGTTTAAAACTAAGGGTAATGGAGCAATTGAACATTTACGGCGTTACTCATAGACAGTTAAAAACCTATTTTAGTTAACGAATGTTTAGTTTTCTTCGTTCAAACTACATTCAAAAGTCGCTCAAAAGGGACAAAACATTCGATAAGTAAAATAAGTTTTAAAATTGTCTATGAAAGGCCGGTAAACATTTTAAAATCTCCTGCTTTATGCAATATAGTGATTAATATGGGTTTCTCACAACTATTTCCACAGAGATCTTAGAAGTGGTCTGCATCTGCCGATTTTTTGCAACTATTATTAGGTTATCTATCCACCTGATGGGTGGACGTCCGACGATGAATGGCGAGAGAATATCTTCTACCTCCTCCTCAACTTATCGGTATTCTATATGGACGGTACCAAACTTATCACTAGAAGTGGTGGGCCGTTTTGTTGACTGGCTTTTTATACTATTTACTTTGATAAAATTTGCTTTACATACATACTAAAACTTACGCCTATAACCAAGAAGGGGTAGGCAGAGACGCCATCAACACACCCACATTTTGTCTTATATGTCGCGTCCCATGAACTCCTGACATCCTCCACAAATTCCTGACATCGGGCTGATAATGAATAGAAAAACCCAATATCACTTTGCCCGACCTGGCATTCGAACCCGATACCTCAGCTTTGTAGTAGTACAACTGCGCCATCGATGCATTTGTACTGGATTTTATAGGTACTATTTACTTTAATAAAATGTGCTTTATGTTGTAATAATTGAATTTTTTTGTAAGAAATATCCATATAAATCTTTCATCCCTATTTACATCTTAAAAAACTAAAAAGCAGGCCCTCAAATAACATCTAAATATCATTTATCCACAAGATATTCGCAAACACACTAATGAAACTCTTGTTTATCGTTAAAAAGGTGTCCGATACAATTGAAAAGTGAGCATATAAACGGAAGCGCTGGTGAATATCCATACATCAGGCGGTCGGTTCCGACATGATATACTGTAAAACCATTCTAGATTGAGGTGTCAACTGGTTGTCGCGTAACAGTAGTGCGACGCACTTCACGCGCCGGCTGTGCTGTGTGGAGACCTTGGGAATATTATTTAATATACTTATTTGAGACTTGGTTAATAAATAGATAATACTTGGTTGATAATAAGACTTGGTTAATAATGATAAAGAAGAATTATATACTAACCCAATAATAAATAAATATATAAATAAATACACCCAACAGTCACATACATAGTCCTGACCCCATACTAAGATCCAGTCTTGTGTCGTGGGTATCAGGAACTACGAGAGACTTTTCGGTCTCACAAACACCTAGACCCGAAACAAATGCCTGTTGATCACACAAACATTTTTTTCGGTGCGGAGATCGAACCCGCGGCTTTTTGTTTCACAGCCGGTGTCGAACCAACTACGCCACGAAGGCACATATAGATAAATATTTGAGACTATATAGGCAATGACATAGCTCTGATTAAATGTCAATTACTACGTACTACGATGCACATGCATTAACATCAGACTCATGTCTTGGAGAATTTGGGCTACAAGCGCAAACGAACCCTGTTTAATTTGATTAAAACTATTTTTGAAAATACGTAATCATTCACAGTGGGAGTTTGGTTTGCTGATATTATTTTTCTTGAAAATAAAGATAAATAAAATAATAATTTAAATGAAATATGCAATGACAATTTTAAGTAAATATCCTCCCAGAAGCCGGTTCCACACTTGGCAAGCGGTCACCGAGCGGCCATCAAAAAATCATAATTGATTTTTTCGCGGGCGATGCGTCAAGCGCGAACGCAAATGGCTTACGTCGGCCATATTGAATTAGTGCGTGGACGACGACGGTGGCACCGGCGCAACATCGCAGTAGTCGATCTTACTAGATTTTTTGTTTCTTTTTTCTATTATGTGGCAAAATTTAAGATTAAGATTTAAGATTTTGCATACAAGAACGTGTGTAACAATATTTGTTAGATTTATTATTTTTAGTAATGAAAAAAAAAAACAGTTTAAAGGATTCAATTCGATTATTTCTTTCTCTAGACTGTTATTATCCAGTAAGTTTCAGTAGAGGTTATTCGAATATTTTTTAGGGAATATGTTTAATTTTGACCTTCATTGTGAATCAACTGCTAAAAAATACACAATAAAAAAATCTAATCCTAATTTCAAAACAACATATACATTTAATTTTCATTCCAGGTGGAAACATCTCGGAAATGGTAACTTGGAACCTATTAATCCCGCATATTCGTCACAATCGACTCCAAACACGTCGATGTCCAAACGAAACACACTCATAAAATTAATTAAAAAACACTTCGCACCGGCGATTCCGTACAAATTGATAGAGAGCGGGCCCCGTCGCCGAGCGCTAATGGAGCCACGCTGTCGCTTTTTGCGCTCTTTTTTTTGCAACTACCTTAGTTGTGCAGAAAAAATATTTTTATTGAATGATACGACAAGCTGTCAGGGCGGCTGACGATGGCTTGATCGCTGCTTTTGTGGGGGACAATGAAAAAAAAAAACTGGTTTATGTTTCGAATTTCGAACGTCAACTTTTAAAACCTTTTTCGTTTTTTTTTATTGAGTGTTTTTGGCAGTGACGGCTAGTGGGCGAATATTGTTAATGGATAATGTTAATATTATGTACATAACTTGTAATCCTAATATTGTCAGATATTTTGTGTTGATATGCATGTAAGCGCCATCACATCCGAGGCCGTAGCTTCGATGCTCGCAACAAGACAAATAATTATTATGTAATACTTAATTATGGAAATCACTTACAAATATAATTTAGCTGTTTTAAATGTAGGATGGTCATATAATTTATTTATTTATTTATTATTTATTTAATAGTGGCGAAGGCTCCTTAGAAGCCAGTTCCTACCGGCTTCCCTTTTGTAATTTATCATTACACTATAAACAAGCAAATTATTCAAACTTATTTATTTAATATCAAAACTCAATTATTATTTTTTACATTCAACGACATCTGTCGGCCAGATACGTAAACATTACTAGGAAGCGGCACAATAAGCCCTTTTATTGCGACGCGGTGCGACCTCTGGCGAATTCCTGTAAAATTGTTCGGCTTATTCAATAACACTAGCGCGGCCCGTGCGCCGCCGCCCGCCGCCGCCCCGCCGCCACCGCGCCGCCGCCGCGCCGCCCGTTACGCATTGTATAGTATGCAACAAACCACGCAAAATTGTACCTTAAATTGATAGTGATTTAAGGTTCAATTTACGCTAAAAAAGCAAGAGGCAAGCCGCAGCTTCTCCGGCATTTCGTGTGTTTAGGTATAGATATTACTTATTACAATAGCGAAATGCGGAGTTTAATGTAAGTTTAATTTAAGTGTTGTTTTTACATTTTTACAATATATTCATGGTTCATGCAATTAGTTTTAAAAATTTTTAATTACAAAATGTGTAATATTAATATTATGGTTTTAATGGAAATTACTAATCGTTAGGAGCGTACTAATATGTTTAGGTTGTCGATTTGACAAATAAAGTTAGTGTTTAGATTTTAGGACGTGCTCGATCCTCGCCTGAGGAATACATTGTCTTACTAATGTTACAACTGATAAATGCGGGGCTATCGTACTTGTTAACATATTGAGTCTAGGTTTTTATTTCTTTTATATTAATCTTATATTCACGTGCAGTTTAGAAATATACTTTTTTATTTTTCTCATTATGTAAGCATGGTTTACTTTTTATTTCATGGACATTGTAAATATTGTATAAGTACATAGGTAACGAAAATATTAAAATTTAATTGACGGCCGCAATAGGCAGATGCCACAATATCACTTACCAAATGAAACCCATTATTTTAGTTTGGTGAGTAAGATTCTCGAAGCAATAATTTGCTGGTGGGAGGATATTCGCAAAGGTCCGAATATAAGGACACACGTGCATAAGTGTGTCGCGTTTTGCGTTCATTCTGTGAAACATCACACAGTAAATTTTTAATCTCTATTCGGACTGCACTACGCTTACTATCAGTCGCATTCACAGATTACTTAGTACTAGTCGCATTGTAGTCATTTCGTAATCCCTTAGCCCTTCTAATATTATAAATGTGAATGTTAGTTTGTTTGTTACGCTTGCACGCAAAAACTACTCAACCGATCATCATGAAACTTTGTACACATATTCTTGGAGGTATTAGAAGTAACATAGACTACTTTTTATTCCGAAAAAAATAGTGTTCCCGTGGGATGAAGAAGGAATTCCGATATATTTGCTACTTTTTCATACTCAAAAAGATGGGATGGGACTGGATTACATTTCATTAGTGAGAATGAGACGGGGCGGGCGGGATATAACGGGATGGGACGGGACGGGATGGGAGATTTCAAATAAAATTAACCACGCAGACGAAGTTTGCGGGCAGAAGCTAGTAACAGGATAAAGAAAATAAACATATTTTGTGTTTTGAGCTTCGGCTTCCCTTTTAAAAAATGTCACCCTTCGCCACTGTTATTTAAATCTTTATTGTACACAATTAAGAACAAAAATACACAATACAGAAACAATAACAAAAAAAAAGTACAAATGGCGGTCTTATCGCTCTACAGCAATGTCTTCAATGTCAGCAATGTCAATAATCACTAATAAGACATCCGTATAAGACACAAAATTATATTCTTGCTTAGTGCGTGGTGGGCTGTTGGTGAATGTGCATGGTGGCCTGTTGGTAACGGACCAGAGCCGGCTGACTACATATCCACGGTGGTCGCGGGTTCAAATCCCAGAGAAAATCCCTTTGAGGAATTTCTACGGTATGTAAAATCCGCCAATACGCACTAGGCCAGCTTGGTGGATTATATGGCCTAACCACTCTCAATCGTACATTCAATTGTAAAAGAGGCCCGTGCCCTGTAGTAGAACGTATATGGGCTGATACAGATACAAATATTATTACAAATCAAATAGCGTCCGTAAAGGAGACAAAATTATATTCTTCAAAGGCGTAATATCATAAAAATACCCCCCAACACCCCTAGTAACAGCATACATTAATTTAGCCAGGGGACAGCGTCGTCCGGCGCAAGTTGGACACAGTTTAATTAGATGTGCCGATACATTGCGAGTGGACGCCGCGTACTATGACACTTGTTTGTTACAACTACCCACTTTGCTTACAATTTGACGGTAAGGAGTTTGGTGTACGTTCAGTTTTGTGGGGATTTGTGAAATTTATATTTTAGTTTAGTGTTTTTATTATTCTTAAGTTTAATCTTCGAGTTAGATTACTTTTTACTTAAAAATATTTTCCCCTTTTTAATAAAAAAATATGGATTATTATGGATATCACATAATTTCTTAACTGTAGGGTCTCGCATTTTATTCCTAGATTAGGAAATTATTTAAAACATTTTAAAATTTAGTAAACGTATGTACCATTAAAACAATTTTATTTCGTTAACACATTACTGGAATACAAATGGAGATAAAGAAGAATTATATACAAACCCAATAATTTAAAAAATATGTGACAATTATTACCTGCCGTTTCTGTTCAACTAAAAATATTTTTGCAACGTACCCTATTACTTACCAGCTCATAATTACAAGGTTCAAGGCACATAATCACAGTTACTCAATTAGCAGCATCTGCCTTCAGTCGGATCGCGTGTGTTCCGTTATTGTGCTCAGTGCTCATAAATTGACAAACTGTCCAACTTTCATGAGCAAGCCGGAATAAGTTTCTGCTTCCGGTCAGTGCGCGAAACAGCGTGAATATACGAGCGTATGTTGCGTTGGAGAACGCTGTCTTCTGATGGTGTAAGGTGGGAATTAAACGCAGTGATTGGTGGGTGGGATGATGCTAAGTAGAAAGAAGAATCCGTCTTGGGTAAAAATATAAGTTTAGAGTTTATGATACGATGAACATAATATGATCTGTACTGACAGGACCATGTGGCAATGGGGAGTATTTTTTTATAGCAATCTTTAAATTTAAATGATACTGACTTTGTCATTTTCTTTCTTGAATGAAACAAATAATTAAATTAAATCACGCAAATGATGCACCGATGCAGTGAAATTTGTTGTTAAATTATAATTTTTAAAACTAAATTGTGATATAAATATTCCATTCATTTGCAAATCGTGTTACTTGAATAACTCCAAAACTTTACATAGTGTCACCGTATCTGGTTATAAAATTTAGGTCGTCTACTCGAATTTCGATCTTTCCAAGCGTTTTCCCCGCGCGCCCGCCCGTTCTATGCCCCCGTATGTCACCGTGTAAGGGGTCCACAGGCACCATTCGTGATTTAGCATCTAACTTGGCCGGTGTCCTGCGAGGCCCCGCCACGGTTGTTTGCCTAATGAACCATGAATTTCTATTTGCTGTCCACTGCTCAGGTAATTAACTAATAGGTGCTTGTGCTGGACTAGTTTGGGTATCTTCACCTGGCCAGAGGATGGAGCTAGATTTAGCTGATCTCGAAAGGCAGCTCCAGTACTTGGAGTTACATACATACATACATAAACTCACGCCTTTATCCCCGAAGGGGTAGGCAGAGACGCCACTAGGACACCCACATTTCGCCTTGCATGTTCCGTCCCATGATGTGATAGGGGGCGAGCCTATCGCCATATCGGGCACAAATTCCTGACTCCGGGCTGATAATGAATAGAAAAATCCAATATCACTTTGCCCGACCCGGGATTCGAACCCGAGACCTCAGCTTTGTAACCGTACCGTAATACAACTACGCCACCGAGGCAGTACTTGGAGTTGGGACTCAGAAAGCGAAATTAATCATTATTGGAATCGGTCACCAGATGTTAAGTGATTGTTGCCGAACAACTGCAAAACATGGTATTGGTGGGTCGTAGGCACTGATAGATGTATCAAACCTCTCGAAATGGGAGGGGAAATTGAAGGAAAATATCGGGACGGGAAAAGGTTGTTAGGTACCCGGCAATATCTTGTTTTGTTTAAAATTATCAACCTACTTTTATATACGTTGTCTAAATAGAGGTTTGACTAAATAAATATATTTTCATGTTACTAAAAACATTACCGAAAATTTTTATATCAAACACGTTGGGAAATATTTTCAAGCTGTTAAAAAAACAACATTACATTATTGTCATACCTATGGTAATACCTGAGTATAAGCCCAAATACATCCCACTGCAGGGTTTGGGCCTCCGCTACAATCGGGACTAAGATTGAGAGCGGTTAGGCCATGTAGTCTGCCACAATGGCCTAGTGCGGGTTGGCGGACTTTACATACCGTAGATCAAAATTGCTACGTTATGTAGGTTTCCTCACAATGTCTTCCTTCACCGTGTAAAATAAAATTTAATTGTAATCACAAAATTATTTTTATTCACCAAGTATTATTTATTCATACTCACTTACTACAAACACTTACATTTAATTTAAAATAATCATACGTAACAATGTTTACATCGCTAAAACATTATACTTACGTGGGTACTTTAAAAACACGCCGTCAATTAATGACAATAATAACCTTTTTTCTCAACTTTCTAAAATCACTTTGAACAATATATTACTAAGTATACATTTACAACTAAGCATTATGTTTATTAACATAACTATCTATATGATCACTCACAAGTATCATTGACACGATTTTTCCAAAAATCAGCCAATTCCTTGAACCTCTCACTCCTTTGCTTCTGTCTCCGTGGACTGCAATTTCCCGACGGACTCTTCAGAATAGAACTGAACTTCCTTACAAGCGTAGTCACTGATTCCCTGGTGTTCTCATCATCACAGGAACATGTATTAACTGTATAACTCAGCTGGTCAAACGCTTCATCGATGAACGTATCCAGACTCTTCCCCTTGCTTCTAGAAGATTCTTTTGTATCATCGAAACTAAGATCACCAGTTGAGACACTGCATTCCACTTTATCAGGTAATTTTCTTCCTTTAGTCTTCATGGTGTTGGTCGCTGAGCACAGCTCCTCAATAGATTTGAACAAGTCATCAATCCTTTCACAAATAGCTTCAACAGATACAGCAGACATTATTTGCCCGTTAATGAAGTAGAATTCCTTCTCCTTTTCGGTCTTCTTGTGAAGATCTTCGATGAAGTGCTGGTAGTCCAGGGCTGAAGTCTTTGACAGCTGTCTCCCGACCTTCCTCCGTACCTTTTTGAACAGGAATGATGAGTCGAAAGTTGTTTTCCTCGAGTCCAGGGTCCCGAAGGATTGGTAGGCGTGGGGTGTGGTGTCTTCCTCGGTTTCCAAGTCTACTGGTTTCCAATCTTCTTCCAACTTCATCCATTGCTCGTTCCCATACAGGATCGCGTCGGAATCCAGGAAATTGCTCATATTTACTGTTTTTAATTACACTCCTTACGTAAGCACTGCGTTTGTATGACTGGTTGTTCCGAATATTGTTTGATGTTATATAGGTTATGCGCGGTTGTGTTATTAATGAAATAATATAGTGGTCTCTTTCTTTCCTTTGTAATGTTAAAGGTATTACTAATTACTGTCTCTGTCTTTTATTTGTTATTCACAAATGATTTGTTTATGTCAAAGGATTTAGAGATGTTGTTTACGGTAATTAGATCTTTTATTGTCTCAATTCTAAGTGTTAATTGTTATACGTAGTAAAATACTTTGATCGATTATTTATTTTTATTCTCGTTTGCTTCAATTAAGTAATGACAATGTTTGCTTCTAAACAATTACGTTATGCGAAGACATAATATATTTAAATATGGACCAGAAAATCATAAATACCACTACAAAATAGTCTCAATTTAGCAGTCAAATAGATATTATTGTGAATGAAATTTTATATTCTTTAACTGTAGTATCTAATTATTTTATTTGTATTTCTACGTTGTTTATTTGACAAACATCATCATTATCTTAAATATACGAGTAATAGGTTAACTGGAAAACATAAGCTTACACAAACATTTTTACATAAGTAGTAAATAATTTTTAAACCCATTTACGTTGTCAGTACGTTAATAAAACAGTACATTTAAATATTTAATATTTTATTATCATTGATCTAAATATAAAACAGTATAGCAATTACCATTTGGTAATAAGTTTCGTCACTGCTTACCGACTCCCGTATGGTCTAGTGGCTAGGATACCTGGCTTTCACCCAGGAGGCTCGGGTTCGATTCCCGGTACGGGAAGACATTTTCCGTGTAGTTTTTTGGAGAAAATGTATGTTTTTATATCATTGTTTTTCCTAAGCAGACATAAACAACAGAACTATTCATGAACTCACGTCTTTTTCCCAGGAGGTGTGAGCAGAGGCGCTACCAGGACACCCACGATTCGCCTTATGTGTGTTCCGACCCACGATATGATACGGGGCGAGCCTATCGCCATGTTAGGCACATATTCCTGAACTATACATGAATATTTCCTTAATTATGCGGAAATAAGATAAATAAATAATATTTGACATTAAACAGCTACTTGAAACAGCTAGACACAATGATTATGTTTATTATTTATTATTTCAGCCATTAGTGTCCCACTGCTGGGCAAAGGCCTCCTCCTTCTCCTTCCAGATCTTTCGATCTTGTGCGACTTGGGACCAATCCTGAATGATAAAAATTATGTTTTAGTGATAAAAATTGATTGTTTCGGGTGTTGGTGTCGTGGGACTTATTTTATTGTAAAAATTAACTCCTACCACGAATCAAACTAAGGCATCGAAATAGATAAAATGGTTTATTTGTTTTTAAACCAACATTTTAAATAATAATTTCTTAATACAAATGTATGGAAAGTTTTTAGTTAAAGCTTTTTTTTAATACATGCACATTTAAAGTGTTAGAAAAAATAAGACCTTTTGAATTTAGAACAAATGGAGTAACAATTCACCAAAGAGGAAAAGATTCGATTTACTTCAAATTATTTTTAAAAATAGAAATAAGCACAAAACTTTATTTTGTTTTTACTTTTTTAGGTTTTTTTATAAACTTGTTTTGTTTGAAATTTTGAATATATTTTAAACTAGTTGGTCACCTACAAAATGTAATGCGCAACGTCGGCTAGTGCGAGGCTCACATATCGAAATAAACAAGGCGCCTTTTGTGTACAACGAGCCGCTGTCGCTTAATTATCGTTTTGGAATGAGCATTCCACCGGATTTATAATACTCGGTACTGGTGCATGGAAAAGTATATTTTTGTTCATAAAACTTACTTTTTTTTTAAAAATTGGTTGTTTTTTATGGAGGAACCGGTAATACGTAGTGTCAATAAGTAATCTACATTGCAAATCAATGATATTCATTGTTTCAAGGGAGGCTATTTTCGATTTCTATCAAATTATTATCGTTATACCCAGCTAATTAATCCACTTTTTAACATGTACCTAGGCGTCCTTCAAAGATTAATATAGCGCCAAGTTTGAAGTCGTCAAGAGACTTCCTGTGATTTTTCCAAACTGTCTAACACTTTAAATAAACTTTTTAGATATACGACATAGTGCATCTAGTTTTAAATACGGAGATCAATTCGGAGATAGATTTTCCTTATGTTCTTTTAACACTGGCAGTTAAAAAAGACTCTTCCTTTTCTTCTTAAATAAAGGCTGTATAACTGTAATGTGTTGGTTCACCATGGTGCAAGCTGGCAAAACAATTCTTAGCAATTTAATACATAGTTTGCTGACACGTCCAAGGTTGGTTGACCTATTGGCGTTCCAAGTACGAAACCTTTTTTTTCAGGGGACGAGGGAAAAATCATGTTTCTGCGGCTCAAAAATAAACACATGTAAGCAGGTAGCGAAGTTTAATTATTTTTCGCAACCGCGTTGTCGCCGGGTGTACGTTGTGCCCGCGCCGCCCTAATGAGAAGGTCTGCATTACCTGCGTCGTAAAATTGTTGCCTTCACAATTTGTTACTTGTAGTAATTTAAGTTTAAAAAAAAGGAATTTTATTTACAATTTAACAATTATAAATTTCAAAAATTAGTTTTTTTTGTTTCGAATTATAATCGTCTTAGTAATCTGTCATAATTTTAATCATTTATCATACCTTTTATCCATAACCAAGCACTAACTTCTATTACTTCGATTAATTTTGTTTCAATAATGTGTTTAAGAGTCTGCTTTATTTATGTTTTATTGTATTTTATTATTATAATCAACTCTTTATCTACTCTCTCTGATTTAAGTTGAATTATTTTTGATTTTTTACTGAAAAAAATGTACAATACGGTATGTACAAATGAACACGAGTTATCTTACATATCGTTTTGCTATCATGCTGAAAATAATTCAGAAATATACAAAATATTTTGTATATTGTAGAATAATATTCAAGTAATAGTGCAGCACTTTATGAAACGTCACAATATGACCACATACCTAACTAAAATTTACAATAACACTACAAAATAATAATAAATAAATAAATTACCACTTTGAAGTCCACACAAAGCCTCACCCTGTTACATCCCAAACCGCCATAACTTACATCGTTTAATAAACATCAGAATTCACTATTTCCACCTTAATCTTATTATTTATATCGCCGCGCTAAACCGTCCGGGGCAATTAAACGCATCCAGTGCCGGCCGTGTATCACGACAGTAATCCAGGGGACAGGAACGTAATAACAAAAAACAATAAAAATAACGAATTACCCTGTGAACTCGGTGGAATCGGCCCGGAGGATGCCGGATAGGAAGGGCTGTGGAGAGGACATTTGGTTGTGAATTTTTGGACCGTTGCAGTACATGGAAAGTGGGGTGATAATGTCGGTTTCAATTCATAAATATGGTAGAAAGTGGCAAAATACAGAATATATTTTTAATTTTATACAGAAAAGAGCAAATATGAAAAAAGTGACGGGTCGTGAAGTAAATAGAGAAATCTTTATGCAACCACGAAATATCAAGAAATAAGGACTTAGAAATTACAGACGGTATCATTTTTAGACTCCGTAACTTGTCTTGTTGGTAAATGATATGTTAGTATTTTGTTAATACGTACCTAATTTAAAAAATAAGTACAGTGTCTGTTTTTTACATAACATAAATTAATATATTGGCTGCTTTGAAAGGTTGTATGAAGACAGAATATAAAAAAAATCAATAAAATATTACAATAGTTATTCGACTGCCTCGGTGGCGTAGTTGTATTACGGAACGGCTACAAAGCTGAGGTCTCGGGTTCGAGTCCCGGGTCGGGCAAAGTGGTATTGGATTTTTCTATTCATTATCAGCCCGGAGTCAGGAATTTGTGCCCGATATGGCGATAGGCTCGCCCCCTATCACATCATGGGACGGAACATACAAGGCGAAATGTGGGTGTCCTGGTGGCGCCTCTGCCTACCCCTTCGGGATAAAGGCGTGAGTTTATGTATGTATGTATGTTATTCGAATGATGTAACATTGTACTTTTTTCTTACAGTATTTGTTCATTAAGTCTAGCCATGTAAAATAAACAAACAGCACTGTAAAAGGAAGTTGGAAAAAAATATTTTTAAAACACACACCGACTCCACGACTCAGCGCTTCCTTATTCCAAATCCACATTCTGTTTGTGCTCATTCTTAATATGGGCCAAAACTGTTGGAAGAACGACAGTTTTTGTGTTGTATATTTTATGTACTGTGACGTCGTATATCAAACAGTTGTGACGCCGCATGCCCTGATGCTGGAGTACACGTTATTTACAACCGGGTAGTTATTCTTATTTATTTACTATGTTTATTGGTTTACGTCGGTCTCGGATTGTTGAGTTTTCCTTTGCTTAAGTGGTAGTTTTTGTTTTTTGTGCCGATGAGTCAGAAGATGCTGGCTGCAGTGATCTATTACAGTCTTTTTGGGGATATTTATGAGAAACATCATTATGATAAACCCTAAGCCAATTTTTACATGCTTGCGATACACCTCGCTAGGTAATTGATGAAGCTCACTGTACTGTATCAGCCCATAAACGTCCCACTGCAGGGCACGGGCCTCCTCTATAATAGAGGGTATGATTGAGAGGGGTTAGCTTATATAGTATACCACGCTGGCCTAGTGCGAGTTGGCGTACTTTACATACCATAGAAATGATCACAAATCGCTATGGTATGCAGATATACTCACGATGTTTTCTCTACCGTTATTGACTATGACACACATGACTCTGAAAAGTCAGTGGTGTGCCCTGGGATTTGAACCCGCGACCACCGTGAACATGTTGGCACCCGTATCTGGTCCGTTTACCAACAGGCCACCACGCACCTTTTTTACAACGAAGCTTACCAGGTGAAATATCTATCGCAGAGATGGGTTAATCAAATGAGTGGCTGTTGACTTAGTCAAACGAGAAATTACGTCCTTCGTTTGACAACTCGTCTGCCTATGGCAATGATTCTCACAGGAGGCCTATATTCCGTAGGTGAATTCCTGTGGCTGAAGATCAACATGATGTATGAATAATAGAAAATACTTAAATCGATGTAAAGGTATTGGTAGTTTTGGCGAGGAAAGTCTTATCATTGAGGATTTAGTACAAAGGATTTGTCTTATAGTTTTATGACCCACCTATCTGACACCCGTTCTCAAGGGAAATAACCCGATCCGAGGCATATTAGTGAGTTTCAATTGGTAAATCTTACGTATAGGGAAGACTACCTAGAACTTTAGATATTTTCGGAGGCACCTTCAGGTGCACTTCTTACCTATATGATAAAGCCTCCATGGCGAATTTAGGTTAAGACAAAGCTGTTAAACGAGAAGTTGCAGGTTCGATCCATGCATTGAAATAAATGTGTGATTTAACATTTTTGTATGTTGCGAGACTAAAAATCTGATGCGATTTTTCATACCCACGGCACAAAACTTGAATCTTAATGTGGTGTCAGGAGTATGTGTGTGACTGTTGGGTGTATGCATTTATTGACAAATTTATAAAGATATAAATGAATTTAATGCTTCTTAAAGTTGTGTTGCAGAAATGAGTATTGAAATTGCATAGAAAATTAAACCAAAGTTTCTCAGGCAGGCTAATATAAATTCCTACACAAAGCAATTACATTGGGTGCTGGTAATTCCCTCATTAGTTAAACGGGAAATTACGTCAAAAATATAGGTAATATATTGGATTTATTGCGCGGAATCCTTTATCGGAACTATATCATAAATTAATTAGCGATAAAATAATGCGACGCCATTACCGTGCCGCGGTGTCATCGCGTATGTACAGGGTGTGGTGGAAATGCTAGGCGTTGTTTTAGATCAAAATAGTCGCTGTTGGAAAGATATACGTATCCAGCCGGTATTATTGTGTTGACCAGCGTGAAGTAATCATTTCTTTTTGAGATATAACTCTATTTATATTACAGTGTACTAGACGGTAAGTGCATGAGTCACTACCGAAAGTAAACTTCTCAATGCATTGGTTGTAATTCAAGAATTATTTAAAAGTATACGTATATAAAATACAAGACAAGTTTTTGGGGTCCCTTGTGAATTGTTCACGCATATGCAATATTAGCAGCTATTTAACCAAAACAGCGTCGTTTACCCGCTTATCTGCGTTCTAAAATATTAAACAATACCGTTTAATATCAGCCTGTGATAGCGCGGCAAAAATATCGTCATTGCGCTCCGTGATCGCATTGATTACTATTATTTCGAGTCATTAAATCAAAACAACGACAATCGAGGACTCATTATGGCGGACCAAACCATTTTCCGACCGGGTTTTGAACTTTTGATCCCCGCGGCGAGTATTACGTTAGTTGCGAGTTGCAACCGTTGCGCTATTCGGAAATTGTAATCGAGTTCTGCTCATCTAGTTTATTTATATCAACCTGTATATTTGTAGTTGGATTTCAGTCCTCACCCATATTTTGCTGGGACGTTTTGAATTTTCAAACGGCTCGCTAAGAACATGATAAAGTCGATGGCACTTGTCTTGTGCCGTAGGTTTTAAGACCCTATATTCTACTTCAAAATTATTTGGTGACAAGACAATTATTTGGTGACTATTTAGTATTTCTGTTACTAAAAGGCCTGAATTCAAGGCTTCTGATTTTATAGTTAGATTCCTGCATATTGCGCTTGGAGGGCTGTCTAAACGAATACTATGGTAAATTGTTCGTAATTGCGAGAATCTACTGGACATTTCTATATCTGTCCAGGTAAGAGTGTCGAAACGAATACACGAGCGTGCCTGAAGAGTGGAGACAATAACAACGAAAGGATATATAAATGGGATCTACATGGAGGCCCCATACTGGTAAAAGCAGCGTTTGATATCAGACAACCTAATAAGGAAAGAAGAAAGAAAGAATTTCTTCTATTCTTCCTATCTAATAAAGGCAATAAAAAGGTTGTTAGACACAGCCCACTTTGAAAAAATTGTGGATATCCTTGGGAAAAGGCTTGTATTCAAGATTCATTTTCCAATGGTTGAGCATGATTTATGTATGGATGTCGTAAGTCAGTATTGAAGCAAATACTGATAACCTACTATCACCAAATATATTACCAATAGCACCAAACCTTCACCCCAACATCCAGAAACCTAAACATCCACGAGTTGTACTAAAAACCAACAGCAACCAGCCAACAGTAACGAGCAACTACAAATCATACAAATAATAACCGAGCACGTAGCCATGAATTTAATCAGTTACCGAGGCCCGTTGTTACGTTTTGATTTATGTCACTCTGTGCGCTAGTTTTTGAGCTGATTGCGTTTTAGTTTTATGGCTTAGTTATGGTTATTTTCACCATAATTTATTTTAATAATGACTGTTATGATTTTGGACGAGCGGTTAAACCGACAATATGGGATTTGATTTAAATTGAGGTGCTATTCAGTTAGCGTTTATGCGGACGTAAATGCAGTAATGTTTAGGTAATGTTAGATACGTTTATATTATGTAACTAAAAGGAAAGTTGTCTTTAACATTAGAGTATCAGAACTCGATCTTTGCGCCGAGAAAAAATTGGTTTTGGCAAATATATAGTTCAATCAGCCTGTAAAGGACTTAAAAGTCATTAGGGTCTTTTAACAAATCTGATAAAAGACAAATCTTTTAGCAAGGTACTAAGCTATCTTAATATATTATTTATATACTAGAAAAAGGGAGCCTTAGACTTAGGATTTTATAATTTTCATGCTATCAGCGAGTTTCTTGGAGACCTATTTTCTTAGTTTTGCCTGTGCCCAACGGCTTCCGTATTCTAAACTTAAATCCCGATAATTATCATAAATTTTCCAGATATTACATACGCCTCGGTGGCGTAGTTGTATTACGGTACGGTTACAAAGCTGAGGTCTCGGGTTCGAGTCCCGGGTCGGGCAAAGTGATATTGGATTTTTCTATTCATTATCAGTCCGGAGTCAGGAATTTGTGCCCGATATGGCGATAGGCTCGCCACCTATCACATCATGGGACGGACATACCAAGGCGAAATGTGGGTGTCCTGGTGGCGCCTCTGCCTACCCCTTCGGGGATAAAGGCGTGAGTTTATGTATGTATGTATGTATGTATGTATTACATACGTTAATATGCAGTGGTCACTCCATTTGCTGACGTACTTGCTACTTATCTTGTGTTAACTATAACACCTTTGAAGTTTGTATATCTATTTTAACAAACAAATATACAATAGTCACAAATACCTTTGATCACCCAAAAAGGTATAGGTTTCTGACCTCCAATTTCTGTATCAACGACTTATGCATCATGGAAAAAAATGTAGCGATACGGTTACCAAACTCTCATTCTGACATTTCTTAATCAACTGCACCCGGCTGTCAATATCATTAAATCTAATTCATTACGAGTCTATCAAAGCGCCGGCATTAAAATGTTGGAACGCGGGCAAATCGCGTGCGTTTCCGGCGCGGCATGCAAATTACCATTAACTGTGCCGTAAACCCGTCATCGGCGCGATATGACGCGACGTTAGAACAATTTGTAATCACATTGTTTTAGATACGCGGCAGTAACTAGTAGTTGGTTCATTACGTATCAAGCCTTCCGATGATATTAAAAATATATCAGTGTAAGGGGTTGAAAACTGATAATAAGATACCGAGGCTGATGGGGTTGAAAATATTTCTGATGGAAGCAACGTTTCGCCAAGGTGGACAGAATTATCAAAGGGCGAGGAATGTGCATATGTTGCAGTTTGTAGCTGTCACTTTTTCTGGTTGAAAATAATGACGACACAAAATTATTGGCGATAAATGAATTTCCCAGTTTTTGGTTAATAAGAATGTTATTCCAGCATACAACACAGGGTTTTACCTTCTTTGCCTAATTGGCCTAATACTGGCATTGTCGGCTGTGCAACGAATTCTTCGGTTTCCTAAATTTTGAATTTGAGCAGCATCATATGAGCTGCCCGGGACTGAAATTTGTGCCCAGCATGGCGATATACGCATCCCTTAATTATATCTTCGGATACCATTAGTTATACCTCTGCCTACCCCCTCGGAACGACAGGCGTTACTATGTGCATTAATTTCTAAAATCCCATCTGTTTAGTCACCTAAATAATGTAATAAACATGTCTACACAAAACATAATGGTGCACATGGCGTGTATCGATTGGAAAATTAGCATTAATGTTGCCATAAAGCCGTCGCCATGTCAGCCGGCATGATTGGATCCAGCGCGACTATTTATTTTGACGGCATGGGATGATAATTGTATGGCTTGGGGTTGCATACCCTTTGGCCTTTATATACTGTTCTAAATAGAGTTAGGAGACAATGAACGCCGTATACAGGGTATATCCTGACTGCGACTGAAAAGAAGCCACGTGTTAGTTTTAGTGACTAACACAATGCTACTAAAATTTTCGAAAAAACCAGCAATGATTTTTTACATATTTTAAGTGTCATCGTCTTTGGGTGGCAAATACGTAGTTTTTCCTAAAATAATAATAATCTTTAAAAATAAAAGGGTATATTTTTAAAGATTAATAAGGTTTAAATATGAGCAAAAACTATGTAATTTACAACCCAATCACGATGACACTATAAAAAAAAATTGCTTCTTTTTTCGAAATTTTTAGTTGTATTGTGCACGTATTCACTAAAACTACCACTTGGCTTCGTTTTCGGTCGCAGTCTGGATATGCCCTGTATAATAGCTGAGATTCTGACATATTTGCCCAAGTATCGTTTATCGAGCTTATCAATGTCAGTCGGTGACTGATAAACATTTAACGTCGATGAATAGTAGATATATGCAATGCGCTACCCTTACTATGTTGTTAGTAAAGTTTACCACGCAGACGAAGTTACAGGCAACAGCTCCTAAGCAACAAACTTTGTACATGAAAATATTGGATCTCTATGCATATTCACAACCATCATAGGCATTCTGGTAGATCATGTGCCTAACGTGGAAATTGGCCTACGCACGAAAGTTAAAAACGTGGGTACTTCCTGCGCCAGGATGAAGTGGAGATGGGCGGGTCGCTTAGCCAGGCTGCAAGACAGGTGGACCAAAGCAGTCACTGAATGGTCCCATAGAAATGGCCAAAGAGGCAGACCACCTGCACGATGGTCGGATGATATTGCGAAGTACATCGGCAAGCTTATAAGACGTGCGCAGAACCGGAAATAATGGCGTGATCGAGAGGAGGCCCAGCAGTAATATAGGCTGAATAAATAAATACACCCAACAGTCACATACATAGTCCTGATCCCACACTAAAATCGAGTCTTGTGTCGTAGGTATCATAAACTACGAGAGACTTTTCAGTCTCACAAACACCCAGACCCGAAACAAATACTTGTGGGTCACACAAATATTTGTATCGGTGCGGGGATCGGACCCACAACCTCACGTTTCACAGCCGGCGTCTAACCAACCGCACCACGGAGGCTGTCGGTAGTAGTATTAGTATGCACATTCTGTCAGTCAGTTTTAGCACACAATCTGCAAGCATCCACAAGTCCCAGTTAGCAAGTAATTAGCAATACAAATTCATAGTGGTAATTATACCGAACATATTTATCAGAGGGTTACGCGGCGGCCGACGGTCCGTTCATTATTAACGCTAAATCATATTTAGTGCAGTCATTATCGGTTCCACGCCGCTTGTTATTCACTACACGTCATAAATTACGTTCATATTCTAATATTATTTTGTTTAGAAAAAAATCTGTATAGTGAATATTGATGTTTGGCCTGAAAGGAAAGCTAACCTTAAATGTGGGTAGTAGCAGCGGCTATAGAAAAAGCAACATACAGTCGAATTGAGAACCTCCTCCTTTTTTTGAAGTCGGTTAAAAAAGAGGGAATAATCCAGACATATCAGTCGATTTTGGAAAATCTCAAAAAGCTTTAGCCGATCACTTACAAGGGTTAATTGTTGAATAATGTTTTCTATAGAAAATTAGAAATGTCTTGGCTTTTGATATTATCATTTATACAATTAATAAATATCAGTCACACATGAAACAATTCCCCTAATAATAATAATATATTTCCTTGTAATTTAAGCCTTCAACATGCATTAAACTACACCAACACGATACAAATAATTCTAAGATACCATCCAGAAACACAGCAGTCTATGACATAACCGTTATATGCGTTTACACTGTCAATTCAAATCTTGCCATTTTTACTACCTATCTATCTATCTATAATAGCCCATATACGTCCCACTGCTGGGCACGGGCCTACTCTACAATCGAGAGACTCGATTGAGAGTGGTTAGGCCATATAGTCCACCACGCTGGCCTAGTGCGGGTTGGCGGACTTACATACCGTAGAAATTTACTACCTACTAAAGTATAATTAATTCTCCATCTGCATATTACACAAACCTTATACCGTTTACAAACAACAATCAATCGATGCCTTAACCGTCAAACGCACAGTATCGTTGTGTAAATCGGGCCATAGTCCGGACACGGCAGTAGAGTTGCAGCGGCCCGTAAAGTAGCCGAGCGCGCTCAGATATTGCCCATGCAGGCCACGCAGATTTAAGATGGCCGACGTAAACTTGCCTTGTTTTAATTGGTCAGTTCTCTCGGAATTGCATGGAGTTGGTTTGTGTTTGGTGGGAGTTTTAGTGTGATATATTTAATTTGTTTGGTAACGGCACAAAAAATGGGAAAATTAGTTTAGTTACTTAATTCTAATCGTAGGTAATTAAAATTAAATGTCATGGGACTGTTGATTTGAAGATTTCTTCACAAATACTCTCAACTACAAGTGTGATGTTCAAAGTTTTACGTGAATTTAATAGTAGATACCTAATAAATATAAAGTTAATTAAACTGCCTAAAGCCAATGTCGTGTACGAAGTCTACCAATTCCTCTTAAAGGATTGCCTTTGGGCAATAATTTTGCAACCGACAATTTAAGTTAAGAAGAATACGTAAGGCGAATTCATAACATTGCAAAAGTAAAATACTACTGACAGAAAAAAAATAACTATTTTTAAATAATGATGTTACCTCGAGTGTAAGAAGCATATGGGCTCAAAGCCAGTTTCATCGCCCAGTCGGGCAACACATTAAGTATGTTTTTTTTTAAAGTCATGATATGATTTGCCTGGAGCTGAAACCAGTACATGGCGATAAGTTTGCCCCCCATCAAATCTTATGACGTTTTTTTTAGCAAACTGCATTAATTTGGACGAAGGAGGAGGAACATCGTTGCCTAAACCTTCAGAGGTACTCATGATCTTACATAACCTAAAACAATATCCGAAACTGTAGTATCACCTCTATATACATACTCCCGTTGGTGCATTAAACCGCACGGGCGGAGTTACGGCGCGCGGCTGCGTGTGGACAACGGAGGCGTACGTATTGCGACGCACTTTATTGCGACAATAGTCGGTGTCACGGGCCCGCAGCGCACCGGCGACCGACTAAAGTAGCCGACTAGGCCCATCGCTTGTGAGGCCATTTGCAATTTTGCAGAAGGTACAAGATTGGGTAAACTGTATCAGCCCATATACGTCTCAATGCAGGGCTCGGGCCTACTCTACAATCGAGAGTACGATTGAGAGTGGTTAGGCCATATAGTCCACAACGCTGGCCTAGTGCGGGTTGGGGACTTTACATACCATAGAAATTCTTACAAATCCCTATGGTATGCAGGTTTCCTCACGATGTTTTCCTTGATCGTTATAGTGCATGGTGACTATTAATACACACATGACTCCGAAAAGTCAGAGGTGTGCCCTGGGATTTGAACCCACAACCAACGTGAACATGTAGGCAGCCGCGTCTGGTCCGTTACCGTCATGCCACCACGCAGATTGGGTAAAATTTTAAATTAATTAAGGCAAGTATTTTCGTACGTCCGACTTTTTGCAATTTGACTATGGATTAGTTTTTTAATAGGTTTATTAGTGTCGATTTTGATTCTTGATGTGTCCGACGACGCAAAGCGAAATACTAAGTTTAAAAACTGTTGGAAACATTTATTACATGTTTTTAAAAATTATTCGAAAGTTTTGAATTATAACAAGTTATTGTGGCACAAATACGCGTAGTTACAAATAAAGATAAATATTGTGAGGTACCTAATTTCAAGACGTCATCATTACCGTCATTCACGTCCACTGCTGACCGTACGTTCCTCAAGATCTTTCAAAGATCTCAGACACAGTGGGCATTTAGCGACCACCTGCCTTATTAAACCTCATAAATATAACACTGAAAATTTCTGTACTAATTTGTATATTTAAAGCGAAGGCCATCCAGAAACACCGATCGCAAATAAAATTCAACTAAATATAAAACAATGCCGGCACTAACCGCGTTCATTCTAATTATGTACAATTATCACTGCCCCCGCGCCCCGCACCCCCCGCTATATGCAGTTTTAATTCCGCCATTTTGTTCGCCGTGCTCGGACTAATGGCCGTAACATATCGCTTTTTGATAATGTAATTCGTTTGTTATTGGAGATTACGCTAATGATTTTTTCGTTTTTTTTATTTGTTATAGGTATACAACTAAAAGGCTTCAATACAAATGTAACTCACTTTTACAATAGGTAACTAGTGCGTGGTGGCCTGTTGGTAACGGACCTGACGCGACTACCTACGTGTTTCACGGTGGTCGCGGGTTCAAATCTCAGGGCACACCTCTAACTTTTCGGAGTTGCAAATGTATTGATAGTCAATCATCACGCACTATAACGGAAGGAAAACATCGTGAGGAAACCTGCATACCGTAGCGATTTTGAAGAATTTCGACGGTATGTAAAGTCCGCCAACCCGCACTAGGCCAGCGTGGCGGACTATCGGACGCCTCTCAATCGTACTCTCAATTGTAGAGGATAGAGAAGAGTTGATATAGGTCTAGAACTAGCAAAGTTGGTGCTCGTGATACGGTAGATAGGTAGACTGCAATTGAGTTTGAGATGGTTTGATCTCGTGTGACCAACACCACAGGAGCACGAAAACTGTCTACTATGTCTAGGCCTGAATAGATTTGCCCAAGGTTCTTACGGAAAAAAATGGAATATGAGACTTAATCGTTAACAGTTACGTTATTTATTTAAAATATTTTATTTATTTAAATGATTTAAGATATCAAAATTAGTCGGTGATCTTCACACTAGTTACGGGACCTGTTTTATGAAGATCTAGTTCAAGAGTGGTTGTCATTTTTTTAGTGATGTGATGTAATTTAAAGTGAATACACGTTATTATTAATAATAAATGGAAATTCAGGAGATAGAAAAGGAAAATAGATCTAATATTATTCTCCTTTTGTATGTGTTGTGTAAATACGTATTAATATTAGCTCAAAATACTTTCTTTCTTTCTTCTTTCTAATAAGTACATTCGTAAATGCCTTATGAATGTTAGATTACGAAACGTCTTACTAATTCCTACAATTATCTGTATTGGCTTTAATATCAATAAGTCTATTAGCATCTATTGCATAAAAACATAATTTCCATTAATTATCACAGACTGCCTCGGTGGCGTAGTTGTATTACGGTACGGTTACAAAGCTGAGGTCTCGGGTTCGAGTCCCGGGTCGGGCAAAGTGATATTGGATTTTTCTATTCATTATCAGCCCGGAGTCAGGAATTTGTGCCCGATATGGCGATAGGCTCGCCCCCTATCACATCATGGGACGTAACATACAAGGCGAAATGTGGGTGTCCTAGTGGCGCCTCTGCCTACCCCTTCGGGGATAAAAGGCGTGAGTTTATGTATGTATGTATGTATGTAATTATCACATATTCGAACCCATGAAAACCAAAATGTAAACTTTCATTACCGCATCGATACATAAAACGCAATAGAATATCGACGCGGCCATCGAATCAATGTGGCTATGCCGTATAACTGGCGGGCAAATCCGGTAGTTTACTGTTAGTTTACGACTCGGGCTGCACTGATGGACACTAGCGTGGATTGAACGGTATCGGACGGGCGCAGCCGGGCGCGCCGCTTGTTAATCTACGGTTATTTCTTGTTTATTTGACTGGTTTAGACGTATCGCTAATTTTTGGGTATTACGGACGTTTCTGCTGCAGTGTGTGTTGGATTCTAATTTCAGGCCGTGTATTTTTGTGTAGTTTTTTTTAAGGTTTATCCGGAATTGTATCATTAAAACTTGTCATTGCGACCTGTTTATTTTTCCAAAATATTCATGGAGAGTATATATTAATTAGTAATTACAAGACATTTCTATGCAATATAAAAATATTGTAGGTTATGCCTAAAATGTCAATTTAATGTACCTAGTTTAAATGAGCAGGCGGGTTAATTGGTGATTGATCAAAGCCTCTTTTAAGCTCACTTAGGAAATTGTATATTATAAACATGAAAGTTGCGTTAAAAATAGCAAGAGTACGAATAATAGAACTGTTATTGGATTTTTGTAAGACTATGATAAGTCAAGATGTACTGACTAAGTAAAAGACTTGTCGTGTTCTATACATCTATAAGAGACGATGAACAGTAACCGGTGGAGGAAGATCATCTGCTCGAGATTTGCATTTGGAGCACATGATCTGCCAAGGTTGCCATCATCATCAATTAGGTTGGCCCTGTAATGTGATGCCCACGATCCTCAGACATGACGAACCGACCAGAGAGAGAAGATAAGTAAAGCTCGTTTTGTCTAGCTTTAGTAAATACTGGATGTAGCCCTGCATTAGTAGTCACAAGACAGTATTCGCTATAAGTTTGATATGAATAAATACAATACAAATCCCTTTCCTTACCTTTAGCATCAACTGATATATATTATAATTTTATGTTAAAATCCGAATAAAATGCAATAAACACAAAATGCTTCACAATTTAAACCCGTACGTATGGCGGACGATTAAAATTGTTTCGGCGTATTTATACTGACCATTATAACACTACCGAAGTGCGGTGCAACCTGTAATTATCGTAAAATGTTACATGTTTATGTATTTTTAATTCCGTCGTATATCGCCGATCGGGCTGATATAAAAGTGCGGTGGTATGTCACGACACGACCACGACATTTAATGAGCCTTTTGTTGCATTCATTGTTATTTTTTTTTCTAACAGTTTTCGATTCGTAATTCAAATACCACGCTGTTTTATTTAGTTTTTATTGGCTCTTAACACGCTCTGGACGATAACAATTAAAAAGCATTAAAAAACAAAGTATAAATTGCTTTGCAAAACTGCCTGTTGAATTCGAAACCTATAAGAAAACTGAAAGAGAGAGCATCTTAAAACGTTCTTACAACATTGTGAACATAGTCCTCCCTACGGTGATGTTTCATGACTCTGCATTTGGTTTTACATATCTGCACCTAGTTGTATATATCATTTGTATATGTACAGGCAGCTACAAGTACCAAAAACAAATGAAGTCATAACCATGTCACATTACGCTGCATGCGAACGGACCTAAAACCTCGGCGGTCAATTCGGGAATCGCACGACAATAAAGTAGCGTTAATGTTGTGATTTCGACGCACCACTATTGTTTATAATGTCATACGGGATATTTGATTACACGCGTCGCCGTGCAGACCGCATTGGCCGTAATAAGTGGCGAAAAATGACAACGCCACAAATAAACTTGAATTTCGAACCGATTTCCCGTTAATTAGGTAGTTATTTTTGTTGTGGCAACACTTTTGTTGATAATAGGGGAACGGGATCGGTAAAAAAAAATTATATCTAAGAAATAGGGATGTTTAAAACCAGACAATATGGAAGAGATTAATGAGGAAGGCCTCGGTGTTATCCAGAATAAAGACAAGGTAGAAAGAAAGAAAGACAGCTAGTAATCACGACTAATACGAAAGGGTATATCTAACTGAACTTTATCATCGTCTTAATAAGGTAATTAATTACTTATTCTTTCCTATTATAAATATTACTAGTTTTTTATAACAATTGTTTCGTATAAATCCTCCATGAATTCCTTTTAATATACTATAACGGTCTATTCACGCTTTATACTATAAAAACCTCCGACGAACAACCGTAAAAAACCATTGTGGCTCAAGTTGCCAGCCGACAAAAATGATAAACAGCCAAAAAGGTTAATATTCCGAACGGGACGCGACAGATTTTCAAAAAACGAACCGATTGACAACCGCCTGTCTAGATAGTGACGGAGGCGGCCCGATCGGCCAGTATCATTTACACCTATAAAACCGCTTTGCTGACCACATTCGTTCTAAATTTAAATTCCTCAACCGCATTATTAAGTTTGCTTTTAGAATTCGATTGACAAACGGTTGATTTACAGCTAATAATGCCATATAGATATTAATTTAAAGTCGTTTTTCGAATGAGGAGTTGACAATTAAATTTGGCTCGATTTTTCATTGGCAAAATTGTAAGTGCATGATAAATTTCTTTATTTCAAGGCAGTAGGGTTTATAACTACTTGTATATTGGTAATATTGTGTTGGTAAATTGGTTGACAGTCGGACAATGCATCCGCCGGCGTGGCATTCTTTCACTTTAAAAATACCCAATGAATTATGCGTTGTGAGAAACACACGCGTTGGGTTTCACTGAAATACAAAAGGGCTTCCATTATTGTCACGCGTATTGACATTTTATGGCACATTTCATATTAAAGTCCTTGATGTGGCCATTTTATACCGGTTCATTCAAGCGCTTTAATTAACTACACCACAATGTATCTCAAATACCCTTAGGATATTTTAAGTTGATGCATTGCCAATTTAAAATCTTCTTTAGAAATCAAAAGCTGAGAATAACATGGCTATAGACAAACATGAAGGCGGTCATAGAATTAGCCGTCAAAAGAGGGTTTTCATTTTCAGAAAAGTTGAAATATGTCCTATATATTTTGGTTAATTTAAACATAAATAACTCAGTCTAATATTTACCAACAAACAAAATTAAACCAAATCCCATTACGAATAAAACAAAAACCATTAATACTGTCCGTAGCAAACTCGTAGAGGCGTAGAGCGCCGTAGCAGTGCGCCCGTAGCGGCGTAGCTCACAATCGTAAGCAAAACTTAATATCATAATTTTTCCTCTACAACAAGAAAACACGGCGAATTAGTAATAATAAGAGACAAAGAATGCCCCGAGTTTGATACTACGTTCAAATCAAGCATACACATTAAATATAATAGCTTAGCTCTGCGCCTTGAGATCAACACGATGTGCGCAGTGTGGATATGCCCTTTAATTTAATTTGTATTTTTTTTTTCACGAATTGGCTACAGTGAAATAGAATGTATAGTTTTGAATTTTAAATTTAAAAATTCCTACGACACTGACTATATTGTAGTAATGAAATTAGGGACCTGAAATAGAAAGTCTTTATCTTTGAATATAAACAAAACTTAAGCAGACATTATTATATACCACCCTTTTAAAAATGAAGCGGGGACAAAAGCATTGGCTATAAAAGTATATATTTATATTAACAAAGTATACGTTATAATCTATTGACTACGTACATTATTTTAGTTCACACATTTTTTTTTCACAAATAAGAATGCATTGCATCTTTACGTTCATATTAATAACTATATTTCTAAGTATCTCAAAATAATATATTTAAAAACTTAAACCATTGCTTAATAAATTTCACATCTGCAAAATTTAACCAATTTAACAAGCCACTGATATTTAACAATAAAATAACTTGCAGTAGTGTGGGACCAAGACTATTTACGCGACTGTTGGGTGTATTTTTTTCAAGTCATACACAATTTTTATTACATTTTTCAACAAGTCATGTTCACACTAAGTAGTCGTCAACAAATTCCCGGCTCATTTGTTTTTTATTCCGCCAGGCGGCGCGGTAATCGAAAGTATAAATTTGTTTAGACGCAGGCCGGCCGATACCGCGTTGTTAACGCTGTAATGAGAGATATAAACTGGCGTAACGGGCTGGTGAGGCAACCAGAGAATGGTACGGACGGCTGTGAGTGAGCCTAGTGGTGGGTGAATGTACAAGGTTTTTAAATAGGGGTATTTCTAGTTTAAGGCGAGTGGTTAGCTATACCTCCCGCCAAACAGCAGTGTAAATGCACTGTTGTGTTCCGGCTTGAAGAAAATTGTAGCCAGAATAACTAGTGGACATATTGAGACTTAATATCTTAGGTCTCAGAATGGCGAGCGCAGTAAAATGCCATCTGTCAAGCATGGCTTTGTAATTTATGGTGTTGTTTGATTTTCTACTGTCCATGAGCGGTCGTATCGCTTACCATCAGGCGAATGGCATGCTCGTCTCGCCATTCAACTCAATAAAAAAAACTTAAGTTTTTCGAATCAAAATATCACGTATGAGTAATTCAAGAGTGGAATGCATGCTCATCATGACAGTATGGTCGCTTCTAATGACATCTTGGGATAGAAGTAATGTAGACAACGCATGGATCTAAAAGGTGCAGCGGCGTAATTAGTTAAAAGAATGTTATAAATACCTATCTAGGACATTTAGAGCGGTAATAAAATACATCTTCCAAGTAATATTGCCTAGCTACAAACGTAACAATAAGTACTAGGAAATGTATGTATACTTTAGGTAGGAAACTGAATCTAGATTTAGTTCTTTAGAGTCAAATTTAATTTTTCTTTAATTTCAGCTCGATCATTATAGATATCAAGGAAACAATGGTATAATAAATAAATATTATCGTTCAAAATATATTACTTGAAAAATGTTATAGAAACATAATCTACCCGGTACCACCCCGGATCCTATATCTTATAAAAAAACAAGGGTTGATAATGAACAGGCGACTATAAAAGTTGGTAAAACTGTGATCACAGCTGAAAACTTGGGGCATTTCCACAACTATGAATAAATTCGGTCATTTAGTGTTCCCAGCCAACCACCAGCCTTAGTTGTTAAGAAAAGCCCCTTAAAGCCGGAAGAAAGTTAAAAAATAATTAATGCTTTCGTAAATATTCATACCTTGGCTGGAGTTTAGAGTTAACCCTCCACAGATGGAAATACAGGGTTATGTATTACGTGCCAGACTGTCGCGTTAATTACGTCCTGAGGCGTGAAGTTCTTATTGAGATATGATTGTTTATCAAGCCTAAAAAACATTTTTCATAATCTATTACAGTATGTTTAGTGTTGAATCTAGCCATCCACTCAAAATTCCTATTGGACCTGCAGTCTTTATGAGGTCATTCAAATATTATAAACTGGGCAATACGTCATAACCACTAGAGATCTTCTGCGTCCCCTCAGCCATACATTGTGAAAATCATTATATTTCTTATTATATTTCTGATTTGGTAATTGGTGATTATGTAATAATATTCAAACAATTTTCTTGTATAAAGTTGCATAAATGATGCTTTTTGTCTCATCTAGAAGACTCCTACAAAGATTCCCATTTTATGGCAAAAGCTGCGTTTAGATACGTTTTAAGTAGCCGTGTATTTACAGAAGTGAAGGGTTGGCCGGAACGACTCCGATTTAATTTAAGTCCAGCGCCGTTATCGTCGGAACCCCATTGTTTTTCTTTCTTGAAATTTAACGGTCAATTTGACGTGATTCCTTTTTTTACGATTAATTTGAATTTAATTAGTTCAGCGCATTGTTTTCGATTCGAGAGGTTTTTTGCACGTCGCGTTTATTTGTGAAATTTAAGGCTATATTATGTTTTATTGCAATGAATATATTGAAAATAAAATTATGCTTCATATAAAAATATATGGTAGATGAACATAATAAAAATGTAGCTTAAACAAAGGTTTTATTAAAAGATTTTTAACTAAGTGTAACCATAATATGTTTAACAGTGCATAATAGCTAAATTGAGAAAATAACCCACTACTAAGAAGGTATTATGTAACTTATATGTACAAATTATGTAATAGTGTATGTAATCGTTGTTAAATTTCATTTTCTTTACTACCTATATATACTCAGCCTGTAGCCGTCCACTGCTGGATATTGGCATCCCCAAGTAAGCACCGACCAAAAGAAAAAAACAAACAAACTTTTCTTTACTAATTAACTGTAATTAATATCCAATTACTCCTTTTATGATTTCATTTATTTATTTGCATGTTCTGATATTCTTAAATGTAAGGTATTTGCCATCAATAAAATACGCGATAGAGGCGAGTATCAGCGAGGTATAACCTCTTTACAAAGTAGATAAACGCCACCAAAAACAACCCATACCAGTAAGCTGTATGACAGCCTCCGTGGGAAAGTTGGTTACACGCCACCTGTGAAACGAGAGGTGGTGGGTTCGATCCCCGCACCGAAACCAATGTTTGTGTGGTCCACAGGTATCTGATAACTACGACACACTCGATCTTCGTGTGGGGTTAGGACTATGTATGTGACTGTTGGGTGTGTTTGTGTTTGTTTATAAAAATAACCCACTTGCCGTTAGGTCTTGTTATTGCTAAAATCTCCCAATCATACAATCTATATTTATAGTAGCATACTTATACATATAACGATTGTTTTAAAATTTTATGTTCTTTCAAATGAGAAAATTTAAACTTGGTGAAATAATCGGATACGGCTGTTACATAATTTTATATTACATTATTTATAATTGTGACCAGCACAAAACACTCAAACCACATTTTTTACTCAATAATAAAAAAAAATACTAAAAACCCTCCTACAAATCCGAACTCGCGCTTCCCAAAGCCACCCACAGAGGGCGCGTTCCATCTCATTACCCATTTAAGAAGTTAACATTAAGAGCCGATAGACAAATCCTGACACACTGCGTCTCCGAAAAACGGGGAAACTCGCAGATATTGCCCCTGTTGACATATTTACGACCTACTCGACTATTAAGTAGTGATTTACTGGCATCCATATCGGGATGGATACGTTTTTATCATCGCCATATATCCAGCCGGCTTCTCGGTATATTATCCGGTCTTTGTGAGGCGCTGACCCGCCTACCGGATTCACTGTTTGTATTTTTTTAAGCGGTGGATGTTTTAATGACAAGTTTCTAGTTGAAACTTACTTCATTTATAGTAAATACACCCAACAGTCACATACAGTCCCGACCTCACACTAAAATCAAGTCTTGTGGCGTAAGTATCAGAAACTACGGGAGACTTTTCGGTCTTACAAACACCTACACTCGGAACAAATACCTGTGGATCACACAAACATTTTTCCTAGTAGCTTAATAGTTAGGAATTGAATAAATGGAGACTTGTAAGTCGTTATATAAATTGCTCGTTAGGTTAGGTCGTACTGGGGAGATCCACTCAGTGACCCATGTGACTACAGACTATCGCGTTCGGGGATCCGTATGTATACATCGAAAATGAAAATTAACTATACTGTTGCGGCTTATATGTCATTTAGTTAAGGCGTTGGAGTTCAAGGAATAGTTATTTTGATTAAGAATGAAATGCTTGATGCATACATTGCGGTAAATGTAGTTACGTCACCTGGTCTCAGAAAAGCGAACAAAAAAAATAAACTTTCACATGTATTTGTTTTATAATACATTGATTGTAAAAATTATGAATACTCCGACGCAGCTATAAAACAAAATCCCTTTCATGATATTTATATCTTGAGCGCTATACAATGTCTGTTGAAACGATATGGTTTTCTTTAATTATCCTTCCTTGGATGGTTACTAATTACCATCGAAATTGTCTTGAAATGGTTTTTTTTTTCTCTAGTGATTATACTCGCCAATCCATAGTATTTATCAAACTATTTTTGTATTTTGTTCATATTTGCCAATTCATTAGGCCACAGCGACACAAAATAAGGTCATAAATACAGAGGGCTTCATGACAATCCCCCGAGCTCATTAGAATAGTGTAACGCCGTCCAAATGACAGAGACAAGTTAATACTTCAAATGTAATCTTAGGATATTTGCTGTTTACGCGTCAAGGACTAATCGTGGATATAGTTTTAATGCTGCCACGCCGCAGAAGGGCGTTGATAGCTCTGAATTAGAGGGGCTGGATGTGGTTTTGGTGGATTGAAAAATATTTGCGATAGTTAGAAAATTATCGTGCTTCGTATAATAGAAAATAACTACAAGTTTGTCAACGACACAAGAATTTGTTTCCTTTTACGGTTAACTTCCGGTCTGCTTTACTATAGAAGTTATCAATATATACTTGACTAGCTATCATAATACAGATTTATTTATAAAGATGATGGGAAAAAATATAAATTTCACAACTCGTCACATAGTTATAATACATACAATATGCATATTATTATCCTGTTGTTCTTTGTGTTCAATTTCTCAGAATTGCCATTTCTTTTAACCACAGTACAATAAGACTTCTAGGCATCAAAATCCCTCATTTCTGACTTCAATTCAGACGAGCTCATCCTTTTTTTTTTTATTTATTTATTATTAACAAAAGAATAAACTTATAATCTACACAAGCGTCCTGCAAAACTATACAAACAGTTTGACTGCAGGATCAATTTATACATTTAATTAATAATTAATTATACATTAGGGCAAATTGGTTAAGTAGTGCTTTTTAAGAATCGACTTAAATATTTTTTTATTAGATTCTTGTCTTATGGCCTCGGGCAAACTGTTTAGAGAATACGGGAACGGAATACGGGAACCTTCCCGAAGCCTCAACTACGAGTCAAACTTCTCAATACGATCGTAGATGTAACATATCTAGTATTGTAGATCAGCGAGTGATGCTGTAACAATATCGAGGCGTTGCGTCTGAGGACACAGCTTGTACCGTTTAATGCCTTAATCTTTAGACGGTGGACGACACGGCGATGTTAGAGGGGACATTACTATGATATTTTGTGGTTTTTTACAAGTTTTTTTATTTTGGTACACTTACGTAGGGTCGATTCTACATCGACTTTTTCTTCGAGATAAATTATGTCTTTACAGTCTAGAAACGCATAGAAAGGTGTTATTTCGTATTGATCCTGGGTTCAATACAAAATACCCGGCTTGTAAACTAATAGACACTCTTTGTAAGTGCGTTATGGATGTCTGAAAATTGATAGTTCAAATTTATTGAAAAAAATAGGATTAGGTACAGAGACTTAAATCTACTTAAAATTAGATAAATCTAATGAGATCTTAAAATAAAGTGGGCAAAATGAAGTAGAGACATTTAGATAAAGACTATCTTAATCTTCATCTCAAGTCCATCAGACAGACATCAGAACCGTATTAAGTAGCCTTCAAAACTAAAACACCGCCGAAGTCGCATCCCCACTAAGCGCGCTCCTCTTATCACCTCGAAGGTGTCTCCCCGGCCATAACTCTTAACGGCGGCCCGCCGACGCGTTGAGGAATTATTATTATGCGAATAAATACTCCAAATGTCAGGAGTAAATGTCCCCCCTGCGCCTGCCGTAATCCGGCCCCGTGGGGGTGTAGTGTATAGTTTTAAAGGTTTTATTGGTGCTGATCTAAGAGGTGTTTTGTATTGGTAAGGTTAAATTATGTTTATAAATTAAATTTGTTATACTTTTACATATAGAAGAGGTAGACTGAGGCGCCACTGGACACCCACATTTCGCCTTGTATGTTCCGTCCCGCGACGTGATAGAGGGCGAGCCTATCGCCATGTCGGGTACAAATTCCTGACTCCGGGCTAATAATGAATCGAAAAATAATGAATAGTCTCATGGGTTGAAAAAATTATCGTAGTGAATACACAAACAGAATTTGGACCGAGTCATAAGATTTTCTTCTGTCATTATTGCGTTTTATTTTATGTACATATACCTACTAGAAAGAGATATGCAATGACTTGACGTTCAGATTATAAATACATCCATAAGTCAGAAACATAGCCCTCTTTGTAAGATACTATTGTCATTGGTATAGAAAAAAAAATCATTCAACAATTTTATAACCAAAGCAAATATTATTCTGTACTTTGATCCAGCGGTTCTTATTTAACAGCCCGCTTCTACCACGCTAAAAAAAACTTTAATTACCCTTCTATAAGACTCAACAAATCGAAACAAGCCAAAACAGCGTCTCCCGTCACCGTTCATATCTTAAACTGTATATTATTTTGAGATATTTTCGCATTGAACAGCCAGAGATGGCGTAACGTCTTGTTTAAATCAAGGGCGAAATGATAGCAATAACAGTTAGATGGCGAATTACGGCGGGAGGGATAACTGCGCGGTCGAAGAGATTTCGACTAAGTAATTGCTAATTTTGTCGCGACGTTCGCGTCTTGATAATTGTTTGCTTCTTCGCGTACAATATTTTGGTAATAATGGTAGGATTGATAAGGCTGCGTGCGATGTTTCGGTTTTGAAGTTAAATAAAATGAATTTGTGAATAGCGCCATCTAGTGGTTATAATTTTAAGCTTGGAAAAATCCGATAATCGTTTGTTTTATTTATTTATAAGTTAGAAAAGACGTAAATATTCAAGATAAATATTTTAAATGAAGTTCTTTATATATAAACATGCGAAAAGATTAAAACTTACATTGACATATGGGCGACATCTATGAGCAATACGTATAAAGGTGTGAGAAGTTTGTATTATTTCCATAGATGGCGCTATACATTTCGAAAAATCGATGCATTAAAAAGGAACGTCGAGGCGGTTTACAAACAACGCATAAACTACGACTACTCGTATTAATTATGTATTGTCATATTATTATTTTAAAACATAGTCAACTCCGAAGACACACTTTTATTTTCCCTGTTCACTTCTGACATAGTCGTGTCGAACGGCAGTCTGCACAAACAGGAATATAAAATACTAAACAAGACACACAGCTATGACGATAGGCTCGCCCCCTATCACATTGTGGGACGGAACATACAAGGTGAAATGTGGGTGTTCAGGTGGCACCTCTGCCTACCTCTTCTGGGAATAAGGCGTGAGTTTATGTATGTATGTTAACAAGACACACTAATCTTCTAAACTGCCAATCAAGCATCCTAAGACATTTAAACTACTATTGCACTAGATTAAATCCACAGAGAGCGCATAAACTACGCAAACCGCGCATGTAAAGTAAGACGGACTATCCCGGACGTTTGGGACAAGTCAGCGGGCCCTTATCAACAGGCCCGGTTATTTACGGCCTGGCCTGAGTTATGGCCAATTTAGAGCCAGTCATTAGAGCCTTAATGGCCTCAAGGTGTCCGCAGCGAAAAGTAGCGCCCGGATAAGTTTCGGGACCGTCAGCGCTGCGCTGATGTGGGGGTACTGACAGATTTATGAGTAGGTAAAATGGCGGTCTTGGTTTATGCTCTAAGGGTGGGAGGGTATGCGAGACTAAGGTGTAATGTTATTTTTTTGCTGATAAATTTATAAGATGTTTCAAGTCTTAATGTATACCTTCAGACACTTTATTTTATCTTAGTTTATAGTGGAAGTAAATTCGATTGAATAATGTATTTTATTATATATTTTTTTACTTCTCTCTCCTTCTTTTAAATCTATCCCATTGTTGTCTGTAAGACATTGCTTTATGCGATAAGACCGTCATTTTCACTCGTTTTTTATTTTTTCTGTTTCTGTATGTTATTTTTATGTGTACAATAAAAATTTAAAGATATAAAATAAATAAATTATTAAATATATTACCTCACTTCGGGTTAAGGGAAATGTTAAAATAATGATGACGACTACATCACGGAATTTCATGTCTTACTAGTCAGGTATATAAATATTTGGAATCTATTCTTGAAAGTGAAACAAGCATCTTAAGTGTGAACAGACGATTCAAAGTGTCGCAACTCGCTAGACATGACTAGACATCTATATTGTCAATCATATGTTTAAAATAAGAAAATCTTTGGAAAATCCCTATGTGAAATGATCATCTGGCGCCTTCCTATCCTATTGATCTCAACCTCATGATCGACCGTCTCAATCCCAACACTCGTCCAAACTCCAACACGCAACAAACCCACATCGAATACCACAACACGGTAGCATTCCAAAATATCCACCGATGCGCTGGTAATGATAAGCACTGTGAAAGCGGGCATGAATCAAACGCATTATACCATTGTCATGTGGGAGAATTATTGTGATGGCTCTCATTACGGCACACTTCGACGCTGCCGGGCGTCCGCTGTAACCCAGGGGTGTGGAGTAGACTTGTTTTATATTTTTTGCCGTGTTATATCTCTACACGACCAGTGCTAAGGGAAAGACTTGTCGGAAATGGAGAGTCCGATGTATATTGTTATGATCCCTAAAGGATGCGTGTTTGCTTACAGTGTTTTATTTATAGATAATCATAATTATAATTAGTTTAAGGGCATGGTAAGTACGTATATAATGACAGGAATGTTCGGGGGTGTGCCCTGGGATTCAAACTCACAGCCACTGTCTCGGCAAGACGCGTCTGATTCGTTACCAACAAGCGACCACGCACTTTGATAGCCTCGTCTCGTCTCGTCTAGTACTCATCAATGTTAAGTGCGATTAGACTCTACTTTCTCATGCTTTATCAATCATTTCTATTTCAACCAAAACTTTTCTATAAAGTTATAAATATAAAATATGTTGTTCTCTACATCTCCTTAGTATTAGTAAAGAGCCGTTTACACGCGGAGAGTTCCTCGCGGCGAGAATCGTATGCCATTATCGCATGACATAACCGCCATAAGATTATCGCGTTCTGTCAATGTTTACACAATGCAATTTTTTTATATCCTTACCATAATCGTATTATTAAGGCGAGAAATCCTCCCCGTGGAAATGGGGCTTTAATATTAGGTGCGTATACACATTTGATCAACACATTTAGCACAAACAAAACACGGTCACCTCCACAGTTTTCCTAACCAACAAAATTCCGCATTATCTCCCGTACGTATGACATAATGATATACACACAGACATAATATAAAAGCAATAAATAAATAAATTTTGCCGCGAAAATTTAGAACGAGAACCGATTTTATTGTTCGCGATAATAATTATAATGAACGGCGTTTGGCGCGGCCATTTTGAATTGTCACCCGCTTTGTGTTTTCATTTGACTGTGGCGTAGGGTTGTGATCCGCGAAGTTGATCACCAAATTCAGTTTTAATTTATAATTTAATTCGTGGATATCTTTTGGGCTATTGTATGTTCGTATCTGTTTGGGATGTAAAGATGCGGTTGTACAGAGAATAGCGGAATACTTTCTTTCTTCTTTGCTTCTGGTCATAAATTAAAAAGGGCTACTTTGAACTAATTCCGATGGATCTTTGAATAGTTTACTTCTTCTGTGCTTCACTGCTAGGATGGTTTTAAAAAAGCGTTTTCTTCCTACGTTACGAGTTGATTTTGTTTTTTTTTGGGTTAAAGTGACAACTTCTTGAGGAAATATTGAAATATGTTCATCATATTTATTCTAATTATATTAAATCACCTTTTTTTAAATTGCATATTATTCCTGACTGAATCCAGGGCATCTGAGTCGTTAGTTACAATCTGCTCCTAAGCATGACTTTTAAATAAATTATATTGTTACGAAATTTGATACCAACCCTTACCTAATACCTATAAATATTCCCACTATAAAATTAATCTAATTGATAACTTTTTTTTCGATTTACAATTTTTTCAAACCTCTTACCTATTGTAGATGCCATACTATTCTTAGAAAACATATGACAATATTAACTTCTACGACAATCTATATGTAATGCGCGTTTTTCCCAAAGAACTGAACCATAGGAAAAGATAAGAAAAAAAAGCAATTCGAGGAAGATTTTTGATTTGCTTCACGTAATCGTGTATGGACTAGAATTAAGTGATATTGATAGGCAATGTGAATGATCCTATTATATTAACGAAGTCCTAAATATAGGCCTTCCCCAAGGATCATTTGGGGGGGTCGACGATGTTGCCAATACTCAGTACGCTTAGCAGGAGCATTGGCTAGCAGAGGACCTAGTTTCTTGCGCTGATGGTACTGCTGCTCGTCATTAGCCTTTCATTTCGCTACATTTCAGTAATTATTATTTCGTCATCAGATTTGGACACGTACTACATTCTTACCACGATTAATTAAGGTCTTTATAAAGTGCCATAACTTATATTAATAATAATAAAATGCAACACTGTCCTGAAAGACCTTAGCCATTCTTAAGACTTTTTAGAGTTGGGAGTTAACACATAGCGATGATTCCTAGTCATAAGCCGCTTGCTTGTTCGTAAGAAATGTATTTAAAATATCAGAACATAATATACAAATATTTGTTTTACAACCAATTCAATATTTAGTAAATTTTAATAAAAAATTCAAGGAAATCCAAAAAAAAAATATCTCATTTCTCCATTTTTATTACGCACACAAGCTTTTTTATCAGATACATTTTTTACAAAAATTACCTATTTCAATCTCTGCACACTAAAATGACTTCCGATACATTAACCGTACATATATTTTTTGATCAAACTAAACAAACACCGGGACATATTTGCGCGGACAATGCGCTGAACGGTCGGAATCAGTAGTGGCACTCGATTTTAATCGGTTTTATCTAGTTTTTGTGGTAAATGACAGCGCCGCGGCTGCCCCTCGCGATCGCATTGTTTTGACGTCTGCGGCGTGCAACGACCCGGACACGCACATCTTCCCACACGCCTTATGATGTATTATATTATATGTGATTTTTTTCAAATATTAAAGTGCATGGTGATATGCCCTGATTGCCTCTGTGGCGTAGTTGTACTACAGTACGACTACAAAGCTGTGGTCTCGGGTTCGAATCCCGGGTCGGGCAAAGTGATATTGATACAAAGCGAAATGTGGGGGTGTCCTCTGCCTACCCCTTCTGGAAAAAGGCGTGAGTTTATGTATGTATGTATGGTGATCTGGTGAAGGAAAGGTTGCAGCTGCTTATATGGTCGCGGGTCAGGAAACTGACTTTTTAGAGGCAAATGTATTTATAGTCAATTGTTACGCAATCTAACGAAAGGAAATTAAGAGAAATTTAAAGATTTATTCACGTCAAAACTTCCATAGTTTCATAACAGGTTCATATGTATATGCTACAAAAGAAAATTTTTAAACTATAATATTATTGGGTCCCTCTGGCACAAGTATCTCTATACTTAATAGAAGGCCCCTACCTCGTATTGTTGTTAAACAAAATGAATTAATAAAGATTTATTACTTATTTATTTATTATATCAGAAGATGTTAATGAACTGCCACTATAGACTCCAGCTACATGACAAAACTGAAACAATGTCTTTGCTTCTCTAACCCATCATTTACTCATTAATTTCAGCGATTTTCCATATTTCCCACTAATTTCAGCGATATCTTGAGTCATACGTACTCTTACATCGTTATCATTAAAACGCCAATTACTGTGTTGATTGAATATTCGACAAATAGATGCCGCAACCTCCATGCACGCGAGCTCCTAGCCCTGCACACGCATTCACAAATAAATATAAGCTCATTTTTGTTGATAATGAATTGTATTTAATGTGCAAGTGTGTTTGATTGCGGTTGTTAAACGTTTGTACCGGCGCCCGCGCGCCGCACCCTCCCGCCGCGCCCGCTCCGCTGTAATTATTATTTTTAATTAAAACACACGTCATTATATTATGTTTTAATTCAATTTGCATTTTTGGTATACATGTTTACATGGACTTTGAACTAGGCAGAGGTGCTACCAAACCCCACCAAGCTTAGTTCCGTCCCAAGAAACGATATGAGGCAAGACCATCGAATCGATGCCCCGTAAAAATTTCAATCAATTTTTGTTCTCAAATCGTATGACTGACAAAACTTGGAGTGTTCGATCTGGTTATATTTAGAGTGCAGAATTACAGATTACGGCTCACGGTTGTCGCCACGAAACCGATGATATCTGTATGTAACGTTGACTATAGCTTCAACAATCTCAGCGTACTAATACATCTTAAGATTTTTTTTCACTCACGGTGTCTTTCCCACAGTCAGAAAAACATGTCAAATTTACTCTCGGTAAGGGTCTATCTGACCACGGGTGATTTTCCGATCCCACGACACTATAATGCCGGCCTGCTTGAAACGGGTGACGCACAGACTGAACCCGAAACGTGACTCATTTGCACCACTTTGACGTGTCTTTTACCATCGTCTACGTACATTTTCAAGCGGCATTATCCCACTCACCGAAAGACACGCAATAGAAAAGCTGCTATTTTGTAGGACAACAGCGTCACCCCGACTCATTGATACTAACCCTTTGATCAACTTCAGCGAGGCTCTGCCACTTGCACTTCTCAAGTAACAACCATCTCAATCCCACATTAGTGCGATGTTAGGACATCAGTGGTGGTCTCCATCATCGGCACAGTTGTGCGCACATTTCGACTCGTGAGATTGAGCGTCGGATATCATCGAGACGGATCCGTATCACACGGAATATAGACATACAAATAAATAGAATTGATACTGCTGCTTGCGTAATGAGTAAAATATTGATTGCTTTTTTGACATATATAAACTCACGCCTTATTCCCAGAAGGAGTAGGCAGGAGTGCTACGTGCACGATGTGATACGGGACGTGCCTATCGCCATATAAGGCACAAATTCCTGACTCCGGGCTGATAAGGAATAGAAAAACCCAATATAATTTTGCCCGACCCGGAATTCAAACCAGAGAACTTTCCGAACTTTCGAACTTTTTTGAAATGTTTATAATTACATGTTTGTTCTCAATCATATTTTTTCTAATGGTATTTTATATGGCATTGTGAAATTATGAAAGGAAAGGCTTGAATCTGGTTGCAGTAAGGGGTAAGTTGAATATGGTGTAAGTAGAATTACTTAAGTCACATGTTTTGTTGTCATCATTATGTTGGTCTATTCGGCAGCTTGGCTACGAATTAGTTAAAGTATAATCATGTTTAAATTTAACATATATGTATAATTACTAAGCTCCAGCAGCAGCCTTCAAAATGACAAATAACAGAATACTGCGTGTATTCTGTACGAGAAAAAAATATAAACACAAAAAAAATACCCCGGAATTTCTATATAAAATTACATGAATGATGGACCTATATGATATGAGCACTAGACTATAGGCGTATGTATTTATATCCTTATTTTAAATCAAATCCGTCACCTCTACCATATTCCTAACACTACGCGGTGTTAGCCGATGAGAGATTCATTATCTCGATGACGAATTGTTGGGAGATCTCTCGCGGTTTCAATGTAAACACTCCAACAACTGAACTAGCTGCGTGGTCACCAAGAACCATGGATATGTTGGGACATTCCCTATTGTTGCAAAATATGCAGTAAAATATAAATGTGTAGATTGAATTTTTTACCTGGAGTATAATACCAGGTCTTTAAATTTTCAATTCCTTTATTATTTAGTGTACTTTAATGTAGCGCGTTATGTATGCTATCAATAGACATTATTAAAATAAATAAATTCGCCTAGAGTGTAGTGAAATATATGTTCTGCATCACGCTATCCTGCTCTTTAGGTTCTGTAAGTATTCGCGACTTAGAATATCTTCTTTTTATTTCCAACGCTACTCATAACGTTCTGTGAAAATTGTATGTCCTGCAGGTTAAGATTAATTTATGCGTAACATAAATGCAAAAAACTTTAACATTTCAGTATATTATTTCTTTTTTAATGCGTTATATTTTTAAGCATTACAGAATACATATTTTTAGGCTTTATGTACTTTTAATTTTCATAGATTATCCCAAAAAAATCACAACTCATAGCCTTCCTACCACAATCTCGCGCACGTTTCTCGATTTAAATCCGACAGCAAAATATGTAGTGGTTTACGTGTTACCAATGATGGATTTATACGTTAGAACTGTTCGATACCCGCCATTGTTGGTACGTCCGACGCGCACTATAAACATTTGCGCGTGAGATATGCGCCTGCGCACTGATGTGGTATGCGATGCGACAGTGTGGCAGTTTGAGACGATTGGGTGAGTCAGATAGAAATACTGCTTGAAACTGACTGTCACGGTAGTATTACGTAGTAGACCTAGAGCCCGTGGCCGCCAAGCTTTCGTCATTTTATAAAAGCTGAAAGTTTGTCTGCGCATGCCTCTGTCATAGGCATCACACGATCGGCTATTATGAAGTTTTGATCGAGGTGGCTTTGGAAGTTATCAACTTTAATGTGTCTGTGGTGTGTTGTGTGAGTTTGAGTGATAGAGTCCGAAATAGGGTGGTGATGGAACGCTGTAGAGTGAAAAGAATGTAGTGACGAGAAAAAGGAATGTTAAGATGGTTATGGCATGTAGAGAGGATGGATTAAACGCGATTACCAAAACAGATACATATGCGAGTGTGAATGAAAGAGTCGGTAGGGGGCATCTTAGGAAAACGCCTGGTTAAAAGTCCCCTGAGCTAACGAGAATGCATAAAAAGATTGATGAAAGTAGACGAAGTGAAACTAGTATGTCAAGATCGAGCAAGTGGACTTCCATAGTCTCTGCCTACCCCTATGGGTTACGGTCGTGACGTTTATGTATGTATTTAAAAATATATTCAAAATATTTTTATTCGTAACAGTCGCCATCCTGTTCACTCCTTACATCAACTCCATCGCACGTCAATCTGTGTGTTGTGCTAGTAGTAAGTTACCGCGCGTTGTTTATTGGAATTATGCGATTCCTCTCCATATCTAAATGGAATTTGATGGAATGTAATTTTAGGGGTCGTTGCGTACCGGTTGTGTATTATTAGAGTAGGTGTGGAAAGAAAGCGATTGCGTTTAGTGGAAAGAATCAATAAATTTACTGTTGTCGGGATTTTATTAGTATCGAAATCTGATTTTTAAATTAAACTCGTGATCTTCAGTTTAATGTCTAGACGAGATTTATTATTATTTTACGTACGTAATGGTTACTTATATACACTCGTACTGCGTTGTAGGAATAAAAATACGTCGAAATTTACGGTCTCACAAGTCATAATACTATGACTCGGAGGAACCAAGTTCAGAATTGGGTATTTGACTCATTTTTTTTTTATTGTATTCGTCAAAAAGTATCCATAACCAAAATCTAACAAACAAAGAATTTTGTAAATCCATTCAGAATTTAAAAAGTTAGAAACGCTTTAAATATTGTAGTGGGGGTAAAAGAAAAGGGATGCAAAACAAAATTTGTGACGTCACTATTCTTAATATGCATTATAGTGTGCGGGTGTAAAAGAGACGGCAATATGTCCCCTCTACGTCCCCACTCTTTCATTTAAAATACTAATATTTGCCTCATGTTACAAGCTATTTTATCACTGTTTTCACAAAAATGTTTTGTTTTAATGGCACTTCTGCTTGTCTGCAAAATAATACAAAAATTCGATGATAGTCAAATACCCAATTGTTAATCACTAGTATCAGATCATGATCTATTTAGATTGGACGATAGAGCTAGCTGATTTGGTGTTGCCTCTTTGAATATGGATGCTGATGTCTTTGCCAAATATTGTTAATATTAAAACATTACTTATTTAGCAGACAGGGCTCTGTGGCGTAACGTGGGAGAGACCTTTGTCCAGCAGTGGACTGCAACGGGCTGATGATGATAAGGATGATGTATCTGATTGTTATTGTTAAGGGTACGACGGGACGGACGTACCTTAGTTGGATAAAATTAACTAAATAAAAAAAAGATAAAAAAATCTTTCTGCGGGAAATACGTAATTATTCGTCTTTGGCCGAGATAAATTTCAATATTAAGACGTGATTAGTTCTCGAAATCATTCCACCACACATTCTAAGGCCTCAAACACTATTTAAAAAACGCGCATTTCTTCCGCAAGCACTAAGATAGCCGAGATAATTCCGTAGTAGTAAACAAGAGACCGCAAAGTCCGGTATCTCGGGCAAAAAGCGACATCTCCCGGCGAAATTTAATATGTGTTTAGAGTGGCAAAGCTGTTATAATTCAGGTGGATAGTACACACTTGCAGTTTTTGCCTCCGCGCGTGTGGTCACCGCTTTGTTAAGGCGGGGGTCTTGCTCATTAACGGGTTTTACGGTCTTTGGACTTTTGTGAGCAAAGTTATTGGAGATATTTTGATTTTTGTGTAATATGGGTATATTTTGATTTTTGTGTAATAACCCGCACTAGGCCGGCGTGGTGGACTATAATGGCCTAACCCCTCTCAATTGTACTTTCGATTGTGGAAGAGGCTCGTGCTCTACAGTGGGATCTATATGGGCTGATATAGTACAGTATAAAAAATTAATAAGTAAAAAATTTGAAATATGGGGATAAATATTTAACGGTCTTTGCGCCAAAAGTTGTGTTGTTTGTGTGTGGTTTCGTTCCTAACTTGTTAACAAATTATTTCGAATTTCAAAAATAGAACACTTTTAAAATCTCTCAAAAGAATTTTTCACGCTAATGACTCGCTATGCGCCTTAATTCGGCTCTCAGGTATTTAGTCCGCGCTGCCCGTGTATTTAACATACTGAGTCCGCCCCCCGATGTCTGATGTTATGCGACCCTGGACATTGTTAGCCTAAGCACGGCCCAGGCCCGGATTCAGAAGGACTGTTATTTCATTACGTGCGCGAATTCCCTTGTACCTTCTTTTGTCTTGAAGAGATTAGTCAAGTCTATAAATTACGGAGTATATAGTGAAGGGATCATATTACGTTATGTGGTTTTTGTAGAAATGTGTCTTGGATAAGCTCGACAGTGTGGGGAGTGGTTTTTAAATTAGGTCTTTTTTACAAACTTATATCACTGGACCGTTATATCAAGTTGCACAAGTTTTGTTTCTTAAATAAATTTAATAATCATTATTGTTATTTTAAAATTCACGAGAAATAGTTCCCAATATAACAGATTACTGTTTTAAATCATACACACTATTATAATTGGTCGCTAATGCTTCTAAAATGCTCTTCTTCTTCTGCTAAATAAAGCTTCGAACGACTATAATAATATGAGCCTGCAGTACCGTATGTGAATAAAAATTTACAAATATAAATTCCAACTCCACCTATCTCTTAAGAATTACAACTACATACTACTTTATATTACTTTACATAATATTACTTTCGTCAATCATTTCCAACTTTAAACTACACTTTCACACTATTTACAACTGGATTTGAATCCAAGCTTTAAAATAAGTATTTCTCGGGTTCTCAGTAAGTCCGGGCGGTGAGTAGATTTTTGCGGGATATCTACGGGATTGTGGGTAGTGGGGTGTCGCTGAGCATTGTCGCGGTGACGTACGCGACCGAGCCGCCCGTAAACATCTCCCGGCTTTGCTGACCTTACCTGGGAGGTAGCGACAGCAGGAAAATATATTTTTTTATTCGATTAGGGTTTTTTTTTGGGGTCGCTAAGAAATTGAGTAATAATATTAGATTTGAGCGAAAATATTGTGATAACATATCTATACAAAATGAATATAGTCGTTGTTAATAAATTTGTTGATATATTTGCTGTCAGAAACCGGTATAAGAAGATAATAACAGCATACTGTACATATTTTATAAATACTAATTAATTAATTACCTATTTTGATGAAAATCTACATCGTACTTAATAAGTACTGTTCGCCTATGATTTATTATATTTTCCCCATATTTATAAATAAATATTTACAAAATATTATTAAAAAAAAATTAAATAACATCTTATAAAAGTAAAACTAAAACGCATTGCAATTGATAAAATATAATCAAATGAACTTGCAAAAACTATTCCAAATTTAAAATCCACAATATATGCCCTTTTTTGCGAACGGTACGTCGCGTAGTATCGGAGGTATCAGAGACCGAGCGGGTCGATTAGAGCCGGCGCGGCTTGCTGACCGTACCGCCGCTTAAGCTGTTTTATGTTAATTAAAAATTTTACCCTACACCTTAGCTTTTGTATGATTTGTTACGTGTATTATGCGGGGGCTTCGCGCTTTTTTGTATACATTTTTAGGTTATACAGCGTGTTGTATTTTTGTGGACATTATTTTGAGTTGGTATGATTGAATCATTTTTGTTTGTAGGTTGTATACAGGTGAATTTTTCAAGTGGGCGTGGATGGCCAAATGTGAAGGAATATTGATTTTTCTAAAATCCAATTATGCATTGAAATCTAACAAACCCTTAGTATGCAGTTTTAGGTTTCGTCATAATCGGGCTCGTGACTCCTTTCAGTACTTTTCGCTATTCCTCATAGTTTTGGACTTGGCCATCCACGCCTATTTGAAATATTCATTCTGTATAATTGGAAGTCACAATGACTGGATTTATGCAATATTAGAAGTAATATCGAAGATTATCAATTTTCGTAACCATTATATACGAATGAAATAAATCGTTGCTACCCTGAGCTGAAAATCGAACCCAAATAGAGCACTGAACCTATAGGGGCAATGGGTAGAGCTAAGAACTGATGATCTTCCGGTGAATGTTGAAGGTATTTTGGGTGACTAAAATTTGGAAGTACCGTTAAAAAGTTTGAATCCGCGTGGAGTATTAACTCGTTGATTACAGTTCCGAGCAGCAACGGTTTTAAGAAGTTATTCAAGAATATGTAACCTACTTCCATTGTTCTATTTCAGGAAAGATACCCTAGATAGCTATACATTTGTTTCACCCAGAGATTGTGTTACAAACTATATTTCTATGTTAATCTAAAAATATGCAAAATTGCATTCTATCCGTTATGCTTTGAAAAAAAGGAAGAATTTAACGTCTATTTATCAATGGTAATGATATTAAAATAATAGTTAAGGTGTACAGTTTCTTTTAAGTAATTATTATTTATGCATTGCACAAAAGCTTAACATCTGTACGTAATACAAAAATGCTAATTGATGTTTTTTTTACAAGTAACACCCACCAAAACAAAGTCAGTTTACAAGTAACACCCAATAAAAAAATCAGTTATTTTAAAAAATCTAATATTTTCGAATTATCTAAAAACCTCGAAGAAAACCAACTGCATACGTGCATTTCACGCCCGCAACGATAGCCCATCGGGCGTCAACATTGAAATAATAAATCTGTGACCCGTCCACCCACACGCCCCCTCGCCCTCGCCCCTTCACCCCCTAGCCCCCTCGCCCCCAAGGAGGCACCCATGAACACTGTCAAGGCATGATGGACCGCCCGGCATAATACTGACGAGACGCCACTACCCGCCTCGGAATGGCTCTACGGAGCCCAGTATATCACTTTTATTACTCGCGATCTTCATTTTCATATTTCATATTTGCATTTCTGTACGCGACCTCCCCCCCTTGCCCCTGGGGCCTCCCCCCTTTTAACAGTTGGCGCGTTTTTGTAGTTAATCGCTGGCTTTGTGCTTCGGACGTAACGAGTGGGCACCTCGTCAAAGGAAAGGTTTTTATTTTGCTATTAGCAATGAACGCTGGGTGGGGGGGCGGAGATTTTGGTATTAGATAGCGTGTGTTCCGTATACTAATTTATTATTTTGGGATGATAAGGGCTTAAAGATAATTATTAATTTTTGTGTCTCGAATAGCAAAGAACAAAAATAGTTATACGTCCTCTATCAGCTCATATTCCTTCTCAAGATATTAATTGATTTGGTCACAGGAATTTATTCCTTTGTTCCTCATAAATAATAGTCAGTATAAGCTTTTACTTGCGACTGCCTCGGTGGCGTAGTTGTATTACGGTACGGTTACAAAGCTGAGGTCTCGGGTTCGAGTCCCGGGTCGGGCAAAGTGATATTCGATTTTTCCATTCATTATCAGCCCGGAGTCAGGAATTTGTGCCCGATATGGCGATAGGCTCGCCTCCTATCACATCGTGGGACGGAACATACAAGGCGAAATGTGGGTGTCCTGGTGGCGCCTCTGCCTACCCCTTCAGGGATAAAGGCGTGAGTTTATGTATGTATGTATGTATAAGCTTTTCTAAATAACGTGAATATGGAAAAACCTATATAACAATTTTATGTAATGCTACAAACTACATAAATAAATATTTTTATTTAATGACCCTTGCATACCAACATCAAAGGTTTCCTGATACCCGCGGATCTCTATAAAAGCAAGGAAACATATTACAAAGTTCAGTGTCTTGTTGTGACGTGTTTGTTAGTGAATATTGTTTGGAACCGTGTGGCATAATTTTGTTCACTTTTTAAAGGAAACACTTCCACCAAAACAAATTTTCACCTCTTTGTTAATGTACGTTAGAATGCAGTTAGATTCTGCAAATTGTTATTTTGTGTCATTAAATATCTGTAAATATTTCATAACTTTTTTTTAATTATTTTTCACTATGACAGGATGGGTCATCGCGACTGGTAACATTATGCCTAAGTGATGCGAAGACTTGTTGAATAGGACGATGATGGTATAACAAAATTAAGTCATCCAGTAAGTCGTCTGGACACTATATCATTCACACACCCACTGCAACTGTTGTAAATCGAGATCAACCAGAACATTTAGCAACAACCAAAGACCAGCAAGATTAGACTGTATTTAACCCACAATAAAATTATCCGAAAAAAACTCAAATAATAGGAGTTAGAAACTAATAAAGCATACAATAATTCACAAGTTGTTTACTATATCTAACACATCACCAGAAAACATCAATACCCAATAACCCATTGTTAAAATGTACATTGTACAATCCTTCCCTACCTACAGAAACATTATTATGAAAGGGTAAATAAAACAGAAAGCTTACACAAGTCATAAATTTGATTTATAGAGATTAAAAAAGGCGCTTTAGAAACGGCTCGAACGAAAATTTTCGGTGGGACGAATCGGGAGATGAGTGTACGGTATGAAGAAAAAGTCGTCAGTTGAGTTGAATTTTTACTCATATTGATTTTTGTTACAGTTTTGACGAACCAAGAAGTTGATCACCTGTAATGATCCTTTGCCCAAGAACACCAGCAGTATTTGGGGATGTTATGGGGGTTCGGGTTCTAAATAATAACTACAAAAGGAGAGAAGGTAGGAGATGGAAGAAGCATAGGTAAAGATTGTAGTGTCTCTTGTCATCTTATTAAAGAAGCAGAGTTTAAAAATTTTAACTATAATGCAACACATTAGGTTGCAATCTCTGATATAAATGTTAGTAACATAAGTAGGTGAACTAATAACTCTTAAAAAGCACATAAGATTGTCAAATGCCAGAGCGTTATGTCGCTACAATAAATTGTTTACATACCTAAAAGCACATGCAATAATAAAAAAACAGAAAGAGGTCCCAAATTTGGCATGCAGAGGACACCCAATACTTCAATATTTAAGGAGAGATGTCCACAAGACATATCTGTCTGGTAAGCAGTCTTTCTTAAACACATTAACGAAAGAAGCGTTGAGATGTTGCCAAGCAGATAACTTGGTTAGTGTTATGTCTCTCATCATAAATCAGGGGGGATTTATGGGCCCGTAGTCCATTCCAGTAATGGGTTGATGTTTGATGTAGAACTGGAGGAACAGAAGCCAGTTTCGTCCTGATTCATAATTTATCTAAGACTGTAGCTAATGTGAAGCTTTTTAATTTTTAGGTAGGTTGATTTATTAAGTTTTAAAATATTTTTTAATAATCTATGATTGAATTTTTCGTGGATCTTTAACAACCATGAAATATACACTGCAGTACATAAGATTCTCCCAATAAATGCCAGAGCAACCTGTTAAAAGGCTTTTGCATCAAAGTTTCACAGCAATGTTTCATCATCATCCTCCAAATGTCCACTATTCAACATACGCTTCACCCAGCGACGTCCAATTAAAAAAAAATATGTAAAAACTCGAAATAAACCACTTAACCTGCCGACCATACTCATGTCAGCACTGTGTCGATGTGCCCGAGTGCCGGAGGGGAGCCGGTAAGAAAATTTACAAGCACCGCCGTATTTCACCCCCGCTTTTTCTGTTAATCTACCTTCCTAATGCGTCGCATTGTTTACGTTGACCGTACAGCCCCGCCCGTCGCCAATTATTTCTGCGTTTCGTTTTGTTTGCCTTAATATTCTTGTCGTTATCATTATCACGCTGTAGCCATTTGCGGGCTGACACGGCTGCTATCATTTCTGTTTATTCTCTGCTTTCATCCGTGACTCTGGCGCTTTTTCTGTGAGCGTCCTAATTTAAGCGCTTAAGCAGTCACACGATTAGTAATTATGTCTGTTGAGTTGAGAGCTATCGTTCGATTTTTAGTTCAGGATGCGAAAATAATTTAACTTGTAAAATGGAAATTGATATAATTAATGTAAACGAAAATTAGAATATTAATGATTAAGTAATTAAAACGTTGAATACCAGGCAGTAGACTATAATCTATGAGATTTTCATTCCTCCGTTTAATACTGTTGTGATGGAGAAAGGACTAGGTTTTCTTACATAAAACTAGACTCTGCAGAAGTAAGCATTGAGTCACACACATACACCTTTGGTAATATATACCAAAGAATACTCACCAAGGAAACCTTCCTAATAAACAAACTGCAGCCTCCCGCGTCTAAATTACGTACTCTCGTACAAAAAGTCTCGAGTAGCGATGCGTTTAAATAAAATTCTAATAAAGCGGACTCCCTCCATATTAGAGTTGCAAATGAGAGCGTTGTATGGAAGTGGTCCTATATTAGACGCTGCGCTATCAACCGAGCTCAGTTTTCGATTTGGCATAGTGCCTTACTGTTGCAATATTGTACAGATATTTGCAACAAACGTTTGTCTGTCACTGTTTATGTTTTGTAATACTTTTCGGATATATTGTTTGGAGGTGCGTTTTGCTCTTTGTTTGGAGTTAGTTTTAATACGTTTTATTTAAGACTTAAAACATTATTCCATATGAAAAAATATATATAACATTTTGTCGTATCGTTATCCATTGCTGGACGAAGTTTTCTTTAAGTTTACACTTAGAACTCAAATTTAAATTCAACATTATATTGTAGATCTGTAGAATACAGAAGTAATATGAGGAAAAGGTGTAACTCATTGCCAAGCTGTTGGTTCTATTTTGCTGTTGTGGGCATTAAACGAGCCAATGAATAACGTGATCATTATTACTGATCAAATAGCTGCATTGACCTTTGAAGGACTGGTGAAATGTTATATATTATAGGGACTGAGGTCCCACCAAACATTTGTGTATTGTAATATTGATGTCATAGCATCCGATGGTGCCTGTTGTTTTTTGGGCGCAGAAAGTTCACAGCTGAATATAGGTCCACCCCAAATATTTCTACAGTGACCTGGTTGAACCTTTATTTAATTGTATGTTTAACTAAAGGGTTGGCGTCCAACACTGCGTGTGTATTAACATAACCTTTTTCTGGCACTTTTCAGTCCCATCCAGTAGTTCTTTGCGCTGTATAGCCTGTCATTTGACTATGGGACTTGCTAATCTTCTGGACTCTATAACTGTTGGCTTCCGAATCTCCTCATTTCACTCAACTCCGTTCCACAATAACCTGGCACGACTCAATCAAAACTTTCGTCAAATACCACATATAGACAAAAATCCCATTTCAATAGTTACGTAATTGGTTCACCGGGTACCGATGGGGGTAATGTGGCCTGACCCCCCGGGCCCCCAGGTCCCCCGCCCCCCGCAGACGGGTCCCGGTGCAGTCGGATCAACGGCGCACAATCCGGGCGATAGAATTTTATGAGACCTCCGGATGCAACGCGGTAAGCAGTAGTCGTAAATATTTGCGCGAGTGTATGTGTGCCTGGATACGACTTAGGAGATAGTATATAGGTATAGGATTTAGTGTTATATAACTACATAGAAAAAATTATGTATCTTTCAGGCTAATATTTATAGGTTTAATGGCAACTTTGTAATATTAGTATATCATGGTCAAAGGGAACCTAAAAGTCAGTCAAAAAGTACAACCTCAGCCCTCTTACCTAGCCCTGTGGTATCATGCGAGTTGGTAGACTTAGGTTATTGTATAATCTGTTTTTCGCACTATACTTTCTTTCACTGCAAATGAGGGCGATAAAGTACTGTGTATACACGGGAAATTTTAAATGGGCACCGTGTATTTATGAAATCTAGCCTTTAATCCCCATACCGGTAGATTATCACATTACGGAACATCCATCAATCCATCAATGGTGGTAGGGCTCTCATATGTGAGAGGCCGCCTGGGTAGGTGCCACCGCATTGTCTATTTCTCCCGCCAAACAGCAGTTTAAATTCACTGTTGTGTTCCGGTTTGAAGGACATTATAGCCAGAATAACTACTGGACATATTGAGACTTAACATCTTATGTCTCAGGATGGCGAGCGCAGTTGAATGCCAAGCATTGCCTTGTAATTCATGGTGTTGTTTGGTTTTGCTACTGTCCATGAGCGGTCGTATCGCTTACCATCAGGCGAATGGCATGCTCGTCTCGCCATTCAATGCAATAAAAAAAAAACATCCTCCAAATGTTAGTAGAGTTTCTCCAACACATGAGACAGAAACAGCCCACGCTGGTAGCACATCCAGCGAGCCCGGCATCTCCGCCCGGGTACATTAATGCAGTACCAGCGTACGTAAGTGTTGTGAGTTGTAGATTTGTTTTGCCGGCCAGATAGTTGGAAATATGAAAATTAGTTTCAAGTTTCATGGAAAGAACGAATGGACGTTTCTTTTTACGATACTGGACAAGTTTGGCATGGCTTCCTTCGTTGTGTACCTGTATTATATTAACATAAAGCTTGGTCGCGTCTTATTTTATAGAGGAAGAAAATGCTAGGAAAAAACGGATTAAATGAATTATAAGAAATGATTCTCCTCAAGAAATGATTGACCTCAAATGCCGAGACGAGTGAGTTATTCCTCTGATGGCAACTGATGTTTATAAACAGGGGCAATACTATTCAGAACTTTTTAGGAACTGCATAGTAATGTACTTCTTACCACGAGACATAAGGTGTTGTCTCTTTATATTTATTTATTTAAATCTTTATTGTACACAGTAAAATAACATACAGAAACAGAAAAAAAAGTACAAATGGCAATGGCATGATATTATCGCATAAAGCAATGCCTTACAGACAACCATGGGATGGATTTAAGAGAAGGAGAAAGAGAGGGCAGTGTAAAAAAAAAAGAAATTAAATAAATAAAGAATGGAAGACACATAAAACTCTTTATATTGTTATCACTGTGATATGTGTGTGTACCATGATGTGGCTGTACCTATTTCAATAAAATAGTAAAAATAAATTCACTGGCTACAATGACCTTCAAACCGAATCACAGTATTTACATACAGCTGTTTGTTTTTACCATAGGTCCAGCAAACGAGCTAACAGCTCACTTGATGGTAAGTGAAGCTCATGAACATCCACAACGCTTGGATCCTGGATGTGTTCCCGGTCCATCAAATCGGGAGGCGGGCGGGAAGGAAAAAGGACGCGTAGAGGAGAAACAGACAAGACGGTGGTATACCACACAACCCTTTACATCGAAAGAACTTACATCAGAAAGTTTATTTAATTAAAACAAACTACACTTTCCAATCATCGAACCTAACAAATCTCTCTTAAATAATGAAGCAATTTTAAATCAATTATAAGAAGTAATACATGTGTGAGACAATAAGTTGAAAGACTAAGGGATGGGGAAGGGTGAGGGGGGGGGGCGGCTAAATAGCGAAATATTAAAGTGGTATTGAGTGAAGACGACTGCGAGGGTGATGTGAGACGGACAAGGTGGCAGATTGCACCCCCGCCACCCTTGTTAAGGGGGATGACTTGTGTTGTGCAATTGGATATTATTTAGTCTAATTATTGTGTATTTATTATGGTTTTATTTAATTCATAATTTTGGTACTATTCGTAATCGTCTACATACTTGGCCTAATCTATACATATAATAAAAATGTAAATGGTCGATGTCTGTACATGGAAGATATTTAAGTTTGAACAATGGCAACTGCCCATACATTGTTTTGATTGAAATTAAAATTAAACGTCTTTACATGAAAAAATCTTGTTAGGTTGAGTGTTTTTTTCTAATTCAGTATATGTAAGAATTGTTGTTAAAGAAAGCAGAGAAATATTGATATTCATGTTTGATTTTTAATATTTATACGCCTACGTCAAATAATGACTACAATGGCTGACCGTGCTATGACGTATTGTAATAAAATTCATGATTCCTATAATGAATTCATGCAACGAAAACGTCAAACTCAAAAGTCTGTCATGAACTTTTCCAGCGGGCGAGATGTCAATCGACTATTTGCTTTGATTACTAGTCCTTTTGCCAGAATCACACCATACTTTTAATGTATTTCTATTTTAATACAGAAAAAATATAAAAATAGATTGTTTGAATTGCATTGAACAAATATGGAAATCCACGAGGCGGCGTTTAAAAAAATTCAATGCAATATAGATTTTTGACATATATATCATTGTGATATTTGTTATTGAGAAACCAAAGATAGTTACTAATACTTTAGCAAGCAAATAAAATATCAATTAAGTATCATTAGTTACATAATTAATTTATCTGACGAGTTGCGATAGTTTGACAATGTTATACTGAAGGACAAAGTTACCTCGATTTACAGTACTTGACTATGGTAAACTATTTTAGTCTAATAAATATGGAATGGCAACATTAAGCCAATAATAGTATATAAATCCGGAATTACTCAAATTACTTTCCATATTAAGGATTTTTTTTCACCCGCTTTGAATAATTCATTTGATTATTTGATAAAACGTAGAAAATTATTAGAACTTGTTTTGTATATATGTCACTTAAAGACGCTCAAATTAAGACCAATCAAGAATTCGCCATTGTTCTTTCAACGCGGGAGGTCTTTATAACAGCAACAGAATCCAAAACAATATTTTTTAGAATTTTTGTCTGTCTGTCTGTCTGTCTGTCTGTCTGTATGTTTGCTTGCGCATCACGCGAAAACTACTGCACCAAATGAGATGCGGTTTTCACAGTTGTATTGCTGTAGGTTCAACTTAAAAAGTGGTATATGTTACATTTACATACAGGGTGTTTCTTTTTGTTTGCTTGCACATTACTCAAAAACTACCGCACAAAATGAGATGCAATTTTCACAGTTATATTGTTGCAGGCTCGACTTAATATTTGGTATATGTTGCATTCACGTACAGGGTGTTTCTTTTTGTTTGCTTGCACATTACTCAAAAACTACCGCACGAAATGAGATGCAGTTCTCACAGTATTATTAGTGCAGGTCCAATTTAAAAACTGGTATATATTTCATTAACATACAGGTTGTTTCTTTTTGTTTGCTTGCACAAAAACTAGCGCACGAAATGAGATGCAGTTTTCACAGTTATGTTGGTGCAGGTCCAACTTGAAAATTGGTATATATTTCATTTACATACAGGTTGTTTTTTGTATTATGGAAGATAAATGAGTAAAACTAATTTTCCCCATATTAACACTGGATTAACACTTAGGCTACATTTTATCCAGATAAATTAAGTATTCCCTTGGGATGAGGAAATCCGAGATATATTTGTTACTTTTTATACTCAAAGGGATGCGATGGGCGTGGATTACATACCTTGAGTGAGAATAAGATAGGACAGGCGGGATATAACGGGACGGGACGGGACGGGACGGGATGAGAAATACCAAATAATCTATACATGTATATTTTTTTAACAAAGTTAATCTCGCAGACGAAGTTAGCGGGCAGAAGCTAGTCTTTTATAACCATTTGCTGAAACAAAATGTATGTTATTCTTAAAACCTTACAAATTCTTGTAAGATTTTAGTCGATATACGTAGCATTATACCATACGTATATATACCATTCCGTCCTTGGGTCTCTCAGATTTTCTCCGACCTTTGACACGTACCGAAACACTGCCGTCATTTTCCCATATTGCACCCTTTAAAAATATTAATTTTTAAATCACCTCACAGTCCTTGCCCTTAAGTCTCGCTGCAGCGGATTTCAAGACGGACGGACGGACAGTGGGGGGTCAGGTAAAGGGGTCAAACGTCATCGATCGACGCCCGGGGGGTGCGACCACTCGACTCCGGCCGTCCCCTTAATCGCTGCGTTTGTTTATTTCATATTGGAAACGTCCATGTCGGATTCTATCGATAATGTGTGATGTTGGCATTGGTGTTTATTGTTCTTAGACACAGAGATTTTCCCACCCTCACGCTAGTGTAACTCCTGTAAGATCAACAGTAGCATGTGACACCCAGCATTGAAGCTCATCGAGTCTCTGGGAATGTCTTACTATTAAACCCAATTAATCAAATAGGAAAATTAAATTAATACACCCAACAGTCACATACATAGTCTTGACCCCACACTAAGATCGTGTCGTGGGTATCAGGAACTACGAGAGACTTTTCGGTCTCACAAACACCCAGACCCGAAACAAATACTTTGTATCTGAGCTGATGAGACTGGTTTAAATAAGACGTCGATTGATGTTTAGGCATAGTCCATCACATTGGATTCGTGCACGTGTGCGGACTTCGCATACCATAATCTTGTTAAGATCTAGTACAGTACGTTCGTTGATCCTTGTTCGTTGTATCCTTATAAGACCGGATAGATTGTATATTATGATGGTGGAAAACCCGTCAAGGCTCATGCAAGTGTATCGTGTTTTGTTTTCAGCTCGTGTAGATATACACGGTAGATAAGTGGGCCGGGTTAGCACTAGCTTCAAGGCCGACATTGATGTATACTCAATTCGGTTTGACTGCGCTCATATTTTGATGCATTGAAGTCATCTTGTGCTAGTAAAATAAGAGGTAGTCTCGGGGATGACTATGTCATAGCTTTAAGGCATGATTGGTAGGAAATATATGCAGATTCGTTTATTTCAGTCAAGCAGCAGTGTTTAAACTGTTGCATTCCTGTGTGTAGCCTGTAGGACACTGTATTCAGTGATCACTGGGTATTAAGAGCTAGTGCCTCGACGTGCGAGCTCAGTGCATTACCATGCAATGCTATAGGAGTAATTACATCACTTAGAACCTATAATTACAAAAATTTAAAGTTATGAATTGTGTGGCTTTTATATATGGGCACGCGTGACACTGACCAAAACACAAGCGTCCTGCTCGTTTAGTCATTTTCGCTTATAAAAAACTCTAATCAATGTTGTCCTGGGGCTACTAAATTTGTACGTTTTCTGTTCGCCTGGGTCATATCAATTGAACTCTTATTTTTAGAGAAGTGCCGTGCTCAAATTTTGATTATGTAAAAAGTTCAAATATTAGTTCTAATGTAAATTTGTTTGTAAAATCAACATTGTGTTCTAGGTGAATCTATATAGGTACATATACCAATTGTAACAAGTCGCTGTCATTATGATGTAGGTATGGCTGAAGTTTATTTATTACGTTTTCAACTAAGCTTTCTAATGTACATCTTACACACCTAATATCTCAAGTAGCCCAGGTATTTGCAGTTAATTTGAAACGAAATCAAGTGCATACCGTCGCCGCATTTCCAACGACGGGTCAAAGAGGAAGGCGTCGCGTTAACACCTTACTTAAGCTTCGATGTATGTTTAATGGCGGTCACTTTGAGTACGTCGCTCCCACAGGACGCTTTTGAAAACTGACTGCTGGGTGCGTTTCCATTGTAAGACAAAAGATGGCTTCAGGTTTAGTTACCTGGTCATATATTCTGAGCAACTTTTATAAATTAGTATTGACTAAAATACAATCAGAATGGTGCCTTTTTTTTTTTTTATTTAAATAAAGCTGACAAGGTTGGAACAACTAACTAGTTGTATTCAATTTGGCATAAGGTTTGAAATTAAAAAGAGGTCAATACGCATTGGCGTCCTTTTATAACTTTTAAACGAAAGGTTTTATTCGCCAGTCATAAGTATTCTCGCGATGATTTTTTTTAAGGCTAACCCGTTAAAAAGACAAGACAAGACATGACAAGACAAACACATAGAGGTTTTGAAATCGCTTCATTAATTTCTGTTCCACATCTAATTAGAAATAAAAAATTGCTTAAACTTACTCCAGCAGATTATTACATTTTTTAATCGTTTCATTAATCCAAGAATAACAGTTGAAGTTACAGAAAACATCGCCTAAATACAGCTGCAAAAAACCGTATCGTTCCCCACAACGGACTCGAACCCCAAGCATGCATGCCCACTCGCGCCGCCGCAGTGTTGCACTCCTTTGTACAGCTCTCCTCAATAACTCCTTTGCATATTTCAGCCGATGCGACCGACTCGTGTACGCTATCTGTACTCTCCTTGCCAGTATAACTTTACCTCCCTCCTTTCACAACACAATTTAATTTGAACTCTAAAACTAAAGTAATAAAGGTGTGGTGAATTAACCTGGAGGTTTCATTATATATTGGTAAAGATGCAAAAGGTTATTCGGAGGTCTCCGTTTGAGATATTAGCAGGTTCCAGCGTCCAGATGGGTGCATTTTGGACAGTCGCAGCGGCCTGTACGTGAGATGTTTTCGTTTTGATAGCCTTTGAGTGCGGTTTTGAGTCGATTTGGTTATTTTTGGAGACGTATTAGATATTGACACTAGGAAGCTGGAAAGTAGGTAATTTGTGATACAAAGGTAGAAAATTAATGTTCATTTTAATGAGGATTTAATTAGGGCAGGGAGATTCATAAATAATTTTGGATAAGCCCCTGAAGATGTTCAACAATAAGCTATGGGAGATAGCTTTGCTGTTGTAATAAGAGAAGCTGGCAGGTTGCATTGGGTAGGAGTTGCCGTATAAAAACCTTGTATATGTACCAGAACTTGTGCCTCGGTGGCGTAGTTGTAATACGGTACAACTACAAAGCTGAGGCGTCTTGTTCGAATCCCGGGTCGGAAAAAGTGATATTGGATTTTTATATTCGTTATCAGCCTGGAGTCAGAAGTTTATGCCCGATATGACGATGGGCTCGCCCCCGATCACATCGTGGGACGTAACATACAAGGGGAAATGTTGGTGTCCTGGGAACCTCTGCCTACCCCTTCTGGGAAAAATCGTCAACATCTTTTTGTTAATTTTTTACTTATTAAATAAATAAATAAATACACCCAACAGTCACATACATAGTCCTGACCCCACACTAAGATCGAGTCTTGTGTCGTGGGTATCAGAAGCTACGAGAGACTTTTCGGTCTCACAAACACCCAGACCCGAAATAAATACCTGTGGATCACACAAATATTTGTTTCGGTGCGGGGATCGAACCCGCGGCCTCTCGTTTCACAGGCGGCGTCTAACCAACTGCGCCACGGAGGCTGTCAAAAGGCGTGAGCTTATGTATGTATGTATAGCTTGTGCTTGGTATGGTGAGGACCTCAATTTCATTACGTATTGAGATTGAAGACCAGCGAACTATGCTAAACAAAACCTAATAATAAATACATTCAACAGTTACATAAATAGTTCTAACCACACACAAAGACCAACTCTTACGTTAAAGCCATCTGAAACTACGAGAGTTTTCTGTCTCACAAACACTCACACTTAAAACCAATTCTTGTGGATCATACAAAAACTTGTCTTGATCTCTCTCTCTCTCTCTTGATCTATCTTCACTCTGAGCCAGCATCAAACCTGGGGTTGAAACCTAAAGATTATATAACAACCAAATAGGATTTTTTTCCGCACGAATTTCCAGGCTTATTATTTTTACAACAAAATAGCCCGCCCCGTCTACAACATGAAGTGCATCAAGTAATTTTTATACGTGTTGTATGTTCTGTTGTGTGGCGTTGTCGCCACGTCGCTGCTAATTCACGCTGACGGGGAATATCAGCTGCATTCGCATCACACGCCAGCCCGCTCGCGGTATACAGGGTGCGGTGTTTTTTGTGTGTTTTTTTTTTTATGCTTATTATGTGACGTAGCTTTTTTATAGATATATTTCAAAGTGTGATTTGCTTTAACGTATGATTTGTCACTGAACGCGGCTCGAATAATAGCGTACACATAGATTATTTTAACCTGAAACGTTAGATTTACTAGAATTAAAAATACCCATAACAGAAATTTCAGTCACCGTTAATAAAAAAAAAACGGGCCTCAAATACCTTCCAACATTATCCTCAATCCAAAGATTAATGCACAATTTCATGTCAAGTACACATTACGTGACATATTCGTAACTACCTACCGAAAACATACACCTATCCAAAAAACTATGTTATGTAATGAATAAAAAAAAAACAATAAAAAGCGAGCACCCTGTACACACCCCTCCTTAGCATCCACATGCAGACAGTGTTTCGCCAGGCGAAAAAATTAAAATAAACAATGGTAACAACCGGCCCACACCCCGCGGGCTTTTTGTGTAATAAAGCTTTTGTCCTAAGATTAGCTTTCAAGAAGAGCTTTAATCTGGCCGTGGCGTCTCTCACTGGCGAAATGCAACTTTTTTCCATGAGGATCTGTTTTGAGGAATGAAGTCTGTATCTTTAGCTTGTGATGAGCCTTTGGGAACAAAAGGATGGGATTGGAACTTGTGTTGGTCTTGTGCTTAATTAGTTGGACTATCCTTTAGGTTTGGAATAAATTTTAATTGGCTCAATATGATTGCAATATGTATTAAATATGTACGTACATTTAAGGGGTCCATTAGGGAAGTAAGCGGAAATGCATAATTGGTGATGTTAATTATGCGTGGATTAGCTTTAACTACATTATAGAAAATTTTGATAAAATTGCAGGTTATTTAAATCATAAGCCAAATATAAGCGCAATTTAAAATGTTTTCGTAATGAAAAAATATACTATGGAGGTTTGAGTGTGTTTAGATAAACACAGGCTGAAAACTATTGGCGTCATACTTGCATGAATCAATAATATTTCAGGTTTTCCACTATCGGATACAGACATCCTACAAGTCATCACGGACACCCTACAAGTCATCATGGACATCCAATATCAGCAAAAAGGTATCCTATTTCCTGTGCGTATAGATATTAGATATCCTATACTACAACTACAAGTATATACTTGTTAAGACAATGAAATCGTTGAAATAGTATTTTTTTTATTCCCCTACGTAAGCAGTCTAGCAGAAGCGTGTGGTGGTAAATGGTGACCCCCATTATTAGCAATACTAAGGGAGGCTTGATAAAGTTGTAGGTCCACAATATATTTATTCGAATGTTACAATTGATGCCCCTAATGAAATAAACGTGTATGTGAGACATATTTTACCTGAGCTGTAGCTTTAGCTTTGAATACAATAATTTATTTGTTTGTTGTTTTCAATCTGTTGAGTAACTACGTCTGTATTCGGGAACTTAAAATGGTCTTGTGTATATTTACGGTGTATTTTCTATTGTTTTTTGTGCGTGTTGAAAATAAAACCAATTACAAAATGTACAAATGAGAAAGAGTAAATTAAAGTGGTTGGTATTCAACTGTCTGTTAAAATCGAGACTTTGAATAATTTAATACGTTAAACATTAATGCAAAATATTGCATCGTACAAATAATCAGTACTTTTTATAAAAAAAAAATATGTCGCGATAACATGCACATTACTTAGGTCCTATTAATGTGTATAGAAAAATATTTGACTTTATCACAAAATACACAGACCTCCCTATAAGACCTCTTTCAGACCCACTATTAACCATATTTCCAAAGATTAAAAAAATAACTTTCAAAACCCATATTGACTCAACACCTCCAAAAACAAAGCCATGTCCAGATCGTAAATCGCGCTGATTGGCATCAGCACAACCATATGACAATGGCGCACATTTTTCCCTTCGGAAAACTCCGGGGAAGGAGCGAAAAGGAATTAATGCAAAACAAAAGTCCCGCTATCTGGCTGGTGGGCGGTCTGAAGGCAGTAAATTACTCGATGGGCGTCAACCCAACGCCGTGTATCAATCAGCTCGGACCAGATTTATGAGACAGTTCACTTCGGAACAGTTAGCCTCAGCGACGAAAATGTGTTACTGTTATCCAAGTCTTGGAGGCTTCTTTTTATTCTCTTTATGGGGTGAATATGTTTATTAGAGGATTTATTGCTCCGGCTCAATTATTGGATGGATTCTGCTATTGAGAAATTCGATTTGGGAGGAAGAGGTAGTAGAAACATTTTTAGAGAGCGAAATCGTAATTTGGCATCGATATTTTCTAACATTTTCGTCAATAAAATTGTGATTATGTTTTGGGGGGCTCCAATCAACACCGTAAAAGGCCCAAGCCGACGTGACCCGCTTATGATCTGTTGGCCAACGGAGGAGGATTTAGTGACCGACGGATGTTAAAATAACCATCGCGGAGATGGCCTAGTTTAATGACAGGCTCATGATGAGCAACAGCGTCATCAGAGCGTGAAGGTACATCAACTAGCCAGCCTTAAAATAGCCTCAACATAGCCAGACTGAAGCTCAAAATTGGGTGATGAATACTATCTTGCTGACATCAAGGAAGGTATGAAAGCCAATGAAGATACCAAAGACCAGGCGAATATTAGCTGGGCTGGTGTAGCCCTAACAACAAAGAAATCGTGCCTCTAAGCAAATTACGCGTTAGGGTTAATATACGCCTTATCACTTAACGCACGCCTTACTGCGCAGTCGGCGTCATCCCTGGCAACAAATAACTCAGCGCGGCGAGATTTGTCGTTGTCGCCATCCATTGTCGCGCGACACGGCCGTAATGAAAGCCGCTTATCTCGACTGCTTCAACCCCGCCGCTTATCTACGTCACTTAACCCTCAAGACGGCTAATCGTGTACCTAAATTACAAACATGGTTGCGTTTTTAATAATTTTGTAGTTGTGTGGGTTGAGGTTGGGTATGCAGTCGGTATTGGAATCGATCTAGCGAAGGTTGTGGGTTTCTGGATGCAGGCCGCTTCCGCTAAATCGTTATTGGAAATCTTTAAGGAAACCTATGTAGGCCTAGATGAAGTACGTTCTAATAAGTAAATACTGGGTCTTTTTGGAGAAGTCCTATATTCGGCAGCTGACAATGTTAACGATGATGCGTAAAGTCAGGGTAGATTTTAAAGAAGTTATATTACTTTTGTTTTTTATTATTGGTTCTATCCTAAATTATATTATACTGTCGGGATGAGAAAGAGAAAAAGCGAGAGAGAGAAAGAGAGACATAGACATACATTCATAAACTCACGCCTTTTTCCTGAAAGGGGTAGGCAGAGGTTTCCTTGGTAGCAACCAGGACACCCACATTTCGCCTTGTATTCTCCGTCCCACGATGAGAGACGAGAGAAAGAGAGAGAATGCGTTATTGGTCCTATCCTGTGCGTATAAAGTTCAATTATGTTTACAATATTTACCCCCCCCATTTACAGGAACAAAAACTAATCAACACAAAACTTCAACCACATTAAGCAACAATAAAATACTGACGCCAGCCGTCAGTCCAGAGTGAGGACTTAAAGCTGAAGAGGAAATTAGTCTCGCCGCGGCGTCCGATGCTGCATTTTTCCATTCACAATGTCACCGCGCGGGACATTATGCCGAACGAAACGTCCACGCGTGCTGTGACGTGGGTTTTAATTGGAAAACATTCGTGGTTGATAAATATATTATTATATTGTGATTTATTGGATTCTTTTTGAGATTGTATGGTAGTTTTGGGATAACATAGAGCTGAATATGTTGATATTTTTATTAATTTTAATATTGCAGCGTATGCTCTATATCATACTAATATTAGAAATGAAAAAGTGTAGATTAATCTTTTCTTTTAAACAGAAATGAAGCAAATGATTGCCATGCATATTTGCATGTCGTCTATAAACTGGACAGCGATATAAGTTGCTATAAATCTTGGAATAATACCGCATTTAAGATAAATTAGGAGAGCCGCCCTATGTGTATGAAGTCGTATGTAAGAATGCTGCATATTCATAAAATAAATGTATAATGCGTAAGAATGCCGACCAAAAATATTCCAGGGTCATCTTTAAAAATCCGATTGGGGCAACATTGAGTAAAGACCAATAAATAAGAACATTTTGTAACAGTCAGCTTCCAAATTAAATTTAAAAGACAATTAAGAAAGCACAGGCATGTTTAGAACTTATCATTGAATACTTTGTAGCTTCTACCCCGAAAGGACACTTTACCATACCGTGGGATGCGATAAAACTATTTACCTATAAATTAACTGCAACGGTAATCACAATTACGCGAACACTGTTTGATCAGACGGGAATCAATTTGATTTCAAACATGACCGAAGTAAACACTTCTGCATTTTATAACCACTACTTTATGATTATGGTAATGTAAACTGCGCCGGCGCAGCGGGCTTACACGGTAAATTGTACGCTTGGGAAATATATGATTTAGATGGCAGAAGAGAAAAATTAGACATCTTTTTTTTTTATTATTTTAATTACACTTCATACAAATACATCATAATTTTATACAATACATTAGGATTTAAATTAGCTCGAACAGTAAGTGAAATAAGCGGTATCACTGCCTACCTCTTTAGAGACACAGACTTGATTTTTAAATTGCAAGTCTGTGATTCAAATGTCATTTGTGTCATCTAATGGTAGGGGCAAATAGAGTACATCTCGCTGGTTGACACAATTTTGCCGGCCTGATTCCGGATATACACAGGATGAACCCGAAGAGATACACGTGGGTCACCATGACGGCTCCTTAACAACTGTGTACGGTGGTCGCCAACCAGGCAGATGCCAATGTCATGCCACCAGCAAAATATGTGTGTATTTTACCGACAATAATTGTCCTTTCTTATGGCCGACACACACGTTCATTTGCGCAAACGCGGGTTTGCACCAATCTCGAATAAAAAATTGGAATTGCGCAGTTATTTGCCCACACATGTTCCAGTATACTTGTGCAAACTCCGACTTGCACAGTTATATCTGCGTGGTGGTCATTATAGTCGACTACGATCTTCTGTCACCGAAAGCGCAGTTGTCAAAGAAATTAAAATAGATTTTCTCTCTCCATATTTTATTACATTGAACACGATAATACTATTACATTACGAGTTTGAATGTATATTGTTCATATTATGAAAAATCTCAAATGATGCGTTAAATAGATATTTTTAAATGGTTTTTGTAGTTTCAAATATCGCCAAGAGATTTTAAATGATCTATAACAAATTTTGACAATGCGTCTCTACTCTATTGTGTAATAATTTAATAAACAAATTTGCAATTTTTAATAAGACACGGTTGGCAATAATAAAAATATGAATACATTATACAATTAGTTAAGAAAGCCACGCGTGTTTCTAAACATGAGCTGCATTTGTAATAAATAATTATGCAAATGAGCCAAATCTCCGTCGGTTATCTAGGCGACTGGATTTGAATTGGCAATATGTCTTTGTAAGAATACATTAGTGATTAACTAAATTAAGAATGCTAATTGGGGTTTGTAGTTTAGTTGGAATGGGCGGTACTAGCATCGTGTGATCTAGATTCAAATATATTTCAATCAGATTATTTAAAATTTTGATTTGATCCATGGTCAGAACCGGTGTACTGGTGGCGCCTCTGCCTACCCCTTCTGGGATTAAAGCGTAAGCTTATGTACGTATTACAATACACTAAAACATTTCGGATTCTATTAAAGTTATTAAAGTAGTTATTTTTAAATGATTGATTTTTTAATTATAAGCTTATCCCAAATTACTAATCCAAGTAATTCAAAAGTATTTTTGGATTGTGACTAAATTACTTTTAATGTATATCGTATGAATTTTGCATGGATTATTTTAATTAGACATAGATAAAGTTGCAACGTGTTAGTAATTAAATTTACGTTCTAATCCATGTATTACTTTCAATTTCATATTAAAGTGAATCTGTTTTGCATAATTTTCTTATATGAGCAAAATGTTCTAGATTGCGTTAAACTCCGTGTACCTACATAATATTTTGACCAAATGTTTGGCTAATTTGACAATGTATTTATCACCCAAAGATGATGATCAGTAAAAAATCCAACATAAAAAATGATTTTTTTGCCAAATTTTTTGTTGCATTATGTCTGAAGTCACTAATAGTGCCTTCTTCGTTTTTGGTCGCAGTCTTGATTTACCCTGTATATTAATATTCTATAATGGATGATATACATATCAATCATCTTTTTAAAACGCAGCGCACTAACCATCAGCTGATAATGCACTTTTACGAAACAAAAAACCTCAACAAAATTCAAACCGTACATAATTTCCCGTCCACCGACGCATGCAGCGTTACGCGCTAGGCGCTCCATCGCGTTTGTTTTGACGGCCCGCCATATATTATGTAGGCATAAACGCGCCGTGATGAATGGCAGTTGAACTTATCTATCCATATACTTGAACAATAAAAACATTCGCACTAGACTCTGGGTAGAAATAGATGGATTTATTACAGCATTCCGTCTTTTGTAACGCTATTTTTTAGGGTTCATTAATTTTAGTTGAAAGAACTTGAAGATTAGTGCATGACCGGATTAATAGATCGTATATGTTAAATAATAATATTAAAACAAAATAAAATATATGTACGGCCGACACGGTTGTCTTGGGTTCGAATCCGAGAGTACTTTGAGTTTTCGTACTATATGTGCATTGGTAGCACCAAGCACCTTGGTTTTTAATGATTAAATAAAAAAAAATCCACGAACTTTAATGGTGAAGGTAAAAATCATAAGTCCAACTTGGATACTACAGATCTTACAATTTCTATGACATGTGTAGGCCGCTAAACCGCAATGGAACAGACTTAGCAGACCATGTTTGATGTCGGTGGGGTCAGGACTGTGTGTGTGACTGTCGAGTGTATCTATGTTACTATAGATAACTTAGTAATGTGTACGATTATAGGAGTGTATAATGTGCTGCAATTCCTTTCCTTCCACTCTGATTGAAGCCTTGATGGTAAGCGATACGACCGCTCATGGACAGTAGCAAAACCAAACAACACCATGAACGGGTCTGCTTGGCATTCCACTGCACTCGCCCTCCTGAGACATAAGATGTTAAGTCTCATTATGTCCAGTAGTTACTCTGGCTACAATGTCCTTCAAACCGCAACACAACAGTGCATTTACACTGCTGTTTGGCGGAAGATATAGACATTGCGGTGGTATATGTACCTCTCACATATAAGAGTATTCTGTTTGCCAGGAAAAATAGACATTGCGGTGGTATCTACCCAGGCGGCCTCTGACATATGGGAGACCTATTACCAGTTACTAGTTGCACCTATTTCTAACACTCATTATAATTTGACTACTATTAATGTTTGGCAATTCTTTTTTAGTTATCACGTATCAAGTGAGCCACTTTTTCGCTGGAGACTCAAGTGATGTAAGATGTAACTATTCATTTTACATTCTCAACATAAAGGTTTGTCATTTTTTGTTGGCAATACTGTCAATCATTTAAGGGCGCAAGTTGGAATTTATAATGCTAGGTTTGAATCTAAAGTGTAAAAGCGAACATACAGTATATTCAGATTAAATGTAAGTTTACTTAGTTTATATAGACAAGAAGTCACTTCCACGCGAATTGCGTATAGTTAAAATATTAAACATATAGTAGCGTATAAATAATTAGTATTTGAATTAACCGAATTAAAGTTTTTTTAACGATTACAACGAGGTCTCGGGTAATAATCCTGGGTCAGGCAAATTGATATTGAAATTTTCTATTCATTATCAGCCCGGAGTTAGAAATTTGTGCCCGATATGGCGATAGGCTCACCCCCTATCACATCGTGGGACGGAACACACTAGGCGAAAAATGGGTATCTTGGTAACACATCTGCCTACCTCTTCTGCAAAATAGACGTGATTTTATGTATGTATACATGTAAGGATTCCCATCACTACACTACACTAACAATCACACTATCTTAAAGTCGGTAACATCAGAAGAGCTCAAACAGGCCAATTACAAGAGTTATATAAAACATTTGGATTGTTCAATGTTCGCCGCTTCCCACGGTAATAACAATTGTTTTATGAACACAAATTGAGAGGTTCCGTCCATTGAACTTCCTTGATTATTCATATACATGGTTGTGACGGATAATTGAAGAAGAATTCGGTTAGCATTTTACTAGTTAGGGCTAGTTAGTTTTAAGGACATAGCGGATATATGAAATTGTAACTGGCCACTTCTGTATCTGTATCAGCCCAAATACATACCACTGCAGGGTACATAACTCTTCTACAATCGAGAGTACGATTGAGAGGGGTTAGGCCATGTAAGCCGCCACGCTGGCCTAGTACGGTGCGGGTTCTCGCTACTTCAAGTTAAAAAATAAATGTCTGTATGTTAGTCGCAATATTTGTATGTTTATATTGTGACTATAATTGTTAATTAACCCATAGTTCTTCTAGTAAAATTACAGAATAAAGTTTTGTATTGTAGTGTTGTTTCCATCGAAATCTTTAATTCATTTTAAAAATATATTTGCCGTTCAAAAGTATAAACTAAAATACATCATTAATGATTACATAAAATAAATTGACTCCCAAAATGATAAATAGTATTTTAAAACAATAGGTCGTAAAATAAATTATACACCCACATTATTAGAATAAAACATCATTCAAATGTCTCGGTAATGGCGAGATCTCGTCTCGTATTATGTAACTGGCAGAGAAAAGTATTGTTTGAACATTTTATACACAATTAAATACATAATGAAATTACATCCCATGATAAATCGTACAGTTTGAACTCTTTGACAAGATCCGTGTATCAGAAATAAGGAGAGAATAATCGTATACATTTGTATCAAAGGACATAATTTTGTCAACCAACAAAATTATGTCGGCTTCAAATAATTAAGCAGCTATTTTCGTCTGTGGATGCTCTCTTGATAGTCCCGTACTTTTAAGAACAATTGAAACCTTCCTCCAATCTAAGAATCTTTTAAATGTACCATTAAAAAACGAAAGATAATAAAACTTACTAAGATAATAAATATGAATGGTGGCGAGTATGGTCCACGTGATGGGAATGTAAAGGTTCAATCTGTGGTATAATTGTGGCAAGCGCAGCTGCGCCGGTCAGTAATTGAATGAGGTGCGATGCTCGGCGCATTCTTAAACGACAGACAGTTGGGACCTTGCAGACTCGTCAAATACATAGTCATATTACCACTATCTTTTTTTTTGCGATGAATGGCGAGACGTGCATGCCGTCCGCCTGATGGTAAACGATACGATTTATCGAGAGTATGGAATAAATGGTTTTAAACTTTAGTCTTTTCTCATACATTTTCCTTTAAAGATATATCTAAAACTATATTTTATCTATCCCCAAATTCATAGATATAGAACCCCCCAACAGCAGACTCCTATCAAGTTTTATATCAACCAGCGTCCATACAGCGTCCTCACAAAACATATCTAGAAAGTGCAAGGCGGCAGAAACGCCGGTCCCAGCTTAATTTAGTGTCCGATAATTAAACCACCCCCTCCCCCTCCTCTGGACACGACCCCAGAACACGCTGAGATGTGTATTTTTGTCCAACAGAGTAACAACGTCTGGGTCTATTGAAATATTCGTTTGGTTTCAGGTTTCTGATATTTTATGGGGATCTTTTGTTTAAGTGTTAATAGATAGTCTATCATAGAAGACTAGATTACTTAGGTGTTATAATAATAGATGAGTAGTGGCGTAGATTATAGTGGACAGTCTGACAACCCTAGGTCGGAGGTTTGATACCCTGGACATACCACTCTTTGAAGTTACGTAAATTGATGTAAGTTTAACGATGAAGGAAAATTTAATGGAGAAATCTACACATCCATCTCTCGGAAATCATACTACAAGAATTTCAATCTGAATTACAACAGTGGGACGTACTTGGGGGACTGATATCACTCATTAAACATACATTTTTTTGTGATGTGGCAAACGGATGACCGTTTTCCCATAAATGATAATTAGATGCTGATTTTTAAATTCCGCGTCAAATAGAACTTATTACTCTAGTTGTCATTTTTTGAACGCCTCTTTTTATTTAGCCTGCAATATCCATTGGAGCTGGCGGAGCTACATGCAGACTCATCAGTTAGTCGATATTTGACATTTCAAACCTTTTTGTGTTCTGGGAATAGAATTACTAACACTCACTAACTATAGAAAAAATCCGGTAGAGTTGTTTATCAGTTGGATCCGTTAATGATATTAAAATTATCATTAATATTTCAGTGAATTTTTGCCTAATCATCATTACTATTTAAAGTAATATCATTATACCAACAAATATTTTTATTTTTGTTTCTTTTTTTTATATATACTGCTATATTTTGTAGGACTTTATTAACATCAAGGCCAGAAAACCTTATGAAAAAACCTCTTCATTACTGTTTAACTTGATTCGTCAGCCTGTATTCAGTCTGGACAGCTTTGCACGTAATGTCTGTTGCATAGCAATCATTCTGCTGAACTATTCCAAACAATGTTAACGATTGTTTCTGTAAAATATATAAAACGAGTGGATCCAGGTAAAAACAATAGTCAAAAGTATAAATCACAAATGGAAATATCCGAATGTCATTCTTAATTATGTTAGAATGTGCGAAATCTGAAAATTGTTAGGATTGGAAAATCATCGGTATAGTCATCGCGGATAAAAAATAGTTTTTGGTACAGTGAGCTAATGGCTATTTCCAACGAGTGACATTTAAATAACGATACATCTTTTTTATTTTGAGTTGCCTCATTGGAATATTTGTTTTATAGATTCTAATAATAATAAAAAAGTTATAATTACATGTTGATTATAGGGTTTTTGTGGAAGTAAAATATATTATGTCATATTTTGAACAATAAAACTTTTGAACATAGTAAGCCCCGAAAACCAAAAAGTACGACAATAAACGTTACAAGAACAAGCTTATACGCTAAATATTCGAAAATAAAGAAAAACTAATCCCAAACAAAAGCGCAACGTGAAATTATTTAAATCAACCGCCAACAGCGCAGTGCTCCGTCACAAATAAACAACGGACAAAAATAAATTGTTTAAGCCCGGAAAGATTTATTTATATAGGCGGCTAGAATTTAGACCATATAAAATACGCTACTCGATAGTGATAGGCGGCCATTTGCCAACAAACTGGCGTGAATTGTCAAATGTATCTCATAAAAAAAGCGCGGCGGCCGTCGGTGGAGGTTTTAGAGTCCGAATAAATAAAATGGCGTCCTGTCAGTGATATTTTAAACATGACAACTTGATATGGCGTCGGGTGGACTGTTTGACTTTGTGATATATCGACGGGAACGTAAAAGTAATAGTGTGATGTGAAGTGCGAGTTGTGTTTAACTGCGTAACGTAGTGAAACTTACTGGTGGATTTATAACTCGCAGGATGCAGGCTTGGCTGGATGGTTATCGGATGTAAACTGACAAGATTGTGTTTGCGGGTTCTCATTTCCCAAACTTTGACGTTTAGCTTTTTGGATGTGTGTCTTCTTAGTTAATTGCAAGACAATTTACCTACAAAGAAGAATATCGCGAAGGAATCTGCATGCTATGGAGATCTTAATTAAAATTTATATTGTATGTAAAATCCACAAAATCGCAATTAGCCAGCATGGTGAATTTTAGCCTAAGCCGTTACAATTGTAGAGGACATTCGTTTCGGGTATAGTTTTCTATTTTTAAATAATTCAACAGCGTGTGATTGGCGAAACGTGAGATCTTGTACGCAATTATAAGGCTGAACAACCCATTTTGTGTGTGTTTATAATTTTAATTCGACATCTGGTGGAAGCCTATGTTATACTAATAGGCCATGTTCTAACATCATAATACGCCTACGTACCCGACGGAAGTTTTAGGAAGATTACTATGAATTAAACAAGACTACAGAACTCAGATAAATTTTAAAATTACGGTAAACCCCAAAAATCTCAAATGCAACTATTACATTTATTTATAAAAAAAACATAAATCAAAAACAACACCATGCAATTACACAAAGGTCGATAAACGAAAAAATAGACAAAGACTCGCGGGGAACATTTGAATTCAACTCCAGTTTTGCCCGGGGCTGGTTCAGTCAATGCAATTTTGCACCACTGCGCGGCCAATAATAATCGTAATGAGTGAACACACGACACTTGTCACTAGCAAACGCCCGCCGGGCAAAACGCGATATGACCAGAACAAAACGATGCCTCCCGGGCACATCAATGACGTCTTTGAACTAGAGTGGCGTAATTAAACCCATTGTGCGACAAAAACCTGAATGAAAATTTCCAATTATGTTGAAAATTGTTTTTGTTTACGCACTAATGTGTATGTAAAATTATTGATGTCTTTCTTTTTGCACGTCGTAAAATGTGTTTTTTTGTGTGTACTTTACTAAGTAAGGCAATGTTCCAGTATCATACGTCATTGTATTGATAAAAATGCTCAAGTGCGGTGATTTTTAGAGCCGCTGCCCTATTAGTAATACATATATTATGTGGTTTGTCATTGGGTAGTTATGGTATATAACAAAAGAAACTGACTGTTAGCTATCTTTTTATTACTACATCTCTGAACTGAATGTAATTATATTTGATGGGGTTTATTTATTTATTTAACACTTTATTTTACACCAATTAAATGACAAGTAAACAACATAACATTAAGTGGCCACGTTATTGCTGAAAGCAATTTCTGCCCGATAACCATTGGATGGATATACGAGAAAGAACGATAGTTGGGGCAGTTTCAGGCGTACAAATAAGATAAAGGCCAGTTTTTGATTACTGAACTCAACACCTAACCCACGATACTACATTCTATAGTAAATGAATAAATTATAGTATCGTTTATACACATAGTTTGAGCAGGGGAATTGGAGTAAATAAGTATATTAATTGTATCCAGGCGAACCCAGACTGGATACTAGTTAAAAATAATTATCGAATTTGCAGTAATTGTTTTAATATTGTTTTGCGGAATGTTTTAATTTGTTTTACATTGCTTCAATAAATGAGCAAACCAATCGGTTCGAATTTTATGTAATTTAATTTGGGGCTGGGTATGTTAAGTGGACATCCTATACAGATGACAATAATAAATAATTAATTTGCTTGTGAAGTAAGGCATACGAGAGTACAAAAAACTGCTAAGAATGTGTCAAATTCGGTTCCAATACACCTGTCAAAAAAAAGTGCGTGGTGGCCTGTTGGTAACGGACCAGACGCGGCTGCCTACATGTTCACGGTGGTCGCGGGTTCAAATCCCAGGGCACACCTCTGACTTTTCGGAGTTATGTGTGTATTGATAGTCAATCACCACGCACTTTAACGGTGAAGGAAAACATCGTGAGGAAACCTGCATACCGTAGCGATTTTAAATAATTTCTACGGTATGTAAGTCCGCCAACCCGCACTAGGCCAGCGTGGTGGACTATATGGCCTAACCACTCTCAATCAATTCTTTCGATTGTAGAGTAGGCCCGTGCCCTGCAGTGGGACGTATATGGGCTGATATGATGATGATGACACCTGTCAAACGAAGTGTTGAATGTGTGTAATATAATTGTTGTTGTAAGCTTGTAAAATACTACATATAAAAGCACATTGATAATTCCAGATCTAAGAACATACGAAACGGTCTTAAGATAACTTTGCTTATAGTCAAAGATACCGAATTTTATTTTATATCTCCCCGTTTTATATTTTAAAACAAGTTTAATCTATCTATATTAGCCCACGTCAACCCACTGCTCGGTATAGATAGACCTGCTTATTCGCACTCCATATTTTTTTGTCCTGTGCAACGCGAATCCACTGTGTTCTGCGACTCTCACGATGTCATCTGACCATCTGGAAAGTGGTCTGCCTTATAGCCGTGTTCTTTTGGCCACCATTCTGTCAGTGTCTTGGTCCATCTGCAGTATTTACGTCTAGCCAGATGCCCTGCCCAGTTACGCTTCAACTTAGTGATGTGTCCTACACCCACAACCTTTGTTCTTCGTCGGATTCCTGTATTCGGGATTCGATCAAGTATCGTAATCCCAAGCATGACTGATGGCACATTCTATTTGTCTTTGGCTACTTTGAGTTTATGCATAGTTGATTTTTTTGTGTCCACGTCTCGGACTCATTAAAATGGTTAATAGTTTAATAATATAAATTTTACTAATTTTACTAAAAATAAGTGTGAAATTTCAATTAAATTGTCAATAGATAACAAACAAGACACATACTCTTCATAAACAAGCAAATCCTACGATAACCTTAATCCAACAAACAAATATACAAACGGCTTGTGACAATAGCGTACAAAAATAAACCCTCGTTGGCCCAATGACGATTAGCATCCATGTTAAAGACAATACCCTAATGGAAGCAACAAAGAAAGCCGGGAATAACAAAACAAAATACAATACACAAAGTGAAATACGCATTAACCTGAGGCTACTCCGTGTGTTACCTTTGTAATGAAAAGATTTTTTATTCAATTAGTCATAATATTATGTCTAAGAGTTGCAGATGTTTTCCTTTGAAAAGTTAATATATTCACCGTTTAATACAACAGATAATTTGTTTTGTTCGGATAAAAGCGATACGGAGGGCTGTGCGCGATGGCTCTTTGTACAATTGTTCTTGTGTAGACAGTTTTGGGATTTTTGTAATATTGTATCGTTTAAAGTTGGTTTATGGTATGTATTTCTATATCTTTCTATTAGTATATTTCGTGGAAGTATTACGTTCATCTATACACACAATATAAAAAAAATCCTCTCATAATTTTCCAAACGTCCCAAAAGAATTATACCTTCAAAAATAATAAGCATTTGCAATTGCAATACTGAAACAACACAGAGAAACATAAATAATTTTCACAAAACAAAATCGACACACGCCTCAAACAAGTAATACATACATACATACATACATAAACTCACGCCTTTATCCCCGAAGGGGTAGGCAGAGGCGCCACCAGGACACCCACATTTCGCCTTGTATGTTCCGTCCCATGATGTGATAGGGGGCGAGCCTATCGCCATATCGGGCACAAATTCCTGACTCCGGGCTGATAATGAATAGAAAAATCCAATACCACTTTGCCCGACCCGGGACTCGAACCCGAGACCTCAGCTTTGTAGCCGTTCCGTAATACAACTACGCCACCGAGGCAGTCAAACAAGTAATACAAGAATGAAAGCTTTTAATCACGATATGATTTAAGAACTCCACAGGGTCGCCGCAGGGTCGAAGACAGGTGTTTTCGGCCCAACACGTCAGGCGAAAATGGTACACGACCATATCGGTAATGACCGCCCGTTTGCCTTGTGGCCGTTCTCTTTGACGTTTTTTGGTCAGTTCGTGACATAATACGGTGTAATATTGACAGAGATTATTCACAGTGGGTAAGGAGCATTATAAAAATTGTGGCTTAGGGTGCGATACCCGCGTAGACATAAGTGTGATGTGATTTGGGAGTTCGGTGCTGTGGGTTTGCCCCTATTCTATTGTTAGATTAATGCAATTTAAGTTCTTTTTAAATTTTGCTTGGATATTGCGCAAATTAAAAATAAGAGTATGTGATATGATCAGTATTTATTATTATTATCTATCCGTGTAGAGACCACAAATACAACGTATCATACTCTGAGTTCTGCTAGTGAACATTTGGTGTCCAACGGAAACACCATTGGATTGGACTGTATTGTACACATGGCAACTACTTGACTTACACTAATGACTTGGCAACATCAAAATGATTTTATTACAAATCAATCTATCCCCCGATTCGTTAACATATTCAAGGTATCGACATTTTTAAACTGCCGCAAGGTAATCATAATTGCCCATATAATTACTTTAATAAACCTAACTAGTCGTGAGCCGTGGCCCAATTTTTTAAAGCTCAAATAGGCGCTATGTGGGTGCGTCTTGAATTAATTAATAGCTAAATTTAAAGCCGGGCAAAATGAAAGGCCAAAAACCTCATCCGTGTAAGGTTAAAGCATAAATGATTTTACTGACATCTCATTAGCTTAGTAGGGAGCAATACGCCGCCGGCACTATTGGGTTACGGTGCATGTTGGGAGTTGAGAGCGATTTTATGGGAATATCTGCGGGTAATTTTATTTATTTATTTATTCTTAACTGCACAGAAATAGGAAAAACACTAAAAGATATTACAAATTATCATGATACTACAGATGGTGGTCTTATCGCTCTCGGCGATTTTTTAGACAACCTTAGGATGGATGTAAGAAAAGGAAAAGAAGAGAAGGAGGAAGAAATTTGGTGGAAGGTAGCCAGAGAAGTGACGATAGATGGCGCCATTTTCTATGATGTTTCCCCCTTATGGATCCCCTCTAATGAAATACAGAGATAGTAATATGTAGACGACAGCAACAATATACTAATAGGTGACCTGTTAGCTCGTGTGCTTTTATTAGTAAGTCGATAAATAAAATATTATAAATACTCTTCCCTGTAAATATTTTTAGTTACAATTACTATTAGGTTAGTGAATGACTGACACACTGGCTATGAATTTATAATTCTGTTTTAATTAAAACCTTATGGCATTCAATGTACACAATTCACAGCTCGATTATGGGACCGAAGAATTCATTATCTTTATAAATGAACCTAGAAATACTTTACTTAAAGAATCTTCTTGTTGTCACTCTCTAAAAATTTTAGCGTTTTATTGATTTCATCAAATGGCATAAAGCGCCATTTACATAGGATGAGTTTTTTTGCGGCGAGAATCGTATGCGATTATCGCATGACATAACCGCTAAAGATTATCGTGTTCTGACAAATGTTTACACGATGTATCTTTTTTATATCCTTACAATAATCGTATCCTCGAGACAAGGAAACTCGTCCCGTATAAATGAGGCTTAAGCGTTCGCGATCGCCGCCTCTTCTAACCTGTACCGTGGAATAAGGCAGAGCACACATATCTGTATTTTTGCCGGATCAAAGGAGCGTTGCGTATGACGTCCGTTTGAACCGGTAAGCAAATTAGCAATGCTTCCTTTTTGTTAGAAAAACGTGTCCGTCAATTATCTTGCTATCGGGACTGGGGTAAAGCTTTATATTATAAAGATGTAAGTAAAATAGGTAAATAAACTTACGGGAATAAGTTTATTTACCTATTGTATGTTTTTGTTTTTTAGTTTTACGGAGGCAATTAGCCTGGTAGTATATTGATGTTAGTGGGAATTCTGGTTTGAGAAAATTCATATGACCCAAGTAATCTTTAAGAAATTGTTTATGCCATGGCAATTGGTCTGCGCCCTATTGTATGGGATGGAATCAAGGTTGGTGACATTTAGATGTTATAAGTACCTCTGGTATTAGTAGGTATGTTTTTACAGTGGAGTACACTGGATAATTCTGAACACTGACGTAAACTAACACATTTCATACTCCGCAGTGCAGTTGGTTAGACGCCGGCGGTGAAACGAGAGGCCTCGGGTTCGATTCCCGCACCGAGACAATTATTTGTCAGGCCCTACTAAATACTTGTATATTTGTCTCGGGCCTAGGTGTTTGTGAGATCGAAACGTCTCTAGTTGTTGTTTTTAATGAGCGGTAATACACCTGGATGTAAATCAGTGGGTAGGTGATAACTTGCTTATCATCCAATTGAGGTATCTAGGACCTCACAACTTGGGCCTATACAGATTATTTATGATTTTGAATATAACGTGCATTGGGATCGAACCTATAACCTCCGCCTTAATACAAAGCTGTAAATTAGACACTTGCGAACAAGGAATCAAACTGTTTATCTTGACATAAGTTTGCGCAGTTAAATCTAATTAACTCAAGAATTAAAAAAGGCTACATACGTTGAAGTGAAAGTGACTCTAGATTCAGAATAATATTTTTAATTAAATATGTTTAGAATGGATTAATTAGCAATTTCACGTGTGTTTGTTAATTGATTTACGTAAGAGACTCGATATTAACGTGAGATAAGTGTCTGCTTTATGCTTATGTAAAGGTTTATTGGTCCAGTGACAGCGGCTAGCACCCGTGAGGAGCTAAGTTTTGTTCCCAGGTCGAGTAAGTATAAAAAACCTGTGATAAATTTGAAACATTTATTAGGCATTACAAATCCGATAACAAAATCAAATATTATTTTTCTGCATCCGAGATAGGTAATAAAATAGGTATGAAAGTAAAGTACGAGTTGTGAAAAAATAACAATGAATGTTTCTAATTACGCCTTTTTAAATTTACCCTGTTTAACCATATGACCTTTAAAGTTATCTAAGCCAAACAAATATCCAGCAATACATATTTATTGGAACTCCAAAAAAAATGCACGTATGCCCTCTAATCCCCTAGTTTCGCTGCTTTTCTGATTTAATGACATCACACACTCGCCCCTATCGAATGTCAACTCTTGTCGTTTACCCCCCAATTGGCAAAAACATCATAAACACCAGACACCACCAACGGATAATCACCTTTAGCACCATGGTTCAGAGTTGAAATTCAATTGGCAGCACAGGTGATTTGTGGTTTTAACTCAGAGCTCAACCGAATAGGTTAGGTATTTGAGTCACGATTCCATTTTATGACTAATTCCATAACTTTGTATGTGAAAGTCAGGATCAGGTATAGGCCCTGTGTTTACTCCGTATCTGGTATCTGAAGCCCCGGGCTGCTGATTTAATGGTACGATCATGTGTTAGCTTTGATGGGGCCGGTTTTACATTGTTTCGTGTTTGCGTTACTAATTTTGCAGGGTTAATTTCGTAATTGATTGTTGGTGTGTGACGGAATTTAAACTATTACTGTTTGAATTGGTTCTTGAGAAATATTTGCACAATTTTTGTAAGAGGTTGTAACCTTGTTAATTTAAGTACAAGTGGGTCGATTCTACCGACTTGGGTCGTTTGTACCACTGTTTCACAGGAGGTATAGTTGCTTTGTTAGCGTTTTGTTTGGTGAATGAGATCATCGAAGACGAAAGTGTCCAACCACTGCGTCCTCAATGTAATGACGTATGGAGCCGAAACGTGGACACTCACTGTGGGGCTAATCCATAAGCCTAAAGCCGCTCAACGTGCTGTGTAAAAAGCTATGCTCGGAGTCTCTGAAGGACAAAAATCGAAACGAAGTTCGCCAAAGAACCATGATACCGACATTGGTCTGAAAGTTAGTAGGTTGAAAGAGAGTACTCTCCTCACGGTAGGCAGCGACTTTGTTGTGCTGGACCCCTGGCACTGCGAAGGTCCATGAGCGGCGGTGATCGCTTACCATCAGGCGAGCCGCATGCTCGTCTGCCTACGAAGGCAATAAAAAAAAAAAGGTTGAAGTGGCAATGGGCTGACATATGTCGTAGAACAGATAACCGCTGGAGTAAGCGTGTTCTGAAGTGGAGACTGCGTCTTGGCAAAAGTATGTTAGTAAGTCTTGGCATATTGTCATGGTCACCTGCGCAAGTATATCGTTTCGGTTTTAGCATATTAGATTTCAAATTATGTCAACCAGAAAGAAATGATTATATCTCGCAAAAAAATATTTTGATTATACCGTTTCATCTGCTGCATGTTTCTCAGCTAAAAAAAAAGTAGTTACGTTTTTATATTCCGATAGTTAAAAGTCAAAAACATGGCAGCGGTGGGATTCGAACCCACGCCTCCGAAGAGACTGGTGCCTTAAACCAGCGCCTTAGACCGCTCGGCCACGCTACCCTATGTTCCTGCCGCCAAAGAAGCATTTACTAACTTCCCTTTAGTAAAGTCTGAAATGCCTGCAGCTACTTTACTTTATCGTTGATGTATAAGATCGGTTACTTCCAGTAATATTTTAAAGTAATATTACTTCACTATAACTACAAAAGACTTCTAATGTAGAAATTTACCGGTTCGACCAGAGCGGTATCACTGACTCACAAAAAACTGACATGAAACGCCAGCTTTTCTGTCGTGTTTTGGTGAATAAAATTACTAGAGGTCTTCCGGTTCCTTCCATTTTGAGAGGCCAGCAACGCGCCTAGGACCCAAACATTTCAGATGTCTATAGACGGTGCTAATCATTTAGCCACAGATGAACTATTCGCTATTAAGGTTCTGAAGTGGAGCCTATGTACAGGCAAGCGAAGTGTCGGACGCCCGCCTACAAGGTGGACGGACGACTTGGTTAAGGTTTTAGGAAGTCGCTGGATACAGGCCTCTTCCAACAGATCAATGTGGATATCCTAGGAGGTCTATATTCAGCAGTGGACTTCCTGCGGCTGAAGAGAGGGAGAAAGAGAACTATTGGCTTGTTACCCAGACAAATTATTTTGATTAATATGCAATTAGTACTGGGTCCATAACAGATGTGTTACATCACAACACTTGGCACAAGGAATAATTTTTGTTGTTCCCACACCGGATTTGTTTATTAAAATAATACTTTATCACTTTCACTGTTCTCAGATGGATTGGTACAGAGCTTGCCGTGTTATGAGTGTGAGTGTACGTATGCCTAAAGTGTGATTTCCATTAAAAATATTAGGTTTTATTTTTATGCTAGCACGGCATAGTGACTACACTGCAAAATGATAAGCGCAATGTCGTCCATGCCGTTCGATATTATTATGCAAGCCTGCAAAGATCCTCCTTCAAGCTACGGCGGAAGGTCTTAGGATTCGTGAGATCCGTGGACAAGGTCTTTGGTCAGCAGTGGATTTTATATGGCCGAAGAGAAAGAGAGAGAAATATATAATAGTTAAAGAAAAAACATTTACAACATCTGATAATGTCGGAAATTCACCGGCTTTAATGGGAAATGGTATATTGAGGAAAATAAGGATTAGGTTAGTTTCGGCTTGCCAACTTTTGAATTTCATAAAATTATTGTACTTTATTGTTTTAAGCTGTATTACCTAACTTTTTCTTAAATATTAATATCCGGTATTAACATATCCATGACGATTACCTGAATAAATGATACATCGTAAATCATTTAATATTTTAATAAAGATATTCTTTTGACATATTAATAATCTTGATTTATAAGATTTATTGTTTTATGCATTTCTATTTATCTTTTATATTTCAACATCCGTGTTGTAGTGTGCAATGATAATAATATTAGACGAGGTACTATAGGTTCGAAACTCGGTCCTTGGTAAGCTTCATGTGGTCTATTTTTTTTTCTGGTTGTATTGTATCGAAAATTTCATTGTGTTTTCTGATACCCACGATATAAGACACGTTTTTTATTACAGAATCTGAAATATCCCTCATAGGTTTGTTATTGCTGTATGCTATTTTTTATTTTAACAGCTCTATGTGATATCTAACTGATCCATCAAGTTTGCGCACTTTAAATGTACTTGGAGATATTTTTCGATACGGTTCCCATTTGCCGAGTAACCTATGACATTTATAACAACTTTCTACTGTATTAAGCTGTCAGGAGTAGATGCAGTCTTCAGATTGGGTGGTCAAAAATATGACCTTATCGATCAAAAAACTCATAATCATAAAATAGCAAAGCATTTTTTTAAATTATCGTCTTTATTCCTGAGTTATGTGAGCCTCATTAGATGATGAAAAATACATTTTTATGCCGGTATAATACAAGCCACTGATTACAATTTACATCCGAAAATAATATTCTAGATTTTCCAAAATATATTTTAAAGCAATATGCTATAATCCTCATTATTGGGGATGAAAAATCTAAGGAGTACGTGGCTACTACACAATATGTAATAAGTATTGTTCCAGACTTTTGATCCAGACCTTGTTTGATGACCAAAATCATTAAAAGAGCCTTTATCACACAGTTCGTATAGGATCCTGACCCTATAAATCTGCGATTGAATCCACAATTGTCAATTATATAAGTGTGATAACATCATGAAAATAACTAAAAATGTTATGATGGTAACTAAAAGATTATACTCGAGATAAGCTTGACTATATGACCTAACCACCCTCAATCGATTCTCTCGATTGTAGGCCCGTGCCCTGCAGTGGGACGTATATAGGGGCTGATATAGTAAGCTTCAAATTGAAACGAGCGGTTCATACTGACAATGAAGTGGCCATTAGTCAAATGACCATGTGCGATTTTTTACTGTAATCAGTGTTAACGATCACTGAGATGGTCATTAGGTTCTAACACCATCTAAACTAAGTAAGAAGTTAGGAATGGAGATTTCGTGCCTTTGAAATCCGTGTTAATAAAAATTTGTCAATCAATATAATTAAATACATAAAATAAATACATATACAAATAAATACAACCAACAGTCACATTCACTCCTGACCCTACACTAAGATCGAATCTTGTGTCGTGGGTATCAGGAACTACGAGAGACTTTTAGGTCTCAAAAAACACCCAGGCCCTAAACAGATATCTATGGAACACACAAATATTTATCTCGGTGCGGGGATCGAACCCGCGGCCTCACGTTTCAGAGCCGGCGTTCAACCAACTGCGCCAAGGAGGCTGTCCTATTCGGTAGATGATATTGTTTTCAAGAGGGAATGAGAACTAAAAGGTATTTAATATTCAAAAGACTCTCATGTTTCAGATAAGGATTTTGAGTTGTATATTTAAAAAAAATTCGGTGGGAGTGAGGACTAAGCGACTGTTAAATGAATAAACTTAAATTATTGGGAAATCATATATTTTTACACAAAAGCGATTACTATTAACGAACACAAAACTATAAATAACCCAAAGCTTAATCGAAACAGACAAAATATCCACGAAACAATGATTAAAATATTTTTAATACTTAATTATGCCGACCACAGAGCGTGTTGACGACACATTTAATGGGAACTTAGCCGCATTTGCAAATTATTTATAAATTACGTATTAATGTTGACCTCACCGTTAAATTTGACCTTTCGCTAATTAATTCACGTGTTGCACTCTTGCGTTTTGGATCCTATTGATTAGCGATCATGATTTGCATATGAAAAACAAATCATTAAGTTTTGTGTCGTCGGATTTTGCAATTTTGTAGCACAAGTTCTATAATCGATAACAAAGATATCTGTCATGGAGGTTTTGAATTTGATTTGAGGTCAAATCCACGAACATTTCAACATTACTCACTTTAATGTTAAAGAAAAACCTGAATACCTTTCAGTTATCTCCAATAAACTGAAAGTTAAGTATGATCTACAAATTTGAGCTGTTTTAGTGTGGTGAGACCTTACCTTCAATAATCAGATATTTCATTTCAGCTTTTTATGACAATGATACTGATTGAGATGGCGATAATGACAGCCAGGCTTTAAAACTACCAATTAATATTTTAAACAAACACTATAACAGTGTAGCCGAAAGATCAACGATTAAAAACAAACTATCTAATTGTATCAAATTTTTAAGGTCACACAGTCATAATACAATAACTAAAATCCAAATTATTAACAATATTGACGCAATGCTTAAAAAACGACCAATGGAATATGTCGACACTGAACGATTAAAGATAAGTTTGCGTAATTGAGTTAAAGAAAATATCCGCACGCTCTGTTTCGTATGAGGGTCGCCGATTGTTTTAATCTCGGAAAGGATTTAATAACGATATAATTATATCAGTGTTTTTTGTGTTTGTATGTGCAAGAGATTGCTGATGCATTTTTTGAAAGGATTGTGCAATCGTAAACGTAACTTCACCAAGAGAAAGGCCTTTGAGAGCTTCTATTAAGTTCAGGTTAGTTATACATATACTGTAGATGATTAAGCAAAGGATTATAAAGATATATAGGTAATTCGAAATACAAAAAGTGACTCCAAACATCGTTCGAGGGAAAAAATCGCACAAAATTGTAAATACTAGGAAAAACTCGTTACAATCATTTTCCTAGTGATTCATAATAATTGAATAAACGAAATATTATGTCTTATGTCTCAGGATGGTGAGCGCAATGGAATGCCAACAAGCATTGCCTGGTAATTCTTGGTGTTGTTTGGTTTTGCTACTGTCCAAGAGCGGTCGTATCGCTTACCATCAAGCCAATGGCACGCTCGTCCCGCTATTCATTGCAATAAAAAAATCCTTACATGGTCTTTTAATCATTGAAATTATGGATTAGTTACTTCCTAATCTATTGCAACATCGGAGAAGAAACAGCGCAACCAATTCAGCGAAAGAACATTACCTTACAAAGTTATTTGCAGATACGATCAATTGCAACAATATGACCGAGTTGAGCATTTATTCCCGAGCCTATTATCATTAAGATAATCAGCAATCTACCTCTATGTCACTGCTTAATTTTAGTTTATTATATTTCTTTAAACTGAACCTCTATTTTTTTGCTAACGTTCTTATACCGGGTATATCAAGACTGCGACCGAAAACGAAGCCAGGTGGTAGTTTAAGGGGTTACAAACACAATGCAAATAAAGATTTTGCCAAAACAGTGACAGATATTTTTTTAGAATTTTTAAAAAACATCGTGTTTGTGTGGTAAATACCTAGTTTTTGCGAAAATACTCATTTAAACCCTTACGTACCATTGCGTGTTTAAAAATAAAGAGGTGTTCATCTTTATTTTAGAAAAACCATGTACATATCAGCCAAATTCGACGATAAATAAAAAATTACAAAAAAAAAGTTGTCGTTTTTTTTTTGCGAAATTTTTACTTGCATTGTGTCTGAAGTCACTAATACTACCACCTGGCTTCGTTTTCGGTCGCGGTCTTGATATACCCTGTATATGACGGCATTTCTACTTTTTCCAGCGTCGGTATTATAATGCTTAATTATAGCATTCACACAAATTTGCCACCAATGTGAACGTGGCTACATACCGGGTATATCCTGACTGCGACCGAAAACGAAGCCAGGTGGTAGTTTTAGTGGTTACAGACACAATGCTTCTAAAATGGCACAAAAAAAAGCGACCGTTTTATTTTTGCATTTTTTGAAAGAACATCGTGTGTACCTAAATACCTGGTCGTAAATACCTAGCTTTTGCTAAAATTTAAATTTAAGCCTTACATACCAATGCGTCTTTAAAAATAAAAAGCTGTACTTTATTATTTTAGGAAAACTATGTATTGACCTAAATACGCCGATAAGCAAAAAAATAAATTGTCTTTATGTTTTGCGTAATTTTTAATTGCATTGTGCCAGAAGTGGACGCAGCCACGTAGTAGTATTAGTGCTACCCTGTACGTATGTAGGTGCTTGTTGAAAATCTCTTCATAAACGTCGTCACGAAAACAATTATGCTTATTTTCGCATGTAAGTCATAGTTTGGTTGGTTTCAAGTTAAACCATTGTATGTAGTTAATTACATAAAAACAATTTGTGACAAAGAATTCAAACAATGCGCATGCCGGCGCAATCGGTCCAGTTATCTCTACGTTTATACTCTAATAACTGCGCCTCTCACAAGTTCAATATTACGTAACGAGTGTCTTAGTAACATTATATACCTACCATTGTTGGTTAAAAATGTATGTTATAACTAAGCCTACATACACTCACGCCTTTTTCCCAGAAGGCGTAGGCAGAGTTGCTACCAGGACACCCACGTTTCAGATCCCTTTGCCCGACCTGGAATTGGACACGAGACCTCAGCGTTGTAATTGTATCGTAGTACAATTGCGCTACAGCGGCATTTACAAAAATTCAAAATAATTCACTTATTTTTTCTGGATGTGTTGCAGGCCTACAAGATATTATAGTTGGTAAATAAATCTTACTTAACTGTGACCTACTATCTAATTTAGAGTGAATATAATATCAAACCAGTCTATTTTTATAAATGATTATTTTGATTAGAATAATAATACAATTAAAAATGTAAAAAGATATTAAAATGCCAATAGAAGATTCAAGTATGTTTGTATCGTCTATTATAAGATCTTTAATGAGGTTATTAGCTTACCAATAATATTAGCACAATAGTGACCCTTTGTTGATTAAAAATTTATTACACCTTCTTGGAATTGTATTGTATTGTATCAACCCATATACGTCCCACTGCCACACAGGCCTCTTCTACAATCGAGAGAACGATTGAGAGGGGTTATTGGCCTAGTACGGGTTGGCGGACTGTGATTTCTTGGAATATTCACTGAAAATTAACACTTTTTATTTCATCACTAATTAATCTACAAAAAAAATCTGTTAATCATTCTACAATTCAAATACAGGGATAGTTTGGGAAACATTCCTTTTTAATTACACATCTATAACTTTTAACATAAAAAATACACAAACAAACCCATCCAAACACACAACAATTCATCTAATTGCCACATCAAATCATAGTTTAACTGTTACTTTAACCAATAACCGTTTGTTTCTAAACTGAAACCTCTCCAGGTCACATAACAGTGACATAAGGCGGATGTATGTCACTGCCACTCAAACTGACACAGAATTACCATAAAATCGCCATAAACATACGAGGAATAATGGCGGTATTGGTCAATGGCACGGCGCCGCGACTCATACAAAACCCATGTATTAGATGCTAAGGGAAAAGCGGAGGCGTTGTTGGTTGTGCAAGGCATGAGTGATTGCGGATGGGTTATTTTTTTTTAATGTTTTAAGTTTTTATAGCGACTAATAAATAAATAATAAGTTTATGATACTGTAAGATGCCTAAATATTGCCATCTTCCTTCAATATAGAGCAGGTAATTGATCAGAAAATCATAAAACAGTTTTTTTGTGTGTAAAAAGCAGCTTAAGTTATGTAGATTTATTACCATTACGAAATGAAAAAATTGTAACATCAAATTATTATGATGGCGGTTAAATAACACAAAAAATAAAAAATAATTATCTTTATTTTTTTTGTTTGTATAGTTTAAATTCAGACATCCAAAACGTAGGGATGTTAAAATAATATTTATGCTTTTATGTTTGCATATAATCTTTAATTGTTTTGTTTGTTTATTTATTTATTTATTCTTAACTGCACACAAAAAAGGAACAAAACAGATATTACACACAAACAAAAACGTACAGATGGCGGTCTTATCGGTCTAGGCGATTTCTTACAGACAACCTTAGGACGGATATAAGAAAACGAAAAGAAGAGAGAGTAGTCTAGAATTATAGAATACAAGCTTAAAAAAAAAAAATATAAATTTGATTATGTCGTGTACGAAATTTATCTATAAAATTAAAAAAAAAATCAATTCCCCGCTATCGCCGATACCTCGCGCCGCGATCTGATTTTATTAGACGTTACGTAAAGAAATGGTCTAGTTGGGTACACGTATGGACAGTGACCATACGTATTGCACAAGGGAATCCATGCGACATGTCTTGGGTAACGAGATATAAACACGATGGACCTTGTTTTAAACTTGCGGTCAAATTAAATTGGGCTCCATGTACGTGTTTGTTTAATTTCGTAAATGTAGTTGATGAGTTTTTTAATGGGTTAATATTTAAATGAATTTGCTACATTTTAAGATATTTTTGTTGGTTTTTTTGTAATATAGTATTTGTAGAAATCAACTGCCTTGGTGGCATAGTTGTACTACAGTACGATTACAAAGCTAAGGTCTCGGGTTCGAATCCCGGGTCGGGCAAAGTGATATTGGGTTTTTCTATTAATTTTCAGCCCGGAGTCGGGAATTTGTGCTCGATATGGCGATAGGCTCGCCACCTATCACATCATGGGACGGAACATACAAGGCGAAATGTGAGTGTCATGGTGGCGCCTCTGCCTACCCCTTCTGGGATAAACGCGTGAGTTTATGTATGAATGAATGTATGTAGAATTTTACTGGCAGATATCATTTTTTAGAATTGTTTGTTGCTATTCAATATTGTAGGCAATTGGTCATACCATCACTAGGTCACTATGCCGTGATAACATAAAATGAACTTGGGCTGAGAAACAAAGCTATAGTAGAAAAATAATTTATTACTCTTTATAGATACCAAGAAGATTAAAAATGTGGGTGTCAGAAACTACAGCCTTTCAACACTTAGATCCGAAACAAACATTTGTCACGACCGGCAATCGAACCCATTGCCTCTCGATTTACAGCCGGCTCTCAACTAGCTGCTCCCCGGATTCTGCCAGCTTTCGATATTAAACTTGATTTTTAAAACATACATCGCTCTATTCAATAAGCTAAATCCGTCCATCCATCCATCAGCCAAAGGAAGTCCACTGCTGAACATAGGCCTCTCCCAATGATTTCCACAGTGACCTGTTGGAGGCAGCCTGCATCCAGCGACGTCCCGCGACCTTTACCAGGTCGTCTGACCACCTTGTGAGAATATAGAATGCCTCTACAATAATGCATATAAATCACCCATCGCGAAGTTACTAATACATTCCTTTCAAGCCACAATATTACATTTCTCAATAATTGACACAAAATCCGGTCACCGAGAGTGATCAGTACATTTTAACATTTGCTCTACATATTACAAGTGTAGAGTTTCATCAATATCTAGGTGCAAGTTATGTTGATCAATCGTAGTAACAGGCTCTATTTGTCACGTGAAATGTAGGAAATATTTTCAGACTGGTAGAGTCGACTCTATTAAGAAACATTTTGAAAGGAATTGAGACTGGCTTTTTCCGTAAAACTTAGTGGTGATTTTTTAATTATTTTTCTAAGTAATTTTGGATAGCTCGTAATAACTTCTAACGTTAATATTGTACAAAATATGATACATCGCTTAAAGCTTTTATTCTTGTTTTCTAATAAATTAATTTCTTGGCCAACCATGCAGGTTATGTCTATACATCATTTAACGAAACAATGTTGTTGTAGATTTTGTCTTTGACTTACACAGCAGGCCGTTACTTTAGAGAAAGTAAATAAATGATGACTCTACTTGCTCTACCAGTATTTCACAGAGTTGATGGTATGTCACAAGTAATGTGTAATAAATCATTGATTATATTTTTAATTACCGGATCAATATAATGAATAATGATCATTTACACGTAGTAAACTAGCAGATTTTAATTGTAAACTTAAACAATATTTTTTTGAATGGTATTGCTAAAGTAGAGTTCTATACATCATTAGACAATGCAATTATTAAATTAAACTACCTCTATAAAAATCCACTGTAAATATAAAAAGTATTCACAACTGTATCAAAGCAAACTCTACCTCTTCCTTACTCTACCACTAGACTGACCATTTGTCGCAACAGTTACAAAACATGTAAGTTTATCTCAAAACGAAGATCGCATCGACACGCACTGAATATTCATTTATATACACCTCGTTATGACTATTGCGATGTTATTGCATTTCAATATTATATAAATATTGCAAAAAGTATTCTAAGATCACATCTTGAGAAGTAAACCAGTTTGGATGGACTGGCGGGACTGGTACTACTTCTGCTTATACCTTCAGATAGAGGCGTGAGCTTATAAAAATATAGTTTAAGCGAAAATAAAAAATATTAAATAGGAGACACGGTATGGGTACTTTAAAAAGGCCGGCTCAATCAAGATGCAAAACCATTACCGGTTATTTAAGATAAAACTGATGTTAAAAGCAGTTTTACTGTTGAACTCTACACGATCGGTAAGATTACTAGAGGCTCAAAAATCTCCAAGCCAGCAAATATAATTCTTCAGCTTCCTCTGGCCCCTATGCTCTCAAACACGATGCGCCTACGACTCCTCAACTTGATAAGTGATTATAAACAGGAAGAATCATCTACTAAATGAGTTGCTTGCTTTCAAAATAAATACTTTCATTGCATAAACTATTTTCATTAGAACTACTTTATTCATCATGCTAAGTGCGGAATCATCTACGATAGAGAGCTCATTTGTCGTTATTTTTATACACCCAACAGTCACAGACATAGTCCTGACCCTACAATAAGATCTAGTATTGTGTCGTGGGTATTAGGAACTACGAGAGAATTTTTGGTCCAACTAACACCCAGCCCCGAAACAAATACCTGTGGATCACACAAATATTTGTTTTGGTGCGGGGATCGAACCCGCAGCCTCACGTTTCACAGCTGGCGTATAACTAACTGCGCCACGGAAGCGTCAATCGTTATAGTATCATATTTAACTTTTTTTTTTCGATTATGTATGTTTTAGAATTCCAAAAGATTGCACAATCTAACTCTCGAAAGAATGGCTTCATAATAATTTCGCTTGTGTTCCTATCCTCATATGACGCAAGACTGATTGGATAATTTTTATGTGCGGTTTTTTCTTGTCTCAATAGTCTAGTAACCTGTGTCTGTGAATTGTGGGGTTATGGGTTCGGTTTTCAGGTAAGGCACTCTATTTTTAGAAATTGAATCTTGCATAAAGAACATGCTTGGGAGAGGCCTATGTCCAGCAGTGGACTGCAACGGGCTGATGATGATGATGATGATGATAAAGAACATCGTTTTGTATATAAAAATCATGGGTATATTAAAGAGGCTGGTCTGGAAATTAGCTTGAGGACTTTTGTGGACCGAGTATCGTGAATATCCATATCCTAATTGATGACGATTTCCAAATTATTATTATTTTATTATTATTTATAATTTCCTATTTCCCCCTGAAATCATCTCTCTCTATTTTCTCCACTCCTTGAACAGTTGCAAACAAATAATTGTCCACTTCTATTCTATTGAGATCAGAGATGTTATCCTCCGTTATAAAGATATACAGCGGGATAAACAATTACATGGGATAAGACACCATAATGGGTAAATATATTATTATATATGGTATACTATCTGGGCGGTTACAAGCACCTCACCACCAGCACCTGGATGGTATTTAGTGTTACACCATGCTGGTTTATCACGAGTACATTGAACTTTTTACTTTAACAACTGTCCACTCTAACCGACAAATACAGCAATGTACGCTTTTATTGCAACTCACTGTTATATATATATACATTTACGTCCTTGTCCAAGAGAATGGCTCTGAAGATTTCAATAGGACTTTCGCTGATTAGACAGAATCTCGGAATACAAGGCGAACTGCTTTTATTTCAATAGAAATCAATTTCACAATAGCATTACAATAATCATGTGACGAAATTTAGAATGTTTGTATTTTTACAATAATCGATGTGTTAACACTAAGGCAATCGTCTGATTGACACCACTTCCTTGACTTATCCGATGAAGGTTTAATGCAATCAGCACATGCTGAGTCCTTGCAGTTCTTTAACAATGGTGTATTTAAGAATAATTTTGGAGCTTACTGGACTTAGTAAGCCAGCGATAGTTCAGTTATGCGACAATCGGACATACAAACCGGATTTCGTGGGTTCATAGACTAAACACGGCAATGACTTTTCCATTTTAATATGTATTATATGATAATTATTATGTACTTACTTTGACGGCGACAACCACGTAGTGAGGAAACGTATGTCATAATCTACTGTTTTATCTATCAAGCTAAATATATATTTTTTTCGTATTTTTATCATTCAAGCTTTGTTGTAAAAGTACACTTAAAACTGCCCTATGTTTTTCCTTCTCTTATGTCCATCCCATGGTAGTCGGTAAGAGATAGCCTCGAGCGATACCATTTATACTTTAATATTAAATATTCGTTTAGTTATTAAGGTTTATTTAGTTTACAAAAAAGAATAAAATAAATAAATACAGTGTAAGGCCAGCGTAACTACAAGGCCTGCTCCTTAAAGAAGAGATATCAGACTATCAAGCGGTTTTGAAATTATAAAATAAAAAATTTGCGACATGAATGCATATAAGCCATATGGCCTCATATAAGTGCGAACAAGCAAGGGCAGGTAAAAATGAAAAGTAACTTAGTGCTATATCAACTTTGCAGCCATTATTGTCTATTGTATGGATGATCCAGCACCACTGTTTTAAAAGAAAATAGTAAGTAAAAGCTTAATAATAGTTTCTTTTAGCTAGCACTGTTGACAGAGGTCAACAACAAAGTCCAACAAAACATTTCCCATTCTTAAGATATGAAAGGTGTTATTTAGCTATGAGAAATGAGTTTGTTTTCGCTAAAAATAACTCGTTTTTATCATCATAGCGTTGTTAAAGAAGTTTCCCCTTTCCGAGTTAATTATTTCGCACCCAAAAGATTACCAGGTCGTTTTTTGGCAGGGCATTACATTTTTGAACTTATAGCATCGTAAAATCGAAAGTTGGCTTGGTCTTTTTACCTTTTAACCGAGAAACATTTACGAGTATATGTAACATTGAAATATTAAATGATATGACAAAATTCTTCCAAACAATCGGTCATAAACAATACTAAATTTGGTAGAGTCGATGGCTTATATTCAATAATACCATTTCAATGGAACTCAGAAATTTTCTGAGGTGGTCAAACCTATGGAGATGTAGAGGTGAAATGAACTTTTTGCATTGTACGTAATATTACATATAAAAGACGCATTAAAATGAAAAATGCATGCTTCACAATCGTCTCCACATAAATTTTAATATGTAAATTAGAAACATTAAAGTAATTTCTTATTAAATAAATTAAACATATAAATGTTTCAGTAACTTAAGACAAAATTAATAGCATTATTTTTATAATACTACATTTTCCCCGTGACTTCACTCGCGTCGAAATGTGGATTTTGTCAATACATTTCAGTTGTCGTTTGATAGTAGTTTTTTTCTGTATGAAAGGTACCCTAAATCCTTTTCTATATCCGTGACAATGTATGTACAAAATTTCATAATAATCGTTAGAATAGTGAAGCCAGAAAAGCGGAACAAACAAACTCACATTCGTATTTATATCTTAAGGATATTCTTACTCCACAGTGTCAGGTTATGAAAGGCATCACTCGCAGATTGTAGGCCATTCGAAGCCCGTCACAATATAGGAAGATTAAATTTGATTGCAATGCAATAAATGTAATTTATGATTCGCCTACACATTGTTAGCTAACTGAACGTGGGTGTGGCAAATGTTTTTCGAAAGAAAATATTATTTAAAATTCTTATTTAATGAGTAGAATGGCAGGGTTAAAAATATTTATGTTTCGGTTTTAATTAGCATAATATGACATCACTTGTGGCACACCTACGACGTACACATATACGCTCTCTCACAGACACACATACATACTCAATATGTTTGCATACATTTACCTCCTTTCCTCAAATACGTTCACCGATTGAATTGGTACTGATACTATTTAATGTAGCTCAGGTACAAATCTAGGCATTTTGTGGGATTCTTGGGTCCTAGTTTTATTCTTTTTTAAATGTATTTCGACTATGATCTTGACTCATATTCTGAAACGATGGCTTTTGTGACTATAGTAAATCCGCTTTACAATAAAATGCTTGTTTTATATCGAGAATATCAGAAACTACAAAACCTTTTTGATCCTAAAACACACATCTGAAATAAATATTTTAATTGCATAAACACTTTCATTGAAATTATCGACCCCAAAATTTCTATTTTATTAGTCCACCTTCTATCTTCCGCACCACATAAATTGTAATCAAAATTCAGTGCATCTAAGGTATGCTTTGTGAGTGTCTGCCCTTATTCTGAATACGGCCCAGCGATCTTTGCATCCCGGTCAGCCCTTACATAAGTAGAGATTAACAATAAACTGTATTGAATCGATTCACTCGCACCAACACGGAACATTCTAATTCGCAGGGCCTATTCTTACGTAAACTGAACTACCGGCTTCATTGCATTTTACTGTATGGATATCAATCAATACAATTTCAAACAATTTTCGAAAAGGGAAGTCAAATGAGAGAACCCACGCTTTGATATTTTTTGTTCTGTTGGTAAACGGACTAAACTTGGCTACCAACATGTTTACGGTGATCGCGGGTGCAAATCCTAGGGCACATCTCTGACTTTTCGGAGTAATGTGTGTATTGATAATCACCATGCACTATACGGTGAAGGAAAACATCGTGAGGACACCCGCATACCATAGCGATTCGGAAGAATTTCTATGGTAAGTATAATCCGCTAGGCCAGCACTAGGCCAGCGTGGTGGACTATATGGCCTAACCACTTAATCATACTATCAGTTGTAGAGTAGGCCCGTGCCCTTCAGTGGGACGTATATGGGCTGACACGGATACAGATGAAGTTAATAAAAATAAAAAATAAAAAAATAAAATAAAATTTATTTAGGAACCAAAGAAATAATGTAACAATAACAATTTTGCCATAATAACTGCATTAGTTATTACTGTGTCGCAGTTATTAGGCCCTCCTTAACAGTTGCTTTCATTAGGTTTCTTATAATAATAGGACGTTTAAATTATAGTGATAATATAATGCAAAGAATACTAAAATTTGAAAGACTAAAAAAAGAGTGTTTTGTGTGTGTGAGTGTGTGTCTGTTTGTGTGTGTGTGTGTGTGTGTGTGTGTGTGTGTGTGTGTGTGAGTGTGTGAGTGTGTGTGTGAGTATGTGTAGATATAAACCATTTACATTTATAACATATCATTCTTAATATTTATAAAATTTTATTTTGTGTATTCATTAGTAATCATGAATTTTATGTTAGCAAATTTTTAAGATTATTTTGTTTCAACCAATCAATAATATATTTTCCGTATTGTCATATGTGAGGGTTTTAAGCCAATTAAATACACGTATTTTACATTCTCGAATTGTGAGTGGAAAGATGTTTAGTTGTTTATTCAATTTATTGTATAATTTGGGACTAAGATAGTAAAATTGTCGAGAGGCTAGGGTGGATTTACAGTAAAGGCTGGGACAAACCAAATCAGTTCTACGCTTGTTTTTAGTGATGTTAGGGTTAAATGGCATGTATTTATGTTTTCGTAGAATAAGGTGGTAGATAAAGAGCTGTCTCACTGTAAGGACTTCGCAAAGTGAGTAGAGTGCACAAGTGGGAAATCGGATTGGATTATTAGTCATGACCTTTAATATTCCTCTTTGCGCTCTCTCAGCTCGCAGAAGGAATGTTTTACAGGCACCTCCCCAAACGTTGATACAATAACTTACAATCGACTGGACTAAAGCAATGTATACAGATTTTAAGGTTGGAAGATCTGCTAATTTTCGTAAATTCTTAAAGACATACATTAATTTACGTAATCGGGAAACAACAAGGTCAATGTGGTATTTCCAAGTGAAAGTGTTATCGATTACAATACCTAAGTATTTAATATTGTCAGTCTGCCTAATTTGTATACACTGACAAGAGGAAGTAGAGGGTTGTTGGCAGTTATGGACTTTAAGATCCAATGTTGAAGGGGGAAGCGAGGATTTTCTAGGAGCAAATGCAAGAAATTTTGTCTTATCTACGTTAAGAGTCAGCAAATTGCATTTGAGCCAGTCCAAAACAGTGCCTAGTGCAGCCTCCGCGTTGGTTTTTGCATCTGCCCATGTAGAGCCTTGAATTAGAAGAACAGTATCATCCGCATATACTAGAATTTTGCAGTAGGGGATTGAAATTTTGCAAAGCTCGTTAATATATATGAGAAACAGGGTGGGCCCTAACACACTACCCTGCGGTACACCATAAGAAACTGTTTCCTCGTTGCTTATGAAATTATTTATTTTGACCTGTTGAGAACGTCCATTTAAATAACTTTTAAAGATGTCCAACGCAAGCCCGCGAATACCAACACCTTCTAGCTTATTTAATAGAGTGGGAATCGAAACGGTGTCAAATGCTTTACATAAGTCCAAAAAGATTCCGAGGGTCTTAATTTGAGCATCAATATTTATGGCAATAGAGTCGGTAAAATTTAAAATAGCATCTTCCGTTGACTTTGCTTTTCTAAAGCCATATTGATTTTGAGCAATAATATCATTCTTGACCAGAAACTTGATGAGTCTACTATTTAGAATTTTCTCTAATATTTTTGAAAGAGTACTAAGCACTGCAATAGGTCTGTAGTTATTCACGCTGTTTGTAGCTCCAGATTTAAAAATGGGATACACTAAAGCTTTCTTAAATACTTTAGGGAATACAGCTGTTGAGAGACAAAGGTTATAAACGTGAGTTAGGATCGGGATAAGTATGTTTCGTGCATTTCTAATGATAGATATTGGGATTGAGTCCCATCCAACGGCACAGTTTAATCGAAGACCAAGAATGATACGCTCTAATTCTATATTATCAACAGGATAAATAGCCATGGAATCAAGACTTTGAGAGTTTTGAGAGGAGCACACAGAGTTCTTATTATTGAATTGATCTTGCAGAGATAGAGTTGGTATGATTTTTGATGCTAGATTTTTACCGGTATTCGCAAGGAAACTATTAACAAGATTTACAGATGTAAGAGGACTGTTACTGAGGTTCAATAAGTTAGTAGCATGTGATGTTTTATGGTTAATGTTTGCAATATCCTTTATCGTCTTCCACATGGCCTTTGGATTACCTCGAGCTTTGTGCAATTCTGATTTTTCAAAATTTAATTTAACGTTTTTGAGGAGATTGTTACAGAAAGTTTTATATCGCGTGTATATGACTTTCGCAATAACATTATTCGGGTCTCTCTTTGTCTTTTTGTATAATTTGTCTCGGTTACGAATGCACCGTAGTAGGCCCGGAGTAATCCAAGGCTTTATAATCCTTTTTCTACAGGGGATAACAATTGTTAATGTGTGTTTATTAATTAATGAAGAAATAATGTCAACTAAATTTTTAGCAGCTGTTTCTGCGTCCTGAGAGGTCAGAATTTGCGAAAAATCTGTGTTTTTTAATTCGGATAGAACTGCCAATTCGTTAACACGTTTAACAGCCGGGACAGAAGATCTATTTTCCAGTTTGTTATAACAACATAAGATTGTTGGAGAGTGGTCGGTAATAAGAGAATCAAGAATGAACGTGGAGGCAAGTTTGTTACTTTTTAGAAAAATATGATCAAGGCAGTTTGAACCTCTTGTGGGATAAGTGTGGGTCGGTAAGAGTGCATGGGACGCAAGCAGATTGAGATATTCGTCAGCATTGGTATTTTCACAATTTAAAATGTTACTATTTAAATCCCCTAAAATTGCTATAGTTTTAAAGGATTGTAATGAATTTAGGGTTCTGTCTAAACTAGTTAAGAAGTTTGAAATATTTGTTGTAGCAGGAGATCGGTAAAGAGCAACAACAGCAACTTCATTGGAGAGTTTAAGAATCAAACAGTTGGCATCGCAAAAATCTGGTTCCTCACAAATACAATTCAAAGTACTGTTTGTATAGATTAGAACTCCATCATTTTGGTTGGAGTATTTAGAGCTATACACAGTATAACCATGTAAAGTAGGGATAATGGTGGATTTCTTTAACCAACACTCAGACAGGATTATTATGTCAATAGATATAGTTATTCGAGATAATAAGGTTATTAGACTATCAAAATTACACATAATGCTTCTAATATTGACATGAAAAATTGTAAGAGAATTTTTAATTTTGCCCTTAATATAGCTTCTACAATCTTCCGGGGAGCACTGATATGAGTCCGATACTGAAATACGTTCAATATCATCTGTTATTGTGATGTGATCGCTATCCATTATGATTAATAGTATTTATGTAATACAGGGCCCTATATATAAATATTAATCTATTTTTGTTATATTGTCCATGCTCATAGAGTAGAATAGTGTGATACGAAAATGGTAAATGTTTGTTTCTTTGGGAGTGTATGTGTGTGTATAAATGTGTGCGCGTGAGTGTGTTAGACATGACGATAAGTGGTGTGTTAGTGTGAGGAAGAGTTATATGTTGTGGTGTGTTTATGAATTTATATAAATCTAGAGAAATGCAAAATAAGACTACCAAATCAACAAAAATAGAAACAAATAAGTGTAGGTATACAAACAAAAATATTGAAATTATAAAATTCTTATACAACAAGATTTCTAAATGCTGCCAAAAGAAATTTTCTCTTAATAATATTAGTCAGATCTGTGTTTTTAGTTTAGTTAATTCGTTTTCATCTTTAACTAATATAAGTGGTGAACCTTCAGATTTGCGCAGATAAATTTTTCCATGTGTGACCCAGCAGAAGTTGTAGTCGTTGACCTTGGCGAAGTCACGAGCCAGGAAAAACAGCCTCTTCATCTTAGCAGACAAATTTTCTGATATAAATATTGGCTGTGGAGGGCAATTTATAGTTGTAATTGTTCCTAGAATAATTATTTGTTTAACTCGGAAATGAAACTACCACTTCAAGATTAACAGCAAATTAGCGATGAAGTATTTTTCATAACTCTCTACAACAGTACACGTATCAAGATTTATTGTTAAATATATGGTAATTTTAAATAATGACTTAAACTTTTCGGATATACCTACTTAGATATACGAATACTTATATGATGCAGATAGCCCAAAAATAGTGTAATGTTTTAAACAACATAGGCACCATGAAGAATAAAGGTATATTATGCAATTTTTTTAATTTCCAATACCACCCACTGAGCAAATACCTAATATTATCTTCACAATCAAATTATTATTTAATGAAGACGTGATAGTTCAGCCACAGTCGCGCCCGCCCATTTCTGTGGCTTCGAACCTCGACACTTAAATATCGAGCGGTCGCACAATTTCGCAACAAGTACAGCGAAACGAAAGTGAAACACTTAAACTGACGCTTTTAGCTAGTGTTGCAACTGCGATGCCCTGAAACTGCACTAAAAAGTGTTGTGTCCACGTTTTGTCACTTGCAAAGACAATATTAACTAAAAATTGACAGAGCTATACTGTTATTACTTAGAAGTACTGTAGGAATAGAAGAAATCAACGCATATCGTATCACTTACACAGAAAAGTGGCAACAGTCACGGATTTGAAGTTGTTTTTGTTCCGCAAGGGAGATTGCTCGTGGCACAATTCCCCAACCCTCGTTTCGTCCTTTTAACCTCCCTTGCCAATACAACTATTTTAGGTGTTTCCGGGCGGTGGTAATCAGTTACAATCAGGTGATTTATTTGCTGATTTGCCGGAACTATGCAATAAAAAAAGTATACTTTTTACCTCACTTTAAATTTAGTCGAAAATTACATAACTCGTAAATACCTAAGTAATTTATTAGATATACTCAGTTACCGGTTACGATACAACTGATAGTCACATTCTGATATGCCAAAATAACAAGGAAGCGATTAACATATTATCGATTATTCGAATGATCACGCGGAACAATCGATTAAGACTGTCCTGCACGGTTCGTAAGACATGGTAGCATTAGTGACCTGCGTCGACGAACAGAAGTCATTGCGTCATTTCAAGTAATTGTTCGCCATTGATTAGTCGCGTGAGATGCTGATCGCTTCTGCTCGCCTGGTACCGACGAAGGTTTCAATATTGTAAAGAATCTTGACGCATTTACAAAGAAATAATGAAAGCCTGTTAAGAAGACTTACGAAAATTTAAGAATTTAGTATACTTAGGGAAAAAGTAATAAAATGTGAAGATTGATTAAACTGGGGATGAATTTCCTGTCCAAAAGATGAAAGAAATGGGTGTGGAATGATATATTTGCAACATGCATAAGCAATGACGATGCATAACTAATCGTGTGAAAATGATACATGGGTAAACACGCATAGCAATGGAGATTCTTTTTTTAACTTTGTTAATTCGATTTTAGTATAATAATTAAATGTAAAAATTGTGCGAATAGCAAAAATAAGTGTGATGAGACTATCAGGATTATTTTACAAGTCCCATTCGTGTAAGGGTGCCTTACCATCAAATACATAATAGTGTCTACTTTAAATTACGAGTTTTGTTCCGTGGAAGTCAAAATCTATGAGTAACTTTTCAATCAAACCAGACACAAATATTTGCTAAAACAAAAATTCGTATTTTCGCGGGGATCGAACCCACAACGTACATATCTTTAACTATCTCCTCAACCACTGCGCCACAAAGGCCGTCATATTATGATGGTCCACATGTAAAGGCGAAAGGCGACTCGTCCCAAATGTTGCAAGAAGAAATACCGGCTCCAAGACTAGATCTTATATGAACAATTACATCATTTGCTATTGCAATACGGATGCAAGCTATAAATATAATATTTTACGTATTATGTATATTATAAAACCTTACATCGATCTCGATAGCTATATTAATTATTATTCCAAATTATAAGCTGCTCTTTATTTAACTGCGCTGCAACTTCTGTATAATTACTGTATTGTAAACTTGTTTCGAAAACAGCAACGCTAGGGTTTCTTGCCCTTTCTTCTCTGGCGAAAACAACAAAATATCAGATGAATGAGACTGAATCGCGCTAGTATAATTTGCACGATTCACGCATGTACGAATTCCTGATACTGTGGTTTACCGTTGCTAGTAACGCCATACTACCGCAGACAAATACTAAGGTTCCCCGTCCGACAACCTATCATCATTTAAATGTCCAGGGCAGATAAAGCAACTACAATCACAGTGAATTTGCAGCTCTATCTTTGCTTATCTTGCCTTGTGAACCGGGTGGTAGTGGAAAAAAGTGACTGAATCTAAATAATGTATGACATTTCATGGGTTCAATAAATAATTTCATATAATATAATACAATTTTATTAGTCTCAAAGTGAACCCGCAGTAAGACGTAAGTTTAATGTAGAAACTATGAGTCGTTTTGGTCTCACAATATCCCGACCCGATAAATGTGGATCGCACACACATTTGTCTAGGTGTGGGTTCGAACTCGCGGCTTCTAGTTTCACAGCCGTTTCTCAGCCAAAAGGACCACGGAGGTTGTAATAATGGAAATGTTGTTTTAAATAATATCTAACTGGTTTTGACTATAATCTAACTGGTCCTTTTATTTAAATATAAAATTAAATTCAAACTAAACCAATTAAATACATATTCATTTATTAACACAAATGTCATGTTTAATATTCGTTCTGCTACTGGATACAAATATTAGAGACTATTATTATTAAGAATTCATCTAATTGGAATCTTTTTGTCCTTCTGAAAGCGCTATTTAAGAAGGCATGTGTCATAATTTCTAGCTCCAGACAATAAATATAAGCGATTGAATCAAGACAAAGAATTCATCGGTTCACATTCTTTTCCTTTGAGGTCGTGATTCCAGTCTTCGGTTCACATCCTTTGAGACCGTGATTCCAACCCGCTCGTGTCAGCCAACATTCGGCCAAGATGATTAAAGTGTGGTTATCACCTTCATCTAACATGGTTGTCAAATCACTGGCTTGGTGAACAAAGTTATTTTATTAGGCTAGTAACTATTATAATACTTGAAATACCTAGGAACCCAAATATCTTTTTATGCGTTCTAACACACTGACTTGCCAAATGACATAAGATTGACGGCTTAAAATATTCTGTTATTCATGGAAGAACAAAAATATCTTTAATTTCACTATAGTTTTGTAATCCTGTATTGGAACATACTTCAGGAACATCGCAAATACATTCCAACTGAACTAACTTTCACAAACAGCCTTGAACGGTAGTATTTAAAAATGGCAAATCAGATCATATGCTGACTCACACATTTCATAACTTGGAGTAAAGAAACCGTTCGTAATCTTATTAAGTGGTTCGAGATGTGACATAATATCGCATCAATGTGGTATATACTATGTAAGCTTATATACATTTACTACTGGGTTAGGTCTCTCATATGTGAGATGCCACCTGGGTAGATACCACCACAATGCCTATTTCTCCCGCCAAACAGCAGTGTGCACTGTTGTGTTCCGGTTAGAGGGACATTGTAGCCAGAGTAACTGCTGGACATAATAGCTTATGTCTCAGAATGGCGAGTGCAGTGGAATGCCAAGCATTACCTTGCAATTCCTGGTATTGTTTAGTTTTGCTACTGTCTATGAGCGGTCGTATCGTTTTCCATCAGGCGAATGGTATGCTCGTCGCGCCATTTACTACAATACAAAAAAAAACTGAGTGCAGACCTCCTCTGAAATATATTATTATACTTCACCATCAGTACCTTTTTCTTGTCAAAAATCTAAGTCAGCTAGGTTTCCTAGCGATGGTTTACTTCACTGATGAAGAGCTTGGTAATAAAGTAAATAGATTTATACACTAACTGGCACATACATAATTCTGACGCCACAATGATATACAAATCTTGTTTCGTTGTTATCAGAAACTAGAGGAGACATTTCGGTTTCAGGAGTTATGAGTGGACTTCTGACCATTATAGACGTGTTATTGTGATCGCTGTGTGTCGTTATCTAATTGCGTACATAATAAAAAAAGCGGTCGACTACCTGCTCGAACGCACCGTGCGATAAAAATGAATCCATATCGACACATTTAACAGTGAACCTTATTTACTATGGAGGAAGATCTAATTAGCGAGGAAGATGTGATGAGTATTACCTCTATCGAAGGAAATAATGTTGAGAATAGTGTAAGCAATTTAAATGAAAATAATAATTATCAATCTGAGGGAATAGCGTCCGATGAAAATGATTTAAGAACTGTTCGCAGTAAGAGGCCCCGAGAAGAAGATGATGATGAAACATGGATAACTGTTAACAGAAATGGGAAAAGAACAGGTCAGAAAGTTGATGTATACATAAATAGTTCTGAAAAGTTGCCTAAACAGTTTGCGCTTGCAAAGTTATTGAAGACAAACAATATATGTAATATTAGCCGTGTCAAGTACATAAATCCATATAAAGTTTTTATTCAATGCGAAAATATAGATAGTGCTGAGAAGTTAATTGCATGTAAACATCTACAAGATTTAGGATGGAGATGTCTAAAACCATTAGAAGTTGCTGTATCTTATGGCGTAATAAGAGATGTGGAGCTGGATATGTCAGAAAAAGACATTTTAGAGGCTATTTCAAGCAATTGCGAAATAACTACAGTAAAACGTTTAAAACGCAGAGATTACAATGGAAAGGGATGGGTGGAAAGCGAATCAGTACGATTGTGCTTCAAAGGTTCTTCTTTACCGGCGTGGATACATATTTACGATATGAAGATCAATGTTGAACCATATGTATTTCCTGTCACTCAGTGTTCCAGATGTTGGCGATTTGGACATTCTCTTCGTGTTTGTCCTAGGAAGAAAATTGTATGCCCTAAATGCGGAAAGAACCATGCCAATTGTGAAGCTACAACGTATAAATGTGTCAACTGTACTGGGAATCATATGACCCTAAATAGGTCGTGCCCTGTATATAGAAAAGAGAAACACATCCGGAAATTAATGGCTGAATTCAATTGCTCTTATAGAAAAGCCCTACAAATATATGTCCCATTAGAAACCCCTGCAATGTATAAGGAACAGCCCCCTGCAGGCTTTAATACACCCTTGGCTGCACAGCCCCTGCAGAAATCTGCCCACATAGAAAATAATAATCAGTCATATGCTAAGATAACTGACACATCTCATCGTGAATACTCTGGAGTCCGAGAAAAACAGCCATCACAACTGATTCCAAGGGATATTTCACATCCCCCACAAGAAAAATGGAATAAAAAGAAGAAAATCAAGAAAAAACAGAACGAGAAGGAATCATTTAGTTGGAATGAACGATCGGAGTCAGATTCTGATACTCGTAATGATACTGAAAGTGGATTTCGCTTACGAGGGGAGAGAAGAGATAGAAGTCAAAAGTATCAATCTAATTTTAATTTTAGAGAGTTGCTTTCAAAATTATATGTTATAATGTGCAATTCTGAGATAGACCTAAAAGAAAAATTAATTCAAGGAATGTCAATATCCATTGAGTGGCTGGTCTCAATTATGAGACAACATATTTGGGATCTGCCTTTCAAAAGTATGTTCGCAACATAATAGGTATTAATTGTAAATTAAATATTTTGCAGTGGAACTCACAGAGTATAAGACACAAACAAGTAGAATTCGATCAATTGTTACGCAGTGAAAAAATTCATATAGCTGTTGTGTGTGAGACATGGTTAAATAATACAATTTCCTTAAGAGTAAACGGTTATAATATATTTCGTCACGATCGTGATGACTCGTATGGTGGAGTCGCAATTTTGACAAATAGATCAATAAAATCTCAATCATTGTCGATTGTATTATCTAATAAACAAATTGAAGTGATTTGTGTTAAAATATTTAATTGTAAGTATATTGATTATGTAATGTCAATCTATTGCCCACCAAATATACGTACTTCGCAGAGTGATTGGGACGAACTATTCGGTTATAAATGTAGCAAGACATTGATCCTTGGTGATTTTAATGGACATTTTCCGAGCTGGTCCTGTAAGACTGATCTGAGGGGTAAATATATTTATGACTCTTTATTAGAAAATAATTTTGTATCGTTGAATGATGGTCACTCTACGCGCGTTAAATGTATCAACGGATTCCTTCAGCAATCAGCTCCTGACATCTCTATAGCATCAGCTGATATAGCATTACACTTTGATTGGAAGGTAACTAACGAATCATTAGGCAGCGATCATTTGATAATTAAAATCAGTACGTCATACTTTATTGATAACCCTAAATTTATACAGAAAAGGAATTATAAAAAAGCTAACTGGTCTTTATATAATAAACACATTGAAAATAATTTATCAAATTTTACTGTAAGTGAAGACGATCCGCAGGAAAGTTATGATTTATTTTGTAGTAAAATAATTGAATCTGCTGATATTCACATTCCTTATTATAAAATTAGTCAAGAACCTACTCAACGTTTTACCCCTAAACCTTATTGGTGCGCAAATCTTTCCAAAGCTGTAGCAGAAAGACGCTTAGCTCTTAAATTATTTAGGAAAAACCCTACACCCAATAATTTAGACTACTTAAAAAATAAAATAAAGCATACACAACTATTAATGAGACAAGCTAAAGCTAAATCAATGGCCAATTTCTGTTCTGCAATTGACGAATCTACCACTGTTAATGAGATGTGGCGTAAGATGAAGTGGTTGAAAGGCTATAGAACTAATAACAACTTTGTCAATCAATCTTTGGCTAGAGATCTCTTATACACTTTAACTCCCGATTTTGTATGCCCAAAATCTCCAGTTTTTTTATCGGTTAACACAAAAATTGAATCTGCTTTTAAGCTATGTGAACTAAAAAGATGCATTAAAAATAAAAACACTTCACCCGGCATAGATACCATATCTTATTCAATGATAAAACATTTACCAGACAATGCATTTACAATTTTACTTAAATTATATAATCTATTTTATAATATTAATTTTATACCCGTTCAGTGGCGCGAGACCCGTATTGTAGCAATTCCAAAACCTGGCCGCAACCTCTCATCCGCGACATCTTTACGCCCTATATCTCTAATATCCTGTTTATGCAAAATTCTTCATTCTATGTTAACAAATCGATTGGAATGGTTTATAGAGAAAGAAAATTTGTTCCATAGCGAAAATACTGGATTTAGAAAAACAAGATCTTGTCTTGATAATCTTAGTAACTTAGTTACGAGAATACAGCTAGGTTTTTTAAAGAACCAAATTACTCTAGGTTGTTTCATAGACATCGAAAATGCTTACAATAACATAGACATCTCAACTTTATTAACTAATATGGATCTGCTAGGTGTTGGCTCAAAAATGTGTAATTATTTGTGGACCTACTTAAAAGAAAGACACTTAAGCGTAGAAGTAGCTAATACGTCATTTTCTCGTACTACATGTCGTGGCATAGCACAAGGAGACCCGATTTCCCCCTTGTTGTTCAACATTGCTACCTTACATATCTGCAAACAACTTCCTGATGTAATAGTGTCTCAGTACGCTGACGATTACGCATTGTACATAACAAGTAAATCTGTTGGTGATGCTTGCCAAAAACTACAATCTGCATTATATAAATTGAATTCATTGTTCATTAATTTGGGTCTTGAAATTTCGACATCCAAAACAAAAGTATGTATTTTTAAAAAAGGTATCAATAGAAATCCTATATTGTTACATGTGAATAACACTACCCTAGAAGTAGTAAACGCTGTGAAATATCTGGGGATGTGGCTGGATCGTTCACTAAAATGGAAAAAACATATTGAAGAATTGTTATGTAAAACGTCAAGGTATTTAAATATATTTAGAATTTTAGCAGGTTCTGGTTGGGGTATTCACCCTAAGCATTTAAGAACACTGTATATTGCTATTATAAGAAGTAGACTTGATTACGCAAGCTTTTTATATGACAACAGTTGCCAAACATATATAAAAAAATTAGATATTAGGCAAAACCAAGCGCTAAGAATGATTGGAGGTTTTATAAAAACAACCCCTATACAAGTGATGGAAAGTGAACTAGGTATTTCACCACTACATATACGAAGAAATTATTTATGTGGAAAATTTTTACTAAAACTTAAATCAAGAAAAAATAATATTACAAGTACACTAATAAATGAATTATTACAGTTTAGAGAAAATAGATATTGGCGTAACAAGAAAAAACCTTTATTATTGTTTATGTATGAAAATCTAGAGGACATCAATATGCATACGAGCTTACAAATAGAAATGTTTGCGATGAGCACTTGGATGAGCAATATTGATTTATGCAATGTAATAAATTTCAGTGTTCCTAACATTACAAAAGCTAAACAGACGTATGATAAAAATAACCTGAAACGTATATGCTCAGACTTCATTAATCAAGAATATAGACACTTTTATAAAATATTCACTGACGGATCTAAGGATGAAGATGGAACTGGTTCAGCATACTTTGACCCACAACGTAACATAAAGCTACGATTTAAAGTCAATAATGATACAATATGTATCATGGAAGCGGAGCTTATCGCAATCAGTGAAGCCCTATCTTACGTGAAATCATTGCAAGAAAATAATATAGTAATATTCACAGATTCGAAAAGCGCCCTCCAACATCTGGCTCGGTGTACTTCTGTCGTCAGAGGTTTTCCGATAGCCTATACCGTGCTGGACAGTATTCTTAGCCTATCTTCCAGTTTAAGATCAGTTAGATTGCAGTGGGTCCCATCTCACTGCGGAATTGAAGGTAATGAGATAGCAGACTGTTTAGCTAAACAAGCAATTACTGAAGGAATCGACTATAACATTTTACCGTTTTATTTAGATTATATTTACTTGATTAAAAGAAGATGCTATGAACTATGGAAAGAATATTTTGATTTACGATCTAGAGAAAAGGGTGTATGGTATAAAACGATACAGCCACATCCCCTTACAATCCCATGGATCAATAACAGTAAATTATCCAGAAAATCTACAGTTGTTATAATGAGACTAAGATCAGGTCATATCCCATCTAAGAAATTTGCTTTCTTTATGAGAAAATCTCAATCCCCAAATTGTGAACACTGTGGTGTACCTGAGGATTTAATACATGTTTTGATGGAATGTGCACGTAATGCTAATTTCCGTACGAGCATGTGCAGTGATGTTTTGAAGGAATCTGCTGACTGTAACATAATATTAACTAAACCTCTTTCCCTAGACACAAAATTACTAATTAAACTTTACAATTTAGCTTTGACCACGGATCAGTCCAATTAAATATAAATATAATTTTATACCTTGTGTGCATATATGTATTTCAAACCATGTGTATGTAAAAAGTATAAATGTTACCTAACTGGAGCGACATAATCACTCTGTGATTAAGCTCGGCAATAAAGAGAAAAAAAAAAAAAAAAAAAATTTCGGTTTCACACACACACAGAAACGCTCAATAAATTCTTGTGGTTACACGAATATTTATTTCAGTTAAAGATCGAACCCACTGCCTTTCATTTCGAAAATTCAGGGATGCGAGATTTTATGCCTCAACAATAAAATTTGTTTCGAAACACGAAATCTCACAGTCATATAAAACTGTTCCACTTATCCGCTATTAAATAATACCATAATGATAACATTTAAAGTTACGGAAGAGTAAATTGATGAATTATCAAATTACAAAATTATTCATACATTCACGCAAATAAACTGACACGCGTGTTTTATTCGGGTTTCATTCTTAACAACTCATAGTAGGCCAAGAATAATTTTAAATTTAAAGTGCCTTGATTCGTTACGTGTTTAGCCTTCGCGGCGCAATTGGTTAAGCGCCGGCTGTGAAACGAGAGACAAATGTTTGTGCTATCTACAATTATTTGTTTTGTTTCTAGGTGTTCTGATAAGAGGCTCTCGTAGTTGCGGATATTATGAATACCCTAATTATAAGACTTATGAGATCTTATTGTGGGATCAAGACTCAAGATTATGTAATCATTTTGAGTGTAAATAGAGACTCAATACACAGCAAGCCATTTTAACAGTTTCTTTTAACAACTTACTCGCTAGAAATCGAACGCTATCCCTCACATTTCAAGACTAATACACGCTACCACCAAACTAATAAGGGAACTAACAAGAAATGAAAGCTGTCAGTCGCGATTACCATCCGCCCCACATATTCAAATTCATTTACCTTTGAAGGCAACACGGATGCAAGTAACACAGTTTTTGCCGGCTTGTGCGGTCGCTACCCATCGTGGTATCTTGCTTAGAAACACCCAGGTAAAACCCATGTAATCATCGACTAAGTTACTACAAGGATAAGCATTCAGTATATTATTAAATTCAAGTCGCTTAGATGTTTAGGCAGTAACAATCAGTAGTAATTATGAAGGAAAAGAAACATCGTGGATTTAAATTTAATAAAAAACAGGCCTTAGACAAAATATGATTTACGAACCCTTTTTTATTGTAATGAATGGCGAGACGAGCAAGCCATTCGTCTGATGTTAAGCGACACGATCGCTCGTGGCGAGTAGGAAAACCAAATAACACCATGAATTATGTCTCATTATGTCCAGTAGTTACTTTGGCTACAATGTCTTTCAAACGGGAACACAACGGTGCATTTACACCGCTGTTTGGCGGGAGAAATAGACATTGCGGTGGTACCTACCCAGGCGTCCCCTTTCAAAGAGAGACCTTCCACCAGTAAAGCCATCAAACAACCACCTACATTTATATAAAGTACACACAAGGTCTTGATATGCAAAGAGCACACAAACTCAAAACTAACAATACAAAAAACCCTATCCTGTCCGATAACACAGAAAAATTAGCCTCTGATCTATGATATCTGTAATGCCAATATACAACAAATAATAGCCATTAGGTTTTAAAAGCAAAACTAAAAAGTCAAAAAAGGCAAAAAACATATTTGCATGAACCGTTGTGCGCCGCACCTAACAATTTACAAGTCTAGACACCCGGGCGTGTAGCGTTACCAGTACATCAATCTAGAGTACGTAACACAGATAATTACCGACGCGGCCACTCGCAAAGGAAACACCTTTCGTTCATTACATATTTTAAGAGCTAGCCTACATGCCGGGTATGTGGTGATCGCAAGGACGCGCGTACTCATTAGTTTTATGTATTTATTAAATTTAATATATTAATTGATCCTACAGCTTTCAAAACAGTTTTGATATAGTTAAATAGGCAGTGTAGAATTGAAGAAGTACTTTTGTACTTAAGGTTAAAGGAAGTCGCTGGATACAGGCCGCTTCCAACAGGTCGATTGGAGGTCCTAGGGAGGCCTATGTTCAGCAGTAGGCATCGTGTGGCTAAATAGATAGATAGATATAGATGAATAGAATACATTTGATTACCTACCAGGTATCTTCCTTTCTCGTTGCTTATTGTAGTTTACTGTATCAGCCTATGCATTTGCACAGCCTGTACTTGTCGCATCTAAAACCTTTGATTGAAAGGATTTAGGTTATATCAGAAAACAACAAACACGACGACAAATAAATTCGATCTGGCGACCTTCAAGAAACGAGCGTATTCCCAGCTCAAAGGCCGGCAACGCAGATCCATGTGGTGTTCAGATGTTCATGGGCGGCGGTGATTATTTAGCATCAGGCGAGTCGTATGCTCGTTTGCCTCCTATAATATAAAAGAAGAGTAATAGACTTCCTGTGACAGAAAACGCTGATACTAATGATTACATCCGTCAAACTTTTTTTACAATATAGTAGTACATACATAAACTCACGCCTTTATCCCCGAAGGGGTGGCAGAGGCGCCACCAGGACACACACATTTCGCCTTGTATGTTCCGTCCCACGATGTGGCAGGGGGCGAGCCTATCGCCATATCGGGCACAAATTCCTGACTCCGGGCTGATAATGAATAGAAAAATCCAATATCACTTTGCCCGACCCGGGACTCGAACCCGAGACCTCAGCTTTGTAGTCGTACCGTAATACAACTACGCCACCGAGGCAGTCTATATAGTAGTATTTTGTGGAAATACGGGCTTAAGTTTACATGTTAAAAGTCTTTTCTAACTATGTTGGATTGAAATTGGATTCCGAAAACCAGAATTTTAACCCTAACACGAGGGAAGCAATTATAAATATCATAATTTTATTAGAATCATAACCGTCTACTTTCCTCTTTTTCCACTATTTGAATAGCTTTAAATATCCCAGTTAGCACTGCAGACGTTAAATAAACTAATAAACTCAAATCATACAAATAACAGGTTGAACTTTAAATCGAAGTACATTAATAGCCCACTGGTGGGAATCGAGCAATCGCAGTCAATCCGAAGCGGGCACAAGTTTACATAATGACTTGCGATTGGTGAGCGGATGAGCGCGGGTCACTCGTTATCTGTACGAAAAAAAATCGACCGTGTAGTTGGGTGGCGGGTTTCCATTTTACCTCGATTATAATTAGAATGACATGGAGTTTTGTTATTGAAAATTTTTATGTACGTAAAAGTGTGTTTTACATACCATTTCCAAGTGATGCTAAAGCAGAATATCTCCTTCTTCTTTGCTTTCAAGTTTCCTTATTATTTATAATACATTTATCTCTGGTAGCCCGAAATTTATATCTATCATACACATGTTTCCATTATCTCCTAAACATCCCATAAGTATATTCTCCTCGCCTATATACATACATAGATGGAGGTATGTATATACGCACTCTCTAGTAATATAAAACCTGTACAAGGCGTCTCGTATGACCCTTCCTTATAGGAAATTATCTGCTACTGTTTATGCAATTTATTCGAGGGTAAGTTATTCAGGGCAAGCAACTTCGAGGGCAACACTCATAAATACATTCAGAAACCTTAGATGCTTTGCAAGTCTTTAGAGTTGGTTCTTGGCAAAACTCGAAATAAAACGTTATGAGGGCATTTTTGTGATTTGAAAAAATATGCCCCATCGTACATATTAATGGAAACGCACGCCAACAAACTTGCACGAAGTTTAAAAGTGTTTGTGCCTTTCTCTATAAACAAGAGTCGTGCACTCGCCGTGTACGTATTCATATTTTAGTGAATGAAAGTCAAACGGACATCTGGGTGTGGTCTCTTACGTATAAAGAATATTTATTGCAATTATTTCATCACTAGATGCTCTTCTAAATGCGGGGTTTAGATTACACGCCGGATTTGTAATAAAACATTTATCACTTTCACAACTCGGTTGCTAACGATGTTCTCCTTGTTCGATCAAGTTATCTTATTGAAGGACAATATCAAATCAGAATTATATGATCCTGTTAGATGACGTACTACGAGAAAATTCCGTGTTAACCATGATATACTTAAATCAGCACCCTTTCTTATAGTATGCGTCACTCCAGCCTATAATTAAAAGCAACTAATAGAATTACATTTCTGAGGGCACTTGATAATGGACACGTCCATCTGACACTAACTAAGCCGAGACACAAACATATCGCTCTTGTAGTATGAAAATAGGCAGAGCAGGGTATCTCACCGTATGGTTTTGGGTATGCTTGGGTGAAGAGTTAGATATCCAGCTTAAAATTAGCGTGGTACATGAGTACACGCGTATAAAACTGTAAATCCGATGACGCATAGTCATTTCCACCCTCTTATCAGATGTTGAGGGTAGGAAGCCATAATCAGGCATTGAGAAAACACTATAGTTACTAAAAAGTGAATACTAGTAAACAAGGTTGGAAGTTGAATTATTTTTTGTCCTCTGAACAAAAAATACCGCGGCAACGTAATGGTGTTTTAATGTTAACGCCTTTTCCTTATTCTTGTTACTGTCGTATCTATGCCAATAGCCTTTACGTAACCAAACAAAACAACCTACATGTCTTCCCTATAAAGGGGCAAAATCGCTTGGAATGGGATCGTCCGAGCATCGCAACGCAATTAAGATGAGTCTATGGCCATTTTGGGCGTCCGTTTTTGCCCATATTACATAAGGATCGACCTTCGAGTTAGCGAAAGTAGTTCAAGCATGCGCCGCAAGATGGTGCTGTATCAAGGTTGGAGTACGTCGAAGTTTTGCTGTTAAATATGCTTTGGCTATATATGTAAGTCTTCGCTGCATGTCCAGGCTTTATACGTTTTAGTGGTAACTTAGATCTTTTACATTATAAGATTTTAATTTGTTTAACTAATTTTTTTGGCTTCGTTATGTAGGTGGATAAAGACATGTCTGCGAAGCAACAGTCCACGCACGGGTGCAATCACCGCTTTTTTGTGTGTACAAATATTAACGGCATTATTCATTGATATATTTAAAATCTATTTTAGTTATCGAATGTTTTGTCCCTTTCGAACGACTTTCGAATTCAGTTTGGGCGAAGAAGACATAACATTCGATAACTAATATAGATTTTAAAACTGTCTATGAATGAGGCCTTAAGTATACACAGCGGTAGTAGGTACCCAGAGGGCCTCATACTCAGGATCTATCACCACCTACAAAAAAGTGTTAGTAAATATGCCCAAAAAACTATGCGTGACATTGTAATATTTATTTAGTAAAGGTAATAAATCACAAGTTCTTTGAATTCATAACATTAACGTTTTTATTTCAACTACCATTTGTTTGCATCCATCTTTATTTATCACATCATGTCACTGACCTTTTGACAGCGACAAGTGACATTACGTCAGTATAAGTGCTGAACAATGTCAACGCGGATGACATTCGAGGTCAAGGTCAGATTGTTGCGTCTATTGTGTGAGATACAAAAGGTTTAGCGTTTTACGATGACAGTGTGTTAGAGACTGCACACGCATGATTTGACGTCATGAACAGGCTTTTAGTATGAATGTGTCGTAGTCAAGTTGGTCATGCATTGGAACAATGTAGGTTCAAATTCAAAATAAAGTGTGGTTTATTTCGTTCCCGTGCTGTGATAGGAGGCGAGGCTGTTGCCAAGCCGGGTACAAATCTTAAAGCGAAAAGCTCATACAAATTGGATTTTCCGATATGGGAATCGAATGAGGTTACAAATGAGGTGATCAAAGCAAAATAAACCCCATTATTATTTTGTTTCTTGCAGGTAACAGATTATTTGGCTCGTTAATGTGTACAAAGTCAATTTCAAAGTCATACGTTTTTGTCGGATCTGACATGTATGTGCAATTTTAATGAATTGTTTGTCATTTGCCATTAGAATGAGGTATAAAAAAATCATCACATAGAATAAAATTAAGTTTGAATGGCGATGTTTTAGGTTCCGTACCTACTACAGAATAGTCATAATCATCAGCCTTGTATTGTCTGTTGGACATAGGCCTGCTCTGAATTGCGCCATTTTCATGCTGACAACTGAGCTTTGCTCTACCGCAATATAAAATGTTAAAATGTACAAAATATACTGGCAATTTCCAAAAAAATATCTGGATCTGTATCAGCCCATATACGACCCACAACAAGGGCACATTATTACAACAAGGGCACGGGCCTCCTCTACAAAAGATATAAAATCAATAAAAAGAAATATAAATAATATAAAACAAAAAAAAATCCTTACGTGGGAAATAGTCCGGGGCGAAGGTAGTCATAAAGATTAAGAATGCTATTCGATGGAAGGTCTTAATATGGTACCTACAAGTAGGTCTTTTCAAAGCTATATGTATACTATCATTCGCTTTATTTGGCAAGCTGACATTTATAAAAATACGCAGGGAAGTAAAACTTCAAATCCTTGGCGCAAGATTAAAATTGTTAATTTATTCATATTTTGAGCATTGTTATGACCACAACGTATCCATGTATAGGTATTACAGAATCATTTTAGAATTATTCGTCCTCGCTCAAATGCATTATGGATGCTGAAATTCTCCGTTTATACAAATAGTATCGTAAAAAATATCTGTGTATGTAATGTTTCGTTGCTTACTCATTTTAATATTGGAGAATTAACTGTTTTTGACCATGAAACCGTACACAATGTTTTATATACATAATTAAACTCACGCCTTTTTCCCAGAAGGGGTAGACAGAGACGCTACCAGGACACCCACGTTTAACCCTGTGTTACGTCCCACGCTGAAGTCCTATTATGTCCAGTAGTTACTCTGGCTACAATATCCTTCAAGCCGGAACACAACAGTGCATTTACACTGTTGTTTGGCGGGAGAAATAGACATTGTGGTGGTACCTACCCAGGCGGCCTCTTACATATGTGAAACCATCAGTTAATTATCTTTGGCAAGTGAATTATCTAATTGCATTGCAATACACGTACCCGGTGCATCGCAGTCACTTCATTGTGCCAGTAAAAAACATTAATAATAATTGATAAGTATACACGCAACTTCAAAAAAGTTGTGGTGACCCTAATCTGAACCTGTGATCTCCATTCTGTAATTCTGGCTCTCATCCTATTAAGCTGTTGCTGTCTATTTATACATACATAATAAGACATACATACAAACAATCATAAACTCACGCCTTTTATCCCAGAAGGGGTAGGCAGAGGCGCCACTAGGACACCCACATTTCGCCTTGTATGTTCCGTCCCATGATCTAATAGGGGGCGAGCCTATAATAATAAGAATTTAAAGAATAAGAAATTAAATAAGAGTTTAAAAATAATAGTTTTTAGGCTTTTACCACATCGTTGAAGGAAATACGGGGCGACACACGATTAATTTGGAGATATTCACATAAAATAATACATTAAAAATATTAGATCTAGTTATAATAGTATAAAGCATTTCTAGCTAAAGTATACCCGCCTTGACACAGTTTTTAATTGTTACATGCAGCGGTAAAACATTAAAAGCGTTATTAGTCGCGTCCAGTATGTAATTTAATAAAAACAATCCATTATGCAAAATATACGAGAACGTGGGGTATCATTGTTTATGAATTTATAAATGGCATCTTCTTTATAGCATCTTAAACGAGCAAGCGGCTTATTTGGTGAAAATCACCTCTTATTACCTGCAATTGGTTGTACGTGGCTTGGTGACAAACCGGTCGTGTCTTGAGAATGCTGTGGTCGCGGGGTCGAATCCCAGAGCTTATCAAATTTTTTGGACTCATGTGTATTTTAATACTCAATTATCACGCAGTAAATGGTAAAGAAAAACATCGTAAGGACACCCTTAGTAAGATTTTCTATGACATGTAAAGTCCTCCAACCTGCACTAGGCCAGCATGGTAGACTATGGCCCTCTCAATCGCGTTCTCGGCTGTCAAAAATCAAAATCATTTTTTTTTATTCAAACAGTCTTTCACAATTTATATTGAATCGTTAATTACTGCTACCACCCGAGATAGAGAGCTAGAATCCCGAGACCAGCAGTGGGCAATCATAGGGTGATACAGAACATATTTCTATATGTGTAGTAACTAGTACGCCAACCGTAATAGCCAATAGTGGCCATAATCTAAACCTCCTTAAATATAGTCGCTATTAAAGAGGGGACCCGTATTCGTTGAGTAATGTATGAGCCGATATTACTAGTGGACCTAAGGCTCAGTAAGTATGTAGGTTCGACAGCCTCCGTGGTGCAGTTGGTTAGACACCGGCTATGAAACGAGAGGCCGCTGGTTCGATCCCCGCACCGAGACAAATATTTGTGTGATCCACAGGTATTTGTTTCGGGTCTGGGTGTTTGTGAGACCGAAAAAGTATCTCGTAGTTCCTGATACCCACGACACAAGACTCAATCTTAGTGTGGGCTCAGGACTATGTATGTAACTGTTGGATTTGGAGTTAATATCATCCGAAAATGTCCTTGCAATTGTCTGTAATAAAAATACCTACAAAATAAGACATTTGTGTTTATGCTATATGGTCTATTATCCTATAAGTAAAAACATAATAAAAAAATACACCCAACAGTCACATATATAGTCCTGACCCCACACTAAGATCGAATCATGTATCGTGGGTATCAAGAAATACGAGAGACTTTTCGGTCTCACAAACACCCAGACCCGAAACAAATACTTGTGGTTCACACAAACATTTGTCTCGGTGAGAAGATCGAACCCACGGCCTCTCGTTTCACAGCCGGCGTCTAACCAACTGCGCCACGGAGGCTGTCTATGTACCATAATCTATACATAATGGTGTCCTTTAAATATTATCTTTCGCATCCGGTGTCTCAAGACCGCGTTGATTCTTTTAGTCCCACGCAGTTCAATGCATATAAGGAATTATGAAAATGTATCAAAACTTTCAATATTAAATTCTTTATTCGTATTCGCGTTTCGTAATTGTTAGATAATATTATAATAATTTGTGTTATTAGGTGTCTTTAATTATTTTTAATTTTTTAGTCCGCCGTGTCGCAAAGATATCTATGATATTTAAATTCAGTTGCATAATTGATGCTTTTTATTACGTTTAACAGATGTATTGCGGTATTTTATGATTAACTTAATTTAATATTTGCATAACAATTGTCGATTTAAAAAAAAAACAATAATTTACGCTGCTAAAAGTTTGACTATTCAAGACAATAAAAGTTTCTATGAATTACTTTTAATCCGATGTCCAATCAATTAGATTAAAACATTTCGAATTACTTTTATTGCAGCCATATAAAATAACTTGACTATAAGAACGATAAATTTGATTTGGCGTATTAATTACCTATATTTTAGTTATTTGATCTTTCGATTGGTTATCGAATATGCCGTCTCATGTTGTAAATTCTGACAGATATTTTATTGTGCTGGAAATAAACTTTGTGATTACAACAACCTACATCATTTTATAATAGAAATGGGTGTTATAAAAAATAGCTGCATTGTATTTTTGACCACAACCGCGATCCTGGGAAAATATTTAATACAGATAAATTATGTTAATGTACAGCATAGTAAGAACATGACACCACATAACATTATTTGCGCAAAAAAGTACAATGAATTTACGAAAACTTATTAGCTTAGTTCAGTGACAATGAGTAAAAAAACAATTAACACAAATTCCACATGAGTCACCTAACCTTAATCGCGAAAAAAAGGAAAAATAGTATATTTGTAACCCGCATTCGTCCTCGTCGGCGCAGGCGTTCGGATGTGTAAAGTAAAAGTGGTCTGTGATTCCTCGCTATATAAGCTGCGGCCGCACGGTCAGACATCATTCCCACATACAACCTACAACGGTACACAACATGGCAAAGTGGATCGTAAGTCACTTGGAGTGCAGTGCAGTGTTGTGACGTGCTTGTGACGTGATTGTGACCGCTGGTGCTAACGGTGCTAATGGTGCTTCTGTTTTCCCAGGTCGCCCTCGCTCTGATCGGCTGCGCGGTGGCTGAGCCCCCCGTCGGGTACAGCTACTCCGCACCCTCCTCCCTGTACGTGGTGGGCGGAGGCCACTCCTCGCCCCTCAGCAGCGGCGGCCACTACCACCCCGTCCCGGTCGGCTACCAAACCTCCGAAGGTTACTCCGTCGACCCCCATCTCCTGGAGAAGATCAAGCACATCATCCTTAAGGATGAGATCCAGAACCAGGCCTACCAGTCCTCCTCCTCCCACGGACACGGAATCTCCTCCCACTACGGCCCCCCTGCGCCCGTCTACGGCGTGCCCAACGACAGGATCGTCGGCATCGAGCTAGACCACATCCAGCAGGGCATCCAGGTCGCCCAGTACCACCAGGCTGATGAAGGCTACGGCTACGCCAGCGGCTATTCCGGCGGCTACAGCAGCGGCCCCTCTCTATCCTACTCCACCATCGGAGCTCCTTCCGGATCCTACGGAGTGCCCTCCCCCTCATCGTCCTACGGCGCTCCCCACTAAACGAAACGAACATTAGTCATTTTTCATCTCATTGTAAAATATGAAAAAATCATGTGATCGCACCTTAGAAGTTATTATGTATTATATTTGTTGTTATAAGTTTTCTGTAAATAAAACGACTTTTTTGTAAAATTTGGTTGTCATTACGTTGATTGAATGATTGACGTTTAATTCGGTGGTAATTGAGTGTTTATGTATGGAAAGTCCAAGATCGTGTGGTGTGACGTAACGCGTGCAATTTGCACTTAAAGTGGATTTAGCTCGCTTTTGTTTCACTTGCGCGACCACTTTTACTTTTGAACTGATGGCCGGCGGACGCGAGCAGGTTTCCAGTTTGGAACGGAGCGAGGGTCGCCGGGAGTCGCTCACCACGCCGTTTAACATTCACGAATTACCACTAATTAAGTGAACGCAAAGAGATTGTACAATCAGATGTGGCCCACATTGGCCGCTGATATATGGGTCAAGTAGAAAGTTATGATACTTCCCGAATTTGGTGTGACACTTTCAAAAGCAGATCTGCCGATGCAGATCAAGGCTATTGCTGTTGAATTAAGGACAGATATGCCGAAAGCGAAAGTGACCAGCCCACTGAACGTCCGTCAGAATCCAAAATCAGGCATTATCTAATCGGATTGATTTGATGCAACGCGCACCAGAAGCGTACGAACGTTGCGTAAGCGCGTATTTAGCGAAAATTAGCAGATATTTTCGCTTGATGGTTAATCCGTTTGGCGTTGTACTTTCTCCTTGGGGCAGAATCTGAGATGTGTTGCGCAATGGAGAATTTGCAACGGTCAGACCATGTGCGAAGACTGGACTTTGGTAATATTCGTGTGCTAGATATTACTCGTTTCCTAGTTAAGTCATGATTATTAAGGATTTCATAAACATTCGTGTTATGCATATCGGGTGGAATTTGATTGATCGTTCTACATGCTGAGAGCCTTGGATGTTTTCCATAGGTACCGAAACCTTCGTCTTTGCAAATGTCTTTAAATTTTCTTGAATAAGTACAGTATTTTTTATGCGGAATAATAAATTAAAATATGCTTTAATTTATTGACTTGCATAATTTAAATGAATTTTGTTATCATATTAACATAGTGATCTAGATTTATACAAGTTTTTTAAATCTACACAAAACCTAAATATTTTCCTCTAAATAGTTATCTATTTCGCACTTGTTTACTAAATTACTCAAGTACAATTTACAACCATTTACAATTAAGATCCATTTATTGATACTATAAATATTGAATATAGTAAAACGATCTGCAAATATGCATATCATTGACCATCAAAGAAATTATGTCTAGCAACATAAAAGTAATTACAATTAGTTCCGTCTGTTGGTTTCTATTAATTATAAACATCATTCGATTATAAATTCTTCATTAGTGGATTGGCATGTATGCATTTTGAATTATAACGTTGAAGGATAGCTCCACATCTTATTTTTGTTACTACTCGTATAACCAAGGAGACATTCTTGTGCGCTATTTTAATTATGTATTTATTTAATTCGTTGATAAAAAACAACTAATTATTTATTTATCAAATTAGTTGATGGACTAAACAAATCTATGAAAGCATCGGTCTTGGGTTTGGTGCCTGCACCGAAATATGTACATAGTTCGAGATTAACATACAATTGCGTCGGCTCATGTGTATTTTTTACAGTTTCTAATAAACCAAAATGCATTATTATTGCTATCTCTTTTATGTATTTAGTATATTGCCAATTAGGATCCAATTTACAACAACAATACTGCGGATGTTTAGTATAGGGAAAGTTGTAGAGTCGGTTTATTGGTTCTAATCGTCAAATTATTGTCGTATTCGGTTACTCATTGAGTAAAACAGGTCTAAGCGCCTAGCACAGCGGAAGAACAATACTGGTTTGATAGATTTAAATCGATTTTCATAGCCAAGTACGGTTACGAATTGAGTCTATTACTGCATAATAAATGTTATTGGTCTCGTAACAGTGGATATTTGTAGATATGTGAGTACGATTTAGAGGTATTACTTATTTAGGTATGGTGCGGCTAAAAAAATCTCATACAATTTCCCCAGGTCTGGTCTTTGTGCCCAGTATGGCGTTAAATTATTATAAATAGTTAAGGTCCTATTTTAAACATAAAATATCTAAGCAAAGTCAATTTATTTATTTATGTAAAACATCATGATAAATAAAATAATACGAATTCAAATTAGTTTTCCTCTTTTGGCGCCATACAAAAAATATATTTCAATCGAAGAACCTATAATTATGAGATTATTTTTCATGCTGTAAAATAACACATTAGCCGTAACTGCACATCACGAATCTTGACTATGAAAATTAATCTGACACGTGTTAAACACGTTTCTGTAACCTTTTGTTTACACGTTTATACCTCCTGAATTAAATGTCTTATTTATATGATTCGTATTTAGTGTAGAAATATACTATCTACCTTGGTTTTAGCATACATTGAATTACTACAGGTAAGCTAGATTGATTGGCCAGGTTAAGAATGACATTCAAAATGATATACACATCTATATCTATCTATATCAGCCCATATACGTCCCACTGCAGGGCACGGGCCTACTCTACAATCGAGAGAATCGATTGAGAGTGGTTAGGCCATATAGTCCACCACGCTGGCCTAGTGCGGGTTGGCGGACTTACATACCGTAGAAATTCTTTAAAATCGCTACGGTATGCAGGTTTCCTCACGATGTTTTCCTTCACCGTTAAAGTGCGTGGTGATTGACTATCAATACACACATAACTCCGAAAAGTCAGAGGTGTGCCCTGGGATTTGAACCCGCGACCACCGTGAACATGTAGGCAGCCGCGTCTGGTCCGTTTACCAACAGGCCACCACGCACTTACTTACGATATACACATAAAATAAAGGAACATTTATCAACTTCGAAATCGTCAGTTTTCTATGAAATTCTTTTGGCATTTCTTCATACGACACATATAGATTTCTACACTTGAATTGAAGTATTATCCACTCAAGATAAGAGGCATGGGTAGTAAGACAGTGGTAAATATTTGCATTGAATGAGCGGCGTAACACAGAAGCTGGAGAAAGCTTGACTCATGCTTTCCGGTTTCCAGGTTATATGCGTTTTGTCTTTTAAGGGATTTGGGTCAAAGCAGCAAGATTTGCTGGTGGAAGAATGTCTAAATTCACCTGCGATTAGGGACACGTCTTAATAACCCATGTGTGTCGCGTTTAGGGTTCATCCTGGGTATATCTGGATGCAATCGGGCCGGCAAAATTAAGGGCTGGCTGCAAATTTTCTGGAATTTAATAACCATCAGGTGCATTAAAGTCTGTTATTAACCTGTATAAGAACTAAAATGGCAAATCAGGTTTATGAATTAAATATTAAAATTAATATATTACAGAACTTAATTTAATAAAGTAAAACTATTAATCTGCATTTTTTCTCAGGTTGCATCAAAATCCGCATTCCACGAGTATGTTGGAATATTGCAAAATAACCGATGTTTTATTAATCTCGCGACCCTGGGACTAATCACTTTTAGTTTTAAGTATAGTTCACAGAATATTTTAGATAATGTTTTGTCTATATGCGTCGGTCTTAATAATAATTTTACCCTTTAGTTTTGATATGAATTAAATAATAACTTTAGTTAAAATGTTCCGTTGACAGCCTTCGTGGCGCAGTTGGTTAGACGCTAGCTGTGAAACGAGAGGGCGCGGGTTCGATCCCGCACCGAGACAAATGTTTGTGAGGCCCACAAACATTTGTCTCGGGTCTGGGTGCTTGTGACACCGAAAAGTCTCTCGTAGTTTCTGATACCGACGACACAAGACTTAATTGATCTTAATGTGGGGTCAGGATTATGTATGTGATTGTTGGGTTTATTTTGTTTATTTTATTCAAAATCAGCTAAATTGTGTCCGCCGATAATGATATGATAATGATTTTTAGAGATATGATGGAAGCCTACGCCGTATATTACAACCTTATTGTAAGGTATGTTAGTGTAAATATAGTTAAACCTTAGTGGTTTCTCAATGATAAAAAGAAAAAAAAAATTGAAAACATGTCGTCTATCCACTACGGATGCGGATAAACCGACTGTGAAATGAGAAGGCGCGGGTTCGATCTCCGCACCAAAAAAAATTCACTGTTCAAATACTCTATCCTCTTTCTTCCATTTCCTACCTAGTTTAGTCAAGTCCTTTTAATTTCAGAAGCGTCTTTAATAGAATTTCGAATCTTCCAAAGTATTCTGCATTTTTTACAATCACTTGCGGTTAGTTGGTCAATTAGTATTTGAGCATTAAACAAAAGTAAAAGTACATTCACGAACGCGGAGTCCTAGATTCAAAACGGATGTCAATCAGCTCGTGATTAATACTTATGCATATCACTTAAGATATGAAGAAAGTAAACTTGCATGAAATGTAATCTGGCTTTTAATTTTTTTTAATGAAAGCGTAATCATTTTAATTTGTGGAACCAAAAGTAGAGTTCCCGAGTAATATTAGGCATAGGTGGCTATTTCTAATACAAATAAACATAACACAATTTTTACAGACTTTTCCTAAATGTGTTCTAGATGTGGAACAAAGTGTTATGGAAGAAGAACATATTATACTAGAAACGGTTTTTTTTTATTTCATTTAAGTGTATTTTAGTAACAATTTTTTAGCAGTAAATCTATTCATCAGATTGAAAAAAATGCTGATTTTACTCTTCGACTCAAAATCTGTCTATTTTTTTAATCCATTACTTCTTGTCATCTAAAGGACAATCCAAAACTTCAACACTCACAACGCTAACAGCCAGCTAAAAGTAAAAAATAAAAAGAAATACTTTAAATTAATCATTTCACCTGACCAAAAAAATCCCTGACCATTTCACCATCGTCCAAGGCGATCGTAATGCATATAATATTATACAATTGGACAGAAACCCGCGTTACTACATTCTAAAACACACGAGCTACCATTTGCCACCATCATGTCGAAATAGTGGTCAGCATGGTGACCAATTTCCATCGCGGTTTGAGATGGTATACCACTTGTAATAAGATTATTGTGCAACCAGGAAGAATTCTGATGTAAGGCACAGGATGTTTTGTAGACCGTAATATTAAAACACGTAGGGGGAAGCTTACATAGACCTTTGAAAAATAAATCGTTTCTTGTGTAGGTTCAAATATACCGGAAAATATAAACAGAGGCTAGAAAGCAAAAAAGAGGCCAAAAATGCTTTTTTGTTCATATACTAGCGCGACTAAGTGACAACCACCCCTTTTATTGTAAATGCAGTGAAAATCTGAGTATCTACTGACAAGAGATAATCACTTATCTTTCGATTTCGTATCCAAATTCCAAGCTGTAAATCAAATTATCGATTTGGATATGTTTGGAACCCAACGATAACTTACTATAATGTTATAATACCCGCTTATTTCTCAATCAACTATCCCATACATAATTCTGACCCAGTCACATATCAAGTCTTGTGTTGTGGTTATCAGAAGCTAGGAGAATCAATTTGGTCTCACAACGCCCAAACACTAAAAAATATCTGTCCCGATGCGTGGAACGAACCTGTGGCCTATTTCAAAGCAGACTGCGCCACGGAGGCTGTCAAGTCTCCTAGGCTTGTCATATAATTGTTCAACAGCAAAAAGCCGGAATCCAGCATAAAAACAATGCCAAATAAAACTTATGACAAAGAATTCTAATATGAATGTAAAGGCGCTTACATAATTATGCATTTAAGAGGATTTTTTGCATAATTCATACATTGAGCTAACTTGTTTTGGCACCTCCGCGCTTGGGTAATTTTCAACAGCATAAGTACATTTTTATTTTTAATTAAATATGCACTTTTTGGTATAGTGAAATGGATATTAAAATGTAGGTATAAAGTATGAATACTTAAATAAATACAAGTGGGAGTATCGCGAGTTATAATGTTATGATGGTTATGAAAAATAAATTGTCTCGCGAGAAAGGCACATTGTTATTATTGAGGTAAGCTTTAAAAGTATGGATTCGAAATTGATGAGTTTATATACTTTTTTTTGGTCTTTAAAATATCTCGGTGCCGTGATGAAACCCGCCGCTGTCATTTTACAGTCGGCGTATTTATTAACCTACTGTACCTCGGAGGATGTTAAATTAAGACTGCCTCCTTCATTTCCACCACTATTTTGGACGTCGTAATTCTTAGAACCTTGCAACGTGAGCATTGCTCTTGTATGCCGAGTTAGATTGCTGCTAGACTGATCATCCTTGAGGAAGGAATCATCCCCTACATTCTATCTTTCTTTTCGATTAAATATCTTTACTACTATAGTTAAAAGTCGAATTTAGATGTTAATTAATCTAACTAAAAGTATGTCCAAAAATACGCTATTATTATATCCGACTTCATAATTGCTCCTTCACGCCTCGACAACTCCTCTTTAATTTGCCTTTCATATCCGTTTTATTATCATGAACTATCATCATTATCATGAATTACATGTATTTTGCATTAGCGGATTTACTGTAGCTGAAGATCATCACACATTTATTAGTAATAAATGTACCTATGTAATAAATTATTACATAGGTACATAATTTCTGCCTCTTTTTCTCCTTCTCTTATATCCATTCCCATGGTTGTCTGGTAGAGATTGCCTTAGAGCGATAGGACCGCCATTTGTACCTTATTGCTTTATGTATTTCTGTATTCAGTTATGTTTTTGTTTAAAAGAAAAAATAAAAATAAAATAATTAAATTAATTACGATACATCATTATCGCTATCAACACAACTTTAAGCCACATACCGCAACGATGACCTAATGTTTGGGCCCATTCCAAAACCGGTTGGAATAATGCAGTTATTCTTTACTTTAAACACATAAGACAATAAAATGTTGATTCTGGTGAAAGTATGTCTAAATCCAACGTTTAAAATGACATAACATTGTGTTCCAGTTATTTGCTAATTCCATTCACGAGACGTACTTTAGTGAGGGGATAAATTTGCCGGCTTTTCGGTTGCCCGAATTATCTTAGAGTTCAATTTAGCACACAATAATAATTAATAATTAATAGGTGTTTTAATCCAGACAATTAAAACATTCCGTCAAAAAAATCAAATTTAAATGTTTGTCGTTAAAAAAACATTAGCAAATGCCTTGGTTTGAAGATTCAGTGAGTCGATGAACCAAAGCTTTACAGTCAGCTGTCTCCTTTTTTCTTTGTTTGACACTCCCATACCTTAAATATCCCTAAGCAGTGAAATAAACCAGACGGATAAATAAATATGCTATTCAGACACGCAAATTAAATATTTTAATCTGAAAATCTCAGAATTCTTACCTAGTGTTTCCTTTTTCCGATCACTCTACATTTCTTAATAATTTTTAAACTTGGATAATGCACATAGGAACCCTGAATTTTACCATCGGAGATTCGAAAATCCTACCGGGTCAACTGGTTACAAATTAACCTAACTTTTCGAGAATATTGCTAACTCTCGTACTGAAGTTAAAAAATAATAATTCAACCGGCCTTTCGGTAATAGTACACCCATCCCTAGCGCTCTCAGGTAAGGAGAGTGGCGCTGTATCTAATCACATAATACATTCACATAATTCTGTCCGACGCGTGGCACCTTCACCGGTATGACCGATGCACTTCCTACAACCACGTGTGCGCTATGCAGCTATTAGATATGGAGATAATATTACACATAAAAAAACACTTGTTTTTTACTGCCCTCGACAAATTTAACACAAGTATAAAACGATAGTTAGGTGCTTTTAAAATAATGAAGTCTATTATTATTTTCTTTAGTTTATTATTATTTATTATTATCTATGAAGTCTATTATTATTTTTTTGTTATTGGTATGAATGACGTGCCATGCATGCCATTCGCCTGGTTGTAAGCTATACGACCGATGGACAGTCGCAAAACCAAACAACACTATGAATTACAAAGCAATGCTTGGCATTCCACTGATTAATCATCTGTATTTAAAAGAAAACAAAACTAGGATTAATCATGTCTGTATGTTTGTAGATCTATGGTCAGGTGAACGATCAATCTTGCGCGGGCGCAGCTCGCATAATGTCCGCTTCAGCGTATAAGCTATAAGCGGGTAGCGATTAATATACCATTTAATAATTCTACGTCGAGTTTGCAAAAACTATGGATTTCTCCAAGAGATTGGATCACGTTGGTATTTTTGCAAAATATAACGGTATTTTTTGTGTTGATTAGTATATATTTCTAATTCTACTTCGTTTTTATTTCATCATAATTGATTAATTTTAAGAGACATTGTCAGTTTTTTTGGGATAGAAAGGTATGCATCTATTTCATTATGAAATACACTGAAACACGCAACCGCAAAACAAAACAATAAATTAGAAATAAATTAAACAATTGCAAGTTTAAAATAGTTTAAGAAACGTGAAGTGAGCGGTCGCCCGCCCTGTCACATTTTCAAAGCATATTTCTTTCACTTAACGCGACAAAACTTGCGATAACTTTATTTCAACTTAATTAATCAGCACTTTTCATACATCAAGAATTTATACGCTTCATCACCGCATAAAAATAATGTTAGACTAATTAAAAGTTCACCCAAATATGAGGTAGTAGCTAAAAGTATTTATTTTGAAAAAAACATTTTCGGATCATTTTTTTTTTCTTCGCGTTTTCTTATTTAAATTGAAAATTTAAAGTGAGTGCAATATGATGGTGAATATTGCGGAAACATCTGTCATAGATAAATATGATCAATACAAGCCCAGTATACTTTTCAGCTTCCCCTCCTCTTTCCTCTCCTTGTCACTCCCATTTTGAGAGACCGGGAACGCACCTGTGATCCAAGTGTTGTAGATATTCATTGGCAGGGATGACCACTTACCATTAATGGACCATTTTTCAAACCTACGCTATAAAACAAAAGATATTTACAAAAAACCCTTCAATCACAACTCATTCCTACCACCTGGAAACTATCCGTTCCCCAACGGTACGTTGCCAGCGTTCTTTTTTACCACGCACGTGCAAGCTCTGGAATGGACTCCCTGCTTCGATGTTCTCGGAGCGCTTTGACCTGTCCTTTAAGCGAGGCTTAAAGAGAGCTCTCTCCTGACGGTAGGCAGCGACCTGGTTGTCCTGGGACCGTGGTACTGCGAAGATCCATGAGCGGCGATGACCGCGTACCATCATACGGGCGGCATTCTCGTTTGTCTGCCAAGGCTTATAAAAAAACGTCACATGACCGGTGTCAGTCCATTCTGCACATATTCAACTCCGGACAAAATAAGTGTATCGAATCTCAAAACTCTCACAAATTAGTTTTATATCTTCCTATTCTGTATCTCAATAGGGTAATTATTATAATGATGAACATTTCCTTCCGCGAAGCATTCAGCTGTCATTACAATGCATATTTCATTGTTATGCCATCAAAAGATAGAAGCGCAGTTAATTTAGGTGATTATTTTATTAGATTCATCTGCATAATATAATAATTTAAGTAAAAAATAATACCAAATGAGGTGGTATTTTTTGTGAGAACAAGAAAATCTCATATATTATTGTGCAAAACTTTCAAAACAATAATATTAAGAGTTAAACAACGACCTTAAATATAATATTAAATAAAATGTTTTTTAATTAATAAAACAACCAAAAATATATTTTTTATTTAAAATCTTCCAAAAAAACTTATAAAAATAAGAAATTTTATTTATTATTTCGAATAATTCAATCCAGAATTTAACGAATGCAATTTATCATTCTTAATTTAAAATCCATTTTGAATTTCGACCACACGCTCAATTCGTCAGATCATTAAGATTCGTTTTATTACCCGCATTATTAAGGTAGTTATATTCTGTATGATTGTTTAACATAAGCGCCGTTTCGCTGACGATGTCTTATTCAAGCACATTATGTCGTTTGTATGATGAGAGCAATTTGGTGTAAGCCATCCGTCGCACGGAATTATCTGATTGACGTGTCATTTATGCTTATTTTTATTTGATTTTTTGCCGGTTTGAGGAGTTCTGGCGTTGGATAAAAATGACGTTTTGAAATTGGGATTGTTAATACTTATATGGTATTTGTGGTGGTAAAAAGGCAATTTGTAAATCGACGTTTTTTAATAACATCCAGCACGTTATAAAAAATTTAAATTAATTTCCTTTAATCTACTGCCTGGTAGCATTTGGGTGGGAAATTTAAATTCCTAGGTTCGATGCAGAATCGAGTATTACACCTGTTGATAGCTTGTCGCTTTGGAACCATAATTTGCCTGGTAATATATAATTAACCGAAAAGTGGTGGTGGAGTCTCCATTCGTATATACATAATTTTGCAACACTCGTTTAATCACGTTGGCCCGACTGCACCTAAATGGGAGTAAATTAACATTCACAAATTTTCTTAAGTGTTTGAATTTATTTCAAGTAAACTGTCGAGATCGTCACAGGTTCGACACCCAGGGCACACAGCTGTAACTTATCGGAGTATATGTTTTACTATGTATGTTCATCGTCATTACTACACTTTGTTATGACTGTTATTACTACATGTATTTATTTCGGGTCTGGGTGTTTGTGAGACCGAAAAGTCTCTCGTAGTTCCTGATACCCACGACACAAGGCTAGATCTTAGTGTGTGGTCAGGACTATGTATGTAACTGTTGGATATATTTATTTATTTATAACTATTCAGTGGTATGTAAAATGGCTTGTTTATTATTAAACTTTATCAGCCATACATTATACTCTTCTCAATTCAACCAAAAACATCAGAAAGTGCGTTAAATTTCAAAACGACAAAATTACAATTGTCATAAAAACCCAGTTGAAATAATGTCCATAAATCGTAATAAAAAGGGCATCACGCATGTTATGTAGTGTCATAGTGGACGGTGCAGGCTGCGCAGTGACCACTGACCACTCACCATCACGGCCTCAATACTTAGAAGCATATTATGGACCGATGCAAACCGTTTCCTTATTGAGTTAGTGTTGTGCAAGATGGCGGGGTGGACGTATAGAGCTGGGCTATGCTATTGAGCTTTTGATGCTATATTTTCATGTAGGGTTGGGAAAGTTACTTATTAGTAAAAAATATACCAGATACTTAGTTGAATCTTGAGATCAACCCTTCAAGGTTCAAACTCGGAAATGAGTCAACGTTACAAGCTATAGTATAAGTGCAGCCCTATGTGTAAAGAAATATTTTTAAGATACCTTAAGCCAAATATGAACTATCATAAAAACATTGCGGCATATTTAAGTTTAACAGATTGTGAGCAGAACTGTATTGCAAGAGGAGATATAATATATTGAGTGCCGGCGACAATGTGTATGGACAGCACCTGTTAAAAAACCTGTTATTTCATGTCACATTTTACCCCTTACTAATAGCTCCATCGGTTTATCAGTTATTAAAATACATCTATGTGGGAATAGTTCCGTGTCGGGACAAAATCAAACAAACATCGTTTGGATGTTCTGCACTTTAATTATCTTCTCTTTGAATTCGTCGTTACATCGTACGTCGTTCTTCTCGTCTCGTCTTCCGGACTGTTCTCTCGTATTCCGTCCTTTCATACTTGATATCTTAATCATTCATCCTATAACTCTTTTACTCTTTAATACTTTCATTCGTTATCCCTTTCCATAAACTACGTTCCATATCAGTCATTCGTCTAACGTTTCATTCTACTCATATTTCATCACAACATTCAAATCCTACATCTACATATATAGTATACTAGCTCGGAAATCAGTATGCCCGAACCTGCTACCATTACGCGTACAGAAGTGGGTTGTATCTTGTAGCGTCGCGTACGCACTGCGTGTTACGAATCCCAAGTCATTGCGCAACCAGCCCACGTGACTCATCCGGTTTCTAAGGTCAAATGGATATAAACATTGGATATGGGTTAGATTTTTCTACTTGACTTTATTTCACACTTTGATGACTTCAAAGCATATGATGCTGAGTTTTTCAGCCCTTGCCTGTCATGATGTCTTTATGGACAGCAACGAAATGCTATAAAAATTATTTATGATTGAATCAAAAACCTTTCATAAAGTGTTTTTTTGAATGTGTGTGTCTTGGAAATCGAATGCATGGGAAGAATGTAGTCACAGATTACAGCCCAGGTAGAACTTCACTAACGAATGAGGTGATTAAATAGCAAATATAAATTTTAAAATCCTTGCCTTTCGTTTGAAATTTGGGTCCAACCTTTTACCATAGACCTAATAATCCTACCCTTTAAATTAATTCTTAACCCCATCCCTCTTTTCCTCTACCATGCATTTACAATTCACCATAATTGTCTATTTAATAGCTAAGATCATCTACCATTTGGTCCAACGAAACACCATACTATAAAAAACCTCAAGTACGAAAAGATAATTATGTTACTTAACAGTATTACCATGTATGCTATGGTGGCACATTTAGATACATTTTCTATAAATAGTGAGCGGATTACATCTACGTTATGTAACAGGCCGATCACCTAACTACTTTGATCTACATTATGTTATGTGCACCGGCCTACACTTCGACTGATTTTGTTGGCGAATGTATGAATTTCTTATATCTGGTAAACAAAATTATTGCAATGAATGTCAAGACGAGCGTGCCATTCGCCTGATGGTAAGCAATACGACCGCTCATGAACAGTAGCAAGACCATGAATTACAAAGCAATGCTTGGAATTCCACTGTGCTTGCCGTCCTGAGACATAAGATATCAAGTCTCAATAAGTCCAGTAGTTACTCTTGCTACAATGTCGTTCAAATTAGAACACAACAGTGCAATTACACTGCTGTTTGACGGCAGAAATAGACATTGCGGTGGTACCTACACAGGCGGCCTCTCACATATGAAACCTACCACCAGTATATGAACAAACGGTTGCATCTAATAGTAAGTAATGATCATTTACAAAAATTGGATCATAAGTGCCGGTCTCTCAAAACGCGAGAGGATAACAATGATAAAAAGAAAGATATACTGGATCTTCAGCTGTCTCATACGACGAACGAAACACATGGCACAGTCAGTGATAACGGCCCGGTCGAACTAACGTATTACTGCAAGATAACTATGATAATAATATGATTCTGCCTATTTGATTTAACTTTCGTGGCGCAATTGATTAAAAGCCGGCAATGAAATGAATGATCACTGATCCAAATTTCGCATGGAAACAAACGTTTGTAACATCATATTTGTTTCTATTATGAGACCAAAAACCTTTCGTAGTTTTGAATACCCACGACACAAGATTCAGTATCTTACGGTGCGTGACTGTTGTATCAGCGCATATACATCCCAATACAGGGCACGAGCCTCCTATACAATCGAGAGTACGATTGAGAGGGGTTAGGCCATATAGTCCACCACGCTGGCCTTGTGCGGGTTGGCGGACTTAAATACCATAGAAGTGATTACAAATTGCACCGTCATAGTGATTGACTATCAATACATACATGACTTCGAAAAGTCAGAGTGACTGTTAGGGCATGCCTGTTAGGTGTATTTATAAATCTAGATAATCCTATCGAGCTACAGTTACTAGACCAGTGACATAACCGGTCAGTCGAGATCTAAGGAACCGCGATCGCTAACAGCATACCAAGCGCACTTTCCTTGGATTATCACACGCGCATCTGTGTGAAAGTTACGACCTGCGTGTACTGACATTATCTGGCTAAATAGCAGCGTAAAGGCTTCGACAGTGCATTTTTAGGTTATGTGGGGCAGAATCAGTCAAGTTACAAACAACAGTGTTAATGCACTGTTGTGTTCCGGTTTGAAGGACATTGTCCAAAGGAACTACTGGACATATTGAGATTTAACATCTTATGTCTCAGAATGGCGAACGCAGTGGAGTGCCAAGCAATGCTTTATAATTAATGGTGTTGTTTGGTTTTCTACTGTATCGCTTACCATCAGGCAAATTAAATGCTCGTCTCGCCATTCATCGCAATAAAAAAAAGTTAAAATGGCGAACGACCTAAAAAAGTAGTAAAAGTATTGGAAGAAGGAGAAAGCTGTGCTCATCTATGGAGTTCCTGTGGCTGAACATGATCAATGATGATGCTGGGTAGAGAACCGAGAGATTATATTTATGTGAAGTACGAGCAAACAGGAGAAGATTTTGAATTGACAGAATTTTGATACTGTTCATTGAGATAGTATCAGAGTCAATAATTGTACTTTTAAATATTAAAAAGTGCATTGAACCCATGGCCTTCTTTTTAACTTGACACAAGTTCGATAAAATTAAAAAGCAGTGATACTTATTTTAAAAATATAACGTAATCTCGAAATATTTACAATACAAAAGTAGTTCACACAAGATTGCCAGAGGAGGGAAAAATTCTGTTACGCAAAAATACGAATTCTTTCATGACAATATTAATTTCTCTGACCTCGCGACTGTGAAGGAACAATGCAATCTTTCGATGATTCTGTTTCGAAAGGAATAAAGTGCCTTTGTTTTGAATACATAATGCCTTATTGAATGTCAGTTAAATACAATAAGTAGGTTTATTGCATATTATTGCAGTAACAAAGTATGTCAATAGTTGGGGTCCACCGATGACACCCTAAATAACAGCCATGTTAGAAGTACTCTAAACCGACAAGGATATATGAAAAGAACGATGAAAGCAGATGATGCAAAAGAGATAGGTCAAGATTAAAACAAAAATATTTTTTACGGATTTTATCGCGATTTGATTAATTTTTACATTTTTAATTTCCCGACGTTTCGATTGCTTTACAGCTTTCGTGGTCACGGGGCGGACTGAGGTATTAGTCAACCGCTCGGTGTCAACTTAACAACCCTTAATTATCAATTATTAAATTAAATCCGTTTAAAATAGTTTTATTTCAATAGTTAGCCTAGGGATGACTCTAGTATATACAGTGATGATAGTTAAGTATGTAGGTATAAATGAGGCTAGCAATATATAGAGAGACGGACCCACATATAAACTAGAATAAGGACCCTTTCTGGAGAAATAAATAATAATATTTCGAGTCTCTTTGTATCTTGGAGTGCACTACATTGACTATCTCATTTGTTGTTACAATAGAAAAATATAATGATGTCCTGCCGCACGGTTTGCCTCAAAAGCACTTTAAAAACTACAAAACAGTCAGCACTTTGCATGCATTATATTTATTATCAAGTGAAGTATATTGTGCAGATATTTGTTATGCTAAAATGAAAGAGTGCATCTCGATAAGGATTGAAATACTTCTCTCTATCATAAGTTTACGCAACGGAGAAATCTGACCACATTACATAGTTAGCGTCTATTAACTGTACCTAACGACACGCTAACATCTTATGTACTAGTTTTACTCAATATTGATTCTACGTGAGTGAATGACTGCGCGATAAATCTAATTATGGGAGCATTTTGTACAATTTAATAGCCTAGTTATTAACGGAATGGCTAATTACTTAGAGGTCTGTGGTTATAGCCCAAGGAACACTTCTGACTTTACGAGTGTATGTACATTCGCTATAATTATTGCCTATTTTAATGACGAAGAAAAGCATCCTGAATTATCGGCACTACACGCCCTGCCAACTGTTATTCTAAGTAGCTAGTCTGCTGGACTTTAGCCTCCAATAACAAAACTAATAACCTAATTTTTTCGAACTTTATTTATAACAGCTTACACACGAGCTGATTGCTAGTCATCAATCATGGACTTATAATGGAATATTTTTTTAAACACATACATACATAAATTCACGTCTTTATTCCCAGAAAGGGTAAGCAGAGTTGCTACCAAGACACCCACATTTTGCAAGTGTTTTCCGTCCAACAATGTGATAGGGGGCGATCCTATCGCCCTATCGGACACAAATTCTTGACTCCGGGCTGATAAAGAATAGAAAAGTCCAATATCACTTCGCCCGACCCGGGGTTCGAACCCGAGACCTCAGCGTTGTAATCGAACCGTAAAACAACTGCAGTAATTTTTAAGCCTCTTTTATATACTCAACTACCTTTCTTTTTTAATTACGAGTTATTAATCACCTTGTATATGTCAATACTTGTGCGTTCCCAAACCTCCGTACATGGTATGCAATATTGTAATGAAAGTGTACTGTTGCAAAACAAGGATACATAAAGATCCGCATATGCATACAAATAGCTCTTAAACTCCGATTTGACAATTCCCTTAATACTTTATTCTGTGGCCATTTAGTATGCTTCGGGTGAGTATGTTAAGTAATGACATCTGGTATCAGATGTGGAATGAACCGGATCTTTTCGTTTAGTAATTCATGTCGCGTTGTATGACCAGTGTCTTGTTTACACATCGGATTAAGACCTCCTGGGTCTGATTTGAGTGTTAAGTACGATATCGGTAGCTTGTAGGGTGCCGACAGCTACTGTCCTAGCAACTTCTGTGATCCAAGATCAACGGCTTGTAGAATTGAGAAGAATAAATACACCCAACAGTCACATACATAGTCCTGACCTCACATTAAGATCAATAAGTCTTGTGTCGCACGTATAAGAACTACGAGAGACTTTCGGGTCTCACAAACACCCAGACCGAAAGAAATATTTGTGTTCCGCACAAACATTTCTCTTGGTGCGGGGACCGAACCCGCGGCCTCTCGTTTCACAGCCAGTGTCTAACCAACTATGCCACGGAGCCTGTCTGCTCAAGAAGCATCGAAGATCGGCGACTCTCTTGGAGCTACTATTTATTTATTTATTTATTTATTTATTCACATAAAATCCACAGCCCTTAATACTACTATAATACAACTGGTTTACTTATCTTACGGCCAATAACGGATTTACATTTTAAAAATACAACTTATATAATAGGCAGTCGAAACGTTAAATAAAATTGAGCAAAACTTAATAAGTAATAACATTAACAAAATAGTAATAATAAATTTGATTAATTGATGAAGGTAGTACTAATACACAATTTAATTACGGTCTTTTTTTTTTTTTTTTTTTTTTTTTTTTTTTTATTCTTATTTTTAAAAGGGGATTTAATCACTACAAACGATGTGATTATGTCATCCCCATATAACCAGTATACAAAAAGAAAACCAAACGGATGAAATAGTATACATATAAAAGGCTTAAAACTATTTTCTACTCTCTACTTATACTAATAAACAATAGTTTACAGAGTCTCGAGGCCTGCACTGATAAAGGGAAGGCCAATATGCTGTTACATATCCCGATTTCCGTGCCTTTACTGAACAATTGCTGTCTCTGCTGGGCGTTCCGTACGCACTCCATCAAAACATGGTGTATGTCTTCTCTTACATCACAAGCTGCACAGTTTGGGGTGTTTACCCTTCCTACTAAATGTGCGAATGCATTAGATGGAATGTGGCCGGCACGCATTCTTAATAGAGCTACTACGTGTTTCCTATCCATTTTCTTCTTTTCAAACCATGGGCAATGGAGCGGTTGCGGCTGAATAGTTTTGTACCATATGCCTTTTGATTTCGATCTTTCGTCATAATATTCGCTCCACCTTTGTCTGCAAAGTATTTTGACGTGGCAAAGCATGTCAGAATGTAGCGGTGGACTTGGAAAGTATATGCCTTCGCGAGTTGCTTGCCGAGCAGCTAAATCTGCCGTTTCGTTGCCGCTGATTCCAATATGTGATGGGATCCACTGAATACAGACATGTTTATTCATCGCACGAATTTTGAGTATAGTGTCTATAATTACTACGGCTATCGGGGTCCCTCGAAGAGTCGAGGGTACGCGAGCCAGATGTTGAATGCTGCTTTTTGAATCAGAAAATACAACAAAATTTTCATGATTTATGTCCAATATATATGATAGAGCTTCGGAAATAGCTATAAGTTCACAATTCATAATGGATATGTTTTCAGTAATTTTAAATTTTGTAATAATATTCAGTTGGGGGTCAAAGAAAGCAGCTCCCATGTCCTGACCATCCTTTGATCCATCTGTATATAGTTCGTAATGTTCACAGTAATTATCTGATATCATTTTCAAACATATGCTTTTAAGATCCATTAGATTCATTCGTCTTTTCGCTTTGTCCATCCCTTCAATACTAGTGGAAACTGTATCTGTTAAGTCAATGCTGTTTACCCATGCGTCCAAGGAAAAAATATCTAGTATACGACTTGAGTGTATGTGTAGTCCTTTATATAATCTGTGAACGCTTACTAAAAGAGGATTTCTTTTGTTTCTCCAATAAGATCCTTGGCATAGGTTGGATAATTCTTCTAGTATATCGAGAAGGGCATTATTAGAGAAGGATTTTGATCGTAAATAATATTTTCCGGTTAAGTAAAGTCTGCGTATGAATAATGGTTGAAGACATAGTTCGCTTTCCATTACGTGAATGGGCGTGGTCTTTATAAATCCCCCAATAATTCTCATGGCAATGTTTTGTACCCTATCTAATTTCAAAAGGTGGCAATTTGCACTGCTACCGTACAAACAGCAACTGTAATCTATCCTACTTCGAATGATGGCTATGTACAGTCTTCTAAGATGCTTGGGATGTAAACCCCATTTCGAGCCAGCTAAAACCTTCAAGATGTTTAAAAATTTATAGCATTTTGAGCTAACCTCGCTAATGTGTTTGGCCCATTTCAAAGAACTATCCAACCACATGCCAAGGTACCTAACGCAATTAACTTGCTCAATAAGGTTATTGTTAACAGTCAGATGAATACTTTTCCTGATTCTGCCTCTGCTAAATAAGCAAACTTTGGTTTTTTTGGAACATATGTTTAGACCGAACTCAGCAATAATATTTTGAAAGGTATATAAGGCATATTGAACACCAGAAACCGATTCCGAAAGCTTCTTCTGACTGCTGTACAGGATAAAGTCGTCAGCATATTGCAAAGCATAGACATCGGTTATATTTTTGCATATGTTCATTGTGGCAATGTTAAACAAAATTGGTGACAAGGGGTCACCCTGAGGGATACCTAAACCCGTAGTTCGGCACATTAAGGTAGTATGGCTTAAATTTATTTTTAGTTGTCTTTGATGGAGGTATTGCCATAAGTAATTGCATAACATAGAGCCTACGCCTAAGTTGTCCAAAGTGTTTAATAAAGACGGTACATTTATGTTATTGTAGGCATTCTCAATATCTATGAAGCAGCCCACCGTTGAAAAGCCTTTAGAAAAACCGATCTGTATGCATGACACTAATCTGGACAAACCGTCACAACACGGCTTAGCTCTTCTGAAGCCGATGGTGCTTTGTGGAAAGTATTCACTTTTTTCTAAGAACCATTCAAGCCTACGCGTCAGTATTGTATGGAGTATTTTGCAAAGGCACGATATGAGGGCAATAGGCCTAATGCCTCTGTTTGGTTCTAACTCACTACTTCGTTTTGGTATGGGAATGATTACTACTTGCCTCCATTGTTCAGGCACAAACCCAGAAGATAGAAATCTATTGTATAAGGTAGTAAGAATCGTTTTACCATAATGAGGAAGGCGACTTACCATGGAGTACGTTACTTGGTCTTGTCCCGGAGCAGTGTCTGTTTTTTTAATAGAATTAGTGATTTCCTGTACTAAAATAGGTTTACATAGAGTACTATGCGCGGAAGTAAATGTGGGGGCCGCCGGGGTAACAAAATCTGGAGCAAGGTTTCGTAACAATATAGCAGTTTGATCAGGATCAGCAATGCTTGACTGTGCTCGGTAACCTTTAATCCACTTCATCCGCTTCCACATATCACTTGGAGATATGGAGCTATCTATGCTAGTACAGAACTCCTGGAATGAGAGTCGTTTGCTTTGACGAATTGCTCTTCTGGCTTCACTCATTTTGTTTTGTAGATTTACAAGATTTTCAGGAGTGGGGTTACGTCTGAACTTAGACAGAGCTAAACGTCTTTGGGCTACTATGTGGGATAAGTTTGGATGCCAGTATGGTTTAGGTAGAAATTGTTTAGCTTGCAAAGGATTTCTACATACTCTGATTGAAGGTATGGTTTCATCAGCTGCACTGTTCATAATTTCTAGGAATTGGTTGTACGCAGATTGATTGTCCAAAGAAAGTTGAAAATTCGTTAGTTTAGTTTCTATCACTCGTGTGTATTCTTGCCAATTCGCTTTTTTGAAGTTCCTTCGTTTTTTGAAAATAACCGGTTCATCGATATCCGCTTCAATTTTAATTATTAAATGATCGCTTCCCAAATGTTCATTCATAACGCTCCATTTAAATTTGAGCGCCAAATCTGTTGTAGCAGCAGTTAAATCTGGAGAGCTTTGTTGGATAATTCCATTTACTAATTTAATACGTGTATGTATATTCTCATTGAGTATAAAAAAGTTATTGTCCATGATAGAATCAAAGATTTGATTGCCCCTAGTGTCAGACTTGATGGACCAGTTTATGTGATGGCCATTAAAGTCTCCAGCTACTAGTGTCTTCCCTCGCGCCAAAGAAAATATTTCATCCCAGTCACGTTTTGTTGTGTGGGCTGAAGATGGACAATAGACGGCAACTATATTTTCCAGTATATTGCAGTTGAATAGTTTAATTTGGATAACTTGAATTTGTGAATTTGAGACGTTTATTGCGTGTGGGATCGATTTAATGGAGAAGTGTGTTAAAATAGCTACACCTCCATATCCATCTTGTCGGTCTGCTCTGTGTATGTTATATCCTGAAATTCGAAAGGAGCTACCTGGGTCGAACCATGTTTCGCAAAGAATAGCTATGTGTACTTTTTCTTGGCTAAGTAGTGCTTCAAATTCTATACTTTTCGGGCGTAAGCTTTGCGCGTTCCATTGCATTATTTTCAGCGTTGCTGTATTTTTGTTTGTGTTATCCATTATTGCAGAAGAATTCTATAACCATCTGAAATAGAGGCCAGTCAGGAATATGATCAGCTATAAGTAATACCACCCATTCCACGCAAAACTTGATGACGGTTTTCACTTTGTGTTGAATTGTTGCACCTCTCATGAACAAAATGTCTTTAATTTTCTTGAGTAGCTCTTGGATATGTACAGATTTTCCCCTTTCCTCTTCAAGTGTCGCTGCATTTTGTTGCGGAGCTGAAGGGTTATCAGTATAGTTCTCTTCAAAATCCTCAGACCATACATATGGAGAAGAAGGTCTTCGACGTAGTTTTTTGTACTGTGGGTAAGGAGATTTTTTGCTTTGACCTTTATTATCTTTGGCAACATCTGCAAACAGAGTACTAAATTTCGGCGTTGAAATACCGGGTTGACAATCGTTCACAAAAGTGTTCTTTGTGTTAACTTGGTGTGACTCTGTTTCTTTTTGTTGCGGTGTGTGGAATGTGGGTGGCGAAACATATATGGTTAGTGCCTTTCTATACGTAACATTAAACTCTGCCATTATTTCCCTTAGTTTCTTTTCTTTACGAAACGTTGGACATGACATTCTAGCCAGAGCCATATGACTGCCTTGACAGTTCACACATTTAAAGTTTTTGGTGTCGCAATTAGTATGGCCTCCACCACACTTAGGACATATTGTCTTATTTGATGGGCACCTTTTAGAGATATGGCCAAATTTCCAGCAGTTTCCACACTGTGATACTGGAAAAACGTATGAGTTGACTTTGATTCTCAGCCCATCCACTACTATATAGCCAGGCAGAAAAGAACCTTTAAAACATAGTCGTACGGACTCACTGGGCTTCCACCCGCCTTCAGGTATGTCACGTCGATTGAGGCGGTGCGCAGAAAGTAACTTGGCACTACCTGGACACGTTATGTTAGTCATGATTTCTTTCTCGTCTAAACATATGTCTACGTTTCTTATAACCCCGAAGGACATATTTGTCTCCATAGCCCTGTTAATTCTCCATCCTCTGCTTGTGAAGTCTTGGTTGTTTTCTAGTTTGGCAGCACTTTTTTCATTATTAAAGTCAATACGAATTTTGAAAGGGGATAAAAACTTTACTCGTTCAATGCCATCAATGTTGAGTGATTTTAAAAATTTTGCCATTGCAAATACCTTCGGCAACTTCTCATTAGATGTAATGTATACTTCAATGTTACTGGGTCTAGACTTCATTTTTTTTTCTTTGCTTAAAACAGTTGTCCACTCATCTTCTCCTTCTTCTTCGTCTTCTTCTCTTCCTCTCTTACATGCGAGTTGTGAACCATCTGTGTCCTGTTCCGTATGTTGGTAGTCATTTTCTTCGTGTTCTTCTATCTCTTGTACAATCATACACTTCTCACTTTCCAACGGAGAATTCTCAGATTCGACGTCACTCATTACGGAGGTATATATAAATCAAATAACATTACTGTAGTAGGCCCGGCCGCCAGGTAGCGGAGCGGGCGGTCGGTTGCTAATGAGTTGTAAACAACTATTATGATTCAGCGACACTACTGTCTCGTACGAGTGCCGTACCGATACTGAATTACGGTCTTGAATGATAGTGGAACTAAGAAGTCTTCACGTGGAATTAGGAATTAATGGTCCTGCCGATGACGAGATATTAATAGGGTCTGGTCCATTTGAAATGTTTGAAAAGATGGCTTTAAAATATTGCATAGATGTTAACGACCGTTTAGGCTGGATTGCAATATAGTTGAGATATTTGTACATATTTGACCTGCCATTATCCCATAGCACCGTGGGGTTAATGCAATATATCCATTATTTATGTTGCAATGAAAATGTGTGTATGGTTTTACTGAGCGAGCGTGGCGCAACCCTTTTTAAAAATAGCCGGAATGGGGACAAATAATATTGTACCAATTAAAAAACCTGCAGGTATAAATTAGGTTAAAAAACTTAAACTGTTTAATGGAAATACAAATTTGTAGCCTTTATATAACTCTACAGAATGTTTTAGGATCATTAATGCCACATGTCTTTCAGTTCTCTGAAATCAGCTACTTCGTCTAATATTACCAAATTGGGATATTCGTCAAATTATATTCTGGCATGTAATCAATTGTTACTCTTATCCACATACTGACCAATTGGTAACTCAAACTTTTACTCCAAATCACCAAAATTCAAAACGACAACAAACAATAAATGACAGCGAATCTCGCGGAATACTGGCATTCTTTAACCATCGAAGTTTAACCCGCAACAATTACAAAAAAAAATTGCATATTATTAAAAAATATTTAAATAGGTTAGCATACTTATAGCGAGAGATAATCATCTGTCAACAGTCGATCCCTTACAGCATTTCATTAACCATCTAGAGCTGCAGTTCAGAAATATAAATATACACATAAGCAAAAGAAACACCCTTATTAGCAACACCAGGGTTGAAGAAAGGTCTCCACACGACCTTTAAGGTCAAATGCCAATTCAACGTCGATTACTCTATAATACCACACATTAGAACAAATTGATTTAACATTAGGAAGAGAGCGCGCGTGGTGAAACTGATGCCCTTTGATCTCTGTCGATATTCTCCTAGTTATTCAGTGACTGATAGGTGAATTCAATCTATCTATCTTCAGCCACAAGAAGTCCACTGCTGATCATAGGCCTCCGCCAAGGATCTTCACAATATTGATATGATATCTGATGGGTGAATTACTTAGGTGGAAAATATTGATTGCTAAATTATTGGGTGAAGAAATGATAAATATCCCCATAGTTCTTGCCTACTATAATTGTCTTGTTTTGTAGCAGCATCTATAATTAGAACAGACTCACACACCATCACCAACAAAACGTAGCTTCATCGGTTTTATTTAAGTTGGACCTGTGATCTAACGTATTATAATTGGACTCATCATCTGTTCTATATTCCTTTCCTGGAGGGCTTTTGCTTCAATCTAATTTCCATTATCTACTCTAGAATCGGTAACGTCTTTTAGATTTTTCATGTTTCGTGAGCAATAATTACCATTTCTAATACACCGCATTGGTCTTACAAAATAACTTTGCATCTAGATAATCTTTAAGAAATTCAGAAACGCAATCAAAATAAATCATTCAAAAAACAGCTATACATCTTCAAACCGTAATCCACACAATGCGTATTAAGCTAACGTCTAGATTTGTTCTAGACTTTCTAAGTTTCCCAATGACTATAATCGATGTTGGCGATCCATCACGCTCAGCCAGTCTCTGCGATGACTCATAATCAATCAAAATGATTGCGATCACAATCAGTCGCACGTTGCAACTTGATTGATCGGCTAATTGTGAGGTGATATTTTAATTTGTAAATTATATTTTCATTATGTTGTCTTGTAATTAGGTTAGGTTAGAACTACTGGTAGATGGTCTCTCATATGTGAGAGGCCGCCTGGATAGGTAACACCGCAATGCCTATTTCTCTCGCTAAACAGCAGTGTAAGTGCACTGTTGTTTTCCGGTTTGAATAAAGGACATTGTAGCCAGAGTAACTGGACATAATGAGACTTAACGCCTTATGTCTCAGGATGGCGAGTGCAGTGGGATGCCAAGTTTTGCTTTGTAAATTATAGTGTTCTTTGGTTTGCTACTGTACACGAGCGGTCGTATCGCTTACCATCGGGCGAATCGCATACTCGTCTCGCCATTTATTACGATAATAAAAAGATTTTGTAAGTACCAGTCTTGCATTGTACCTATCTGAAACCCCCCGAAGACTCTTCGGCCCATCAAAAACCACCTGGAACAAATGTTTGCTCATCTTGCTAAGATTGGTCTTGATACGAGGATCAATTCTACGACCCCTTGTTTGATAACTAGATTCTTTAACACTATAAAATTAGACTATGAAATCTACAGGAATGGTACGAAATGTGCTTAAAAAAGTAAAATATTACGTTACTAACCAACTACAAAACTTAGTTATAAAGTAATTTTGCCAATCATTATATGCTTTATTAATTTTTCACTTTCCAATTCATATGGCAATTTCATAAAGTTGCATACAATTTAAAATTAAGGTTAATTTCCACAAAAACCCACCGCCATATGTTTTGTGGAGTTTCCGAGAAAAATAATTATGTTTTGTTTGTTTTTACTGCAACTTCCATAACTCAAACGAGGATTTTGCTACCATATAAATTATATTTAATGTTTTTGGTAGCATAAAACCTGGAAATGAAAAGGCGGCTTATTTGAAGTTGATATTCATCACTTTAATCATAACCGTATATTTTTTTACTAGTCTAACCGACGAAACCAGTAAATCACTTGAAGGTAGGTCACGCCCATAGAAATTAGGGATCTATCAATGAAATCCATTCATCCGCCAATTTATCAATAAGATATTATATGTTTGCAGTATTATAGATGATTGGATATTAAGCTCCAAAAATTCATTAATAATAATTTAGATATTTTTTTCAGCTATGAGAAGAGTTATTCTCGAATTGAGGCCACGCATCGACGTCCACAAGATGGACGGATGACCAAATGTAGGTTTTGTCTCATTTCTGAATCCCCCAAAGGTTGACTGGTAGAAAATGCCGTTGGCATGAAGTCCGCCTGTACAATTTCATAGTATGAAGTTAATAAAAAATAAAAAAAGGTAGTTACTAGGCGTAAGCCGCTTGCAACAGGTTGCTGTAGAAATTTTTAGGCGGCCTATGTTCAGTTATAGACTTATTGAGACTTCCGATGATGATTATAATGTTAATATGAAAATAAAATACAACACTCTAAGCCAAGCTTCCCTTGGCTTCAATACTACAATAGAACACGATTTTAATGCGACTTAATATAAATCAAATAACTTGCAAACTTTAAACCTAACCCAGATTTAGGAACACAGAAGAAAATATACCAAAACTTAAACAACGCAACAAATAAAAATACATAACAATCTTACGAAAGATCAAAGTACGTAGTTAAAGGAATTTGCTTAAACGAACCATCTAAAGCCATCTAAGTAGATTTTCAAAGACAAAAAGCCAGAACTATGGGTGCTAATTAACCTTGTTATATTTAAAACACAGCGTTGATCCCTAACGTTAAGCAAAATTTATAGGAAGACGATATTACGCCAGAGAAATGAGAGGAGAAAATGCAATAACAATAAATAGCAATAAATAAAAGGATTCAGACGATACTTGTATTGTATGATACTAATCCTGCGTTATGGCGAGCTGTGGAGTCGACTGCTTTTATATTTTGAAAATATATATTTTTTTAATTTTATTGTATGTATATTCGTTTGTAATAGATGTATGTTCTTAGTTACGTTAGTGGTTAAAGGACATTAGCGATTAGGATCTAATTGTGTCTTCAAAATTACCTACTACGAGACCGTTAGTTATTTCTTGTTCTGGTAAAAAAGTATATTTAAACTGAAGACGTTAAACTAATATGCAAATTGATTAATTATACTTTTGTGGGAACAAAAACTATTTTCATATAAAAACCTAAAAACGTTTTGCACTTGAATAAAAAATCACTCATAGCTGTTTTTGTGTTTCTTTTAACTATACTATAAGTAATTGTTATTACAAAAAAAATTTCTTGTTGCAGAAGTCGAACAAACACATACAGTTCACTTGATGTACAGTGATTACCACCGCACGTAAATATATAAAAGAGTAGGATTGTAGGCGTCAACGTACCCATAAAAGACCTTCAAAATAAAAGAGGAAGGGAAAATTCAAAAGACAAGAGGAAGAAATAGATATCTATTAAACAGATAAAAAAGAAAAAAAAAAACAAGTCAATGCGACTCCATTCCTCTCCAACCCAACAGAACTAATCCAAGGCAACGCCGACTGCTACGGCGATTACTTTAATTGGCTCAATCTTCATTCAAAACCACCTCGGAGTGGGGGGCAGGGGCCCTGGGGGGTCACCGCTAGATTTATAGCAAAAGGGTTGCGCCTCGTGATCCCTGTTTATGAAGGAAGATGGGAAAAATGCCTTCGCTGGTGGTACGTTCTGGTTAGCTTTAAACCGCTTTTGAATTAATAGTTGTTGGTTTGAGTATTTCTTGACTTTTCACAGAAGGTAGGGATGTTCGGATGTTTTTGTGAAGTATAGAGTTTTTGATATTAGTAAAAGACTTCTCTAGTTATAGACTAACTATAACTAGAGAAGTCTTTAACTAGAGTTATTCTCTAGTTAGTCTAGGTTCGAATAAATGGAACATTTGGAACATACATATTATGTTCCGAAGTTGCATCCGTAGTTTCTAAAAACAGATTATATTATACTGTCGATAAAAGATTTTCTCCATTAATCCTGAAGATATATTGTCGAAGATTTGTCCCCAAACATTTTAATAAATACTCGTTTAGCAAGTCAACCACAATAGCCTACGACGTATATATGAGTTAATATAATAAAACGAACCTACAATATGACCGACTTGTAAATAATTATTACCGATATTTACATCATTCACTGAGGGCGCGTTGCTCCGCGGTCAATTAACATAGTAATTCTTACATAACGCTTTTTCCAATGTCTCTTATTTAGTAATACTTAGCAAGTTTTCACTTAAAACCACGTGAAGTTGCGACATTATTGAATTTTATAATGAAGACGCGTCGCTTAACTTAAATAAATTTACCCTCAACAGTCACACACTGTGTACTGAGTTTACAACAAGATAAAGGTCAAGATTAGATTAAAAGTATGGACGGTAGCAAAACCAAACAGCACCATGAATTACAAATCAATGCTTGGTATTTCACTGCGCTCGCCCTCCTGAGACATAAGATGTTAAGTCTCATTATGTCCAGTAGTTACTCTGGCTACAATGTCCTTTAAACCGCAACACAACAGTGCATTATTAATGGGATGTACTATGTAGGTTTCTTCATTCTTCTTCCTACACCATCAAAGTGCGTGATCACTTAAGTGAATATAAGTATAATTATCGATGTCCTCGTCCTGTCCCACTTCCAAGCCGAGAACAAAGTAGCGAGGCAAGTTGTCGACCCGGCGACCTTCCCTCTTCATCACGCTCGCCGTGTTTTCATTAGAGCAGTAACGTATGACGCGGCGGGGGACTAAATCTTCATTTTTGACGTCCCATGGGTGAGGCATGACGTAGAGAGTATGGAAGTGGCATTTCTACTCGGGATTTTTTTATGGTAGTGAGAATACTAATAACGTCTTCTTTATGGTTTTATCTAGAGCTGTAGGTTGTAAGTGTAGACCTATGCCTGATATGCAGAGCCGTCTCCGTAACTACCTTGACTTTGTTTATTTCTAATACCAAGCAATATTGCGAAAGCATTAGTATGTGCTTATTTGAAGGATATTGCATATGCTGCATGCTACAGAATTTTTTTTTTATGCTGTTACCATGTTTCTCTGAGTATAGATAGAGTATATATTTGTTAAAGTGTTTTGTGTAATAACCTTCTAATGGAAAACTATCTATGTTCAATCGACCCTACTGTGTAGCCTACAATCATATAGCATTTAACATAAATTCTCAGCTTCAAATAGTATTCTTTGTTTAAGACATCTCTTATTGTCTACGACTTATAAGCACTATTTCCAAATACCAGCCTCATTGCCCTACGCTCCTACTACTCCCAGTGTAATTCAAAGCCACTTCCAGTCTCTCTACGTTAGTTGTCACCGTGTGTCTGGCCGGCACGGGCCGGGGGACATCGCTAATGTTGATATATCGGCCGGAGTTCGGATGGACAGACGACTTCTGTGCTCGCTGTTAAATAATAACGACGCCACTTGTTTATTTACACGATGGTAGGTTTTTTGCTGACGCTGTAGTGTCTTAAAAAGCGGTAGTTTGTTTTTTCTTAAATTATTGTTGTGTTTTTAAGGGTATATGGTATTTGACGTTTGAGGGTTTTTGAAGAAGTCTGTCATCATCATCTTCGGCTAAGGACATCCATCTATATCTATATCAGCCCATATATTATGTCCCACTGCAGGGCACGGGCCTACTCTACAATCGAGGGAATCGATTGAGAGTGGTTAGGCCATATAGTCCACCACGTTGGCCTAAGGACATCCATAGCTGAAGAATTGTTTTTTTTATTGTTACGTCAAAGCGACTACCAAGGACCTGATGTTAAGGGCAAAACAATCCAAACAGGGTATCTATTAGTGAAATATTATGACTATCAATCACCGATCGACAAGCCTATTTTCGAAACCGGATATATGCAGACAGAAACCAAAACACAATGCGCTTGCGGTTGTCACTGAGGGGGGCTTTCCATCATTCTTCTCATGATTCATCATCTTTGCATCATTCTGGGCTATAACTATCCGAGAAGTTGGGAATTGCCTACCATCAGATTTTGGGCGTTTCCAATATACGCACAAACTTTCATCTGTGTCAACTCAGAAACCAATTTTACATGCTTCCCGTCTACGCCAAGAGAGCTGCCAATTTCGCAAAATAATTGATCACCCAAAAATATTTGAACACGTTAGAAAACAAACCGTGCACCACATATTTATATAGCGCCATCTATCGTCGTCATTTAGCACCGTTATAAATCACACAGTCATAGAGAATGATCAATACCCACAGTGATGTAACGATCAGGCCGATATTTCAGTCTGCGGTAACTTGCCTGCCCCTTGAAAATTATCGGGGGCTTAACTTGCGGTGCAAACGGTGTGGCGTATGCTCTACAACCTTGAAGAAAATACTTGAGATTTTGTTATGTTGTATTATTAGACAAATGGAATGGAGTTTAGGAACTTAGTACAAATATACCAAGGTAGAAAATAACTTGCTAAAGCTTGTAGAATACTCTTGTGAGTTTTTTGGTTTGACTCCAAAATTAGATTCGCAGGATTTTAATTTTGGTCCAAAATGCCGATAGGCTCGCCCTTTATCATATTTTAGAATGGAAATAAGCTCGACGAACTGTAACTCTGACGAAGTGTTTGTGACACTTTTACCTACTCTCTCGGAGATACCTTTGTGATGTGTGTCCACTACCATATCCTTCTACTTTCTTCACAATAACCATAATGTCTGCATTACACAAGACACTGTAAGCAATTACAAGATGCTTACTCCATCGCAGCAGTGTTAAATGATTATTAATATAATTTATGTGCTCCAGTTGCATCTTGAGACAATCTCTGTGAGGCAATCGAGTGAGTGACTGTATTGAAGGAAAATGTGCCTGTTACCTCTTGCGACATGTAGAACAGTAAGAGATTGTGATTTGATGACGTTAGCAAGTGTTAAAATAGTTGTAAATACAATATTAGTTTTAGAAAAATATTAATAATTTATGTACTACTTTAAATAATGGTAATTTTCCTAAAATTTTATCAAATTAGAAGTAAAATTCTGCTGCTAGTTTACATAATCTACGGTAGTGACCAACGCAGACTTATTTAAGCATTTATACTCGTAGGTGGAGATTCGACCTAAAGATGGTTGCAGGGAATCGCTAGGTTCAGGCTACTTGCAACAGGCCCTTTGAAAAATCTCGGATTTTTCCGTGACAGATAATAATAAATAAAAATTACAAAGGAGAGCATCTACAGCACCGTAGCAGCTGCAAGTAGCCAATCTCGCCCATAGTATAATTTATTTCCTGATATCACGAGAGCTTTGCTGCTGTGTTGGTTAGGTATTACTTCATATTTCCTTCAAGACGGAGGATCAATATTTATACAGACACTTCTCATTGGGCAGCGGCCTTCGACAGACAGTGTGCGAAAAAAATAAATCTGGCGATTTTTTTCTTTGGTATACGCGTTATAAATCAGTTAAATGTTTGATGTCTTTTTAGGGTTATAATTTTATGCTTACAGGTGTTTGTAGGAATACATTTAAACTAAATAAATAAATAAATAATTACCTAGCATTCGAAATTCCTTTAATGTTTCTAATTGAATTATTGTCATTCATATTGAAGGAAAATCAAAACGATGTCATATTATGTACGTTACAAAAACATGACGATATCAGTCTTTTAAAGTTATTGATGAAGCTACTAAGTGCAAAAAGATTATTATTAAACATATCTACCAATATAATATGTACTAAGGATATTATAATAGTGACCTATGGTAGTATGGGTCAAGGGCGGATAGCAACAACAAAATAGTCACAATGAGCATGAAGATATTTTTGTAATTTTTAACTTACATAATCATAAACATCAGACAGATGGTACTCTAAATATTGCAATGTTGATTTTAAAAAGATTCCAAATAATTTAAATCAAAACGAATTAGATTGTTAGCACTAAACGCGAAGATTAATGAACGAACATAAATACACGGTTAATGGTAAACATCTGAAAATTCCCGCGCGTTTAAAATCAAAATACGTTTAGTTAGCCGACATTTAAATTTAAAAGCTGGTTGCGCAAGCATCGAACCCGCGTCAGTCACTCCACCTTTTCACCTTTGAATGAGTGATTAGGGAGTTCCCGCGGGCCCTTTTCGTCAAGCCAGCGCCCTCGCGGAGGGCCGCCGCGCCGGTCGCTGTGCGGTGAAATCAAATTTCACTTTAATCGGTCAAACATAAAATTAAATTTTGATGAAATGTAAAAAAAACGTTTTTTGTAAAAATATATAAAATGAATTTGGAGTGCAGATTCTGAACTGTTTTGACCAGGTAAAGAAAAAATAAATTGCTCGTGATGGTAATTGTGAATAACGCAACTAGACATATTTATATCGACAATTTTAATAGGTTTAATAGGTTAAAGTGAAAACAGACTCATGTTCTGGTAAACTGTTCCATGGCTTCACAGAGCGACAGTGAAACGTACTTGCGAATTTTTGAATTCGAACAGACAGTAACAACGAAGAAACAGTATTTCCTAGCTTCTATTATTATAGTAAACCCATTGATAGCTAGTTTAATTTTGCTCTGAATCAGTGCATATTAAGCAAGACCTCTACAATCAAGGGTTCGATCCTCAGAGATTAGGCAATAGTCCACCACGACGGCCTACTCGGCGCTGGCTGAATTACAATGAAATAGCGTACTCAAGTTAATTTTGAATTTATAAGTAAATATTGTGAGCTACTACAATTTTTCTCAGTGCTAACGGCCCTCGCGATATTTACAGGATCGTCTTAATGGTAGTTGTTATAACCTCAGGTATAAACAAAAACTAAATCAAAACGAAAGAACTGTTAAGGCGTTTGTCCATCGGATAGTTAGCGCTAGATCAGTGCTTTAAGGACGATGTAGGAGGCAACTTTGTAATATTTATTTCAACAAGCAATCCATCTTTTGGAAAATAATCATCGTTTTTCACAGACACTTACAACATCTATCGTAATGAACTTCGAAGATTGGGCATTGTTTTTATTTTGAAGTCATGAATGGGAATAAATGATCGAAATATTATGGGAACACATTATGACTATCAAATTAACCAAAACATTTACTTTCTACAAAATTAAATCTCCAACAGCAATACAGAGCAATGGAAAAACGACCTAACGTCTAACTGCGCGGGCGCAGTACGCCAAACACTAACAAACTAGCGCCATCTGTCAGTCACCGCTACGCATTACACCTTTACGCGTTCCACGTCCAGTTTGATAGATGGCAGCACATGATGAGAGATTTATTACGTCGACGAAGTTTTTATAGCCCGTTTGATGTGTTGTAATAACATTATAAGATTTTTTTATCTTAGCCACGGAACTGAGTCACGAGCGCCGGTGAGGTTTTTATTTCGGGAATATTTCACCGGGATTGATTGGTTTTTCTATGAAGAGAATATTTTGAATGTTTACTAAATAAACGTGCGGAATGGGGTAAAAGTGCATCTTGGCAATAAGTTACTCCGGTATTTTTGTATAGTAAACATTTGTTAGGATTTAGGATGAGTGAATTCTGCAATCAATTATAGTTAGCTGTGGTTAATGTACTGGATGGTTGTAAATCAGTTGAAGATTGCGTTCCGCGTTGCCCCGACATAAGACTGATGTAAATTAGAGCTGCGCTGGAGTTATGTCGAATTCCTCCTTATCTCACAAAGTGCGTTTGCCTAATATTAATGGAGCTGGGCAAATATAGTAGCAATGGTACTGGCTTAGAAATTGTGATGTTTGACTGGATTTATCGTAAAAAATCTATCCTAACAAACTGCACTAGACTTTTGAGAAAATACTTTTGTCCAGCTTCGACAATCAACGTACCGACAAAGTGACAATGCACCTGATACTCCAATGGGTATGCAGTTCTGCCAAAATAGTGACACCACTGATGTGAGATTTTGTCAGCCTGGTCGTAACAGGATTTAAACATACTGAACATTAATATACCACCATACCAGCAAACGAGTAAACAAGTCACCTGATGGTAAGTGATAATTGCCGCCAATGAACATCAACAAAACTTGGATCATAGATGTGTTTCCGGTCCATTAAATCGAAATGGGAGCACGAAGAAAAAAGGATGGAAAGAGAGCATGGGTTTCTGTGAGATAGTGGTACCATCCCGGACGAGCCTGCCCATTCATGCCGAGTCATGACTGACAAAGGCGTGGGTCTACTACAATTAAAAAAATAGTTGAAATTAGTTGAGTATCTAATGATCTATCCAATAGTATAAACAATCGTAAATTTATATATCGTTTTATTCCCAAATACCCCAATTCAGAGCCCAAAGAAGGCGTCAAGTCGCAGGCGTGGTTCAAATTGCCCCTTATTAGATTTATATCCGCGCGACGAAATAGCAACAAAGGCAGTGCGTCATATGTTTGACAGGTTTATGATACCAACAGTTTTTGTTTACCCCATCCGCCCCCCTCTTATTTATGGCCTGAGTTTTATTAATTAACCATTAACGATCGCGATTTTGGATCACAAATCAATTGTTTAATGTCATGCACGGGTGGAGTTGGAAACTTAATTTTTGGTTGGGTAATGGAGTTTGATTTTAAGACAATGAGTTATGAGGAAGTAGATGACATGGTTATATTGGCAGAAAACTTGGGAGTTCTTACCCCAAGATCTTAAATTCTATTTTAAGTTTTTGGGCACACTGTAAGTATAGCATAAGTGGTGACTTCCAATAGAACCTACTAAACTCCTTCAGAAATAACCTCTCTTACTATTTGAGTGTTGCAACCACAATATGGGGTAATTGGGAAACCAGAACACTAAATATGTATGTATAACTTACCAAAAGTATAACAGAATTTAACATTTTACATTGCACTTACCACCTTTATACAAGCAAATAGCATAAAACCTTCTACGAGTAGAATATTTCCGTATCACCCCAACACCAGCGCCGTCAATGACTGAATAGAAACGATGACATATATTTAAAAATGGAATACAAAACATCGTTCCCCGCCCCCCATGGGGAAACCGTCCCGCACTAGAGCCCGGGGCGAGTGGATCCCGACCATAAATAATAAATACTAGCTACGGTGCGTCTGCAGATAATGTTAATTTACGATTCTCCACCATTGACGTCAAATCTTTGGCAGGCGTTTAGATCGACGCTCGGGCTTTTTCGCCAGCGTTCGGGTGCGTTCGGATCATGATGCTTTTCAGGGGCAGTTTGAATTTCGAACGTGTTTTAATGTATCTTTTTTTTTGTTAATGTATTTTCATAAGCCCGTTTTTTCTGAACAATGAAAAATTGGGTCTTTTTCGATAAAGAACAAATAAAATAAAAATAAAATAAAGGAGTTTTGAAATTATTTCCCCAACTTCAAAATATTTTACACATAAGATTTTTAACTTTAATTAGGAATATATTAGACCTAAAATTAATTTATAGGTATCTGGCAAAGTTGTTTACAAATTTTCTTTCAAGAAACTTCAGTAGGTAAATATTACATATTTTAAAATGAACTCAAACATTGAATCACTTGTATCTATTACTAATATTAATAGGGGGTGTTGCTATGACGTCACAGTTTAGGAGGGGGGGGGGGGTCATTAACAATCGTTATCAGTAACGCAACGTCGATCGGCATAAACTGTGAAATGTGGAAAACGAACCGACGGCGTCGCAAATCGAATAAATTACAAAGATATATTATTATTAAAATTTGGGCGCGAACTTTAGGACATTAACTTCGGGATGGTATCGGGACTGTGGCACACTGGGAGGAAATATTTTGGAAATGACACGTGTAACATTGTTTCGTCTATAAATTATAAATATTAGATGTTTATTAGTATGCTACATAATAAGTGCGATAATCTTCTCTTGCAAGTCAGTATCATTACAAAAAAACCAACATGTAGAAAATATTGTGACAATTTACTGCTGTCTCCTGTCAAATACCACTGGTGGTAGGTCTCTCATATGTGAGAGGCCGCCTGGGTAGGTACCACCGCAATGTCTATTTCCCCCGCCAAACAGCAGTGTAAATGCGCTGTTGTGTTCCAGTACGAAGGACATTGTAGCCAGAGTAACTACTGGACATGATGAGACTTAATATCTTATGTCTCAGGATGGCAGGCGCAGTGGAATTCCAAGTATTGCCTTGTAATTCATGGTGTTGTTTGGTTTTGCTACTGTCCATGAGCGGTCGTATCGCTTACCATCAGGCGAATGGCATGCTCGCCTCGGCATTCATTGCAATAAAAAAAAAATATTTCAAGGTGTTCAATTTCCTCATACTTGAGTGAGAAAGAGATCCTTGTAAAAAAATAAATCATCAGTATTGCATTACGGTATAGTTGATTGTGGTTCCTACTTCCTACTTATTTTTTTTTCTTTTTGTGTCAAGCTCCCCTTTCGGTACCCCGGAGGAGGCCGAAAGAACTACTAAAATAATTCTGTTTAGGTATTTTATATCAAAGGATATATTTAAGTTATCATTGATCGTAAATTATTCAACGGAAGATTTTGTATATACTCGTACATCGCAAGTATAATAGAAACACGGTGATTTATTTATTTAGAACAACCAGTAGTGGTTATAAATTTTACTTACACTAAAAAATACAAAGTATATTAAAATAAAAGTAACATCTGTTTAAGGCCGTCACAGAATGCACTGTTCGTGACTTCTTGAAAAAATGTAATCCTGTCATATATGATTTTTTTTAATACTTAGTTTTTTTTTTTAATACTATGTATAATATTCCTATGTAGAATGAATATACTCAAGAATTCGCATAGAAATAACCTACAGATCCTGTGCAAAGTATTAATTATCATTTTAACTTCTCGTTCCCCTCAGTACACCACAACCTGCGCCTACAGGCCGTGGTTTGTGACATCCACCGAAATTAACGAGTTACGGGTGGAGACGTGCGATCGGGACGATAACGACCCTTCCGCGACGCCGGCACGGCCGCGGCACGAGCCCGGCACGACGGCGACACGACTGCAAGCCGATACGCGCCCGGATGTGCGGTAGATCATTACTGACGCGATAAACTGAGGTTAATCGATTGTGTGCAAATAGCTTTATTGATTTTTGCTGATGGGTGTTCGTATTAAGGTATTTCTGTCAACCTGAATAGCTGCCTTCGTAAGAAAACGTAACTAATGGTGTTATAGGCAAATGTGTTCAAAACCGTATAGGTCGAAATCGTCGTCGTATCCGTCGGTAAAGATGCTACATCTGGAATCTGGATTACTCCACAAATTATATGAGGTATAAGTTATAACATGCGGAGTATCTTAAGTAGAAGACCAATAGCCCGTGGCGCCAGACTTTCGTCATTTTTTAATAGCTGAAAGATCGTGTGATGCCTATGTTAAAGGCTCTTGCTCTATAATGTGTTGTATATTATAGTATTGTATTTACTTTGTCCAGATATCATTACAATACAAAACGTCCAATTGTCTTGTATAAACCAGAATTTACAATATGAAACTACATAATTATTATGTTTTTTTTTATCCTCCTAACCTATCCTAATACCCAATTTATTGTCTATAAATGGGAGTCGGATTATTAAGATAAAATAAATAAAACTTGGACTCATAGACCACATACTCAAAGTTCATCGATTTGTACTCAAGAATATTCAAACATTAATTCGTAACTTTCTCTTTGCCATACAGTGCCACCTATGCGTCAATAGTATTATTAGAATCACATATGGTCGTTGACCATATTACTAACGCCATCTGTGAAAATTCGCTCGAACTTTTTTAAGTAATCGATAACTAAGCTTTGGACTCTGAAGAAAATTATTTTTTACTAAAAACCTTATACAATTAATTTTACTTCTTTATATTAAGGTTAAATAAAGAATATGATTAAATGGGTAGTACGGTAAATATGTACTGATGATATGTATAGTAATTCGGCAATAAATTGTTGAATATGGTCATAGACCATAAACCCAACGCCATCTGTTACACAAAACCCGAACTAAAACACATTCGAAATTTAAACAAAACTTAACACTAAAACACGCTGAAAATTGCGCAGACTAATCAAAATGTACAGAAGTGATTTATTATTGTTTTATTTGCACGACACGCCGGTAGGTGGCGGTGGCCGGCTAAGTGGGGCCATTTTCGCGTATACTTAAAGCCGTTGTGACCGTGTTATTTATCGCGCCATTACAGCGCGGACCCTTAAATCATCACGTGACGTCGCCCTACACTCAGTACGTGCGCCTTAATGAATGGCGGACGCGCTAGCCCAAAAGTTTTTTTTTTCTTTATGAAATTGTTGAGAGAGCACTTAGCGCGGAAATCTATTGGACAGCCCGGATAAATATGAAGGCGATGCGTTTTGGTGTTTTATGTGTTGTAAACTCTGGCTTTATGAGGCTCCTGTGTTGTACAACGTTTTACCAAACGAATTGTTAATCGGTTCCATTTTATGGTATACTTTAAAGTACTCCTTAAACTTTTGACACATTTATGCATCTAATGTACGTTTTGCAGCAGGACTTTAGGGGCATTAACAATCTTACTTTTGGCGAACAATTGAGCGAGATCAATACACAACAAACCTTATGTTAGAAATAAGTATTGTACGGACAGAATTAACTATAAAATGACATAAACGTTAACAATCAATACAGCCTCCGTGGCAGAGTTGCTTAAAAATCCATATGGGAATCGACAGGCCGCGGTTAAGCACCGTGACGTTTGCGTTACCCTCAAATATTGTTACCAATCTAGGTGTAGTTAGAAAAAAAAGCCTCTCGCAGTTTCTGATACTCGCGATACCAGACATGATTTTAAGATTGCAAAAGAACAAGACTTGATATAAAAAATACATCAGGACTACGTGTGTGACTGTTAGTTGTTAGAAAAAAATAGTGTTTTGAAGACAATACAAAAGGGACACCGTTTGAAAAAAGAATTACAAATATTCAGTTATCACTTCTGTACCATCATCCTGCTTTCTAATAAGTTTACGACTGGCTTCTAATAAAGACATAGCTATATTACCTTCTTTATAAACAAACAGGTGCCTGATCGATACTCCAAAACTTCGGTAACGCGATTTAATAGGAACTCCCGCGTCGCCGTCACTAACGCCATTAAATTAACTCTCATTGTCTCAAAACTTGTATCTGAGCGGGATCGGATCGCACAAAACATCGCACCTGAATAACCCAATAATTGTGTACATAAATCATTTGAACGACTTCTGATAATTCGCCACCAGACGCAAATTTACGACTCAAGTTGCGAGAGATCGGTGGGAAGCTGATGGGTTTGGAGGAGTTGTGAGCTTAAAGAGTGGTTGATATTTTTGTTTCTTTCAGTAACTGATACGTCGAAGTCTTCATGACCAAATGGTTTCAAACTTACGGAGCTAATTGTGGATCTGGAGAACTCCTGTGTTGTGTTCGGGAGCTCTTCACAAAATTGTGAAAGGTATGTCAAGTCTTGACCCACACTAAGATTGGGATTATGTATCAACCTTTTAATTGCAGAAAAGGCCTGCGAAACAACGATACGTACATGTATAAGGTGCCAGAGATATCTTTAAAGCATCTAGGATTTGAATTACTGCTGTTTCGTTTTGTTCTTTTTTATCAATTGTTACGTGATTCAATTCACATATTTGTCTCAGATCATTCTTAACCTTTATCTTGCCTCTCACACATGTCCTTTACTCCGCTGTCCTCTCAAACCTTAGACACTCATAACTCTCCCTCCAAACGTAAGGGTTCGAACACACCTACGATAACACGATACGTGCGAAACGCGACTTTTCAACCTTTTGTTGGGCAAGACGCGATAATGTCCCTTATGTTGCTTTGTTTGTTGTATTTTTGTGACATAAAGAAAATGTTGAATATTATAACCACTTCATTGTTGAACGGCTTATCATGAATTGTGACTGTGAGTGTTGCTGGTTGAAAATTCACCCCAATGCGCGGGTTTCGCTGTTGCTTTTTCTAAAGTGTGAAATAGTAGGAAACCTGCCTTCGAACAATGTAAAACATGAAACATTTGTATCCTGAAAAAAACTTGGTTCCGATCTTAATGAGACAAAAAGTTGCTTACAGTTTCTAGTACGGTTTAAAATTCGTACGTTTAGTTTTTTTTTATACTTGCACAACAAAATGATCATTACTATGATAATCTACATGTATAGCACATTCTAGAAAAACACCTTCACACCGGTTTACTTGAAATCGGAACATTGGCTGAACCCGGAACGTGACACACTTGTTTTGATTTTTACACTTCTCTGGAGACTATCCCTGTGTATCCCTGTGTATACCGACATCTTACCTGAAGCAAATAGCTAACTTAAAGCCTTCATTTATTAATATTTTTTATTATTTTATTAATTATGTTATCATTTGTCAACCACGAAAGTCTTCATGTCCCCATTCCAAATTGATTCCTCAAAGATCCCACAATAAGGAAATGAAAGGGTCCCAAAGAGTTAATGCATCGAGCCTATCTTGAATAATGCGAGAAGATATATGTGATTACAATCTAGGAACTGATCAAATGAAATATCATTAGAGATATTTTGCATTTACAGGGCTGCAAGCGAAACGAAGTAGATTTATTTTAAGTAAATTATAAATCGCAAGATGTAGATGGGACCTTCAAATCGGTGTATAGGAAGAACTAACAAAGAATTAATAATAAATATCAATACTGGTAAATAGGTTCTTCATCAGACGACAGATTTTAGCAAGTAGTAGCTGATATATTAGAAATTTACGTATAATAATAAATTTATCCAAATATTTTATAACGTACGATACACATGTAATACTAATTAATAGTTTCAGTTCCTTAAAATTCTGACGCTAGAAAAAAAGGACAAGCCTGTATAATTTTTTTATAATATTTTATTGTAGTTTAAACTCTATTCTCCCCTATAAACTGGTCGATACACGTCTATTCTTTCCTGCATTCAATCGCACAGTTTTTGTATATTCCAGAGAAAATTCAAGCAGTTTGAACCAGCTGCAGCCCTGCATTTCAACTGCAACCCGCCACAGGGGAGACGTATTCCAAACACTTCGACACATCGCGGCTAAAATCTATCATTGTCTCTATTTCTTACCGAAACTGCTGTGCATAAATCCCACAAGTATAACACGATTTTGACATATCATTGATCTATTCCAAAGGTGGAAACACATTGCCACCTAGCTACCATCTCGTGGGACATGTCACTGCGGCGTGTACCGTGTTAGCGGTGAAATAAGCTGGGTTTCAGCGAATTGGATGTAGTACATTGCTGGTTTTTTACACTACGCTTTAAAGGCACTCGAACGAAGCAAGCAATGTATGCATTTGTATACGAATGGGACACAGAACGTGTTGCTTATGGTACATTTAAAATAACACCTTAATGCCGTTACGACATATGTTGGCTATACTTGCATTCTATATTCGATTTTACAACATTCAAAATAAAGAATGTTTTGGTTTGTGAGTTAATCTTCTTGTGATGTTATAAACGGGTGGAATAGAGTAGATAGCTTGAGAGACAGGCGCTATCAACCGTTGACAACTACATATTGTTTAGACATGTATTTTATACGGTAGGTGTGATCTCTGTTTGTATTACTTTGTTGTATAGATATGCCCAATTATGGATGTATCCAATACCTTTTTCTATACATATCTTTATACAATTTCAGTTTTTATTGCAGCTTGTGTTGGGATAGTCAACCCTAATTTAATTCAAAACGCAATATCCAGTAGATACTTTGAATTTTAAACTCTGAAATTACTATTTGTTGGGCTATCATAATTTATATAATTAACACGGCAATGTAGAACGCTTGTAATGTTTTTTTCGTAAACTAGCTATTGCAATATTTTGAATTCAATGATTCCTTTTGTTTTTTTTGTTAACTATTGCAATAGTTTTGAATTCCTTTCTATCCTTTATTGGATATCAGAGAAATACAAGCAATACTTAATTAGTAAAAGCCCTATATGGCTACAAATAACTAAATTCAAAAACACCATAAACAATCAATCTAAGACAACAAACAACAGTTCCATTAACTCCATCACAAAAAAGGGCTAAAAAACTAAAAATAAGCTGTAAATATACGTTTATCGTGATTGGGCGGGAGCAGACGTTTTAATAAATAACCCGTGTATGTGTGTGTACGAAATTAATAATAATAAGAAATAAATCAATAAAAGAATGGATCCGCCGGTGCCGGCTCGGTTGAATGATTTGTTGTAATGCGAGTGCATGGTGCCGTCTGTTCGACGAACGTGAACCAAACGGGCATGTCTTGATACTTTACATATTTATTTAATGATTAAAATTGGTATTTATCAGACGATGATTGCCCACTGCTAATGCTGGAATATCTCTAAAATCTAAAGATTGATGTAATACGAATTGTGGTCATAGTTTTCCATGCTATTTGGCAGTTGGAAGACTTGGAATATCATAAAAATTCCTGTAGAGAGTGCTATGGTATGCATGTTTCCCTACGATGTTTTCCTTCACCTTTAAAGTTGGTATGATGAGACCAACTGAGGTGCGATCTAGGAGTATCTTAAAATGGCTGAGCAATTTGTGTACAAAAATCTTTGCTTTCTTTTTTTTTTGCCTAGTTTCAATTGCAGAATTAAGAGCTTTTTTTAATAATATGTGTATAATGACCAATTATTGGATAGATTTTATTTTTAATTTATTCTCAATAAAAATGTTAATACTGCAGCCAGTTGAGTTATCTCTTTCTGAACTTCGCCTATAAAACAAACCCCACACTCCAAGTATCAAAACCTCCCGATCCATGGCCACAAACAGCTAGTCCTATATCAGTTGATATCGGCCGAGTCCAGATCTGAGCACCTCCTCCAATAAAGTGTGGCCATCAATTCACATGGCAAAAACTCGCACCTCGGGCCATGCCATGATCGATGGACGCCCAGACACGCACACCTATATGTAATTAAACGTTTCTACGTTTCAAATAAAGGGAACGGGGTTATTCCATTTGATAGTAGTGGTTTCCCACAGGTCACTGTCGAAATATTTGAGAGACTTGGTCGGCAGGAGACTTCTTGTGAGAGAGAGGATATTACATAGGTATTGAACATGGTAAGAAGTGTGAGAACCGTGCTATGTAGGTCGATAAAGCAGGTACGAAGAGGACGACACCGTAAGGGAACTACCACAGTCAAAAATGATCATTAGGCTATAGGCAAAAGCCCATTACCGATTATATTGATACATTAGTATGTTCTAACCTAAGAATATACTTAAAATATAAGTTTAGGACCTCTAACCCAGTTGCCTAAATCTTATCTGTTCGAGTCTCAGAAGAAAATGGATCGATCTGAAAATTCAAATATTAATATTTACTTTTAATAATAACTGTCCGTTTCGTTGCCCTAATTTAATTAACCCTTCGTTTTTGTACTTTTTTTTACTTAAATATCATATCTCATAGCAACACATTCATCCCTTTCTTGTAGGGTTGACTAAACCATCCATTCCTTATCAGTTGCCTCATCACGAGTTATCAATAAATCTGTCGCGCGCCCCTTCACGCTGTCGCACGTAGGGGGTAGACAGGTGTGGTGTGTCTTATCCAAACATGCATTTCATTTTAGTCTTTTGAAGTAAATGTTTAGATTTATTTAAATTGTTTTTGGAGTTGGTTGTGTGATGTTTTTTTTAATGAATTATTAAGAACATGAGCACATAGTTTTTATATGTATTCAATTGAATTCTCATAGGTTTTAATATGGATAAGACAGCCATTATCAAAATTGTTCAAAAACGTTGATAATAATAATCGATTTCTGTGAACCTTCTTCTAGTGTAGGGCGTAAAACATTGTAAATGAAAAATATTTATTGCTAAAGTTCTTTATGAAATTTCGAAATACTATGAAATAATATTGATATAAAATTTATACTCAGCTACAGTTCTGTAACTTTTCCTTTAGTTACTTAAAAATAATGCCCAGATACAGAACACGAAAATAAATAAATGTATGTGCACTAAATCTCTACCATATAAATATAGAGTCGTCTCTACCTCAAAAAAATCCGATAGAAAATCCAAGTACAATATGTATATTTTATTGTTATAGCTACATAAATCAGTCACATTGGAAATGTCACAGCAAGATGGAGACAGTAATCAAAATTCAAACATTTAGTTCGGGGCGGCCGCGCCTGGGTAATGCGGGTTTAGTTTACATGTGTAAGGGATGGGGAGGGATGTTTGAGGAAGGAATTTTATTCATGTTTTACAGCCTCCGTGGCGCAGTTGGTTAGACGCCACCTGTGAAAGAGGCCGCGGGTTCGATCCCCGCACCGAAATAAATGTGTCCACAGGTATTTGTTTCGGTTCTGGGTGTTTGTGACCGAAAAGTCTCTTGTTTCTGATACCCACGGCACAAGACTCGATCTTAGTGTGGGGTCAGGAATATGTATGTGACTGTTAGGTGTATTTATTTATTTTATTTGTATTAGAAAGTGAATATGTATGTGGTAAGTGTAGGGAAAATGGATTGTTCATAAGAGATAGTTATTGTATTTCTCGCCGATTGAGATAATTATGTCGGTCCGCTTTAAATGCGTGTGTGTGGTGCGTGGAGGCCTATTGTTAACGGATCAGATGCGACTGCCAATCACGGTGGTGGCGGGTTCAAATCCTAGGACACACCTCTGACTTTTCGGAGTTATGTGAGTCAATCACCACGCACTATAACGGTGAAGGAAAACATCGTGCGGAAACCTGCATACCGTGGCGATTTTATAGGTATACTGGCTGAACCTAAAAATATTTTTATCCTATAACTTATTGACTACAATAGTTTAGTTGAGTGCTATACTATAATTTAATTATTTGTAATTATATATGCGTAACAAATTTTAGTCTAATCTACTACTTAATCTGATCATCTCAAAAATAAATAATATAGATGATAAATATGCTCTAAAAGAACCTTTGATTCTAACGAATCATAAAATTGAGTACTATCGATAGAAATAAATTTAGTTCATGAAAACCACGATAGATGTCGCTACTTGTATTTATATTCTTGGCTAGGTTTTATTGTGTAATTTTTTTTATCTGTTGTTATTTATAATAATGAAACTATAATAAATATTAAATAGGGTATATACATATGAATAAGTCACATAGATACATATTGTGTAAATATGTATGAGTAATATTAGACTATTATAAATGAGTCAGAATGTTTAGATGCTGCAATTGTAGATTCCATAACATTAGTACGTTTCTAATAAGGTTCTAAAATGAAAATTAAAAATAAAAATTGTACGTTAAGCATAATAATATTAAAAAAATTAAACATTACGGTAAGAAAAAGTATTTAAAGGATTTTTTTTCACAGATGGCGCTACTGGCTTCATTGCCCGTAAGTTTGTGTCTTCGATCATTGTTATGATGTTTCTTAGGTGTGATAATCTCATTCAGTAATTAAAAATCCTACCCACAGCGATTGTGAATTTCCTTAAGTCATAATATTGAGGCAATTAAAACAGACAGGGAAATTAATATAATTATCACAATCATCAAATTATTTTTTTCCCCTAAAATACTGTGTAACAGATATAAAAATTACCCTAATATTCAGATTCTTCGGCGAGTGCCGTATTTTCAAATGTTACTTTTTTAAATATATTTTTGCATGCATTTTGTTAACGTGAATAAAATTAATTACGTGATAAATAAATAACGACACTGAAACGAAATCTATGTAAAGATTACATACCATATAATTATTGACGCTTATATAAGTACAGTTTAGGTAGATCCAATTATATCTTCCCTAAATGTCAATAAAAATTAAATACATTAAATGTTCAACATCATTTAGATTCAGTAATTTTTTTATCTACCACCCGGTACTGACAGCGGTTTTCACTAGAAGAACGAGCAAGAATCCCTTCTTCTTCTTCTTCTTGGAGTGCCTCAGTGCTGAAGGTCGGCCGTCAGCTTCTTGTATTTCTCCCTGTCCTTAGCCAGGTGGAATAGTGTTCACTAGAATCTCTAGTGTTGCTCTTTTCAAAACCTCTTAATGAATTGCTCACAATTTGCTCACACAAACATCTAACCACTCAAATGATTACCTGAAATAAACATCAAGCCTTAATCCGCACATTCCAAACGTGACCAAAACATTAGCATCTCCAATAGAACATTTATCGACATCAAACCCTTTAATTTCACAACAAAGTAATCAACATAATATTTTACAAAACAAAACAGACGTATCATAGACAATAAGAATCGGGAATAATAAGCATCGCGTCTGATATTTACAATCGAGATGTAATCTCCCCGGGGGAGGAGGAGAGGAAAGAGGAGGGGGAGAGGAGTAGGGGGGGGGGTGCATGCGCGCGAGCACACATCTCTAATGATATACTGCGGATGATTAAACTTCATTCACGATTAGTAAGGGCATCAATTATTGCGGAATTTTGAAGACTAGCAGAAAACTTTTCTCGTGGATTTCCTTGCCATAAAACACAAAAAATTTAAAGGCTTTTAATCTTAACATATGAGTATTTTTATTGATATAGTGTTGAATTTGTCTACTAATAGGTTTAAGTCTCTTATTGTAACTATTTCAAGGCAACCATATTATTTGACATGGGCAGTTAACGTTCTGAATGACAAGTTTGATACCAAGTTTTTTTTTATTTGCACCTGGAAAAATTTAAATCATCAAAAATAATAATCAATCACCGCTAAAAACTGTTTTTAGTTTATATTGCGACTAAAAGTACGGTGGTGTTTCTCGTTTACATGTTGGAAGTTCGATTCTCTCACGAGTAATTTGTATATATTTTTATGTATTTTAAATATTTGAATACCCTACATAAAATTAATTCTATTCTAATTATTCAGAATATTAACACAGGTCACAAGAATATAATGATAAAATTGCCCAATGCATTATAAGATTTAAAAGTAAAACTGTCCTTAATATATGGAAACGTATGGGGAACCTATTTGTACTGGGCAGTACCAAGTCACTATTGATTTGTGATTGATATTATATACTTACTTTACTCATAATTAACTGCCATTTAAATCTCAGCTCTATTTCCAGTAAATAGAACTTCTTATTGGATAATAAGTGATCTCTCTCGAGAGATGCCTCCGATTTGTTTTTTAATGCATTCGTATTAAAGGCTCGTCTTTATTCCCTTTCATAGGGTTTAAATACTTATTACAAATATCTTAAGGGTTATATTTGGGTGTATTTAATAAGTAAGTGTAAATCCTGCTTAGAATTAGTGATTGGGTCTGGCTAATATCGCAGTTAGATATTTTAAAAGATTAAAATTTTAAAAAGTTATTGTGTGAATTTTAAATCATTAAATTTCAGAAAGTATTTATTTGTAGAGACATGATAATAAGGAAATCATTAAAATAAAATTATTTTTGACGTAATTAATCGCAGATTTGGTTTTATTAACATTTTCAACTTACCGACGTTTCGATGGGAAATTAGTTTTATTTCTATAAGTAACATTTGCGCAAATCTAAGAAACCATTATTTTGACATTAATCTTGCAAAAAAGCCTAAGAGACGAAATAAAACCAATAACTACACTCTGTTTGCGCAATTGTTAAGAAGCTGACTGTTAAACAAGATGCCAAGGATAGAAAACATCGAGGCAAAAGCTGATTAGAAAATATTTATTCGAGTCCGGATAATTTACTTTCACCCTGTTGATACTTATCTTACTATAAATAAATAAATACATAGTCCTAACCCTACTAAGATCGAGTCTTGTGTCGTGGCTATCAGAAACTACGAGAGACTTTTCGGTATCAAAAACACCCAGACCCGAAAGAAATATTTGTGGGCCACACAAACATTTCTCTGCGGGGATCGAACCCGCGGCCTCTCCTTTCACAGCCGGTGTCCAACCTTCTGCGCCACGGAGACTTACCATAGAGATATTACCATAGAGTTAGTACTATCTACTTAACAAGAAAATCTATGGAATGTTAAGTTTGCCAACCCACAATATGCTCAGTTTGGCTACCTCTTAAGCCTTACCGGTGGAAACTAATTATATCAGTCTTATTGTATACGAATATACCCAGGAACATGAAGCCCAATACTTAATATATATTTCTCCCGCCAAACAGCAGTGTATATGCACTGTTGTGTTCCGGTTTGAAGGACATTGTAGCCAGAGTAACTACTGGACATAATGAGACTTAACATCTTATGTCTCAGAATAGCGAGCGCAGTGGAATGCCAAGCATTGCTTTGTAATTCATGGTATTGTTTTGCTACTGTCTATAAGCGGTAGTATCGTTTACCATCAGGCGAATGGCAAGCTCGTCTTGCACACTGCAATAAAAAATACTTGTGTCACTATAACAGGTTCTTTGCGTTCGCTACCTGGCCGGACAATATCTTACCACCGATAATCGATTATAGATTATCGTATTTACATATCGATACAGTCCTAATCGATGCAATAGCAGCACTACACCCCGCGGCGACGGTGTATTCTTAATACATCTGTGTTCCCAGGCGGACAGATCGATTTGAGAGCTAATTGCACGTTACGGAGATGTATGGCTGATTAGAAATAAAAAATATTACAGTAAAGGCGTGATGGCTGTGAAGCGAGCACATAAATATGTTCGCGTTGATCTTGCTCGATGCGCTGATGAAAAACAACGTGAGATAGCGCAGGGTTGCTAGGCGAAAAAATCGGCAAGTTTGAAACAAAGAAATATTTTTGTTTTATCCGGTTTAGGTTAGTTAATTGTATTATAGAAGAGTAAATTACTATGGTTTCATTGTTTATAACGCATTAGTCAGCAAAACGAGCAAATAGCTCACTAGATGGGATATTATTACCGCTGCCCACAAACATTCATAACACTTACGGCCTCTTTCAGTTTAAAAACTGATTTAATTATTGATTGTTTTGTCCCTTTCGAACAACTTTTGAATTCAGTTTGAGCGAAGGAGACAAAACATTCAATAGCACAAATAGGTTTTAAAACTGGGTTTTAAAAACTTTTTTAGGTTTTATGACTAAGGCTGTTACACAACAATATGTGCGATTCCAGCTATTTTAAAACGGAAAAGAAAGAGAAGGAAAAACATAAAAGTCATATATCTATATAGATTATATTATGTCAAAAACATAGGAGGAAAGAAATATGAAACCTCTGAAAATCTTAATATAAAAAAAACAGCCTACACTATCGATGGTTTTATTGAAACGGTGGTACCACATCAGTGAACCCAATCCATTCCTACAATAGCCCAATGTCACTACTGCAATGTGCTATTACTTTGAAGTTCACAATGATGACCACCATGGTCATTAGATTATGTCATTTTTGCGAAAGTGATCTCGAGTCGGCCGCAGGTGGCTATTGATAAAACTATATAAAAAATATTCTACAACATACCATAACATACAAATCTTATTATCCCGACCCTACGTAAGAGCGGAATAAGTGTAGGCTGAAGGAAAAACAGCAGCTCGAAAATATAGCTTCTGTGATGTGAAGTGACGAAAGATTAGTTAACGGGGTAGACTTGTTTTGAATACTTGTTTTATTTCGTGATTCGTCTAGGCGTAAGATTTACTTACCTTCCTCCCACTGTTAGATCGATCTAATTCTTAAACAAATACATCACTTGTATCAATCATGAATTATTTTGACGATTGTGGGTTAATTCAAAGTACGTAATGTATATTTATATTTTTTTGGAATATCTCTAATATTGTACCGTTGGGACCTAACCTTAGGCTGCATCTCCGTTCTAAATTTAAGCAGGTATATACTTCGGAATAAAATCTTTTCAGATTCTCATATAAAAACGGACGCAAAAATCATCTCTCATATTATAGTTTACGAATAAAAGAATTAAGCTCAAACAAGCTTTCTTAGATAATAGATGGAGTTGCGTTGGGAACACAGAGTTACAATGGATCTGGATGACAATGATCAACCACAATGTGAATTCTCAAATCTATTTATCTATTTATTATTTTATCTTTCTAGCGATAATTAACTGAATAAAACACTAACTTTTGAAAACCCAAATCAAGAACTTTGACTTTCCTTACTGACTTATTCTATCCTCCACCCTCAAAGTTTATCAACACACACACGATTCTAAACAAGTATTAGAAATGTGAGTGTTTCCATCACCAAATGCGCTAACTAAAAAGCTATAATCCATAAACAAAACTTTTTATTCCATAGTTCTTCGCAGAGATTGTAGAACAATAGACAATTGTAAATCATTTCGCAATTAAAATTCTCTACGCCTCCCGGTTGATATAGTGCGGATGATTCCGGTCGTATGGTAACTCAACTGTTGCATAATTTACAGTAACAAGAGGCTTCTGTTTACTGTTTTATACTACGTTTTTGTTGCGGTTTCTCTTGGATTTTTTTATTATTACAAACTGTGTGAAATACATGATTAAAATTAACTTGATTCATCCAAAGATCTCCTCAAAATAATATGATTTAAGCCTTTCAATAAAAAATCCACTGAATATTAAAATGTCATCGTCGTGTTTTTTTTAATTGTGGACAAGATCAATTACTGTCCTCGGGTAAATTTCTTAGCACTTTTCCTGCATAACAGTAGAAGACATCTAGAATAGGGTTAGGCGTTATTACACCGATATATTCCTCTCCTCATATCGTGAGAAAAAACAACTCTTATTGTACCTACAGTTCACAAAAAAAAAACAAATTAACTTAAACATTACGAAACTAGTCTCAATGTAGATTCATATTTTTAACTGACCATCTCGGAGGTATTTAGTGAGTGGAATTTATCGATAGCGATCTCGAATGTCGATATATTATTGCGCGAAACACTTAAAGTCGTTAGCCCGCCTGGGAGCATATTGCGCGAATCTTTTAAAATATTCGCGATGATTTTTCCACATCATGTTGGCACTATAAAATTTTACGATTTTTAAATTGATACTCCGGTTGCTGGTGGATCCTTTCGAACTTTTGACATGCTGTTTGACCTGATTTTTGCGCGTTTCCGTTGTACACGATTTTAAATCCATTGTGACAGTTTCGTTCTTTTGGGTACTTTTGTGAAATTGTCATCGACTTTGGTGCATCATGCGGGTCTAATGTACTACGGTGTACTTTACACATCATTGTGTTTCTTGAGAGGAATCTCAGGTATGAAGGTTTAGTAAGATCGTTCAATGTATTTTTTTACATGGTAACTTACTGTTGTCCTTTAAATCAGCACGTACAAATATACATATCCTCTTCACGGCTTATATTTTAACTGCACGTCAAAATTCTTAAAGGTGTTTTATCGAACTTCAAATATGATATCATATAGGTTTGATTTTAATGAATTTACCAAGTCAACCAAGATCTGAAATGCCTATTTAACCCTTTAGCAATAACTTCGAATTGGAAAGGATAAACACGACCAACTAGAGACAACGGAAACATTCCTCTCAAAGACTCTTGGACTCATCAAATTACCTTAGCGATTGCGACACATCAATACGTTTACGACTATGCCTCGGTGTGAAAGGCACATTTTTGCGATACTTTTAATGGTTACTAAGTGAGAGGTGTATTCACAAACGAGCAGCAATTAAGTTCACTTATTTGGCCCCTCGTAAAGATCCCAATTTTGGGAATTCTTCGTGTTATGACATATTTCAAGCAATATTGTCGAAACTGCTAATAGTAAGCTGAGAGATCGTAATCTGATATGTGGTGCTTAAGTCGGAGTTAGAATTGCTGTGTTTATGCATCATACACATGCTTCATGCTTCATGCAAGCTGCTGATACACATAACAGATTTCTTTCGTTATTGATTTTAAACCATTGATAATCACTGAGCGATAGTGAAGGAGTTGAATATGAGTCAACTTCCAACAAGTCCAACCACATCCTTAGTACAGCAATTAACATTCGTAACATTATTATAATCATTTTTTTAGCGTTGGTAATACAACGAAATACTGCAATTCTGATGTACTTTTTTAAAATTTTGAGCTACATTAACTGCATAACGTAATTCAATAGGATCTTTCATACGTTTACGTCCCATATCATGATGATAATGAAATCTCATTTCCAAGATTTGGACATTATGTGTATATTCGCCAAACCCAATTAAGTGTCCAAACATATCAAGCCTCGACACTTAGCTCCATCAACGGTATCACCTGCCAAACCCTTCGCAGCATCACCACAAATTACGACAATCTTGAAATTTACCACTTCGCAGAAATCTTGGACCGATCAAAAATTCGACGGGCCGATTACATTTTTATAAGCCGTAAATATCCGACAAGCGGCCATATTCACGACTGATCGAAATGAGTACGGACGCTATCCTAAATTGCAATTTACGAGGGAACGGGTTCGCGTCCACTGATGGCTCGTAAAAAGCTGTCACTGTTGGGTAAAAGGAAAAAGAAACAATATCGGAAAACATCATAAACATGTCCTGTATCTTGATATGATTTTTATTGTTGTGTGAACGGACTTTTGATGGGAAGTGGGGCTTTCTTTGCAATGGGAGATGATTGCTGCGCAATGAGCAAACGGTTTATTTAAAAACTTATAGTACACCAGTGAGTAAAATAAAAATGTGAACAAAAATGCAAAATTTGTAAATAGTATACAATGGCGGCCTTATCACTCGAGGCGATCTCTTTTAGGCAACCTACCATAGGATGGATAAGACAGAACGACAATTTGGGGGTACTTAGTACTATGAGGTGAACGAAAACATAAAGGAAATAATAATAAATACTATAATAAATAAGACTGTAATTGTTATCATATACGAAATCTTGATGATAGTCATGATTTTTCGATGAACCAGAAAGGTACATACTCCAATAATAACACCATTAGTATTTACATTAAATCAGGATCTACCGCAAAAAAAAAAATCTTACCAATTACGATCTCATGTAAATCAATAAATCAGGAAAACCGCAATTTATTATATTTAAACATATCATAAATTTGTAACCGATCGATGTCTGTACATGGAAGATAAATGAGAAAAACTAATATGGGGGTATATATTAACGTAATAGAACCCAAAACAATGACTTTTAGAATTATTGTCTGTTTGTATGTGCGGTTTTGCGCGATGAACTCAGAAACGGCTTAACGGTTTTCAATGAAATTTTGTATGGATGTAGCTGACACCCTGGATTAACACTTAGGCTACTTTTTATCTCGAAAAAAAATAGTGTCCCCGTGGGATGAGGAAAGAATTCCAATATACTCGTATTTGTTACTTTTTGATACTCAAAGGGATGGGATGGGACTTGATTACATACCTTGAGTGAGAATGAGATGGGACGGGGCGGGATGGGAAATTCCAAATAAAGTTAATTTCAAGCAAAGTTAGTCACGCAGACGAAGTTTGCGGGCAGAAGCTAGTCCAAAATAAAATTATAAAAAAATCTAACTAAACGTACAAAAAATATTTGCTAATCCAACCATTCAACGCGCTATTTATTAAAGCTACTCTTAAAATGGAGGCTACCAAAACACACAAGTTGTAACATAAATACATCAACGGCGACGGCACCACACACAATGGCTATAAAGTATGATAACGTCTCGGCCCGTATCAACAGACGTCACACGCACTGGATCAAAATCACGGCTTATCTTAGATAGATATATGATTTTAATTAGATAGCTGCGGATGACGGCTAATGGTCTTTTGCAGGAGTTTATGTCGGATCTTCAAAAGCAGATCATACACTTGAGTAACGTATTCATTAGTTTTAAAACCAATTTTAGTTATCAAATGTTTAGTCTTCTTGGTCAAACTCAATTCTAAAGCCGTACGAAAGGGTTAAAGCATTCGATAACTAAAATAGGTTTTAAATCTGTCTATGAAAAAGGCCGTAAGTGTTTATCACAAGTTTTGCATCTCGTGTAGTAGAGGCTATCCTATTGAATATGTCTTGCTACGTGTTGTTATGCTTTAGTCTGCCATGGTAACCAAATCTATATCAGCCCATATACGTCCCACTGCAGGGCACGGGCCTACTCTACAATCGAGAGAATCGATTGAGAGTGGTTAGGCCATATAGTCCACCACGCTGGCCTAGTGCGGGTTGGCGGACTTACATACCGTAGAAATTCTTTAAAATCGCTACGGTATGCAGGTTTCCTCACGATGTTTTCCTTCACCGTTAAAGTGCGTGGTGATTGACTATCAATACACACATAACTCCGAAAAGTCAGAGGTGTGCCCTGGGATTTGAACCCGCGACCACCGTGAACATGTAGGCAGCCGCGTCTGGTCCGTTACCAACAGGCCACCACGCACTTACAGGCCACCACGCACTTGACCACTTGACGCACGGCAACCAAATGCGGTAGTAGATTTCACAAAACTTCCACCTCAGGAGGAAGTCTCAGTTCTCAGGTAAGTAGGTACGTTTTGTCACGATATTTTTGTTTCCTTAACAACTCCATGAATGCTGGATTTTATCACTAGTAGCATGAAGGGAGAACATGGTCTTTGTAGGCAATAATCACCATTCCTTATTATCTGAAACTGTAAAAAGATTTTAACGCTTGCATCAAGCCCGCATACTTGCAGTTAATTTTATGCCATACCACCTGTCATGTCTATGGTATTCATATCTTATTTACTTTGTTATGAATACCAGTGACGATGAAATGATTTGTTAGCTTAACTTGTGTTATATGCTACCGACTTTTTATCTGCTCAGATTAGTCAGTCAGTCTGTCTGCGTCTTTAGTAGCTAAATAACAAAGAAATATCAAGTTATAAGGAATTAGTTTCTGTGGATAATAAACTACACAAAACAGTATGCAATAGCAAAATCATACAAACTTTCGGTTATTTTGATAACTAAACGTGTCAGCTAACCTACCTAAGCAAACCAGCTAACCTTTCCCTTTAAAAATTACCAATCATTTAATTTGTACTCATAATTTCAAAATCATTACTGCATAGAATGTAGCAATCGACTAAAAAAAATAACAGATACGTCCTTTACATTAAAGATGCTCTACAAAATAAATGCGAAATGAGGAAATGCATAAATTCTTTAATTCGCCTACAAATTGGATTAACATTAACAAACAAGGATGTGGTGACGTCACCGTCCCGGACCTACGACACGTTTAACTGACGTTACGTTAATGTATTAAAAACCCAACTTAATTATTGCGAATTAATTGTATTTGTAAATTTCAAAATGAAGGTCTTCAGGTTTGCGAGTATCGAGCTAGAGTTTTGCTGCGAGTTGTGTGACCTTTCATAGTTTAGTAGGTTTAAGATAAACAGTTTTTATGAATTAATTTCTGTTTGTTTCTTTTATTAATTACAATTTAAAAGTCAATTATTACCTCTAAATTAATATTCCTTTGAACAACTAAACATATTGTATTATGTCAGTCACCTGAGAGCACATCAGAGGCATCATTCTCAACGGTATAAAACAATTTATCAAAAAGTAGGTTTAGCCAAATACGGTCAATTTATATTTATTTCTAAAAAAAAACAGCTCTCATAAACTTTCTCACGTTGATTAATTTTACAGTCTAAATTTTACAACATCCTCAAAATGTGAAAACGCTTTACTTATCACAAGACGACTTAAGTTTATTTTTAATTTAATTTACAACGCTCGAAAGTAATTTATTGGTGGGTAATAATTTTATAAACATCAAAGATGGCTTACTGTAAAAAGCAATGAAACTACATCTTTTTACTGCCCGATCGCTTCCCAGAGTTTCGATACTTGAGCTTCATTTGCAACCAATACCAATATATAAAACTCATAAAATTATCGCCGATCGCGTATAAACGAAAGATTTAAAAAATATTATATTTTGAGTGAATGGAGCGTGAGGCTTGATACACTTTTTATTATAATCAAAACAATTTTATGAAATAAACGTATATTAATCTATTGTACAATACTAAAAAAACTTATTCTGTTTTATATTTTCCGAGTAAAGGAAAATTACAGATTAAACCTGGTGGTAGGTCTCACCTCACATACCTATGTGAGGCCGCCTGGGTAGCTACCACCGCAATGTCGATCTCTCCCGCCAAACAGCAGTGTAAATGCAATATTGTGTTCCGGCACGAAGGACATTGTAGCCTGTGTAACTTCTGGACACAATGAGACTTAACATCTTATCTCTCAGAATGGCGAGCGCAGTGGAATGCCAAGCATTGCTTTGTAATTCATGGTGTTTTTTTGTTCTCTACTGTTCACGAGCGGTCGTATCTCTTAACATCAGGCGAATAGCATGCTCGTCTCGCCATTCACCGCAATAAAAAAAATGAGTATTACATATTGATCAGTATCCTCAGAAGCTCAAAAAATATCGGTACAGAGTGACAACTGCCACATTTGTATTACATTGTGTATTCCAGGAGTGGCGTTGATGTGAATTTTGTACCTACCAACTCAATTGAGCGATTCATTCTATTAACACCAACACTACATAAGACAACCATAAACATATTGATAAATGCATTGCTAGATAGGCAGAGGACCAACTGTTCTTTACAGATACCTCTGCTATTCACCATAAGTATGTCCCGGCTTAGTTGAATAATTACGTTACTTTTACAATACAAAGGTTAAAAAAAGAACTTAAACAAGCAAAACCCGGTAAAAACGCTCTATTATACAAAATCACAAACAATCAACGGCCAATTGACGTATATTGGCGTCGTAAACTTTTATATTTCTACGTATAACAAGTTGTAGGCCATAAAAAATGTATGTGCGCGTCTGAATGGACCATGTCCGAAATGATTGTCCATTTTATTGTAATAATGTATGCTTTTATTGGGCGCGGAAGGCTCATCGGGTCGTGAGGGGTGTCTGAAGAAAGTTTCCAAGATAAGATCAAAAGTTTGGCGGGGATGCGGTAATGTGGTGGTGTGGATGCGGCGATTTATACCTTAGAAGATGTTACGAGTAATTTTGAAGTATTTTGGTACTGATAAAGAAATGAAACTACATGGGATGTAGTGGTGAATGCAGTGATATTTAAACAGAATATCTAGCGAGAGAAGCCTAGAAATTGGTGATCCTAGACCCAACATTACTACAGTAGTCAATTAATACTTATTTATATTGGTTATAAATATTAAAGTCATTACAATTTACCTAATGGTATAACTACCGGCACGAATCTTGAGCGCTGGCCGTTACTTGCGCAGATGTCGATTTTTGAGTCTCTTTAGAGGTAGATGAAGAAGGCGGGCGGGGGCATTATCGCATCTGCCAGTGATTGGTTCACTACGCAACGCCATATTGTTGTTATGCCTAATTCATTCATTGCGTTTGTTCAATTCATTCATTTATTTTGTCCTTAAGTTCACGATGCGCAAAGCTATCCCCACTCTGTCGCCGAGCGCTCAAGATCCGTGCCGGCGGTTATAACAGCAATGCAATCCAAATAGAAAATCGATATAATTATATTGGCTTTTATAAACCAGACACACAACAGGCTGCCACATCCAAGTTTTCGAACATGAACATATTTACAAAGGAAACGGAAAACGCCGGCCATCGGACATTCCTTAAAAAAACAAGACGAACATTATTAACAATGGACTCGCATCACAGAACGCGTTTGTTATATTTTTATGCGAAACAATAACGTTTGAATAAACTCGTAGTGACGGAACTAAAGGGATAGGGGTGGGTTTTTGATTACCTTTTGATTTGGATGGCTGTTGCTTAGATGCTTACATGAAAGGTGAGCTGGTTCACTTGACTGATATTAGGGTATCGGAAGAGGAACGATTAAATGGTGATCTAATTTTTGAAGTCATCTTTGTAGGGATTTTTTTTGTGTAGATCTATTTTTGGTCGAGTTATTGGCATTGGAATTTAGTTATTTTGTAGAATCAGTAGAAAGAAGCACAGGCACCTACAAAACTATTAATAAATTCATGAGATAAATTTAATACATATACAAGGAATTAGAATTTAGTGCGTGGTGGCCTGTTGGTAACGGACCAGACGCGGCTGCCTACATGTTCACGGTGGTCGCGGGTTCAAATCCCAGGGCACACCTCTGACTTTTCGGAGTTATGTGTGTATTGTTAGTCAATCACCACGCACTTTAACGGTGAAGGAAAACATCGTGAGGGAACCTGCATACCGTAGAGATTTTAAAAGAATTTCTACGGTATGTAAGTCTGCCAACCCGCACTAGGCCAGCGTGGTGGACTATATGGCCTAACCACTCTCAATCGATTCTCTCGATGGTAGAGTAGGCCCGTGCCCTGCAGTGGGACGTATATGGGCTGATATAGATATATATATATAGATATAGACAAGGAATTTGTTGAATTAATTGTACTTTTGACTAACAGTTTTTTATTATTGCTACTTTCTTTCTTACTTATCCAAAGGTTGCCAGCAAGAAATCTAAATAAAAAATATATACAGGGTATATCAAGACCGCGACCGAAAACGAAGCCAGGTGGTAGTTTTAGCGGCTACAGACACAATGCAACTAAAAATGTTGTAAAATAAGGACGGGTTTTTTTTTTAATTTTTTAGAAGTCATCATTTTTGAGGGGTAAAAACCTAGTTTTTACAAAAATAGTAATTCAAAGCCTTACGTACCATTGCTTGTTTAAAAATTAAGGGATGTACGTCATTATTTTAGAAAATCTATGTTTAATCACTCAAATACGACGATATGTAAAAAATAACAAAAAAAAAATTGACGATTTTTTTGTAAAATTTTTACTTGCATTGTGTTTGATATCACTAATACTACCTCCTGGCTTCGTTTTCGGTCGCGGTCTTGATATACCCTGTATAAATATGGCTCTAGCAGTATGTCGCCTAAATGAAATCTCACCATCTGGGTTACTTTCTTACATTAATAACTTTTCTCCAAATTTTTTCATATTTTTATCTTTAAATAAATTTGTGGAAATGCCTCCAAAAATAGACAGACCCTCGTAATCGTTTCCACAGTTATTTCCAAAATCTCAACACGGACACTAGCAGTCTCAAGTTCACATAAGACGTTATTTATAGTCAGAAGCGGCAGTGTCCGAAAAGCTTAGTTGTGTCAAAAGTTGAGCGTTAAATCATCGGCCACTATCTGGACAGCGCAGGCCGGACAGCAGCCACTAGTGTTGGGCGAGTATCCATTGTTCGTACGTCACGAGAAATTCTCTTAGGGCTAGCGCGCAAGGGTTACTTTTCCGCGACTGTTTCTTCACTCTTATGAAGTCCAAGGCTATGTATGGAGATGCGCGCAAGTGGCGACGTGATAATTGGGTGACGTTTTTGCATTCTGCTTTGGAGACATGACTTGGCAGTGATAAAAACTTTTAAGTTACTGTGTCAAAAGTCACCCGTGCGCGCTACCCCTTACAATGAAGTTTTCATTTTTTGAAGTCTCAATCGAGCTCCTTATTTCAGAAGAGTCCACACAAAGGGCTAACAAGTCGGTTAGCTATTACCACCGCCAATTAAGACCTACAACGTGACTGAAGGCCGTTTGTTCTGAAAGTAACAAGCAAGAAATGCGTTGCTGACAAATACATCTTAAGCATGTCGCCTGCTAATAACAGAACTTCACTAAAGTATTCAATAAAGACCTGTTAGAAACGGTCTGCATCTAGCGACTCCTTGCAACTTGCATCACTATGCCCAACCTTGGATTCGAACCCGAGACCTCAGCTTTGCAATCACACCGTAGTACAACTGCGCCACCGAGGCAGTCTTAACAAAGTACCACCTTAAATTCTTCTATTGCTCCGTTTCTAACCCCAATGATGAAATAAATAAATAAATACACCCAACAGTCACATATATAGTCCTGACCCCTCACTAAGATCGAGTCTTGTGTCGTGGGTATCAAGAACTACGAGAGACTTTTCGGTCTCACAAACACCCAGTCCCGAAACAAATATTTGTGGTTCACACCAACATTTGTCTCGGTGCCGTGATCGAACCCACGGCCTCTCGTTTCACAGCCGGCGTCTAACCAACTGCGCCACGGAGGCCGTCAAATAACCATATATAAATATACAAAACAATACACATATTACAATATACATGTCAATACATCATGCACATATGACTACTAGTATATTTAGAACCAAACTAAAAACCATGTGCGACAATGGACACGGCGCCAAGTTAAGTGATCCGGCACAAAATGATATACGATGACATTTCCACGCATTACAATACGAATTTTTCGTGTAAATGAAAAAAAAACCTTTCTACCACAAGTCGCGTGATATGTAGCTCTGTACTTACCCTTCAACAGTTATTTAACGCTTAGCTTTTGGCACTTTGAGATATTCTATGTATTGGGTGGAAAGAGACATCTGTGAAAGAGGTTTAAGGTTTGAGCAGAAGGCACATAGTTGACTTTTAAGTCATGTGCGGTAGTTAGTTTAATTTTTAGTTTTTTAAAGCTAGTTTGAATAAGAGAAAGCGTCTGAAAGAAGCGTACGTGTATTTGTTTCAAGTCTGGGTTGTTAGACTCAATTGTCATTTGTGTCATAATGTGATGTCAAGACTTTTATTACGTTTTTTGCGTGTGTTTATTTTGTTATTAGTTTGCATAAAAATATCCCTTCCAACAGATAATCCAATCCATACCAATTTACATTCAGAAGGATAATACGTAATTTCCTAAAACATCTTGCATAGCAGTTAATAGAAATCGATGGTTATCCCGATGGCTTTAATTGCATGGGCATCATAATGGCCGATTACTAATAAACAACTGGGCTGCATTCTCATTAAGTTGCCTTGTAACCTGTTACGTGAGGGATGCGTCGGGATCTTGTTGTGATTAATACGCTTTTGTATCGAAATAATCAAATAATTATTGTTTTGTTGGCAGCGGTATGTATAGGAGATATTGTCTTTTAAAAATTTGTATTTACAGTTAATTATCGCTTACATTAATGCGGGAAATATCTTGAGAATACAATGAGAGGCTTGTTTAAGCATTGTAGACAAAGTCTGGATCTATATTTATGGTAGACTGCAGAGAAAATGTTTATCTTATATAAACAAATATTTAAGAAGTTATTTAATGCGGGCTGTTTCCTACAAGACGCTAGAGTTCCATGTGGGAGCCTGTTCATTAGTAGACTCTCCTGTGACTATCACATATCGATCTACCACATTCTATATTTAAATGTTGACACTACAAGTCTATAGTGTTGGGACACGTCCGATTATTATCAGTAATCACGTGACTCATATACCAAGTTACGCTATAAAAAAATCGTAAAAATCGAATATAATTATAAACATAACAGGAACTTATAAATTGGCAGTATAATTTTGATTTGGACGTCGCTGCGTGGTTGTAAAATGCGCGGGGTGTAAATATTATATGACAAACTCTTGAAGGTAAAGTCGGGTGTCAGGGCGCGGGCCAGATTACTCCATGCGAAAGACGCAGGTTCGATGTATGGATATGGACTTTTTAATAAAAACTGTGAAGGACTTTTCACTACAATACGCTGACTTGTTTTACACAAGTATTTATAATTTATTACACAAATATTTGTCATGATACGAGGAAACTCACAAGATTCTGTGACATCCGGATAAACTTCACAAAATAATTGACTACCCCACCTCTTCGCCGATCGAATAATAGTAACAAAGAATCATAATAGCATTGCTTATTATTCTTGCACTGCGGTATGTTTCACATAATACAATAAAGGCAATCGTAGGCAATAGTAATAATGGTAAGGCATTGAGTTAAGACAGATTTTTTTTTATTCTCATCGACAAAAGAAAGGCTTTATGCATTTTCTGTAGGGATTTTAGTCTGTTAAAAATGTATAATATTGTATAACAACTTTACATTGACCATACTAAACAATAAAATAGAGCTGTCTCCATACTTACTGAACCCATTATAAAACCTTTATAAAAGCTACAAAATAGTTATGTTTATATGACAGTAAATGTCAAACGGATTGAAAAAAAACGCCAATAAATATATCAAATGTAAGGCAGAGTTTTTATACGCGCTCGGTATCGAACCTACACTCATATTCGTTATAATGTTTATTAGTTATTTAAACGTTGTGTGCATCGTAAAATTGTAACAACATGTTTGGATGTTTAGAATCGTCTGTACCGAGATTTGAAAGTCTTCATTTTATTTGTTGAGTGTTAAACTATAAAATACTAGTTGTGTACCACGGTTTCACCCACGATACAAGTATATCAATGTTTTATAACACCAAGGGGCAAGTAGTTCAATAGTTGCGTTGTTACTTTTAAAATTGTCTCGATTTTAGTGGTAGTAGTAAATTATGGCAAGTATAGAGGAGACTCACGCATTCTCTGAGATTGAAGCTACGGTAACTTTAAAAAAGGAACAAAATCAAATAGGCCATTATATTCTAAATTCAAATTACGCAATTGAAACTCGAACTCAATCAATCACTAATTAATCGAATCAAATAATCGATTACTGCCATTCATTACACAACCAATATTCAATTATAACACGTCCAAATCGAAGAGCATAACAAAATAAAAGCACGTTTAATCTAAGCGGTTATGTAACAAGAGACAATATTTTTTCAAACCACAAAGTGCATCAATCAAGTGTATTTACGGCGCGGAACTAAAGCGGGACCGGCTTTTTTCACTATAAACCGTATAAATTAGGATGAAAGCTAAATATTTAACTGACTTGTATACGACGGTGCGCCTCCTAAATGTATCGCATAAATTCCACCAAGTAAAAAGTCGTCAACTCTGCCCGCGTCAGGTGTTGCGTGGATACGACCCGGCAGGTTTTGTTTTTTTGTTTAATTTGATGCAGTGTAAATCTTCGTGCGGTTGTGATGTTATAAATGTGTTTGGAAATAATTTTGTATACATTAAATTTTTGTTTAAATTGTATTTATAATAAAAACAATATTGTAGTGTTTCTAATTATTTATCATAAAATAATATATGTATATGACTATTGGTAAATATCGATATTTATTACTTATTCACCAATTTAAAAATGCCCGGTTTTATGGTTATTACCATAAAACAGGGCATAATAATATTGAAAAATATAGTTTATTATCATATAATTTGTTAGTACAATTTATTTGAAAATTAATTAAATCAACATATGAAAACGTCACAAATCATTAAGTAAGTCCATCAAATGTGTAAAATCTTTAAAAAACCGCACCGCCGCATCCATGCGATTCCAACCCCCGCATTGCCATTAAACGCAATAGTTACGGGTACAAAATTTATTGTTTTTCATCTTTGAAATCTTAGCGGAGTCAAGTTGTATAAATCATGCGTTAATGCCGGCCGCATTATACAAATTCAAATTTATAACTCGATAAAATTACAGAGGCCGATGGGGTGCCCCCACCCCTTCGCGTGGGGAGGGGGTGCGGGCGCGGGACGGGACGATTATGAGCCAACTAAATGCTTTAATTCATTAGCTATCGAGGTATGGAATACTGATTAAATTTATTTCATAAAAAAATCCAACAGATGGCGTTGATTGGATATTTCGGATTTGTTGTCGAGTTTTTAGTATGTAATTTTGTTATGGTTTTAAGTAAAATTCAGGTGATTAAAAATAAAGATAAAAAATATGTTTAACTTCGTTAATATTAATAGTATTTTTTAAGTGAATTTATGACTAAGTGCATAGGAGACACAAGTTTATGTAAATTATATCAATTTATTACCTCAAAGATGTATAAGCCGACAAAGGCATAAGACAAAATGACATGCACTGCCAAATTAAGTTAATTACATTATTCCATTAAAATGTTGAACGTGAAAACGAACATTTCAATAACACTTGCATACAATTTGTATGTCAGTTTGTGCATATTGCGGTTAATTGTAACTAACTTGCGCATCAAACTTGAAATATTAAATTTACCGACTATAACCGCAGAATGGTTCGATTAAAAACCAACACATCACTCCCAATCGATTATATTCTAAATTAAAAACTGACTTTCAAATGCAGTCCCTATTTGGAACGTAAACTTTTTAATTTAATTTAAACAGTATACAGCATTGCGCATTGCTAACAACCTGTCAAATAAAAAAAGGCGCGGAAGTGTGAGCGAGAAAAAGTGCACGGTATTAACTTCTTAATATTATCTTTGTTGACTGAGCCCTATGTCGTATTTTAACATCATTCAAACATATTTAATCAGAGCGTGAATTTTTAATTTTATGTATCCAGACAAATTTACAAAGCCAATAGTGTCACAGAGTAGACCACTACTAAACGACTACTGGACGCTCATTTTATTTGTATTTTTAACACTTTATCGCCAGTATTCACTTGACATGTGCAGATAAGTAGACTATGATCTGTAACTATGGGTCATCTGTAATCTTCTGATGTAGAAAGCGCTGTTGTTAAAAATTAGGAGCAGTTTTTCTCTCTTCACTTGATTTTAATAATATTATGAAAACATATCAAACAATGTGTTAAATAGATATACTTTTTAATTTTATTTTAGTTCCAAATTTCGCCACTCACTAATAGAAGATAGATAACTTATAACACAAAAATCTTCTTTAAATATTTATAGAACCAACTTTTTAATTGAATCTCCCAAGTCAACCATCAATTACCGGCCAAATTTCACCAATTCAAATATAGAACGCGATGATCTCGCACGAAAAAAGGCCGCAAAGCAATTATTATCAGCCAGTTTGATTTATAAGGATTTCGGAGTGTAAACCTCTTTTCTTTCTATTCACGTTTAATTGAACGATCAAATCGGATAGCATTTAAATAGAGAACGATTTTCGCGTTCGCGCCCATTGTCTCCGGCTCCTGTTGAAACAATGGGAATCAATCGATGATTGTGCGGTTTTGTGGTGGCTATTGGACTTTTATATTCTTACACGCCATTTTGAATTTGAAAATGAATGGTTGTTTATAAATTTAATTATTAAAAAGGGTATTCGTAATACTTATTTTTCTATTCTGTTTCTACTTTCCCATATCCTACACTTACGACAATCATATCAAAAGTAATTTGCATGTTGTACAATTTTCTATCTGCGTAATGGCAACTGTTAACCTATTACAAATTTATTTCGCTATCGAAACAAATTATATTTTTCGAAAGGGTCGACTTATATTAAGTTAATTTCTTGATTTGAGAGTCGAACCTAGACCGGTCCAAACATTCACAGCGAATACGCGCTGCCAATATTACAGCGTCCATTGTACTCATTATCGTATGGAATTTAATACAGAACTGTTGCTTCTGATTTCTTTTAAAAACACAAAAAATGTCTTCCAAATAATCTACGGAAAAAAATCAAAGTCTTACTCAAACCAATTAAACCTGAATTACTTGAACCCACCTATACTTACAAAAACCGCCAAATCAAATACAAAAGGAAAAATATCATAATATGTATCATTAACACTTCAAATTTAATAAAAATGAATTACAATTATCCACGTATTGTTAATGAAGAATCGTGGTCATTTCCAAACGGGACTGCCGCTGTGGGATCTATTTATCTCGTTCACAACACTCTTCCAGCGTATAATTGTTATTTGTATGCAAAGTTTCACCGTTTGGGACCTAATGCAGATGGATGCTTTGCACCTAAAATGTTTATATTATCTATATTCGGATTATTTGAAATTTTAGAGGGCGTTTGTATGCGCGACAAAACTGAATTGTGTTCAATTGTTTTCTCATCAATTTGAGAAGAAAACCATGTTCTCAGTTATCGATGGCAAATCAAAAAATAACTTTGTAGCCTATGTAAGTGTTAAATAGTCCAAAATGTATAACAGTATAATTAATGATCGTGCAGAGAAAAAACCGAACCTAAATTAAAATAAATTGTTTGCATTATGGCATAATTACAGCTGTTTAAGCACATAAATATCACAAAATGTGGTAAGGCACATCAAGATTTTCTAATATTTTAAATATCGATCACAGCGCTTCTTGTGTATATTCAGATCTTCGATTGAAGAACATTACTCTAAGTTCACACATTAAATTATTGTTTATTACAAAACATTTTTGTCAAAGCATTTCCACCAACAGCCATACAACGACACTCAACCGAGTACGTGTGAATTTGTCGAAATCGTTGCGTATATTCGAATAAAATATGTATAAAAACAAATAGTTGTAGATAAAGTGTTTACGGCGTGCACCGATGTAGCGGAGTGTGAGCGTTTAGCACACGAATTGTTCACGAGAAGAGCATTTTGATAACTTGTCTATGGACAGGCGGGGAGAAAAGCGGTTTCGGTATTTATTTTTTTAATTCACGATATGATAAAGGGATATAGATGAAACTCTAACACTTTTTAAAAATTTCTAATATTATGACATTATTGCTTGGTGGAAGGCTGTATTCGGCAATGTGTGGTAACTAAGTCGTGCTATTTCTGAAATCTGTATCTGTATCAGCCCATATACAATTGAGTGAACGATTGAAAGGGGTTAGGCCATTTAGTCCACTACGCTGGCCTAGTGCGGGTTGGCATTTGTAAAATGTAGATTATTATTTCTATACCATCCCATCGTTAACTTATGTCTAAGGGCCACAGTCCTAAAATCGCTATAAGGAGATTTCCTCGCTTATTGACCAGATGTTTACAATAAAATATCTTGTCTTCAAAGACATTTTGGCAACCAATTTCTGCCTATTGACAGTTTTTGGTCCTTACTGTTTATTTTCCTTTGCTTATTTTAAATTCTTGCCCTCAATAAAGTCGTTTTTCTATATCAACAAAAGAAAATGTAACAGAAATTAACTGTTGAAGTCGGTGATGCCAAATTTTCAAGAGAAGACTTAAGGATTTTTTTAAATTTTGTGATTCAATAAAATTTGAATAAAATTTGGTAAAGTGAAAACACAAAACCAGACACATAAAACGGAGCATAAAAAATTATCAATGCCAATTAATCTCAATGTAATAATATTGTTACTTTATCGAAAACATCTGGACATCAATTCGGATTTATTGTCAATATAATAAACACTTAACAACTCTATAAATAATTTAAGTATCTCCAACTCAAATTAGTACACCTTTGAATGATGAAAAAATATTAATTTGTGTATTTGAAAATATGTGTGATGTGTAGGTACTTAAATTGGCTCCTTAATAAGCAGTTGAAATAAAAACAATAATTTATAAAAATATGTTACACACTTCTAGCTCTGATTGATCTATTAGCAAGTATGAATATCTATCAGAAATTAATACCACCCGCGGAAGCTGTCATTACGAAACTAATTACGATGCTGAGTTTCTTTGGAAATTACAAAAAGCAAACACAAAGCAGTAGGTTTTACCAATAATAGTAATACCAGCTCATATACATCCAACTGTTAGACAGGGGTCACTGGGGATTTAGATTATTTATATTTAATTTATTGGTTTCGTTAGTACGATTTTAACAAAATAAATTAAACTTATCAATAAGAATGAAGGAACACAATTAATTAAAATATTATATAGAACATTACATATTAAAACTTAACATACTATAATATTACAGCATTAAAACAAAACATAAGATCTACAATAAAACAAAAGTTTAACATTGAAAATAAAACTGCACAATAAAAATGAGACGACTGTATGTAGGCCTCAATCTACCACGCCGACCTAGTCAGTCGGTTTTAATTTTTAATAATACTGTTATCAAAACTATAGCGGCAAGTATAGTTGACATTTTCGCTAAATCGAAAACACTTGCGTGTACGCCAGTACGCGTGTACGAAACGCTCAAGAAAGGAGTGGAATCTAGAGTATCACCGTTCACATATTGATCGTTTTTGATTAAGTCAATGGATGCGAGCTGAGCTTACATTATATACAGACGCGACTAATATCCAACACACCATTCGGCAAAGAAATCTATAGCTTTTGATTATAATGATAGTAAAAAGTGACAAAAATTGTAGCATCTGTAACGAGTAAACGGCTCACACTATGCACATATATGTTTTGACAGCCTCCGTGGCGCAGTTGGTTAGACGCCGACTGTGAAACGAGAGGCCGCGGGTTCGATCCCCGCACCGAAACAAATATTAGTGTGAACCACAGTAATTTGTTTTGGGTCTGCGTGTTTGTGAGACTAAAAAGTCTCTCGTGGTTCCTGATACCCACGACACAAGACTCGATCATAGTGTGGGGTCAGGACTATGTATGTGTCTGTTGGATGTATTTATTTATTTATTTATATTTGTACATAGAATGATATGGGGTCGGAAGTATTGCTGCCTCTCAAAAAAAGTTGAGGGGCAATGTGTGATGGGTCTGTGAAAATCTCACCAACCGGACGAAACACGGCTGAAAAGCCATCGTTCTTCAGTACGAGAGTCATAGATACAACCCTGGTCAAGGCACCGCATTCCTTCTGTAGTCCATGACAATTACAGAGCAGCTATACCATTTTTAACTACAATGTAGTAACTGGTAAGTACTAACATAAGTGCTAATGTAAGTGATAATAACATTAGCATGGAAATACTTAAAGAATCGTAGATTAAATGTGTTTTTTGAAAAGAGACAAGTTCAAGGGGTCTTCGAATATTGTACGATCTGACCGATACGTGCCATCAAAGTTGTTTCGTGTCTGTTTTACATATTATGACGGTAGTACAACTCAATTCCGAATTCTATGTTAGTTTCGACACTTGCTGTAGTCACACACTATTTTCTCGTAACACAACGTAATCAGAAAATCTTCGATCTTTTTTAAATTCCTATTTATAAACTTGGCTTTCGAAATCTTATTAGGAGTCCTATTAACAAAGATCATAATTAACATTTGCCGAAGGAATATACTTCTTTGCATAAGTTTTACCAAAGGATAACTACGACGTACTGAAAGCGCCCTGAAACCGTAATCCTAAATCCTAAAAAAAATACACCAATATTTATGCATATTCAATTTAAATAATTTTATTTCTCTCAAAACTTCCACACGTCACCCAGTAATCACAAGCCAATTATAAAGGCGAGTACACACCGCCACATCGTCGCGCGGCGAGCGCATCGAGCGAAACATTTGGCCCGTATTATTATCGCGCTAATCCCGCGTGAAGGAAGCAATAAATCACTCGTTAACTCGAAAAATGAATGTCGCTTGCCGCTTGACGCTTGTCGGTCGAGAACGACGCGCGTGTGCACGTAGCTTTATAATTGGGTTGATTTTTTTGATGCACCAATTTGTTTTTTTATCGTATCCGCTTGGATAATCGCTGCCTATATGGTGAATATAAAGTTTTAAGTTCTAGTAGTGGCATAAGGAAGTACGTCCGGTTAAGAGATCAGCCCATGCTTAAAAGGATCGAATAGGAAATGATCACCTCACAGATACCATTTTATATGGATATTCAATCATCATCAGAGTGCAGACATAGTGCAGTATGTATAATGTAGTGCCAGTATAAAAAAAAAACGTAATTTTAGTACTTTATTTGTATGTTAAATGCTACGCTTCATGCGTTTTACGAAAGTGATTATAGTTAATAGATTTATTTGTATTAATATAGGTTTGTTGGTCACTCGATTGCTCAGTTAGAGTCACATCATAACCTGTACATTTAATAGTAATGTCAACATTCTTATTTCCGAGATTTAAATCAGCACAACTTGACTACTTTAACATTAAACCCTGCCATGGTTTAAATGCACACTTAAATGATAATAATATATATATTTTTTTAATCAGACAACAAAGATCCAAAACAATTTGTAATAGTGATTGTCTTATTACTAAAAGAAAATCACTATTAGCAAGCATACATTGCATTCACTAACTATATTCGTCAAAGGAGAAATAAGAATAAACAAATATAAAAATATGAAAACACAAGCGGCGATGGAAACACACCCCGAGATCAATAGGCCCAAACTTCAACATAATAAAACTATCCACGGAAACCAACATAATGCGTAAATCAAAAACTACGAAAGCGGTTGATGTTTTTCGAAGCCCCAATCCGTCTGCGCTCGTCACAAATCAACAAGACGCATGCTTTCCGGCCCGGACTCGAACCCGCGACTAATGGCGCCACTCGATTTATTAACTAATGTATAAGAACAAATGTTACAAGTTTTACGTTTTTATGTGGGTTGTCTTTAGGAATTGCGGAATGCTTTTTGAAGTGGAGTATCACTTAATTACACACAGAAATCGGACGCCCGCCTACAAGGTGGACGGACGACTTGGTTAAGGTTGCAGGAGGTCGCTGGATACAGGCCGCTTCCAACAGGTTTATGTAGAGATCTTTGGAGGTCTATATTCAGCAGTGGACTTCCTAAAGCTGAATAGATAGATAGATACACAGAAATCTTATTAAATACGAGTATATGTATAAACATTAAACATTTTAGATTTTGTAAGATTTTAGGTATTGGAACAAACTTTGAAGACTAAAGTTGTTAGGACTTTGAAAAGTTCAAATTTGTGTAGGTACATAAATTAAATTGATGAGATATTTGTTAAATTATTGAACACATATAACAAATTTTTCGTAAAACATATTATACTATTACCATGATGCGTAAACGTAACATAAATACTAGTTTTGATAAAATTTTACTTTAGAAAATGCAATCCCATGAAGCTTTCAATTTTCAAATTTTAAACTACAAAAAACACTTGTTACGACTTTACAGCATGTGGAATATAAGGGGACACAAAAACCCTATTACTCAATTACCAAAAGCCCTTCTTATCATTTAATCTGAGTGTAAACTGCTGAAAAAGACACTTGACACAAAGACGCCGACCGGAGTCTGTATGCCGGCGCGCAGTTTACTCGAGACCAGTCGGTCTCTATGAAGATTACTTGGCTAGGTTACTGTGTTAAACAATTAACTTAAAAGAGCCGCCTTTTTGGGCAACTGAAGAAATCGCTTTGATGGTTTCGGTTTGAGAATCTTGTGATTTCGCCGCGAAAGACTTGCGTCGCATTTGGGATCCTTAGTTTGGCTAGGCGTTGGTATCACTGCCTACCTCTTCAGGAATATAGGGACAAGGCTGTTATTCTCTTTTCAAGGGTATACATTAGCTAATTCGAAGTGAATGGGAGTAGACAATTTAATATTTCCAACTCTTCCTATTTGTTTTTTCTATTAACTTCGATGTGGGTTGAAGCGAGCTAGTGTTCCTAAAAGACTCAACGGGCTACGGAGCTCGGTGTCAATTCTTTGTGTGTTGTTGATAATAGTTCATAGGAGTGTTGGCGGGAAAGTAAGCTAATTTTCATAAAAAATAACTGTGTAAAAAAAATATTTAATTTGTAAAAGTTCCAAATATTCTAGACAAAAATTGGAATGTGAATAATTAAACCGTAAGTAGATTAAGTTCTTTGAGGAAATCTTTTTGTTGCTTTTTTAATTTGCATATTTTATTTACCTTTAACACACCGACCTCAATAAAAATATTATAATTTGCTATAGGTGTGAGGATAGCTACAAAATATTTGACTCTTAGGTATATAGGTAGAAAATAAATTTAAAATGCTTTCAAAATTGAATTGCTTTTGTTATAGTGCGTGCGAGGTGGGCCCAATATAACATGTTATTTATCAGCGAAGTACCTACGATTAGCTGATTAAAATAGACCACCAAAGTTGATTAATGAATGAGATAAGGATATGACTTTCATGACAAATCTAACATTATAGAAAAAAATTAGGTTTGGATGATATTTAAGACTCAAAAAATGTTACATCAATGTTACATCTGAAAACCAGCGCTGTGTGTTAGCTTCTGTTATCACTCAGCACAACGCTGAGATGATAGCCTGGTGTCACGAGTGGGCCGCGCATCATACGTTTGTTCCTGACTGTTTTATTTTTGTATTTTGTTTTATTATAATAATGTATGGGTGTTGTATTCGGCTAATTTCGTGATAATAAAAGCATTTCTTTCTTTCTTCTTTCAATAAATGTCTCGACGCATCATGGGTTTCACGATAGACACAATACAAAGGTATCAACACAGATAGTGCCTTGTAATAATGGGACTCTGTTATGACATCACGATCACGAGAATGGCCTCTCTATACGTATAACCAAATTGCACCCACTAGTTGTATATGTATTTGTATCAGCCTATATACGCCCACTGCAGAGCACTGGCCTTCTCTAAAATCAAGAGTACGATTGAGAAGTGTTAGGCCATATAGTCCACCATGCTGGGTCTAGTGCGGGTTGGCGGACGCACCCATTATAACTTCAACTAACATACCGATTGCAACCGTGACGTCACAATAAAATCGAATTCAACGCAAGGAAAATGGAACAATGTGCCAAATAAATTGCTCACCTCTACAGAAAGTACTTGATTCATCCACCCTGAGCTATTACACTGATCGGATGTTGTTTTTCTTTTTTTTTTCTGTCCCTACTTTTTTCTCAGGAGTCAGGAACGGGCAATAAATTTAAGGAGTTAATGTTTAAGTATTAAGGTATTGAGTTATTTATTATGATGGGATTTATTTGCCAGCTCTTTGTTGGAATCTGTGCGGAGTTAAATTAACTTATTGTGTTGAAATGTTAGTTTTTTACTGGGCCACGGAGTCTTGGTGCAGATGAAAATGTATGTAATATTCCGATTGGTTTTGTTATTAGTAACTTAACTAGTTCTTGAGTGGAGACCGCGCCTTGGCAAGCGTTGTGTAGGACGCCCTCCAGCTAGGTGGAGTGACGATTTGCGAAAGGTCGCTGGCAGATGTTGGATGCGACAAGCCGAAGACAGGGTGAAATGGCGCAATTTTGAGGAGGCCTATGTCCAGCAGTGGACTAATATAGGCTGATGATGATGATTAGTAACTACATTTCTATGTATTTGTATCCATATACTTAGTAGATTTAAGGCAAAATTACTGTAAAGAAAAGATTTTGCTTCTGATGTAACCTTTGGCGTCTTACTTTTCATGAAATTCTAATCGCGTGCATAACTTATTTAAAAATCGTAAAAATCGGTACAATATTTTATAATTACCCATATTCAATCCTTACTATATGGCGCTTTAAACCCTCTGAAATACAAAAAAAGGCCTCTCTATGTAAATTTTATATTCATGCTTCTTTAAAATTACCACGAGCATTTTTACAACGACTCGATGAATACAAAACGAACCTAAAAATTACTAATTAAAAAAAAAACAGAATCCAATAAATTTCTAAAAATGAAATATTTAAAAACCACGCGGTCAATCAACCCGTCAATGCAATACTATTCAACCCGCCCACAGATCCACCGCGGTCCATTGTACCATGGATCCGTGGACCACCAAGCGTCAATATTGATCGACGGGGTATACTTACTGATAGTGGGTTTAAGAATTTCAAACGCGCCCACTATGAATTCGACATGTCTTTAAGGGATAGACATAATCATGCCATGGATTAAGCCAAAAATATCCAACTTTCAATTAATTGAATTTTGGTCTTATCTTAGGCAAAACAAATATTTATTTATTAACAGGAACAATAAAAATATTATAGAAACTTTAATCGAACAATTAATAGTACAATACCAAGATAGGCATCTGTCTTTCAGTGTTCTATTAAATATTTTTGCTATGGTAACTATTATTTCTATGGTATATAAAGTCAGCCAGCCCGCACTAAGCCAGCGTGGCGGACTATACGGCCTAACCCCTCTCAATCGTACTCTCGATTGTAAAGGCGGCCCGAGCCCGGCAATGGAACGTATATGGGCCAATACAATACAATTTTTTTTCTGCATAGGTCCGCTAAAATGAAGATCCTAGGGCAAATGGGTACCTCAAGATATGTACGTCGACGCAAGCGAAAGTCGTCTACGAAAACGAGTGCACGACGGCTTTGATATAGTTACGTGAAAAAATATCCTGGAAATCCCCTAGCATTGATTGTTAGAACAGTTTAATTAGAGACAAGCAATCTTCTACGGTACAATATTAAACACTAATGAGTGATGACACTTGTCTAAATTTCTTACAAAAATAACAACCCACAAACTCGCGAGCACAAGCTTGTTTCGATGTAATTCACCTCAGAATGTTTATTGTCTTAAATGACGGCGTTTTAAAGAGGGTGGTGTGACCCCCTCGCGGGGTACATGACACCCCTCGCGGCTATAATTCTTTGGTCTACGAGTTTATGAGTATGAGTGGTTTTCGTCACAACAGCAAGCCATTAGCCGGGTTATTAGTTTAGTCATTATTTTGAAAGATTAGAAAATATTATTAGATTATGTAAGTGGATGGGATTAATGTATCAGAATTGTACGAAAATTATACAATATTTGATAAAAAAAAAACAATTATATTCCATAATACGTTCCACTGCAGTACATGAGCCCTCGACAATAATATTCTAACACCCTAGCCTATATTAAGGGTTGCAAACTTCACTTAACATAGACATTTTTGCAAATGCTTCTAGAGTAAATATGCAGGTTTTCTCATGACATTGATTACTTAATTTATAGTGGTTTAAACTATATGCATTCAAAATTAATTAAGAAGTTAACTAATACAAACTGTTTAAAAGTTATACAATAATTCCGGTTTACCCCATTGACACTCAACCACGCCATTATCCGCCCCATTACCTTAACCCACGAACTAAAACCGATCCCATATAGTTTAGTAAAACTCCAATCTACCCGCAAACATGAAAACGCGTCCCAGGATTGCGATTCCCACCCCAATCGGCAGGAAAAAAAGCCTGACTCGTCGATGGGCATTCATAAATATGCAGCGTACTAACCCCTGATTATACCTAAATAATAAATTCAATTTGCACGCGGAGCCATCAAATATTTTCCCCGTGATAACGTTTCTGTATTTGGACGGGTAGACGTTGGAAATAATGGTGTTATTTAGAGTCTTGCAATATGCTAAGATAGTAGGCTGGCGGCATTAACAAGTCAGGAGATGGTTGTACCCGAGTGAGGACACGGGAGGGGGTGGAGGGGTCGTGGTGTGAAAAAATCCTGTGGGTTTAGATAGTATGAAGACCATTTTTTTGAAAAGTTATTTTTACCCATATAGATTAATATAATTGTGAATTAATTTAGATTTTTTTTTTTGGACGTTCTTTTAAGAGAACTATGCAACGGCTTGGCTTTTGATAGATAAACAATTGACATGAATAACAATTGACACGAAAGATAATATTTATAAAATTAAATTAAAATCGAAATTTTAATTCATATGGATGGATCTTGTCAACATTGATCATGACAATGTCTATAGGACAAACTGATATTCAAGACTGTTCAGTTACCTTTTGAGGGCTAAGTAAAGAGCAAAACCTACGAAGTTGGGAATAAATTAAACACCACTCAGAAAATAAGAATTCATTTACTACAATTTAGCGAAACCCATTTATACTTAATTCGTTACCAAATATAATAATAATAAAAAAAAATACACCCAACAGTCACATACATAGTCCTGACCCCACACTAAGATCGAGTCTTGTGTCGTGGGCATCAGAAGCTACGAGAGACTTTTCGGTCTCACAAACACCCAGACCCGAAACAAATACCTGTGAACCACCAGTATGTATACCAGTGTGTATACCAGTAACCAGTACACAAATATTTGTTTCAGTGCGGGGATCGAACCCGCGGCCTCTCGTTTCACAGGCGGCGTCTAACCAACTGCGCCACGGAGGCTGCTAAGTATATCGAATTCAAAATTGACAAAAAAATCTCTTTTTTCCTAAAAAATAATAATATTAACATAACATTCGACTCCACACCGTCCACAGAACAATTTTTACGACATCACTGAGCCTCGCACCGCGCTAGTAGCCTCTTACAATTTTCGCGCGGCCTTCTGGCGCGCCTGTTAAAAACACAATGAATAATTATTTGGGCTGGGGTGGGCTTTGTTTAGCCGTTTTTCGCCTTGATACGTATCGACACGACTTTAAAACTTTGTGCATTAAAATCTATTATGTTTCCCCTTTTTATTGGGTCAGTTGTGGTTGCATAACTTGCATCGTTGCTTAATGTTAGGAACTTTATGAATGATTTTTCGATTTTGCATGAAAAAACTAAGTTGCTACCAAAAAAAAAAACATTTTTTTTTACCTTTTATATGCTAGATACCTTTAGTTACAACACTATAGTTAAAATAACTTTAAAAACTTAAAACACAATATTGGGAATATTACAATCAGTTTATTTTGTTTTTCTCCCCATTGTACAACACACAATATTTCCCAAACTACACATTTTACCGCGTCTCATTATCCTGTTTCCACCCAAATTAAACAAAATGGACGTAGAAAATCCGCAATATTACGTCAAAATTGACTTGTAACCTTATTGGAACACTTATTAGTATTAAAACACAAGACCTGGAGTACGAAAACAAGAACAGAGATAATTATGAATAAATTAACTTTGAATATTAATGATTTCTTAGATACTTCCCACAGACTAGGTCAGACTGAAAATGTATTCGTGAAAAACTGTGCTAAAAATATTTTCGTCTATCTTAAGGATTTGGGTTATAAAAAACTGTAATCTGTTTACATTGTCTAAGATATCACTACTGACTGACAACTAATTAACAATACATTTAAGCTTATTTGGTAACTACTTTTATTATAGGAAGTAATTTATTGAATTTGATTCCCTTGGGATTCATTTCACTCCTTAGCACTGCCTTTCTTTCCTCAACGATCTGCACCAGAACCATCCCTAAATATTCTTGAGTATTTATTTGTAATGGCCACCACTTAGACAACTCACTCGTACGTTTTATCATCTGCATTCATACTTATCGCTGTTTATATTAATGGGGCAGCATGTTCAACCGCTAAAAAGAAGATTATAGAAACATCAAATTGAATACAATTTTACACCATTTTCGGAAAATCATTTTATTCAATAAAGTTCCCATCAACATTCACGAAGTCATTATCCCACCCCATCTAGGCACAACGGTATTCAAAAAACTTTAGTACTTTTCTATGGAGTATTACAAAATGCCTTATTGGTCGATTGGCAACATTTTTGAACTGTGAACCGCGGGGTCCTAGGTTCGTAACTCTATGTGAATTTTTGATTAAACAAATCCCGCGCATTGATGGATTTTGTGCCCTGTATCTACGCAACGGCTTTTATACGTACTAGTGTCACCTTCGCGTATCTTAAGGACAAATGTATCTCTCAATTTTTACGCAGTCCTGCCCAATTTAAACACACTCAGAGCTAGTAACACAAAGTTTGGAGGCACGCCGCCCCATCACAAGATGGCACGGTCTCTCGACACGAACACCCGGGCAATAAATCCACAAGTTCTCCCGGATCGGCGCGTAAATCACCCTGATGTATTAGCGGCGACTGACGAAGTTGAAAATTAAAAATATTATATACTCCAATGAGGATTTACGGTTGATTGGGGTGAAAGGGGGTGATGTTTGGTATCTCGATTCGTAGTTTCTAACGTCGGGGTGAATGTGGGGTTGAATTTTAAAAAATATATTTAATTTAAAGCCTTTATTGCTAAAGTTACAAAACGTAGAGTAAAAATATGACGGCTCGGAAGGTTTGGTAGGCACCACAGAACAGAACCATATTCAACTTTTCTGTGTAGGTAACAGTTTTGCTGTTGCATTTCGTATTGTGAGTGCGGTGGTTCGGCGTATATTCTCGGGTCAGGCCGTGTATTTATGCTATTTGATCAGGCATATTGTATTAGCCGAAAAAATATATATTGATCTCTACGAGTGGATATTCTGTTTGGATTATACTACACTTCCTATCATTTGTATTTTAGTTATTTGTTAAAAATTATTTATGGATAATATACATATATGCGTTTTTTTCTTACTCTTATTGTTAGACATTGTAATATTTCAATGAGTAACATTCGCGTAAATGTAAGAAACCATTACCTTATTGTTAGAGAGAACTGTATATTTAGATTTCAAATAAGCGTTAAATGAAAGTTCCTTGTTGAGTTTTTGAAGAACGTCTGCAAAAGATGTATTAATTTCTATTGTTTCGAGTCTTATGAATGTTAAGATATAATCTTCTAACGAGTCATATATTCTTAATAGTTACAATCGGTTGTAAATCATAATTTTGTCGGCAGGACATGTTGCAGTCACACTATGTGAAAGAGAGCAACAGGAACCGTCCACAATAAATCATGATAGACGAACATGTCACAGCTCAACAAAAAAATAAAATAAGTGCTATAAATATGCGTCAGTTGGAACTCATATTTCAGATACCATGTCTTTTTGTGTAAGAGACATAATTGTGCCGAGTGACGATAGTTAACTTCCTATCACCACTCGATGCTCTATCTGGAAGATCCTGCTAATGTGCATGCGCAGACTGCCGTGTAGGAACTATATCTTACGAATAATATTTAATATAGGTTTTATGTGTAACCCTATTAATGTAATGTAAGCCACAAATTTCTTTATTTAAAAACGACTTTCTTCAAACGAATACTCTAATTTATTTATTTCAAACTCTTATCTAAATAGCTACTGACAGCCGCGTTTCAAATTTTTAAATAATAATAGTGAAATCCAGAAACAAAAATCCAAAAACATGCATGTTAAAAGTGGCAAGTTTACGCGGCTTTTCGCAAGCCGTTCGCAGGTCTGGCTTCGGAATAAAGATGGCGGTGCGAGCAAGCCGGCTGATTCCGTCCCTATCGGCCGTCAACCTGATTAATGTCCTAGTAAATCAGCGGATTACTACAATGCGAGAAATGACGAGTCGTTGCCGAATCGCAACCTATACGAGAGTGTAGCGTGAGCTGAGAGATTACGGCGTTTTTTAATACTATAAATAAATAGCTTATAGTAGGTATTATAGTAGTAAGTTGCTGTATTGTAAAAGTTTTGTTTATATTTATTAATTTATCACTATATAATAATAAAAAATGACTATTTTCTGCATTAAAAAAATTAAGCCGAAAAATCATTGGTCTAATTAAATATGAAGGTTTTATTATCTATGATGTGTTATTATTTTAGTTTAAAAAGTAAAAAAATCACCGCTACAAAATAATTTACTTTTTAATGAGTAACATTGACCCCTATTACCCTCCAAAACCACTTCCTAGCTTATTTGAATCAGATGATATTCCAGTTACCCGCTACCGCTCATGCCTTACAACAAGACATCTGTCGTATCGAATTATTGAGTAAACACGTAACGTAATCGCGATCGTTTCATTTAGACACAAAATGCAAGGGTATAGAAGAAATATTGCGCGTGCGATATTTCTAATAAACACTGCGAAACGCTAGTAATGGGATTTGGAAGGAAAATAGCGTTTTTTATATGTACAAGATTTGTAGTGATTCTTCGTGTCAGCTGCTGTTTGTACAATGGAGCTAATTTGTTAAGTCCTTTAAAATTTGTCGACGTAAAACTTCAAATATAAGCAGTATTGGTTATGACAAGATTAATATATTTTATAGTTCAAGCATAATTCAAACAATAAATATAACAATATTTAAATTTGCGGTTTTAAATCATGTTAATACCTTCTTTTTTGGGCACATTTTTTTTTTTCAAAATAATATAACCCTAAGACAGACCAGTACTAAAATGTTATTAAAATGACCTAAAATAATTATGCAACCAAACCGTCGTGGTCTCCTAAAACATCATACATATCCGTCAACCGATAACAAAAACCCACACCGCAAAATCAAGAAAGACGATTCAAAACGCACACAAAGCGTCGCAAACACGTCAAAAACTAAAAAATCCACACTTTCACGGAACGCATATTGCTCTTGTGCGAGTCTAATGTCACGTTGTAACTGACAAATTGATTTATGTAGTTAGGGGAAGCGCGGGCCGCGCGCACTTGGCGCGACAGCCGGCAACTTTGCGTTCGGCCCGATATCGCGCGCGGCCCGCTACACGGCCTTACAATATTGAAGAGTTTTTGGGCAATATTAACGAACACCATGAAAATAACTATATATTATTTACATACTATACTATTGCAATATTTAATGAATATTATAAACAAATGGCACGATAAAAAATATATAAATAACGTATCTGTGACCCTACTGCTACTTAGAAACTGCTATGAATTTTGTCGAACGATCCAAAAATATGAAGTCAATCCCTAAAAAATAATCTATCTATTTACTGTATTTAAATTATGGCTGCCTATAACCTCTTCTATTAACTAGGCCGATGTCCCTATAGTCAACACATTTAATATCACATCAGTTATTAAGAAAAGCACTTACCATAGCTGCTATCACGTTGAACGACGCACTCTCTGCAAGAAAACACTGGGTTTAATCAAATCATATCAATCAAATCAAAATATTCTTTATTCAAGTAATTTTTTACAAGATCTTTTGAATCGTTAATTTCTGCTACCACCGCTTCGGAACGTGTTGTAGCTGTGAAGAAGAAACGGCGCAAGAAACTCCCTCAGCAACACGAACTGTCTTCATTTTTTTTTTGCTTGTCTTTTCTTTCTTTTTCTTTCTTTTAAAGGCCAGTTTAAATTACAATGGTCGATTTATCTAAATGTCACAGTATTAATATGGTTAATATATTTTAATATCAAATTAATTCATACTGCCTTCTTCACAGCCTGTCCATGCCTAGCTTAGATAACTTGAGATTGTATAAAATGATTAATCCCCAAAAGGAGGCAAACCTTAGGATACATACATAGTTATTTATTTATTTAAATCTTTATTGTACACAGAAAAATAACATACAGAAACAGAAAAAAAAAACAAAAAAAGCAGTTATGATTCTCATCTAGCTTAGGTGCCATTTAGAATTTATCTATTAGGGTCACGTGCTAACACATCGTGAAATGGGTGGTGGTTAAATGGTCCAACCACAAGGCTGGACGAAAACCGTTTTCAACAAGCCGAAGACAAGGTGAAACAGCAAATATTGGAGAAAACCTATGTCCAGCAATTGACTACTATAGTCTGATAATTATGAACTGTTTGTGCTGTAGATAGAACTGGCCGAATAGTTCCTTCATTACTAACGCAAGAATAGTTTTAAAATGATTTACAAACTGAAATAAAACTATTTTATACGGATTTTATCGCGATTTGGTTTAATTTTTACATTTTTTAACTTCCTGATGTTTCGATTACTTTACAGCTTTCGTGGTCACGGGGCGGACAGGATAACTGAATTTTGATTTACAAACTCTTAACAACAATTTTTTCTAAGCTTTTTAAAAAATGGAATGAATTTAAATCTGGCGGCCGACTGTTATACATCTAATTTATGATCTTCGTAAGACATTGTCCTACTTTATAATCAAACCCAGGACCTCACAGCACAAAACCCACGTGTTCCACACCACCCCCACTCAATCCATGATAAGACGAAACTCCATCCGATACATTTAATTGTCCATCTCCCATTTTATTCCCTAACAATTGACACCTCAAAATTTTACGACCAAGACCCCATAAAGCCTGTACACAATAAAAACGCTGGATTTAGTGGTCGCCGGCCAATCGCGTGACATTTGTTTTATGGCCATCGACCATATGGTTCGCGTCACCAATCGGGGATTTTGTCAGTCATAAAATAGATAAATAATTGTCTTTATTTATGTCTCGTGTCTTGGGCGTCGCGGTCTCAGACTCGCGTTGAGACAGTAAAACACAGGTCGTGTTAGAAAATCTTCAATGATCATAAATAAGTCAAAATAGATAAGAGGTTTTACATTTTGGAAAGTTAAAGTGTTAATTAGCATTTCAAAGAAAAATCTGTGATGGATTTTGATGGCTTCTGTGGCGTAACGTTAAATAAATTGTCGAACAGATCGAATGAATCGAATCTTGCATCGATATAAATTTTTGCGATGAAATATTTTCTAAAATGTGTCTCTACAGAGTAATCGTCGATGGCATCACCGCTCCCAAAACATTAGATGTGACATTTGTATATGGATTTTCTTAGATTATTTTATTGAATCGACCTTAATTACTTACTTTAACATAAAGTGCTGTTACGGCCAAATATTTTTTTTTATAATTAACGTCAAACCAACCCTTGAAAATTCACCATAATTGCCTTACTAAGGAACAGAACCTAGGACATCTTGATTTGAAACTGAAAGCCACCCTCTTATAATTACAATTAACATAATCACTTCAAAAGTGTCATCGATATTTCTAATATAGCCCTATAAAGTTTTACCAAGCGAAAGTATATTAGAGCCGAAAAATCAACACAAAGCTTATAGGCTTAAGCTTCGCTTTTTACATGTAAAAATATTGAACAATGCTATAGTATTTCAGTCTTTCAATAACCAATTTCTGATGCATTCGTTTCATTTAAAATTACATATTACACGACATACGATGCCGTAACATTGTCCAAATTATGCCACTAATACAAAAAACAATGGCCCGCTCGTTTTGTCACCTCACACACAAATTCCAACCGTACAGTAAACAATTTAAAGTCGAATTTAATAATCCATGTCCAACATGCATCGGATGAATAAGTTTTTACAATTAAAAAATGACTTATTATATCGATTAACCCGCAAGGTGATTTGTATTTAATTATGTGTATGTAAGGTTGAATTTCGTACACAGGATTGTCAACGTACAACCTTGCGAAATTGAAAAGGTTATCCACGAAAATGTTAATATAATAGTTGCTTCAGTACTAAGGGGTTTTGTTAGCGTGAAAACATAAATCAATTTTATAGCCCCATCTAAATCAAACGTGTTTTAATGGGCGGCCCGCGTCATATCATAGCAGAGTATGATAATTTAGTGCTACTATGTGACGAATGTTAGAAATAAAGGTCCCTCGGTCGCCCCCCGCGCCCCCCGGCCGGGGCCCGCGCCCCCTGGTAGGGATTAGTTTTATGCCCTACACCGACGTCGTAAATATGTCAACGCGGTGGAAGGGGCTTGGAGATAATTTTTGGAATCTTGTGAGTTGGACGATGTTTGATGCGAGTGAATTGAAGCTATGGCTTGATTGGAATTTGATGGAAACTATTCGGATATGTATTGTGGGTTGATGGGGAGAAATGATGAATGGAGCCTTAAATATTCAACTTAGTAATTATTGTTAATATCGGACTGTAATAAGATGTTTTTGTTCAACTGAGCGATAGCTTAGTGCAGAGCAGAACGGACTGTTTTGACAAGGGCCCGGTTCTATTCCCGGACAGTGTTTATTCTACTTAAAGTAATTTTAAATGGACTCATTAAAAAGTCACCGATGATACATATTAGATTAAGAAGTCATTTCAGCCTTATTGGAGTAGTAGCCGAGAAACCACTTGCGAAACAAAACAGCAGGTTTCCCGGCGCCGAAAATTCTTTGGGTGATTAACAAATATCTGTGGGTGTTTGGCAGGGCCATCATAATTCGGTCACCCACGACACAAGACTCGGTATAATGAGAAGCCTAGGAAAACGCGTCACTGTTAAATATATAAAAAAGTGATTTACAGCATATCGTAAATTGGCTATACAAAATACCTTATTGTATATTAATTAACTATATATCAATATCTTTTGCATAATTTATGTGTTTTTGATATTATTTCTTTTTTTACACTCGCCAAATTGCCACCACCTTGCAAGGCATATAATTTAAGATATTTATGATCGTGCCAATCGATTTACGAAGGAAATTTATTTAAATTGTAAATCAATGCTATTATTTCCAATTAATTTCCTTTTAACTATATTTAAAAGGTTGAATAACGTTATGTTTTTTTTTTCATTCAATCAACATCGCACTTAATGTAAAACCCATCATAGTCACCCTTGTCATAGTCAACTTTGTCGTCTCAGTGTGAAAGAAATCCTTAGCCCAATGAAAATGCCTTGTGTCGAAAAGCTAAGGAGTTTTTCCGATACCACACAAACCTGAAAGATATATTCGTTGCTAACAAATACAAAATTTTCTCCATAATGGTTTCTTAGATTAACGCGAATGTTACACATCTAAAGCCACGATAAAATCTATATCTATATCTATATTTTTCAAAGTTTTCTCCACACTGTTTTACTTTTTTAAAGTTATTTTGAATCTCCTCAATAAAAAGAAAGAAGTTGGACTCGTCGATGAACGTATTTCTTTAATTTTTTTTAGATCCAGCAATGACATACGCCATACTCTATCTGTACTTATCTACAAATTACCCACAGCTGGGCTTCTCGTAAAATATCTCATACCCACATGTTACGTCATAACACAATTTGAATGTGAAATGATTGTTTGTCTCGGAACCGAACCCGCATCGGCGGAGATGAGACGCTTTTACCTTATCTACGAGATAACGGCGTCACTGTCTCAGCATGTTAAATATTTTGAGCGAGTTGAAAAAGTTATGACCGAAGATGTATACTTCATTTTGTATGAGGTTCCGTATAAAAAATATGTTAAAACATAACACGAAATATTTTTTGAGAACATTATTGTATTATAAGGAACCAAAAGTAGTCTGTGCAATCACATACGGGCTGTAATCAGTGAGGTCCTAGATTCAATTTCTATGTCGTGTAATCTACACGTGTGTAAATATTATTTGGTACAAATATGATTAATCCCTAACGGAATTTAAATAAAAAAATAGTATTTCAGGCCATATATTGCTAAGCATGAGCCTCATCTACAATTAAGTTTTAACTTTAAGCCTTAGTTCGTTGGCCTTTAAAAGGAGTATGGGTAGTCTCATCATTTGAAACTTTTATGGAGATCCAAAAGTCGATGTCCTTTCACGACAGACAGGACTACAAAGCGTCAAATGCCAATTAAACTTTTACTTCTTCAGCTGTCATTAATTACTTAAACAAGCCCGACGATTACGAGTACTTATCACCCCTTATCTTTTTTATAATTCAACCGGTAATTAAATAAATACACGCTACAGTCACACAAACAACCCCGACTACACTAACACGTACGTTTGGTGTCATGGATATCAGAACCCAGACTTGAAGCAATTCTATATCTATCTATATCTATATCAGCCCATATACGTCCCACTGCAGGGCACGGGCCTACTCTACAATTGAGAGAATCGATTGAGAGGGGTTAGGCCATATAGTCCACCACGCTGGCCTAGTGCGGGTTGGCGGACATTACATACCGTAGAAATTCTTTAAAATCGCTACGGTATGCAGGTTTCCTCACCATGTTTTCCTTCGCCGTTGAAGCAATTATGTGAATGAAAAATTCGTCTCTGTGTATGGATTGAACCCGCCTCTCCTTTCTCATCCGGCGTCTTGCGTCTGTGTCCCGTATGCTGTCACGAAGTTTTCAGGCCGGCATAATTGTGTCAAGTGGCGACAGACCATCTTAACTGTACTGTACTTTATCGGCCCATCTAGGTCCAACTACAGGGCACGGGCCTCCTCTGCAATCGAGAGTACGATTGAGAGGGTTTAGGCCATATAGACCACCACACTGGCCTAGTGCGTGTAGGTGGTTTATACATACCAAATAAATTGTTACAAATCGCTATGGTATGAAGGTTTCATCACGATGTTTTCCTTCACCATAAAGTACGTGGTGATTGACTATCAATACACACATGACTCAGTCAGAGGTGTGCCCTGGGATTTGAACCCGTGACTATCATCTTAGCACTTGATACATTTAGTCTGCACTTATAACAATGTTGATGTATAAAAAAATACTATAAAACTCGATTGGGTCCGACCCATCGGCAGCGGACCCCAAAGCCCAATGACCTCATTCGTCCGTTTTTCGTGTACCACATAATAATATAGAAACACATAAAATTTATGTGAACACATAAATTTCATTAATTACCTTCGTTCCAATGATTTATGGCCGCTGCCACGTTGTATATTTAACGTATGTAATAATTTTATGAAAATAATAACTTACATTATAAAGGATTAATTAGTTTGATTGGCTATTGTTTTTAGTTTAAAGCAGATGGTTTGAATGTTTCGTGTTTGTGGCACAGGGCTAAGGAACGTTCGTTAATTATTGCTTCGGTGAGGGAAAACATCGTGAGGAAACATTACTTAATAAAACCATAAAGTTCGAAAGATATGGGCAGCCTCCGTGGCGCAGTTGGTTGGACGCCGGCTGAGAAACGAGAGGCCGCGGGTTCGATCCCCGCTCGAAACAAATGTTTGTGTGAACCCCAGGGATTTGTTTCGGGTCTGGGTGTTTGTGAGACCGAAAAGTCTCTCGTAATTCCTGATACCCACGACACAAGACTCGATCTTAGTGTGGGGTCAGGACTATGTATGTGACTGTTGGGTGTATTAATATTTATTTATTTATTTATATTAAATTTACAAACCGCGTTAGAGACTTAAAGCTTTTCATTTGCCCAGCAATGACGCCGGGTAAGTCAAATCATTTTCAACGTAAGTAATGGTGTAAGACAATGAAAGAAGTTTAAAGCGTGCATTAAATTTTGACTCTTTAAATAAAACTTTTGTTCCATCGTGTTCTCTCTCTATGCAAGAATGGAACCTACAGTCTCTCATCTCACAATCGAAGCCTACTAGCCTCACAAAATCTGATTTGTGATTTGTGCCAGCTGTGACAAAAAAGGCATCGCCAAATCGATTACAAGACACAAGTGATCAACAATAAAAACAACTTTCCCATAAAGAGCTGTCATTGCAACACGGTTACTCGTTATTCTTAACATTGACGGTAAAATTAGACCACTTCACTCAATTTTATACGCATTGATTGATTCAATAACAAGGGAACAGAACAATTAAATATATTACAAACATATTATATTTACAATGTGAATTATGAAATAAAAATGCTTGTTGCGTCATGCTCATTACACGAGATAATTAAAAAAGAGAAATTACTGAGTTATACTGACTTTAAAAGTGACTACAATGTTTCTCTGACTACCTCCGTGGCGTAGTTGTATTACGGTACGGTTACAAAGCTGAGGTCTCGGGTTCGAATCCCGGGTCGGGCAAAGTGATATTGGATTTTTCTATTCATTATCAGCCTGAAGTCAGGAATTTGTGCCCGATATGGCGATAGGCTCGCCCCTATCACATCGTGGGACTGTACATGCAAGGCGAAATGTGGGTGTCCTAGTGGCGCCTCTGCCTACCCCTTCGGGGATAAAGGCGTGAGTTTGAGTTTATGTACAATGTTTCCTAAAGTTAGTGCAGTGCAGTCTAGAATCTAGATGGCTTTTACTGGTGGTAGGTCTCTCATATGTGAGAGGCCGCCTGGGTAAGTACCACCGCAACGTCTATTCCTCCCGCCACACAGCCGTGTAAATGCACTGTTCGTCTTATGATAAGCGATACTACCGCTCAGACAGTAGCAAAACCAAACAGCACCATGAATAACAAAGTAATGCTTGGCATTCCACTGCGCTCGCCTTCTGAGACATAAGATGTTAAGGCTCATTTGGTCCAGTAGTTACTCTTGCTACAATGTCCTTCAAACCGGAACTTCAATTTCATGCTACCTATTTGTAAAATCATTCCTTCTAAACTACACGAGACTATCAAAACACCAAATTACTTCTGAACCTAATTCCCAGCCTATCCCACACCATTCCGTACAACAGAACACACCCTAATGCCCAATATTTGGCCTATTACCCCCAGTCCAATTGATTTATTGGTTATGAATCAACCCCCCCGATGCATCGTAGCGATAATGAAAGAAAGCTTGTATGTTGCCAGCGTGTGATGGAAATATGAAGGGAGGGGGTGGGAGGGGGTGAGGGTGGTGAATTATAGCTGCTTGGTGATGTCGGGTCTTGGTTGTTATTTACTGCGTTTTTGTTAAGGGTGTAACGTTGCTATGAATGTTTTGTATGGTTTCGGTAAAAATGTTATGTTGAGTGTGGGGATTTTGGCTTTAGAGACTTGACAGCGTGTGGATTGTGTGTGTATCAGTACGTCCTAAGTTGCATTCTAGTAGGATAATGCGGGAATTGATTTGAAAAACATGTAATATTTACTTAAGTTCAGAGTAATATATTAGTAAATCTAGTCGTGACCCGAAACTGTGATTTAACCAACAAGAAAATAGAGCTACTATTTAAATTTCTGCTTCAATAAAATAACACAAGCATACCCACAGCACTTTCCTTGTCCATCAATAAAACCAATCATCCCTCAAAATAATTAATCAAAAGTACAGTTATTGAATTAATTCGCGCCTGGCAACACGACATTTGTCGCCGTCAGCGTCGCCTCTCACCGATGACAGATGTCGCCTGTCTGACGCCGACCTTTGCGTTTAATTTGACAACAAAATTGTAAACGGTGAAAAATGTCCCCGCTAATTATTATTATGCTATTACTGCACGTGTAACTTGTTTTTGTGGTTGAAGATTGAAAGACCAGAGTTATTGGCTTCGATCCCCATGCTGAGACTTTTGGTTTTGTGATCATTTGTTTTCGGGTCTGTGAAGTCGGGATTGTGTTACCGTTCTTCTTTCAAGTTATACTGATGTGATATAAACATAAGCAACACTTTTCAAAGGTTATTAGTTTTAAGCTCTGCTCCCGTCGCTCGTACGAGTCATTAGGTCTTAAATCTCTTAATGCCCACTAATCTCTGGCTACAACGTCCTTCAAGTCGTAACTCTTACAGTGGAAATAGAAAGAGTGATAGTATCTATCCAGTCGGCCTTTTACATACAAAGGACCTTCCATCCGAATAGTTCATTTTTAAAGTAAGTCTTGCGTACAGCTTGAAAGGGCTATTGCATTGTCATCAATCAGAAACTTTTCTAGTGACCAAATCTTCTCCACCCATTTTATTCAGCAGTCATAAATCACTTACGATTTCCTACAGAAATATATTTTTATTGATGTTTCATTTTTCATTAAATTAAGGGCGCTTGCATGAACACATCAGTTTTTAAGTCATAAAAAATTACACTCATCTATTTGTCCCATTAATCGAACCTGCTACCTCAAATTATAATTTACACTTGTCATAATTACACGCTCACCATCACACATAGAACGGCATCACACATAAAAAGCATGGTAAGTACAGAATTGACATTTTATTCAATAGCGCGGCCGGTTGAGTGACACGCGTCAGTGATACCATCTCACTGACAGCTGACGAAGGATCGCCGATCGACAATTGCAGATATCGACGTCGGCCTGACGGACGTCAGTGCCAGATATTATTTAATTTTTGAGCTGTTTGATTGAAAGCGCGTTTTAGGCGCATCGGATTCAATTTGGGTGAATGGTAGGGTTGACTTTTCGGTCAGGATATTTTTGGGTTGGAAGTTAATTTAAAGAGTTGAACTTTATTAGAACTGTAGTAATATCTGTGCGTATCTTAACTTAATAAACATAAATATTAACAGTGGTGGGAACGCTACTAAAATGTCTTTGAGTCTTACAATAAGACTGTAAAATTATCTTCTGTCACCTATTATAATTACACAATACTTTCATTCAAAATACAATCGTTATGAACAATTACTTCGTATTTCTTCCGCGCCATTAAGCTGTGGAGTAGTTTGCTGGGATCTGTTGCCCCTACTTCCTATGATCTTGGGACCTTCCATTGTAGCGTGAAGAATCAATTAAGAATGCCGACATACTAAAAAATAATTGCGTCGATGCGTAAGACAACTTTTTTGCCAATAAATACTCTATCTCGAATGTATTATAATTACTCTCAAATACAATGCACTTACTTTGTCGAGGCGATGCAAGAGAAACAACACAACCTATGCTGCCTTGCGAACGTTTTGTCATTCTATCGCGATTATCATCGGAAATCAATGTCTATGCTTTCGACATTACACAAACAGATTTTACAACAGACCGAGATTCTAGATAAAAACACAAGACTCATCGAGCCAAAAGTATTAATAGTCAAAATATTCTTATTAAATAAATGTGCTTTACTGAATTGACAACACTACATACATAATGAAACAATATGACGTCTTTGGTGACCTTGTAACAATGAAATCTAGTTTAATACATAATATTATTATTCTATTGTATGCACTCTAATAAGTATATCATTAACTAAAACTAAGCCTCTCTCAAATCTGCAAGTAAATTGCATTTAGTAGATCTTCCATGAAGATGCAATGAAATGCCTAGTAAGCTTTAGATAAACAACAGACACGTGATGGAATTAAATGACAAAACGTAGTTTTTAATTATCATTAAAAAAAAAAATCCGCTTTAAAGCCTCGAAAAAGCTTCACAATATAAGCAATAGGCAGCCAAAACAAACTAATTAACGGCGATGACATCACACCAAAAATTACTATTCACATCCAAAACGTCCAGTCACGTCAACACCACTTGGAAATTGAAAAAACAAACTTCCAGAAAGTCCTTTCACACCGTTGTCTGACATTTGTCAATCATTCCCCCCGGCTGTCAAACGTCAATGACAATTAATGGCGTCTCATACAAAGTTTTATGGGGTTTATTGCCGTGTATTGTGTGAAATGATTAATGTAATCACTAATGCAAATCCCTGTGTACGGAGCACGGACATTCGCTTTGTAGTTTTTGTATAAAAATTGATTTATTGATGCAGTTTTGTGCGCTTTAACGACCGTGGGCGGAATTGGCGCTTTTTGCGAATTTTTGGGATGTACTGTTTTGTAATTGTGATTCCGGAGTGAATGCGATTGATCAATGTATGTAGCTCTACAATGCAGTGCTGTGGATGAACCATTTTTCTTTTTCTAATATTTAGGAGAGGAACGAATAAGATTTACTTAGGTCCTGATTTCGTGCCCCAAGAATCTTAGGACGAAAATAAACTCCAACTGTGGATCAGTATTAATCCATACCTCTAGCTACCCCTTCATCGATGTAGGTCACATTATATATGCAGTAAACCTAATAGGTAATATACATTTAAAACAATCAGCGTGGCTTCACATAAATTATAAGAACTACAGTGTCCTGAAATTCACAGAAAATCTAAAAGACTACTAAACTTTTTCTAAGTTCTCGACATACACATTTCACTAATAACCCACTTCTAATTAAACTATTTCTAACCAATAAGGAAGTATTATGTATGTTTATTAAAGTTTTCCGACAGTGAATTTAATAAAATATGATTTACCTGTTGGTCATAGATTACTCGTTACTAGTTAATGAAACCTTTAAAGCAAAGGGTTTGTAAAGTTTGTATGAAAAATAATTCGGTCAGATGTAAATATATTTAAATATACTCAGCATAAAAATTATTCAACACGAACAAAATACGCATTACGATATTATTCTTAATTTAAAACCTAAAAATGTGGAAACAAATGAACATAGGCCAAGTATTGGCAAACCTGAAAAATATTTAAGGAAGTCGTTGGATACAGACACCTTCCAACAGTGCACTATTTTCATAGTGAACTGTTGAAAGCGGTCCTTTGAAGAGGCATTTGTTCAACACTAGACTCCCTGTGTCTTCCATACTTAACAATACATAACTACATCAAAATAAAGCCACGACAATCTCTAGTATAACACAATATCGGATGTCCGTATTCCCAGTTTAATTTTCCTTGTAAATAATTCTCCCCTCGAAGGCTTTTCGCGCACATTTTCTTATTCAAATGTAATAGGTAAGACGGCGGAAAAAGATACAGAAATTGAATTAACAGACGTCTAGTGAAGATAATTAGTATCGATTTCAAGATATGGCGGACCGTGCTGCTCCATTTGATACTCCGTTTAAGTTCACAGAATTTAGCGGATTTGAATGCACATGCGAAAAATTATGTAATACTACACTTTAATAGAAAATCGCAAGTATTATCTTCTTTAAAAACCTTGGGTCTTTTTAGCGAACCAGAAGCATTGTATAGAGTATAAAGCGTCACAAGCGTTAGTCAATTTGCCAATTAATCATAAAAGAAAGAGCTTTGTATTTGAACTCTGAATCTATGTCAGGAACCAGCTACTACACATATATTTTCCAAACATGACAGACTGAATTCCAGCTAAATCTTTATTTCAAGCATTTACAAGACCATCCAGAAGACTTAAATACAACTAACAAAAACAAATTATCATATTTATTTTAGTAAAGATGCAAAAAACACCCATATTTGACATAAGATTTTAACAATAGTAGAAAAATCTTTACAATAATTATTCCGCCGCCCTCCCATGAATTGCGCTCATCGTCAACGTCACAATTTCATTAGTAGCGAGATCGCGCGTCGCGTCGCGTCGCGTCACGTCACGTCACGTCACTGTCACGTCGCGTCGCGTGTCGCGCTTCACTTACTGCCGCCGGAGTGACAATCCGTTAATTGTAATATAAGGTAACTCAGACATTGTGCTTGATAACGGAACTATTAGGGCTTCTGTTTTTATGGAATTTTTAAAACAAATGTGAAGGTGACAAGGGGAATGGTATATTGTTTCATGCTAGTCTGTAAGTTCCTTTGTATGTCAGTATTTTTTTTGTGGGACAAGTGTTTGTCGACTAAAACTTAATGTCAGGACTCTCGCAGTGAAACTTATCAAGCATGATATGAACTCGTACAAAAAACAATAATGCAATCAGGTCTTTGGGTCTTTTCTTTTGTTCGATGCAATTGTACAGAACCCAGAACATCCTATCTCTTTGCTAACTTGGCAACCACCACACTAAGTAGGCTATCTAATAGCCAATACTCATTTAGTCGGGAAGTTAAAAATGTAAAAAAATTAAACCAAATCGCGATAAAATCCATAAAAATAGTTTTATTTCAATACTTATTTCAGTTATAAAATACAAGCTTTAGAATTTAAATTTACAACTCTTTCTAAGCTGTTAAAACAAATATGCTTATTTAACTACCAACTTAGGCTCAATAATTTAGACTACCAAACCTCTAAAAATACTAGCTTTTATTTCCAAAGCATTAAGAGTAATTCAAGCGAGTTTTCAATGTAACAAAACAATGTTGCGCGCGACAGTGCTTCGTCAATGTCGCGTCACGTCCACGTCGCGTGCGCGTCGCGTCATCAGTCACGCGTCACTCACCTGTCACACTGATATATTGTTCATTATACATTAAAACAGAATTTAAAGGGCTTCAAAGGGTGTTTGATATTAATAGTTTGGTTCATCAAGTTGGATATGTGATTTTTGGTAATGAAGAGTTTTGGGCTCGCCCTCTATTACATCATGGGACGGAACATACAAGATGAAATGTGGGTGTCCTGGTGGCGCCTTTGCCTATCCCTACTGAGATAAAGGCGTGAGTTTATGTGTGTATGTAAGAGTTTTAGTGTAGGACATAGTTAATATTGTATATGTTTTAATATCAACATAGCCTACTAATCTAATGATATCTTTTGAATCCTTCATTTAAATACTATAAGGAAAGATATACGCGTTCAGTTACTAAGAATGTCGTAACAGTTTTATCGAGTTGTTATTATTAAACTTTAATTGGTTTGTGTCTTAGCAAAAGTAAAAATTTAATTCACAACGCACTCTCAAATAAACAGGTTAATTTATCTTAACAGCTGCTATATCATGCATATACTCCTACACGCCTCCATCCTTATGGGGGTAGACAGATGTGCTACTTCACTCACACTTTGTAGGTTATTTTCATTAATTTATAACGGAGAGGCTTTCAAAATCTCATCATATTTCATAAAAACCTAGTGCTGAAAAAAATCTCGACCACTCCGTTCCAGACACGAGGTTTTTCAAACCGAAGAAATCAAGTTGCCGAGTCGCCAATTGAACCTATCAACTCACGGCTGGCAGGCCCGTAAACACCACTAAACCAAACAGCTGACAATTACATTTAGTAATACATATTACAAACTAGAAGGTAGACCCAAAAACATCCGCAGGAAGTCACTTTTTTCTTTTAACAAGAATGTCGCGACAAACAGGTCACTCGCCGTAAGATAAGCGCCACACCTGCTCATAAACAGGAGCAAGCCACTCAGAATTTATTACTATTTTCAACTCGTCACCCCGAGACAAATAGTTGTCTCTTACTGTCCAGTAATCGGAATTGGGTATTTGACTCATTTCTTTTTAATGTATTCGTCAAAAAGTATCCATATCCAAAATCTAGCAAACAAAGAATTTTGTAAATCCATTCAGAATTAAAAAAGCTAGAAACGTTTTAAATCTTGTAGTGGGGTAAAAGAAAAGGGTTGCAAAACAAAATTAGTGACGTCACTATTCTTAATATGCATTATAGTGTGCGGGTGTGAAAGAGACGGTAAGATCTCCCTACTACGTCCCCACTCTTTCATTTAAATACTAATATTTGCCTTATGTTACAAGCTACTTTATCACTGTTTTCACAAAAATGTTTTGTTTTACTGGCACTTGTGTTTGCAAAATAATACAAAAAATCGATGATAGTCAAATACCCAATTTGAAACACGACAATGCTTAAACACAGCTGCTTAGCTGCAGAAATAGTTATAGCAGTTATAGTGAAGGCAACAAATCTAAAAATCTTCAAGGAAGATCAAGATAGATGACTAAATCAACTCTCTCTCCCTTTCTCTCTCTCTCATCACCCTAGGATTTCTGTAGCTTTCTATAGAGAACTAAACATTGTTAATAATTTATTTTTTTCAGTAACACACCCAACCAGTGAAGATGATTAAATATATGAGCCCTTTAAATAAACTAGTAGTAACAGCGAAGTGTTAACAAAATTATGAAGGCATGTAAATATAGTGTTTTTTTTCGCTGAAATCTCCCGCAGACTTGTCGCGACTATTTCAGTTTTTTTGTGATGTATCGCCTGCTACCCGCGTTGAACGGATGAATGAAAACACGCAGAGGGGAGAATAGGCATAATTATTCGCGTGTGGAATGTATTGCCTCGCTTTGATACTAATAGAATTAGTAGCACTTAATCCATGTTACAATAGTATGGGATTATCTTTGGAATTGGGTCACCGCCATGTCCACATATCTTTATTTAATTAACTACAGCCAGTTTAGGTACCGCCGTGTCTCTTTATAGCCAAAAGAAAGATATAATCGCCCCGACCATTATTGAATCTTTTGTGATATTGGTTTGACTCGCAAATAAATCAATCAGAGACAGTATAAGGGGTTACAACAAATTACCTATAACTATTTCTGTATAACAAATGAGGCTATAATGTAAAACACCTACATATTTCAAGCAAAGTTACCTAATGAATACAGTCAATTTTGACTTCAAATAGCTAATCCTATACCTTTGGAACAACTTTAAAACCATCCATTTTTTTTTTAATTACCAAAAGCTTTATATTTCCGATTTAAAATAACCTTCTTTATATACCGTACTGCGCACTTAAATACATAACACCACATCTCTTAATAATCTTTGCTGAAAGCCAGGGCTTGCGCGGGTGTGAGGCGCGGGCGGGCGGCGGGGAGGGGTGAACAAACAGATGCGCCCGCGCCGCCGCCGCCGTGACGAGCCTTGATGGACATAAATCAATTGTCAAAAGATGCTGCGCGGTAATCTCGCGAGAGTAATGGCGCGTGACAGCAACGTGTGGACAAGCCGGCCGTGTTACATTAGCAACATATTTTTGGCTAAAATAGACCCTATTGTAACTTACATAAGAGACATGACAATTAAAAATTATAAGCGGCGAGTTTTATAGAGATTTTTTTAAAGAAAGACAAATGAAATATAGAATCACAATGAGTACCTATCCTGGTATGATTTGAAATTGTCATGCATATATGGCAATAGCGAATATGTTCGTAATATTTTTAATTTTTCCTTTAATAATACCATCTCGAATACAAAAAAATTAGAATAGTTAAAAACTGTGTAGCTCCTCGCCAACTCCGCGAATCACAATTAGTACCTACATTAGAGTAAATACAGCAATGAAAATACATAACATTCCTCTTTCGCAGTCGGGTAAAAGATATCCAACAAAAAGCATTACGTATTGCTAACTCACCTGGACCCCGTTGAGAAGTAACCACCACACGACACTACCGCTACAGATCACTTGCACAATACACCACCTCTATCTACATTACTAGCACAAATCACTTGCACCTGAAAGCACTTGCATAACCTACCACTGAGATTCTATACCACTTGCACTGATCACTACATACGCCAAACTTTATTTAAACTGGCCCGGCAAGTTGACCAAACTGAATATAATTTAAACGACAATTACCTCTCGTTACTCAACACAATTTTCTAGAAACTGGCACGTGTAATCGACTTCACTGCTCACGACGCGACGGTAAAAGCAATAACAGATTACTTCACTATCGCCTCTCGGCACAATTATGCCGGCCTACTAAGAGTAAAACTCCACAAAACAACTGAAAACTCGGCGCATCAGTAATGTACGCGTCAGGCGCTCGGAAACGTAACTGAAACTCGCCATAGCCATCGAGAATGCAAATTACAAACTACCCTCCAATTTTTTTATATACATTTTTTAATACAATGGCTGAAAACTATACAGCCTTAAGAATGTTGCTTTTAATTTTAATACCAAATAATTTATTGTTTTTTTTCAATAGATATTATTTTCGTTTTTTTTACGTTATTAATTAATAATATTAATTATAATTATTATGCCAATTATACTAGTATGAATTAAGGTCTAAAAACTATTGTAATCATAATCTTAAATTGTATTACTATACAATATATAAAAAAACTAAAGGCATCATAAATCTCAAAAGTTTGACTTTTTGTCATGCAATCTAAACGAGAGATCCAGATACAAAATTATTTTTATATTTTTTTACTTGCACTAAATGAGTACAATATAAACAAATAAAACACAAATTGTCATACAATCAAGTCTTTATTCCAAATAGTCTTTTGACAAAACTAGGTTCTTGACCTGATACCTAACACCATTTAGTTTGTCTAATGTCTACTTTAGAAGTCATCAAAATGGCTTTTTATTTCTTTTATCGGATACATTATAATATATCAATGGACATCTTTATTTATGACTATTAAAAGATATATTTTTAGAAATGAAACCATTGTGGCGACTTCTTTTATGGAATTATTTTGTGGCTGTTTATTTAATATACACATAGGTAGTATTGGTTAATCATTGGACGACTTCAGCCTCCGTGGCGCAGTTGGTTAGACGCCGGCTGTGAAACGAGAGGCCGCGGGTTAGACCCTCGCACTGAGACAAATATTTATGTTATCCACAGATATTTGTTTCGGGTCTGGGTGTTTGTGAGATCGAAAAATCTCGTAGTTTCTGATACCCACGACACAAGACTTAATTGATCTTAATGTGGGGTCAAAACTATGTATGTGACTGTTGGGTGTATTTATTATTTATTTATTGACTACGGCATGAATGTATGAGCTCGTTACAATACCATTATCCCATAGCAAATTGGCATAAAGTAACTGCTTTGCTTAGGACTTTTACAAGTCGCGAGGTTATTGCCGGTAAAATAATTCACAGTAGTTCTACTTATCATTGCCCGTAGTTTTTTTTATGTCTAATTCCGATTTTTAAAATTAGAGTGTTACCGTAGCAACTTAAGTAGTAAGTACTTTAGTATTATTCTCTTAAACTAAATCATTTGGCTATTTATAGTATATATGTTTTTATTCATATTATAGACACATATATATATATAGACACATATTTATTTATTTATGTATGTATTTATGAATATATATTATATATGTATACTATGTCTGTGTATTTATGTAATATGTTTAATTTCTATTATTAAGCCTTAATTATTTATTAGTTACACTGCCCTCTCTCTTTCCTTCTTTTAAATCCATCCCATGGTTGTCTGTAAGACATTGCTGTAGAGCGATAAGACCGCCATTTGTCCTTTTTTTTTATTGTTGTTTCTGTATTGTGTATTTTCATTTTTAATTGTGTACAATAAAGATTTAAATAAATAAATAAATAAATAAATAGCAATTATTTAATTTTCTGTATTCGGATTTAAGTTTCTTCGTCTTTTATGGATATGCCTTAAGCCAGTCTAAAAGCACGTAAACGTGAATATTCTTGCTTATTATTTCACCGTCGTATCCATATTACACACAATTATCAGTAGAGCACCGCTTAATAAGTCCAAGTGGCACGACAAAAACATCGCTGTGTATCGTGGGAGCCGATCGATTGAGCCATGTCACATGTCTACCACACGGCTGGCGCTTACTTTACGACCTCTGGATTAGGCTGATGGGTTTTTATGGGCATTTAGTCATAGAGCATTGATGGTGAAGAGTTTTTATGGTCTCTGATGGGTTTTTTGAAGGTTTAGTTTGTGTATATGATGGATAAGAACGGGGTATTGTTAGTCAGGATATGGAAGAAAGAGAAGGGATGTTTGTTTTTGTTTTTCCAAGTTGGTGAGAGAGCGGCATTGGTTTAGTGGAGTTGAGTTCGTCACGCTAATCAAAATTAGCTAACGACTTTACTTAAATTAACAAAAATATGATTAAATACTTTGAAATTCTTTTGAAGACCTCCCTAAACCTACTGATTTCTTTACGACATTTTTCTACTTCAACATAATAAAAAAACACATGTATGAACCTCCAAAAAAGTCAGTTTAATCATTGAAAGCAAAACCATCAACGAGGATCACCGACATTTAATGACAGGATTGCTTCGTAAATAGTGCGTTAATATCCATTAGAACAATCAATATGCGTTTGAAATTAATAACACAGGCGTCCAGCAGCCGTGAGTACGCACCGCGTTCACTTTGAGCCGACAAACCCCGCGAGAGGGGTGCAAGTTATAAGCTTTTTGATGCACGATATTACTCGCTACAATACAAATAGTTTAACTCTTAAATTAATGTCTTTGGGTCTTGATTTAGTACGCACAAAAGTAAAAACAATAGGTTTCCAAATATCTTTTGTTGGGGTTTAGAAGCAAAAGAGTGCTGTGGCATTCGGGTAGCTTCGCAACTGGGTACAATTTTAGTGCGTTCCGTCTTTCTCGTTTTACATAAATTGTAGTTTAGACCGGGTTTTATTTATTTATACCGTAGGAAGAATATTTTTAATCACAAATTTTATTTTATAGCAATTTGAACAAACAGTGAGACAAATAATCGACACCTTTAAATAATTAAATTACTTCCATAATTTTAAATTACACCTTAACCTACATTTTGAGACTGATAATATCAAAGTATGTCTGTCAAACCCGCTCCGCCTATACCCCCGCTCTCGCTACACCCTGTGTTTTGACCCCGCACCGCACCCCAGTTCGTGCACACGTCAGTCACCGGCCATCAATCACTGTTGCCGGTGACTGTGCCACTCATATTTCAGGGGTAGCCAACACGCAAAGCCGTGGGTCACAAACTTTTGGACTCTTATGGCGAGTTTTCACGATAGACTGTTAAATAATACAAAATAAATAATTCAACTCAAGGCTAGATACTGTTGAAGTATGCAGAAAATATTAAACGCTAAATACATACCTACATACATAAATTCACGCCTTTTTCCCAGAAAGGATAGGCAGAGGTGCTACCAGGACACCTACATTTCACCTTGTATTTTCCGCCCCACGATGTGATAGAGGGCCTATCCGAGCCTATCGCCTAATCGGGCCTAAATTTCTGACTCTGAGCTGATAATGAATATAAAAATCCAATATGCTTTGCCCGACCCGGGGTTCGAACCCGAAAACTGAATATTGTAATCGTACCGTATTACAACTACGCCACCGAGGCAGTCGCTAAATAACAATCGAGAATTTGATTAGGATTGCTTAGTGTATAGTCTTCAACGGTCCACGCTAACGTAATGCGGGTTGACGGACTGTTGACAACATAAAAAAATAATATTTAATACTCTATGCTCAATACTATTACGAATCTCTGAATCTGCCAACCATATTCCGACCTTGAGATACATAGAATAGGGCGTGATATAGCCACCCCGAGCAATTATTATCCAAAAAGTTTTTTTTAAATGGTCAGTTTCAATATTCAGCCGATGCCAACAATCAATCTAAAATTTTAGATTGAAGTCAATCCGGATAGTTTTTTTTTATTTTTGATTGGGCTATAATTATCATGTTGCCGATAAACAAAAGAGGCTACAGTCGACTGCCGCTGTTGATAGATTGGAAACCATCGGTTCCCTCTTGAAAATTTGGTTTTACGCTGAATATTTCATTGCTTAAAATTGTAAATTTTCAGCATTTTGTAAATAAATAATTGGTAAAAAATATTTTTTTTTGTGTTAGAAATAATAATTGCAATACAATTATTTTTGAAATAAAGAAAAAAAAAACATTTAAAATGGAAACTCCGATGAAGTCCACAGGCATCAGCATTGTGCCGAGTGCATAAAACCGCAACGTCAACAAAAGTTGATTTGAAAAATTAAAACGATGCAATCTTCTTGTAAGTACAAAAACACTTACTTATGTATATTCAGTATATTTTGGAGACATGACGAGTGTGAATGGAAGACACGGTAGGAGTTGACCCTATCGCACTTACTTCAACCAGATCAATGGCACCTTAGGCAAGGGCTAGGTTAAAATTACCCTGAATGAGAATGCATGAAGAGATTGATGAAAGTAGACGAAGCGAAAGTAGCATGTCAAGATCGAGTAAAGTGGAGATCCATAGTCTCTGATTACCCCTATGGGATACAGGCGTGACATTTATGTATGTATATGTATATAAAATATTATTTACTTACATTATAGAAGTTACGCGGATTGATGGTATTAATTTAGGTCATAATAATTCGGAAGCAGGTTTGGACAGCTTAAATCGTCCAAGGTCTGTGTATAATTAATTCTGGTAAGTCTTGACGAAGAGCGAGCTTCATCATCGCCTCCAGTATCCCAATTGGATATCTGCGCAAGTCTCTCCAAATCACTGCGACCACTACCACTTTGCAATATTTTTATACTTTAAGCGTTCAGTAGTAAATAATCCATGGAAATTGTTGGATTGCAATTTTGGATTGTTTTCAACATCCATTCGAACGCCAACATTGTTAATTGTATATTGGCAATACTAAGTTGTCATTTCCATACGGATAGCAATCTACAATCAGTGATTTGCCCTACCAAAAGTAGATTGATTTTTTATATAGCTTTCACTACTGAGATTGATTAGGCAAGCTATATTCAGAAAAAAACGATGGAGCTGTCAATGTCAAACAGAAAATTTTGGATGAATTTGGCATCGGTTGTAGTTCTGCACAAACAAAACAGCGGTTAAACGCTAGTACGGTATAAATTAAACCGGCTCGTCAGACGGGCGTCAGGCGTCAATCACGCGTCAATCACAGCGGCGTCCTCGCTGAGATATTATTTCGCCGATGTGGGGTTATATTGCGATTAATTTTACATCAATGACTGAACTCTGTTTCATTATTATCTTTTGGTGAATAAGTACGTCTTTTGGTATGTTAAAATAAATGAATAGAATTTGTATACGTCGAATATACAGCATTGGAAAACGAAACATTGGTTATATTTTAAATGTCATTAAATTTATGAAAATCCTTAGAATTAATTGCTGGGAAATAACATTTCTATTTCATAAAATAATACTTGCTAATGTTTTTTGCCATCATCACTACGTTTACCTTGTGTTCTTTTTGTTCCTCAAAGTTTAAGTTCCTTTTATAAGGACATGCTCTTAAATTTTCAGCGGAGTTTCTAATACTTACAGGCCACAAGACAAGTTTTTTTTTGTATCAGGCCATATACGTCCCACTGCTGGGCACGGACCTACTCTACAATCGAGAGAATCGATTGGTGGCCATAAGTCCACCACGCTGGCCTAGTGTGGGTTGTGTAGAAATTCTTTAAAGTCGCTACAGTATGCAGGTTTCCTCACGATGTTTTCCTTCACCGTTAAAGTTCACAACACGATATTTGTATGTTAACACGAAGTCAGGATCATGTGTATGATTGAGGGCATATTTTTTATTATACGTAAAATCGAAATAATCCATATTTACAGTTGCTCTGTTTAATTGTTTCTAAGTATTCTTATTGTCAAATGATTGGAGGCCTCAGCACAAAGGCTCGACCTCGCAGAAACCTCGCTACGTGACGCCGCTGGCCGACATTTCAACAACAAGTGGCGTGTAATCTGCAACATTGGAGAAATAACACAATTTCATTATTCACTTGACAGTTTCCGACATTCTGCTCAAAATGTGACGATTGACGACCTACATGGCCTTCGAGCGAACAATTGCAAACATGAGTTTATTGTGAAAATTATATTTTCAGTACTTAATAAAGATATGACATACCTATGTACTTTAGAACAAGTAATTATATATGAGACCGTAATTATATATATTATTGAACCGATCAATCCGAGGTCGACGCATCTCGACTGCTGACTCACGAACTACAAATAACCTTAAACAAAAGTTGCTCATATGTGACAGTAATACTTAACCAGTCTTAATAGTGCCTTTGTACTGTACTAAAAATAAAATATTAAAAAAACATTCCCTTCAAGTATACCTAGTGTATTTATTTAGAAAGTACCAATACTATAATTAATACAACCCGTAAACGATCGTTATCATATTCTCGGCAATCTGCAAATAAAACCCAATCGCAAGTGGTAAAGGGTTAACAAAAACAATGACGCTGGTCTAAAATACCCGTAGCACACGAGCAGCCATTTCATGCAACCCGTCAACGTCGCAGTGAATTGATAGACGTGAATATATCTGGCCGGGTCTTGCGGGCACCCGCCCACCCCACTCGCGGAAGTGTGCGTCCGTCTGTCATCCGTCATCGTCAACCGGCGCACAGTGGTGCGTGAACCGCGCGGGACAAATGTATTGTTTCGTACGTTGCAGGGTTAACGGTGGGTATCGATTTTATTGAATTGAATATTATTAATTCACTCAATAATAATTGTGGAGTATTGATAATTATTTATTTCGATTAAATTTTTGAGTGTTCTAGGATGTGTGTGAAAGTTGTTATATTAAGTACATGAATTGAATTTACAAAAGAATAAAATATCAAAAGATCAAGATTAAGATAGATCAAGTATTGTTACTCAACATTCAATAAATGTAATACGTTGTATAAATTATATATAACTGTTAATAAAAGATATACCATTAATATTAATTGACAGAATCAATAGTTCGTAAACCAAACTGTATAAGATTTGATAAAAGCGCTCAGCCATTATTAATTTTATTAATTAAATGAAGTCGATATTGAAAGGACATTAAAAATAGATGTCCCACATTGTCCCGAATCTGGAGAAAAATATGAATAATTATCCTGAACAACATGCATCGTGATCCTATAACAAAAATAACCGACATTTATTTGTATACCCAGAAATCCATTTCCTCCCTTCAAAAATTACGCTCACAAAAAATTTATGGCCGAAATTTATTGCACTTGGCGAAATCGCATATAATTTGATTAATGACGGTGTCAATTTCACACATTTTTTTTTTGTTTTCTTTTGTCCGGTGCGCACGCGGTGGCGCACTGCGCGCGATAATGGACACATGTCCCGTCATCCATCAGGCCGACAGATGCCGCCGAGTGGTCGGCGTTTGTTTCGACAAGAGTTATACGTGGAGTGCGTTTCGGATTCAATATGGGCTAGTGCAGCGGTGCACACTGTGCTAGAATTGTCGCGTCAGCGACATTTTTAACAATTATTATTGAAATTAAAAATTACTACATGTCACATGTATATTGAAATAGAATTCAAGTAAGTCAAAATTGACTTAATTAATATTTTGTTATTTACACAGCTGTGATACAGGTATTATGATTTATTTGCTTTCTTGAATATGCCTAAAGTAGGTAGTATTATTTTAGAATTAGTCGCAATCAAAATACCTGTTAACATTAGAGGTTAAGGTACGAAGAAACTGATATTTGTTTTAAAAAATATACCTATATCCTCCGTTTAAAAAAAATAACCTTAATGTAGGCTGAATATCCAAATATTTGAAAAGGCCTTTGATAACTGTATTTTATATATTAAAATTATTATCACGGGCAAAACATTATCACACCATACACAATCAAGTTTTGTTCAAATTAACCACTAAATTAAAGCAATCTAACCCTACACAAGCCAGTAACATCGCGAACAACTTGTTACACCTCTTGAAACGTAGCAGAAAAGGTCCAGTTTTTTCCTAACCCTCCACTGAGACAAACGAGCGGCCGACGACTCGACATCACTCCACTTATTACCGCGACCTGAACTAAATCATTTATTGTTCAGAATCTTAGCTATTTACTCAACGACGGGGTCGCGGAGGCCCATCAGTCAGTCTGATAGCGCCGCTCTACACACTCCCGGGTGCGTTGACGGGTTGGGGACTTGAAAGCGATACGTTTGTCTGCTGATTTTTGAAGTAATTTTTTCAGAAATTATTTACGGGTTGGATAATGGATTGTAAATATAGATTTTAATAAGGAGAATAACATTTAAATTTATTTATTTAATTAAAATAATTCATTATTTTATATCTGTATTTACGCCAGCGTTTGGATCATAGGGGCCATATTATGTTGTGTCCAACCTAACCAATAAATAAAATAAAATTTAATTATATTCCAAAAATCAACGGCTATTTTCGCGTTTATACAAAATCTGTCAAAAGAACTTCGAAATATATTAAAATACTGAGAAAAAAATAAAGTTCATTTAAAATACGATGCATTAATAAAGTTGTATTCTAGGAAAAAGATAATTAAACCTGTAAAAAACGTCACTCCAAAAAGGCGAAAACTAAATGAAACGTAAAAGCTTTAAAACTATTGTTTACGGTCAAAGTGACCATAACATATCGGATGAAAAGTGCAATGCAATTCAGATGGAGTGTTGACCAGTGAGGAATTGTTGCCAGTCGACACAATTATGTTGGCCTTCTAGAAACGGGTTCTAGTCAGACTAAAGCTGAAACGCAACACACTCGCATTACAAATTATATATTCCAGCATAATTATGATGTACATAATTAAATTGAAAATATTATTGAGCTCGATATAATTACATAATTATAATAAAATAAGGATATATAACTTAAATAATGAAACCAAAGCCACATAAATTTATAAATTTCTGTAAAATAAAGTTCAGGAATAATTTTACCATTACTGTAAGACGCTGTAAGTGCTTCGGTCAGTATACAACTAGGTCAAGAGCGCCGCATCTTGCTAGTATGCGTTTGGGTTTCCTTAAGTTATACCTTTGTTATGTACCAGTGACCGCTTAAAGCGCTCGGGTCAGAATCCCCAAACAAGGTCAAGGCCGAAAGTTTAACAGGGTCATAAATCAATTCTATTTCTTTGCATTTTTATCTCATAGTTACGTAAGCTGAGATCTGTACGTTATCTACATACGTACGTATCTGTCTAAACTCTAAAGTCGATGTTTTCGAAAATTGAATCCCGAGTAAGAAAAAATTCTCGTATAAGTTGACTCATATTAAATGGACCGTCTAACTTAAGAATCACTCCCAGGATCTCACGGTTCATGCACCCACATGGCCATTAAATTAATTTAAGATGAAGACATGACTTATTACATTAAATGACGCCGGCACTTAATACGCTTAAACTGGAACGAGGTCATAGAGTTCATAGTACTAAGTAGGTCAAGGTCATGTAATACGCCACCCCTAATCTCAAATGGAAAATGTACTTATTTGTAAAATGGGAAACCGCATGGTTACAAAAATCAGTGATATAAATTGATACAAATATAATAGCTTGCTGGCTGAGAAACGAGTATCAAATATCAGGAGACTGTCCCGCCCTCACACCCGCCACTGCAACTCCTGTAAGCCAGGATCAACAGTGGCACGCATTTTAATGACACTGAGCATTGAAGCTCAGCGCGTCTCCGGGAATGTCTAACTTGTCTTTAACCCGCAACGAAATCAATCAAAAAGTTAAATTAATAGGAGGATTTGGAAATAAATTATTGTCCACTTCCCTCCCTAATAAAGCGGGTGACAAAACAATGAACTAAAGAGGCAAACAACCTCGCATAAAGACATTTACAGCCAGAGAAGCCAGCTGTAAAGCACCACGGAATAGTGATTATTACATTTAAATGGGACCTAATATGTAAGCTGTTATACTTGAGTATCAAATATCAATAGGATTGACTCCTATACCAAGACATTTCTTAAAGTATAGCTCCGGCTAAGCGAATATCCAGACTCAAGGCTTGTCGGTGCATTGCCGGCCTTTATTGATTAGAGATAAGGTCGAAATAAGTCCTCGGTTAACCTGAATAAATAATTAACGAATGATTAGAAATATTTAAATTAATTGTGATTTAAATTGAATCTCCTAACCTAACACCACTATTAATACAAATGGGAATAGTCACACACATTATTTGACAATTATTTGTGAGTAACTAATACATTTAACTTTACATCATTTTGAAGCTATAATATCTATATTAAAGTGATGGCAACCTTTGATGAACTTAAGTGCTACTTATGCAATTCTAAGGCATTACGTCGTAACTTAAGCCCAAGCTATGATATTTTATTAATCATAAATATTAATATTTCGTACCATTTGTAAACTATTAAATTTTATTATCAATGAAATAACTTAATTATGATAATGCGTTGTTGTTCTGTCTTGTTAAAAATCAAATAAAATGTGGAGGTTTAGATTGAAATATTAGAAGAATCAATATTATTTAAAATGAAATTGTTGTATCAAGTAGGTACAATAAGTTTAAATTACGAGACAGTTTTATACCAATTGAATACCACTTACTACTTAAATTATATATTGTACATAATATTAGCAAATTCTATAGGAATTGGATTGCAAATAAAAATAAAAATGGTACAATGGGTGACCATATCGACCAATTGAGTGATTTCTTCCTGGCAACCTTTACTTAGTGTTACAATTATGTGTGACATTTATACATTTATAAAATATCTATGTATTGATTTTAAAAAACAGAAAATCTATAATATACAGAATACCAGTAACATTTTTACTTAGTTTTGTGTAGCAGAAACAGGTTGAGCTTTCAATTTCGCGCGGTTCTACCTGTCGCAAGCTCTTATCCACACATTATTATTAGCTAACTATGCTGTTTACATTTCTCAGACATTAAAAGTTTAAAACCCCGGGACCTATCTGGATCATACAACATATAAAAATCACAAATAGTTCTCTAGTGTTATAAACCTGTTTATCAATACGGAAGAAGATAATCCCTAGACTCTCCCCTAATTACGCGCCCCGTTCTCTCTATAACCTGATTGTCTGCGGGGTGGCCGGCAAGGGTTGACGCCAGACGGAGACGTGTATGTTTTAGTAATAGCAATCTAATGATCCAATTTTAACCTTCCCTTGGTCTATGGGCTCGCGATTCCATTTTCGCGTATCAATATTGTAAAAATCTAGTTCTCTTTATTTACGTTAATATGACATTTTTTATGTTTAATATCGCGTTCTGAAAATCTTATGCGAAAGCTAAGTTATAAAATCTCATGTCATTTTATAAATAACAAACTATCTTTGCACAAAAATAAGTCCAACGGTTGCTACCTAAAAATACAAATAAAATGCACAGTTTCGCATTATTAACATAAATGGAGACATTAAATCAATATTTCTACATGTTGGTAATACTCACCAAAATAAAGAAATCTGAATTTCCACAATTAATTGAAACACAAACAAAAGAACATTAATCACATAACCTCAAAACTACACGTCAAATCCGAACATAACCTTAAAATTACCTATAATTAAAAAAATAAAAACAAGGCGTTGTTTCGTACTGCCATAAAAATATGATGGAGTGGCTGTAAATCAAACTATCCATCTAGGGGTGGCTCGTAAATCTCGCGAATGGCCTCCCCGTTGTGGTGACCATTAATTTGATGGTATAAAACAAACCATCATTTTAATTAGTCGCCATTATTAGATGCAATGACAGAGCGATGGCGGGCTCAGCCGTTTGTCTTGTTCAAAATGTGCGTGGCGGTATACACGCGGTGACGTTTTGAAAATAACCGCTGCGATTTTTGTTTTTATATCTCTTTTTAGGCTATACATTACTAAACTACTGCAAAATTTGCATTCTCAAATGGGGAAAAAACTTTAATAATTGAGATTATTTTTCTATACCTACATTCCATCCACGATAATCTGTTTATTTTAAGTGGACGACCATTTTCTATCGAATGTTAACGGTATGTGTAGTAAATATTGAGAAATGCTCTTATTCTCCATTTATCTTTAATGGACGAGAATAATTACAATGAAATTAAAAAAAAAACATAATCCAGTGAATAATTATTATAAATCATTTCAAATTAATAAAAATAAAAGTTCATGACCACAAAGAAATATGTGGCATTCACTTAATAACCTCACCCAATAGCACAAACTCAAAAAAATACAAATACGTTGTTGCTATTAAGTCTGAAAAAAAAAGATCACGAAGGAAAAAGATCACGCGGGCGTACACCAACAAGATGGACTGACCAAATGAAACCCTCTTCATCCGCAAAATTCTACACAACCATGAGAGACGCGCTGAACAGAAACCGGTGGAGGCAGATCACCCGCTCCAGATGCAACCCTGATGCTGACCACGATCCTCAGACATGAGGGACCGACCAGAGAGAGAGATTAAGTCTGAAATTCTCACCCGTAAGTTTCCATTACCTGTAGCGACGAACGCTTGCTTTACAAGAGTTTGACTGACGACCCTTCCTTCACTCCATCCCCCATCCGTCTCGCACGATCTGCTTTAGCAGCTATCCATTGACGTATCTCCAGAGCCAGCAAATCACGCACCCGTACCAAAGAAGCAATGGACAAAGTACATACAAAATACTCGGTGTACGTCACGCACCGTGGTAGGAAAAGCGCGTAAACGACGACAGATGACGTCATTAGAATGATTAAGGGGAGGTTTTACGGAGTTAAGACGTGTCTTTGGGAGTACTGAGGCACTGATTTAAGCTGCGGTCTTTGAGGTATCGGGATCGTGGTGATTCTTACCCTTAAAATATATTATCTATTGTTACCCTAGTTCCATATCTAGGCCAATGTATGCAATATGTTAACATTTATTGGACTCATTGACAACTTAATTTAATATTTTACTTGTGTTTATATGTATGTCTTTTACAGTTATTAAATCTCTGAATACAGTCGACATTATTAAATTAAGATTAATTTTATGAAAACTTACAGAATTGATGGATATTTGAGAGTATCTATTGCGTTTTCCAATCAGAATCAAAATCAGAAATCATTTTTTGGATAAAATGTAGGTGCAATCATAATTTAAATATTATTGTGTTTATTTTGATTGTTTTCGTCGGCGTTATACTTTACACTTTTTAGTGTTTTCCTAAATATATGTTTATGTAAATTTTTATGCACTTTTTGCAAATATGTCGAGACGCAATGACCAGTGTAGCTTTTATGTTTTAATACCTATTTTGTGTGATCGAGAGGAAGTCTATTCCAAATACCAACCATTAAATTAGTAAGAACACGTTTTATGGTTTTTCTACATAATATTCATTTCTATTGAATAAATAAATAAATACACCCAACAGTTACATACATAGTCCTGACCCCATATTAAGATCGATTAAGTGTTGTGTCCTGGGTATCAGAAGCTACGAGAGGCTTTTCGGCCTCACAAAAACAAAGACCCGAGAGCTGTGCGGGGATCGAACCCGCGGCCTCTCGTTTCACAGCCGGCGTCTAACCAACTGCGCCACGGAGGCTGTCGTATTAGTAAAAGTTCTTGTGTGTTCTTAAAATATATACAATGTAGGTTCCTACCTCTGTATAGCAGGGCCGTCTGCCAAACAACACTCAGAGAACTAAAGTTTACACTATTTAATTATCGTTTTTCGTTTATTTTCAGGCAGAACACATTTCTTGTTTAAGTGATTTCCCTCATACCCTATATATTTTTCCCTACCTGCCCTCTAAATTATTTTTGTATATTTCTCAGAGACATATGATTTCGACAGGCATCTAAGCCTTTCTGGAAATGTTTCAATTCCGGCAAAAGTTATGCAGGTATAAACTAGTGCCTTTTCAGTTAGTTACACTTTGTCATAGATAATTTTATGTATACTAATAATATTTAATTTGTCAGTAATATTAGATTAGAGTTCCAGTATTGTAAACTATTCATTTACCTTTCCAATAACGAATTATAGTTGTTTATCTGTGTTTCTTCGAGATAATTTTTTTCTAGTTCAATATCTTGAACTTATTTATTCTAGTCTAAGCCATGTTTTACCCTAGTTATATTAGGTACTTGTGCCAGCGTGGTGGACCATACGGCCTAACCCCTCTTAATCAACTTTCGATTGTAGAGGAGGCCTGTGCCTTGTAGTGGGACGTGTATGGGCTGATACAGATATTGCTTGTAAAATGCAAGCCTGTTCATATACAACTGATTTTATAAAAAAATATAACTGACCAGTACATTTCCAACATATTTCCTTTGTCGTTTTCTTTTTGCTTGTTTCCTAAAGGTCTTTGCATATTGTTTAAAACTTCCTCAAGAATTTCTCTATCAAATGCACAAAGAATTTTTCAAATCTGTGTGATTATAAGTTTCGGAGATTAGAGCTTTCAGACCAACTTTTCAGCGTTATTATTTATTCCAAGTCAATTCAATAGACTTTCTAGTAGTATAGAAATAGTTTAGTTAATTCAGGAAATTGTAGCACCATATTAAAATTTATTTTACCTTTTTCAGTGGGAGTATTGTTTGCGTGTTGTGTTTTAAGGTGTAATAAGTGTGAGGAACAGGGTTTGAATAAATAAAAGAAGCGTTTTAAAGTATGTAACATATATATTTCTTTGAGCTTTTAATTGCATTTTGAAATACAACATAAAATATTAAATAAGATTATTAAATTTGGTAAAATCAATATTTCAACACCATTTTTTATTTTCCTTAAGAATGAGCAAAGAGTCTCACATCGGAGCTAGCGTATACATAATATTTGTCGTGTCTCAATATCCATTTATTAAAATGATATTCATTTATCATTAAAATTTTTGTTGTTCAATTAATTCTGACATTCGTAACATCATTCTGAACTGAATATTTGAGAACATTAATAATATTTATTTAAATTATACAAATAAAAATTTAAATGTCGAATTGTAGCTTTTTATTAAAATACGTGTAGTCTACGAGAACGATGTTACTAATGTTCAGTCGACAATCAGTTCCATGATAATTGAAACTTACATTTTAGAGACAGTTTACGTTATTATTATTATTTTTCATTATCATTAAATATAAAAGAGTTTTCACTCGCAAGTACCGTATATACATCATCGTATATCTGTTGTTACAAATTGGAAGATATTTCAGTATAATTAACGTATACTTCATTAGTCGTTCATTTTCAAAGAAAAAGAGACTGTATAACATATTATCACTTTTTTTAAATATAAGGTTGGTTGTCCAACCGATTAATGCGCTGTTACAATGGTATACATAGGTTCACAGACGTAGTCGCCTAAAATTATGTACTTAACACTAAATAATAAATAGCATCCTCCGCGCCTGTAGCGACCTACAGCGAAATTTACACTAGGGAGATTTAATATATTGCATCCTATGTCGTATCGTATGTACAACGAGAACCGAAACTTATGAGATTGGATCTCCGAGATTATAGGCATCGACGGATCTCTGAACCAATAGAAACAAAAGAATACCTTCAAAATATACATAAACTAAACACCTCATTAACCCTAATTCAGATTTACATAAAAAATAATAATTAAGTAACGCGAAACAATTGGATATTGCAACGATTTTTGCCATCGAATAAACACAAAAATACTGAGAGTCAACCCGAGCCAGGCGAGTCGCCGAACACACGAACACACGCGACCACGCGTCGCACATTACAACTTTTCATCAATTTTTTTTTCGTTTTGTAGAATCATTAGCAAAATAATAAGTATATATACATTTTACAAAGAGATCGAATCGCAATTTTATGACTTAACGTGTTTTGTTTATATTTACAAATATCGAAATGGAATTACAATGTAGTGTGGAAGAGGGGGCGGCGCGGGAGGCCCGCCGCCATCACCTATAGGCAATGTTTCACAAAATATTCACTTAACTCTACAATGAACGTAAAACGTTTGGCGTATACTTAAATAGCTACTCATCAATTACTCTATCCGAACTATGCGGTGTTCACTAATCGTACGATTACCTAAATAATAAAATTGGCAAAGAGTTTCAAAATACTTAGCGTCGCCGCGGCGACCTAACCCTAGCAAGGTTTAACGTAGCAGGATATGGTATGATCACAAGTGCGGCCCGCGGACCCTTACACGTACTTGCTGGAGAGCTGCTTCGCCAGTTCCGTGTACTTGAGGAACTTGGAGTGCGGGCTCTCGTCGAACGGCGCCGAGGGACTGCGCGGGTCCTGCGGCGACGGCGCGGCCGAGCCCCGGTGCGCGCCCGGGGACGCCGCCCCCGCGCCTCCCGCGCCGCCCGCGCCGCCCGCGCCGCCCGCCTTCAGCGGCACCGGCTCCGGCAGTGCGCCGTCCTTCACGAAGTGCATCTTGGACAGGTGGTGCCGGTACGCGCCCTTGGAGATGAAGGGCGTGTCGCACAGTGCGCACTTCATGACGGAGTCGGTGACGACGGCGTCGTTGCAGGCCCAGCTGAAGGTTAGGATGCTGGGCGGGCCGGCGGGCGACTGCGCGGGCACGGGTGCGCGGGACGGCGTGGTCTCCGTCTTGTCACACAGCTTCTGCAGCGCCGCCAGCGGGTGCGAGCCGCCGCGCCGCGACGAGCTGGGCTCGCTAGAAGACCCGCCACCGGCCAGGTTGTCGAACATAGAGGACAGCGCCCCCAGGCTGGATGCGGGTTTTCGGTTGTCGGCGCCCGGAGTGTTTCCAGAGCGGTCGCTGGCGGGGCTGCGCGGGCTGGCGGCGGGGCTGGGTCCCTCACTCTCGCGCTTGGGCATGACGGGCTTGATGTCCTCGTCTGCGGTGCTGCTGGGGCGCGGCAGCTCTTCGTCCTCGTCCACCTCAGTCTTGACGCGCACGGGCTGGTTGCTCAGGTCCACTCCGTTCTCGCGCTGATCATCGTCTTCCACTTCCCGCTTGATCCGGACCTCGGGGCGGTCTTCGGATGCGGGAGTCTGAGAGCCGCGCGTGTCGGGAGTGGTGCGCGGAGTCATGTGATACGCGTCCAGCTTTCTATCGGGAGTCAGAGATTCGACCCTGCTTCCACCCCTCTCCGACATGGAGCTAGATTCGCTACCGCTGCGCTCGCGGCGCCCGTAGCCCTGCTGGTGGTGGTAGTTCCGCAACATGCTCATGGTCTGCGAGTCCACCAGCGGCTTGGTATAGTCTACGCTCTCATCTATGCCTAATCTCTTCAGAATACTGGAGCCGATGGGGGCGTGAGAGGCGCCCCCCGGCATGCCCGGCACGGAGTGTCGCGACCGGGTGTCGAAACTCTTTTCTATCAATTGTTCTATGGCGTTGAGAACCGAAGGCGACGAGCTCTTGTCGTTGCTCGCGTTGGGATCTTTGGAACTCGGGGAAGAATCGTTCACGGAAGAGGGGGAGCGGTGGTGCGCAGAGCCGGGGGAGGGCAGCTCATCGTTGATGCTCTTGCGGCCGTCGCGGCCAGTGGGGGTCACGTGGCCCGGCACGTCGGGCGGGATTATGTTGTTGGACAGCAGCGCGCTTTTGAGGAAATTTCTTTGACTATTGGACATGGGCGCCCCGATGCACTGTCTAATGTGTTCTACGAATACCGCGGTCTCTATCTTGTCGCCGCATTTTTCGCACGTTATTCGGCTGCCCGCGCCGAAGTCTCTGATGGGCTTGCTCATTGGTACTCCGTTTCCGTCCCCGTTCTTGAACTCGTGCTGCGCCCTCTCGATCTCAAGAAGCTTCCTGACCGGCAGCGACTTCTTTCGTTTCTCGCGCGTCTGGCGCCTCCTACCGCCGCTCTCCGTGATGGAGCGCATGATGTGCTCTTTGTAGTGAGAATTCTTAACCATGTGATTGCTCAATTCTTTCAAGGAACTAAATGCTTGGTCACAAACCTTGCAGGTGAGTACGGCGCTCACGTGGCTGCTGGTGCCGGTGTTAGGCGGCGCAGGGTTGTTGGCGCCGGGCGCGCTCGAGTTGGAGCTTTTACCTTCCTCCGAAGACTTCCAGGAGATTATCTGTTCCTGGGATATGATGTTGGTGTAGTGCTGCGTGCGCTGCATGTGGCTCGTCATCTCTGCCAGTGAGCGGAAGCTCTCCGCGCACCACATGCATTTTAATATTTGCCTAGTTTGCTCCGCGCCTTTGCCTAACCACACGTCCTGACCTCTGACTAACTTTCTAGGTATTGGCATGTTCTCTTTTATCAACATGTTCAGATCGTTCTGGTTTGGCTTCGACGAGCCGCTAGAGGAGGACGAGTTGTGTGAGGGTGCGGACGGGGAGCTGGTGGGCGGCTGCAGCGAGGGCGGGATGGGCGCGCCCCCCGGCGGCGGCACCGGCACGTTCACCCCGCAGTGCTTGGCCTCCTTCATGTGTACCGTCAGATCGGCTATAGAGTTGAAACTCTTCTTACACCATACGCATTTGAGCACCTCTTTAGTCTGGTCGGCGCCCTTGTTGAGCCAATGCGACTGCCAGGCGGAATGGCGCGCGGCGGCGTTGGGGGCCAGCCCGGCGCCCAGCGCGGCCGACTGCACCGAGCGGAACAGCTCCTCGCCACCTAGTCTACTCAGCTCGCTCATTTTCTCTAAGGCCTTAGTGGCATCGCTGGGCGTCGGAGCGCCGTGCTTCAGTTTACCGTTCCATTCTGCGGGGACGCCGCCCTTTGGAGACAAGCTGGCGGCGACCGCGGCCGCGAAGTACGGCAGGTGCGGGGCGACAGGCGTCGACCACGGAGAAGGCGTGGGCTTGAACTCTGACGTCCTCGAGCTCTTTCTACTGGGCACCGGGGACGGCGAGTCCTCCGGGCCTCTTTTCCTGGTACCGACTGAGAGATCAAGCGGACCATTTTCATTCTTACTGAGATTGACTGCGTCGTCAGGCTCGTCGTCGTCGTGGGGTGACTCGCCGCGCTTGGTGCTGAAGTCGAGCACGGCATCGGTGCGCTCGGCGTCAGCCAGGTCGTCCTGGCAAGAGAGCAGTAGGCGCTGCTGCGCGGCGGCGGCGGCGGCGCCCAGGTACGCGGCCACGGCGGCCGAGTGCGGCGGCAGCAGCGCGGCGGGCAGCGCGGCCGTCAGCGCCGCCGGCAGTGACAGCGCCGCGCTGCGCCCCGAGTACACCGAGTCGTTGGAGGGACAGCGCGGCGCGCCCGAAGACTCCCGGGACAGACATCTCGGGCTCTCCCTGCGAACAAACATAGTATCTTTAATTGACGTTACATGTATTCATTATAATTTAGACTTCCTAGATTAAAAACTGGTCCAGCCATGAGATGTTTGGCTGTGGTACCAGCTTCGTTCTTATACTCATAATAGTCAATGGAGGTCCGGACCGGTCGGCAACCGGTTATCGGCAGTATTGATATGTATGTACATTGTACAAGACTGCACGAGTTTTTTTTTGTTCGACTAATGTATTTAAAACGCTACGCTATAATCAAATGGACATATTAACGAGCTGAATCTATAAATTTTTATTCATAAAAAATTATTGCCCTGTTCTGGCCGATACGGAGTATTATATAAAGAATAAAAAGACTGAAGGCGCACCCGTTTCTATTATTGACAAGATTAGATCGACGAATGTAAATAATACGGACGGATACTTCGCTCAAAAGGCCAATGAAAGGCTAATTATCGAATCAGTGAAAATGGCGATAAATAGAGAAGACAGTTGGGCAGTTGAAACGAGTCGGAATGAGCCGAGTGCACTCGCTAGACAGACAAACGAGCAAACGGGTTCATAGAACTAACATTAACAACGCCAATAAAACATAGCAACCAGCGTTTTATTGCGGCCCGAGTAGATTATACTAAATCAATAATATAAAAACAATTATTCAAGGAATCAAGATAATAATCTTTTGATAGTGTGTTCGCACAATGACACACGGCCGCGCTACACTCAGCCCATCCTCAAACTATTATTTACGACGCGATAAAACGCATAAAGAAAAAACTTGTTTTTGACACGCCAGTGAAAGACATCTCACGTTTCTGCCTCCGCTGAACACATTCAAGAAAATTTATGTGTTTAAAATTCCCATAGTGTAACCCACTTTTCCGAAACATATGTCATTTTGATTGGATATTTTTTTCGTGTCGAAAAAACCTTCTGACGATAACGCGAAAATATTCCACTAAAACAACAATGGTCTAAGGATCTTATTAGCATTTTGTTGTAAGTATTTAACGGATTTTTTGCTTTTATTCGATTCCATTTGTCAATTTATTGCGTTGGTATGAGTCCAACCGATGAAGTGTAGTCGACTGGGCCTTGATTCCACAAAGTTTTTAAAAAAATACGAAAACTCAAACATCGAGTTACTTCAAAAAGTTAAAAAAATAAACAAAAACTTTAAAGTAAATCCAAAAAATACCTCAACAAAACAAAGAAACAATAAAGGAAGTGGAAAATACAAAGTAAATCAAGTCAGGACGAAATTTTGGAAAAAGCAACACTTGAACAAACAATCAGGAGCTTACCTCACGTGGTCGGGCTCCACGATCATTCTGGACGTAATCTTCTCAGTTTACAAGGAACATCGAGCGAGAGGAGCGCGCCATCCATCAACAACACTAACCAGCACTGACTCTAAACACCAGCAAGGACTTCCCAAAATGTTAGATGTAAACACGAGACGCGGCGCGATGTCTGCGCTCGGCAGCCGGGCGGGAAGTGCGCGGAGCCTGCGGCACGAACGGCAGTCGCGCGTGGAATGAGACGCCGCGTGATTTACGACTACGGCCCGCCTGCAGCGCCCCCCCTGCACGCCCCTCGCCAGACAGAGAGCACTGCCGATTGCTCCGCGCGCGTCGCGAGTGCGAAAGAGATAGCTCTACGTATCAAAGTTCGAGGGGTGGCGCTGCGTAATGCAAGCGTGCGTGCGATGCGCGAGGTGGACGTGCAGTGACGACTGACGATCGTTCCGATGACAGCGTGCTGACGGACTGTCGACCGACGCCTGATGGGTCGCCGATGCTGACTCACGAGCTGGCCTGACGCAGGCTAAGCCGGCCCGCGGGCGCTGACAACTGACAAGGAAATGGCGCGTTAACAAAACGCCGAGACGAGTCCTTTTAACGTGTCCGCAACAGACAGGGGACGGATTTACTCGTATCACCAACAGATTTCCTGCTTTGACAAAGGAAAATATTTCTCTTTTCGGGGTTTGTTTTCGGACATGACATGTTTATCTCTATGCGATAGTTGAGAATGGCATCAAAAAAATAATGCAATTTGACAACATCAATCATTTCACACTATTGCAGTACAATTTGTAAATTTGGCACAAATGCACGAAGACGTACAAAATGCGCAACATCGCAGTAACATCGGAACCCACTTTTTAATGTAATAACAGTACTTTATCTTGAGTTTTTATCTGCAATTATTTACGATCATGATTTGGCAATAGCCGCTCGTTGAGTCGTTCCGGAACTACGTATTGTCAATACTTTATCTACAATCCGAATAAGTAATAGATACGTTGGGATAATCACCTTATTTATCGAAACAATTTTTGTATGATTCCCATTGCCGTTTTGAATAGATAGATTTTAGTCAAAAACAAGATACGTTATTTCGTGGGTATCAAAAACAAGGGACTTTTTAATCCTACAATACTCCAACCAAACTAATAGTCATTCACCTAAGCAGGATTGATACTGCGACATATCGTAATCGAATAATTTACGTGTAGAACCATAGATGAATTTGGTTATAAATCTATAAAGAAACATTTGTTATAATTGTAAATGGTGACTGCAAATTTTTACCAAAGATGCCCTATAAATACAAAGCGATTGTCTTACCAATATTCAGAGACAGCCACTAGCCGCATCTGCGTCCCGTCTCTTTCACTCTACTAGTTTATACTTGACACCTTGATTGTATTACATTCATTGTCCCACGTGGTGCCGCGATAAAAATAAGTTTTATATCTCGTTAACACGACACTTGTGCGCACATAAAATCTGAGCTTGTGGGTGGATTTTTATAAAATGTAATAGTTGGGATGAGTCTTTCGAGGACTCGTAAACTTAAAAGTAGGGTTTTCAGCTTACGACCGTACTGACAAAAGGCAGAGGAGCATCTATTTCAGGATGGGATAAGAGGTAAGCCGGTGTGACGAATAATTAAATCGGTAAAAATATTACGCAGCCAATTATCGCTGTCTTCCTCTTTTTCTTTTTTCTTCTTTTTCCTACCCTAATTTGCCAGCAATGCACCTAGAAGATGTAGATGTTCATGGATATCTTACCATGAGGTAAGGCAGGCGTTTGCTGGACTTACGTAATTTTTATTTTGTTTTTAACCATCAACAAGCCTATTTATCCTTTCTTAAAGCATAAAACAGTACAGTAATATTTAAAATTCATGGAGTAATCAGCGATGATAAGGCGCAGTCGTAAAGTGACGAGAGCTGTCAGCCATCATGTACGTCGGAATTGTGCGGGCGCGCATGAGGGCTAACTGACACACATTGCACTATTCTATGAAATATAGATACCTATTGTAAAACCAAACATATCAATCTTGCCTATTATTCTACTTGGCTATACTGTTTTCCTACTCTAACACGTCTCTTTAACTGAGACGAGGCAAGATTTGCTGCTGGTAAAATATTATTGCGACCACTGACCATCATACTCTAACCATTATACCATATTATTGCGTCTTAGAAATAAAAAAGTCTATATCATTATTTTAGGAAAAACTATGTAATTACCACCCAAACACGATAGGTAAAAAATTGCAAAAAACATCGTCTTTTTTTTTTCTTGCGAATTTTTTAGTTGAGTTGTGTCGGAAGTCACTCAAACTACCACCTGGGTTAGTTTTCGGTCGCAGTTTGAATATACCCTGTATAGTAAAATTGTGTCGAATAGCCAGATATAACATTTTTTTATATCGATGAAAACTCAACCTAGACTGCATTTAACTTAAAATCAGGTGCATTTAAACATTTTCGTGCGGCACACAAATGATTTTTCTTATTGCAGTCAATGGCGAGATATATGTAGATAATAGATTAGCATATGAATATCATAAAACAGCGATTTGATTGGGATTTTACAATTACCGAATGACGCAATGCTTTAACATTTACCTCCTCCAAGATTTCTCAAAAACAATTCATAGTTATTTTAGTAATAAGTTCACTGAACATAATATCAGAATTATATTCTTGTAGCAAATAAAACATCGTACAAGGGAAAGAACATGCAATAGTTATTACTTCTTGGTAGATATTTTTATTTATCAGCTGAGGAAAATGGACATGCAGTAACTGATTTAAAGTAGGTATCTTTGCTAATATACTTGAACACCTACAACACTCATAGGTGGGTGAAAACTATAGAAGTTTAGAATAAGTTATGGCTCTGATAATTTAACAAAAAAGCCATAGCTGAGACAATGTACAAGGGTTCCCATTTTCCAGGGATAAAATAACTGCAACGCACCTGATATTAAATGCAATGCCATCTGTAATAAAAATAATACACCCAACAGTCACATACATAGTCCTGGCCCCACACTAACATCGAGTCTTGTGTCGTGGGTATCAGAAACCACGAGAGACTTTTCGGTCTCACAAACACCCAGAACCGATACACATACCTAATCACACCAACATTTGTTTCGGTGCGGGGATTGAACGCCTGACATCACGTTTCACAGCCGACGTCTAACCAACTGCGCCACGGAGGTTGTCTACATATATTATAGAATTATTCGAACCTACACGAAACAGGCTGAGCCCTAAACACTTAGGTCATTAAGTCAGATTTTTCGCGATTGTCCAGTCGTTTCTAAATCCAACAATAATTTCCACGCTCGACTGCATTGGTTGTTAAGCAAGATACGAATCCTGTCATTGTCAACAAGAATTATACATTTCTTTATTAATCATCCGCATTATTACATCATGTGATTATTACTACTAGCGGCCAGAGACGGCTTCGCCCGGGTGCAGTGACTTTTTGAGTCCAGTTCACATCTAACACAATAATATTTCGCGAACTAACTATTTCATATTTAAACTCAACTGCCGTCCTTTATACTGTTTTCCGTCCCGTCCCGTCCCGTTACATACTTTTATGTCCCGTCTCAATCTGTCCTGTCCTCTTATATTTGACAGCCTCCGTGGCGCAGTTGGTTTGACGCCGCCTGTGAAACGAGAGGCCGCGGGTTCGATCCCCGCACCGAAACAAATATTTGTGTGATCCACAAGTATTTGTTTCGGGTCTGGGTGTTTGTGAGACCGAAAAGTCTCTCGTAGCTTCTGATACCCACGACACAAGACTCGATTTTAGTGTGGGGTCAGGACTATGTATGTGACTGTTGGGTGTATTTATTTATTTATTTATTCTATATACCATTTCATCCGCTCTATATTTTATCCTACACCATTCCTTTGAAATTGAAAAAGTATCAAATATACATTAGAATTATTTGCTAATCCCACAGAAGCACTACATTTTTTTGGGATAAAAAGTAGCCCTATGTGTTAATCTAGGATCTAGCTCCGTACCAAATTTCATCCAAATTGGTTCAGCCGTTTGAGCGTGAAGAAGTAACAAACACACAAACTTTCACCTTTATTATATTAGTGGGATAGGATAGAATTGTAATACGAATCAATGTTTGTTTCGATTTATCTTTATTAAACTGTTTATGAAATTTTGTAGACAATTTGTCAGAGGCACAAAGGATACAGGATGCTTTTCATCCAGAAAACAAGTATGGTCCCTGAGGGATAGAGCAATAACTATTAGATGGTCGTCAGAAAAAAACTCAATGACGGATGTAGGGATCTCTTGTACGAAAATTTGGTGTCTAGATCGTTTCTGTTATTTTTAATACGGGCGAAGTCTGAAGGAAAGTCTAGTGAGTTATTATATATAATTATAATTAGCAGAAATTAATCCATACGATATGTGAGGCAATCGGAAAGATTGATGCGTTTACGTATTGCAAATAACGATATATCAGGGGCGTCATTACAGAATGTATCGATTGAGGAAAAATGTATCTGATTGTTATATTATATGGAGATATTAACAATAATGCGGACGTTTCATTTATATGACGAAAACACTGGTGGATTCCTCGATTTTGTTATTAAACCGCTTCATGAGTATGCACGTATGAGAAGGTAAGGGAGTTAATAATAGCGCAGATTTCGAAGAACTTTTTTCTATCACAAATTCAGATAGGAGATGAGCCCGTTACGATGATTCATATAACGCGACCTATCCTACCTGGGGATTGAACCCAGGATCGCGCAATTAGCTATACAAAATATTAGAAATGTAACTACCAATATTTAAAAAAACATAAAAACATTCAATATTTTTTTATTTTAAATTTAAATCGAATGTTAAATATTTATTAAAGGAATCAAATAATGGTGTGTGTCTAATAATAGTGTACCATATGAATTTTGACAGAGATTAATTATAGATAAAGAAACGTAGGTATATCAGATAAAATATATCATATAGATGTATATCAATCGTATAATCTTTGAAAATATTGACACATAATTGTTGATTAATAATAGTTTTAATTTCATCATGTGCATTAATATATTTCAATAATATTTTACCGGGAAATGGTCTCACCTAACCATATAAAATGTATAGATACATACATATACTCGCGCCTTTATCCCTGAAGGGGTAGGCAGAGGCGCCACCAGGACACCCTTATCTCGCCCTGTATGCTCCGTCCCACGACGCGATAGGGGACGAGCCTATCGCGGGAACACATTTCTGACTCTGGGCTGATAATGAATAGAAAACCCAATATCACTTTGCCCGACCCGGGATTCGAACCCGAGACCTCAGCTTTGTAGTCGTACCGTAGAACAACTGTGCCACCGAGGCAGTCATATAAAATGTATACCTTTACTTATTCTACCAAGCATCTAAAAGTGAATTCTAAGACCATAATCCGAGATTTACTACGCTTTCCATTTTTTTCTCTTATTCTCTCCTTGTTTTTATCACTGAAATGTACTCTGTGCTCTTAAATATAATTAGATTTAAAATAATCCGTAAAAGCCACTACAAGTCACACGCAAATCAAACTCCACTAAAAAAAGCTGAATCCAAAACACAAAGAAATGTAAAGTAAATAATGTGCCGTCACCGCGAAGAACCTTGGTCCTCGTATGATTGATCTGGCCTCTTCACTGCGCCTAATTGACATTGATGGAACTGGCCAGCCACTCAGTATACCCCCACTTAAAAATCACCCCTATTACCATACAGACAGAGTAGAAAATGCAGATAACAAGGGATCCAATGCACCGGACGTAAGATAAAAAATGCATATCTGAGTGAAATAACAGATTTCACGGCTAATTAACAAAATTTAATAAGCGGGTTTTAGTCAAGGGTCGGCTGGCGCTTTGGGAATTTTAATGTAGATGTTGCGTTGACTCTTTTGAGTTAGAAAATTGAGCTGTAGTTCTGATTGTGCTTGAAACTATATAGTTAATTAACAGTACACAAAATCTATGCTTATTTAAAACGAGATATCATTCAATTTTCTATCCATTCCTTCTGTAAAAATAATTCAACGGTTATTTTTTCTCATACAATATTTGGTTCCAAAAACTGCGTACCTGATTTCAATCGTTTATTTATTAAACATGTCTATTATTAAATTGTTTAAAATGAAAAATAAGTTTATTGCACTATCTGATAGTCGAACCTAAAACTTTCTCATTATTGAACAATTCTTATTTGATAATTCTTAGTCGTAAACAAATCTACAAAAGCATTGTTATGTAGAATTGCATGAGATAATTTTATTTTTTGTTTTTGGTATTTTTCATTGAAAACTTTGCAATCCTATCACACATAAACAAGAAAGAGGATATTTTCTTTATCATTTTCAAACGCTACATAACAACACATATTCTCTGCTATAAAATTATATTCTAAAAACATGTAATAACTGATTGAAGCCGTATAAATAGGATTAATCAAACATCTAAACACCTGCGTCGATACAAGCCTTTATCTTTATAATTTGATTACCAATACAAACAATGTTATATTACGAAAACAGGCCTTGGAGTGTTCATACATATGACCAAGTCACCAATATTTTTGCCTAAAACAAACACATTAGGTTTCATTGATTTACCACTATGTCTTGGGAATTGTGACACATTTTATTCGTAGATGTATTTTTTTTTATATTTTCTTTATTTTCATTTAACCTTACTTAGTAAAATTTTATAGCATTATTCATAGACAGATTTAAAGGTAAAACCTATTCAGTTATAGAATGTTTTGTCCCTTTCGAACGACTTTAGAATTCAGTAAGAGCGAGGAGACATAATAGGTTGTTTCTGGTATCCGCGACACAAGACCATTTACTGTAGAGCCAAGATTACAGACCTTCATATAATTAATTTAATCCATACAAAATTTCGCGAAATCGTCATGCCAGTATCTCTAGTTATAAGATACTCGTAAAATCAATCAATCTCGGTTCTGCATCCGTTTATATACAGGGTATATCAAGACCGCGACCGAAAACGAAGCCAGGAGGTAGTATTAGTGATATCAAACACAATGCAAGTAAACATTTTACAAAAAAAATCGTCAATTTTTATTTTGTTATTTTTTACATATCGTCGTATTTGAGTGATTAAACATAGTTTTTCTAAAATAATGACGTACATCGCTTAATTTTTAAACACGCATTGGTACGTAAGGGTTTAAATTACTATTTTTGCAAAAACTAGGTATTTAACTCTCAAAAACGATGATTTTTAAAAAATTGTAAAAAAAAATCCGTCGCTTATTTTGCAAAATTTTTAGTTGCATTGTGTCTGTAGCTAAAACTACCACCTGGCTTCGTTTTCGGTCGCGGTCTTGATATACCCTGTGTATATCGTTTAATTAATGATTATTACGAGTTTCAATGTAAAGTCATTATGTGGGTAGCATGACTTGATGACGTGTGTGACGAGTGCCTTTATCTTGGTGTTAAGTGGTCTATAGAAAGCTTGTTTTATCAGGATAATTATATGATTGGAAAGTGAAGGAAAATTTATTTCTGTTTGTGTTAAAGAAGGAGGATAAAATGGCTTGGATTTTCAACCTTTTATATCTATATTTAAAATCAGTTTACCACATGTATATGTTTTTGAATAACATAATCGGTCCTATTTATTTTCCCTTTACATATAACATACAGAAGGACGAATGTAGGTGCAATTGTCCAATTATCTATTTCTAGAGGACACAAAGGGTATGTGTGTTTGCCTAGAAATATATACAACAGTATTACTTAATTTCAAATTCAACTTGATTTATAGACGACATAGCCTTAAAGAAAATTAAAGGCGTATCTTCTACGCGTGCACCTTCCAAAATCCCATACAAATTACATCCACTACATCAATCATACACACACAACATACATCAAAATAATTACAAAACCAAAAACATTACTCACACAAATTGACACAGAACTGATACGTATTAAAAATGGCGCTATCTAAGACCATTCATTCCCGAGGAACCATCATTAGTAGACCTGTGTGTGGAGGCGGAAGCTACGAGAAAGAAGGTCTGGTGTTGTTGGATGGTTGACAGGTGAGACAATGGGACAGTTACGGTGTGATGTCAGACCACCCTGCCACAATGCTATGCTATTGTGTTGAAAGAATTTGATAGTGGCTTCAAGATCGGTGGGCAATGAAGGGCTTGGAGTTACACTAAAAGACAGGTCTTAGAAATAGTGGATCATGTCTAGTGTTCTTTAGTGTCTTGTCTTTATTTTAAAATATGTAGGACGCTCTGCACGTGATCAACAAAAATACAGAAGTTTTGACAAAAGATAATCCTGTACAAAACCACTAGATGTCAAATAATATTCAAAGTAAATAGTGATGTATGAATTAGGCAATTAATTAGTCAGAAAAGAAGACAAAAATACCAAAGAACCTTTCTAAAACCGTCAGTAAAAAGCCTTTCAAAAAAGAATAATCTCTTTCTAAGAAGATCCTTAAGTTATTCAGTTTCACCGCAAATGTTAGCTGTTTGTATGCTACCATCAGAACAATTACTACTCTCAATAATTCAACTGCTAGAAAATTTAAAATCAGTCCAGAAATATCACAGACGTTAGCAGTTTTGACAAAGTCCTACTTCCAAGGAACAAAATCTAAACTCTTCAGCATATACACGTGTACTTAGATTTCAACTGCTCCTGGACATATTTCGGTTAAAGACCTGCAAAATTTAACAACAAAACCTGGCGGTCTTCTCAAACGCCCATTAAGACGAATCACCAAAAAACTCAGCCTTTGGTCTATTTCCTTGACTCACCTCTCAGCATTGGGATCCTGTATGAGTGTGGCGGGGATGCTGTGCTCGATGTCGTCGCGCTCGTCCGCGGGAGAGGCCCGGGACGCGGGGGAGGGAGGGGACGCGTCCTCTTCCCCCCTCTCACCCCGCTCGGGCCTCTCCCCCCTTTCGCTTCGTTCCTTCACACCGCTCTCGGGACTTGTCTCCTCTTCTGTGGACAAAGAGAAGATATTATTAGTCTATGGTTTTCTACTTTCTAAAGCAGTAAGACCTTCAGAGTAGGATGGGAATTTTGAAACTCAGATTGCTTAGCAGCTGCTTTTATCAGGAACCTGATTAGATCTAGTTAATCTTTGGATTGGGAGTCAGACAACAGTTGGCTTTTATCAAACAAATAAATACGCTATAATTATAGTAAATTATTTCCTACCAATATTCTTGGATACATCCTAGGCTTATTCGAATCTGGGTGATCCATAAATATTTGTATCAAATTAGCTTTAAGGGATCAAAAATACCTCCACAATTTCTGATCCTTACAACAAAAGACCTAACTTTATAAAGCCATATTTTTAACTTCAAGATGTCTTCCCACGCAGTCACATCTTCAGGGATGACGCAATTCCGATAAGAGCTCCTTTCAACAAGTCTTGGACGTACAATGGACTTATAGGAACGTAAAAATATCTAACCTAGATAGACTTAGACAAAATATGTTTGTCACTTGTCTGCCCGTATAAAGGTGTATATACTTTAATATTGGCAGTGACAATGCAATTGATAGCAAGGGCACAGCGATTAAAATAGAGTATCCATCGACAGATTTTTCTTGACACAATTATGCCGGCCTGGCGGAAACCTGCCTACACAACCTGGAGAATCACAGGATTTCTTACATTTAAGAATCAAGGTTTAAGAACGAGATATACAAATATTAAAATGATTGAAAACAAACGAAATGATACACTAATATTTGTTCTGGTCAGTAGTACAATACGTATTCTAGCTTTAATCAAGAAAGCGACAATGCTCTACAAATGGTAATCTTCACAAAAAACAATACGACCTCATTTTTATTAACTAAAACATAAAACTTGTTGACACACAAAAGTAAAATCCAGACAGGATTGCATATATCGATTACAAAAGCGATAACAATCGATTAATCAGGTGTCATTTGAAAAAATCCCCACTCGCGACACATCTCGATTAAAAAAATACGGCAACAAAACAATTCATCAAGATAATGACGACACATTAAACCTATTTAGGTTGAATTAAAACGAAATAAACACATATGGATAATATTTTATTGCAATCGTCCATCAATGTTCGCGGCGGGTGACAACACGCACGGGGCGGCCTGTCTGTTCGTTCGAATATTCTTTATTAGAATTTGAAATATTTTAAATTTGGAACGTCGGTTTTTGATTAAGGAAATTTAAGTTCTATCAAAATAATAAAAAACATTTATAAACCGGCCAGGACTTGTTTTAGTAAAAATTAAAACTTGCTTTGCACTATTTTTTTTATATTTATTATTAAGTAGTTTAAATATTAAAATGTAATGTAGATTATTTTTAAGTTCATGCACGTCCCTCTACTAGATGTATGTGACCCCATATTATGAAAAAGATGAGTTGGTTTCAAAATAAATACAGTAGATCTTATATCACCTTATTTTGACGTTGAGGGAAACTCAACTAAAACAAAACAAATGTAATACTAATACATTAAAATAGGTAAACCACAAGTGATCAAAATTGACGCAAATCGGCAAGAAAACCCGCAGCGCACTCTTACCTCCAAACACGATAAGGCGCGATATTAAAACGATAAAAACCGAGGGAAATATCGCAACGCGACCATCAGTGGTCATAGTGTTGCGCAAATAACAGCATGATTGATTGATTGCGTTAGTCACCGACTACGGATCAATTATTCACAGTTTAGCTATCAACTGACATAATTCTTGACTATAAATCGGTTGATGATATCGACGCTTTATCGCTTCGGGCCACATAATTAGGGACCGCGATGGTCGGACGGATAACGCTGACATTTTTACCTACAATGATAGTTGGCAACAATATTTGTGCTGTGTAATTTAGAATAGATAGTGTATCAATAGGATAAGGATGCGCCATTTTAAATAATGGACGTTGATAAATTATTATGAACCGGATTTGAATGATTTTTGGATGGACAGGTGATGTTTGCGTTACTTCTTTTAAATAAATCCTTATTATAATCTAAATATATTGAATTTTTAGATACAAGAAAAAGAATACAAAGCAAGAAACTCCTTTAAAATGCCTCCAACTTTATTTTTTTTCGTGTCACTAGCACCTTTAGTGTTCCTTTAACAATTGCTTTTAATTACTCAATTTAACGTCATAATTTCTAAGCGTCGAATAACGCTTTCGGGATGCGTTAATCGATTTTGGCAGTATCAAAACCGATTACTAAAACCATAGTCAACACCTAGACTAGTCTATCTATAGTCTTGCCCCCTGCCGGCCAGTCCGGAGCCCCGTGCCGGTCCGAAAAGCCGGCGTGCAGCGGATGCGTCCTCTTTGATCCCAATCCGGCTCATTGAAACATTGCGGAAGATCGCCGCCGCCCCGGGCCACTATCAATTGCAATAGTAGCTAAATTAAAGTGTAGATATCCCGGAATCAAGGTATTGGTTTAGGGAGGTCAGGTGCTAGTCACGAATTGGTCGAGGTTCGATAATTCTGTGGTGTTGGGTAAGATGGCGAAATGGAAGCTAAGGGTTCCGCCAATGACACAAAATTAGTCAGCCTGTGCAAGGTGCAAAATCTAAAGTCTCAATCAAAAGGCAACATCGTCATGCTATATAAATTATCTAAACGTAAGTATAATGGAAATAGAAAATTATTTAGGAATTATCATCACTTATCATAGTAGTAATTATATTACATTTGATAAGACAAGCAAGACAAGTACTCACAAGCCCATTTAATACATTACAAAATGCACGCTCATCCGCCACATTCACAAAAACCCACTCCGCAACTTTAAATTAAATTAATGAAAACGCTAAATACACCCAATTTTATGACTTGTTAAAGCATCCGTTTAAACAAAGGGCGAGCAGCACTAAGGGCGATTCCATTCGGTCCGGCGCGACCGGAGCGGAGTGGCCGGCGCCGCGGGCGGATGCGCCGGCAACGCGTCTTTACCGTCCAAAACGGATTGACACGCTGCGTTTTAATCAATTAGCGAACAGCAACGCGGTTTACGAGCCACTGGACAGTGAAATAAACCGATCGCGGCCCACCGGCGCGGGTTTCGGCGCTCTCCGGTTTCACAAAAAAAACGTTTCACCGGCTTTTCGGATAACTTCATAATCGGAGCGAAAGTGGTGCTCTTTTTATGGCGAAATTTTTAGTTTCGGTCAAACGGCGTCGCGTCGGCTTTGTGCGGGTTAGATTGAATTCGGTTTGTTTTTTTCGAAAGACAGCTCTTTGGTTAGTTGTTTTCTAGTGCAGAAGTGTCTGTATTATATCACTAGGATCTCGATAGACTGATAAAAGTTCCGCGGTTTTAATTTCCTTGCATCGCAATATAGCGGTATCGAATTTGCCCAGCACACAATGTTTAAGCTGTAACATTATCAGTAAGCAATCTACAATTATTAAAGTGGTAAATAATTTATAAATTAATATTTAAAAATTAAGAGCTAAAATAAAATAAACAAATTATGAAAACTACTTTATCTTTGAAATATTAAAAATCGGTTTTAATAATATTTATGAAGTTCTTAATAATCGAACGCAGCCATTCGAAATTTAAAATAATTCTAGAACAAACCGTTAAAACCTGTGTTATCACGAAAGGGAATCGAATGACGAGTCCAAATTTTGAAGATCCGCCGGACAATGGTCGGATTTCACTGGAAATTGACCGTTCTATACAAAAGCCGAGATAAACGACATCATTCCGAATCGATTGGATGCGTTCTAAAACTTGTGAATTCTGATCGATATCGGAACGTAACTAAATAGTTCGACGATATTATCAATAGATTTATACTATTAATACTTGATTATTGTAAAGCTTATTTACGCTTGGATCGTTCGGAAATTTTTACTTAGTAATTGACATGGTAAATAGATGTTACGGATTTTCAACCTACATTGTATTGTTTGCCTTTGGTAGATATTTTTATTTTCTTACTATACCGGGTATATCAAGACTGCGACCGAAAACGAAGCCGGGTGGTTGTTTAAGTGGTTACAGACACAATGCAAATAAAAATTTCGCCTACTACGAAATACTACCACCTGGCTTTGTTTTCGGTCGCAGACTTGATATACCCTGTATGATTTAGGTCATATAGATCTATGTGGCGAGCCATGGGGGAGGCCTATGTTCAGCAGTGCACTTTTTGTGGCTGAAGAGAGATAGAGAGTATAATTTGGTTGATCATACCATTCGTTGTTTTGCAGAAAATTGGATGATGCCTCGGTGGTTCAGTAAGTGAAAGTGCGGCTTTAAAATAATAGGCCGTTTTCCTACTCGAGACAAATATTTGTGTCATTCATCAATATGTATTAGTTTCAAATCTAAAGTGGCCCATTATTATTTACAATTTATTAAAATGGGAGGAGAATGGGAAGGACAAAAAGAGGAAGAAAAGGTAACTTTGAATTACTGGTATTTTTTTCTGAAACAGGAACCCTTAAGGAATATTTATCAATATTACATCCAATACATAACTGCTTTATAATATTTATCTTAATTCTTGAAGCTTAATCATAGGAGTGAATTTCTTATTATTGTGCAATTAAAAAAACACTCATTGACACGTGATCAACAAAAATGAAAGAAAACATAGTATGTAATTATCATATCAACTGAAATCTACCCATTAATCAAAGTTTCGCGTCTTCGTGACATGTTATTTAATTATTTTTTCAAAATCAAATCGGATTTGTCATCAAAATACAATTATTTGCCGGATATAATTGTCGCTTGCATTATTTTTCTGTATGGACTGTTTATAAGCTGGTACGACAAAATAACCGGAAAACCTATAAGTGCAGTGCGATCCAAATAAAATATCCACAAATATACCGGCTTTGTAAAAATCGGATATATGCAACCTAAACCCCAGACGTAACACACTTGCGAGGGCCAGTATGTCAACTTATCTTCCTTTCTCCTTCCAGCCTCCTTCACACCTCTGACTTTTCAGAGTTATAATATTGATAATCAATCACAACGCACTATAACGGCGAAGGAAAACATCTAAGGAAACCTGCATACCATGGCGATTTTAAAGAATTTCTACGGTATGTAAAGTCCGCCAACCCGCACTAGGCCAGCGTGGTGGACTATATGGCCTAACCACTCAATCGTACTTTCGATTGTACAGGAGGTCCGTGCCCTGTGGGACGTATATGGGCTGATACAGATACAGTAAACAATTTATTCCGTCAGTTCCAGTAACGTTCCCTAGTAAAAAAAACAAATACTATACACGCATGTCGGTTATCGTGAGTATGCGCATGGATTACCGACACATGTCCTGGAGGTGATAACGAGCCGATTACAACGATACCCCCGCTAATCTAGCGTGGATGCTCTATTTTCACTATTACTGCGCATATATTCAATTAATTTGTTACTCCTGTTTATATTATTTTGCTAGAAGAAATTTGTTTTCTTATTTTCTTTTTTTGTATTATTTTTATCCGCCCCATCAGCAATGGTAGACAATGCAAGCAATGGTTTATCATGCAAGTGTTCAAGCTCATTAAAATACTAATTAAAGAGAAAAAGTAACTTTCTAATAAGCGTTTCTTTTAATAAATATTAAGTAATGACAAAAAACAAGGCTCTAAGTTCAATTAAAAAGTCTATTATCAGTCTGCAATTCAAAGAGATTTACCAATAATCACTACGCGACTTGCTGAAGCCATTCATTATGATAAGTCTTTTTACAGAGCACCAAACTATGATTTTGTGATATGCATGACATCACTGCTTCAATTACTACAAAACCCTACAATTACTTCAAATTCAATTGCTTCAACCGGGAATCAAACCTACGCCCTAACTGTTCACAATCGATACTCACTGTTACCAAACCTATGCACTAATATAAATTGATACTCGTAGTTGGAAAAAAACTACATTTTTTTATTGGAAAAAAATATATGAGCAGATCGTTCGCCTGTTGGTACGCGTCATATCCACTTACTATGTATATAAGCTACACTATTAACCATTGGCTTGCAAGATCTAATCAGGTATTTAACCTAATTCCCAATAACCACTAAAGACCAATATTTACGCTTTACGTCACTATGAACAATCATTACACGTCACATGAACAATTACCGTCATTTCAGACGACTGACTGAATGACGGTTAATCATACTTGTTGCTTGAGCGAGGAGCCGAGTGTCATTGTCAGAGAGGAGGCGTGCGGCACTCGACGATGCTTTGTGACTGTTGCGTTATGAAAACTCGGAGTTATAAATAGATATTTAAATGATTTTAAGAGTAGAGAATTTGTAATATATACTTTTTATCTTATCTATTTATATATTTACATTGTGCAGTAGTGAACACATTACAAATCATAATAGAAAAAATTAATTGTACAGATACGAAAGAGTCTCATGTAATTTATAAAAGAAAACAATAGTAGTTTCAATAATAAAAAAATATATAAGCACTTTAGTTGTAATTAACTATTCTACTAAACACATTTTGTAATATATACAAAGGGTTTTAATACCTCCAATATATTTATGAGACTAACTGACACTATCACAAATGTTAGTTTTCTATAAAATCCATAAATTCAATATTAAACATCGCCGAAAATACACTCTCTTTTTCAGGCTGTGTAAATCTGGTTATTTCATAAAAGCAATAAACTTGGCCACACAATAAATTATTCAAGTAAGGCTGGCTAATAACTCTAGGCGACGCTATCTTTGGGCCGTGTGCACCTCTCAGTTATCAGTGGCCCGAACACAGGCGCCGCGGACAGGCCCCTATCAGAAGCTTAATAAATCACCATAGAAAATCTAAATACGTTTTTAATACAAGCGCTAAAATAATTTAATAAATTGCACGGATTAATTGCGCACGATTTTTGATACACGCAATTATCCAAATAAAATTACGATAAAAATAACTTAATACGCCCATATTCTTCAGATTACGCAACTATTTATAATGATATTGATTCGTTTGGCGTGCATTGATTGTATAATATTAATATTTGAATAACACCATTAAGATAAGGTTCGTGAGAATTTTTCAAAATTTTAAAAATTATTTTTTTACTATTAATGAGTTATTAATTTTGAATAATTTATTTTAGGCAAAAATATTGAAATTAAGAACATAATTCGAAATTACATTCCAATTTCAAAAATTCAAATGTTATTTAATTGTTTAAATCTACGTTCCATTTTTAAAATGAGAACGTACGCGCCAATAGTGTTGTTCACAGTTAATTGTTTTTTCCCAGTGTAAGGTTAGACGTGGCGATGCTGTTGAATCGTCAGCGAGTTCATTTCCTAGCGGTATCGCGTCGTATCGTGCGCCGGACGGCACAAAGAATGGCACCCTTTGTCGAGCCACGCCAACGGCCGCGCTCAAATTCAATCTCTATGAACTTTTTAAATTATTGATAGCCCGTTCGAGACAGTTTCATTAGCATTTGTTGTTTGTTGTGAGTCTATTGCAATATGCTTTTACATTTTGGGTTTGGTGATGTGTTGTGTTTTAAGAAACTTATTTAATTATGTAAGTAAGTAGTGTAAACCATGTTTTAGCTCACATCAATTTTTGAACCCCTGGGTATCGATATGATTTTGCAATTCTAACCTTATTAGATTTACTTAGAAGTGCCTCGATGGATTCTTTAAAGTTAAAAAAATTAAATAAATCAAATTAATCTTTCATCAAAATTTAAACTCATTTCGTCACCATATGTATGCATGCATAATCTTATTAATTACCATAACGATTATATCAAAGAGATTATCACATAGATAAACTTTTTTTTTCAATTATGAATAGAGGAGTCCCTTCCGCGTCGTGTCGTGAACATTACGTGGCCGTCACGATGTCGTGGGGGCCGGAGACTTAAAGACACTTACAAATTGATACTTGTTGCTCTGCGAGGAACGCTCTGCAAGTTGTCGGACATATTACAATTTTATTTTCTGAATCTTGTGTTTTATGGTTACGGATTTTGGAATTTAGTGTTACACTGTAAGGATGTGGTGGGTTTGATTCCTGTTTGTAGCAAAAAATATATGAGAGTAAGTTCATAACCTGTTAGACGTGTTATATATTTATTATGGTATAAAATTGACTAATGGTATTGTGGAAAATCTTATATCTAGTAATAACCGTATGACCAATTCATACTACAAGTCAGTATTAGTTATAAGGTATTTCGGATCTCAGATCTTCATTATTTCACACTGCTGAAAGAAACATCAATATAACAAAATTAAAACACAAACAGCGGTCCTGGCGATAGTTTTTTTATTTATTATCAGGCGTGTATTAATTATTAATCTAGCACAAAAATAACTTTTAATAAACTTGCATACAAACAATGATTATTAATTCCTAATATTGACTCGTATCTATAATTCGATAACAAAAGAGCGAATGCAGACCATACGTGCCATTAAATCAATCAACGTTAGACACGATTTACAATGTCTCACACAGAATACACAAAATAAACAAATCTATTAATTAATTTATATTGAAAATATTAAATTGAATAGTAATTTAAATGTGTAGAAAAAAAGTGTTTTAAATTTAGAAACGTAAAAGTGTAGAAACATGAACGTTTCTAAATTTAAAATGTTTAATTATGTAGTGATCATATTGTGTTTAATTGTGTTTCAATTATTAATATAAAATTACTTTGTTTCTTATTAAACGTATCTAAAAATACAATGATATAAATTTGTCCTTAAAAGTAGCTGTGAAATCGTACTTTCGTTGAGAAATATAATCAAATTAAGTTACGTACAAAAAGTGACTATTGTTCCAACAGTAAAAATAGGTTTAAGTTAAAACCTACTATTAATTGTTAGATTTTATAAAAACAACTATTCATTTTGCTAAGAAAGTCACTCTCGTTCTGTAAAATTTAATATGTAACAATTTCCGAGCTTTACAAACAAAAATTAAAGATGACTTATTTCTATCTTTGATTAATTTTCGAAAGCCTTCGTTTCTCGCTGGACGTGAAACGCGAGGAACAAAGTTCTGCCCCAGCCCATAAAAATATTTATATTTCATATTAGTATTCTCTCCAAAAGCCATCCACACGGAACCGAACCCTGATAAGGCCGATCGTAATTACGTACTATAATATCATAAGTATCGATCAACGTCAACGTTCAAGTTAAATTAATACCTCAGCCAGTCGTTTGTCGTCGCGAATCAATCAAGCGGCGGCATTGATTGATTGGTCTTGTCAGCTGGGTAACGACGACTTGCATCCATCATGCGGAATCACTAGATATCCACTTCACTTGGACTTTAATAAGACAATTTTAGGGCTAGGAATAGGCCGAGTATGTGTTCAAACGTGAATTCCAGGCTTGAAAGGACACAATTATTTAATTAATAATACTTTGTTAGGCGTAGCATAATTTAAAAGCTTTTATAATTCCGTGCGCGCTGCTACCATAGTGAAGGCTTAAACAGTATTTATAACAGTTAGAAATATTTAATAATACTGAGCTTTGCAATCAAGAGGAATCAATCGTTTAAAATTTTAAAGAACGAAATAGGATTTAACAAATTTTAATTGTAATAGGGACATAGGGACCGCCTCGGTGGCGCTGTTGTACTAAGGTATGATTGCAAAGCTGAGGTCTCGGATTCGAGTCCCGGGTCGGGCAATGTGATTTATTGGATGTTTCTACTCATTTTCGGCCCGGAGTCGGGAATTTGTGCCCGATGTGGCGATGGGTTCGCCCCCTATCACATCGTGGGACGGAGAATACAGGGCGAAACGTGGGTGTCCTGGTTGCACCTCTGCCTACCCCTTCTGGGAGAAAGGCGTGAGTCTATGTATGTATGGAGGGACATAGTTAATGTTGCATTTTCTGTCAACTCCGTGATAAGTATAGTGGGATTGGAATCATAGTTTCGATACCTACGACAACTAACCGTGGGATTCGGACTATACATCAGGTGAGCACAATCATAATTTTATTAATCATACAATAAATAACCTATTATCGAAAGCCCGTTATTGATGGTCCGGGTGACGAGATAGTGGCATGATGGTCTATTAATAATTTAACGTTATCGCCGATGCTTATCTGTGTATTTAAATAACGCAACAATGTGACCTTGGCAGAATTATTTGATTTGGATGTTTTGATAAAAAGTTCGTATTTTTAAGTATGCTGACAAGAGAATATAAATAAACACACCCAACATATACGCAGTTCTGACCCCACACTAAGATCAAGTCTTGGATTGTGGGTATCAGGAACTGCGTGAGACTTTTCTCTCGTACCACGGGCTCTCACAAACACCTAGACCAGTAACAAATACGTGTGGATTACTGTACTGTATCAGCCCATATACGTCCCACTGCAGGGCACGAGCCTCCTCTACAATCTAGAGTACGATTGGGAGGGGTTAGGCCATATAGTCCACCACGCTGGCCTAGTACACATTTTTTTTTCAATATTGAATTAATTGTATTTGAGTGTGGCATAGACAGCGAATTGTAAAAATAACAAACCAAATCCTTTTGAATGCGTTACGAAATGTACTGAATTCATGTATAAAATTGTATAGAATAAAGGCAGGTCTAAGAAAATTAAGGAAAATATTATGGTAATGAATGGGAGAAGGTCACGTCGGTTGCAAATTGCAATCACTATGATGGACGGTCATTAGTGCAGATATGCGGAAAAGTTTTACTCGTATAATGACAAATTAATAGCGATTATACGAAGGTCTTGATTATAGCGATAAAAATGACATGTATTTATTCAATTTATTAAATTAATGGAACGAATTTTGCAATATACGTGGCTATTTTTGGAATTATCAACATACATGCATCCATTATACGCTATCGTTTCATTTTGCAAGAATATCGAACTTGTGTGTATCAGCCCGGTTTTAGTCGGTGTGGTCTAAAAGACCTATTCTCGAAAGGGTTATTTCCAAACAGGTATAGGTTGTAAAATTATTCGCCAAATTATTCTGCAATAGGGTAATCAAAAATCATATTGCATCAACCCCATGTATGTGTAATAAATGCAGGATAAAAATATATATTTTGCAAACCCCAAAATCAGTTGTAGCCCCATCTCAACCCGTCACCTGACTTAATCGTGAGTTAACACTAAAACAGCAGGACGGCGGCGTTAAAATAAAATCCATCGGTCTCTCAGACCCCGATAATCCGGGTCGAACGCGTGAGATATCCGTAAAGGAGTCACGGCGGGCCGTTGCGATCCGTATGTGTCAACGCGTCGACGTACGGGCATCATTTTCATTAGCCGCCCGACACCGCTCCATTTGTACTAATGTTTTGCTAAGATCGCACGGGTCGAATGGACCCGTCTGGATTTTTTACTTTCGTTTTACGTTTTAGGGTTGGATAGAAAGGTATATGCGTGGTGAGGGAAATAATTTATTCGAGATAAAAATCCAGATTTTTTTATAGTGTTAAAGTTGATAAGGCCCAAACTTTCCTTCATCAATGCTATTATTTTGCCTTGAAGAATCAGTTCTAACAAAATGTGTAATATATAATATGTAAAATATAATTCCAACAATAAATCGTATTTCAAATAGACTTTAAAAACAACAATTTGATATCCCTAGAGATATCATCACACTACTCCACGCATACCAGCAGAGTTATATAAATCACACACAACACATATTACCATAAAAATCATTTATTGGAACCCATTAAAATCCCATTAACCCATATATTACCAAATAATATGATATTAATGACAATTAATTTTTATACTATTAATCCGATGTGTGTTTTCGATAAATTTTCGGTAGCTAACGGCTCGTCCACACGAGGCCAATGGACAGACAAGTTGTCATACCAAAGGTCACATGTCAAAGGTAATGACAACTGAATTTAAATTTAATTAATTTAAAACCCACGTTTAAACAGTTATTTCTAACTATGTCATAAATCAAGAATATTTGAATTTGAATTGGTATCTAAGAATACATTATGAACATTTAAACGCCACAGAATAATATTCACGGCAATAGAGTGGATAAGTCATAAATCAAATTAGGTGATAAGTTATTACTATTTTAAATATTTCATCATTTAATAATCATGTTTGTACTGCTGTACACATTAAATTATAAGACGTATATACCTAATAGGGAACCCATGCGAGAAGGATAGCGGTAGGTATCATCTCCGATACCGAGCATGACGCGACGGTTTAAAATCTATCACGATGAAGCAAGTATGTCGTGTTTCAGGCTCTACCTTTGTGTATCCAGTACGAAACAAGCCAACATAATAAATAATGATAATAAATAAATACACCTAACAGTCACATTCATAGGCCTGACCCCATATTAAGATCAATTCAGCCTTGTGTCATGGGTATCAGAAACTACGAGAGACTTTTCGATCTCTCAAACACCCAGACCCGAGACAAATGTCTGTGGGCCTCACAAACTTTTGGCTCGGTGCGGGGATCGAACCCGCGGCTTCTCGTTTCACAGCCGGCGTCTAACCAACTGCGCCACGGAGGCTACCAAATAATGTCAAATTATTGAAATTAATGAATGTCAAATTAAATAATAATAACTGTTTTTAGATTGCTTAGAGCTTGCCGCTAGGTGCATTGTAGTCACTTTTTCGTCTCAATATAAGGAAGAACGTAATCTAGAAATACTCAGTTTGATTCCAAAGACATGTCACTATATTATAAATGATCACCTGATTGATTGGCTTTAAATATTTCCTTGATATATTGTTATCCGGTAGGTGGCCTATAGTAAAATATTTATTGATGTCTTTTACAAATTGTTTAAACGTAAGAGATAATAAAATTGTGATAACGGGTGACAGAAAAGTCGTCTCATTAGCCTAGTAGCAGCATATATTTAAATCATGTGGCTCTGAGTTTGAATCTTTGATCGAAATATCATTTTGAAAGTATGTCTCAAAATCCTATATGAGATTCCTGGTATGACGACAAGCTCACATCCTATGAAATCTTGGTGTGGAAATAAACTCGGCCAACTGCGGATTTTATTAATATCATGTCTGCCTACTCTCCAGGGCACGTAGCAATGAGAAAACAATGCGTTTAAATATCGCCAGACTATATCTTCAACATGCTAACGTAGATCACAAATTACTCCGACCAAAGCCAGTAGCCACTGCCCACTACTCTCGTATGAAAGGAACGTAAATTAACAAAAAGTAATGAACCAACGACATTTGGAGACGAAGGTATGCGTTATCTCCCAATCGGGACAATAAACTTTACATTTTACGAGCTTTGTCTAAACAAGATGAGGTCACGTGTCTATTTTAATTGTAATGATAAGGATCAAGTATTAGGTTTAATACGCCTCTATGCAAGCCAAAATGTTATTAACTATTACCAAATGAAGGAGATGTTTATAACCTACCAGGAGTATTTTCAGCCATGTTGCATTTTGACATATCATTTTAAGACTAGATGCTTGACTGACAACAACTCCTTTGGGGGGTGGGCATTTGCTCTATCACGCTGGAGTTTCATAGGTAGATTTAACATACTATCACAAACAGCCGTTTACCTTCAAAAGGAAGGGGCAGGCATGGGTATGCCAATATTGGCACCCAGTCTCAAATTTTATAGGGGGAAATATACCAGCCCCATATGGGATTTTAAAAATGAAAACTCCCACATAAAGATTTCCCGACCTGGGATTTGAAACCAGGACCTCACACACACAGCCCATAACACTGGACTATTTCTATTAATGAATATGACCAACCGTCAACGTCATAGGACTGCGTGCGACAAATAGTCGCGTAGTGCAATCACTCCCGTTACGGACATTACAATTGATCCAATTCACCATACTACCTGCACGCCGGTGGGCGGGGCCAGCTGCGTTTTGACCAATGATCACGCGCCGTACGGGCAAAACTAATTATACTGATTTATGCCCCCATTGTTCATTGTTGTACGTCTTTCTCTCGCTGTATTTAACGTATGTAGATGAATCCGACTTGATATATCGTCTTCAAGTTTTGTTTCTTCGATACTGTGATAATTAGCGGTTTGTAACTTTTTTCATCCGTTTCAAACTAATTTGAGTGCAGCTAAATTGGCTGTCAATTTGCTCGAAGCTTTTAATGAGTAGTATAATTTTCAGGAGTTGTTATTGACTCTACGTTAATAATCTATCTATCTATATCTATATCAGCCCATATACGTCCCACTGCAGGGCACGGGCCTACTCTACAATCGAGATAATCGACAATCGATTCTCCACGTTAATAATATGGTTCCATCATTGAATCATTAAGCAATGATTCAATTATGGAACCATATTATTAACCTAGGCATGTTTAAGATCCTCAATTAGCAATTCAATGAAAACCAACGGTGTTACATTGATGTTTTTAATTATGGTAAAATATAAAATGCATTGGAATGTGAGATGTACAAAATCGTAATATAAAACATGTTGCATATGCCATGTGGGAACTTTAATGCCTAATTTTCATAAACTTTCAAAGTCATTAAACATTATTGCAAGGTTGATTATACAAATTAGAACATCATCGCCTGCATTTTATTACAAAGAATCATTATTAAACGAGATAATTAACTACCGGAGGTATATTTTATTATCATAAAAACAACATTCCTATAGTATAACAATAAAAATTCCCCAAGAATAGCTGTAATTGTGCTCGTAAAAATATTCTGCGCACAATATAGAGTAAAATACGGAATTTATCGGTCCACTTTATATTTTACAACTTGCCAAGGAGTTAAAAATAGAATCACAATACACATCAAAACATGACAGTTGAGGTCAACACGAAAATACATTTAAAAACCTTCCAATGGGAAGAAACGGCATCACTGCAGCACATCAATATTTTATTAAGAATTCGATAAAAGGAGTAAATCAATGGGAAAGGGGAGTGGGGGTATGTCCCAGGGCAGCTGCGCACGTCGCATTCACCTGTCTCGGGAGATGCGCGCGCGCGTGGGCGGAGCCCTGTCCGAGCGGAATGCGAGCTTTCCATACGTTTTTTCCATTTTTGCCACCGCGGCCACCGGAATTCGGGTGCGATATTTCCTTCGGATGGAATCCCGAGTCCGTACCGGGACTACAGGTATTTATTCTCCGATGTTTTTAGATTTACGACGTGGACTCGAGGTTGTTTTGTGCGCGATTTATTGGCATTTTTAATGCAGGTAGTGTGTGTTAGCTGATTTAGATTTGAGACAGTTGACCCTTCGATGCGCGGGCGAGTACCGCGCCGCGTCTCCGTATTTGCGTGAAACACAAAATGCAAAGAGATGTGAAGACAACTCGCATTTCAATAACACAATGACGCTTTGCAAGTCAAGTGCGGCAGCATATGGCGGGGCGAGCCGACACTCCAACAGGCAAGTGTCAAAGTTATGCGTTGACATTTGCAAAATGTTTTTTTAAAAACTTTATTCAATTATCAAGACATGTGAAACGCTGCGGTACAATGTTTGCTTAGTAAATTGTATAATTTTATTTATGTACGTATCGATATCAGTGGACAGTGACTGAAATAAAGATACATCGCACGTCACGCAACGTGGTTCCATAAATGCGTATTTACCAGACCCTTGTATATTTTGTCGTGTTCTGAAAAGTCGTTGCACTTTGAAAGTGCGTGAGTTATTATTGTATTAATGTCTTTGGTCTTTATACAATGTTGCACTATTTAGCGACCTACCGCAATGGGCGTCTTGGCTGCAAAACGAAAGGCTGCGATTTAACTCCCCGCGCAGAGACTAATGTTGGTGTGATTAACTCTGTTTGAGATACAACAAAGTCTTTCGTAGTTTCTGATAGCCAGGACTCAAGCCTCGTACCTTAGTAAAATATCAGAACTGGATTTGCAAAAATTGTATACAAATATTTGATTAAGTTAACCATCCACAATTAACGTAATTTAAATAAAGCTTCACCTAGCAAAACAGCGGTAATAACGCCCAAACAGAAGTTAATTTGTAAGAGTATAATCGCGTGCGATTGTAACGATACTGAAGTAGGTCGACCACGTCCAGTTATCAGTCAAAAATAAACAACAATAATAGCCGAAATGTAGGCGATTCGGGGCGAGGTTGAGTGGCTTCCGTCGACAACGCAAGATTGATCGATGTATCGCAATTATGAAAAATGATTTTGTGTAACGAAGGTCGCCGCGACCGACGCGCGCGCTGACGGGTTTACGCCATTTAATGCTTTTTAAATACCTAGGTAGTTTAATTTTTTTAACAGAGTTTGGAAGGATATGCATTTTTGTTTGAAATTTTTTGAACCTTACATTCATGTTGTGTCATGTCGAACTTTCTTTCGTAGTCAACGTTTAACAGTGGGTGTAAATGAGACAATAAACAATATGATATCTCAAAAACTACTAACCATATTTCGATGCACTCTTAACTGATCGAACTACTCCCTTTTTTGAACTTGCGATTTTTATAGGATACGTGCATAATATTTAAGTTACACTTTAAAGTCACTAACTAACATTTTGAAATGCGTCGATCTTTCAATTTATTCGCCAATTTTATTTGCTATTTTATTTCTTGCATACGTGGCTTATTCTCCTAAATTCGATCGTACCCTCCTCCTCCTCAATCGTACCCTCGATTGTAGAGTAGGCCCGTGCCCTGCAGTGGGACTTATATTGGCTGATACAATACAATACAAAGTGTTGGTATTAATCATCGTCTACTGGTGTATGTATATAACTGTTTTTCCTCAATTTCTATACATTTTCATGAATGCTGGTATATTTACCATCGCCTATAACTTGCGCCATACGTATCCGTGAGTTACCGTGTGTGAAGTTCGCTTTTGAGTCCGACCTCCACCTTGGAACTCGAGGGTTCCGTTGTTATACGAGGCTTTATCGTTCTATACCCCATTATATTGAGGCTATTATGTATTGAAAATTACTTTTTACAGTGATTATTGAAAATTACTTTTTTATGCTGTAGTGAAGACTCTAAACTGATCTATGTGTGAAATTAATGAATACAACTTCGCAGAAAAATGTAGAATCCACATACGATTTTATAATATTGTAAATGTGATCGATATCAGAAAAGCGATAGATCATAACATATGCGTTCAGGGGCTTTCGGGATGTCAGAACTCAGAACCGAATAACCCTAAAAGTATTTTTACGTATAGTCGGCTTTCGAAAACCCTATTTTTATGTTAATATTTTCCTCTTTAAAAAGCATCAAATATAATAATTTTACATAACCCTTTCACATGTAATGAGCCTAATACAAACCAAGAAAAAGAAAGTAACTCGATCGAAAATAAAGTTAATACAATTTCGACTCTATTTAAACCGCGCTGTACTTAACACTAACTTCTCCATACAAAAGCTAAAAAAATTCGACAAAAACATATTTTTAGTTTAATAATTGTACACGCTATGTTGTGATATGTTAATGCCCGCAAACAAATCCAGGAAACGCGACGGGCGACGTTGACAAACTTAACGTTCGATAACTCTATCGTCTCATAAAAATAGATCTCTGCCGCCCCTCTTTGTAGCTAAACACGGATTGTACAGGAATTCGGATGTTTGTATTGTTATTTTTTATTGACACAATTAGCATAGATAGATCGAGCATTTAAATTTATTTTTTAAGTTGTCAGCATAAAAACGATGATTTTAAAACACAAAGTTTTTCTTTTAATTATCCTAAACAATTGTAAGATATATTTTATATTAAATAAATTACATACATACATGTAGGTACCTACTTTAATGTCCACTGCGTGAAATTAAATTGAATTGAAAACGAATCACATTTTATTTTCCAAAAACCCTGCCAATAACATACATTAAAATTAAAATCAACATTTTAGTCAATTTTTTCCCTAATTTCTAATATTTTTATCAAAAAATATAGAGTTAACCCCAATAATGGAATAGCGTGCGAATTATTTGCGAGTGTAAATCGCATGTGCGCGAAATATTAGTGGAGTGTGGTCACTGCTTGCAGCATCCAATTTGGGATTCGATCTTATTACCATAAGCCGAGTGCATGCCGACGAACACCGCGCTCTCCGCCGGGGTACACACGGGTAGGAAGAATAGCGAGCTTTGTGGAAGATATTTTTAGGATTTTATGATGTAAAATTTGTGATAAAAAAGTTATTTTTAATTGAACGCGTGGTAAATGGTTCTTTTAAAATTTGTGTAATAAATGTCGAAGAAATGGCAATATTTTTTTATTCAATGGTGTGCTCTTTTTAACAGTGGTTCAACCATAATCTCACTTACAGAAAGCTAAGTTAAGTTACTATAAGTTAAGTTACATTCACTCTAAATTTCATTTTACAGAAATAATGAAAATAAAAAATTAAAGCTCAACGCACGTTACAACCTTAAATAATCTGACTACCTATTGTTTATCGAACCAAAGTCAATTACCAAAAGCATAATTTATTTCAGTTCTCAACAAAAACTCAATGACCAAAAGCACATTATATTCTATTTCAAAAAAGTCCTCCAAAACAATCGCCAACAAAATCAAGCACCAATTTAAATTCCCAGCTCTCTGCACCAGGAGTCGGTGTGTCCGCACATACCAATAACTCGCCTATTTTATATAGTATTTAGGTGCGCATTAAGAGGCATCTTTAACCGGCGTGTACGATCGGGTTTCATTACCATATCGCAGGACTCTAGTGCAGGCCACGACTATACGACGTGTGATTTCAAACATTTTCTATTGAGTGCAGGTTTCGAGGGAGAACTTTGCGGTATTCTGTTTTGGATACTGAAGAAAAAATATGATCGAGAATGGTAAAAAAATTAAAATGATAGATTTATGACTAAGCGTTTATTGTTAGTTAATTTAATCATAATAAAATGATGCGACCTACTGAAGCCTACGAGTACGCTACAAGCTTCTGTGCCAAAGCCAGAGACGACACCACGTGTGATTTTCAATAATTTACAATTGAGTGTGCTGGTTTGAATTTTTACAATACTGTGCAGTATTTTGATAAGGAAAATGAGTATATTCATAATTTTGGTACACGATATCGAAATGAAATTAGCATTTTGAAAATGGATTTTACAGTGATGGGAAACTATCGTAATAAGTTAGGGTGGGTTGCAGAAAACCTGACGTTATTGTTAACGGTAAAGTTAACTTTAGCAGTGACAATAACAATGACCACGGGATAGAAAATTCTTTTGTTGCACCATCGTCATAATTGTTATAGTTAAAGTTAAAAGAGTGACCAGTGAAATGATGCGATGCGATTTTACGTCGGAATTTATCAGCGTATTTTTGTAAATTGTTTTAATGTACAGGTTATAATTCAAATCGATACACAAATGACAATTATCAATACAGAGAACACACACAAATAACGAAAGATAACCGTGACTTTAACAATAACCGCCCGAAATTGAACGGTTAATGTTAATGTTATACGTGACGTCATTTTAACAATTGTTAATTTTATGCAACCCGAAAATTGCATAACCGTCGATTTGACGGCTGATTAGCCCTTAATTAATGTTAAAGTTATTTTCTGCAACCCACCCTTAGTACCTAGGTTAAATATTGTAAAAAATATTTTGATGGTCGCGCTTTCAAGAGCTAATATCTACCCAACATTTTGAAAATAATTCTAGTTTCACCTCGTTCAAACAATAAAGCTTGGTATCGTATCGCCAAAGATGCTTTATTGTCCTTGGAGAGTTTGACCTCATCACTTAACGGAAAAGTGGACAAGGTAGATAGACATAGCCTATACTCTGTTTTTTGTATATCAAAACCTCCAAATACACAAATACCTATAGATAATTCAAACACCCTGGAATTCACAGAACCTAATGCTGAAAAATCAGTGCAATAATCGTCCGGTGTTCCAGCCCGGTAGTGCCTCTACAATTCCATTAACCTTAAAACGAGTAAATAATTAAAGGGAAACAAAAGCCGTCTCACAGTGTGGCGTGTTAAGGATGCGCCGATTCTCAGAGACGGCCCTTTTGGCTTTCCAAGGCTGCCTCGCTTACAAATATTTAAACTTTTATTCATATAGCAATTACAATCTGTGTAAATTCATTTCCAAATGAGTATATCTAGGTTCAGTTCTGAGCCACTAAGGGAGCTAAAGTACGTATGTTTTGTATACTGTTTTAGGTTTCTGGAGGTGGGCCATTATTAGGCTTTAAAAATATATAAGACGTAGCCTTTTGACGGCTAGTAATATGTGTTTGAATACCTTTACATCAATTCATTAGTTCATTCATTTATGTATGTAAGGAAACAATGCTTTTGGGCAGTGCATTTGCATATGCATAATTGCGAAGATTTTCTTTAACTGCTTAAAATTCTAGAACTCAACCCGCAAAATAATATAAAATCCTTTCATTAAACACAATAGAATGCAGGATATAAAATGAACGAACCCGGCAGCCCTGCCTGCGAATTTTATCTCGCAAGTAATGATCTCGAACGGTTGCGGTAATGAGCGGCCGCGCCAATAACGTATTTATGAAGTCGCCTAATGCGCGTCACCCTCGGACGGCGGGACGTTAGGTGGTGCAGGCATGTGGGAATGACGGGGTGGATGCTTGGATCACAGTCATTGGCGGAATCTTAGTGAATTCTTTCTAAACGTATTTAAGAAATTTTGATGCTTACTAATGTGAGCTGAGTTAGACATGTTAGGTTGCTAAACTGGTAATGGCAGATAGAACACGCGTAGGTAAGTAAAAAAGGTTATTTAGTCTTCAGGTATCATGAGTATATCGTTAGCAAGCAACCACCAAACAAAAGGCTGAAGACGTACTGAAAATAAACATAATGAATTGAGTTGCGCTCGGCGGCAGTAAGTGGCGGGTCGTGGGGCATACTGCGCTCGTCCACTTCTAAAAGGCAAAGCACAAAAGCGGATCGCATGTCGGCGCACGCAGAATGCGACTCGTTAAGTCGGCGCGGATTTAAGAGACAGCTTCTAAATATCCAGTGGCAGTGTGCGCATGCGTCGGGAGATGTGTATCGCGCACCGAGCGAGCGCTACCGCCGCGTCACGACGGCTCCAGAAATATGGACGGCATCGTACCACCGCACCACCGCGCCGGCCGGACCGCTTGTTTTATGTTAATGCGCCGCATAAACGGGCGAGCGACGACGCTCAGGTGATGGAATACCAGATACCGACGCGACGCTCGCCATCTCCGATGAGTTCAATTAGGGCGGCCATTGTGTCCACGAGGAAGCTGCAATAATTAAGCGGACGCGTGGTGCGTGGTGGCGAGCGCTGTGAGCGCTGGCAGCGCCGCGAGCGCGCCTCACCGCTCGTCCACGCACCGGACGCTATCGCCGCTGTCGATCTGCGCTCGCAGAAATTCCGATACCTAATAAGTCGCGGCCGAGTCTCATTTGTGTGAGGAGTTTAAAAAAGGCACAACACGCAGCGCGATAAAGGAGGAGGCCCGATAATTTAGGGTCATTGTTTGGTTTAATTTATGGAGTGCGGGCGAGCGATTGATTTGTGGGCGCGCGAGGGGATTCCGCGTCCGCGTCGCCGATCGGTTTAAATGGCGGATTACCGCGGCGTCGGCGTCGCGTCGCGCGTCGCGCGTCGTGCCGTGACGCCGCGTCAAGGAGTCAATTTATTCAGTCCCGCATCCGATATACATACAATGAGCTGAGGCATTTAAAATTCGCGATAGGATTGGCCGGTGGCGGCGGGCGGCGGGCGGCCAGCTCGGCCCATATACGCGCAGGTCGTGATTCACATATTAACTTGGCTGTACACGGCGCTGCTGCGGCGACGCTGACGCGCGCTCGTGAGCCTCCACTGAGGGCACAATGGGAGGGAGCGCTCTCGAGTTATGAATGCCCTCAGGACTGGTGTTATATTAAATTGCAGGAGGCGGGCAGCGGCCGGCGTCGTTAAATTATCGCTGGGCATGATGTCCTCGCAGCACACAGCCGCCAGTAACTCGTGGCCGCACTCCGCCCGCTGCACATCGCGCCATATTTTTCTTTGTCTAACATCTTTGTTAGCGCAACCTGCCTTTGTTATTGAGACGCTTGGCTTACGTAAGCTCAGTAGTGCAGAACAATACCGATACAAATCAATCAAATAAAAATGCTTTTATTTTTATGTACAACCAACCCTGTAGAGGATCGTTGGTAGAAACGACCCATTACTACAACTTTCAATCAAAACAAATATTCAATTTGAGTACAAATACTAATTGATAACCGTCGGGTAGCGACGCACGCAGAACATTAGCCGATCGGTCGGGTCCACCCCGCGGCGCAGAAAGAAAAGCTCGGCTATTTTCTACAGCGCGTTATTTACATAGTGTCCTCCCCTCTCATCAGATAGCCAGCCTACCGCATTAATTGGAACGCCTGCCGATCTCAGCCGAGCAGATTTCACTTCTATAAATGGCGCGAAACTTTATGGTATCGGTCGGTGCGTTGTTGCCGTCAGCGCGCGCGTGCGCACGCTTGTAATTGGTCGGCCGCCGGTTGACATTTACATGCTGCCAAGATGGCTGCCAGATCCGATACGGCGACGAATTGACAAATAGACCTTTTCGTTTTTGTCCAATAATTGGTATTTGCGAGCTTGGAATGTATGCGTTTGGTGGTGCAGTTATGCATATAACTCATGACTCTGTTTTACCACTTCTTGCTTTTAACTTGTTAAACTCATATTAACTTTAAAACCTTGTGGCACATTTAAGTTCATATGTATGTGTATGCAGTATATGAATATCAATAAAGACATGTCACATATTCTTTATAACTTCAGAACTTGTTTGAAATTTCCATTGTACAAAATCTCCACATTTTAGGATTCTCGTGACATCACTAGCAACAAGTTCTTGGCTCTCAAACTAGCCCGTATACCACCACAATTCACATCCAAACCTATTCCACTGCACATAAATATACGTCCAAAACACATTGGCGAAATATTCATCAAAATTTATAATGGTCAGACAGACCGTCCGAGCGTTAAAAGGGTTTTTGATTGATCAAGACGTCATACTGGCGAGGGGAAGGGGGGAGGAAGAGGAGGGGGAGGTGCGGTGCGCCGACGGTGACAACGTTGACGGATGTCCCCCGCCAGACAATCGGCCGATCCATCATAGCGTCGCAGCCGTGTGGTCCCCACTTTATAGGTGCTCTATTGTTTTACGTACAATAAAACGTTAATACAGCGTCTAAATGCCGTACATTGAGCGCGGTTTGAGATTATCAATATCTTCACGGCATTTTTGGAGCCATCAATTGTCTGACAAATATCTTATAAGCTAAAATGTTTCTTGAGTTCGTCTTTTTGACTCCAAAAAACTGCCTTTGCATGAAAAGAAATATCGAATTTCAAATGTATCTGAAGTTTACCAATCCACACAGGTTCAGCTGTATGGAGGCCTGAAGGTTGTCAATAATTGAGAAGAGCAATATCTAGATGTGGGCCTTTGAATACTACCATTGAATAATACATTTGATGTTGGTTTGCGATGTTAAATAAAAATAATTTAGGAACTTCATTGTAAACCGTTTGTATATTATTTACATCAGGGTCATAATTTATGAAGTATTTTTTGCCCAATACGCCTTTCCTTTACCCATAATTTTTCCTTTCCGTTCTCCTTCCAATTTGATGGGCCGGCAAAACATCCATGTTTATTATTGACGACAGTGACCACTTATCATTCGATGACCAGTTTGCAAGTTTGCCGGATCTATACAATAAAAAAAGAGTATCTAATATACTAATTAATATCAATAACAACTACATTAATTTTTTTAATAATACTTGTAGAAGAATCGTACAGTATTTCATTTTTGCTAATAGTTAAATCACTTTACAAATTCCAAAATTTCACGTTCGACGACTACCATACATATAAAATTTCCAAAACGGTAAGAATATTTAAAACCAACGTAACATTAATCTGGTTCGCATTATTAATTAAAGCCGGTTGATTGATGGCCCGTGTATCATGATTGATCATTTGTCAATAGCCCCAACTGGACACGGAGTAGATAAAAAGGCATATGGGAGGCAATCGTCATTAAAACCAGCGATAAACATCGGATCGCTTTTGAAAAATGATTTAGTTTCGCAGCAAATGGATACAGAATCGGCCGATAAGGTATAATGATTTTAGAAGCGATGGTTTGTGTAAAGATATTGGAACAGAAGTAAGTTCTAAAACACAATTGAAACAAACTTAGTTAACTATTTACTTAGTTAAGGTTGTAGGAAGTCGTGAGATGCAGGCCGTTTCGAACAGGAAGATGTGGAAATCCTTGGGGGAGGCCTTTGTTCAGCAGTGGACTTCCTGTGGCTGAAGAGATAGATAGAGAAATAGACAGAGAGATAGTTACCTATTTTAGTTATTGCCTTACAGAAATTGGTGACATCATTTGCGCAGACATTGATACAAATGAGAGAGATTATAGAGGTCTAGTGTGAAATGTACACAACCTCCATAAAACACTTTAATATGTCTTTACATTAGCATGCACGGTGATTGATTTGAGGGCATTTATGGTACGATTTAAATTCCAAACACTTAAAAAGCCATATCATAGAAGCACTGATCCGTGGTATAATTTGATAAACTTTAAAACCTAGCAGTAGATAAAATTACATAGACCCAACAAGCCCAACGAGGTACCAGGGCACCATAAATTAAAGGAGCTTAGCACTAAAGTCTTAGCACGTCTCATATTAATATATTTCTGTGGCTCTTGTTACAAGTGATACAACTCGAGTTGTACCCTTTTTGAGTTTTTTATATAGCAATGATGAGAAAAAAATAAGCTTTTTTTTGGTCTAACTCACGATTTTCTATCTGCTATAGTTACGGAGATAATTTTGTGTAAAGTGATACAAGTGCTGCTATTTTGGCGAAAATTGCGTGAATATTGATATATTTCGAGTTATAACTCGTTTTTGTAATCGATTAATACGCAGTTTTTGTGGATACTGGTATAAGTACAATTATAACTATTCTCACATTTATTTTTTTCAGTGCATTTAACGTGAATATTGATATATCGAGGGTTATATCACTTTGAACCATTTTTTTCCAATATTGACTAGGGTACAACTCGACATGTACCTACCAATTCAAATGTGAATTTTTGATTTGGATGTGCTCAGTGATACATCTCGACATATATCATTCTACAGATTTTTTTATTTTATGTGCAAACGAATACAAATCAAGTTGTATCTAAAACTCAAACAAATTACAAAAATATTTGATATCGAATAAGATGTGCTAAGTGAGACAATTATGCGCGGCAATACATTATTACGAGTATATTGATTTAAATACAACAGAACCAATAATTCAAATGTCCAAATATATTATAATACTTTTGTACTATAAATATGATTTATTATAATATTATATTCCATCATCAGATACAATAGCCAAGGTAAATATATGAAAACTAAAATTTTTACGTAGCTGTCAGAAACATTATAGTATTATTCTATATTTTATTGAAAAATGGCAGTTGTCAAAACGGTATTGGTACATAATTTATTTATTTATTTATAAATTCTTTATTGAATACCACATACAAAAAAATGTAAAATAAAAATCTTATTTATCAATATTACTGCTGCTTTACTCAAGTTATCTTTGATTTATAAATGGAAAGAAACTCCTTATTCTTTTCCAACTGTTCTGGAATGATATTTACATGTTTTCTTATTGTAGTATTTGTATAATACTCATCTGTGTTATTTCTTAGTTTAAAAATTATTTGCATCGTTTTCGAACTTTTGAGTATATGACACTATACTATTGAGATTAGAGACCTTTACCATTCATATTATAAAAGTACGTTATAAGATTTTAATACATACATACATACATAAACTCGCGCCTTTATCCCCGAAGGGAGAGGCAGAGGCGCCACCAGGACACCCACATTTCGCCTTATATGTTCGGTCCCACGATGTGATAGGGGGCGAGCGTATCGCCATATCGGGCACAATTTCCTGATTCCGGGCTGATAATGAGTAGAAAAATCCAATATCACTTTGTCCGACCCGGGACTCGAACCAGAGCCCTCAGCTTTGTAATCGTACCGTAATACAACTATGCCATCGAGGCAGTCTAAGATTTTAATAATTGTGCTAAAACTGTGCCTTAAAAATTGGTAATTTAATTAAATTAGTTTTGAATCTAAATTTTATTAAAGTTAATTTATTGTAATTGTGTTTATTTTGTAAGTTTTTTTTACATTTTTGTATATCCATATTACATTAAAAAAAAATACTTAAAAAAGTATAAAACAAATAATTAACCCTTTGGTGGCGAGGCTCAAGTCCCAAGCCACCGGTGCAGTGGTTAGGGATACAAAAGAAGGAACATCCTCACTATGAGTGGTATGTCCAGCAATACTGCCTTTTGGATCTGATTCTTGACCCAACGACCAACAACGGCTTTTGGAGATGTTGGTCTTGGCTCTTTGGTATCAGTCCATGTGCAGAAACAACAATCGGAACAATAATTGTTGAGTCTACATCCCAAATGTCAGTAACCTCGTGTTCCAAATCTAAATATTTAGACAATTTGTTTTTTTTCAGCTTTAAAGAGGTTATCGTCATGCGGTATGGTAACATCAACAAGTATTGCCTGGCACGTCAATCGATCTATTATCACAACATCAGGCTTATTGGCAGCAATAGTCCTATCTGTGATAACAGACCGATCCCAATACAGCGTTGAATGACCATTTTCAAGAACTGGTTGGGAAACATACTGGTAATATGGCACTTCAAGAGTCACAATAGTCCATATCGAATAGCGATTTGCTGATGTATGATCTTGGCTTCTAGGTTGTGTCTATGCAAGTACTCGCCGTTAGCAAGATACGAATAACCGGAAGTTACATGTCTCATTGGCTCGCCAGGACGTTGGCATGCCCTACAAATGTCGACCGTACCGTCCTTCAGGATGTATTTTCTATAGTATTAATAACTTCGTCCACGATTGCAAAAGCAAAACACTCAGTTTCCCCAGAGGTTACCAAAACGTAGTCAAGGTACAGATGAAGGCCGGTCCACTTCAGGCCCGTGTAGGGCCCGATAGAACGGACCATGCAGCTCTTTGCTCTTCCATACTTCCTCGCGATCTTAAACGCTTATCACCAAACTATAACTACAACCCTATGCATATCTACGTAGCTGTGATGGAAATACTCCCTTAGATTGCACACCTCACGATTATGCAGATCCTTAGCATTAAGAATGCCTCGGCCCTCACATCTCTGCGGGATGCACAACCTCATCACTGACGAACTTGTATGATGCATACGATGTGCATTTGGTAGAGTCCGGAGTCCGTTTGAGTTTGCCAAAAGAGTACATAAGTACAGGCATAACCCAACCGTTAAACGCACGAATATTGTTTCCACCTGATAAAAAACAGTTAAGAACTTTTGTCAGGTGGCTAAAGAAACGCTCCTTCATTGATTGTTTTACCTCTGCACCTATAATATCAGATACTTGTAGGTTTCCGTCTGCGAAAAAGATCTGAGTCTTACAGTCTCTGAGACATTTATGTCATCAGAGACTGCAACCTCGCCTCGCTTGACATGGATAACCGCACCTTTATCTACACCAAACTCCATATTGATTGAGTTGCTAAATCAAGCAGTTATTGTTGACTAAAGTTGATTTATTATTATTATTTTATTCATTAACAGTTAAGGGATTTTTATACTATCCGGTAATACATGGGAGACCCATCGTACCTTTTATTTATTATTAAAAACATCGCAACAAAGTTGATTATTTAATAATATTAAACTTGTATCTATTTACACATTACATAATATCATTTTAACGAGAGATATAACTTGACTTGTATCATTTAACACATATTTTCAATAGACTTGAATATTAGCAAACAGATACTATTCAAGTAATTTATGAAAGTAGGGGGTTGCGGATTAAAAAAACATAATCTTACGGATTATACTTTTATCTTTTGTTTGAGCAACATTATCGTAGGAACTCATACAAATTAGTTATTACATTTTGTAAACTTTTGTATATCAGTTTACACGAAAGCACTTTAAACACAGTATTTAGGTGCGACGTAATATAATTACACTTATATTATTTATCACAACATTTTTGCACATGTTACTCATAAGCCGAGGTATATCTCACAGGTTTCTCGTGAATTACTTTTTAAACATAATATTTATCAAAAAACCTAAAACGCACAATGAAAGAAAACATTTTTCCCCACAAAATAAGGTATTCAAGTTTAATCTAGCACATTTAGTTTACGACCGAGAATTTTTTAAATCTTGTTTTTGCTCTCCTGTAAAATGATGATTTTCGACTTGTATCACTCATCACAAGAGCCACAGATTTAAAAAAGGAATCATTTGTAGGGTGTCCACAATAAAAATGTCAGGTGCGGGACAGTCCGGCGCGGCACTTATCAGGCGACATTACGTCCCGACTTTACGACAACGTTGCGGTGCGCGCGCGCATAAATTCCGCCCGCGTCACACCCATGTTGATTTTATTTTGCAGATCAAGGAAACTGTAACGATATATCAACGATAACTTTATTGTTGCGTGCACGTTTATACGTTTCCATGTTTGCCGTGTCGATGTGGCTCGGTATTGATCTGTTTTTATGCCTTGTAAAGGGACATGCTGCAATATACAAGGGATTGTGTTTTTCATTTACACGTAAACTATTCGATTTATTGTATATGTTTTTAAGGATTACTTGGGTTTAATACAATTAGCAATGACATATATTTTGTACGACATAAAATACGTTCACGTTTTCAATTTACTGGATCGATATAGGTACAATTAAATATTCATAGTTTAAGCAGTGTATAAAGGTTTTACTTCTATAAAGGTCACTGGTTCATATCACCCATCTTATGAAAATACTTTTTCAAGGTGATCTTAAAACGTACTCAACATAGATTGACTTTTAAAATCGATTTCTTGGATTGTGGTTACCACTTAAAACCAGGTGAATCATGATTCGTCGTGTTCTAATTTGTTGCTTGGCTATAAAAGTATTATTTACAAAGAAAAAAGACGATGACTGACACAGCAGCTCGCAACTAAAATCTACCGATCAGTAAACAGAAAAAGCGAAGAAAATGTAGATCTGGTGAGCGTGTAAAGCGAAAACAGAACCGGTCCGCGCTAACGCTCGTGTAATTCTAATTAGGCAATACGAGAGAGAGCTAATGGCGTCCTCTGAGTGCCATAAACCAACGCAATCTGATCGTGTGAACACGGTGTCCGTGTGTCCGGGGCACATTGTCCGCAGACATGCGACGCTTTGTCACCGTACAGCCCACGCGCTACACTTTAGATCATTATCGCTCTTAGATTTTTGTTCGAGTTAATTTGCTTGCTGTGTGTTTGTGTGTATCGAGTACGTCTTTACAGAAACGGCGATGTACATCGTACTAACCGTAATTTACTATTCGAGTTAGATTGGTGCGGGACAAGTGAAGATTTTGTAGTTTCAACTGGTTAGTGTAAAAGTTATCAAGCTATCTTGATGAGCGTAGGGAGTCACGAAGGGAAGTGTCCCGCTAGAAAATATAGGATCTACATTGTACCGAGATAAATTTAACATTTTCTCTGATAAAACGTGTCTGTTTTATTTCCATCTTGACAACACAATGTCCGCGGATTTTATGGTCCACAGAATAGATTTTGATTGTCAGATAACAATTAACAAATGGATGTAATTAAATGATAATCTAGACAGTTTAATAGACAATTAAAATCTAATAAACAACCGTTAATTCTAAATGTTAATTCCAAAATGATAAAGTATTTCCTTATGAGTATTTATTTTCATTTATCGCGTTTTAATTTTGTATTGATATATTCGAAATATTTACAGGAAAACGTAATATTGACCTATTATCAACTTATTTGATGGCACGATAATAGTAGGTAATCCAACTGAAAAACGTTATTAAAATTATATTGTTCTACACGTGTAAGATACCTAGCAGACAAATTTATAACGAAAGATTAATTCAAATCTTAGTTTAAAAAAGTATCTAATTTAAAAAATCTGTCAAAAAATTCGCATTGATTTAATTACGTTCTATTTTTAAATTCACTTACGATTTACGTCTTTAATTCTATTTTTAAAATCACTTTCCCTCAACTGATTAATTTATCAAATCGGAAACATTTAAATTGAAAATAGTTTTTATTTTAAATAAGAATATTGGAGAGGTATCTTCAAAAAGGCGCCCACGCGGAGGATATAATAAATTAAAGGAAACGTTAAGTCGGACACGGCGACACCGATACACACTCAGCCTTTATTGATGGACGCGTTTCAAACGCCATTTAGATATAGGCTTGGCGTTGACACATTATTATTGTGAAAACGGGACGCGGCCCGCGTTCCGGGACTCCGGAATGTCCGACGGATCAGACTTTGAATACATTAACTGAGGACAAAATATATGAATCTTTATATCGAGAAGCCAAGACGTGCAGACGTAAAAACGTTTTAAAAACTTAATAGATTTATATTTCAGCGATAACTAAAAATTCCTTCCTCCGCGGTTATCATTCTTAAACTCCTCTTATATTTTTTAAATTCGTTAATACATCTAACTTGCTATGTGAAAAAAATATGTATAACTAATAAAGGATACATCCTAGAAACATATAAAAAAAGTAATAGATTATAACACGCAGTCAAAAAAGCGTAAAATGTACATCAAATTAAATATTTGTTGTTTCATCAAACTTTTATTTTATATTTTCGCGCATTTTCCCCATACGTGTAACTAATAACTATAGGCCAAAACACCTTACTGGCTTATTTCTAATTTTATCAAAACAATTTTCCTGCCATGAAATATCGTCAAATATCCTTCAAAACGTCTCAATATATTAGCAGCCGGGGTGCGGCGAGAGTTTATTTTTTACGACGAAGGAGAGCCGGCCGGTGCCTCATGTAAATACTGTCAGGAGCCTCGATAAACTGCCCGAATATACGACCTTTTAAACACGCCGTAAATTGTTCTTTCGTCGTCCGGCAAAGTGGGCAAGCGGTGGAACAGAATATGAATATAGCGGGCGATGGATACATAAATAGATGTAACTGTCATATAGTCTTAGCTAAGTTATGTGTATAGGTCTTAATGAATAAGACTTTGGTTCTAAAACACGCAATTGACACAATATAATCATGAAATGACATAAATGTAAACGCCCCAGAACGATATATGGAATAATTTTTATGTTTATGTTGGTATCAGTAAGAGTCTTTGTTCCTGCAACTTTCAGCCACCTATTCTGAATTCAAAATAATTGAAAAGAAAGAAAAGTCAAAACGTTTCTATTTTCAAAAACGGCAAAATAGATATGAGATATATTTGACCAAAGATATAAGTACTCGTACTGCAAATACCATCAGATGAAATAAGTTCTAAAAATAGACATTGCTGTTCTGTTTAATACAAATTAAACAGAAACCTTTATCCCAACAATCACATACCTAAACCACTAAAATCTTATACTCTTAAAAAGCCATAAAACAAGTTTAATAACAATGAAAACGTATACAATCGTAAAACGCTCATATGAACCGCGGCGTATCTGATTTCGTGTCGTTAAAACATAATAAAATCTTGTATCACTATGTTTCCGGACACCTTGTTAACAGTCAATTGTCTTAAAGTGTGCTTGGAAGTAGACGTGAGAAAAATAACATGGAGTGGAATCAAAAAATATCTGCACCCAGGCGAAGCTGGGACGGGCCTCTAGTAGAATTACATTATCAGATAAAGTAAAAATTAAATTGCAAGAAACGGAATGAATTTATGATTTCTCTCTTCAATGTAATATCTATTACAATACCTAGAGGCCACATAACAATGCAATAATTTTATCCCTGCTATATTAAAAACACAATTTTGACGTATCAATTAATTACCGAAAACTAAGTAAAATTAAAAGATAAAATTATCAAAAAAAAAAACAGCTGTCCTTAACAAAGATCGATTTATAATATAAAAGGAGAAATGTCAACGTAACTATTATGAATCAGTAAAATCTTGATCGATGCCAGCGTGATCCTGTACCCTTTCCGTTCCTTTTCACGCTGTTTCTTTTTTCTAGTTGTTTCCTAAATTTATCATAGATGAAACGGTCTTTGTCGACGGCGCCAATTTTTTCTTTTTGATTGTGACACAGCTGATTGAGTGGACCGGGTGTAGGTTCGCTTCCGTTTTGATAATTAACTGGCCGTTTTGATTTACGAGCTATTTTTGGGGCATTATTTTTGTCAAAGAAACTAATAGGATGTGATTATGTTCCCGCCTAAATGAGTTATATTTGTCGTCGCTTGTAAAATAACCGCGGAATGTGGAAAAATAATTTTAACGAATAACATTTTTTATTCTGAATTTTTAATTAGTGGTTGAACAATATGGCGTAAATAATAGTTCTGTTAGATTTTTTGTCGAAAAGACAAGACAAGCATTATAGAAAGGTAAAAATAACTTAAACTGTTATTTTGCCCAATAAAACATCAACCCAATACACGAAGTTTTATAAACCATACTATACCATTCTACTATTTTTGTACTTTCCTTATAGGCAACCAAGAATTTCCTTGTATTAATCAGTCGTCACATTTCAAATTCTTATTGAAATAAACACCACAAAATACACGATAATAAAATATAAATAAAACAGCGCAAAACCGGACAAACAGGCAAATGTCGCGGAATTATTACAAAATCATAATTTGACTAGTCGTAATTTTAATGAAAATGTCGGTGTAGGGACAGGGTTTAGTCGTTGGTCTGTAGTCTGAGATTTAGTCAGCATAGTCGATATAGTCGCTTGTCTATACGTAGTCGGGGACAATGTTAACGTCAGATCCGCAGACGTGAACCGTTAAAAATAATATGGAACTGCGCTAAACAGGGTAATATTGTGTCGAATGAGGTTTTACTGACGTGGCCTGAGGGAGAAGCGGACGGCGGGAGTGGAAGCGTGAGCGATAAATGGCATATCTAAAAAAAAATACTTGTTTGGTTTTAAAACACTGGTATTTGAATGTTGTAATGATGGCATGGTACTTAAAATTGAATTGTTTTAGTATCCCATGGAACGTGACATTGGTAAAAACAATCACATACATTTGACGGGTTTTAACCTCAATTCGTAGGCAAGCTATACAGTGTTAACTTTTTTTATTCCCGCCATCTTTTTTATCTGATGACCATTAAATCTTCTGACAGTGACAATTCCCGTAGTTATTCCACGCAGCCTATCAACGTCACAGTACAACGTATAGATCGCAAAATACCACAACTCGCTGCCGCTCACAACTCGGCCTACAAATTTTATGGTTTGTGCATATTTAATTAATAGCATGTTGCAATATTTATTGCACATTTTAACGTCTCGCTATGAATTATAGTCGCCATTCAAAAATCCTCAATCGTGCTGCGAACGTTGAGTTTCAAGTTAATAATTTTTGCTTAAATGACGTCTAGTAATTTGCATGTATGTTCGTCTGCAACAATGATTTATTTCAACGATGCTAATATCTTGACATTTTAACATTTGGCCAGCCATTACGTTTGTAATGGAATCGTATTTAGGTGACATATTTAAAAGACTTTTTTGATTCATTAATTATCTTTTAATGATTCTAAATGTTATGAGTACTAAGTCTGTATTATGAGTAAAAATATACCAGGAAAGATTTATTTTAGTCCATTTCTTCAATAGCAAGTGACCGTAACATCCAACACGATTATTACTAAACAGTAAGAACTAGAATTTAAAATAAAGAAAACAATTCTGGAAATGAGAAAGTGTGTCATGTATAGTATATCAAATATGAATCATATCTCGTGATACATATTCTTGCCGATTTTATTATTATAGTTGTTTCCAATTATACATACATAGTTACACTTCACGGAAAATACTAAAACAACAAGTAAATCAATTTGGAAATCGAACATGAAACTCCAGTTACGTAGAACAACACACACATTCTGGTCTAAACTAGTAACTATACACCAAGATCATATAATAATATAATACAGTGAAATAGGATTTCTCGTAAGAACAGCATTTTACCGTTTTACCCAACGACAAAGAACAATCAATAACCAACCAAATTAATAATGCCGAATGGGACTACAAAATTCAATGTACATACTACGTGAGAGAGCTTAAAAGTGTACTAACTTAAGCCCCCTTCTCCCCTGTCCCCTTCGCGAAGACAGTCTCCCGGCCGGTCTAATTGATAATTAGTATGCCATAGCGGCCGACTGTCCGAGCCTACGTGTGCCCCCCGGGGGGGTAAGGGGGTCGGGCCGGAGTGGGGGGTCACTGCATCAGCACGTAAGACGTCTGGAATTGACGTCCAAGACGGTAACCTTTGGGAACGGTCAAACGTGATTTGTTAGTGATTAGGGGAGATTGGGGGTATCGGGGTACTGGTTAGTAATGTTTTGTCATTGTGTTAGGAGAGGGAGTGATCGGAGTAGTTAAGAATTCAAATGTTTTAGTTAAGACTGTTTTTATTATCGTCGTTGTGTCGTTTATTTGATATAATTGATGGATGAGTTTTATGTGACCACTGAAATTGATGCAAGCCCTTAGAGATGTAATTTTCAAACTTTCTTTCTAATTTTCAAAACTTTGTCTCAAATCTCCATCACCAGAACAAACAATACGCATCATAGATAAAACATGAACTAAAAATATTTTTAACTAAGACGATATTGGAAAAAATAATAATTTTAAGTACTGGCAATTCAGGAATCGCACTCAAACAAAACAAACTATTAATTACAGAAACCATAAACTCTTGAAAAAAAGCATGTCTAAATAAGGCTGCCCGCAAACCGGCTACCGAGCACGAATGCGATCGAGATTCACGCGGCCGATAGCCGTCGCGTTGTCGGCCGCCGATTGTTGACCGCTGATATGGTAATCATGGACTGGGACGTCGCGGCTGCTATGGCCCGGCCTATAGGCGTGGTTGGGGCAGGTCGGGATCTCCTAACATGGGATGGACCTATGAGAATAGTTTCCAATCTGCGGGTTTGAAAGAATGGTATTGCTCTTAATGCTGTTAAAACTATTGTACTGTGTTTAAAAGGTAGAAATTATGAGTGAATTTTTGTGGTCATATATAATTAAGTATGCATCTGTTGTTCGAACTGGATTTTAAGCCATCTTTGCTATATTTATGAGTACTTTATCGAATCGAAGTCGTGAAAGTATAAACTAAAAACTAATTCTTTGTCCTATATTAATTGCTGGAAATAATCAAATTACACAATCCATTTCCCAATATCTCAACACACAGACATCAGATACTCATACAAACCCATCAATGTAAAACGTCATCACAATTACCAACCCAGGAACATATCATACATTAATCATCTAAACCGACAGCGAAAATTGAATCTAAAAACGCCAGAGAAAATGAGCCAAAGACAGGATGCAATCAGATCCGCGCCATTCTTTCATTTGCAGTCTACTCCACACTAAAATCAATTATGGCAGCGATTGTTTCGTTACGAAGCAAATGTTTTTTGTACACCCCCCAACCCCCACCCCTCTTTGTATTCACCGGACGAACTGTCTCCGCCAATGTTTGGATTCTTTTGATGAACTTCAATGTTTGTCTGGGATGCATTTCTTTAACTAACTTTCGGAGGGGACTAGGATGTTATTTGATTACGTATTGGAGATTTTTAAAGTAAACACTAATATTTATTTCGACCATTGTGATTGCGTCGACCGGCTAAACATAAAATTCTTTCGTAGAAACTATTTGTATTGCACCACACTTAAAATAAGATGTATTGTCATATCAATATTAAATGATTGATTATTCCTTTTTTCATTTTCAGTTTTAAACAATGTAAATCAGATAATATTATCTTATTCTATCTTTGCGCATGCAGCATACAAAAACTTTGATTTCAATTTATTTGTTGTGCTTTACATATTGGTCCCTTAACCTAGACAAATGCACAACATTTATTTCCAATAAGCTCATTATATTAAAATATAACGTATACCTACAGTCTTCAACAGGATCTAAATTCAAAGTAGAATTAGTGCAAAAAGCTTCATTTCAATCTAATTGAATCCCGCCATCTCATACTCCATATTCCATCTCAAGTGTAAAATAATTAAGAGAAATAAAATTGTATTGCTCTCAAACATAATGGAGTTACTATCCGTCGCTTCGCGTTTCAATAATGCGTCTATTAATTATGCGCGGAATATCTAATTAAATACTTTTCCCAATGACCCCGACACCCTTATTACTGTTAAAGAGGGTGGTATTGTCTCATAAGATCTTTAATTAGAGTTTAAGTGTTAGTGGTCTGATACATATTGCATGTGAAAGAAAATTAAATTCTAAATGGTGTTGATTCGATTTTAATAAGCTTTTTCGCAGTTTATCTTTTTGAAATTAATACTTGCAAATATCCCTGAGTTTAGTAAGATGCTTATCTTATTTAATGTAAACCATTAGAAATTAAGTAAGTCTTTTGATATCATAAAACACAAATTGGAAATCAAGTATTCCGCGATTAAACACGTTTATTTTTAAATAGGAAAAGAAGAATTGCCTTTAAAAAAATCACAACATCTGCAGTGGTCCCAAAACGCATTCATATAGGGAAAGAAGATATTCAAACAATACACCTCAAATAGCCTCAAAAAGCTACATTTCCATCTCCATCTCTTACCAATAAGTGCTGTCGCACCCAGCGTCTCGAACCAGCCCTTACCTGAAAACAAAACATAATTTTGTTTAACAAAATGTCGCTTTAATTGCACCATACATCTGATTTAGGGGCGCAAGCGGCCGACGCTTCGCCAATTATTCCCATAAAACCGACAACATTAGGGCAGCTACCGTAAGGGATCCTTCCCTAATCCATTTACGATATAACAGATATAAATCAGACATAATATGAGCTACATGTGTTGGTAAGAGCCGCGGACAAACACGCACGCAAACAAAATGGCCGCGGTATGGATTTATTACAGATATGGATTTGTTTAGCATTTTATTAAAATTGGGTGAGAATGATATTGGGAAACCTTATGACGATGTGATAAGCAATGAGCATACTACTAAAGGATGTCCTTTGTCAATACTCAACTTCAAGGTAGGTTACACTGGACTTAACAATATTACTTCCATGCGACATGCGTGTAAATCAAATTATTAGAGAGAGGGACAACTATAGGAAGTAACTATCGCTTTGCATCTCCCTAGTTTTCCGTGCTAATTCATGTTTATCTTTCTAACAGATTTGTAAATCAATACCATCTCAAAAAATCTACCAACCAAAGCAGCAAAACGCAAATTGGCCAAAACGTAAATTGTTTATCTCATAAACAAACCTAAAGTAAATACACTCAAACAAGATGCATATATTTGTTAAATCAATCTAAATTTGAAAACATTGCCAAATTGAAGTCAAGAAAAAACAAGCAGCCAGACGTTCGAACGATTGCGACGCCAGCGAATTAAGCGCCGAGCAGCGAGTACAGAGCACCCTTTACAAGACAACACACACAAATCCACAGATGAAGCGCGAATGTGTGCAAGGTGGCATGAAAATGGAATTAAGGGGGGGAAAATGCAAAGGAATCAACCGGGCGGCGCGCGCGGGGGTGAAAATGTCCCAGACCGGACACTTTGAACGAATTATGACGGTCATTATTAGAACGTGGACAGAATTAAATTGCCTCCCCCCGGCCCGCTCGGCGGCGGCCGCCCCCTTACCTTCCGGCTAAGTATGCCCGCATAATGATACCTGTCCGATACTAGCAACACTTATCTAAGCCGGTGAGAGGATCTGTATCGGTCGACATTTGTTTTTTCTCCCATCTCTTTTTGTTTGTGAATATCGAGTGAACCGTCAGCCCCGCTTACTTATACCCGATTTGATTGAGAAAACTTTTTTTTCTCAACGTTATCATTTATATGGATTTGGGTGTTATTAAATGAGTTTTGTTACTTTTTTAAAGATAGATTAGTTGATTTGTTTGTCTGGTGCGCGGCTCAAGGTTACATACTTATTTATTTTGTGTAGACATTTCTTTTTAGTATGTCTCCAGCATTCATTTAGTGAATCATATTGTTTATGGACATATATTTTGACTATAAATTATCAAATTAATATATAAATGGAACAGTACCATTAAGAAATGACATTTGATGAAATACTCTATGCATAATGGAATAAATTTCTGTTTTTTTACCGTTTATATTAACAGTTCTTTTTTAAAAACATCTATAGAGTTTTACTTGAGTTATATTTGAACTTGCAAATACATTTACAAGCGTTTTGTTACCCAATAAAGTATTTAACAATAGTAATAGACATCAGTTTACCTACCTACTAACCATGTCACTTGAACGCCCTCAAAAGCTTATCATTAAGTCATACAATAAAATCTTGGCAAACACGTGAACAAGCGATAAGTCGGTTTAACAAAAACAAAGAAACTGTATCCAATAGATTAGCGATGTAACGCGGCGAACAATGGCTAATGCTTGTATCAATAGTACCCGGGCGCAATCAGTAGATTTTGCCGTAATCTGTGCAAACGTTAAGTAGAGGCCGCGGTGGCGCCGAGGTGCAAGCCACGGGCTAAAGAGACCCACTGCGCTTTTGCAGGGTTGATTTTTATTAATTATAAGGAATTGAGTATACATTTTGCATAATTTCACGTTTTACTCAACCAGTACTACTGCCAGTTGTCGAAAAAAAAAATTACTGTGTATTTGTAATGATCATGTTTTCGAAAAATATATTAAATTGGTTTTACCAGAAAAAAGTTTTAAATCTTTTTGATGTAGTTTTCTAGTATATATTAAAGGATGTTCCATAATCAAATATGATGTTTTAAATGTAGGCATAGTTTCTTGGCGAGTTTTAATTATGCGACATAAAATTATTATGCTCACTACAATTTGTCAAAAAAACTCTCTTTTAACCACTATCAATTAACTCTAAGAGCACGATAAGATGCAACAATAGCCACTGACTCCAAACACGCTAGCAGTCGCCCACACCTTTACCCGCCGATCACCTTACAATATTGATAGAAGCGCGGCCGTAAAACAGGCGAGTTAAGGCCGCCGCCTGTAAGATACGAGCATCAAAGGCGGCCAAACAACGCCGGGATTAAGGCCTGTATGTCCGCTGATTGCGTCTATTTGCTTTTTTATTGGCTCGTTTGAGCAGAGATATGAGCTATCAAGCGTGTTTGGCCTGTAATCCGCGCCCTGTATTGTCTCACGGCCTAACGTTGTTATAATTCTGTTTTTTAAGTGGTTTATTTGTTACGGATTTGCTGTGATTGTGTTTTTGATGTGTTTGTAATTCTGGGAAATATTGGAGATACTAGAAATAATGTAATCAGCAACACATTTATAGTTGCACGTCAAAGTGAATACGATGTGCCTAATAAGCAAACCAATCCAAATATATACAGGAAGTTGTTTAAAATGATCTACACAATTAGGATGGGTTTCTCCACACTCGAAGAAACCCTAAAACGCAACATACTTGCGTGGGTAACTGTTTAAAGGATTTTAAGAAAACCCTATCAAATAGGGCGAGGATTAATTATCCAGACTAAAATGGCTATATGAATCTAAATTCATAGCCACTTTAAACCCACCCCTTTCAATAAATATTATCTATACTTGGTCTGTAGACATAAAAAACAAATAAGAGCGACATTACTCGTGCTATTAGGTAAACTTTTTACTAATTATGTACTTTATCAATTTTGAAGTTATTTGCATTATTTTTTAGAAAATAAATATGGGATTATCTATTTAACTCATCAAAATTTTATAAAATTTCACAGCACGGTAACTGCCGTGTCGTACAACAAACATAATCAACACAAACCTAATCCAACATAACAATTGCCAACATGTTGAACATAACTCGCGTACCCACACAAGTAATTATCGTTAACAGCGAAACACTTATAGGGATGGGAAACGCACGCAAGAATATATCGATAAAGTAAACAGGGGGAGCGTTTTATCGACGTACGTAGGGTTGTCGCTTACTAATTCGATTTTTCAACCCTTTGATGGGTTTCTGTAGTCCGCTAGTTTATTTAGGATTAGGAATTAGACTAGTCAATTGGAGAGAGGAAAGGATTGGTTAGGATTTTTAATTGAAATAATACGACTTTTTGTTCGTATTGAAGATGAAAATGAAAATAATTTATTGAATCCATTAAAAAGTTCAACATCATTTAGATTCAGTCATTTTTTGATCTACCATCCGGTTCGGAAAGCGGTTTTCACTTGAGAAGAACGAGCAAGATACTCTAGTAGAACGGGCAATAAACGAATTAACAATAGTCTGTATATGAGAAAAGTAACCTATTCGCTATATCTGAAATAATTAGGCCATATGAAAGTATGGAGGAAGAAAATCCGCGTATTTAATTGGTATGAGAAAATATTAGCATCATTATAATTAGTCACTAGTTCGCTACTGGGCAGAGAATTCCTCCAAGGATTTCCACAGGGAGCGGATGAACGCGACCTGCATCCAGCGTCGTTGGTTCTACATTAATTGAGATATCCATCCAATGTTGGTAAGTTGTATTTTTTCGGTTTCGAAAACCTTATCGCTTTATAAATTCCTGATATGCACGACAAAAGACATGTACAATATTTCCTGGACAATGTATGTAACATAATGTTATCTAAATTATTCACATAACTATACTTTTCTTCAACTACCACGAACCTTTCCGACCGGAATGCGTCCCGTCCCATCTAATTAGCCAATCAAGGTCCGAGTGTTGGCATCCCTGCGCGCCGCCGAATCAGCAAAGAAACCTTATTAAAACAATGGTTCTGAACTAAATACGTGAGGACAGGGACAGGGGCGTCGGGGGGCGAGCGGGGGCGCGGGGCACCGCCCGGAGAGGGGTTATTACAATATTTGCTAGAATCTCGTTATTTTTAAGTATCTGGCTGACAATGATGCTCAAACTTTGGATAGGGCCGAGTTTTGTTCGCGCTAATGAAATGTAACAAGTGTTAATCGAATTTAAAAGGGGCTGAATTGTAAATTAGTTTGTTGGGTAAGAGTGCTTAGTCATGCATTAACGGAATATACTCGTATCTGAAATACGCAAAAAAACCTAAACAACCTTTTTTAAAGTAATTCAAGTGGACAATAATTTATTTCCAACTCCTCCTATTAATTTAACTTTTTTGATTGATTTCGTTGCGGGTTAAAGACAAGTTAGACATTCCCGGAGACGCGCTGAGCTTCAATGCTCAGTGTCATTAAAATGCGTGCCACTGTTGATCCTGACTTACAGGAGTTGCAGTGGCGGGTGTGAGGGCGGGACAGTCTCCTAATTCAACACATACCTAAATGAAATTGATTCTTGGATAACATAAATTCCATATGATGTATCGCAAAATGGATCGCCAATAACTATCACAACTCTATTCATCATTACACCATACAATACCCCATAAACTGCACGTCCCAGGCCCACAATTAAAAACTAAAACTGCCGACGTTGTTAATTGATATCATAAGTTTGCCTCCACAAAGCCGGGGGGCATTAAAGCATAAATAATAACAATGTGACACGCGGTAAAATATTTGAGAAGCGGCGGCCGCCGAGTGCGCCATCATAGCCCAGCGACACGGCGTTGTAAATTATAATGTTTTATGGTTTAATACCGTAGATAAGGCGAGGGGTAAGGAGCCTATTATTAACCGTGTTAACCGGGCCGGGGGGCGCTGCTGTGTTGAGGGCCTGTGCACACCGACTCGGTTTACAACGAATGATACTGGATTTGAAAAGTGCAAAGAATTATATAATAGCTAAATTGGATGCAATAGCCGAAGGGAACGACCAGGATGGCACCACTACATCAGACATTGTAAATTTAGTATTGGGAATAAAGTACTTATTTAAATGTACAAGTAAGTCAGAAAAATATACGACCTTCCTTTCCAAAACTGAACCAGTATTGTCTTCTGGATATTACCATGTGCAGGCTATGGTCTATAATTACTAGACTATACCAGAAAAGGTTATTATGTTATATATAAAATTATAATAAGGTAGTATTTTTCTATACATTTTTAGAAATAATAAAAACTCCAAGTTATTGCAACCCCCAAGACATGCTTTTTAACGAGCCCTTATTATGTGATATTGTGAGTGCGTTGTGTAATGATTATTTGCAGGGGTAGGAATGGGGGGTGAATTATTTTTATTATTACATTGTAACAGCGCCATGTGTTTGTGCGGGAAACGGAAAATGGCGGTATCGTTAGCGTTACATTCAATTGTGTTTACATTATTTTCAGTATTTTCGTTATGTGTTTGAGAAAGAAACGGAAGTCGGGGGTAATAACTATAAACTCAAGTCAGAGGCTGTAGTGACCTTAAAGATAAATATCATAATGCACCTAGAATGGGATTGAAGAAGTAAATGTAGAATCTACCACTCTACATTTAATTTCTAATAATGGTATGTTGACACTTCAATCGTCCTTGACTGCATCACTTTCAATATAATGGTGGTTCTACCACCTCGATTATACTATAGTCTATTTCTGTTATACCTAACTTTAGCACGTATAAAACTGTCATTTAATAGGCGAACTTATCTAAACCATCTTTATTTAAAACTATGCAAAACTACTCCATGAACTCAATTAGGATTTTATATGGAACCTCTGTCATATAAACTAGGTTCGTGTTTGGTGGAATCTGAAGCATATAAATAATCACAAACATTTGTCTCTGTGCTGGGATCGAAACCGCGGTCTCACGTTTCACAACAAGCGTTTAAAAACTACGCCACGGAGACTGTCCGTAATATAAGCACAGTTCCTCTATGATAATTAACTTACAGTAAATCTTTTGCTGATTATACCTACCCCAAGATTTTGGGGTACAGCGAATTATTGGAAGCGCCCTTTGACTTTCTGCTACCTACCTCTATGACATTTTAAGTCCGTCAACTCTCACTAGGCCATCATAACCCAGCCTAAGCCCTATTAATCGCACCGATTGTAGATAAATTTCATCCCTATAGAGACATACTTACATATATCGCCTGAATTATTTTTCATAATAATTAATATCAAAAACAATTTTTGGGCGAGCGCCGGAAAAACACGCAGACAACGCCAGCGGTTCTGTCGGTAATGAAATCGTAAATCGCAGCCGCGGTACGTTGATGTATAAATCGCGCGGCGGTTTGGCCCGCCGTTGTTGGCCGACATTTTTGTGGGCCGCTTCAATCGCGCCATGCGTTCTAGCACTTAGCGCGTCAACCGCGATTGTCCGCAAATTTATGCAGCTTTTTTTTGGAAATTTTATAGTAAAGTGCAGGTGTTGTATAGGTTAGCGTTACGCTGCATTAGCTTGGACGAACATTGGTGGCCTCTGCAATTTAGGGCTTAGGCCATGGTCACCACGTTGATGTCCATTTTCTGACAAGTCAGCGTAAAAGGTTCTTATTAGCCCTCACTGCCATAAATGTTAGTTGTAGTCAGGCTGATTAATCATAAAGAAATTGACGAACAATTTTATGCCCTATATCATCCCCCAATCAATCTTTATCACTCCTATCAACCCAAGACAACAGCACTACCAATAAACAAACTATCCACGCAAACCGTCCAAATTAAACCCCAAAAAGTGAAACAACGCAAAACGTCACAACAAACACGTGGCGAGATTTATTCACTCGGCGGTAACACTGTTTCGCGTGTCGATGGATTCCCGTAAAAGCGTAAAAAAGTTAAAAAAGATAGAGACGGACAGGGGGAGCGGGAGGAAAGATATCTCCATCCCGCTCGCACGCCTGACAAATGGTTATAAAATGGTAGGATGAGCTCGCAGTTACAAGGGGTGAAAATCATTCACAAATTGTGACGCGGCCGCTTAGCCCGCCACAGGGCTGGAGCAGATAACAGGTGGCTGATCTTCGCTGATACCTATGCTGGTTTCTGGTGACGGGTTGAAAAATGAATATGGCATGTGTAAGTTGGTTTGACTGGATGATGCCTGTGGATATGACAACATGATTTAATTACAAATTTTAAATCAGTTCTCATTTTCGTCTGTGTATAAAAATGTAACAGTAAATATTGTGATATATGTATAATATGGGATTTAAAGGCCTATACAATTAAACAAAAGGAAAATGTTGAAATGTAATAAGAAGTTTTTCCGTGATTTAACTTTACTTAATAGTTATTTAGAAAACATATTGACTGAATAATTTCCTACTGCTTATTGACCGTAGACATCGTCTGTCAGGTGACAGTATTGATTCACAATTCACAACATCTTGTAGACAAAAATTTTTTTTTTATTGCTGTGAATGGCGCGACGAGCATGCCATTCGCCCGATGGTAAGCAATACGACCGCTCATGAACAGTGGCAAACCCAAACTATTGCATTCATTAACTGAACTTAACATAAAATCGTAAATATGATAACTTGAAATGATTCATAAATCATTTATTTCACTTGTTAGTGATACATAGGTTACAAGGTTGTTATACATAGGTAGGTGCTCTATGATCTGGGCAATAAAGAGTATAAATATAATATATGATGGTAAGTCCAATGCCGTCTATATAAGGCATAGATTGAAAACATACTTGGCCCATACAACTCGTTCTTCGCGCTACAACCAACAGAACCTTAATTCTGCACCGTTGAATAACATTACTTCAAATAACGTCATCCATCCACAAAACCCTTATATATTCCAGCCCTGCACTCGCGACATCTGACAAACAAGTCCAATCAAACTTGCCAGCCCTGGCCGCACCACTTTTTATCCGAGCGCCATCAATAAAAAAGCCTTTAAAAAAAACAAAGCCGTGACGTCACGAGGTGCGTTTTCGCCGACATCGGTGGGCGAATAAATCAAGCTGCGCTAGCGTGGAGTGGGCTTCCGAATCGTGGCGTTTTACTTTATGACCATTTGATTTACACTCACTATTCGGAACGTATTCCTGTGCGTGCGATACTCGAATATGCAATGTATTGGCATTGTTGTTTTACTCGGATTGAGAGGCTTGTGTTGGAGATTTTAATTACTGTTGAGGTAATACTTCTGAATGTGATGCGAAACAAGCTATACAACGTAAGTATCCAGTAACACCAGATAATCATAATATATTAATAATCGAGGAACTTTCTGAACGGTATGGCTCTTACGATCATGCGTAGTGTATTCACCAGCCATTTAAAAAAACATAAATAACATCGATGATTATCATGATATTACTGATTGCATGTGTGTGGTACATTATCTCAACTAAGGACTTGTCGAGATCACTACACCTATGCCATGCAATAGTAAATGATACATGTTTGATATGACTGCCTCGGTGGCGTAGTTGTATTACGGTACGGTTACAAAGCTGAGGTCTCGGGTTCGAGTCCCGGGTCGGGCAAAGTGATATTGGATTTTTCTATTCATTATCAGCCCGGAGTTAGGAATTTGTGCCCGATATGGCGATAGGCTCGCCCCCTATCACATCATGGGACGAAACATACAAGGCGAAATGTGGGTGTCCTGGTGGCGCCTCTGCCTACCCCTTCGGGGACAAAGGCGTGAGTTTATGTATGTATGTATGTACATGTTTGATATCTGATTCCTAACTTCATTTTCACAAGTACATCATATGTTATTGCCAAACTATAGTGGTAATTATATACCCTTAAACATAATCTAAATATATTTATACGTAGTACAAATAATAACATAAAACACACAGCTATCCACTACAATGTAACTTGAGAACAGGATTATTAATTATGAAGAAACGGCTTTCATACGCGTCTTTACCTTACAATGTTTCATCTGGGACATACAAAAACTGATATGTTTTTTCGTGACAAAGAGAGGTTTAAACAGCTTATAAACTACGTCTAAGAAAAAACCCGATGCAGCATGGCATTACTGCGTGAATGACATACAAACACTATTCCATTTATGTCTGTATGATTGGCTGGTGATAAAATGGATGTAAATATTCCCAAAGCGTATATGTCAAGGTATAGCAACACTATAAAATTGTATTTTCATCGCAAATCAAACTTAATTTAAGATAAAGACATATACAGCTTTCAATAAACTCAGGTTTATTTAAAAATTGTGCAAGCTACTTTCTGGAGCTTAACTTTATAAAAAGGTTTTTTTTTTAACTTTGACATATCAAACTACAACAGCAAGCGAAAGTAGTGGTCATATAATAAAACGCATCGAATTAAAAACCTCCTTAAAATATATACCAAAGCTTGATTCCTAGTATTTTAAAAATAAAAATGATATTACACTCAGTCTACACCCATTAAATAAATAGTATAAAAAAAATACCTATAATCCAAAATCTAAATAAAAACAACTAAGTCCTTAAAACAACAGTTGTCGCAGACACATCGATCATTCAGATCGCAAACAAATCCTCTTCACTCGAAGGACGTGCAGCAAAACCCACAAACATGGCAAATAGTAAAAAACGAAAACCGCGTTCCTTTTTTGAAAAAAGAAAACAACCTCGCCGTAGCTCACTCCGGCCTCGTCAACCGCGCTGACTTTGACGGACGCCGCGCATCATGGTTGATCAAGCGGGGCTCGAGCGTGGCCCTCCCCGCGCGCCCCTCCACCGCTCACTCATTCATTCATTCACTCGTTTCATTCACTCCGACGTCGGTTTCGAGTGATCGCCGATCACCTTACGTGCCTTTTTTGCGCCAAAGTTAAACTCGAAAAAAGAACAATGCGGACAGTTTTTGTTTTTCCCGATTTTTGCGGATTAAATTCGCGCGTGGGCTTATGACGCTAGTTTTTGCGCGCGGATTTGCACGTTGCGGTTTTCTTTTGGTTTGAGATGTCGAATGTGTCACAGGTTTTGATTCATTTTTTTGTACTTAATGTCATGCTTGAGACATGTTATTGCAACAGAACAATCACACGACACTGGAGCTAAATTGCGTGTATGATTAATGACAATTGGGCCTGGTTATAAAAAGCGTATTAGTATCCATAAACAACCTACTACAAAGCCATCATCATCATTATCCAAAAAAAATCAATTGTTAGACAGTCCCCTCGGAGATATTCAAATACGCTCGTTACAAGCTATTACTCATGACTTCCAGTGTAGCCCAAATCTAGCAAGCCGACTTATAAACAGTTTCCTCTTCTCCTATTACCCTTAGACTGTTAAACTCACTACACAAACACAACACCAAAAGTACAAACATTGGTACGTTTTCACCGCATCGTCAGGTAGCGCGCCCTATCGTCGGCGCGTCACCGTGACAGCTGACAGCTGACAGCGCGATGACACCTGTCACCGAGCCGAGCTCTTCATCGCGTCTCGCGCTGCACTCGTAATCACATTACATGGAGAGGGTTTAAAGACAGCGAGGCTTTAAGTTTGTTTCATAGAATGCGATAAATTACTGCGACAGCAGGATACTTTTTAGCCCTTAATACATACTCTAAATACTCCTGATGTACGGTTTATATTCCACCAATTTTTATTATATAAAAAAAAAAAGATCCGCCAAGCAAAACGAAACTAAATTCATTATATCATTTATTAGACCCACTGACAAATAAAAACATAATTTACAAAGGAAAGCCACCTGCCCATCTGCCTTCCAGTTATTAGTGTAAACGCGGGCCTTATCATCGCCGACTCAGTTGTCGCGCGGCAGTCCGTCAGCGCGACGCTGTCACTAGCGACGCCCGATGTGACAGCTCGACGACGGCTGACGAATATTGGGCTGTTCACCTTATTTTACTATGCCGATTGATTTGAGAGGTCGGTGTCTTTAATGTTACGTCAGAAAGCAGACGATAGATAGTGGTATTAAAAATGGCATTCACCTAATTATACCGTGCTATGACTGAAGAACAACGTCATGAGGAAATCATACCAAGGGGCTATTTATATTGGTACTTGTCTAATATCTATGAAACAAATGCTTTTAGCCATATGAGGCCTGCTTGGAAAACTAAAAAGGGCTTACTCCCGGAAGTAAAATTGTAAGCAAACTTATTGAAATGTATAAATAAATAAATAAAATAAATACACCCAACAGTCACATACATAGTCCTGACCCCACACTAAGATCGAGTCTTGTGTTGTGGGTGTCAGGAACTACGAGAGACTTTTCGGTCTCACAAACACCCAGACCCGAAACAAATACTTGTGGTTCACACAAACATTTGTCTCGGTGCGATTGCGTCGTATTATGATAACTCATAATACGACGAACACACGTAAGTACGAAATAACGGCAGGAAAACAATTGCGCAATGGTGTCGAGTTAAATGTTAACCCGAAATTGTTTATATCGTTATATTATTTTTATTCATATTTTATTATATTTTAGGTGAATTCAAATCCCAAAATATACCCTATCCTTTACACACATCGTCTAAACAAGGTGATAATACACCAATAAACAAATCCCATCAAAGTCATCAAACCCGCAAATACCAACCACTAGAAGCTCGCCGCATCACACGAGCTGGGGTATAATCGACCGTTTATGTTGCATTCATAAAAAGACCCTCTTAACTCGCGAATGCCTCATGCCGGTCACGTCCAGCGGTACTGATTGACGGGAGACGGCCGCCTTAGACAACCCCCCACCGCCCAACCCTCCTACCCGGGAGATGGGGTCGACTTGACCCGCACCGTGTTGGGAACATGCGAAAAATGTCATCAATGCAATGTTGCCGGTGACGTGAAAGGTTACATATTAACTTTGCTGTTTTTAACAGAAAGAGGTGTTGGAAGGAATTATTCAGTGTTTTTGAGTGGGAAAATTTAAGTTTAGCTCCATTATTTTATTTTACTAAGCGAAATAAATTTAAATACAAAATAGACTGGATATAAATAAAGATTTTAAAAATAAAACTATCAGGAAATCTCGTAAGCGTTCTAAAATATTATCCCCAGTATCATATTGTGCCGGCAACTGAAAGAAAACTCTGTCCCCTCTATGTATATTCGATGTAAATAAATAGCTATAAAAATTTATTAGCTTACGAGACAGGAGCCGGCGGAAAGTTTCCTAATGCACACGACCAATTGCACCGACGTACAGCGGACGCACAACTTTGGATTGCCAGCAGTTTACAATAAACAACTGTTTTATCGCGATAGCATTCGACAAACACGACGTTTTAACAACAAAAAACATCGCATGCGTTTGACTGAACAAGTATTTTCTTGTTCCAAGAACAATAATTTCTAAATTTAAAGAAACTACTGTTCTACAATTCTAAAAAAAACAACATATAAGTATCTCAAAAACAAATATGTACTTAATCCTAAAAAAAATATTCCCATCAAAAGTCACGTTCGAAATCCAAATTTTCAAAAATATTCTCAATGAAATTAAGGACATAATTGTTCGAATTAATACTTTTATTTAATTTATATCACGATTTTTAAAATACGTTCGCTGATAAGTTAATCCGGAAAGCGGTGTTTCACAAAGGATTCGTAATGTCGGGATTAAAATGGGTATAAAATACACGCAATAAAGTTTTGAATTTAATTAATTTAATTGATGTGTTTCACGAATATTGAGTTCCACGTGGAGTTTTATGTATTTTAATTTCTAAAAGTAGTTTACCGGCAATTAGTATATTTGTAAGAAGGAAATGAGAAGGAACGGTGACCTATCGAAGTCCATTTTTTTTTTCAAAAATGGAGATATAAGGAAACTTATCGTGTATTTATTAGGATAGAATACATTTAGCCTCATTTTTATATATATTTAATGAGCTCATGGTTCCCCGTTCAGTAGGATAAGTTTTTATTGACGGCATAAAGTTAGTGGGATGATCGTTAACCGTACCGTTAAATTCTTATATTATGGACATTATACTTTATACGGACCGTTAAAACATCTGTACTGCATTATTAAATTATTTAGAGCACTATAAATGATGGAGCATCCTTTTGAGTCGAGCCGCGAGATTATTTACAGTTTAAAAAATAATAAATGGAATTTATTCATTTTTAATTACTAGAAAACGACTTCTGTAAGTTCTTTGATACTGACCACTCTATGTGGCTAACTTATAAGTATAAGTCAGAATTCGAACCCACTCGCCGTCCTCGCAATAACGAAACAAACAATAGACATTAATAAGACGAGCCAAACGTCCCGCCATAACAGCCGGCCGCGTACGTTCGCGTTTATTAAAACATTTCCTAGCTGGCAATATCAGCAGACGTGTACAATACGTGGACTGCCGCATGTGACGACCTGTGGGAATCGCTTCTAGAAAACTTCATTAACCCCAACGAGCCACCGCCACCCCCCGCCTGCGCCGGCCCCTCGGTGACGGACGCGACCCCCCACCCGCCCGCTTATTACGTCTACGACGTGCCGCGAAATCGAAGAAATTGGGAGTAAATACGCGGACGGTGCCGTGAAGAATTGTTGTATTGATTGGGATGATACTTCGCGATTTAATTTGATTGGGGGATACGGTTTGGTTGCAGGATAAGTTGGAGGCAAATGCGATTAGGATCCAGTTACTTTACAAAATATGCATTCCCTATGTAGACATTGACATACTAAAATCTGTAGTTTAAAATGTTATATCTAGGTAAGTCTATGGATAAATGATTACATTTAATAACGATTTACTCAGTCTCTTTTATTTTTGCGGTATATGCGCCAATTAAATATGTAGCACACCTGACGAGATAAAAAGGTTATTTAATTACCAGTCACATAGTTAAATCATGATGTTTCATTTAATCACTTCTCTCAACTGCCCAACACTTACACAACCTCATAATAATTTAATTATTTATTTAACCAATTTAATTATTCCAATTTCAAAATCCGCAAAACAATTAAAACACCAGCCAAACCGTGAACATACGCGCTGCACTTAACAACTCTCCGTCTATTCCGCGGAACTGGTCCGGTTTCTCGGAACGGCCGGCGCCCGGACTTTCGACCGGACTTTCGGTGCTGACGTGTGACGCGAGTAATTGTCTCGCCGCGGCCGGCGCGCGGTGACTGATTGTTCCTATGCAACTTCATATGCTGTTAATTAAGTTTTTCTAGGAATTTGTACGAAACTTGGTCACTGATGAAACCTTTGTGTGTTGGCATGTGTATTTAGGATTCATTTGAAAGGTTTCCTTCCGAGTTTTATAATATTTGGGCCATATTTCTTACGGGAATTCGAACTAGTCAGGATATAATTTTGCATTTGAGAACTTTGTATAAAATCATTATTTATAGTTATTTTTCAAACTGCACCAGCGAAGAATGGTATTTATACTGTTTATTTTTAATTTGATTTTATTTCTACTTGGATTTTAACGTTACAACTGATGACTTCAGATGTGTACAAGCTGCTCTATAGTCACTTCACCGATCATAAGCCGCCCAAAGATTTTCAGAGACATAATAACTTATCTTTCTACATTTAAGTACTCATAGGCCCATTGTCGGTCATAGATAAATTCCACAGTTATCCACAGCTTTGTTTAAACTTATATACAGCATTTACTGTTATCTTTATTCACTAACAAATCCACTTTATTCATGGGCATCCAACGCTGAACTTGCTAAGAAACTTTAGTATTAAATTAATTCTTAACATAGAAATTTTCTTAAAAAAACTTATTATTCCTTAAATCAAATGGCAAAAACGATATTCCGTGTCACTCAACCCGCGTCACGTATAACAACAAAACGAGGCGACAGATAAACGCGACACACGGCCGGCGCGCGCGTCAATCACCCGTCAATGTGGGGATATCTGTCCGACGGTGTGTCCGCCGCGTAACTCTGGGAATCTTAATCTTTATGGAGGTGGTGGGATGAACTCGGAAGTTTGTGTGGGGGAGATAATATTGACTAATTTAACTGGCAATACATGAGCCTGTAATTTCCAATGAATTTGTATGCAATTTAGTACCATTATGGTGACCACGTCAGAAAAGAAACTGCTACAAAAGTATAAATTACAAATTTAAGCAAAACTAACCATGACACCGAACACAAACTATGATAAAATATTCATAACAATGATTGGGAAAACACAAAGAGTTACACAAAAATCTGAAAAAAGAGAACTATTTTATATAAAAAACATCTTTACATAATCAAATCAGGCTGTGCACGAATTTACAATGCCAAAAATTCACTAGTGAGGTCACACCCCCAAATATGCCTCCAAATCCATACCCTGACTATTTTATATCCTCAGCGAGATTGATTTGAGGAAACGTCTCTCAGTGTGTTTAAGTTGGCGCACACTTATCGCATCATTACGACTCAGCTTTAAGTAGACAACGTCCATTACACACGTTTGACGTCATCTTGACGTCATCATTCACTGTTTGTATTGGTTGTCTGTGCTGATTGTAGATAGTAGATAGGATTTAGTAAGATATTACGTAAGAAAAAATAGGTGAAGTTTATATAATGGTTTCATAGATTTACGCGAATGTTGTAACATTGAATAATTTTTATTTCAAGGTGAAGTTTAAGTTACCCATTTTTTTTATCTATCGTACAAGTGGACATTTATTCAGGAACCTCTTTTTGCATTCCACATCACCTAGAATAGTAAAAAAATTGTGGATTTCTCAAAATGAATGTACCAATACAGGAATCGAACCCGAGACTTCGTGTTTTACAGGCGGTATCCTAACTAACACCATGAAAAAGTACTTTTACAAACACATCAACTGCACGGGAGAAATCTTAGTTCAAGTTTACAATGCTTTGAAATAATATTACTTCAAAACTTAATAAGCTTTAATATTCATCACAATCAATTTGGAATTTGACAAATCACCGGCGGTGCCCCGGGATTATTCTTATTTATAGCCCCGATTGACATATCGCATAATTTATGACAAGACCAAGTCTAATTGGTGACGAAAGAAAACGGTAAATATTCAATATAAATAAATTACCCTCGACTTTCACCGGAAAGTGACAAACAGCTAAATAAGTAATAAATTTACGGTAATAACTTGAATTTCGATGCACTTATATTACTTTTATATTAATCAAAACGGCTGCTAATTAATTTAAGAAAATGCTTACATTACATTTATTGTCGCCACTCGTATTTCAATGACGATAACAGTAAAATAGTGAACTACCTGACGATATACAGGGTATATCAAGACTGCGACCGAAAGCGAAGCCAGGTGGTAATTAGTGACTTCCGACACTATGCAATTAAAATTTTTGCAAAAAAAATGTCTATATTTATTTTTGTTATTTTTTACTTATCGTTGTATTTGAGTGATTTATACAAAGTTTTCCTAAAATATTAATTTACACCATTTTATTTTTAAAGACGCAATGGTTCGTAAGGGTTTAAATTACTATTTAGAAATTTTTAGTTGCATTGTGTTTGTTACCACTAAAACTACCATCTATATTCGTTTTTGGTCGCAGTCTTGATATACCCTGTATAGTTTTGCAGTTTAGAGCATCAATGAACCGACACTACTGAATTGTAATGACTCGCAAAAAACCGACGGGTAAAATGAATACAATGACGGAAAGTAATAGAATGTGCAGAATTGAAATTGTGACTTATGGGCGTCGTTTTTATCCAGCAGTGGTCTGACAAAGTCTGATGACAACTTCACAACAGGCCAATCTCAAAGATAAGGTTGATAAGATATCGCATTGTGAACGCTCCTTCCATTGAGGATTTGTCGACACGTTTGAAATCGTCACCATGACGCCTGACAATCTCTGCCACACAGGATAAAAAAGCGCCGTGAGCGTCATGAGCGCTGCAAGCGATATGAGCGTTATGAGCGGTACCTATACGTTGTGAGCGGTGCAAGCGCGCCGACCTTACTTTTCAACGGCTCATTGTCAGACAAACAGACAGTTTTTTGCTCTTGTATACACAATCGTGGAGGATTGTATGGATATTCCTTGCGAGAATATAAACTTGATTAAATTTTAAGTCACTTTTAAAATAAAACCACAAATTATAACATATTTAATATTTAAACTATGAAATACTTAAACTATCAATATAATTTTGTCACGATCAGGGAAAATCGTGAAGATTAACCGACTATGATACAAGAATTTGTGGATTGGGACACTAAACTGAGGAAAATATTTCCATGATCACGGTTATTTAAAAAAAACTCTGATTTATGTGTAACTTATTATACCTAGTTCCGATTGATTTGGATAGTGTGTAAGGTGCCAAATCTAAAAAATAACAAAATTCTGCAACCAAACTCAAAAAAAAATCTATTTAAAACGACCATCCACCCAACACCAACATTGAGAGAAGTTTTTGCCTCCACTCAAACATATCAAGTATATAGATTGATTGATGTTTACTCTACCTGCCTGCAAGTGACTTGTAGACACCGTAATGATGGTATTATTGATGGCGAGGTGCGACCGTCACTGATCACTCCGATTGTGGTCGCTTTTGTTGGTAATTAATTTATATGGGTATATGATTGAGATGTTTTGATTATTAGAGGCTAGCCGTATATTTAAATACAATTTTGATATAAGGTCAGTCGACAACCAAAAGTTAGATTGAGAAGGGTTAGGCCATGGCCCACCACGCTGACCTAGTGCGTTTGGAGGACTTCATATACCATTTTTTTTAAATATCTACGTTATGCAGGTTCCCTCATGATGTATTCCTTCATCATTGCCATGGCATTCGCAATTTAGTCAACTCATTTGAGGTATTTCGAGAATTTCAACTGGGAATCGAACTTTATTACTAACGATTTACAAGCTACACTAATTATACGTGACTTTGTACTGTGTTTGTAGGTAACATCGATAATTCTGTTACCAGCGAGATAATTCATTCATACGCGCCGTGATTAGTTAATGAAATTCATCGCAATCAATATTTGTCAATCCATTGAATGCACACGTGTAGCTGAGCCGGAAAGGAGATATTAAATAGTACATACATACATACATAAACTCACGCCTTTATCCCCGAAGGGGTAGGCAGAGTCGCCACCAGGACACCCACATTTCGCCTTGTATGTTCCGTCCCATGATGTGATAGGGGGCGAGCCTATCGCCATATCGGGCACAAATTCCTGACTCCGGGCTGATAATGAATAGAAAAATCCAATACCACTTTGCCCGACCCGGGACTCGAACCCGAGACCTCAGCTTTGTAGCCGTACCGTAATACAACTACGCCACCGAGGCAGTAGTATTAAATAATAATATCCAATATAATCCTTAATGTATGGTCTTTGGAATCAAAAATGTCAAGTAGAGAAACCCGTAGATTAACACACGTTTCAATCTTGGAATCACAAATAGGAGATATTATAAAAATTAAAGAAACCTTTAAAATGTGTTTGTTTATATGTGCAAGATATGCAGATGTAGCAAGTTTCGGATTTATACTATAAGTTTCGACAAAGTCGACATAATTGTGACAACCCGAAGATCTGCACACAATCAAATGCATTCTAATCACTTCATAATTCCAATATAAACAAAATTATTTAAATCTAACGTAACTTAACAATCACTAAAAAATAAAAACAAACGACTACACTTTCCCGCATAAAGGCGCTTCTGAAAGCACTTAAAAAACTGCATTAGACCAATTCAAAGACCTAACATCCCCGGGGGCTTCTAGATAAGACGGCTTCGCGAAATATGGACAATTGCGTTGCCAGGTAGTACCTACTAGATACCTAGGTACTCGGGTATAAGGTACCCAGGTAGAAGGTATAAGGTACCCGGGGAGCAATAGCGATGAGCTGCGTTTAAAGAAGTACCCGGATTAGCATATTCTATGCGCTCGGAGTTTCTTATGAATTCTAATATCTAGACTTGATTGTATCTTTTTTGCAGTTAGTTTAAAGTGCTTTGTTTGATAAGATTAAGTTGAGAACAGTGAAGTATTATTTGTAATATGGTTTCATTAATTCTGTGGAAATTAATATGTGTGTGTAGTGAAGTGTTAAGTTTAGTTTTCAGGTTGGGTATAAAATCTATTGCACGAAAATTGATATTTCAAGAAGAATTATTATTGATTATTGCAATCTTATGCTCTATTGTTCCATGAATAACAATAAATTTAGAAAAACAAATTAAACTTCAACAATTTTCAAATATTAGTACAGCTTTCCAGCGACCATTTCTATTTTGAACGCAGCCTCAGATACAGCTAGTAAAAGCGACATACTTTAACATGTCTTCATTATGGGTTAAATGACATACAACTGCAGTTCTAGACCTTCTGAAGTCACAGCAACAGCTCAGCCACAAAGCCACTCTTTGACGGAGTTATCGACCCATCACCCGCGGGTCTTTTTGCTCGTCTGTACGGACTATTGGCAAGACGTCGACAGTCGGGAGAGCTCTCGGTGAAACTTGCTGCAGTTGTATGACCTGTATGTCTGTACTTAATTTCTGAATAATTGATGTTTATGATTTTTAACCTTAAATAACCGCTCATTACAGTACTTAATTAAAAGAGTACTGCACGGCGTAATTTTCAAGTGTTAGTAAGTAGAACAAAATGACTTCCCTTAATTTTATCTGGATTTTACAATTATCTGACTTACTGACAACAAAAAAATTAGCCTGATTGATCGAGTTACGACAGCAATTCTGAAAATCACAACATCCGTGATTGTAATCAAAACAAAACAACCTTCATATTTTCCCAATTTCCACTGAAATTTAGCCTGAACTAGTTTAAAAATGATTTATATATGTTTGCGTCATTGATTCGCTTGACGTAATCAATTACAATTTATCAATCGGATGATTTGATTGATTGACGGGTTGCTAAGTGAACGGCCGGTGATCCAACGTGGAAATGTCTATGCTTCTAGTTTTTTTCTATTTGTGTTTGTAGTTTAATGAGGACCTATCAATCAAAGGTCTATTTTTTACTTCGAGCAAGACTTTGCTCTCGTGTTTGTCCCACAACTTAACATTTAATAAATTATATGTCATGTGAGTTAAATCATAGTAACAAAACTTATATTTACATAATTAAATTGCATAGTCTCCTTCTCAAAAAAACTCGTGCGAAAACTGTACAAAAAATATCACAGTAACATAGTACCTAAGCTAATTCCACTGGCGCTTATAATTAACTTACGAAGTAACAGCTTGTATAAATCTCGCGCGAGGTTATTCAATCACAGATATTGTTTTTACATTTACATAATTTCTTCACAAACATTAAGACATATTCATCAATTTAAACATATTACATATGTTAAGTTGTTTAATTGGTATATTAACTTTAATCACAGATATTTTAGTTCCGACATCAACATGCTATTCAATGCAAACAGCTTATACCGAAAATTATCTCACTACATACAAAATGTTAGCATAAATTTCTCGTAATACAAATACGTCAAATCAACAATGACCGATTTAAATCCACCACTGATTCCATTCTGATAGGCAAATACATTTAAATTAATAAAGGAACAAAATCTTTATGCAGTGGAATAAATATTCAATATAAATTAATTAGGATCAATAAATTTCATGGTCTCAGAAATCATATTATGTAACACCACAGTGTGTCAATAGGTAACATAATTTAATTTGTTACACTTTCGATGTGTTATAAATTCATTTTTATTCCATTGTGTTTAAATTAAATTTGAATTTATTATTAATATTAATTGATTATCGATCCAATCGATTTGTGCGATGCTTTATGTCTGTTTTGATCTATATTTTTTAAATTATAACCATTTATTAAATGTTAACTTTATATTTGGAATACTAATATTTGTAAAGCTAATTCTTAATTTATTTTTTGCCAAATATTTAATGATGTTTTGACTTATTGAAACACCGAGTAATATTTATTTTTAAAATGTTGTTTATAATGTATTTCAAATTGATCGTATTTTAATTTATTCAATAAACCATGCTTACGCGCATCCGGAAGCTAGACTCTAAAAGGTCGTACAATCTTGAAAATATTTCTTATGCATAATAATAAAAATCAATTTAGGCATAGTGAAATGAATGCACGCGCGGTGAGATGAGATTGTGTTGCAAATGTGGCATCAATCAGGGCGGCGCTAGCGGCACCGAGCCCTTCGCCATCCACAGATGGTAGATAATTTCACCGTGAATGAGTATTTTATGCTTAGTGATGTACTAGATGGGTTTTAAATATCAAATCCCAGCTGAGTATGGGTACTAAATCTATATTTTGTATCAAAATTTGTAATCTTTAGTTTCGGCGGACAGGGTTACATTTTAATCAGTGTATTAATTCATAAAAAATATATTAGTCGCATTTAGTCGAACCTGCTGTGCAATATATACTATGGACATCAAAACTTAAATAGTTTTTAAAATCCTACAACACCCACATTTTAAAATTTGATAATCAAACAAAATAACATCAAACCTACGGTCTGGATTCACTGCAGTCTTTCACCCACTATAGTCTAATCTAAGTCTAAAAAGCAATAATTGTTAAAATTGTCAGAGCTGGAAAACATAACCTACACTTGTAGTGGAAGCGGCGGAGTGCTGACCGATTATCAGAAACACGTCAGCATCGGCCGATTGACGCTGATCCCCTATCTCAGCTGACAGCGAGGGAGGGGAGGACGCACAACCGGTCAGTGGATTATGCCATGTGAATTTTATTTTGTTATATTTTGTATTATTGTGCATACATTAAATTTATATTATTTCAAGAGTAATTATGGAATTAAAATATTTAAGACGACTTTCAGAGTCTCTAACTTTTTTCTTACTTAGGGAGCTCAGGACATAACAAACACTAAATACATACCTGCAAAATGTTTATTTATCTTCCCAATCGATTTTTTTGTCACTTACCTGCAACAAAAACATACATTATAATAAAGATTGACAATTGACGTACATTCGTAATTAGTGTACGTAAAACCAGCTTATAATTATCAAGGGAACACGAATGACGCAAAATCTTAGTGTATTTTTAATTACTCGGATTATTGAGATATTCTCTATTAGCAATTCTAAAGTTATTTATTCAGGATTTTTAATAACACGAATACTAATATACTACTAACGAAACATTTAACTGTAACGTGTCAAAGAAATAATGGTAATTTCATTATTAAATTAAAGAAAGTAATTAATGGATTACTCATGGCACAATCATGACACAAGAGTTTTAGATATTTCCAACTATAACAGGTGGATTTGACCAGAATGGCATCTGAGAACTCTTAGGTAATTAAATATTTTTATAGTATTTTGTATTGTTTCTAACTCCAGACGCAAAAGTGGCATTATCATTCTAAATAACCCTAAAACGCAGCTACAATTATTAACCAGGTGTAGAAGTATATAAACAAGAACATATTGCAAGCTGTCTTTCCTACTCAAATTATAAAATTATTTCGTTTCTTAACCTGTTATTTACCACTATTAGAGGACTCTAAATCATCAAAAATATGAGAAAAAAGTAAGTGATAAATGCGTTTGATGTCTCCATAGATAACGACACAGGTGGTTGCCCAGATGTTAGAACACAACTGGCAAATAATTGCTGGGGTATATAGTTTATAATGGGACCGGTATGGGCTGTTTATACTATACTGTTTGTATACTTGTTTTCTAGTGCTATACATCCCAAATACAAAGTATCAGCCAATACTATCAGCCTGGAGTCAGAAATGTATGCCCGATCTGGCGATAGTCTCGCCGCTTATCACACACAAGGCGTAAAGTGGGTGTCCTGGTAGCGCCTCTGCTTACCTCTTCTGGGAAAAAGGCGTGAGTTTATGTATATATGTCTTGCATAGTTGCACCATGGATTAACGATTCAATTTGACTAACACCTGTATTTCAATATCCGATAGTCGTCCATAGAATTATGAAACATTATTATCCCATTACGTACTATTAATCTGCCATAGAGTAAATGGTAATTGAAGCCGAGACAGATATACCGAATGCGTTCCAAACACCTTTGACTTTTAGAAGATTGTGTGTTTTAATAATTAAATAATAATGTTAATAATGACAGTTCTTAAAGATACAGAAAATCTTCTTAGGTATCATATATACCTGAAAAATCTTTACAAGAACTAAAAGTTATGTAAAGTTTAGACCAAGTGACCTATTGCTTGACCATCCCAGGCAAGGGTTGTTAACCTTTCTTCATCAAAAACCTTTCTTCCGTCACCCTTCAACAACCTTGCCTCAATTTTTGCTATAGTTAATGGTACGGCCCATTACTTTCCAAGCGCAGTTACCATGACCTTTGCCAAAAGCCGCCACTTGACAAGCTACCTGCCCCACCCAGTGCCACTAACTCGCTAATAACTCATTGGATTTGGCCCATGAGATAACGTTTACAAATAGCTCAATTTAGATACCGGAATTATTGTTGCTAGGTTGAATTTAAACGGACTTGTTAGATTATAATTAGCTGTCCACAAATCCAAGTGTCCAATGCGGATATTTTTAGCAACAAATTCATCATAAATGGAAAGAAGTAAAGGTAAGAAATATTCATTGGTTGTTGAACACCCAGGCCAACCAATGAGGCTACAGTGGCTCCCACCGTGCTGTTAACTGTAGCCTCATATTTCCCACCCGGCTTCTTATCAATTGCACTTTAATAACTGTCAAATATACAAACAATAACAAGTGCACTCTTTAGAAAAAAAAACGGTAAACAAGCTTGTTAATTCCATAGAGATCATCATAGAGGTATCATCAATAAATGACTCACACACGAATGACCTCTCGCGCCCAGGTTTAATGAGCGCATGATTGACAATCAATTGACGACAATTACATTACAATTGTAATATGTCCGCTGAGTCACTAGAAACTATAAAGTACGGAGTTTATTAAAGGAAATATAATTTCGACCCACGTAGTGAACGAGGCTTGTTGAATGTATCTTGAAATGACCCGTATATTAATGAAATCTAGTGAGTGAGCAAGCGTGTTTTTTAAATGTTGCCTAAGTGACTCCACCGCACTTGATGATAAAAACGATGCCATGACCATTGCCTCTTGCTATTCGCCACAATCAGTATTGAAATCGTGACATTAAAGTGCAATAATCTTTCGGCAGGCAATTGGATCATTATAGTATAAATAGGTTTATAGAGACAAGAAGTTTAAATGAAAGACCATAGGATGCATCCCTCACCGATACAAATATATTTGTGTTTCGATGGCACCTTAAGCAAGGGCCAGGCTAAAAGTACGAGAATACATGAAGAGATTGATGAAAGTAGACGAAGGGAAAGTAGTATGTCAAGATCAAGCAAAGTGGAGATCCATAGTCTCTGCTTACCCCTATATGATACAGGCGTGACGTTTATGTATGTATGTAAAATTATTTTAGATCTTGTGGAAGTAAGAATTCGTCGTAGACCACAAAAACCTGGCAAAGCTTGTCATTATTTTGTATCTTTATTTTTGTGGGATTAGTCACTTTGTGACTATCCTGGCCCCATTTAAGCAAACATCATCCTTATCTACTAACTTAATCTACCTTATTAATTAGAATACAATTTATATTTTCAAACAGAGTCCTGGCAGCATTACACGAGGCCTGTCATACGAGGTACATAATATGTAGATAGATTCGAGACTATTTCGATGACTCTACCAATATACAAATGTATATTTAAACAAAGTGAAGAAATTACATTGTTACACAAGAAAACCGAGAGCTATTCAAATCTATTGATTCTGCTCCACTCGGTCTTAAAGCTTACTTTTTATTGTGCTATATATTGGCTGAGCACCGCGTTCATTTCTAGCTTTATTCATTGATTCTTTCTATACACTTCACAATACATGAAATGTTATATAAACTCTGTGTATGTAAAAGCATAGACATAAGACTAGCTTAAAGAAATTTCCCAGTGTGCAAAAAGAAGCGAATAAATTGTCTTTTCTTAAGGTTTAATTATTTTATTTAACATCCATCCCATCCTTGTGACGACGGCCTGAAAATCAATAATTGAATACGTCTCTATGTATGTTTCAACGAATCCTTCTATCTTCTCGTTCCGTGTTTTATTATTCAGATAAAATATTTAACCATCAATGTTTAAATAAAACACATTTAATAACTCAGCACACACGGCATAATCTGAGCAAAACAAAACTACATTAAACCGAATCGACAACATTCAGCGCCGATCAGCGCTTAAACTCGCGGAAACATCCATACGCTCAACACATTTTATGCGCGTACCACACATAGCGCAGAAATTTCACGCCGCGGCGTCGAACCCGCACCACCTACAACACTTGTTTACAATCGAACGCGGCGATATATTCAGAATCAAATTGTCGGCCGATCATCGTGTCCACTCCTACGCCACAACGCAAAACCTTTCAAATTTCCGAAATAACCCTTATTACTATTACTCATAGAGTTCAAAATAACCGCAAGGTAATTTTGTGGCAAATAGCTAAATAATTTGCGAACTTTTAATGGCACTGTGTCCTTATACTTAATACAAACTCATAAATATAAATTTGAATGAGTTACTCGCAGTTTTTATTACACGTCTGTTAAAGGTTGTCCACTTATCTCGCTGTTTATTGTACGTAATCGATGTAATATATCTAGTATAATATGAGGAGTTTAAAACATATATGTCTTTGAAGAATATTGACCAGCTTTCACTCATTTATTATAGGTATTTTACATATATCCAGGCCCGGATAAAATATTTATACGCTTTGCAAATTTTTGCAAACGGGGATTGAACCAGCCCTTTGGTACAGACGCCAGTTTTATTGGAGTCGTGAAAAGAGGTAACACTACCATCACAATCTATTTTCAGTCTATTTTTACAATCTATTTTTTATATCATCATAAAGTATTTTCAGAGGCACTGTTTTCGGTTATGGCCCGAACGAGTTAATTGGAGCCTTTCACCAAAGACACTGATTTAAATCATATGGTACATGTAATTAAGCCAGCTGACCTGTTCCATACCTTTCCAGCTTTGACCATTCGAAATAAATAAATAAATACACCCAACAGCCACATACATAGTCCTGACCCCACACTAAGATCGAGTCTTGTGTCGTGGGTATCAGAAACTACGAGAGACTTTTCGGTCTCACAAACACCCAGACCCGAAACAAATACCTGTGGATCACACAAATATTTGTTTCGCTGCGGGGATCGAACCCAAATCTTACCACCTTCTTAATAAATGATAAAAAGTCTTCGCGAAACGCAACTAAAGCCACACTCTAGCCAATTCCAAGTACAAATCTGGCCGCTCTTCACATCTTCTGTTTAATACACTACAAGATTACTGTTATAATAATTATAATATCGCGAGGGAAACGCGAGCTGATATTACCGGAGGGCTAGGAGGGGGAGGGGGGGGGGGGGGAGCGGTACGTCACGTGGACTGATTGCCTGTCAGTCGGACGGTCTGACGGACCGGCGAGTGTGTATTAACGTTGCGTGTTCGCATGGATTTCGTTTTGTTTCTGTGTTAATAATAAACTAGAGCTATCTCAATATGTTTTTTTTTTCCGCATTTCATACTTCAGTTGTTTGATGCGAAACTGACTTTGTCGGGTTGATGTGTTTTAATTGGAGTACAACAAATAATATGCAATTAATTTCTGTTTCCTTTTTTCTTTGTAAGGTTTTTTCATTATGATAACTGACGCTCAGTGACGCTACGTAAACACTGTTGAGAACCAGCTCATTACTGATTCAAAAGTAACTTTCTTCCACCAAGTTACATTAGTATTGTAATTACATATAATTTTATATGTTGTATAAGTTTATATACAATCAGCCTATTCTCAAAACATTTCAATTATTCAAACGTGATTTCATAGGTGCAACGTTTGTTACGATGCGTCAAATAGGATCGAAGGCTAAGAAACTCTTGGACGCATGGAGACTCGGGATTTTTGTACAAAACTTGGTTCTATCCAAGGCACAAACTCATTTTTTTCTGAGGTAACAGGATAAAAAAATACATTCTCTCACCACTTAGACACTACAGTATTGATTTTTGCTAAAACAACAAGCAATCAAAATTATGACGACCTTTCCCACATCAGTCGACCTATCCAGATTACTCTGACCTTTCCATTACAGTTCGTCTATATGTGTCAAACAACAGCGGGGTTCAGTGACCCGTCGTGTGATGGCAGACGACAAACAGCCATCAATCAACAGTCGCAGGCCCGCTAATTACGCGAACACCTCGCCGCATTAAAACGATGCATATTTTAATTCATATTATAAACGTGTGCGGAATTGCACGCGGTGACTTTAAATACTATATTTACACTCGCAAACGAATTTGTATTCTATTAGCGAGGGGATACGGTTAATTCTAGCCCGTTAAGACACGTCGCTTACGATGTTATTGCACCGGTGGAGCCCGCCCGTGCGCATTAAGTCGCCAGTCATTCTCAATCACTCAAAGTGTCCAGCCGTCAGTCATAAGCAAGACGAACGGGAGAGTGGGCTCCTTTGAACGGGAAAACTACCCCCCTCCCCCACCACCCTATGGGTAGGTGAAAGGGGGGGTTGGTCAGCTCTTGAAGACAATTTACGGAGCGTATGGAGGGAGGGATTTGTTGACGGAATTTATTTTGAACGTGTTGCGCTGTAGCGCGATTGCGACGGATTTTTGATGTTTGAAATTTCTTGTTTCGCCTCGGATTAATACTTGTTTTGATCTGTCTGCGTCTTCGCGTACGTGTGTTGTCGAATAAAGAAAATTGAATTACAGAATTGATTGATTCCAATATGATATTGTTACGAGCAGAAACGTTTGTTATTTATCTATAATGAGATATAGATCTAAGCGAAACAAGAAATTTAGTACCTATATAAAACTAACAACGTTTAGATAACAACACAACGACCACTACGAGCTAACGACTGCATCTAATGAGACCGGCACATGACTAAACAACCTTACTCAAAAACTCTCAACGAAATATTAAAAATTCCACGTGAAAGAAGGAAACGCGACCACTGGACTCAAACACACGAAACACGAGACGAAATCACAAAGCCCTTAAACTTACTTTTAAGCCACGTCGCACCCGGGGCCTTTATACAACGACCGCACACTGCTCAAAAAACGCAACAAAGCGGGTCGGTCTCAAACGGCGAGTTAACATCATTATCGACGATTCGCCCAGTCGCCCACTCGCCCACCGGTGGGCGGGGGTGGGAGGGTGGCGGCGCGTCGGGGCGACACACGTCGCTCAGATGTCGCGCGCAGACGGACGTCTTTGTCGCGCGGCGTTTATTTACTCGGTGCCTTTACAACGGATAGACGCGGCACCGAAACATGCTTCTAATTAGGCTTCACGCGTGTCCTTTGTCTAGGTTTTGTTTCAGTACATTTTCAACAAGATATGTCTAGTTTCATTGTTAGAAATTGGTTTATCAAATATCGAATTTCAGTTAGATGAGTCTATATGGTTAGAGCAAAATTCCCGTATAAGGTGAAAGTGACTGACAATCTGTTACAATAGTTTAGTATAAAAGTGACTACAATATATGATAGATTACAGTAGCTAGATAAAGTATCACAAAGTCAGGTTTACACAAAGTCGATACAATTACGTCGGCCTGGTTGAAACCGGATATTTTGATTGACTCCCTAATACGATACACTATCGTGGCCGGATATGGTATTTTACACCTCGGCTACGTTAGTTCATATCAGAACAGATAGGGATAACCTCTTGCCAGCAATTACATCAAAATACTGAAATAAAATTCGAATAAGTATCAAAATCAGTGGTTAATCCTTCTATCGACAAAATATTAAAATATAATAAGATAAATTAAGCCACTTCTATGCGATTCCCACGTCTACACAGGGTTGATTGAATCAAACTCGACAGCACAAAGTCGATGTGGGTTGGACACTATGATCGATTTTTTTGCCTCCCCCCGGATCATTAAGCATGTGTGCAGGTGCTCTAGTGGATAATACTTTGGCATTTACAGGTTCGAGTCCTGTTGTGGACGTATTACATGCATTATGTTCGGTTTAGTGTTATCCTGGGCAGTGCCGTGGTTCGCGTTTTCTTAATAAATTTCACTTGGTTTTGAGCGTCCTGGACTGTAAGAATATCATCCATGTGAACTGTTAAATGTCTGACTAATATCATCTTTGAAGCGGTCTGAATCAAGCGATTTCTTGTATTACTATGTCGCCTTTTTACGTTATGACAGGAAATATAACGTACACATATGAATTAAAAATAACTTGGTACATTCAATCACAGATACGCTGTTAAAAATTGCGTGTTAGTAAATCTAGTGCAAGGTCGTTCGGTAATATATATTTTTTTTCAGTTTGTATGTTTTTTAAGTTTTTGTTATGCTAAGGAGTCATATAAAGAGTGCCTAATAGGATTTTTAAACATATAATAGCACATTTAATTGCTAATATTTTCGCGAGGTCTTTGTTTACATAAGCTGCACTCTATCACATTTTTATATGGAATAAATACCATAACAAAATTCAAGATAAATTGATGTAAATCGATGCAAAACAATGAAAAACTATTATATTAGTGGCAGTATAAGTTATCTACATTAATTTTATTACCCGATAATCAATTCGTGGTTCTAAATATTGATGCCAAATGTTAAAATTTTATGATTCTCGTGTGGCGTATAATTTGCCACTTCCTAGGCTCAAAGTTATAAAATATCAGCATTGAATGTAGATATTTATTACACCGGGCCGGTAAAATGACCTCAGTGAATGGTAAAACGCTAAAAGTTATCTGGATGGCTTATACAGTGACCAAAGATTTTATTTTCGCTGAAGTCGATGGATTGATGTCGAATTACGAATATTAAAAAATATAATAAATATATCCTGACTATGAATAAATGTGCGGACTGCAAATGACCGAACGACGTTTTTTAAACGGTAACATAAAATATTAATACATAAACATGTATAAACCAATCATGCAAATGACTCTTAAGTTTAAATCAAAATAATCAGACCCCAAGCTTTGCCACCAGCCAATAGAGGCATCAAATTTTGACAGCCTCCGTGGTCTCCGAGGTCGCGGGTTCGATCCCCGCACCGAGATAAATGTGTTTGTGAGATCGAAAAGTCTCTCGTATTTTCTGATACCCACAACACAAGACTGAATTAATCTTAATGTGGGGTCAGGACTATGTATGTGACTGTTGGGTGAATTTATTTATGTAATTACCAGTTAAATAGCAACCCATCTACTCAATAATGACGTCATCCAAAAAACTCAAACAAACACTTGCGTGCAAAAGGAGAACGCACTGCACAAAGTGAAATCCGCATGAACACTCAATCACACCAGACGAAACCCTCGTGTTTAATTGACGGCCCACTCCATCAAAAGAACCTTAAACAGGACTGTAAACTCACGGAGCTGATGCACAAGCCAATATGAACTTTATCCCAACCACATAAGCATCAATTGGTTGCATTAGTAGCTTTGCCAGTGCACCTTCGAGCAAGTGCAGTAAATGCTAGGGATTTTAAACTTTATTTTTTAAGAGTTAAGGTGGAGATTTGAGATTGAGTTGTGCGATGGCATTGTCAACGGTGACTGTCACACATCAGTGGTGTCAAAGAAAAGACGCCCTTGTGTCTGCTGGTGTGCGTTGATAGAAATTGTGGAGAAAAATTGACGGCTGCGGTCATATTAGCGGTGAAGCAGCGGTTGTATTGAAAATTCATTTTTTTGAATATTATTTTACATGTGACTTGTCTCAACGTATATTATTAATTTGTCTGATTTTTTATTGATTGCATTATTAAGCTATTTGACCTTTAAAATTAATAAATATTATTATATTAAATACAGACGCTATCATTAAATAATAAAAAAATAGACCTGATTTCGCTGGTGATTGGCTTTCAATTTATGGTCCTTCGAGCCGGACTAAAGCCCGCTGTCTCGCCTAATAAGTAACTAACCCGTTGCACTGACAAAATGAATGTTCTACTGCGACGAAAATAGTAAACGATGTTTGACAAATAGCTAACAGATGTCGCGTCGGAGTGGGGGGCCGGAGTGGGGGGCCGCGGGTTTTTTTGTGCCCGCTCTGTCGCCCAAGTCCCTCCCGTCTCAACGAGTTGGCGAAGAAACATTTCGGACATCTGTATCGGATGGTTTCATTTTGACGTGGAAGTGTTGTCATGTGGGATAAGTTGAGAGCGTTCGTGTGACGGCTGTGCTCTCTATTGTGGTCACTTAATTGACGTTTCTGTGATATTACTTCGAGTTATGAGGCGTTGCTTTGAGATGGCTTTGTGGATAGAAACGTTGCGAGTTGGAGGAGATTGTTAGGGGATACGATGGATTTCTAGATTGGCATGTTATTTTTTTTTGCCAATCGTGGTGTTACAAATAACAAAAATTAATTCGTAATCAATGTATCCGTAATCTAAGGTCGCTCGTGTGTTACGACTTAGTAATTTACTATAGAAATATGTTTTGCCTACATTATTTTTGAAGTGAAACTTCTTTATCGGGGTTGGAAAAATTTTTGCGTTACGCGCCATCTTTATTTCTAAGTCACATTTTTGCGTTACGCGCCATCTTTATTTATTTAGTAAATAAGTAATACTTAGTAGTAATCCTGTGTATTGTAACTGTATTTAGTACGAATCCCACACTAGTGTATCATCCCACATTTGGACATAATACAGTGTATACCATTAGAACACATTCTGTACCCACTTCAGTAAGCCACACCCCCAACCGTGCCCAAGCCCCACCCAAAATTTTAAGTCCCACCCACTTTTTTGTAATTTGATCCTTACCCCCCCTCTGGCCTTCCCCCACCCTAAATCCAAAACAGTGCCCAATAGCCTCCCCACGAAACCTCCCCCCCCCCGCTTACCCCCACCCTAAAAATTTTACCTCACCCCCCCTACTCATATCTCCGGCATTATCCATCGTAGACCCACCGACCTTGGGTTCATTGGAACCGGCTCGGTGAGGGCTACAATCCTGCCCCAACAGAATTCCCGAATTCCCCCTCCACAACTTTCCACACCCAAAAATATTTTAAGGTGCCCAATAGCCTCCCCACGAAACCTACCCCCCCCCCCCGCCCCTACCCCCACCTAAAATTTTTACCTCACCCCCCCTATTCCTATCTCCGCCAATATCCATCGTAGACCCATCGACCCTGGGTTCATTAGAACCGGCTCGGTGAGGCCTACAATCCTGCCCCAACAGAATTCCCGAATTCCCCCTCCACAACTTTCCACACCCAAAAATATTTTAAGGTGCCCAATAGCCTCCCCACGAAACCTAACCCCCCCCCCCCGCCCCTACCCCCACCTAAAATTTTTACCTCACCCCCCCTATTCCTATCTCGGCCAATAAAGGTCGTGGACCCACCGAGCTTGGTATCCTCGGAACCGTCTCGGTGAGGGCTACAAATTGGCCCCGATAGAAATCCCAAATTCCCTCAAAAATTTCCCCCCTCCTAAACTTAAACTTTATTTAATTTAGCTTTATTTTACCAATTCTGTAAATTTGTAAATAGTAGATCATTTTTCGAAAAATGATGTCATAAAGAAGTTTCACTTCTTACGTGTGTACACTATACACACACACATTTTTTTTTGCTACACTATTTCTATGCATGTTTATGGCATATTATTTTTGAGCCCTAACGTCAATCGTTCACGAAAACGCTTACCACTAACTTTGCCACCTTAGATAAATAGTTTAGTGCATTTCACATACCTTTAATAGCCTAATCCAGAATTCACAGGTACGTAAATTTTCTCTTAATGATTTCCTACAGCATTACCCTACGCGATAACTATGGCACTTTTTCAAAAACTGTTATAAATCCATTCTGCAACAGCAATTCACTTTACTAGCAACTAAAATAATTTTCAATACAACCAAAAAACCCTCAAATAAACACATCAAACTGAAAATGTAAAATAAGACTTAAGCCGTGAGGAATCCATCTATCAATCAATAAATCGTGCTAAAGATTGAGATATTCCACTCCGGAGGGGGGTGAGGGGTTGCGAGGGGGTGAGGCAGACCCTGAGGCGGGGCGGGGAGGGGTAGTGTTTACCGCGCCCGTGACGGATATATCCCGCGTAGACACCCGTCAATCACCCGAGATATGATGAGAATTAATATTTCAAGAGATGTGTACGACGGCCAAAAGGTCTTGATACTTGCCTCTATTATGTTGTAAGGGCAAGTGATTTAATAAAGGGCTTGGTGTGTTTATAAATTGAAATGTTTGATGAGAAAATTAGGAATGTGTGACGTAAAATAGCCCGGGAAGTGAGATTAATAAGTCTATATTGTGATTTCTAAAAACTATTCACACATATTTATCATACCAATGTCGCATTGATTGATATCTACGTATGCTGACTTTATTAAGACTCTGACTTAATTTATACTACAAAAAAAAACAATGAAAATAATTACTCATTAATTTCGCATTAGTGTAGCAGATCTGGTTATCGAAATTAAGAAAATGCATAAAAACTACGTAAATTATGTATTTTTTTAGATTACAATAATGAATACAGTAAGTTCATTTTGAGACAAAATTTAAATCTATAGCACGATAAGATTATAATTCTAGAAAAATGCAAACTAAGAATTAATTCACACGAGCAAGGTCGCAGGATAATTCTAGTCTTATTAAGTATTAGCAGATAATAATAATTAAATAAGCGCGTGACGCGGTCCCACACTTATCAATCAATAATCCGTACCAACCGACACCCGACAAAGTTCAATGTCAATGGATATTATCTCACGGTATTTTTTGCAACGTGCAAATATATTTTGCATATGGTTATGGAAATGATAATTAAATTAATATTTCATTTCTTTTATTTTAAACTATATTTGCCTAATATTGAGTTATCTTATGCATCGGTTATGAAAACATTTAATATGCACAAAATTTACATTTTTGATTAAGATCGATCTAACATGCAGATAAGTTACTACTTTCAATAAATTGAGTATTTTGATGTTTTTACACTATATTATGCGGTAATATGACCAAGATTGAAAATCAATAATATGTGTCTTAATATACATATATCGATATTGACGTGAAGGGAGGCCACGAATAGACGAAACAAAAATTTTTTTCAGGGATTTTGTTAGCCCGACTTCGAGCCTCGCAAAACTAACTTTGTCTATGTCCAAAAATATTACCATTATTAAAACCAAACACAAATATCAAGACCACTCAATCAGCACCATCTTACCAAATACGTGTAGACGTCAATGCGAAATCAATCAAGTCCAGTGGCGGTCGGGTGGGGGGCGCGGGGGCCCGGGGGTCTGGGGGCCGGGGCCTTGACCTGTCACGTGTTTACCCAGCGCCGGCCCGCGCGTGACGCCTGATTGATGCCCGTCGAGGTGGGCCCACGCTTTTCACAACTTAAAAAGCTTTCCTTGCGCAAATGTACGCTATATTTTACTTAATACAAAGGAATTTCAATATTCGATGGTTTTTATATTTTTAAGTGTTTCTTATGGAAGCCATATTAAGAAATATTATTTGATCGGTTTTCTATAGTTACTTATTAACTGTTGAATCGATATTCCCCACATAACCTCAAAGGCCGACTACTGTGGTATTGCAGATGTTCATGGGCCGCGGTGATCACTCACCAGCAGATGAACCGTATGCTCGTTTGCCCCCTATTTTATATACATAAAGACTCTAAGCTTTAGTCAACTGAAATTAAACTAAAGCATTTGGGAGACTAATACATTTTAGTATACCAGCGACGCGAAGTTTAGATTAGCAGTTTCGATCAGACCGACTGAAATGTGCCAACTGCAGAGGTAGCTCTATGAAACTCACCCTTCAATCCCGCAGTTCAAATACATTTTTCTAAACGTCAGTAATTTAGCACAATTCCTACATTATGTACTAAACACACGGCGACGAGTTGCCCGCTTATTCGATTGACATACTGCACTTGACATTATTGTGTAGGCGCGGTGTAGGTGAACTCAATCGGTTGCGTCTCTTGTGGGTACTTGTAGTAATTATAAGAAATTCAAGGTGACAGTGTGATGCAAAGAATTTCGTGAAATATGTAAGCATTTAAATAAAATAGTTTAGTACAAAAAAACCTCCTCCAGCGCACGGGCCTCCTTTACAACTAAAATTGATTAACAACTGGTTTATATGCCTCAGTTTGTCTAACTTACAAGGATCAGAAATTAACCAGAAAAAGAACAGATTCGAGCAATCTATTTGATCTTCTTTCTCGCAAGTTGATTATTTTCCTTAAAATTCTCATCAAATGATTTCCCAAATATTCAAGTAATTATTGACAGTGCCAATTACTTACTAAAACTTATGCTTTCACTTATTATCCCTATTAATATAAAACAATTCTAGACCTGGATCAATTTTTTTTATCAAACATTATAATATACTTAATCTATCTATCTATATCAGCCCATATACGTCTCACTGCGGGGCACGGGCCTACTCTACAATCGAGAGAATCGATTGAGAGTGGTTAGGCCATATAGTCCACCACGCTGGCCTAGTGCGGGTTAGCGGACTTACATACCGTAGAAATTCTTTAAAATCGCTACGTTATGCAGGTTTCCTCACGATGTTTTCCTTCGCCGTGATTGACTAACAATACACACATAACTCCGAAAAGTCAGAGGTGTGCCCTGGGATTTGAACCCGCGACCGCCGTGAACATGTAGGCAGCCGCGTCTGGTCCGTTACCAACAGGCCACCACGCACTTATACTTAATACTTATTATTAAACTCCTGGCGACGAATCCGAACTGATCGAGTAACACCGCGCGGGACGGACTGTCACAGCGCTTAAAGTACAGCTGTCAATTAATGGTGAAAATGTGTCAATCAACGCACGGACAGACGGATTTAACGTCATTACCCACTGCGGATTATAATATAGCATTAATTTATAAAAAACCTGAATGGCTGGTGTATTGGCGAGGTTGGATGTTTGTTTTGTATAATAATTTATAACATTTCATATTGGACAAAGACAAGGATGAATGGTTTAGTAATCATTATGTTAAATTGACAGCCTCCGTGGCGCAGTTGGTTAAACGTGGACTGTGAAACGAGAGGCCGCGGGTTCGATCCCCGCACCGAAACAAATATTAGTGTGATCCACAGGTATTTGTTTCGCGTCTGAGTGTTTGTGAGACCAAAAAGTATCTCGTAACTTCTGCTACCCGCGATATAAGACTCGATCTTAGTCTGAGGTCAGGTCTATGTATGCGACTGTTGGGTGTATTTATTTATTTATAATTCATAGTTTGTATCTTCGCGGATGTCAAAGTAGCAGCGAAATTTTAACACCAAGTTTTCAATAAGACAGTAGTAGGTAATATCACCAGTACTTTCGGAATTTTTTTTTGTAAGAAGCACATAACCTAAAATTAAACTACTTATTATTTTTTACCACGTAGGAATTATCGTTACCGCGAACTTATTAAAAAGCTTCATTACCATACCGTAAATTAAGTTTCAGTTTTGCACTGGATCTTATTATGTAACCGCTTACCTGTAAACAATTGAAAACATTTGTAAATACACGTTGAAAAACGAAAAGGTAAAATCGGTTTTAAATATGTCTATGAATAAGGGCATTAGTATTTATTAAAGTAGCAAGAGACTCTTACATGAATTACGACAATGGACGTCTCAACTCGCAGTGTTCAACCTAAACAGTAGGTGCTAACAGAAATAACTAAAAGACCAAATAATTTAAGTTCAATTTAAAAATGTGCAGAAAAATCAAAGCAAGACAATTTCCCCGCCTAACTTACACAGTTCGATAAAAAAGCCCATTCTCAACGTGGGACATACCGGCCGGCTCGAGTTATATTCGCGCGCGCCGCTTCGTTATTGCCCCAACAGAATGGGCCAGAGTGCGTCCCTCTCTCGCCCATGCCAGAACGCCGAACAATCGCAGCTTACCTAGTAAAATTTTATTGGATCCACACGTGGCCTACACTCGGCCTGCATAATGCAAACGTACTTTTGCTAAAAAGAAAAGATAAGTGCATATTTATTCTATCCGAAAGCGGTATTTCTCCGCGGCCGTCAGTGTAAAGTCTTCGATTACAATTTAATGTCGTGATGGCGTTCGAGTTTTCGACGTTTAAAATCTCAAGTGCTAGCGTGTGTTCTACAATAATGGGCTCTAGTGCTCCAAATTTAAAATTGAGAGTTGTTTAATTTGCATGCGGTGGTTGGGGCGTGTTGGACGGCGGTCGGCGTGCCGTGGAAACGCCACAGCCTAGGAGCAGTCAGTAGAATGCGACAGGGGCGCTGCTTTCGATTATTTCTTTTAATATGTGAAGCAAGTAAGCTGTGGACTTTATTGCCGGCTCATTTGGGCCGGCGTTTGTTCTAGAGCTACGTTTACTGTTGTTCTGTGTCAGTGCGAGACATCATTAGCACTATTTACGTTCATAGCAATAGAACAGTTTCCAAAATTGCTTTGTTCAAACTCCACAGTTGAACCATCAGGGGATAAAGTTTGGAACCCGAATTCGGCTTGATTGACGGATTGACGGCGTCAGGATAGTTTTATACACAGCGAATTTACGTTAAATGCGAGAAATATATCTTAACAACATATTTTAGATTATTCTTTTATACAGGAATTATACAAAGTAGAAACACGTTGCAATCATTCTTAATTAACGAATTAAGTAAGTCCCACAATCTACAAATTATAGTGATATTGTAGTTATTAAACACCCGTCGTGCATGCCAGGTCGATGACCCGATAAAAGCTTTAAACATTCAAAAAGCTGTCAAGATGACAAGCTTATGAGGACACAAAAATAGCGTGAAAAAATGCATGCATTTACATTAGTATGAAAATAAAACTATAAATTAACAGGGCGATAAGTGTCATCGCTATGTGACATATTGTGGAGAAACACGCTGCTATTGATACTATGTGGCTGTTGCGGGGGACGGAGTTAGGAAGAGTAGGAGGGGACTTGACCCACAGAATTGATAATAATTGTTTAGTGATAGTTCTTTATTTAATAAATAGTACCTAATTGATTTGTGTTTAAAGGAGATTTTGTTAATTATAACAAAAATATGAGTTTCGATGACATGTATGTAAAAAATACGTTAAAAATAGACATATATACGTCAATATTACACATATAGCAATGAATTAAATATAAAGTTAGGTCTTTTGTTTGCACAATTAGGTCCTAATTAGACAATATCATTTTATATTAGTTTTCACGCTTTCAGGGTGAATATACAAGTAAATATCAGGCGTCCAAAATATACACCCAAAAGAGCCACCTAACTACATCCCCTCGGACACGATTCAAAAATAATAAAGTCTATTTTGGCGTGCGATCACAACAAAATTGTTTATGATTCCCCGAACAGATGTCAATGATTTATCAAGCTAATAGCGCACGTAACGACATCGGTTATTTCGTAACCGTCCATGCCAATAAATCAAATGAGTAAAAAATTGGAAATTATAATTTAATATAATGAGTTGTGTTGCTACGCTTAACTTTGATGGCGGGATTAATTAGGATTATATGACATTGTCGTTTAGTATAAATCTTTGTGTCTGGGTCGGTTGGACGTAAATGTTCTCCAGCGGTCGATATAAGGATATAATATAATTTATCTAACGCTTTGAATATTTTAATGAAGAGACGAGCATGCTATTCGCCTGATGGTAAGCGATACGACCGGTCATGGACAGCAAAACCAAACAACACATGCGAACAAAGCAATGCTTGGCAGTCCACTGCGCTCGCTATCCTGAGACATAAAATGTTAAATCTCATTATCAAACCCGAGACCTCCAGCTTATACTTTCTATTCATAATAGCGGAAACTTCTAATCTGGTGACATATCTCAGTAACCATCAATACTCTGTGACAAGCGGACTTCCTTACGATGTTTTTTTTAAGTGACTTATTTACATATTCATATACGAGGCAGAGGGCGTGGTACAGGTGAACACTAGAAATGAAATTAAAGAAACGATTTTTATATTTTTTTTTAACTAGAATTTGAACAGTGGTAGTGGACATACATCGCTTGAACCTCATAATATTCTTATTGAGCACTGCATGGTATTGTATTGCACTTGTCTCCCGTAGGCAGCATGTTTATTGATGTCCTGTAATCGCTACAATATTGTACAGTCAGGGACACACAATAGTTCTCACTATTACTTATTGCTGACAAGTATAGATAAAACAGTTGTACCTTTTTTTGAGAGGAAAATACCTTAAGCACCCTTTCCGATGCCTTTCCAACATTTAGCTAACACTTGTTAAAACATATCCGGTATTAAATATACATTGAACATTTCTTGCCAATGTGGGACCAATTTTGAGCTTTCAGAAGAATAATAAACTAGTCACCATACTCTCGATATCTTTCTGATAAATTATAGAGTTATTGTCATCATTCCATTTAGTTTTTTAATTAGAAAATTGAACATAATCGCTTCCGTAAGCTTCCACTGCAGGCCAATAAAACCAGCTATATAAATTATAATATAAATTAATTCGGAACACATAAATAGAAATAAAATATCAACGGCTGTGTCGACTTTTATCAATATTTAATATTCATAAAATTGTAACTCATTTTTTATAGTCGCCACTATCAAATAACTGGCGCGGTGAAACAATATTGGTGAGGTGGGTGGTTTATTAAATAAGCTATTAAATAGAATGTCACTATAACTTATATTTGTGAAAATATATAGTTTTGTGTAATACATACGCCTACGCATTTTTAGTATCTTGTGATATAATAGTGGCACGTTTATAGCTTCCTTTAGTTGATTGTTGTAAATCATCTTAGTTAGCATTTACTAACTACAATTTAAAGGCTAATTAATCAGTTACATTAAGAATTTTTGACTACACAGCGTATTATATATAACTATTTGATTCAACATGTGTAAAAGTGGTGTTATGTCAATATCTGATTTTCTTATGAGGCGATAGTATTTGTTAGGCTGACCTTTTCCGATTTATATTCACATGTTAGTCATAAGTCTGATTAAATTAATCGGTGCCGTATTGAGCAACCGTGATAGCCCGAAGCCTAGGTCCTTTCACATAATGAGAGGGGAAGCTTAGTGCTATCAAAGATACAGAAATGACCCATAAAGATATAAAATGTATTGAAAGGAGCATAAAATCAAAATGGTTCAATTCAATTATTTTATTACAAGTTTCAATAAATGTATGCAACACGCAATGAAATCTCAGAACCGTTTAATTTAATGAATTTGTGGAAGCTGTGTTAATCACAAACTTTATGATGCTGTGTCAGATTTCCGTTCAATAATTTAAGATGCGATAAAACTTGATCTATTGTAGTTTAGTGATACAAACACGTACATTATTTCCCGTAGATGGTTAAAAGTATGCTGAGTGGGCAGCGGCCGTAAAACAAGGATTTGACCAAATAAAATGTGACCGGGTCACGTCAGGTGACTCACGGCGACAGCTCGGCGGAAACGCGACATTTTCGCAACCGATTAGCTCACTCGTATAACTCAGGCGATAAAAACGGAATCTTCGGGACATAAAACGAGAAACACGCAGTTAATACGGGCCCACGGCCGCCTGTCCGTTACCGACTCGTAAACCCGTCGTCCGGATGACGAATCATTAACAGCTTGTGTTTGATTTGGCACTTACACTTGCGACATTTCGACGCGCCGGGGGTTTTTTTATAGCCGCCATTTATCCCCAGAATTCCACGACGTTGTATCGTTGAATGATTAGTGTCGTACTTCTGCGCGATCAAAACACATGTTTTCAACGTTCCCAACATGTGACAATATTAATTCAAATCATTTGAGATTCCGTTCTACGCATAAAATTGTTAATGCGACAACGGTGGCCCAAACTTGAATATACCATTTAATTTATAGCACGTTTTATATTCTTAATAACATTCGGAAACCACTAAGCGTTAAGAAAACGCTGGTTTGGGCGTTTCTGCGAGTGGTTATTGTGCGCGTTCTCTAACAAGAGCGTTGTAGGCGTTGCGGTTGAGAAAACAGTAACATAATTATTTATGAACGTGAAATCAAATGTGATACTGTCATAAAGAGAGAAAAATGACGCGTTATTCTTGATATTTGACGGTTTTCGAGCAGTGGGCGGCTCGGCGCGGACAATAAACCGCGACGTCTCGACGACAGAGCCCGCGCCCGCTTATATTTGTAGTGATTTGTAACCGCTATTTCTGACATAATCGTCGATGATCGACTGGTGAGGTCATCGTTTTGGCCTGCACTGTATTCGCGTATGAATCATTACGGTGACTTATTTGACGTAAATTATTACATTTTTAAGGTAATACAAATGTTATCGTTGATAAATATCAGCGGTAAATTATTTTTGGATATTTATTTTTGTCAACGTGGACTTTTTATACGAATATTTGGCATTATGTTTGTTCCAGAATAAATAAAGGATTATTCATGTTAAGGTTACCGATTTGTAATAAATTAATTCAGATTACGTCAGATATATTGTAAAACTTTTGGAACAAACAAAACTATTAAAACAAGTGGTAAATTAATTTTGATGTAAGAACATAAATTATGTTGTATATCATACACGTCCCGCAGAATATTCTAGATAGCCCCTTCTCTGTTGACTAATAAGAAAACAAAGCTATGCATATAAACTTGCGTGCAAAAAGATCGAAACACCCTTAATTATTCGCTTCTGAGGACAACAAAATAAATAAGTGAGGTTTTATACAAAATAATAATAATGCGTGATACTAAGATTGAGTCCTTTTTTTTCAAGAGTCCCACGAAAAAGTGATTACAATCTATTCGATGGTTAATGCAGTTCAGTCCAGAAAAATTATCAACCGATGCGACACACGTACGTGGTCAATATGGCAAGTTCTTAACCTATATATACGGTGGTGACTACCCTGCTACCCTGTTTCGTCTATCACAAGGCGTCAAAATCGGAATACATTTATACTCCTCGTAGAGCATTGTGGTGCTCAACAAAGAACAATTAACGGCTGATACAGTACAGAAAAATAAATCCAAGGGTTGGCCAATGTTTCTGCCCGCAAGTGCACAAATGAGCCCACAAATAGGCGCGTGTCAGCCCTGATGACCCCGATTCACTGCGCCTCGCCGATTGAGGTGCTCGCTTTCACGCCCGTCTCTCATCAGCTGCAGTAGCGAGGCCGGATTCAGGTGTTGTTGGGGGTCGTGACCTCACGGGACAACAGGTGGAGAGTACTTTGTCTTTAAGCTGGCCATTGCAGGCCTTGGTAGCCAGGATCGACAGTGGTATATTACAACGATAATAGATATTGAAAAGTGGCGAGTCACAGGAAATGTTTAGATTATTTTTATCCCGGAATAAACTATTCATATAGTTAAATCAAAAGGAAGAGAACGACAACCTATTTTAAAAACATGCATATAAATTATCATGCACCGAGTATTTGAAATTTGTAGAAATAATACGCCAAAACAATCGAAATGAAAGTAAAGTAGGAAAACTTCTTTCTCAATATCTCACGGCAATAAAGAAAAGGAAAAGTTTGGAAAGATTCGGCTAAATTGTAATATAATGTTTTATGATCAATCTGTGGTAATAAATTTTGACAGATTTGAGGCTGTTCCATTGGATATTGCTCTCGTGAAATATGGGTCATTAAATGTGTTAAAAAGTTGGGACAAGATTTTTATACATGTTTTACCAGAAGCCGGATTTTATTGACCTTAAAAGTTACTGAATTACGCGCAATGGACCATATAGACTATGTTATAAACTATGTTGCAAGGTGTTTTTGTCATTGAAGAACCATGATTTGGTGAGGGTTTTTTTTTTATTTTATTGCTATGAATGGCGAGACGAGCATGCCATACGCCTGCTGTTAAGCTATACGACTGCTCATGGACAGTAGTAAAACCAAACAACACCATGAATAACAAAGCAATGCTCGGCATTCCACTGCACTCGCCATCCTGAGACTTTAGATGTTGTCTTATTATGACCAGTAGTTACTCTGGCTACAATGTCCTTCAATCAAATTAAATTAAATTCAAAGTTGTGGCCAATTTCATTAATTATTATAACTCCAGCATCTTTAACCATAAAATATGTTTCCCGATCACCTAATATCACAAACTATCTTTATAGCTGTCCCAGCCAAGATATGTCCCCCACCCACCTCCCAAATCCACCCCAGCCAGTTTGAATGAAACTAAACAGGTGGCACTGAGTTATAATGCCGTTGATGTATGCACCGGGGCGCAGCGCGTGCGCAGGTGAAAATGTGCAGTAACGCAGAGTAAATACGCGAAATGTTCGTCAATCAGCCACTGGTAAATATCTGGCCAGTGTTGGGGAAGAACAATAATCGACAATGCTTTATGGGATTGTTGAACTGTAATTAGTATGTGGGGTAATTGGGTGAGTCATGGTGCTGTTGCGCTAAGTAAAACTTGTATCACAAAGTTAAATGGTACAAATGCAATTGACTATTTATGTGAGAAGTATTTCTTTTGAATTGCAAATGTTACTTATGACTTTTTATTTAAGGCTTCTAAAGAAGTAAGTAGTTTATCTGATGGCAAGCAACCGTAGATAAATTGTTGTTATTTAAGAAATTTAAAAATCTTACTCATCAAATATAATGGAACTCCAGAACTATTTTGTAACTGTTTTGCAAACTAAGAAAAAAATCATCGACCTGGAAATCAAACGAGGTACAGTCACCAACAAAAGTAGCTGAACACATTTAAAACGCCAAAAGTCATACACACATTAAGCAACAGAAGTCGGTGACGAGTGGCGGCCACAAAATTTCATGAACACCTTAAAGGTTATAAAAGTTGATGAACAGCAAAAGCAACAAAAGTTATTGAACAGCAAAAGCAACAAATGTTGATGAACAGCAAAAGCAACAAAAGTTGATGAACAGCAAAAGCAACAAAATTGCTGAACACTTATAAAAAGTAAGATTGCCGTAGATGTGTTCACCTACTTTTGTCGCGTTGTTATGTATTTATTTTTAAATTTTATTTCACATTTTCTTTTTTGGTTTTTCTCTGCACTGACATATTGTATTCTATTTTGAGAAATTATTATGATTGCAGAGTTTGTCGTGTTCGTCTGTTATTGGCAAGTGTACTTTTATTGAACAATACATTGTTAAACATCTAATAATACGCACCTAATGTTATTGATATCGTGCTGTTGGTGTTCCAAATATAGTAAATACATGAAATAAAAAACATAAATATTTATTTGGTGTCTTGTTCCGTGTATAATAAATAATAATGTATAACAATATTGGCAAAAAATTGTGTATGTATAAGTGTTATTTCAATTTTGTTTGTACCGACTTCGTGTGTACGGTTTGGGTACTAATTTAAAAAAGTAAATTTATAAACATTTTTTTAATTGACCTACTTCATCCCACTACTGGGCGAAGGTCTCCCCTCTGTTCCACCACAATTCGCATTCTAACGAGATTTCGGGCCACATGGGCTCGAAAGCATCCAGGTCGTCTCGCCAGCGTTTTTAGGTCTACCGCGGCGTTGTCGACCATCAGGTATCCATTGGGTAACGAATTTTGCCCAACGCTCTGGATGCATTCGAGTCACATGGCCTGCCTAGTTCCATTTAAGGAGTGCTGTTTTGCTTCCCACGTCTGCCACGCCGGTTTTTAAGCGAATTTCGCTGTTTCGCACTCTGTCAGTCCACCATATTCCCAGGATGCTGCGCTCCATAGCTCTCTGACAAACCTTGAGCTGGGACTTTTGTGATTCGGTCAAAGACCAAGTCCGAGCTCCGTAGGGTAGAATAGGCAAGTTATAAATGTCGATGAGTTTCCTTTTTAAGGATATTGGAAGGTTCCAGTAGCTCTTCTAGGCATTTTCCATCCGGCGATGAATTTCTAGATCTTGCCGGCCTTGGAAGGAAACTAACTGGCCCAGATAGATGTACTCATCGACATAGTGTGTCCTCTCCATCCACTTGGATGTGGACTTTTGTTTTATTTGTCATGACTTTAGTCTTTGACCGATTCATCATTAGACCCACCCCGAGGCTTGCCATATTTAACGTTTCAAGCATGCATTGGAGGTCTTGCGCCGATGATGCAAATAGTATATCATCGGTATCAATAGTACATAGTGTCATCGGCGAAGCGCAAGTTGGTAAGATTTTTACTGCCAATATCGATACCCTTACTCCTCTTTGTATATGGTAAGATGGACCAGTACGTTTAAGTTTAATGGTGGCTGTGCTGTGATCATAAATATGCAGGAGTAAATCTCTGTAGATTTTATTTATTCCCTGTTTATGTAGTGCTTGGAATATGGCTGAGTGATATACGCTGTCGAAGGCCTTTGTATAGTCTACAAAGGCAAGGTATAATAGTTTTTCATATTCCAGGTGTTTTTTCTATAATTTGATTCAAAGTTTTATGAACGCTTTATACAAGTGTGATGTTAGGCTTATGGGTCTGTAATTAGCGATATCAGCTTGTCTCCCTTTTTATCCAAAAGAATGATGTTGGACTGGCACATTTCATGGAAGTTTCCCAGTTGCAAGGATAGATTTGCTATGTAAGGAAGCAGCGTAGGTGATCCGATTCGAAAAGCCTCAGTTGTCATGCCATCTTCTCCAGGACTCCTATTGAATTTCATACTGCGGAGAGCTTTATAAGCCTTGCAGCCAGTTATGTAGGGAATAGTATCCGGATTCGGGCTGGAATAATCTGATTGAAGTTCTTTGGTAGCGTCAGAATAAAGTTTTTGGTAAAATTTCGTGCATATTTCAATAAGCTTAGTGCGGTTATTATGTTTAATTCCTTCTTCATCTTTTAACAACATATTTATCCAACGCCTTCCTGTAGATATCCCCTGTTTAGCTACCCTAAGCGGTGTATGTTTCTTTAAGGCCATTTCTATTAGATAACAATTAAGCTTGCATAAATCATCCCTTATGCTACGTTTAACTTGTTTATTGATTTCGCGATATTCAACGGTATTTATTTTTGTATCTAATCTTTTCTGTAAAAACTGAACTGTTTTGGGTTTTAATTTAAGTTTATTGTTTTTTTTATCTTTTATCTTATTGTTAGTTTTAAGTATTCCGTACATACTATATTTCCATATTGTTTCTCAACGGTATCGGAAACTTCCTTTTCTAGATGAGAAAAATAGTTAAAGAGTTCAATGTTGTATTTATTTGCGTTATCAAGAAGATCAATTTTGGATAGATTTTTCATCGGTTATTTAGATTTAATGGAGAACACATTACTTCCTACGGTCAGAATGCATATGTCGGAGCCGATACACTTCGTCCACAACAACAGCCCCGTGCATAAAGCTAGACGATGTCAAACATGGTTCTGCAATAATGAAAATGCGATTATTGGGATTCCGTTCCCACCGAAGAGTCCAGACTTGAATCCCATAGAAAATCTATGGGGTCTCATTGTCTAAGCCTGAGAGCCCGACACGCCACGCACAAAGGAAGGCATTATAAGGCATGTGGAACGTATGCGGGATCCCTTCAGAGGAGGTGATGTATGTGCAAATATGGCAAATTCTATGCAAAGCCGACTACAGGCCGTCATCGAAGCAAATGGAGGCCACACAAGAATTTAAAAATTATAATATCTTCACAATATTTATTTATATTGTTGAATTTTATTTTATTTAATAAATTTTATTTTTATATTTATAAATTTACTTTTTTAAATTATTACCCAAGCCGTACACATGAAGTCGGTACAAACAAAATTGTAATAACACTAAATACATACACAATTTTTTGCCAATATTGTTATACATTATTATTTATTATACACGGAACAACACCCCAAATAAATATTTATGTATTTTATTTCATGTATTTACTATATTTGGAACACCAACAGCGCGATATCAATAACATTAGGTGCGTATTATTAGATGTTTAACAATTTATTGTTCAATAAAAGTACACTTGCCAATAACAGACGAACACGACAAACTCTGCAAACATAATAATTTCTCAAAATAGAATACAATATGTCAGTGCAGAGAAAAAGAAAAAAAGAAACTGTGAAATCACATTTAAAAATAAATACATAACAACGCGACAAAAGTAGGTGAACACATCTACGGCAATCTTACTTTTTATAAGTGTTCAGCAATTTTGTTGCTTTTGCTGTTCATCAACTTTTGTTGCTTTTGCTGTTCAATAACTTTTGTTGCTTTTGCTGTTCAATAACTTTTGTTGCTTTTGCTGTTCATCAACTTTTGTTGCTTTTGCTGTTCATCAACTTTTGTTGCTTTTGCTGTTCAATAACTTTTGTTGCTTTTGCTGTTCATCAACTTTTATAACCTTTAAGGTGTTCATGAAATTTTGTGGCCGACACTCGTCACCGACTTCTGTTGCTTAATGTGTGTATGACTTTTGGCGTTTTAAATGTGTTCAGCTACTTTTGTTGGTGACTGTACGTCACAAATTAGACCTCACACGACCAAGTGATTGGATTGGTTATAACCAAAGTAAAGATAAAATATTGTCACCAAAATCTGTTTTACGCCTCTACAAGGTGTCAATATTTTTCCAATAATTCGTAATTTACTTCGAATACCTTATTACCCTTTTACGTCACTATAAGTTGTATAAACCAGGAATAATGCACATGAAGTCATTAATGATATAATTTAAGTACGCGCGGTGAATTTTACGAGCTATTTATGCGTTGCTCGTGGTATTATTTCGGTATTTTATGATCGAGAATATTTAATTTGATGTATTGTAAATGAGTACTGTCAATGTTTATTAATTAATTAATAAATACACCCAACAGTCACGCACATAGCCCTGACCTCACACTGAGATCTAGTCTTGTGTCGAGGGTATCAGGAACTACGAGAGACTTTTCGATTTCACAAACACCCAGACCAGAACCTTGGTGGGTCACACAAACATTTGTCTCAAACATTAATTTATTATTACTGAAAGCATTTTGGTATAAAGGCTATAAGGGTATGATTACAGCGGATAATATTTCTGACTGAGCACATTATTGCCTCAGAAGGATATTGTGAAAATTACTCCATATTTATTCTCTTCTCGTTGTCCCATCCCACACATTTACATATGGTTAGTGAAGCATGATTTTAAGGACATCTTGTATATTGCTTATAATTTACAAAACAGACCTCTGATGTCATCTTTTCGAAATATTATTTTAACTTTTTTTGAAATCCTCTTCTATTCTCTATTCTCCAAACTGGATACAAAACCCAGGACTTCACTTGAACGCACACTTTACACCAAAGCATTATAATTAACATAATTTCACACTCCAAATTAACCCCAAATCAATCGACACATCATATTTCATTGGAATCAAAATATCCGAGGTATAAATTACAACTGTATACAAACAACTGAATGTTTGGAAACTCTGGTTCGCGTCCAGAGCTGTACCGTTCATACTTTACTGTCTTGTCTGCCGTTTGACAGTACAAAGCGGGTTCAAATCAGATTGCCTCACAATACGCACTATTGAGAAACTAAAGCATGTTGCACGTTTGTGAAATGTGATATATTTCGTAATTAAATTAACTTCGATTAATAAAACGTTATATTTGGAGATGCCTATACCCGGCGGTATAATGTTCAAGGTTTGAATCCTTGGTGAGTAAAGTGTCACGCTCTGATCACACAAGGAAAACTATTTGATATATTGCAGAAAACAAGCAATTATATTAGTATCATAAATAAAACTATCATACGACAAATTACATAAAAGATAAAAGATTAAAGAAGGAAAACAAAAACTATATCTAATTATACGAAAATAAAATTTATCTTTAAAGATTAGTTATATAAATATTTTGATAAGTAGCTAAAAATAATAATAACATCCTTGATAAGAGATAATACTGATTAATCATTATTTGAGGAAAAAAATGTGCCAAAAATATAAATTCTCAGAAATGAATTAAATTGACATTGAACGATTATTTTATTGATTGATAATATTTGTGCCAACATTACTTTTATCATGTCCAAATCGGTAATTTGAAACACTACAGAATTCTGAGTAGTAATAAATAAGATATTTGATAATCATTGAACAAATCGACTAAGGGGGGTCACAATTCACCAATATAAAGACCGATTTTGATCTCATTGTGAAAATTAATTTTACAACCTAACATCAACATGCCGGGAGTCGGAAATTCTCGTAAAGAACTCTGAAGTGTGAAGATATCCTCACAATATTTTCCTTCACCATTATTTGAATTCATGGCAATTAATACCAATAAATCAACACCCCACAAAATAACCCAATAACCAACATAAAAACTCATAGCAATAAAACTCTCGAAATAGCACGAAGGAAGCACTGAAGCGCGAACAAATCATTCTAATCTTACACTAAAATAAAATATCTCGAATATGTGACGAGGCCATAAAACGAGTATAAACAAAAACAAAACGCGAGCGGACGGGGAGGGGTATGGGGAGGGAGGGGAGAGCGCGGGGGGAGGCGGGGGCGACACGGAGATTTATGATGTCGCCAATTAAAAACGTAACATGCGCAGGAGTGGACGGGTATCGTGATTCTCTAATGACACGTAGGAATAAGGGTTGCTAGCTAAACGCAAAAAATACGTGACGGAAAAGTATTTTAAAAACTACTTGATTCAATATACGTATAAAAAAATGATTTAGAGATTGTAAGTTTATTGGAGTGAATTTTAGGAACGATTATATTTTAATAAAAAGAACGATAAAGGTATCTTTCGTTGGATTTTCCGCCTCATTTGCCATTCTAGGAGATACGCGGTAATGTGAAAAAAGGTACGGTTCTAGCAGATAATTGTAGCAAAACAATAAGTTACGAAATATTATAATCAACTATAATTATCTATATCGAATCTACGACCAGACCTCAGCCTACACTTTCAGATGGATGTTGGAGCATAATTTTATATTGCAGAATAATGTCTATTATATTTTAAGTGACTGCTTTCCAATTCCAATCTCATTGATAAATTATCCAATACGCAAATCACCCGACCTTGTACTTAGGACCTCACATGAGCCGTTAAAAACCCGGCCTACGCAAACAAAACTACCTACAATTCGGGTAAATTTTGACAACCGGCAACACCGTTCCTCCCGCGGGATTTGGAACGCTTAGCGCGCTATTTCTGTAGCGTCGGTTGACAGACATACATTCTCTAAATCTATTGGCTTTTAAATAGTAATTTTAAAAGGATTTACAATTTATGCGTGTGCCTATAAAAAGAAATTCCTGGACGGTGTGATTCTACGAAAATACCGCGGATGGATTGGTCCAATTATCTTATTGGAGATAGCCAGTTGTGTCTAAGTAGAACTATTTTTAACAAGAGCGGGCTAGATTTTATTTCCAATCATTGTAATTTTAAAATAAAAGCCTATTCAACGAATATTTGTTAAAATTTCATACATTCATAAAACGTATTGCAGATAAGTAAAATACTAATATAATAAAAAAAGCTTCCGAAACAAGTCAGGTTCAGACCGATTAGACCTTACACTGAGACAAATATTATTTTATTTCGTACTAGTTACCAACAATTTCAAGGTACGTTTTGACAATCACGACTTAAAATGGCCGTTTTTAACTTTATTATTTTAAATCTAATGCTTCCATTCTTGTTAAGAGTTAAGTGGTAAATAACTTGACGACAGTCCAAATATTGTCACGTGGATAATCACCGTTTTCCAACCAGTTTGGAACAAGCACTTTTAAGATTCAATATTTGGTTGTAGCGCTGGTAAATATTACGGTTTTCGTATGGGAACGTTTTTTGTGAATTTTTGATTTCTAATACACACTTCTGTTCTATACTCATTCCCGTATTACAAAGGCGAAGATGGGGAATGTATAGATACATGTGCCCCATTAAAGGGTTACACGAGGCTGTAACAAAACCAATTTCAAGGAAATGACTTTTCGTATGGACTCAAAGTACACACAAACAAAATTACTATAGGTCAATTAAAGGCATGTAAATATTTGAATTGATTGAAATAACCCACTTTGCGCGATTTTTGATTTGATTTTTTTTTGTATAAAACCCGGGTTAAGAATAATTGAGCACGTCATAGCAAAAGTCTTTTCTCTATCACATTTGAGATGGAAATGACTTCAGCAAACTATGGATGGCACTAGCCACTGCCCACTCTTTGGAAATATAGGCGAGAACCAATGTACGCCTAATATAAAATGACACATAAATAAGCATTTTAATCAAACAATCAATTAAAACAAACATTCCACATTCAGATAAAAACAAAAAAAACGTAACAAATCACAAAGACTACTTAACATAATTAACGTATGCGCAACCCGCACTGCGCAAGAACAACAACACGAAAAACAAAAAAAACAATTTGAACAACTAGATCATTAAGTCAACAGCGCGCGGCCGCACAGGTAGCGCCCACATTAAAATTCGTATTGGTTACATGAAAAGTCAATTAGTACCCAATGTGGGGGGAAAAGCGCCTGCTTTAATTGCACCCGACAGCTGCGCCCGCGCACATGATTTGCGCTGCACCCGTGGGTGTTCTCCACTTTATTGCTATTTTAATTGTTTTTTGATTGGACTTCCCAATTTGGGTGAATTTTAATGAGCCGCATATGTTGCAACATATGAGGATTTAATTAAAGTACTACACGGAGGTTTTCTGAACTAGCCTGCCCTAGTGATATTTTCCAGGCCACATACTTTCGAAATTCATGAGTGGAACAAGCAAGTGTGCAGATTTTCTAACGGTCTTTTCTTTGCATCCATAGCAAAGGAGGCAGAATTTCGAAACCATATGAAGGGTATCAACAACGCTATGTCAGGGTAGTAGACAAAAAGCCTCTCAAATAAGTTGATTTCAAACAGCAGATTATAAAATAACAAGCGAAATAATTCAGTATTAAACTCGAAAAGTCAAGTTGTACCCCATGTAAATTATAAATAAGGGCAGAAAAATAATTACAATACGTATCGTTTACAACACAAATATTTGCTTGTACTCATAAAATAGCCTTTTAAACCGATAATTCAGTAGTGAAATAGTTGGCAAAAGGTTCGTTTTTTAATACAATGTAACTGACACCTGCTCACCCATTAAGATACAGTTTTGTTTATGACCTCGATGGACAAGCACTAATGAACAGAACTCTTGTTAAACCCTATCTTAATCTCTAGTTATTTGTGATCAGTTGATATACCGACACCTGTCATGTGTGGACAATTGTTTAGTTTTGTTTGTTTGAGGGAATACGAAATATTGGGAACTAAGGAATGTCCGCAATGTGATTGTGGTAGAGCACACGAGCTTTGAAACGTAAGGCCTTGTGATCCATTCCTAGGCTAGGCAATCTAGTTTTCCAATTTGCTATTTAAAAATCATGATTTATCCATGGTATTCCTAGTAACTGTTGGCATAACAAAGTGTCTGATTTTTAAAATCAAATCCCTGATCTCACCATACTCTAATGGCGTATGGAAATCTCGGTCCAACACACTTACTAGCTGAAGGAAAAGCGGTAAAATTCATACTAATATTTACGGGTGGTCTCTCATATGTGAGAGGTCGCCTGTGTATGTACCACCGCAATGTCTATGCCTCCCGTCAAACAGCAGTGTAAATGCAGTATTGTGTTCCGGTTTGAAGGATAGTATAGCCAGAGCAACTTCTGGACATGATGAGACTTAACATGTTATGTCTCAGAATGGCGAGCGCAGCGGAATGCCAAGCATCACTTTGTAACTCATGGTCTTTGGTTTTGCTACTGCCATGAGCGGTCGTATCGCTTGCCATCAAGCGAATGGTATGCGCATCTCGCCATTCATAGCAATAAAAAAAATAGGCATGCACGAGTTCTTTAATTTTGTAGTAGACTAGTTTAATATACAAAACAATATTAACTCCTTATTCAGCTTGACACGTACAAGTCACAAACACGTACTTACCTCACGATATCCATAATATAGGAAAATAACAATAGGTTTAATTTAACGCCACACCTGTGCACATTTCAATCATGGCGGGTCTTTGTCTCGTCAATATTTATTACTCTGTAACGTTACAATAACAGATGTGTACCTATGTTCAGTTATTTATCGTCAGTCCACGTTCTTGCGTTTTAAAATTGAGTTTCGGTTGTACTGTATTTAATGTCTTTACGGGTCAAATTGTCGTTTGATTTATAGGACAATTCTAAGTGGGTAAGACCTCAGGACACTTGAGTTTAAATTGAAGTTACTATTCTGCAATATGTCAGCCCATAATAGCTCCCTGAACTGCCTCCTCTAAAACCCAGAGTGCACTTCAGAGGACACTATAAGAATTAGTGGAAACTTTGCCATTCTTTCCGTTACTGTGACTGGCAAAAACCAAAAAATACCCCACGCCCATACTCCTGTAACATTTCATACAACTAAGAATCTAATAATCTTAAATATCTTTACAAGGATACTCAAAAGACAAACCGAAAATCCCCAACTAGCATAAGTCATCCCAAGCATACATTTTTCGCCTTTTTTGAATGAAGTATGTACAATATCTTGCGCACGCGTTGAAACAATCGGAGTGGCCCCCGCTTAATTTGAATACCTCTCCCCCCGCACCTCTGCACCTACGGTGAAGGGGATTCCTAAAGAAGACGTATCTCACCACAAACCATTGTCCATTGTTTTTGTCCGCTGTTATTTATGACGGGCGGCGTGCACCCCTCTCTGTCTAGCGCAGACCAAATTATCTAACCGTCTCGCTCTGACAAGGCTTCCGTACGGTAATGCCGGAGCTAATAAATTACGTTACAAAAGATTATTTATTAGTTTATTCATAGAGCGGCGTGGCGTATTGGTCTCGGAGGACGTTGGTGTTCTGTCTGAGAGGTTTTTTTGTTGTGATTGATTCGTGTCGCATGACAATGAGATTCGGATGGCCTGCGGAATTTGAGATATTTGGTAGAAATTGTGTTAGGAGGTTTTCATTTATTATGTTGACCAAGTTTCTTTTCGCGGTTGATTTCGACATTATAACTTTTGAAATGATATGTACGTCTTATATTTTATGTAAAAGGCTTTTGAACAATTGCTTTTAGTAATGATTAACATAATCAAATCCACATCATTAACGTCAAACTTCACTACTTTAGATAACAGATTTTAAAATTCTTTCAAGTTTTAAATCAACAACGAAATACTGATTTCTAATAAGATTACATATGTAGCATTACGCTGTTTTATTTCGTATTTCATGATTCCATTAAGATTCTTACAAGACATTTCTGTTAGATTTTTAACGCTATTTTTTAAGTTTATCAGGCACCAAGAAATCCTCGTCTTTGTTTTAGTATCAATGAAATCGAATAAAAGAGAAGAAAAAAAAAATGGATGTACTCTAATGAAAAGGTCTTCATTTTAGTAGTAAAGATAGTAGGTAAATATAAAATTGTCAACTTATACAATCATAGAGATCAAACGCAGCCCCAATAAACTAGATACATCAAACAATACTCATTAATTATCAAACAAAAGTTTTTAATTAAAAAAAGCACGCCATAAGAGCGGCAGACGGCGACGAATTCAGTCTCCGTCTCAACCGCCATAAATAATTGGGACAAAACCACCGCCCTCCCCCGCACCCCTGTACACCCCTCCGTACCCCCGTTACCCCACACCCGAGCGCCCGGATAAGTGTCCGAAATTTTCACAATCCGGCAATAAAAAGATAATTTATTAGTATAGCTCTTATTGTTTTCGTTATTTATGTGTATGATGTAATGTAATCTAGGCGGCATGGGCCCCCTAAATAAATAATTTCCAGTTTAATGTCGCTCCTTGCTTAATCTCTGGAGCGGCCGGCGTCGCGTTATGGTCGTCGGAGGTATTTTTAGGTCTAAATAAACATGATTTGTTGTACCGTTTGTGACAGGATTTAATTTCGTACAAGGCGGGCCCGGACGCCCGGACACCCCCGGACACCCGGACGGTCTTCCGACTGTATTGTGCATAGTAATCGTTTAAGATTATGGATGGCTGGAGACTGTTGGAGTTTTAATAAATACTTTTTTATTTATAAGTGTGTGGTGATTAGTGTTGAGTTCCAATCGTTGTGTGGTCTTGTCATGTGTATCGGGTGTTAAATGTGGGTTATTATTTTGTCTATTCAATTCAATTGGTGGTAAGATGTTTAACGATCAATTCAAGGCGGAATAGAAATGATTTGAAGGCAGAGAGAGTCAAAAACATTTTTTCAATTAATGGTATTGGTAAGTAGCTAGAACGTATGTTGGCTATTGAATCTTACATGGAAATTATCTTCGCGGCAATAATAAATTTCAACAGAATAAAGTATAAAAAGTAGATCAGATTATTTTTTCCTGCTTTCAACGCTTAAAATGACAAAGAATTTCAAATGGAATAAAGACTGATTTAACATTTTAAAACATACACCAATAAGTATTAGGTTGTATTGACTTTATTGCATTTGTACGTTACAGTTATATTCACCTTTAACAGGCTCAGTTATACCTATTTCTAACTACATAATCAAACTATAAATAATAAATAAATAAATACACCCAACAGTTGTGACTGAGCTCCTGACATAGTCCTGACCCCACACTAAGATCGAGTCTTGTGTCGTGTTTATCAGAAATTACGAGAGACTTTCCGGTCTCACAAACACCCAGACCCGAAACAATAATAGTGTGGTTTCACAAACATTTGTCTTCTATCGGGATATCGAACCCGCGGCCTCTCGTTTCACAGCCGGCGTCTAACCAACCGCGCCACGGAGACTGTCAATAGTAAGGCAGTATTCTAAAAAAATACATACATACATAAACCCTCGCCTTTTGCCCAGAAGGGGTATGTAGAGATGCCACCAAGACACCCACATTTCGCCTTATACATTCCGTTTAAATTTAATTTAAAATACTCATAAATTAAATATAAAAAACAATTACAAAAAGGCATATACAAATCAAACGCGTCGTTTCCCGACCGTCTGAACTTCAGTGGCCATTTCTGAAAATTAGTGGACTCGGGCTGGGTGGGGGGTGGGGGGTGAAGAGGGGTGGGAGCAACGCCACGGCGTATGATTTACACCACTCCCGTATTATGTTTTGACTTTAATAAACAAAACGTTTGTCACTCCTCAGACAAGCCGCCGCCAGCGCCGCGTTAGAGGAAATAAAAACTTATGTATTAAAATTCTATTAAATTGTGGAGTTAGATAATGGATTTCCAGACGTTTTAAACGTGTTAGATAGATTTTTAGACTTTGAAGGCAAGGGAAGCGAAAAACGCTAAGGGTTTTACTCATAACAGAGTAGTGGCATCAAGCGCAATGTTATAGAAAAAGACAAAAACAATGAGTAAGTTTAAAATGTTAGCATGTTTCAAGAATTCATTAAGGATTTCCAGATGTAAACCTATAAAAAATTTCGACGCGAAATATTTTCTACCAACCCCTAATAGTTCCTGATGTGTATTATAATTATAATAGCTGTAACCTTTGGAAGTAGACTTATTTAAAATATACAATTTACAATCATCATAAAATATCTAAGCATCGCTTAGGGACGCACTCATAAATGGCGTGGAAAGAATAAATTAATTGTCTTCACAATAGTTAATGTGAAGGGTCATCCCTAGAGTGGGTCATCCTTAAATATTAAGCCCGAGTCTTTGTCTTACATATCAGCTATATAGTAAAAGAATTTAAGAAATAATCACAAACATACACACATTAAACCGCGAGAATCGCACAGACATCCTTCAAAGGAGGGGTCGTAGCGACCGAGGGGGCGGGCGCGTGATTTATTGGGCTATAAAGTATTATAATTAAAAGCTGGGGGGTTGGGCGGCGGAACTATGCCCGGTCGCCGCGACCGCAACGGCCTTGTAATGCTGATCGTCTGTGCAGGGTTGCAGTTTTGTACCGTCTTGTGTACAGGGTTATTGAATACCTGTGGGTGTTGTAATTTACTAAGGGTGACGTCACGGAATATTTTTAAGCTGTAAAAATTTATGAAAGTTGATGTATTGAAAAACTTCCTACTGTAATCATAGGTATACTAAAACTTACCCATACAGCGTATTGACATATCAAGAAAGCTTCATGTATATCAGACAAGTATTTTTTTAAGAGTTAGAGAAAGTATTTTTTGAAATGTAGGTATGTAAACATTAAAATATAGACTATAGTACTTTACGATTAGTTTATTTATCACATTAAAAATATTATAACAAAACCAGATACGATAATCATTTTTAAGGAATTAATTTCATATCTCAATAGAGAAAAATGGAAATCATCGAGAAAGATCTTTGCCATGCATTGAGACGCTACAGCCTTATAACAATAATTTACTATACCAAGTTGATACATACCCCCATAATCCGAACAGCACAATCGATATTTCAAAACGCATACCTCAATAACTTGTAATACGGTAAAAAATGTGCGCAGACTTCAAGATCTAACCAATACGTGAGTGTTAAGTTAAAAAAACAACGCGCCGACTGACGGATGGCGCGTCTGCTATGGGAGACCAAGCCGAGTCATAGAATAAGCGATAATATCAAGCAGGTAGGACACAAGTCTGCGGTATAGTCAGGCAATTGTTTGTACCTACATAGATAATATTATACAATGAGTTGCTTATATGATATTTTTAGATTTAATTTAAAAATGAAAATATTGATATCATTAGCGAAATTGTGAGTAATTTGTAGTACTCTGATCTTTGTGTGAAAAATAGGTATATAATGCATTTAATCGAACTAAATACGAATCCATTGATACTTTTAGAGAAATAGGAGAATTTGATTCTATGTCTATTGTACCAAATATTTTTGTCTATCTATTTATACATTGAAAACATTAAGTATAATAATTAAATACTCCTGGTGAACTTATACAACCCATATAACATAACAAACAACAATAAGAGAACATGCACGTACCAAAAAAATCACACTTGTCGAGTCTACACGTTTTGAGTCTACTTAATCTATGGCGTTGTAACATAAGACGGTCGCGAAATCCGATCCCAAGTGAATAAAAATGGAAGCACGTATTAATCGGTTAGCTTATTTATATATTAAATATGTATAAAACATAACGCCCATTTTAATGAGCGCGTGTTGGAGTAATTAAATACTGGTTGTTGAGATTCAATGTTTTGTTTAAGAATATTTTTTATAATACATCATGTAAGCGCGTAGTGTAAAAGTATGTTGACTGTGATAGGTTTTTATAATCTTTGACTGGGTTCAAAAGAATTGTAAGCTTTCTGTAAGTTTTACCTCTTTCAACCGCCACAGTTGTATCCAACTTACCTGAAATAAAGAAATCAAAATTAGATTTTCTATATATATTTTTTTCGGTATTACGCATTAGTATTTATTTCATTAAAAACCTTGTTTGTAAAACACATTATTATAAATAACACAGTAAAAATATGTTACAACACAAATTAGGCATTTTTCCCTTACTTAATGTTTGAAAAGCGCGCCATTCATCTACCAACTTTGTTACCCAACATTTCAGACCAATATTTTGTCACAATACTCTTAGTTAGTTAAAAAACTTTACAAATTAACATTTTTCTACTGGTTAATAATTAAATTATACGCAACATAATTTAATCAAAAATAAAAAAGGCGTAAAAGCCATTTAGTTTCCGCAACACATCCTCTGCTGAGCACCAGTAATACAAGTATTACCTTAATCAGAATAAATATCTCATTCAACCACTTAACACTAAACCTACTCAAAAACAGCAAGACATTCGGGAACATCGGTATGAATGGGCCGCATTAGAGCCATCAACCCGTTTACCGCGGCTTAAAACTTGGCACGCTCGTCGCCGCGCGGGACGGGGATGCGTGAGAATATGACAAATTTATGTAAAACGGCCCCCTCTTTGCGCGGGTAAGGCAGCCACCGGGAAATTAGTACTCATTCTGTGCTATGTTTACGAGTTTCGGTGCTGTGCGCCTCAAAAATATGATAATGGCACGGGCTGCGTCTGCCGCATCGATTGGACGTAATGTTCGGGACGGTGCAGTGTTGGAACGCTTGCTGGGGTATGAGTGGCCCGCTTTATTGATGATAAAGTTTGGAATATGCACTCAAATATTTCGTATTGAATTAATGTGTACTATCTCTTTGAACTTTAATAAATAAAATAAATATGAATATTTTTTATTAAATATATTTTGTTAGTCAAATAGAGAATTTAAAAGTAAAACTAGTGGTATTCAGGAAAAGAAAAATATCAAGCGGAGTCATAAAAAAGTCTCAGAAACGATAAGATTAAAATTAATATTTGACAGATAAGTTTTTATGAGATGCATATCCGCAAATTAATTATTTCCTTGTACTAATTAGCTATTGATAATATCTTGAAAAATATAAATGAATAAAAAATATTTTGGTTAGTCTGACATTTGCGATTTTTTTGCGGATGACCTATGTTCTGTAATTAACACTATGATTTGATGATACCTGCTACACCCTTATTGCTATTATAATCATCAAATATCATTAAAAATATTATTATTCTTTGTTCAACAAATTACCCAGCCCTAAAATGAAAACTTATTCCGCTTTAGTATAATTTTTCCTGCACTAATCCATTGTGAAGTAGTTTTAGAGAATTCTTACGCTCGCTAAGGTATAGTTATTACTACTAATCATGACGAACGCGTAGTCGCGTACATTCGACGCTAACTTGTTAACTTACGACACGAGAGAGCTCGTTTTTAATCAACGCGCAGACGAGACGCCTATAATCGCTGCGACTTTTTACAATCTTTGTCTTTAAATATTAATACTGAACTTTGTTTGCGATTTTCGTTAGTGTGTGATGTATATGAACTTATACAAAACGGTCGAGGTAGAATAAGACCTAAATCCCCTTAAAGAAGGAGAGAATGCTTAAGTAAATTGTTTTTTTTTATTAGGTATTATCTCAATGATAATTTTGTGGAACGTGGAACGGACTATCATAATAGATTTCACGGTAATTTAACTCTTGAGATTTATAAAGCATTCGTAATACATATTTCGCTACAATGGTAAAAGATACCTTCGCAGGACGTTGTACGTGCTTGAAAATTCTAAATAATAGCTCCGTAAGTAGGTGAAGTGTATCTATTAGTATAACTTCATGTTTAGTACTACTCCAGTAATATTTTTAGATACACAAACACCTAATATCTTACTTTAGGGTGGGAATTATGTGTGACCGTTGATTTTATTATTAATGAACAAAATACATTACATAACAATGCGGTCTGTAGTGTGCGCATAAAAGTCGCATTCACATCCGTCAGTCGCGTGCCAGTCGCTCGTCTGCTCAGCCGGCAGTGTCGCCTGACAGATAGAAGTCAGATTTATGTGTTTACTGTATAAATCACGTCGTAGATGTCAACGTTGCTGGCATCTTCTTTTTTCGTCTGCAACTCTTGTCCGCCGTATATCATAGCTGTGGTTTTATGTCTTCCGTGCAGGGTTAAAGTTTTTTCTGACGTTGTTTGTGTGTTTGGATGAGCTTGAGTGACGTTTATTTTTGTGTACATCGCTGCTTTTGTAGTGGAGGCACGCGATTTGTTTTGTAGGGGAGTGTAAGTGTAAGTCGTACTCACGTTTGTATGACTTAAATGATGGGAAACTACGTTTTGCCACATCTTAGTATAATGCAATATTCGGCGTCTGGATCGCCACAACTTAAGACTAATAAGTCTCACGTAGTTTTGGGAAACCATACAACGAAACGCGTCTCACCTAGTATGAGTGCGAAGCGTATCAATTTGCTTATAAAATATCTCGGATATTAAAACAGTAACCAAAAGACTACCGGATCTGAAGATTTAAGTAATATGACTACCCCTACACTCAGTTTTGTATTGTATCAGCCCATATACGGATTAGGAAGTTGAAGTGGCAATGGGCCGGTCACATTTGTCGGAGAACCGACAACCGTTGGGGTAGACGTGTTCTCGAGTGGAGACCGCGCCACGGCAAACGTAGTGTAGGACGCCCTCCAGCCAGGTGGAGCGACGATATTCGTGGGGTGGCTGGTAGCGGTTGGCGATGATGGGCTCAAGATCGAGCCCAGTGGCGTGCTATGGGAGAGGCCTATGTCCAGCAGTGGACGCAGAAGGGCTGATGATGATGATGATGATGATGATGATATACGTTCCACTGCTGGGCACGGGCCTACTCTACAATCAAGAGAATCGATTGAGAGTGGTTAGGCCATATAGTCCACCACGCAATACCAATGCGAAATTGAAACATGAATTCACATCAAAATAATCATTAACCTTCCCGCGACCTACACAATGGCGCTATTTCCATCCGCCATTCCGTTTGACAAATGTTGAAAAATCCAACAATAAAAATAATAATAGATTAGTATAAATGCGGTGTCGCGCGCAGTGTCGCCAGTGTCGCGAGATCAATCATCGTCCTCTTAACGAGAGACCCAGCTGTTGGCGATTGATACCGCTATAAACTATATACTGTGACAATTCTAGAATAGTGCGTATAATCTTGGCTGTACGTGAATGCGTGGATGCGGTAATAAAAAAATGTGAAGTGGACCTTGGGCTACTACATCTTGTGAGAAGAGTTAAGGTGCGGGCTAGTCTACGGTCTTTTATAGGAACACATGGACAATAATCTGGAGCCCTGGTATAGCCAAGGCGGTAAGTTTGTCAAAATAATCACAATAAATTGAGTTGAGGTAAAGTAAGGTCGGGTGTGAAGTGCGTGGTGGCCTGTAAGTAACGGACCAGACGCGGCTGCCTACATGCTCACGGTGGTCGCGGGTTCAAATCCCAGGGCACACCTCTGACTTTTCGGAGTTATGTGTGTATTGATAGTCAATCACCACGCACTTTAACGGTGAAGGAAAACATCGTGAGGAAACCTGCATACCGTAGCGATTTTAAAAGAATTTCTACGAAGTCCGCCAACCCGCACTAGGCCAGCGTGGTGGTTAGGCCACTATATGGCCTAACCACTCTCAATCGATTCTCTCGATTGTAGAGTAGGCCCGTGCCCTGCAGTGGGACGTATATGGGCTGATATAGGTATAGAAGGTCGGGACGCACTAACAGTTGTCGTGTAAGTGTACATGGTCCGTAGCCAGAAGTTTCCATCAGGTGAGACATTTGCTAAGACTAATTAACAGCTAAGATATTGCCCCCGCCTCTCCCCTCTCCCTCCCTGCGTTTCGATTTCCACACAATTAAAACTACTCAACTCACTAAATGAACTATAAAACTATGTTCAAACCGCCCGAAATTAATCAACAAAATTGTCATAAACCCATTTAATTACCACCGCATCCAAAATTCACGGCGTCGTAAACAGAACCGCCCACGACACGTCGACGTAACGACACCAATAAAACAACCTGTTATTGTCGTCAAAGAACACTGTTCTGTCACGACGAAGATTCTTTCCAACTCGCCTTGCAATATTACAGTTTTATAACACTTTTAATATATTACTACATTCTTGGGTTGGCTTAACGACGTTTCGGAAAATGTGATTAAATTATGACACGAGGATTTACGTAAGTTTGTATGTGATTTTTATTTTAAATCGTCGCGCATGATTTAGACGACGCCGTTTGAGCGAATATGACTCATTTAATGGAGGACGTTTGAGTGATATTAATTGTGGAAATACACTAGAATATTTGTAGTGTAATTGTGCGAGACTGTGAAGACAATCAAGTCACCGAAAAATTGAGATGACAAAGAAGTGCGATGGTTATTTTATAGACAATTGATTATCGCAAAAATATAAGTTTTTTTCACCGAACTATAACGACCAGTAACTCAATAGGAAAGATGTCATTACATGGAAATGTTCATTTGAGAGAGTTACCCTAATCGAGCATCCTTTAAAACAATATTTTCGTAAATTGTTACTCATCGAAAGCTCGGTAGATTTAATATAGTTATTGAAACAGTCCTCTTAATGTCAAATGCTGGTAATTGACACTCAAATTACTAATAGACCTGCATTCCAATCTGACGCATGCCAATCACATCTATAATATTCGATGTTACAAAATCGCCACTTCTTACTCCATCAACATACTCCCAAACTCTTTACAACTCAGAAACCCTCTCAACCCGTCCCAAGTCAATCAATAACTTAATCAACCGCGCCGCAACCCAGCCCGGTACAATAGACCCACCTGAGCCACATGCACAGTTTTCACAAAGTTCTTCAAGACAGCCCCGTTCGCTGCACTCGTTGACAATCGATTGACGGGCGACCACCCGACCCCCACCCCCCGGCCGGTGGGGTCGCCCCCCGAGGACCTCCCAACCTCGAGCGCACTCGGCTGACCTACATCGCGGTATTTATAATAATTGAACTGTGCAACGAACTAGTCAATCGTTTTTACTGCGATTACATTTGGGTGTGTTAGAGATAGACTGAGGCAAGAACCATACAGAATGTGTTCTAGGAAATATATTCGGCGACTGGACATTAAACATTCTTTGATGAAGTTTGCCGGTTCGATCTCAACACAAACATAGATAATATGATTGGTCAGCAGATTTTAAAGGTTTCGTTTTGACGTAACGTGTACCTCCTGTTGAATTCTAAGGCAGACTATCCTTTGTAGAGTTTAAAAAAATAGGGCAACTACTGCTTAATAGATAATCAATTCACTCCTGAATGCTGTCAGTATCCCTGAGCTAACACAACGTATAACAAAACAAACATCGTAACATAATTATAACATCTGGGTTATAAGCCATAGTCCTGCGAAGGGTGGAATGAACTGGGGATACTGAATTTCCAGGTTCTTTTGAGGAGCCATCAAAGTTAATGTCAATCATATTTCTTGCTTCATCAGGGATTCGAAATGTGATGTCTTAGTAATCTTGGCTAAATCATCATTGCTTGCCCCCTTACCACATAATGGGACGGAACATACAGGGCGAAGTATGGGTGTCCTGGTAGCACCTCCACCTTCTCCTTCTGAGAGAAAGGCCTGAGTTTATGAATGTATTTTAGACCGAATAATCAAACTCCAAATCCGAATTCCATTTCAAAAACCAACTTAATACTTTTTCAATGGAACATTACGTTATTCATTCAATATCTCTAATTCAATTTCAATAACTCAAAAACCACCCTTCAAACTACGGAACCCAAGAAGCCTTGCATTCGTCCGTGACGTATCGACGTCGTGGCGCAGACCGACGGAGTGACGGCGACTCGCCTCCGTCTTAAATTATGTCCGGGACGTGATAACGAACTGTGCGGGCCCGACCCCCCGGGCGGTGGGGGGTCAGCCCCCAGGGCCGGCGGGGTGGTATTTACTTTTGCGACACACGACTACGTATGCCGTATTGTGTTATTGCATCTGTGAATTTCGAAGAATTCGATTTCTCCAGCCGAGGCCTTTATAGGAATTATTCATTGACACGAGCTGGAACTTCGAACGCAGTAAAGGTATTGAGGGTATTTAATTAGGATTTGAAAATTGTTGGTTATTAATTTGATAGACTTAGCATGCTTTTCAATGGTGAAGTTTGTAACTTTATAACTAAGATTGGAATTGGATGAAATTCTTGACTTTTATAACTATGGTTGGGCGATTAGAAAGCAAGATTATATTTGTGTGACTGTCTGAGTTTGTGAGACCCAAAAGCTTCGCAGTTTTTGATGGTCACGACATTGCACACAAATTTATTATCTAGTCAGTACTTAATGTGCAATTCTTGTATGTTTTTGTTTATAAAACCATCCCTATTTCCATATCAAATGTCGAAAGAAAAAACCATAAAAACGAAGAATATTTCGCCACAAAATTATTTTTAAAATTCACAAAAAAGCCAAATTACAATGCTAAAAATCATTGTACAAATCTGGGTGTTTTTAAAACGGGCACCTTTCAGCCGCGGCGGGACAAGACGTCCCGTGACGTCATCGCGATAACGTCAAAGGGTTGAGTTCCGTCGGAAAAAAAACGCGAAACATCCCTTATCTACCCCGTTACCGACCGACGTCCGCCTGTCTCTCAATAACGCAAATAAAAAAATATGTTTTTAAAACTTTGACTTTTTCACGGAATTAACACTTTAACCTGCGACGGCCTTTGTGTTTTTAAATGTCAAGGTCGTTTTGACCAGCCTCTGGCACTACATTATAAAAGTCGATTATTCTTGACTCTACTATTCTAGCAAGCAACTCACCCAAAGCAACAAAAATTAAACAGTAAATTACTTTCAATAAAGATAGCTTGTAAGACCAGTGGACAAAAAGACTGTGGTTCCTTTAAGAAAGAAGAATTATACTGTGACGTTTGACTCTTGCGACTGTTGTATTTTAAAAACTATAAAAACTATTTTTTAAACTGAACATCTTGTACAAATCTATTGTCACTCATGTTTTACAAAATAAATATCTTTATCTCTTTATCTTTATCTCTTTATCTCTTAAAAACTATCCCGCCCACACCCAACACAGCAACTCCTGTCAGCCAGGAGGATACGAGTCTTGGAACTCAGTCTCTTAGGAACCCTATCTTGTGTAGCTAGTCTATTGCCCGCAAAGAAATTCATCACGAAGACAAGAGAGTTATTCTTTTTTATGATTGTGAAAAAAATAAACTTTTGCAAAACTAAAGTGTTAGTTTCAAGTTATCAATATTTTCAGTTGTCACTTAAATACCCACTAACCTGCTAACCCATCAACCCTTCTTCATAAAAACTTAACCCTAAAACACGTCCACGAACGTCAAAAACTACTTAAAGGGTTTTAAGACGTCGCCACGGTACAATTGACCAAAAGTTGTTGTGATAGTTAAATCCTTTCAATTTGCGCGTCCCAGCGGTGGGATGTTGCAGGTCGTCGCGGCTGTCGGGGCGAAAAGTACCCCGAATAGATTAAAGGGTCCGAAGTTACGAGTACCGTTGGAGTGTTAACAAGTTTGCGGAATTGGACGATTTCGTGTGAATTGATAAGTGTACATTGTTCTAACGTGTGTTTATGGGTTAACTGAAGACATGTTTTGAGTGAGTTTTGACGGATGTAAATTTTGTAATCGAAACAGATTATTACTACGAAATAAAAGTTAAATTACAATTGAAACCCTGTTAATTTAGAATAGTGAAATTTCGCATGTCCCTTATATTTATTTAGCCATATATAATTTTGAAATAATTAATTTCCACTAAGGTCCTTATTTCATTACTTTAAAATCATGGTAGTGCGTTTAAGCAAAATTGAAATTAACGCAAACAAAGAAACCAGAAATTAATCATGAATAATACGTAAAACTTGAGTTCTCAATCAGTAATATTCAAAGCGCTCCAAACTACATACACATTTAATTAAAACATCCTATATACAACAAAACAGAACACAGAAGCAATCCGAAGTAACATCTGAAGACAATTCCGCGTCCATCTTGCGAATTAAAAGTGCAGGTGGGTGCTGTCCGGCATTGATCTGCCGGTGACGCGCCGGACGATGGAGACGTCACCCCGGACACTCGGACACCCACCCGGACCCCGGACACCCGGACACCCGCCCCCGGACTCCCTACCCCACCACGTGTGGACATGCTTAGAGACGGCATTGATAATGCGCTCTCGTGTTTTATATTTCTACTTTGTGGACATGATTATGCTCGGTTTTAGAATTTGCTGTGAATATATTCGGAAGCAGATTTAAAATGTAGGTGAGGTTTTATTTTTATTTTTAAAGTCTAAAATTTTCTTTATTAAAGTTTTGTATCAAATAAATCATTATGGAATGGAATTTGAACTGTGTGTTTTAATCTAAAATAATAGGTTATTTTTTAGTTTGCCACGCAAACGTTTCCCGAGAACAGATGAATGAATGGTTCTGTGAATACAAAAATATTTATTGGAACAATCATTTATGTTACGCACTACCCTAACAACAGTATACCAATATTTTTTATATAGATAGAAGCAGTTTATAGGCAAAGTTGCATAGACTTTTATACCAAAAAGATAACTGAGCTGAGATGAATAAATAGTGTCCTAGATTTTTTAAACCACGACCTAACATTATGACGATTTGCAACACCTGTAAAATCTCAAGGTCTTCACCTCTCAGAGTACACCTAGGCATACGTCGCTTAAAATTCTAGCACAAAGTGTAGGCATGAACTGGGCACAAAGGAAAGCTGTCCTTTCAGAGCTGGGGAGACAGTGCAATAGAGAGAGGATGTAATCAACGTGTGATTGACGTCACGTCTCGGATTATGAGTGTCTTCGTGAGTCCGGACTTTGGCAAAGTTTGGGATTTTAGACATAACGCTGAGAAAATAAGGGCGAGTGTTACATTGTATTAAATTTAAAAAAATACCTTTTTGTGAGATCAAAACATTGTAAAGAAAAAATGAATTTTGTTAAAAATGACCTCTTTTCTTTAATTTGCCGTTTGTCATTACTTCCCAGAATTTTATCCTTATTAGCAACATTATCGGATGGTGTAATAATATAGAATTTGTTTTTTTTTTTTTTCAAAATCATCGGGTTTGATTCCTCGCTAGGCATATTGATTTATCTAAATTCTCAGTATGTAGTTTTCTGATATTGATTTATCAAAATTCTAAGTATGTCGTTGTAGTTTTCATTGAATTCGGGCTCGTGACACCTTTCGCTATTCCTCATAGTTTAGGATTTGGCTATTCTCGCCCACTTAAAAAATTGAACCTGTGTATACAAAACCGAATATTCCGTTTAAGACAGCTTTGGTTGATTATTTGTAAAGAAATCCATGCTCATTAGTGGGGCGTATATATGAGCGAAAACGTCCCTGGCGAAACTATGGAATCCAAAACCAACGTATATTAGAACTTCTAAAATATTAGTCCCAATGGAACGACATATTCTTAATAATGAGCAGTAAGACAATAGCAGTTAATGAAGCCGGGCACGATGTGAATCAGGACAACTATTCACAAATTAGTCGCCACACTCGCGCCGGACCCGGCCACATCCGCGGTAGGGGCGCCACTGACAGAGAAGATAGGGTTTTGCGGGCAATCATTTTGAGGTTAAGGGGAAGAAGATACTTAAGTCGAACGGAAAAATGTTGCTGAGAATGATAGTCTTGTGGACAAAAGAGATGTCAGACTTAAGTATTACTTAGTTATTTTAAACCTACTACAAATGTGGAGTTGTACATGATCAAGCTGAATGAAATGGCAAAGCGCTAAAACGGCTGTTTGTAAAAAAATGGTTTTATTTACGTTTTAGTAAATATCAAAGAGTGGCTTACCTACATAATAATTGTCATAAATAGTAGATAAAAATTCAATTTCACGGAATCGGTACATCGTGGGAAACCGTAACAACATTAACATTACATTGTTGTTTTATAAATACATGTAAAATAAACACGGTATTTCTATTTTTAAACACGCGTTATTCTCATGGAATATTGATCATTAAACAGTTGTTCTTTATAAACAAAATGTCGACAAACTTATTAAACACGTGATATATTCAATACTCCACTGACATATTTACTTTATTCTGCTTATAAACAAGAGAGAACTAGAGATTTTCCTAGCATATCTCTCTTCAGTCACAAAAAGCCCTTTACTGAAAATAGCCTTTCCCGCAAAAACCTATTGAAAGCAACATCGATTTACATACTTCCTACGCTTTTCAATACATACTCTACTTCTACATAGATATCAAACAAAAATAAAAATAAATCTTTCCGCAGAGGCAGCCCTACGTAGTTACGTAGGCCTCTCTCCTCCCGAGCCGGACCCAGCCCGTCTTGCGCCGTTTGACGGAGCGAAATCACTCAAAAGTTTTAATGCCGTTTCCGCCGGGACGGTGGGACGGCGCGCCTTCAGTGCGAGTGGACACTATGCACTGCGGTAACTTCGACGTGATTGAGTTGTCTGCTCCATGATAGAAGGTTGGCTCATATGGATTGTTTTTTATGTTTCGTAAAGAATGACGATTTTAGGGTTTAAAGGGTACTGGTTAAGATGTAGGCACAAAACGTATTGTAACCAAAAACGAGTATACTAGGTCAGCGTATATAGCCCACTATATGGCCTAACCCCTGTCAATCGTACTCTCGATTTTAGAGGAGGCCCGTGCCCTACAGTGGGACATAGTATACGGGCTGATACATATACGTGGTCAAATCTTTAGAGTAATATTCTGTAATGGCCAAATCATCTTTGGAATTGCAAAACTCATTCAAAGTAGATTGCTATGACAAAGAAATTAAACTTGTGACTTAATAGATCATTACCCAAACACATTCCAGTGTTTCCAAGGAGGCAACCATCCCACCTAGAAGCGATGAATGAATACGAACGGATATAAACTGCACTCAATTTAATAAAACCCAAAATCACCGAACAAACCCCATCACATTAAACATGACAGTAACTAACCGCCGAACAGCTAATACGTTTCAACACAAAACGAGAATAAATGAAAAATTAATTGAAAATCGCACCATTTTCTAACCGCGTCGCGTCGTGACAGATTATATCTGTTAATACCCAATTATTCCCACCCCTTGCGGAGGGTTGAGGGGGGAACCTACCCTCACGTAACGGGATATAATAATGCTCGCTATATATAAAGGCGTACAGACGGACAGTCCGTCAGATGGGCAATAAAGAGCTGTGAAGTTTCCGTAAGGACTTTTATATGGAACGATTTGGCTTTAACTTTTAGCGATTATTTCACATTCTTTGCTTTTGGTAAGATTGTTGTGGAATATGAAATACAAATAGGAACTGAACGTCAAGCCATCTACGTTTTCTACATCCTTAGAACCTTCAGTGAATAGTACTATTGTTGGGAAACTTGTAGCAAAACGTACTGAATGACAGACTGAAGTCAGTACTGCCCGACATCAGCTTAGCAATTGACTAATTCAATGATTGCCGGAGTTTTATCCGTTGGCTACCAGGAAAGACGAGATCAGTAAAATGTCAAGGTGTGTTAACGGGCGAGTAACAATATTTTCTAAATGGTGTGGTTCCCATGTGCGTTAGTGACTCTTACGATCAGCCAAACTACCAGCTCATGTAACAATATCAAATAATATAAAAAATACACCCTATTTCACTGCTAGCTCTATACAAGTGGTTGTAGACTACTTATTTTATATTGCACTCCTGTATTTATAAATTCCCAAAGAGACTTAAATACATTAAAAATAAAAGCTAGGAAGGCAAGTCGACGTCGTATCGACACGTCTCGACTCATCTAAAGGGTCCCGTGTCGTGGACAGGCGGTGTCCAGCGAGACCTCCCCTGGGGGGTGGGGGGTCGGGAGGCCGGGGGGTTCCCGTGACGTCACAAGATGTTGGAGTTAAATGCACTCGCTAGCTCAGAGGCAACGCTTTTTGTAATGTGACATTTTTTTCTAACAATACGGGTGTTGTGAAATAACCGTGCCGTTTTACTGAATTATAATGTGGTGTCACTTAATTGTATACGCTTTCTACTCTAAATGTAAGTCATGTTTTTTTTTTTTAATATTTTATAGTTTGGTCTTGCAGTCGAGGCTTTTAAAGAACGGACGAAATAGAAAAGTGGAAGTAACAATTAAGTATTTAAGATTTAATGTTGAAATGAATTTAAATATTTTCTTAAATCTTCAAAACCATTTAAGTGAAAAAATAAATATTCTGAAATGTTTCTAAGCATTAAAACTTCCACGAATACAAACTAGAACTGCACATCTTCGCAGATAATTTACACCCCACCAAAAGGTGTTAATAGTCAAACATTAACCCAGGAGCACCGTTCGGAAACTGATAGGTACGCGGCAAAATTCGCGAAATGCACTTATTACAGCCGGGCCGGGATCAGGCGGGATTCCGGGATGATTGGCAATAGCTGGGATAACGGGGCAATTTTAATGGGATCTTTTCGATAGGTACCGATTATTGCACGTTCGAATGATGAGGGTGCGACTCATTAAGCACACTACTATTTTCATTTGTATAAATACTTTTAAATATTAAACTAAGTACTGTATTTTGGAGTTAGGTGCCTACATAGCAAATTTTGACCACAGCAGTTTTACACTGGAGTCTCTATCTAGTCGTAGAATATAAATATCCGTACCTGGTATTGGTGGTAAACCAGCCATAATGACCTACGCATGTGGTATAACATTTTTGATCCTTGGCGAGTCATGACCTCTCGCCATTGGATGCTCCATTTAAATCGCACCACACATAACATCTGGTGTATACTTTTTTGTAATACCAAAAAGAAAATAAAAATTAATTCTGACGTTTAATCAGCCGGAATATTCCTCCATTGTCGCTGTATGTTATTCGACAGCAAGTCCCGGGGTGCACATTAATTTAGCGAGCGCTCCGCCGATGGATCGCTCATATCGTCGGCTTTACGTATTATTTGAAGTAAAATATAATTTATAAATGGATCGCAGCGGGATCGACAGCCGCCATACGTCGATTTATTTCATTTGCTCACATATTGATACAGGCTTCGCTGATGCGTTGGTCGGCATAATATTGTTGATGATCATTGATCGACTGTCACCTGTGGCCTGCCGATACTCTTCAGAAATGGTAGGTTCTACTGTCTAAATCTCTCATATGTGAGAAGCCGCCTGGGTAGTTACCACCGCAATGTCGATTTCTTCCGCCTAACAGCAGTGTTAATGCACTGTTGTTTCGGTTTGAAGGTCATTGTAGCCAAAGTAACTGGACAATGAGACTTAACATCTTATGTCTTAGGATGGCGAGCGTAGTGGAATGCTAAGCATGGCTTTGTAATTCATGGTGTTGTTTGGTTTGCTACTGTCCATAAGCGGTCATATCGCTTACTATAAGGCGAATGGCATGCACCTCACGTCATTAAATACAATGATTAAATACACGCAATAAAAAAAATACGTATCAATAAATTGGAGTTATTAGATTAATCGATCTTAGATGATGGATTCCCTGATCCAGTCATTAGGACGTGCCTTATATAATTTTAGGTTCGATATTGACCTCTCCTATCCTATAAAAACCTTTTAACATAGTTTCCAATGCTGCCCAATATAGTATCTAGCCTACAATAAACTAAGCTAGATTACTGTGTGTATATTTTATTAGGATACCTATTACCTACCTCGTAGATAGCATGACTGAGATTTAGAGGTATATATGTATTTTCCCGCGGGACTCGCCGGAAACTGAAGAATCAGGACTTACCTGAAACAAAAGATATTTTGTTAAAAGTAATCTTAAGATTTGTACAATAACAACAAAATACAATGCTAAAATAGTATACTGTTAATAAATTCTTAAAGATCCATTGTCACGTTAATAATGACAACGCAGTCAGATGATGATGTCCTCAACAAACACGATAAAATTACTCTTAAACCTAAAGTTTAACTCTAGAAATAAGCCACGCAGGCTCAAGTATGAAGTTTATTATTATTGTCATCATCAACAGATAGTGTCGATGATGACAATAATACTAAACGTACTATTGATGAACATGATGTTAATGACAATGAAGCTAAGAATGACGATGTCTTCAATAAACACAATAAAATTACCCCTAAACCTAAAACTAAGCACTAGAGTTTAGAAATAAGCCACGCAACCTCAAGAAGTCATTCGAAAACAAGTACATAAATAAAATAAAGGCAATCGCGTTACCACAATAGACAAGTGACAGCGGGCGGGCAGGGGACTCCATTGGAATTGTATATACGATGGAGTGGATTTAATATCGTTCAGAATGTCCCGCTGAAAGATAGTGTCCGAGACGCCACGCTAGTGCCAGGGGTCGGGCCTTTCACTTCATTTTCAAAGCTTGGAAAAGTTTAAGGGCTGTTTGGTGTCGATTTTGATTTTAAGAACTTTTATTCCAGAGATTCATTGAGTACTAAGGTTAGTACGGAAATTAATTAACCACACAATTCACCAAAATAAAGTATATATTCATGGAATGAATAAGGGATGTTCATATTTTAAAACAAGTAAGGCATTATGTCGTTTCGGTAGTCAACGTGTGTAGTAATTGATAACTTAAAATCAGAAACGAAAAAATAAGACTACCTAATTATTAAAATAAATATGTAGCATTTTACGTAGCAGATTCCGAACCTAAAATAATTTAAATATCTTTATAAAAATATAGTGCCTTCAACTATTTCGAAAAACAAAACCTAGTTACTAGGGTTAAAAGAAAGTAAAGGCACGGATACGTAATTTTATTACAGCAAACCGAACTGTAAAATCAACTGAGTACATAAAATCGCAAGTCTAGTGCGATCCGTACATCATCTTAACCCTCTGCCGCGACCCGGAATTTTATAAACACGTCCCGCACGGGCCCGTATGATCCAATTTTATTTCACCGAGTGAGAAATTTCCATTGGCGCGGTCACTTGTACCACAATCATATCGTATTTATGTATTATTTAACGTCCTGTAGGTGGATTTGCATGGATTCTGTTCCCCTTCTCGCCAATAGATAGTGGATTTGGATAACCTTTTTGGGTTATATTAGTGTGGGTTTAAATTTTTATTGGCCGACATAAAAATGATTTGAAACGACCCTGTTCTTTGTGGATTACCCGTGTAGTGTGGAATTGTTATCGCCTGTGTTTTATAAGGGAAAATATATATTTATTTTTGTCACTTTTTTATCATTATCTCTGAAGACTTTAACAGCGTAAAGTCTCGTGCACGGGAGAAAGCTGACTTTTAATTATCGTTACAGCTTATCAACAGCTCAAATTGTTGTTGTATTTCTGAACATAAAACTGTAAGAAAAATAAATAGAATAGTTATTTTGAGCAATTTTAGTAGTATCGTGTCCAAAATGACAAATGCTACTACCTATTTTCGTTTACATGAGCGCTCTTCTTACATATCGATAAACTAGAACACCCGTCCAAAATATTTAATACATACAAAATTAGCCCGGAGCAATAACACGAAACTGCCAGTACATTGAAAATGGGCAAAGTTATACAAAACTCGTCCCTGCACGTCCGAATTTAAATTGTCGACTACGAGGGTATCGAATACTTAAGACGAGATGCGATTTGGAAAAAAGAAAAACACAAATCCTTGGATCCGCGTCGGGCGCGTCGGGCCGCGCTCACGACAGCCCGTGTAAACACCGGCCATATTGTTACCCGGCCGCAATCTCGTATCAACCGACCAAATAGCTTGGATACTTATGTAAATAGGACCACAACCCCGCTTATTGTATATCTAATTTGATTTCTTTTGCAATACCGTGATGGGATTCAACGAATATTGGTCGTACCTGCCCATCTAATAACGGCCCGGCTCGGAATGTGAGCATTTTAGGGTTAAGAGATCAGATACGCCTGGCCTTTAAAATATTTATGGAGGGGACAGTGGATCGCGTCTTACAGGTTCCTACTGTCATCCAATTTTCGTTTATGCGTTTTGCAAGTTAGTTTTTCGTGCGAAACGCCCGGAGGGTCGGCCGGGTTTTTATAAGTATTAATTAAGGTATGTTATATTCATGTTATAGGGTGGCGAGCGCAGATGGTTCTGCCGGTAGTTTAAAGAAAACTCCCTCGCGTTAATAATGTAAGGTAAAAGTTGCGCATCTCGTGATAGTTTTGGTATCAGTTTCATACTCCAGTTGCTGATGAGGGTTTAATGTTAAACTGTGTTTTATTGATGCACTTATTTCTTTATTAAGTTAACCGCAATACATGCCTGATCAGATGAGTTTAGAAAAAAAAATTAGTGACTACCGTAATACGTGGTGGTAAGTGCTGTGCTGTCCAAATTATATGAAATCTGAAAACTGGAATTGATTTCATAGTGCAGGCAATTTAATATTGCGTTTCGGCTCTAAAAATCTAAAATTGAGTTGACTGGATATTGTATCCATCACCAAAAATTGATTCGCCTGCTATCAAACCTTCGGGAAGAAATAAGATCAGCGATTAGGCGGCATTTGGAGACCTTTTCCTGTTAATTTGAGAATACAAGTTAAAGCTTACGTATTATTTAGCAAATAAGTCCAGTACATCCACGACATCGGATCCAAAATTAAAACACCTAACTCCACCTAAAAGGAGTTAAACCGACGTTAAACGAGAAGTTAATTAAAAATAGACATTAATAGGCGGTTGAGGCCCGCCGTGTCGCACTACACGCCTCACAAAAAGAACGGAGAATTTGTAACTTTGCTCTCGAATTTCCCAACCCTTTCCAAAGTTGACATGAACTACTTAGCCATGTTGCACTACGTCCATTTCTCCGGTCAGATTTACTCGGTTAATCGCGACTTGTTGTTTTTGAACTGACAGAATGAAGAGAATGTTAAATTAAAATTTCAGTTGCGCTAACGTGACACGCAATGGACAGTGCCTTGTCTTTTGCTGCCTTTTTCTTTTGGTAGACGATTATAGGTTTGGTTAGTATTGGTAATAGTTATTTGTTTGGCTTTTATGCTTGTTTTCGTCGTAATAATTTCAGTCAAAACCGTCGTTTGTGTCTTTGATAGCCAAACAAGAAACAGTGCGCTTGACTGATTTCATCGAAATAGACGTTGAGAAATTATAATACGTTTCTACAAAAGGACATTTCTACGAAATCAAATATCCAGTCAATATGTGTAAATGATTCTATTGTTCATTAAACATAAAGGATATTGTAGCCAGAGTAACTATTGGATGTAATGAGACTTAACATCTTACGTCTCAGGATGGAGAGCGCAGTGGAATGCCAAGCATCGTTTAGTAATTCATGGAGTTGTTTGGTTTTGCTACTGTCCATGAGTGGTCGTATCGTTTGCCACCAGGAGAATGGCATGCTCATCTCGCCATTCACTGCACTAAAAAAAAATCTACTGAAAATAATTGTGATACCTTAAATTATGCGATCAGTTTCATTGCAAAATATTAGCCGTCCAAAAACCTTAAAATCTAAATACAAGACGGCATGAAATGGAAGAACAAAACATCGCCACTCATTCCAAAGACAATTTAGCGCACAAATGGACGATGGAGAAGTTGTCGCAGAAAAAGAAGCAAAACTGCTAATTTGCTTGCGACTCGTGACGAACGTACAGACAAACACTAGTTTACACGTCACGCGAAATTAGCCCGGCAACTTTTCAAATTAAACTTTCTTTATGGTTAATGTCGGGAAATATTCTATGCAAAAGTGTAATTCACTTTGAGTCGCGCGCAACTAACAACTAAGGTATAGAGTATAGACTTGGTAACGATTAACTTTGGGTTTTAGAAATATGTTTGGTACCGAAATAAAGACAATTTTAATGTTCCCGCCAAACAGCAGTATAAATGCACTTTTGTGTTCCGGTTTGAAGGACTTTGTAGCCTGAGTAACTACTGGACATATTGAGACTTAACATCTTATGTCTCAGTATGGTGAGCGCAGTGGAATGTGAAGCATTGCTTTGTAATTCATCGTGTTGTTTGGTTTTGCTACTGTCCATGAGCGGTCGTATCGCTTACCATCAGACGAATGGCATGCTCGTCTCGCCATTCATCGCAATAAAAACTGACATGAAGGAGTATCATTATCTACTGTTGTATTTCGATCGATTAGTGAGATAGCCGGAGACCCAAAAGCTGATAAGATAATAATTGAATCCATTATAGACACTCATGCTTTTCACATTTCAGGTTCAATATTTTATTTGCGATTTCAACCATTTATAATCGTCTCGACTGGCAATAAATAAAAGATTTCAAACTCAAGATACATCTTAATATAAGATTAAGTATGTATGTTTTACAGCTTTTAACTTTTTTCCCTCCACGAACACATAATTAGTATGAAAGTAATAAAAGTGTTAAATCGTACTTAGTGTGCCGGCGTGAACTATTAATAAGCTGTTAGTTTTCGTAGTGGGCTGTTTCTTTTGGTTCGACAGTTCGCTAGCGCACCCGCCGGGTTTTGAGTGTATACCAAGTGATGGACGCGAGCGATTTATATTTGTAAGCGAGAAATAATTAATTTTGAAATGTTATTGAGGTATTATTAAATGAAATATCAATCTTGCATTTCATAATCGTTCTTCAGTCTTAAAGACGGTCATGAAGATTGGGAGTGGACTAGTTGACTTTCCATCAGGTGACCCACATATTCGGATTGAATACTACAAAAAAACATCTGTATCAAAATATGCTTAGTTGAAAATTTCTAAACCCGCTACATCTCGGCCGTCGCGCCGGCGACGCCAGGCCACGCTTTTAAATCGCCAACTTTTCGCTGTTTTAATTAAGTTGACGTCGCAGTTACAACTGTGTTGATTTGCGCAGCCGAGCGCGACCTGGCTCTCTATCCAGCTGGATTTGTGGTCAGTCTTCAATGCATTCTACACTCAAAACTAAAGAATAATAATTAATTTATTTCTATGTACTGTTATTCATTTTCAAAATACATACATCAACTCACGCCTTTTTTCCAGGAGTCGGCAGACGCGCACCCAGGACAACCACGTTACGCCTCGTGTGTGCCGTCGCATAATATGATAGATGAGCCCATTGCCATATCGGCACAAATTCCTGACTCAAGGCTGATAAGTGATAATTGTAAAATCCAATATCATTGCCCAATTCGGGATTCGACCCCGAGACCTCAACGTTGTAATCGTATCGTAGTACAACTGCGCAACCAAGACAGTCCATTTTCAAAATAAATGGACAATAAGTTATTTCTAGCAACTGCTTTCTTCTATATCTGTATCAGCTCATATACGTCCCAATGCAGGGCACGGGCCTCCTCTACAATAGTGGGTACGATTGACAGTGGTTAGGCCGTATAGTCCACCACGCTGGCCTAGTGCGGCTTTGCGGACTTTACATACCATAGAAATTCTTACAAATCGCTATGGTATGCAGGTTTCCTCATATTTACATTACTATAAGATGTAATAATTTAGGTATATTTAAAAACATTACCGCATTAAAATATATCCAACACGCACAAATAATATGTCGTACGGGCGATGCCCGACGGGGTTGACTTAAAGAAGGAGTGAGTTGAAAGGCGAGTGAGGCCGAGCCGTGAATGAGCACTAATCAATACTGTGAGGTGCTGAAAAATCATATTACAGACGCGTGTGTTTATGTACGGTTAGCACATTAAGTTGTACAAGGCGGTGGGTTTATATTAATAATAAATTAGTTCATATATGTCTTAGTGCTCATAGGTTTCGATATGCACGCAGGTTTAATACGTCTATGATGATAAAAAGATTCTTAAGATTCCTATGGTATTCGAATTTTCTACCAATGTTTGATTTACCAAGCATTTGTATTATAGAACGCAGGATATATATAGGATATAAGAACCAGTCCGCCTGGTCTGGTTCTTTTTTAAATGTACAAGCAATTAAAAATATCTACTCAGTTGACGATGTAATAATGAATGTATTTTATACAGAAACTATTGGTTACTATAGACTACATCTAACCAAAAACATCTTAAAATATAAATACATAACTTCACATTAATTCTGACACAAACAGCACCACACCCTACATCTAAAAAATAACACATTAATTTGCCAACCCTACCGGCGCATATGCAGCCGCGGACGTAATCGACGGCCAGCTGGGGACGTATTGGTCCGTCGCGGAGACGGCGCTGGCTCTGTTTTTAAAGCTTTCTTCCACCCCCCTACCCCCACCCCGCGCCCGCCGCCCACTCCCCCGCAATCGATGGATGGCATCACGTTAGTGCGCCCGATCAAGTGCATACGTGAACACTCCTTAGATGTGGAGTAGACGCCAGGCAGGTGATTGTTTACTTTTAGTTTAATGTGGGTGAATTCATTTATTGGAAATATATTGTATTTTTTTAATATGTGTGTATTATGATAGACATAAGTATTTACGAATTAAACAAACTACTCGTAGTTATGATTTTTATGGGGCAATAGTCTGGCAGTTTCTAATACCCATGAGATACGCTTTTGGGTCCATAATCTATGCGTGGGCCTTTTTGGTATTTTCATTATAGTTTGTCGAAGAGATCGATGTTTGAAAAAAGGGGACGTGACTTGTTATATTCCCAATTTTAGTAATATATTGGAAGGCTTATTCTCAAAAGTGTTCATGTAAGACAGGTAGCCGAATTCTGTGATATAGATAGATAAAAACATCGAATAAAAGAGAAATAAGAAGTAGACGAATAAAATTAATTACAAACATTTTTCATATTATTTCAAAGCAAACGCATAGAACAATGTAAACTGCACCCGATCTTCACAATTACATAGACTTTTAATTACACCAACCAAATATACATAAGGCGCCGTTTAAGATACCGTTCATTTACACTCGTTGCGTACATTAATAAAATGCATTTAAACAAACGGAGACAAGCAAACCAACGAAACCAATTAAATAATTAAATTAAGGGGGTCTTTTCGTCCGCGCTACAACTGACAGGGTTCGCTCCGCCGCTGCGAAATTGTTCAGTGTAATGTTTAAAGCGTGTTTCTTGCATTGCGTCTCCACTGACAAGTTGTCAGGGGCAGACGGTTTAGTGTTTGTAGGGAGAGCGGCAATGCACCACGCACAACTCAGCGGAGTCGCGAGCGCACGTGGTGGTGACGTGACAGACACAGTACTCAGTGACCTCCCTAGAGCACTGCGAGTGATTTTTGAGATATAAAATGTCGCCGTGTTTTAGAAGTTTGAAATATTGTTTTAATAAAGTATAAGTGACTGACACTAAAAGAACGGTTTAGTTTTTTGGTCTTTGTTATATTTTAAGTCCAATTTTTAAAGAGACTTTAAACCTATATCTTGTAACATCGCTTTGTACCGTTGTAAGTTTTTCATAGGTAAACTACATTCGTAGGAAATATAGTGTGTATCGTATTGAAATTTTCAGAGTTCAAGTTTAGTAAGCAAAATAAACTAAGTTATAATTTCTCCCTTCACCATTCTTTGACGGCGAGAGAAAACAACCTTAGACTGTTTCTTAAAAAGAACCTAAAATCTTACGTTATCCACTCAACTTCAACAGAAAGACACAGCATGATTAATACCCAAGAAAAACAAAACACAAAATCGATTAATAAGTTCGCAGCGTGACACGAGCTGTATAAAAGCTCGCACAAGACGCGACAATCAATAACAGGCAAGCAAGTAGAATGAACTAAAACTGAACGGCACGTCACAAGTGGTGCGGGACGATTCAGTCGCGGCGTGTCATCGCCGTGCAGACAGTTCGGGTACACTGACGTGACAGCACTGACTCCGAGTTTCACGGTACACGGTACAAGCGGCAGCGTGACAATGCCTTGGGTATTTCCTGGGTGTGTTTATTGGAAATGTGTAAAGAAAATTATTCTGCATTTGGTGAAGAAATATGATAATTGAAATTAATTGTGATATTATGAATTAAGATTGATATCACTATTGATTAATGACTGTCGTGGGTTCAAGAATCCGACTGCTAGTCTATGTTTAGCCAATCAAAATATTATTACTTGTAATTTAAAAACAGTAACCCCAAAGATTTTACCTCAACAGACAATGAATAAACATGTAACTTGGGGCGTAAGAAATGAGAAACAAATAGCTCAATATAATGAGGAGTGTCATAAAAACTTAAAACTTATTGATTTTCCTAGAGAGTTTGTAAACTGTGCTGATTCTATGTGTGATGACCTGGGTCACAGGCGTATTATAGATAACTTATATTCTGATATTGTTACTGTACTCTGTGATGCGGCAGCAAGCACCCGAGCTAACATGAGACAGGGTAAGAGTGGGCTGCACATTGAGGGTTGGAATAAACATGTAAGAGATGCACACAGGGTGGCCCGATCGAAGTTCAAAGAATGGATGCAGTGTGGTAAGCCTAACTCGGGTTTTGTTTACGATCAAATGTGTGAGAGTAGGAGGATATTTAAATCGAGACTAAAGTGGTGTCAAAATCATAAAGATCAGATACGAATGGATGCCCTGGCAGGAAAGTACAGTAAAGGCGATTTCCGAGATTTTTGGCAAAGTACAAACAAAGTAAACCTTCGACCGGGCCTCCCTGCGTGTGTGGAGGGAGTGAGTGATCCCAGTGACATTGCGAAAGCCTTTAAAGAACATTTCATAGTGCAGTCCCCATTAGGCCCGGCGAGCAGGGTGATCAATACTGATATGAGCGGTTTTAAATTGAGGACATTTTTCCTTGCAAAAGATGTGAAGAAAATTATTGCACAAATTTCAAAAGGAAAATCTCCTGGTCATGATGGACTCAGTATTGAGCACCTGTTGCATGCAGGACCTCACATTTCTAGGCTTTTAGCAATGTTTTACTCGCTTTGCGTAGCCCACTCTTATTTACCGGATGATTTAATGAAAACTGTTGTGGTACCAGTGGTTAAAAATAAGACTGGGGATCTTGCTGACAAAAATAATTATAGGCCTATATCACTTGCAACTATCATAGCCAAAGTGTTTGATGGTTTGCTTAATGAGCAATTAAATAAATGTGTTGTAATACACGATAATCAGTTTGGTTTCCGACCACAATTGTCAACAGAAAGTGCAATACTTTCCTTTAAGCATACCATCAAATACTACACAAAAAGAAGAACGCCTGTTTATGCATGTTTCCTAGATTTATCCAAAGCTTTTGACCTAGTTTCCTACGACATTCTTTGGAGAAAGCTGCATAATACGGGGTTGTCGCAAGAACTAATCAGTATATTCCAGTACTGGTATTTACATCAGTCAAACTATGTAAGATGGGCAAATGCGAAGTCAGACTTGTATCGGCTCGAATGTGGCGTGAGGCAAGGTGGATTAACTTCACCAACATTGTTTAATTTATATATTAACGAGCTCATTGCGACGCTCAGTGGCAACCATATCGGCTGCCATGTAGATGATGTCTGTGTCAATAATTTAAGCTATGCTGACGATATGGTGCTGCTGAGCGCTTCAGTCTGTGGATTAAGAAGTTTAATTTGCATTTGTGAGGAATACATCTGTGACCATGGCTTAAAATATAATGTTAGCAAAAGTCAGTACATGGTGTTTGAGACCAGTGTAAAGGTGCCGTCTAATTTACCATCTATCAAACTCAATGGCGTCCCCATTGAAAGAGTGAAAAAAATTAAATACTTGGGTCACATACTAACTGTCGATCTCAAGGACAATGATGACATTGAAAGGGAGCGAAGGTCACTGTCTTTGCGTGGTAATATGATAGCCCGTAGGTTTGCTCGATGTTCGGGGGAGGTGAAGACTATGCTCTTCAAAGCATATTGTACATCCCTCTACACTTGTACTTTATGGGCTGACTATACGACGAAAAGTTACGGTGGCCTTCGCGTCCTTTATAATAATGCATTTAGAGCGGTGATGGGGCTGCCTCGTTTCTGCAGTGCCTCGGGCATGTTCGCGGAAACACGTACAACATGCTTCCACGCAATGGTGCGTAAACGATGCGCATCCTTAGTGCGTAGAGTGCGAGCTAGTTCTAACTCAGTCCTAGCTATGATTACCAGCAGGTTGGACTGCCCCTACATACGGCATTGCTGCGATAGACATATTGCAGTAACGCCGCCTATTAGGATTTATTAATTTCTCTTTTGTTTTTCTCAATTAATTAATTGTATTTTTAATAATCGTATTTTGTGACATTTGTATTCTTAATTTGTTTTGATATATTTTGTATATTCTGCTTCAGTTATTTTTGTAATTTTTTGTAATCTTTGTAATTTTGTATTTTGTATTTTGTATTTTGTATTTTTTTTATGGGTCTTTTTACCTGAAATAAATGAGCTTTATTATTATTATTATAATTACTTCACTCGAGAATTTTTAGTAAGATTTAAGCTATAAAAGAAAAGACAAGATAAGCTCGAGTCCCAATGATATACGTCGAGCTTTGTATACTACAATAGATGGTAGCTTACATGAATCGCATGAACGGGATGGTATCAAGACGAAGGAAGAAACATACAAAACTTGCAATAGTTACTTAAACTATTTAAACGCTACAGTAATTACGTTGTTTTATACAAGTATTTTGCTTCAGTTTTCTGTGTAACAACGCGGCCACCCCCACAATCTGTCCTGTGTTTTCCACTATACGCCTAATTAAAAATGCTGTGACCCGCTGCCTCCTCCAAATTGGGTCATTTCGGAGCAAGTCTGGAGTGAAATTTCCAGCGGAGCCGAGTAAACTTGGGGACGTGGCAGCGACAGCGACGCTCGCGTCATCTCGATGCAAGTTGATAATGCAAGGAGTGTTCCACGAGTACTTGCAACTACTGTGCGCAAGTGTTTGGCAGTTTTTGGTGAAACTGCTTCGGTGGGTACTCCATGATTATTCTGTTTGATGACGGTGATTGCTTGGTACTTGGTATTTTAAAGTATGACGTCAGTGGTGACGTATTAAGTAAGAGCTACTCTACTACGTGGGTAAATATTTGGTAACTTTTGGTGAAACTGCTTAATCTGTTTGATGACGGCGTCGGCTTGGTAGTCTATGGGCCTCAGTGATGCGTCAAGCAGGAGCTACTCTACTATGGGTCTATGTTTGGTAGTTTTTTTGTGAAACTGCTTCGGTGGGTATCCATTATTATTCCATGATTATTCTTGTTGATGATGATCGCTGCTTGGAAATCTAAAGAACTCAATGGTAATGTGGAAGGTCTTAAAATTCCCTGTGTAAATGTTTGGCAACCTATGGTTTGCATGTTTCTGGATAATTATTTGACTGATCGCAAATCTAGGAAAGTTAGTGCTTACGTACTATCTATACGAAGTTCTCTCTACGAAGTTGATATTTAATAGCAGAGAAGAACACGGTAAGGAACTTTTGATCTTGCGAATGACAGACAAGGCAACATCACTGTTTTATTTATAGCAATGATTTATAAATGGATCCATTCACACAACTAGGCGAGCGCATCTGTCACTCAATATCTAGATTAGACAAATTGTAGGTATGGAAATAGATAACTTTAGAAACTCCGCGGCGAAATGTTCATGCATTTATTTAAAATTCAACGATAAGGATCGCGACGAGAATTCCGAATTAATAACCAAACTAAAACACCTAAAGAATACTTCATATCCAATGTGAATTTTATGAATAACCTAAATTTCAGCTGCTGTTATATGAACCGTCCCGATAAAGAGGCCTCTTTGGTATATTGCCAGTGTGCAGACTGTAAAACGGAACGTCTAAAATTCAATTCTTAAAATCGGCAATCTACTTTGCGTGAATTAGTGATTCGATTTATAGATCTTCTACTCTGGTAAAGACACAACATACCAAATAGTAATAGTATAACATCAGTATTGTGAATTACATGAGCTTCCAGATAAAAGGTTGTATCCTCAATCTCATTCTTAACGAACCAAACCTATCAGAATTCAAAACACAGCTCCATTCTCACAAATCCCCATCAAGTAAAACATTCATACATACTTTAAAAGCACCATCAAAACAAACTTAGACGGCATAAAACGTAGTGCAATAACAAATAACGACGTAATATTACGCGAGAGAACGTCTGTCGGTTTAAGACGGCGCCGCGGCTGCAGCGTGACACTGGCGACATTGACGTGACGGCGACTGCACCCAGCCCTGCACTGCGCCCGTCACGCCACCCGCCCAGATAGATTGATATTGCCGACGTAAGATGGAGCGATTGCATACGGAGAAAGAAAAAATCACATCGAGATTAAACCGTATATCACTTAAAGTGTTATTGCTTTTTACAATGTTGCGGGGTGCTTGGTATTTATTGAGGCTTTTGAATTCGAGATTTCGATTGCGCTTTGTAAGATAAAAGACAAGAGATTAACTTTAATAAATTAACATGCTGCATATATTTCTACTGATCAATCCTTATCTAGTTATTAAGTCTATGTCTCAATGATCACCTTAAGATGGTCTTGGTTGTTTCTAAAAAATATATGATTTACAAGGACCTTGTTAAGTTCGATGCTGATTCTGAGCACTAATTAACTAACATTATTAAATATTTTTTTTTACATGTTGGTTGTAGTTAGTTTCACACGTATGATGAAAAATCTTTTAAGTTATGTTTCAAGTAACGTCATGTCAATCAATACACTTCTATAAAACAGGTTAAATAGTCTTCATTTTCACAACTCTATGTACAAGATGGAAACAATCGAAAATCCTTAATCAAACGCGCAGCTAGTGCAAAACATAAAAGCGTAGTTTATTCAAAAGACGCCATTACCGGCGCATCACTGGCATGCCGTATTTCACAAGACATCAAGTTGAAAAGTAGCGATGGACGCAAACGAGATGCTCGGACGCCGTGATGGGGAGTAGAGACAGTGACATGACACCGCGCCCCCCTGCCGGCCCCCACTGACCCCCCGGACCCCCACCCGACGGCGACTCGCCCGCGGCGGGGTGCATATTGACCCCCAACCCCTCGCCGGATAATAAGGGGGTTTTGGACCGGCTACCTATAGAAGTCGTAGCATCTTGCTCGCGACGTGTGTTGGTTTTATGTACGTTTGAAAAAACTCCAGTCATTTTGAAAGTAGGAAAGTTTTGTGTCTTTGGTTTGATTTGTATTGACGTGGGATGGTATCGGAATCGTTACACACATCGAGAATTATACGCAGAAGCTAATTAATTTAACAATTTTGGAAGTTGGATGTGTATTCAAAAACGTTAACTCTCCAAAGTACGAATATCAACTAAATTGAATTGAAATTTTCTTTTGTTCGTGAATCTTTGAATCGTGAAAACTTTGAATCGGACTGTTCTTAGTATCGAATATGTTTATACAGGATATGAAAAAAATATTTTTTCCTCATTTTACTATTAGAATGGTAAGGTAAGTCAGGATTTGACTTCGAAACTAGGGGAGTTCGCATTTTATTCGTATAAAATACTCAAAATTTCATGACAAGTTTATTTCATTGGATTAAAGTATTTTTCATAGGATTGAGGTGAAGTGCGCGTTGGTCTGCTGGTAAAGCACCAGACGCAGCTGTCTGCATGTTCACGGTGATCGCGGGTTCAAATGCCAGATTTTTCGGAGTTATGTGTGTATTGACAGTCAATCACCACGCGCTATAGCGGTGAAGGAAAACATCGTGAGGAAATCAACATACCATAGCGGTTTTTAACAAATCTATGGTATGTAAAGTCCGCCAACCTGCACTAGGCCAGCGTGGTGGACTATATGGCCTAACCACTCTCAATCGTACCCCCGATTGTAGAGTAAGCCCGTGCCCTGCAGTGAGACGTATATGGGCTGATACAATACAATACAAGGTATTTATCAAGAACAATGCCATGAACAACATGATCTGGGACCTCAACAGACCATCACGAAATAATATTTGGTAAAGGAATATGTTTGTATCGATATCAGACTGTATCCGTTAGAATAAGCCACAAATCTTCCCAATTTTCTGATTTATCACAACGTCTATATTACAACTCTTCAATAAACTCACAATGAATAGAGCAAAAGATATCAAAACTACATTTCTTGATAATTAATAGAGCAAAAAACATCAAAAATAGGTTTTTTTTTTCAAAAACCAACACAGCACGCGACATCGCGTCATTTGCACAAAATTAAACAGCCGTCAAAGACGCCCGTCAAGTCCGGACGGCCCCCATCTCGGCCGGACGGACGGTCGGACGGGGGGTGTCCGGCCCCGTCCGGACAGATGGATTGATATTGCTCCGAATGCAGGTGGGCAGCCGATCTCGGAACAATGGCCATTTGTAAACTTATATCGAATTATAATTTCTCGTGTAGATACTTTATTTATTCGCTGTTTTTTTTTATTTTTTACTATGATATCGTAGGTTGTGGATATCTCATTGATTTATTTCCAAATTAAATCAGATTCATAAGCCAGTAGTCATTTTAAATGTTAAAGATCGTTTCGAAAGGGTAACTAGTTGATGGTTTACGTAGTTCAAAGTATTTCTGTTCGATGAAGACGAAGAAATTTATCAGAGAGAAGATAATTTATTGACATCAACTTTTGATACATAGCCTTAAGCGTAACCAGACATTCATTAGAAATAACAGTAAAAACTTAAGAATTTCATCAAGAAATAAAATGACAAAATTTCTCACCAATTTCCTTGTAATCAAATGCTTTCAATAACCCTCATGTCGCATTTAATTAAGAAGCCGGCTTCTAAACGCGAGGCCGCGGATTTGATCCTCTTACTGACAAATGTTTGTCTACCCTACAAATCTTTCTTCACGGTCTGGGAAAAACTAAAGAACTGGGTGAAACTAAAGAAGTCGTAGTTTCTGATATCCACGACACCAGGTTTGGTATCTGAAATTCAGGACTGTGTAACAGATTGGAGTGTTACCAACTGGTCAACAGCCCACAAAAGAAGTTATTTAAACAAGTTATAATATAAATAAATATGTACGTGTGATAAAGTTGTATTGGGCCCATACATCACTGTCCCCCGAGTAATTATTTTATTTATGCACAATAAATCTATATTGTGACGTTTCTAACGATACCTTTTTAAATGTCTGTCGCCGGCGGGGGCTTTAAATTATTTGGTGTGCTAGCGCCTACTAATATTAAATATGTATTGCCTTTTCTTTACTTTATTATTTTATACTATTATTCTTTGTTCGTAAACAATTTTATTTCAGGTTTTAACTTGACCAGGTTATATTTGATTCAAGATTTTTTTTATTTATCTGATATCCAATTCTCTTGTTGTCTAGTAACTCTGATTCGATACGCTATTCGTTTTTTTAAATAATATATTAAACGAGCAATTGATGTCGGTACTTGTCACAATCCAAAAGACGTTATAATTCGAGACATAGAAACCTTACAATTTTTTTATAATCTTAGTAGATATTCATTCAAACCGCACTAGGCCAGGGTGGTGGACTATAAGGCCTAACCCCTCTCAATTGTACTCTCGATTGTGGAGGAGGCTTGTGCCCTACAGTGGGACGTAAGTATGGGCTGATACAATACAGTACAATTTTGTTTCAAAATAAGCAAGTTTGGGACTGTGGTACCCCCTTTTTTCCCTCCACGTTTGACAAACAAATCCAGCATAGAAACGTACATCGATCAATCACGTCCTCCAAAACGCGATCACGCGACAAACATCAAAAAGCTTAAAAATTACGAAAATCCGCTTAAAAGATAAAAAATGACGCCAAACTTATCGCTTTCATACGCAAACGAAAAATGAACGACACAAATTAATAGCCCAAGTTCCTAACGAGTATTGAAAAAACCCTCTTACACTCCATAAAAACTTGACAAAGACACATGTCCCCCCTTATTATCTTCAATTAAGAGGTACTGATAATAAACTGTGACATACGGACGGAATATCCATTATACGCTGACCTTTCTGCGTTTGCAATAGCCTAGTATAGCAGGTCTTGGTACATTGGTCCGTACGATTCGAAAAAGTTACGTGTGGGTACCCACCAATGTAAAGTAGACTCTATGCCGTTAAATATAAGGTTGGAAATCCAAGTGGTGGCGATCTCCCGGTCGAGTTGCCGTGAGTGATGCGCGCGGGACGGTGACGGATGGCCGCCCGTAACACGTGATTAGTGATACGGCGCGTTTCCGTAATCAGGAGGAATAATGAGTTGCGATAGATATGATCGCACGGACTGCCGACGGTGATGGACGCTCACTGACGGTCTTTTTATAGTGCCACGGCATCCAGTATACATAGCGTTGCCAGGTCGCCAAACCTAATAGCCGGACAGACCAGCCAGTTTGGCCGGACATTTGGTTAAAAAAGACGGACACCCTATATTATTGAGGATTTTGTCTTAGTATTAATAGGTACGACAATTTTTTTTTATGTAAAATCAAGTCTTTTTGATTATTAAATCATAAATCTCGGCTACGCTCGGCGGCGCGGCGGCAGTGCTCGCTTGTTTGCGAAATTTAAAAAGCCTAACAAAAGCCGGACAAGACTGACACCGTTTATTTTAGCCGGACATGCAATAAAAAAGCCTAACTGTGTCCGGCTTTATCCGGACGCCTGGCAACGCTAAGTATACACCTGATAAGGTTCCTACAATATAAATTGGCAAAATTATGCCAACTTGCATACACGGTTTGAACCTAGAAGATATGTCACCAGCTATTTTTATACCGCGAAGAACAACACACTTCACTTACTTCCACAACAATACACCAGATAATAAGCAATGCAGTCTCAATAGAGGGGTTACAATTATCCCGGTCCTGAAAACGATCATAGACTTGCTTATTTCATAGGTCACCTTATTAGTTTTTACACCTTTGTTATCTATACAAATATTCTATCGCCATTAAAAATCATACATTAACACACAAACAACAACACGCCTTTTTCCGAGAAGGGGTGGGCATAGGTGCAACCAGGACAACCACGTTTCACCTTATGTGTTCCGTCTTATATGATAGGGCCCAAATTCCTAACTCCGGGCTGATATTGAATAGAAAAATCCAATGTCGCTTTTTCCGACCCGGGATTTGAACCCAAGACTCAGTTTTGTAATCGTCCCGTAGTACAACTACGCCACCGAGACCATTAGAAATCGACGCAAGATATTTTACCACAAGCCAAAATAACTTCGAATATCGCGTCCCTTCATCTGATTAATTTGACACATTTATTGATTCGGATTCAATTTATCGGAGATTTTTGATACTCGGCATTTTTAAACTGCTTCAAAGAATTTTAATCGCTTGCTAATTTAGAGTATTAAAGTCCAGTTGTTTATAAATAGGTAATAAAGATCAGCTAATTGACTAGCTAAAGTGATGATGTGATTTCTATAACGCGTTCGGAATGTTAATGTTCGAAAAGAAAACAAGTATGGAACTAAAAATGGAACTTAATTGTTTATAAACATAAATTCTGAGGGATTATGAATGCATTGTTGTCTTTAAAACAGTTCGAGATAGTTTCCAGTAGTTTTACTAAAGAACATAAAGTAGTCAGCCATATTAAGAAAAACTAAGCCAAGCTTTTAAAAAAAAATGTATAAAGAATTATTTTTTTAACCCACCACCAAAAGAGATTAGTGTTCTGCCTTCCTGAATCTCAATTTCAATCTACTTTGTTTGTTTTTAATAAATAATAAATTCGCTGATAGTGTTTTATATTTACAAGATACATCTTTACAGATCAATTTATTATGTAGATATGTTTCTTCTCACATAAATAAATCTGAATTGCTATATTATGTGAGACAGTTCTGCCATTTTGAACGGTTCTAAATATTGATTGCCGTATGACGTTAGTACTATAAAAACTTCATAATTTATTCGTACATAAACTCAAGTTTCATCTTCGAAATGATAGGCAGAGGCGCCAATGTTTAACACTCATATTTTGACGACATTATTTCTGTCCCAACATGAAGAGCAAGCCTATACCATTCCATTATCACTTCATACCATCAGTATTGCCCTTCCTGGGAATCGAACTTGAAACCCCACCTTACACAACATAATCAAAGACGCAACTTTTTACAAATAATTCCTAAATTCACCAAAAATTTCACCCTACAAATTCGGCTCATATACCTACACAGTTTTAGGCAGACGCGAAATAAAGGGTGCTGTTGCAGGTTTTTAATTGGAGTGTAAAAAGCGAATAATGTTTTAGGCTTGGCCATGCAGCGGGATCACATCGCGCCTTTACAATCGCCGAGCTGACTAGCGCAGACTTCCTCCGCCAGACGCAGGGCGGCGCCACTGTGCCACAGATAGCGGGTTGGATACGCTGCACGCATGTCTTTTTTAAAGTATTGTAAGAGATTAAAAGGTATTGTTGTATGTATAAATCTAGTTTTGGTGAAGTATGTATGAGCTCAGTCACTACTATTCCTTTGGTCTTGTGGATTGTGACAACTTGGACACCATTATATTGCCCGCACGCTCGTATGCTTTCTTTTCTTTTGAGTTTCACGCACAGTTTTAATATTAAATTATACATTTTGTTTCTCGTTGTTGTTCTTTGTAAATGAATATTCGTAGGAATAAAACACTTTATATTCTTTTAAAACAGTACAATTTTAAAGGCAAAGATAAACCTGTAGACAGTATCTCATTTTCCACGTTTTTTCAAATATGCAGCATTTTCCAATAATCTAATTTCTTGAAACATTTCAAACATAATCTTCTAAATCAATTTCACTTGACCTTTCCTATCGCTTTCAACTTCAACCCACGCATCAACTCAACAACTTCCCATGCAATAACTCAATAACAGCTTCAAAGACTAATCTATTTACCCGATCTCGCTCCGCCCGGCTTCTCCGCTGCCGCCTATGACTAAGGTGGCACCGTTAATTCCGCAACACACTAGTAATTTCCCGGCAGCGAAATAAGCGAATTAAAATCGCCTCAAAGCAACGCGCAAAGAAACGGCCGCGTATGCTCGCCTCAGTTTATTTTTAGATGTTTATGTGCAGGGGAAGGGGGTTGCGGGGTGAGGGGGTGTGAGTGACGGCCGGACAGCCTTTGAAGCTTTGTCGTACAGTTTAGAATATAATTGCAGGTATTGTTTAAAAGTTGAGTGGTTTGGACGCGTTTGAAGGATTTTGTCGGTGGTGATTGAAAGGATAATTTTCTTTCAGTTCATGACTTTGGGTAACGGCAACTGAGAGAGTTAAAGAATATTAGTAACTATGGGTTTTCGTGTACCTATATATTTTATTTATGACAGTGACCTACATGGCATGTGACTTCTCAAAGTTTGTACAATTTTTTTTAACTCAGATTAGAAATACACTTTAGTCGTCTATATTATGCAGTAAATATGCAGCCAACCCCTAATATTTGGCAAAAATTAGGGGTATATTCTTTAGACCTCTTGTAATTACTAAAATAATTAGGTTCTATATTAATTTAACTTAATTTCATCATCAAGATAGCACACGTCTGCCTTCCAAGTCACAAAATTCAATAAAAAATGACACACGCCTTCGAGCGAACCCAGCGCTTACTCCGTATAATCCGTAGATGAGTACAATCAGTGACAAAATCCATTTACAAGGTTGATTGGGCGCTTCATAAATGTAGGCAAAAAGACTTAGGTCTCATTAGTAGCGATCGCTAATTGTGCACTCGCGTCGAGTAACTCACTTACTTTGTAATGCGACGGACGAGTTATGCAAGGAGATCGGTGTTGCCTTATTGGACGTATTGGGTACCCTCCTGATTTCAGGGTATTTTTTCAGGTATAATTGTGCAATGGTTAATTTTTTGAATGAAAGTGTAGTTTTAATAATGTTTTGACCATTGTCAACATTTATAAGTTTTTGTATTACTCTGACGTTTATCAAATATTTTAGTTTTTATCTTAATATTTTAGGTACTTATTTTCCTGTTTGTTAATGCATTACTTTGCACATAATTTAGCCACAAAATGGTTTATATTGTTGCAAAATAATTCAATACGAAAACCTGCAAAAATGTAAACAAACATAGCATTAACAGTATCCACTGCTTCCAATAAAAGCCCTCGTACATTCCCAACAAGCAATACTTACAACGAACTAACACGTAAATTCACAACCAATTAACAAAAGAAAAAACACAGAAAAAGGCACTTACGAATTCTAATAATCCGCTTCATTCGTCCGTCGCATAAAAAAGGAGGGTAGAAATAATATCGCATCTGGCAACCCCGGCCGTTAGACAATTCCGATCACGCGCGAATCGCCGCCGCCCGTGCTAATTAAAAATCGAACCATTTTTGTTAGCCAGTGTACATTTTGTCACTGGCCACTCATTAACTAAGATGCTTTTTTAGACTGAAGTATTAAATTTATATTTTTTTGGACGACTTTTCAATAAGTCGTTCTGTTGTGTCTTACGAAAAAGCTATGGAATAATATACGGAGAATGAATTGTATCTAAGGATTTTTGTGATTGAACATACTTAATAATTTAAGCTGTCGTTTGATCAAATATAGTAAAGAACGCCGAAGTCAAGTCAAGTGGTCAAGTGGGCTGAAGTTTTATGGACGTCGGACTCTGGGGTGCACAAAAATTGATTTTAACAAACAACATTTAACAGCCTCCGTGGCGCAGTTGGTTAGACGCCGGCTGTGAAACGAGAGGCCGCAGATTCGATCTCCGCACCGAAACAAATATTTTTGTGAACCACAGGTATTTGTTTCGAGTCTGGGTGTTTGTGAGATCGAAAAAGTCTGTCGTAGAATCTGATACCCACGACACAAGACTCGATCTTAGTGTGGTCGGTCGGTCACGATTATGTATGTGACTGTAGGGTGTAACAAAAATTATTACTATGTGTATTTCTCAATTAATCATATTTTTTGGTTCATAATGTCAAACTTCAATAATGAGTTATTTCAAACGTTCTTCGTCTAGATGAGAATCTATGCCCTGCGCTCGCCAACCCACCTGGCAAGTGTGGCTCGTATAAGCAAAACCTTCTTAATTGGGGAGAGCCTATGTCCAGCAGTGGGCCTTTGTGGCTGGAGATAATGATGTTTGTCTCTTACTTATACATTTAAATACTTTTCGCTTTTGATATAATCCAACCGCAGTGCGATATTTACTCACAATTTTTCGTCACATTCCCAGCAACGACTTCGCAAAGAATCGTAAAAGCTAGACTTTAATTAACTCCTCTCAAAACAGGTCCAAGCTAAATATCTTTAAGAGTCAACAACCTACAGTTGTACGCATTACTTTACTATTACATCCCTACAACCCTCATACCCCGTGCCACCCCGCCGCCCTCCGCCCCTCCGTTACCGTCCTCGGCTCATGCTTACAAACTGTCGCATTACCGGCCATCCCGAACGCGGCGCAACAATACTTTGTTCGTCACCCGCCACGGGAAAATCACCCTTATTCCTTCCGCACTAAGATACAAGTGGCTGTAAATATTAGCTTTGTCAGGATCCCGCACATTTGAAGAGGTGAAGAAAAGTAAGTTCTAAATATGAGTGGTAAGGTTGAGTTTGCAACGGTGGAGACGTGAAGCCGTAATGATAATTCTAAGCTAATGCCATAAGGAAATGAGCTGAGTGTTTTCTTTTTTGGAATTGTTTACTATTGGCTGGGAGATGTATACAGTGACCTAGAAATGGTGGATGGTCACCTGAAATATATGCACGTCCTGATATTTTTTTCCTCTTACTTATTTATCACTTATTTCCGCATTTGGCTCTTTGCTTATTTGTTTATTTTTTTCTTTTGGTTTTATGAAACATTGTCTTGGTTTAACAAATTAAATGTTCTGAAATTAAGGGACTACTTCATTTGTAAATTGTTTTATGAGATCTAATCATTGGGAGATTTTTTTTCGCCACCACCTTTTCTTTATTGTGAAAATAATTTATTATTTACTTTAGTTTTATCGTTCATTCTTTCATTCATTCTGCCTCGTTGGCGTAGTTGAACTACGGTGCGACTACAAAGCTGAGGTCTCGGGTTCGAATCCCGGGTCGGGCAAAGTGATATTGGGTTTTTCTATTAATTATCAGCCCAGAGTCAGTAATTTGTGACCGATATGGCGATAGGCTCGCCTCTATCACATCATGGGACGAAACATATAAGGTGAAATGTGGGTGTCCTGGTGGCGCCTCAGCCTACCCCTTCTGGGATAAAGGCGTGTCACCAGCTTGTCTTTAACCCGCATCGAAATTAATTAGAAAGTAAAAACAAATAGGAGGATTTGGAATCAAATAATTGTCCATTTCCCACTGCAGCAAAGCGGATGACAAAATATTGAGCTGAGATGTACTATCCTCCGATATAAAGATATACAACACGAGAAGCTAGATGTAAAGCACCAAGTGCTAGAGTGCTTAAATCATTGCCTGGTAATCGTAATTCCCCTTCAAGTGAATTCCCTTAAAATCACTTCCAGCATCTATGAATATACCCCTAAACACTATTACACGCGACAATTCTATCCAAACCTAACGCCCCAATCAAAACTAAAGGTAAGTCGCTCACCAGTGGCAAGTAAAAACTATACGATAACAATAAAACGGCGAGTACACGGGATTGCACTAACAGACCGTCGTCGCGTTGACTGAGTCCAAGGAAAATGGACCGGTTGGATGCGGAAGTAGGTAGATATTGAGATTTCTCTGAGAAATGGGGGTTTTAATGGTGGAAGTGTTGCCAGTATGACATTAAGAGCTACCCATACGGATAGTGGATAAAGAAACTAAAGTTTTTTGTGGAGAAATCACATCTAACTTGTGGACTTGAAAAAAACATTATCGTAATGGGATCATAACTGTTTCAAACTTTCATTATTTAATATTGTATATTACTTGAATTGGATCCAACATTTATACTTAAAACAAACCATTAAATTCCAAACTAATGCGCAAATTCTCATAATAAAATAATGAACATAATTAACATTCCAACAGAAAGCGTCGCGTCTCGGCCACAAATCTATTCAACCCATTTCCGAACGGACGTGAAATTGGGACAAACATCAAAACTTAAAATTGCCCATCACCGAAATGGATAAGACAACAGCGGCATTAACAGTAAGTTGCCGTGAACAATTTCCTACATTTCGAACGCGACCAATCGCTCTGAGTAAGAACGCTCGTAACGGAAGCATTCACAACGGGATTAAGAGAATTGAGTCCCGTAGGTAGAAATGGCGCGTCGTGTCTGCGAGCTAGAGTGGTCGTTAGTCTATGCTCGTATTAGGAATTTATTCCCTATTGTTCGGAGTGTTTAGGTGCAGTTTGCGAGGTCGATGACTGCTTGATTATAATTATATGCGATATAAGCCTTACCGTTTTTGCGGACGCGAACCATATTATGTTATTGTTTAGGTATTACATTTCTGTTAGGGCTAATTAGCGATTGATTCTAATTTCCTAAGCGCTTATTAAGCGGTTATTGGTATTATATTTCCTATTTTGAAATTAGATTTAATATCCTTGTGATCTTGGTTGATATGGAAGCCTCTTCCAGGCTTTCAAATATTTATTATATATACTAAAATGGTTCATAAAATAATTCGTACACAAAGGGGGGTTCGACTATGTAAAATAATTTTGAGTCTTACGAAACATCTAATATCCCCAAAAATAGCAATTTACTATATAACATCACGTGATGCAGGACGATTAAAACATGTACTGAATATATTATACGGCTTCAAAGCACTATTTGAAGAACTGTACCTTTCGTATAAAGATCACGATAAATTATCTTAACTAATTTGACATAACATGATTGCTAAAGAAAACATTACAAATGATTTCACAAAGGAATGTATTTACAAAACAACCATATACAAAATTATATTCGATTAGATTTTATTGCAACTACAGCCATGCTTAAGCTACAGTCCCCCCCACAGCGATAGATGGGACAATTGCAGTACCGCTCCACTTGCAACCGGCAGCTCTCTCAAATGAGTGGTCAACGTAACATTACGCTCTTATCTTAAGGCTCGTGTAATGGCTGGAATCACTGTACAACAGCGGTGCAAGGCATGAGCGATAGCGGGTACATTATAGGAGTTTTGTTTTAAATGACGTAAATATTTATAGTAGTATAAATAGATGGTTACTGAAAAGTTACTATGAAAAAATAATGATTCCAAAACGTTACATCAATATTTCACTCCCATTTTCGTATACTATCGGAGAGCGAGCTTTAGCATATTATTTTTAAATCTGATTGAATAGTGAACTTATCTAAATTTGAATAAGCTACACTAATTTAAATTTAACTAAGTATACTGCCACTATCATGGTTATTTATTAAGCTATAATTTTACTACACTACTACTTTATCAATAACTCAACGCAACTCTAAAGCTACACAAAACCGAAAAAGGCATGAATTAAAAACAACAGTATTTAGCAATAAAGAGTTTCGACATTAATTAAAATTAAAACTCTATGTTTGCTTCAAGTGCAAGCAGATTAAAACCCGCTGGAAGTTTAGCACTCAGACACAACCGCAAGAACGTGATACCATGATCTTATGGGAATGTGACGGGACCATTTCAATGCTAATTTTATTGTACGGCGACACAACGAGAGGAACAAAACGCACCCCACCGCGCTTGATTGATATCTTAATAGCTATTAGCTCTGTCTGTACGTTTATACATTCACATAAACCGAGCGTTGTATATCATCGATTAAGGGTTTAATCGCTTCAGTCTGTGTAATGGGATGGCGGTATGGGAATAATGTGGGTTTTGTTATTTCTACGGTTAGTCTTGAGTTTTGCAAACATTGTGGTTTTGACCACTGCAACTTTAGACGAGGTAAAAATTGTTTAGCTGTAAGATAATAATGCGCCAACCCGCACTGGGCTAGCGTGGTGGACTATACGGCCTAACCTCTCTCAATCGTTCTCTCGATTGTAGAGGAAGCCCGTGCCTTGCAGAGAGACGAATATTGGCAGATACAGGCATATAGATATAGACAAGATAATACATTATATTAATTGAGCACGAACCTCGTAATACTATGACAATAAAGTATGTATGTATAATATTTAGCGACAGCTTCATAATGTTTATGACTAAGTCCAGCAAATGCGCAAAGGGTTTCTTTAACGACAAGTCATTTTTAAAATCCAGTGAAACGTGTGCTGTTTTATAGGATTTTGCAGGAGAGGTGTAAGGGAAGGAAGAAACCATTGGTCAACCGAAAACCTCACCTAAAAATCAATAACTAGAGAAAGTCATGACAAATTACTAATCAACTAATTAATGTTCAATTTCAATTTACCAATTAATTATTCAATTACAACACATACATTCAAATTAAACGTATTCCGATGTATAGAAATATGACAACGCGTACAAACTGGGCGCCATAAATTCCGGTGGACGTGTCCATATCTTCTACACATAATTTCTAATTTAAAATCATACAACGCCATACATAAATCACGTGTTTAATGGGATTTGATGGGCGGTGATACCTTCAGTTTAATAAGATTTTTTCGGTATTAATTTATTTCTTTAAGCTGTTACTGACTTATGAGACCACACCGGGTATTTTTGAAGTCAAATTCTAAACCAGCTTATTTTGGCGACATAATTTATATTAGTCCAATGAGATTTGGCGTAATTGTGGGATTGTTCAGGTAGGACAGTCAATTCTAATAAGGTTCTGATTTTTACTTCAATAAAAGGAGATTATCAATTCGACCTGTACGTATGTAATATTCTCAGAATTGCACAGTTTTTGGATGTTAGTCTATACCAGCTTCTGAATATATTGTTAAATTTCATAGATGTATGTTTGTATGTTTTTCCAAGCATATCTCGAGAAGTATAATTTAGATCGCAATAAATATTTTTGCGTTGAATTAGGTATAGTCCAACTTAGAAGCACTCTTAAGTTTCATCAAAATCGGTACAGTAATTTTTGAGATATAGCAGGAGTGTCCGATGTTTTTCAGTCCGCGTTGAATGTCAGGTTTTTGAAAAGAGCAACACTAGAGTTTTTTGCCCGTTCTTCTCTAGTGAAAACCGCTTTCCGAACCGGGTGGTAGTTCAAAAAATGACTGAATCTAAATAATGTTGAACATTTTAATGGAATCAATAAATTATTTTCATTTCATTTCAGGTGTATATTTATAATTATTTATCATTCACTATTATGGTCAAAGAATAGTTGGTGAAGGTACCAGCATACCTAAGAATTGTCTTTAAGAATTTCAAAAGTATGTGACGGTTACCAACCCGCTTTATGTATGTGACTGCATTGCACCTGGTGGCAAGTGCTAATGCCGTCCAGATAGAGTATCGAATGGTATCAGACGGTAGTCTCATACCATTCGATACTCTATCTGGTTGGCCCGCTGCAATCACTTGGCAATTTGACGTGTATGTCTTGACATCGACCACCACTGTATTCTTCAACCAAAATTGAAGGATATATTAAAAGGATAGATTACTGACCATAAACAAACCGAAAATATCTTGTCTTAGGGCGACGAGAGCAACGCAATGCCACGCCGTACTTGGTAATTATAAGTTTCGACTTCTGAATAATTATGTTACATTTGATTGACGCTTACGTTTAGCTGAGCGATTTTCGTCATTTACCCGAACAAAAAAAGGTTGAAAGCACTAAAATATTTCCAACTTAAGGTCCATAAAATCAGTTACAAACCAAAACACTGGAAATAAAACACAGTGAGGTCGATAAATTTGCCAAAGCCGTCCCACATGGCCGACGGGCGTCAGATCGGTGCCTATCTAATGCACTATTGTTCCATCGCGATGCCGCCGCGGAAGATTTAAGATAGATCGCAGATTCGGATCCAGTTCTGTTGCGAAAGCTCACCGGTATTGGCGTAAATATTAAATTATTGCCGGGGAAAGCTGATTGCGATCTTCGAGTACGTTTAAATACGTGACGTAATGGGAATGGTATTATTTGTTGGGCTGTTGAGGTAGGTGAAATTCTTGGTGACAGACGGTTTATAGCGACATCTAATAGAATGAGTAAGAGATTTTTTTATTGCAGTGAATGGCGAGACGAGCATGCAGTTCGCCTATTGGTAAGCGATACGACGTCTCATACACAGTAACAAAACCAAACAACACCATGAATTACAGGGAAATGCTTGGCATTCCAATGCGCTCGCCATGTTGAGATGTAAGATGTTAAGTCTCTTTATGTCCAGTAGTTACTCGGGCTTCAAACCGGAACACAACAGTGCATTTACACTGCTATTTGGCGGGAGAAATAGACATTGAGGTGGTAACTACCACGGCTGCCTCTCACATATGTGAGACCTACCACTAGTGAGATTCACCTACTTGAGATTGCAGATATAGTATTATTCTATTACAGTAAAATAAAGATAATAGTTTCAATAATTACTCCACAACAGCCTATATACGTATTTTGACGGAGCCCACAAAAATATGTACCTTCATCGGTTCTTGGTCCACGAAGCTAATACAAATTATAAATTTTATTAAACTAGTAGCCGGTCTAAAGTCAGAACATCAAAGCTTTCTTTTATCAAGTCATTATATTTAAACCTAATTTATAGGCCACAAGCTTAAACAAAGTCAGACGTCACAAACAATCGAGAAGATCTTTTTTATTTTCACGTTAATCCGAGAAATATTTTTAAGTTTAGAACACTCAATCACGTAACAACATAAACACGATATAAACACGTATATAAAATAACAAATAAAAGCGAACAAAAGAATTTCCACCGACGTCTCTCAATCGGTACATAAATTTAAAAGCCTCTAATCACAAATCACCAAGCTTTTCCGTTTGGAACACGCACAGATACCAGAGGTTGGCAACATTTGCGTCGGTGTTTAAAAAAATAATATACGCATGTTTATTTTACTGCAATGTTTTAGAACAAAATTTTATTATTTTAATTTATTTCTGGTCCCTATTTTTAATCCTAAAAATGCTCTTTCAATTACCTAAATCCAATTAGGTTTTATTCTCTTTCTGTTGCCTGATCAACTATCCATAAACATTCGTATTTCTTATTGGGTTTAATTGTATATTTTCTAATAACCAACATTTATCTCGAAAGTTCAAGATTTCTTAAAAAAATATTTCACTAAAATGTTGGTAGCCCCTGCGTTAGATCAAGATGTGTGCGTTACCGTGCGCCGGCGCAGCTCCGTTGACAGATTTATGTGGGACGGCCGCGATCACGCGTCCACCGCCTCCCCCCTCCCTTCCCCCTCCTCCGGTCTTCCCCTCGCGGCCGCCACTCGCCTTCATTATGCCGGTCGATTGCGTGCGCGATTAGATAATTAACGCGTTTTTTGTACTCTCCATTGTGGGCGCAGAGTCGCAGGTGATTGAGATGTCTTTGTTTGTGATGGCGCGACTATGACCAGTGAGTAAGTCTTTTTGGGAAAATAAATAGGGCTTTTTGATTTGACTGTTTTAAGTGAGTAAAATTTAGTTTTGGTCTGACTTTTGCTTGGGCGATTTTCAAATAGAGATTTTTTTAACATCAAAACGAATTTTGCATAAATAAAAAATATAATTAATCACAAACCGCCACTAGATGGCAATAATAACCTTTTCCCAGGTATGGCATAGCTTTAATCAACGTGTTAAAATATTATGCTGTCTGTAAATAAATGTGTTATAGACATCGTGATAGACATTAATCAGTTTATAGTAATATATTAAAATGTTCTACCAATGGTTCTACCATTATACACATACAAGAAGGTTTAACAAATGTTTTGAATTAGTATGGCAATGAAGATAGAGAAAACGGGCGCATTTGTCCACCTCATTAAAACCCACCGATACATAGATTAGCAACAATTGACAGGCGACATTTGCAACAGGTCGTGCGAGTCAATCCGCGCCGTATCAAAAATCAGCACAATCCAACGTTAGCATTACGCAACAATGAAATACGAGCAATGATTCATTGAGCGACGCACGATTCCCGGACATGCAATCGTAAATTTGACTCAGCACTGACAGTCGCTCGTACAGATCACTCACAATCGGCTCACAGTCGATCGTAAATACGTCCGCATATCGCATTAATCATTTAGAAATAAGGAATAAGAAGTGCCGCGGGCGCACGCCATTGGCCGACGTGGAACGAACAATTATTCAAATGCTGCGCCGTGATTGGTCGGCGCGGCGTCCGTTTTTTAAACTTGACAGAGTGATGGATTCGTCCCTTCGAATCGTGCGCAGGTCTTTGTTGTGCGTATATAACTATTAAATTGTCCGGCGAGCTATCAGTCTGTGTCCGCGTTTTTTGTTCGCAATCGTCGGAGGCACCGCGAGGATCTTATTGGTGTGAACGCTTTAATAAATGAAACTCGGACTTGGTTAGAATTGAATTTTTGGTACCCCTCGAATTTCGGGGAAATGGTATTCGAATGTTGTCGATAGATGTCACTGCTTCAATAAAACCTACATTTACCGTCACTCCTCTTAACTTATCAAATCAAAAAATACATACAATATCAATCAAATATGACTGGCCAGCCATACTTTACAACTAATATAAAAATGTTAATAAAACTAGTCAAACAAGACACGACTGGTACATAATCCGTTTACAGGAACAATTAAGGGCACGTTCCCATGTTCTCATACAAAGCTTTCAATCGGCCGCCTCCTAACAAGCGTCCAACGCGAGATAACGTATCTCGGCTATTTATCCCACAAACATAGATAATACACGGAAGTAGCTAAACTGATTGCTTATAATCATGCTGAAGGCTTAAGATACAATGCTGTGATACATTGACAAAGGGAAATAATGCACAATTTTGAAGTGGTAGTTTACTAAAGTTTAAGCAAGGTTTTACTGATAAAGCCTCACCGGAGCTTGTTATGGCTATAGCTTTACTACAATACTATAGCAAGGTGCCTTGATTGGGGAACGACCTCATGGGAAAATAAGAATAGCTGGTGGGGCTATATTACTATCTCTACTTGGATTCCATACATACATACATAAACTCACGCCTTTATCCCAGAAGGAGTAGGCAGAGGCGCCACCAGGACACCCACGTTTCGCCTTGTATGTTCCGTCCCATGATGTGATAAGGGGCGAGCCTATACCGTCGATCTGGCTGATAATGAATAGACAAACCCAACATCACTTCGCCCGACCCGGGATTCGAACTTTCATTCACTGAAATAAAAAAAATCTGCACATTCTATTAGATATCGCTTTAAACCGCCTGTAACAAAAAAAAAATCACCTCGGGGCCACATTAATCCATCGTCAGAAAGATTCTTATCCTTCAATACATTAAAACCATAGTAATAATGAGCGGGACAGAATTATTTTGCTCATTGCGTGCAATTACAGCCGTAATCTGCAAAGGCACTGTACTTGTCCGAGTTTACTGTGGCCGATAAGATAAGAAATAGCACCTCATTCACACCTTAAACAATACAATAACACTGCACTGTTTACTACTTATAAAAGGCTTTGAATCGTACATGCTTTAACGTTTATAGCCAGATTTCCTAATGGGGTTTTAATTCGTTGAAGTTTTTTTCTTTACTAACATAGTTATAGGCTTAATAAATTGTATCACTAACACTCTATGGAATATACAACACTGAAATAAATTATGATTTGATTTTTAATTCCAGGGTTTTTCAAAATTATCAATATCATTTTCAATCATGTAAGTCTTTCTCTAGATAAAAGGCTCGCCCGAAGGCCAAATATGTCTGTTTCTTGCAAATTATTCTTTATTTTAAGAATTACGATAGAAATTGTTAATAGAGCTGCATAACTGATGGATTCGGATATGATTTGTTTTCAAGTATATGTATATTTGAATTCTATCAACACGCAATGTCCAGTGTGGCTATTAGGGCTAGTTATTTTTAATCGTATGAGATCCTATTGCTCAGTAAACTTAAGATTATAATATTAGTATCTGGGACCTAAATGTGGCCTTAAGTAATACGTAAGCTAGTATAGATTAATTCACCATACTATGTCTTAATAACGGCTCCATCATTTTGATAATACAGAATACTATAAATGTCTTTGTATCTGGCATCATTAACTTCTGTGTTTGTCGTTACATGTTAACATACTATAAAGTAAACAACAGTAGTTAAACATTCCAATCACAAAAGGACGAATACAGATTCACAGATGTAAGTAATCCCACTGAATAGATCTGTACTGCGACGTAGAAAATGGCGTTGGGCAGAGCGCGCCGCGATTGGCAGATGCACTGCGCTCGCGCATCCAACTGCAGCCATACTCCCATGCTACCACGCTACTAAGCGACCAGCGAGTCGCGACCAAGCGACCACCGCGCATCTGTCACCATTACTTTTACGACCAATTTTATAACCCTAAAACGCCGCCCATTGCGAAGCGGTGAAAATATTTAGACCCCATAAATTTTTATGGGTTAAAATAAACGATAGTGCGGGACCACTCCGCCGCGGCGCCTCAGATCTTAATGCTGTTTTAATTGATGCATGGATGTAAACAGTATATTACGGGACAAATTTACTAGTTGAGTGATCTGAGAGGCAGGACTTGATAGCTTTACTCCACGTTTGATGGTTAGAATAATAATACAATAATTCACTAGGCACGATTTTATCCCCACAGTCGATTGGAGTAAGATTTAAAATTGTATGTGCTTGCTTTGGCGTGATTTATTAAATATGTGTATGTACTTACGGTCTAATGAACCGGATTTAAAATTAGACATAGTAGGATTCCTCTGTTTTGTAGAGATGCTTACCTGTAACAAAAAATGTTGTATTAGTGACTCAATTGTCTATTTTATTAATACAACACCATATATGATTAGAAATTGGCAAAACCACACATTATCGCAAATATTTAGATTTTACGGAAGAATTAAACTCAGGTACTGCATAAATTAATGTATTATTATTAGTAAATATAAATTAATGATAACATTATATTCTTTAATAAATAAAAAAACTAGTAAAAAATCATCTTTCTTGAAAACTATCAAAAAAACAAATTAATTCAATAAATATGTTCATAATATTAGCCAAATAATTTTATTGTATGCAAATATTTGAGTTTCTAATTTTTAATAATCATTAGAAACTACAATTAAAAATCCCACGCGATTCGAACCCACTAATGACTTCAACAATATGGACGAAGTGTGCCCAACTAAAGGTCACGTGTGGCCGATAAAATTTCCAAATTATTTGATATGAATTTTACGATCATTTAAAATATTGTTATGTTCTTTTAAAATTTGTGTGCGTGTGGGCGAAGGTTTGCATAAGTAGGAGAAATTAATTGTTTATTCTAGGCGCCGGCTACTGTCAACGTACTTTATGAGCCACTAATGAAATTTAAGTAGAGGGTTACGAAATATGGCGATAGGCTCGCCCCTTATCACATCGTGGGACGGAACACATACGGCGAAACGTGGGTGTGCTAGTTGCACCTCTGCCTACCCCTTCTGGGAGAAATGCGTGAAGTTTATGTGTGTATGTGTGGTAGTTTCTGATACCCACAACACAAGACTCAATCTTAGTGTATGTGACTAATTATCTTATCAGGACTATGTATGTGACTGTTGGGTGTATTTATTTTATTTATATAATATACCAAATATCATCTTTTTATTGTATTTCATTCTTATTAGTACACCATGAAGCATAAGCATGACCTGATTGTCACTTTATTTATAATTGACCTCTTCTTCGGTTATCTTACTGTCTACACTACCTTAGAAATAAAGGGAATCTATTTTGTAAATTTTCAAGAGTCTGCAGAGCGAATAACTCTATTAAAAATATACAAATATATTTCTCCTACTAACCCGTTCATTCGTACTTATTGTCAGGTAGAATACATTAAGTAAACAAAGCCGCAAGATCTAAGTTTATTTCGCCGTGTGTAGTGTGTATTTGTGTAGTCTGTGTATAACTGTGTATTGTGTGTGTATAAAATTCGGTTTGTTAGCGCGTAGACGAGCGGACAATAAGTCGATAAGTCCAGTTATTTCAGTAATTGTGCTTCTGTCGGGGCCTCAACAGTTACCTTTTCGAGACGCAACACCACTACCATAGGTTCTCGATAGTGTGATGTTTAATAAACTATTTTGTCGAAAACAACTTTTATATGAGTTTGAAGCTCTAGCATTTATACACAAATTAATAAAGTTCTGTATTTCCAAAAGAATAAGCAGAAATGCCACCATTCCCGAGGTTATGTCCTCCCACGATGTGAAAGGGACGAAACCTATCGTCACCTTTGGCAATCTATACTCGTCTTATTTACTTAATTGCATCTGCAACTGAACCTGATGGTGAGTGAAATGTGGACTAAATTAAGCATTAAAAACGAGACATGTTATGCTCGAAATCGAATTTCATTCTCCCAACTCACATGAAACTCGCCAAAAACTCACTATTCTTCTATTTCCCTTCCCATAGTAGCACCGTTTAAGCTAACATAACAAAGGCTGGATTAAGACGAACACACATTAGCTCTCAGACTTTGACCGGTGGGCATTATTTATTGACGCCGCGACAAAAATACATCGTCACGTCCGACACGATAGTTGCACTGCCCGTGTCCGCGTGTCAATTGTGCGGATATTACTGGGATGTTTTAATAAATTATTCCATTTTCAATTGAGGTTTGTTTTGAACTTACGGTAGGATAATATGGGGATTGATTGTTGGTGATTCGATGCTTGGAATTCTGAGAATATTACCTCGATGTTAACGTGGATATTCTGTCGTTGGTTTGTATTCTATTTTTTACTGACCTATATTACGAATACGTACTGTTTAATTTTCTATGTTTCAATTCATCTTGATAAATTGTGTAAATTGAAGCAGATTGATATAACATCCCCTTGCATTGCCCTAAAAAAAAACAAATCAATACGCATTTAAAATGTTTACTAATTGAATAAACTATTCTCATACTCGTACATTAATTGTAAAACAAAAATGAAAATCACATTTGAAAAATACCAACGTAAATACGTAATACAGTCATGAACAAAAAGTACACTCGGCAACAAAATAACATGTCACGTGTATCATGTGCGCGACAGTCCTTTCACGTCACAGCTTAGCACATTGCGCTCAGGTACAGCACAGTTCTTGCGAGTGACACTCTCAAGACACGACGCGCTGTCAGTTGAGAGAGCGACACAAAGCTGCAGCCCTCATCGAATTTATTGTACTTTATTGATTGCTATCCGATAGAAATTTGAAATTGTATTACTAACTAAATATCAGTCCTTTCTTCACATTCCCCAATTCAAGACGATTATTAAGGATAACGATGATCGCTATTGCAGTTTTGTAGATAATATAAATATAGCATAAACCTCAAAATAACACTGAATAAAATGACTTGGAGAATTTAATATCAAATTTATTGATTTAATACGAGGACAAAGATCTATTTTCAGGTAAAAGACACCATCCAAATCCAAAACATTGGATTAAAATAGATTTGAATAATCAATAAAAAGTGACGGAGCGTTTAGTGAGTGCGGAGAGATTTACAGGGATGCTGTGGCGTCGAAATATCTCTGTGACGTGTGTGGACGTCAACCGACACCATTGATGGATTTATTCACGGGGACTGTGATTACTGATGACATGACGGGGTTGATATTGGAGAGTTTGACCAAGATGCTTGATTTGTTTTTATTATTTTTTGCCAAGCTATTATGGTTCCGGAGCTGTATTGCATTCTTAATAAAAATTATATTTTGTAAGTGTTTTTAGCGGTTATATTTTTCCTGCCGCGTAATGGAATAGCCGCAACTATGGCAATTGCCAAAAGTAAATTACTTTTACAGTCTCAACTCGATGTTATGACCTACTTCTATATCCATAAGTCCAAACATTAAATTACCTACAACTTAATCCACACTCTAATCTACGACCATACAAAGCCGACGAATAAACAATCCGCATCCTATAGCAACGAGCAGGAGTCGCCGCCGCGGACTAGTGGATTGTCACCTCGACATAGTATAATATGACACGTATAATGAAATATATAAAAGCGTAGACAATGATAACGAACAGACAGCGCGACGGTGCGTCGTGTGGACACAGCCGGTGCTCCAATGGAAGGGATAGGGAAACTGTGGGGCGGATGTTAGGACAACAAATATTTTACAGCGTTCTTAGAAATTTTTGTGGAGTACGCCTTTTTTCGTGATAACAACTAAGATTGGTTAAGAGCAAGAAGTAAAAAATAACACTGAAGGGTGAAAAGTGGGCTAACCCAGTGTTTCACTATCACATGGCCCGTAATTTCGGTTAACCACTCCATTTATTAATAACCCCCAACTAGAATGTTATTCTTTCAATACTGCATTATTAAATTACATATTAAATTAACTTTGGAACGAACAAAGGGACCAATCGAAGCCACAAGAAAATTATATAACTCTAACAACACCCTTTTCTTTCCATTGTAATTTAATATGAACTAAAATATAGCCGTTATTCCACATCACTTATAAGTAAATACTATAGAAATTCCATACATACATACATAAACTCACGCCTTGATCCCAGAAGGGGTAGGCAGAGGCGCCACTAGGACACCCACATTTCGCCTTGTATGTTCCGTCCCATGATGTGATAGGGGGCGAGCCTATCGCCATATCGTGCACAAATTCCTGACTCCGGGCTGATAATGAATAGAAAAACCCAATATCACTTTGCCCGACCCGGGATTCGAACCCGAGATCTCAGCTTTGTAGTAGTACCGTAATACAACTATGCCACCAAGGCAGTCAACTACGCCACCGAGGCAGTCGTTTTCTGTATAACATTCCACGTGTACAAAAAATATATTTTAACCAATAAACTCTACACTAAGTTCGTCTCATATCCCTTTTAAACTAAAAAAAATGTAATACAGCCACTCCACGGTATCCGTTGTTCCGCGTCAGTTTAATTCGTCCCAGCGTCATCGCGGATCGAACTCGAAAGGCGGTTTTTGTATTGTAACATTGTTTGTTTTTCTGTTCTGCATGTTCCACATTAAACTACTTTACACTACGTATTTGTGCATTTACATGTACACCTCGTTAATAATCTAGTCTGGTGGGAAGTATGACAGTCTACTCTGGGTTTCAGGTTCTAGGTTTTGAAGTTACGAGTAATTTCATCGTTCATCAGCTAAAGATGTCGAGTACCACTTCTGCCAAAAAGTATTAGGAAGACCTGTTTGGAAACTGTTTCCATTCAGCGACCCCCGCGACTTTATCAGGTGGTCTGTACATTATTAGTTACGAGTAGGTATGTACAAAGTAAATTCTTGGAAGCTAGATTGGACTAAAAGTTCTCTATATACTTTGAAAACATGTGAAGTCTACGAACTCGAAATAGAGTATCTTCGTTTATGCGCTTTAAATCTAGGGAAGATAGTATCCTGTAGAAGTCAATTTCCAGGTGGTATTTAATTTTCTTTAATAGCACTGGAATATAAGCAATCTCATAAAATTTTCGAATAAGTACCAGGAGAGCATAAGCTAACAAAGGCATCAGTACGCAACATTCTAAATATGATACAGTGTAAGCCGATTATAATACAAATGGCCGGTGCTTGCAACCAGCCGTACCGATAAGTACAGTCACGGAGAAAAGTTAAAGGTCGCGAGAGGATCGATCGGCGCAGATGTCGATATTAATCGCTGAGTTCAATCCGTCCGCCCGTGTATAAATCAACGCTAATTGCGCCTATTTATATATATCAACCGGTACTGGCCGGTTAACGGCTTTTCGGCACGACTGTACATTTCGCCGGGTTCCATATTCGAATTTGATGACGTCACTCGTGACGTGTCAATGACGGGTTATTTGTTGCGGAGTTGATTTTTTTTTGTTTACCGATAGAATCGGAATTGATTTCGTTTTTGTTTGCTGTCACAAATTCTATTGTTTCAAGTTTAACAAATTGACAACGGAAAATACGACTAACAAAGCTGTTGGAATAGGTCACAATTATTGCACAAAAAATAACCTGAGATTTTTATACAACATTCACTTACAATAATGCAGTGGTACTAAACAAATTGTGCATAAAAATTAAATGTACCAATTTTGATTCTCGTTACTGCAATTTTCAAAGTACTTTTAACTACCATTTAACATAACAGTGTAAGTGAAGTAAACAGTTATAAAATATTATAACAAAGTGAATGCGAAAGTATTTCCGAAAATGTGCAAACCGTGACTGCGACATTACAAAAAGCAACTCAAAATGGCGAAATTTTCGTGAATGAAATCCATAAATGGCGTTCATAAGAACATATTTCGAAGTAATAATAAGTTGAAGTTAAAAATTATATTTTTCGTATTAATTCCACATAATCCTTTACGGTGGTCATTACCTCGCAATTTTGAGATCTTAACTGCGTCGAATGCACATTTTTATATTAATACTTGGATTTAAGTGTCCGCCATTGGTTATTTTAAAGTGAAAAATAACAGTTTGTAGTTAATTCTGCATTAAACAATATAGCTGCTCGCAATAACGGGATTTGAAAAAAATAAAAAATATGCGAAACATATTTTTTTACATAAGTGTTTATTTTTGCATGAAATTTTAATTTGCAAAACATTACCGTTTGCTGTTTAAATACGTATCGCAGTTTTGCAATTGAGAAAACAACTCATAAAATTGCACGGCATTAAAATTGAAACTTTCGAAATTATTTTCATTGTAGCTTCAGTAATATTTTTCCGTTTGCGACAAGTCCTTCGACTCATTTTATAATTAAATATTTAATGTAAGTGCACTCAGTATTATAAATATAGAATATAATAATAAACTAACCAAAAATAATATAAAAGGAGTTAAGTAGAAATTAAAAAAACTCAATAGGAAATTTTAGACGGCGTCAACTGTTAGTACATATCAAAATATTATTGAATATTTTGCGTCTATCTAACACAAATTCCTGTACACATTTTATCAAAAGATTCTATGACTCTACCTTATAATACCGACAAGGTTCACAACTCACATACAACCAATACATACAAAACCATATTCTACATATCTCACCCCGGACCACACCAAGCATAAATATTTCAATACATACAATAAATAAAGCCATTCGTCACGGCACGCAGCTCAGTAACAATCGCCAGTCAAGTCGCATAGTTTTCATCAATCGGCTACAATATTTCTACCCTCATTGTGTTAGTTCTAATAAACTATCCGGGAACGCTTTCCGGGACGTTTTATGGCTATTTTTGACATATTTGTGATGGTCTCAAGATCGGGATGCGGTGGATTTATGGATTCCGAGCCATTTCTTCCCTCACTCGTCGGCTGCGGTCATTCTTTGTGATTTTTTCCCTCTCTTTCCTTTTGTCATATTCCTGATTTACTGTAATAGGTTTCTGTATCTCCGTTGTTTTGTATTAACTCCGGGAAAGTTATAGACTTTATTATGAGAGCTTCTATTCCGCTTATTTATGTGCTGGATTATTTCGTGGCTTTAAATATTCTTTTTTTTCTGGTTGGTTAATATCGACTTTTTTGTACGGGTCCTGGATTTTTATTTTTGGGCATTAAGTTTGAGCAGGATCTTCAAAAATGGGGAAGGTATGTATCCATCACATCAAAATTTATCCAGATCCCCTTTTGAAATGCAGAATTATGGGTGAAATAATAATATTATCTAACATCTTTCAATTTTTTTATAATTGCCAAGAAAGTAGGTACCTACAATAAATCGTTCACCTTTAATTATAATTATTGGCAGCTTTGGTAGAAAAACGAAAAATCTTTCATTAAATTCCTAGCGAATAAAAAATAACAAACAGTTTTCATTAATTTAATGACTTACAAATCTCAATTTTATGTTTTAAATTAGCCGAACCTCCTTTACAACCAACGCTGAATAAGCAACACACAGCCAGGTGGAAATTTCCAAGAATTTACATGAAAAAAGTGTTGAGTTGAGGCGAAATAAACGCGGTGTCGCGATACCGCCGCGCCTGCGCTACAATGTTACTGGAAATATGAATGGCTGCTTATATTAGCTATTCATTCATCCGTAAGGTTTTTCACTCGAGTAAGTGTGTTTTAGTTAATAACTAGCGTCTGCCCACAAACTTCGACTACGTGATTAACTTCAACTGTCTATGATCTCCTCAAGACGACAATGAACTCACGAATTATCCTTCAATTCATACTGTAACGAAATAAATATCCCAGTTTATGCGTAACAAACTTTAATATGCGTTTTAAAATAAATACGATACATAAACAAACTACAAACACACTTTTCTATATCAAAACCCAAGGTTGAAACGATCAATAACGCTAAAATAGCTTTGTATTAGATCAGTCAAAAATCATTGGGACAGCTCGTTTGAGCGTATTAAACGCAGGATTGATGGCCGCTGCGGCTGCCAAATATCGCGCTGGTGGTAGATGGTCACCGCCCACTTGCCACACATCACGAGGCAGCGATTAGAATCGCGTAGATATGCTATTGGTTATATGCATATCTATCTACGTTTCGGTTATCTCTGAGAGACAAGTAATAGTTGTAGTGCCATATTTAGGATTTTAAGAAAGAAGTCTGAAATAAATGACTGGTTCAAATATGACGAAAATTGTAAAAACTCATGAATAAACTTTTAGTATTTAAGTAGATTTAGGTAACTTATACATTTTATAAAGTCTAAAGACTAAAGTTTTTAACCAATGTGTCCTGCCAACCCTCACTTATGCAGCCGAAACATGGACGCTCACCCAAGACCATATGCACAATGTAAAGGTGGCTCAACGTGCCATGGAGCGCTCCATGTTAGGCATATCCTTGAGAGATAGAGTCCGCAATGAGAAGATCCGACAGCAAACAGGCGTGTCTGACGTCGGACAACGAATTGCTAGGCTCAAGTGGAGGTGGGCAGGCCACTTGGCTCGACGAGGCGATAGTCGATGGACTAAAGCGGTAACGGAATGGTGGCCTAGAGAGGCCAGACGAAAGGTAGGCAGACCACCTGCTAGATGGAGTAATGACATTGTTAAGCTTCAGGGCAATGCATGGATGAGATTGGCGCAAGACCGAACAAAGTGGTGTAATAAGGAGGAGGCCTATGTCCAGCAGTGGATGAATACGGGCTGAAATGATGATGATGATGATACATTTTATAAAGGAAAACGAACTACAGCTCAGTTGGACTACCGAACCGGAGATTGCAAGTTCAGTCACACCGCTGACAATCGGAAGTTACGTGAGTATTCTTATATAATTACAGCTTTCTTTAAAGGAAACTTGCATAATTATTCTCCGCAAGAATGTGAAGCATTTGAAGAGCCAATATAGACCAACGTAATATACTCTAAGGCCTGCACTTCAAAAGGTTGACTTCAGGTGGACAGTCGTATTATAAGCCAAATAATTCTGCATCAAGGCTTGAAACTTGAAAGTCATGTTACGTTGACTCCTTGTTAGCGTCGATTAACGCTAGCCAAATATACTTGTTAAAAATCCTTCTTTCCCGTCTCCAATTATCTAGCAAGAAAACTCCTCGGATACAGAAGGCATAAAAGAGATTCTCACTATTATACCAGCAACATTTGTATCTGGTATCACTGGAAGGATCGAAATGGATGAAGTGTCCATGCAACTTCATAGCGCAGATACATTCCCGTCATTATGTGCGTAGGCGTTATAGTAATAAAATATAACTGGGCTTCCATCAATCTACCATCTCGGATATTATTGAACGTATGAATTTAGCTTTCTCGGTCAGTATTGCGAGATTGATTAGATGTAGATTATTTTATCATTGGTTATATATCTGATGGCAGTATTTCTAGCATCTGCGTGAATTCTTTATGTGTGCAAATTGTGAGGTCCCAAGTTAGATTCCCTGTCCAACCACTTCACTTGAATATTGCGATTTAAGAAGTCTAATGAGGCTCTTGGCTAGAATTCGTGTGACAAGTTGGTTTCTTCACATATAGAGCAGAAATAAGGTAAAAAGAAGGGAAATGAATTAGTGGCAACTCTGTCTACCCCTTCAGGCACACAAACTTGAGATAATGTATGTGTTTCGTTTTACATAAGTTTCTAGCACTATTTTTATCCAAAAGTAAGGAGTGGTATTAAAAAAATATCGTAACAATTAAATTACTTCGATTGTTACTTGCATTTTATTTGTGTCACAATAAACACGATTCCTAACCTGCTACATAAAATACCCATTTCCCTCCACAGTAGTCACAACATCGTCAAAGCCATACAAGACATTTTTATTTAGACTGATCCGAACATTTCCTCGACATTGGAGCGTGTAATTCGTCTGTATCAGCGGGCGCGTTCGCTAATTAATATCGTTCATCGGGCCCGCCCGTCTGTCACGGCGCAAAGGTTAGTCTAAGACGCGCGCTCCATGACAAACGGCCCGCTTGATACGTGGCGACACGACGCGACACCGAGCGACGCGGTGCGACAGCTGCCCTCTATATATAGACGGGCGGCCGGACGCGCGATTCCGCGTTTTTCACTGTCCATGCGCGCATCAATTTCTGTCTGCATTTGTTAACCAATGACAGATGTTTTAAGGGTCGAGCACATCCACGGTCGTATAGTCTCACAGAAACTCTCGTTAGCGCGATTGATTAGACTAGACACGATCGTGCAATATGGAAATCAGTTTGCTGGCATTAAGCTTTCAAATAGTGATTAATTGTTTACTGTTATACACGATTAATCAGCGTTCATAAATATCATAAGATGTTGTAATTTAAGACAATTTTAAAAGATAAGAATTATTCTAAAAGCGTTTAAAATAGATGGCATGACCATTATATCCATGGTGTTTGAAAGAGTAGGAGAAGCATGTTTACCCGCCCGCCAAGCGTTGTTTCCGTGGGGAGACTTATTAAGCAATACTTCTTCTATGGCTGAAATGGGTAATTAAATAAAAAAGTCACTGATATATGGGAGGTAGACACACATTGTATTGAAAAGGCTGGCTACACATCTATAATCCAGGTATCGAAGGGATTTCAGAATGGCGGGCATCACAAACCATCCGATGAGCCATCACCGAACTCAAGCAACAATAAAATCACTCAGAAAATTTGTCATAAAAGCGCACGTGATTTAATTATATCCAGCTAAATGTAAGCTAGCCTTAACTTCTAAATGCAGTATCTTCACGTCATATCCCAGAGGGATTTGACCGTGTAACTGTCTCCGTCAGATCATCGCGGGCCGGCGTAAGGACATATTTATGCAAACGCCACGTGGAACTAGTAACTTCAGCCGCCTGTTAATTAATACACGTCATGAATCTCGTGTTGCTGCCGTTTTCTACTGTCTTGTTATGAAGCATTGTTAAAATTCAAATTGGATGGGCGTAGATGTGTATTTCTATGGCTGTAATTTGATAAAACAGTTTTCAGAGTTAAATTTAAACTGAATATGCTTAGATATTCTATTGTTGGTATATTACAAATAAAAAGCAATAATTTATTTTTCGTAAATATTTATCTGTTGTAAAATAGTAAGCTGTATAATTTGGACAAATATGCAAGGCGAAAAAATATTGCAAACAGATCATAGTCAATCCCTTGCCCATTTATTATCCCTTTTTCTATGTCATGAAAAAAAAACCTACTTAATTTATTTGTCCTGCATGACAAATTCACTCCGCCCTATCCTATTAACTAATCTGTCCTGACGTCATCAACCTGTCAGAGTCCCGAGTGCGTTTTGCCGGCCAAGTTTCGCGCCATAACTCGCAACATCACAATAGTATCATCGCCGCGCGGTCACTAAATATATTAAACGTAACGCATGAACGCGCGCAAGATGGCGGATGATGCAAGGGCTGTGGGCATTTCTTAGGGTATTTAATAACATTGACATAAATGAAGTCTTAAATGCTATTATGGTCTTTGGAGCTGGCCTGTTTGGTAGGCTATCGATCGCTAACAATGATGAATGAGATGCAAAATGGACTGCATATTTAAGTATAAAAGTAACGAAAAGTGAAGTGATACTTTCCTGCAATCTCTGCTCAGGAAATAATGCTCACGTTAAATTGCTCTCAGGATTTACAGAATTTTCCAACTCTTTCTCTGGCAAGACAATAGCTCCACCCATTGATAATATAGTAAACTCGATAATCATTTAGGGAAAAGTAGATAGGTAATTTTAGTGGGGACACGCAATAAAAACAATATCCTTTTGGCCACGTTCAATTTTAACAACAACCTTAAACTGATATTTTTTGTCGACTATATTTCTCACGTCTGTCCGTCAGTTATACCGATTTTCAAAAACGGCCTTACTTAAAAAAAAAATATTTGAAAACTCCTTCAGACATTTCTAAGTTCCTCTGACAGCCCTACACGTCAGCTGGCTCGCTAAGCGCGCACCTATGACACGACACGGCGTCGCATGCGCCGTGATTGCGGTATGAGCCAATTGATTTATTCACATTTTTGCATTATTTATCACGTGCAACACACGCGTAATGCGCGCTGCCACCATTCATTAACACCACCGAAATACCAGCGTTAATTACACGAATATATTTATGAAAGTTTTATATTTATGGCGGTAATTGTGATGTGGTTGGCATTTGACATTTGTCACTGGATGAAGATGGACTGTCCCGCCCTCGCACCCTTTGCTACAACTCTTGTAATCCTGGATTAGAAGCACGCGTTTTATTGATACCAACCATTGAAGATCACCGATATTGGGAATCTCTTAGTTGTCTTTAACGCACATGAAATCTTCAAATAGGGAAATGAATATAGCGGGGTATTAAGCGATCGCGGATCACACTCTATGACTGGAATTTGATAGCTGTAAGCTTTTAATAACAGCGATCATAGAATTTAGCACTATTTTTTTAGTAGTAACATAAATACTAAAACACTAAATAATATCGTAGGAAATAAGGTGACACTTACACATAAACTAGTTTGAATAAATGTATACATATTTATAATTAAACAATAGACTTCAAACTGATGATAAAGTTAACTAACATTTTAAGAATATCACAAGCATTATTGATTTGCAGTTCTAAGAAACAATACTATAGAAGTCGAATTTTAATAATTTAGCGAAGGAAACCGTTCCCATTATTATCATCTCTTCATAGTTGATGCAATAGCTACTGCTAAATGAATACTTAACGCAAAAAAATCTACTGTGACATTTTTCAAGAGACACCCAGAGTGCTACTTTTATAAAGCCATTTGATTTTGATCTCCAGTCTCCGATCTAGAATTCAATCTATAAGATAATTTAGCTTTGTGAATTATATCCAATACACCATTAGTATCTAAATCCAATGACCTTTGCTTTACTTTACGACAGTGCGATGAGGTACATAACAAGCGAGCTGCGGATAAGCAACGCGACAAATGACGCCTTGTCGCCAATTACAACCGCTGTATTTATTAGCCAAGTGCCAGATCTGCCAATAATATAGTCCAGTGTTGCCAACTGTGCGGGATAGAGCATGATAAGTTAAAATATTATTTATCTGATTGTTATTGATTAGGGTGCGATGGGACTGACGTACGTTGTGTATCAGCCCATATACGTCCCACTGCTGGGCACGGGCCTACTCTATAATCGAAAGAATCGATTGAGAGTGGTAAGGCCATATAGTCCACCACGCTGGCCTAGTGCGGTTTGGCAGACTTACATTAGCAAACGGTGTGACGGGTGTGGGATGGTGGGATGGTGGGAAAATATGGTATTTCATGTAAAATTTTGTAAGTACTTTATTAAATATTGGGATTTATGTAATATTATGTAAGAAACATACAAGTTATTAATTGATGCCAAATTTAAAATTAAGATTTGGGGACCAAACAGGACTACGTTCATATTCTAGATCACGACTGGTGATGATAATATTTTTTTTGAATTTATTCGTTGGTGATGTAGGTTATAAGTTGATTCACCATTATGTAAAATAATTACGAAAACGTTTTATTATAATTTGAAAAAAAAATCTTGTTCCGAATTGGATGTACAATAAATCATATAGGTAATTAGTAATTACATATAAATATTTCTACAAATGTTAAATACAAAATTATAGAATATTATTGTTTGTTTTTTTAGATAGCAAGTTGCAGTGGTAGATATCTCGCGACACAATGTAGCTGCGTGGCAAATACTGCAATGACAGGCGTCACGCGATGTCGCCGACTTTTTGTCCAGACGTCATTGAAAGTGTTGATCGCTTAGTGCGAGATTTATTATGGGTTCGCTATCTATAGCTTTAAAGGAAATTATTATGGTATATTATAATCCTTTCTTTCTCTCTTCAGCCATAAGAATTTGCCACCGAACAACTATCTCATGGATCTCCATAGCAATTGGAAACGACTAATACTCCCAATTATAAACAGCAGTTTCATTACCTTCATATAAATATACAAGCAATATTCTCTTTACAGATATCTCAATAACATGCACCTTCCAAAAACCACAAAAAATCCCGCACACATAAAGTTACATATTTATCACATAGATGGGCCGAGGCGGTGCCACATCAACGAATGCATTAAACATTAATCATTTATCCCTTTTTTGTGGTATGTACCAGGTACGGCCCACCTTGAACAAAAAACCCATCAATACGGATGCATCATAAGCTGAGGCACCGGAGTACCTGACGCCATAGATACCCATGTCGGTCAATTTATTACTTACTATATCATTTCAATGATGCAGGGTTGGATTTGGATGGTCTGATTAAATTAGGAACTCATAGGATTTTGGTAGAGCTTATTTTTGTTAAAATAATTGAACTTACTATTTTGTATCCACACAAAATTTATACTATTACTTGTGTTTGTTTCTTATAAAAATAATGTTAAATAACAACAGTGGCGAGGGATAAATTCAAGTATTACACGAAACACTAATTTCCCAATGCAGGAATTTGACATTTTACCCGTTAAAGAAGCACCCCACCTTTCTTTCTCATTGCTTCGATTTGCATTACCGGCTCTATCAGATTTTATGTACAAATTATCAATTAAAATAAATATCAATGTTTGAATAATATACAAATGAGTTTATTATTTTCTCCAAAACTGTTAATGTCCACAAGGGCAAGAACGTAAGCTCTGCTAAAATATGAACAAAATGGTTCTGAGACGTCGAAATTTCATCAGTTCGTGAAACGTTTAATCTACGCGAAATAACGTTATTAGTAACATCTTCAGCGGCATGTTCGTGTCAGTTATTTTATCATTATGATATACGTTATGTCCATTATAAATATGTCTGTGAAAGTAATAATTTGTCATAAACAACGCGCTAAGCCTCATATTAATCTCGCAATAATATTACTGCAGGTAGGAATGTGTTTATGGGAATATTAAAGTCTTTGGTATATGCCTAACAGATGTATGTAAAATAATTTGCTAAATCCCAATTTATACTTATTGGTGCATTGTCAACAACTGTTGTAGAAGTGTTTATCGCAACATTATTTTATTGGCAGAGCGTATAGGCTGGGAACAGTTGATCTTTGGTAGGATTCCCAAGTCAACTCAAATAATTTTCGTACTTCAGAGTGGACACAATTCTAAAATGGATGATTTAGTAAAACCGACAACATCAAATTATAGTCCACAACTTACTTTAAAACCATTTTGTGCATTCAGAAGTGAGTGAGTGAGTGAGTTTTATAACGCCAACGTGACTATAAATAATTATTCAAATCAAGTCCAAAGGTATAATTTGACCCCCACAGGTGCAGTGGCTGCGTCCCTGGATAAAATAATAAGTTTTCTCGATGCTAAGCAGAATTTATTGTTTATAAGCAGACGGTCCCGGCACGTCAACCGACACTACACAGCATGATCCAAATATCACTTCAATTTAGATTTTAAACACGATGGTTTTATGCAAATATTTCTGAAGGAAACCGTTAAATTAAAATGTTTATGAATGTTTGCGACATATTATAAAATACTTTAGTTTGCAATGCTTGCAATTTTCATCACTTAGGACTTATGTGTGTAAGGCTCTATTCATGTGCATTGAGGCTTATAATTATAGTTTGCTATAAAATGACCCCCTTGCCTCCCCTACCTCGTAAGACATGAATAAATAAACAGCGGATACTTAATATTATTTTTAAATCATTTTTATTTCCATGGTATTTATGTTATTGCTTATAATTTCCTGTTCATTTAAAAAACCCAAATCCCTGAGATAATAAATTAACCATTCACCTCCGGACCATCCTGTAGCGCATTGAAAATTAAAAAATATCCCAGATTAGTGTTAGTTGCCACAAATCAGGTGACTTCCAAAAAGATAACTCGTATAAATAACGTGCGTGTGTGTGTGTGTCAGCCACAAATAACAGCATCACTGTATAAGCCAATCATAATAATTCATATTTATATAAAAAGATCAGATGTACGCCCGTCGTGGCGACGTGAGGGTTCCTTAGGATTTCAACATTGTTTGATGTTTTAACAACTCAGACACCACACCTGATGATGAGAAGAACGCATTGCACACACAATATGGATTGGAAAATACAATTTTCTCTCGACATTTTACATAGTTATGCTTGCCCGTTGAGAATACCAAAAGGTTGCGACAATGTTATGCTGTAATATTCCACAATATCTATCTGGCCTCTCTTGATTATTTTGCAATTCCTTCTAGTTTTATACCAAGCATTCAACGAATTCCTACACTGGCCTTCCTTCAGTCTCTCAATATTCAGAATTCATTTATTTACCCCAAACCACCTTAGATTCCTGCACGTCCGCGTGAACCCAAAAAATATGATAATAATAGACGTGGCTCACCGTGTCCCGGCTAGATGGTTATAAATTTAAAAATATTACGATAGGGCATTAAGATTTGAATAAACACCTCTGCCGAGCCGGGTCGTAAGTCTGTCGCCGCGTGACACAGACTGAGCGTTAGGCTCTTCGCACTTCGTGGCGAAATGACGAAGCCATAGTATGGAACACTTTTGGTATGGTTCTTCCATTATTAGAGTGAAAGTTAATAAGAGTTACGACATATGTATTAATTATTCTTGCTATATATCTGGCTTCTATCGTTCGACAACATAATGTCCCTAAGACACGCGTTAACTTTCAGTGATCAGGATTATTAATTATTTGTATGCTGTTGATCTTGGCTAACAAGAGCTTCATTAGTGGGTAATTAGCTGCGAAAGCCTCTTAAAAATACTATGGAAGCGGAATGTATGAGAAGTGAGATTTTAGTAGGTAGCATCACCGATATCTGTATGATCCATAAGTATTCATTTTAAATCTGGTCGTCATAGCGAATAGCATCTTACTGCGGAATCTTAACAATGTCTTTCCAATTGAGTTTGTTTATAGTAATTTTATATACAAAGACGTAAAGCTAATAATACGCATTGCTAACATTTAGCTACGATATCACTCATGTGCGAACACCCTAAACATGTCGGAGTGACAGAAGGCTGAAGGCATTATTGTGACTCGCACCGTGTTGACTTCATTTACATGAGCTGTAGCGGAATCTGCCATGTGATTTTAATAATACTGACGTACTGTGCTGTACTGTACTGTATCAGCCCATATAAGTCCAACTGCAGGGCACGAGCCTCCTCTACAATCGAGTTCGATTGAGAGGGGTTAGGGCATATAGTCCACAACGCTGGCCTAGTGCGGGTTAGCGGACTTAATATACCATAGTATTACATACTGTCATACCAACACTGGAAATTATTTTAGAAATCGCTGTAACTACTGGTGCCTTTGTGCCTGCGAAGAAGATTTCGTTGATTGATTCGAAAATCAGATGGCTATAATTTTTGAAAAGTTTTGTAATTAATAATACAATTTAATTGATCATAAATGAGTGGCGCATCTAAGTTAGCCGTGAAAAGGTATGATGGATGTTTTTAGTCACTTATTCATCGTACAAAACATTGTATTCTACTCAACCACATTAATATAATATACCAACATATAAAGCGCTGAATGAGATTCACGAAACATGTAATATTGTCCCTGCATTGGAGTAACTTCGTATGTAGGTAACCATTGTTCGCAAACTCTCAACAAAGTTCATCTCCAATGTTATAACCGTGATTTGAACCGGTCACTCGCGTATTGTTACACGTCTTTCTTTGTATGCAGACAAGCTTCTTTTGAGTATGATGTACCTAGGAAGAAAAATGTAAGCGTAAAATACCCACATAAGCCATAATTTATGTGGGCACAGGCCTTCCCTACGATTGGAAAGACTAAAGACTCGAACGACTTTAGAATTTAGTTTGATCGAAGAAGACAAAACATTCGATAACTAAAATATGTTTTAAATCTGTCTATGAATAAGGCCGTTATTGTTCAATGATCTACTTCACATAGCTTCAAAATTGGTGACGAGAAACTTTTGAACTTAAACTGTAATTAAATTTCCAAGACACATTTTTTAAGAAATGTTTCACAAAATCAGCTATCACCGCCATCGGGATTTTCATTAAATCATCCGATTGACATAATACCGGTGGTTTGAATGATGTTTTAATCATACAATAGTTATACTTGATGCTCCAATGAAGATACTGGACTAAGGAAAGACAGATACCTTCCATCAGCACGCATTTAAATGATTGCGAGACAATAGAATGTAATGAATGCAGTTCTTTCACGAGTCTAAAAATAATATAAAATATGTGTTGCACATTGTGATCGGTAAGGTCGCGATACCTGCGCGGCGCGGTGCGGTGGACAGCTACATAATGATACGGCGGCGGGAGCAGCCACGAAATATTTTAATGCAGTCAGTGAACCGCGGCGCATATATCTTCGCATCGTCGAGAAACAAAAGCGGCCCATCTCTCGTGCTTTACCACGTCCCAGATTTATTCCGACGATATCATTCAATGCGAAAGGCGGAGTGTATCGCCGACTGCGGCTCGGCGGTGCGGCGGAGCGCTGCGCTGCGGCCGTACGGCACGCCGCTCGCCACAAATCGCGACCGACAACCAACAGGTAGCAGGTCGCACGCATTGTTTCCCGGAATCGAACCTACGAGACGCTATCGAACGATTGATATACGATCAGAACCGCGAACGTTTACTAAAATGCACCAGCTTTCCGTTTTAACCTCTGAATATCTAATAGGGCCCGATTTAGAATAATTTATGGGGGAGGACCGAGACAAAAACAGAACATTATGGGGCCGCCGCGGGTCAGGCCGGCCGCGGCCGCGTGTCTGCCGATTTCGTAAGATACTTCGGCGGCCATTTATCTGTCAGTTGCTGCACCGCACCGCTCGCCGCAGCGCAGACGTATTGGTGCGTTTTGCGTTCGTTAGCCGGCATGGAGTCGCTATTAACTGTTTCTAAACAAAATCATAATAGCCGGCGAGGGCGACGATTGAGAGCGGTCATTAATTAAGCGCGGTAACAAGCGGCCGGCGGATCGGGGGGCGCGGGGTGCGGGGGCGACGCGGCGGTATCCGCGGCATCGACTCGTTATTTAGATCGGGCGCGCGACGATAGATGGCGCTTGGTGCGCGCGCGCATATCTGATGCACGAGCTGCCCGCCCCTCACTCCGCCGCCTGAGCGATCATATTAGAAAAGCCTAACCGATAAATGTGAAGCGTTAAAATGTTCACATTGTGTGATAATGCCCTTGGCTCCGGTGCCCTGTGTAGCTGGCGCGGGGCTGCGAATATGGACAATCGCAGCATCTCTGCATCAGTTTGAATACGGAATTATCTAAGATGAATAGCTGCATGACGCGCAGTAGCTGCATGATTAGCTTATCTGCTGAATGTGCGATGTATCTGAAAGGTCAGGTCTGATCTTACGCCTCGATACAGACGCATGTATTAAGTGTCTTCATTGGTGGAGGCAGTGCGTACGTGCTGTGAACCTTGAGGTCCTGGCTTACATTCCCAGGAGGTCAATCCACATAGCAAGTGTTCACTAAGGTTTCAAAAATCTCATTAGTTACCAATCTCATTGACATGGTGATAGCCTTATCTCCCCTTCTTGGGACAGAAATTATTTCAACGAAAGACGAACATGTGGCACCTGTACTACTGGACAAAGAAGATATATAGAATAAATAATCAAAACCGAATAATCCCACTATAACACGAGATTACAAAAAACCGACATAAAGACAAAACAAAACCCCAACTACCCCCGATTGACTTATAAGGAGCGCGCGACATTTTTCGAAAAACACATACACGAAATAGCCCGCATCGTTTCACACGTCGTGGAATAAACAATCGTCACGGGGACAGAACGACAGCGACACCACGGGTGCGTTGTGGCCTTGTTGCGTTGTCGCCTTGTCGCGTTGTCGCCTTGTTGCGTTGTCGCCTTGTTGCGTTGTCGCGTCCCTTAATTAGGCCGTACCTCCCCAGATGGCGTTCATTAGGCCTCTAATTAAAATTAAGGACATGGTTTTCCGGTTAAGGGAAGGAAAGGGAGCGTGGGTGCACTTTGGTTTCGATGTTAATTAATTAAAGGGTCGTGGGGCTAGTTGGATTGTTTAAGGTTTATGGTGATGTGTAAAACTAGGTCTAGGTTTACTAAAACTAGTAGAAATATAATTTCAATTCCTTGTTTTTACATATATTTTTTTATTTAATCCTATTTGATTTTTAGAAATATTTGCAGAGCCCCAATTGATAATAGGTCTAGGAATTAGAATTAACTTCTTAATTTAACCACCTTATGCAAATCAACACAAACCTCTTCAAAAATTTCAGTTTTTTCTTAAACATAAATCTCTACTTTTATACTCCACAATACACCCAGTAATTTTAATAAACATTTCATTGCAGTTTAATGCAAGTAGAAATAACTAGGTGCACGCTGTCGGCCGCTCTCGCAATAAATGATTGATAGCCTGGTAGATGATTCAGCGGCCGGTGGTCGCACCTACCACCTTACCGTCGGAACAACGCATAATTACCACTAACACGCATTACTTGCGGTTTTACGAAGGTAATGTTAGATTATTCTGCGTTGGACGAAACGTATCTAACTTAGTTGGTTGCGTGGAGTTGGTATTTTAAGGATTTATGCGGAATATTTTAGTTTTTTACAACACGACCCTTCATAAAATAGATAATCCACGATACCACACACATTATTTTCATGTTGCTACAAAAACGAACCGACACGCAGGTATTGTAAGGGGATGTAGGGCCCCTTATACTGTTCATATGATAAAATGATAACAATTAATTACTGATACTTTTAATATGATTACAAACAAGAAATTATTAATAAAACGTCCGGAGTGACTGCTGATTGAACACTGATTTAAATGCAACTTAACAATATATTAGTAACGAAAATATTATGACAATGCAACCTAAATTAATATTGTACGTTACACGTACATTTATCCTGACCATATTGTCACCGTTATAGTTCGTGGTACTTGCCTAACAATACACATAATTATAATAACGAGAAATTTAATGTGCCTTTGGGTTTGAACCCCCAGTCTCATCAGTTATTAACAGGCCCCCTCGCAGTAGCACTACGAAACTCCTAAAATTACCTGGAAAATATTACATTCTAAGCGTGTACAAATCCAGCAATCGATACGTTTCGACATGATAATTACATGCTCGCCCGCTTTCCCTTATGAATAAGTGAGTGCCGTCAGCGGCGACACGTTGTCAACGCGCGTCACGGCGACGTGTCGGCGACATGTCGGGAATGTGACGGCGACGTCGCGCGTCACGTGACACGCCCCTCCATCGCAACCGACGCCGCTCCGTGTCGATAATACTCAGGCGGAAAATTATATTAAAATTTTACTGTGAGATTTCCTTGTGCACTAAAAAATTAGTAAGCAGAATACACGTTACATTTATTTGCTTTTCTTAATTATTAGCACACAACATTGCATTTTTTTATGCTTAAAGTTAAAAGTCCTATAATTACTAAAATCACCTTTTGTGAAGAAAAGCAGCCAAAAACTGGCTTTACAAATGCTCTACAACTTAAATAATGTTTTAGAAAGAACTACTGGCACTGTTAGGAAACAGATTGCAACTTGCCACACGTAAACAAATACAAACCTCTTGTATGTACCCTCATAACAGATGAATATGGTAATACCCCTTCAATTTTAATTAAACGCCAGTCGTACTATGCATTTAGCTAAGTGTTTTGTTTTGTATTTTTTTCATGTACAATAACGTGTAATACACAAATTATTCTAATATCTGTCTACTCTACAACAGAGCGGGTGTAAAGATACAGCAAGTTGTAAAAGATATGCGAACCTCGCTATAAACGTACACAAACTTTCCAACAATAAATGTAGAGACATTACTCGTTTCACTTTACGAGCCTTTCTGATTCCAGTACTACTTATGGATTGATAATATTAAATTATTGACCGGTCTATGCTATTAGTAATAATTAGTAGCGTAGTAGATTAAGCAGAAAAGTATTTCGGAGTCTGGATTCTGTGCCCGATATGGCGATAGGCTCGCCCCCTATCGCATTATGGGACGGAACATACAATGGCGAAATGTGGGTGTCCTGGTGGCGCCTCTGCCTACCCCTTCTGGGATAAAGGCGTGAGTTTATGTACGCTTGTATTTTTATGAGTAAATAAGTCAGAAGTATTGGTTTAGAAAAAACTTACACAGTGTGTTGTGACTTGTGAGGTCCAAGATTCGATTGCCATGTTTTGCATAAAACTGTGTTATTTATATTCTCAGTTGGATAATTAGCTGTATTGACATCAATTTCCAGGCCTAAAAAATACAGTTTTTGTGATTTTCAAATAATTTTGGGTATTAACTGAACGATGTTAAATTATGTAAACGGCTGCTTAGGCGAAATATTTCTAGCCTGTCTAAAAAGGCTTGAGAGAAAAAAATATAGACTCTAGTCTAGTAACCAAATGCATTCTAAAACTATTAGTATAACAGTTTCCAGTTTAAGAAGTATGCATGTACTAAGTAACAATTTTCAATGCAAAGTTTTAATACATTTTTAATACGCTTACAAAGGGGAAAATACCGACAAAGTTAAGCAACATTATTTTTCGAGAATTTTTTAATAACGCCCGAACAGAACCTACTTGCAGACTTATAATATGACCTATTTAACCATGCTTAGCATTTTCATATTTCAAGCTTTGTTAGTCGGAATATGTTAGTCGATGACGTAATTTTCAAAACACGTTCATTTATCGGCCCCAGTTATAACTGCTATTAAAATATCGACAAAGATGATATAAAAAAAACAAGCAAATTCTAAACCACAATAATTTTAATGAAGTTAATTTTTAAATTTTCCTTCACACTAAAGGTGATAAAATACATCGTTCATGATTTAAAAATTCATCAATAGACCTTATAATACATATGAGAACAAAATATTTCGACGTTCCATGCAAAATTCACATTAAGGAAATCTAGCATGACTCAATTCTATTTTTCATAGCCAGTATAAATAATTTTAAAATATCATACCCAGAGCACAGAACTGGGGCATATTGAGGAGATATAAAGGCAACCTAACGAATGAACCTTGAAGACAACTCGCGAAAACTAACCCAAAACTGCGCTAGCACAAAAACTAACGCCAGCGTATAAACATACTATACGGGAACGGAATTGGAGAGGTATAGTGGGGGCTGAGATCCCTGGATAAAAATACAATAACAATAAATTATGAAGGCACAGCCGATTATTGGTAAAGGTCACTTTATAAGGAAGTTCGAAATAAAAATATAACTTACAATAAGTAATTAATTGCCTTCTTAAACAATGAGTACGTTATGCCAAATGGCCACAATAAATACTTAAGGACATAGGTATCCACAATACTTAATAACATCAATATACTTATCCTTATACACACACATAAAGGTGATAAACAGTTCAAAATATTATGAGACAAACTCAAAAATCAAATTTAAATAACAAATATCCAACAGCTTTTACATAAAAAAGCTATCTTGGGTATATGTCAATAAAATACAAACGCAAACTACAAAAATAATTCGACCTCCAACACCAACCTAAATCCGGGCCAGCGCACACCCGCTACCGCCAACCCCCCAGGTTTATCTTTATTATTAGTCTGCCCCGCGAAATTATGACGACTGCAAAACGTCTTTTCTGCTCTCTCCCTCTCGCACTTGCAGAGTTTCGTATACACCTATCCCCCTCGCACTTAATGCAAGCCTTGCAGTGATTCGGAGTGACGACCGCCACGGGACGGACTCGTGTTTACAACGCCTCGGAGAAGTAACTTTTACATTAAGTTAAATCTTATCTTTCAGTTTATTCGTCCGGAAGGGTTAGCGGGTTTAAATTAAAAAATACTGTGTACTTTGTGTTAATTATGTGTAATGTAGGGTGTATGGGGAATGGGATTATTGAGTGATTTTCTGGATATTCGTATTTGGATACTGACCACTATCCGAGCTCCATGAAACCTTCATGAAGCGGACACGATAATTACGACCGACAAGAGCAATTTATGACTAGGTTTTCTGATTGTTTTGTTTAGATCTATCGTGTTATTAAGTACAGTACAGTGAGTTAGTTGTGAAAGTTTAAAAACCTGGTATTAACCAGCAATTGAATCACTGCACTCACCTGTCATAAATATTGCTACCATAAATTTTCAAGCATTCTGCGGACGGATTTTCCTTATGTTATTATTAGTCGTAAGCCTGAGATCAAACCCATAATAATCTAAAGGTTATAACACGAATTTACAAAAAAAGACAAAGTAAATTATTTGACCTGGCAAAACAATTACAATACCCATAATCCAGCTCCCATATACTTGTATCACTAAGCCAACCCAGCAAAATAATTAGTCACAGCATCCTTCATACGAATCCAATAGCACACAGGAACTCATTTGAAACATAAGATTGTCAATTATTCATATCGGGCGCAAAGTGGGGCATTTATCGCATAGACGGGCGTCTGATAAAGCGCCCGATCGCAAGAAATTATCGCCCGTGTGCACCGACACACTCATTTGTAACTACTCATTTGACTTAGATGATCGGTTCATTAAACCGTCATTGGACGGTGTACCTTGAGGTTCAGAGGCAGTAATAATGTAGATATATACGTGGATAATACATACAGATAAGTTTTGGTAATCTTAAAAATTAACGTGAGTTCATGCGCAAATATATTAAAAATATGTTTTCATTGTTACATCACACATGTCATATCGATATGTGTAGGTGTCTGTTAGTCTTAAATGGACTAGCGTGTAATACTTTCGTTATGACCCATTCCGTAATGGTAAGTAGTCATGTAGACATCTGCAGTCAGATCGCCAAAGGATATTAAAGTTAAAAATCAGAAATTTTCAGTTTAATGAAATAATAATTTTGCATTATGAATGGATTAGGAAACACCAAAAAAATGTGTTATGATGTACGTTCTGTGTTAGTTAAATAGGACAAGAGTTGAATTACCAAGAGGTCAAGAGTGTAAATAGGACAAGAGTTGAATTACCACCCGTGACCACGAAAGCTGTAAAGTAATCGACACGTCGGGAAGTTAAAAAATGTAAAAATTAAACCAAATCGCGAGAAAATCCGTAGAAATAGTTTTATTTCAATGACTATATTAATGTTAAGACATGAAACTACAAAACTAAAATACTTTAGAATTTCTTTCCTGTACAAATTGTTTGAAAAAAGCATTTTCACATAAACCCAGGTATAATCCCGCATTTAGAACTAATTATAACAATGCCTGGGCATAAGATGTGGTATATAATGAAGCCTGCACACACGGCCTAAGCCTGGCGGCGTTTGACCGGCGGGCGACACTTGTGATTTGTGGTTACTTGCAAAAGCGACCTCTGCCGGTGACGTGCCAATTGTCTCCGACTTGGACCGCGGCCTGACTCACAAGCGATAAGCGAGCTAACCAAAAATACATTCCTACCAAATATTATTTAGTCATTAGTTATTTAAAGTGCAATATATCGCGATAATTGCAGTTAAAAATAACTTAAATGCCAAATAATTCATTTGCTTCAAGGAACTGAAACAATTAAACTGTCCGCAATGAAGGAAACAAAATTAAACGGCAGGTGTTTCTGATAAACGCTCGATTAACATAAATTAGCTTTAAACATTCTATTGTATGGAACAATTAGTATTTAACGAAACGATATATCACTAAGGTAATTTCTGCGACTGTTAATAAGCTTGGTATTTCAAATTTTATAAATTGCTTCACTGATGTGTAATTACGATAGCCTAGTTGGTATCTAAATGAGCTACCGAGTCGAAGGTTTTGGGTTGGAAACCTATGACTTTTCGAAGCTACGCACGAATTCATTGTTTATTGTCTTGCATTATCGATAAGTACAAGTATCGTGTTGAGATGCTTATTTTAATGTTCACTAAAGAATTTAAATGATATGAGAAATCAAACTTTACTATTATCTTTAATTTTACCACCCACCTTATAATGATTAAAATCTAATATGTATCCAACACTGGATTACATTAAATTCACAGTTATGGTATTTTTCGGCTTTAAAACTAAGAAATTACTTAAAAATTCACTTAAACTTTATAAAAATAACCAGAAATGTGTAATTACTGTGACATATAGCGTAATTTCCGCTCGCTATAGTAGAGTTGAATACCCGCTGTCCGCTTAAGCCTCGCGCCGCGTCTTCTTCTGTCAAGAGCAGCGGTCTGTGTAAACGTTCCTTAATACCATAAGGCTTTGCACGTCATAAATATATATCGTATAACGTACAACATATTAATAAATAACACTTGCAGGGTTTCGGGTGGTGCAGTTATTTTAGTGAAAATAAAGGTGCTGAGAATTACATAAAAGTCTCTTCTATTATAATTGGTGCGTCCTATTTGTTACACAATGATTCATGCGTTTCTAACCGGCCACTGGACTCGCGTATAGGTTCTAAATGTTTCAATGCATGTTATACAAAGAATTGTGTAACAGCGATATTGTAAAAGTGATATTCGATTTTTCTATTCATCATCAGCTCGGAGTTAGGAATTTGTACTCGATATGGCAATAAACTCACCCCCTATCACATCGTGGGACGGAACATATAAGGCGAAATGTGGGTGCCCTGGTGGCGCCTCTGCCTACCCCTTCTGGGATAAAGGCGAGAGTTTATGTATGTATACAGTATTTATAATTCCGACAGGGCTTTTGTGCTTTTGTGACGTCAAGCGGTCCCAGACAATTGGCAAGTCACAATTCATATGGTGGCTTGACAGTCGTTCCATCGTGCAATCATGGCAAATCTTACTATCATCTAAGAAACCCCAAATTCTACTTCATATACCCAAAATGTTGAGTAGCTCTCGCTTATTCTACCTCTCTTTCTTCATTCACCGGAAATTCGCTGATCATAGGCTTCCCTGAACGATTTCCACGTGTTGTAAGCACATGCATCCAGCAGTAAGCCCTTTTTGATAGAAGCGTGTGAAGTGTCGACCGTCTACCTACAAGGTGGATGGACGGCCTGCTTAAGGTTGCAGGAACTCGCTGGATGCAGGCGGCTTCCAAGTATCTCCACATCGGAGATACTTAAGGGCGGCCTATGATCAGCAGTGAACTTCCTGTAGCTGAATAGATGGATAGAATTCTATTCATAATATTATAACACGCATATATGGCATTAAATTATATAAAATATGTTCTCGGACAGTGCAGTGACAAGTGGTCACTGACCACATAAATATTAAAATATACATTTTGAAAAATCAGTTTCCTCACACGTGCCTGATTACCAATGCCCTCGGCTCAAACGATAAACACTACCCACACCACTACAAACACGGCAATGTAATGAGATTTCCCGTGGCCTAATTATACGATATCCATTGCCGCCCCGCTGCGGCCGGTTGACATACGTATTAACTTGTCAGCCAGTAATCGATGCCGATGCATTACTGTAATACGCTTCTGCGTGTGATTTGTGTCTCAGACGGGCATGCTCTTTAATGAGCTTGGGATAACAGTTGGCATCTTGATGACGTTGGTTAGGGGTTGTAGGCTGAATTGTTTTTAATTGGGTATTACTATATCTGTACGTTGGTCATTGCTTGGCATATGCGTATAATAAATAAGATCCTTGGTAGATGCCAGCCTAGTTTTGAAATACAAACTTTCAAAATTCTTGTAGAGGAGATTCGAATGTTTAGGATTCATTAGGATATTTCTCAACGGCAATGCTGGTGATAATTAATGAAAAATAAAAATATCACATTAGGCTGTAAGAAATTTCCCCATTAAAATTACATTATAAACCTATATTACCAAGATCTTATATCATCACAAAACAGTTCAACCATTACACATAACATTTAAAATCAATCCCTTCTAACATTACCTGCTTAACAACAATTTAAACATCAATATTGACATCTTCCTACTACATAGTATGTGATATAGATATACTAATATGTCCACAGACAGACAGCGACTGATCCTCGACGAGTCCATGTGAGCGCATCAGCTTATCTCCGCGCGGACAATGACACTCGCCATATGCCGGTGGCGTCATCTTCCACGCCATGTTCTATATTAATATATACCTTAGTGATATATATGTCTCATAAAATAATATACAGAATTTAACTGGAAGTAAAATGCATGATGTGTAAGTGGAACCTACAATAATACAGACATAGTACAAGCTCAAGGGTGTATGGTCCGATGGCAATGGCAACGACTTTTACCACAAATTAAATAATTATTGATATGTATTGTAAAGTTTGACATGAATGGTATGACTAGGTTTCGAACCCTAGAAGTCAAGAATCATGACGGAAGATGCAATTTAATATATTCCAATATATTGGCATGTTATAGAACAAAAGAAAAATATTTAACGTTGGCAAGAGCAAAATAAATAAGACATTAATCAATTAATCTTTCGTTAAGCCGTATTAAATCGATCAAACATACACGGCTTCTAAACATAAACATAAAAATATCATCGACATAAAATTAATTTTACAATCTGAAAAGATTTAGACGGCATAAACCGAAGCCAAAACATACATCGTAAACTCAAACGGGAAACACATAAAACGCCACCGTATTGATAACCCATCGATATAACATACACATAAAAAACAATAATTAACTACGCATTTAACAACCAGTAATGTAACTCGGAGAATATCACGGAATCATAAGACATTGCACCTAATATTATAAACGACGGACAAAAATGTTAATATCTATAAAAAAATATTAACCGTCACATATGAAAGGTAATTTGTTGTAAAAACTACGACTTTCATATTCGACACGGCATTAATGTCGTAGGCGGGCTGAGCGATAAGCTATTTTGTCGAACGCCCGGGCGGTTATTATAATCTCCGGTCGATTTGTCAAAGATTATCGACTGGCAATTACAATGTGAATAAGTTGAACGGTTTTGACTCGTAATAATTCATTATGTGTATCGATTCATTATGAGATAGTTCGATTGTGGTTAGGTTGCCTATGCTTATTTAGCGTTAATTAAACATTTAAAAATATTGTTTGCTGGCTTATATTTTCTCTTCTTACCTAGATTATTTCAACCGAAGCAGATGTGGCCGGAGTAATTATGTCGTAGACCGAGAGATGATCGTCTATAGCCAGATATTAATGTTCAGTTATCCTTAACTAATTTTAAATAGATGTCTCTAACTCCTGCATTTAAAACTACGGTATGAATTTTTTTAATTATTTGTATACTTGAAAAACCTATTCATTTAAAGGACGATTTCATAGATAATTAATAGAAACACTGAAACCCAAAAACAAAAACAGACTGCCGTTGTTTATTTAAAATTATCCCACTTCCTCCTATTGTCATGTGTATTTATTAAATTTTATTGTGCTTTAAAAATATACCAAAATACGTATATTTTTATGTAGCGTCATATTTTAGTTGAATTACATTATTATTAAAATTTACTACTATCATTTACAAAACTCGAATAAACACCGGACACTAAATAAAAAAACCTATTACAAAACGGTCCCACGACGGGGCTGTGTCAACATTGATCGAGTAAAAAAATGATTAGATAACAAAGTTTACGAGGCGGTTCACATAATTCAAAACGGTTTCATTACCGCGCTGTCATAATACGCCGTCTGTCCGAAATTATATTGGATATTAAATTAGTGTTGAGAGTTGTCGGACGTATCGTTCGGGAATTGACGTGATCATCGTTATTTGGTATTATAAAAATGCGTGCGCGCACACCGGTGTGCGGTGTAAGTTACAGCGGTGATAGAGCGGGATATTTTTTATAAATAATGTTATGGAACTTTAGACTGAAGGCGGAAAGCATCAGCTCTCTCCGCATAGCCTTTGTCGCATAGTAAAATTAATATCGAATAATATTGACCTTTAATCATTTGGGCTATTTGGTCCTACGCCATCCAAATTTCTGACCATGCTATCGGCACTAGATATTCCACTTAAATATAATTAGTTATTAGAATTTCTACACTGTAGGTACCTATGAGAAATTCTCGCATACTATACAACTTAAGACCTGTTATAATTTTGATTACTTATTTATGTTTCATGTAAAGTTTTATCACTTTAAATTTTACAATAAAGACACACGCTGGCACGTCAATTTGGATATTATGCGCACTAAAATCGCTCTGCCCATCTATCCGCTGTCACACGCACCACACAATTCGTGACCATTATCTCCATATACGAGCATACAAAACCATAGGCTTCCGAGCGTGGGCGAAGCTAATGAAGAAATTTCACTAAGCGACCCGTTGTTCCCGTCGCTGGTCGCGCGCATTGTGTCGGCTCGTAAAGTACACAATAGAATTTTATCTATAGTAAACCGGCAGGTCACGTGCTGGCAAATGTTCTTGATGATGTCATTACCGAACTATGGATTCTGTGATATGTTACTAATTTTTTATTGACAAATACAGATTGAGAGGGAAACTACGCGACGTCTTCTTGTCAAAAATACCTCAGTGCCTCAAATCGAAAGTCTTCGATAGTTGTGTGTTGCCAGTGATGACATACGGCACCGAGACGTGGCCTCTCACTATGGGCCTTATTTGGCGGCTCAAAGTCACTCAACGAGCTATGGAGAGGGCTATGCTCGGGGTTTCCCTACGAGATCGAATCAGAAATGAGGAGATCCGTAGGAGAACTAAAGTAACCGACATAGCCCAGCGGATTAGTAAGTTGAAGTGGCAATGGGCGGGGCACAGTGGCGAAGGGTTCTTACAAGCCGATTCCTAACAGCACGCCTTATAATTTAAAGGAAATTATTAATTATATACATTTTTTTAAACAAGTTATATGAAGAAAATAATCAAATAATAAACAATATTAAAATAAATATAAACAATAAACAAATGTTATTCGATATTAATAAACAAAATATTATCGATCAATTAATAACATAACGACAAACGCATTGCGCGATGTTCAACGTAAGTACATGCATACGAAACACGCGGCCGCCTAGATCCCGATGACGTCACGTCAGGCTACAAGGACACAGCACGAGTTCCCGTTGCTCTCGCGCTCATTTCCAACGCATTATTTGCCATCTCTGTTACACGTTTGTTGCTCAGAACTGCATGCAAAATTGCACCTTAAAACCCGTAGCTTTTAAGGTCTAAATTTATTTGTAGAAATACGACGGTATTCGCTTGTGAATATGCCGGTGGGCCTACGGCTTATAAAGTAATTTGCCAGTTCGCGCCTCTTTTATTTCGTGTTTATAATTAGAAAATATTATTTACTACTGTGTTGTTTCAGTGTATATGTATAATGCGGTGTCTATTTTTAGGTTTGTATATAATAAGTGGGTAATTTATTAAATTTTACTGGTTTCGAAGTGCAAACAGATCTATCTATTTAGAAAAACTTTAATGATGAATGAAACTTGATAATGTCGTATGTATCGTTTTATCTCATGAATTGCATTATTAAGAGGTAATTTTAAAAATGCTGCATTTACGTAATTAAAAAACGCACTGGAAATTATATTAAATTTGATAATACATTTAAGTACCAGAGAAAGAACGGCAACTGACAAGTTTTAATTATTTAATAAATATTGTAATGCCGTATTTTTGTTAGCGTTGATTCAAAATAGGACATACAAACATAACCCACGCCTGCATCCCATGAGGGTTGCCAGATTCGATAGATCTCCAGTTAGCTCTATACTGGCATAGTTACTTTCGTCCACTTACATCAATCTCTTCATCTTTTTTTTATATATAAGGAACGTTTGAAATTTTATTGTCGATCAATTTCAAAACAGGGTAATGTTGTCTTTTGCATAGAATCGAAATTTACTTTAAAAACGTTAAAAAAAGCACCTAACGGGCACAGTGCTATTCCGTGCAAGTGTTGTATGAAAATATAGTAAGTATTACTAAGCAAATATGTCGCTCAATATCTTACGTACATAACGGAGTAAAAATATAAGTATGAGTACTTGTTAATTTAATAAAACTAGTCACCAGAAGTATCGGCTTCCCTTTTGAAAAAAGTCACCCTTCGCCACTGGCGGGGCACATAGCGCGGAGAACTGATGGCCGATGGGGCCAAAAAGTTCTCGAACGGAGGCCACGTAGCGGAAAGCGCAGCGTAGGACGTCCACCCACAAGATGGTCAGACGACCTGGTAAAGGTGGCGGGACGTCGCTGGATGCAGGCTGCCTCCAACAGGTCACTGTGGAAATCATTGGGAGAGGCCTATGTTCAGCAGTGGACGTCCTTTGGCTGATGGATGGACAGATTGAGTTGAGACCTACCTTTGAATGGTATTATTTTCGTTTGATGATTATTTGGTAAATTATTTTAGAATGATGACTAATTGGCTGAAGAATTTTCTCTTACCTGAAACAAAAGAAGGAACGATAAGAAAACAAATAATTATACAGACCATAGAGCATTGAAAAATTTGTTGGGTAACTTACTTCCACCCATTGAAACATAAAGTTTTACAATCCTAATAACATATTTACCCCGATCGATACGTCAGGCTTGCTGATCGATGCTCAAAGTCCGTTTGAAAACACATCACATAAAGAATGTTTAATCTAAAACTCTTACAAATTAAAAATCTAAAAGCGGACGGCTAGACTACAAAGAGAGGCTCCTTACACTTAAATCAAAGCCGCAAACATCACAGGGCCACTTCAACCCTTCGCCACCCTTAATCACCTAACCCTTGCTGTCTGTACCAAAAAAATCAATTCACTCGTGAAACGTACCTTCCAAAGGTAGAGACATGTTAAACCTTACATTGGCCTTTAATTAAAGCCTCCTGGAGGTGGCGGGGTGGGTTGTTAGACGGGGGTGGGGGGGCGGAAGCGACAAGGCGGCCATTTCAGTGGGGCTGTCCACTTCCGGAGTAACGTATGGACGGAGGTACTTCATTTCGGAGTGACTGAGGGAAAAAGAAAATCCACGTGGAGCCGTCTCGGAACAAAGCGCTGTCGGGAGACATTCTCCAATGCGATTTGAGTTTTCTAAATGAATGTTGTTTGTTCGTATTATTTTTTGCGAGTGCGACTGAGGAGTCGGAATTATTCGTATTGTCTGCTGTGCCTGCAGTTCTGTTTGTGTTCACTAAATATCAGTAATGTATTTCAAAATGGATATATGACACTCGCTAGTTGATACAATTATATACGGAATTAGGACATCCTGTTACAATAACGTAAACCATGCCGTGCGATTCACTTTTGCCTGTCTGAGAACAATTAACAAACTTAGAATACGTTGACGTTGAAATCATTATTTAGTAACCTCGTAAAACATTTTTTTTAAATTAGCTGAATCCACAATGTTAATATCCTGATCATAGACTTGCATTAATTTATAAACGGCTCTGGTCTTAGCATCTGAAAGTGATAAGAAATGTAATAGCGACTTACGATATTACTATATTATAGAAAATTATATTATTTTCCCATCGGCATCAGCTAATCACTGTTTTCTAATTTATTACATTAAATAATGTCAACACCATACCTTTCATCACCTATTTAGAGATGTTAGAGAACTATTAAAAAAAAAACTTTTCATCGACGATACACTTTTGGTGGCGAAACTAGTTTAAAATGTTCTTTATCATTTACAGATTTATTGTATAGATAGCCAAAACACATAACAAAGTATACAACCGGACATTAAATCGTGCGCATAAGTTGTAGGTTAATTTGGAGTAGGCGCCGACGAGCAAAAAGTCCTGCTCGCTGATTTATAATCAAGTGAAGTGTTGCGATCGAGAGCGATTTAATTATCAGCTCTTTGGTCTTTACTTGCTTCTGTCGCTAGCATAGGTGGGCGAGGTGGACACGCGCGATTATTTTGTCGCAGGTTGTGAATGTCTCGAAAAAATTAAGAAAAATTATTGATGAATAATTGTCTCTTTGTTTATGTATCGTTTTATCTAAATAGGCAGTTTAAATTGACAGCCTCCGTGACGCAGTTGGTTAGACGCCGGCTGTGAAACGCGAGGTTCTATCCCCGCACTGAGGCAAATATTTGTGTGATTCACAGATATTTGTTTCGGGACTGAGTGTTTGTGAGACCGAAAAGTCTCTCGTAGTTTCTGATACTCACGACACAAGACTCAATATGAGCGTGGGGTCAGGACTATGTATGTGACTGTTTGCTGCTATTATTATAAAAAAAAAAATTGTTTGCCATCTCTATTGACTACGCCATAAAAAGTATTTTAATTTATGCCCTTGCATCAGTCTTGCACCACATTAATTATCATCAGCAAACAAAATCATCCGCCCTGTGATCTAATTACACCGCTACTGGGCAATGAGTTACTGCTTGGTCCACATTAAACTCTGGGATGGTAGTCAATACTTATTAAACTCTTGCGAAAATCTATGAAACATCCAGATTTTCTCAAAACTCACGTGTCATATAGTAAAATATTGATGTCCGAGCATCAATTCCCACATATTCTTCAACATGCCAATCACTACAAACATTGATGACGGCTCGCAGCTGCCGACGACGCCAACCGCATTGTTAATACAACTCGACATGTTTATGCTAATTGCAAATGAATAAGATGTGAGATCCAATTTCAGATCTGTTGAAAGCGGTATTTATCATGCTATTGTATGTTTTAAGGGCTAGGACTTAAAACAATTACTGTAAGTACTAAGTAGTGAGTGACAGGCTATTTTGAAATTTCTGTTTAATCAGCTTGTGTCGATTGTTTTAAAATATTTGAAGGTGAAATTAACAGAAATATAAAGTATGCTAGCATGATGAAACTGTGATAATATTTGCTACATTATTTCAAAGTAAATGGATAGCTCGATTTTAGATATATCTCTATGTAATGTGTATCTCTATGTATAGGTATGTCTAATCAATTAATCATCACTGAAGAATTTGAAACACCCGAATTTCCTTATTAGGTTTAAGATAAGCTGAGTAAGGAGTTTTTTACTTTTATAAAAATTTCCTCAGGCGTTGCATTGTATATAAATGACATCATGACTAAACGCAAACAATTTGTTCGAGTTAAAATGACGCAGTGTTGGGTATTTATGTGGCATTTCCCCGTACAAAGTAATGCAACGGTGTGAAAGCTAGCCACGACTTGACTCTATCAATTGAATGCTTGTAAAGTAGGAATTCGATTCGAAAATTATCGCTACTACTAAAGTTTCTACTGCAATCTTTTAAGGCGCATATTTTAAGAGCGAATCGTAAGTAAGGTTTTACCTAAAAAAATCTAGTATAGGAAATACTTTTGGCATAAGTTTTCGATCAAAGTTTTAAAAAAAAAAAACGCTCTTCGAATGAAAAAACTGAAAAAACAACAGGGTGCTTCTCCAAAGTAGCAGCAGTCAAAATTAGAACCTTAGAATCCAGTGTCCAAACAACTAGACAATATATTTTTGCAAAAAATCCTGCGACAAAAAATCGCATCAGCCTAGTCGCACACCCACGCCCGCCGACTCAGCAAGACATGTAGGTGGTCTTTGCGAGTGCGTTTTTTTCCCTCCTTGAATTGTTAATGTGTCCAGCGGGGAGGAGCTCGCAAGCTTTTTATTTCAAAGGTAATTAATGGATTTCAACTCGGAATGAAGAGTGACTGAGCAAGGATCCATTCTGCATTTCAGGAAATAAGAATTTATTGAGAGTTGTGTATTGAACATTAGTATTTGAAATTAGTGGAGAGAAAGAAACTGTTATGATATTAATATACATGTTTTAAGTTGTAAGAATAAACAAGGCTCTACTTTGAAAGTAAGGTCCGTTTCATATTTCATTATTTATTGGAAGTGCTAACATTGGATTCATCACATGAACCTGGGATATATTCCCAAGTATTTCGAAAGTATGTGTATTTTGAGTCAACTAACTAGCACTATTTCACATGAGTCCTTTAAAGTATAACCCCTTTTAAAAATAAGATTTTTAATTGATTGCAAATCTTCCAATATACCGATAATTATTATTATTCAAACCTTTATGAAAAAATAACAGTGATTCAACAATTGAAACTTCATAAAAACAATACACCAGTGGTAGCAAGGTGCGCGGGGTCAACGCACGTGCGCCTACTCCGCGCGTCGTTTAGTGCTTACAAACCGCCGCCATTGTTCCGCCGCTAATGAACCGCGGGAAATAAAGAAATCACACTACACACGTAGGAGTTTTAAGATGCTTTGCTGTTTCCTAGTTAGTTTTGTGTAGAACACAGTCGATCGTACTTAGATATGGGAAATACTGACGAATGAAAGTCCTTCTTCCTTCTATATTGTTAGCTCGTTGCTAGCTCAGCTTGTTGCTAGGTTTCTAATTTACATAACAGTCCCAATGCTAGCCAAAAACCTTCTCTACGTTACCTGAGACGCGACGGTTTGGTTCTTAATCCAACACACTAGTCCAATAGTTTGTTAACGATTGGGTGTTATAAGAATTTAGACCTCAATGGAGACGTTTGAAACGGAACAGCCAACTTTTAACTTTTCTTGGAGGACCTCTATCTGGTATGATGATAAAAGAAATTCATATTTCGTTTCCTGTGGTATTGTACTATATATACCCATATTACGGCCTACTATTGGCACGGGCCTCCTCTACAATCGAAAGTACGATTGAGGGGTTAGGCCATATAATCCACCACACAGGCCTAGTGCGGGTTGGCGGACTTTACATACCATAGAAATTGTTACAAATCACTATGGTACGCAGGTTTCCTCACGATGTTTTCCTTCACCGTTATAGTGCGTGGTGATTGACTTATCAAACCTGTGGTATTATTATGAAAACATAACCATTTTGCTAAATTGGTTATCGAAATTGGTCAATAACCGCAGCCTACACCGCAGGCCAATAAAACTGTAGCACGGATGGCGCCACTAATCACGTGTCAAACATTTCCGGATACCCACGCCTATTAGCCACATTAGTCATCAGGTGTTCGAATCTCTTTGACTTATCACTTCAATCAGCCCGTTGAGAAGGAAGTGAAATGATATTTTATGGCCAATTATGAGACTTCCCTGTCAATTGAAACCTTTTCTTTTCAACCTTTGAAAAATTTGTACAAACGAATTATTAAGAGCAGTTTAACTTAATGTTTTAAAAAGTAAAATTACCTCAAGAGCAGTTTTCGATTCTTGTTCAGGAAGACAATGGTGATAGTTTAGAAAGTTGATAAAAAGTAGCTATCAAACATTACGGAAAACTGTCATCAAGAGCCAGTAACAGTGATTGTTAGTAGCTCAACAATTCTTAACAAACTTACATCTTAACAACCTTAACATCAAACAGAATGCATCAATCTAAAAAAAACATCAATTTCATTTACCTTACAAAACATCACATATCAAAACCAACTTGTACCAACACATCAACTGTCTCAGCCCACGTATGGGCACACAAGCCCACATTAAGAGGCAGAGACACTGCATGACGTGTCCGCAATGGCAGGCTTTATTCAGACCACTGCATTTTATTAATACTATAAAGGAGCCTGCACATCGCGCCCGTGAGTTATGTCACAGCGCGGTGTGCGGTCATACTGACGGCGATTTGATGGAGGTCTTATTGCTTAAGCGTAAAAAAGTCGATTAGTCTTGATAAACCAACCAATATACATATTTTAACCTATAATTGAATGTAGTCGAAAACAAAATGTATTTATAAGAATTATTTGCTGTCATCATGACTGGCTACCTGTTTTGACCTCAGGGTGTAATTATCTATTATGAATTATGTGTGTGGCATAGTAACGTCATTTGATTATTTAAATATTTAATTCAACGTTCACCTTAAATTATATATTTGAATAATCAGCGCACACACAAATTTCGTCCGCATATAATTTTGTAAACTACTTATAATATTTTAATTCTGACTGATAACAATATTATTTTTTGCGTGGGTTCTATACTAATAAACAAACTACCAATCCGCTGAAATTCTGTCGTGCACACCGCATCCGTACCCATCGTATACCACAACGTGGGTGTACAACACTCGCGATCTTACGCGCTTTCAAAGGGATTTGATTTTACAATAATGCGATATAAGTTTAATTTTGTGTTTAGACAGCCATTCACGGCACTGACACACTTTATTGCTGAAACATCAGATGAGATACTGCCTTAGGCCGCGGTCGCACTTATAGCGTACAGCGTATCTAGCACATTCCTGGTAAGATTCTATAGTTTGCTAATAAAGACGAAAGGTTTCTTATGTACTTGTATTTTAAACGTTTTTTTTTTTTTTGTATTTTTAGCTCTGTATGGGCTATTTTAATAAAACGTTGTACTATGGTCACACAAGTGCAATACCCATGTTATTTTACATTCCAAATATTTTTCCATACTTCAGGTATTAGAAATTATTTAAATCTTACAAACTTAAATTCACCAAGTCAACTTAGGTACAATTAATGTTGGGATTTTTCGCTGGGTTTGTTGAACGATAAATTACTTATACTTTCTGGCATCCAAGGCATTATAATAGAGTAGGAACTATGTGTATATATGACATATTAATGTATCTAATACAGCCAATTCCATCAGTTAGGGCCGGTACATAGTGTGGTCTGGGCCCGTAACTTATCAAGTGTTATTTACGAACGGGTTGCGACTGGGAAGGCGGCCAGTTTCACCGTTTGAATAATCTAATCTGCCACCATTCAGAAAATGAGATATGTGACGTGTTCCGCGCACTCACAATGAAAGGGTACACTGAGTCGCAGCCGGCGTACTGATTGCGACTCGCGAGAGTTGCTAATTTATTTGCGATTTTTTTGTTGTTTTTTTCAAGCCTGTAGCGTAGCCTGTGTGTTTCACTATTTCTGCAAAATCGATGAGTGATAAACAGAACCATACAATTATACGAGTAAATACTTTTCGATCTTTAATATTCAACCTGGAATGTGCTTAAAAAAATCGTAACGCCGTCTTAAAACACCAGTCCTTTAAATATTTAAAATATTAAGCACTTTTAAGATGGTTACCAAATTTTGTAATTTAAAAACTGAACTTCGAATCTACAGTATATAACTGTTTTGACCTTTAAAATCCAAATGCTCGCCTTAAGATAGCTGCATCCACAATGTACATGATTGTGTGTATTTAAAATATATTGATTCAGCCGGACACTCTGTCCCGTCCCTATTCGCAACAAGATCAGTATATCTGCGACTTTCTAAAAGCCCATTGAGGCCGGCTGCCCTCGATTCTGTTAGGGCTACTGCTATCACCTCGCGGATCAACCGATCGCCTGTTTAAAAGCTGTTTTGTTTAACCAACAGCTACCTATTTCCTATAAATAGATATAAATTATTGATTGTTAGAATCGAAAAATAAATTAATAAATACACCCAACAGTACATAGTCCTGACCCCACACTAAGATCGAGTCTTGTGTCGTGGGTATCAGGAACTACGAGAGACTTTTCGGTCTCACAAACACCTAAAGCCGAAAGAAATAATTGTGCTTCACACAAACATTTGTTTCGGTGCGGGGAACGAACCCGCGGCTTCACGTTTCACAGCCGACTTTCAACCAATTGCACCACGGAGGCTGTCAATATACATAATATTTATTAAAGTTTATTTTTTTCAGCCTGAGAGAGTGTTTGAAAAGTTCTTTTTTACCTTATTTATACGTGTAAATACTGCAGACCACAACATTACATATATAATGATAAATGTTAGTGTTTAAAACAAATAAAATAAAAAGCAGTCGCACCTGTGTTCTATCCGTGCATGATTGACATATATCCGTCCCTCTCTAACAATGCTAATTTACTTGCGGCTCGTAAACCACCCCTCATCTGGCGCATTGTGGCGAATGAAAGAGATGGTGATATGTTTACGAGACTCCCACGCCGCGCCCGCGCATCCCTTTACATAACTAACTTACAAGGATTCAGTTCAACGGCCTAAGTATTTATAAACAACGCGTAAACAGGTATTGTTAAATTGGCATATTTGTGTGAAAAATTGTTTTAAGTAATATCATTTGAAGTAAATTATATTTGATTAATGGATGCGGTGCAGTGAGGGGACCGAACCCGCAACCTCTTGTTTCGCAGGCGTCTTATCCTTTACGGAACCTGTTGTGACTGTTAGGTGACACCTACGATACATAAATACAGGCCTTTTTCAATAGAAATTTTGTTAGATAAACTTTTAGAAGTTACATCAATGAGTACGGCTATATTTAACCATAAGAAATTATATTTTGAAGACATGATCCAAAGGTCTATAGACAACATCAAAGATTCTTAAACACCAAATTGTACATTTATACGTATATCATTGAAAATGACGAAATTATTTTCTTTAATCTTCCATCAATTATAAACGATTTTCTAAAGCCTAAGATCTGTCAATCTATAGTTAGTTTTATCCCAGACAACGCACGATAAAGCTGGATAATAAATAGTGATGTACAAAGAGTATCGATGACGCGCTGAGCGGCTCAGTGACGTGGCAATCGTATCGATATCGGCAAAGAATCTCGATTGACACAGATGATAGCGTGCGACAAGCGGATAGCGCGGGAGCCCGCCACGCTTTTATTAAACTTATCCACACACGCATGATGCGGGTAATTCAACAATCGATTAGTCGCAAAACGATTATAAATGAATCTCTGAAAGGTAAAACATCGCAGCTTCATTTCGAATAAAATTAAGTAGATAACTTTTAAATCAGAAATGAAGAATCACGAAAGTAAAGAGAACTGTCAAACACATATTACAAATAGGTCCGGTGTAGACTACTTGAGGTTTGAATGAGGTGCTTCGACCGGTGACTAAACGCTGTGCCAAGTTTCATTCAGTCACCCAGAATTATATGAATCCAAATATTTTTATCGAAATTAACCAAGCATGCATATATGAAGACCTAAAAAGATAGATTTATCTTAATCCTCAAATCTCAACGCTGCTACCGATCACTTAAAAACATATTAATATATTCTGAATAATTAAAATCCTGTTAACACAACAAAATATCCTTTCGGAATTTCCTAAAACAATAACTGTCAGCAAGAGTTATGCAGCCAGACTGACGGACCAGTCGAGGCTTTAAAATTTAAATGCCAGATTAAAACGAATGGAAAGTGAATTAACATATCCAATTGCCAATAAACATTAGTGTATAAAATAAATAAGCCATTTGTAAATATAAATTTGGGCGAGGTGATACCGGGACGCAGATAAAACAGAAACACGGATTCATTTATCAGATTTTATTAGTTGAAAAACTTTGGGCCGGATGCTTGCGAATGTTTAGTATAAAATTGTATATAGTATAGAAGCACCTTGACTTATGTAGATCGTTTGTTATGATGTGCAAATATCGAGTTAATTGACAGTTATTGGTTCGTGAATTATCACATTTGCGTCGATTCCCACGTCTTTTTATACAGTAAATCAAATCATGAAATACATCGATTCACTGAGTCCATGTATAGGCCATTTCTTTTTCGTGAGTATAAAGTATTTAATACGATGGCAAAATTACTTAAAGATTATTAAGATTTTGCGAAACTTTTGATGCATTTATATAGGCTGAGGTCAACACGATTTTATTACTTTATCAAGTCACCAGCATAAATATATAATGCACAGGCTTTATACTAAAATTGGACAAATTAGCGGATGTCACACTTATTAGCGCGTTTAACGATGTCTATAAATCAGGTGCGAATTAATAGTATTATTTGTATTTAACAAGCGAAAAACCTTGAATGTAGCAAGATTAGTATTTTATTAGCCATAAACTTTTACAAGAAAGAATTTCAAATTAGTTTTAATACGCCTAAATATCCCACTTTATCCCGATTTTATAGATACTATATTTGAAGCCACAGATATACAAATAAAAAAAACATTCATCATTATTTATATTTTTGTGTTAGTATAGTAAATATATTGAATCCTCAGCCTCTCATTTGACACCAGGGTTTTAAACCATTATGCTAGGCGCGATAAAGTCAGTCATTATGTATAGTATATATGAAATTTAAAATAAGTAAACCTACAAATGCCTAGATAAAATTATATACGTAAATATAATTAGTAGTAATAATAAAACGTCTATTTAAAGGCTTTATTTGCCTAGCAATACCATTCTAAGCCTTGTATACATCAACCTTAAGCACTCATATGGGCAAATTAGCAGTGAAGCCTTAGAAAACATTACTAGAATCCTTTAGAAAAAAACCAACAAGATGCTAATGTATTCGCACACCAGAATGTCATTGTTAAAAAAATGTTTAATGAATTCCAAACGTCCAACCGTTTAGATTGCTGATATTTGATTGATTCTCAAGATCGAATAAACATTTTAAAGTAATAACTATAAATTAAACAAAGGTCAATGGGATGTTTAAACTAATTAGAATTAAACTTAGATAAAGTACGTCGTTATGTCAGTTTTATACACGTATCATAATAAAAATATTATGAAATTAATTATGTTTGTTAAAAGCTGTGTATGGCGAATGGAGATAAATGGATCAATATTATTTTCCTTGTTTCCAATGTTCGTTTGGAATAACAATTAGAACTTGTTTTGCACATATGCATATGTACATATGTGTCGAGATATATAAACTACGACACACGCATTTGTTATATGAGACATCATGACACCGCGTTTATAATGGGCAGCGTGGAAGAATGGCATCTCGACAGTACAGCATTGCTGACAGGCCATGCAAACTGTCTAGGAACTATGAAAAACGACCAACAATTGAGATATACGAGGCGAGTGTGAATGAACATCAAAGAGGAGTGACTAATTACTAGATTTAATGATTCATCTGCGATATTAACATGGTATGATGGTACCACCCAGAATTAATGCGAATGTACTAAATGATTAAAGGGTTTGCACCTAGGGTATACACCAATGACGTTTCGAAGTTACGTGTGTATTCTCTGTTAATTATCGCCTGCTTTAATGGCGAAGGAAAACATTGTAACACCCGCATATTTAAAAGTTCTGTCCAAGTTTTTAAAAGATATTTAAGTCTACAAACCGCATTGTTCCAGGTTAGTCGACTAAGAAGTCTATTTCTGAAAAACGTTGATTAACTGTAACATGGCTCAAAAGTCATATAGATGACCTCACGTAAAAGTAGGATGAAGGGGGTAGAAGACTACTCGGAATCAATGCGAAAGTACAATGATTAAACCCATTGCACACGCTCAACATTCTAAGACACAAAATAAGAAGTGCAGGCATATAAAAGATAAGAAATGTAAAATTTCCGCGCCAAGGCTCTCGGTCCACGCTCTGTAGGAATTGTTCTCAAGACAAAAGGGGCTTTATCCAAAGATTTTGGCCTTGTGAATGGGAAATGAAAGCGCACAGACGGACAGACGATCGCTTTTTGATTACTTTCGCCCCCAATCACGACTGATTAACTGTTCCTTGCGGAGGTTGCGAAATAATTGAGGCTTTTATACGTACCGTTTAAGAATTCTTCAATTGGAAATCATGGGACTTTAAAAATTAAAAATTCGAACATTGTAGTAATCAAGACAGTTTTATTGGTTGTTTCCTCGATTATACAATGATTCAGGAAATCTTAGATTATTTTTTGTGACATCTTAGAAATATGGCACAAGTAGAAGCAGCAGCTTACTTGGTGTTGCATGAATTTGTTTAAAAAGAAAAACTAAATCCTGGACGTCGTCGAAGAAAAGGTGTCAAATTCACCGGTAAAAAAATATTAATATCACGACTCACAATATAAGAAACTTAATAAAGATATTCGCAATCCCTGTAAATTGATTAAACCTTTAATAATCTTTAGAAATATGAGTTGGGATAAGCGTGGTAGCGTCTGAGATCAACACGCGACCCCCGACCCGGCTCGCGGCATTAAAGAGAAATTTTCAACATATTTGTACATGTTGGTGAGACTATCTACAACGACTTGACGATTCAATAAATATGTGTCTTTGGTAGAAGCGGACATTGATTAAAGCATGTCTCCAATTTGGAATTGTTTCGTATTGGTAGTGCGAAACACAAGTTAACACAGGTTAATTAACACGAATCTTCAAAAGTAGAATGAGCATGTGTTTTTTTTATTACTTAAACTATTTCATCCCACTGGTGGACAAAGGTCTTCCCCCTGTCCCTCCACCCTTGCTTTCGAAGTAAACCTGACGGCTCTAGGATCAAGCATTATAAAAACCCCGTCGATTATACCGGGGCTAATTGAAACCGGTAAAATAATAAATGTAATACATGGGCACCGGTAAATCACGTTAGTAATCGGTAACCGGTAACGCGAACCGGTAATTAACGATAAGACGCACCTCTGCCGTGTTCGTATGTAATGGACAACGCACCGGTAATAAGGGTGTTTCCTTAAGCCAAGGGTGTACTCAGTACACGCAGATTCTATATTAAAATACTTGGTGTTGAAAAGAAATTATATTCTGATGAAGGCCTTGGCACGGGTTGCTGAGGGAAATCGTTTAGGTAGCCGTAGGTGCCTTCAGCGTTGGGCTTCCAACACTTGCTGGGGCTGAATCTAAATTACTTCGAAATTTACTATAAGGTAAAGCTTTAGAATATTTACTAAATCGTGCAATCTATACTTCTTGAATCATCAGATACTCCAATCGCTGTAAGTTAGAAGAGGATAATCATCATCGTCACCATTCATCATCAACCACTGGAATTCAATTGTTAAACAAAAGCCAGCCTTACGAATTTACACACCCTTATAGATGGACTTAAGCATCTCTCCAGATCGGAAACCATTAAATTTGTAACACTACGACCTGTTGTATAATGGGCATTAGAAAGAATTTTCAGTTTCACAACACACGCACGCATTCACAAATTGAATAATAAAGTTTATCCATACCCCATAGTTCCTAAAAGTAGCCACTTTCAAAGTAAAACTAACTAGTTATACAGTGACCCGGAAACAAGTGACCTCTCGAGATCGCGGGTCAAGGTCAACAAAGACGAATTGCTTTGAATTTTAAACCCAATGACGCGTAACAACCGAGGCGAATCAATTTCGTGATTTATGTCATTGATAAGTAATTGCTGAGTGTGACTGCTGTGATACATATTCATCTCAATTACTATTCAAATAGGCTTTAGCATTGATTTTGCACACTAATTGAAGGCTGTGAACCGCGATATTCTTGGGTGGTGTTAAAAATTGTGGAAGGTTTCAGTATGGAAAGACTTATATGGATTGCCCGAAACTGGATTTGTGTTCGGTGTGGCGATAGCTTCGAAACTATCGATCAATGGATCGATCCTTATGACTTCTTGGGGTGAAAATCTGTACATTTGCCTTCTCCTCCGGGAATAGAGGCGTGAGGCTTATTCGTGAGTTTGGCTTATATTTTTATTCAACTTCTGGTAATTTTAATAATCTTTTTGTCCGCCACCGGTGTATTGGACAAAGTATCGACTGTAAAACAGCAGGAAATCTCGTAGATTCTGACACCCATGAAACAAAATACACTGTGTTTATAATATGAACTACTAAAGTACCTTTAAAATACAACCCATGTACACAAGGATCAAGTACAAAGCCCCAGTACATCTCATACACGAGCGAGATAATGGGGAGTTTATCAGCGCGTACGCATCCGCCATCGACCGCCATTAATTATATCGAAATCGTCGATAATCATCTAGCAAGCTTTTCATTATGATGCCTTGTACTTATTAGTTCCGATGCGGTTTGCTAGGTTGGAATTTATAGAGATCAGACTTGTTAGGATACCTACACTGTTTTATAAAATAAAGACTGCTGGCTGTGTGTTTGGGCTGTGTTGTCCAACACAGCCCAAACAGTCTAAAATCTAGAAGTAAATTATGCGTGTGAATTCTTTATATAAGTTTAAATGGCGGTAGCCTAAATAAATACACCCAACACCCAACAGTCACACACATAGTCCCGACCCCACACTAAGATCCAGTCTTGTGTCGTGGGTATCAGGAACTACGAGAGACTTTTCGGTCTCACAAACACCCAGACCCGAAACAAATACCTGTGGATCACACAAATATTTGTTTCGGTGCGGGGATCGAACCCGCGGCCTCTCGTTTCACAGGCGGCGTCAAACCAACTGCGCCACGGAGGCTACCTAAGTATCGCATATCGCATCGCAGGATTTGTAAAAAAAGAATATGAATTCTTTTTTACAAATCTATGATATTAATGATAATATCATAGATTTTTTGTATGTGATTTTACATGTTCATCGTTTTCAGTTCAAAATACTTCGAAATTCATTTTCGAATGTTTATCAATGTGAAAAATTAAAAAAAATCGTTTTCGTCTTTTAAGTCCTTCATGCTTTTTTATATAAGAATGTCCAAAAGGCCACCCATAAGTCTAGGCAAAATAGATTAATAGGTCTCCTTACTTTTAAAAATGTTTGTAGCTTCATACATTTATATAGCGAACGGTAAACGCAACTACAAGCTAGCAATGGCCATATAAATTACCCTCGCGATGACGCAGTAGTGCGTTTATGGAGCTTATTTACTGGGAATCACATCTGCTTTCAATACAGTAGGATGTCGCCTTTAGATCCTATCGCGAGTGGTTTTAAATTGCATGTTTAGTGGGTGGCAATTTGATGATTTATGTTTTTTTAATCGAATATATAATCAGTTTTTATAATTTGTAAGAAAAAACTGGTGTACTCCGTCCTATCTATGATCAATCATAAATATTAGAAACAAACAAGCATTTTACGGTTCAGTGTTGAACATCGAAGCCTAAAATAAATGTTTGATATCACCAAAAAAATATTGCGAACCGGGACTCGAACCCTTGGTCTCATATCACAGACGGCATCACGCCTGCTACATAACGAAGGCTAAAATATAATTTAAACATCAGTGTCTGTTATTTAAGCAAATAAGATCATCAAGAACAATTAGAACCCAGCACCGTCCACCACTGGACCACAATATCGCGACCTCAACGCGGCGCAACAAGTAGCCCTCCACAGGTGTCTTGAGGAGCGCGCCTTGCCTCCCCCTCCCTCCCTCCGCCACCCTCCACCCCGCCGCACCCCTCCGGTGTCTTATTAGCCCCGCTTGAAGGTAATCACACGAGACAAGACAGTTACAGAGCTGACGCGATCGGCTACGTACCCCGTTGATAAATGATTTGGAAGTGCAGATTAGATCAGAACTTGTTACAGATTAAAGATAGTGAGCCAAATAAGTATGTATGTGCAAACTATCAGGCCGGCATAATTGTGTAGACCAGAGGAAGTTGTAGCCACTTTGTCATACCAGTGTAAAAATATGTCTGCATCTGTATTAGGTAGCCCATATAGGTAGTGTTGTAGGGCACGGGCCCCCTCCGCCATCGCGAGTATTATTGAGGGATAAAAAATATTTTAAAAATCCATTTGACATGTAGCATAATATTTTGCTATCCATTATGTTGTATCAATGAAACATGCTTTTATATGAGTCGTTTTCACGATGTCAGACCGTTGGAAATCATCTCTAAAACAATTATGAAAGAAGAATTATATAAATGAATATAAGATTGTAAAGCTCAGAAATCAAATTCACTCAACTCCCCAATGTCCTGAAATAAAGCCATAAAACAGATACATGTTAATCACACAATAGGAGACTGTCCCGCCCTCACACCCGCCACTGCAACTCCTGTAAGCCAGGATCAACAGTGGCACGCATATTAATGACACTGAGCATTGAAGCTCAGCGCGTCTCCGGGAATGTCTAACTTGTCTTTAACCCGCAACGAAATCAATCAAAAAGTTAAATTAATAGGAGGAGTTGGAAATAAATTATTGTCCACTTCCCTCCCTAATAAAGCGGGTGACGAAACAATGAACTAAAGAGGCAAACAACCTCGCATAAAGACATTTACAGCCAGAGAAGCCAGCTGTAAAGCACCACGGAATAGTGATTATTACATTTAAATGGGACCTAATATGTAAGCTGTTATACTTGATTCCAATAATAGGTATGGCAAAATCGCCGGAAAGCACGGAAATTCTTCCTAGTCTCCACAAGGTCCATGTAGTATACAACACCAGATGTTATTTGCATACTATCTAGCATGGTTTTACGCTCATTCTGCCAAAGACTACACTCCCAAAGTACATGATGCGCGGACTGCTCATATTCGCAATAAGGTGTTGAACATGAGCACGCAGGCGAATCAACGAGCTTAAATGAGTACAGTTTAGACTTAAAGTTACCATGGCCCGTAAGAAACTGTGATACGTAATAATCGATATCTAGCCAAGACTTTGTCAAACGATCACGCACGCATGGAAAATATTGGTATAGATGCCGACCCTTCAAAGATACATCCCATCTATTCTGCCATTCATCTATTAATTCGTTATATACAACTGAGAGCGGCTTAAATAATCTGTCAACTTTTACAAGTTCACGTGAATTTAAGAATCTTTTGTCCATATTCTCTCTAGTTGAGTAATACATCGCGGCGCGACGTTGTACCTCCAGGTCAACTGGAAGTACACCCGCTAGGACAGGCAACGCTTCGGTACTAACAGTCCTATATGCCTTACATCATAATCACACAATAATTATCTCGACCCGAGAACTAAACACGCAACACGTTTCATAGACAGTTTTTTGATCACTTTTGATTAACCTTCAAAACACACACTCCCATACAGTGTATAATGACCTTAACACTTCTTAATCCACCGTAATGTTTTAAAAACATTTCCCACTTATCTATACGGCTCCAATATTTCCGTGCAATTAAAGCAAGTGATTAAAACACGTTAATGTCTCTTAAAAGCACGCATAAAGCATTTTTATTAGTTCCTTGAAAATGTTAATAAAAAATATTGATAACATTACCTAGTGAAACTTTATGAGATACCGCTGCTTTACATAGGCTAATATTTTTTAATTTCAATTTTAATATTAAATAGATACACGCAACAGTCGCATACAGTTCTGACCCCAATAAAACCGAGTCTTGTGTCACGGTTACCACAAACTACAAGAGACTTTTCGGTCTCAGAAACACCCAGACCCGAAACAAATACTTGTGGTCCCCACAAACATTTATCTCGGTGTGTGTTTCAAACCCGCGGTCTCTCGTTTCACAGCCGGCGTCCAACTGACTGCGCCACGGAGGCTATCAATTTTTTTGGTCAAATATAATTGATTGTATATACATTCTAGACCAATGCCGAAACAATATTATCAAAAGATTCGAGTAATGTTTATACATACATAAACTCACGCCTATATCCCACTAATATGATTATGTATCAATGCAATTATAATTCATGTTTTACTGATACATAGAAGCGAGAATTACGCCATGACTTTTTCATTAAATTCGCAATGATGAGTTTTTATACATCATGAATGAACTAAGGAAGCCCATTTAAAATCCTATCACGGAATATCAAAAATAAACCTTAAACTCCATAATGCAGTTAATAAAGTAATTGATGAAGTAACCCCATAAACTAGATAATGCCACAGGGTCAATTGAGACTCAAGCACCAATCTTGCGTATTCGAACCTTTTACTGCTAGTAATGAGTGTTTAGCGAGCGCACGTGCAACCACTAAGCCGTGGGGTCATTATAAAAGTTATAAAAATCTTGTTAAAGCCACCATAAGTGTAATTAAGGGTGTTTTCCCGTAATTGGATAGACGATTATTTGTGTAAAATATATACATTATAAGAAATTTTGTATGATCTTTATGTTTGTAATAAAGTTATAATACGATTATTTTGTGCCCGATATGGCGATAGGCTCGCCCCCTATCACATCATGGGACGGAACATACAAGGCGAAATGTGGGTGTCCTGGTGGCGCCTCTGCCTGCATACTATCTGCATCTCTGGTCGTTCCCTCACTGCTGAGGATCGACCACATGTGATTTTCCTCCATAGTGATATAAATATGACTTCCGTACTCCCACTACCAAATTGTATCACGAAACAAAATTATTAAATATTAAACAACTTTATACATATTACACTTGTATTCTCATTAAAAATATCCACAATAATTCTATCCAGACAAATATTCAGTTACCTACACAATGTCATAATTATAATCTAAGAAATAAACACAAACTTCAGTTAATTAATGTACGCACTAATTATGGGAAGAAAACTATATTGTTTGAGGGAGTGCAGCTGTTTAATAAATTACCTAACGACATAAAAGAATGTGACTCAATAAAACAGTTTAAAAATAGACTTAAAAAATATGTGTGTAAAGTGTGACTGTATTGTGCACCCAGCGTCCTAGATATAAGTTGTATTGTTGATTTGATTTATATCTCATTGTAAGTGAACTGTATGTTTTTATGAGAATAAATTCTTTAAACCTTAGTGATCGGTCCTGGGTGGCATGGACTATCTGTATAAAATATTTGAAAGAACTTAGTGCCTTAGTAAGCTACACAGGTCCAAGAATGCTCAACGGAAGAAAAGAGCTAACTATATTATTATACAATAAACATCATAGTTTTGCATCCAAAGTCTACAGTAAGTACTTTACTTTAGTAACGACTTTTTTTTTTTTTTTTTTTAATTTATTAATAATAAAAGGCTTTGTCGCTTTGCGACCATATCGCCCAATAGGAAAGAATAATACAACATATTTCTATTTACATATAACTTAACTAGAAAAGCACTTAACAGCTAAATTATACAGTTTTATGGCTGTATCTGATAGTGGGGGTTGCTAAAATACTATTACAAATGCCCACTTGTAATATTTTGTTATTATCAAAAATCAACCTTCTATCATCCTCATTCCGGACGCACTCCATCAAAATATGTTGTACGTCTTCTATAGTACCACATACATCGCAATTAGGCGATTGTGCTTTCTTCAATAGAAATGAGAATTTGTTTGATGGGATATGTCCAGATCGCAGCCTGAGCGCAATTATCAACATTTTACGCTTTAATATATTTTGATCGATCCATGGATACGTAGTTATCTGAGGTTGTATAGTTTGATACCAGATACCCTTTTCTTTTGATCTTCTATCAAAATACTCTTGCCAAGAATCTATACATTGTTTCTTAATAAAGCTTAAATAATCAGAATATAACGGAGCAATTAACATTGGAACACCATCAACACTGGCTTGCTTTGCTAATATGTCAACTTTGTCGTTTTCTCTCAATTGTATGTGGGATGGTATCCACTGTAATATAATAAGTTTATTATTATTTTGTAGCTTTAATATAGACTCCAATATAGTGTAGGCTATCGGATTGCCTCGCATAGGCGAGGTACACCGAGCCAGATGTTGCAATGCGCTCTTGGAATCAGTCAAAATAACAAATTTGTCATAATTAATTGTATCCAGATAAGAAAGAGCTTCAGCAATTGCAACTAACTCAATGTGCATTATTGAGATATTGGAATCAATTTTGAGTTTTATATAACTTTCATTCAAAGGATCAAAAAAAGCTGCCCCGCCAGTGTTATTTGTTTTGGAACCATCTGTATAAATTTGGAAAAAATTAGAATAGTTTTGTTGAATATATTTAGTACATATATTTTTTAGGGTAGTACAGCTATACCGACTTTTGGCTAGGTTTAAAGTGGGGATACTATCAATTATTACATCAAACAAATTGATATTGCTAATCCAGGTTTGTAATGAGTACATTTCAAGGATTTTGCTGGAATGGATTGGGAGTGAGTTCAGGGATAAACGCATTGATATTATAACCGGCAATTTTCGGTAGGACCAATAACGGGAAGAATTATGTCTTGACAGTTCATCAACTACATTACACGTCTTGTTATTGTTTATTGATTTAGATTTTGACCAAAATTTTCCCGCTAAATATCTTCTGCGGATAAATAGTGGCGGCAAACATAACTCATTTTCCATAACGTGTATAGGTGTGGATCTTATGAAACCGCCAATAATGCGCAGTGCTTGGTTTTGTATTCTATCCAATTTCACTAAGTTAGATTGACAACTATTATCATATAAAAAACTGGCATAATCTATTCTACTACGTATAATAGCTATATATAGTCGTCTTAAATGCTTTTGATGCAAGCCCCAACTAAAACCGCTTAGAATTTTTAAAATATTAATAAATTTCAATGTTTTATTTGACGTCTCATTAATATGTTTGCCCCATCTCAAAGAGCTATCAAGCCATAATCCTAGATATCTAACATAGTTGCGCGTTTGTATATTTTGATTATCAATAGTAAAATTAATATTGTTTTTACCTCCCTTTTTAAATACTACTAAATTGGTTTTAGACGGTGAAATTTCTAACCCTAGTGTCCTGAGAATTGAAGTAATGACACCAACAGCTGATTTCAATTTTATTACAGCGTCATTAACGTATTTTTCAGTAGTAAATACCACAAAGTCATCTGCATATTGAGATATGTACGCAGTAGAAATACTTTTGCATATGTCGATGGTTGCAATATTAAATAAAATAGGCGACAACGGGTCACCTTGAGCTAGGCCACGACTAGTGCATCTTGTTATTATATTTTTATCGGTTGAAATGTTTAATTTTCTAAAGCTGAGATATGACCATAGATACCTACACATTTTTGACCCGACTTGAAACTGCACCATTTTTTTAATTAAACTACCTACATCTACATTGTTGTACGCGTTAGAAACATCAATAAAACATCCTACTGTATAAATCATTGCAAAATCCTAGCTGTATTTGAGTTACAAGATGAGTCAAATTGTCCAAGCATGATCGTGTCCTGCGAAAACCGATCATATCATCTGGAAATAAAGATGATTTTTCAAAGTACCACTCGAGTCTTTTATTAAGTATTGAATGAAATGTTTTACAGATGCATGATAATAATGAGTAACGACTTACAAATCCCTTTAGTCCAAATATCCACATAACATATTATATATATTTTTTCCTCTGTGGCAAGGATGCCGATGACGACAATTCTGCCAAAGTCAGAGAGAACACGTGTGTAAAAAAATAATTTGCAACTACCTGTTACACTATTAATATTAGCATCACATATATTATATCCTTGTTAACAAAACCCCACCATTTCAAAACCAGGCAAAAACTCAATAAATAGTCGTATCAAGCAGACATCGAACTCGCGACAGCGCGGTCACGATCCTGTTAACATCGCGACACAGCTGTACCGATACGGGGTCGCCTCGTATATCCGCTTGATATAAACCATGTTCACGGCGTTTGAATGTAAGGACTCGGTTACTTATATGGCTAGCTTTAGACCTTTGAATTACGTAGAGAAGGCTTTAGTTTTTTTCTATATTGATAATAAATAAATACACCTAAGACACATAGATGACCCCCTTATATGATACTTGGTTATGTTAAAGGTGTCAGAAACTACAAAAGAATTTTTGGTCTCACAATACTCAGATCGGAAACAAATAAATTAAATGCGGGTTCGATCCCCGCACCGAGACAAATGTTTGTGTGAACCGCAAGTATTTGTTTCTGTTCTGGGTGTTTGTGAGACCGAAAAGTCTCTCGTAGTTCCTGATACTTACGACACGAGACTATCTTAGTGTGGGTTCAGGACTATGTATATGACTGTTAGGTGTATTTCTCTTATATCGATGTGGCGATCAAATCGAAGGGTGTTAAAACTCGCATACTGTTGAGTATATTAACAAGACAAACTGACTATCAAAATGTCAAATGCAGTGCAATCCAGGGCACACACAGGCGAAAGTTTTCTCACAGGGACATAGTAAACTTGGCCAATTTGAACCTGGGTATAGACAGGCTGAACCTACGCAACATATTGAATTGAAAACCAGCGCCGTCTTGTGGCTTTCTCATTGGGTCACTTCACAGCCTGATGCTGAGATGGCCACGTAGTTGTCACGATATTGTGGTTCAATATTAATTAAATTAAGTAATGATTATTATTGTTTTTTTTATTTTGTGTTTGGCATTCAGTTTTTATTTTCAATTTATTAAGTACTTATTATTACTGTTGTATTTATTTTGTTTTTAAATTTTGTGATATTTTTTTATTTGTTTTTCATCGCATTATATGGAATAGTACATCAGCGTTGTACCACTATTGTGACAATTAATATTTTCTTTCTTTCTTTCTATTTACGTAAATCACTATATGTTGTCTAAGATCACGTACTGTGGTCGCTACCTATGTAGATAAATAAATAAAAAATAAATAAATACACACAACAGTCACATACATAGTCCTGATCCCACATTAAGATCAATTAAGTCTTGTGTAATTAAGCAGGTATCAGAACTACGAGACTTTTCGGTCTCACAAACACCCAAACCCGAAATAAATATTTGTGGGCCGCACATACATTTCTCTTGGTGCGGGGATCGAACCCGCGGCCTCTCGTTTCACAGCCGGCGTCTAACCAACTGCGCCACGGAGGCTGTCGATACGAATATCTTAGCTATCTCCGGCATTTGAGCGATTGATACAGTAGCATCCGTTTGTAACTTGGACCAGTAACTTTAATAGCTTAAAGATCGTAAAACTATCAGGAGTTAAAAGGCAATAATTATGTGGGAACAAACCTAACGTTGGAAACATAAAAATTACAGTTTAATGTTCGGTATTTGGGGACACGGCTAGAGCGTGAAACTTGTTGGGATCAACCACTATACCGAGGTATACTCGAACAGCTTTTGAGTTCTTATCCACGAGATGTAGGTATCAGATCCGTACTATGAATGTGTAATTATTGTTTTCTTTTAAACATTTATAATGTAGATATCTCATTATAATAATTACTATAAATATTGAACTAAATGTAGTATAAATTAAGTATGTAGCACTAAATTGAAGTGCATTACCAGATGGGCTATGATTTCATTCCGAGCTTTAAATCTAGGTCATACGACCGAACAGAATAGAACTGAATCTTAATAGGCTTGACTTATTTAAATTAATGTGTAAAACTCAACAAAATTTAATCGCACTATAAATGTCAGTTATTTTGATAAAATCTATATTCCAAACTTATACCTATAATGGACAGTTATGAGAGAAATATATCATAATTACTTCAATGCAAAATATCAGCTGAGTTATAACAGAATTTGTGATAAACGGTATTATTATAAACTGTAGCGTAGCTAATTTATCAGAATCAATCATAAGCCAAGTTTCTGATAATGTAAAATAATAATTTTGTATACTCATAAAATTGCCTATATTTAATAGCTAATGTTATTTTCCGATTAATTGACATACATACGAGTATATACATACATAAACTCACGCCTTTATCCCCCTTTATCATTTCGTCTTGTATGTTCCGTCCCATGATGTGATAGGGGGCGGGCCTATCGCCATATCAGTCACAAATTTCTGACTCCGGGCTGATAATGAATAGAAAAGGCTATCACTATACCCGACCCGGGATTCGAACAACTCAATTACATTCGACAAATTATATTCAATATATATTTTTTAATATGAAAAATTATTGAACACAACTAAAATACATTTATTTCCACCCTTAAAATCCTTATACTTAACTCAATCACTACTGTAGCACAAAGCACTACACATACTGTGTTGTACAAACACAGCACTCCCTAAAGCAGGCATCGAACGGGTCAGCGAGGCAGCCTGAACTATCACGCCCGATATGAGTTATTGTGTGCCGCGTGCGCATGCCTTTGAGCTAGTGATGGTTGCGAGCTTACATATATTGCTTCCAAATATGCCCATTTTTTATAGACGATGTGGGGCAGCCAATATGAACCTACAGGAGCGATAAGCAACGTTAGTAATGTTGATGGCCAAGTAATTATTAATAGGGAACTATGAGACCGATAACTCTTACGGTCATATTCATAAACAGATTTAAACTTACTTTACTTATCGATTTGCCGACTTCGCTCAAACTGAATTCTAAAGTCGTTCGAAAGGGGCAAAACATTCGATTATTAAAATAGGTTTTAAAACTGTCTATGCATAAGGCTGTTTGTTTCTAGATAGTCGTAGTACAAGTTCCTCATAGTTTCTCATTGAACATATCTTTCTTCGGGGTCGTGAATAAATGCAATAGTATTGATGAACTGGCAGCATGTAAAATCTAGCGGTAATGTTTAATTTTCTGCTAATGCCGTTTTTTTTTAAAATCATTATAATAAAACTAACATACACAACATAGTTCCTAACATTCGTAACAGTCAACTGTTTATTTTATTTTATACTTGAAGGAAAACTTACAGCTTATAACAATATAATATATTTATTTAATTTATTTAAAAACTTTATTGTACACCAGTGATATACAAAATTACAAGTAAAGAAAAGATAGAACAAAAAACGTACAAAAGGCGGTCTTATCGCTCAAGGCGATCTCTTACAGACAACCAACCATAGGATGGATAAGAGGGAACAATAGTTTTGGGGTACCATGAGGTGTACGAAAAATGAAATACTAAAATATATACATGTATAAATACATATATACACATATATAAAAATATATATACACATCTACTCATATATACATACAAATATATATACTTAAAATAATATAAAAATATGTACTTATAAGAATAATATAAGATGAATGCATAAATATTAAAACATAAAATAACCAAACATATTAAATAAAATAATAATAATAATAATACATATATTACATGCGATGACTTCAGTTTGTTTGTGAAAGATAATGCTGTTTGATTAATCTTTTAAATATGGGCAGGGACTTAGCTCGCCTCACTGAGACCGGTAATGAATTCCATAGCCTAGCAGCTTGTACAGAAAAAGACTTATCAAAAAATGAAGTGGAATGCACTGGAATTTTTAGTGTTAAGTTCTCTGATGACCTCAGGGATCTAGAATGCGTAACATGAAGAAACTCGAATCGGTTTCTGAGATACAGGGGAGAGAGAGGATTATAAAGAATAGAATAAAGAAGAGATAGAATATGTGTATTCCGGCGAAACCTGATGGGTAACCACTTGAGCTTTTTGCGGAATTCGGAAACGTGATCATATTTGCGCAGTCCAAATATAAATCTAATACAAAAGTTTTGAAGACGCTCAAGTTTATAATGTAATGTTAATATAAGCATAAAAATAGAATTTCAATTACAAGCTTTCACAAATTTCAGTTTGAATTTATGATTTAATACAGTGGTCTCATCAAATAACATAATTTGGGTGAACGTGCATGTGAAGCAAAATATTTATAAAAAAGAAAAAAATATATAGAATACCATCACAGCAAGTACACTCGATCCTTAGCGGATATATTCGCATATCCGCACTAACCAGCGACCACATCACTAAAACTGAGTGCATTACGCGGTGATCAGGAGACACGCCCAGTCACCTGTCGCTGAGAGTAGCTCCCACGGAGATAGATAGCTTAGTGCTAGTATTGTGAGCTAGATCTGCGCAGGAACTACGCGAATACAGCGCTTTGTGGTTCTAGGCTGTATTTTAGATGAGTGTTTTTAGATTAGGCTTCTGTGGATGACAGATGATAAGGATATTGAAGATATATTTTTGGATATTTACCGGCATATATTAAACCGTACAAGTGTCTTTTGTTTTTATTTAAAGGCGTATTTTTTCATACTTTGCAATATAAAATATTTTTGAAATTATGTTCTTTTTCTTCGTCAAAGTGTAAGCAAGTGTAAAGTTGTAGACACATTTACTTAACTGAGAAGTCCGGTAAAGTGCTCGTTTTGGTGTAACCACGGACGTACGGCATTGTTCTACGTAGCCCTTAGAATTTCCAACTTCTCTTTTCTCACTTTTCACTTTTTAACACGCTTTTATTAGCTTCGCTTGTATGTGTGTATGTACTCGTACGTAAAGGAATCTTTAGAGTCAATTTTCAAGCACTTTAAAATGTTAAATTGTCTTGAAATTTTACTACATATATAATACGAAGATAGGGTGCTTAAGGATAAGTAATTGTAGTAAGCTGACGCTTTGTAACAATAAAATGAATGTTTTTAACTACTTTTTATTTATAATCTTAAACTCAATCAATTATTTTTCTTTTTTTTACTTGGGTCTTTTACTAAACCTTGTTTTTTAGTTTTTTAAACTATTATTTATTTTTAATATTCCATGCGAGGGTTTAAAGCACTAACAGCCTAAAAATCACCTCTCCCCCCCTCGTTCATTCGTTCATCAAGCTCCACCATAAGCTCACACGCGTGCATTATGTTGCTAATGAGCGTGTACACGGCACTGGGAAGGTGTTATGACAGGAGTACCGTTCCATGCCGGTAAACACTATCGAAGGCCCCGACGTCTCGCGCGGCCCCTTATTGATACAATTTATCAGCTATCGAGCTTAAAACGCGGCCTGCGGGAGAGGCGACCGCGGTAATGCATGCTAAAATGTTTTTTGGTGGTTTTCCACTTAATTATTTTAGGAAGGAGAATTAATTTCGATAGAATGCAGAGGACACAGGTGTCGTTAAGGTTTAGAGATTGAAGTTTCAAATATTTAATAGTCGTTATTGCCAGAATTTTGAAAGTAATGGATTATGGATGTATATTTTATGTAGTAATTTAACCCTACAATCACCACTAGATTGAAGGAATGTTAACGAATCTCTTTGTAGGTATTTATTCTTGTATAAGACATAATAATAATTAGGAATTTCCATAAATCACCCCTAATTTTTTCAATTTTTTTCGGCATAATCACAAGGTTATTGACCTGGAACTACAAAAGAAGCACGTAGTCAACATAATAATTTATGTGGATCAAAATGAAAAAAATATTTTCTATATTATACGGCTTTACTAATTAAAAAAAGCGCTTTTAGCGCAAATTAGACCACGTAACTGAATAAATTTACAATTAAATTTGACATACACAACAATAAATTAAGCATATGTAAAGTAAAACTGACACCATTGCTCCAAATTAATAAATATCGAAATATCATTAATTAGCCGTTTGCATTAATGACTACTGAGTGGAATCGACCTCTGTTTTTAAATACACATAATTTAGGAGCATTTGACAATAAGGTCGAAAGGGTCGAATAGACTAATGTCATAAAAAATAATGGACAATTAAAATGATAATAAAGATGTAGCTCGTCATGTGTTGCTTTGTTCTAATTTTATGATCAATAAAACGTTTTATTATTTACATAAGTACCCAATAAAACCATTATCAAATGTTCAAAAAAGGTGCGCAAGTGTCCATTTACTGACATTAGACTGCAAATTTGTTAATTAACAAATAATGTCTTAACTTTGCTCAAGTAGCATACAAAAAAGTTTTATGTTGCTAAAAATAAAGTTTTTATAATATTGTGTATCAGCCCTGCAATGAAAGTTTCTTTGTTTAATCCAGTTGGCTTTTTCTAAATTCTGATGTTTTTGGCATTAGTTTATCACCCTGGTTGAAAAATTTCGACAGCTAAAAATACCTAAGGAATTAAAAAAAAAAATCAGGCATGCAAGCGATCGCTTGACTTAGAAAAATGAAACTTGTCTATAATGCCTCCTATTCATTATACAAATTATGAGTTTTTTATTCGAATAGTCATAATTTTACCTATAAAGTCCATGTCTCGAAAGTGAAAACATCGTACTCGCAAATCATCGTAAGATCACGTACAACATTATTCGACGATCCACCAAGTACATATGAGATAGAACATTCACCTTTACTACTTTCAAAACTACACGTATTTCTATTAACATCACGTTGTCCCCACATCCCGCCGCCTCTCATCCCTCGCGACGTCCCAAGATGTGAAAAGCCGAGCGTTTCGCCGTCACCGCGCGTTACATCGCCTGTAAACCCGAGCACCTGGCTGACTTGTGGCTCGGGACGCACCACCCGACACCACGGCTAAATACTCTATTAAAACTTCATTCAGTGGTGCAGCATGACAGTGAATGGAAACCAATTGGGGGGAAATGTTTGAAAGCACGACTCTTCACCTCCCCTATAAGGTAAACATTTCTTGAAGACCTGCAAAGTATGAAGCTCATTTGTCGGGTCTTCGTCATAAGAACAATTTGGTGCCAATAACTAAGTCCCCTGTGACGTACAATAGGTGTAATATCGCTCCTTATGGATAAATACCAATTACAAAACCGTATGTAAAATTCTATAAAAATAAATTATAATGTATTCGTTGCTCCCTAAAGAAAAATATTATACTGCAAACTACATAGTGATATGTACTTTTGTACATGCCAAATACATATAAATAAAAATAACAAATTAATTTCATTGTTTTTCATAACATTTTGTTCTTGATACCTGTAGATATCATCGGATGTCATAAACCAACTACATATAATTTCTAGGCATTCAGTCTTTTGTCTAACTTTATGTAGGATCAGTAAAAGATGACTTGTAAGGTCTTGGATTGACATATAATCTTACGAATGTGCGCCTGACGTACAAGCTGTACTTAGCCTTCGGCGAATCATGTTTCTGAAACCGATATTCATGAAAGGTAATTTATCTGACCTAAGAAGCGGATACACGAACAATATCTTCACAATAGTAAGACCAACGTAAAATGTGAATCATCAAACATTTGTCCCAACAGACCTTGGACAGCCTTCGTGGCGTAGTTGGTTAGACACCGGCTGTGAAACGAAATGCCGCGGCTTTGATCCCCGCACCGAGACAAATGTTTGTGTGAACTACAAATATTTGTTTCGGGTCTGGGTGTTTGTGAGACTCTCGTGGTTTTTGATACCCACGATACAAGACTTGATCTTAATGTGGGGTCAGAACTATGTATGTGACTGTTGGGTGTATTTGAAGGTATTTATTTAAATAAACCAATAAACAACACACACCTAACTCATCACTTGCACACGTCACAAATGTAATATTTTGGTACTGTCACAAATAACCGTCTCAATTTTCAATCAGGTTCCAAATAAAACTTACTGAGGGTACAAAACCGAAATAAATACCCGAATTCGCCAGCTATTCGCGCCGCAGCCGTCAATCCGACAGTTTAAAATAGTTTCGGCTTGGGCCACATTAACATGCCAGATCGATTGAGGTGACAGTCCAAACGGGACGCCGCGCCGGGTCACCCACTCCAGTCTTCATGGACCTGACTGTAATGCGAATATAAACTATGATCGGGAGGAAGAAATATTTCAATAGTTTGTAGGTTTCTTTCTTGTGTGTGTTACGTGATATACAGTACAAAAACTTCGAGAATATCATAATAAATAAAAAAAAATTAAAGGTAATCTATACATTGACAATAACTTGTACCGTTTCTAGTTCAGAGCTACATCTACTAGATGTAATTAATTCAATGAGGCGATGTACAATGAAAAGGAATTCGTAAGCTTGCGATATTCTAAAGAACTCTGAGTTACACAGACCATGATGTTTATTTCCCTTCGCAATTAAAATGCCCGATAGTTAACAAAATGCTACACAGCAAATAAACAAACTCGTGAAAACCCAACGCCAAATAACATACGGAAAATCACCAATAAAGGCGATAACCGCAGTCCAAGCGCCCTTACACGTACAGGTAATAACTGCGGTAATAAAAGGAGTATCACCCACTCAAAGTTTCAACAGCTTTCAATCCCGAGCAAAGATATCGGCGGCGATAAACACTCCCGCCATATTTATGCGTTACTTTTTTAGATACCACCATCTACGGTAACTCACGTCGCCTATAACAATTATTTATAACGATACGATTATTGGAGCTATCGTGCCGATTCTCGAAATCGTGGATCGCGCCGCTGGTGTTGTGGGTGTGAATCGAATTGGTTTGACGGAAGAGTTATCGATTATAGATTCAACCGATTACGATTGTAAAGAGTTTATAGAGTGACCGTTATCCTATTGAAGGAGCTATGATACATTTCAAACATATTTTTACAGCGAGAATGGGTTTCTTTTAAATCTTGAAACACTAAAATCTCTAGGTTTTAGATAATCAATGAGTCGGTTTTAAATTTATTAAGAAGTCCAATTTAAATGAGAGTCATATTCCTTATCTTTAAAGTAATACCGCATTCGAGAAAGTATGCTCAAAAAAAGCAATTAATGTATTTTAAAATATCCGGACATATTTTTGTGAGTAATAAAACTTAAGAACATTAAATAAGACTACATCCGAAGCATCTGATTTCATTCGAACATTCACTCGATGAATCATTCATACCTGTTAAGCATCGATTTAAAAGCTATAAAAAAATCACAAATCCAGTTTTACAAATAAATCGATATTATCGATTGATTGAATTAAATCGTATAACTATTTGATTGCGGAATTATGGCGCGTCACTATAATAAGTGATTTTGGGTATAATTTAATATAATTTATTAGTATGGCAACGTTAATAAACATATCCAGTGGAACGGTATCCGACTAGAAACAGAACCGAGACGATAGTTTGTAAAGATTATCTTCATTATGACGTGAATTAATCAAATTCTTTTCTAACTAATGGCGAATAGTTTTAATATTTTACATAATAATGATACTGGTTTCGGTAGCACGGTTTGTTTTTATATGTGTATCATATAATCTTGGCGCCGAGATGTTTTAATTATTGTTATATTTTGTCTTTATGTTTTGGGTCGACTTTGAGATATTGCTTCCTTAGAACATTGTATACTGTCTTAAATGTAAATCCAGCGTGTAAATTATCAGCAAATAAAAATTAATTATATCCATTTAATAGCAATTACAGCCACTCAAAACAAATCTGCAACTAACGGTTTCCAAAACTTCCCAGGTTTGGATGATCAGATTAGCATTAAGATATCAATAGAAACAGTTCTGACTTGATCTCTCTCTATTTCTCGTGCCACAAGAAGTCCACTGGTGAACATAAGCCTCCCCAACGGCTTTCATAGAGACTTATTGATAGTAGCCCACATCCAGCCACGTCCTGCACTCCTAGCTAAGCCGCCTAGTTTCCTACAATCTATAGGTATATTTAAATATAAAGCCCTAAACGTATATAAAAACAACTACATAAGTAGACAAAAGATAGGCAACATATTAAGCCCACCCTTTGCCAAATATAATTGTCTGTACTTTTAATTTGTATATAGCTCCTATAGGAGACAAAGTTATCAGCACAGACATTCTGATTAATCAATCTAAGATAGATTTTGTCACGACCATGAACCAACCCCATAGAATAACAATTACAAGCGCCTCCGCGTCGACATTGAAAATAAAATATTAACCTTTCAAATTCAAATCTTGTAGCAAGGGAAGATTAAAACAAATTCATCTCTCTTCATGTCAGCGTTCTTAAGACCTCATGTTATATTAATGACGACATCAAATCAAACACACCAACCTGCCCAAAACAATCTGACAGACGAGATCTAATGATAATGTGTTAGAAAGTAAACGTCACGCACGCTGATTTATTCAATACACATAGAAACGGCAAATTTAACATAATTCCGATGACATATACCCGGCTCGATCCGCTAGGAATTTCTCTAATGCAAATATTTGGTGAATTATTTAACGTACCATCAAGCTACCGTTAAGTTGATATGGGCAGTTAAATTTAATTATATTTGCTTCGCTAATCGGATGGTTCGATCTGACTTTTTGGCATTCTTAAAAGTTACTATGATTGGGCAAATATCCAATTTGATCAGCTAGGAATTAGGTGACCTAATTTGTAGATGTGAATTTTAAGAAACACTTCAACAATTTTCGACTCACGAACATATTGGAAAATGGCGATTTCCTCCAACATTTACCTTTGGTAATTGCGTTCATATTAAATCATATTATTACACAATCAAAGAGTGTATTCGCTATAACTGTCAATCTCGGCTTCCGGAATTTCGGTAGTGCATAACTTATCTCTGGCATATTTTTCAACACCGTCATATACATCATCCGTATCACATATTTCACTACTAATTTAGATTTAGCATTATTCAAAACGACTGCCTTATTAACATCATTAAACCAGATATTCTGGACAATGTCCAATATCTCCACCACAGAAGCGACTTCAATAATAATCTCGTATTCATCACGAGCATAACACGAGAACACGTTGTCTGTCCAGTTGGTAACATTAATTAGGCAATCAGCTCGTTATTTTTATGCCCCACATAAATCTCTGGTTTTATGTCTAATAAATTTGTGTATATAAACAAGTTCACGCTTCGTGCTACTAGCGACTCAAGAGATTTCAAGATGGAGACATTGCTCCCCGTTTTTGTAATGAATTAAATGATTTCGAATAGATTAATAGCAATAATTTTGATTAAATTTTAGTATACAATTTGCTTAGTCATCGTCAGATCTTCGCAGAGTTACTAGTTCTAAATGGATATTGAAGTTAACTATTATGTTCCGGGCGTATTACTGAGGAAAACAGAACCCAGCAATAAAATACTGTGTGCTGATGATGACGATGAACTGATGTGATAAATTACTTTCTCTTTTGAAGTTGACATTCTAGACGTTTTAACAGCTTAACCAGACAAATTGACCGGGATCCTAATTGTAGGTAGTCACAAGCCTTTTGAACAACTAAGCGCCCAACTTTGATAAGCTAGTTTTCAATGCAGCCTGTGATTTGTCCCAAACCATGTATTAGTCGAGCATTACACCTGAGTAATTTACGCGTGCGTGTGCAATAAATTCATAAAATCCATACATACCCAAGGCAGTTTGTTGCTTGATTAATACAAATATTTGCACTGACTCGCGTCTGATTTATAAACATCGATAAATATAGGAGTATAGTGTGACATCGGCTAATATGTCTACTTATTTATCGCGGCGTACAATGTAGGCGAAATGATTTCGGTTTTATTGGCGGATTAGCCGGTAGCCGACGTGGCATAAATGTTGCGACAAGCTATTTTAATTGACTAGATTCAATTCGTTCGGGAATTTTGTACGTGTCACGGCGGGACAAATGTTTGCTGATCGAGTCGATAAGGAATTGGACGATTATCGAATTATTGGTTCAATAGCAACATGTATAGGGAGTAATTTATGATGTTCTGGATTCACATCCCAAATCCAGGTATTCAAATCGATGATTTTTTAGATTTCAACACGTTCTAGATTCAATATTTCTAGGATAGCGGCCATTAGCTTAGAAGTTAATTGTTAAATCATTTCTCAGCATCCATAAAACTGAGATAAGATAAGCTAAAAGAAAAGACGCAAATATCATGTAGGTATATTATTCAACAGTCACTCAAATTATCACATTTTAAAATTGCCCAAGCTTAATTGACTCTTAATACAGCCTTGCTACAAAATCCTTAAGCATTATCCTTCCTCATGTTAATAAGGAGCAGTAAGTAGTAACACAACATAGTGTCTGCCACTAATTCGGTCCGTAATGCGCATGCACTCGGGTTACGAGGCCGCTTGTCCTCCCACGCGGCCCTCTGACACCAGCACTCCGCAACTTGGAAGATTTGCTTTATTTTAATATTGTGTGATGTGCAAAAGACTATCTACCTAGCTCTATATATTAGGGTATTATGTCTCGTAGTTGGTAAGTAGCTTTCCTGTATATTATTTGTTTTCAGGGCCCGAATGTAAACTGACCCAGTGCAGTTTTGTAAATTATTCATAAGGATCAATGGACTGTAGGCTTCGGAGACAATCCCCGCACCGAAACCAAGATTTCTGTCGTCAACATGTAGTTATATCGAGTTTAAAGGTTATGGTTCTGAAAAGCAACCTGCGTTTTTTTTTAAATGCCATAACACGCTTCTTACAGAAAATTCTCATTTCGTATAGGACAATCGAATTCGAATGTAAAATACAATTATTAATTAATAAATAAATACATCCCACAGTCACATATTTACATAGTCCAGACCCGACACAAAGATCGAGTCTTGTGTCGTGGGTATCAGGAATTACGAGAGACTTTTAGGTCTCACAAACTGTTTGAAACCCGAAACAAATAATGCCTGTGGTCTGTGGATCACACAAACATTTGTTTCGGTGCGGGGATCGATCCCGCGGCCTCTCGTTTCACAGCCGGCGTCTAACCAACTGTGCCACGGAGGCTGTCAATATATCTGTAATATTATAATCGATTGCCGAACAACGTGCAAATATGATTCGACTAGACTTAAAATTGTGTTTTAATTTAGCGTGCATTTTCGCAATTTTTGCCACCAAGTTGGTTTATTAATTTCGCAGGTGCACTATAAATCAATATTGTGCAACCCGATGCATTTAATCTAAATCGGAAATGATGTGGGTGTCTTGACTGACAGCGGACGTGTCATACAGCGCTGATGGATTAATCTTTTAATTACTGTTTCAATTCGCGTAGGCTTCATCTGCAACAGCCCGGGTGGTGTGGGACCAGGTGGGTGAGAAACCGGAGGATGTAGATGTCGATGTTTCTACCATTTCTTATATGGTATATCTGCAATAATATGGTAATCTTAATATAGTTCGATGAAACTGCAGTACGAACGGGTCGGATGACATGGGGTGGTTCCACTACCACCCAATATAAGACATGAAGTATCAGATTTGCTGTTACGCTTCGTTCAGTGAGGAGAATTTCCGGATGTTCTAAATATTTGTGGGATATTCGTATCTGCGATGATGAGGAATCCGTCACATTGGGCCACAAAAGTATGTCGCGTTTAGGGTTCAGCCTGTGTATATCTAACATCGAGCAGGCCGGCATAACTGTATCAAAAGGCGAGAAACAACTATTTATTTATGTAGATTGTACTTCCCTTACGAACAGTTGCAGTGCAGTCACTTTGTCATGCCTCACAAAAACTCCTATTGTAAATTTTGGTCTCGCGGTGTGTGGTCACACTTACAGCATACGCGATTTATGATGGTCCGCTGCTTTTACAACCGCCGCCTTAGGCCTAATTCTCTTGAATGTACTGGAGCTATGATTTATATGTAAACACGTGTTTTTATCGCTTTACAAGGTGTATCTGTGTTAACTGATTGTATTAATTAGGTGTTTATGTGTTTCCTTTAATGACCAGCGTTTTGGGATGTCGCAATACTGTTGTATTAACATATTTGTAGAGATTAATTGGAGTGTGCTTCGCTACGCATATTTCAAAAGACTTGGAATGTATGTATGTATAACTGGTATACAGAAGCTAGTATGGAAACTTAAAGAAAATATTTTTTTTATGTAGCTTTCTAGTCATGTTGAGATTATGCTATTGACTGCATTGAACTAGTCTAAACGAAGAATAATTTATTATACGCACCTTTGATTCACAGACCAACTTTCAAGTTAACTGCGCCAATATCATTGTAGCCACATCGTAAACCAAAGAGTATCGTTTGAATTTACCTCACACGAAAAATCATAAATGAATCCGTCGACCGATCACTCACCAGATAAACCGATAAACTAAAAAAGTTAATAATTGTCACAAGCCTAATGAATAGCGTCTAAATCGGCCAGTAAAACTTTACTGCCGATAAAATCAGTTATAAAACAGTATGATGCAGTAAATCCACCGGGCATGGCGGTAAAAAGACGCCGGCTATTCGTAACTCCATAAATCATGCTTCGGCAACGTTCGGCGGCGCTCGGCCCTATTCGGGTGCGATCGTAAAGATTAACCGTGCTGTCTGTTTGTAAACACACCTTTTATATGCGGAATCGACAGATTTTTTCCCGCGTGTGTCGTTTTATGAAGGCTTTTATGGATTGTCCGTTAGGACAATAAAACTGCGGAGTTCATGTTGATTGGACGATTCTCTTAACGGTGAGGGTATTTAGGTTTAACCAGCTGAACATTGATCTGTTAGAAGGATTTTTTTAATGATAATTGAACATGTAAATTGATAAAAATTGTAACACGAAATTGTATAATGAAATAATATGCGATATTAGCTGAAATCTAAAATCATCAATCATGCACAAATTCAAAATAAAGACGAAATAAATATTTAGAAAATGGCGGAACTTTTGGGAAGAAATTAGATAATTCTAAAGCTAAAAATGACAACATAGAATCAGAAAATATTTTAAACAATGGATTTCATCAAACACATACATAGCCATTTCACTATCCCTTACACAATCACTAAAAACCGTTTCAAAGCCTCCACTGAACGCATACCACCATAAAGAAAAAACCAACACCAACTGGTCAATGAGCGATTGGCAATAAAATGTTTAAAGACTGGAAGTCGGCGGCGCTCGTAAAACAACCAAAGTGCGGTTAGCAGCCCCAGTTTATTGTCCATCGACGGTTTGTGGCCTAACAATTGTTTCTTGCTTACATAAAAACCGATCATAAAAGCAGTGTGTGCGCGACTTATTGCTTTTGTGCGTAACCCGTAAATCTGCCAGGTGGGAGTCAATTAGGGCTGTTCTAATCATTCCATTTTTTGGTATGATTTTTGCTTTGGTGCAATTGTTTTGCGGATTGGTTTTGCGATGTAATTTGCAAGTGGGTAGGTAAGGTGTAAAAATTAGACTTTCATAATAGTATATTGAATGATGGTATACGAAAACAATGAGGGGCTCTGACAATATTATTTCAGCCGTTACATTGAAGTAATTGTTTTAACAGCAGGTACCAAGCACTATTTTAGTAACAGTATTAAAGGAAGAAAAAAAGAAACAAAATGCTTCTAATAAAATCATGAAGGTAAGAACAATAATTGTTTGGAACGTTTTAAAAAAAACTAACTTTTTATTCCCATAAACAATACACTTCCTAGTATGCCTTTTTAGACTTTGCAAATGAAAAACTTTCAAATGGGTTAAATTACACGCTTCCAAATTACGTAATGAATTAGAGCGTACCAACAATACGCACAAGAAATTGTAGCAGGGCACAACAAAGGGCGGGAGAAATGCATGAAGCCTGTAAATCAGGCCCAAATGGCTCGTAAATTTACAGGCAGTCAGTCAAGTCTTTTATTATTTCAATGATTGCGAGGCGACACGGTGATTTTGTCACAGCTGCGTCGCTTGTGTGGTCAGTTACTCAGTTTTAATTTATTCATAGTTTTGTAATTTCGCCCTATTGGTGTTGGGTTCAATAGCTTGCGAGTGTAAGGTCCTATGTAATGAGGTTGTCCACTTTCGTACGCGGAAGGCTTGTTACAAGTGATTTATTGTAAGTGGTCACCACCTTATAGACTAATATTGGTAGTGGTAGAGACTTACTAAGGTTCCTTAGAGCTAAGCTACAAATACGTTGAATCGACGGGGATAATACCACTTCAATAGAAAGAACATAAAAAAGGTAACTTTAAGTAACAACTTTGCCCTTGCGTTTCATCGATGAGCGAGATCGTATGAGCACAACAAAAAATTCACCATAGCAAATTAACCAATTTGGATGAGCAGTACTGGTATAAATGTCTAAACTACGGAACGTGGGAACCCAGTGCCACGCGTGATTCACGGCGAATTGTTACCAGTGATGCCAGTGGTAATTAAGAATCTTGGGAACAAGGTTATTTTAAGGTCTGATATTTGAACGGGCTGGATGAGCCAATGAATGTACAGGGTGTAACGGGGTTTTATGATACTGTTTTAAATATCGCCCATTACAAATCCTAATATGTCTCCATTGTACTACGATTCCTTTAGTAGGTATAGGAACATTTTTATTTGGAGCTCTTCAATCCGCACTAAGCCATCGTGGTGTACTATGGTCTCTCTCTCTTTCTCTCTTCAGGCCCAGTAAGTCCACCGCTAAACATAGGCTTCCCTCAATGATCTCCTCATCGACCTGCTTGAAGCTGCCTGCATCCAGCGACTTCGACTACGCTCTAAGTTATCTCAAGTAGAAGTCCGTGCCTTGCCAATGCAGGGAAGGACTTCCCAATGGCAGTGTATATGTCTTCATTATTATGTTGTTAAGATTGCGTAAATTTATTCAAGTCATACAATAGTTTAGTATTCTTTTTACATAAAACTTGAGTGACCACCAAAGCATCTGCGTCAGTTGCGAGTGCATCTCGCGTTGCGTCCTCGCCCCGGCCCAGCCCGCCCATCGCTTTACACCCATTACGACTGACAAAAACGCGTATAATAGCGAAAATAAATATTATTTATCGTTTCACGGTGGCTTAGTTACGTACAAAAACCGCCTATGAGTTATGACGTAGTATTACAATTTGCGTTCTGTACCCCGACGGTTTTTTTTCATGGCCATAACTTTATATTTATTGGTAGATTTGGTTGAATATTCAACGCTGTCACTTCACGGTGTTGCTCTCTTTTATTAAGCAAAATACGCGACATGCCTACAATCAGTACGATTCTAAACCTTAAAACTATAGCGGTAAGGACGCAACGTGTCGTTAAGAGTAATTTATCGTTTTTTTATGTTTAAAATTGCTATTTATAGAATTGAATGCGGTGAAGGGGTCGATTGTGTAATTGTACGAGATGGGAATTGATATGTTAAGGGATAAATTGAAATTTAAAAGATGAAATATACACCAATTCAAAAGTTATTTATAATGTTTATATAACTGATATCTAGATTTGACACAGATGAAAAGACGATTTGTTACCTTTAAAATATGACATCTCTTCTTCAAACATGTAAATCGGTAAATTAGACATGTTTTCCATATAAAAAAAAAATAGCATTTAACTATTTATTAATGCAATAATTATGATTATTTTTCATCTCCTACAATACTTATCTATATCAATCATCCACAGTAGGTCGCTCAACTATTCTAGAGATTTCTAAGACCTACCTAGGGCCTCGTTTAGTTATAATGTAGTAAAATCTTACCGTTTTCATTAGTGTTGAGCCAACGGTAGGAAGGTCTCGGCTGCTGTTTGGAGCGCATCTCTAGTCGCTCCACCTTGCTGCCAGCTCACTCGCTCGCATCTGGAATAAACGAACAGACATTAATACTAAATACATAATATACTTCAAAAGTATCTCTTTTTCTCTTCAGGTACAAGAGAAATTACCACAGCACCCTGTGATACTTACTGATAAAGAATTACTCAGTACTTTCACAGCTTCGGTGGCGTAGTTGATTAGACGTCGGCTGTTTGTGTGAACCACAAGTATTTGTTTCGGGTCTGGGTGTTTGTGAGACCGAAAAGTCTCTCGTAGTTCCTGACAACCACGACACAAGACACTAGGGTGGGGTCAGGATTACAGATGTAAGTCTGGGGTATATTTTTTTATTTAATTTTGAAAAACAAACGATAATTATAGTGTAAAGTACATCCCTGATTACATTTTGGAAATAGAAAAGCTCAACGTATTTGGGTAGTGCTAGTAGCACCTCTGCTTACACTGGAGGAGAGCATCTAATCTTCAGTTAATACAGATTCTAATTGAATTGCAGATTATTAATTAACAAATGTAGAAATGAATACTGCCCGCATGTCGAACAAGTGTGCTACGATAAATAATTAATTAATACCTACTACGAGTTATGAAAGGTTAACATACATTGTGAAAATAACGTTAAGCTTGTATTTAAACCTAGAGTTGTTCCGGTCGGTGCCAGGTTCTGCTTTCCCGTTTAACCTTTGCCATTTTCCCGGTCTTACGCGTCTTAAACTGTTTTTCCTACAAGACATCAAATTAAAGCTTTATTGGCCGAACTACATGAAACAAACACTTTCAGCTTTATTTAACTTAAATAGATGTTAGTACTTGATACTCAGGATTTACAAATTAATATACGCAATAAAACACAAATACAATTCAAATTTATAAATATACATATTTATCAATACAATTCGAATTTTGTAAATCAGAAAGAAAACCCATTCACTACCTCCAAACCCATATATCGCAGAGACCAAAAAATACCTAATCGACATTCGGATATTTATCTCTGATCGACAGCAATCACTTCTCGTAAGCAATGACTAACGCCGGGAATTTGACTGTGAAACACTGAAATGTACTTAAAAAAAGATATTCAATAAATTAAAAAAACCAACCGTCATTAATATGAGGCAAGACACGGCAAGATATCGGGAACAAGCCTCCTCATGCGCGCGGGGAAATTGAATTTTAACCTTATGTTAATAGCGCTAAGAGCCCGCGGCACAGAAGGCTCAAGTGGTTTATTACAAAGAAAAATCTCAGAACTCGGACGATATGTCACAGAATTTATGAGAGCCAAGCGTCGCCGGGTGACGTGTTTCGAGTGATTCAAATAACCCCCTCGTAATAAATTCGATATCAAACACACAATGTCGTAATGCGATACATTGACGTGCGATGCCGTGATAGCGTGCCCGATTTATGACGGACACTGGCCCGATAAAGCCTGGATATTTTTTTGATTAATATTGTTTTGTTTAACGCGACAAGATTGTACGGAACATGGACAATAAGTTGATGCCCGAATGAGGAGACGGTGGGCGGACGCCGCACTGCTTTATGATGCACTCGAATCGAGGACAAAATTATTTATGATTTTTTAACTTCAATTTTATTATCGGCCCTCGTATGTGGATGTTTGATGGGGAACGAATGCCTTCAATATAAATAATTGTCGGTGATGCAAGGATTCCTTTACGTAAATGATTGACGCGTTTGAATATTACTAGTGAAACCTAAATTCATTAAAAGATAAAATTCATATATTCTCCGCCTATAACACTATTTGAGTATATTTATTATTTTAAAAATAATAAAGATAACCCACAAGCCTCCATTAGACACTTTACAATCACAGACAGCGTAACAAATGTCCGATTTAAAACAATAATTAAGAACGTCAAAAGTTTTTCCAACTACGCCGAGCCGATATCGACATGTCGATACCATAAACCAATTTAAACTCCATCAATACGTGGAGTGTATATTTTTTTGAGTCTTTAACAAAAAAATTAACGCGTCTTGTCTTAACGATTATTGGGCCGGTGGCTCAACGGGCAACATCAAACGGGACCCTCGGACGAACCACGCTAAAGGCTTGTAAATCAGTCACGGTAATAGTTGGAAACACACGGGCGCCGGTCACGGCCGGGCCCGCGCACCGGCGCTCCGGCGCGTCGACCTCGCCGCCGGCTAATAAAACGATCGTGTTCACTTTTCAAAGAATAATCTGGAAACATTAATTTTTTACGAGTTATATTTAGTTGTACACATATCCATATATTTGTGATGCGGTATCGGAATGATAGCGTCTTAAAGTGTTTTGAATATATTAATAATTCTGTTGTTAAATTTTATTACAATAGCCGCGACATGTTGCGTTTGGGGAAATAAAATTACATTATTAATTCCTTCGTGATATCCACTTTGGCCAGGCATCCAATATTTCACTGACATTCAAGGTGTCTCGTGTCTTTTATCTCTATTGTAAAATCATGATGATGTTATTAAGTTCGGCAACATAATTTCCATTTTAAATAGTGGACATTCGCGCTTAACTTATTTGCCTGTTGTATTTTATATTTCATGTAACAACGGACAGTTTAATCAACAACAAACGTCAATCCACTAAGATGATAAATCAATGCAAAATCTCAATATGAGTCAGTATTTAAATAAAACGCATTAGTACATAAATGCCATTAATAATTGAATTTATTTTTCAAAGTTATCAAGGCAATTGCAATTTATAACAATTTTTCACCGCGTCTCACCTGCAACCTATGAGTAACCTTGCATTGTGATGCATGCATGTTGTAATTGAGTTTTCACGTAGGCGCTGCATGATTTATGACAGTAATTTATATGTTTCCATAACGCTTGTATGGAACGCATGAGATATACGCTAAGATTCATCAGGCGACAAAAAATATTATGTTTATTATCAGCGTTTGTCAGGCAATTTATTTGCATTGGTTATTAAATTTGCTCGGCTGGAATTAAGCGAGCGGTGGCATCGCTCTTCGATTATATCGCAGATATATTCTCACAATAGCTACTGGAAATTGCAAATGATCATACAAAATAACTTGCAAATCATTTTATACAAAAATAAACCCAACATAAAATATGCAATGATTCCCACATATTCATATTTTTTCAATATTTTTATCTATTACACAAAATATAGCGAAGAAGTTATTTTACATGTATCAAAATTTTACACTTGCATTCTATAGCACTTGTAAACAAGTATGATACACATGTTGCCCGGACATTAAACTCCCGCACATTTTATATATTATTTTTATGCTGCTTACCAACTAAGACGGCAATTAACAAAACCACATCAAGTGCGCATTACCAGCTCCGAATAACTATCAGCTCCTGTCACACTAAACTTTTACGATTCAGTAAATTCATACGCGTATATACCGTGCGAGAAAAAAGCGACAAGGCCAATCGCGGCGGGACATATCGTAATCTGAACGGGCGCGTTTACGAGAAGCGGGCGCGTCCACAAAACCGCCCCGTGTGTTTCCACTTTTATTGTGTTAATAAAGAATCGTCGCCCCGATAACAAACTTCAAGGGCATCACCATAAACTCCGTACTATAGTGTTATTGGTTGCTCGATTTATACTTTTTTTTTCTTTCCGTACATGCTGCAGACAATTTATTAAGTGGTCCGACAGAGATCGTAATGTTTTGTTCTGTTTCTTTGACTTTGATTAAAATTATATGATTTGAAGTGGGTATTAATTGCTCGTAAACGGACGCGCGTGGAATTTCCAAAATTGCTTTAGTGTACATATTACACTTGGTAATAAATATTGTCTATTGAATTTTAATAATATTTCTACAACCAAAGTCTTACCACACATTAGACCAGTATGAAGGACTTAAAATGAAAAACCTAATACCAAAAGGATTCATAACAGGCAGGTGGCTGGTTGTTTAATTGTGAGTCGAATCGTTTTGTGACATTGATACTGAGTCTTGTTGTACGGATTAATTAACGCTTACAATTGATCAAGACTTATGTCTTAGTTCTTCATAATGGCCTTGGTTTTAAAATTCCTAAGGAGTTTCTCAAATACGCAGATTAATTAATTAATTATTTTTGGCTTTAAACTAAACGACTATAAGCTACGAATAAACACATTGTTAAGAACACCTGGGTTCAAATCCATATAATTTCGGAATATCGACTAGCTTGTAACTAAGCTGCCTCTACATAATTGATTGCATTGCAAACCCTCAAATAATTGCGTCACAAAACTAAGGATTATATTAACAATTACTAAGAGAAGCTTATACATACATATTTGACATCTCGTCAGTCTATGGGTAGGCAGAGGCTATGAATTCCGAATGGAGAGTTGTAAAAGTAAATTAAAATGCAATCAGGAGCACTCCGGTGGCTTCGATAACAGATGCAAATGGCATAATTAGTTTATCTTCATATTAATGTGCTTGCCAAGAACGCTTAACTGTAATACGTGTGTTTTTTTACAAAACAGACTCACATACTTTCCATGGCTTGAAGGACTGGACATACTGAGACTTAAAATCTTATGTCTCAGGATGGCGAGCGTAGTGGAATGCCAAGCATTGCTTTGTGATTCATGGAGTTGTTTGGTTTAGCTACTGTCTCTGAGCGGTCGTATCGCTTACCATCAGGCGAATGGCATGCTCTTCTCGACATTCATCGCAGTAAAAAAATTAGATTTAACCCAGGACTAACCTGGCCTTGACTGAAGACTTACATAGGCCAGCCGGACTTTAGGATTACAGATATTTTACAAAAAAATAACCAGAATAAAGAGCATAGAACCAGTTAATGTAGATGTTTATTATCGTTATCATGTTTATCATCTGATGGTTTGCATAGAACAGATGGATAATGAGAGAGATGAAAGAATGGGTACGTAGTGGAAATAAGGATAAAGAAGGACCTTTAGCAATTAACATTGCTGCAGGTTGGAAAAATATTTCCAGTTTTGTTTATGGTGTTTAACTGTTTAGTAAGATAGATTAGCGCTCTGCTCGAGTTGGCCCATTCGTGCTCAAGTCAGGATTTGCCACAATGTTGCATTTGAAACCTTCTTATCTGCACTGAACCAATCCGGGGGCTTTTATAAAATCGCAAGTAAACTTGTTTTTCAGCTCGACAATGTTTACTTGAGTGACAGCAGAGCACGCGTGGTAGTTTTTATCATGTAAAAATTTAAGGCTCCCCGGGGATCTTTGCGAAAACTTATACGTGGCAAACTGCGAATAATGCTGCATGGTTTAATCTCTATTTTATTGTATCAAAATTTCAAAGTAATAATTTATTTGGTACTATAATTTATTGCTTCAACGTACTATAATTGAAGGGTAATGAAGATGAATTGATTTATAACACGGCATCGTCAGACGAGCAATATTACCTGACAAGTGATTACTGGCACCCATTATCAAACACGTGGATAGGACAATTTAGAATCAATAGTTTGTACTTGGCGGTTTGTGAGAAATTTGTTCAAAAATTTCTGTATAATTATATTGACGGCCTACGTGGCGCAGTTGGTTTGATGCCTGTGAAACGAGAGGCCGCGGGTTCGATCTCCGCACCGGGAAAAATGTTTGTGTGATCCACAGGTATTTGTTGGATACCCACGACACAAGACTCGATCTTTGTGTAGAATTATGTATGTGACTGTTGGCAGTGTTAATTTATTGTACGTATACGTATAAAGACTTTAAGTATGAAATAGAAGTGAAATGTAATTTGAGTGTGGATATAAGGCGCGGGCGAAGGCGGCGGGGGGCGGGCGGCGTCAGTGCACAGTGGGCAGGTGCCGTACAGAAAGCCATATCGGCTGTCAAAAACTTGTAAAATATCGTCGTGCGACGTCGCAGCCGCGGGCGTCGCGCGTCCCTCACAAAGATATCTCCAAGATTTATACACCCGTCTACAATGGGGAATGTTTTAATTCTTTTCATATGAGATAGATTTATGTCGGGACAGATGCGGACCAGCGTCGATAACCACCCTTCGGTAGTGCGCCGCAACGCGTATTACACTTAATATGTAAATCTAGATGAATGGCAATATAAAAACAGATTAGTGATACTTGTTGAAACGTTTTGAATACATTAAAAACTTTATGTATTTGGCCGCGGTATGTACGGATTGTTGGGTGGTGTCGCGCCAATTCGATACAAGATATTGTGATCAATACAAATGGCGCAAATAGAAAAGCAACAATAGGTCAGTGATGACATGCAAGAAATGACACAGACAAAAACGTATCTATCATTTGATTTTGTGACATAAATACATAGAAATGTCATCTGTTGTCAGATGTACAAACGGTAAAGATTGTACAATGATAACCTGGTTATGACACAGATTTCCTGTTACAACTATAATGTACATTTTAAAGCACTTTTTTTTAATTTAATCCAACATCAAATTCATAGATTATAGACCATGTAACCACTATTTCAAAATATTTTGTTAAATTTAACTACATATAAAAAAGAAACAGATTTGATCCCAAAAGAAGCCTATGACTTCTCAGTCATATGTGCCTTGATAGTAAATTAAGATCAAGAATTATAATTCGTATACTACTACCTCTACTCAGCAATGTGGTTTACAGGATAACATTTACAAACTATGTATAGTTGATTATTTACCTCTAACTTCAATAGCCTTTATGCAAAGTATATGAAAAAACCTATAAATTTAAGACATCTGTTTATCAGATTGGAAATTCCCATACATTTAAGGACATACGTTGATTTACGATGACATGTGTATAAAAACGAAGCTGCTAGCATTTTATGTAGTAGACATATGCAGGATTCCAATTAACAAACATTTTTGATAAATCATGTCATTCTGACTAATATTTGGGTTGGTCATTTATAGTCAAGTAATTTATCATTATTATGTGTTCTTTTATCTTATCCCAGACTTAAGTGGGTTCGATAATATCGTTTTTTTTCTAATCGAATAATCATACACTGTGCCTTACCTAGGAATCGACCCCAAAGCGTTACGCAACTAGACCAATCAGCATTGTCAAAAATTGCAATAATAATAGAGTCCTTATGAAACGCTCACAGCATGAGAGAAAGTTCGGAGACAAATTCTCGGAATCGAACCTTGGTCCCTTTCATACTCTTTTCCGGTATTCGTCAAAAGGCGTTTTTGTAAATTTGTGCAAATTGGACGTTGCGTAAATATTTTTTGTCCAACTTTTGTTTATTTCGCACCAGTGGGGTGTTTTTGTGACAAAACTATTGAGGATTTTACATTGCGTTGTAAATAGGGACGACTATGGCGGTCTGTGGAATTGATTATTAAGTTTAGTGGTAATATAGGTAAGGATTATTTTCCATCATAATGAAATACTAATCAAAACAGACTATTATCCAGAAAGAGACAAAACGATTGAGCGGCCAATGCTCTTGCACTGATTCTATCAACTGATTTAATTCTAGCCAATTTCACCACTTGATATTCAATGTCTGGTAACCATAATTATTTGCAGTGCAGCCACTCTAGCAACCAATATAAATACAAATATATAAGCATAATAACTCAATAAATGAAACATTGTGCAATCTATGACTAATAGCATAATAATATAAATACTACATTTTAAAAATAATTTTGTTATAAAATATCCAAAACATCACTCATATTTAAATAATCAGGCCCACCGCTGGGCTTCAGTCAGTGACGTCATTAGCCGGTATCGCCAACCAGACCCCACTGTGACATGTTTATTGATCATAAATCCTCGTCATACTGCATTTAATTATTATCTAGTATTTTTGTGTGATTTACGACGGACGCCCCAATTGTTTCTGACCCGCCGGGGGCGAGGCAGGGCGAGGGAGGGGGGTGCGGCGCTAATTAAACATTTAATTCTGAGTAAGGGTGTTTTTTTTATAAATGTATTAACGAATGATGGTTGTTGGAATTAATTACAGAGATATTATTATTTGTATTATAGCAACTATGTATATAAATAATAAAGCATTATAGTGTTAATGGTAAAACTCGTAAAAACATGAATAGATGTCGATGAAAGATATTTTTAAAATTACATATTTTAAAAATTGCAATCGCTTGTTTGGTGTATTGGTAAGAGCAATATAATGATATAGCAAATAACGATTTTTAACTTAGGTATCTTTTTCGATAATGTATTTATTAATTATTTAGCTATGAGCTCGTTTTGACAAAATCATGCAAAGTATGGATAAAACTTGATTGCAATTCTTGAATCTACATACTTCAACAACAGTTATTAGATTACATTTTATCATGAAAATACGCTACAACACCATACAAAAGCTACTCAAAGCCCTGCGAAATTAAAAAAATCTCAAAATTAAGGCCTTAAATCACGCTCATAAATGGCGGGAGTTAAATAAGAGCCGTCCCGGTGTCGACTTTCCATAATGCGTGAATTGTGAAAGAAATGTCATAAATCTGTCGCGAGTGACGCCGGGCTGAGTTATGTGCGCCGCGGTGACTGATTTGTGTTGCATCGTAGGGCTTGAGAAACTCAACTGCCATGGGAGGATTTTGGATTAAAAATTGTTTGAATATCCTTTATGAAACGTTGATAAAAAAACTTAGAAATAAATTAATACACCCAACATCACTGATTGTCCTGACATCACAATAAGCTACAATTCTTGTCACGTGGGTATCAAAAACTACGAGACTTCTCGGTCTTACAAACGCCCAGAACAAATACCTATGGATCACAGAAACATTTGTCTAAGTGCGAGGATCGAACCCGCGGCCCCTCGTTTCACAGCCAGCGTCTGACGAACCGCGCTACAAAAGCCGTCAATAATTACCACTCAAAAATATCTATGGTACCTAACTACGTAAGTACGAGTGTTGCTCAAAATAAACAAAATGTCCTGCACTTAATAAAAACAATTAAACATCGCTTGAATACATCAACTATTTGGGTAAAATAAAAGCATATCCTTAGCGCGGAGCCCGGCCGGCGTGACGTCAGCGCCGCCATTTTGAATTCATACATAATTTGACGCGGCGACGGCTTTGACAGACGACATTTAATTACCGACCTCTCATTACCTGGATATTGGCGGATATCGATATACACACGTTTATATCGCACGACACGACTACGATACGATATTGTGTCTTATGTGTATGGCATAAGAACAAAGGTAAGTGTAAAATTGATAAAATAATCAAGGGATTTTAAAAACTATAATTACTTTTGGACATTATACCTTTGTTAAAAAATATACATTCGTATATGTACTTTTTATGTAGTTAGGTAGATAATAATAAATTACCACAGGTCCCAACAAGTCTTCGTGTTTTTTTGTAGATAATTTTTTTTATGGCTATCTAAAATATAAGCTTTCCGAACTAATAAACAGACATGAGGATAAAAAGAAATAGCATCACATCAGTTCACACGAATGACTTTTTGGAAAACTACTCGTGAGTGTAACGATGAGTTGTTTATGCTAAATAGCTTCTGGGCAGTCGATGTTAGTCATAGGTAAAGCCCCCGGCTTGTAACTTTCCAACACAGGCGTACGTGCGAATTTCCTTGAAATCATTTTCAAATTAATCTGATGACGAAACCTCACCTTATTACTAAATTTATGATCGATGTATCATAAAAACACGTGAAATATTACCAGACGATTCTTAAGATATACTATATAGAACAGTGTGTATGAAATACATAGTATATAATTGCTGATTCAAGTCAAAGGATTTTCCTTTACCATGTTGGAAAACTTAGGCTTTAATCTATCCAACTGATACACAACAATAATAATATTTTTAACATCTGCTTAACATAGACAAGTGGCACAGCACACGACACGACGAAAAATATCGTGACGTATAAAAACGCCGCACGTCATAACGTTTCGTTAAAAACGTGCAGTTTATTCAGTCCAACGGAGTTTATTAATAAAAGCCTTAATTAAGATGTCGCGTGTCCTCGCTGATTAATTTGACTGATCGCTTCATCATTTGCTTCATTAAAAATATATCAAAATGTACGCTGACAACGTTGAAATATTAAATGGACAGTTTTACTAGGTTTGTTTACTGTATCGAATATGTAGCTTAACAGGGCTTTAATATCATCATTTGTACTAATAAGAACTTAGAAGTCTAGTGCTGGATATATTCTGTCAGGAGTTACCAACGGGCACAATCCTTGGAAGGCGGGTTGACATAACCATCTCTGTGATGGTTATTCCGGTACCTCTGGGTCATGAGAATTTTGTTTCTTAGTTATTAGGATGCCCCACGAACAAATGAATGGCTTGTTGCAAGCAAGATGTTGTTTGAAGCCCTTTACATTTCATAAAGATGACCATCGTTTTGGAAATGATCCTTAAAATTACAAGCTAGTGTTCGTATGAGATTCATCTAGCTTCAATGCTCGAAGTCAATTTTGTGCATGCTGTTGATCCTGGCCGTCCGGAATAGGAATAGTGGATAATCTCTGCCCCTAAACTATTAAGCCGATAAATAGCAAAATATGATTATTTTCTTAAAAGAATCCCAAAGCGACATCCCACGCGTATTTGTTATCAGCGTCATGGACTATACATGAACACAAGCTATACTATGACAGATAACATAAAAGCTTATTTTGTAGGAAGAAAAATGTGCGCGCTCCAGTTTTCGTTCCAACGTCGGCCGTCCATAAAACATAATGGCTAATCGTAAATATGAGAGGCAATGGACTCGCAACACTGAGGGACGCACGTCCCTCCAAACTGCTGCGAATAATGAACCTTGACATAATTCTTGTCTTGAACTCACTTGTGCTATGACTTTACTCGGACATTTTGTTTCTTGAATGTGTTTTAAATGGTTTAATGAAACTGATAAGAATTAGATGGTACAACCGATATGGTGTTTAATTTAAACCACATGTTCCGAATCTCCCCAGAAAACATTATACGAAGTTGAATAAAAAGCTGACGTAGTTCTGTAAAAAATCGCGATTTTTAGTTTTCAAGGCTTTTGATCAACCCGTACCTGTAGATACAAGTCTTTTTATGAATCATGTAAGTTCCTGAACCGAATACAAGTTCAGCTGAGCGGTAAAAATACTCGTATCTATACGGGATGGGTAAAAATCTTGGAAACTAAAATAACGATTATTGTGAAATAAAAATAAAACTATTTTTACGGATTTTATCGCGATTTGGTTTAATTTTTACATTTTTTAACTTCCCGACGTTAAACCGAGTGAAACCAGCCACAGTTGAACGGGCCCCGGTTATACTACCTTACATCAAAGGAGTCACAGACAAGATTGGCTACATCCTGAAGCGTGCTTCCATTAAGACATACTTCAAGCCGCCCAAGAAGATTAGTCAATTCCTACCACCTGTCAAGTGTCATATACCTTTGCAAGAACCGGGCGTATATAAAATAGATTGTGACTGTGGCCTCTCTTATATCGGCCAAACCAAGAGAAGCATAGGGACCCGCGTAAAAGAACACATAGCTGACGTCAAACACCGACGCTCAACGAAGTCTGCAGTTGCTGAACACATCGAAGAAGGCTCCAAGCATTACCTTCGTTTTGATAAGCCCCAAATCCTCGCTAAAGAACACCGCTTCCTACCCAGGATGTTTCGCGAGGCTATTGAAATTAAAAAACATCCAAATTTCAATAGAGAAGATGGCTTGAAGCTTGCACCATCATGGGATCCAATTCTACATTTGATTAAATCGGAACCCAAAAGACCAGCTGCCAGACCTCATGACACAGTGAGCTCCTACTGCGTAGATCGGATCGCAACACCTAGTTAACTTTTTAAATTAACTTTTTAATTTAATAATTGAAAATTAAGGGTAGTTTAATTGTGACAGTCACAGAGCGGATGACTAATACCTCAGTCCGCCCCGTGACCACGAAAGCTGTAAAGTAATCGAAACGTCGGGAAGTTAAAAAATGTAAAAATTAAACCAAATCGCGATAAAATCCGTAAAAATAGTTTTATTTTTATTTCAATGTGTAACATTCGCGTAAATCTAAGAAACCATTATGCAAACCAGTACGGACTGCAAATTGCAAACCAAATACGCCGGTTGGAGAATTTGAAAACTAAGCGCGCAAGAAATATATCATCCTTGAATTTCTTGAAGAGATGCCGTGATCATAGTCTCATCCCCACGTGTGTGAAGATATCACCGAAGACAACCATACGAGGGAGCGCTAAAATTCTAAACCAGGCGAGTAAAAAACTGTTACAAGCTACCATACATGAAACACGATCTGACCTACATTACATAAATAATTGTATTGAAAAATCATCCAATGAATTAAAGACAGTATTATCATCATTTGATTTTAAAAATTGCATCAACACATTAAATAAACGTGAAACATCCAAATATAATGAATGCAAAAATAAACACATAATTAAATATGAAAAACTTCTATCTAAATCAAATGTTAAAAATTTCAACAACTCTGAGTGCAGGCACGGAACGCACCCTAACATAGACACGCACTCCGGCGCAGACAAACAACGCGCTGTCATAAATCTGTCAAAACATACATTGGATGAAAACACAATTCAGGTTTTATCAAGAGGTCTAAATTTTGCCGTAACTCCACGTAGGATACCGTATGAGGACATTATTTGTAACGTTGAGAACAGTCTCTTCATTAACAATTTGAAGAAGGAAGATTCGGAGGCGATACGTCAAGATATATCATCTTTATTACGACGAAACAAAGTGCCGAAACCAAATCTTCCAAAACAACTATTTATCGCCCTAAAGAACCTGCGATCTATGAAGGAATTAACTGTTCTCCGTGCAGATAAAGGGAATGCGACAGTAGTGATGGATACTTCAGATTATAACAATAAAATCGAACAACTTTTATCGGATGACACTACTTACAAAATAGTCAAATCAGACCCGACTACCAAAATATTAAAGGCCACCAGCTCTTTAATAATCAAGTACTCCGAGAAGTTAGATCTGAACTCTAAGTCACTCATCCCATCGTGTGCAAAACCTCCAAAATTGTATGGATTACCCAAAATACACAAGGAAAATGCTCCACTACGTCCCATTGTGAGCCAGATCAACACACCAACCTACAGATTGGCTCAGCACGTAGCACAAGTGCTTTCACCACTCAGAGGAAACACTAGAGCATCTGTGAAGGATTCATACCAATTTGTCAGTGACATTAAACATCTACAATTAGCTGACAACGAAACAATGGTAAGTTTTGATGTCCAGTCACTTTTTACAAGCTTACCAGTACAAGACTGCATCAAAATTGTCTCTAAGAGGTTAGCAGAGAATGACATGCCACTAGAATATGCAGAATTACTCAAACATTGCCTCACATCTGGCTACATGTTGTGGAATAATCAATACTATGTACAAATGGATGGTGTTGCTATGGGCTCACCTGTATCTCCTGTAGTTGCCGATATTTTCATGGAGGACTTTGAGGAGACAGCCCTTAGTACAGCCCCGGTCTCACCAAGATTTTACAAGCGGTACGTAGATGATACTTTCACAATCTTACCATCTAACCAAGTAACTGCATTTTTAAATCACCTCAACTCCATTAACAATAAAATTCAATTTACTATGGAGTTGGAACATAATAAATCTCTTGCCTTCTTAGATGTTTTAGTAATCCGTAATCCTGATCAGTCCTTAGGTCATACCGTGTATAGAAAAAAGACCCATACAGATAAATATCTGAACGGTGAATCTCACCACCATCCGAAACAGTTAGCTACCGTGGGTAAATCTTTGTTTCAGAGAGCACAAGGAATCTGTGACGAGAAACACCTGGCGACTGAGCTGCAACACGTCAAGCAGGTACTGCGAGACAACAAGCTCCAAATTCCACGCCGCCGTCACAGAAACCGAGTGAAACCAGCCACAGTTGAACGGGCCCCGGTTATACTACCTTACATCAAAGGAGTCACAGACAAGATTGGCTACATCCTGAAGCGTGCTTCCATTAAGACATACTTCAAGCCGCCCAAGAAGATTAGTCAATTCCTACCACCTGTCAAGTGTCATATACCTTTGCAAGAACCGGGCGTATATAAAATAGATTGTGACTGTGGCCTCTCTTATATCGGCCAAACCAAGAGAAGCATAGGGACCCGCGTAAAAGAACACATAGCTGACGTCAAACACCGACGCTCAACGAAGTCTGCAGTTGCTGAACACATCGAAGAAGGCTCCAAGCATTACCTTCGTTTTGATAAGCCCCAAATCCTCGCTAAAGAACACCGCTTCCTACCCAGGATGTTTCGCGAGGCTATTGAAATTAAAAAACATCCAAATTTCAATAGAGAAGATGGCTTGAAGCTTGCACCATCATGGGATCCAATTCTACATTTGATTAAATCGGAACCCAAAAGACCAGCTGCCAGACCTCATGACACAGTGAGCTCCTACTGCGTAGATCGGATCGCAACACCTAGTTAACTTTTTAAATTAACTTTTTAATTTAATAATTGAAAATTAAGGGTAGTTTAATTGTGACAGTCACAGAGCGGATGACTAATACCTCAGTCCGCCCCGTGACCACGAAAGCTGTAAAGTAATCGAAACGTCGGGAAGTTAAAAAATGTAAAAATTAAACCAAATCGCGATAAAATCCGTAAAAATAGTTTTATTTTTATTTCAATGTGTAACATTCGCGTAAATCTAAGAAACCATTAACGATTATTGATCAAAAATCATCTCGGATTTTCTTCAATTTTTGTACCATGTCACCTGTGATGATGAGAAACATTTGGGTGAAATTAAATGCCGTATGTCAATATCCACGTGTATTGATAGTCAATCACCACGCACTTTAACGGTGAAGGAAAACATCGTGAGGAAACCTGCATACCGTAGCAATTTTAAAGAATTTCTACGGTATGTAAGTCCGCCAACCCGCACTAGGCCAGCGTGATGGACTATATGGCCTAACCACTCTCAATCGATTCTCTCGATTGTAGAGTAGGCCCGTGCCCTGCAGTGGGACGTATATGGGCTGATATAGATAGATAGATGTCAATATCACCCTGTGTATAAGGTCGTATAAAATTACTATATTCCCAAATACAGCACAGAGGTTGTCATACAGCAACACTCAACTCATTTGACTATACAACTGAATTTTAGTACATTAGGCATTGTCACGTTATTCAATAGTGTAGTCATGGGGGTGCCACTCTCTTGCATTCTATTCATAAGGTACTTGCCGCGCCATCTTGAATGCATAAGACACAAACCACGGGTCCAACCTGATGATCTTTTTGTTAAAGTATTACTAGATGTCGCGGCAAGTGCCAAAAAAAATTAAAAAACTAAAAGTATAAATAATAAACAAAACAAGCAGTCTTGCTTTTTAATAATTTTTATTTTCCTTATTAATATAAAAAATTCAAGTATATTTTATTTATTGCTGTAACCATTTTATTACATACTTTACATTTTTTAATGTATGTACATACCCTCTTTACAATTTGTGTCAAAAATTGACAGTTGACACAAGTTTTTCGAAAACTTTCGTGTGCGTAATACTGCGATTCAATAGCTATAATTTTGCGACTTTGGCTTTTAACTGGACTTGTTTGATATCTTTTGCGTTTGACCTCGGCTTCCTATTACTGGATTTTCATACTTGCTTTCCGATTTGGATATTTCAAGAACAACAATGGCGCCTAGGAAGTGTTTCTGGAAGTGCTATTTTGAAATGGTGTGTACCTCTGAGGACGTTATAAGCCCTAACCACTTTGTTTGTACATAGATAATGCAAGAATTTTTCCTCCGTGGTATATCTTCTGCCTCGTGGTTTACTTTTGTACTTCATTTGGAGTTTGCTAAATACCCGGATGGGCTCGGGAAATTTTTCGATTTAATGTAAAAATTGTGCTGAATGTAATAATTGCACTTTCTATTTGATTTTTGCATTTTAAAATCATGTTAAATATGGAGCATATATTATAGAATTGTCCTTAATTTCTATCAGAGGTGCATGTATATATTATTTACGCACACGAGGAAACCCGTAGATGACACATAACAAATATAATACTAACTAAGAATTATAGAAATTGCAGCATTAAACAATTTATATCTTGAAAACTCTTGAGCCATATTTGATTATGCTTAAACTAAATGTGAAAAGTCATCTAGTTTAACCTGAGAAACAAACATACAAAAAGACATAATATATACATGCACATATGAAATTTTGGCTATCTATTGAAACATCGACATAGATAAACATGCAAACATTGCGCAATTGTAACAAAATGATAAAGATAATAATAATGATAATGTCGGGTAAAAATAAAGATAATGTTATTGCAAACGTGCTGTTTTTTTAAATACGGCAAATTGGTGCCAGTTCTCTTCGTTTTAAAATGAAATTATTGGGATTTGGATACAAAACGATGAGCTCTTGCCCAATTGTCGTGACTCCCCTCCATTCTTTAGGTAATAAAAAGGCATGAGCAGCACCATCTGGCGGATTTTATTTAAAACAATATTTCCAACGACATCTCGCCGTCAGCAAAGGTAATTTTTTTTTACCTCAATATTTTTGAAGAGTGGCATATCTATTTCCTATATAGTGTATTATCTATGAGTGTAGTGTTGTTAACAGCACTCGTCACGCGCGGCGCCAACACGCGTTCAGGTAATGACCGGTGTTTTGACACGTCATACTCGACGTCATCGACCCTCCACGTCACAAAAGTGCCTAGTTTTAAATTCGCGGTTTAATTTGGTTATTACTAATTAGGACTGGCCAGGATTTCATTGGAGGATAATTGAATGTGATGGTTCTGAGTTTGATTTCAGGATAATTGATTTCATTTTTTAATTGTATATTGCTGATTGGTTTATTTTACTTTAAGAGTGACGTCAAGCAGGACGAATTTTAAATTATTATCCAGATATTTCGATAAAACCTTACTTCAACTCTTGAATTAACTACGTAAACCATTTCACGAATTTATTTATTTTCACAAAAAAAGCCCAGTCAAAAACGCTCAAATATCAATGTCCAACTAGGCTTAAAACCTAAGACTTGTGATTTATAACCCACAATCTACTATACCATAGAACCATCTTATTTTTCATTATTTGACAGCCTCGGTGGCGCAGTTGGCTACACCGACTGTAAAACGGAAGACCACGGGTTGACCCCGCACCAAATGTTGGTCTGAACCATAGTATTTGTTTCGGGTCTGGGTGATTGTGAGACCGAAGACTCCTAGTTTCTGACCCCTGCAGCACCAAACTTGTATCATTGTGTGTATTTATTTACTAATGTAATCATCACCACAAGAAGTCCTCCACTAAACATAACCCTTAAGAATAGCTAAGCTAGAAGAATTCTTCCTTCATCACAAAGTGCTATAAATAATGACGTACACCGAAGAGAAACAGCTGCAATCCTGCCTTCGCGCCATCAGCCACTTTCACAGCTCTCCTGCGCACCGACCTGTTCCCGATACTGCTGAATGTATATTACAGACAGGATTGCTACAGTACACGATCAATTAGTACCTACACTGATAGCTTAAGTGAGTTACGTTAGATTTGTATAAAATTTATAAGGAGAGAGGATAGGATAAGCAATGTATGCGCCCAAGGTTAAAACTGTCTTTACCTTACAATGACATGGGTATCAAAGTCAGTGAGGAAATTGTATTAGTCTAATGACACCAAGACTCATATGATTTGTTGACCATACGCATCCCCCATGCAGGATTCCAACTTGCATCTCGATTTACAGCTAAATATATAAGTAACGTTGTAACCAACTGCACCACAGAGGCTGTTTAACAATGTCATGTTATCCTTTTAATAACACTAAACAAACTGAACATAAATAAGACGTTACAAATATCATTTGAAATGTATAAATCTGTAACAAATAGACAATCATGTTCCGAGCACAACAATAATATCTGTCAATACTTTCACCCAATAAAACGCGACAAAAACAAACACATTGCAATAGAAATGTAAATGCAGAGGAATATCCTATCTCCGACCTGCCTACTCTAATGCCTACGCAGAACAACCTTGCATTTGCACACAACCACGCTAAATTCAACCTTATTTATATAGAATTAAGGGTGTTGGTAGTAGAGAAGGGTTGTTAAGTACTCAGACCGGCTGCGTTACAAAATGAGGCGAAATTATGATGGATGCTGTCGGTGCGTTAGGCTAATAAGAACAGATTTCACACTCACGATCCCGCGGCTCGTGTAGTCGGCGATTGTGGTAAACACGGCTATTAAATACGTGCAGGTTTGATATCAAGGGCTTCTCGGATACAAGGGAGGAGGTAATAATCGCTGTCGTCAATTGATACAACTCCAAATGCGATTAGAAGGTCGTTGAGCCTACCTCAATACCTCTTCAGATGATAGCGAAAACTTATAGTAAGTACTTCGAAGAAATTAGCAACTTATAAGAAATACTATGTTTAAATGCGTGAAGCATAAACTTCACTCTATCATGTACTTTGTAAACCATTTCTGTGCGAGATAATATTCGAAACGATTTACCTTTAGGACGCTTAAGGAAACTTCAAACTGACCCTGTAGGAACAGCATTTCATTTACAGATTCTCGATCAATGGATGGTTTAAAGCAGCAATTATCGCTTTGTCATTTTTACTTTAACAAAATGAGATAAATTCCCAATAAGCATGATCTCTAGATTGGCAATCATGCTCCCGCTATTTTCCCATACTTCCAAACAATAAACTAAAATCCAATCAAACCATGTACGAATACACATTATTAATTTAATCAGCATTTTCTTACATACATTTGCATACCATATCGAGCCGTAACTCGCAATACCAAGACATATTCTAAATCAATCTAAACCTCAGTGTCGGGTTACCGTGTTATGACTGCACGGCTCAGCGTTCGATTCCCCGCGGCGCACCTAATATCAGAATTCATTAGTATAAGCAAATTGAAAGCATCGGATCTCCATAAAATGCGCATACGCATGGACAAACGCCCCACACGATCACGCCGCGTCACATAAATTGCGGAGGTAATGAGATGGCAAGAGCCACTGATTATTGCCTCGCAAAAATACAACATCTCGTCAATACTGCGGTAGGTATGTCCATCTGCGAACGGCAAATCGATTTAAGTGAGACAAACGATTATTTACACCCATTCTCGTATTAGGACTGCGAATTGGAACAGACCTTCGGGCTCTTTAAATTTCAACAAGTTTAATAAAAATTTAAGACACAGCTAATATTCCTAAGCTAAGGTTGATAAAGGTAGTTTCAACAATATTCAGTTAAAAATTGCACGAGAGATTTTTAATGACAGCTGATTGCGCTCTTGAAACTAATTACTGTTTACTATTGTCAATATGTAGCCCAATGCTAAGGTCAAGCTTCTGCTTACCGTAGAACACTATACACTTTGTTCGACGGCCTCATAATATCCACGTTTTTAAGGCGCGTGAGGGCAATCAACTATGAAAACATAGTGGCGCCGAAATAGCTTATATTAAACGTGGGGCAATTAAGACATAAATGCCTACTAATCACAGGGATGACTGTATATCAAGTGAAATTCCAGCAAACAGAAACAATAAGTAGCATCTAACTGACCTACAACAATCCAAAGTATTCATCGGATACAGACGCTAATCCGCGGATCAAGTGATGGACGACGCGAGCGACACCGTTTACCAGCACCAATTATACACAGCGATAAAGCACAAATCACACAGACGGACGGACAAATTGGCCAGCGATGTTGGCATTTGGCAACCTCGAGTTATAAGTTATTTATGAAAGTGTGAATCACGCGGACAAGCCTCGCGCCCGGCTCGTTGACGCGATCAATTCACTTGTGACAATGTTTTTCTATCATTCAAAGGTTAATACTGAGTTTCTGCGAATTGCGGATCGTGCGCCGCGTCTTTTAAAATGTCTGTTATCTCGCTAGACAGTGATTAGTGTTTATTGGCTTTGATTCGTCTCAATCGAGCATTAAGGAAGTTTTAAAATAGCGTTTTTGTGTTTTGACTCTGTTTCGTGTTGTTCGACATAGTTTTCGTCTATTTATCGCAAATATAGAGACCGAGGTCGACGTTTTACAATTTTAATTGCTTTTAACTAATCCATTTATGACTTTACCCAACTTGATAATTCCATAAATTTCTCTATAATTGACTAATCCAGATATATTTAAAATTTTGTTATATTGTGTCTCCGAAATATTACAATAAGGAACCGAATGTCAATGACTTCATTTCTATTAGTTCCTAAGACATTTCTATATTCGAAATAAAAACGACTCAATTCATATGTTTCATAGTTAATTTTTAGCGGAAATTAATAAATCAGTTGAGCTATTAAATATTAAAATAATTTGGCTTGGGAGCCAAGTTTGAGACGATTAATAATTTAGACAGATCATTAATATATAAATTAATGCGATCAACCTGCATCGGTCAGATCATAATCAGAGGGTGATGATTCGTATGCCGAGATAGCGGGACTAGAAAGATCAATATTCGGAAATGTTCAAAATGTTTTGAAGAGATGGCAAATAAAAGAAACATTATTGTTTATAATCTCAGACCTCTATCTTTTTATGTATGTTGCAGAATAATTATATTCTAATTTTTAATTGCCCTGAAGTCGAAGAGGCCCTGGATTATTAATCATTTATTATCATCATATTAATCATTTTTGCCCAGTATGGGGATAGGCTTCCCTTTCCCTCTCTATCTCATTTAGTCACGGGTACGAAATAACTAGGCCTACTATGGATATTTAGTATCTCGGCCTATCTTTTTTCATATATGTAAGCATTGCTCCAAGAAAACCCAGAAACGGGATTCCTCAAGCTGCTCACCATGCTGCTCATGCTGCTCATGAGCACTACCAACTAACTACCTTGGTACCGAGTAGCCACGTCGCTACTTAAACGACAGTAGTTTGACATCAAGGCAAGAGACAGCTCGCAATCCCCCATCATCCCTGACTCGCGGAAGCAGCATCAATCTATCGGAGTCAAAAAGCCCATCAATACAAGTGTGATAAACAGACGAAGCGTGCGTTATTAACGGGCCTATGAATCAGTGGCACCAGCGTTCACATGACGGACATGAATCTCAATTGTTCGCAAGCGACGCTGACAACCTAAGGGCAGTCAACTTGACGCACTTTTTCCTTTTGTCCCGTTGTAAATCAATCTGCGGAGATTAGAGTTTAAGTGTTGATGATAGTTCGCGTACGTTCGCTTTTATATTGAGATTGATACTAGTGTGGGCTCGTGTGCACGCGGTGGACTGGTGCTTTCGTCGACGAAGTATCTTACATCTCACCCTTGGACATAAGTTCCCATTTAACATGAGAAATATCCCAGACATTACTACCTTGATATTGCTATAGAGGACCTTTAATTTTATCAATATCTTCATATTTTTGAATATCCTTAATTCCGACCTCTAAATAAAGGGCTCCCAAATAATGTTACACGGATGTTCTAGAAGTTCCAAACATTAAATGACTAGTTAAGGTCGCTTGCTGTTTCTTCCTTCAGATAACCCACTGAATACCTTGTGACATGAAACCTATAGCCCAAACCCTTTAACATAGTTCTATCTCTAATACGATGGCTCTTTTAAACTTATTAAATTGTTTCTTTTCTTTGGTACATTAAAAGCCAGTGTCACAGACACAAGTCATATCAATACATTAAATATTAAATGTACAGGTGCGTTTCGTTTTATGCCGTGCGGTTCATAATCCGAGAATCATTAACTGATGACATAAAATTTTAAGCCGTTGATTTGTCGACGAGGCAGAACCTGTGTCTTTATAGCTTCTACTAATAAAGATGTGTATCTTGGATGTTAGTTTAATAGGGAATTATGGGAACATATTTTTTAATGTCGAAATATTACATTTAGTAATCCAAATAAGTCTTGCATACAGCTTGAAAGAGTCGACTTAATTAAAGCAGAGCCACTGTTCTAGTAAAGACAGACGCAAACTAATTGCTTTGATGCTGCTTTTCGTTAAGATACTAAAATTGAAAACGAATCAACAATTCCTGAAAATGTTTTTCATATCTCCATCATTAACAGTATCGGTATTCTTGGGGACTGGTAACCTTTCCGTAATGTTGGTTACAAAGAATATAGTTGAGAAAGCAATGTTAGGATAGTTTGTTCAATTAAAAGTGTGCAATTGGTAAGGTATTGACATACCTACAGGTTATGACTAACCTGTCATGTCCAGCAAGAGATGGCTGGATAGTAATCCTAGGGATCAGTAGATTCTCATCAAAATAATTCAACCAACTTTATAACATATGAAACAACTTTTAATTCAATTCCGAACTGTATATAAATTCCTCCCAGCACATAAATGTATATAAAACAGATCGCAATGGCCGTCAATAAACGTTGCGAGATTTTTATCGCCATACAAAAATACGGTAATGCGGGCGACGCCGCGGCTCAATCATAACTCAGGGTTTAATGCGGCGGTGACGAACCCGCCTGATGGCCGGGCTGGTTTAGGGCTACCATGAAGGCTAGTTGGAAGTCTAGATTATAGGTCAGTTGTAAGGGATGGGGTTTGAAATAAATGTGTGTAGTATTTTTTAATAATAATTGTTGATCGGTTGAAATTTGTTTTTAATGGTAAAGGTTGCGAATTATATTATCACTCGGATGAATAGTCTTATTTTCCCATGATAATTCTTATGATCACTAGTGTAATTATAATCCAGTTTTATTTGTAAAAATTCCATATAATATAGACTAGGTTTAACACAAAACTTAAACTAAACTAAAGATCATTTCTTCAATGATAACGTACAAAAAACATACAATAACCTCCCACGTATTGAGGTAGCAGCCCTAGCCGCAATGAAATTAAACGACAGTAAAAATTTAACAGCCGTCCAAAGAGGCGAGGTGGGGATTTGACGCAACTCGAGCCACTGCACCGGTGTGTAGTTTACTACTTTATGTATAGCTAATTTTGGAGACTGTCCCGCCCTCACACCCGCCACTGCAACTCCTGTAAGCCAGGATCAACAGCACGCATTTTAATGACACCAAGCATTGAAGCTCAGCGAGTCTCCGGTAATGTCTAGCGTGTCTTTAACCCGCAACGAAATCAATCATAAAGTTGAATTAATAGGAGTTGGAAATATTAATATTTTTTTATATATGTACTTGCTTGGTTATTGTATTTGGCAATAATTCCTTAGCAATGAAACAGGCTATGAAAAATAAGATATTATCTGGCTGCTGAAGATTTAGGGACTTTCACAATATTCCAGCTAGATTAGGATTTGTTTTTTGCATTTTGAGCAGCTCTCCATGACGAAATATACAAATACCACTATGGGATATTTAAGAAAATAAAAAATAATACTCATTCTTTGTAGGCCGGCAAAACGCTTCGACTAGTGATTGATCATAATATAAATTTCAAAAACAACAATCGTTTAAAATTATTTTCCAGCACTGAAAATAGTCGCATTTAATATCGTTAAAGGGTTGAATCCTCACAAAGTCAATATGTAAGGAGCAATTGTAACTGAAGCAGACAGTACAAAGATACAACCATTACATACAGGACTTAATAGACTTCCACGCAAGCTATCTATTAAATAACAACGCATGGATGCAAACGTCCAATCTAAGATATATCTCCGTCTCAGAGTGCATCCGTCAACAGCAAGGGTTGAGACGATTACTATCGAACCCGAATCTCCGATGACGGCCGCACAATCGATATCGGTTATCGATTGTCGTACGTCGATATCGATACTCGGCAGGTACGCCGGCCACTCGATGCCGTGCAAGATAGCTTCCCATTTCAAATGCAATTTCTTTCGTCGACAGCTTAGACAGTTCGTACGTCACTAGATTTGCCAGTTGCTAATTGGATATTTGGCATTATATGCGTTGCGACATATGCCATCGTGTTATATGGTGAAGTAAAATCTAGTTGGCCAAAATAGCGTCTCGGCTTGATGTCAGAGAAGATATGCGCCATTGGTTTATAATTTAAGACTTTTAAAATGCAGGATAGATTTAATAGAATGCTCGGTGGCGCAGTTGTACTAAGGTATGATATTGGATTTTTGTATTTATTATCAGCCCGTAGTCAGGAATGTGTGCCCAAAATGGCGATTGGCTCGCCTCCTATCACATCATGGGGCGGAAAATACAAGGCGAAACATGGGTGTCCTGGTTGCACCTCTGCCTACCCCATCTGGGAAAAAGGCTTGAGTTTATGTATGTATATATACGGATATAATGATTGGCAAGAGAACACGATAAAAAGAGTTCCAAAACGGGAACTTATTATCATTTTAGATAAGCAAATGATTTTACTCGTTTTGTAAATTCAGTTAGTCATACCCACCTGTAGAGGTGACGTCAGCCGGCCTTTGAGTTTCCCTCTTATTGGACACCATACGCTTTCCTGTTACTATTTCAATGGCGTACTCTGTACCGTTTTCCATCAGTCGAGGCTCTGATTCAACAGGTGCTGCCGTAGGCTATACGTCACCTTAATTGAAGCTACTTTTGAAATCCCATAGTCCGAGCCTAAAAATCTGTTATAATTTATAACTAAACACTGCTATACGCGTTTAGAGATTGTTCTAATTTTTACATAATTATTTTTTCTTTACATTTACGGTATTATTCTGAAGGCTAAGTACCTAAATATTATTTTAATCTTAAGACATAATCAATCGAAGAAATTGATTTTCGATATCTAAAAATATTCTAAATACTAAAATACATAATTTCACCGAGCGATTCAAACAGTAGGTACCCGTTTTCATTAGAAAGTTATACACAGACACATCCTTAGTATGTGCGGACAGCAATAGGCAGACGAAGACAACAAAAAACAACCACCGAACTCCTACGAACACGGGGAGTAATCCAAACGAATCAAACCGACAAACATATGGGGCGCGAATCGATAGCGACACAAAAGGTGACAAAAACGACGCGACGAAAAAAATAAAGAACAAGCTATAACTCATCGGCGAGGATTGGACGGGATAGGATGGAGGATAGAGGACGGAGGACGGAGTGTGAGCGCTCGTTTTTCCACGCCGTATCTTCATATCCGGATGGTGCGACGCGAGCTGTTTGCGGCGCAGCGCGGAGCTTGCATGCAACTTGTGCTGCGAGATCGCGGCACATTTTACATTTTCGTTGCTTTAAGATGAGTCAGTTATTTTATTACTATGCTATAGAAATAGATTTAAGGAGCACTTTTGCATATTCTTATAAATATTCAAAAATACACGCGCCCTGTCACTATGCATCTTTCAAGTTCATAAAGGGTCAAGGTTGAAAGATTCAAAGTGAACGTGCGGCTAATATATTCGTAAAATTGCCCATAATACCTATGTACTAGTGTTATTACACTGACCATGCTTATATCTAAGATTAATTCAGCTCTTAAACCAAACCATAACCCGCACTCGTGAGGTAACTCGGCACCGCGCGTTGCCTGTTGTCTTCGTATAAAGACGTCGCGGCCTTGACAGGGCGGCGTTGGGCGCCCAGCGCCGGGCGTCCGACGGGCGTCCGCTACGGGCGGCCACCGTCGGGCGTCCGCGAAAAAACCACCGAGCAAGTTTAATGAAAGCATCGGCGCCGGTGCCAGTTTTTCATCGTAGTTTAATTATGTTGACGCGAAGACGTGTAAGAATGGAGCGTGTGTTTGCTCATTCATTGTGACCTGTAGTGTTGGAACGGGAATGTGGTTGCGAGGGTTTCATTTTCTCCAGATTTCATTGGCTTTTGTGATAACACTCTCTCACTAGGGTGCAAAATCAAAAAATGGCATAGCAGCGTTGCTTGAAATTATAAATAATTAGGTTGTTTTCCTTTCTTCGAGTATAAAAACAAAGTCGTCAACAACAATCGACTATGAATAAACCCAACACTACTGATTCCATTACCATCCAGAATTCTTACCACAGGATAAGCCACCGCAAAGCCTTTTCTCAAGATACCGCACGGACAAATGGACCCAAGCAACAACAAATAAGCAGCAATCAAACTCGTCAATAAGTCAAGAGCAGTTGGCGCAAATCAAAGGCGCGGAGCGGTGCGTGGGAGGGTCAATTTGCATAGCTTCATTAGGCTGCGCGCGCGCGTATCAGCGCGATATCGACGCCACCGCCGCGATGCCCACGTTTTTTCTTTTTATCGCCAATCGTTAATTAAGCGCGTGTGAGGTCCGACGCCTTAATTATAATCGGCTCAGATACTGAATTAGCGGCCACTTTAACGAACCACTTGATTGCCAATATATAGTGCGCGTTTATCTGAAGATATGCGTATCGGTATTGGTCTATCTTTACCTTGAAGCTCATGTGAGAGTTAAGACTGATGGGATTAGCATCCAGGGTAGTGATTAAGGGAATTTATTTTCTGTTTAACTTCTCAACATTACCCAGTATGCTTTTAATTTAGATGTAATAAAAGCTATGAGGATCCAACCAACTTAAGACTGAGACTAAGAGACATTTTAAAATGGCGATCCTTCTATCGTCTAGACTCTAGGATAAAGCAAGATAGAAACTACTCTAATAATCAATATAATTTGCCTTGAGATGCGCTGATGCGGTAGGCCGAGGCTGCCATTACGGGTGTACATAAAAGAGCAATTGTAACATTTCGGCGTACACGGGGATCGCGTGTAGTGATGCAAATGTGGCGCGACGAAGGACCACCGGGCCGCGCGCCCACTCACCAATGCACTGCATATTGCTTCATGTTTACTATAGAATAAAATTGCTTTGACAAATCTTATATTAGTTGCTACAGAAGAGCGCAACCAGGCCATGGGTTGGCTCCTCATCACATGTTAGGGTGGAAATACGCCCGGGAAACTAGCTCTAGTGGCACCTCAGCCTCCCCGTTGGAGATGTAGACGAGAGCTTATGAGTTCGTAAAAACTATGTCAATTATCAAGCACATTACTCAGCAAAACAAAAACAAAAACACAAGAAGTCTACTTAATAAAAATAAATTAAATTTTATACTCGTAAATAATATTGATGTTTGCTTTAAATATAGTTAACTAAATGAACAAAGTCGCGGACCCTGTAGGGACGGGTGTTTGGAGAAATAAAAGTTGTCAACGTATCGGAGTATACATTTATTATGAATATACGAAGCTAGTGGTATAATATTAGAATAGGCTTAAACGCCAGGTTCTGCCAGGTGGTGGGCAAGCTATCGTGTTTTTAATCAATTTTATCGCATCTGGCAATTAATGGACAAAAGTATTACGGCGTAATAGATCAACATTATCACAAAAGTGCACAACGCGGTTAGTGTCTAACTAAAGTCTTGCGTGAGATAACTTCAAATAATTAAGCATATAGTTATATCATTTAGAGATGGATTAGCACTAAACTTAGCCAAAATTCGTAGTGCTTATGTTCTAGTTTTTTTTATATACAACTAAGAAGGTAAACAAGCATGCAGCCCGCTTGGTGGAAAGCAGTACCTACCTTTTAGGACTAACGTGTAAAGCTAAAAAACTAGCGTTTATACTGGACACATTTGAGTCTTTAGGCATTTCAATGAGATTATTAAAACAAAAAATGTAACACAGTAAATTACCCTACCTGGGAATCGATCCCATGACCTCACGGATTACAGATAATACGCATCCTCCTCCTACGCACTGAGGTAAGTTATTTATCTCAATAAAACAAATTAAATAAACGATGCATTTCAAATTGATCACACAACCACAAAAACCTTGAATAATGAAACCTCAATTTCCTAGTTGTAATAACTTCAAATGTTAATGTTCATCATAAAGTTATGAGATGAAGTACACATAACGATCACCTTTGACCGCCTGTAACAGGTCACCGCGGGAAGCGGACGGACACATATTTATGCATATATATTAATAAATACATAAAAATACAGAGTTATTAAAACAGTAGGCTTCGGGAAATATTGTTGTAAAATGTATCGTAAAATCAATTATACAATGTAGTATGAGTTTAAATTTTATGATCCATGCTTATGAGTTATGAGTAATATCGCGGTTTGGTTCGTTTTCATTAACTCAGATATGTATATGTATTTATTTTATTAGCCACTTATTGATGTCATAAAAATATTAAATACTATCTATTAGTTTTGTTGACTTTCGATCCTCTTAAAGAAATTCCTGAAAGTTTATTGTTTTACAGCTGTTCCAAGTTCCAACTATTACCAATAATGAAGCTTAAGATCGACTATAGGTTAAAGTCATGATTACTGATGCCGTGGATGATTCGAATTAAATTATTATTATTTTTAATTGATGATCTAATTGTAATGTTGTCATTTTGCGGTGCAAAATCGTTAAGAAGTCATAACATTTCCCGTTCTATTTCTCTCAACTTAAAATGTGCACCAAGTTAATCAAATAACACTAAGAGTTGAACAAACATTCCCATAAGAAAGAAAGCTATAATGTCATAATTACGTCACTCAATCTAGAAGGACACGTAAACACATCAACCGACAGCCACCCACATTCGGGGGCCATTTAAAATTCCATATTGAATGAAATTATGACGCGACATATAAAACATAGTGGGAATGGTCCATAATCCGCCCACATTCGGATGGGCCGGTCGTCGCACTTGGATAAAGACGTTTACACACATGTTGTGACTTAATATTGGTGGATGGGCCCGAGCGCCCTGAATGCACTGCGTTGGTGGACAGCGGGGAGGGCGTGTTATAAGATGTGAGAGCCAGCGATTTGTGCTATTTTATTTTGTATCCAACAATAGACTTTTTAAATACTGTATGCATTTGATAAGGTGGATTGATAGGTGGAGCGACGTAATATTGCTAATGTGCACACATGTTACTTTAAATTTACAAAATTAAACTGCAGTGGCTTAGATTTTCGTTTTGTATAAATGTACGAGCCTTTATTTAGATAAAAGTTTACATACTGTCTATGGTTAGCTTTAAATCAATAAATTTAATCAATCGGTTTACTGGTTATTGACGTCTGGTTTTCATTATAATCTATTCTTTTAAGTACTATTTTGACAGCCTCCGTGGCGCAGTTGGTTAGACAACGGCTGTGAAACGAGAGGCAGTGGGTTCGATCCGCGAACGGAGACAAATGTCTGTGAGGCCCACAAGTATTTGTCCCGGGTCTGGGTGTTTGTGAGACCGAAAAGTCTCTCGTAGTTTTTGATACCCACGACACAAGACTCGATCTTAGTGTAGGGTCAGGACTATGTATGTGACTGTTGGGTGTATTTATTTATTTATTTATTTTAGTCCACGTCTTTATATTTGCATTTTATGATTTGGTGTTTGGTAAGTGATAACACGCGCTTATCAACCAACGGTACGGAAAAAAACTATCGTTAGTAGAGGATTATAGTCAAATTTTGGGAATTCCACTTTTCGGTTATTTATATTTTTGTTATGATTGATTTCTAACTATTATTGACTGTTTACGTCATTACTAATTTAATTGTGTTTTCAGCATTAATTAGGTATTATACTCTGAATAAATCGCCCCGCTTGCAATTCCCGCTCCTCCTATACCATGGACCACACTAGGCCGGTTCACAAGTGGTCTCACCGCACAAACTACTAATAAACTGTATGACATAACACGACACGGCCCACTGTAATCCGTTGTTTGTCGCACGCGTCCGACACCACGCGGGACGGTATGCCACGCTTTTATACTGCTGTAGTTTAAGTGTAGATATTAGGGTATTCAGAAGTAATAAATTGACAATAAATAAGGTCAGTGCTAAAATTATGAGTGCAGTAAAATTGGCTTCAGATTAACCAAACCCGGATAAAGATTAAAGAGTGTTTGTGTATTGTATACTACGGAAAATTTATACGAAGCAGATCAGAAACTGAACTTCTTAGTTGGTGATTTTTATTGCAACAAAGAGATCTCAACTTGACTGACATCAAGGGATAACATAATCATGAATAACAAAGGTGAAAGACATGTTAACGGCGTATATTTCAAATTACCCCACTATTTGCCAGTGTCAAGAAGAATCAAGCAAATAACATTCTACAAGAAACGTATCCAAAGTGAAGAAATTGCGTAAGTGTCATGAAAGTCCGAGGCGACACGAGCTGATGGCGCCACCCTGGGTTATTAGACGCGTGGCGTTGACGCGACGCATCCCACCGCCTTGATATTAGATCTGCATCCGTCTGACGTTTGCACTCCTTGCTCCTTGTTTATTTGTTTTAAGACGCGCGGTATTACTCAAACTGCGCTATATTTTTATTATAATCTTTTTGCGTCGCTGGATAAAGTAGGTCCTACAAATTTGGTTCTTGCTGGTAGATTATCCAAAATACTACTGTAAAACCTTCAAACTCATTGAATGCGCTATACTTTATGATAAGTTCAATGCAGTAAAATTCAAATAGAGCAGAGCATCAGTGACATGTAGTTACTTGTTCTCTGATGGATGTATTGTAGCCACATTGTCCAGTCGGTATAAAAAATAAAAATATTCCTTAGAATCACAAAGGCTTGAACAAGCACACATACATACTTATAAAAAGAAATCTTATTCGTAGTGAGTAATAGGTCTCGTTTGAGTAGCTTCGTGTGGGAATGACCTAATTTACATTTTTAATGCAGTCGTACATTCGCACTGCTTGTATGTGGTCTGGTGCATTTAGCAACGCGCATAAAGTTTCATTCTGCGATATAAATATTTTGCTGGTTCTATATTTTACATAGCATTCTGAGAAGTCTATTAATATGATATAGTGTGCAGCAAATTAATCTGCTTAATAAATCAGTCTGAGAACGAATTGAAAAAGTACCAAATGCGGAATACTCGTAACCAACGAATTTGTTTAAGGAGTATGATATTTGAAAATACTATAGAAGAACAGTTACTGTAGTGCATTTATGCTGAAAACGTTAACTTTGCATTGGCTAACGGTCCAAGAAATGATTATTTGTTCCTATTGACTTCGAGTGTCGAAGAAGATTTAGTACGGATGGTCATGTTTTACTCATGCGTTTATTAACATATATACAATTACGCATCCATTCTTCGCATGAAAAAATTGTACTAGTAAAATGCTATTAATGGGCTGAAGATCGAGCCCAGGCGCGTGTTGTAGGAGAGGCCTATGTCCAGCAATGGACGCAGAAGGGATGATGATGATACATACATACACTCACGCCTTTATCCCCGAAGGGGTAGGCAGAGGCGCCACCAGGACACCCACATTTCGCCTTGTATGTTTCGTCCCATGATATGATAGGGGGCGAGCCTATCGCCATATCGGGCACAAATTCCTGACTCCGGGCTGATAATGAATAGAAAAATCCAGTATCACTTTGCCCGACCCGGGACTCGAACCCGAGACCTCAGCTTTGAAACCGTACCGTAATACAACTACGCCACCGAGGCAGTCACTGATGATGATGGTGAAAATTCTATTATTAAAATTACACATTACATTTTTATCAAAACGAATCTAGACTTAAATAAATTCTAGAATAGACACTTCAATCGTAATTAATCTCGGCCTGACCTAATATTAATATACCCCGGTAAAGCTGCCCTAAATGTCTGAAATAAAGTGACGAAATCGATTAACCTAGACACTAGGTTCAATTCCCGCCCGTCTAAATGAAGTGTTACGCAAATAACCACTTTACAAACCTAATTTCGACAGCCTCCGTCGGGCAGCTGGTTAGACGCCGCCTGTAAAACAAGAAGCCGCGGGTTCGATCCCTGCACAGACTTTACATACCGTAGAAATTCTCTCACGATGTTTTCCTTCACCTCTTTAGTGCGTGGTGATTGTCTATCAATATACATACTTATAACTCCAAAAAGTCAGAGGTGTGCCCTGCGATTTGAACCCGCGACCACCGTGATACATGTTGGCAGTCGCGTCTGATACATTACCAACAGGCTACCACGCACTTTTTTAAGTAAGATAGAAGTAAAGTTTTTGAGCTATTTTTCACGAGAAAGAACTAAAAAACCTATTACAATTTTTAATCACAATTTCTATGTACCGCTGTGGACTTCTGGACAAATGGGATTCTTGTATAAATAGCCAGTCAGGTGTCAAAACTTTCAAGACATCGGTAATTGGATATCCAGTTTCTGTCGTGGCTTTACTATTATTTGTCAATAATCTAGAGTTAGACCGAAGACTTGTCCTAATATTATAACAGACTTGAACCGATTAACTTGGTTATGTAATCAAAATTGGTCAGGTGTAAATAATAACATTTTGTAAAATTAAAAATCCTATCCTAACTTTAGGTTCGTCGTAAAATTATACTTACATACTTGTAAAAGCATGATTTAGGATATAAGTTTACCGGTTAAAATGGTTGTCCAAAGTAACGACACTTTCACAATGTACTTGAACAAGAATTTTAAAACTGCATCAATAATTTACAAAATTTTAAGGTAGTGTTTTCGACACCAAAATCGAAATAAATTTTCACTCAAAGAAAAAAATAACGAAAGGGAATATTAGCTGACAACCGCGGTCTATACAAAATCAATCAGACAATAAACTTTTAATATACAACATTGGAAGCCTATCGGAAACTGATTTGACCCCGCCATTGTTGGGTCGCGCCCCTCTTTGACGGAAGATTACAAAGAAGGGGGGAGGGGGTAAAGTCCACGGATAGGTATACGCAGATTCGAATCCATTGTCCCCTCTTTTGTCCGATGTGGATGCGAAAACGCAAGGAAACTCATTACCGCCAGATCTATTCTGTGTTTTAAGTGCCTCACTTGGTGTCAGAAACGCTGCGTTTTTTACACGCTATTCCCTAAATTTATATTTCAATGTGGCTATGGAAATAATATACTGTACTGTATCGGCCTATATACGTCCCACTGCAGGGCACGGGCCTCCTCTACAATCGCGAGTACGATTGAGAGACGTAAATAATTGGTGAATGCATATATTCAGCAGTGAACGTCCTCTGGCTAAAGACGACGATGGTTACTTACAGCAGATAATTCATTCTACGGATTCTCTAATGCTAAATATCAACTGTAGCGGAAGCAAAATATTCATAAAACAAGTACATTGAGCAGCTTTGACCTTTTTTACCAATGATCTCTTAATTACCCGCTTAAAAAAACAACAATACAGTAAATTCTTCAACGGCAGCGTTTAAAAACTCGCCGCGTTTTCCTCACCCAGTGCGTTATCTACAGTCGGTTGTCCGTCCGGGCACTGAAGTGATGCCGAAGATGATCCGATAATGAACCGGCTATACTCGCGGCGCATTGTTTGCCGCTTGACACGCCATTCAAAACTGACGCCATTGTTATTCGTACACAAATATCTTCATTACATCGTTATGATAAGATTAGTTTCTTACACGAATTAAAGTATTTCATAATTGAGACGTGGGTTTGTTTATTTTTAGGTTGCAAGTATTTTGAGAATTTTGTAAGAATATTAAGACAATAACCAAGGGAACGTGTAGAATAACAACTTAATTTTTATATTGCAAAAGTCCTAGCCTAGTTAAACCTCTCCTTGCGCTTAAAATCGACAACGCACTGTGTGTTTACGATGAATAATAGCGGGATTTGTAAGACAAGATACAATGTTTTACATAAACATAAAATAAATGTACTAAGATGACCTTTAGCGTTGAAATTGAGTCATCCTAATCTATTTTACGCCAATGTTTAGAAAAAGGATGTCGTGTTCATCCTAGCCTAAAAACATCTGGTGTTGCGTATGACAGTGTCAGGTTCGGTTCCGGCGCGACACGGCACCGCGCTAGTTGAACTATAAACGTCTGCGAACAATTACACGCCTTTGTATTGTTAAATACGTTAATAACTGCGCTGCGCTCGCTCAGGGCTGCCAACAAACATACTGTATTCTGATGCTTAAACTCTGTTCAAGTTGAGTTCTGATAGTTCAAGCATGGATTTAAAAGTAGAGTGTCAAGGAAACAAGTGTTTTCTGTCGGTCTATTTAGGTATATTGTCACGATGACTGGTTTCAAAGTTAATGTAAAATCCTTTTGCGTTATGCATAGTATTGTATGTTACACCAATTCCATATAAATGTGAAAAAAGAATGGATAGACGAGAAAAGAACAACAGATGATAAAACACACGAAGTATAATTGTAGAGCCAGATCAACTTTAACGCCTATGTTATGGGTAATTTGAAATCAGCAGGCATTTTAGTCGAACCTCATAGTGCTGTTCAAAGCTTCAGAATTTGGGGGTACTATACTCAAACCATCTGTTAAAATTTGTTATTAAATGAATAAATAATTTAAAATTAAAGCGCAGTGACCGCGGTGATTGGGCAGCCCTAGCGAGTCAGCGATCTCTTTGATTCATGCACCGTGTCAACTTTTACATTTAACCTAACTCACATAACTCACGCAATGGAAAAACAACCTAATTATTAACAACTTTAGACACAATTACGATGCGCGTACATCATATTTCTAAATTTGTGTTCGCGCCAATTGTCTCTACGGCACATATTAAATTGATTTATAAGAGGAGCGCAGACCGGCCGGTTCTCGGTACCGACTCGTAAAGCTCTTGAATCGGGAACGTTCCTTCAGTTTATGTACCCTTTTGATGTGACGCTAAATCAACATTGATTTATTGTGGCGATCTCGCAAATTTGTCCCTCGACGATGGGAGATTACGCTCCCATTCCGGACCGGCCTGCGACTCGCGAGCGTGGTTGCTGCGTGCAGCGCGCGGCTGCGCTCGCGCCCGTCAAGCTCAAGCTACTTAATTGAAATGTTTGCGTCGAATTATATGTTTTGCAATTTTTTCTAAGCGAACACATTTTTGTCTTTTGACAGTCAACGGGATATCAAATAATATCTGTAAGTGTTAGAAAAACACATCGATTCTAATTTTAATTTAATGTATATAAAATCGTATACTACCAAGTAATTAAAATGTTCTAATACGTAATGATGATATGTAAAACTCATCAAACAATTGTTATAATTGTTATCCCAATCAGTCATGTCAACGGCCGATGTAAAGCTGTGTCGGCTCGGGCATTGAAGATAAGGTCACGCGACAAATGTATCCCGCCAGAGCCAGTCGACGGCGGCACGACGGCGGGCCGACTGCGAGCCGACTGCGGGCCGGCTCCGGGGCGACTCGGTTCAATTATTCAGGTGACACGAGCGCGGCCTGGCTCGGCGGGCCGTTTGGGCATGTCGCGTCCGCTAGACCCGTGCATTATGATTAATGTCGCGGACAACGGGACCGCGGGACAGCGATCCCGGGACGACGGGACGTCGCCACGGACCAGCTTGTACGCACCGACAGGCACCGTATCGACAAATTTGATTTTGACTAGGCTTCGTGTTAGCTAAGGCTGTGTAAGCTTAACAATATACCTTTGATACTCTAATAATCCAACGCAGAAGTGAAGCCGTTTAATTTAAATAAATTGACAATGGGTATACAGTTTGTAATATTATGACGTCTATTACACAGAAAGCGTAGTTATAATTACCATCTTCAACTATAGAATACCAGAAGGTAATTACTAAACACTGACTCCTCCATCAAGTATTTGTGTCGGGACCTGTTGAAAGCGGCATCCTGCGACCTACTTCAATCTTTATGAGGTCATATGCCACACGAAATAAAAAAGCGATAAGTTCATATTTTACTTCAAAGCAAATAAAACACTAAACACAAAAACAACCAAAACCAATCACCACCAAATGACCGTTATTTATTCAATCAGATGCGTATTAAGTAGGCAACATTAGGGGGCAATTTGCGCTGCGGTGAGGTTGGACGCGAAACAATGTGTCCGGAGTGGCGCGGCGTGTCCCGTGCATTGTTCATGCAGGCCCGAACACGCCCGCTGTCGGGTAATTGCCGTGATCCCGACACTGGTGTCACGTCTCTAACTATAGACGGACGAGGTTAAGTGAACACGTTTGGCTGTCAATGTCACTCGACGGGGGACATCGACTCCCGTTGTAAACTAGGATGCGACTCTGTGGTTGTGTTGCAAATTTAATCCAGTAATTGTTTATTTCTGTCCTTTAGAAATGCGCTATAGTTTAATTGGTAGAGGAATGGGCCGGCAAGACGGAGGTCACAGGTTTGAACCGAGGTTAAGTTTGTGAAAATGTCTTAAGATAATCTATAATATCCTAAAGTTTTCAAATAAATGACAAGGTATGTACACAAGATATTATTGTATGTCACATGATCACATTTGGCACCCACTCATCACATTTTATCACTCATAAACTTTTTTGATTTCCTGTTTATTGTATTTTAAAGTGACTAAACAAATAAATTTCCCCAAATAGAAGCAGTGATATCCATGACCTCTCTAGTATGCCTATCGCCTATTAAACGGAACGGTAAAGGACACTGTCGTTAAAACCGGAATATCATTTGAATAAATATCATAATTTAACAAATTCCAAACGTATTATTAATATCTAAATATATTCGGAGGATAAAAATTCAATCAACTGTCATTTTTGCTAAGAAACAACGTTTATATCTGTCATCGTAAAGTATAAAATAATAAATATTTATTTTTGAATATTGTGTAATATTGCATTGGTAAGATAAGATACATGTCACCATGGCTAAAGTAATCAATCGTTTTTCCTTCTAAAAACTATGTATATAGAATTTCACACTCTTATGGAAAAACATGCCTTCATATGCATGGAAATTTATACATGTGAAACAGTTTTCTGGAACAAATATTTTGGTTCGTGTTATAACAATGTTCTTATAAAATTGACTGCTATATTAAATGGTTTTTGAAGTAGGGGAGCGGGGGGCACTTTGTTACAGGGGTAAGAAGTTACACGCGTTTTTACCGGGATTTTAAACTCTTTGATGGAAATAGTCGGACTAATTCGTTTACTTATAACATCGTGTATTAGATTAAAACAATCAGTGACCCGCCAAGCGCGGATCTGCTAGGTTGTGGGCGCGTGTCCCGATTTCAACCAAGTAAGTAAAAAAATCCTTTACGAAATTTTTGATTCCTGATGACTACATTTTTTATTTTATCAAAATTGTTAACCTCGAACGTTCATAATATATCTAGCTTTAATTTACAATATTGTTTTATTCTACTATCGATATCCATTAATAATGACTTCAATTTATATTAAAAAACGTGCCATGGGGCAAGTAGTTACAATTGTTTGGGGTAAGTTGTTACATGTAACAACTTACCGACACACCTGAAAAAGACTCATTAAGAAAAGAGTATGAAGAAAACCTGGCAAAGACCAAAAAAACGTGTGACAAAACTAAAGGAAAAGGCAAAGGAAAAGGAACAGGAAAAGGTAAAGGAAAGTCCTCGAAAATGAGTCAAGAAGGAAAAGAAAGGGTGAAGAAAAGAAAGTTGGTTTCAGATTCTGATACCGATGAATGGTTTTGTTTAGTGTGTAGCGAAAGTTATAGCACCTCGATAAAAGAAGATTGGGTAGAATGTTTAGAATGCAAAATGTGGGCCCATGTCAAATGTGTAGCGGGAAATGTTCGCTCATTCATTTGTATTATTTGTATGTGATATTGTTACCTACCTATATAAAAATACTACCTATATACCTTTCTATAAAATAAGTGCCTTAAAAATTTTAGAATCCAAAGTATTTAATTTGTCAAAAGTTTATTAAAATAACTAATTAAGAAGTGAAAGTGAATAATTTATTTACTACAAGTTGTTATTTGCAGACTAAGTCTGTGTTTTTATATAAGATTTAAAAATAATATATATTATATTTACTCATAAATGTTGGAAGACTGTATAAAGTGATCTCTATTGTGTATATCGTTTTGAAATACTAATAAAAAACTATGTATCACTGATGATTTTGTTTATTTATCTACCGTAACATCGTGCCCCGATGATGTAACAACTAGCCCCAATTACGGGGTAAGATGTTACAATCTACTTGTTTAATTAAATTCTCCATTCTGAAAAAAAAACATAAATTTTAATAATTTTTCAGTCATATTTTAATAGCTAAATAGACATACTAACATTACAAGTAATCAAATGTATAATTTATTTGATAGCTTTTGTCATATTTACAACTATCTAAAAAATGTAACAACGTGCCCCCCGCTCCCCTACTGTGTAGTTGAAAATAACAAATATCATTATCTTGAACAATGAAAGATAGGCTAAAATTATTACACATATTGAAATAAAACATTTTTTTTACAGATTTTATCGCGGAATTGGTTATTTTTTTTCATTTTTTAACTTTCGGACGTTTCGATTACTATTAAGCTTTTGTGAAACAATTATTATTACACATCGAAATAATCGATTACTAACACGTCAAATAATCGATTATAAAACCAACCGGCCACGCAACAGCACAGCTCATTAAACCTCATTGCGTCTAATGAGAGTCCTGTCCAACCGCATCCTGATTTTGATGGACAAGCGCCAACCTGACGCGTCTCGCAATGACAAGTGCGTGGAAAGGTCAATCCGGGCTTAATTTAGCGTCCAGAGTCCAGACAAAGGCGCATCAATATTTCTAGACAGACGCTAGTTAGTGCTAATTCGTACGCCGTACATCAAAGCTTGCAGTCGCGCGTGTTATGCCGCAACTTTAACGTCTCATAACTCGATTATTCATTATTATTTCAGGGAATCTGTATTATGTCGTGGTTAAAGAGATTTTCTGTGGCGGGGTCGCGAGTATGATTCCTGTATGGTTAAATATTTGTATGTCTATTGATCTGATTGAATCCATGATTGATACCGTTTTGAGTAATGAAAATGAAAAATGGTTTTGCCTATAATTAACTTATTACGCATAGGTTGATGAAATATAACATCAAGCTTTAAAATCTACAGTTTTACAAGAACCAACAATTGAAAAAACATTCCATGATAAGTAAATTTCCTACACCTCGTGGGTAACAATATAATATCCAGAAAGCAGTTATATTGGTTGCAGTTTGCAATAAATTAGCATACGCAAGGATCCCTAATTGAGCTGGCAGCCGCGGCGCGACCTTAGCCACGAGTCCGCCCACGCAACAGCTGCGCGTCCTTATTGACTGACTGACTGACCGACTCACTGACTAACCAACCGACTGACTGCGCATTATCGTAATCTTCACATATATTCAGGATGGAATACTTACTAGAAGTTACCAATGTTTTTGAGTTACGTAATTCGATTCGATATAACTGAGTTTTTAATGCAAGTTATTAACGTGAAATTTAATATTATTTCTAAGATTATTACAGCGCATACATAATAGATTCATGTTGTTTGTCCTCTTAAATTCGACAGCGTTTTGCTGAATATTACAAATAAATCTATTTATTTCTTTATGCACAAATCTCACACAGATTCTCCCACGATTCGAGTAGTCTAGCCCCATAAGCACCACCATTTTATAAATTATGTAAGCATTTTAAGTATACTTAACATTATTGTTTTCTTATTACTAAAATATTTCGTAGAAAAAGGTAATATTACTTATTAATATACACTTACGTTGTTCAACTCTTACGGCATACCACACGAATCTGTAAAGACAAAATAAAATCAATACATACATACATGTGTACACATAATAGCTTAGTGACGAGAAGCCACTGTGAAACGAGAGGCCGCGGATTCGATTTTATATTTGTTTCGGGGCTGGGTGTTGTGACATCAACAAGTGTCTAGTTTTTAAAACCACATAAGAAACGTATCTAAGCGTAAAATCCGAACTACGAAACAGTTATTAATGAATAACGAAAAATTTGAACTCACGAATTATATTTGTATCGCCAACGTTAAATTAAGTATAAATTATTTTTTCACTTCTGTTTTCTTCTTAACCCATGCAATCAAGCTCCTTGACTACATTTGATTACCCCCCACAAAGACCGCCGCTGTTTACTTTAGCAATATTTACGACAGTCGCGAGATATGGAAACGTTTCCAATATGCCATAAGTCATGGAGTCGACGTGTACAAGTGACTAATTAAACTTAAACTTGATTGCGGGATGATATTGCGGATTTAATTAATTTTTTAAACACGGCCCCGGGCGGCACGGCGCCGGGGGGTGGCTGGAGGGGGGGTGTCGTAAAACAGCCGTAAAACTTACCCTGATCGATTTACGTCTGATGTGCCAGACTGTCTTTTAACGATTGTTTTCAATACTCTCAGTGCAATCAAATATATGGGCGAAACAAAAAAAATAATTGATCAATGGGCTTTGAGGACTCATCAACACACAGTTTTAAGAATAATAGAACTGTATCATTATGATTTTATCGCGGTTTTGATCTATTTTTTCATTTTTTAACTTCACGAAGTTTCAATCCGTAAAAGTTAGTTTTATTTCAATATGTAAAATTCACGTGAATATAAGAAACCATAATAGAAATGTATCATATAACATTGTGTTATAATGAATCGTGTATCCAAGACAAACACTTTCAAACATTCATGTATGCATGGATCGATCCCGCAACGTTCTTCACCGAAGGACAATTCTAGACGTCAGAATATTAGATATCTAGAAGAACACTAATTAGTAAACCCAATTACAAATCTAGTACAGAATAAACTAAAAATATCCGTTCCAATTAAACAACTACATCAAATTCAGCGTCAACCAAACCAAATCATAGCAAATTGAATACATTATATTCCATATCGGCGGTGGAGTAATGAAAACATGTCACTCGCGATGGCGCCAATAACGACTGACCTGCATTCGTGGTCACCACCGACCAGCGCGTCAATTTAATATTATCTTGTCACTTGTCATTCTAATAAACAGTGGTGTGTTGACAACGGCCGAATGTATACGGTGTGTATTTAATATAATCGGTTTGGTTTAGTAGTGGTAACATAGAGTTTGAAACAGTGAAGTCCTAGGCTTCAAATCAAGTTTAGATTTTTTTTTTATATCTTCACCTATTATTGTATGTGAGTCGAAAATAAGTATGGTTAACTGAAAATTTCTGTAATGTCAATTCTGCCCACCCCGTCGAGTATAGAGGCGTGAGCTTATACTATGTATGCATTATGTTGTGGTTATAAACGACATCGTGAGAATTATTCTAAAAAATAACTTGAGCTCGATTTAAAAGTAAACACAATAGCGTCATCAATAAACATGTACATTTTCCCACATTTAAACGCTTCATAAACTCCGCGCAACATGTCTCACAACATCCTTAATCAAACACGCAAAAGTGACGTTAATCGGCCCAAAACCGTATCGGCGATCGGCCCCGCCGCGGACGACGGCTATCGGCCATCGGCAATTAACAATATCACGACAAAACAATCGCGAGTGGAAACAACGGCCACTATCGCGACAGAAAGAAACGCCATCGCGCGCTTTCCGTATTTAATTAAGAGTCACAAATGAAAATCGTGGGCTCGCTCGTTGCCTCACAAAAGATAAATTTGTTGTGTCCATCGGCTGTGATTAGCCGGCGATAGAGATTTCTTTGCGTCCAACAATGGTTTTCGTATCAAATCACACAATTAGAAGTGATCGGTGGTACAGACGGCGGTGCTTTGTCGGCGCGCTTGTCATTTCTGTGGGTGTGCGCCGCTGCGGTCGCGCGATTGCTCCCAAGCGCTGTGTGAACAGGTGTGCCGTCGCGACATTGTTCAAATACCCGTTTAATGTGTCTACATTTTTGCATGTACTTGTGTTGTGAATCAACGACACGTGAAAATATTTTTTGTTTTCATTACAACTGTCTTTAACAGCCGTTGTACGAGTAATTGTGCCAAATAATTTCACTTTATTGAGATAGCTTGATAAAACTATAAGCGTCGCCCGACTGAAATATTTTAGCATTCATTATTCATTATTACTTAAAATGCACATTCATCCAATACAGACGAATATAGTACCTAGTTACTAAAATGCGTTTCCTTGAAAGCGTCCTTGTACAGTAATTTCACAAAAGACCAAATATCAGGACTTAAATTGCTAGATATCATAAAATTAATTAATTAACCTACTAAAGGACTTCCTATTTTGACTCATCATGTTGAAACATACAAAAACCAACACAAAGAAAATAACCAAAAAATGGTCAAACTCTCAGAGCGCAGTGGAAGACATCTCTGGTGTTTGCCGTCACTAAGCTCGGACAAGAGCTGTCGTCTCAAAGGAGCGGAGTGATCGACGCCATGACGCGGCGGTTTGTCGGCCGCGGCAGGACACGAGCTCTACCCCCTCCCCTCTTACTAATAGTTGTTTGAGGCTTTCGCATTTGAATTTCTAAAAATAATTAGGAATGTTAATTTACCTGGGTAAGTCGAACTAAACCACGTCTTAGCAGAATTAACCATATTTAATGTGCCGTTAGTTGGTATGCACATGGAGGGCGACCACATTATATTTCAAGATCTCATATCCCTTTTCCGGCTGGATTTAAGTTAGTTATTTTAAGTTAAGTCGGCGCCACTCTTTGGAAAAAATACGCATATACGACGTTGAATCGTGTTAGAAATTTATGGGTGTCATGAAAAGTTTAACTGATCAAACACGTCTAGTTAGCGTAGCAACCTTAATAAAGCCTTTCACATAATCTGAGGCATACCCTTTTAAATTAGTGGGACATACAGACAAACAGAGCATAAACTTCAATAGACATACATACATACATAAACTCACGCCTTTATCCCCGAAGGGGTAGGCAGAGGCGCCACCACCAGGACACCCACATTTCGCCTTTTATGTTCCGTCCCATGATGTGATAGGGGGCGAGCCTATCGCCATATCGGGCACAAATTCCTGACTCCGGGCTGATAATGAATAGAAAAATCCAATATCACTTTGCCCGACCCGGGACTCGAACCCGAGACCTCAGCTTTGTAACAGTACCGTAATACAACTACGCCACCGAGGCAGTCAAAACTTCAATAGAAACTAAACTTTAATAGAACTTATACATAAAGAAAAATATCCTCAAATTTTAAAAGCCGCCCGAAGATTTCGTCTACATTGTTTACCTATCAAAAGTTGCGCAATCAGATTTGTACATCACGACTAAGATCATTCGTCCGATCACAAAAATTAATGTCATTGTTTATTATCAACGCTAATGACCTGTCCGGGTTCGATTCCCGGGCTCTACCCGCCTGTCAATCAATATCTTGTGTTCATCCTCTTGACACCCCGGTGATGATAATTGCTAACATTCATTTTGATTTTTTCTTCAATTAAAACTTTTGTTGAGACCCTTCAGTGTTTGTGCGGAATCATTCTCCCGTCATTGAGATTGACAAAAGATGTTTAGTAGTGTGGGGTACGACAAATGACGTAGTTTGTGATTAAAAATTGTTTGAAAGTTAGTATCATTGACTACCTAACTTGTATAAAAGAAATGAAAGATATTGAAGTAACGAAATTTTCAAGACGATTTATAAGAGGTTTGGCGACTGGAATCGCAAACCGGATATCCTGTGTTTCATAGCTCACACCTCTATTTTTTCAAAGTTACGAGACTTCACACATACATACATACATACAATATACATACATAAACAAACCCCTTTATCCCTTTACATCAACATTTCGCCTTGTATATTCCTTCCGAAGATGTGATAGCGGGGAGCCTATCGCCATATCGTGCACAAATTCCTGGCTCCGTGCTGATAATGAACAGAAAAATCCAATATTATTTTTAACTTTTCGAGACTATTTTCAGTTAATATCCAGTTCATTCCATTCATGAAGTCTGCTCATCCTGGGCCAGTATAGTATCGTTATAAAGATATGCTAATTACGCCAAATACAAATTTATCTAATTATAATATTCAATATTTATCTAAAAGTGAAGGTCCTAAGGTCACAAATATTAGTGTTTAGAACATCCCATTTCCAATCATCGGCACTTTATTCGAACTCAGGACCCGCAGTACTACGAACCAACCAAGCTGCAAGTTATAATACCACGTATTATCATAGTTAACAATATTTCTACAATTCAAAACTTATTACACAAGCGTCCTTCAAACATCTGCGAACAACGTGACGTCACCAAAAAGTTTCTAATTAAATCCTGCCAAAAAATTTAAAAAAAGAAAATGGCGTGTCAAGCGTGCCAGGTGGCAGGTGCGTCAAAAGGAATGCGTCAAAAGTCGTCAAAGAGAAGTGCGGGTGAGGGGTGGTCGGAGGGAGGGGGTGAGTGCCGAGTGAGACCGTGACTTGCGGACTGACGCTACCCTGTTGAGCGCTATGACGACCATGCTACGCGTGGGTTGTGGGATAATCTACTTTTTTTTGTTTTGCTATTTTATACTTGTGGAAAAATATTGTGGTTTGTGTCAGCAGACTATCTCATAGATACAGTTAATTTCATAACAATAAATCTGACTTTGATCTAAAGATATTTCTTAATACTTAACCTTTTAAGCATAATGTTTCCGTAAGACCTAAGCCTAGCAGTAAGCTATGTAAAGCTGAAGAATAGATATGGTTTTTTTATGAAATTACATCGATCTCATAAATATAAATGACTTTATGAATAGAGCAGGATTTACACTGATAAAAAGTGATATAGTAACCCATACTTCTAAATACTCTTGGTGATGTCTAAATTAACTTCTTTGTAACCTTTCATGCACTTGAATACCGTAATAGTCTGAAATAATGTAATATGTATATTCAAAACATGATAGGAGCATTTACATCGTCAAAAACTGCACCAAAATAGACCAATTAAAGACCCATCTGAAATATCCCAAGTTCGCCCGCAAATCACAGCCACACCACACGCGGCGGTAAGTGACGATGATCGACAAAAAGGGATGAAGTGCGATTTTATTAACACAAGCTTTCATCAATTCTATTTGGTGAAAAAACCGTTGAATGTGTAACAAATGATGTTGTTTGCGATAGAAAAGGGCCGCCGGCTGGAAAATGGGCCTCAAGCAACCGTGATCTATGGACGCGAGAGCCGAGCCATTGATGTGACGTGACGACGGCTTTTACTTGTGCGAAAATATGTTTTTGTTGGATTTCTATGGGTGTTGCAGACATAAGTTCCCTAGGAGTTATATCGGATGGTAAGTATAGTGGTGGAAACTGCAATGCGTGGTCTTTACCGAATCTACTATGAATTATCTTTACTATGATGAGGGAACGAAAATTGCTTGAATTAAATAGATACAATGCTTGCTATGACACCACGCGCACCTCTCTAATGTAGTGGGTAGTCTCAATAGATTACCCGTAAAAAAAACCGTTTTTTAGTTTAGGATACACTGCCAATGCAGTGTATCCTAAACTAAAAAACGGCTTTTTTTAAAATCAGTACAAAACAGTTGTAAACGTATACTAGATATAGCTATCTTAATACAGATGCTTATCTATAAATTATTAGTCTAATTTTGTGTCCAAATGTAGACACAGTGATGTCTTAAATAATATATTAATACATTCTTATATTTGCTAAACTACACATCAAAATATAAGGACGATGCAATTTATAAACCAGATTATTATAACAGAATATTCATTAAAGAATAGACATTTGCTAAATTAAATTGTTTACAAATCCAGTTTTACTAACATAAATGGCTGTGATTAACTTCTGTCGAGGAACATTTAAAACAATCGTAGTATTATAAATGGACATCTTGTGGTTCCCGACATTAATGTCAACATAACTTAAAATACATATTATTTGGAAAAGTAAACAAATATTATGGTAATGAAATTTGGGTTTCTAAGCATAATAATATAATAAGTTTGCCCAAACACAATTTATACAAGGCTAATAAAGAACCGCCAAACTCGGCCCGCAAGACAGCGAGATTACGGAGTACAGACGGGCGCGGAATGCGCTGAGTCACCGCGCGGGTAACGCGACCCTCTCGTTTCGAGTGCAGGGGTTGCGTGCTTACCCTTCATTCTCTTCCTTTTGTGCAAATACTATTGTTTGTTTTGATTTTGTAGTATATTGTAACATTGAGAATTTTGATCAGTCTGTAGGTACCTGGTAAATAAATACATAACTTAAAGTATACTGACGTAATTTGAAGTATTATAACGTATATTAAGCAGTAGGAATTAATATCCTACAGCCCATATAGCCATTAAAAACCTATTATCGCCCTAAAATATTAATATTAATTAATAAGGTAGTAATTAAATGATTGAATTCATTGTAAACAGTCGGACGACGTCTATAAAACCAATAGACCATAATTATAATATTAAATCAAACTTTAAACGATTATTAGTCAACCACTAGTGAATTAACATAATATGATACTGCTAATGCGTAATAAATTATTAATGTTATGATATATATTATTTAAAACGTAAAACTGGTGACATTATGGCGGACGGATCCGTTATATGCGACAATTCGACGCCTACACATTTCTACAAAAATATTTAAAACACATTAATTATTGATCGAACATTAGTCCAATTTTATATTGGAGTGGAAATTTCATCAGCAGCAGTTAAGTGTGATTTAACGCCGCTCTATAAAAGAGATTATATTAACATCTTATCAATAATAAAACGATACGTTTACTCGTCTCGAAAACACGGCTATTTGCATGACATTATAAAGAAAATTTGTCTTTGATATTATTCTGACGATTATTAAAAATAAACAAAACTAATTACAATACTAAACACTAGGGTTTAAAATAATGAAACCAGCATATAACAGTAAATTGATAGGATAGGTCAAGTCAATCCGGAACATGGACAAAAGCTTCATCGTGGCAGATTTAGAAAATAACATCAAGATGTAATTCAACAATTACCATCAAATTCTCCAACAATTACCCACTAAACGACACTCAAACAGAAAAAAACCTTTTCATAATTCTGATGGCTGTTACGTTATTGAAAAATCGTCGACGCTAAAACAATGAAATCCTACGTGGCAACGCTTTGATGAATGTTTAAAGTGACGTAGGTGAATCAATAGCGGTGATATCGGGCCATCGGGGCGTCGGTGTTTGCCTCCCTGTGGAAAAAAGTATGAATTTTCAGCGGTGACGTCACGTCGAGTGCAGCGGGCCACGTGTCAACAACGCTTGTCTGTCACCCGCTTTTCCCACGATATTGATTTTCCACGGCCTTTTATGGCGACTTGACCTACGGTGATTTACTAAATGATTTTTCAATTATGGAAGGCGAGATTAATTATAAGCAGGGGTTGGTTAATAAAAATGAAAAATTTGCCGACGTTTGTTGGGAAAAAATATATACCTCATTTTACCATCCTTGTCTGAATTTAAAAACGACGCTAAGAAGTTAAAAGGGCTCTTATTACATAATTGTTGAAGATATGTATAAGAAATGGTTCCAAGACACTAAACTAGACATTATACAGGTTATTTGATAGGACTTGAGAGGTATCTAGTTTTAGAATTCGACTAAGTAGCTATCCTTGCAAATCCTTGCAAATCTAACTAAGTAGCTATCCTTACATTATTAAAATGTTATTAAATATAAATTCTATTACCAATCTGTAGTAACCACTCTAAAACTGAAAGCTGACAAAAATAAAATTCCAATTATTTCATGCAGAACTAAACACAATAGTATTGGCGGTCAGGAACGTCAAGTGGAGTGCATTTAGTGTAACAGACTGACGGGTGGTTGCCGATGGTCGCCGCTGGATACCTCTGGTCGTCGCTGGTCGCCAATGGTTGCATAGTCAGACTCTGATTGACGGCTGATATTATTTAGCAGAACATTGACGTGGCCGCTGTGAAGCGTTACTATCGACTCTCGCTTATATCTCACTAATATCAATTAATTTGTCCAATATTTCGACTTAATGTCTTACAAAGATAAAATTGATAAGATTAGATATAAAAACGGTAAAAATTGTGAACAGTTGTTCTTTATTAATGAGCTTGGTCTTTATAATGTCGCCGCGACAGAAATATTTAAAAATAGGCTTAATTTATTTTTATAATACACGTGTGAGTATAAGAATATGTGAATAAAAATTAGATGAAAGTAATAGGTGTTAAAACACGTTACGGATTTTTTAAATGTGTTTCCATATTTTACACCAATGTATATTTCGATATATTTTCCTTTTTTCGTACAAACGAAGACATATACTATGATTAGCATAACTAACATTCGAATACTGGAGTAAGCTTTACTCGAGGCAGTAATCATATTCACTGGTTATAAAAAAATCGTATTCGCCCAGACAGTGACCACACTCATACCATAACCACACAAAGCGTATACTCAAACCCACGTACCTACTCACTTTATAAACAATAGTTCTACATTACTAATCCAATGGAATTGAATTTCAACAGTAGGGGCGCTTGATTTCATTCTATCTGAAGCGTTATTGAAATTTTGCTGTCCATCGAAAATAGTTAATTTTGCAGCGGGGGTGGAGCGGTGTAGGGAGGGGGTGCAGATTGTACAAAACTCCATCACGTGAAATACCGCAGGAAAGCGTATTAACAATGGTATTGTAAACACACGGCGGACAGGCGCGACGCTAATTCATATTGGGTTTTAATATTACTTGTGTGACACTATATTGAAATGTATGGTTCAATACCCTAGTACGGGCATACTTTGTACCATAAATCTTGACTTCAACGAACGACTTAATAAGTTCAGTATAAAGCTCTGTTATAACGAGTCTCTTTTAAGATGTCATCAAACATTTGGCATGTCCAATGTATGGCGTTGACGTCGTTTAGAGTCAAAATTATCATCAAAGTTAGTTGATGCAACTGACCTTAGTGGGTCCATGCGATGGGAAATGTATGTAATAGGCACTAATACAGTTGGATTCATTCTCATCCTCTATAACACGGTACTGAACAACGGGTAATTAAGTATATATCAGTGATGATAATTTTTCGATTTGAAAAATGTCATAAATTGCCTGGGACCCAATTTTGTACCCATATGACAATAGCCTCGTTATTACATATTAGGATAAGAAAAAGTTTAACAAACTGCTTGTAGCGCTAGTGACACCTCTGCCTACCACTTAAATAAAATAAATAATCATAAATAAATACACCCAACAGTCACATACATATTCCTGACCCCACATTAAGATCAATTAAGTCTTGTGTCGCAGGTATCGGAACTACGAGAGACTTTCCGGTCTCACAAACACCCAGACCCGAAAGAAATATTTGTGGGCCGCACAAACATTTCTCTTGGTGCGGGGATCGAACCCGCGGCATTTCGTTTCACAGCCGGCGTCTAACTAACTGCGCCACGGAGGCTTCGATTATATTGCCATCAATTAAGTATATATGTAAATAATTTCTAACCATTAACTTCCTAACAAAATGCAGACAAAATTACATGCACTTAATAACTAATTCTAACTCGTAGGCACGTTAATTCAATTATTTTTGCACATTTGTATCCATTCAAATGTTTTTTATTGAAACTAATTGGCCAAGGTGCGTCGGTTGACGATAGCGTCGGGTCGTCGTGTCGGTTCCCGTGGCGGGCAGATGGTTACTAATGTCTTCCTCTCGCGTACATTTGTTTGGACGTGAAATAATTGTTGTTGCTATGCTGTTATTTATTTTATTTAAGGCTTCAACGACTTGTTAACATGTGTCGGTTATAAATTAAATAGTTTGAGGTGACACGGGTAGTTACGAATTTTTTAAGACAGTAGATGTAAAACAAATAATTACACCCAATACGACCCTGTTCTGACCCCCATGAAGGAATCAAGCCCTGCAAAATACTAATCAAAAACTTCGAAAGACTTTTGTTACAACATTAAGATCTGAAACAAATGCTTGTGTAATTTGTCGCGGGAGTAGTAAAAATTTTGCCTAGATTTGTGTTAAATTAAAATAAAATAAATCGCAGGGTAGAAACTAAAGTAAATTTCCTTGGACGTTGAGTAATCTCCCATACACAACTGCAAAATTAAAATTGGTAATTGATGTATTTCAATGGACAATAGAACTTTGCCTTCTAATCGAACCGCCGTCAAACTATACTTAAATAGCTTCACCACCTTTTAAAACACCTTATGTTAGATAAACAATATTTTTTTTCAATATCTGTAATTAAAAATTCTAAGCGGCGTGGATAAAGGCGCGTGTACATCACTTAATAAGTTAAACGGCGCAAAACATGTTGATAAGCATCCGATATTAATTGGATGTACAATGTACGGCGCGACATCCGACACTGCCGACCTCTTCAATTACCGTGGCGTAATTATAAAGCTTATGTTGGCTGCCATAGTACAAATTATCGCTTGGGACAGTTTCACACTAGCGAATGTTGCATAGAAAAACTTTATCTAAGTTTTAATTCATAAATGTGACACTTGGGACACGTAATGAAAAGCCATTTCTATTTGATTGATGTGCCATGAAAATATTAAAAATACTCGTAGTAGTAATACTTATTACTAAACAATTTTGATTCACAAACTTTTAAATCTGGACTTATCAAACACATACGGTAAGCATAACATGATGACACCAATCGATTAAATCAGGAACCAAACTTTAGACGTCATGATTCATACGGTAGGTTCTAAAATGCTAACGGATTCAGATAAAGTTTGTCACACAATAAAACACCTGTAGGCTTCTTAACTTTTTTAAATTAATATCATAAGAACTTAATGACTAACATCGGTAATATCAAGGTAACTGCGCACGCGCAACAAACATTTAACTTGTATTACATACATCCTACTATTTTATTAGTTAATCCGCGATTATCCGGTTTCGCAAGTGTGAACGTGCCTTTATCTGCGGGGCGCATAGTAACAAATACTATCGATATACACACCACCTTATTTAAAATTGTAATTGCTGAACACAATGTACCCTTCGATGTAATGCATTGAATTATATGCCCTGAGAATGCGACAGACTTAATATATCTTTACTTTGAGGGGAATTCCAACTTCATACATTATAATTGGAGAATTTTTATTTATTTCTTCTCCCTTTATTCAGCTGTCAGAACTACTGAGTAATATGATGAAAGTTGTTAATTTATTAGTACAAAAACCTACTTATAATTACACATAAAATTAATCTTCAATAATCTACAATGAAATATTCAACGTATATAGCTTGTACTGTACTGTATCAGCACATATACGTCCCACTGCTGGGAGCTTCCTCTACAACAGAGAATACGATTGGGAGGTGTTAGGCCATATAGTCCACCAAGCTGGCCTAGTGCGGGTTGGCGGCATTTACATACAACAAACCGTACAAAGCTTGACTTCATGATAATTAGATTTGACTTAGTCACTTTCATACAAATACCTGGGAAATTATGTTTTTTAAAAGCAAAAAACTCCTGAATGACAAACAACAGCATCCTCTAAATTGAAGCCTACCTAACAAAACCTAATTATCCTTTAATCACAATCTTTTCTAAATATCAGTATCGGCGGGTGATTGACGGACGGACAGGCGAACTGATTGGATGTAATTACGGTGCATATTTTAATAACGCGTTGTTTGTTGGTACAGCGCGTGCTGGGTGGTGACTTGCAACTTGCCGGCTTGTGTGGTGAGGCTTTGTTGATGACAAATATGTGTAGTTGAGAAATGAAGGATGAAATTAGTCCTGAAGTGCTTGGTAAATGTTTTTTTAATGCAAAGTTATGAGATTTCGTCAAGAAAACTTTTATAAAAACCAAAAAAGTACACATAATGCACAACTACTCACTGCATAACATGACAATAAAAAATAAGAATAGCTCTAACTTCTCCCATAAAGATATTTAATTTTTAATAACCATGCCATTAGTGTTCAAAATTTTAGGAGTATACTATCACCATAAACATACAGCATCGACAACTTCCTATACTTCATTTCATTTAATTTCATAAACGAATTTCATTTAATTTCATTTTACAGTTTAAAACCTATTTTAGTTATCGCATGTTTTATCCTCTTCGCTCAAACTGAATTCAAAAGTCGTTCGATAACTAAAATAGGTTTTAAAACTGTCTATGAATAGGGTCGTACGTCTCTTTCTTGATATCAGTCAATATACCACTAACTTGTGTAGCTATAAATAATACTATACATAAAAACAAAAAGAAACATAACTGAGTTGCAATTATTACAAAGCATTGAACAAGAGCGGTATTAATTCGGCGGCGGGGTGGCGGCGCGGGGCGCGGGGTGCGGGGTGCTGTGACCGCGGCAGATTGATCGGATGATTGATTGACACGTGACGCGGCTAGCGATGTGCGCCACCACGCTTGACCATTGTGACCACTGATTTAAATTCGTAATTAAATGTGTAATTTTTTATAATTGTAATTTTTCTTGGTAAGGGAACGTTACTACTGCATTTGTGCGTTTACTCTCTATTACACCCAAGGAACAAAAACAATAATGTACAGAAATAACATAAAATAAACATGCAAACAGCGGTCTTACCGTTTTAGGCACTTTACAGACAACCATGAAATAGATGTAAGGAAAAGAGAAGTAGAATGCAGTGGAAAATAAAAAGAATAGAATCATAGTATAACAAAAATATATTTATCTCTAAATTGATAATGAAACTGGAAATATTTTTCTAGTCTCAACGCCGAGTAACTTGCTATCTGCGATGAAAATTGCAAACATTATACATACATAATATAGACGAAGGCAAATCTACATACACTTATGTAAGTGTATATGTATGAATAGTTGATACAAAACTCTGAAAGCTATGTAAATCATGAAAACATGACCAATAGACCGTACCTGATTATGTTCATAAGTAGGTATAATTTGTAACTATGTATACAGATTAGTGTTAGCAGTGCTTTTTACGTGGGAACATGTTGGACCATTTAAAGCATTTACATACTTATTATGTAAATATGTTCTCAATTGAAAATGGCTAAGCAGGAACGTACATATACATATTAAGCTTGTTTAATATAGGGGTAGGACTTTTGAACTAAGCTTTGACATGAACACTCTCGCTTAATTTTCTTGCATCAATCACTTCAAAGATGTTTCTAATTGCTATTTGTTATACTTAGGTACATATACAATCCTAGTGCACGATGAAGGACATCTGAATTAGAGCAACAGTGGTTGGCCAAGGATGAGGAGATCGAAAGATTTTGCTTAATGTCGTGCATATAGTAAAGCAAATATTTTACTGCACTTTAATGATAATTAGCAAACATATATTAGGTTTATTTAAATTGATTTTTTTTAACAAAAATTCATCTCCCAGTCTGATCCTTAACCTTTAAATCCTTTGAGAACATCTTCATAAACGAATTATTACATCATGATAGTCACAGAAACATCAATTATTACCAAATGGACCTCAATAGCTCATAAAGTTTTTGTAAAGACAATGAACTCGCGCAGATGATTTGCTCTCAATCAATCACTCACTATTCTTGCACCCACTTAACCGACCTGACATGCTAAACAATGAAATTGAAAGCGCGTTTTTAATGACCGACAAGTGAACTAGAATCATACAAATTGTTGGCGAGACTTTATTCCGGCTTGGAAGAATACATCTCACCAAAGCAGAGCTGTTGAAATTGAGAACTTCATCTGACCTGATTCCAGGAGATTCTTGTCTAGTGTTTAAAGTAAGCTAAGAAAAGCGACCAAACCATGCCTATTTAAAACAGTGCTGTTCGGACATGGCATCAAGAGGCGCAAGAATATTATTTCCACCTGTTTGAAACTGGATTTACACTGGCTGATCCAATGCGACCTAATTATCTGGTTCACTTTAACTGGTTTTCTGATACCCACAACACTGGATTTGAAATCTTATTGTGGACACAACTGTTTTGGTTGTTAGCAACTATGCAGAAGCTTAAGAGCATCTTGCCACCACCACAATTTCTATTTATCCCCAAAGCCCAAAATATCACTAATAAAACGAGCAAAATGTAAACAATAACCAAATCTCCCAATCACACACGACAGGGTACAAGTAGCGAGCGCGCAGCATCTTTACAAGTCATTAGAGGAGCCACCCTTGAAGCAGGGGTGGGGGTGGGGGCGGCCCGCCCGTTTGTAATTAACCGAGGGCCATAAATTGACCGTAACTGTCATATCATATTGATTTAGTCCCGTGACTTCGCGTACGCCTTCGGAGTTTTCGCCCGCCGGGATGGGGTGGAAAAATTAAAATCGGATCTGATGTGCCGGAGTGAATGGTATCTGAGGAGTGAATGAGTAAGGAGAAAATATTTGGTGATACATGAAAACTACGAATTTTGGACTTAAGCACTAATGTTGTTCTAAAATCAGCAGCGGCGTGCACAGGATTATGACACTGGGTATGCGGCGGAGTACTCGGTCACAAAAACTTTTTCTTTTATAGATTTTTAGCATAGCCACAGCCACGCGACGGATATCTAAGTCGGAAACTATTCCAAAAGAACAAGTCTTAGATGTACTACTATTCATGTACATCTTCTACGGCAACGCAGACAAAACAGCAATCGATCGTCGCGGTGGAAGAAATTCTAATAAGTAAAATAATAGTTATACTCGTACGTTTCATAACTTTCAACATGAAACTTTCGAGTTACATTCCCTTTTTGCTGGTATAATTGTTGTAACTCGGGTACACACCTACCTTTAGACACAATTTGAATCTTTTCACTGAATCACAATTGTGAGAACTTGTTATTTTTAATAAACAAACATTTTCAAAACAAACCTCACAATCCAATAACATTTTTAAAAAATCAACAAACGCTACTAGTAAAAGCAAATCACAATTATTATAGAAACTCAGTAATAAACTGTTAAATGTGTACACTTTCAAATGTAAGTTGAAAATTCTTTTAACAAAAATATAAATATACTGGCGCAAACAAAATAGTAAACAATGCTTATCACATGAAAAAAGCAAAATGGCCACCGCAAACACAAAACATTTCTGCTATTTGACATTGACAGCCTCCGTGGCGCAGTTGGCTAGACGCCGCCTGTGAAACGAGAGGCCGCGGGTTCGATCCCCGCACCGAAACAAATATTTGTGTGATCCACAGGTATTTGTTTCGGATCTTAGTGTGGGGTCAGGACTATGTATGTGACTGTTGGGTGTATTTATTTATTTATTTATTTATTTATTTATTTATTTAAACAAATAAAACCTTACTAAACAAAAATGCATAATGTGCATACGTGATTTATTAGATGTCCGTCTATTATTTTTACTCGGATTATACGCAACGATCATTTCCGATTACTCCCGACAACTGCCGAACTTCCGTAGCCTGCCGCAGGAGTCGCGGCTTTCGATGCTTTCGATATTCATGGGTGTGTGCGTTTGCGAACTGTGCACGGACACCAAAATTACTACACACATACGAACAAATCTCCTGCGGGACGCGGCGGCATGACTTGGTTGATTAGGTCATTATTTTGCAGCGCTATTGCTATTTATAAAATATTAGGCGTTATTAAGTTATTATATTTTGTTTATTCATTTATTTACTATTAATTAAAGTCATCTAAAACGTACGAATGTTTTATTAAAATATCTGTGAATAGCAAGTAAAGCAGTGCATTTCTGCCTACAAGGACCGCACGCCCCTGAAAATCAGTTAGGGGTTTAGGTTGTTCTGGAGATGTTAGTCTTGTTACTTGTTCCATGTATTATTAGTACGTCTCGTTTAACTACCACTGCAAACACATATAAAATTTATTTGGATGTATCGTGACTACTACTTATTCATTCATATTGCGATCTTAAAATACGGACTGAACTAAAATGGAACACATTTCGAACTGGCTACATCGAGACCAATTAAACAAAAAAAGCTCCGTTTCTAAAAACGCCGCTTTGAATACCAGATCAAATCCAAATATTCCACGATAATTGACCGAGAAGGAAGCGATAATTTAAAAATATGCACCGGAACAAAAACAATCATAAACAAGTTTTACCCAATTATATGCATAAGTTGTCGATCGGGGGTATTCACCACGGTCACTCAGTCATACAACAACGTATTAAAAACAGGCTCAGTCTTCAACCCACGATGCTAGCGGCGGTGCGGTTCGTATACACCACGTCAATCGTCTTGGGGAGAACTTGTGTATGCCTGATTTCTCACCATGTTTTCCTTTACCTCAAACAGAGCGATAACTCACGACGAATACACACGTTACTCCGCAACTATCGCTCAGCTAAACGAGCGGCCATCCCATCCCACAACTGGTTTAATTTATAAATATTTTTAACTAAAAAGAATTATGCAAGGTATTGTAAATATTTTCGTTCAACCACGTTGAAGTTTCACTCAATCAACAAAAATGTTATTCAATCGCTCCTTCGCTCATTCATTTCTACAAATCTTTCGTTGGCAACATTAATTTGGGCGCGGAATTTTGACAGACAAAACAAACGCCGTGCAAAATTATCATTCGGGAATAGATCGAATTAAAAAAATGAATGAGTCACGCGGCGAGATCAGAATGATCATTTTCCCATACAACGGCCATTCCATATGCAAGTACTTACAATGATCTAATTTGGCCCACGCATGAATGAAGTGTAGACAGAATTATTACGGGGCTGCAACGATTGAGATTGTCAAAACAACGCTAACTAGCGAAATCGAACAACATTTGGCCGGCGGATGATAGAAAACAAACATTTACTTGCCATTCTTAAACACATGATCCGATTCAACAAACATTATTGAACGAATTTACGAGCCATCGAGATCAAAGTCGTAACACAAAAATACGAGTTTCGGATAAAAATTCCGGCACGGCCCAATGCCATGGGCGATAGAGTCGAGAGTCGTCCGCGCGCGGATCGCGGCGGGCGCAGATGCGTGTTGGTGGCCATATTTTTTTCGTGGGCAACAATCGCGCGAGGCCGGTGTTGCCACACGAAGCCGCTCAGTTCCTCCCTTGCAGTTCCCGGTCGCGCTAATTTTGATTGAACATATTTTTTACGTTTCGATTACGCAATATTTTTAGAAACATGAGCGATATGAGGTGATGATTGGTGCTGTTTGATCAAAGACGGCCGGGATGTGATTTGAATGTTCCGGCGTGCCGGCGCACACTTCGCCGCCCGCGCCTCGCCCCGTACCAGATAGATTAATTGGTTGTTATTAACGCATTAGATGCTTTGTTTAATTTTTTATTACACCACTGGGAAAATAAGTAAAACATATTTCATCGCGTTCAAACGTTTCCGCTCTTTGTAATATTTTTTTACTCTCATTCAATTCCAACATCGATCAGCGATTTCAAATATTCTATTCTTGAGATATAAAATAAGATATTGAGCGAGAAAATATCATCAGCAAAATCAATTTGGTAATGAAATGAGCGAATGAATCCGATATTCGGATTGAATCGTTTCCCGTTCCTTCACGTTCGATATTCGCCGTATCCAAATGAGATTCATTGTAGCGAGTGTTTTATGAGCCATATAATAAATTAACATTATTTAATCACTAACGAAATAAGTAAGTCAGTATATGCGTAAATGGAATGGTGTTTTTTCATGTTTGTTTTGGCATACTTTTTGCACTATAAACTACTGGAGTCTGGACCCACTAATGGACATTTTTGCATATCGTTAATCGATTTGAATCGATACGCTATTACAACATTGGTAGGTAGGTTTTGTTTTTTTATATCATAGTGTGGGAGTGGAGTGGTGATGAGGCCAAAGATCACTGAGTTATGAATACTAGACTAGAACTATTAAAAATAAAACAAGAATTATGTTTTATGTTTGAGCTAACGCTGTTATATGTATTTAAAATAATCATTAAATTATGAATATTTCTTATTCATGTAAAATATTTGTTTCCTTAATATTGTGTGAACAAGTTTGATGAGGAATTCTATTGTTGTCATCTATGCAAATTACGCAACACTTTTGAATTACTACGGTAACCGAACTAACCACCCTTCGTTTCTCAGCCAGTGTGCTTAAAGACATGAAATCCACATTATGGAAACTAGATAAAACAAAATGCAAGAGTAATTGCACTATAATAAATAAATAAAACAGAATAATTAAACATAGTTATATTACATAAATAATAATTTGTTTCTTTGGAAAAATGCGTAGTGGCCTATTAGTAACGGACCAGACGCGGCTGCCTACATATACAAGGTGGTCGTGTGTATTTGATAGTCAATCACCACGCACTATAACGGTGGAGGAAAACATCGTGAGGAAACCTGCACACCATAGCGATTTGCAAGAATTTCTATGGTATGTAAAGTCTGCCAACCCGCACTAGGCCAGCGTGGTCGACTATATGGCCTAACACCTCTCAATCGTCTCGATTGTAGGGGAGGCTCGTGCCCTGCAGTGGGACGTACAGTTATGGGCAGATACAGTACAATACAGTACATAATATCCCCTTATAGAGCTTGGTCGTGATATGAAATATTGATACAATAAGATTTTGATTGTCACGACTCTGTCCTATTACGGGACCGGAGTAAAACTGTCGGTTATCTCTTTGACACCGATTACGTAAACGATTCAAAATTAGCTTTTTTTATTGCGGTGAATGGCGAGACGTGCATGCCGTCCGCCTGATGGTAAACGATACGACCTCTCATGGACAGTAGCAAAACCAACCAACACCATGATTTACAAAGCAATGCTTGGCATTGCCCTGCGCTCAGCATCCTGAGACATAAGATGTTAAGTCTCAATATGTCCAGTAGTTACTCTGGCTACAATGACCTTCAAACCGGAACACAACAGCGCATTTACACTACTGTTTGGCGGGAGAAATAGACATTGCGGTGGTACCTACCCAGGCGGCCTCTTGCATATGAGAGACCTACCACCATGAGTTTCCCGGGGATTTCTTAAAAAGCATACTTAATAATAATATATTTAGTCTTTACTTGGTAACAAAACCTTGATTTTAGACCTCAAAAAGACCAAACATCCATAAATGACTATGAATTTCCAGTCATCTCAAGTGAAAAATAGCCTAGTTGTTAACGGACCGTACTGACAATTGGAAGGTTCAAGGTTCGACGTCAAGTCACTCACTTCTGACTCTTTGAATTGACATGAATTATCTTAAGAATTCATTTCTTTTGTAAAGATGAAGGAAAACAACCCGATTCCCTGCATATCTTCCTAGTTCTCCCTGATTTTTTATACAAATGTAATCTACCAACCGCCAATAGGCCGACTCATGTGATTAACCTCTCGCAATTATAGAGCAAACCCATGTGACTTATCATATAGTGCTAGTGTTATTCTAATTAAATTTAAACAATATTTCTTGTAAATATTGAATAAATAAATAAAAAGAATTGTATACAGATTTAAAAGGACAAATAACTAAAAGTTAACTGTACGTTTATATTCAACTGGTAAATTTGCTTATGCAGTATTTTAAATTTTGCGAAAGTAAGCAAAGTAGTTCAAAACAGATGCACATGCTGTCAAGTCATCCGCCATTTTGAATCATAACCAACAATTTTTAATCATAACGTTCCGATTAAAATATTAATTACAAAATGTTATTGCGAATAAAAAGCATGCTGAACATATCTCATATAATGCGAATAAAAATAAATATTACTTAACCATTGGAAATAATCATGGCGGATGATTTATGTCGGTATTGACATTGGTGCGCGCGGGCAGCCGCCATCTTGTGCTAATTGCCGCGCTGTCGTTAAATCAGTCACACGGACGGACAACCGGACGGATATTTGTTTTTTCGGTTACAAATTGACAAATTGTCTTGTCTTTACATACACATGCTTGAGTACAAAGACATTTTACCAACACTAAACATCTTAAACATTAGTTTGGCTAGCGATCATACAAATGTTTAGAGGTGTTTTTTTTCTTTTTGAGACAAAAAATGAAGTTTTTATTTTCACATTTTAAAAGAATTGCAATAGATCTCCTCCAGTCTAAAGAGACATAAATATATAAACGGCTCTCATTTTCAGGCTTGTGTTTGCATGTATCTAAGTTTCCCTTTTTATCGTGACCTTTAATAGGTTAACTAATGGAATGAAAAGAAACAAATAATTTCTTACAACTTTCCATCTAACACATAAATACATTAAAATTGAGAATCATTAAATTACAATTAATTTGCATGCAGACTATCATGGAAACCTGATGTCCAAACTTTTTTAACCTCCGAAACCATAGAGGTCTTCAACAACTGATTTTTTTTGCAAGAAAAAAACTAAATTAAAAATAGACACCTACACGTCTACAATATTCCTACTCGTTAGGTTTAAAATTGTTTCATCAGAACACGTCAATGTCACGTTGACATTTCGCGGCATTATCCTACAAAGGAAGCGATTGTCAGTATGAAGTAAAATATGCGCTTCTTAATTGTGTATCGGTAAAGGCAGATAACCTGCCGACCTGCTGATGGTAAGTGGTCACGGTCAACGGCGCCAATGTCAGGGGAACCTGCAAGCTGACTGACCAAATATTGAAACTGGAAATATATGTATATAGTACGTATATTCCTTTTTGTATCTATGATGTTATTTTAGTGATCATACATTAAATAAATAAATAAATACACTCAACAGTCACATACATAGTCCTGACCCCACACTAAGATCGCGTCTTGTGTCGTGGGTATCAGGGACTACTAGAGAGTTTTCGGTCTCCCAAACACCCAGACTCGAAACAAATACCTGTGGTTCACACATACGTTTGTCTTGGTGCGGGGATCGAACCCGCGGCCTCTCGTTTCACAGCCGGCGTCTAACCAACTGCGCTACGGAGGCTGTCAATTGAATGCCCCATTAATGCCTAAGTATGATCTTACTGCCTCGGTGGCGTAGTTGTATTACGGTACGGTTACAAAGCTGAGGTCTCGGGTTCGAATCACGGGTCGGGCAAAGTGATATTGGATTTTTCTATTCATTATCAGCCCGGAGTCAGGAATTTGTGCCCGATATGGCGATAGGCTCGCCCCCTATCACATCATGGGACGGAACATGCAAGGCGAAATGTGGGTGTCATAGTGGCGCCTCTGCCTACCCCTTCGGTGATAAAGGCGTGAGTTTATGTATGTATGTATGTATGTATGTATGTATGTATGTATGTATGATCTTCTTACAGATATTTTTGATATGTCACGTATGAGGGGGAAAATGTATGACGCCCGATGTATTTTCCGTTTAATTACAAATTGTGTATGTTTGACTGGCTTGAACAAGATATTCCATAATAGTGTTTGTCTTAATTGAAGTAAAAGTACATTGCTTACTTCGACCGCAACATAATATAGAAGTCCCGCGTTTGATCTTGAAACAGATCACTACTTTTCAGTTATGAAATCCTTAGGAAATTAATTCGCACTAAAGACAAGGAAACTCGAACACTTAAGGTTTCCACGACTTTTGAAGAAATGTGACGTCTACCAAAACACAGTAAACCCCAAATATAAATTACAACAAAACGTTGGCATTCAGTACTCAGATTGAATCTTACTTTTTACATTTCAGTACATTTTTGGTATAAGTATTAATTTATTATTAATTTTGTAATATCTATAAGTTATTATAAGCAATAATGTATATCGTAACAGTAGATGATCATCGTCCGAAACCTGTTACTCTGTCACCACAGCACTGTATTAACATAATACCATAAGTACTATTTTACCACAAGGTTCTGTGTCATGCAATCATACAGTGCTTGAAAGTATCGAATTGCATGTTTTCTTTTATAAACAAATAATATATAAAATCGACGTTTTAAACTATGAATAAATTTCCAAAATAACAGAATGGACGAACAAGCCATAATGGCTTAACTGTACTATACCAATGTTACCTCTTTTCGGGCCGACATATAAATAATGGTTCTTTTATTATCATTTATGTAAGATATATTCGTCAGATAATGTCGTTTAGTATTGTATTACCATTTGTTCCTATTTAAATGTATTTTATTATATTTTTATGCCACTGTCATATTGTATTCTAAACTATTGTGTTTATATCTCAATTTATACACACTAGAGGTATTATTTTAAAGTTGTTTAGCTTCCTGAATGAAGAAGGCTACTCAATTTGTCTATATGTATAAATTAATTTAATAAAAGTATATTTTAATTTACCGTTTTTCTCTTTTCTTGGTATTATTTCATATATCATAGTATCGTTTTGTTTCGGGTCTGAGTGTTGTGAGACGCAAGACGTTAGTGTGGAGTCAGGAGAACTATTGTGACTGTTGGATGTACATATTAACCGACTTCAAAAAAGGAGTAGGTTCTCGATTCGTCGTAATCTTTTATTTTCATGTAAAGCGGAATAGCGATCTGTAAATGTAAAGGTGTGGAAGGCCCTAATCATCATTAAAAATTACTAAATATTTTTTTCATAAAGTTTTTTTTTAGTTTGATAATAACTCGAGTACCCGGTAAAAATAACACAGTAGGGAGAAGATTGGCTATGCATTAATAAATAGTCAACAAATGTTTTGTAAACCTTATACAATATAGGCACATATGAAAGATACAGTTAAAATAGTTGTACAAAGCGGGTTAAGATGTACGTCTTTACAAATAAAATAAAAAATATTAGCCATGAATCGTGGTCCAATTCCAATGTGATTCAGTGTATAACAAATCTTAAGCAGGCTGTTACATTAAAGACTACATAATATTTTAGCAATGGCTAAGTTTACCTATATTATAATATATTATATGCTGTCGTGTCCTTAATCGGAAACGATATATAAAACCTATGTATACCAATATTAGAATTCCGAAATAAATGGTAAAATACAACTCAACAATTACTGAAAGTTTTTTCCACAGCCAATTCTCTTCGCCTGTCAAAATATAAATTCACTTGACCATAAACATGTAGGCATCCCACCGATCAATCCCACCGTTTGTCATCCCCGTCGTGTTGGTATCACATCGCTATAAATAAGCATGTGAGTTCCATAAAGTTGTCAAAAAGCGTACGTTACGCGCACATGGCGCGACATATGGCCGACGACGCCACTTTTACAACTTATCAATTATATGGTGGACAAATTCTTTTGGCAGGTGGAATATTAACGTCGGCTGTGAAACGTAAGGCCGCGGGTTCGATCCCCGCACCAAGACAAATGTTTGTGTGGACCAAAAGTATGTTTCGGGGCTGGGTGTTTATGAGATCGAAAAGTCTCTCATAGTTCCAGACACACGACACAAGACTCGATCTTAGTGTGGGGTCAGGACTATGTATATGACTGTAGGGTGTATTTATTTATTACTATAACTCACGTTTGTATTGATAAAGGGTAAGCAGAAGTGAAGTAAGTATTGCATCCGCTAGCCAAGCTTATTTCCAATCCTAGATGCGATGGAATGAGTAACTTAATTTTTTTAAGTTGAACTATTATTGTAAATTAAAGTATATTTATTTGAATATTAAAGAAGCTAATTTAGCTTGAATATAATAGTTGGAAACACATTTATTTTTGTCATGCAGTAAACGACTAAAAATTTTCATGGTTCTTTTGCTTAAACATCGAATTGTTCCTAATATTGATTATTGTATGGATACTAATATTACGTTTGTAGTTCTTGTGCCTGATAATAATGGTCTTTATGATGGTACGTAATATATCTGGATAAGCTGATGATAACTAACGGACGGTCAGAGACGTCTGGTAAGTGGTAACATTGTAATGACTTGAAATGACAAAACTTAATAACAGTAACATTGGTAAAGTAAATAAATATAAATACACGCAATGACACACAGTCTTATACCCACATGAAGACTGTCTTGGGGCGTCGATATCCAAAACCACAGACTTTTCAATCACACTAGGTCCAGACCCGAAAAAAATATTTGTGGATTTCACAAACATTTGTTTCAGTCTGGCTACGAACGAACAGCTTCTCATTTCACACTCGGCGTCTTAACCGACCACACAATGGAAGCTGTCAACTATTACAGTTATTTTTCTTAAAACTATTTATGTTGTAATAAGAGTCTATAAGTGTGTGATGGGCTTGTTTTTCAGTTAACAAAATTCACATGAGTTGTACGTGACTTAAAATTGCGCCTTGCATTTAAGTGCGCCCTCTATCGCATCTTAGGGAAGAAACAAATTCGGACTAATTATATAACTACTAACTACCCTCTCAGACACACAAATGTAAGTTTTGTGAAAATGTATGTATGTAATATCTAAATAAAAGAATGTTTAATTTGCCGCATTATTAATTGCCTTTGTACTTGTCCGAATTCTGCAGGCAGGTGTACGATATTTAATATTTTATTTACAACGCGGGACCATGTGTAAATAACTGGAATACTTTGGAGTGTTTCTAAATAAAATATAACTTTTGAAGTTCTCTGGAGGTGGCAAGAGAACAAGGATCATTTTGGTGTTATAGAAAATTATGTTTAGCAATGGATGATGAAGATGATGTAAATTATTAATAAATAATAATTTTAAAGCATTTTAATTGACTTGTAGTAATGCTGTTGTAGTTTCATGTAAAACATTAGTAATATGTAATATGAAATTGGTTCTTAGGAGTCATCAATGGATATGATCAGTCTAAAAAATGCATACGATAATGACAATACCACATAACGAAAAAACTGTTAAAAACTACCTAACATGTGGCAATGTGTTCGACTACAATTCATTATCACATAATATTGGCCCGTGCGTGGGCTATTTACAAGTTGATTCAGGAGTAAGTTCAAAATCATTAACTATTTAATAAAATTACGTTTAATATAGTATAGAAAAACTTGTTTATGTACAAGTTAATTCAAATATTTAATGTGTTACTTTAATATGGCGTATTGATATTTAAATATAACGGCATATATACGCGAAAGTAAAGTAATATTCCGCCAGAATTAATGTAACTAGTCGATAATATTTTTAAGAATGACGAAAAAATCCTTTAAAAAGGATCCTTCTTTTTAAATATTTGCTTAATTTAAAAAGTAACAAAACTATACATTTAAGTAATTATTTCTATCATTATAAGTAAATGAATTAGTCCGTTAAAATAGGCGAAATTAAACTTTATGGGAATCAATTGGTATAGTTTAAATGTTTATATTTATCTACCCCGCCTGTCATAATATTGCGTTGTATAAAATAATGCAAATTCATCTTAATCACGTTCCCAGTGACTGGAAAACTATTTCACTGCATAGTTTAATTATTTTTAATAAATATTCAAAATATTAAAGTAAAATTTTAAAAAAATCTCCAAATGTAAGGAATAATTCAACAATTAATTTAGAATTACAAAATAATTGAATCAATTATTAAAAACCGCGTTCGATTTTTAGAATTTAAATTAGCTAGGACAGTATTTCATTTTTAAAATTTGAATTGGCTTCTGTTTTCAAAAGCATGTGTATGATGGGTCGGCGGCGCGGCTCGTCGCCCCGCCCCCGTGCTCCCCTCGCACAAGCCGCGCGCGCGACTCCCGGCCGCTGCCACCGCGCATCGGTGCAACATCGGCAAAGATGGCCGACCGGGACCCAACGTTACTATCATACATGTGCCAAATCTTGTATTAATTAAGTCTTTGATTTTTCATATAGGCCTAAGGATAATATAAAAGAAATTGAAAAATATTCTTGAGTACATAAATAACTATGTTTATTGAAGCCGTTGAGATAAAATCTTAACTTTCTAGTTGTACAAAAATGTAACATGTTGAATTTTACATTTCTTCATGAACTTATATTTTTTGAGTGCTTGTGAAATGAAGGACTGTTCTGACTGTTCAGCGTTTTTCAAAAGATATGGTGAAGGTGTAAAAGTTCAAAGTAGTCTCAAAAATATCTTAGAAGGTGTTCCGGGACTCAGAGAGTACAGTAAAACACACTTGGTATTTATAACGTAAAAGTTATTGTAAACATTATGAAATGAAAACAGGCATAGTATTCAAATCTGAAAACTTGACGGTCAACATTTCACCTGTCAGTTATATTATATATAATCCATGTGATAAAATAGCATAGTAAGTCAGATATCATAGGCTAAATGTTCGTTTCGCATATATTTCAGGCGCGCTCACAACACAGCACCGTCGCCGGCCGCCGCCGCATCCTCACTGCCCGAAAACCGGCAGTTTCCAAACTTTTCCCAGACAAACACGCGACACAAACTTGCAGGCTCCGACCAAAACTGTTCAAACTCGGTTCCCGTGACGAACACACGCACCCCGACAGGTGACACTCTTCAAATAAACGTGTGGAAACTTAAAAAGCCATAAAAATTCTATAAACACACACGATCGGAGCCTTTGTCACGTATCAGTAAAATATGCTCACCTTCCAGTCCCTATGAATATTGTAATGTTGACAGACGGCCTGCGCCCGACTGCGGCTGCCGGTGCAGCAACGTCGCTCGCACCACCTAAGCAAGCAACGGGCCCCTCAGCGGGTCGCGTATCCTTTGTTTCCCCAACTTGTATTTGTTTTCTGCATACGTGAAACGAATACTTGAGCACATCAAACAGCACGCGCGACGTCGAGCCTCATTCCAATCCATCAATGGGCAACTCAAACAACTGTGGCTCGTCCGAGGAGGCGCGCGGGTAGTGTCACCGGGCGAGGGCGGTCACTGCCACACTGGTCACAAACTGGCACTAAGTTGTCGGCACGGAGTTTGGCACAACACGTGAACTCGTCGCGTACGGAGAGCGCGCGGACGCGGACGCGGGCGCGGAGAGCGTCGCCGGGCGCGGTGCGGTCGCGTCGCGGGCCGCGGCCGGAGTGACGCGCCGGCCGCCCGCCAGCCGCCCGCGCGACGCCAGCGCCCGCGCGCCCGCCGCCGGAACTAGCCGCGCCGCCGACACATGCACCCGCCGCACCGCCATACTGCACCGACACCGCCGACACCGTCGCTGCACCGATGCACCCATGCACCGGCCATCCACATAGTACATGCATTCCTAATTCTACTATTGTATTTATTCTAAAAATAATAATTTATACCAGTGTTTTGTTTCTTTCATCAATGTGTGACACATGTTAGAAAATTATCATGATTTTTGAAATGTTTTTGAAATTGAAAATTACGAACATTTTTGTTTTTATACAATAAACTCCGCCAAACATACGTATAATGAAGTAGCATAAAAATATCAACGGCATAGATTAGCTACATCATTTACAAAATTACCTTTCATTAAGTTCAGCACACAAAGTAAGTATTCAGAAAGAGCGTTGTCCAAACATTTGAAACTGTAGCGAGTATTGTCAAAACACGCCGCCCGCGCCCGCGCCCGCGCCCGCTGACGTGACCTTGCAGCGGCGGCGTGCGGAGCTGTCCCGCTCGCTCGCGCCCCGCGCCCCGCGCCGCCGCCCCGCCCGCGCGCCGGGCGGTGTCAGCCGGCCCCGCCCCCCGCCCACCGCGCTACACCCGCTTTTTACCTTTTTTCCCGCGTCGGTAATTCACTTTCATTCCGATTGTTGTTTGTACCTACGTTTTGACGATTCCAAATTTAAAATTAACAATCATAATTATTATAAAAAAATATATGGTGCATTTTGTGATTGAATTTTTAAACATTAAATTCAGTTATTTATTTCTTGATTCGAATGTGGAATTGCTTTTGAAATTTATTCTAATTAAGTCATTTGAAATATTTTTATAGTTATCATTTATTTGTCCAAAACAAATAGTTGTTAAAGTAATGTCGTTGTAAATATTAATAAACTGCAAATAAATTAAACCTTTGCTTATTAACCGTTCTGTGTGGTGTTTTTAATGTTCTAATTTTATTGACATTTTCGAAGAGGTAGGTATTTTAATTAAATACAATGAATTTCAAATTAATTAATTTAAAATATATTGTTGCAGTCATTCAAATTAGACTTTTTGGCATGAATATTAAAACATTTTCTTAGGTAGGTACCTACCTACTTGCCACAAAGGCGTTATAAATCGATTAGATATATCATGGTATTGGTAATTAATACTATTTAGTTTTTTAACACTGACAGATGCGGCAAGGTGATTAAATAGGACTTGTTATTATGTGTGTAAAGTTATCCAGATGCAGTAGGTATTCACCAACATGAGATGGTTATCTAAGGCCAGTAGAATTAATTATGCCAGTCTGAATCCAAATATACACTGCCGAACCCCAAACTTGGTACCTACACGTATTTGAGCCATCATTACGGATTCTTACCTATATCCCACGGTTACCCAAAACATATTTTCGGACATAATACAAAATGTCCAGATGAACCATTGTTCAAATTGCTACAAATTATTCAACACTCTAGAAATATATACCTACCTAATAATATACATTAACTAATCATTTTAATAACTATGAAATAGCTAAGTATTTTTAGTTTTCCAAATAACTTGGCATAGGTAGATAAAAAATATTTTTTTTTTAAATTAGATTCAATATATACTAATTTCCATTTGTATTCATCTATAATATAACTACGACTAAAGACAAACTCAGTAGTCTGAATACTACAACTGAATTGTAGGTCTTATCACTACCTACTGGTATCTTTAATACAGACATACATAATGTTAGACGCACACGTTATATTGTATGATGCAAATACAATATTTAACTGCTACTGTTACCTCAAAAAAGAATCTCAGATGGTATATAATATAGGACGGGAAAAGAAGGAGAATGACGGAGAAAAGGGCATCTGACAATCTAACTCGCTTAACGAAAAGACAGCAAAAGCGCCACTTCACGTCGGTTTCCTAAGAGGCAGTGTAAATGCGCTGTTGTGTTCCGGTTTGAAGAACATTGTAGCCAGAAACTACTGGTCATAATGAGACTTAACATCTTATACAGCCTCCGTAGCGCAGTTGGTTAGACGCCGGCTGTGAAACGAGAGGCCGCGGGTTCGATCCCCGCACCGAGAGAAATGTTTGTGCGGCCCACAAATATTTCTTTCGGGTCTGGGTGTTTGTGAGACCGAAAAGTCTCTCGTAGTTCTGATACCTGCGACACAAGACTTAATTGATCTTAATGTGGTGTCGGGAGTTCGGGACTATGTGTGTGACTGTTGGGTGTATTTATTTATTTTATTTATGTCTCAGGATGGCGAGCGCATGGAATGACATGCTTTGATTCATGGTGTTTTTTGGCTTTGCTACTGTCCATGAGCGGTCATATCGCTTACCATCAGGTGAATGGTATTCATTGCAACAAAAAAAGTCAGAGGTAGTTAAAGATATCCACAGTACGACTCTACCAATTTTATCGCAGAAAATGTAGAAATAAGCAATTTATGTTTAGTGTGGGCTCGAACGAAGGCAGGGAAACAACGAATGTATTACAAGAATTCATACAATTCTAACAGACAGTGTGGTGGGTGAATACCGGTATTATTTTTTTAATTGAAAAACAGAATAACTGATCGACATGGGAATCAAACTGCAGACTTCACGGTTCACCGCGCATATACGCTGTTAATACACAAATGAATCGATGATTATAAATAAATAATAAATGCACCCAACAGTCACACATATTGATGTCTTGGGATCAAAAGGACTTACACCACTTTTTTATATTGAAATTTTGACCTTATATGTATTACTTTACAATATGATTTATATTGTAATAACGGTATCAAAGGCTAAACGGATCTTTTGAATACCAATTCCATAAAGCCAGTCTCAAAACAAATCACCCACAAGTTTTCGGCTCCTTACTAATCTTAACCGTGGTTTACAGATTTAAAATGAGACCAAAATGTCTCTCGTAGTTCCTGATACCCACGACACAAGACTCGATCTTAGTGGTCAGGACTATTAAAGTGACTGTTGGGTGCATTTATTATTACTATATTAAAGTATGTATGTTCCATGTATGTTGTTTAATTTAATATACGTTCTTTTTTTACGTGTTTATATCCTCATATAATATAATATTTGTATAAATTTTATCTATCAAGCTATATATTTTCTTTTTTTTCCTATTTTTATCATTCAAGCTTCATTGTAAAAGTACACTTAAAACTGCCCTATGTTTTTCCTTCTCTTATGTCCATCCCATGGTAGTCGGTAAGAGATTGCCTCGAGCGATACGACCGCCATTTGTACTTTAATATTAAATATTCGTTTAGTTATTAAGATTTAATTACAAAAAAAGAATAAAATAAATAGGTGTTACTTATACCTAAGTACAGCGCTGCAGGGGCTGTCGAAATATTACACTAGGTAGGTACACTATTTTATGTACTGAAAGAGGAAAGTGACTGCATCGCATCTAATATATTATTTGGGGACCAGGCCGAGGTTAAGAAGTAGCGACAGAACATTATCTACCACCATTTAAAATTATACTTAAAAACTGAAAAGCATTTAATGTGTCACAGAACCTCGAGAGAGACTCAAATGGGCCGATATGACCAGCCAAGCACACTACCACAAAAATGGTAATGCTAGACTAGTTTTTAACTAAAACCCATCGGTGGTCGTAACTCGTAATCCAACATTCTAGGGATAGAAGAATATCTAGGGCCAGAGTTGCTGTAATACCTCAATTATCTGCAATCGTCCCCTTTTTTGACAACCATACCAGGCTACACACTTAAATTATTTTGTATTTACGGCTAAACCTCTGGCGACTCTCGCAAAACTTGAAGATACAATAAAACCGAGTATCGCTTATCGTAAAATGCCCGCGTTTCCCTCAATGTCTTTAATAAGGTATTAAGTATTAAGTGGGCTTATTAACGCGGAATGTAAGGACACTGAACGGCGGTGGATGTCCTTCTCGATCGCGACACAATGGGTTCGATTCCGATGAATTAAAGTTTTTGTAAAAGTCTCTATACTCTAGTACCTTATCAAGAAAAATACAGGGTTGACTAACAGCAATACAATTGTTTTACCATTCAGGGAGAAAACATGTAGGTACACCGGCATATCCACACCTCAATCAATTTTGATATTTTTGAATCACAATAGGCAGTTTGAAGTGAAATAGCATCCTTACATCAGGGCCCGCAAATTTAAGATCATTGAGTAAAATTATTAATCATTACACGCACAAACAAGCCAATTCTTCCATACAGAGGTATTTTGTTGTCCCTCGAGATGGGTGGACGGATCGTACCGATCGTATTCTCGTAATAACCGAAGATATGAACATTCAGCCTCCAAGCGTTGACAGATACTTGAGCAGGTTCGATGAACTTAGCCAATCAAATTATATTTAGTAAAAGTAATTTTGGTTTCAATTGGAATAATTCTATATTTGAACCAATATTGGTCTTTGAATTACTAAACGCGATAGATAAGTAACTATTGCATTATGTTGATTTCTTAAAATAACAGAAAGGCGCTGGATTTGTTTGCTATAGTAAAGAATAGCCGCAACATAGAGATGGAAATTTAGATGTTATCAAACCAGGTAATTGAAAGGTCAGAAGGTTGTTCACTTTCATTTGTATATAAAGGAGCTTTGGCGACCCTCGCAAAACTTGAAGATACAATAAAACCGAGTATCGTTAGTCGTAAAATTGCCGAATTAAAAAACCATAGTCAGCAAAAACAAAAAACAACAGAAAAAGTCAAATATTTTTAACTTAATTCATATTCTACGATCTATCAGAATAATCAATAATTAACCGCTATTCCTGTGTTTAGAATTTGAACTCGGGTGCTTATCCAAGTTCCAACACAAACGACACAAGCGGTTATTTAAAATTTCCACAGTTGACGCTAAACAGACTTGTCGCTACACTGCGGACCTAACACTCCAAAACAAGGGCGTGGGGGATCAATGACACGTTAACAGCGACAGAATTCGTACGAAACTCACAAACGCGCGGCAATTGGCACAATCAACATAAATCGGAGCGTTATCAGTCACGCGGCCGATCGGTTATATCATAAAGTGGGCAGTTTACGCGCGGCGCGACGTAGGCAAACTAAATATAAACCCTTATTGCAATCGTAAATGTGTGGGGTTTTTAAGTCCCACCGGTGGACATAATGTGCGATGTTTATGGGCGGTGGGCGCAGATTTATCCTGTATTCACTTAATCGCACCGCGCACTGACGTGACGGGTTCTTGGCGTTTGTGGACTGGCGCAGATTGCTTTTTTGTTTTTGTTACTTAGTATAACTTGAGAGCGTAATTATGACACGGTTTTTGATAATGTGAGATACCAATGAGTACCTACAGCCACATAATGTACTTTATATGGCTGCTATATACGGCCTGCAACCAGCGACTGCCTTTAGCTTTACCACCTTTATTAAAATAACAGAACATATTTTATAAAACACTTTTTAACAACTGTACTAACTGATCCTAAAAGCACACGTATGACAAAATTGATGAACATGAGTCAAAAGCGATTATTAGATTACAAACACGAAATATTATCTCTGCTAACCCTATGGAATACAAGCTTAATGTTAATAAGGGTAATGACTTGGACTCTAACAAATTATTATCAATAGAGATTACATTAAGCTCGGGTCCGTTAGCCTCAGTTACCAATATACGAGAATAAGGAAAAAAAACGTTGCAAAGATAATGTCATATCGTACAAACAAACAGACAAACAAAACAATCCATCAAAAATCACTCACCCGTCTCACGATGAGTCCTGACCGCGACCAACATTAACTACCACCATCCTAATCACCACCACCCTTATTATTATAGGCATAAGATTCAAAATCGCGTAAATAATAGTTAGTAAAATGCATGTATGAATAATCTATATGTAATTTAGGCTCGTAAAAATCGGTAATTTTCGCGGTGCAAGTCTGGATCTGTCATCACGCTGGGCTTGGTTTTATGGCTCCAAATTATATGGCTGCGGATTCGTGCGCCGGACGGGACTGGCCACGTTGCGAATTAGGTACGTGTCTTTGTAATAACATTTGATTCGAGAATAGTGCCTATTTAAACCAAGAAATGTGAAAAGAAGTCGGAAAATGAATTTTAAGGTACAAATACAGCGAATTGAGTCTAAAAATCTCTATCCGTTATCACCCTCGAACAAGAACTGTTGCCGAAAATAAGTACCACATGTTCCTATGATAGACTTAAAGAAGGAAGCCTCCAAAAGATAGTCAAGAAAGGGACTTTGAAATGATAATAGCAAACTGTATATAGGCCTCTGTCATCATTCTCAGCCTCATGGCGTGTTCTGCCGAATATTGGCCTCTGACAAGCGCAACAACGAATGTACCATAAAGTGGATGAATTACTCCAAAAAGGTTACAAGAAGTTGCTGGATGCAGGACGCTTCCAACATGTCACTGTGGTAATCCTTGAAAAAGACCTAAGCTTATAGAACTCTACACTAACATACATAATTCTGTGATTTTTTATTGCAATGGAAGATGAGATGAGCATGCCATTCGCCTGATGGTCAGAAATACGACCGGTCATGGAAAGTGGCAAAACCAAACAACACCATGCACACAAAGTAATGCTTGGCATTCCAGTGCGCTTGCCATACTGAGACATAAGATGTTAAATCTCATTATGTCCAGTAGTTACACTGACTACAATGCTCTTCAAACCGGAACACTACAAAGCATTTACACTACTGTTTGGCGGGAGAAATTCGCGGTTTGCTGAGGCTACGAAAGTTCAAAGTGTTTAATCAAAGGGGCTGGCTGTGAAGAGAAAGCATTACTTGAACCAATTTTATGTAATAAAACCACTAGAACACCTTAGTAAATTAGGGTCTAATTAGGAGTCTGACCCCATATTAGTAGAGGAAAAATAACGAATATATCATAAACACAGGTATCTTTAGCATAATTCCATACTCATCAAATTTACTTATATCTTGTCTGCTGATCGTTTAAACCCGTTGCAAATAATTAATCTATGAAAGACTTGTTTACTTACCTAACGATTAATTAATGATAAAATAATGTTAGAATTACCACTAATCTAATTTAATATTCCACGAACGGAAACACCAGCGTCAAGGCATAAAGAAAAATACACAAATCAGTTATTCCTAAACTTTTCCACGTAACCCTCAGAGCACGCACTGACATGTTCCCGCGCCCCTTCGCCCCCTCACCTCACGGCTTCCACTACCGACATGATAAACAATAAATAAAACTCACAATTGTATGCACCAGTGGAGCTGTCAAGTTACCTCAACTTCTCTATAAAAGGAAGCCGCGTCGGAAGGGTGACCGCGGCAAAGTTGCATGCAACCCGGTTTTAATTACCCCTGCTTACCCCACGCGCCCCGCACCCCGCACGCCCCCCACGCCCGTGTACAAGATAATAAATATGGTCTTCGCACGCACTCATACAACGAAGGCTTGTAATTGACTGTTTTTGACATATGGCTCTCAAAGTTTGCAATGTTTGCGCACAGGTAATCTCTTAATCCAACTTACTGCGGGTGCTTACATTCAAATATCTTTGTAATTACAATAGTCAACGGCTCCTAAACTTTATGTTGTTTACAATATAATCTGAAACGGAGTTAATTAAAGCTTATGTAAATCGCCTAATTAGTATCAAAATACAATATTATATCCTTAGTAGTTAGTACAGTTTCCGGGATGTTCCTTTTGTGTTTAATGCGAGTAATTTGAGGAATCTGGAAAAAGTGGGTCCGATATGATATGTTTTAAATAATGTAATTGTAAATATAAAAATGCCAAAAAAAACAACTTTTCTACAATTTAATACGTTTCAGTAAACGTTTTTGAAGTAATTATTGTACCCCTTACTATGAAACGTTTTAAGCGGTGGCCTTTAACATTTACCTCCCACTACGCATGCAATACAATGTAAATCATCCATGTACGTGTGTGAAACTACTTGGAAATTAAAAATATGCTTATATAAATCCGAACTCTCACAACAAAACAGTAGGCAAAGCGATACGATCTCAATGATCGCTATCATAATCTCGATTTGAATTTTACAAATTTCTAAAACTATGAACATAAAATTTTAACATATATTTTTATGGGAGAACAGATTTTTATGGTTTGTTTTATTATTATTTTATCATAAATTCCATCATTGACACATTAAAAGTAATGATAAATATATAAAGTGGGTAGCGGCGGCGCGGCGTCACGAGCGGCGCGGCCGCGTCACGACGCCCCCGGTTCCGCGGTCCAGTCATCTCGCAGCTGGACATTATTGTCTCCAGCGTTTTAATGCGCGCATACATTACAATACAAATATTTTCTTAATTAAGGGGCACTATTTAAATAAATTTTAATATTCAAAACAGTAGAAAACTCATTAATGGTGCTTTGTGACCGTTCTTTTGTGAGAGCCCACAGATAAATATTGGAATTTGTGATGTTAAGGAATTCCGTGTCGCTTTTCTGATATTTTCGTATATTAAACGTATTTAATTATAAGATTTACAATAAATGTCAAGCGGATTTAGCATAACAATATGTGGAATTTGTCTCTAACCGCTGAGAGAGGCGATAATGACTTCATAGTGCGACCGCGAGTTATTTATGTTATTGATCGAAAACATTTACTAATGGAATATAAAAAGGCGATTGACTACAGGCCACAGCAATAATAGCCGCATTTAGTGTAAATATTTTAGATTAATACATTATATTGATTATCTTTATGAATATTATGAACAGTATATATTGGTAAAGGGTATATTATAATCCTTTTTCTGAAATACGTGAGATGGAGAAATCCAATAGAATGCATATTATTTACATCTAGATCGAAAAAGTATAAATAATACGTAGCTACGACCTGTCTATAAAAATGCACTTGTGGTTTTCGAAAACCAGTAGGCCTTCTGAACATGTACACCATCAAATGCCCATACATTTTACACGCAGATATTGACAAGTGATTGTATGTATTTATATTAATGTGTTTGAATAAAATAAAGTTTTACAGAAATAGATACCTATTTAATAAAATCAATCGTACTTTCAAAGAGTAGAGTTTTATATTTTATACCTTCACTCAGAGGCGGTAATACAAGCAGTATATTACCTCTCTTAATTACCGCCCAAGAATAGCAGAACATTTATCCCCTCACTGATTTATATCAATAAACATAATTAGCTTCTAATCGTATTCATAGAATGCCCATATCTATTAAATACAAAGAAACTTATATTTTCTATAAAATAAACGAATAGAAATTTGATATTTAATAGGCTGTATGATTTTGAAATTTATAATAATAAACTATTGGATATCTAAATGGAGGCAAAAGGTAATTAATTTTTAATTTTAATGTCACTAAGTTATCACGTTACCGATACTGCGTATGATATGAAATAAATTAGTGGATTATTAGTAGCCATCATGCATAAATAACGAAGTATTAACGGCAATCCGAGTGTTTACAAGCCTCACAGATTTCAACAAAAAAACCTAATATGTTAAACAATCGCTGAGTTTGATATTTCTTGCGCCACATTAAATAATTTTAGTTAAGGTACCAGATTTAATAGTAGCGTAAATCCTCGACTAGCCCATATGGAATTACGACAAAACACAGCCCTTTTGACAACAATATTAATTTAGTTGGCTTGCCCTCCCATACAAGGGCTTTCTACTAGGTTTTCGAGGCAGAAAAACAGTAGTTTAATGACGCTACACTGAACTTAGCTATAGTTGCCTCAGCCAACATGATATTAAAAGTCGTACGTCATATCCAGAATAGGCATAGGGCCTGCCAAATAGATCTTTAAGCCATAAGGCCTTTTATCGTAAAGCTAGAGTTATGAATCAGTCAAATCCATCCTTTGCGCTCACTATATAAGTCTGTGTTATAGGCAGACGAAGAAACCAGGGGCTTTAAAGACAGCCATACAGTTTGAGAACCACTGTCCTACATCGCGAGGGCATCGGTAGTGTATGATGAACGAGCGGGCGCCCGGCCTGATGCAAAATACACTAGTTAACGCACGCTGCCTTGTTTATTGCACGTAATTACCCAGTAATGAACCCTGCATATTCATTACGTCCGCGCCAACGTGCGAAAAAACTACCAATACACATCCAACAGCGAAGCGCGATGATGCTTATCAAAAATAAATCATGGATTAGATTAGACTTCGGAGTTATAGACGTGTAAATGCAGTACTAACAACACCTTGTGAACCAAAATTGATTCTCACAACCAACGCATTAAGCTACCGGGGTTGACCAATGCCTGAAGTACTCTCAATAGTAGGGTAGCGATGAGACGTATACGGGCAGACATATGTATACGTATTTTCATTCTCACATGTAACACCAAAGATATCATACCATAGAACAACTCGTTTAAGCCTTTTTATCTACACGAAAACCTCTAATACTATAGAAGGAAAATTAGCCAATCCAAAATAAACATCCATAAATACACTCCTATCCAACACTCTAGGAATTTCCTCATTAACATTTAATAATAATTAGATTGGGATCAGATTTCCTCTATCTACTGCGTGGTATCCCAATCCCATACAGTGATACTGTTAAAACCTTAGGTTTGTATTTGGACAAATCTCTCTCCTGGGGCCCGCAGCTTCGTGAAGTAAGTAGAAAGTTGATTGCTTCAGCGCGGTCCCTGCGACGATTACACAATTTCCTACCCGTTACCACGAAGATTTCACTTGCTCAAACACTTCTTCTCCCCATCCTTGATTATGCCGATGTCAGCTATATCGATCTCACCGAGGACCAACTTAATAAACTTGAGCGTCTCCAAAATTTTTGCATTCGGTTCATATTTGGTCTTCGCAAATATGACCATGTTTCCGAGTTTCGTGTAAAGCTCAAGTGGTTACCCATACGACTTCGTCGGAATACTCATATTCTTTTTCTTCTTTACAACATCTTGTTTAATCCTCTCACTCCTTCTTATCTTAAAGATCGTTTTATATTCATGACTCGCATTCGAGATCCTTGAGATCGTCGGAGAACCTGAAGTTAAAAATGCCCGTGCACTCTACGACCTTTTTGGACAAATCTTTCGCAGTCCAAGCGGTCCGATTATGGAATACTCTCCCTGATGCAGTGAGACGGGCACGAACACTGTTGTCGTTTAAAAGTATGGTCAAAGAACACTACTTGTCTCTTTATCAACCACACTAGTGCATTGATTGATTATGCATTTAAATAAATGTGTGCAATGTGCACATGTGTGTGTATATAAATGTACGTATTTGTCTATCTGTATGTGTATTTTTTAATTATATCCATGTATATGGTTTTATTTAATATATGTTCTTATTTTACGTGTTTATATACTCTTATAATATAATATTTGTATAAATTTTATCTATCAAGCTAACATATTTTCATTTTTTGTCCTATTTTTATCATTCAAGCTTTATTGTAAAAGTACACTTAAGACTGCCCTATGTTTTTCCTTCTCTTATGTCCATCCCATGGTAGTCGGTAAGAGATTGCCTCGAGCGTTACGACCGCCATTTGTACTTTAATATTAAATATTCGTTTAGTTATTAAGATTTATTTAGTGTACAAAAAGAATAAAATAAATAAATAAATAAATAAATAATAATAATACGATATAATTGTCTACTACCGGAAACCTCCGTACTCGATCCATTTATGAATGGGCAGGTTCGTTCACACCGCCAAATGCCAAGGCCGCGGTGATACATGGCATTCCTGCATATATGCATATTAAAATGACGATAATTGTCTCGAGAAATTGTCCTATAAATCCACGATTGACAGCTCTTGGCTGGCAGTTATGGTTTTACGTGGATTATCTCGTATACATATGCCTAAAGGGCCAGAGTAATATGCATTTATATTATAGAGTAATTTATGCGTAGTTGGATGCTGCAACTCAACTGTCATGGTATAATTTCGTCCCAGTCAAATATACTCTGATTATAAAAAGTCGGTCTGAATTTCAACACCGAAGTGGAAGCCAGGTGCTTATGGTTCAAACCGCATTGTATGAAGCCACTAAAACCTAGGCTAAGAAAGTTATTGTATCAAAACCAAAAGCAAATTGTTTAATCTATTTACATTACTACTAAGCTGTTTAGAAGCAGAGATTTTAATAGTTCACATTAATTTTGGATCTAACCAAGTCGTGTACGAGATCCACAAAAATTGGCTTCAATTTTTTTGGATCGAAAATCGGCGACAGCCTCCGTGGCGCAGTTGGTTAGACACCGGCCTGTGAAACGAGAGGCCGCGGGTTCGATTCCCGCACCGAAACAAATATTTGTGTGATCCACAGGTATTTGTTTCGGGTCTGGGTGTTTGTGAGACCGAAAAGTCTCTCGTAGTTACTGATACCCACGACACAAGACTCGATCTTAGTGTGGGGTCAGGACTATGTATGTGACTGTTGGGTGTATTTATTTATTAGTTATTAATTTGCCGTTTTTCTAGATTCCAACCAACTGTATTAAAATCTTAATATGTTCATTATTATGGTACTTTTCATCAAATTGTGTATAACTAAACATGTCTTTTGTAATATAATCTACTGCCACATATCCAATGTTTATAATTGAACGCTGCTAGTCGTAGAAGAGTCAAGCCACGTTAGACCACGATCACTTCAATATTTCAAAGTTCTATAACACTTCATTCGTATCAACCTTGTTACCTGAGAAATAGTAACTACTACTGATTTTGAATACACAGGAAAACTATCTACACCTCTAAACATTAGAAAACACTGAAACTAGAAAATATTCGCAGACAGCACCCGCCGCGGCGTCTTCAAAGGCAATATAAGATAAAGCACGCAAACGATATAACCCCAAAATTAACCTTTGGATATAAGTCTTGGGCCTAATGGAGGCAATAAGTTGGTCCCAGGCCCAGTTTAGCACCTCTCGCGGTTATCCGTGCGTCGGCGCAGTAATGTAGATAAATTGATCGGCTCAATCCCTTATTGGATTAATTTATGGTAATATGTTCAGATCGAGATAGCCAGTGCCGAGTTACGATTAAACAGTTTTTATGTAAATCCGCCATCTTTGTTCGCAGCAGTTGGTATATGTTTGCGATTGTTGCGGTGTACGGGAAGGGCGGTCGCGGTTTGATACAACTAAGGTTAAGTTATTAAATTATTAAATACAATAGAAAGGAACCGGTTCAAGTGGTGAGGTTTCATGGCAAACCAACATTAACTAACTGTTTTAGTGTCATGTCTGATATTCTGAACGACTCCTATTTCAATTTTCAAAGAGTAGTAAGGCACCCACGATCAGGTTTTATGAATCACGACGTCGATTACTTGCGTTATCAGACCTATGTAGTAAAAAAGCCAAATGCCTTTAGTTTGCCGATACTTTTACACTCCTACACCACGCAGCACGATTCAAATCCATGACAATCCGTCAACGACAGCCTCCGTGGAGCAGATGGTTAAACGCCGGCTGTGAAACGAGAGACCGCGTTTTCGATCCCCGCACCGAAACAAATATTATAGGTGTTTGTTAGACCGAAAAGTCTATGTTTGTGACTGTTGGGTGTATTATTTATTAAATCCGCTTTTCCACCCGCCCCGCTGTCCTCCTATGGCTTACGGTCCCCCAGGCGTGTTAATCATACAGGTTGTGGTATTCGTGATTTTATGACACGCCGCGTGCCTGCATAATGTGATGGGTTTTGTTTCTAGACATTAATATGTTTGTAATAATGGCGGCCGAGTCGCTGCGTCACCTCTTACTTATTGGGAAATTTAATTAATTATTCATTGTTATAATTTCCTTTGGATAAATAAGGTTAGTTGAGAATTAGATGGTATTTCCAACACCGAAGACAATACATATTATTAAGGAATCGTTTGTGTTTGATAAAAGCGAAGAATCGAAATTTAGTTTATAGAAGTCATTAAAGAAGACGACACTGACTTAGTGAGATCTGTCCGAATTTACAAAGTGAACCGATCATCCGAAACATCTAAAGTCCGCAGATTTAAAGGATATTTCTATATCAGCCCATATACGTCCCACTGCAGGGCACGGGCCTACTCTACAATCGAGGGAATCGATTGAGAGTGGTTGGGCCATATAGTCCACCACGCTGGCCTAGTGCGGGTTGGCGGACTTACATACCGTAGAAAATTCTTTAAAATCGCTACGGTATGCAGGTTTCCTCACGATGTTTTCCTTCACCGTTAAAGTGCGTGGTGATTGACTATCAATACACACATAACTCCGAAAAGTCAGAGGTGTGCCCTGGGATTTGAACCCGCGACCACCGCGAACATGTAGGCAGCCGCGTCTAGTCTGTTACCAACAGGCCACCACGCACTTATTATACGGATATTTAGTAGCGTTTTACCAAAGCCCAAGTTACACTAGCTAAGTCAAAGCTTTTTTCAGCAAGGACATCATATAAATGACTCCATTTACTCAAAATTAGTAAAGCCCAACCCCTCAAACGACTTGGGCGTAAAACATACACACAAATTAAATTATCCAACCCAGTACGTCATTATATTGACAAATCCGTTACTTAACTAAACAGTTACCTTAACTCAAACAATACAGCCGCAGTTAAACGTGTATGTTATGGCTATTTGGTATTTCCTAATATTAGCATGCTTATTCATACTCCCACGATCTACATATCGTTGTAAAGTGTAAGATGAATTGGGAGTCCGCGTGCTAAATTCCACGTAGCTACTTGGGCGGATGCAAACCAATAAATATATCGACTGGGGGTTGAGGCACAGTGAATAAACATGAATGTGCCTACACTACGGGCCAGGATGATTGGGCACAACATTAATTTATTAAACATATCAATTAATCAGATTAGATCAACTACCTTTCCCTGCTGGTCCTTATCCCATACATGCTTATATACTTTATATAAGCTAACTGCTAAATCATTCTGTTATACTTTTGAAAGGTCATATCATGTGCATGTACCTATGTGTGGGATAAGGACCAGCAGGGAAAGGTAGTTGATCTGATCTGATATACATATATTACGTATACATACGTAAATTATGGTTTGAAAATATAAATATAAAAAGAAACACCGAATATTATTGACGAAAACCAATCAGCCATTACGTATTTTTTTCAAAATTATAACATTTAATTAGATTAAGCTGTCAAGTTTGCTGGTTGGCTTGATTGATAAGTGAGAATAGTACTATTACATTAGATATTATGAAACCTTTGATTTAGCATGCCCAGCGTTGCTTCAATCTCACTGTTGACGTTTGCTCTACATGTGAGACGCTGTGTAACCGTCCCGAAGCTGTTTTAAAGCTGTTACTATTAAGATTAGTTCAACTAACTGTATTAACCAATGTGAATACCGACAAATCGCGTTGCAATCAAACATGCGGCTGGACGCGCATTTTACTAAGTGCCAACCGCCATAAAATCACCAATTATCGTTTTGAAGAAACATTTTAGCATAATTTGCAATGCGGACGCGCCGATATGTGACTCACGGGCAGTTTCCATCAGAAATTTCGGTTTTATAATACTTTCCGCGATGAGCATTGAAAACACTCAAATCGTAAGTAAATCGACGTTTCTGATTGCTTTTGCAGCAATTATGTGTGTTTTCAACGTATTTCTGAATCTTTTTATGTCCATTTGAGACACCGTTCTCAATTCGTTGACATCAGCTCACTCTGAATACTCTCAATGGCACATGTCATATTCATGAGGCGAGGTGGAATCAGCAGGAGGCGCATTTAAAAACCGATAAACTAAATATGCAATATTAAAACCGTACTTATTGAAAAAATGTAAGATGATGCGTTGATGACACTGGGTTTTATTACCTTGTGATATTTATAAAAGCGGTTCCAACCTAGGACGGAGAGGAATTAAAACGCGTATGAATTAGTAGAATTAAAACTCGTAATGATAATATTTAACATGAATTAACAAATAAATACATCCACACTCTCAATTTAAAAGAAATACCATTCCAAAAACAGAACATTTTCAGCCACAAAAAGCCATTGGGCGATATTGTGGCGCCGGCAGTGTACGCGCCCGCTCGCAAGACAGGCCTCACTCAATATCGGATATTGTTCTTGCAAATGAGTATTTACGTCATCGTTTGTATAAAATGTGTGCCGATGCGGCGCGGGGCCGTAGGAAGGCTATCGCGCTAAAAGTGCTATCCACACTTTGTTTATTGTATCAACTTTATATTTCTTCTCCCGTTGCCTTGTTTCGGCTTCGCTGGAGGAATATTGGAAAATTGCTGAATATATTTGTTTTGGTATGTATTGTTGTGTGAGCGATAGCGTATTTGAATTTGACCGAGATGAAGGTGGAAAGTTTTAGGTCACTCCTCTCACAACATAGCTCAGTCTTTCGTAATTAGTTATTATTAATTATCTAACAAAAACGTTGAAGCATTTAGAAAGCTTTCTACTTCTTAAGTAGAAGAAAGTGGTTGCTGAGCATAATCTGGACACATGGGAAAACTCCACAAAGGTGAAGGCATTTTGTAGGTGTCAAATCAGGTCAAGCCATCACGGAGGACTAAAGTACTAGTGTGTGTTAGTGGTTTTACTACCTGCCAACTAGGTTTCCGGAAGACAAGGCAACTCGCGTATGCCTTTCACTAAAGTGAAGTAATGAAGCTTGTCCTTTTCTTTAGATTGCTTAGTAAATGTAACGATGTATCGAATGAATAGCACTTAGCAGGCGTTTGTTAACTTAGGAGACAATCATTTGAGCATTTCCTTAGTGTCATCTAAGAGTGCGAACCAAAAATGTTGGAATGTGTTGATTGTTGACTCGTGTACACTGGAATTACGTATACTATGCTCTATGTGAAAAACTCATAATTTCCTTACAAAAATCGGTAGTATCCTATGACGTAAGTCTGTAAATCTCTCTCTTCAGCCACAAGAAGTCCACTGCTGTACACAGGCCTCCTCCAAGGTTCTCCACATCGACCTGTTGGAAGCGGCCTGCATCCAGCGACCTTCCTGCAACCTTAACCAGGTCGTCCGTCCCGCGTCCGATACTACGTTTGCCTGTAAGTGGCCTCCACCCCAGAACCTTTCGGACCCAATGTTTGAGGCCCATAGTGAGATGCCATGTTTCAGTGCCGTATGGCATCACTTATAAGTTACATACCTTGAAACGGTAGGAAGTAAGAAGAAAAAGGGGCGTGCAAGTAAAAGTGACCGTCGCTAGTTCGATACAAGGATTGATTAGTGGTGAGGTATCGACGGTGAGTAAATCAACCGCTGTACATTACTCGTAAGCTATTGATTAGGTCACGACAGCATATGCTTAAGAAGAATATTATGGCGACGTGGATCTGGTTGTTATAGTTTTGACTAATAATTTATATTTTAGTCGACTCACCAACATATATAAATATTGGGGTAAGACACAAGGCACCTTTACAGAGTGTGAAACAGATTTTGGTTATTGATTCATTTGACAGCCTCCGTGGCGCAGTTGGTTAGACGCCGCCTGTGAAACCAGAGGCCGCGGGTTCGATTCCCGCACCGAAAACAAATATTTGTGTGATCCACAGGTATTTGTTTCGGGTCTGGGTGTTTGTGAGACCGAAAAGTCTCTCGTAGCTTCTGATACTCACGACACAAGACTCGATCTTAGTGTGGGGTCAGGACTATGTATGTGACTGTTGGGTGTATTTATTTATTTTATTTATTATTCATAAACATTGGGTAATAATTTTTAGATTAAAACACTTTTAGACCTTAGTCTTCAAGATAAGACCATGATTTTCGAATTGAAATATCAAAAACCCTACCTTCGACCTAGTTCATGATTTCACGCCGATATAGATACTTCCCATACTAGCAGACTACTGAAGTTAGTAGGTACCATAGCTTTCAAATACCACATCCACCAAGACCTGTGAAGGCAGATTGACAAGTCACATTAATAAGTCACTAGTGGATTCTGTGCTAGTGGCTAGCGGGTTCAAGCAAGGCTTCCGTGTGATCGTACCTCATTATACGTGACCTATCGAACCTGCTACACCCTACGTTACGACATTTCCTCAATCACTGTACTTAAAACATTACTCATTTGTCTAGTGATGACGGCAATTAATCAATTAGGACCTGGTTATGCGAAATGCAGGAACCGATAAATTATCAAATTAAATGAACTATTGATGCCATATTGATCTAAATTTATGAAATAAAACACTTCAAACATATTCACAATATTCTGGTGATAATTTCGATATGGTTGGTAAATTAGATTGAAATGCAAATCGTAGGGCGATGCCTACGTTTACGGTTAGTAGTGGACCTTAAATGTCTGAAGAGAGATGGAGAGACATAACCGGCTGCGAACACTAGAGTTTCCCGCCCGTTCTTTTCTAGTGAAAACCGCTTTCCGAACCGGGTGGTAGATCACAAATTACTGAAAATGATGTTGAAAATTTCAATGGATTCAATAAATTATTTTCATTTTTAGAACAAAGAATTCACAGCAACAGAGTACTTGCTGTCTGTCGATCTGAGAAACTATTTTTAAGTAGCTTAAGAATATTACAAAATTCAACGTAAACTTTTGCCGTAAAACCGGAAGGAAGTGGCAAATTCATTGTGAAGAAGTGATCGGCAGGTTTGGTGACCTACTTCTGGATTGAGACGGCGCAAGTTGTTACGTTAAACCGCTATCGGAAAACAATACGAGGCGTCGTATCTTTACTTATAGCCCATCGGTTTCTTACCGGCCCGTGCGAGGAGAACGGTAGGGAGCTTCTTCGAGCATTTTATGAATGTTCTACGTACTTACTTACTGAAAAATTCCATTATTTTATTTTATCTGGATCACTAGCGTAACCTGTATTTACACTTCTTACAAAAAAATATAATTAAATCGTATGTTAAATGCCGTTACAATTACAGGCGACCACGGCATGCATATGACGTTTAGGGTAAAATAAAAAAAAAAATATATTTAACTAAAATTATGCATTTGTAATTACCTAAATAAAACATTCAAAAGTAAGAATCTCATTAAATTAGTAGTTACAGCATTGAATATGCATTTTGGGGCTACCTAAATGCAACTGAAGTGAATGCTTTGTATTTTTAAATATTTGCACGTAATTTGGTTTTGCTTTATGAAAATATGTCGATATCTAGATTATTACACTTATGGAAATTATTATAAGTTCACAATATTCTATTTAAGCGACAGTTTAATCCTAAGAGTGACGAGTGTAAAAGAGAGTATATTTTTTTGGTCTGTGATCTTTTACGGGAATATTAATAGAAAACTTACTCGTAATTCGCAATCAATCTATATCGCCACTCAACAAGTTGTGCAATAACATCATACCTATATATCAACACTCTGCGATCCTGTTACGAACTAAGCTTACTGTGTTTTAGAAAGTCAATATAGTTAGTTACTTTTTTTGTTGGCGGGTAATTATAGTAGGTACTAGGTAAAGCTGCCATAAAAATCTTTTTTATTTTTTTTTTCAACTTTCATGGTACTAGGGTCCTCAAATCTTTTGCAATTTCTTATGACAAATCCAAATATAATATGTATGGATATGGCGTCAAACGATCGCTTAAAACTCTACCCACTTACTTCATAAACATCATCGTCCATACAAGGACATACACTCTACTCGAAATTTTACTTGTTTATAAGGTAAAGGATTGTAAAATTACTTTCAAAAAAATCGTCCCCAAGAGTAGGTAAGGTCGTTTTTAAGTTAAACATGACTTGATTTGTACATCGAGTTCCATGACATTGCGGATATAATTCAACAATATATCACATTTTATAGCCCCTCTATACCTCATAAATTCAATAAATCTGCACCCAACTCGCCATACTGCCCTCCCCTACGCGCGCCATGATCCGTCTGAGAGAAAGTACTGTTTGAGATTTACCGGCCAAGTTAGGGACAATTCGTGCAGTAATCGCTCGGATGGGACGGCGGAACTTCCCGATTGCGCCAATTATAACCGTCATGCCGCGCAACCCCGATATTACCTTCCAAGCCTAACTTCATTCATCCACGATCATTTCTTCGTATCGGAGGTCATTGGCCGAGATAGTGGAGTTTGGCTGTAATGATTCGGATTTGAATCAAGTTTTGGATGTGTTTTTATAAAAACACGTAAAATTATTAAATTTTGCGAAAAACGTTTGCACTAACAAAAATGTATTACAAACTAGTCTCAAATTTAAGTAAGGGAAATAAGTATTCCGGGTTTATGTTTATTAAACTGTTTAAATAGCTTGTTTCACTTGGAATCGTACCCAAAACCTCGACATTTGCCACCCACGTACGGTCCCAATAAGCCTTATAAAACTAAGTAAATATTCAATATTCACTTCATAAAGGAACTGTCCAGCCGAGAGACATCCTGACGACGCGACGTAGGATCGAAACACCTTATAAATACCAAACCGTATTATTGGATTATCTTTTGAGTTATTTCATGGTAAGCTTATAAAATATGAATTCTATATAAACACAATATTACGAGCTAACAAGCCTTTTTGTACCCGGACTCCACGGCCATATATTTTAATTCCAGACATAATTGGCGGACCTAGGCAAAAAATTAGCATACCTATTGGCATGTACATTCTAATCACCTTGTTTATTGGCGTGTATTGAAAAAGCGACGTGGCTCGAACCTGCTACCGCCTGATCGAAGTCCGGTGAGCACGCAACGTTTTTACAGCGGTGGTGAAAAAGCCCAGTCGCATGATGGGGTTATTCAATTGTAAAACTGCCCGGGGCCCTATAATTCATTTAATCCGCGCGATGACTTCATTTGCTTTTATTAATTAAATGCATTTGTTTTATTGCGTTCGGTCGTGTTACATTGGATTTCGTATGTGAAATGGATACGGTTTCCGGGAGCTCGTTCGGTGTATCGGTTCGGATGCCATCAGATTTCGAATCAACAATTATTTGAGTCGTTGCAAGTGACGCTGTAGTTTCTGATTAAACTCTGAGTTAAACGACTCGATCACCATGGCGCCTGTGTCTCACAAAGTTTGTTCGTGTAAGTAAAGTAACGTATTTGTAACATATCGGGAGTAAAGAAAGTGCTAATTTCCATGCTTAAAGGAACACGTAATTTTCCCTCAGTGCTGTTTGACTTTGTAACAAATACCTTTGCTTATAGACTCCGCCTAACACAAATGTTTTGGGTAAAAAATCTGACTGGTCACTAATCTAGTGAACCTGGAGGCCACGAATCTATACAACAGACGATTCCAACAACAATACCAGAATGTCTTGCAGCATTCGATAATATTTGACAACAAATACTAAGTACTAACTCTTAGATTATATTACTAACTATAATGCAATGACCGTTTTTTAACCTTTTTAAAAGTGAAAATTACCCGATAAGAGCGTATAAATCTGATTGAAGGTATAAGGTATACTTTAATCTAGGCGCGTTGTTTCTTTTTCTTCTGAGTTGGGCTCGACCGGGCCTGTTAATAATGTCTGCGATCCAGCCTTACTTTTCTGCTTACAATGTCATAATAAATTAAGCCAAACTACCCCGTGTAGCTGCTCCGACATCAACAACTACCGCAGATTCCTCCGTTTGTATTACTTAATCGTCTGTGATGGTCAAAACGTGTTTTCTGAATATTGGTCTGTGATTTCACCTTATCTGTGGACCTTATCATTAATCTCTTATCGAATAACAGTATGTCGAAACATCTAATTTGTTTAAATATGGTCCGAATTGAAAAACCCGATAAAACCTTAAGTAGAAAATTAATTACATACTTTATAATATTATTATGTCCAATGACCATCGAATTAACGCCAGGAATTGGAGAACTAAAATGGCATTGTGCTAGACGTATTTGAAAGACGGAACGAAGATAATGGAATAAACAAATACTGAGTAAATTTGAAGTGAGGCAAACATAATTTACGTAATGTAGCCCTGCGGCCAATATTTTAGATGAACTATGAAACTCGTCATGCCACGAATAATTAACAAAGTGTTGATAGTTCTAAAAATACCCTCAAAAGTTTCCACAGCACTGTTCGTAGACATTCGCTGAACTTTCGTATTTATCAAAATCTGTGCGATTGTCGATGCTGGCAACCATCAATGACGTGTGACCACTGAAGCAGCTCATTAATCATTCATTACTGACTATATAGTAGTACATAAATATTCTCTATTAAGAATTCGTTTGTGAGAGAATAGAGTCTTACAGAATATGATACAGTTATTTTTTCTTATCATTAGCAATGTTTGTCCACGAGTAGGTATTGTGTGTGTTCCAGGTCACAATGTGTGGGGTCGAAACATCTTTACGGCATTGCTTGTTCGAGCCGGCTGCCTGCGAATAATCTGCATCGATTAAAAAACTAATGATTATGATAATATCTTACGCTGGACTTCATGTGTGCATAGCTAATCCAATAATTGCGCCGATGTATCTTTATATGATAATCACACATCAGCTTCTATGACAGGACGCAAATGTAATGCTTCCGAGTTTCTTTGGTAACGGTTTAATTGCATTTTTTGTAGCTGTCTTGTTACCTTTTTGAAAACCTCTGCAAATTGTGCAAGACGGTGAAGATTGTTTTACAATGTAATTGGGTCGATCTCCAAAGGCATTTTTTTTCGTGTCGGGCTGAATAAGCCCCTTTTAAAATCGAAAAACGTTTTCAAGATATTTTTTTATATACAGTTCGGTGCCTAATCTACGTGGTACAACGCTAATATTATGAATAAGTTTATTATAAATATTTAAAAAAAAATCTTAAACCCTAAAATCCTGATCGCTCTGGGTTGACCGAACTCCCGATTGAATGAAAAAAATATTTTTTAACTTTTTAATGAGAAGGTTCATATGAAACAACTTATTTAGATTACATAACAGATAGTTAATCTTCATCAAAATAACATATTTTTAGTTATATGAACAATACTTTTGCCACAATTTGAACTTAAAATCGTGACCGGGCATTTTATCTCATCGCTCTGCGCTGAGGTAAAATATCGCGCTCATTCCTGGTTACGCGTTATAGACACTCTATTCCCCTCCCTCGGGGTAACGCCAGTAGTGGTCTAACCGCCGAGGAGGATACTTGTGTGCCACGTTCCCGTGCTCCAACATTACGAAGGTAAGTTTATGATTGCTCTGGATTTGGTTCTCGAATTTTATGATTGCTATGGCATGCTATTTAAATTAAATAATAAGCTTGTGAATATGTTTTTTTATTTGAATTAAATGATCTTTATGATGTTTTTTATGAGAGGTAATCACAACTTTCTACTGCTTTTAAATTCGGCTATATTGATGATTTTGTGACTTTTTCTGATCGCTATGACTGTGATTGCTCTGTCCAAAAAGACCAGAGCGATGATATTTTGCATTAATTGTACGTCTATTTTTCAGCAAATACTAAAAACGTTTGGCTATGAGGCGACTAAGCTGTGATTTAGACAACTGCTCACAAGAGGCTGTACAATGTCCGCACGGCAAACACCTCAAAGACAAACATGTCACGGGCACCAAGGAAGACAAGCCGACCTTCGCTGGTTAAGCGTTCAAAAAATTACAATCAAGAGAAGCAAATTCAGCTCCTACAAATGCTAAATAATAGACAGACTATAACTGCAAATCAAAGTCAACAATCATTACACAACTCGGACCTGCCGAACAGTTTTTTGGATGAAGTTCCATCTATTGACTATGAAAATTTAATTACTCCAAGTATTTCCGAGGTAGTTTTATCTTCGTTGCAAAACGATAACACCTTGACAAAGGTTGCTGCAGCAGAATATTTACCCGACTCCGACTCTGATGACTTTTAAATTTTCTGAGCTTCCAATAAACCTTATATTCTTAGTTTGTTGATCAACTAAGCCTTATAGAAATTGTATTTTTTTTACTTGGTGATAAAATTTGTATCATTATAATTTGCAAACAATATTTCAATCTGATCTGATCATATTATTATGAATTGCATTGTACTTTGTGTTGTTCTATTTAATTCTTTACTTTCGACTAAATATATAGTTAAGGAAAATGTGATTATTACAAATCTGTAATAATCTTGAAAAGACTGTTATTTTTTTTATAAAATGTTTATTTTTAAGAATTTAATTTTGTTTTTTATAAACCTTAGTTTTCTTTAAATACTTTTTAAAAACTAATATTTAATACTTTAAATTAAATTTTAATTAGTCTAAGTCATTTTATAACTATAAAAGCCTGTAGGTATTGAAGGTTGATTTCAAAAGGTTTTTAATTTTGTCTCATTAACCTAGAAGTGATTTAATTAAGTCCAAATAAATGAAACTAAGCCAAAAGTTGATATTTTTATTTCAAGTTAATTTGTTATTTTAGCAATTATGTTATATAAAATATTTCGTTTTTTTTATTTATAAGACTGAATAAATAAAACGGCTAAATAAATAATATTTTATTCAATATATTTATATTTGTTTCACTGATTTCACCATTTATGATTGCTCTGGCACCAATTATGATTACTCTGGTCGCGATTTTTTTTGAACTTAAATATTTCAATAACTATATGTGTAAATTGAAGGCCAATAGTAAAAATGTGCTATTTGAACATCATTATTTTTAATGAGATACATAATTACTATTAAATATCAATAACTGAAAAGCACCAGAGCGATCACACGAATACGCCCGATTTGGAGATTGACCCAATTGTGTTTATCGTTATGTATGTTTATTTTCTTGTTTACTTAAAGCGAAGAAATCAGTGATGTGAGAAAATTTACAGACATAAAAACTACATAGCCTAATAAATTAATGTCTCTGAAAACATAACACTCTTTTTAGCAATCTTAAAATGTTAACCACCAAAAGCTTAACTCAGTTTTAGAACCCACGTACTCACACTTACTAAGCCAGACGCCCCTAAAGTCTATCTTGCCTGTGTGGTCCTAACCTCCAGGTGTAGCGGCGTTGCAAAAAGCAAAGGTCAGTGACTACCGCGCGCGCGGGCCGTTTGATGTCGCTCACGTGCGCATTCCGAGTTGAACCGCACGATTGTCACAGGACGCAGTTATTGTTATAAATTGGTAATCACGATGAACAGGTGCCGACATTAACCAACCGATAATGAAGCTCTCTCTACCGGTCTCTCGTATGGAATAATAGCTCTTTTCACATTGTCTCCAAGGGTTATTATCGGATGGGTTATGGATCAACTGTAACTGGCTTCACGAAATGTTTCGATTTTGTTACGCTAGGTCGTTATTTCATTTGTATGCCCGACATATAAACAATAAAAATACGTTCAATAGTCAAGTCCTGACTTGACAGTTAGATCACTTACTTAGCGAGAAGCCAGGTGTGATACAAAACTTGATTTCAATTCCCACACCAAATCAAATATTCCAGAAATTTCCTAATTATTGACATAGCGGAAGATACGTATACTCGGAAGGGAAATCGATCGAAATTCGAAATACGCAATGAGAAGGAAATGAACCCGTGTTTGGCTTATCGATATCACTCATTGAGCGGAAGACGACAGCAAACCGTTGCTTCAGGTTTGTTGTTGTTTGATAAGCGTCTGCCGTCTATGAAGTAGGAACATCAATTATATGACAGCTCTTCTAAAATATGCCTTCAAAGCTCTGTTAGGTTCAAGTCCCAGGTCGGGCAGTGTATTGGATTTTTTATTCATTGTCAACTCGGAGTCAGGAATTTGTGCACGATATGGCAATAGGCTCGACCTCTATCACATCGTGGGACGTTAAATACAAGGCGAAACGTGGGTGTTGTGGTTGCACCTCTACCTACCGCTTCTAGGAAAAAGGCGTGAGTTTATGTATGTATGTACTATTTCCCACAAATCACAAGTGAATGCGGCAGGGCGACATGGCGTCTTTAGTCGCGCGCGTGTCGGCGACGTCGCGTCGTGATAGTCGTCACACGCGACCGCGCCCGACTGTGACGGACGCTTGTCAACTCTACTGGAACGCATCGAGTCACTCGGGTATACACTCCATATTTTGACGCAGTCGGTTAATCGCTTAGTTGACTTTAAACACAGGCACATAGGCTGTGAGGATATTAATAATGTGAATTAATTTTGCAATATGTAATTTTCTAAATCTGATGTAAGTTTCCGGATAGTACGTTGAACAACAAATGATATTTTTTCAGTTAGTTCGGAGTTCTTTTAAAGCATAAGAACGCCAAGCCAGCCGATGGGTTATTTTAGGGATGTAACTAGTGAGTAGTGTCACACATAAATCGCCGATAGATAAGTATGACTGATTTAAATAAAAAATACTAAATAAATACACCCAACAGTCACATACATAGTCCTGACCCCACACTAAGATCGAGTCTTGTGTCGTGGGTATCAGAAGCTACGAGAGACTTTTCGGTCTCACAAACACCCAGACCCGAAACAAATAACACAAATATTTGTTTCGGTGCGGGGATCGAACCCGCGGCCTCTCGTTTCACAGGCGGCGTCTAACCAACTGCGCCACGGAGGCTGTCATTGTCATTCTTAGCGAATAGAGCATAGATCGAAAGTTATGGAGATCAACGATGTAAATTATTGAGCCTCTGATGAAATAATTACACCAACGAAACGCAAAAGCGATTTTTCTTGCATTAATTTTCCATTTCGTTTTATTTCGAGCCTGTTAATGGCAGGCTGGTAAGAGCAGACAGCTACCGTTGATATATCACTTCGAAAATTCATTTTTTTTAATCCAAAGAACTAAGTACATCACCGACCTGGGCATCAAACCTAAATGACCTTTATAATACAGCTACTAAGCCAATTAGGCAATTAAATGAATACACCGCGCTTACAGGCCTTATCTGGTGTAATGAAAGTGGGTTGATTGACGCGACACAGACACGAGGCAAGCGACCTGCGCCGTGGGCCGTGACCCTCGACAATTACCGACAATCAGGAGCAAAAACACACGGCTGCTTTGATACGCCTTGATTTATGTGAGACGCCACTACGTGTCTGGTGGTCTCGTCACACGTTTTTGTACAAAAAAAAGGTTAGGTTGAAATTATGGAAGCAACGTACTAACAATTCTTTGTGTTGACATTGAGTCATGTCATTGCGATGATCACTTAGTCCATCAGCTGCAAGTCATTGCGGTGGTCACCTTGTCCAACAGCTCCCTTGGCTTCTAAAATCTTTCTATACCTATACGTATCTATCACTACAGTTAGCGAGAGATTTTATAGAAAGAGCTTAGATCAATGTTCAGTAATCTACTACTATATTTAGTTAATGATTTTGGAATGGGTGTGAACGCTTTAATTAAAATGTCTAGGCGATTATTTGTACATAGAAAATTGAGTTCATAATAGAAGGTAATAAGAATTTAGAATCGGTATTGTAATTGTCTGCATACCGTAGCGATTTTAAAGAATTTCTACGCTATGTAAGTCCGTCAATCCGCACTGGGCCAGCGTGGTGGACTATATGGCCTAACCACTCTCAATCGATCCTCTCGATTGTAGAGTAGGCCCGTGCCCAGCAGTGGGACGTATATGGGCTGATACAATTGCCTCATGTGCCGGCTAGGATACGGCAGGACGCAAAGAAAACCGAATCGCGACATATTTTACGTGATCTACGATATTTGTGTTGATACCCAGAACACTAAACACGCATCTCATTACAACGAAACCGAAACAATAATGTGTTCGAATTTAATTTGTAAAAATCTCTATTATTTCATTTTATTCACAAACATTGTTGCTATTGAATAAAATCTCTAAGAATTTATGAATGTTCATTATCCTTCAACCACACTACACTTTATAAGATGTAGGGAAGCGAATTTAAAAGGCACATAAATCCCACATTCATCCTTGGTGGAGTATTCTATACTTATTTTTAACTTCTATTACAGAATCAATCAAGCCATTTCCGCGGTAATTGTGCAGGTGCGCATGCGCAACCACTATCTGCCCACGACCATTACTTAGCTCCCCTTCCCTTCACCTCCCCTCTCCCTCCTCCCTCGACCCGACACAACCCTCCCCCAGTAAGAACAGTGCGTATCCTAATTATATGTCTAGGTTTAATTGGATAACGTTTACTGGGTACGCTTTCATGTAATAGGCTAGTTGATTTACTATTGATTTCATGTGAAAGCGATATTTGTATAAAGGTGGATATCGCTTGTTTAGTGAAATTATATGAAAGAATACTTAGCTATACATCATACTAGCATATTACCTATTCGAGAAATTCCGTTAAAATTATATACTCCGATTTATATTACTACTACATTGGATGATCCTACAATTTACCAAGCGGCTCTTCTTATCTTAATAAAAAATAGATTTGACTATTGCTTTCGTCACTTATCCAGATCACATTTTCCCGAGTCTGCTTCAATACTTAAACACAAAAACCAAACAATCTCAAAATTACGAACAACAAAAGCTAATCTCCACGCACACCCCAATTACGTGTAACAACAGGCCATCAACGTTAAAATCACACATACAGTTACGGTCACCGACCCCAGCTCGCCTACATCGCCTAGGCTCTAATCCAGATCAGTAATAGATCACCGTCAGCCTACCATCGGTGTACCTGCCACTGGCCGCTACCACCGCCCGACTGTCGATGCCTCGCAGAGAGTGCGCGGGCCCGTTGTACTACGGTGCAAGGGATATTTTTATAGTGTCACATGTGCAAGTACGAGATAATTCATTTTGTGTGGTCAGCTAACATTTTTTTAAAAGGGACGTAATCTTTCGTTGTTTCTAATACACAAAGAATATTTAGTTATTTTTGGTGTAGGTGAATCGTTTTAATATTTTGCGGTTAATTGTGATGAACTGTACTTCATTATAATGACAAAAATTACTTTGTAAAAGACACTATATATTTTTTGATACTGAATCAACATATAGTGATCATTCTGAGGGCAAGTGCAGTGTATTCACTGCTGTTAAAGTACTTAAATAAAAAGACGACACACTTACGCTAGTCTACTCATTATATTATACTAGATTTTTATATACAGCTATCATTAAAATCACTAACCCAATTTTAGGCAGTCTTTTAAAACACACAGACAGGTTTCTATAAAAAAAAATAGTAATAACTTCTCGTACCGGCTTGTACAATGTTGACGCACCGCCAACGTCCGCGGTATCAGATGACGAGGTTACCATCGACGGCGAATGTTTATGGGCCCAATCTAATTTATTAGACGGCAGGCAGATACCGCGCTACTTAACCGCCACTTAGCTTTGTTCACTTGTTGCCTGCTTTATCAGCCTTGATCGGGGTTTATGGCACTTTTTATACTAGACTACAATGCATATGATGGGTTGTGTAGTATCAACTAGATTTGGTTACAAGGCGTCGTGATTGAAACGCAACACGCTTGATTTGAAGGGTTCAACACTGTCTGGTGATCACTATTCGGGCGGTTACCACCACGTGAGCGGCTATCGGCGGAACCATTAACCGTGATTTAATTTCATCGCTCTGCAAACCACATGTATGTATTTATTTTGAAGATTCTTTGGAAGCGGCCAGATATATTTTAGTATTTAATAAAAAAATCATGTTTGCTTTTTTTTATGGACAGAAACGACTTTTATTTCTTGGACTGGGAAGAGTTAAGTTATTCGTCATTTATTTTTTGGTAAAATCCGTGAAAGTACCGTAGTATTTCGTGTTTGATTTTTTTCTGAATTCAAAAGCACAGTTTAAAAAAATATTGCGGCTATTTAACGATGAAAACTTTAAAGGTTTGGCTTATAATCTGTTGCATACAAAATCTTTTTGCAAAGCTGGCTTCTCGCCTACTAAGACGCAATTATGGTCTGTCAATGTTTTATATTTCATAATATCCTTCAATACCTTGCTATGCTACCTAACCTTAAAGTTTACCCACTCCGTTATATCATTAAAAACTAATCGGTTTTGCAACTTCAGAACTCACTAATCATAATAAAAAGGGACAAACAGTAGAGAGACATGCGAATTTGCAAATAAAATAATTTTAATGTACGTAATTATTAATGAGTAGTTTTATAATTTGTGTTCTCCTCGTTGACCTTTGAAAGTATATTATCATAAATTACTTAGTTTAAAAATAGAGCGACATTCCTGTCAGTGGACATGTTACAGAACATGTTAAATCGAATGTGAGACGAACTTAGTTTTTTTATTCATGATGAAATTACGTAAATACCATCAGTTTCTCCAAAACTTATGTAATATAAATAGTTCTCATGAAACTACGATTGGAACAGTGACAAGCAACAAAATGACCCCAAGTACTAAAGCCCTGCGAGTTTCAGAAAGTTCGTTCTTTAGTTTCTTTCGAAATTAGTCTAAAACAAAATTGATAGAGCTGAATCATATATGGTTCATTTTAAATCTGACTGATCAAAATTATTGTTCGCTAATTGATATAACTTTGCGCGCCTATTTAATTCATTAAAATGATCCAAGAAAAAAGTGAACACGTGGGACATCAAACTCTTCGACTAATCAATAATGAGGCGTCAGTGAAGTATTTAATTAGAAACCACCAATTAGCAAGGAAAAAGAAGCAGTTACATAACCAAATGAGTTATAGGCCATAACAGCTCGTTAGTATTTAGGCGCGGGGGCCGCGGTGTCAGTCAGCCGTCAGCGCCGCTCGTGAATTATGCGCAGTTTTTACACGCTGCGCCTGCGCACGATACACATAGAGTATGCATCCGTATTTAATGTAGATTTGTGCCTATGCCCATAAACAAAATGTACCATTTTTACAGTACATATTATGGGTATAAATGCATCGATTTTTTAGCTTTGAGAAGAGTTTCAGTGACCACATAACTCGTTACTGATTTTATTATAAGAGTTGGGTTACCAGGTCGCTGTATGGTAGTTTGTGTTATAGTTAGGAATCTGGTAAGGAAAAATAACTTTGCTATTTGAAGTTACAGTCTCACCATATTGTGTAGTATCAATTCAAATTATTTCATATTACTAATAACCGCCTTTAGACAATGGTTGGAAGAAAAGGGTAATACACTCAGCTACCCAATTCCAAATATAATAATTGCAAAATGATTTCTAAAGTTACCCACAACCCCCCGAACACCACAATCAATACAATACCAAACATAGAATACTAGTGAAGAATCATATCTGCCGCACTAGTCTATGATGGAGGCATTACGGCTCTCACGTACGCAAGGGTGGGCAAAGCTGGACTATTAGCATATTAATTATCGAATCCCGCAGTAGATAGTCATGCTGTACCGGATCGCGTGACTGCGGCGTCATCAGCCGAGTATTGAGGTGAGGAGGCGAGGGTCAGTGTCCTATAAAGGTTTTTTATTGGCGACATGGATGAGGTTAAGAATTTGACTCATGTTTATGTGGCGGTATATTGTACATTTAAAAGTCTGTGAGATCATTTTTCAATTTGTTGACATAAATAAGTAGTAACCTGGATTTGAATTGTGAAAGATAAAGTGCCTTATTCCATTATAAATGTAAAGTGCGATGGAATTACATCTTTTCACAAATTGTAAATAGCTAAAAACGCATTTCAATAGGGATGCTAAAAAACTGATTTATTTCATACCTACATCATTTGGTAAAATCTACTGCATATGTAATTCTTTTTCACCTGAAACTTGTAAAAATCATAAGAAAAATATATGTCACTTAAATACGTTTAGACAAAAACTAAAAAAGACTATCCTTTTTACAATACTAGCCACTTTTAAATCATTCGTTTTCAACTACAACTTCCAGTGAAGTCCAGGAGTAAATGTACAACATACGACCCATTCATCCTTCCCTAAGTGCGTCCCTGCGCAAGGCATTACAGTGGCGTTTTGTAACTGTTTGGGCCAAGTCTTGTTGAATATTGAGTTCGCCGTGTCGATTGATTTTACAAATATAATGATTATCGCTTAATGCATTCGACTAGAGCTCTTAATCTAATGTTTAGATAGCTGTCGGGAAATTAGATTCAGTGAATGGTGAGTGGGCTTGTGATAAATGTGTCAATTAAGAGGTTTGTGTAATGAAAAGTGGAGGTGAGGGAAAACTTAAAAATTAAAGGATTCAGGTTCAATCCGTGCACTGAATTGATATATACAAGCCACAAGTAGATGTTACTTTTCTAAATGTTAAGGCTGAAAAATTCTTCGTAGTTTGAAATTCTAATAGTAATGACACAAGACATAGACATATATCCTCCGTGGCGCAGCTGGTTAGACGCCGGCTGTGGAATCAGAGGCGGCGAGTTTGATTCCAGCACCGAAACAAATGCTTGTGTGATCTACAGGTATTTGTTTTGGGTCTAGGTGTTTGTGGAACCAAAAAGTATCTTCTAGTTTCTGATAACCACGGCACCAGACTCGATCTCAGTGTGGAGTCAGGACTATGTATGTGACTGTTGGGTGTATTTATTGATTTTACACACTGCTTCTGTATGAAAACATATTTTTACCAAGTGTCTTATCATTCGCATATTCCTATCTCTTATATTTCCCACAAACATCTGAATGTGTTAAAATATATCTACAAACGCCCACATTTATAACTCCCGATACAGATTAGATAACATACAGACATACATTCCAAACGTTTATATTAGTTATCACCATCTCAGATTTGTTTACAAGTTTCAGTTACGCAGTAGCAATGTAGTTTTAATTAATTTTCATTTGTATCTCAATTGTCATATACAAACTAAGGGTCAAGTGACAGCGGTAAAGCGGTGCTGAAAATTTCCTATACCTAGATGATGTGGGATCCATTCCTGCGAGGGGAAGTATTAGTATGGCCAACAGATATTTGTGCAGATTTGGGGGTTCGTGTATGTGGAATTTGGGTTTGTTAGATGCATCTAGATAATATGCTACAGAAGAAAAATAATATAAAATCACTGGCATAATGCAGATTAACTGACTTTAAACTCATTGAGAAAAACTCTTACACAGGCACGTTTGCTCGATATTTTCGTTATACATATAAATAAGTGATGACTACATATAAACTCAAACAACCCAGAATTACTTTTTATAAGACGTTAAAGAGCATCCTGGGTAAACTGAATAACCCCCTAGAAGCTAAATAAAAATACTAAACGTTTCTTCATTACAATATAACTTTGAAAACCAACATATCATACGTCTTGTACTATGCCACGTGTTTATATTCTAACGCGGCCATAAACTAACAACAGAATAACGTTTTAAATTGCATAAATAAACTGAAGATTAATAGTCGCACGTCTGAGATAGCATCGGTAATGAGAACGAATTAAAAAATTCCAACAAATCGTTACGCCGTTCAGTTGGCCACACTGTTACGAGCGCGTACGGTTGGCACCACCTGTCGCCATTAGGATATATTGTTGGCAATACATAGTATCTATTTCCCGTGTTTATTCCACACCTTACTGCAATTATTTGCCATATTTCGATATTTACATTGGGTGATGTATCGGAGACCGGTTCGCTGTGACAATTGATTACGCAAAAATATTGTACTTGGTTAGCCATACACTGCACATGCCAGGGGATAATTGTGTATGTATGGTGTGCAATAAACAATGATAAATATATTAATAAATAATGCCTAGTAAGCAATTACATTAGTGAATTCGACTGATAAAAATACATGGACAGAATACGCTTGATGCGATAATTCCTTGTGGCGCCATTTCATAAAAGTATTGTAATCATTTACAGTACACAGCAGAGAAGTCACTCTACTACCGCTTCTGCAAATCCATACAAATCCTAGCGACATATTAATTGTCACTGGCAATTAAATAGTCACTGCCTAGGCTAAAAGGTAACTAATACTAGAGCACAGGAAATAAATAGGAGCCATGACCCTTTCGTCGTCATCATGAATCCCAGGAGGTCCCTCCTTAAACATAGATTTCTCCAAAACATTAACAGCTATTCGTAGCGGCCTATACCTAGTGTCCTATTCAAGACTTTCTAGGACCCTGTTAATACTGAATACGAAAAATACCTTATAAAGTTTTCATGTGATAACCTTCATTCAACCCTTCATTGCGATATCACCGAAAAATTAAAAAAAAAATGAACAAAAAATTAGCAAACGAAACCGTTAAAACATCGCAAATACCAAATTCCATTTCTAAAACACTTGTCTGTCCGTTATCGGCAGCCGTCAGTTGGCGCGCGGCGCTCGTCCACTTTGACAGTTGCGCCGTCAAAATCAGCTGACGGGCGCCTGTCAAACGGCGGCGCGTTCTAAATTCAAATAGATTGACAGTGACGCGATATGGGGATGTCGCGGCGGTTTCAGGCGCGCGTCGCACGACCTGTCAGCGGAATGCTGAACGGGTACCGTTGCGAATTTGTTTGCTTGATGTCGTGACTAGTGGAGTGTTAAGGAAAAGGATCATCGATCGAGATGATCGGTTCTTTATAAGTTATAACGTATCCTTTGCATAATATCGGAATTCCTGATTATATTAAGTAGGTATACGGAATGAGCTAAATGCACCTCTAAAGTGGACAGATGATCCGGCAAAGGCTGTAGAAGTAGGTAGATACAACCAACCTCATACAAGACGCTATGTAAATATTTGGAAGAGTCCATGTTCAACAGTTCATCAGATAGTTGTTGTTGGTTGTACGCATAAGAATTATTAAGTTAATTACATTTAACTTGGAAACACGTGACGATAGGTGGACTAAGGCGGTTATAGGGTGTTAACTAAGACTTATAAAAAAACATTAAGGACGGTGTAGATTTATTTGTAGGTTTATTTGTGGTTTTGATTAGCAAGAAAGAGAACGACTAACTTAAACAAAGCGAGGTATACCAATAGCCACCTTGGCTGTAATTGACAACGTCATCAACACATCATGAACCCACATCATCAACACCACAATCACGGGATCTACACGCAGCGATATAGGCACGACGTGGCGTGTAGGTCCGGCCGAAGATGGCGCAGGCAACAAAACGAGAGGCGACACCGCACTGATGTAGATTTACGCGGCTGCGGACGCGCCGTGCTCTACTGGCCCGACCTGGCCTGATGGCGGACGTGGAGACGATGTATATGCTATATTTTTCAACACCACGTTGTACTGTCTAGTCTGAGGGGTTAATCTATGATCCGAAACTTCAAATATTCGAACGTTCGACGCCCGAAGTAAGTTAAAAGTGTTCCATTTCTATGTTTTTCGATCATTCGAACTTCGTTTCGGATCATAGAGTAATTCCCCTGCTCCCGAAAAGGTTGGTGTCAATCAACCAGGAGGTATATGCCAAATTTTACAACCTGGGTAAAAGTCGTTGACTTAATTTAGTAAGAATGAGGTGTCCTGGTTCGGGTATATCAAGTTTAATGTCATGTCTATCTCTATACAAACAATTGACTTTTTAAACTTACGTGAGTATTCGTAGTTGAATTATTGATAGGCAGTCATAAGCATAACGGAATCTCCTAAGATAGGTAGTATATAATTTTATTAATACATGACGTCGCGCCTTTTCCTCGGGAAGGGGTAGGCAGAGGAGCTACCAGAACATCCCCGTATTGCCTTGTGTTTCCCGTCCCACGGTAAATAAATAGTAGGTACTGACCATAGGGTCTTAATATAGATTAAGATCAATTAAGTCTTGTGTCGTGGTTAAAAGTTATCAGAAACTAGTAGACTTTTCAGTCTCACAAACACCCAGACCCGAGACAAATAATTGTAATGTACCAAACATTTATAAACGAATGAAAAAACATGATAATTGCAAATAGTACCTATAGATTATAGAAGTCAATGCCAGGATATTTTAATATCCACAAACCCTAATCTAGCCAAAAGATCCTAAGAAGAATAAAATATACACAAAAAAATATGTAAAATGTAAAGTCTAAATCGCGTCCACAGCTCCCGCGTGCCATTATTTGAGACGGGATCGCGAGCTGCAGATAGCGCGGCGGCAGGCATTTTTTTTTGTTTCTTTTCGTTGGCCGCTTTTTGTTTTGTACATACGCTAATGTTGAGACAACCACTACCACTGCGACTGTACAATGCCGTGTTCTACTCCAGCAATTTTTATATGCTTAATTAAAAACCGCAATGTCTAAGAAAATTTATTAAAGTTGTGGACGAAAGTAAAAGCAAAAACTGCCGATTGAGCGATCGGTCGCGGTCGAATGATGTTAAACGTCAGACTGGTCGTAAAATCATCAACCAAATCATTTAGACATTCTGGCGTTTTATGATTGGGGTACGGATTGAAAGAGAAACAATATAGCTCGTCTAGCAGATAAGTAATTCATCATTAAAAAAACGATGAATGGTTCCGTCGTTGTGGCAAGAAGTTAAATATATTAATGATCATATTCACTTTGATGTCACTAATAAAATACGTCTAATATATATTGCAAAAAATGCATGGAAAGTAAATGACAAGGTTATTCTATCGATTCGTACTGTTATTACTTCGAGCCATTACAGATAAAGAACATAAAAAAATATTACTAAAACATCTTCAATAAATTCGTACAATACAGACATTCTAAGCTAAGCCCACAATTGCGTCGCATTCGTATACATCAAATTGCTTTATAAGTTTATCATTTAAAATTAACAAGTATTAGATAGTTGGCGAAGTATTACCATCACGGAGCAAAGTAGAAATACGATCATTAACCCGGCGCATTTGCGTGCCCATTACAACTACCATATGCGACCTATACACTATACTTACATTTATACTTCCTATCACTAATGTCTTATCATCTATTCTGCATTATTTGCACATAACCCCAACTGAAACATTTATCCAGCAATACAAACAAACTCCCCACACAAAAGGGAACGTGAAAATTAACAACGCGATAAACATAAGTTATTTACATAAACAACTCCCCGTTGTGTCGGCCGACAAAATTGGAGTAATTATTTCAATGGACATTACTTTGTTGGACACTAAGTAGACGCGAGCAGCGATATCGCACTCACCTGCTCATTACGGAATTTCAGTGAATATTATGCGCGTGCGCACGCAGGCAGGCAGCATGCGCTTCGTTCCAATTTTAAAAATTTAAAAACGCACTCGGTCGCTATCTGTCATCGGGAGCGGACGTGCCTGCCGTATTGGTCACCGGCGAGCCACGATTAAATCTGCCACAATGCGGTGGCCATTAAATTAAAATAACCCTTAATAGTCTTTGATATAATTGATATATATAGCTTTTATATGGAGTCACGGAGTCACAGGTGTATCACGTTATGCCCTTATCTCGTGAAATATCATAATTTGCATTCGATGCTAATGCTGTTACTAAATTAATTGCCTGCTTACGTACTCGAGCATTAGTATTCGGTTTCAAAGGAACGTCGATACATTATAAATGTAAGTTTTCCCTACATAGTTTTTATTTGTCGGGTTCCAACCAGTGGAGCATTAAGGCCACGAAAATGAACTATTAGCAGTTCATATGAATAGTGATACAACGGAATAGACGAACAGGAAATAATTAAGTGTCTATGTAGATATTACACTTTAGTCTACTTTTACTTTTCCCCATTTTTTTCTAGCTTTAGGATACAAGTTTTAGTGTGTATCGTGAAACAGTGGAACCAATGAGGCACAATTAATATGTGACAAAATAAGAGAGTAAAAGTGCGTGGTGGCCTGTTGGTAACGGATCAGACGCGGCCGCCTACATAATCACGGTTGTCGCGGGTTCAAATCCCAGGGCACACCTCTGACTTTTCGGAGTTATGTGTGTATTGATAGTCAATCACCACGCACTTTAACGGTGAAGGAAAACATCGTGAGGAAACCTGCATACCGTAGCGATTTTAAAGAATTTCTACGGTATGTAAAGTCCGCCAACCCGCACTAAGCCAGCGTGGTGGTCTATATGGCCTAACCACTCTCAATCGATTCTCTCGATTGTAGAGTAGGCCCGTGTCCTGCAGTGGGACGTATATGGGCTGATATAGATAGATAGATAGATAGAAAATAAGAGAACCTTAGGTTCGATCCTCGCTTTAGCACCAATATTTATGTTGTGACGACTTATTACAGAAGACTAACTTAGTAAGAATTTGAGACTATGGTAGTGACTGTGATCTCTATTCATTTTGCAATAAAATAAACTCCACAAATGCCAGTCAATTATTCCACACTAAAAGTATTCCTTTTTCGCCGCGTCGCAATCGGCGCCTTAAGTTTGTTGACTGAACCGTGTCTTCCCGTGCATTTTAGAGCATATTCCATACATGGTATGGGCAAACAGGCATTAAAGGCAAACCAAGTGGGCCCTCAAAGGGCGTATAATAGGGCGGTAATAGGGCGAAACGGGCGAAAACGCGTGTAAAGCCGACTAAAGGGCTCTTAGCACGGCGGCTAATTAGAACTAACACTCACATTCTGTATTAAGTTCCACTAATGCGCCTATAAATGGTCCAAACGCTATTTGGACACAATTTTTGCTAACGCCCCACAAAGGTACATTAGGTATGTACATGTCTAATTAGGATGTCGCTTAGGAATGTAAAAATACGGCAAATGGACGAACGGTTGTTTAGACATTGATACGACAAAGTGGAAGATAAATAAAGCTAATAATTATTAAGGACGTAATTTTTGAAACACTAGACTTTGTTTTTCTTGTGATAGTTACGAAAATGTTTATGTAGGCATAGTTGTACCAAGTAATTATGTCCATAAATTAAACTTTAACCACATCAACGCTGTACATTTGAGATCCTTCAAAGTTGTATGTGCTATAGTAAAAGTTAAAGTTGTGATTACAGCTTTAAAAAACAAAGGATTCAAAGATTAAAGGCACAACTAATACGTTTTAATAGAGGTATCATTAGGTCTCAACATGAATTCTATAAAATATTTGAAAATTTGAGAGGCGAGTCCTGTGTTAAAATATTTTTTATGTTAATCATATCAGAAAATAAAAACCAATTTTTTTGTCAATACAATATTATAATATGTTCAATTTCTACTTGTTACGTTTAGAATTGTGAACACACAAAAATGACAAGTGATATGAAATCATATTGAGGGAAATACTCTTAATACCTTATACCAGCAAGTATATTTCGCACAGTAGACAAGAAGCCGATTCTCAATGGAGAGGTAGTAAGTTCGATACCCGCTTTAAGACAAATATTGATTACAATTTTAAGTGTTATGAAGCTGAAAAACCTTCGCACTTTCTGATGGTTATAAAACTAGACACATAAGAATAGGATAATGACAAAGCGAATCATTTATTTATTGGATTGTATCAAGAATTTTCTTTTGAAAACATTCGCAAATATTCAGTGATCTTGACAGACGTGTCGATCATCTGACAAGTGTCAGCAATTTGACAGATGTTATCACGCCGCGACCTTGCCTTTATCAGCGCATCGTATCATTGATGTGATACTGTCAATCAACAAATCAATCAATGTGGAAGTGTGGTGGAAGCGTATCTTGATATTCGCGGAAACGTCTAGATACTGTCTGTGTACTGTTACTTCTTTTGTCTGTTTTGTTATAGAAAATGGAAATATTCAAATATTTTTGAGGAATGGTACGTGCATTTGCAATGATACCGATTATTATTAACATTTAAGCTAATCAAATTGCGGCTTTGGAGCTGATAGTTTACTTCGTTTTTTCTGATTCTATTTAATATCTCCATAATAAAAAAGACGAGTGCAATTGGCTTGTGACCCTTACTTCTCTTTAGAAATAATTAATATTGTATGTGTCATTTGATATTAAGTCTAGCCACAGCTTCGTGGTCGCGTCCATCTCAGCTTAAACAAAGAGGTTCTACAACTCATATGTCAGCCGCAACGTTAAACTGAGTTGTGTAACAGTTAACTTATTCACGTGTTCTCATTTCCTTTAATCCTGGGTCCGTTCACCGCAGAAGAAATAATTAATGTAGATCGATATAATAGTGTCGAATGTCAACAAATAATTGTTGTTGCCGATCAATACTAGTATTTGTATCGGAATCGGAATTGCGTTGACTATCAGGTGCTAGGGCACGGGCCTCCTCTACAATCGAAAGTACGATTGACAGGGCACAAGCCATATAGTCCACCACGCTGGCCTAGTGTGGATTGGCGGACTTTACATACCGTAGAAATTATTTAAAATCGCCAGTGTATGCAGGTTTCCTCACGATGTTTTCCTTCACCGTTATAGTGCGTGTTGATTGACTATCAATACACATATAACTCCGAAAATTCAGAGGTGTGCCCTGGGATTTGAACCTGCGGCCACCGTGAACATGTTGGCTGTCGCGCCTAGTCCGTTACCAACAGGCCACCACGCACTTATTACGCTATACAGTCACTTAAACATAAAACATAATACACTATTTCTATCATAATTCAGCAGATTGAACGTACATATCAACCTTGATTTTATTTCAGTAGTAATATACTATAGCTACGTCCTGAAATAAGACCTAGGTCACAAACCCCGTTCGAAATTCTTACAAGCGCTTATTCCACGGCCGTATCAATAACACTAGATATTTACATCGGATGTCTATCGCGGCCTTGGTACCCCGGCGGGCTGGTACCCAGGAACTAGACATCAATTAGTGTCACAATAGGAGTACTAAAAATTACCTTGCGAACTGATGGTACTGATTGTATGGAGTGTTTGGGGTTGCCAGGATACTGAGACCTGAGTGCTGTTGTGGAACGTGACATGGCAGTTTTCATTGTTTGTTTGGCGGTAGGGGTTTTGAGGAAGGATGGAATAGTCGCCCTTGAATGATTGTGAGTCGTTGTTTCTCTGAGGCATTTTTCGAAAGGATGGCATGTTCCGTGTTTATCCTTTAAGGATTCAAAACACATCTCAATAAGTAGGTAATTATGCTTAAATGTATATTACCTTCAGCACAAAACCCGTAAAATCAAAACCGACGACCAAAATTTTACCACCAAAAATCCTAATTTTCATTAAACAGTAAAATATGCATCAATGACGCTAAGCCGAAACGGGGGTAACAAAAAGCGTCGTTCGCGCCAATTCATTAAAACTTTCCCAGTGATGACCTCACCAAACAACAATATTTATTCCGGTTTAGTGGGAGGCGGGAGCCGGCGAGCGCTGGCAACACTAACGCGTCAACGAGCCAAGTTAGATTGCAAGACGCCATAACAGCGCCCCTTCAATCCACGCGCGATGGGACGTGCGCTCAGACGCCTATTTTTTGACATTGGATAATCTAATTTGGTCGGTGGTTTTATTAATAAAGAAGAACGAACGGCATGCTTGATCACCGTTTGTAAATTGGCCGTGTTTGGTTTAAATTTTGGTACTGCGATGTTTGTATGGGTGCGTTGTAAAATATAGAGTAATTTGAACATTAAGGTTGCGTTACAAAAGTTGATTATATTATTTAACTGAGTTGGAATTTAGGAAATCAGTCAGATATATTTTACAACGGAATGTACAATTATATCTACCTACTTATGTTAATTATTTGTTAGTGTTTTAAAACTGAGATTGGAACAGTGTTTCCGAAAACTAATAGACCTGGATTGCGTTTTAATGTATCGGACATTACTTGCTGCTGGCAAGTAAGTAACTACTGGACATTGAGCCTTAACATCTTATGTCTTAGGATGACGAGGGCAGTGGAATGCTAAGCAATGCTTGCTGACTGCTTCCAAATGATGGCTCTAGAAAGTCTTATGGGTAGCCTGTGTACAGCAGTTGAATGCCTATAACTAAAGATAATAAGAATAATAATTTAACAGTAGTTTAATATAAATTATAATTAGTAAAGTAATAATTTATGTTTCTATGATTATAGATGCCAGTCTACTGCGGAACAATTTAAGCGGAATATTCTCTTTCAGCTTAGAATATTAGCTTATCTATGCGGAAGTCGCATGGATATTTCTATGTCGCGAACCTCAAAAAGGAACGTAGTCGTTCCTTAAAAGACTGTAGCTAACTCACATAAAATCTACAGCTTTATTTACATTAGTGTAAATTTTACTGCCATTTTTTGTAATTATTGTCAGACTAGTAACACGCGCACTATAACGGCGAAGGGAAACATCACGAGGAAACCTACATACCATAGCGATTTGTAAAAATGTCTATCAGCCCATACACGTCCCACTGCAGAGCACGGGCCTTCTATACAATCGCGAGTGAGATTGAGAAGGTGTCATATAGTCCACCACGCTGGCCTAATGCGGGTTGGCGGACTTACATACCGTAGAAATTCTTTAAAATCGCTACGGTATGCAGGTTTCCTCAAGATGTTTTCCTTCACCGTTTAAGTGCCTGGTGATTGACTATCAATACACACATAACTCCGAAAAGTCAGAGGTGTGCCCTGGGATTTGAACCCGCGACCACCGTGAACATGTAGGCGGCCGCGTCTGGTCCGTCACCAACAGGCCACCAATTCATGGATATATTGAGTCTTATTTATGGGTATATTACGTCCTAAGTAAAAGCAACGTTTAAGATGGTGGGAATAGGATGATCCGCGATACAAATGTTAGGGAAATCACACTCCCCATAATAGAGAAAATATTAAGGTATCTTTTGTATAATGGTAAAGGATAACTACAAAAAATAGTATATATTACTTTTAGTCCTTTCTTATATGGTATAACGTAAAATATACTTAAGTTTAATAGGTTCGAGAGGAAACATTCATACAATGTATGGTATTTTTGAAGTAATATTCTCAAATTATTACTGATATCAATATGAGAGATTTCAAAGCGATAATAAATATATTAGTTACTTATCTATTTACAATGGAAATTCCTGTTAGAGACATTTTAGGGATACATTTAGTTGCCAAAAGTTATATCTTTAGATTTTACGACGTGTCGCGTACTTCTTGTCGACGCTTTCGGGAAATTATATAATCCCGGACATAGCATACTTTACGCTTGGAAAAACTTACTTTGTGTAAATTCTACGTACAATAATTCGGTTCTAAATATAAATAAAACATAGAACCAAAAATATATGAGAATATCACGACTCAGGCTGAGCGATAATTTTTATCTTTGAAAGTATATGATTAAATACCGAAAAAAAACGGACAAATAATTCAATACAATAAGTACCTAAATTTAAACCATTTTCCCTAAAGCATACTAACTTTGAGAAGTCAAAACGTCCCATAAATATAGATATCAAGTTTAGAATATTTTATAAATATCTATGTAACTCAAATAAAACCAAATTAAGCTTAATTTATGATCTCATTAATTAACACAAAGTTTTAAAACACATCGACATCATCGGATCAATGACACTTACATGTTTAACACAAACACCTAAATTGTCCTTAATTAGTTTATTAATATGTTTGCCTTGTATAAAAATAAATTATTCACTAAATTATATTGAAGATGACGAAAAAAAATCAGTTTGGATGTTTGCGAAACTTTTGCTGCGATCCCACTAGCGCCATCTGTTGTCGTATAGCGGACAATACAATAAAAATTTCTCCGTAATTTAATTTTCAACAATATCCAAATGCAGAATGTATTAACTAATTAGATTAATTATTTTGAAAACAATATGAAACAATTTTATTTCACATGCATAACATTAGAAAGTTATTTGCATACTAGGTATAATATATTTTGTGAACAATTTTGATAAATATTTAAATGATTAAATCCAACGGTTTCATTAATCATATTCATATTCACAGCAAATGATGAGAACATTTTTATGATAAGTAAGATTTCTGCAAGCCCGAGATTAAATTAATACAACTACGAAAATAAAATAAAGTTTATAATCTACAAATCTACTTAAAAACCTATAAAATTAAAACGTTTATGATGCTCCGGGCGCGGATAATGCGCGTCGGAGATGAAAAACAAAATCATAAATCTGTCGCATGCAAACAGTTGCAAGAGTTGCACGCGGCGACCGACGAGCGACCAGCGAGCCACGAGCTGGGCCCACTGAGGCACTGCCTGCCGCGCTCCCGCCACGCTCTTTTATTTATATAATGTTTAATTAAGCGAATGCAAAGGCTCGATGGCCATTGTCCGTCTTACCTGCAGGATCTGAAGCGGCTCGCTGCCAAGTGCCAACCGGTTACCATACAGAGACTTTTATTTTCAACAATTTATGCAGCCAAACACCACTCACGAGTCATTCATCACACATAAATAACATTTTCATGCATAGCTTCGATTGTTATCAACACTTATTTACACTTTTACTTCGTGCAACAAAACAAGTGTTACAAATATAATTCAAGAATGCTTCAACTGAACGTCAGATATTATTTTACAACTTTTAAAAATATGTGAGGCAAAGGTATATACCTACATACAGCCTAACTGAGTTTGGTCGAAATCATTCCGTTCGATTGCATAAAACGCGCGCTCGTGCGTGCGTTCGAAATTCGCGCCGCGCGTACTGAACTTTCGGCGCGTCTCGCGCGTCTGCTGTACGTTGTCATTGCTGTCCGTCAAACAACGGGGGCGGGCCAACGAGGGACGGGCCTCGAATGTGTTCGGCTAACTTCGGAACGCACCTCTCGCTCTACTCTGTACTCGCAAAGTGAACTGAGTCACAATCACTACATTGTGTTTTCCGCGTACTTTTATTCGTTTTGCACCGGACTAAAGCACTGGTAAGTTATTTGTGTGTACTTTTCTTATTTCTTTTATACACGAATGTATGTTGATGTCTTTAGAAACGCCAAGATTTTGTAGTATACTGCAATATCAAGTTTGTAATGTTGACAAAGCGTCTGTACTTGGAAGATAGTTTTCGTGAACTAATCTTCTGTTTCTGGGATAATGAAAGTTATCATGGGATGACAAAAAAATTTTATAAACTATTTACATACCGGCAAGCTCTTATCTGCCGTATTTATTAATGAGAATTAAAATAAAAGAACATAACCTCAAAACTCCGCTGACGTTTGTAGTTGTCGTCTAAACATCAAGAGATGGCGCTGCAAGTGGGCGGAGCTTATTAGTTGTGACGCGCGTTCTAGAGTATTATCATGTTCGCGATAATTGAAGGTCTCTATTGCCCCAAGTTTTTTGATAATTGTGCATTTTATATAGAACATTAATAGGAGAATGTTTAATTTGCTTCACTTAGATAAAATTAGTGCTGAATTAACTTTCATTATTATACGTATGTTACAATTTATTTGATAACTCATTCTCGTTACATTAAATTAGAATAATTTGCTTATTAAATTAAAGACTAACCGATTATTTACTGTAAATTATTTTTATTAAACGTACGTAAGTAAGACTGGGAAATAATGCCACTGGCATTAAGTCCGCCTTGTATACTTTTGTACATGAAGATTAATAAATAAATATGTATATATTTTTTTGTTTGTACGATGGAGTAGGTACCCATGCTGCTTAATTTATTTTAGTGATTTATTTCCCGCTTGCCAACTACTTTTTTAGTTTTAACTTTTTACAAGTGAAAGTAAAATCATTTATTGTATTCATTTAAGTGTTTGGTACTTGGCATTTCTTTATTGTCAGCGAGCTGTCCCGAACCATGGTGTAAGAGGTGGATCCATGCCGATTGTTTTGGCGTAGCGTCGTCAAAAAAACAAACATTTTAAAACGTTGTTTTTATTTGTTATAAATATTATTTTAATAAAAGAAAGATGACAGAAAAGAAAATTTCAAAGTTACTTTTTAATAAATTATTCAGTTTTCGATGAGTATTTTTGTGAAAAGACAGTTGTTTTGAATCTTCTACCAATAAAAATATGCATTGGGCGAAATAAATAAATAATATAATAACTCGATCTTAGTGTGGGGTCAGGACTATGTATGTGACTGTTGGGTGTATTTATTTTATTTATCTAATAATAAATAAATACACCCAAAAGTCACATACATAGTCCTGACCCCTCATTCAATTCAATTAAGTCTGGACTCGTAAGTATCAGAAACTACGAGAGACTTTTCGGTCTAACAAACCCGAGACAAATACTTGTGGGCCTCACAAATATTTTTCTTGGTGCGGGGGTCGAACCCGCGGCCTCTTATTCACTGCCATCAATATAATAATTACAAACACTCTTCCGATATTGTCAAAATAGTACAACAAAAAGTGGCGTGGTGTCTTGCGGACGGTTCGAGGCGTCGCCGGGGGTCGTCTCGTGACAGATTTATGGCGTGCGTGGCTGTTACTCGTACGCACCGCTCGCCCCCACCTCCCCTCTGCAGTTCCCACACGAAATTAAAACGTTTTCAAAATTCTTCTAAAAGCCACCAGATTGAAGTGATACAATTTATTTTAAACGGCACCCCTTTTTACCGCTTCCTTTGCTGCGCCTTCGCATTCACTTTCGCGCCGAGTCAAAACGTTCCAATTTTGAATTCAGCAAACGTTTTGTTTTCTTTTTCGTAAAATCATTCTTTCCGGCCAGTATAGGAATGAAGTATTATTCTAGTTTCAGATATTAGCCTGTCTGATAGACACAGAATATAAATTGACCACACTCTAGGATCCTAGATGGCGACAAAGCTATTGCCAATATTGCGTCACAAATACAGGCTGCTCATTAATTTAATTTAACTGCTCAAGATAATACTTAGTACATGCTCGAAATTTCGCCCTTCTAAATTCTATTTTCCATGAGTGTAGTTATACCAATTCCTTTTTTTGCGATAAGTAGATACGTAATTATTACTTTAATTCGTTTAGACTGTATTCCTTTCCGACATACATACATTATTCCGAAATGCTGTATAATTACTTTAAAAAAGGACACAAGTATTTCTTGGGATGCAACTGACTCAGCTTCAGCGGGCAGTATGTAATATTTTTTATGACTTACCTCAAGTGATTTGATTGGTAGGCCGGTACTTATGCGTCAGACAACCATAGACCAACCAGTAATAAGACCTCGCGTTCATGACTCATAGGAAATAGCAACCAATATTTTGTATTTTATGGATTCATTAATTTGATCTAATGAAACAATTACTTTTAATTAAAACGCAGGCACTAGCATCCTAAAGTTTGTTAAATTCCAATAATTAACTTTATTAAATTTGAATTTAAACACCCAATCAATATTAATGAATTCTAAAATACGCCAGTAAATTCCACAAAAACTTGAAACATCGACAAAAAATTACAATAATTCTCCAACTAAGTACCAACCGGTCTGAGCATCTCCGAAGCCCTTTGCACAAAAATAAAAAAAAACAAAATTTACGAGTAATAAACAATGACAGCCATACATCACGCATCATAATGGAAAGATTACTGCTTACCCATTATGACAGATTTACGAGCATTGCATAATAGTGGCCGCTGTACTTACTGCATTGTTTAATTTGTACGACTGTACTTTAAAAAAAAACCTTTCATCCGAGACTTTCGGCACAGTGGGGCTTAAGTTAGAAAGAGGTTTGGTTGTTCATTCAGGTTTGGTAACGAGAAGTTGTGATGACTTATAATAATGATTTGAGTAATCATAGTGCAATTCCGCAAAGCTTTGTCTAAGTCTTACCCAGCCAGGTGCCGGCTTGTGACGTCACACTTCTTTACAATTGTTGCGACATTCACAAAATTTTTGACCATCTATTTAATTAATTTCTGCTTGAAGATTTTGCGTTGTTTAAATTAAGATTTGCTTCGTCTCATTTTTGTAAAAATACATAACTTTATTAACGACTATTTCGGTATCCCCACACTAGCATTCGTGTCTTCAGATATTGCATTCAATCTTTTTGATATTCTTTTCAAATGCTGACCTTTATCTGAATATGTAATAGTAATTGGCATTTAAAACATAAGATTTATAATCATTTTAGTTATCTTTATGCATTAATTTAACATTTAAATAAATTGATAGTGATTCAGGCTCCAATATTTTTTCATTCTTATTAGCGAAACTATTAAGTACAAATGAAGTACATATTCAGTGCGAGCGTACTCAATAGACGCACCGTATAATCCGCGCGCGCCAAAACAGAAGGCTCGTTAGATATAGAATTAAATAATGTAATTAATAATAAATCAAGCGCCCCCCGGATTATCCGTGACGCGGCGGGACAAATGTTTCCTCTCGCACACCGTACCGCTTTTATTTATTTTTATTATTTTTATATACGAAATAAAAATTTATGGGCCCCGAGACCGCCTTCCGAGAGATTTAGCGAGTGTGTCATAGACTCGCCGAGCTGTAAACCCGATCTGTGCTGATATATGTGTGTTTTTAATGGTTCCGCCGCGTACATACGTATTGGGCTGAGTTTTAAATTCATATCACTGACGCCGTATTTAATTTCCACCTGTTTTCAATAACCAAAAGCCATTTGTTTCTCTATGTTTGTCGACCTTTTTTAATGTTTTTGGATGAAGTATTTTGTTTTTAATGGGGTGGTGGGCACTGTTGTTGTTTTAAAATAAAATTATTTTATATTATGATGAAATTATTTTATTTCGAAAAATATTACAATTTGTATAGTGGAAACAAAGTAACTCAAGTTCTTAACCGCAGTGAGAACGAAGTCGCATCTTGATATGAATTGTACATAAAACCACTGCTCCTGCGCACAGACATGAATAAATATGAAAATGACGACAACGTTCAATTACACGTCAATTTAAGTAATTGCTAGTCCTAGGAATCGAACTCAGGCCCTTCACAGTTCAGGTACGCTAAGTTCAGGCACAGTGCTAACGGAGTATAACCATTAAAACCTTTATAAATATTTTTAAAGATAATGACTAACCTTATTAAGACGAAAAACACGCGACAACATTCTCGGAACCACAACCCCATGGCTGATAGCACAATCGTCCTATTAACCGACGCAGCACAATCGAAGTGAATTTATCAGCGGACGACGCACACAATCACTTGTACTACAAGATCGAGTACAAATTTAGTTATCCACCCACCTCGACTCGGCCGACGATTATTTATAATAAAAAAAACCCTTTTTATACCATTTTGTTTCCGATTCAACATAAATAAGATATGTTATTTAAAGTCAATATATCACTTGACAGGTGGTAGGCTGGCCTGGAAATTTGTACACGCCAATTAAACCTTAATAACTTGAGCGCTTAGGGTCGGTTTGGCGTGTAGGACTTCCAAGCCTTCGGTCCTGAGCGAACGCTTCATAAGATTTATACATATATCACAGTAAGTCTTTGTGTGAATGCAGTGAGAGATTTTAATCAACGTCCGTAGTAATGGCGCGGGTTCAGTTCCCGGGCCGGACGTCGCAGGCAATTAAAAATTTCACGATTAATTAAAAGCGATCACGATTGTATTGATTGTTGTATCGATTCCGAAATATTGGCGATCGTTTAAATTGGTCGCGTTTAATTTGAGGCTCATGTGATCTCTCCAGATGATCTACTTACTGAAAATTAATTGGTCAATTATTTTTTTAGGAGTCTCGATTGTATGATTTACAAATTATAAATGACATGCGGTCTTGTAGGTTTTGACAATCTATGTCTTCGGCTGTTGATAGCGATTGATCAGAAACTTATATTCGTGTGCTCTGTTTTTAACAGTATTATTTATATTGAAGCTTTTGACATGTATAAATGTATATACATCAATAAATATATTTTAATCGATTTCTTTTACTAGTATAATGCAACCTGTTCTAAAGAACATCTCAAGTCGGTTCTTGTTCTATCTGAACTGCGTTTACATCAAGCCATCAGGCGTATTGTAGTCACTTTGTCGTGATAATATTAGAAAAATACATTTAATTATACATTTTTTTAGTTTCATGTCGTTCAGTGATTTCCGAGATCTACGTTTAAAGCACGGGCATGCTATAATATTCTCCTACAGATATAGGAATTCAAGAGTGGGGACAGCCAGTCAGTATAAGGTACTGGGCTCATTTCCATACTTCGTTACAAAACAAGATGAAGTTTTGGCAAATAAATATTTTTAGACGAAATAAAAAAAATATTGGAATGTCCATATTTTTACAAAACTAGTACCTTACACCCCTAACCCATACAAGTACAAAATTAATCGTATGTATAGTACCTAAGTATGTACGTATTATCAAAGTATTATGGTTTGAAAATAAACTATGAATGGTATGACGTTATCACACGCACCGTTTAGACGTGTTGCGGCACTTTGACTTGAAACGTCAGTAGCAGGTGATGTACTTATTCAATGTCATCTTAATTACACACAAACTATTTTTTACGTATATATTTATGTCCTAATACGTGTATATCCTTTTATAGTCAACGGAAAATTTAAATTTTAATATACTTAATTCCTAGCTTAGTTAAGAAATAGGAAGATTATTATAAATTCCTTCAATATTTGATTTTGTTCATTTATCTTAGGTGAATTTGAGTACATTTATCAAATACTTGTAAAATAACATGCTCAATTTCATCAGTCTCTAGAGACGTTGGAATTCAACTGTAGTACAACTAGCGCCATCTGTTGTTTGCAGTGGCCAAACAGCGTGTTGATGTATTTGGAGTTCTCAAGGTAGGAATAAGAACAAAAGAAGTTAATACACTTGGGCTGATTGGATGGTGACAACCAAATATTGGATGATGGCATGTAAGGGTTGATGGTGAAGTGATGGTGTGGTGTGTGGTGGTGTTTGTGTAATCGCACGTCGCTGGCGTTGCGTCGGCGGCTGGCGGGCGAGCGCGGAGCGGGCGCTAATCGATGCGCGCCACTGCGCTGTCTTCCGACGGCGGCCATTACGCACCTTTATGGGCACCCGGCCCCCGGCCCGCCGCGCGCCGCTCTAAGGCGGCACATGACGAATCAATATGCCGCCAACCGACTCAACACTTATTTATTTGACACGATTTATTAGCCGAATGCCTGTAAACTTTTATGCGCCCCCGCTCACCGGCGCCGCCGCCGCCTGCGCGCCACCCCGATTTATGATGGACACGGCGCTGATAAAATTCTATGTTTCCGACTATACTTTTATTGGCGAACGGAACAGATGTTCGCGCCGCGATAAAAAATCGCGCGGCCGAAGCATCGTACCTGCACTCGGAATGAGCCGATGGTTAACTTAAGGCAATGATAATTTCTTTTTACAATTTCGCTTCATTAATTGCCGTTTTATTTTGCGAGCGCCGGTGCAATTAACATTAGTTATTTTTTTCGCAGCGCTGCGAGCGCGTCGCGGAGACAAAATGTCGGCAGGAAACTTGTAATTTTTTCACAAATATTGCGGAAGGAAGGCGGCGGCTTCCTCTGGCCTGTTTAGATGGTTTTTATGCTAATCGCAGAGATTTGCTGGGTTTTCTTTTAGCACGACAATTATTCACGGCGGCTATTTGGAGTCGCCCTTTAAGAAATTAGCGGCGGCCCACCGGGGAACAGGGGACGTTTAACTGGCCTCATTCGTCCGCCACTCCGCACCACTACAAACATCACGTTTTCTATTACATCGGAACACTGAACTTTCGTAATACTCTTGTTTGTCCGATTCCGGACCACGAATGGCATTTATTTGATAAAAGTGTCGATGTTGGCACAACCAACAGTCAAGGATTTATTATTTATCACGCTTCAATCTATAACAAGTATAAGATCAATTCTAGAATAATAAGATTTCTAAAACATCAATGGATATCAATCTGAATCTACAATACCAAAAAAATTGTAAAGATAACCGGACATATCCAGCTGCCTTTACACACGACTCCTCGAACACGACTTCCGATAATTAACTTTTCTTCGTAATGCAAAGATACCCGTCATTACAGGAAACCAATAACTCTTAACTCTCTCCCTCCCACTATCCACCCTTGATCTTCAAAGGTTAGCAACATATCTACGATCCTCAAGGCGTTGTGGTTGCTCCTAGTGCAGCTCGCATTTGACGTTTTTCTTTTTTTTTTCATTTAGATGCAAATTTTCCTGAAACAATGTAGAAAAATTAGTCAATTAGGCATATACACTATTTAACTTTATTCGCAAGATTTATGGGTAAAAAATTATAAAAACAAAATCGTTTCTTTTTGCGAAATTTTTATTTGCATTGTGTCTTTGTCACCTCCTGGCTTCGTTTTTGGTCTCAGTCTGGATATACCCTGTATTATCAGCCATGGTAAAGTCAAAATTCCTCGAGACACTCGGCACTTGATAAAGTAAGCGAAGTCTGTAGCAACCTAGTTTAACATAAAAGAGTGCGGTGTCTCCGCAGAGCATTGCGTCGCTACTAACTCGCAGAGTTCCTACATTAGTGCTGCCCTCTCGCTTTAATTACCTGTTTTGTATTTGTTTTTTGAATAGCTACACGGTATACTGCCTTCTTTCTGTCTTAAGGTTTGTTCTCACTAAAGCGTGTCATACCATGATTGTGCCATGATCGCATCAGGCAAAAAATATTCTTTGTATTCATTATTATGAGGGTCCGTCGTCACGCCGCGCCGGTGACTCTCATAGTAATTAATATGGAGAATATTATTATAAAAAATATAAGACGTTTTGCAATGTCATGGTATAGCATGACGGGGTCGGCAAACGTTTTTGGTAACTACATTATTTTACAAATAAAATTTATGCGTATTAGCTGTCTGAGCCTAGTGTCTGTAGTACATTATAGCCGCAACGGTTGTCAAATAACGAAATTATGGTGTAACTTCAAGTCAAACTTAACTTCACGGTTTACATCTATGTATCGCAGTCAACAAATAACCCGGCTTATCTCAAGCCATAAAAATTGTTCATTTAATCTAATTAAAACTGTTACTATTAGCCCGCAACATAAAAAACGCCAAAGAATTACAGGGAAGTAGAGCTTATTAATAACTATTATCTAGGTGCATATGACCTTTACATAGGAAATATAACGCGTAACCGCGTAAATATCTGTAGTCGCGCCTCGGTTATCTAAGGAATTACTGCTGGTTGTTTTATAGCATGTGCGACAAGGCGCACACCTGATGGAACATGTTAGTATCCGCCTTGGTACGAAGGTGTTCATACTGGCATTTTGGCTCAGGCAATTCTGTCTATATCCGGCATAATTGTGTCGAAAGGGATCGCTCGCCAGTAGAATGAATGCGTTGTACTTTCGAATATCATACTGGTGTTCATCATTTTAAACCAAATTGTCGCGAATGAATACAACTAGGAATTATAGGTTTTTGACGAGATATAACAGTTCCAACTTAATGCGAGAGCGATGTAATATTAATTGATTTTCTATATATCATTGATTCCTTTCCAATCAAATCATTATTTAAATTATTACACAGTGTTTTTACCACTAAAACTATTCAAAAAACTCACCACATCAACAAATGGAATTAACACAACAAAATCTTTTCTTCTATAGTATCCGTGACGCAGTACGTCAGAAGCCTACGATTACCAGCAAAACTAAATACGAGTTTGATGCCCGCAAGATATTTTTGTTATCCAAGCTACAATTATTTGCGTCTGGTCTAGTTGTTTTGAGACTGAACTGTCAGGTACTTTCTGATATCCACGACACAAGTCCTATATCTTTAACTGAGGTCAAGTCTACATGTGAAATTGTAAGTAGTAAATATCAACGTATTAATTTATTCCGTCTCATAGGCGACATTAAAACAACGCAAAAATGCACGAAAAAATTCCAAATTGTTTGTTGCCAAACGACTTTTATAACACGATACGGCCATCAATTTATTTCGTACATACCGGCAATTCCAATTTCTCTGACCTTCAAGGAATACCTTTTAAATACAAAAAGTGACCAATTATGAACTGAAACTAGGAATAATACTGCAGGGCCGCAATTGGAGTAAATAATTCTTTCTGCATTCCATTGTTCTTTAAATAGTTTTTTAAACGGTGGCCCACACAGGATAATTTCTATATCATGAGTGCATTGTACGAAGACACGTTGCACAAACTTTTACCCGGACGAATATTAGTAGCATTTATTTCGTGCAAGGATCTAAGCTGCCATCTTCTGATATGAATGATTTCAACATCTATCTTGACGCCATGATTTATCATCATACTGTATTCTCGTGGTTTTATATCTCCTTTTGCAATACAATATCAGTCTATACTTGCCAATAGATAATCACTGAACTCCTTTAAAATCGAAAATTTGATTGACAGCTGACAGGACGGCCATAGTCCACCACATTGACCCTTTTCGGTCTGGCGTACTTCACATACTATAGAAATTCTTGTAAAAATCTTTATGATCAGATTTCCATAGGATATTCATCAATGTTAAAGTGGGCTATAATTGACTATTAATACATCTCAGATCATATAATACGATTCAGAGGAATCAAAGGTGTTCCCCGTACTCCAAAACCATGAGCACTCCACAATTTTCATGCAAAATTACTGTAGCTTATTCCCCACATCGCGTCGTATACAATGAAGTGACGAACAAAAATAAATAAAAACGTCGATACCACGAATCCATCCTAGTTGCGCATCGGCGTCACCCACAGCCAGCGAAGTAATTACCTGCGTGTCGTGTCCAACCACTATATATCTTGCAGCCAAATTCATTTAGATTGTTTCCGATTATTACTTATTAGTTATTACTGTTACTGCGCTGTGCTCTAGGAAATTGTTTTTCGTTTAATATGACGACGGAATTGCTGGATGTTAGTTCGACAGCCATTGCGTGCTGTATGGATAATTGTCTCTGATGTTAATTAATACATTGATAGAAATTTTGCCTTATTTCGTAAGAACATGGAAGTAGTTAACGAATTCTAAAAAAGGAAGTTTAATAATTAATGATTACTTCTTTGATTATTTGAACACATTATGGATCAGGACAGCTTCATGCTAGTTTTATTTTAATTGCATTGGTCTTCGACCTTGAACTTCGAAGTCAAATGAGGTTTCAAGAATTATTTTAGCTAAGAGACGTTAACTTTTGTAAAGTTGTACGAGTAGTAGAGGAGAGAGAAGTGGTGCAAGTATAAATATGAAATGACGTGATGTGCTGAGCATGCGTTGTTCGGAGCGTCTCCCGTGTGTCGTGTGCTATGTGTATCATGTATGTACAGTGTACTGTCGTTCCGTTCCACACGTCCGCGCTCTAACTCGCGCGTTACGTTCCGTACTCGAATGCATAACAGACAAACAGGGCTAATCCCGGCGTTATCGTAAATTGTCAGTTTATGACGTGCGGAACGGCCGTGGGGCGGCGGCGGGGCGCGGGGGCGGCGCGGAGAGTTTTCTAATTTCGCCCCCTGCGCCCCGTTTTGATGCGCTAATTCGTGTAAGCAGTTTCTGAACGTGCTTGTTTCGAGTGTGCGGCCAGGTGGCGGCCTTATGTCGGCGGCGCAGGGTCGCGAACCCGCCGCCCGCGCGCCCCTGCAAGGGTATCGCCGGCTCTCACATAGAGTTGCGCAATTTACATACATTTGTTTGTTCGGTTTTTAAATTGGGGAATTAACTGCGTTAATCGTCGCGCTCGTTCTGCGAGGCTGCGAGGCTGTGAGGCTGCGGGGCTGCGGGGCGGTGCGGCGGCTCTAAGCCAACACGTTCGTGTACGTAATGCTTATTTATCCGGCCGGCTGGCGAGTGCACGCTGTCCGTCGGTATCAAAGCGGCCGCGATGGGATCTCGGCGCGGCCGTGCGCTGCGCGGGCGCATCAGCAATTAATACTCTTCATTTAATCGATTCCTTCAATTATTCCACCTTGATATATGTTAATCCTTTTCGGTCCCGGCCTCCCCGGGATATTGTTGGCTATAATTACGTGGGAGGCGACCTCTATTGACAAGTATTGATGTTTTTAATCTGATGTTAGGATAAGACATTAGTATGCGCCCGTCCGTCCGTCGGCGCGTTGATTTGTGGCCGGCCGGCTCATTGGCTCGTAATTATTGGATTTGGGCGCTATATTTATTGGCGTCGCTCCTCACGGTCGCCTTGATTTATCATTGGGCCGTCATGCGCGGGAGAATTATTGCGATGCGTGGCCGACGCCCGTCGTCGAACACCGCACCTCGACTCGGCTCGGCTCCTTCCCGCCGCGTCTGCCGTCGCTCGTAATCGAGGTGGGTTTTTTCGTTTATTAAGGCGGAATCCCCGGCGGTACAGCCAATACGTCATATTTCAATACGTTACGCGTTAGGGCACATGATCACCTCCATTAAGGCGCGTCGTCTCCCGACGGATTAGCGCCGTCGCCGTCACGACGCCTCCGATAATGAGATGGCGAAAATATTGGAAATAACACGCGACAATAATAAACGTATAATAAGGGGAAGACGAGGCCGCAGCTGCGACCTGCCGACTACCGACTACCTACTCAGTGACGTCACTGCATACACACTCCACTTATCCCACCGCACATACACTGATTGATTCATTACTATTCAATTTGTTTATTTATTTTTTTGTCTCCAGTCGGTGAAATTAATTAAACGTCAATTTACTTTCATAGTTTTTATTGACAAAAAAACTAGTTTTTAGTTCGTTACATAGTAATTTATAACAGCACAGCTGCTATTTCCTGTTAGTTTTTATTACGGATAATAACATTACTTTGATGTTTTTATTTAGGTCTTAAAAGTTTTAACATCAGCACATAGGTACTAATGGCGCGGTCGCTTGCAACTAAATACATTATATGTCATAAAAATAAATAATACGTGTATCGTAAACATCTAACCTTTATTTTTCATATTATTGTTTCGTGAATTATGTTGTCTTTTTAATGAAATTCTTTATAATTGCTGTTGAAGTTAATAACGCAATAGACTAGTACCGCCATCTAGTGTGTTACTTTGTAACTATTTTATAGTTTATCGATTACATCGTATCTGTGACGACCTTTATGACGCGGCAAGCGGACCGAGAATCGAGACGTTATAAATTCATATCCCACGGGAAAATACTTTGCGCTTAAAGAATATTGTGATAATACTTCCTCTGTTGTTAACATCTTTTACCTAAAGTGTTGTTACATAACATTATGTAATACGTATAAAATATCCCAATAGAACCTGACAGGAACCAAAAATGTATTGGATGATAAATTTTCCCCACACAAAAATCATACATAATCCCCTGATTGATAAACATTTGCAATAATTTAAACAATAAACACGGGTAAACACGCTTCCCGCGCAATGGCGTCGCGCGGCGCCAAAATGATGGATTAACGTCACACGAGTGTTCCCTTTTTAAAAACGCAAACAAGAGCAGCCCGGTAAAATTGCATCGAGCTAATATTCCCTTGCCAATCATGTTGCTCAGTCAATTTTCAATTTTCCCAGTTAATAAGCACGTCAGCGCCCCGCCTCCGAACAATATCCAGCTCGGTTTTTATTGCGCTACGTTGAGACATCAACAATATTGGATTCCAGCGTTTTTTTTTTTCACTGAGAAAATTAAAAATCCTTGACGCTGTGTTCTCGCGCGATGTATTGGTAATATAAAAATGTTTTGAATTAAAATGTTGATTACATGTTACGTAAATGTGTGGAGTTAGGTAAAAATGTGAACAATGAATAATATTGCATAGAATGAATTTACATTTAATATGAGATGAATTTTAATATAAATAAATGATTTAAAGATAAAAAAAATAAAAAAATGTTAGCGACTTGTTTGTGGAATGTTACATTTGAAAAGGAACCACAATTTCGTCAACTTGACAAGAAGCAGAGTGGCGCAGTGGAAGCGTGCTGGGCCCATAACCCAGAGGTCCGTGGATCGAAACCACGCTCTGCTAGAATTAGCTTTTTGAGATTTTTATTTATTAAAAACAATTTTATTTATTAATATTTTAAAAATATTTAATGATTAGTTAATTATTTCAACATTTAAAGGATTTGTTATTTTCATCAGCGCCATCTATATTTCGTGACTCGCAACACGTTTTTACTGCTTGTCATTTTATATCAATACGCATGCAATAGAAAATTAAATAAAACGTATTATTTGTTAATTCAAACACAATCAACCATTAAACAACAGTAATAACACATTATTGACAAATGAAAGCACAACAAACGGCAACGGAATCGTTTACAAACACAAGAAACATAGAAGTATCAAGTCCATTAGCGGGCCGTCAGTAGAGATTTATGTTTAATTGAAATCGTCGAGTTTATTGTGCCACAATGATTTATGTCGGACGGGCTGAGACGGCGACGGGACGGACGGTGCTGCGCACTCAATCGTTGCTCAAGGGTACGGAGCCGAGGACTTGGTACTCACTACCACTCCGCCTTTCGACATGTGTTATTGCATGTTATTGTGTTTTGTGCGGGCTTTTTGGGAGGAACTTGGTTATGTATTTATAGTTTTATCTATGTAAGGTATTATTTCTTAAAGGCGTCTTTGTAGGAGTGAAATGACCGCTTAATACTGCATCAGTTATTTCTTCTGATGACGAAATCCATAATATCTTGGAGGTACCGAATTAAAGTGTTTATTAAAAATATACCTAGTTATTTTTCGTATATCGAGCCTGGAGAATCTTTCGACAGTGGATACACCCTTTGACCAAGATAGGTGCTGTTGTAAGGTTGCCGTATTTACTTTCGTCAATTGAATTCGATGATCCGTGTAAAGCGTTCGTACCAAGGCTTAGGCTTCCATACTTATTTAGTTACACGGTTCACTTTCGTTGATTCTTTGTCGTTTTGTAACATATGGGGTATAGACATCAGGAGTCAGGCAACGTCTCAACATCTGACAGGTGATCTCTTAGACGCCATGCTCTTTATAGCTCTGTGAAGATGTAGATCGATATCGAGGTTGTACCATCGAGAATATGTCTTATAATGTTGTGGTTCTTCAGGTGAGCTATATCCTAGCTAATAGCTATAGTTATATCATATAAGTATACACTTAAGCTAGCTATTTGTATTGATTCCGTGACTATTTCCTAAAAATATTATATATATAGTAATATAATACTTGGTCTGCCTCGGTGACGTAGTTGTACTACTGTCTCAGGTTCGAATGCCGGGTCGGGCATAGTGATATTAGACTTTTCTATTAATTATCAGTCCGAACACAGGAATTTGTGTCTGATATGGCGATAGGCTCGCCCCAAATCACATTATGGGAAGGAAAATAAAAGGCGAAATGTGTTTCACAAAATAGTAGAAGATAATAATGTACATAAATTCTCAATCAAAGAAAAATTATAGCTTCTGAATATTCGATACAAAATAAAAGAATTATAAAAAACCGTATAAATCCAGCTTTTATCAATTTAATGTTTATACATTCTCTGAATATCCAAAGTCAAAGCCCACAGTATCTAGAGTGCAAAACAGACAATTTATGAACAATAATTTATGTCCCAAATCAGCTCTGCATATGAATAACCGATCTAGATCCGGTAACTCAACCAATTAATATTTGACGTTCAAATCTTATCATTCTGGTTATATCTATGCATTGATTTTAAATTTAGTATTTATTGCAAGCAGTGATTAAAACCAAACTAAATATATGCGAATTTAAATCTTGATTAATTTGTAGTTGTACAAAGATTATTTATTTTTAGCGTTTCTAGGTACCATCTAAAAATAATAAGAACAATGTGCATGGTAAACTGGTAGCCTGCTGTCAGAAAATAACTTTTTTCCTTCAGCTGATACAGATACATGTGTATTCATGCAGATCGGAATGATTTGTCGATAAGTGAATAAGAACTACTTTTCACCAGTCAGCATGTTAGAAATAATAATCACTCGCTTCCAACAGGTGTATGTGGAAATCCTTGGGGGAGGCCTATGTTCAGCAGTGGACTTCCTGTGGCTGAAGAGAGTGAGAGAAAGAGAGAGAGAGAGAGAAACAAATTCACACGATTACCTATCCCTGAAAAGACAGATGTGACATTAGTGCCAACCATAAATCGCTAGCCTTTTTTCAATCCCAGGTTGTGATAGGGAGTGAGTGAAGACATTTAGATTCAGATCCTTAGTGGTAAACGTAGCAACGTTTAGGGCCTAAATTCCAGTTCCAGGCAACTTTTCTTTTTCAAACCGAAAATCTAAAACAAAACATTGAGTTGAATGGTATTCAAAAAGAGCAATTGAGCGCATACGAATTATATCAAACAATTACTGTGCCCGAAACTTTTGGCCAACTGGCCTTCTCTACCACCCTGGCCAAGTGTGGGTTGGCCAGACTGTATTGTATCAGCCCATATACTTCCCACTGCAGGGCACGGATCTCCTCTACAATCAAGAGAACGATTAAAAGGGATTAGGCCGTATGGTCCACCACACTGGCCTAGTGCGGTTTGACGGATTTTTACATGCCATAGAAATTCTTCCGAATCGCTATGTTGTGCTGATTTGTGTCACGATGATTTCCTTCACCGTTATAGTGCGTGGTGATTAACTATCAATACACACATGACTCCGAAAAGTCAGAGGTGTGCTCTGGGATTTGAACTCGCAACCACCGTAAACATGTTGGCGGCCGCGCCTGGTCCGTTACCAGGCCACCACGCACTTTAAGCCAAGCCAGAAAGTAAAGCACTTCAATTTAGATTTTGGCCAAAAAAAACATCTCTTATGTCATCGTATCGTATTTGTTTAATAAAAAGTTTATATCTTCAACAGAACAAGTTAATAAAACCTTGCGTCCAGTCCTGACAGATCACAGAACTCTGGTTCTCGATTAACAGCCGCCATCTCATACCGGCCGAGTAATTGTTTGTCCCATTTGAATAATCGATTTTATCTCCTCTTGTCTATCGGCGAATTGATTTCTCTTTACATGTTTTAATAGTTGACTGTTGGAATTGATCTTTTAAATTATAGCTTTGGTTGGATAGGTAATCTCGCGTGATGATTTCGTTTGTTCGTTTTCTTTTATGATCGAATCGAACGTTGTTTTTTTAAAGACCTTTATGACTGTGACTGTATAAGTATTTTTAAACATCTTTTTAGCTTAATTTTAATTAGGCAATAGGAATTCAGACCTTGTAAATCTATGAAGTTGTATGTTGTTTGACGATAGCGTGAAATACCCATGATATAAACACTTTCCAATACGCAAGTTCCTTTTTGAACTAAGAATGGAAACCAAATCTCCACAACAATTTTCAGTCTTCAGCACCTAAAGTATAAAGGGAAAAATTTGACTTGGAACAAATTTGTATTCCTGTAACTTGTAATTTTATTTTATTTTATTTCTTAAGGTTCTTCAACAGAAATTACAAAAACTTTGTTACCAAAGGAATTACGTTTGTGATACTTTCTAATTGTATCTCCAGGACGATGAAAACAACATGTATATAATATAATAGGTGAATCACTAAACACAGAATTAAAATTATAGTAACATTAACAATAATGAAAATGAAGATTATTAAAAACATAATACTTAGTGACAACACAATGGAAAACATATTTTAAGAACATTTTCAAATGATATACACCATATTCCGCCATAATTAGGTTAAAGTATGTAGGTGAAGAAAAGCAACGTTTTGAGTTGGATTTCGTTTGGGGTCAACGATACGGTTAATTTGTTCGCATTAAGATGTCGCAGCTGCCTTGTCATTTACAACATGGAATTTTAATCTGAGTGCTGCCATAACTTATACGCAAATAAAATTTTATTTCCTGCATAATTAAGATAAAAGTATTCTCAAGTCCCTTGAGTATAGTTCGATCTGCCGGGGTCTATCCCGGCTAGTGCCAGGATCCGTATCCATTTAGTATTAGTGAAAAATGTTCGTCACTACGTTCGATCTTCAACGTCCTGTGATAAGAAAATTATTGATTTATAACATCGTCGAAGATATTAAACTCTTTAGCCGACCTCGAGGCTTTGAACCTGCTATGTTGCGGTTCACTCGCGTAATTATTCCTTGGTTTGAAAATAATCATGTTATTCCCGAACTAATTTACCATCATTCAATTATGAGTCCATTCTTACTTAACAAAGTTGGAGCTTGTAGTATTTTACCATGACCCAAATACTTAATTCAACATAAATATGGTCTTTTCTTCATCTCGTGTGAGCTGCGTCGCTCGGGAGGATGTTCAAAACACGGCACTTCCATACAAGGTCAGGCCCGTTTGATAATTTCATTTTATATTTTATACAGCGCCGTACACGTACAGACGTGTCAAATAATTTATGTTTATATACAGACATCTCTTTATTATTCCTGTATGAATAATATTATTATGAATCTTGAGACGTGCGTTCTGTGAGAAAAACAAAAACACAAACGCTGCAACGAACCCGCCCGTAACACACAGACATAAAGTTCAAAATGATCGACGCGACTGACAACTCATGAACGGAATGAACGCATCCATTTCCACAAATCCGTGTCAAGAAACGAACCCTTTAAAAAAAGGAAGCCATGACGCGAGGTATCAATAAATAATGCCTTTTCAGGTATTATTTATACGTGTGCAGGCTGCGCGGCCGTCGCCGTCGCCGTAACGATGACGAATACGAGATGCGTCCGTTAAAAACCCTTTTGAATCTTGACGTGTGATATATTCGTGGGCACGCGCGTTATAAAGAACGCGGCGGGGTGCGAGCGCGCGCGCCGCTGATTGGCGCCCGTAATGAGTGCTGCGTGCACGCACCGCGGCCGCGCGTCCCCCGCACGTCCCCCGCACGTCCGCCGCGCGTCTCCCGCACGTCTCCCGCGCCGCCGCGTGACGGTTACTAATGATTGTTGTACTGTAAACCAATGACGGATAGGCACCTCTGAACCTATTGTGCCTTATGTACGAGTGTCGATGTGATGGTGTTGAGATATTGCGTGGCTCGCCGCTCCGCGATCGCCTTATAGCCTTAGGGTAATGCATGGCGGCTAATTTATTTCGTCAAGGCATAGATGGTCGGTGGTGAGCGGTAATAACTTGTAAACGGATATTCTCATTTCGAGATCGATATGAAGTGTTATCGTGTGTTTGGTCTAGTGCTAACGTGCACTTTATGTGAGCTATTTGTATCGAAACACATTATTTGATCTCAGTACAGATAATTCCCCATTAGGCTGCAGTTGAGGAGGCGAATTGTCAATTGTAGAGTTGCGAATCTTAAAGCGTGTTCTACTGACGACATGTAGATATGTGATGCTAGAAAATATTTTTATTACACGACTTCCCCAAAAAACGAGAGTGTAATTTCTTCTGGTATCCTAGTAATGAAAAGTGTTAAAAGGGAATTATAATGAAACTTTGTCTTTACTCCTAATTTTTAATCACGTATAGCCGTAGTAATATTAGCTCAACGCGTATAGCTGTCTTTTGTAAGACAATATTGGTTGCATTGAGATTCGCACGAAATGTCAACATACAGCAACCGGTTTCCCGAATCTAATGGAACAATTTGCCTAATTTAATGACAATATAAATTATTTTAAATACCGTGGGATTACGAAACATCATTTATTTAAAGTGATATAAATTTAAAATACATGTTTTATATAGGATGGTAGCGGCATGATAGCATTAATAGAAACTACATTAGGTCTCACGTCAGCGTTTCTTAAATCGTACACCTAAAGATATATTTAACGGTTTTGCCCCCAGATATTTATTTACTTAAAAGGTTTCTAAACGACACATTATTTTCTTATTTAATTTGTACGAAAAAAATAATTATTATCAATTTTGAAACCGAATTTCATCATTTTGCGAAATTTTTAGCGATCCTAATAGGAGAAAAACTTCGTTGTGGTACTATATGTTTGTACCTATAGCTTATATCCTGAACTTAGCTACGACACCCGTAAAGTCTCACCAATGTGAATAAACATGTACAACTAACAACACCGAGGCAAGTTGGGCAAGGGCCGGTGTCGCGTGGTTAATGGATCATCCCGCGGGGCATCGCGTGGTAACTGGCCGATCCGCACCGGTGCAAGATTGATTGCCAAACGCTTCATATGTGGTGGTGGCATATTTATTAGGAACATATTGTTATCGTAAGAGGATGTGTTAAATTCTCATGTTTGCCTTTTTATATTATCATATTCCAAAAATAATAGAATATTTTAGTAACAACAACGCAAATAAGTAATGTAATTCAAAACAAATAAACTAAGATAATCAGCCAACTTGAGCGTCGGTCCTCGAACCACACTGTTCAATCCATTTCCTGGATTTTGAAATAATCTTTTATTAGTGCTAACCTGTGGTGCTAACGAATCCCGATAAAGCATATCATAAGGGGTACTCTTGTAAATTACACAGAAACTAATCCAAATGAGTTTCTTTTATAATGCAGTCTACAGCAGTCGTGCTCTTAATTAACAATTTAAGCCGGTGTGTAAGATCAAGTTGAATCAAGTACTCCAAATACACATCAGTCGAAAACAACACCACAACCCATAAATCAAGTTTCAATTAATCTCGCACATTCCTTGATTTTTTACATGAATGTACGATAAATGGTACATTACCCGAGAGCCTAGCCTGGGAATTAATTATAATTCCCATTAGATGGAGGCGGGGCCCTCTGATTTATCGAGGTTTGTCCAGCCTGGTCGGCCGAGCCCAGTGCATCTGCTTGTATGTCAAAACAACCGTTTGCAGAACTGCAGTTTGCAGAACTGCAGTTTGCAGTGGAACGCTTGTATCTTGTGAGAGGTTCTGGGTTTGATCCTCCAATGTACATAATGAAGTAAATCTATAAAAAGGTTTCATGCTGTTACAATGCTCATGTCTGTCCTGATAGTGACCACTCACTGTACGCAGTGGTGTAAAACCAGCCCGAATGATCGACGAAAGTGTGTGTAGCACAGGTCTTATGTCGATATTAATTATGTAGATAAAGATAATTATAGAAATGGATTTGGATTCCACTGAATTTACTGTCAGGTGCATTATTTTCACTCTCGTGTTCAATTAAAAAAAAATCTGTCGTGGATACAAATATTTAACCGTGTTACTAAGACAGAAAAATAAGGAAATTCAAAGGACATTCTAAGGCCGAAAGTCGCACGAAAGTACGTAGTAAACGCTGAGGTTGTTTTGCAGCGACAATATATCAGATTATTAATGCATTTACATATTTATTAAACAATATAATTAATTCCATCTTTAACTTGCACCACAAAAACTTAAATATATCCGTATATCCACACATTCAAACAAACTGTCCTCATGCCTGCATGCAAAACTTGATCAGGACTAATATACACATTCTTAGTGAGATATTATGGGTCAGGGAATCGTATAATAAGATTGGTACAGGGCTCGTGTCAAGGCTATCAGAAAATAGGAAGGACGATACCCAAAAAGGAAAACAAAATTCTTTGGACTGGTCATGGGTATGAAACATTACATTTCATCTACTAAGCACTAAGTACCTGTGCTATTGAGAATATTCTAAATTCATAAAGATGTTTATGTTTTTTCAATGAACTAAGTTCCTTTTCTTTCTACACCCTCCCAAGTGACAAGTGCAACTCCAGCCAGCCAGTGTCACCCGAGGCAAATAAGAAATAGATATTTATCACGAAAATTCGACCAAACTCTTATGGTTTCTAGCTTTTCTTGACCCGTAAAGATATAAAAAAGAAATAAGAGTAGTCAGAAAAATCGGTATTTTTTATCAAATCGTACCTGTCTCTGTTTATTGTATAGAAAAAAAAAAACATCTGAGCATTGCGGATGCATTAGTTTAGTCTTAAGATAATGTACATACTCTCCTATGTAGAGAAAAAGAAAACTCACAGATCAGTGAGCACTAAAGGAAGGAGTTCTTTTATTGACTGCTTTTCTATCGAGATGTCAACTTAAAAAACTGCGTCGTCTAAAGAGTGGCCGATTATTTTAAGACTATTGTATTTTACTGTGGCTCAGCTCCGGTTTAAATAGACCTGAATTTAAAATAAAAAACTTTATAAGCTTACGTAAATTCTCATTTTTCATGATTGGTCAATGCACATGCTTGCTCTTTAGCTGCTTTAGTCGCATAAAATTGAATTCCACATTATTTTTTTTAACATTTGCGGTCCCTTCACCGCCATTTCTGGGAACATTGGCCACCAGGGTCGGTGCATCGGTAATTCTATTTTTAAATTTGAAATTGTAACATTTCAATCGGCAGCACGGCTAAGGTGACGAGGCGGCCAGCGGGCGGGTGCAGGCGGCGCGGGTGGGTAGGGGCCGCGCGGGACGGGGGAGGCGGGGGGCGCAGCTCGATCGATGGCGACGTCGTTATTCGGGCGACAGCCTTTGACGACGTCGCGGATGCGATCCGCTTGGCCCGTGCGGTTGGTACCGCGATAATTGTATACTTAATTAAAAATTAATTTTGAAAATGAAATTATAGATAGTGATTGTCTGGTTCCGGTGCTCGGATACGGGTAAGGTTGGATGTTGTCTTTAAATGTGCTGTCTGACGGCCTCCGTGCCACGTGAAACCACAGTATTCTGTGGTGAAACGTGAAACGTGAGGCCGTAGCTTAAAAAATGGGATAAATATTTGTGAATTACACAAACATTTGTTTCAGTATGGATGTTGTGAAACCGAAAAGTCTCTCAAAGTTTCTGACGCCTACAAAGTTTGTAACTTTGTGTGGGTTCAGGACTATTTTTGTTTATGTATATTAGGTGTATGTATTTCTCCATTAAAACGTTTCTTTTAATACAATTTATACTTTATTCCTTTTCGAAGTTAAAAATAACTTAAGAATGCAATTCAAAGCATTCTTTCATCAAATAATATTTCACCAAATTTTTTCATCCTTCGATTAATTGTTTAGAACTAATTCCAATTAACCTTTTTTGATTCTTTTACCATTGTCTTTATTTTCTTGTGTATTATTTTGCTATCTCCGATCACATTAAAAACATAATATTAATGTAGTATAATGTGTTTCAAAGTCCCCATTCGGCAACAAGATGAAAAAAACCTAAAAAAAATTAAAATGTTTTCCACCGTAATTAAACATGTGAGAAAATAAATTATAATAATACACCTTATATATTCATGTGTTTTTGTGGAGACCGAAGATTTATTTTATTCACCTAGTAGTTGTGAATCCTAGGATCCAAGTGGCACGCAGCCCGGGTGAGGTCCACGCCTCCGCGGACGCGTGACTGACGGACGTCGTCACACAACCGTATTGCACATACACACACACGCCAATTGCACACACATATACACACACACATACACGTACACTTCGCATTATTAGTACGTGTGTGTTTGTGTTTAGATTGACGTGTGAGGGACTTGTCAATATTGAGACGTTTTTAGGGAGCTTGTAGGTGCTAGGTAAAGTGACTTGGTGGTTTTAATTAATCCCGTGAAAATAGAATTATTCGGAATAATTATTTTAATAAATATACCGTATTCCCGTAATGTCTCACTAGTATTTGAAGGCACAAAGAAGTTGGCAGAAGCAGAATATGTGGACCCGAGAAAAACTATTTCAGTTTTGTCATACACTTTTCGCACTTAGTTTGACAGCCGGCTTCTCCCAAACTGTATCTGCCATGGACTCTATAAGACACTTATTAAATACCAAGATTTAAATCATCACTTTGCATCTCACTTTGCAGAAATGCTGTGTGTAGTAACAACTACAGTTCCTTTGTGTTGCATTTCTGTATCCAAACATACTGGCTATCGCTATAAAGCACTTGTTCTACATCTGTATCAGGCCATATACGTCCCACTGCAGGGCACGAGCTTCCTCTAAAATCGAGAGTACGATTGAGAAGGTTTAGGCCATTAAGTCCACCAGTTTGGTGGACTTGTTCTGTTCTTACAGTAAGTATTAGATCCTAAAAAAGAGGTTATTACACATACATAAACTCACGCCTCATTCCCAGAAAGGGTAGCCAGAGGCGCTACCAGGACAGCCACAGTTCGCCTTGTATGTTCCGTCCCACGATGTGATAGGAGGCGAACCTATCGCCTATACCTATGGTTATTATACCAGTTATAACGATGTTGTAGTAAAAATGTAAATCTATATTATTATCTCAATGAAATTACAGGCATAGATGTAAAAAAAATCTCTCTGCATTCAATCATCTTCTAAATAACCTTATCCCAACTTAGACTTGGGATGCCAAACGCCTTATTCACATGTTAGTACCTATAAATAAGCTCACTACCATATCTAAAAGAGGGTAGGCAGTGGTGCTATAATGCCAGGTACATTTCTTATCTTCTTGGGCAAGTATATTGCCGTGCTAAGCACAAATATCGGTCCATTCATATAATATTTCAATATCCGAATCATAGAGCAGTGAGGCTAACCTCGGAACCTTATAGTGACAGCCTCCGTGGCGCAGTTGGTTAGCCGCCGGCTGTGAAACGAGAGGCCGCGGGTTCGATCCCCGCACCGAGACAAATGTTTGTGTGATCCAAAGGTATTTGTTTCGGGTCATGTTGTTTGTGACACCGAAAAGTCGCTCGTAGTTTCTGATACCCACGACACAAGACTCGATCTTACTGTGGGGTCTGGACTATCTATAAGACTGTTGGATTTATTTATTTATAATTTTTTTTCTTAGTTTTCTTCTGAGATACTTCTGGTGGTACATACATTATGTATTTCAGTGTGTTTCTGTAATTCGATCTTAGTGTGGGGTCAGAACTATGTATGTGACTGTTGGAGGTATTTATTTATTTATGTATTTATTTATAGTCGAAGCCCATATACGCTGCCACTTTTCTCTTCCATGCTGCCACTAGACAAACATGAGTGTTGCAATACCGACTAAGCTTATAATTTTACATACTTAGGTATACATATAATGTGTGGGCAGTGGGAGCTTTGCTTGAACAACTTTGGAACCACTAAAATGGCCATTTAATAACTTGGTTAAATTTAGTAACACTGCCTCGGTGGCGTAGTTGTTCTACGTTACGACTACAAAACTGAGGTCTCGGGTTCGAATCCCGGGTCGGTCAAAGTGATATTGGGTTTTGCTATTCATTATCAACCCGGATTCAGGAATTTGTGCCCGATATGGCGATATGCTCGTCCCCTATCACATCATGGGACGTAACATACAAGGCGAAATGTGGGTGTCCTGGTGGTGCTTCTGCCATACCTTCTGGGATAAATGCGTGAGTTTATGTATGTATGTTTAGTAACACGTATTTTGTATCCGTCTGGCTAGAGGTCACCGTACACTAACGACCTTGTTCATAGACAGTTTAATATCTATTTTAGTTATTAAATGTTTGATCCCTATCGAACGATATTTGAATTCAGTATGAGCGAAGAAGACAAAACGTTCGATAACTAAAATTTGTTAAAGCCCGCCATAGAAACCAAAATTCGGTATCCTGCATGCCAATGTGTCTTAATCAATGCTATTAGCGTAGAGCAGGTAAACTTACATTCATATTCCTTAACACCTCAACAAAAATACTTAAAAAATAATCTAAAACAATTACACAACTCCGAAACAAAGACACGAGTAACGAAAGACAAACAGTAGTGTAATGCATTAATTAAAAAGTTTCCCAGAATGCGGCAATGACAATAATGACGCTAACGACTCGCCGGTGACGCCTGCCGCCATTTGTCAGATGTCATTTGTCAGTTGTCAGATGTCATTTGTCAGTTGTTTGTCAGCCACAATGGTGTCAGGCGGCGCGGGCCCGATTGACGCGCGTCAATGCTGATATCATACTCGTTGTACTCGATGAACACTCGAAACTTTGGCTAGATGACTCCCATTCGAGTTTAAAAAATTGTATCCGTGCTGGTTTACTGCGTGTGCACTTCTTATATCTTTGTAATTGTTGTAAGGATCTCTCCAGTGAGCATGTTTGTTCATGATATTTTGCCTTAATTCTTATCCTGATTCAGAAACGGTATGTCTCTATTAATAGATTGAATAATTTTGATACAGACATTAGCTGTAACTTTAGTAGGCATTCCCCAATTCACTAAGATAATTATTGTATCAAGATGTGATGGCGTCTGGAGATGTCCATCGTCACAAGCACTTCATGTAAGATATTCATACAGAAAACTCATACAAACTGAAAAGACCGACCTGAGGCTCAGACCCAGGACCTCAAAATTCACAATCCATAGACCAATGGGACTAACAAACCCAAAAAAGAGGTGTAAGGATCAATGATGTCGAGAAGTAAATGGTAAGAAGACTACGATAGGAGAGCGAGGAATTATTGATGATGGTTTAATCCTGTGTCGTGACGTCACCCCGCGTAACAGGTATGCGGCCGCTCCGAAGATCAATAGCACTTTAATTACCTAGCGTCTGACTCGAGCCACTTTTATATTCGCAAGGATCAGTCGAGAAGTCAATAGTACCAGCGCCACGACAGGTGAGCGTGTTATTGATGGTGGTTTGATCCGGACTCCTGACGTCACTGCGTAACAGGTATCCGGCGTCTCCGAAGATCAATAGCACTTTAATTAACTAGTATTTGACTCTGACGCCGGATCAAAGTGTCTCTATGTGTATTAGGTTCCCGACTATTCCGAAACAGTTGGGACGCAGTTTTTTCATTAATAAGCATGTTCACGGCAGTATTCCCCGAAGGAGTAGGTAGAAGTGCCATTACTGCCACTGACATTTCGCGGAACTTATTATCATACTATTATAGTATTACTTAACGCTAATATTGTTTACATAAAGACAGGTGGTATGGTGACTTAGCGGTATTACAATTAAGACGTCCTGTTCAAAACTGATCATAGTCTAAACAAGGAACGGGTTACACTTATATGAGTCATTATTCCGGGTTATACACTATGTTGATGGCTATCGGGACGGATTTTAATATCCTGCCACCATACTTTACTGTAGCGGGAAGTTAGAAATTAAAAAATAATTACATGTTTTACACCGTACCCCTCAGCTGCATCAACAAAGTAATAGATTCCAACCATTTACAACCGCCTCTACTGCTTAGTAATTAAATAGTGTACTAATTACAAAACACTAGTATTTAGTATTTACCACGAGACACCTGTCCCATGTAATATTGTAATTACTTCACAGAAACAACTTAATATGCACATTGAAATGTTGTGGGACGGACAAATATTATCTTAATGAATGCGAGTGTTTTAGGTGCACTTGTTACGCCCTCAGTTCAATAATAAAAGAAATATTTATATTATTGTATTTTTTATATCCGGCTTGTTCGAAAATGGGTACACACAGTCTACTTCTTCTTTAATAGTGTAAATGCACTGTTGTGTTCTCGGTTGAAGGACTTTGTAGCCAGAGTAACTGCTGGACATAATCATAGTCACAGGATGGCGAGCGCAGTGGAATGCCAAGCATTGCTTTGTAATTCATGGTGTTGTTTGGTTTCGCTTCTGTCCATGAGCGGTCGTAATGCTTACCATCAGGCTAATGGCATGCTCGTCTTGCCTTTCACTGCAATAACACAAAATATATACAGACTGGATCCAAAATGCGTCACACAAGCGTGGGTCACTAAAGCAGGGTTTTCGACTTTTGTGTACTGTAGTCGTTACCTGGGTGAATTTACCACTTTTTATGTGGTGTACCTCCAACTTGGCAAGTTTATACTTTGTCTGAATAACTACCATACAATTTTGACATCTGATTGGCGCAAAGGCTGAAACGTTGGCTTTCTTGTCGACAATTTTGGATTCAATGTCGGCATAAATGAATATTAGTTTTTTATTAACATCATACAAAGTGTGCTATATTGGAATGCCCTATAGGTTATCTGAATCCAGTTTAACGATATCTAAGTTCTGAATAGTTCACAGCGATTTCTTACAACTTTAAGCTATTAATAAAAATAGGAAATAATTGCCTGATTTAAGACCCAAAGAACATGGTCTTGTGATACTTACACAAATAAAGCATTATTTACATAAATCTAGCGCAATATCAGGTGTAAGCAGAGACGGTCTCTACTTCGCTCTATCATCCATCATCCATCCATCAGCCAAAGGAAGTCCACTGCTGAACAAAGGCCACTCCCAATGATTTCCACAGTGACCTGTTGGAGGCAGCCTGCATGCCACGTTCCGCGACCTTTACCAGGTCGTCTGACCACCTTCCTGGACCTTTCCTTCCTTCGGTGGACGTCCTACGCTGCGCATTCCGTTTCGTTCTATGGTGACATATAACTTTCGCTTCACTTTCATTAATCACTCCATGCACTACCCTATTCTATATTTGAGATATCACATTGTTCCCATCCATTATCCATATTCGTCAATATTCAAGATATCACTGATAGCTCCACTGTGATCAACTCTTACTGATTTTTCCATCCATATTTTCATTACATTTGTCACCAGTTCATCCTACTTCAAATCCCACCATTTACCACGAAATCAGTACTATCATTATTCGAAGTCCCGTCAACTTATTTCTACGGCGAGCGGTACTGTCGACTTCCACAAGCAGAATGATTTACGATTGGCGCAATTGACGCTCCAACAATGCTAATACTTTTCACAACTCAATCGGTATATGCTAATTTCTAGCCGAGTTCCGCTATAATGAGCGTAAGGGGTGCTCGCCACTGTATCGGAAACTGCCGCGGGTTAATCGTTGCTCGTCAGTGGATATTCTACCTGTTACAATGCAGATAGCATCAGATGCAGTGTAGTCAAATAGTCTTCTGTATATTCTGTACTACTATTCAATTATTAAAAATTATGTTTAAAGGATTAAAATGTATGGCGTCTTATCGGTAAAATAGCCAGTAGGCACTAGAAATAGAATTTCTAGAACCTATTATATTACATTTATTGTTTTACCAGGCGTTTTAAAAACCGCAGCGTTTTCCTCTCCTGTAGAAAGCGGCCCGTGAACTTGCATACATAATCGATGATCGCGAACTATTCCGTTAAATAATCCGCATTCGATGTGTATTTATTGGCACAATTAACTGTGACGGCCCAGTCGTCAGTGGTTAATGTTCGAACACCACGCGATGCCGCGACCCGCCGCACCGCTCCGGTACTACGCTCCTACAGACCCGACCCCTTATGTTAAATATTGCTTAGTAAACTTCTACTATTGTTTATCAGAAAATCATTAGCAGTAACATTGACACCTAATGTTATAAGCTACCAAAATTTTACAGTATAAGTACACTTACTTAATAATAAATATTTAAAAAGAAACTTTATTCGATATCAATTGAATGGTGACGAAGGTTTTTCAGTACCACTTCTACACTAAACTTAATAAAGCATTTTTTAATTGCTTATTTATTTTTCTTTTTTCTTTAGCTTCTAGATGCTGTCCCCGCGAGAAGACGATGACGAAGACAACCATCTATGTATTAAATGCAACGCCACCATAATCGGCTTGGACAACTACATCAAACACAGAAACCAGAGATGTGGCAAACTGAAAAACGACGAGTCGAAACCAGGTCTGCCCCCCATAGACCCCCTGGAACCCAGCTACAGCCTAGGAGCTGACGTGTTCTTCCAATCTCTAGAACTACAGAGCAGTGTCAAAAAAACATCATTGGCACGACTTACACCACCAATACCTATATCAAAACCAAATGACAGGAAGAACTTGATAGTGGCATCAACTTCTAGGGATATCCCTAGAATGAGTCCATTAGAAACCAACTTGAGGGGGGAGGATTGGATAGGTGGGCACAGCTTAAGGATCGGGAGTAACATTGACAATCAAACTAAGCTCATCAATGCTGTGGCTAGCATAAGTGGTAACGTTAAGAAAGATATTCCAGCGACGTATACAATGTGTTATGAAGACTCGGAAGAATCAGAAGTTTCCGAAGAAGATGATGAAGAAGAACACGCCACTACCAGCAAGTGGAAGCCCCCTCCTAATTATACGGGGGGTAAATGGAGACCAGCATCTCCTGAACACGAAGACTGGGACATGAACGACCAAGACCATACAGGAGGTATCATTCCTGATGGCAACGATCGGGTTGAAGACTATGATGCACCTCCTCCAGGACACACTAAAGGAAAATGGATTCCCGGAGCCAATGAAAAGACTCAAATAATGCAGCCAATAATACAAAGTAAAGGATCAGTTCAATATTGGTGCGGACCTTGCAATAGAAGACTGGGCTCACGGGCTATCTATGACAAACATCTACGATCGAGTTTGCATCTAAAAAAGGTTTTGCCTGAACATGAACTAGAGTTTTCAGGACATTTAGAGCCCTTAAAAGTGGAAAAACGTATGCCACGTCCATCGAGATTTATTAACGACGGTATTTATTCTCAGATACAAAGAAAGCGCAAGAAGGCTGGAACTAAATTAAATGTTAAAATTGAGAAAAAGAAACGAAAGAGAAAACCCAACTACGTTCACTGCGGAGGCTGCAAATCTAGAGTCAGGCGACATCTGATGGGAAAACATCTCATATCTCATTACCATTTTCGTAAAGCAAGGGAAACTAGTAGCACTGTCTACCAACAATTAATTATTGACAATATTGACGCTATAGTTCATCAATCGCCTTTTCAATGCAGCCCTTGTAAGTTCTATACCAACTGGCTCTCAAACTTCATGCAGCACTGGTTTTCGGAGGAGCACGAGGAGCGCATGTCCACAATGGAGGGTAGATTCTGGTGTTCTTTCTGCAAATTCGAATGTGAATCGTCTCAAGACATGCTGCAACACATGTCGGGTTCAGACCACAGTGAAGTGGTGGCTGTTATCAACAGATCCATGCCTATAATAATAAGGAAGAAAACTATAATAAAATGCCACACATGTATGAAGGAATTCAGATATAATATAGAAATTAAGAAGCATAGTGAGAAAACTGGGCATCCATTGGCGTTTACAGGAACGGATGATTACCAAGAGCTGCATAAGTGCCAGCATTGTAATGCAAAGTTTAAATCTTCATTGACTTTGGCAGCTCATTTGAAATCTAAGCATAAACAAAGAGCATACATTTGTCTAGTTTGTGAGAAGAACTTTATTTCTTCCGAAGAAGCAAAGCGTCACAGACAAACAGCAGAACACAGGATTAAAAGGAAGGAGAATTTGAAGGAGCAAGGAATATCATGCAAGGACCTAACTAAGAAATGCCCATACTGTATTGACGATGTCGTTCTAAAGAACATTCTAGTACTAAAAGATCATATTCGTGCTACTCACCCCGACATAAAGAAAAAGTAAGTAAAGTAGATATTTGGTTACCTAATTAATATTCTGCTAAGATTCTTTATAATCGTAACATAAAAAAATCGTGAGGAAATATATATTTTTCCGCTTTCCTAAAATTGCATGTAGATGAAATTTTTACACTGAGTCCTCCATTTCAGGTGTCCAAAATGCGGAATGGCATTCATCCTATCCCAAGAAGTTACTAGGCACATCAGATCCAAAGCCTGTCAGTTCCAACCGACTACATCAAGCTCCTCTATCTTCTGGAACTGTAGCCAGTGCCTCTTCACCACCGACTCCCAAGCCGAATGCTTCTTCCACGAGGTCCTGCACTCAGACCCTGTACAATCCACGGCTGGGGGAGGAGAAAAAGTCGTTCTAAAGTACATGTGCCCTTTATGCCCCAAGAGTTTCAAGAAGGCATCATTACGTCAACATCTGAGACAGCATACTTTCGAGAGGCCTTTTGTATGCGTAACTTGTGGGGCCAATTTTACCCGGCAGACAAGTCTAGCGAATCACAGAAGGAATGAACATAGCTCCAGGGTAAAACTACCGACTTTAACCCAAGAAAGACCAAGTCCGAAGGTGGATTGGGAGTGCGGGAAATGTAGCAAGAGATTTTCTAGCAGGTCAGTGTTGTTTATTATTTCATCCTTGTTGTTACACCGGCATTCGTTTTAAACGCTTTTTATAAACTAATAAATATCAAATCAGATCGTTTACTTTCGGTTAAATTAAATGAACAGACGTGCAGCATTTATTTTATAAATCTTCACCCACGCTTTGATCTTTAGTGCAAGAATTTATTTAATATGGAGGTAAACGAAAGACACAAGTATCCACTTCGGTGGTCGTATAATTTTGATACAATGTAGGCTTGTTAAAAAATGTAAAATTATGTCAAACAAAACATTACGCATTTAAGACTCAATTAACTGCGCCAATACGTTTTCTTGTTTTTATTTTGAATCTTCTTTTTTATATTAGCCCATAATAATATTGTTACATAGTACAGAGCACGAATTTTATCGATAATTGAAAATGTTAAGCTTTACCCTGCCACATCGGCTTAGGCGGGTGGATTTCAAATGCCTTTTAATTCTTTGTTCTTTGCATTGAAGTCCCTGGTATGGAATTTTCTCTATGATCCTTTCTTATACAGCTAAACTGGGTGATAATTAAATCATCCGCCTCAGTTATCCGTTCCACTCCAATCTAGTCTACTGTCAACTGTGATTCATAACATCGAAAATAACTCATAAATATCAACAATGATGTCGGAAACAAGAACAAAACGCATTGACAGAAATAGCCGCGACATGGGTGCGCGTCACCCGCGTCAACTGGCCGCGTGCAGCGGATGCAGCGCTTGTCACACGTCGCCACAACTCCTTCACAAATATCAAGACGCGAGTAATTTGACAGCAGCGCTTTGATTGTGCGCCCGCGCAACGTGTTCCCGCCCGCAGTGTTGCCAGCGATGACATTTTTATACCATATGGTAATAAATTCGGCCCCCGGATGCATCCTATTTTCAGCACCGCGGATCAAAATCTTAATGTCGGACGGAGATATTTGACGTTCCGATTTTATCGTTCGCACGTGTTAGGTATTCGCGTTATGATGTCTGCGAGTGTTTGATTGCGGTAAATCGTCGGCGCGTTCGCTTTGACACTCGGTATTTATGTCTGGACGTGTATAAATGTACTGGATTGCCGCGTGAGTAGTTTTAATCGCACCAGACGAGTTACAACAGAGTGGAGTTAATATTAACTTAGTATCACAACAGATCCACTACATTGCGCGTAATTTATGCACTTTATAAGTTGAAATAACCGCATTCATACATACGATGCTTTCTAATCTTTAATCTTATTAGGTGCAGACGTATAAAAGGTGTGTAGTAAACTTATTTTTTAATAGCATTCATTACTTTAACATCTAATCTTACCTGTCGCCAAGACTTTTATCGAAATCAAAGCGAACTAAGTAACGTTTTTACTTCCGAACAAATTTATGTACAGCAATACATCAGTAAGTAAATCGAGTGATTATGGAATAAAATCTTAGTTCAATCAGAGATAAGGAGATCCTGGCGTGAATTGAATCAACGTGGTATAAATTAAGCTTGTCATAAAATTCCTTTCACACACGGAAAGGAATGCTTCAGATCTGAATCATATTATGCCGTTTAAACACCAATACCTTCACCTATAAATTCAAACAAAACCAATAATCAACTTTCACAAACAGACATAAAATCTCACAATCGGAGAATCAAACGATCCCCGAAGTGTGGCGTGTGCGGCGCAACATTTCGCGTGAATCAACTCGCCGCCGCCATTACCGGGCAAGTTCCATCGTATCTAGACAATTGCGGCTGCAGCGGCCATTGGGGGCGTCTAACACCGCTGATGATCTAACTTGTGTAATATCTTAGGTGTTATTGCGACGTCTTGCATTAATGCAGTGCGGTGGTAATGCGCGGGAACTCCGACGTCGCGGGATACCAGCTTTCGCGCCAAATCTTCTGTTGGGTACTGAATGGTAATTAAGTGGTTGAGTTTGTGTTTATGATGATGTGTAAATATTAGTCGTTGAACTGCACTCAAAATGAAGATTCAATCAAATGAATCACATCAAATGCACGACATAATGGATCGACATGCAAAAGTGGTACATCGATATTCTTCCATGTTTTTCATTTAGACTGTCGCTTCTTAATTATTTTGGTCAATGAGAGTGACGAGTACTCACCTGTTACTCAGTAATACAATACTTATCCAGAGATTGACAGGAACGTACCATCAGACAAGACAATCGTAAAGTTATAAGTAAACCAAATGTTTAATAACAGACAATTATTAATGTAGGCAAGGAAGGAGAAGAAACCGACTAATTACTAACATCACATCTAACCCGATCTTTGCGATCTAAGTAAATTTCAGACTAATTGTGATAACAATTTGCGATCTAAGTAAACATATCAGACGTAACCGATTCTTGGAAATAATTAAGCAAAGCCGCCTCTAAGTTATGTTCACGCCTGTCGCGCGCGGGCTGGACAGAGGCCGAGGAGAAATGTCACTGAAATAAACTCGGCCCGCTTAATGAGACGTCCACTTACAAGTATTCTCTTGGACATGTTAAGGACTGGATTAACATGAGCCAATATGTAGACCTATGTATGTACGTAGATTTAAACGGGACCGTTAAATTGTAAACTTATTTTTAACTGCTTGCCACTTTGTAAGAAACGTTAAACTAATCCTCCGGTAAATTTTAAACGCTTTTTTACTGCCTATGTCAATCGCTAAGATATTTGCCGGTGGCATGGAATTCATATCCGGGTAGTGACCACACGCGAACTATGAAACTCGCCTTGGTGAAATGTAATGTTCCCGTATCAGACATTTTACATCAGCTTACGAAGGCAAAACTACCTTACTTCGGTTTATTATGTGTTAGCCCCAGTCCCACCCCAATGGAACTGACTCATTCTTACTGCAACTAAGGCTACAACACATCACTACAGTTACTAACCTCTTGGCAAAACGATTCACAGTTATTTCCTGTACGTCGCATAATATATTGTATAGATAATACTAAAAATACTATTTTTTTTTAATATTTATATGCTTATTGCCTACTATTATGTAGGAAACCTGCAAGTGTTGCATTTTGTAAAATTTAATTTGTTTAGTTCTTTTTTTATTTTATTAATAATTAAATTAAATAAAACAAATGGATACCAAGTACCAATATTCATACTAATCTTGGTGTGAACCTCTTCCATCTTACATCGCCATGTATTGGCATTATTACTGGTCGTAGGCCGCTTTTTCTTTGTCCCAGTTTATTTTATAACAGCGATTTATTTCCTACTAACAAGGTACCTCCTGTAACTTGTAAGTATCAACGCTTAAATACCAAACGCCGCGGTAATATTTCTACATAGATCATAAATTGCAGAGTCATAAAGTTCGAATGGTACGTTTCAAACTACGTTACTTCATAGTCACTCGTGTCGAAATCGATTCGGACACCTTCCGTCTTGCCACTGTCTGTACTAGCTTATAATAACGAGAAATAATTACGATTGAAGTTTAAAGTCATTTGTAGGGAGTAGAGGTGAAGAATTATGTAAATTATTTGCCACGTTTGCGATATTCTATAGTTAACCACAATATTTACAAATGTTTGGGTTCAGCCAGTCTTAATTTTTTTATGCTACTATGAATCTGGTGTTGAGCAGGCCGATGCGACGTAGTTGTCTCGATCTCGAATACTATAAGGAGAGGCATGATTCCGATCCTATTGCCATTGGTCCTCATACCGCTCAATTTTGTTCCGATTTTTTATAAACATGAGGATAAACTCAGTTTGTTTTGTTCCATCAGCTACAGTAAGTTCACTGCTGAACATAAGTCTTCTCCAGGGCTTTTAACATTATCTCCCTCGGTGACGTACTTTTAGTACGATACAATTACAAAGCTGAGGTCTTGGGTTCGAATCCCGGGTCAGGTAAAGCGATATTGGATTTTCTATTCATTACCAACCCGGAGTCAGGAATTTGTGCCTGATATGGCGATGGGCTCGCCCCCCTATAACATCATGGGATGGAATATACAAGGCGAAATGTAGGTGTCCTGGTTGCACCTCTGCCTACCCCTTCTAGGAGAGAGGAGTGAGAGTTTATTTTTATATTTGTTATTTTTTTCTGTATTTCTTGACTGAGGACCATGATTGTATATACAGGATTATAATGAGAAAGAAGCACTGTGTAATACAATATTACTGTGTTTAATTCCAGGTCGGCACTGTCCCGACACGTTGCCGGCAACTGCACCGGGACCAGCGAAGCGGTGCGCTGCCCGCACGACCAGTGCAACTACGTGGCAGCCACTTCTCGACAACTCGCTAGGTATAAAAATGTTAAATTTATGGACTTTCTGCAATTTCCTGACGAGCAGGTTTTTTTTAAGTTGTATAGCATGATTGTAAAACAACGCCATCTATGACTTTATGCGTAAAGCTTTTGACATAATAAATGACAACGTTGATTCGAAATACGTTTAATTTATGCCGATAGGTGTCGCTTATTGGAGTATTTATTTACTATATTTTATAAATAATTGATAGATGGCGCTAATAAATATTAATAATCATACGAAAGTTTGGTGAAAAGTTATCCTGATATTTGTTGATTAAACTGGATTTGAAAGGAAGAATATTAGAAACTTGAATAAAAAATCTAAGTGGCTCGCAATGTCGCTCTATGGAGATTATGTAGTAAATTGTAGTACCTAGAACAAAACGGTAGTACCTAGTAGGAAAAAATATCACCATTGCTACTTATTTGTTTAATTTTAATAATTAGCTTAAAATCTACAGGCAGTGCAATGCTGTACTAGAGTTCTATTTCCAGGTCGGATTATTTTGTGTATTTTATTGAAGCACGGACGCTATAATCATATAATATTATTTATTATTCCTCCGTGTATCCTTTAGCAAGACAGACGTGTAAAGTGAGACTTATTTAGTTATATGATTATTTGATTTCAGACATCGCCGCTCCCACGGTGAACGTGTAAAGCACCATGAATGTGATTTATGCACATTCAAAACAGATCAGGCGAGCCACCTGAAAAGACACATGATGTGCCACAAAGGACTCAAACCTTACGCCTGTCCATATTGCCAGTTCACTTGCGGCAGTTTGGTAAGTAATTTTGAACTTGAACAAACTTTGAACATACCCACGTAATTGATAAGTTGAAATAGCTGTAATATAGCAGTTAATAACTTCATAAATCTTTTGTACAGAATTCTTCAATATTTTTTATATTTATAACAGATGGCGCTACATGTATTTTGAAACACACGTAATGAATACCTAGTAAGCCCAATTAATGTTATCTAAAGTAAATTAAACTGTGGGCAATATTTATAAAGGATGAGGAATGTATGATTAAAATAAAAGAACCCATGAAATCTTTATGCCACAGGATGTCCACAGCTTAAGCATAGGCCTCCCCAAAGTGTTTCCTATAGACCTTTAAGAAACTGCCTGCATCCAGCGCCTTCCTCCAACCTCAGATATGTCGTCTGTCTACCTAACTAAAACTATTTAAGTCCATAAACAGTTGTATTTTTTTCAGGAGAATCTCCGGAAGCATGTGCTCCGCAGTGGCAGACACAATGATCTCTACCTATATGTTTGTCATCATTGCGAGTATCAGACAAACTTGGCTATCAAACTGCGGTCACACCTTACTACCGCACACAGCGACAAATACAACGTAAAAACAGCCATAGTTGCAGTGAAAACTCACCTCATGATCGACAGTGAGAAGCAAAGACTGAGGGAACTGACTGAAAATTCTAACTAAGTTAAAAATTAAAATGTGCCAAAAATAATATTAATAAGTGATTTTATTTGCTAATACTTTTAAGTATTATCTTCATGTATCTATTCTAATTAAATTATGTATTTGTGGAATATATTGTGACGATAGATAAAATAAACAATATATTGATTACATATAAATTAATTTTATTTAAATTACTAAACTTAATTTAAATTTTACCATGACTGCAGCAGTAATCCTAAGTTCAAATTGTGAACAGCAAACGCTGGAACACGCTTACGCCAATGTCACTTTGACAGCGGCGGCCTGAGCGCTAGCGGCGAGCGCAAACTGGCAAAAAAATAGACGAGGCGCCATAGTGAGTTTGGGTGGACGCTTGTCCCGCAACGCGCTACAACGCATGAACTAAAATAATATTCGATCGGTCGTCGTGCGGTGAATTACGATAAAACCCGGCACAGTTGTATAATGCACGTTAGATTTACAATACGTTACGTAATATAATTTAATTGTGTGTATTTATTGACATTTTTGTTGTGAACTGAAGTGAGGAAATTTAAATTATTTTTTAAATAATGAATGTTCCTCTTCCCTTGGTGAGCTGAAAATCGATTGAAAATCATAATGTCGCTAAAGGTGAGTTCTGCATGCGCCACATACAACCTTGCTATGACTTTCGGTATAGATATATTTTGCGTGGGTAGTTTTTGCACATGTGACATCCCATAATGAGGGGTGTTCTATATTTTTCTCGATACGTTGTATTTATAATTTTTTTTATTTATATGCGCCGTGTGTTTTATTGACTAACTAGCTAATTATTACGTTTTGCGCAATAGACGTAGTATCTAATATCGTTTTAATGCATCGTCGTTTAATACCACGTGATGCAATTAAAATATTTTAACCATCCAATAATATTTTTATAAAAAATAAATAACATATCATTCAATTCGTAAACGCAATTTATTAGGATACCATGATAGAAATAAAACAACATTAAAATATTACCTAATTTGTTCTGTATCACTAGTGCATTTTAAAAGACAGTTTGATAGAATTTGCCTAGTCTCTATTTATATTAAAATACTTTTCTTTATTTTTACCTTATATGTATCATACTAACTATTCAAAAGGATCACCGGTTAATATGGCTATACTTTTTCAATTTAACATAATTTTACTTATTTGTATTTTTTTGTTTGATATAGGTATGTGGTCTTTATTCTTTAACCATACCTACTGTTCAATATTTATTACATTTTCAAGTAAAGCTGTTTTTTTATATTGACTATCAAACTGAATAAGAAACAGAAAATTAACATAAACTGAATACCGTTATTTTTGTTTCCTTATAATAATTTAAAATTCAATTAATGTAAATTGCGAGTGTCACAAACAAAATATACCTCTTTATGTACCAATTTTTTTATTAAATATTGTTTATGTGGAGCCAATGTTATTTCCCTTCCAGATAAACAACTTTATAAGTTCTCAATTTTTATTGCCCCATTTTGTGACTCCCTTGAACTTAAAGAATACCATATAGGATTAGGTCCTGATTTTTTAATTTGTTATTTAAGACAACTAATGAAAGAACCTGTCCCTTATTAATGTCCTTACTTAATGCTAAATAATGACCAAGGCCCATAACTACCTACACTGATGTGGGACCGTAAGCCTTTTAGGTATTTTTTATAAGCCACAGACACATTCAATTAGTCAAAACACTTCTAGTAGTTTAAAATTTAGACCTGCTGTATATACAGTATTTCCTAAAAAAACGATGATTTTAGCTTCCAGCCTGTTAAATGTATCTCTCTATTTGTACTGTAGTGTCAAAATCCTTTTGCTTCTTCATTCAGTTGCACAGAAATATATGTTATTTATAGTTACGGATTTATTTACGCGAGGGTAGTTCCATAGGAAGCGCGGCGGGGCTCCACTACCGGTCCCCGACCAGGCGCAGCCTCCTGCGTGTCACTGAACCAATTGCTAGGGTCTTTACTAACACTAGAATACCTATTTAATACCAAAGTGGAAAAATAAACCGCCTTTGATAGGTGGCGAAGAAAGTCTCGATAAATTATGAAATTTCGGTTTCTTTCTTGGATTCTTTCTTCAATAAATTAAATGTTTGCAGGACAACTGGAGGTAGTAGTTAAGAGAAGATCTAAATATATCAAATGAAAAATGTTGGTTATTTTAATCGGAAAATACATATAATACGTACACATATGACGTGAATTTGTCTTGTGATCCCGTTTTCATAGTCTAACAACACGCTATGACCACAGAATACTAACTATGACGAAGAGTTGCACATGTTCACGTGCAAGGATAATCAAGAATTATTTAGGATCATCGTAATCAATACTCATACGCTCATTACGCTGCATCATCATACTTCAATTTGAAGCTTTGAGGTCATGAATGATGTTTATTGCGATTCTCGATCACAACGAGCCGTATGTTCGACTGCCATACCTATGCAACAAAACAGGACAGGTCTCTGAAAATAATCTGTATCTGTATCAGCCCATATACGTCCCACTGCAGGGCACGGGTGTCCCCTACAATCGAGGGTACGATTGACGTTGATTTTTATTATTAATATATTAATTAAATACATACAAGGATCCAATAGGTGGCAATCCTATTTCTCAGCCGCTGATCGCCAGTCGCGGTGGCGCGGTGTGTCCACAGCACACATGTCACTGGCAAATTGGATAACCGGTCCATCTGGTTTTTTTAATTAATCGCGAACGTTGACGGTTTTGATTTATTACTTTAATAGTTTTTATCCGCGGCGCCATCATTTTTGCTCTCATTAGCGTGGTCTAGTTGCGATAAAAAATAATAAGATTTATGGGCTTAGTATGTTAAACATTTTTTTCTTGGACATTTGATTAAATGCCAGTAACTTCTACATGTCTATGTGTTCCAATATCTAAACCAAAGCCTGCGTTTGTGGCCAAAAAAGTCCGTAAAAAGGAAGGCCTCAATTTTTATTCCTGTACATTCACAATAACTAGGATAAATGTTTGTGTTCTAACAACTGTACCTGAAATAAAAATGAATGCCAAATTGTTAGACATTGTAACATGCACTAACAAACTCGACGTATTAAATATCAATGAAACAATACACAAATATGTTTAAAGTGGTCGGTATTTGTGTTATTAAAAAAAATGTAACTCACATTTATATTATTTAAAGTTCCTGCAAAAGTGTATTCTAAAAATAGTGTGTAATCTGTATTTCTTATCAAAACAAGCGCTGCATTTTTAATTGCCCTTGAATGGCGCGATCCGCGCCGTTGGCCGCGAGTCGCGACGCCGCGCGCATTGTGATACGCGGAGCTGCTCTGGTTTTTCCATTCACAGACGAAACGGCTCGGATTACGTAAATAAGCTCATGCCTATAGCTGCTAAGGGGTAAGCAGAGGTTCCGCCTTAAGTTCATGTTGTGTTAGAGCTATAAATATTCGTATCGGCTCGTGGTGTTGTCAGACCGAAAAGTTTGGAGCTTCTGATAACCGCGACATAAGATTTGCATGGGGTCAGTCCTATGTATGACTCTTGGATGTTTTTATTATTACTATTGTAGTCTAATCCCATACGTACGTATAAGGGCTGACTCCATTCCGCACGTAGCCCGCGTGTCTGCGTTCAAGTCTAGACGGTATAAATAAGCTTATTTTGTGTGCTCTTGTTGTGTGTGTTTCACGCCGCCATCAACCTAACAAGGTGGGAAGTGTGCTATATTTACTTGGTTCTTATTTGATCTTGCTTTAATTTAATTGTGAATTAAACTAACGATGTTATGGGTGTTGTAAAGTAAGGCTCTGGTGTACGGTCGAGTAGATCTATAATTACTTATGCTATTATAATATTCAGACTGTTTGGACCGCCAACCACACAGTAACCCATATTATCATAAATTTCCCAGAAATGTATAAAAACGAAACCTAACTAAATGAATCTTTATATTGGACAAATCAATTTGTTTACTCATGTTACAACAAAATCAAGATTACATTTTAAAATATGTTAAATATATGAAAACTCGTAGATCTGAAATTAGAATTGATGTTGGTATTTATAGAAATATATTCAGGTCACGGGCACACGCACACAATCGTCAAAAATAAATAAATTCTATACATTACTGAGTAATAACATTGTACGTCTATAATAAAGCTAAAGTTGTAATCAATACGGTCATTATCTTGCTGTTTATGGTACATAACCACTTCCCACAACAATGATGACGTAAAAATATATTTTGCGATAACAATCACGCAAATTGTAGCATACTTATTAAATTTTGGTTGTATTTTTTTTTCATATCCACATGCATTTTTTTATATTGATTTGGTTGTAAATGTAAGATGGAATTAGCGATTTGGTGATCGAGCTCTCGTATAGACTTGTATAATTATCAGTTCACCGATTTTGTATTTAGAAATAAGGTAGAAGCATTTTTTCTGACCACTGGATATCTCAATAATCGAGAATTCGATTGAGATGGATTTAAGCAGAAGTTTTTGGCTGCTTTAAATGAAGTTGTGCAAGAACTATGATCGTTAAAAGCCTTTTAAATTCATCAATGGAAAAACCACTGCAAAAAACTGCAGTGCCTGTAGTTTCATTCATGTAATACAATAGAGATGTGTCGACCCATGAGTGCTCTCAATCGGCCCTCGGAACAATTCTGTTCCACCCCATGAATATACTCTCCAGTAAAGAGCGTGGGCCTTTTAGTAACGTATCGTCACGCCTACACACTTGACAGGGTAAGCTGAAGTATTGTGATGCACTCAAGTTTCCGTAGGCGTAGTGGGTGGGCTGTGTTAGTCTGGGAGTTCAATCCTTGCACTGAAAAAAATGTGAGATCTACAAACATTTATGGATTTGGGTGTTGGTGGATTAGGAGAATTTTTTTTTTTTTTCGCCGAACACTCTTTGATAAGCAGATTTCTTTAAAATGTCTTGGCTGTAATAAACTATGAATGCACGCAAGAAAATAATCGATAGTGTGTGATTTTCAATTTTGAATTCAAGCCGAAAATCGAGATCTCAGTCTCTTAAATTCGTCCTTAATCTATCGTTAATTTTCATCAAACCAATCTTTTTGCCGGATTAAATTTGTTATGGAATCGTAGTTTAGAATAACAAGTTCAATGCTAGATAGAGGGGATCTTGAAAGGTAATAATTACGACCGGTTAAGGAAAACCACACGTTTTTACGCGTTGTATTTAACTGTTCCGTAACAAATTATAAACTAGCTGCCGTAATAAATCTAAGAATTACAATTTTATAATCAATTACTTGTCGCAAGATGAATCATGACAATAAAAGCAACACTTCTGATGTCTTACTACCTAGTATCGTTTTTTATTGTAAGTTCCTGTGTTTTATGCTGATAATTATTGTTTGTCGACGAGAAGCCTGTACACGCTATATTAGATTATATTCTAAGGTACGGCAATCGGCTGTTAATATCTCTATTTTAATCTAATATTTCATTTTTTGCTTTGAACTGGTTAATTTTTGTGTCAATAAAACAACTTGTCTCCAAATCATCGATGGTCTCACCTCCGAACGTAGGTTCCGACCAGGTATACGTAAACCCATTTCTAACACGAGTTCAATGACCCGTTGCACCGTACTCAGCAGTAATTGTCGGCTACTTGGCAACTAAACGCATCTAGAATTAGCTCAATTAATGCTAATGTTGTTGGGCAAGAGAATGTCGCAAGCACTGCGCTGCACCGTCGCTTCCTCGGTGACAGGCGAGTGTTTTGGAAAGTGTGAGGTTTTATAAAAGATTCGTAAACTTTTTGTGAGATCCTGATACGTATCGACTAGGTTAGGTCGAGGTGGTAATTTTGTACCAAAAAATATCTGCTTGTCCTATTATGGTGATATCTACCATCGTAAGCAATGGTGGTAAAAACTTCTTAAGGACTCACGCAAATATGTCGCGTTTATCTAGTTATATCCAGTTTCAAGTAAGCCGATATAATTGGGCCGAATTCTCGCAGCTGCATACCCAAAACGGACTGGTGCACTTTGCTCTACCATAAGAAGGAAGGTTGATTATGTCAAAATACTATTGTACACCTACTGTTGCCGTATACAACAAAAACATAAGATTTCTATATAAATATATGTAACGTGTAATACGTATTGCTGTAATGTACATAATAAATAAATTACTTCACCAGGACATTAAGATATGCAGCATACAAACATGTTGAAAAGACACAACGGGTTGCGGCGATTATTTACGCAACGTCAAGCCGATAATAGTGTTGTGAGTTGTGAGCAATTTGTTCATTAAACGAACAACTGAAGTCTTCGTCTTACCTGACACGCTATAATTGCTCACTAATAAAGCTTGACACGTAGTGACATGTCTTGAAATACATCGTTTCGCTTGCCATAAACTAGCTTAGGTTTTCGTTTTGAAGATTTTTAGATGAAAGGTAAATATTTGTAATCTAAGATGTATGTCTGGTTGCCGGTTATATCCGATAGCAATTTCAACTCGTTCCCTAGAAATTCAGTGAATTGCTCAATTGATGATGATTAGGTTTCTGTGATGGGTTTTCAACAATAGTGTATGTTAGACGCTATAAAGGAGAATACTTTAGAATCTTCGGCTTCATTTTATCGCATTGCACTCGCAAAATAATAATACGAGATAAAAGTAGAACATGCAGTAATATAAATAAACAAAAGCTATTTGATCATCTTCCTGGGTTAAATAAGACACGACGAGGTTTGAATTCTAAGGAATTATTTCCTTTCACACAGTAATAAGTGTGTAGATATACATAGCGATATAGCTCAGGTTAGGGTGCCACGGGTCTTATACTCACGTAATATTGTGTCTCTAGAATGTAATTAATTTTTGTATTACTACATTGAAAATTGAATCGAGTTGAGCGAGTTATGTTTGCGTGATCTAATGTTTGTTTTGGGTGTGCGTGTTATACATCTAGCATTTGTTCAGAACTCTGTAATGTCTCTTTTTAGGTAAACTGAAGACATTAGAAGCATTTTGCTAGATGGTTCACCTCACGTCTGCTCGTAAACGGGAACAACACCACTAAGAATATTATTATTATTATGCACTACATGACTTTGCACTTCGCTGGTTGTCCTGTGACAATAGATCTCCCTTAATGTCTAGTAATTTCCCGCAATAATGTTCTTTATGACGGCAATTATTAACAGTGCTTACACACTGCTGCCGTCATCGCAGAAATTGACAAAGTGGTTCTACCTTCCCGTACGACTGAGTGAAAACCTTTGTAAGTTCTATTTGCAATTGTAGTTTTACCATAATTGTAAAGTATTATATTCTATGGTTATATTAATAAATAAATGCTTCTAAAATTCACGCACATAACTTTTGCTCTCAGTAAGATATGCGGCTTTCGCATTGGTGTCAGAAAATACGGAAGACTCCCCGGTCTCCTATTATATGCATTAGTCGCAAAACATTGTCCTAAATATTACAAAGAGGCCGCCATGTGTTATACAAAAATGGCAAACACAGATAAGATAGAGCTGAAATTATAAGAGCGAAACAAATTCCAATTGGAGTTAATGCCTGTGTTTTTATCAGCTCATGGCCCACTATTAAGCACGCGACTCCTCTAACTGTTTTCCAATTTGATGAAAATTAGAAAGGGTGAACTTTGTGTATGGCTAAATTTATTCCGTCAATTTCACAAATGTGACGATATGCCACAATATCGCTGGTATTTTACCCTGTTCTGCTATGTGATAATTCACTCCTGCCGAGCAGGATTTATTTTATTTTCTAATCTATATTTGTAATTCGACGTTCGCACTAGCGATTTACATCAACAATCATATTTACGTCACTAGATGTAAAAACGATGGATACCTCAACAAGGCCGCCTTCAATACGGTCATTCGAAGAAACGGCGTAGTTGAATAGAAACGTAAAGCTATGTTTAGCGATGACAAAATATAGACAAGTGTGTACTGCGGATGCTAATTCGTGATTGTGAAATATTACCGGCATTGGCCTCGTTGCCGCCATTACAAGTCATATGACTTAAGATGGATGTTAGTGAAATTACTTCCATTTGTAGCGAGTGCGTTTAGATCTTGCGATACATTTTATTTTCTGTGTGTTCCACGAAACTGCTGGTGAATTGAGGCATTCTGCGATATACAAGCATCTCTTTTGTATAGACTTTAACCCTTTATGTTAATAGGAATATGTACATGTACAAGATTTTGGATTCACGCTTCGATGCTTTCGGCTGCTTAGTATGAGCCTCTTTCCATAGCAACATTGTATGACCGTCAAACGGCTAGAAAATTCAGGTTTTGCTGTCGATAACCATATTTTAATTGTACTGCAGTAATCAGGCGCATTGCAGTCATCTTTCTATTATGCAAAGACCCCAGTCAACCACAAAACTTGAAAAAGTAGGAGCTAGTGCTAATATAAGCTTTCCTCTATGACATTCGACCGTGTGCCAGTAATGTGAGCTGCGGTGTTAGGGCTGTGTACCACATTCAGACGCACCTTGGTGTAATGTTCGCGACCCTGCTCCCTGCTCCCTCGCGACTGGACTGCCGTGTCGAGGCTCATGGCCGAGTTGACTATTTAGCTCTATTACATCAATTTAATGGTTAATCCCTAAGGATGTATTGTGTTTATGTAAATGTTTGTGTAACGGAGTATGTCTCGATGCTTTGAATTACTCATTTGAAGTGGTTTCTTTACCGTTTCTACTTTGATAAAGCATACAGCATTTACTATTAATTATTCGAGATTCTAACGAGCCATAAGGTTCAAGAAATTATAATATTTATGTTGACCATTCTAAAATACAGGCTCACGTAAATCGTACCACCAGAAATATCTCGAGAAGAAAACTACGCAAACATTTTATAAATAAATAAACCAATCAGTCTTATAGATAGTCCAGACCCCACAGTAAGATTGAGTCTTGTGTCGTGAGTATCAGGAACTACGAGAGACTTTTCGGTCTCATAAATACCCAAACTCGAAACAAATACCTGTGGATCACACAATCATTTTTCTCGGTGCAGGGATCGAACTCACGGCCTCATGTTTCACAGTCGGCGTCTAACCAACTGCGCCACGGAGGCTGTATATTTTTTTTTATTTTTTATTTATATTAAGTAAAATTCAATTTTAACAAGATCAGATGCCGACTTTGCGGTGTTTCCTGCGGTAGTTGCCGTACATTACCATTTAAACTTGCTGCAGCAAGCTTGGCTTGTCTTGCATAGAAGCCAGCACGCTTTAATCCTCAAATTGTGTGATGTGTCTCAGCGGAGTGTGTGATTCCACGCAATAGTCCAGTCATTTGGAAATAAAAAAGCCTATTCTAGAATAATACAAACATTGGATATTCAGCGCAGTGCGTGCCCAGTGTGTCGAGTTACAGTGACCCTGAAGAGTCGCAGCTGATCCGCCGTGCTGTGCGCCACTGCGACTTGGCCAACCTTGGCCAGTGCGAAGTGTGACGTGATTTCTTTATGTCCTAGTCGTCCTTTGATTAGATTGCGGTTTATGTTGATACATATTCAGTGTTGGGCTATATAATCTCGTTTATTATTTTTTTCCAATAAATATAGATATTTGCTAAATCGGGAATTTGAATTGCGTAATTATGGCGAGAATAGGAACAAATATGCCTGTCGTATACATGCTGCCTGCGTTTAAACGCAACGGATTATTTGTTTGTTTGTTTATTTATTATAGCAAGATCAGGGTCACAACTGATGTCCGAGACCATGTGTGGAGAAATCAGATAATATCTGAGACATCTTACGGGTAAACCTGCACGTCTATAAAGATGTACCTATTTATAGTAAAAGTTGACATTGCGATCCAAATGTTATATTGCTGTTAGTACTGCTGTAGCTTGTAACTTGCGTAATGTCTATAAATTCACATCGTGTTATCACATGTGATAAGAATGGAGAGATTTTATCTCGTGAGATGCATTCTTAAACTCAGCACATGCTATCACAGTTACGTCATTGAATAAATGCTTGATGTTTATCATAATTAGAACTCTTATTCATACTCACTCTGAAGCATTTATATAAACCTTTATACCAAAGGATTTTTAAAAGATAAACATTACCGGCCTTATTCATAGACAGTTTAAAAACCTATTTTAGTCATCGAATGTTTTGTCTTCTTCACAAACTGAATTCAAAAGTCGTTCGAAAAGGACAAAACATTTGATAACTAAAATACGATTTAAACTGTCTATGAATAAGGCTGAACAACTTTATAATTAGGTATGAAGTCAGCAATATAGAACACTATCTCTTGATGGTATATATTAGAATCGTTTCGTACTGTTAAATAAATAACTAGGGTGTTACTATTTAACAATAACCGTAGTATAATCCAAAATAAATTAAATATCAAGCATGATTTTAATATTCTGACGACAATGTACAATAAACTTGTCTCTAATAAAATATTGCCAACTCAACATTCAAGTAATTATTCACTGACAGAGCAATTAGCACCCAAAGCAATTACTACAAGTAAAAGTATTAATTTGTCGTCAGTAAGGCCACTCGGTAATAATAAAACACCATTTTTCTTTCATCGCCCACAGCAGACTCACAAGGTTGAGGGTTCCCTTTCAATTAATAGTCTTGTGTCGAACAATTTTAATTAACGGGTGTCTATGGCTTCTGTCAGATAAGTTTGGAGTTTCACATTTCTTCATTATCCTGGGGTGGGTGGAGAATGATTGAAGTTGAATCGGGATTGGCTTTTAAAATACATACATAAACTCACGCCTTTATCCCAGAAGGGTTAGGCAGAGGCGCCACACTAGAACACCCACATTTCGCCATGTATGTCCCATGATGTGATAGGGGGCATCCTATCGCCATGTCGGGCACAAATTCCTGACTACGGGTTGATAATGAATAGAAAAACTCAATATCACTTTGCCCGACCCGGGATTCGAATCCGAGACCTCAGCTTTGTATTCGTACCGTAGTACAACTACGCCACCGAAGCAGGCTTTTAAAATAATTGCTGATTACATCGGAACATGATATCTTGACAGCTTCTATGCCTCAGTTGGTAAAAGGAACGTCTGTGAAATGAAGGCTGGCTAGTCCGACTCCCGTACCCATAAATATTAGTGATAACTGCAAATATTTGGTTCTGGTCTGGTTATTCTAAGAATGAAATAATTTCGTAGTTTATGACGCACAGGACCAAATACCTACTTATCCTCATCAGCCTATATTAATACACTTATATTCATATCAAATAAAAAAAGAAAACACAAGAGAATATCTCTATTTCCTCTCGTAATTTACGTATTACTCATGTGATATGTGGTTACAAAACACGAGTAGTTAGTTTAGACAGTTAGTTAGTTTTGACAGCCTCCGTAGCGCAGTTGGTTAGACGCCGGTTGTGAAACGAGAGGCCGCGGGTTCGATCCCCGCACCGAGACAAATGTTTGTGAGGCCCACAAATATTTGTCTCGGGTCTGGGTGTTTGTGAGACCGAAAAGTCTCTCGTAGTTTCTGATACCTGCGACACAAGACTTAATTGATCTTAATGTGAGGTCAGGACTATGTATGTGACTGTTGGGTGTATTTATTATTTATTATTATTATAGTAAATTAACTTCAAAAACAAGAAACTGCGCCACCAAGGACATACGTTACTCGTTACAAAGACACAAAAGAGCACCTTGTGAAAGTGACGCCAGCAATTACCTTCTACCTTTGTGTTTAAAATTACAGCTGGCACGAAAAAATGAATACTCTGCAAGTCTGCACCTGACGGTAAATGCGGACCGGATAAAGGTTCCAAGGCTTTCTGTCGTTTAGATTCCTTGCCGTACCTTTGAATTTTAAAACAGAACCCACAGTTTATGTTACTTCAAATGAGTTTAGCCAATCTTGAATCTCCAATTATATTTCTCGCTGAGACAGACCTCTTGCAGATTGTCATCGCGTCTCGGCTTGATATAGAGCAATTTAAGTATCACTGAATTAAAGCATCACATAGCGAAGATAACCATCTATCGCTGGTCGAAATAATTCTGCCGGCCTTCTCGAAATCGGACTGCACCGGCTGAACTCAAAACGCAACACTTGCGTGGATCTATAACACCATTTCCTTTATTTAGTACAAGTCGCTATCCAACCCTCCTACGAGTATTCTCCCATAAAAACGTGATATTGCAACGCAGTATCATTATGCAACGAAAACATCCATTACAAAACACAAAAGAACAGCACAAGTGACAAAAGCAATTACCCTACCTTTGTGTATGCAATGTGCATCCGCATTGAACTTGGGTGCCGCCGACTGTATCGATCGGGCGACGCGACAGTAGACTAAGAGACAGATTTTGGCGAAATTATGGCATTAATTTTTATTATATGGTCTGTAAGGTCGGCACAAGGCTGGCGTTTAACTAGACCCTAAGCCCTCTCCAATAAACTCTCGATTATAGAGGGAGTCCCGTGCAGTCATCAGTAGTGGGCTAATATGGGCTGATATTATAGTGCAGAAGTTTTTATTTTAAGCGCAAGGAAAACGCCTAAACCTTCCCGATGCCTCGGATGAGGTTAAGGGTTATGTCTCTGGGCATCCAATCCAACACGCAAATGACGTCATGGTAGCCAATAAAATTGGGTAGGCGAAAGGCATAAACGAGAAATTCTTAGGCTTTTTTCTCGTAATTTATAGAGGTAATTTATTAAAGGCTTTTGTCTGGATGCGGATATTTCGTTTATATGCTCGAGGAGAAATATTTCAATTGCCTTTTGTTTATCGACGGTTATGAAATCATGTCATGTTCTGCTATTTGCATTGTTATTTAATATGCTTTTATTAAAGAGTTATGCGGCGTTGTTGGTGAGATTTTAGTTTTCAATAGAATGTTCTTTTAGAGATAATGTATTGGATACAACGTTATATCTTGAACTACATGACCAAACTCGAACAATGGTGCTATAAACGCAAATGAATCAAAACTTAATTTCATTAGCATATATAGGACAATTTGACTGCGAAAAAACCGAATTAAATAACGATACTGCATAGAAATGTTTGCAGCTCTTGTACACACATTCGCCGACCTTCCACTCGTAAAGTGAGTGCCGGTTAACTCCCGCGGGCCTTTGATGTTTAACAGTTAGTTTTTTACGTGATCACCGTTCTGATCGCGTTCGTTTATATTGAATACGACACTTCAAATGGGCTCGTTGCGTTGATTTGTACTCGGGGTTTTGTTTATCTTTGATTAAGGTTTCGTGTTTTTTAACGTGGATCTCAGGTTTTTAGGCTTCGAGCAATAGTCCAAAATAGATTGGTAGATGAATGAGTTTGTTAGAACAGTTTTATGTTTTTTCTTTTTCAAACCATAAATAATTATCTAAACATGGTCTCTTTCCAATATTTCATTTTTATTTCAACTAAAAAGCTTTACTATTAGCATAGTCACAATACTTAATGCCTTATTTCCTTTCTAACGACTTTTGAATTCAGTTTGAGCGAAGAACAAAACATTAGGTAACTAAAATAGGTTTTAAAACTATGAACAAGGCCGTTAGACGCCAAGTCTCATCAAAACGCATTCCACAAACTAAGTTGCATTCCTCAGCAAAGTGCAAAAACGTTTTCTTAATCAAAAACCTCCTTTTCACCTCGTATTACACGCCTTCGCTTTTCAAGAAAGCTAGTAGTCAAGCTAAGTTTAGCATTATTGCACAACGGCCGAAGTTGGCCGAAGTCAAATATCATAGGTTCAACGGGAAGCGGCCAGTCACTTTAAAATATTCCTTCCTCATTCGTGTATTTTTACGTTTCCTTTGGTCGTTATTCCCTTTCTGTTCATTATCACTCGACACGGGCCGCTCGCTCCTTTAATAGTTCCTACTTTTTTATTTTTTATTCGGCAAATTTAGGTTTAAAAATTTATTCTCCTAAAACATACAGTTCACTTATAAATTTACCTAAATTAATACGAATAACTATAATTTTTATTATTTATAATATTTTTTTTAATTGGCAAACGATTTTACTTTAGTTAATGATTTTCTTATTATTATTTCTTATGCAGATATTAATTAACGATTCGTAATTTAAATATTCTCACAAATGGAAAAAGTTAAAAATTCTTCGTTCACAATTAGCCTTAATGTGCATGTAGGCAATTAAAATTAAAATTCCATTTTTAAATTATGAATGCCTATAAAGTAATGCAACAGAATTATTTTCTAATTAAAATGATGTCAATTTAACTTTAAACTCTATTTTTTTATTTAGTTTAAATTCTGGACACAAGCAGTATAATCTACATGCGTAAGTAAATAAATATCAACTTTGTAGGTCAGATGAAAACAACATTAGTTGTTCAATTTGGCTCCTTTGCCAACAGCTCGAATGTCAAGGTTGTGGACTGTCGCGTGCCACAATGCGGCACTCTCGTTCGTGCTAAACGTATTCTTATTTGCAAGTTTTTATTCCGACAAAAAAACAATAATGTTGTCTTATCGTCCATCACTGTCGAAATGTGGATGAGTTTTTTGGGAATTAAGCGAGGTTTACTTATATCGAGTTTTGTATTATCGTTGATTCTAAATGCAAGAAAAAATATTTAATTAGTTTTACTTAGCTTATTTCGATAAATTTGCGGATAAAGAAATTTCCTGCTAAGTTTAAAAACATCGCATTATTAAAGAAAGTACGAAACGTTTCTGTTGTGAGTATTGCAGTGTATAATTATCTCGTATAATATGGGGAAATCCTGTGGATAACAAATATATTATATGTATTATTATGTATATTGTATAGGTTCATATAGATATTTTTATCAATCATTGGTATATATAAATTCCTCGTTGTTTTGTATCGTTTATTGCGGTTAAAGAGTTTCTTATTAATTGATAGTGGACTTGGAATAATACAACATGTTCGTAGTTCTTCCTGTACTCATAATTGAAAATAAAAACACAAATCTGCTATTTTCACACAAAAACACATTTCCAAGTATTTCGACGAAAAAAGTAATTAGAGCAAGCGATTTGTACAAACAAAAACCCTCGCAAACGCACTGGTTGCTGTCAATTTGTTAATGTTTTTGTTCAGTTCGTAAAGCGCGAGGTAATTACTTAGTCGCATTTATTCCACCTGTTTACTCAGTGCTTATCTCCGTCTAGATAAAGGATGATGAATGTTAAAACATTAGCGCAAATAATGCAATAAATATAGGCATGTTTAACTCGTAATTTACTTGTATTGAATGGACAAAATGACAAGTATAATATGTTCTGTGTAGTTGATAGTATTTGATGATTCGATAGGCACAGAAATAAATTGGCATACAGCACGAGTAAGTGGTGTATGGTCTGGTATTATGAAAGTGAATAAAGATATTAATATTGAAGTGAACAATGCTGGACCAATGCGGTTTGCTGAATTGTCATAATGTTGCCTTATGGCAATATGAATTAATAATTAAATAATTTTGAGACTTACACATATATTAAATACGGCGTAGTGAGCCAAGTAACTCCGTCGCTTTTCGGTTTGAGCCTCGCTTATTTACAAGAAGATTGGCATAATTATTTTAAATGATTACTTCTTTTTTTCACGAGAGCACTTCATTTGAGTCCACTTCACTGCAACACAATGATTACGTCACACTGCTCTGATATAAGTCCCAATTGAAGTACAATATACGATCGTTTAATTCCCTACATGTTTTGTTGTACGATAAGGCTATTAGGGCTTCCTTGCATGACGCAACACACGGTTCCGTATAGAAAGGGTATCGAGACTCGGCTAGTAACAGGCGGTGAAATAAGCGTCAGTAGCCTGTCACTTCTCACCATTCTAGATATAGAAGATAATGAGGGCACGACGGGGTAGGTACTGAGTACTGACACATGAAATTTGCCGGGGTTTTTTTAAGGCGAGGACTTAAGGGAGATAATCACCATATTGCAGTCCTTAATAAACTTAACAGTGACTTAATAAGCTCAAAATTTTACGAAAAATTCATAATTTTCGTTAATTGTACCTGTAACTAGTACGTCTAAATAACGCTTTTAGATGAATTTCATAAAAAAAATATCGTGTGGAAAACACGTTATCTTTAGACAGCATTGCATTGTTTACTAACAGAATTGAATAAGTTCTGAGTAATATATTATTAGGAACAATTTGCTAACATGCAATCATAATAAAGAGTAGTACAATTAGCCTTACATTAGTCATCACGGATGTGAGCCTTTTAAGTGACGTCAAAAAGCATTCACATAATACATAATATTATCTGTAGCTTATTTTCAAAATTCTCTAATTGAACGAATTTTTATTTTATTTCAATGAATGGCGAGACGAGCATGCCATTCGCCTGATGGTAAGCGATACGACCGCTCATGGACAGTAGCAAAACAAAACAACACCATGAATTACAAAGCAATGCTTGTCATTCCACTGCTCTAGCCATCCTGAGACTTAAGATGTTAAGTTTCATTATGTCCAGTAGTTACTCTGGCTACAATGACCTTCCAACCGGAACACAACAGTGCATTTACACTGCTGTATGACGGGGAAATAGACATTGCGGTGGTACCTAGTACCTACCCAAGCGGCCTCTCACATATAAAAGACCTACCATCAGTAAACATCTACCCAACATATCTTATTTAATAATGATTTTAATGTTAATACATTAATTCCATCTCACACAAATCTTGCATAACAAACATAAATAAAAAAATACAAAGGTCTTACTTCATAGTCCACCGCGCTGCCTCAATTACCAATGAAAATATTCATAAGTAAATATTTCAGAGAGATTTAAAACTACAACAGCTCTTGGCTTATTTCAAGCACTGTTAACATAGTCAACGGTAAGGAGACTTGACGGCTGTGACGTCGAGAGGAACTTGACATTTTTGACCGAATATAAGCTCCCGGATATTTAAAATGGTTAATTCTATGTACGTATTTCGATAGTTTGTTTGGGCCGCACTGGAATTGCCATCAGATGATTATGCGGTCACTTTGCCGTGATATGATAAAATGACAATTAAATACGGATATGGCCTCAATTTATCGTTCTGGATTAGAATAATTATGTCGATTAAATTCACATATCTTTGAAACTCTTGTGGTGAGTGAATCGTCGCCCGCATCTCAACCGACTTTACGAAGTGACCTGTGTATTCCTAGTTAACTATCGCTTAGTTTAGCTGTAAATGAAAAGATCGCATGGAAATGTACATACTTGAAAGCAGAGAGTTCTATACAATGAATTCGAAAGTCTTTGAAGTCTATCAAACCGCGTAAGTAATATCTATTTCTCCCGCTAAACAGCAGTGTTAATGCACTGTTGTATTTCGGTTTGAAGGACATTGTAGCCAGAGTAACTACAGGACATAGTGAGACTTAACATCTTATGTATCAGAATGGTAAGCGCAGTGGAATGCCAAGCATTTGTAATTCAACGTGTTTGGTTTTGCCACCATCAGGCGAATGGCACGCTCGTCTCGCCATTCAACGCAATAAATAAAAAGGTATGGTGCAAGCAATCAGCTTAAAATTATAAGCTAATTTCTTCTGCAACATGGATGAAGTCCATTCACCGACACCATATAAGCGTGGGATAAGGATAAGTAGATAAACAAACCACTTATTCACAAGGCTCTTTGGCAGTCAAAGTAACGAAGCAATAAACTGGCGAGAGTGTACAATAAATTGCCAAGCGGTGCGAACTCGAGACCCGTCTCAGTGGAAATCAATAGTGTATATTACCAGAGTGCATATGTCGCGTCACTCGTGCATCTCAAGGCCTTTATATCCATTTTCATTTATATTCAGCCATTGTGTCGCCTTCCTTTGATAGATTGCCGTGGAGACAAAAGTACATACTGATACAAATACATTCTTGAAAATGTAGGTGTTTAAGCGATGAATACTCGCATTCTCCGGATCTGTTCTGGGATGTGTCAATGAAGCGAGCTTATAGCAAATTCGATTCAGGTGAATACTTGTTTTCGTGGATAACCGAGGAAAAGCTGCTTCACGCTGTGTCACTAACACAGTATTATAATCCGAAAATAGCAATAGCAAGATGTGTTATTCCAATGAATTATATCAAAATCTTTCATCGATTAGTTTTATATGATTTTAGGAAATATCGTTTAATATTAACACGGTTCTGAAAAATGGTATTTATACCTAACATGGAAAAAGGGCATTTGGCACCAGAAAGTTCAACAAATCACGTTATTCGAATATTTACAACAATGAACATGAAATGTTCACAAAAAGCATTTCACTATACCTATACCATTGATATTCAAATATTAAGTGAACCCTTTAAAACATTTATACAACTATCAATACCCAATAACCAAGCGAAGCATATCTCCCACAAAACTTTTCAATTAACCTGACAGTTTTCCAGCGAGAGACCAGGCCGTCAAAGTTGTTTGCATCACGGTGCATTGTGCAAGCGTCGGCAGATGCCGCTCCATTGTTACCTCCCGGACAATGAACCCGCACCTCGTGCCGTACGCGGTAAACGGGTTTAATTGTGATCACCTGCGTGCTTCGGTTTCAGGGCTGAGAGAAGGGCAAAAGCGATGTGATTGAGCTATATTTGTTATTGAATCTATTTGCAATGAATTGTGACGTCAATAGATTGCTAAATGATTGGGGTGTAAAAATAGTTTTTATCGGGAAACACAGTGTCTAAACTGGACAGGCTACCTGAGAAAGACCGCAATGATCGCTAAATATAGGACACTACCAATAATAATATAACGTATCAGTATACGCCCCCACTGCTGATTAGGAACTCCTCTGTAATCACGTTTTATATACTGGGTTTCCTATATGTCGCCGAAATCTCTGACGCAGATTAGATTCAGCATTGGCAAAACTACGAGTATATACATATAATAATTTAATAGTGACATTGCTTTCATAGAAAAAAAGAGAAACTTATGCAGCTGTAAATCAGGACTGCTTTGATACACATAATTTACTAAAATCATTTTCTTTTCGTTGCAGGTACGTGATCTCATGGGTATAACTGCCAATCTTCCTGATGACTGGGTATTACAAAAGCTATTAATCTAATAATATTTCCGTCGTACAACGTCCATTACTTAATGAAATCCGTCCATCAAATGCTACATATTTGGTGACATTCAGCAACGTGGTTCCGTTTGAGGTTATTATGTATTCATAAATTGACGTTTGATAGCTTATTTCAAGACGCTGTTGGAATTAATATACAGGTAATTTGGTAGATAATTTAAATATGTACCATGGTGTGTTTTGATTATTGGCTAAATGTTATTAAAAATTTTGTGTAAATGACCTAGAAAATTACAGCGGAATAATAGATATGCTAGGTCAATGTTAGTGGTGTTGAAAAGTACTTATTGTTCATGCAATTACCGCGCTTCTTTCTTTTGAAGTCTCATTTGATGAGTCTTTCGGACTGAAATTGAGACTAAGATTGAGACTTAACATCTTATGTCTTAAGACGGCGATCGCAGTAGAATGCCAAGTATTGTCTTGGAATTCATGGTGTTGTTTGGTTTTGCTACTGTCTATGAGCGGTCGTATTGCTTACCATCAGGAAAATGGCTTGCTCGTCTCGCTATTCATTGCAATAAAAAAAAAACCAGCATCTTGAGAAAGTTTGTAGGTTGGAGTAATGGAAGCTAATTTTTATGCCAGTAAAAACATGATTCTGTTATTACAATTGAATATGGATCTCAAAACTCAAAGAAGGAACGTTGGTAAAAATGTGAATTACATTTTTAACTTGCACACTCATCAGTTCTCAGGAATTCCAATTTGTTATTCGCAGCATTCCAAATTGAATTTTCGGCACGATCGGCTCGAAATTTGCCTCGCCCTCGGTGGGTGAGTAGGAGCTATGTATAATGTAGGGCAAACTGTTTACCCGCAGGGCTAAGGTTACAGGAGCGTCGGCTTTCACTCGTGCCCTCTCAGAGGCGAGTAAGGCAGGGATTACATGACTCTGCGACGCTCAACTCTCGCCCTAATTGTTCTTGAACTGGTGTTATTTGTACAGCTCGTGTGAAGCTTGTAGCTTAGGTTGATTTGTTATCGCCGATACATGTCTACTGCTGGACAAAGATGTCAAACAAATCAGAGCAATCAGAATTCAGAAAGAACCTACTTTGGAGTTTTTAAATTTATGTATCGCTAATTTTGACTTAGGCATGAAATCCCTCTTCTAGATCGAGTAGGGTCGTACTAAACATTGCGACCTATATGGACTGATAGAATGCCTTACAAATATTATCTTGTTTGCTTATATCAAATTCTACAGAACTATGGAAATTATGGCTGAATAGCTTGCAGCTTTAGAGTTTGATTATGAAATATATAAATATTATACAGAAATAAAGATAAGTTAGTGGAGAAAAGTCTCAAGTTATTATTTTAATTTTAAATTCTAAACAAAATCTGTCAGCAAGTATCGACCTTGAAGTAATTAAAAGGACAATTTGCTTCCGAGCTAAATGTAGAACCCCTTATCTGAAGATTTGGGAGGGTTAAGGGTGCGCCGATCAATAGTACTTTCACTTGTCGCTTGTGCAGAAACTTACAAGGGAATTTATGACGTAATAATATGTGTTTTGCCTTTCGTTTTACTTTACACTTGCTGCCCTATTATAGTAATAAAATAGCTTTATACTTACGTGATGGTAAGTCCTCACCGCCGCCGATGAACAAGAAAATACTAGGTGACATATTAGTCAGACTTTCTTCATTGCTGGCATTTTATTGTCTGTAGGAAAACAGAAGATCTCAAAGGATTATTGAAAAATATCTTTAGCCGGTACGTTCAAGACGACAAAATAAAACATTTCAGCATACCATGTTGCTATTTCAACAGCCGTTGAATAACCATAGTCTTATGAATGGTTTGAAAATCTTGTCACTCGACTGGCCATGATACTAGTTGAACGTATCCGACAACCAAGATCCATTAGTAAATCTTAACTCAAAATGTCACTGGATATTCGTATCCGATTAGTTAGCGACTATAATTATTATAATCAGTAAATAAAAAAGTTAAAAACTGATGTGTGCTAATGATTCGCAATGCTGTTGTTTTGATGATGTTTTAGTCGTATGAGCAAAAGGCTCGCCTGATGCCTTAGCATCAAGTGTATGCTAATTCCATATAATTACAATATTTGAATCGCAGCTGCCTCTCAAGCTGTGAAGAGAAAGGGAAGGCAAAACGGTGGAAGGAGGATAGGAATATTTAATCATTGATCACTTGTTTGCTTTTTGTAAGAGAGTTATGCTCGTGCAGAATCCAGATGGTACACCACCAACCATCTTTGGCCGTTAATTTTTGCCATTCGTTGTTTATTTTGTTTACTTAATGTGTTTTCGCCCACGTCTGCGCCATCTGCATCTTTGTAGTTGGGAGCAACTTTCCCGTTGACTCATCCGCGCGCTGCGACCCCGACCTGACACTGATATGTCATCGGCGCTCCTCCGCGGAATACTAAGTGAATTACACTCTGCCGACACGCTTTCAACTGTACACTGAGCAGCATATCCTTCTGAGTAAATACACTCTTTTTTACTATATTTCCTTTTTTTTATTTCCAAGGAATCAATGACCTGCTGACCAGTGACAGCTTTTACCTAAACCGCTGTAAATAAGTTCCCAAATTGTAATGTAACTATGTACAGAGGACCATATTCCTTGACAATCCTTGTTTTAATGTTACTTAATTTTTTCAAAGTATAATAAAATGAGTACCTACCAAAGCTCGATTTGTATCTTTTATTGTCTCGCTTTGTCCATATTTGGGTGATGGCATTAGTCGCCACGTTGGGCAAGCAGGTTGGCGAGGGCAGAACGTGGTTTCTCGGGCTGATGTTGTAGCCTGTCATTTGACTGCGACATCCTTGCGATTTTTTTTTGTCATCCGTATTAAAAATATGCAGTAACAAGTATCTCATTGAACTACGTATAACTCTATTAAATGTTAGTATTAAATCATTTAGAAGTAGGTATAATATTTAAGAACAAGTTAGTTTAGGATGCTTGTGGGTAGCTAGACCGGGACTGTTATCATTATTAGGCCGTTACTACTTTATAACATAAAGTTTAATTGCAACTTTGTTGAATCTAGGTTACCCAAGTCTAGCTAAAGTCTAGATAACCTACAGTTCGACAGTCGACGTTGATATAATCGGAAACGGTGTTAGAAGTGTAAGACGGATATTCTTGTAATTTATCTGGATGTCCATGTTTTGAGATTGATTCTGTATTATTTATAAAGGAATGATAAACGTCAACTAAACGACAAAGATCCAATGTTGAGGTAGGCAGAGATCGACAAATGCTTAAAAGTATTTTTCTTTGCAACAATTAATAAATCTAAGTTCACGGAACACGAATGACCCTATTTGGGTTTAGCAAGTTGCCAATTTGGTTGGTATGAAGGTCAGTGTTAACGATAACATCCTACGAAGATGGGCAGGTGATGACAGTTAGATCAACAATATTACTATGTGACGCAGAATGAAAGAACCTAGGCATGAAACGAAAAACCGTGGGTTCAATACTGAGATAAATAAATAAAATACTCATAGTCCAGACTCTACACAAATTAGGATACAAGTGTTTGAGAGTACAAGAAACAATATCGAGACGCGAAATAAATATAAGTTTATAACAGAAATAATAATCTCCTTGCGATTTAATCTGCGGCATCTCAATCAAATATTATGAATCACGGAGGATATAAAATACAAATGTACGTATGTAAATAAATGTTTCTTATTAAAACCCTTGACACAAGACACGTTTACTAGAGGACTATATTGAGTGTGTTTATCTTGAACACAAGCGTATGCGTCTGCATGCACAAATTCTGATAAGATTTATATGCTTATCAGTGATGTAAACATTGCAGCTGTATGGGAAATTGTGGGTTTGTATAACTTTAATGCCTCAATAAACCATTATTTGTAAACATCTTGGATTCATATGAACGTCAAAATATGTATCCATGCGTTTGGTATTTATGTTTCGTAATTTAATATATACCGCGAAACAAAGTGGTCTTATTTATTCTTTCAAATCAATCATTGCATTGTTTACCGGTCAAATCTCATACATCAAAATGTACCTCCAGATTTCGCAACCTCTATTCATACAGCATATTATGTGTTCTCTTCCTTAAAGTTTGTAGTATAATTGTGCGGTTTTTAATAGTATCTTAATGATAGCATGCATCCCGCGGCTTTCCCCGTAATGCCATAACGACCCGTCGGTTTTTTGTGAGGGCACGCAACGCCACGCGGCGCTCATTAGCCGTCATTACGCCACTGTGAATATGAAATTAGAAAGCGTCGTCAATTACAACTGGCCCACGAGACACCGCAGTGGATAGGACAGTGACTGGAGACAGTTGCTGGAATGATAATCCTGTCGTGGTAATCAATGCTAGTCAGTCGTTTAGATTCAGCCTGTGTTTGCCAGTATCCACCGAGAACAGATAGCCGTCTTTAACCCGTGCAGTTGATTCAATATTAGGATTGGACGGCACTTTTATTTCAAGTGTTGTTGGCAACTTTTTCGTGCCAATACCGTCTGTGGTACAGTTGTGTGTTGTATTTCTTTTTGCCATTATTTATTTGTAAAGAATTATACTTAAATCCATGATTCAATTGTTCGTAACAAATTGAATAGACAATGACGTAACTAGAGCTAAAGCTATTGTCTGTTTTAATTTTTGTCCTCAATTTATAATGGCTCTGTGGTTAGTAGGTCGACTTTTATTTATTTTGTCTTTTTCTTTCTATTGTTGCAAAATCAAATTAACGTTCGTTCACTTTCCTGTTACATTAAAAATGAAGAGTTCGTGCAAAAGGTCACAACGCAATACGCATTTCTTGCGAACCATTTTAATTATTTCACGTTGCATAATATAGTGTATGCGTAATGGATGTAATTATAGTATTTTAACATAGTATATGCCCAATGTAATTACGTAGGTAGTTATGTTGCATATGGCGTGGTTGGGTGTGGACAGCACTGCTGAAACAAGAATTGCGTAGCACACGATATCATAACCTGGTACCTGTATGGTAGAAACAAATTAACACACATATTATTATTTTTTTCTCTTTATTTTCAGGGACTTTTTGCACGTTTAGGCATGCCAGTCCCAAAGCACACACTTCATCATTGAAATAAAATATAACAAGTAAATCTTATGAAGTTTCCAAGATAAGACAGTTCCAAAATTTTGTGATTTGTAGTCCACCAACCGGACTAAGCCAACGTGGTAGACTATGGGTTATATTTTTCTCAGTCGTAGAGCCCAGAAGTATTCGAACTTACTTGCCAGGTACCTGGGCAGCTAGTGCCAGTAACTTGCGCCAGTAATTAACGTCGTGTGAAGATATGTCGCAAGTAAATAACATGTGATAGCAATTACGGAGTTAAATATTTACCTTAAGGTACTTCTTAGAGGCGACGTCTGTGGCAAGTTGTTTCATTTCCGTCCAGTTAATCAAAGTCATAATAGTCGTTTTTTTAAGATGAAAAATTAATCTTATGTGTGGAAGATATTTATTACTTTTTTGCTTCTAAGTTTTGTCCCATGTTTTTTACTTTTACTTAAACAAAAGAATTTTATTATTATTGTAATTAGTTTCAATAGTTTTCTTGTTTATAGTCTTACGTGTTCAATTACTGTTAAAGTATGTGACAATAATATAGCATGAATATGACATTGAAAGTGTGTACTGTGAATTCGAATCTACGACCGCCGTCTTATGGAACAATTAAAGTAAATTGATAACTCATCCGCATCTAACACTAGCCATTATAAACCCTGTTGATTATGAATTCGCCTCAGCACATCAGTTTAATGGTCGCGTGTCGGTAAGAGTTCGGAGACTTTCCCACACCTTTTCCGATCGCCTGTCGAAAGGCAGCGAGGGGTCGCGGGTTCAATCCTCGCATGTCTTTTATCGAGACTCGTGAGGTAGTTTCCCTTCAATTAAATTGATTTGCATGAGTACGGAAGTGTTTGGAGTTTGCAAATAATTGTCTTTTATATAGTTATCCCGCTTATGTATAGTTCATTGATGTAGATTTTCATTTTAAAATCCTTACTAACTAATTGTTCAGTTGACATCAAATACCTCTCAGTGAGGCAATGAGTAGTTCGTAGCTCAATATCTACAATTCAATTTAATAAAACTACTGCGCTACCAATGTAGAGTAGCTGAAATCTCGATTATGTCAGTCTTCGTCAGTGTTTTTCAGAACACAGTTAGCTGCAGCGGCGTGCACAGGATTATGACACTGGGTATGCGGCGGAGTACTCGCCACTCGGTCACAAAAACTTTTTCTTTTATAGATTTTTAGCATAGCCACAGCCACGCGACTGATATCAAAGTCGGAAACTATTCCAAAAGAACAAGTCTTAGATGTACTACTATTCATGTACATCTTCTACGGCAACGCAGACAAAACAGCAATCGATCGTCGCGGCGGAAGAAATTCTAATAAGTAAAATAATAGATATACGTTTCATAACTTTCAACATGAAACTTTCGAGTTACATTCCCTTTTTGCTGGTATAATTGTTGTAACTCGGGTACACACCTACCTTTAGACACAATTTGAATCTTTTCACTGAATGACAATTGTGCGAACTTGTAACACACAGTTTCAACCCAAACCTCACAATCAAATAACATTTTTAAAAAATCAACAAACGCACTAGTAAAAGCAAATCACAATTATTATAGAAACTCAGTAGGTAATAAACTGTTAAATGTGTACACTTTCAAATGTTAAGTAGAAAATTCTTTTAAGAAAAATATAAATATACTGGCGCAAACAAAATAGTGAACAATGCTTATCACATGAAAAAAGCAAAATGGCCACCGCGAAACACAAAACATTTCTGCTATTTAAACAAATAAAACCTTACCAAACAAAAATGCATAATGTGCATACGTGATTCATTAGATGTCCGTCTATTATTTTTACTCGGATTATACGCAACGAACATTTCCGATTACTCCCGACAACTGCCGAACTTCCGTAGCCTGCCGCAGGAGTCGCGGCTTTCGATGCTTTCGATATTCATGGGTGTGTGCGTTTGCGAACTGTGCACGGACACTAAAATTACTACACACATACGAACAAATCTCCTGCGGGACGCGGCGGCATGACTTGGTTGATTAGGTACATTATTTTGCAGCGCTATTGCTATTTATAAAATATTAGGCGTTTTTAAGTTATTATATTTTGTTTATTCATTTATTTACTATTAATTAAAGTCATCTAAAACGTACGAACGTTTTATTAAAATATCTGTGAATAGCAAGTAAAGCAGTGCATTTCTGCCTACAAGGAGCGCACGCCCCTGGTTAGCTGACTGTCCTTGTTGCTGTTATTTTGTGTTAACAGCAGTCGCCAAGATGATTGAGTTACAGCCTTAAAATTCTGAAAGAACTTTCGTTACTAATTTGAAAAATTCCACCTACCCAGATAAGGTCTACCTGAATCCCATTTCCATATTACACAAATAAGGATTTGGGCTATCGAGTGATCGTTTACGTACACAACGGACAGATTTATTCTTCTTTGTATCGTTACAATATGTTTAGTGATTATTATTAATAATATATTATATAATACAGTATTGCTAGTCACATGAAAACAATAATAACTGACGGCTCTCTATCTCATCAGACGCAAATGTTAAGGAAGTAAAAGTCATAGGAAATCGATGATTTGTAATAACCACAGCAATTTCTTCCATATCTTACGATGCACATAATAATACTACTTGGTGCTGATGGGGGTGTATTACGGAGACCAGTGTCGACATTTCTGAATGTTCTAATAATCGGCATGAAATTATATGCGTAATAATAGCTATCTGAAGTCGAAGGAGGGTATTATAATGTCGAGTGTCGACATTTGTGAATGCAAATAGTGCGATATCGTTCTCTACGAAGCGATCTTTGAAAACTTGCGGTTTATAATGGTGCATTCACACATTGCAGCTTCCAATTCACTTTCAATTTCAATCAAAATCTAGGCAAATTATTCCACACGAGAACTTTATTAAATTGTTGTGGTTTGCAAAGAGATTGAGGAAACTGCGTTGATATTACTTATCGAGAAAACAACTGTAGAAGACTAGAGAGTTCATGCAACGTTTATTAACATCAGCGCAAACAACTCCAATGACAGGCCACAGACCTATATGAATTGAGTGTGGTCTATACCACATAACCAGGATCAGCATGCTCACCTCAGATTGGTGGATTACAGGAACTACGGCTCGAATGCCGCCTAGTGTCTGCTTTATTTACAAATACATACAAAATCACGCACTACACATTAAAAAAAAACTAGAATATTGTACCAAACGTGTGGATACACCAGAAAGTCTTACAAAAGGACATGGCTCCAGTGACAAGCGTGTAATGGGCACCGAATAGTTCTGTCATAACTTTTGAAATAGAGAGTTGTTTACATCCGCCAGTCACGACGCTCACAAAAAATCGTTCTTGTCGGTCATCGCTAACGGAGCTGTTGTTGCCCCACACGGACGATGCCGTGCTATCAGCTGCTATAATATTGATAGGCAATGTTTTTTTAATTAGAGTCTTTGAATGTGTTCAAAGAAAATATTATTATTGTTTTTACATCATGTATGTTGAACTGTGCAACGACATAAAATATATTATAGTATTATAAGGGAATATTTCAATGTTTTTTATTTTTTTTGCTTCATTGTAAGCATCTTGATCTAAAAAACGATATTTTCCAAAATCGAATAAACGATATCGTTTGCCGCGCTATTAATAAACTCGGCAGTTTGCCTGGCAAAAAAATACGAAATACACTGAATATGGGGGTATATTACTAGTTCTTACTCGTAGCTTCGCTATTGCGGCTTTAAAAAGTAGAAAGAAGCTTGTCCCTCTCGCCTTCAAACTGTTATAAAAAGCAAGTTGCTGGGATCCTTTTAGAATGTCGTATGTACATATTTATCATTTAAGTCTGATGATAAACAATTTTCCGTGCATCGCGTAGTTTCGCTCGCGTCTATCGCCAAGCTTAAAGTAGTGCGCTTACTGTTACCGTTGGCGGTTTTACGTTATGCAATTGTTATTTTTAGAAGGGCTTTGTTTAAGCTGTTATGGCATTTTTTACTAGCCATTGTCTTTTTTGGAAGCCCACTTTGATCGTGTTCCGTTTCGAAGGTTCCGTTCGTCAAGAATTTAAATTGTCATATCAGTTCAGTTCCTATGTTTTTGGCTTTAACTTATTACAGAATAATTTTATCACTCAATTACATAGTGTCAAAAGTCTCTTGACTTTATCGACAGATATTATGGTTATTAGCTTTTACTTTAGTCAGCTAGGTATATTTTTCAATTATGGTCTAGTCATTGAATACGATCTAGATGTCTTTCTGGGGTTATATTTCCGAAGTTTTAATAAATTATACAATATTGGCACCCAGCTTCCACGAGTGCTTTCATCAGTTGCAACATAGCGGGAAAACTAGTACAAATTGCAATCACAGGAAAACTGTGCTCTTTCTAACTAATCTCATTTCACGCCTTTGAGTCAGATCTTCGAAAGTATAGCCTTATTTGTCTTGTGAATTATCTTTTACCACACCTGCCTTTAATAGCCTAAGCCACACCTAATAAAGATGTCAGTAAACACCTGTCAACATCGTGGGAGAAATCCCAACACAACAAAAAAGGACCACCATCCAGCGACCAGTTGCGTCGGCATTCCTCCCGCAGCCTCATTCTACAGCATATCTCGAGATTTCTTGACCGCGTCCAATTTGGGCATGTGCTGTACCCGTAGGGGCAAAAACTAGTCGGCTGTATACAATGGTGCCAGCTATTCGCATGCTCGGAGTTCGGAATGCCCCTCGTTTAGTTTTTTTGTTGGTTTGTGTGCTGTTTGTTGTAATTTCGTCGGAATTATTGATTTTGCCTGTTTTCCTTGGGTTTGTTTAGCTAGAGTGTGAAGGGTCTTTATATTTTGTAATAGTCTAGACTAGATGGCTTTCACTGTAGCAACTTTGTAGTCGCGACCCTTTTGAGAGATGTTATTGATGGAGGTCTGACAGTGTTTACCCCATTGCCCTTGCTAGCTCGTCCTATGTAGTAAGAGCTATGTTAATATCCAATAAGAGATATTTTACTGACATCTATGTTGGAAACAATATTATGTAACTTTGTATTTGGAAAAAAAAAACATATAAATTACTGCCTCGGTGGCGTATTTGTACTAAGGTATAGTTACAACGCTGAGGTCTCGGGTTCGAATCCCGGGTCGGGCAAATTGATTTTCGTGGGACGGAACACATAAGACAAAACGTGGGTATCCTGGTTGCTACCATGAGAACCTCAGCCTTAAATTTATGGGAAAAGGCGTGAGTCTATGTTTATGTACAAATTACCACTTTTGTCGATCGTGATCTCTTTCATGCCATTTGCTTTTATTGTTTCATATTTTATGGAACATGAGTAAAAATCGATCCTCCACTTGTATTCCTTCTGAACACAAAATGTTGATGGACATTACTGACATTGAAATATACGCTGACAACATTCCAGACATTTTCTCAGCATTCTCTGGCAAATGGAACACTTTGTAAAAACTTTTAGTGAGCCAGACGATACTATTAACTCAAGGGTGTAGAGGTCGTGTCTTTGTGATTTTAAAGAAGTTAACATTTATTTCGCTTATGTGGTTTTAATTAAATGAGTGCGCCAAACAATTATGCATACATTCAATTAGTATTATAGGTATAAGAAAATTTGAACGACTTTTAGTCATATGCATTTACATTATTATAATTTTAGCTTCTCGTTCAACTACTTAACTACATGTGAAGCGATTGCCAATATAAACAGCTCCTCTTCTCAAGCCAATAACTGCAAATATTACTACAACAATAAATAACGAGTTATTTATACAAATCTCAAGTTACTGGCTTGTAGAAAACCGTAAAGAAATTCATTAGTGCTGCTCTGATAAGTGCGAGATTACTTTGTGCGTGCTGTTGTTTGTGCACGCAGTGGAGGACCTCGCTACAATTAGCTGATACGATCTGTGAGCATTAACAATTACAGCCTTATTCATAGATAGATTTAAAACCTATGTTAGTTATCTAATGTTTTGTATTCTCCGGCCAAACTGAATTCTAAAGTAGTACAAAAAGGACAAAATATTCGATAGCTAAAATGGGTTTTACATATGTGTATGAATAAGGCTGTTAGTTTTTGCCTCAAAGTAATTTATGGTTATAGTGATGGTGAAGAGACTTAATTGCTTAATAAATCTTAGTGATATAGTAACATTATCTTCAGCTACGAGTACCCATCTTTAAAACCTTCAAACTAATTTACTGTTATATTATCAGACACTCGAGATTTCAGCCATCAAAACAAAAAATATTTTACCAACGATTCTAAAAAGTTAAAGGATAATGGCGTCTCAAAATTCTTCACTACAATTTCTCTTTGTTTATTAGATCTGCCATCAGTTTTTTCATTACAATTATATTTTCAATACTTATTAACCCTATACAATACTCTTATTTAAAAATATAATAATACTCGTTAATACACAAAACGTAGTCGCCATTTAAAGATCATCTGTTGAGTTCGACAACCTACAAGTTGGGCAAATATGAGCATGCTTATTTGCTTACATCTTAACCTTCTACGCTGATATTAACCAACTGGATAAATCGTATCAGATGTTGCAGAAGCTGGGAAGACTGACTATAATTAAAGTGAATAATTTTAATGGTCTAAAGTCTAAACGGAATATGCTAATGACTGACGTATTGCATCTCATATTGGGGAAGATAATATTTTAAACAATTTGTATTTTGTTGTTTAGCTGTTGTGGGTTAAGGGTTGTGTCTTGAATATCTTGGTGTCAATTTCGCTTAATATCTTCAGTTCGAAAAACTATGTTGTTCTAGATTGGTTTTAATTTTATTATTCTATATGCGTAATTTAATTTTGCTGTCAAATTTTGTTTAATAATAATAAAAATATTATTTATAAGGCGTGTGTTAACGACGAGTAAATCCACTTAATTTTACAACTTCCAAATTTCGAAGCCACACCACGGATGCTTTTCAATCATCCGCGCGTCTGTGACACTTGATGATTGATGGGGCATCGTCTTGTCAACTTTCTCACGTCCAGCGAGTGATGTGTGAAACTTAATGGCGACACGGAAACCAACTGGCGTACTTCTGCCAGGTGGGACGTCATAGCTCTTGGCTATTAGGCCACACACATGGTACCTCATTAGATGTAGTAATTTTTAGATCGCTGGTGTAGTTGGCGACAAGCTGGTTAAGTTATTTCAGGCCACGAGTTTGATCCTCGAATCGGTATTTATTTTGACGTGGACATTAAATATTCGTTTCGTGACTGGGTTTAGAGTTATCTGGTATTTTCGAACATGCATAGAACATATTTGATAAGTTATAATGATCATGTTACGATATTTCTCTGAGCTGCAATTATTATTCCCGTAGCCTTGAAGGGGTAGGTAGAGGCTCCACTTGTGTTACACATGAAGCGCCGAGCTCTGTCCTAAGATGTAATGACATATGAAATCTAATGTAGTAAAAGAATAAAATCTTTTGCGACATATTTTTCCTTGAATCCATTGAATATTGTTTATCAATGGTTAAGAAAACTATCAAAGCTGTGACTCAGTGCGAAATAATATTTCTTACAACAATATACCTTTTATTCCCGCCTGCAAAACCGGTAGTAAATCCACACACGGCTGTTAAAGCCCCGAGTGTTCGCCTCTCAGTCGAGTGTGACGTCACGGCTCGTTCAACTTGTGTGCACAAGTGTCTGCTTGTTCGCAAAGCACGGTAACAAATCCTTTTAAAAACAAAGAGGCATTAACATGGAACAGTCACGGTTCACTCGAAAACAACAAAGAATTGTAAAAGAAATGCAAATAGAAGAAATTGCGTCATTTTTACTGCGTATTTGTTATTTATGGTGGTTGAGTCATTTGTTCAAAGCGCATATGAGTATTGTTTTTCAATGTTTGGTTTTCTTTTTTTGACCACGACCCATACTAGGTTCTTATGGCCTGAGTAAATACCCATTTGTAAACATCAACAAAAGCAAATTTCGCCTATACAAACAATCAGATCAATGGCGTGAATGCATTATTCACGGATGCGTAGTCACCGAATTTACAATATTTTGAGGTGAGAATTATTTTGTAAGAAAACCGACTGAACAATAAATCCATATCAAATAAACTAATTACTAAAAACTTCATAGATCAAACATCGGTCCAACCGTTAAATCCGCAGATTACTCCTATTACATAATAATTGTATCTGTACTGTATCTGTATCAGCCCATATACGTCCCACTGCAGGGCACGGGCCTCCTCTACAATCTAGAGTACGATTGGGAGGGATTAGGCCATATAGTCCACCACGCTGGCCTAGTGCGGGTTGGCTAATAATTATTAAACAAAAATAAACGCAAGCTACAGTCCACTATCGATTGCTCGGGATGTTTCGGCGCTTCCATCTAGGTTATCTGCGATAAATGACTACGGCTATTTCTGTGTGTAGGCTGCTTTTCATTTACTCTTTTGTTTCGATATAATGCTTATGACGGACCAAAAATATGAGAAATAGGTCACTTGAAAAATTTAGCGCGGTGCTAAATCTGTTGTACGAGTTAGAAACGAATGTCAAAGTATTCTTTTTCTATATTTACGTGACGAGACCGAAGTAAATTCATTGATGTCGAAAAGTTTCTGGCTCCGACCACTTAATAACGACTCTTGATGTTACTTTGATGTAGTCAAGAAAATTAGGGAGAGTAAACAACTTTATTTCGGCGCCCTCTAATCCGATTACCGGCGATAAATGTCAATCTCTACGTCTGGATGTGTTGGTTCCTACAAGTTTTATTTGTTTTCGGTCTTTTACGAAGATAATAGGATTGTAAACACATTCAAGTATTCTTTTTTAGTTAACGTAGCTCAAATTTGTAATATGTTAATGTGTCCAAGTGTGTGTGTGTGTGTTAAATATTATTTCTTTTCTTGTATCGGTATCTTAAATAAACTTTGGGTGTTTAAATATTATCGTTTTATATTTTAGCATTATATTTTGGAAGACAATAATGTTTTATTAATAACTTGTACGGGTTTCGAATATACTTAAGAAATAGCCATTTAAATGTAATAATCACTATTCCGCGGTGCTTTACAGCTGGCTTCTCTGGCTGTAAATGTCTTTATGCGACGTTATTTACCTCTTTAGTTCATTGTTTTGTCACCCGCTTTATTAGGGAGGGACGTGGACAATAATTTATTTCCAACTCCTCCTATTAATTTAACTTTTTGATTGATTTCGTTGCGGGTTAAAGACAAGTTAGACATTCCCGGAGACGCGCTGAGCTTCAATGCTCAGTGTCATTAAAATGCGTGCCACTGTTGATTCTGGCTTACAGGAGTTGCAGTGGCGCGTGTGAGGGCGGGACAGTCTCCAAAATACTTAAGATATCAAACTACCCAATTCATGACAAACAGCTAACTTTTTTAAGTTATAAAAACTTTAAAAAGACACGTGGTAATTGAATCCCGTTAAGGGGAGAGCAATTAAAAAGCGAACTGAATAAAGCTCCACCGATGTCGATGATAGACACGAGACTCAAAGGCACTCATTTAACGCCAGCGGATCATTAAGAGATTTGCGTCGACACTGCACACCGCTCGGCTCTCATCATTCACGTGCTTAGTTCACTCCATTACACCGTACGAGAGAACTATAACGGTTTTACAAGATTAATTGTTTTTAATAAGCTCAGGAAATTGAAACTTGTAATGTTGCACTTGATCCGTTTATATATCCCTCTTTTCTTTAGTATAGATTTAAGACTTCAAGATTTTAAAAGTATTGGGGTTTAACCAGTTAAGTAGAGTTTTGTAGCAAAGAAATAAAAGAAAATAAAACTAAAAATCATAAAGTAAGGTTTTGCGTTCAAATTCTTTTTGGTTTATGATGTTACAATAGTCAACCCTGTGAATCAACCCTTTCGAAGTTATCTCACTAATACTTATGCTGCATTTATATTTACTTACTCGTGCTATAACTCATACATAATATAGCCAATTTACCGCACTTGAGTGCTACTAGAAAACCAATGGGTATGATATGGAGGGAAATAGACAATAAATTGAAACAAAAAAGTGGTTTATTCAGTCTTTTGAAATAATTAATACAGTTTTATCAAAAATCTTGAGCATGCCTCAATGCTAGATCGCGGTAACAGGAAGAATATTTGATTTATAACTTTATTTTGATATTTATGTTTGCGGATTAATTAATTCAAAGCATAATGAACCGGTGTAGCGAGATCCAACCCTGTTTCCAATTGAATAAGCTTTTATAGTGAACACAGATCACTGAAGCTGAAGTAACTGGCATGCAACGTTCATTATTTTGCGATATTTAGCTTTGAAACTAGCTGGAGAAATAACCACCTTCGCAAATATGTATATCGATCACTTTCCTGTTGGAACATAGCTCTCTATTTACATATAATGTGTTGTACTTATATTGATTAAGCACGTACCCTCAAAATTCGTGCAGAGAATTTTCTGGTGCACATCGGTACCTTAAAAGCGAGTGACAATATATTCAACTATCAATACACACTATATCCTATGATTAAGGACAAAAAATAGGACATAAATACTAAAACGTAGGTGTGTACCCAGGACTCCGCACGAATTTCTCCACTTCATCCAGCTTATTCCATTTGCATACACTAATGGCTAGCTATAAACAAACAAATACATTATGCATTGCTTACTTTTCTAATAATACCAGCATAATTCGCACTAGTGCATGGTTTTTGCCGGCCATTCCGTCACGCCGGCGGTACGGTGTGATGCCTCGTGTTAGTTGGCGCGTCAGGCTCGCTCAGACAGACACATGTACCGTAATCGGAGACCAGTGCAGAGTTTCCAGACTTGAAGGAATCGATTTGGGTTCTTGCAAATCTGCGATTATTGTGGTAATACCTGGATGTTATCTGGTTTCTTTACAGTTTGGGAAACCCTGGATTATAGGGTCGGGGACACGGCTCTGTTAGTTTTCAGTCCAAAAAAAACCTTGCAGCATTATCAACATATCTGTACTGGTTAAGCAAGCAATAGATGGTACTAGTACCACTGTACTTACTAGTAAATTTGCCATTTTTCACACTTCAATGATGAAATCAGGTCTCAAGAGTAATCCAGCAGGTACGCTTTTAGTACCATGTTTTTCATAAATTTAAATTATGTGCTGACTTTAAACAAGAGTGTGAGTAGTGTACAAACAAAAGAAATGAAACGGATTTACCATAAAGTTGTGTATTCAATACATGTAAAATCATGTTTTGGATTAGTCTCATTTTGGAGAAATCATTTTATTCGGTCCTCTGCAAAACCCAGACTTTGAAATAAAATAAATAAAAACCACACACACTGTATGGTAATAAAATAGGTTAGTGCGTAACACATTGCTGGCACGACAGATGTAAGAAACGTTTGGGATAGTGTAATATTGAAGGTCGGCCTTTGGTTCACAAAACGCTAAAGTATACTAATGAAGACCGCAAAATATATGTACCTGCCAACAAAATTTACGATAATTGAATTGTCTTTATTTAGAAAGCTGTTACTATAATATTAAGATTGGTAGTCTAATATTGTATAAGAAAACCTTTGAAAAATAAACTATTTCTTTCATAAATCAATCCTAAACTCTTCAACTTTCCCTTGTACACTTACTTTACCCCGTTCAAGACTTCATCATTTAGTAAGAATTCAATTTGTCATACCTGGCAGCCCTGTGCGGACACACAATACGGGGAGGGGAGAGTCGGGCCGCGGCGTTGCGGAATAGATCGCGTTTCCTCGCCACACCTCCCCTCTGTTTAATTATGCACATCCCTCCGCGGGCCGTCGGCTGCCACTTATTATTCATAAGTTTGCCTCATTGTGCTTCAGTTTCTTTTGAGCTCAAATTGAAAATTGAATTTGATTGAAATTCATTTGCTGGAACTGAAAAGTTGATACAAGCGAGCTGTAAAAGTGGAGGCGCGATTTCCGCACTAAACAGTCATTGCGTGTTGGAATTGAGCTTGAACATGAATTATTTAATTGTAATATTTTTCTGTTGAATATAATAAGAAAAGTAGGAAATAGTAATTAGATTATATTTAACCTTAATCTTATTTTATTGATAGAATAAGATTAAATAATTTTATTTGCCTCCTTACCTAACTTCGATAACATTAAGCAAGTCGATATCTCAAAAAGTTACTTAGGAAAGTTTTGAGGGAATGTAATACGAGTATAAACAAACACTAACATTGCATATTCAATAATGGTATAGTAATGTCTTCCAACATAATCCCAAAAGATTAATAAAGCTACAACTTAGCCTATTACCACGAAAATTAGCAACTTTTATATCCCAAATGGTCTTCCAAGACTTTGTTAACGTGTTTTTAATGTACCTAGGAAGCGTAACATTGCGTGTCCTATCTGTGAGTTTCCCCACAATCAGTGGAATAGCGCACAGACGTACAATTTGCGCGCTCATTATATAGATCGCGTGAGCTGATGGACTATGGGTATTCGTTGCGCGATAGAAATTCATGGAGAATTATAAACTTATTTATTATCTGTTAATAATGTTTTTATGGAAACTGTAAAGTAATGTCTTTTTATATAATTAATAATTGTATGTATTTAGTATTTTAGCATTGATCGTATTTTATGGGCTGTGGCGTGTGGACAAGTAGATTAGTCGTCAAGTGTTATTTATTGGTCTTTTCAATCCATCTACATATAGCAGGCATTTCTCCTTGCTACTGAAAAGGCTGGTCTATTTTTTAGATTTTAATAAATAATGGTTGTTGGTCCAAATGTGAAGTGCGATACGTCTCACACGTACATCATTTATTTTGTTTAGATCTTACCAAATACGTTCGACCCAATATAGGATTAATAAACGAATCATAAAACTCGAAACTTAAGCACGACTCGTGATAATATTCTTCCTGTACTTATAATCGTAGTAATATTGACATCTGAAGATTTAGAAGTATCCATTTTATCACTGCTTGTATTGTATCGTTACAGCCTAACCTACAATGTTTTCAAGCTCTCCAAGCTCTTTAAGTTAAAATGATGGAATATTAACGGCCACGGCATAAATTCGCACTGCCATAACATTATACAGTGATTTGCGATAGCTCTGAACGGCTAACTGTAGTTTTAAAGCGGAATATAAACGCTGATGAGTCGCCATCTGAATCACGGAATTTAGCATGCATACCTACATATGCTCACGGTTTACTTCTCTGGGGTGAGTAGTCGTCAAAGTGTATAGATGGTCTTATTAGTACCACCATATACGAATAATACTTTGGAGAAATGTATGCCCTAAGATGTGATACGAATTAGGAGGCAAGCCTATGGCTATGCCGGGTTACAAATTACAATTCCGGTCAATTTATAGGAGATTTTTAAAGCGGACAAATCACAGTAATTAAATTAATTAGCTTAGCCGTCGAACTAAAAACCATACGGTTCGCAGCTTATACATATAGCAACTAAACCATTGAGTAGAATGGATTCTAACATTTAGATAGCCCCGTCAGGACGAGTTTGCGTGGGCTGTCAATGTCATCTAATATTAAGATTGTAGTGTACCGTTCTGTAACTCGTTTCGCGATGATGAGGTCTAGTCCGTTACTATTGAGATATAGGCGGTCATCTAGTAGGTATTATAGTTGTAACGGTCACATAGATATATTTTGTATAAATATTGCAATTAACTAGTGTTAATCCTCTTTCAAAATTCAAAATATAAAATATATATTTATTTGCTACAAATTATAATGTTTAGTAAAGATCAGAATGCGCGTATTACTGGGTCTATACTTTGAAAACCTGAGGACTGTAAGTCAAATAATTCACACAATTTTTTAAGAATCACCAGCACATTTCACTAAATTGAGTTTCACATGGACTTAAATTCAAATTCGTTATCAAATACTTTAAAAGTATGGACACCAGAGTGAATATTCAAAAATACCTCAATGTTCAAAAATTTTAACGAATAAAAGGTTTCTTTCGCTAGCAAATACTCTGCCACGGTTATTCACATTTACAATTTGAATTCTGCCTAGAATTTACATTTATTACTTGAATGTTCATTTGTTTAGTTATGCGGTAACAAAGCGCAACGGAATTGGTTCTTTATAATGGAATCTAACATTTTTCATGCCATTGGAATAACTCAAGCCTGTATAGTACACAACTTTATATAATGTTTTCCATTTTTACTGTTTGCCGAACATACATGGAAAAAAAGGGCTGACGGTATAAAAGATACCGTATTAACTATTGTGTTTTTCGTCGCCATAGTTGAATTGGTTATTATTGTAAGAACATTTTCGTGAAAATATTATATTATACAAAAACAATTTAAATTGGAGCGAACAAATATTATCCCTAAAAAATTAAACTTCACAAATGGGAAATTGTCCTAGTGCAATCTTGATCAACAACCACACATTATTAAAAGTATGAATGTTTGTCTGTACAGAAGGAGTCCCGCACGGACGTGCAGTTCCACCTGGCGGCGCTGCGCGGCGACTGCGAGCGCCTTCGACAGCTCCTCGACACCGGGAAGGTGCACATCGACTCCAGGGATAGAGTGAGTATACAACCTTCTTGAGAAAATCCTCTTAGATGAGGTCAATACGACGCGGTGATACTAGTTCACCCATCCAAGTACTGAATACCCCCGACGTTGCTTGATTTCGATGATCGAATGAGAGCCGGTGTACTCAATGTTGTATGTTGGCAAACTTCTTGAGGACTTAGTGATATGTGAATTAGAGAATATATTTGCCAAGCTGATGGCATAGCTGGTCGATTGAACTTTTAACGATTTTAAAGAATTTATAAGTACCTACTAAATATAGTTTTATAGAACATATAGGTGGAAATCTAATCAATTTGATTCCGTGGTGTATACCTATGGAATTTTTAATGGGATTTTAACTACCTACTACACATAAGTTATATGTGACCTTGTGGACATCTGCAACACTGTTATCAAATAACACAATCATCATAATCATGGCCCAGATCCGATAATAATATAAGTATTTCGTATTACTGCACCAGAAATTACGAAGGTGTTTACGATCCTACAACACCCTTTTCTTTTCGGAACCGTATATCTGTAGATGACATAAATAGGTTTGGTATGAAGATCAATCAGCCTCTTTTCACGCCCAAATTCTTGTAACTAAGAATATCGCATATCACAGCTCAGTATACCTTAACAGGAAACACGTACAATAATCATAACTCTACATTAATATTTTCAATATTAATTATGAATACCACACTTTCGTGCTGAAGGCGTGCACTTCCCGTTGTAGATTGATGGCGGTTGTAAAACTATACGAGGGCTTCGGATATTACAAGAGAATGGCTCTCACACTGAAATAAAACCACCTCTTCATTACATATTTTTGTTCCTTACCCACCCACTTAATGGTGTGGCGCAATGATGTAAACGTGAGCGGTAATTGAATAAACTCGGGATTCGTTTTCATCTTAATGTTTTTGGTACAAAATATGTAAGAACACTCAACAGCTTTTTTAAATTAAATTGTATGAAATATGTTCGTCTAAAAGTTGGAATCGTTGTTTAATACTAGTATCATTTTTCATGATAAGTACTGCTTATCTGTTGAGGTGGATTATGACAGAATAGTATTAGAATACCTCTTCAATTACTGGTTTTAACTAGAAGTTGCATGAACTGTGCATAAAGCCAATCAGTACAATTGAATGCCAAGTCTGTTTAATTGATCAATCGTTTAATAATATCCAGTGAGAGACGATAGTTATTGACTACTATTTATTATTGTCGTACCATTTAGAATAACTGCTTCTAATTCTATTATATAGAATTGAATTAGGTACATAAATAAACCTTTTCTGTTTGTTTTTACTTTTATTAGAATTTAGATTTTTCATATTAGAATACATTATATGCTGCGTATTGAATCATTTTCCGTAATGACCACCACACACGTAAAATATAACTGTGCAGGTCTGAAAACTCAGAAACGCACCAGTATTAGTTTTTCTTTCAAATTTTCGATTCATGACTAGTGCAAACTCACGTTTGCGCAAACGCACTTGAACGTTTGTGGCGGCCATAAGGGCTTACCTCATGTAAACGACCGATAGTAACATCGTAGACAAAATAAATTTCTGCAAGATCATTATGCTTTGCGACAACACGTAGGTATTTAAGAAAAAAAAAATATAAATCCCGCTACTGCCTCCGCCACCGCTTATGACTTAACTCCACAGAATGAATAATGGTAAGGTGGTCCGGCGATGATTTACGACGGGCTGTTACCCTCCCGCGTAACTGTTATGCAACGCTAATGCGCGGAATTTCACGCACTCGTACTAACGTGTGAACCTCAATGGACGCGACCGCTTGTGAATTAGGCCATACTTGCCGTCTTGTGAGAATTTAAGAGGACATGCTCTGGTTTTTATGTTTGGTGACTTGTTTATAAACAAACAGTTCTGTACGGGACCGCCTTCGAACAATCCCGTACAATTTAATGTAGATCAGGATACGTGCTGGGTGTGTGCGGAAATAATACCAGTGATTATGATTCGGAAGAAACAATTTATTTCGTACTGAAAAGTACAAAAGACGATCTAATTGACTGGCGGCAGCACGGCGAGTGACGACACGACGATGACGTCACGGAGTAGCAGCGGTCCAACGTTGACACGATCACTTCTTACTTGCTGACTACTTGCTGACTATTTGCTGTTTCTTGAGGTTTCTTGACTTCTTGAGGTTTCTTGTGCGCTTGGAGAGATCCGAACCGAACTGATTTTACCCGGCCCGGGGCTGCTATCTTTATTGCTAGTTCGGGCTTAATCCCCGGTGCCGGGTCCGCGCGCGACGGCGACGCGTTCGTCCAATAGGACGCCTTGGTTCGATGTTAGTACTGTACTCTTTGGTTCGATGTGTCGCTGCGTCGGCGCGCGGGGCGGTAGGTCGGTCCGCGGGCGCGCGGGGCGTTACCCCATGTGTTCGCTTATTTACTATAAAATTATACATAATACTGGTTAACACTTATTCTAATACAATTCTGACAGTTCAATTAATTTATCTTATACTATTCTACCTATTTTATTATAATCGCAGCCTTTATTTGTTAATTCTTTCAGTCTTATAAGAACACAATACACAATTTCCAATAAGATTATTTACAATAAGCTTTATATAATACAGTACATAATAAAGGACACTTAAGACTAAAGTTATGTGCAGTCGTCCTGCACAAGTTCAGTTGGAAGAGGCATTTTGTAATGTTAACGTAATGGGGTAACGCAAGTTTTGTTACATAATTGGGAATTGAAAATTTCCAGTGGACAATGGTCGTCAAATAGTTTATATTACTGGGCACAGGCTTCTGTCATCATTATGAAGGAGCTTCAGGCTTGAAAACAATCCGAGTTGGTGTATGCATGGGGTGTATAATACGAGCCTCCAAGCTATTTAAATAATATTTAGGCTACTGTCAAGTTTCTTGGCGCGTGTCAACTTTCGACATTTCTCTGGGTTGCAACCAGCAACAATGTCTTGACCTTAACGTACAATACAAAATATGACGGAAATAAAATATGTATTTATTACATTTTTTTAAGATTGCTTCCAATGTAGTCACTCCCTTAACTAGATTTGAACTTATGACAGTCTATCACGATGCTATCTCGAAATTGCTTTCTACCGATTACAATAGTAACCCGCCTATGAATCTAAAATATGCGATGGTTTCATCGATTGCGGATAGGAATTTCCATTGAACCTGTCCATAGTAATTGAAAATACGTCTTATGTCGTCGCTAAAGGGTCGAATATCTATTGGCCCGGGCTTCCCGCCAGCAATTCGAATCGATTTCCATTAAATAATTTAGGCGTCGCTTGTGAACCTAGACTGGTATTGCACATAAAATATGATAACTTTACGAATGACATAATCGTACTCAATATTGTTTAATATTTATTGATCAGTTCTTAACTATTTGCGAACTATGAAACATCCCGAGTTTTCGATAACTTAGATGGCCCTACCATCTCCACAGGGAGCAGGTGAATTAGGCTTAAACTCCCAAAGTCGTTCATTAAAGCCCCTTATACCCTATATAGGTAATAATAAGTATATTGGCTTCGCGTACCTTTAAACAATACGAAATACACAGCACTAATACTAAAACTCAGCACATAAAAGTGTATAAAATGTGAATTACGGAAGAAAATATTAAGGAAAATTTCCTAATTTATATCGCGGAAACCTTGTCCCAGTTCCCGGCTCGTTTATCCTCGCGAGGGCGTCGCGTGATGTGCTTGCGAATACAGTTCAGACAACTACATGTGTCCTGGATAATGGTACGACGGTTTATGAAGCTAATTTGTTTGGTGTTTCTGTGGGGAAGATTTTATGGGCATGTATTTTTTATTGCAACCTTTTTTAATTTCATTTCATTGTGATTAGTTAAGATTTAGCATATTGTGGTATTACAATGCAAAGCATATATTTTCTAAGTCAGATTTATAATTATTACCAGTGCGCCACTTAATTAAACAACAGTCCTACAAGTTTTCTACGATCTAGGCGTAATTTTATGTGATTTATTTAAAATGTCCATACTCTTGTATAGAACTGTCAGGTATGCATTCTATAAGAGGCACACCTCTATTTTTTATCTCTCGCAGAAATTCTCATTGAAAGACTGGTGGTAGGGCAGTCACATGTGAGAGGCCGCCTGGGTAGGTTGGAACCTACCCACCGCAATGTCTATATCTCCCGCCAAACAGCAGTGTACAATGCACTATTGTGTTCCGGTATGAAGGAAATTGTAGCCAGACTCCAGAGTAACTGCTGGGTATAATGAGACTTAACATTTTATGTCTCAGGATGGCAAGGGCAGTGAAATGCCAAGCATTACTTTGTAATTCATGGTGTTGTTTGGTTTTGCTACTATGCATGAGCGGTCGTATCGCTTACTATCAGGCGAATGGCATGCTCGTCTCGCCATTCAATGCAATAAAGAAAACGCAAAGCCCTACTCTCAGCTATCCGGCCTAGATTCAACTAAGCGCATCACTCCCGAAATAGATATAATATAATGCCACTAATATACTTTATATGTTACTACTTTATTTTAACTGAATGTTGTAGTCGTCCGTGACCTGCGACCTCGACCCGGTGACCCCTAACCTTAGTACACGTGACCTTTGTAGGTATTAGAGTTAAGCCTTAGCGGAACACGTTACACGTCACACGTGATTTATAGAATCCACTTTAGGTGCACTAATGTAGATTAAAGCATGTTCAAATTACTACCTAACATGCACAGTGAAATTTAGTAGGTTAGCGGAGTTCGAATCCTGGGCAGTGACTAAGTGAACATGGTAATCAGATTGTAAGTTTTGCATCACAATTTTCAATTGGGGAATAATGGGACTAAATACAAGCAAAAATAGTGCTTACTACTTGGTGTATTCGCAGTGGATATATCTCCGTATTGATCTAGTCATAGTGGTAGCATGTTGGAGCTGTGAACTGAGATTTTCTGGATTCGATTCCCAGGCAAGGCAATACACTTTGTAACTGTTTCGCGATTTTAAAATCGTTGACTGGCTCGTCCGTCGTCACAATATTTTAGAAAAATAGGCTCTATAAATTATAGTTGGCACGAGTAGAACTCTGCCTACCTTTTCTGGTGTGTGTACAAGTAGGATCTAATTTACACCCTAACTAGGAATCGGTAGTTCATACAAATATTTATACACACAAGAATCGAACACGCTACATTATACTGCCTTTAACTGCATAGCCGTTGTAAGATAAGTTCCGTACGTGTTAGTCAGAGTAGCGATGTAAATGCAATGAAAGTAATTTACTCTCTTTCATGTAAACACTGAAGATTCATGTTAGGCATGCTGTTTACTGTCTGTCTGTGCGGGCTGTGCTTGTGTGTACATGTCCGAGATATAGTCGGGCTGTGGTAGAGCTAATAAAAGGTTATGTTCAACTTCTAAATATTAAAAGATAATAATCTTAAAATCTTAAGAAATAATGGGTTTTGGGTAATGTATGTCTTATTTAACTGCAACGATTTATAACTCGAAATTAATTCAGTTATACAATTCGCCCAGCACTGAAAAAAATTCTCTCTCTCTTTTCTCTCTGTCCATTCAAATCTGATTTCAGCGAAACATGATTTTTAGGCTACCAGGATCGGATATTTTTTTCTTTAACGTCCGCCCCTCACACATCAACCATTTTCCAAACAAAGTATTTCAAATCGTTGAATCTGACAATAAATTTTCCGAAGTTTGGAACTAAGCACCTCACTATTATTAATCAATGCCACAAGACTAAAACAAAGATGAAAACCCAAACCACATTAAAACCTAGCTCGCAAAATGTCTACGTCACAAAATGTCTGCTCCGCCGAGCTCGTTGCGATAAAGCTCGGCCGCTGAAGCGCGCTCGAGTAAACATTCAGTTTATTGCCCACGTCGGTAATGTGAAATTAAGTGAGGAGACTGCTTAGTTAAATATCATTGGGATAGTATAGTTTATTTATTCTTCTGGCTGTAATGTGCTGTGGGCCATATTATCCATCTTGAGGAAATATTTGGCTCGTGCCTGAAGTCTACCTTTTTGCGAAAATGTATAGCAGTTACTTACTAAAATTTACTGTAACAGCCTATTATATTAAGATGCCCAAATGTTGAGCACGAGCACAACCAAGAGTCATAGACATTTTTGTAAAGATCAGCATGGTATGCAGATTTCCTCACGATGCAATGTTTTACGTCGCTATAATAGTGCTAATTAAGTTGCAATACATTGTCGTTTGTAATGCAGCATTTTATTTAACAGACATTTCTTAAGATTGCGAGATCATTAAAATTAACGTGATTGTTAATTTAATGTTGCCTTGCTAAATCATGATAAATTATTTGCGATGTTGTAGCAACTACTTAATGATTATGTACAAAACTTTTATTCATATTTCGGAAATAACCATGTGCAACATACCTATTATTTAAATGAAATTACAAACTTTCTATGATATTAATATTGTGAAACTCGATTCTTGATTTAAGTTTCTTCTATTTTGACATTACAAAGCCTAGCTATTGATTTCTTACACACAAATACAGTTAATATCAAACCAGTGGTAGTTTTCTTAATGAAGTAATAAAAATAAAAAGTACAACTTGCCTAACCCACAGCTCTACTTGATAATGAACACTTCGATCTCAATTAATATCGAAAGTGTGAAAATGTTACTCATGAAAACATTTATATCGGACACTTCAAAACTTGTTAGGTCGTCAAGTGGGCGAGTGTAAGTGCAAACCATTGAACGGTAGCGCTTTTTATTCGCGCCCCCGCATACGCGCTCTCATAACGCTCCACTTTGCACAGCGCTTTATAAACCGCGCCGTCAGTTCGTGACCGCAGTCCAGGAGCGGCGCGAGGGGTTGTGACGTCAGACGTGGGCCAATACCCACGGTTCTTGGTATGGAGCCTTGAAAATTTAAGGACTACCTTGAACCCACGAAAAAAATGGGTTTGCAAATTCCGTTACTAATAACCTCAGCCATAGTTTTTACTCATTATAAGTTAATTATTGTAAATATGAAAACCTAATTATAATTAATCGGCTTGTAAAAATCTGGCATACCAACCCATTAAATTCATCATCATCAACATCCAAAGCAGTCCACTATTGAATATGACTCGCGACCAATGATTTCCTTAGATACCTGAACGATGCATCTCAACCTTGATTAGTTTGTTCGTCTACCTTGTCCTCCCACGATATCGCATGTCGTCAAATTAATATTTAAAGCACAAAATCAAGTAGGGGGGAGATTCGTAAAATTTATCTTGCCCACATGAAAAATGGGTCTAGACCGGCACTGTTGCCGTGGCGCTCAGTGAAAAGATATGCAAACTGGGCCGACCGCGCTCAGAAACTTTTAAACTAACAAACTATATCTCATACACGTTTACTTTGCTATGAGAGGTCGTTTACATTACACGGATGGGTAAATTGTAAAGATGTCTTTTAAAAGTAATACTAGGAAATAAAGGAATCTTAGCCTTTTGGGATAGCGGCCAAGCAACTGAAGGATATTAAGTTAGTTTCTTAAATAGACAAAAAGATTTCCCGGATCTATAAATTTTCCATAGTTGGACTTTTTAACTTTTTATAAACCTAGTCGTTTGGAATGAAACTCATTTGCTTCCATTTTATTGCTCACACTGCAAGGTTTCCACACTTACCTACGTAATGAATTGTTTTCGCATAATATTAGGTACGATTTTTAATACAACAACGATTTAAATTTTCTACTTCTTTTCTTGAATGTAACTAAGATTACTTATTATGTTATTGTTCGCAGGACGGCACCACGCCGCTGATCCTGTCAGCCGCGATGGGGCACACGGAGTGCGTGCGCGAGCTGCTGGCGCAGGGCGCCGACCCCGCCTGTTGCAGGACGGTAAGACTCTCGTGTTACGCCATACTTACTACATATACTAGCACTAGGTTGCTGAAGAATGTTTAGTTTCGTCACAATAGGTGAGCAGGGTAGTAGATTATACTGATAGACTGATACCTACAGTAGGCTTTATTATGCTAGCTCGACAATTTGCTCACAATGCACCTGATACCAAGTGCATTGTGATCTACAATTATTATGCCGGCTTGTTTGTAACCAAATATGCTCAGGCTAAACCCGACGCCAGATACACTCGCGTGTGTCACTATAGTGGGTATTCCATGTTAATGTTTTTTTTAATTCTATGCAACTAGTGCCATCTATTGAAATTTCCGCGACTTTCGATATAATTTTTAGTTCCGTAATTTGTCGCGTACGTTTACCATACCTATTTTAGTACGGTATTTAAAAAGTCTGTTAACAGAGAATGTACAGCGCCATCTAGCACCGGCATCAACTTACGAGTGATGCCCATTAATGAACTTACGATCGGTTGTATCAAATAACTTGACTTTAATTCTATATGCCAAATGCATGGCGTCGACATCGTCAGTCGGAATTATCGTTAAAGTTATTTAATGCAACCGAGCCATGCATATAAGATGTGGTGAGAGTAATGGCCGTCAGACAGGAACCAGCGCGTTGTTCTTCGCGGCCCAGGGTGGCTTCCTGGACATCGCGCAGCTGCTGCTCGACGCGGGAGCGGCTATTGACGGGCCCAGCACGGTAAGAACCAGTCTATTACTAACTTACTACCAAAGTGTTAAACAATTTTAGTTCTTATCTATAGAATAGTGTAAAAACTTTACCTTAAAAATTCAGCGATACACCCACATTTGACCTGCCTTGATTGGTGCATTTTCGGGATTGAACCTGGGATTAGGATCACTTAATAATTTAGGCTGTTTAAGAAGCACTTTTATACAAAATGCAAATATTTGATAAGACAACTAGAATTTAGTTAACTATGGAAAAAAAATATTATTTATTTACAAAAGCACAACATTCCTTATTCTTCGCCTTTGCCATTGGAGCTTTAGTCACATAAGACATGGATTTTCATCTTAATCTTAATCTGTACGAGTAGCATTTATCATTAGATTATCCACTAGTCTAGTCTAGTTTTGTGTTATTCTAGTTTTTTTACATTTCCTTTGATTTAACATATTATAAAACTTTATAGGACGGTGGCACGCCGTTATTCGTGGCGTGTCAATGCGGACACCTTCCAGTGGTGGAAGAGTTGATCAGGAGGGGAGCTAACGTTAACTCTTGTATGAAGGTGAGACACTGTAAAGTACTATAATCTACTGTAATTTCTCAAAATAGATATATTTTTTAATTTGGTGGTATTTTCTTTATAATGAGAATTTGTACAAATGTTGGTGTAGGATTTCTGGTGGCCCAATTAGTTGGAACTTGGAAGGGGAAAGGTACAGAATATGTCATCCACTTAAAATTGATCACCCCTATGAGGCATTAATATTAGTGGCCAGCTCATAGACCAGATGACCTTTTTAGTTCCTCTTACAAGTGGATACAATGGCAGCATTCTTGTGCTACCTTATCACAGGGTCGCCTAGTAACACTGTTGTATTTTTAAGTATCAATGTATGTGATTGTGTTTGCAGGACAAAGCAACACCGCTATTCATAGCCGCACAGAACGGTCACGAGGAGGTGTGTCGGCGGCTGGTGTCGGCGGGCGCGGCGGTGGACGCGGCGCGCGCCGACCACGCGTCGCCGCTGTGGATCGCGGCGCAGTGCGGACACGACCACGTGGCGCGCGCGCTGCTGGCCGCGGGGGCGCATCCCGATCAACTCAGACAGGTACTGTGTCAGTATATACGGCCCACTGCAGGGCACGAGCCTCCTCTACAATCGAGAGTACGATTTAAACAAATCTTGTGACGAAAAGTCAATTATAATTATATTTTTCAGGACGGCGCGACGCCCCTGTTCAAGGCGGCACACAAGGGACACGCGGCGGTTGTGGCGGAGTTGCTTAAGTATAATCCTAACTTGGGATTATTACCTGTAAGTTGTTTTGTTCATTATAAAATATCAGTCTTTCGCCATGACATGTGATATTAGTCGTCATTTTGAAGGCGTAGTTCAATTAGTGAGTGCGTAGTTCAAAAAGTGCGTGGTGGCCTGTTGGTAACGGACCAGACGCGGCTGCTTACATGTTCACGGTGGTCGCGGGTTCAAATCCCAGGGCACACCTCTGACTTTTCGGAGTTATGTGTGTATTGATAGTCAATCACCACGCACTTTAACGGTGAAGGAAAACATCGTGAGGAAACCTGCATACCGTAGCGATTTTAAAGAATTTCTACGGTATGTAAGTCCGCCAACCCGCACTAGGCTAGCGTGGTGGACTTATATGGCCTAACCACTCTCAATCGATTCTCTCGATTGTAGAGTAGGCCCGTGCCCTGCAGTGGGACGTATATGGGCTGATATAGGATAGGATAGGATAGTTCAATTAGTAATCAATAAAGTTACAAAGTGGTGAGCATTTCAGCTCGTTTATGTTTCATCTAATTGAATGATGTAGTCAACACGCTTTTGGAACGTATAATGTATTATGTAGGCATGTGTATAAATTAGTAAAGTAAACAAAAGATATTAAATGGCTAAAATGTTGAATATTGGTAATTTAATATTTTTATTGCAGGAAATATTGACGTATAATTTTATCTATTAATATTGCCCCAATATAAAAAAATATGAACTAGTGTTACACGCCATGTTGCAGAACGGTCAGTCTGCGTTGCACGGCGCGGCGATGTTCGGTCAGCTGTCGTGCGTGAAGCTGCTGGCGCGGGTGTCGGACGCGCGGCTGCGCAACGCGGCCGGCCTCACGCCCCTGCAAGCCGCGCTCGCCGCGCGCAAGCACGACGTCGCGCACTACCTGCGCACTCTCACGCGCGCCTGACCTCGCTGCACTAGCATTACACTCCTCCGACCCTATCCCTACACGCTGCACTCGCGGCTCACAAACATGATGTCGCAACCCACCTGCGAACTCACGCGCGATTCTGACCCCACAACACTATTACAAACGTTACACTCCGCTCTTATGCTTCATGTACAATAACACACTTTGCTAATCATTTTATGTTTTACCAGTATTAACAAGAATCCCTTAATTTTAAATTGGATACTGTTATGTATTTATATGTTTGCAATAACTAAAAATATGACATCAAAACCTGTAGATGTCCTAAATCTATGTTTATTTACCTACATGTACACATACACCACACAAAACCTTACCTACGTACTTACAAGTTACAAGTACAATATTATTTATTTTGACCAATTTAAGTTTTACCATTAACAAAAATATACGGCAACACCAATATACTATGCACACAAAACTATATAAAAATCATTTTTAATATCAAGTGTGGATCATTGTTAAATATCAGTTGTTGAAAAAGAGAGAAATCAATGTAAAATGTGCAATTTATGGTAAGATGTTACACTAGTTAATTATGCTTAGCTATCCACACTATACAGAGGGTAGCTGTATAAATCTCACATCACTCATTGATCTGTTAAAAATCTCATTCAAGTTTAGATATAGTACATATTTTATATACCATGTACATACTTCACGAGGGCCTCAAAATAACAAAACTTCCTACATACTAAATACTTTGCTAATTGAAACCTTAGTTCTTCACATAGATACTTGAAGAACCTAGAATAATAATTATTTTTGGACACAATGAATCACAAAATATTCACTGGAATAATGTTCTTTAACAAATGAACAACAAGCAAAATCGTTACAATGTCAAGTAGTTTTGTTATGTTGGGGGTGAAGTGACGTTTTAGCATAGTGAAGCTTTTAGCTGTTCGCCTTACTTACAATACCTCACATGCATTCACACATCGCCTTAGTAGTTGTTGGTTTTGACTGGAGTTATGCCTTATGTGATCTCCAGTTAAGGACATATTACGAATTTATCTTGCAGTATTATGAGGACAATAAAAGCAATCATTCGAATTTGATTATGTCTACACTCTGGTATTTCCAAATCGTAGAGAGAAATTTGATTTAATACCTAATTGAATTAACATCTTAGTAGAAACCCAAAATAATATAGAAAATATGTCTGAACAACTTTTCTCAATTTCGTGATTACACAAGGCGTTACTACAGTTTAAAACATAATAGGAAGCATCCATACACCAATATATAGAGTATAACCAAATATAAAGATGTAGTTTCTTATTTAACTTTTGCATATTTTAACAGACACTTGACTTGTATTGACTTGGTGACTTGCTGACAAGTCGAAACGGTTGAGTTTATGATTGGTGCTGTTTAGTGATAAGCGACATGTGAAATGTACATACACACTACACTACATATTACTACATACACTAGTCAATGTATATGATGTGGTTACACATCACACTTATTTTACTTTTAAATATATTTTTTAAACATCACAAAATCTACTTAAACTAATTTTAAACTATTCATGAAAAATAGTATTATTCTTATAAAAAATACTATGTATTTGCAATATCGAGATTCGAGGTATATAAGAGAGTACACTTATGTATAATGAACCGAATTTATCACACAATATTATTTGTCACTAACGGTTTTTATCCAATTTAAGAACAAAATATTGTCAACACATTTTTTAAATTGATGTGTAACTGCAGGTTCATGTTATACTTAATTTTAGTGGAATAATATTACTTGTAAATAGACGAAACACATTAAAACACGATGTATGTATTAAAAAACAAAATAATCAAATACGTCCTATTTATTTAAAGCTTTTACCGAAATCATAATATTTAAATAACGAAATTAACATGTGTTTCTTCTAATTTGGACACTATACCTATATTTTAGCTTAGATATAATATATTTTCTTACCCCTAAAAACAATAATAATTGTTGTACAATAAATATAAGGTAAACCAGTCCGCATTACTTCTATACAACGCAGCGTATCAACATTTATTTTTTACAGAAGCAATTTCTGTATGGAATTGTATTTGGTAGTATTTATATGTCCTAGAATTGAGCAATAATGTACTCACCAAAATGACAAATAAAATAGGTAATGGAAAAGGCAATCATAAGACATGTCTTTTTGATTATTTCCTGATATGCTTAAACGTTCCTGTGGACTGTACATAACTGTTGTAATTTGTATGTTGTACATCATATGTTATTTATTTTATGTCTTAGATAAGAAGTTTTATGTTGGTTTAAAAACGCTCAATATGCACTATTTTAACAAGCTTTACAAATTATGAGGACAGCGTTTATTGAATCTCCTGATGATCTTATTTTGAGTTATTTATTTCGGTTTTAAAGTAGCAACCCATATCTATTTTAACACAATTGTAAATATATAACTATTTAGGCTTTTCGTATGTTTAGGCACGGAGAATGGACTAAGCGTTTTCTATTAAGCTATGAAGTAAATACGGAAAAAGAGTTAATGAAATAAAAGGTCTATATAACCACAAGTTGCTCTTAAGTTAAATGTAGCCTTTTGGCACTCAGTCCATTTTCAATGTTTACGGTAATAAAGAGGCGATAGGCGCGCCATCTATCGATTGCAGTATGTTTACTGTAAAATCCGATAGATGACGCTGACAAAAATATTTTTCGAGCCAATTTAAATAGCGCTGATAGATAATTGATCCCAAATACATTTATTCCCGTTTATTCGGTAAAATGTTCTGTTTATTTTCCCACAAATCATGGCACATATAACAGTACATGATATTTATCAACGTATTTGATATTGCTAAGTTAATTTAGGCTATTGGTGTTTGATGTTAGTTTATTTTTGTCATCAACCACTAAGAATAATTACGAACGTAAATTGTAGAATGTGTGATAGGGTTTAGTTGTAATTAATTTATTCGGAATTTACAGTATGGTCAGGGAATAACTTTTGTAAGATTTTGAAATATTGGTCCGTGGAAATTAGGATATACCCAGGTTTGGTGTATCACATGCTTTGATAGCAAGGAATTATTCTAAATTGGTTGATGATAAACAAATAAAACGGCGCATTTGTTATAAACTTTTTGTTGTAATAAATTGTTTTTAAATATAATAAATCTTTTATTGAGTAACCTTATGGAAACATATTGCATACACATTTGAAATGCCCTCATTTATTAACAGTTTACAAATACCTCTGTATTTACACACGTCACAGTAGTTAACAACCAATTAGTTTTAAGAATATAGAAATATATAATTTATTATCTTTTGCAACATATTGAGTTCTGTATCTGTATCAGCACATAATATCATATAAAAGATGGACAATGGAAACACAGTCATAAAATGAATTAAATACAATAAATATTTCAAATCTTTTTTATATGATTGATGACCCTTGGCTGTGGCTGGCCCTCTTTTCTGAGTAAGGGATTAGGTATACCAAATGCCTAATGCAATTGATAGACCACATACTGTCAAAATTATTTTTAGAACATTCAGGTATATAGGTTTCCATTAAACAATATAGATCAATGTCATATGAACCCCATTCTATAATGCAAGTTAAGTACTTTGTTAGTTGGAAGCCTGGTGACACTGTTCCAGCATGTCTGTGGCGGTGATGGCTAGTTGGTGTGCGGACGGACGCATAGAGGGGAGAGTCTCCGTACAGCAACAGAACAGTAGCAGTGGCTCTGCATACTGCTTCTCTGATATGTTAGCTGGAACTGGTGGCCGAGTGCCTGTAATAATTTTTGTTTGCCATATTTCTATACTGAAGTTTAAATATTAACAATCCTTAGAAAAAAATACTATCTATCTGTTGGTCTATGTTAAAGTTAAACCAATTCGCAATAAAATGTGTAACATTCGCGTAAATCTAAGAAATCATTATGCAATCTCAATTTATAATTTGCACTAATTATCTAATCTACAACTAACAAATGTATAGCTTTTCACTACACAGTAAATAAAAAATTATGACAATTGATGATACAAATGTTCCAAATCAAAATCTATTGGTAAATTTAGGTAATGTAGAATTGCTGAGATCTAGATATAGTTTTGATAATCTAAAAATTTATTTTATAACTCACCATATTTCTCTGAAAAGTAGTCCATATCCTCAACTGAGTCGTCCAGGCACACAACACTTTCATCCATAGTTTCATCTTCAACCTGCGAGTGTGGAGGCATAAGTGCCATCATCTCCCATAGTGTAAGACCCAGGGGCCATATGTCTGTCCTGTCTGTGATCTCTCCACCGTGTATTACTTCTGGAGCACTCCAGGCTTCTGTACCTGTGAAATAAAGGACATTTATTATGGACAACATTAAATACCTTGTCACACCTTGGGATGAAGATAAGATTGGGAAAATGTAAATGACACTATTGCATGCCTACCGGAGTGACATTTTGTATGTTATAAAATATAAATAAACACTGAGGTCAAAATCAGCCTCTTTGTACCCAGTTTCTTGCTCAAAGATGCACAATATTTGTAAAACTTTAGTTGGCTTAACACCAAACTTAAAGACAAACACAATATCTACAATTTACATTAATTAAAAACATTCAATTCTAATCCAATACTTAATGGTAAAGTAAACTTACCATAATAAACAGCTTTGTCAGCACTCTGCTTGTCAAAGACACCATTTTCGTCAAGAGGTAATGTGACTCCGAAGTCACACAGCTTGCATATCACAAAGTCTCCATTTACAAGAACATTGTATGACTTCATATCACCATGGAGGATTTGCATCTTTGTGTGCAGGTAGTCAAGGGCACTCGCTATGTCTGCTGCCACCTGATAAATGGGTGTAGTATTTATTAATTAAAATAATAATTTAATTTCCAAGGTGGCAAGTAGACCTCATACTTGTGGTAAACAACTATTTGACTTGTTGACTTTGTCAGTTGTCACTCAAAAACAAGAGTTTCTAAGATGAATGCATATGCAAATATCATTAAAAGTGTTATTATGTATACTTAAATAATGAACTCAAGCCAGATAGATAAATAGGTCACTTTTTTGGAGCCACATACAATGTGTCAAATGTTTATATAAGCAAGTAGATATTCCCCAACCCAACAAGTTTCATAATTAAGACTCGCTACACTCTGTATTTACCAGTTATCAAATCTGTGCCCAATGAAAATTTTGTGTCAACAGCATCTTTAAGAAATAGTCTGGACTACTTTCATTTAGTGTGTAGAAATAATAATATGACATATTTTGTATGTTTTTAATAGTTGATATATTGACGGGTTCTATTCTTTAATACATATGAAAATTATACTAATTACCTTGAGCATCTGTCTCGGATTAAAAGGTTCACTATCATCCTCTACTCTCTTCTCTATCATATCTCCTAAGGACAAGTCACATGCTTCCATACCCAGATACAATATCTTTGTCTTGCTGAACGCTCGGAATCCCACGATATTAGGATGCGACATCCTCTGTAGTAACTCTCCTTCTGCTTTCAAACGGTCTGTGTATACTTTGTTGGGTTTTACTCGTTTATTTAGCATTTTCAGAGCCCAGGGTGAACGGATTTGTCCTGCCCTCGGTGATCGCACTAGCTGCATTACAGATACACCTAGAAATAAAACCATTATTGCTACAGTTCCAAATTTATCGCGAAGAAAATTGCATGAAGTCATTGGATTATAAAATCTTTGGACTAATCAATGATTTATCAATCGAATATATAACTAAATAAGTATCTAGAAGCTTATATAGTATCTAGTAATCACAATCTGATAATAATTAGTGAATAAAAGTTTGTTTAAATCATAAACAAATGCAAAAGTTGTTTACCTGTACCATACCCAAGTCTGTTTAAAAAGGGAGACGGAGGAATTGTAATTTTGTCATTTTGTAGCGGTTTGCTCGACTTAATGGGAGTTTTAAACTCCATTATTGTATTTATTTAAATAAAATCTCGCGATCCAAAGTAATAAGTTATAACGAATTGTTTTCAAATTTCAAATTCTAATGTTAGTAATGTCCACAGAGTACATTATATATCTGAGAGTAATGTCATAGACAACGAGCCACAGAGTATAGTCAGTACTCAGTAGACGAGAAAACACAAAAGAGGTAATCGAAACATAGGGCCTAGCGAGAAATATATTATGTATATAAAAAAAACTATTCCGCGGCGAAACAATAATAATTGGTGATGATAAATTAGTAAAATTCAGTGTGTATTATGGTTACCTTGTTTTTTTTCTTTACTTAAAGACAAATATTAATAGGCAGGGACTCGAGGTATCTTCGACGAAAACCTGATATCTATAAAAGCACTTTCGCCGAGTTACCACCAAAATCTACCTAGTAAACAATAAAGACGCCGAAAAATCGTAGACGATCTATATCTCACTTGATCTTCGATTGATAGCTATCAATGTACACTTCATCTCACTTCACGCCCTGACTCTCTAGGTAATTGGGGGGGGCTAAAGCATTTTACATGTTTTTTATGTCTTGAAACGTTCCGACAGGACATGAAAATGGCGAGATGAGTTGGACAAGTGGGAGAGACTGGCAGGATCGAACCCTGAACCGCGACGAATGGAAGGAGGGTAGAGGTGTTTGCCCTGCAGTGGGACAGTAGAGGCTGATTTTGGTACCCTCTGCGCATGGCACACCATCTTTTCGATAACCATTGATTTAAAAACTAGTCAATGACGATAACATTAATAAGTTTGTAATGCCTGTCACAACTCGCAAAGTAAGCCATGTTCACTGAACTGCAATAAATCATTATAATTAGGTACACAAAAAAAAACAGTTATAACCGTTTTAATGAACATCGTTTCCGATTGATTTACATTTTGCAATATTAAATATGTAATAGATCACATCCATTGCGCATGCATTAATATATTATACCAAGCAAGTATTTACGTGTAAATTATAGGAAGTATTAGGTATGGAGTGTGATAAAAAATAATGTATCCCTCTTAGTATATGTAATATCGATAAGCACATAAATCACAGGCTTTTAGTATGTGGTTAGTCACCGGCCGCGGCAATATCGTAAAATAAGTTAATAGAAAACTGTAACTTTCTTAAACGAACAGAAAACGTACCTTAAGGCTTAAAGAAGGCAGAAATAAGGCTAACGCCGTAGTACGAGTATAAGTATGAATTATAGTACCAACGGGGCTCCCGGCTCCGGACTCGAAATTTACAGTGAATCTAAATCGGAATCTAAATCTATGCAAAATACAGTCAAATTAAGCCTGAGGTGTGCCATAATTTATCACGCAATGGGCAACTTCAAAATCGCGACCCATATACCTTAACACTGATATTGATAGAAAGTTGAAACAATATAATATTGAAATTAATATAACATATTTTTTTAACTTAATACAAAATGGAATTTGACTATTTTATAAGCCAGAAACAACAGTGGCACGCATATAAATGACACCGAGCATTGAAGCTCAGCGAGTCTCCGGGAATGTCTAATTTGTCTTTAACCCGCAACGAAATCAATCACAAAGTTAAATTAAAAGGAGTTGAAAATAAATTATTGTCAACTTCCCTCCGTAACAAAGCGGGTGAAAAAATAATGAACTTGGGATGTAAATAACCTCGCATAAAGACTTACAGCCAGAGAAGCCAGCTGTAAAGCACCACGGACCAAATCATTATTACATTTAAATGGGACCTATTACTACTTACTTACTTCTTCTTAGGCGTTACCCCGGCCGGTGCCAGGGTCCGCCTTCCGGCTGAGTCTCCTCCATTTCGCCCGGTCTTCGGCATCCTAAATACTCTTGAGGCCATTGACTCTCATATCTTCCTTGACGACATCAAGCCAGCGCTTCTTCGTTCTACCCCTTGGTCCAGGTCCTGGAATGTTGAGGCTCAGGCACACATTGCCGACGTACTCCTGCGGCTTTCTCAGGACATGACCATACCATCTCAAGCGACCTATTATGTGAGCTATTAGTGATTAGTCGATTATTCACATATTTATATTATTCACCGATTTCTAATTTCGTCTAATTTTATTAATAATTATTTTATCTCCAACGTCGACCCCTATCACGATCTGCAATTATTGTTACAAATGGCATATTGAGTATGCGCAGTTCCATACCTCTGAAAAATTTACAAGTTACGAAATGAAATGTACGGACGCAAGAGGAAATGGTGTGTCATTGGCGGAATAATGAATTATTGTTATTAGCATATAATTATGTGAAACTGATGCGCGAAGGCCGTTCTCCGGAACCGAAGGAAGCGTCGAATTACAATGAAGAGCAGACATCCTTTATATTTTGCACTGTAATTATACAATTATAGGAAGTTCCCTACAGTTTCGGTGATCGCTATGAAATCACGATCGAAGTAAAACAGTATTAAACCTAATTTTCTCCTCATAACTCATTTGTAGAAGCAATTTGTAAGTAGTTAAATAAAATTAGCGCAGTGATTTAGCGATCGGCTGCGTATGTGAGTGAAGGGCGTGGCTTCGATTTCCGCGCGAGTAAATTTTTTACTAATATATTTGTTGGCAATTCGCATAACACTATTGTGATAAAAAAATTGACTATGTGTTTTATGAGTAGGTAATTGTTTCATAAATATTTGCCTTTACAACCAGTAATTTTTCTACCACTTACTATTACCGGAATGAAGCTGAAAATATCTGGTATTATTCCGCCATAATTCTTAAACACTTTTCCTACCTCATTTCAAAGTTCGTAGGGGAAGAATGCTCCTAAGTACATTATATTCCACTTAACCCCAATACTGGTATACAGCAGAAGCGTCAGGGAGCGCTTGGGTATTGTTTGTCGAATAATTAGTTTTATGCTGTTATTTTTTGCATTCAAGTTACGATAGCAGATAGGAGGAATCCTAAGTGACCCCAGCGTCACATAAAATCCACCCAGGGCGCTCTATCAAGTATCAATCTTATCAAATCTATAATCTATCAAATCCTCGGCGCTGGTAGCACAAACCCGGCTTACTAGTAATTGGTCATGTCCAATATCCACCGGTAAACTGTTTAGTGCATAGGAGTTTGCTGCAGCTTATCCGTAGTCCGTAGTACGCGTCGACAATAGTTGTAAGTTGTGAGCAGTGTTGTATGGTCACTGGTCGGTCAGTAATGAAACGTCGCGCGCAATCAGCGGTCGTGTGTTCGGCGCGGGCGCGCGACTGTCGCCAGCGCAGCAGCGTCAGCAGTGACAGCATCGTCAGTGGTGGTAACATTGTCAGCAGTGGCAAAATTGTCAGCAGCAAGGCGCCCCGCGTCGCTTGCAGGTGGGTTCGACACGCGCGGTTTACTACAAGCCACTTTATTATGTTGTCAGTGTGTTGCGTTAGATCAGTTTTTCAGCCGGTATGGGCTGAAATAGGCTCCACATGTGGTAATAGACAGTTGTAATATTGCGACATTTAACATTTCTAAGTATTTTTTACGATACGATAATCGTGAGAAAACAGAATAGTTATGTCCCATACATAATAACCATTTTTTTAGCTATCGATAAATGTTTATACTCATATCGAACGGTTCCAATTGAAATTGCCCTAGTTCATTCGTTTTAATTACTCTGCTATTGCAAAAGCTTGTAATTACAAATACTTGTATTAGGTAGCTATTTTTCTTATTGAAAGGAAACATAAGTGTGTCAACAAGTTTTAACTTGACCACCGAACCTACCTAAATAAACGAATTCTATAAATATAACAAGTTTGTAATTTTTTACGTTAGTGTATGTAACTAAAATTTTCGTAATAAATGGCGATATGAAAGCGAGTTACGAGTTTGTGATTGATTGACGCAAAATATTCGTGTTCTATTGTAGCAGTGAATCATTGTATCACGGCGTTTTAACATAACACGCCTAACTTTCTCGCTTAGCGCCGGAATTATACGAAAAGTTCTCATTATTGTTGGTTAACGCCAGTTCCGACCTTTCCCCTCTCTAATTAATATATTATTCAAGCTTTATATAATTATTGTTTCTATGTTGCAAACTGTATAATATACGGAAGAAGTCTAGATGTTTCGATGGTTGAAAATATTTTTGGAAATGAGAGTTATTTTTGCGTAATTTCTATGTATAAATTAAGCCGAAAATATCATAAGAACTGTTGAATAGCGCTAAGACATGCTACGGTGGCTGTTATAGCCATTGAGTGGGTTATTGTTTATACCAAAACACGAAAAACAATCAAAATATGAATGCCGAAACAAAGGCATTACAACGTGAACACAGATGACAGCATTCAGTGTTATAGAAAAATCAATAATAACATAATATGTAGTAAACAATATCACGACAGTATTACGCACGAATTGTAGGTAGTAAGATCGCCAAAAAGAATAATATTGCTTACTCAAAAGTTCACGTTTCTTAACCACTTTTAATTGTTTTCGTTTGATTATTTTTTTAAGGAAAAATACGAGTTTCTGAAGCGATAAAAAAGTGCCAGCCTTGTTAAATAACAACCACGTTTGACCGTTTAACGTGATCAAAAAGCAAAAGTGGCGGATATCCATCCTGCCTCTAGTTTGAACCAGCACTAAAACATACTGTAATAATGCTATCACCGGCATCAAAGTGCATTGTACCTACTTTGCTAATGGGGATAATGAGGACGTATTATTAATTGGTTCTGATCACTTGTATCAGTGTTAAATGGAATTCTTCTAGAATTATTCCGAATTGTAACAGTATCAGGCAATTAGTCAACAAATGAAAGGACATAAAAGTTTCAACTCGCATCTATGGTAATGAATGTTTCTTAATTCCCACTTATTAAGTATATATAGAGCGTAATACATCAAAACAAACCACTTGATATATGCAACACTGAGATGTTACAGCAATATGCAAATCCGTTGTAATTCACGCACGGACGCCGCTTATGGGCGCGAAAACTTTGAATAGCGGTTATGAGCAATTTATTAGATTTACATTGTTCAGGCACGCAGGTCACATTTGTCATTGTTTATATCCGAGATCAACTCTTAGATATCCTAATAAATATAGGTGACTGCTTCGGTGGCGTAGTTGTATGTTGTACGGCTACAAAGATGAGGTCTCGGGTTCAAGTCCCGGGTCGGGCAAAGTGATATTGGATTTTTCTATTCAGCCCGAAGTCAGGAATTTGTACCCGATATGGCGATAGGCTCGCCCCCTATCACATCGTGGGACGGAACATGCAAGGCGAAATGTGGGTGTCCTGGTGGCGCCTCTGCCTACCCCTTCGGGGATAAAGGCGTGAGTTTATGTATGTATGTATGTATGTAATATGTATGTATGTGTGTATGTATGTATGTATGTATGTATGTGTATAGGTGTTGTATGTATGTATGTGCGATTTCTTAAATGCAATACAATAGGTCCGGTAAATGAGCATATCGATCACCTGATTGCGAGTAATCACTGCCGCTGATAATATCCACAACCCTTGGATCATAGATGTGTTGCTTGGCGATCTAATCAGGAGACAGGAAAGGTAAAAGGATGGGAAGAGAAAAAGGGTATTGGGCATTGAGATAAATAGGCGTAAGGCTTTAATACCGCATGATTGCTGAATTCGGGTACACTACTTGCCAATGCAATTGACATGGAGAAGTGACAAGCATGTCGATTCCCTTACGTTAGTTGCTTTCACCGTCAAAACAAGCATTAATTAACTATAATTACACACGTGAAGTCAGACGTGTGTGGTTTCAACCTACGACCTTTGTCTCAGTAGGGCACTTCTCCCCCAGCGAGGCTATTGCTCATCTTATATGACTATATGCTATTATAATATAAACGTTGTCGACGTTTTGTTTAACTATAATTGTTAGAATCCTTTCATGCTTCGTTCTGCACGTTAATATGTCATCGCCGGTGTTGCTAAATTACATTTTAAAATGTTAAACATCTAAGTTTTTGATAATAGAGAAAAAAGAGATATTTCTAATAATTTTAAAGGTATGTAAAGTCTATAATTAAGCCCTTATTAATCATATTAGAGTACGGATTAACAGATATTAGAGTACAGCTTAACCCTATTCTCGAATGGGTTCACATCAGGGTACCGACGGATCATAAGCTAATTCTTCAAATTCCATCAACATGATGAGCTTTGACCCTTCTAAGTATGGAATAAGTTCAAACAGTGGAAGAGATAGCCCGTTCATTTTTAAGGTACCCTCATTAGTACCTATTCAGTAATCAAAAGCAATCATTCGAAACAAAAAGGTTGTAAACACAGCAGTTATAAAATTGTAATTAATACCAATACAGTTTCTAATAAATTGCGTATTTTCGTACATTGCGTGATTCGTGCACATATCAAGGCTCACAAAATCTCTCCGAGTTATGTGGACTTTTTTAAGAATTATGCAAATTGATTACACCGCGACCTTCAACCGTAGGTATGGGATTTTCACTGACACACAACAATTTGTTTTAATTATTATGGTCTTTACGTTACGAAATAGAAGTTTTATATAAGTAGGTACGCTCGATAAACTCTCCAACAGTATTTTGGGAGTAATTGTTTGACTAAAATTTTATAATTGTCTAACTTGGTTTGACATTTCATTTTTAATTATTTTAATAGCACACAAATGAGTGAACTTTTGGAGGGAAATAATTACTTCTAAATACGTTGTCTATCGATAATTGAGGATAATAATAGTAAGAAGCAGTATAAGAGAAAACAGAATTTTATGTCTACATTTTCAGAGATGTCGATTACAGTACAATGATCTGTGATGCTATACAATCCATGGAGACCCATTCATCTTCAAGTGAAACCTGGCTAAAGCATGGCTCTATCACTTTTACCACGTTGATAGCTTGATTTTACCAGTTCTAACTATAAGATGTTGTTTTTAAATCTTATATTGTGGTATTATAATTATTATATTGACTTATTGTATTTGCTTTTTGGCATGGTGACATGGTTGACAACTATAAATTAAAAAAATAAAACCGACTGGCATTGCTGTATTGCATAGTGAGCAAACTTGCAAGTTTATTTTGATGTAACAGTCCGTATCTTTATTAATACTACTGGGCACTTTCTTCAAAGATTCAAAGGAGTTTAGACCATCGTTCACGACGCTGACCTAGTGACGACAACGAACTAGTAGGTACCTAAACTCTGATACTCTTGTAGAGAACTCTCATGTACCTACTTCCATTTAAACTATAAGTTTTACTATATCGTTGAAGCAAGCGATTACAATGTACTATGTTGTATGAACACACCTAACTATTTCAGAGGAGGGTACTGAACCTGCGACCTCCGCTTCCATTCTGACTAAACTGTCATTCACATCAAACATGATTAGCATATTATGTCACAGTAACCCACTTGTGACAGTCATTCTCGTTAATTGTAGGCCAAAGCACGTCAAATTCCCCATACGTATTGCATTTCAATCCGTCACGAACGGAACGAATAACGTAAAAATGTAAAGTAGAGAGAGTTTGTCCATGCATATTTTGCTTGATAGATGAAATTGAGTTACATAAAGACAGACCGGTTGTTGTTTATATGTAACAAAACATATTAAAAGGGGATCATTGCGGTGATGTGTGGTGGATTATGTCACGTGTCACATTTGCATTAGCATACAAACATTGATTTCGATTAGTCTACTTTTGTTTGTTCCTGTTAGGCTGGGCGAGTTCATGATATTTAGGTCAAAGTTGTTTCATGACATTTCGGTTTAATGAAGATGTCAACATCATTATGTTGTACATTTTTTTATCACGCGAATCGGCTTACTAAATTAGAAGTAGAACTGGATTTTCAGTGATAGAATGCATAGATCTAGGTCTATTGAGCACAAATATATCGTAAATTGATTATACGCAGGAAGCAGCTGTATACTTACGTTATACAGGATCTGAACTCGGAAACATAAAATGATATGAAATGCCTGTCATTCTTCAATATGCTACACGTCAAAATAGACCGTTAATAGAACTAAAAAGATCGATATATCCGTCGGTTACAAATCATGAATAGATATAAATCAATAACCACGATTATAGGTATTGCTTAACTTGTACAAAAAGCGAGCGTGCACACTTTTCATGTGCCAATGGAAACGCGTGGGGTTGCGTTTGTTTCGCGTGTGCGGTAGTTAACGCATCCTCAGTACCACAGGCTTGTACTCGCAACACTGCTAACTACGTAATGTAATGTAAGGAATTCAAAAAAATACGCTTATCTGGACGTACAAGGCTTAATTAATTACCGTTGTATAACGCTGTATTGTTCGACCTGTCATTTCGCACACATTAAAATTCTTCGGCGTTTAGTTTTCACGCAACGAAAATATTTCTATTAATATACAGTAATTTAACAAATTATAGATAAAAAAAATAATAATGGCCTAGGCACAAGTTGAATGGGAAATGAATAACCGGGTCAGGGGTCGTGGCTGTAATCCCAGGTCACACATAAACCTCTGGCTTTTCTAAGTTAAATGTTGTAGTTAATAACAGCTAGCCTTATTATTCCATTTCCTTAATATATTTTAAGCTAGGATCATCTGATGCAATATCTAAACACTAATTTAAAAAGGAAAGCCACACAACCGGTTATTACATTTGAACATATGGAATTCTGATTTGATCGCAAAAAAACATCAGTGCGTACTCCATTTTATACGCACAGACAAGTGTTATTACACATAACACTTTGAAAGGGACAGACAATCGATTAATTACATTGTTATCTAAACATTATGATACGGCTTATATAATATATTAAACGCAGGCGGTCGGGCTTGTTTAATAATATATCCATTGTGTGGCGCTGCACGTTGCCCAAATGATCGCCATTTCATAAACTTATTTCTTGCGGTTTTACCCTCGTCATCATGATATCGGTATTATAATATTAATACCGATTATGTTCATGTAATAGGTTGTCAGACCGATCGGCATATTGAATATAAATTATAAAGTAGGCTTTCTCCAGCAATCATTGTGGGTTCGATTCCCGCATGAATGGTTGTCTCTTTGCATGATATTCTGTAAAGACTAGAGGGGCATCTATAGAGGTAATTGAATAATGACAGAAGATTGTCTGTTGGCATGCGGCACGAAAAATCCAGCCTATTAAAAAGCTTGCTCGCGCTTTAAACGACCTATGTCCTTTGATATTCTAATTGTCATATGGATCAGAAATCATCATGATAAAAACTAACATTTCTAACTTTGATAGAAAAATCTTTCAACTTTCAATGTAATTGACGAATTTGTACGACTATATTTATAAAATCCTTCCTTCGCGGATGTTACTGAGATAACCGTGGCAAATCTAATATTTATGGGTTTAAGCTCCTAAGTTTCATAGTGAATGAGCCGTAATTTAATTAAAACCATCTACAAATCACTACATTATAAGATAAACTATATTTATGAGTAATCATAATTGAGACTCGTATTCTTTTTTCAGATCCATCATGATTTCTTTGGCAATTGTAATCCTACTGATTGCGTCGCCAACAAATGGATTTACAATACATCGAAATCAGGAGAGTACTGAGACGGAGTCAGCGGCCGACCTTGCCGTAGCGGAGAGCACATTGCTTGAAGTTAAAAACGATCTCAACAGGCCCAATGATATCAAAGCTTCCAAAATAAGTAAACACGAAGGCTCGGACAAAACACAAACAACAGATAGCTTTAAAATTAAATTCACAGCTGATGATAGTAATATAAAATTTAAACAAACTGACAAAGGTGACAAATCCCGTGAAAGAAATTTTAAATATATGCCAGAAATTACAACGCATTATTCAAAAGGAAATCCGAATATACATATAACTATATTAGACTTCAAAACTTCTCCTGATGTAAGCAACGAGAGTGGGAGTAAAACATTAAAGTCAAGTAAAAATCCCGAGGTCAGTACATCGGCGTTCAACTCCGCGGAGTTCATTAAAATAATTTCTACGTTACCCTTGAATGAAATCACAAAAACAGATGGTTCCTATACAACCACTCAGCTGACTTCTGTGAGTACCAAAAATAATGCAAACAACCGTGATAAGGAAGAGCTGACGACTGCATTTGTCAACGGTGATTATAATTCCCAAGGAACTACTATTTTCACTAAGTATAACCTGGGCGCCGAAGTAAACACTTTGCAGGATAGCACGTCTTTAGGTGATATAAATTACAATATCGAAAACGATACAATACCCAATCAAACATTTTTGAACGATGTAAGCACAAACCCAAATAAGCCTGTACAAAATTCCACTGAAGTAACTAATGCCTCTACGGAGACAACAACAAATATATCTGAAGATGAAATCAAATCCACACTAGATATTGCACCAACTACAGCAATAGCAACCGAAGACTTCACAAAAACTATAAACGAACTGAGCACTACAATAGATAATACGTCAGGTATTATTGATTTAATTCCAATATTGAATGCAGAAACTAATGTCACGACCAAAACCAACATTCCATCTGAAACCAATACAAATGTGAATGAAAGTATCATAACTACGGATCAACCAATTATAACGACTACAGAACCTTCTTGGAGGAAATATACAATAATCGACAGAAAACGGGTGGCGACACCTGAACTAACAACATTTACAGGAATAGAAGAAACCTCTAAAGCAGATACTGCACCAACTCGTATAAGTCTTGAGGAGGCTTTGGCTGTCACTCCTATAGCCTCTTTAGAAAGACTAAGAGAAGATCTTATTGCTAATAAAAATATGCTAGCAGCAATTCAAGAGTTATCTCATACTACTATGGTGACCTCTACCTCAGAGTTACAATCTACACCTATTGTTTCGACATTGAAAAAAACAGAAGGGAAAGTAGGTATGGTATCTTCGATGCGCGCTGGATTTTTGGATTATTCCGGAAAGGCGTCAACATCTGTAAGTTCGACTACAGAAGATACTCAAGCCACTCGCGTAACGTCGTATGGCAGGGATGCTGGAAGAACAGATAGATTGACCAATAAATACGTTGAGTCGCAAAGTCAACTGGTGAGTAATCTGACCTGAGTACTATTTTCTATTTCTCGAAATTTCTTCTTTTACATTCGATTAAGGTTTCTTTGAGTCCTTTAGGTCAAGTTTCTTGCCTGTTGCATAAAATAAAATAAAACATCGCAAATTACAAGCACCGCGCAAATATTTTGCCATTTTTTTCTCTAAAGATACCAGTATACAAAAATATATATCAGTAAAAAATATACCAGTATACATTTTAGTTTTGTCATTCAAGAAATAAGATTTATTGAAAATAAAAATGTATGATATAAGAAATGCGTATTTTGTTAATCGCGTGGTTTTAATGATTTCAGGCCGAGGATGCGATTAATGAGGAGCTATTGAAAGAAGAAATGCTAAACGACAACTTAGCTAACGCTCACAGATATCGCGACGATCGAGCCGACACTGAGAGAGTCGAGCCACTTACTTCAGACGTAAGGAATGCTCAAGATTCTCAAACACACCAAACAGAAAACAAAACTGCCGCCGAAGACGCTCTCAGCGTGCAGCCTATCTCACAAGAACAAGGTAAAAATCTTGATTTATATGCTGTTAGTCCCAACTACAAGCCAATGAAACGTATCGAAGTACAGCCAGCAAAGCCGTTTGTTAGAGACCCTGATGATAACAGCTGGAGAAATGAAAGCATCAGCTCGCTAGGAATTGTATTCAAGCCGAAGAATTCTTCTAAGTCGTTTACACAAGTTTTAAAAAATAAGACGGAAAATGTGTTGAGTAGTTTGACAGATAGAGACAGTAAGAACGGCGTTCCAGATTTACGGGAAAGATTAGAAAAGATAGCTGAAGTAAGAAAGTCAAAGAAGAAAAGGATAAATAAATTTGGTGATACTGTCTACACTGATTATGAAGAAACTAGCGGTTCTGGCGAAAGTTACACTACGCCAAAATCTAACACAATTTTACCAGAATCTCTAATCACAAAAGTGATAACCACAACTCCCAACGTCAATACAGAGCATGGTACTACGCACGGTCATAAAACGTCTGTGACGACAGAGAAAAATATAAGCACACCTGAGACGATTCCTACTTTCGTAGCCGAAATATTAAAAAATAGTGATCCCGATACTTTGACCACACCAAAAGCGAAGAAGCTTTTCAATATTGCGGAATATTATGACACAACAGATGAATACGACGCCGATTATTTAACATTGTCAAAGATAGATTTGAAAAAATTCACAGTTCCAATTCAAGAAACCACTGTCTCACCTCCAACAGAAAGTATTCAAACAAAGCAAATAAGCCCGTATCCTCCGGATAGAAAACCCACTATTCAATATTTTCCACCACGCGTTGCCCCGAAAGTCAGCGTGCACGAGTACGATGACAATTTCGACCGTAAAGTCAATCAGTACACTTTGAAAGACACACCTAAAACCTCTGTGGGCCCGACATATAAATCAGTAACATTAGAACCAATCCTAAATGAAAAGGAGAGACATAAAGAAAATGTTGTTAAGCCAAAAATGCCGCCTCCAGTTAGCTCTTTTAATGTGAACAAAAATTTATACGTCTCTAGTGCAACACCCTTAGTCGAACAACCTCAAGGATTTGTCGCGAACAACGGGGATTACAACAGAGCGTCGTATGTCATCAAACACTACGGCGATTTCATCAACGAAGCAGCCAAGGATGACGACGACAGGAACTCGGACTACGTTGTGTTAACAGAACCACCCATTCGAGGCATTACCGTCGACGAACTAGCTAAATTACCCACCGCTAAACCGGTCACATTTGACGATGATTACGATTACGAAACGCAATTCCGTAAAGACATACTGAATAGGTTCGTAGAAAATTTCAACCAGAACAGTGAGCGGTTTAAAGTAGATTTCCCCGTTTTGTATAATAACAGTATAGTACATAGGAAAGTTTATGATAATGGCAGAGATGTGGCGTCGTCCAGTGCTTTTATGAAGAGATTATATAACGACGAAGCAGCTAACAGGCCAAATTACCTGTTAATGAAGAAACCGTGTGAACCTAATTGCGACAATATTACTGTAGAGCTGTCGCCCGCGTACGAACTGCATTATTATGTGCCCGATCAAGAGGAGAAAGAGATAATGGACCCGAGGGTCTCCGCAGCACAATATCGGCTAAGACGATGAAACAAGGAGAATAATTTAAATAGACTCACGATTCGCTACTGCTTCCCGGAAGTATTGATAGAATAAGAGTAGAATAGGAAGTGAAATTAGGCTGAACTAGTAAAACGACGCAAGATGCTGATTTCCAAAAAGTTTTGCTCGTGATTGCGTATGACTTATCTCTACTTTAAATGTAATTTATTTATTTCTCTACTGTGTGTCGATTTCTTATCCGAAAAAAAAATGGAAAGCAAGCAAGCACACTCATTAAAATTCATAATATATGATGTGAACAGCCCAAGTTATGTCAATTTATGTATATGGCTCTCGCTTTTGTACAATATAAGTAAGAGACTCATATTGCAGTAATCCAAATATTATATTTCTGCCGTCTGCGTTATTGTACACATGCACCATGGGTATAAGAGATATGAGATCAAATCTAGGAATGAGTCTATGAAACTGCAATAATATGGATTTTATTTGTGTTTAGCATGCGGGTCGTGGTCGAATGCTCGGCGTTTAACCATTACGTGCATAATTGTTTCGCATGAACACGTACCTACATTTGAGTAATTTATATGTTTGTTTAAATATTTTTACTTTTATAAATTGCAATTTTATTATTTCAAGATTCTTAGAAAAAATTGATACGACATTATAAAATAATTTGCCATTTATATGTAATATGTACATATACTCTATTTCATCTACGTAAAATATAAAAGCGTTTGCTTGCTTGCTTACATCAGTATAATATTGCATTAATACACTTTTTCACTTCAATAAAACTTTAATTGCTGTCGTGAATTATTTTGAATTGAAGGAGCGTACTTATATTGCCCTTGTACTTTTAAAATATATTTATTTTTCACTGATATACTACGGGCATAGGTTTTTATAATATAATCATATTTTTTAAACTCCCACTAATATACCTTAATTTATATAAAACTCCGATATTTGCACATCAATTGAGCAAACATTATTGTTACATGTATCATTTAGATTGTTATTGTAAATTATAAATATGAATTGTTAAGTTTTAAATGTAACATAGGTTTAAAAATTACCACAAGCCAAAAGAGAAGCACCACGTCTGTATGTTACCTTAATATTCATTTCTTCAATAGAAATATGCTGCTTGTATATAAATTGTATTAAACAATAAAATAGCCAAAGACAGTCGTACCTAAACATATGTATTGAAAATGTAATAGATAACTGCCTGTATCGTAATCATTAGACGTTAGATATTTGCTGTAGACATAAAGAATGGAGTATGTGCTAGATAATTATTCAAATCTGAACTTAAAAGTGACAAAGGCGAAATTATATTGCTGCCAATAGATCTCTTCTTGTCTTTTTGTAGAATTGTGATCGACCACGGCATACATTTTGAATTGAGAGCGTGAATTACCTGATATTTTCCCTTAATTAATTAACGTTTTTTTAAGAATTCATTAAGTTTAAATACTTTGTCTTAGAAACTTCATACGTGACATTAACAGAGAAAGGCAAACATGATTTTTATTTAAAACGTTTATATTTAAGAGAGCGAATTTATAAACTAAAGAGAGACGATATTACTAGTCCGTTTTTTATGTCTACGAGACTTACAATGTGCTATACTTGTGTATGACTGACGAGTTTTATGTGATAACAATATATTGTTTTTGTAAGATTATCTCGTATTATTTTAACAATTACATATCCCTTAATTGTATGACATAGGTGGCGCAATTGGTGAGTTGGGAGAATTTCGATACCTCGCTCGCTAGACAACAAAAATGTTTCTTCATTATTTTGACCCTTACCGTACTTCGAAACTTTTAGTATAGCTGTAGTGCAAATGCACTATTATTACTATTAACATTTATATCCTAGCAGTCTAGTATCATGTAATGTTTAACATTATACATGTAAACGTCGCCGATATTCATTAAACGAAATCGTAATAGATGCAATCATTAATTACCAATAAATATGTTAATTAAATTCGCCAAAACGTTCGAAACTAATTTATTTATTGCTCATAAATTATATCGTAAGCTTGAACGGAAAAGTTATTTAATGCTCGTAAAATGATTTTCTCTTTAATATTTATGACAAGCCACACATATTTAGTATATTATTAAACACGTAAGACATAATTTATGAATATAATCAGTAATAGTTCAAGTCAGAATATCTCGCCCTTATTATAGAAAAACTGTATTCAGAATTTGGTTTCTGCCATGTAGGATAGATTGAATTGGGTATTTGACTGTTGTGGCAATAAATTATAAAATGTGTTGCATATGATAGCTTTTTGGTAAACAATAATTATAGGTATTTTTATTTACATTTATCTAAATTATAAATATTTAAATTGTCTAAAATAAGTTTGCCATTTTTTATCTGTTGATTAAGTGTAACAAAACACGACAAGCTGTCATTGTGCGCGTTTGATGTCACGATTTACAATTTTCATTCATCTCTGCCACTAAGATCATTCACCATTTATAAAGCGTGACGTAACTTTTTCAAAGTCACGTGACCTACCGTTTTGGTGACATATATGATGATAAAACTGAAAAATATGTTTATTTGTTATAAACAACTCTTTAAAAATAAATTAATAGTTTGAAGAGGTATATAGTGGTTATATCTAGACTTTAAAACACTTTTCAGAAATTAGTCAAATAGCCAATTATACAAAAAAACACCCAATTTATATATTGTACACCTAACAGCCGTAATTATCAGCATAATACAATTTTTCAACAGAACAAGTATGGGTAATTTTACACACCGTTCTCGATAACTTAAAAAGGTATACAAGCAAATGGCTTACCTGATGTTAACTTATCATTGCGCCTAAGTTGCTCCTGAACACCGCTTAGTCTGGGGTTAAGCGTTTTCGAATAGTCATCGCGAACTCTCTTCACGGCTTGTGCAACACATTATTCATAACAATTGTTTATTTTACCAAGCAATATTATAATATTTACACAACACACACAAACACCTAAATTCGTTTTAAAATTACTAAACTGGGAAACCCATCGCATATTACAATCCCGCTGAAATTCCAATGAGGGTAGTTGGATTTTATTGTTTTTTGACAAGTAGTTGTCATATAAGTGTTGTCAAACTAAAAATTTGTTCAAAAATTACTAACATTATTACTAATAATACTTTTTAATAACTTATTTTTTTTAAAGTATTATGATAGACTACACGTAATAATACATTTATATTTCTAGTGACATTTCTTCTAAATGCAAATCCATAGTATTTTAATGTCTGCATAACCATTATAATGCAATCAGTATAGACATTTAATTAATCTGTTCCAAAGGAGCAAGTCTGGACACAAAATATATCATTTTATGTAATATCATTATTTTTTTTTTGTTATATTATTGAGCAGTATCAAATCTTAGTTTTTGGTTTTAATCAAAGTTGTAATTATTTAGGACAGGATTTAAAGAAACATAATAAAAATAAACACAATACACTTTTTAAAATACAGATTTATTGACATTTCTCATTTTAGAATAGTATGCAAACATCACTCGAGCTGGCGACCGTTTGTAATGGGTTATACGTCATTTTGAGCGTAACGCACGCGCACGCCACGCGAGTGCGCGGGAACTAGACTCGTGTGAACACAGACTTACAGAGATAATTATCAACAAACTTAAATAAAAGCAGGTAATAAATAAGTCATAGTAATGTAATCAGCGAATTATTCCATGTTCTGTTCTATGCCACTGTTTTGTCCCGCAACACTAGCGCCGCGTGCAAGCGGCTTAATCATAATAGTATATTACACATATCTAATACAATTACAGCTATACTTTACGCCGGTTACGTTCACAGAAAACAATCGAGTGCAAAATGCAGTTCTGGATCCAATAAATAAATCACATTACAATCTCATATCCACGAATATAAACACAAACTAAATTAAACAAAAATAATAAAAAGGAATAATGACAAATTTTCAATACATGAACACATTGTTCTTTGGATATAAGTATACCAGAACACTGTTTGGGCAATATACATGAAGGTGTTAACGCGACGAATTAAATAATTCCATGTTTTAATGTGTTCATTATGTAATGGGGTTTTAACGATACATAAAATGAAACAAAAAGTCGTTCGCTAATTCTGACGACCCCAAAGTCGACATCTAATATTTCCGTCGTAGGACGACCGTATATGATAATGGCAACTTCGTATCGTACAAACAGCTGCAAAATAATTTTAAATGTCACTTAGAACTCTAAAATGTATATTTATTAACCAGGCAGAGTAAATATGGGGTATATTATGATTTAATTTAAAAGTGCATACAAGTAATAAATAAGTTAAAATTATTGACTTACGATTAAAATTAAATATAAATTATGTTGACAGATTAAAAGGTCGTAATACTCGTAGTATAAAGCCATAAACACTTAACTTTACGAGAAAAAAAGTAAAACTACTATTCTAAGCAACATTTAAAATTGCGTCGATAGGAACTCAATATAAACGTGAAATCTCAGAAACTCGGCACTAACGCGTTTGTGCATAGCTTAAAAACCTATTTTAATCATGCAAAGAATTGTCCGCGTTAGTTGAAGTCTCGTAAAATGCCTTGGGATGATGGCAATACGTCTTTGAACTTGTGGTATTATATAAATCATATATATAATGTATTTCGCATTTAAATACAGATTTTCACACATAAATACATCGGGGTGTTATATAGTGCCACCATACCACAGACACGGAGCGAGTGTGGACGTATTTATGAAATTGATATGTAAACTAAAAATTAATATTAGTAATAAAATAAAAAAAAAAAAAGAACAAAAAAATATTAAATAAATAAATTGGACTGAAATAGTGACGGTTACATACTTGGTATAGTTTATGTAATAGGTACATTATTTTTATATTTATTTAGGTAGTAATAATAGATATTTTCTATATAATAATAGTTTTAGACTAAAAGCGATTATTTACAAGAACACGCCGCTTTTCTATATACCTGCCTCCCATGTTTGCGCCCCCTTTTGTCTGCATGGAACATCGATAAACGAAACACAATACTATTGGAGTAGCATAATATATTATATTGTGATAGGAAATTGCTTATAAAATTCTTCGAAAGAAGTCGATTTTTTAAATTGTAAATTGAAATGATGGTGGAAATGATTGCAGACAGGCCGGGGGAACATTCCGCCACACATACATAACTAAGTCGTTACATTAGCCAGTCTTTCGTTTACACTACACTAGTCTAGTGCGCTAATATACCTACCTAGCCGCCTGGCGCCGCCGCCACCACATATCCGACACGGCTGTCATCATATCCGACAGATTCGACATCATATCCGGAAGATTCGACGTCATGCCCGATATTCACGGCGGCGCCATACACAACCGCGTGTACATACCTCAGGCCTCGTACTTCACGCTCACTGTGATTGTGACTTTGTGTCTGTGTGTCTGCCTCTATGTTCGTGCTCTCACATGTAACTCAATGGAGGGCCTGGTTCGCGCCGTCACGATCAAATTATACAAAAATAAATAAATAATGTTAAATGACCATGCTGTTTCGGAACGGGGTTAAAAGCTGGTAAGATAAATATTTTTAAGGATTTTTGAAATCATGAAATAGGAATTACTAAAATAATAATAGAAAATGTAATCTAGTGTAATGTGGATAAAATAAACGACGCGAACATCATGATGATAAGCAAATGTGAAACTACATTTACATAACATAAAAGTTATATACATTTTCATAACTGATGCGTTTCGTTATTCCATGCTGTAAAATGGCAAGCGAATTTATATTAAAATGAAACATTGTGTTGGAATTTAATATCATCGGTGTAAACTTAAAAAAAGAACATTCATTATTGGCACCGTTAATTTTTGGCACCACTAGCATTAACCAAACGTTTTTGACAGGTGACCGGAAACCTTGGACGCCATCTTGTGTATTCTAACGTATTTTGGGTAATAATAGTGTAGATGTTAATTTAAAAGCCGCGTCAAAAGTTTCCGGTGATTTTGACGGCATCAGCACCAGAAATAAACGCATATATAGGAATAAGGTGCCTCGGTGGCCGAAGTAATGTTTACATTCCCATTTTATACAATTAGCGTAACTTTATAAAACGTCGTCCATATTCTAGCACCACTAGAGCGTTACGTATAGAAAAATGAAAATTCTCCGCTACCGTTTTGCCTATAAATGCAATGTTTCTATGTATCATGTATAAAAGGCATCACAATCGTATGCAATTGACTTCAACTTTGCGCTATATCGTAAGGACAATTATTGAATAAGAAACACTTCTACTGGTCGACGGATTTGTTTCATATAATAGTTAGAGTAGAAAACTAACTAATGAAAAGAAAATAATATGAAATATATACATTAAGTATTAAGAAAGACCAGCAGATGTTCCAAAACCACATATCGAATGTAGTTGATGGTAAATGATAACCGAGGAAGTCGTCAGCGATACGCAGCCCAGTGACCGACGTGGGTGTACAAATTTCAACCTTAATTCCTTAGTGAGTATGTTCAGTTTTCCGTATACACAATAAACACATCCATAAAGCTCTAAGAGGAAGCCTCACTATACATATATAATTAAAATTAATTAAATATTACTAATATTATTTTATCATTAAATATCATTTATAACATATACACATTCATACAAAATTCCTAGAACACTAAAGCAGTATCGATGTCCGCACATTATGAGACGTTCCCAAACATTTTCTTTACATTTAATTACATTATACATTCCAACTCACATTGAAACATATCTTATTATATTTGAAAGCATACGTTAATTAATTATAACAATTACGTTTTAGATTCACACTCGACTAGTATTTTTTTTTCGGAGGTGAAATGCATTTTTTTCTAAATCTTAATAATAAAATCGTTCGAGTAACCCCACAGGCGCGGGTCGTGAGGTCGCAAGCGGTGTTGTTGAATTAGACCCGCTTTCTGTGTGGAGTTTCGTGTCGTCTGCCCGACATAATAATTTAGTTTATCCCCTCCGCATATTTTTGCTACAACCCTGTGACGTGAAGTTGTGACCGATTCGATAATTTTAAGCAAGTCACAAGCATTTGTTGCCCGCTTGTTTCAACAGCGAGACGACGCGAGTCGTACATGATGTGGAAAAAATAATTTTATGTTGAAATGCAGGGAAAATGCAATTAAATGAAGATAGTAATGAAACATGTTTTATCGATTAATTATATGACTAACGTACTGAAACCATTGGAAAATGATTGTATTAAAAAAAACATCTAAGTGAGTTGTCTGTCCGTCTCGCCTCGCCTCGCACAAATCAGTAGCAATCACTATCGCAATACAATCGCATACAGAAATCACACGCTTGCAAAAATACAATTCAGTTATACAAAATCTCTTTCATAAGAACATTTTTACTAATAAATATGCATTTAATACGTACAATACACTACCAGCGGCGGTTTGTTGCTGCGCGGGAATCAAACGCGGGACCTCGCGTGCAACGCCGCCACCACTACTAACTCTAAACTAACACTTTATATACCACGTAATAAGTGCTTCGGAAGTATATGCATGATGTGTTGTCGAGTGCTGGCCAAATTTCAAACTACCCTCAAAACGATACTTCGGTAAAATCAATCAAATTTACTTCTCGTAAATATGATGTTGTGCCATGTTCATTGTTGTATGAAATTTCGTCAACATATCGACTCTTATATTAGACCTTATAGTAAGCAAAGGCCGTATCGATATCAGCTTACAGCTACTATCGATAATATGAACAAGCGATGTATCGATGAATGTATTCAATGTTGTGGGATTAGAGTAGAAGAATTCTAGCCCGCTTTTGTATTAAAAACTAAATTGACAATTGAAACCATATGATACGTGACAATCATTTCTGAGAGACGTTAATGTCAAGCAATCGAAATATCGATTGTCATGGAATCGATGTTGTTCGTCAGATGCTTTAATAAATATTAATTTATTATTGCATTCAATTTCGATTGTCAATTTTAAGTCTCCATAAAATCGCGGATTAAATAGTATGTATACATAATTGGTAATGATGGATAGTATTGGTTGGAAATCCCTTGGCAAACTCTTACGACATTCACTATCTATTCGCTATGAAGAAAGATACTAGAGGCGACTAAGTTTATAAGATATTAGTTACAAACTTTTCTAAAGGAGCGAAGTTTGCCGTAAGAGCTGCCATTAGATTTAATCGATATAAATATAGTTGAGAGCAAAACCCGCTTGCTTACATATTCTATAATTTTTCAGTTTAGAAATAAAATACAATTTAAGTATTTGCAAGTGGGTTGCGAGGTTCCAAGTTAATATATTGCTTACATACTCTGGTCTGACTATAGTTGAAGACGCCGTCGCGACGTCGATATTCTTATTGTCTCTACAAGTATTGAAGTGTGAAAAAACAGTCGATGTCTAGAAAGAGTTACAACTAGTTTAATTTACACATAGTATACGTCGGTAATCGGTATAGATGTGAATGATTTTGATGGTTGAATGTAAGAAGGTTGTATGAGTGTGGTCCTTCGAGCCGGATCCTAGAGCATGCGGCAGCTGCGCGCGGGGGGTGCGGGGGGTGCGGGTGGTGCGGGTGGTGCGGGTGGTGCGGGTGGTGCGGGGGGTGTGTCGGGCGCGGAGGGGTTGCACTAGCTGGCGACTCGCTGCGGCTGGCGCGCGGGCGGCGCTTGTTGGCCGAAGCTGCCGCGCAGAGACTCTTCCATGAGCCGACATATTTTGTCGCGGTCGCCCTGCAACAAACGAACTCTTATTGTTCATTGCCTGCTTAGTTAAGTAAGCTAGTAATTTGCCTCGTCTTCTATTGACAGTGTAATGTAATGAATGTCCATTGTCCATGCACCGATTTGAAAATATGAAAATAATTTGAAATGTTTAACATAATAAAGATTCAGTAATTTTTTTATCTACCACCCAGATGGAAGGCGGTTTTCGCTAGAGAAGAACGGGTAAGGAGCTATAGTGTTGCTTTTTTCAAAACCAGTTTGCAATATAGTGATTATTAAAAAATATATAAGTTGGTTTAAATCAGAGCAGTTCATTAATATTAATTTGTTATAATTTACAATATATATTTTTATATATGTTTCTTATATCCAGCAGTGGACGCTGAAGGGCTGATGATGATGGTTTATTTTATTGTTTTTATGTGTAAGGCCGCTTTCAACAGGTCGATGTGGAGATTCTTGGGGGAGGCTTATGCTCAGCAGTGGCTGAAGAGAGTGAGAGAGAGAGAGAGTGTACCTCGTGTATGAAGCCGAGCTGCACGAGCTCGTGCGCGAGCGCGGCGGCGGAGTCCCGGCGCGACACGGCGCAGGTGAGCTGGCGGTTCATCTTGTCGTCCATGCGCAGCAGGATAGTCATCTGCAACGAGCACTGTTGGAGCCTTAGTATTCTTATTGCGGGGATGATGCATTGTGTCAAAGATAAGTGCGAAAATATTGTTCGGATCTGGCTCGAAGGACCATTTAATAAAGTACTGATTCTTGCGACAAATAACAATACATATTTGAGCCATTGACACGAACGTAGAAGAACCGATACTTGCTACCTAACATATTACGAGAATTGTAAAATTAAAGTCAGTAAATCAGTTATACTTAAGCTTCCTTTACAATTTGGTTTGATGATTTTAATGTAGATTTTTACTTAATTGATGTGGGGTCAGGCCAATGTATGTGACCGTAGGGTATATTTATTTATTTCTCTATGTGAAATAGTTAAATGTAATGAAGTATAGTGCGTGGGTACTGACGAGCAGGTCGTGCGCGGGCGCGTCGGGCGGCGGCGCGGGCGGGTGCGGGTGCGGCTTGAGGCTGCACATCATGTTGACGACGCGGCGCGTCTCCAGGTCGCGCGGCGGCGGCGACGCGGGCGGCGCGGCGGGCAGCGCGCGCTCGGCCGGCGACGCGCAGCGCCCCGGCGACACGCCCCAGCCGTACGCCGTCAGCGGGTAGATGCCGTACCTGCGCACCCGACACGTCAACACAACTAAACACTACCATCGATAGGTTAAAATGGAACCGGTACAAACTTGTGGAACGGTTCCGAACTTAAAAAAAACTCTAAACACCCACTCGTATATCAATAACCTTAAATATATTATGAATCATATACTTTGGTCTACAACTCAGTGAATATCCAACAGGAGAGAATTGTCATAATAACAATCTCGTGCATTCCGCGTGAGGGACTAAACGAATATTACACTATTACTAATGTAAAAGTTGCTAAAGCAACGGTTTTATGAATTTAAGCTAATTTCAGAAAACATCAACCTATACACTAAATTGAAAAAAAAAAAATATTTTCCTAATAAAAATATATAATCACCAGCAATCACTAACTAAACCACATCTTAGTTTGAACTACTAACACAAATATCAAATTGAAAATTACGCTATTAAAATTAGAAAATAATTATTCAATAACAAAAAAATCACTAAAATATTATTTTTATCAATCCGAGCCAAAGTATCCGCCACTCACTTAACGTCTTCGACAAACTTCTCGAGTTTCTCAGCGTGCGGCTGCAGATCTTTGGCGGCGATCTCCATCCGCTCGCCTCCCTTCTCGCACCAAGCCAGCGCCTCGCCGCTACCACCGCCTGCTACTTCATCTGTGATGGTCTCCGATATGTTCGCTGGAACACCATCAGAATTTGCCTTTAGGCGCAAACAAAGGCACAAAAGGGTGACTATTATGGGGAACTAATAGCCGATTAGAAAATACACAGAGAGTCATAAAATAGTATATCATAGGATACAGCCACAAAACAAACCACATAAGACACAACCAGTTTGTTCAGAAAAAGAAACATGGAAAGGGTTTTCATAAGTAAAATGACTCACCAGTAGTGTTGACGAGCGTGTGTGCAGCCAACAACTTGAGCGAGTGCACCTCGAAGAGCAGCGGGTGGAAGAGCAGCTCGCGCGCCGTGGGCCTCTTCGCCGGGTCCGTGTTTATACACCTGGAACCAGCGGGTCCACACATAAGCACCGCGCAGTCGCAACGCGTCACAACAGAACAGCCAAAACGACTTACCGTCACGACACCTGCAAAGGTTTAAGAGAGACAAAACATTCTGTACCTGTATATGAAGTCCTTCTGCCTGGGCTCCTCCAACGACTCAACTGTGCGAATGATGTGTTCCTCGGTCACGTGGCTCCCAGAATCACCATTGCCCTGGATTTCAAGTGCCGCGGTTTCCAGTGCGCACATTCCGAATGAGTAGATATCCATCGCTGGCGTCACCATTTGCGATGCTAATACAGGGGGAAATAAAATTGAAATGAATATAAATGACAACAAAGTTCCGATTGCTGTGGTCGTGTTCTCTTGCTTCTTCTGTTAGTGATTACCAGTAATGAGATAGGAAAAAGCAAAAGATGCGAAGACCAAAGCAGAGGAAACTTTGTAGTCCGCAAAGCCTATCGACCGGGACGCGCAGTACTTACATCCATATTCTGGTGCGATGAGATGCATGTTCCTCATATTCTCGCGGCAGGTCTTGACGTGGTGGTGGATGGCGTCGGGAGCCACGGAGCCGATCTTCACGAGCCCGTTGTGTTGGATGAAGATGGTGTCGCAGGTGAGGTTGCCGTGCACGATGGGCGGCATGCAGCCGTGGAGATAGCTGGCGAAAGTCAGGGAAATAATGTTAGTATTTACGTACATCAGTACAGATAATCGGCTTAAAACTAAATCATAATTATGTCTTCGAAATCTCGGTTTCTGCAAACAAAGAAAGGTACACACATTATCATCATATTATTCTTGAAAGATAAACAGATCCAAATTGGCTACTGCCTGAACATATAAATTACTATTTAGCTGGAAATTAAATAATTGTTAACTGTAATAAAATCAATTGTGATTATTAATTTATTAAATGCTTTAAGTATACCTGAGCGCGGACAGGATCTGTGTGCACCAGCGCTTCCACGCCTGCAGCGGCAGTCGCTTCACGTTGCGCTTGGTGCGCTTCAGGAACTGTTTCAGCGAGCCGCATGACATGTACTCCGTTATGAAAATCACCTGCAACATTACAAACCAATTTTTTATGTATTTGTTTATTAAGAAACCGATTTGGCCCAAAAACCTATGTAGAAACTTCTAGTACATATATGAAGATCCGTCTTGTAAGATTAATAAATCTAATCTACCCTATCCACCGGTCATAACTTTACCTACAATAACTCATATTTGCCAGTAATCTGTCACAATCATTATTCGATCTACCTTTTCGCGTAAATTGCTTTTTCTCTTATCCGCCAAAGGTGAGCCGGCTGACCTTTTTAGTATGTATTCTGTTTTGCCAAAAATACACTAGCCTTTGTTCACGTGTTAACTTTGAATCCGAGTTTCAGAGCATTTTTCCATTACCCTTTTGTTTTTAAAAATAGCTTTATAACTGCGACATCAGTTATTAGATAACAGTGGGAAATAGTGCCAATTATCTTGAAACGGGATATCTCGTCTAGTTTGTCCGGACGTTGACAAAAATTATATAGGTCGTATAGTATCTCTTCTGGCGGGTATTTTGACATGTGATTTGCTTCCATTACTTGGCTCTAGTGTTCTTATACATTATAGTATAGAGTTACTAGTTTGCCCTTGTCTAGATAATCACAAAGACGTACCTTTAATAACACAAACCATATAAAATATGACTCAACTTTAACTATAGGTTGAGAAGGGTAAAAAATTTACTGTAACTCATTAATTAATAACATTGCGATATAATCTAAGAATAGAGAGTACCGGGTATTATTTTTGCATTAAATCTGATCAATACTTCTGAATGGAGATTACAATTTTCGAAGTACAAATTGGGGGTTATTAAAGTACTTATAGGGAAGTTCAGATATTGATTTTCGCGGTAAGTAAAAGTTAAAGACCCAAAAATTGTTCGAGTATCCCTAATATAGAAAATATTAGGAGTACGCGAACAATTTTACCCCATACAAAATAATTGGCACTACATACAAAATTATATCTTTTACCAAGCACAGCCCTGCACAATAAATGTAAGTGTCTTACCCGAGGCTTATCATTGTGGGTGTCAGTCCAGTACCGATGGAACTTGACGATGTTGGGGTGCTCGAGGCGCGTGAGGTTGTCGAACACCATCTGTATCTTGTCCTCCTGCGCCTTGAAGTTCTTCCTTTCGGAGAACTGCACCTCGTTCCACACCACCTCGACGCCCTCCTCCGTGTCCATCGCGAGGTGAGCGCAGTCGATGCCCGGGACATCGCGCTGTTCCACCTGTAACAAATACAATTAGTTTAGGATTTTGCTATTATATAGTAGAGTATATTTATTCGGTATGTTAGTCCGCCAACCCGCACTAGGCCAGCGTGGTGGACTATATGGCCTAACCACTCTCAATCGATTCTCTCGATTGTAGAGTAGGCCCGTGCCCAGCAGTGGGACGTATATGGGCTGATACAATACAATACAGAGTATATTTATCTTTGATAACAAAGGTGTCTATATTAGATGGATAGGTTTAAAAGATTTTTATGTATAGTGCTTATAGTTTTTTAAATAAAAATTCTGTAAAATAACACGGTATTGCATAAAAAGTTTGTTCTTCGTGACAGACAGAACAGAGAATGGAATCAGATCGAGAAGTTTTGATATAGATAGATTAATTTCACTCATGTATACTTGAACAGCAAAATCAGGTGTCAAATAAGTCAATAATTTTACTGCTCATAATTTAGGACGAAAGGTGTACCGGCCTTTATGAGATAAGTAAAAAGGATTTTGGTTATAGAACATGACTACTTTTCCCTACTGACAATTGACATTCCTCTATTATGCCTTTAATGATGGAAGGAATTCATTTGCCATTTGGAGCTCAGTTTATACGTGTGGCAAATTGAATGATTTATGGCCCAAATTGCGAGTTCTTCCTTTGCGTCGGCGAATTGTCGACCAATCATCCAATTGAGTTGTCCGATCTGCATATGAAGGTAGCATCGCTACAATTGCTATTGCCAATTTGTACTGAGGGACGAACGTCATTTCGTTCCTTACTTTGCATCGTATTGTTAGTGGAGACAGTAAACTTTAACTAGATCTTTCGTAGGTATTTTATAGTTTAACATAGTTTAGTTACTAGCAGGTCTAGAAGATAGCAATTTTGTCGTTTGGCTTTTTGCTTATACGACTTTCGCTGTTTTTCCATACTAACATGTGCAGTATAAATCGTTAGATTTAGTGATTAGGATAAAAATACTATTTATTTATTATAATCCTAATTATAGAAAACCGGATCTGAACGTCGCATATAGTTATATTCGTCAGTTCCGTTGTGGGACTCTCAAACATCCCTTTTTATCCATCCTTCATATGTCAACAATGTACCTCACCTAACCTTATTCATCGATGTACCTACCCACGATTTCTTAGGTGTTTTTCCCGGACAGCCGGTAAAATCAGGTCAACTTATGGCTTATTTATATCTCCCACGTTACAATAATATGTTTTTATAGGAAAAAGCCACACAATCGGTACTAGAGTAGTTGAGGACGTGACGTGTGTAAATGCGAATGTGCAATTACTTCGCTATCGGTCATCGACCGCGGCGCAGCAGCCCTGCGCTTTATCTAATTATACGTTTGTTTATACTTATTTAATGGCATTTCATTATGCGTCTTGTTAATTATGTTGTTTACATTGTATGCAGTTGGAATTGGTGATTTACTACGTAATAAATTTAATATACATTTAATTAATATGCATTATTTGAGTATTCTAGACGTTTAGAACTATCCTAATTTAATGTTAAATAGTCTAACCACTTGATTATCAAATGAAACCAACCTACAATTCGCACCCAAACAATTATCAAAAACACTTCCACATTTTTTACGACCAATATGTTGAATCCTTCCCACCCATTTTAAATAATTATAAATTCTTACAAAGCCAATATCTTCAGGCAGATAATCTCGTAATATGAATCAATGAAGATAAATCTTCGTGCGATATTATCAGACATTAGATAATGCGGATCAGATTGGCGTGTGATTGGAATCAAGTTTATAATTAAATTCAATCCGCACGCGGGCCGCTCGGATCTCGGGACTTGCGTTGTTTGTTCATCAAGCTGTATTGTTAATGTAAAGCTATGTATTTAACGTGGAGGATAAATATAGATAATTTTAATGGATTTAAAATGATTACCTACTACAACACCTAAAACATCGTGAGGAAACCTACATACCGTAGCGATTTTAAAGAATTTCTACGGTATGTAAGTCCGCCAACCCGCACTAGGCCAGCGTGGTGGACTATATGGCCTAACCACTCTCAATCGATTCTCTCGATTGTAGAGTAGGGCCGTGCCCTGCAATGGGACGTATATGGGCTGATATAGATAGACCTACTGTTGTTATATTTTTCACATAGCCTGTGTAAGTGACGTATTGAGTTTGTTATATTTTTTAAATGCCTAGTTTAATATCATTAAAACCATTATAAATATGCAAATTTTCGCGTTTGAATAAAAATAAATTTCGCATCCATGCGAAGTTCTCTATCATTTTGTCAAAGGACTACAGCAGCTGTTGTCGGTTCCGGATTTCCACATGAACAGGTTAGCAGACGGGGAATAGATAAAAACAATCCTCGTTCACACACACGCAATAGTCGAAGCTAATATTTGATCGAAATCTGCAAATATTCTCATCTGATATTCGTTTGCACAATACATTAAACATGTCTCTAGATAATTGACCATTATCGGCATAATATTGATAAAATAAACATTACTTGATATGCCATTTTCGCTAGAGGATCTTGGAAAAACTAAATGATATGTGTCTAAAATAAGATACTACGACGAGATTTTTTATTGATTTATGAGTGTGAAGAAATTATATTTTTATGAGACAGCAGCTAGAAATTATTAAGATTTATAAGAAGATTCTTGCTTTATTAGCAATCTTTAATGCTTAGATTTTCGACCCAGTGGAGTGTATGATTCCTGCATACAAATAACTTATGACTCGATTGAAGATGTCACGCCATCCAGCTGTTATACGATCATTTCTATTAATACAACTGATAATGCGATTGAAACCGTAAGACAAGGGTCTGTCGAGTTAAAAATAAACATTATGCGTAGGAACAATGAGCCTACTGTGCTGTCGCCTCCACTGCCGCCATCCAACGCTCTCTCAGCGGCCGCAGATAAGGTTATTTATGTTTATCTTTAGGAAATGATTAACCTCTATTTCAGTCTGAGATATTGTTGAGAAGAAATAAGATAGTGATTTCAGTGGAGTGTTTGTGTCATATGTTCATAGATTGACATGTTTTAACATCGATGTAAATGATCTCAGAAGTTTTGTTGATTTATGAAATACAGTGCGAAAATTTGTACGATAAAGATGCAAGGAATCCTTATTTTTGTAAACTTAAATCTTAAAATAACTTTACTGTGACAGATCCTGCCTACTAGATTGTTATTTGTTGCGCATCATGGGCGTACTGTCGACTTATCAGTCAAAAAGGCAATCTCTGTTTGAATAAGTTATAGTGTGCAGCAGTACAAAAATGTGCAGTTAAACTTTGCGTGCGAAAATATTCAAATGTGTAAACTCCCTCGGCGACAGAAAATTTATTCCCAATACACAAAAGTGTTGAGGCACACCTGGCTTGGTCATTGAGCATTCCACGTTAAGGTTCCCAGTAAGGGCAGTGTACGGAACTCTCTCGCGTAACGAGCGGTCGAGACGCGTCCGACGGCTTTCTACCGCGCGATTTATTGCCCGATGTGAACGCGCCCTAATTGCCGACCGGCGAATAGCCGATCATTGGGCAGGAGTATCAAACTGATCTGCTGTGGGCGGCCGATCGGTTTCGCGAAACTCGTATAGTTTTTTTTATGAAAATTGCGATTAAGTATGTTGAAATTTAAAGGCATCAATTTTATATCATTTAATAAAAAATCTAATTGGTAATATTTAAGTTTGATAGTAGTGAATGGGTGAACCAGGATGAAGTTGAAATTAATTGCTTGTAGTAAAGGTCTCAATATTAACCAGAAAACAACTAATAATAAAACTCAAAAATTACCAATCAGCAGAAAGCTGTGATACTTGCGTTAAAATAAATACGTCCGATAAAAACATGAAAAAATCCTTAAATCAACTAATATTATACAAAATTCATCAAACATTTAAACGCACTTTATAAAATAATTCTTAAATATTACATTTATGTAATTTAATTACGAAGTTGTGCCAACTTGCATTCAGTACATCAATATGATATACATTGTAGCAGGTTGTTCACACTAGCCGATAGCCGCGCGAAAAACACGCGTTAACAACCAATAATTATTTTATTAGTTCACGGATTAACACGGACGTAAATCCATACGATGTGCCATGTAAGCAACGCGAAGTAATAAACAAACTTAACTAAAATTAATCAGCTTTGGTAACAGCCCATACTTCTCATAACATAACTATTATTTAATGCAATGTTACACATGATGTGTTTAATATTTAGGGTAACATAAGCCCAAGTCCATATTCCCGAAGAGGTCTCCTCCAAATTGCAGAGCTCATTTCTGTACTAATATGGGGTGTATAAAAAATATTAAATAACATCTCCTGGCAAGTGGTATTTATTGAAACCACAACTGCCACACTTGAAACCGAACCCAGGACCTCACAGTTATCTCATCAACAACACTATTATACAAAAAAATAATGTTATAAAATTCATAACATTTAATTTATAATAAATCCCATACATCTAATACTGGAAATCCATATTTCGAAAACACAGCTTGGCATTCTTGCATAATGTTTTAAAAGCACTATGACGGAGGCATTAGCTGGTTCCCAATAAGTAACAAGTCTAAGGTAAACCTGCCAAGTTTAACGCTGGTACGTGCCCGGCGAGAACTTATTTTGCACGGCCGCGAGAACCGCGCGGGGTGAGTGCACCTGTACTTAGTAGTTTTCATTAATAGATTTTTTTTACCAATAATATATTTTTTATTGGGCATGATTTTTGTAATTAAAATCACTAGCAATTCGACAAATTAGAAATTAATTATTGCTTCCCTCCCTTTAATACAAAATTGCCAGCCCATTTTAAACCACATCCCGGAACACGATACAATCACGGTGCGTTTTTACATCGCTTCAATGATGGTCGGTATCCGGACAGAAAATAAATCTTATCATCTTTGTGAAGGACCACAGACTTTTGTAAAATAAAAAAGTATTTCTTTTGAAAGAGGTTTTTACAAGTGTTTTTACCCTACCGCGCTGACATTGTAAAAATCTCCGCTAAGGCAGTTGAGTTTTACGAGTGTGTTTCTAGGAAGCCTCGGAACCGAGTGTAATCTGTTAATTTTATGTGCGCCCGACGACTATGGACATTGAAACTGCTATAAAATGCGTTTGATGAAATTGAGAACGAGTTGGTTGGATGCGCGCGGGTGGATATGTTATTAGATTTGATCATGAATTGATAAGATAAGGTTTTGATTTGTTTAATGATTAATGCAATGTTGTGATAGCGCTGCTTTAGAGCGATTGCTTGAATCTGATCGATCGGAAAATATTTGGTATTATTGCACCTTAAAAAATATTAAGATCTTGCTTGTTAAATCAAAAAAGATCCAATCAATTGATATTCTTTTATGAGTTGGACTACTGATTTGACAGAAACTCGAAAAACTACGTATTTCTCACATCATAAACCCCCATAAAAATCCATCCTTTATCCTTGCCCAGATAAAAACTATATTATCCGGGTCCACCGTACTTCGTTACATTGGTCAGCCGTATATACAATATTGAGCAGTCCGTAGTCCATACTCTATAGAGACGTAGGCATTGAGCTACCCGCTAATTGAATTTGTTACGCGAGCGGCCCGCCGTCCTCCCATAGAGGGGGAGGGGAGGGAGTGATGCGGACACACAGCAAAAATACTATTTACATTGCCTACATCGACCGATGGAAATGCCTGTGTTAGCCTTGTACTCGACATTCAGTAGGGGACAGCTAAAAAATCTGATGTGGAAAAATGCTTTTTATTTTTCGATGTTTGCTTTGTGTCAGAGGAATTGAAATGAGAAAGCATAATTTAACTTGGATTATAAATGGGTATAAAATGTAAAGTTATTACAATGTTTAAAATGAATAGAGACGTCACGCCTTAAATTCCATTAAAACTATGTTTTGATTCTCTAATCGTCTATTCAATCGATACGATTGATTTGTTACTGGGAGATAAAATAAATTATGTCACAATCAAGTATCTCCTTGACGTCGCTCCTTATAGGGATAATAATAGTAGTTTCTGTTTTCTGACTGCCTCGGTGGCGTAGTTGTATTACGGTACGGTTACAAAGCTGAGGTCTCGGGTTCGAGTCCCGGGTCGGGAAAAGTGATATTGGATTTTTCTATTCATTATCAGCCCGGAGTCAGGAATTTGTGCCCGATATGGCGATAGGCTCGCCCCCTATCACATCGTGGGACGGAACATACAAGGCGAAATGCGGGTGCCCTGGTGGCCCCTCTGCCTACCCCTTCGGGGATAAAGGCGTGAGTTTATGTATGTATGTTATGTTTCTGTTTTCAATACAGTACGTACTTCCCCTAAGAATATAACACAAAAATGAGTTAATGTTATTTACTGTTTAATTATAATTTGTGTACTGCTCCCTTTCAGCAAATAGTATTTACAATATTACAATAAAATATGTTATTCGTGTACATTTTATATGATCTACCGCAAATATTTACAGACATTAATTTTATTTAATTAAAGTAATAGATTGTTCGTAGTGTCAGACGTAATCGCAAATTAAAACATAACATACCGTTTGACCAGTTGTATTATTAAAGAGCGTCCCCGGTCTACATACGAAGTACGAACCATTGACGGGGGAACACGTTTCACGTTGAGATAGGTCATGGATTATCGCATCAGATATAAATAATAACTACACCCAGTAGGCACATAAATAGTGGTGACCATATAGCGAAATACATGGTTATTTTATTTTTTTTATTTATTTATTTTTAGGAAAACAAAGCGTTAATAATAATGTTACCAATAAGACTTATTATCTAACAACATGCTATTAACACAAAATACATGTTTTCACAAGTATGTAACTAATATAAAGCTTGCTTATGTAAGAATATAGAACAAGAATACAGTTAATAAAACAGTTAAATAATCAAGAATTCAAAATAGAGAAACAAAACTATTACTTATATGAAAATGTTATAAGTGTCATGAACTATGACACTTTTCTGTCTCAGATCACTTGAAGCCGAAACAAACACATTTTTATTTTAATGAACTCAGCTCATGAAAAATATCGATCATTTCAGGTAAATAAATTGTGTTTTTTTGCAGATCTGTAATAATAATATAATAAAAATAATCTGTGATAAATACACCCAACAGTCACACACAGAGTCCTGGCCCCACACTAAGACCGAGCCTTGCGTCGTGGGTATAAAAATTACGAGACATATGCAGCCTCACAAACACCCAGACTCAAAACAAATACCTGTGGCTTACAGGAATATTTACAGTTATGGTGATACAGCCTTTAGTATATCACAAACATAAAATGCATTTTAGAATATTACTAAATATATTTTGCCAAGAATTATTATACCAGTAACTGGTTGTTTTATTGTAAGTTTCAGAACTGGCGTGTTTGAGCAAGTATTACAGCCCGCAGTATCAAAAGGGTCACCCGTTGCGGTCATGATTTATAAAAAAATATTCGGAATGACGCAGTTTACATAATAGGATTGTTCAGAAACTGCCAGGCAATGTTCCGCTCTCGAAAATGTTAGTCATTGGCGCTTTTTGAATGAAGACATCTCGTTTCCTTTACTGTCGTTTTGGAAGATTATTAATTTAAAAATTTATGGGCTCACCCCCACAATCACACACATCACATCATGGGACGGAACAAACAAGCCGAAATGTGGGTGTCCTGGTGGCGCCCCTGCCTACCCCTTCTGGGAGTTTAAGTATGTATGTAATTTAAATATATAAATACTATTGTATTTAAAATCATATTGTTTGCCGTTTGGTGAGGTAATTGTCCTAACCTATGATAAAATAAAAATAATAAAAAATGCTGCTATTCTTTATTAAATTCCCACATAACAACATCAATTCTAGTATATACATCCGACTCTCCGGTGCAGACCGTAGACGTGCCTACCCCTCGTGCAGTCCCAGCTTGGTGGTAATCGCATTTCAATACAATTAGAGGAAACGGACAGAAATAAAACCGTACAATACCTCGGAGGATGAATAAACACTCGGCCGTCGCCGTATTTATATATTAAATGCATTAGCCTGTTTGTGATAAATGTCTGCCTGGCTAGAGCAAATGAAAGGATTTAACCATAACACACACGATGGTGTTATGAATACTGAATTTAAAAACGGTTTCGACCTTTTTTGTATAGGTGCCGGATAAAAACATGTCGATTGTCTCTTTACATGGGGGAAAACATAACATCCTTTGTCCACCGTACTGAAGCATAATATGATTGAGCTAAGAACGTATCAGGCAAAACGTATTCTTTGTATGAATTACAATGGATTTTTACTCTCCGAAAATGGAAGGATCCAGTGGGAGGTTTCATAACTTTCGCTTAAAATCTTATTATCTTTTAGTGTTTCTCCATTAACTGAAGGCTTCCATGGACAACAATCTATCTCATATTAAGCTGCACTATTAACGGTATAATGGCAAGTCAATGAGTCCACTAAAGTATACGACGTACAATACCCAATTAATATACATACATCACGTGACATCAAAGAAGACTATTAATAAGAGTATTCGGACTGAGTTCGTGCCAGTGGGCCATTCTGATCGAGACATAATGGTAGGGTGGGCCGGCGCGACCGTTTAACTAAATTAACTGTTCTGACCCCGCGTTTGATTCCTGGGCATTGATTTTTGTATTTAGAGCATAAAAATCTATGAAAAGGTGAATCACAAATCACAATGTAGCCTCTTCTTATCTCCCCTCTTTTTCTAGTGACTTTGTGTATATTATTAATTGAGAAGACCGACATAATTGCGTCGAAGTGTGACAATCATCTGTTTTTCATTAGATAATTTAAACGGCATTGCAACTTCATCAAATACGTTGTATTCAATTCACCGTGCCAACTAACTAAAGAAATTAACACAGTTTGTATTGGAACCCACCGCGCCGCATTCGTAAGTAGCCTCTGAATATTCAAGGAAAGTTCGGCCGCTGAAGCCTGCTATTAAATGTACATTGTTCGCGGAGCCCATTAAGATCGTGGGTAAAACAAGCCGAGATGGTACTTAGTTTCGAATCCACAGAATGTTTAATTTTGTATGAAACGGGAGCGAACGTTTTAATTTCCAAGTGAAAATGCTTTGGTATTGTTTTAAAAGTAAATAGTACGAGAAGAAGCAGATCTTGCGAAATTGATGAGGTGGCAGCGGTAAAATGTTGTAATTATATTATGTTTCGCTTATTCATGAGTAAAAAACAGCTTTTTACATACAAATTGGCCAACAATCCTGCAATATACTGTTAAGACAGATAACATCACCGTCCAAGTATTGTACATCGCTAACACTAGGTAAGCCACAGACGAATATTAAAGAAAAATCCAAGAAAGAGGAAATGGTCCCACGAATCAACTGTTATAAGCGAAACGGTCTCTATCTGATATTGAATAATGTCCCTAAAGGTTTGACAAATCTTTCTACAAATGCATCCAATATAAATCATTTTCCGGATACTCTAAAGGGATTGCTTTGCATGATTTGTTATTCAGTAGATATGAAGCATTTGAAATCAGGTTTCATTTTTGTAATCATCGAGTGCCATGACACAAAAAGTGTTTAAAAATTATTAACCCTCCTAATTTCCTTTTAAACAACAAGCTATAAGTATCATTCACATGCAGGGTGCTCAATATGTGCAAAAAACACACCAACGTTACACGGCAGATGTGTGACACCAGACGATGGTATTTTTATAGAGGCAATATGTAAACCAGCGTGTTATGATACGTTTAATTTTCGTACTCGTCAGACATCGCGGTTGCACCTGTTTCGCATTCCGATCTCTGTGTAATACATTAACTGTAATGTCTGCGAGGGCTTGTAATCTCTTCGAGCTGACACGCAATCTAACCGAGCCGAGACTGGCTGTAACGAGTGTGTTTTCAAACGGCTTTATAAGGACTCTGTATTATATTTTGATGTAAACACAGATTCGAGGGAGAAGAGGCTAGCATCAAAGATCCTGGATCGCATAAATAAGAATATCAAAATATATAATAGTCTTAAAATAACATACTATCTTAAAAAGAAGCCTCATGCGAAAATAAGCTGCCGTGTTGGTAAGGAAATAAGTTCAGCGAATTGGTGGTTGCTTGAGGCACCGCAACCTATCCTTTTGGGGATACATGTGTGAACTTAATTATTATTGTCCACCTGGAAGTTCCTTCCGAGAGGCAGCTCCATTGAATCTTCAAAATCAGATTAAAATTCGATAAGCGATTCTTATTTGGCTGAGGAAGCTTCCAATTACCATTCTTTAACTAATTTATTTTTAGAAAAACTCATCAATTATCATTTCTGAATATAGGCTTAATGGAAATGGATTTTTCTGATAAAAATTGAGTACCTGACATATTGCTGTAAAATCTACGTACAATTATCTTATCTTCCAGCAATTTTAGCGTGGTCCATTACAAATCTTAAGTATTCGTGGTATTTGCAGTGCACTTAATATTGACCGGATGACCCACATTCCCGGAATTCTAGGAATGTATGTGCATTTACAGGGGCCGATTCAATTTCAGACAAATCCTGGAATAGTTTTCCTGGAGAAACTTCTCGCCTGTCCATGGACAGCCATCTGGCGTCGGTGAATACTGTATCTGGTAAGCATTGCATTTATCAGGTGTGTTTAGTCACTTTGTTGGTTTATGAAAAGCAGTGGTTATAAAGCCACATTTCTCTTCAAATCTTCAGAGTTAAATAAGATTGGAGAACTTAGACCCTAGTGTCATCTATGCTTACCCTTTTGGGGACATAGTGAGGAGCTTGTGTCAGTATATTTGTGCAGTATTTAGATGCGCAAAAACTAAACAAATAAGGAAATCGATAGTGTGATGAACTAACATACTAAGTGTGATTGTGACAATTTTAACACACGACAGTATTTTCACACTTGTTAATTAACAAGTGGTGTGTACGCTGACAACAATCACTTCGTTTTTGCGTGTAATATTGTGTACCTATACTAAAACAATAAGCGTAGCTTTTTTACTAGCAATCACGGAAAAATGGCTGTACTGGGTGTAAAGTTCGTACAGTTCGATAATATCGACATTTTGTGGAGTAGCTAGGCAGTTTTACCTACGACGTGCTAACATTCGAACTTCATTCGGGTCATAGAGTAACCCCCAGCATGGAAACGTATCCGAGTTCAAGTGACGTAGAGTCGGATGTCGGTTGTAGAAATACTGCAATTACTGTCCTTTAGCAACTGGTTTCTGAAAGAATTTCTTGAATTTGCCAATAATATACTGAAGACAATCCTTAAAGCCGCACATAATGCGGTATGCATATGCATCGGTGTTTCCTGAGCGCTATGACCTGTCCTTCTTCAAACGAGGCTTAAAGAGTACTCTCCTTAAGGTAGGCAGCGACTTTGTTGTGCTGGACCCCTGGCACTGCGAAGTTCTCTGGGCAGCGGTAGCCGCTTACCATCAGGCGGGCCGCTAGCTTATCTGCCTATAACGGCGATAAAAATAAAAAAGAATACAAATACAATTTAGTTATATTTGTATTCTTTTTGTATCATAATAAATAACATAAACTTACATTAAGCTTAGTAACCTGGAAGTAGAATGGAAACCACCATTTCACCATTAAGGCGATCAGTAATTGAACACTCACCGCCAGTCTATAAGTGACTAATGGTAGTGGGTCGCGATAAAATGAAACGCATTTACATGATGAACCATAATCTACAAAATGCTTCTATACAGCATCCATACTAAGTAACATACATACATAAACTCACGTTTTTTTCCCAGAAAGGGAAGGCAGAGGTTCTCCTGGTACCAACCAGGATACCCACGTTTCGCCTTGTGTGTTCTGTCCTACGATGTGATAGGGGACGAGCCTATCGCACAAATTCTTGACTCCGGGCTGAGTGAGTAGAAAAATTCAATATCACTTTGTCCGATCCCGAATCCCGATTCAAACCCGTAATCTCAGTGTTGTTTATCTCAAAGTTATTACTTTTTAAATAAAGTGCATTTCAATAGAAGCCGTACGATCGTCGATTTCAAGCCAGCGAGCACGGAAATAGAAAACTTCCAGCTATACATCTACTATATCGGCCTATATACGTCCCACTGCAAGGCACGGGCTTCCTCTACAATCGAGAGTGCTATTGAGAAGGGTTAGGCCGTATGTCCACCAATGCGTAGTATAAGATAAGATTATGTGAAATTAAATTGCGAAAAGCTCTCAGCTCTATGGAAAACATTGTTATCTATTGCATAATACGAGTATACTGTGATATCTGTAATTAACACAAATTAGGAATATCAAGGTTCAATAAAAAAATCAAAATAGCAACGGCCTTGGAAAATCGATATCGATACATACATACATAAACTCACGCCTTTATCCCCGAAGGGGTAGGCAGAGGCGCCACCAGGACACCACATTTTGCCTTGTATGTTCCGTCCCATGATGTGATAGGGGGCGAGCCTATCGCCATATCGGGCACAAATTCCTGACTCCGGGCTGATAATGAATAGAAAAATCCAATACCACTTTGCCCGACCCGGGACTCGAACCCGAGACCACAGCTTTGTAGCCGTACCGTAATACAACTACGCCACCGAGGCAGTCGATATCGATATAGTAAAATATTACGTAAAAGAATTTCCAATATTAATAAATCGGGTTTTCTATACAAATAGAGATATTACATCCGTTTCACAACGTGAATCCCATGTACACGACATATGAGATAGCAATTTGTACTTTACATTTTCTTGAAAATTATATTTTGTGTTGGATATTTTTCAAAGGGAATCTATGTGAATTTTCAACTAACGTAAGAACTCATCTTATATTAATGCATTGGCATATTTCATATTATTTTACTCTAATTCAACTAAACTAGACCCCGTATATCACACTGCCATACTATAATACACACCCAAGCATCACCATCCGAGCCGACTATAAACAACGTCCCGAAAAAATCCCGCGCTATCTGGAAGGTCGCGACATTGACCTCCAAAACGCCTGATCAAGGGGAGGGGCGCGCTCAGTGTCAAGATCAGCGGCTATTCTAGGCGACCGCCGTTGCCGGCTACATACGTCACCAATAGTTTTATTTCTCAGTCTTCACATAGCCATTGTATCTAAACGGAAGCCCGCCAACGCGCAGGGTAGGCCAGCGTGGTGAACTTTGCGGTCTAACCCCTCTCATTCATACTGTCGACTATAGAGCAGGCCCGTGTCCTGCAGTGGGACATATATGGGCTAATATATTGTATCTAATCTGAATCGTATGTTTCAGCATTATGCGGCTATTCTAGGAAGTGTTGTGGAATCGCTAAAACATCTCTCGTTTTTACTTATGTATTTAGTCGTATGCATTAATTATTTCCATACAAAATATACATTTCTAATAGATAAGATTTGAATTGAGAGAATTACGTTTTATATTGCATGTTACAATAGCGTGTTTGATCAACGTATTCAACATACCAGTTGTAAATAAATTACCAACACACCAAAAGTTTCACACAGAGCTGACGGTGTTTTTTAATATAAAACTGTTTTAAGGTAGCAGTTAATCTGTTATCAATCCAAATAATAATTAAAACAAAGTTTTTCTTACAATAAAATATTAAAAAATTAATTGAATTTTTCTTAAAAACATTGTTGCCAATAAATTGGTTTCATTCAAGATATTTAAATTCCTTACAATTCTTTAGAAACAATTTTTTGAACAATGGTTAAACCGTAGAAAATTATTTTTTGTTTTCAATACAAAAGGAATTTACGTTTTAACGCGAATTGAAAAGTATACAGACATACATTAGCACATCTATGTATTTCCGAGAAGGTAGGCAGAAAAGCCAGTTGTCATTCACAGTTTATTGAGCTTATTCAACTTGGGATAAGGGTCGAATGTCTCTATTCCGGACATAAATTCTCATCACAACCAGCTCACAAGATTTATTAAACGAAAAACCTTTTATATTCTCGCTGCCATAACACCAACGAGGTCTCCTCGATGATCATGATTACATCAGATGTTAAATCACCAATAATGATTTATCATGAGCTGTGACGTCACAGTTCTATGATTATAATCCCTCATTCCGGCACATCCTTTGATTTGTAAGCTGGCAACTCCTACCGCCCGCCCACCCGTATAATGCGATATACAAAACAATAATGTATTAATACACCGTGATAGCTCAAGTGACGCGGACGCGCCGTGACGTCACTACACACAACGTGACTCTAATTTAGGTTTAGTTTATATTAACGCGCTTCTAATATTTGTTTACGATTGTTTGTGTGGCGCAGTTGGTAAAGACGAGGGAAACGAGATGTCGCTAGTTCAATTTCACAAAAAGAGACATATGTTTTTATTTTACATAGGCCCTGCGCAGACGGTACACTTTTTGTGCGATCGAGTCTGCGGCGCACAAAAAGTCTGCATGGCGCGCAAAAAGTCGGTCGCGGATTTTTCACAGACTCAACGCACACGACGCACATCTTCGATCATTTTGTCGGCAGAGCTGTAGGGACGTAGACGCTATGGAAATCGTGCAGAGATCGCGAAATATTATATTGTACATGAAATACAGAAAAAGAAGAAGAAATAGAGAATTTTGGGTACATCCTATAATTTCGGAAAGATTACTAAAGGGACAATTCCATACTAAACATTCAATTCTGAAACAACATCCGGCAATTTTTTTCAAATTTTATAAAATGACTGTTCCTACATTTGATGAGTTGCTATTTATTTTGAGACCTTCTTTGACTCATTCAGAAACAACAATGAGGAGGTGCATTGGTCCAGAATAAAGGCTGTCTGTGACACTCAGGTAAGTAAATAAAATATATATATTTATATAATCATAATTATATTATTTATTATTTCTCTCAGCAACAAACTAAACTTTTTATTATTCAAATGACAAATAGGCTTCTGAGGTACATACTTATTATTTTAACCAAAACATTATGAACAAAGATTTTCTTTTATTAATTAGAGAAAATAACAAAACATAAAAATTTATAAGAATTACGTGGATTTTCATGGCAGCAAATTTTTAAGTATGTTGTACTTTTAAACAATGATGTAGGTACACAATAATAGTTATATCGACCTCTGGCGCCATGATAATAGATCGCGTGCGTTACGTCCACCCACCCCTAGCAAATGCAGATTGCCGACTAAAGAGTGCGCCGTCTGCGTTAGCGCGCGTTGAAGCAAACGTTCAATTTTTTTCACACACTTTTTGTGCGGAGCGGCGCGCCGCGGCGCGGCGCGGTCTGCCCGAATTACACGGATTTTTTGTGTGCCGGACTTTTTGCGCGTCGTGTGCGTTACTGCATATAATTGCATAGGTTCTATTTTCACAGACTAAAAAGTGCGTCACGGATAGTCTGTCGTCTGCGCAGGGCCATAAATGTACTTTAAAAGATAATCGTCATTTGTTTACGGCATAGTCGCGTTTGCACAACATCCTAAGTAGACCTACAAAAAATGTATCCTAAGTAGACCTACAAAAAATGTATTAGAATCTAAGCTGCGACAATCTTTTCATTTTATATCAATTATTCCTCCGCATCCAGATTTGTATTTTTTTTAATATGCACAGCCTTTCCTTTCGTACTACGGGGACAAAACTAACTTACGGGGACAAACATACCACTTATACAATCTAATCGAGTCGAAAGTTTATTGTATTCAACAAAGCAAAAATCAGTGCAATACACGCCGTAAATAGCAGCACAAATTAGAAATATGTACATATAGCAGCTGTACATTAGAAATGCAAAGCAGCTCAAGACCGCGCCGGGGAAGTTTTCAAAGGCTCGGACGGCGCCATTGCGACTGCTATTAAAACCACAATCGTTCACACACTCGTCTGTTTGCATGCCCGCTAATAGGAGCAGTCATTGAAAGGGATTCGCGTCTAGTTCTGTTGTTACAATAAAAATAACCCAGCCCATACAATTGGTACGGGTCTCCTCTAAAATCGACAATTCGATTAAGAGGGGTGAGGCTATGAGGTCCGCCACGCTGGCCATATATCTGTTGTAATGATATCAGAAGATTCGAAATAAGAAGTAATCAACGAGCTCGCAGGAGATAAAAGGAAAGTTGAATAATCTAATAAGGTATCTTAGAGCGTAAAATCCGCCGGTCTAGAGTTTCTGCGTATGATTACAAGATACATAACAGCTACAGTGGTGTAGGTACTATAGTAGATTCGGTAATATACTTACACCCAGTTTTGACTGAATTCCCCTATAAATATATTATTTCCATCGAGTGCAGTATAGTAACCTTGGCGTAACAGTATAAAGAATAGGCAATGATCAAACCAATTTCAAGATAACGAAGTCTATAAATAGACGCTAACGGTTGTATTTAGTGTTCAAGTTCTTTTTTTATAACTCCATCAGTACCAGTAATTGCGTTGTAACAAAGACCGTTCTACCAAAGCGCGAGTCAAGTCGTTTAGTACGAATAGGCGGTTAGGAGGCGCACACACTGGGCGAAGCAAACGCGGCGGGTTAATGAGTTTATATCGATCCCACACCGCCGGTCGCGATAACGAATATTATACCGGTTCAGTGGCTGTGAAATGCATCGAAACCGATGTTCAACGTGTATACGTAGTTGGCTGTTGTTAATGGAATATTGTTAACCGCAAACGCCTTTTATGCTATCGGACGCTATCATATAATACGATGAGAGCGTCGTGTACTCTTTGAAGTGTTAAAAAATGTTGGCGTCGGGGATTTCCATGTCATTTATTATATTCACTACACTTTTTATTTATAATAATATTTCCGATGTGGTTTTTCCGCAAGCTATTGCTCTGTCAATAAATATTACGAGAAATTACTACATAGAATTTCAAACGCTAGTAATTCGTAGATCATAACCGATCTTAACAATAAGTGCGTAGGGTGACAAAACATTTTTTTACAAGCGCAATTTTACCCACAAAAATTAATTTACGAAACGCCACGTTTTCCCTTCCAATATGCCCTGTACCTTATTTAGGGCAGTGACGTCGGCGACATCACGCCAAGCCACGCTGACAAATTGTCCGCATCCGTTGACGACATCCTCGCTGGATATTTATGTCTTGCAATAGGCAGTGGTGACGTCCGTCGGTGCGACGGTGGGTAAGGTACATCGGGTACCGCGCGGAATGTGCTCGATCGATCATCGTGTCCGCGGTGCTCTCACGGCTTAATTTGTCGCAGATGTGCGTTCAGAAGGTCGCAGGGTCACGGTCAAGGTGAACCGTATTGCCGGAGGCGCGTTGAATACATAACGGCATTTATCTGCACCGTCGATACTGGGTAAAGGGCTGTTTCCGTGTTTAGTGGCGTGCAACTTCGTCAAGGTTTTGCTTCTGCTTTGTTGTAAATGTCAAGTTACGTTGTTCGTGGAGAAATAAAAGCTTACTTAAATGAAATAATAGAATTTTGTTTCAGAAAAGAAAATAAAATACTCTATTTTCCACCAACATCTACTCGTACAAAACAATAAGCTCCGACGAAAATTTGAAAACTTTTCTAGTTTACTTATGTTTACAGCATCATGAACTCCGATGCTAAGAATCTAGGATGCTATGATGAATATTTTTCGTTCCACGTCTCTGAACATCTCAATTTCAATTTCACGTCTAAAATCCAAATGCGAGAGCAAATTGGGTTTGAATTTAACAATTTGAATTTGGCCGAGCCGCTAGCGTCCCTCGCGCTGAGAGCCTTGCGTCTCGACGTCACACCGTCTCTACCGCAGATATTCGGCTAACTCATCTATCACTACAACGTCACATATCTGTTGAATTCAGATAATGCTCCATCAGGTTTTAAAGTTAACAATGATAAACAATTAGCTTTCGAATTTTCTTCGAAATTTTCCAGATAGTGGATTTCCCTATTGTCAAATCACAAGATAATTTATAGTTTGTAGCAGTTTTACGCTATAAACGAGGTTATAAGGAAACAATTCAAAACTATATAGATCGAGTAAAAATACAATTATAAACAAATACATTTGTAACGGGATACTTAATGGTTCACAGGTGATACAGGATGCTTTTAGACTACCACTTACGAATATTATTAGTTCGATGGATTACGCAAAAAGGAAAAAAGACGTATAAGAACGATTACTCATTTGAAACACTAAAAAAAATAACTACGAGATGGAAAATTATTGAGCCAATCTAGATAAAAGCATCAAGACTGCCAGCAAAAACATTTCCTCTTCCATTCTGGCTACAGCAGTTTAGTCTCCGGTCGGTTATCCGGTCTCCCAGATAACTGCACTAATATATCAAGCTGAAATATTCTAAGAATCTGTTACGTCGCATACACCCACCGATAGTCCATTAATCCGCGCTACCGATCTGTTTGTATCCGTCCAGTTGTCGAAAGCCGAAAAGTTGCCAACTTGCGACTCCTGACCAATGGGACTTACAGAGCTAATAATAGTTGATTAGAGTTATGTACTGAAGTGCTGTTAAATTGGGGATATTGGGTGATAGTCCTTGACTTTGGAAATAGATAAGTTTGAGCCAAACCGATGTTAATGTGCAGATCTGTGAGAATAAGATTGCATCTACCTTTCAGACGGGTAGTGGGAGCGATTCTTTAATGTTAAACACTCAAAAATAATAAGATCGGACCCATAGGATTTTAAAATCACAGGAACACAAATAGCCACTTAGGATTAGGTTAGCTGCTTACACATCTGTTTACGAAGGCGATAAAAAAGCCACAACAAAAGTTTTTGCCAAACTAAAATCTACGGAGTAAACAATTAAACCGTTAAATAAATAAACATCCTTTGAATTCAACATTAGTGTTTAGCACTCTGTGTATAAGTCAATCATCCATGTGTGAAAGTGATGGAATAAGTATTATTATCATTAATCACGCGATGCAATTTGTTTACGCTATGTTTTCAACATTATATTTTAGGAACAACCGCTCTTTAAAATTTTAGCTTCTTATTTGTGTACATAACTCACATATAGTTCCTCAGATTTGTGCCTTTTAGGATAAGAGAACTATTCACTAGATAAACCTGGCGGTCCATCTGCTGATCACGGTGTCGTCGACCCTGGTGGGAAGCGCGACAATGCTCTGGCATTAGGTCAAGCGCCATATGTCGTCCAACCGTCCACACCCAACACGCACCAATCCTCCACTCTACTGCTTTCATCACAAACAGCGCTGCAACACAATTTCATCTCTACTGCAGGATCACTAAGGCAGCAGAAACGGGCGAAGCATTAAAGCGCTTGAAAATGTAAATTTGCAATTTAGCAAATTAGCGAAAACGCCCGCACCGTTAGCTCTTTGATGTGTTCAAAAGGAAGCTATGGCAGATGTAACGATGTTACGACGGATTTGCAATTTATGTTTCTATATATAGTTTTGTAACGTAACCGTATCCGTGCGTCGAACACATTCGCATCGAGTTCGGCCGTCTCGGTCGTAAGGACATAATTAACGATCGGATTTTAGCGTTCATTCTGCACAAAGCTAAGGCCTGTAAGGCCATAAACTCCGTAATTCCTTAGTATTTAATAACGCTGTAATAAACGTAACAGTCTTTATGAAGTTGGTGTTTAAATACCGCATGCTTCTGTTACATTAATGCATGCGCGTGTCAGAGCTGAACTATGAAATTAGTTGTTTGGATATGCAGCGAAACGGATCAAAGGGTTGCGACAAGCAGGATAGTACAGATCCGACGTTGTATATAGTCACGACACGGGAGTAATTACTTGACTGATAGGTACGAAATAAATGCTACTTATAGTTTCCTGAATTTTGGGTCGTTGTTGATGCCAATCGTAAAGTTGGACATGTTTTACTTCGACTTGTTGTAATTAGAAAAATACTACTAGAATAATAACGTAGCTACGTCCTGTTGCCTTAAACTTTTTAAAGCATACACGAAGATGTAGTTTCAAAGTAACTAATTGAAATTGTAGCTGGCAGCAAACTGCAACCATTTAGTTCGCACAAATGAGCCAGCTCGTGTAACGCGAGCCGATGTGATTTGTACACGTCACTTGAGATACAAAGAATACATTAGTGCAGCGCCTGCACGGAGGTTAATTAGTGTACATCAGCCGACAACGACGATATGACTGCAATGTCACATAAGTAAGGAGATATTGTAGCAGAGATAAAGATTTTAGATCGTGAAAAAGTCTTTTGGACAAAAGTATTTTCGATTTTGTATGAAACAATAAACTGACTGATTATAAATATCTATAACACAACAGAAGTAGGAGTGTAGAATAAATCTTCAATCTGCACAAAATCATAGCAATCTCTATTATTTCTAATTGTTTCAATTTACAATAATTATTATAATCTAGAATTCTCTCAAAGAAAACACAAGCAAATTAGCAGAATATAAAATGAGTTTCAAGTCAGTAAGAAAACCGTAGTAGTTTATCAAGAGCGCTTTAGATTATGTTATTGCATCGTAGCTGTTGCGCCCGAAGCGCTCATTCCGCTCGGTGAAACCGTAAAGGCCATTTAAAGCTAACAGCAACTGTCAAGACGAAACAAAGGACCACCTTATGCATTTAATACGATGTTGCAGATGCTTTGTGCAGTCTTCACGTTTTGTTCCACGTCATTATTTGTTACTGCTCTTAATCGATTACTAAAAGTCCTATAATTGACTATATTATTCGCTTTGTATTGCTACTGCTGGGTTTAAGATTTATCCCACATGTCCATTTTTTCATAGTTATCTCTTTTTTTAGTGGTTTAATATTTCGTTTCATGGCTGAATGACAGGCACGAAGGGACTCGAGTATTTACCATCAAGCTTAGTTGCTTCCAGTCCTATATTCGAAAATTGTTCTTTCAAACGCAATGATATGATTATTTGTTTTCTATTGAGTTAAGGCTATACATAGGCCCTGACACTTCAGGTTAATCTTCTCTTTAAATTTCCCGTCCATGTACTCATTTCACATACAAACATTAATGATTTACGTTTACGTTTGCAAGCGGATGCAATACGTCGAACACGTGCGGATGTCTACAACATCACTGCCATAAAAGTATCGGATTCTTTCCAATTAACATTAGTCGTGGCAACGTGTATCATGTTTATACGTATTTAATGCTGTGCTATGATTGATCGCATCCGTCGTTTATTAATTACTTCGCCTGTGGATATGCTCGTGTGGTATATTTTATCGCATTGTTTCAGTTATGTAAAATCGACGTATTCGTGTGTTTTAATACAATTGAGTACCCTATTAGGATTATTACTTGGTGACTCTTCGTGTTGAAAAAGTATTAAGTAATTATATCCATCGAAGTTTAATATTCTAAATGTGTATGCATTTATTATTTTATTTCATATGTTTTAGTTTGTTTAAAGGAATGTTCTTTTTAACAAAGAAAGCGTTCTTTGATATATAATTTAAAATATTTCACATTGAAAATCAAAGCAATTTTAGTTTTCTTTGTATTCAGTAGTCACATTTTTAAAGTTCATGAGTACGTCAGTAATACTACTGTAGTTTTATGTTTGTTGTTCAATGAGCCCGTTACGGCTGAATGGTTTTAATTATAAAAGGCTAATTTAATTAAAGTTATACTGCTGTATTGCGCTCATTTTGAACCTAAATGGAGGTTTGGTATGTCAGGGGCGTGGTATCAATGGGTTTGTGAGTAATGGTTTTATACACTCTAAGGGTTAACACCATGTTTCATGGTTCATTTACTTATCCCTATCATATTAAAGTTGTATAGTTAAGTTCTGGTCTAACCTTCAGTTGGATGGGTAGTTACCCATTTACATACATCACGTTTTCTGAAGTTTCTAACACGTAATATCAGATGCGTCAAACAGAGATAATCAAGCGCCGCCTACCAAAACCCCATATGAAGGCGGCGAAAACGTCACGCTGACGTCACGTGTTACGTCGCGGAATGTTCCAGAAATGTCACCGTCGATTGACATGTACGGTGGTCGGTGAGTGCGCGAGTATTTCCACTAGGCGAGGTGTGAGGCGCGCGCCAAGTACGCGACGTGGCGCCGTGTGGGCGGTGACGTCACGACTCATTACAAGTCGTGCAATCGCATCGTGAATGTTTACAACGGTTATAGAAACTACTATTGCGTGGGTTGGGGTTTCAATTCATTTTTAATTGCATATGTAATATTTATTAATAATGAATAAGAAAGTATTTTCATAGCCATTGCCATTAACAATGGCTATTGAAATATATTTCAAGAAATCCCTGCCGGTTTCGTTTGAGTCGAACATTAGCTGGTCGACATAATATTTTTATATTTACATTTTGAATTAGGTATTGAACAAAAATATCGCGTGTAAATTCCGAAATTAAAATTCCCCAATGCAATGTTATTATTCGTGACATTGCACGAAACTATTGCATAATAGAAGTATACAGTATACAACATAGTAGCATAATAGAAGAATCAATATTCAGGTAAAGATTTTCTGCTCAGTCTAGTTAAGAATGTGCAAGGAATTGTTATTTTAAAAAATTAGGGTTAAGTAAATAACATACTTGCTATTTATTTTTAAACTAAGTGCTCTGAAAATTCTAGGTTTTCAAAACACAAGGTTTGATATACTCTTGATATTAATAAACCCGTTGCTATGCCTAAGCTCTGCCAGTTGTGCAGTTTCGCGAGACGCAAAACGAGAAACCGAATTATTCCTAGGTTCGATTCTGTCTAGTTTTATTAGGATGTCTGTGCTCGAAGCGATATTTATTTAAAGGAGTTTGCAATACGAACATTAGGATTCTGACCGCCACTGTCATGGGCTAGGACGGATCCAGAAATTGAAGCTACAGGGATAGAATATTTACCCATGAGATTTAGATATCATAGAAATCGTTCACAATTCTTATCCTTTTCTTATATCCAATATTCTTATATCATAAGAAATCGCCTAGGGCGATAAGACCGCCAACTGTATATACTCTTTAATTTTATCTGTAAAATATTGTATGCCTTTTGTATTTTTTGTGTGTGCAGTAAAGAATAAAAATAAATAAAATAAATAAATTTCCTTTGTGGCACTAAAAGACTTGATTCTGAAATACGTTTTTAAAGACTATTTGTAAAGATGGTTTTATTATTTACTAAGTTATTTTCAGTAACTTATGCTCCATAACTTTTTTTCTTTGTTGCTGCACATCACAAACTATTTTTGCTAGAATATAATTTTATAATCAATCTCTTTTAGCGTTAATTCAACTTTACCAAACTTTAAAACCGAAAGGGTGATAAGAGGGGGGAGGTATCGATGTCTATGCTTCCAGATCTCATTCCAAATCCGGCCTGATTCACGGTCTAGAACACGTCAATATCTATATAAAGTATAGACAATAGTTTTGTGCAGAGCGATGGACACGACATACCATTTTAGATTAGATGCACAATTAACTGGCCGCGGTTGATTTAAATTAAACTTCATGTTGCTCCTTTACCGGGATGTCTGGCAATGTCATTGGCGTGTATTGACAATGCAAACAGAATAAAGACATGAGTGTTAAACTATCAGGCTATGTGCGGATGTCGTTTTATTGCTGACAATTTCAAATCTCATTGAACGATCAAACCACGAGCGCAATTCCTGGATGCCTGATGTTGCTGATTTTCAAGATCCCATTTTGTGTAACATTCTTGCATTACAAAAGCAACTATTTTATTTACTAAATTAAGATAAGCTTATCTTTCTATCATCAATGTGTTAGCGACACCATCAGTGTTTAATACTGAGGTGAATAAGAAACACCTTCGCCTTTCCATCGATCTTTCACACCTACAAGCCTGCTGAACCAGTACACCCTACCCAAGTTATTTTGGTTCGAAGACAGCTGCAATTGACACCATCAGTGTCAGTCGCCAGGAGAATGTGACGCGACGCGATTCCGTTTAAATCTGTCAGCCGCACATTAAAATTGTTCGCGCGAGTGGGTGCATGAAGGTACGCTTTTAACGCCGGTATACTGTCAATTTGGTAGCCGGAATAACTGGCGAAGCTATTTACTGACATGCTGAGTTCTGACAGTTATCCTATTATAGAAGAGGGAAAATCGAGTTGAAGGGCCATTTTATGTAGTCTGTAAAATTGCATTAGGTTAAGCTTTGAAAATAAAACCTAACCTGGACGTAGGGAAATTCCGTAATACGTATTAAATACTTAAATTTAAAATTGTAAAAAATCTAAACACACCATGTTTAAGGAGCGAAGTTTTTTTATTCATTCCATAATATTGTGAAATAAACACTTCATGATTGGTCACACTGAATCATATTGCGGATTATTGTGCCATTTTTATTGGCGATTAGTAATACGTGTTTGTAGGTGAGTACCTAATGAAATATGAATAAGAGGGGCGTGGAAAAAGTAAAATGCGGTGATACTTTTTGTAATCTATAAGAAAATATTTTGATCTAGTTTACACGTAGATTGCTTGAAAAGGTATTTCATTTGTGTTTGTAGGTGAGTACCTAATGAAATATGAATAAGAGGGGCGTGGAAAAAGTAAAATGCGGTGATACTTTTTGTAATCTATAAGAAAATATTTTGATCTAGTTTACACGTAGATTGCTTGAAAAGGTATTTCATTTTATATGTTTAAGTGCTTGAGTTTGAAGAAATATTTACCCGGGTTTAGATCATTTTTCGAAGGATCAATATTGTCCGGAAGGCAAAGCTCAGTCAACGAAGCCTAAAAATTCGTACTGAACCGAGCTTTAAGAAGTCTAGTTTTTATAACCTTTAAAGATTTGTAACCATAAATAACAATTATAGCATAAGAAAAACATAGCATGGTGACAATAACACCAGTCATTAACAAAAACATCTTACAGTACAAGAAAACTAAATACAGTATAAGTACAAACTACAATAACAATTCACAATTTAACAATTAAACAAATCACGAAGATTGACTACGCAATTACTGTACTAATATATTTCTAAAACAATGCTTTAATTTTTATTTCAAATGCTTTTTTCACATAAAATATCGATCATGTGTAGTGATTATAAAAAATGCGCACTCGTGCTCTTCTTGGCACCGAACCAGATGTTAATGAATACTTTAAACAAATATTTTTATGTTCATTTAATACATCAATCTGTATTCAAAGCTAGATTTTGTAGAATGTCTGTTTATTTATTTAGGAATTCGCGCACTTTTAGTAATCTCTTTGGCAAATTGACGTGGTGTCGGCGCACCAAGTATGATCATTCCTCTTCAAAGTAACTATAATAAACATGATAACAAATACAGTGGTTTTTCAAGGGCACGGACCTCCTCTACAATCGAGAGTATGATTGAGAGGGGTTAGGCCATTAGTCCGCCACGCCGACCTAGGGCGTGTTGGCGGACTTTACATACCGTATAAATTCTTCAAAATCGCTACTGTATGCAGGTTTTCTTACGATGTTTTCACTTTCCCTTCACAGTTATAGTGCGTGGTGATTAGCTATCAATCCAGACATAACTCCGAATAATGTGAGGTGCGTTTTGTTTACACACCACTATTTATTTATTTATTTAAACTTTTTATACATGTTGTATAAAGGCGGACTTAATGCCTTGGGCATTCTCTACCAGTCAACCTTTGGGTGATGCAGAGATTATACAAAGTAGGTGTTATTACTAAATGTAATAAAGTGCAAATAAACATACATACACATAATATGTATATACATATCTAACTACATACCCATACAATATATAAATATAATACATACACATAATATACAATATAGGCGTATATATATATATATACATATATAAATATTATATATAAAAATATAATGGTAAAACTTAATTTGACGATTCTGCGATTTGTTTAAGGAGAAGCTCGCGGACCTTCACTTTAAATGCATAACGATTCCGGCATGTCCTGATTTCGAGGGGGAGCGCATTCCAAAGAAGTATGGACTGTATTGGGAAAGAAGAATGTAAGAAATCAGTAGTGTGGGAAGGACACTGGAGAAGTAAATTGTGGGTTGACCGAAGAATAGAGTGCAAAAGAGTAATTGCGCGTAGACTACGACGCTGGCGAATGGGCAACCACTTAAGTAGAGAACGGCAAGCCGACACATGGTCATACTTACGAAGATTAAAAATGAAACGAATGCAGTTATTATGAACGAATATTTTAATAACTGGTATTAGAATACACAATAAAAAAGCAAACAACATTGCCAGTAGTCAGCTGTCTGCATCTAAATCCGTTGTTATGATATACGATGACAGTTACACAGCGCACACATCGTTACCATTGTAAATGTCGGAACTTCTGTCGTATGACTTTAGCTTGGCAAAGTAAATGTGCTGTATCATGATAGCTTTTCAGATATTCACAGTAACAGATGATTATCTCTCGCTGAAATAATTATGCCGGCTTGTTATAAATGAATACACCTAACAGTTGCACACATAGCCCCGATCCACATTAAGATACAATTTAGAGACTATTCGATTTTTCGAACTTACAGCACCCAGGCCCGTGTAAAATATTTGTCCCGGTGTTGGGATCCAACTTGCAGCCTCTCGTTTCATAGCCGGCACTCGACCAACTGCGAAGTGACTGCACAGCACCAGGTCAGGTTCTCATCGCTAACCGTCACAACTATGCTTGTTACAATGTATGTAGCATGCTATGCAGCTGTTATTGCATCTAACTCATTTAGTATCGGGGTCGAGGGCTAGCCTGTACCCATACGTGAGCTGAAGGCAAGCGAGGCGCGCTTTAAAATCCCACCGCGCCGACCACGATAAGTGAGTACTTGAACTGATTTTATTAAAATATATGTACATTTTTGTAGCAATTAGTAGGTGAAATAGTTTTTCCTTTCGCTTGTGGACTGAGCGAGGAAATATGGAACTCGAACGACTTCGGGTTGAGTGGAATGTGATCACCATTACACCTGGGTTTTTGTAAGCGTAGTGGTTGGTTTTAGAAATGAAGCACAGATGGAGGGCGAATGGGGATGATTAGGTTAATGGATTTTCTTTTCCGTTGTAAACAAATAGATTGTGATATTATCCTAGAGACGAGAATTTCTATATGAATAGTCCGCCAACCGGCAAAAGGGCACGTTGGTAGATTTGATTGGACTGTACCGATTTATCTATCTTTTTTATGAGTGTATAAATATATTTATAAGCCACCCAACAGTTTACATAAGGGTGGGTAGTATCACACACGTGACTCGGTATTTACTGCCGCCGCTGCGTCAAACGGTTTGTATATTTTTCTATCCGTTGTGAGTTTTACAGCCCGGGGCGGTCGCGTGCGTGGCCAAGGTTGAGCGCGCAATATTATGGAACACGCGGTGCGCTGTCCCCCATACATACTATATAAATATCTTGCGATTAAAAGAAACAGAAAAAAGAGCGAAAGAAAAAAGGGAAAAAAGAAAAGAAAAAAGGAAATTATTAGGGGAAGGTTTGGAAATGTGTGGTGATTAAGGTCCATAATTTAAGAGCAAGCTCAGTTTGCTGTGATTATTTTATAGTTAATTTAAATCACGCAGTCGTCCTGCATTATTGCGCATAAGTATATTCCGCATTAATAATTGTACGCATGCTATTTTATTACACTTTGGGAATTCATAACTACGATAACGTCGATCTACATCACCATATTTAGTGTTCTATTACATCAATGTTATAAAACAGTTTCACGCCTCCCCGCGCCCCGCACTATCAGACGTCCGCGGGGATTTGACGTCACATTAACACGTAAACCATATAATTAATTAGAAAATATGTTTGGCTCGCGTTTAACGTTGGCTCCAACGTCGCTGCCAACACTGACTGGTTAATTTACTACGCTTTCACAAGTGTAAAATATAATAATGATTCCTGTATGACTCCCAAGTCATACTGTCACTTTTCCCTATTCATTAAAGGTTAGTAGGGAGAGTTCGACGTTACCGATAAAAATATCTTCATTTTGTTTGTTTGAAATGAAATGAAAATGAAAATGAAATGAAAATAATTTATTAAACCCATTAAATGTTCAACATTATTTAGACTCAGTCATTTTTTGAACTACCATCCGGTTCGGAAAGCGGTTTTCACAAGAGAAGAACGGGCAAGAAACTCTAGTGTTGCTCTTTTCAAAACCAGTTTACAATGTAGTGATTATTACAAAAATTACAAGTTGGTTTAAATCAGAGCAGTTAATTAATAACTTGTTGTGACTTGATTCGGTTTGATTTGTTTATTTATTGGCTCTCGCACTCTTTTATGCCTACAACAAAATAATTGTATTCTAATAAGGGATCAGGAATACCATGTCACTGGGGAAATTGTTGCAGGAGACCAATGCTCATCAGTGGACTGTATGTGGTGGAAGAAAAACGATTTCTTATTTTACTGTTAAATATATGTATTTACCATTCTATTTGTACTGTGGTGTTAAATTAAAATTAATTAATATACACTTGTCTAGTCCCGTAAAATTCACCGGACATGCCGTGGCTCGCGCCAAATTTCGGACTAATCCTATTTTCTAAATCCCAACATTCGACTTAAGGTGTTGGAGCCATATTTAAGGCCAACATGTAAAGCCGTTTATTACATTCTACGTATTTACATTACGTATGGCTGTTTCAACAATTTATGTGCGCTGCTGACGTCACACGCTGTTGCTATACAACCGTGTTGTGTCGTTGTCATACGTGTTGTCAATGTTTGTTGTTTACGTCACACGAAATAAATTGTATCTACAAACAATAAAAGTATGGATGTTGGCTTGTTTGGTGTTGTTTAAATTCACTTTGTTTACCCAATTTGGGATGGTTTGCGTAATGGAGTTATACACTGAATCAATTTTATTTCGGAAATGTTTATTTCAAACGTCGATTAAAGTGGATAACACTTTAACATAATAAAGGTACATAGGAGATTTGTCGGATTCATTTTAGCCATATATGTATGCGCAATGTATTATCTATGTATACATTCAAAGTAATACTACGCTTGTTTTTCCAAAGCAATTGACAACAGTAAAGTCGTGTCCCCACTGGGAAGCCTTTTACAAGTAATGGATTGCCAGATATAAAAATCGAAGGCTGAATATCTCCTACCACAGCCTACATACGTTGGCATTTGATCTTTAAAAATATAAAATATTTAAGTCGATTGTTTTTACTCCTTGTAATCCTTGACACCTCCTTATCTCGTACCGCGGCCTTTATCATAAAAATGTAAATTAAGTCGGCATCACTTAATACGAGGCGTAATGCGGCGCCAGTGTGCAAGAGGCTTTACCGTTCAATATTGAAAGCAATTATGTGCGATACGCAGGGGTCTTTACGGAGCGATAAATATTTGAGCATATTAGCTTATCGCCTCGTTGTCAGTTGACAACCGTACATATGTTTTACATATTATGTTGGTTTTACTTGTTAAATTCATTTTATAGAGGAATTAAAATTAGTTATTGGGTCAAATTGGTGTTAACATTTTGGCCAGGTTTTCGGGAAATTTACGGGGAAGTTTCCTGTGGAAATCAATGTACTGCAGTCTACACCCATAGGCTAAATACTAAAGATGACGTGTGTCCGCCAAGAGGAATAAACCCATCACGGTAGCCAACGTTTGAGGCAGGCTTATGTTCTGGTGTAAGCGTCCTGCTGTTGAAGATAGATGTAAAGAACTGTACTGTTAGGAGTCCAGTTTGGAGCAGGGCGTTATGATTGGCGATTCAATAGAAATAAAGGCCAATACCAATTACAAGCAGATACCCCTAATCATCTAGCACTATCGACTATGGAGCGACATATAAACTGGAAAGCACTAGTAGGTCCACTACAATCACATCAAATGACTGTATCTACTGTAAACTATTCACAGGCCGCAGATACGTAACAATCAGCGGATTCCTTATCACTGACGAGATAAGATTTGCATTCCGCGCTAATAGTGTAAGCAGGGAAAGCTGAGATTACAATGGAGATTTAAAATGAGGCAGATTGCGTTAATGGCTCAGCTGGTAATGAACACGATGCCAGCGATGATTTTATTGCTAGATAAATCTTCCTCGGGCATACAATAGGCTACTGTTTGTGTGCGATTTCTGATAAAATGTATTATGTTGCATTTATGTAGACATATGAATATTACGGTAATGTTTTTATTTATTGCGATGAATGGCGAGACGAGCATGCCCTTCACCTGATGGTAAGCGATACGACCGCTCATGAACAGTAGCAAAACCAAACTACGCCATGAATTACAAAGCTATGTCTGGCATTCCACTGCGCTCGCCATCCTGAGACATAAAATGTTAAGTCTCATTATGTCCAGTAGTTACTCTGGCTACTATGTAATATTTTTATTTTTCTATAATTTCTGATATTTCGTGGAAGTGCGGACGGACTATATCAGAAAAACTGGCCTATTAACTCAGTGCGCGAGGAGGAACATCCTTCTCAGGGGATAAAGCGCTATAGCCCTGAGTTGTGAATATCGCTTAGTATCATAAAAACATATTCATTGCGTGAATTTCACCCAACACCGCAGGAATTTTCCATGTTTGAAATGTCAAATGACATTATCATCAGCACGAGAATATGTTAAAAATATACATTATTCCTAATACTATGACACCTTACTGCGATATCAATTAATCTCGCTTCCCTAACTTCAGCTTGCATTAAAACCTCAACTACACAAATCAATGTAAACATTTATCCGGACTAAATACACGACGGTATGAAAGCGAGCCACATTACCGCTTTCTCTACATACTAACCAGATCTAGATATACACCGATACAGCGCCAATATCCGAGGCGGCGACGGCGCTCTAGTAATTTGTTTAACAGCAAGCCGTGGTTTTGGTCACCGGTGTAGGGTGCCTTTGTAGGCGCAGTTGCTATGAGAACTATTATATTTGTCACGGGTTTGGGTGTTTGTGAGACCGAAAAGTCTGTCGTAGTTTCTGATACCCACTACACAAGAATTAATTGATCTGGACAAGTTTCTAGCTTGCCTCAAATACCTACCCAAATATTGCTGCCATCTGTCGGACTATACATAAGCCACCCTCAAAGATATCGATGGAGACTAGTAGCAATCTATTATACATAGTGGAAAAAAAAACCAGAGACTATGTGATGCGAGACCCTAGATGTGGTTTCATTAAATACTATTATATCTACTAATCTGTAAGATAAATACATTTATATGTGTATAAAATGTTATTTTTTTAAATAATTGTAACTTATAGGAAAAAAACACAACGAGTGTTTCAATAGTACATACCGGGTATCTCAAGACTGCGACCGAAAACGAAGCCAGGTAGTAGTTTTAGTGGTTACAAACACGATGAAAATAAAAATTTCGCCAAAACAGTGTCAGATATTTTATTAGAATTTTTTAAAAATCGTCATATTTGGGTGTTAAATACATAGTTTTTGCGAAAATACTAATTTAAACCCTTACGTACCAATGCGTGTTTAAAAATAAATAGGTGTTCATCATTATTTTAGGAAAACTATGTATAAATCACCCAAATACGAGGATACGTAAAAAATTACAAAAAAAAAGTTGATGATTTATCTTTCGAAATTTATACTTCTATTGTGTCTGAAGTCACCAATACTACCACCTGGCTTCGTTTTCGGTCGCGGTCTTGATATACCCTGTATATACATAAACTCACGCCTTTATCCCAGAAGGGGTAGGCAGAGGCGCCAACAGGACACCCACATTTCAAATTGTATGTTCCGTCCCATGATGTGATAGGGGGCGAGCCTATCGCCATATCGTGTTTCAATAGTAATATCATACAATACTTTCTCATGACACCATGGACTATGAACACAACATGGCACCTATATGACTATTAAATACGGCATCAGGCCAGCCTGAGGTGTTTAAACATAAACAAATGCAATACATGTATTAGTAAGACATGCACGTGTGCTCAATGTTTTATAGAATATGCTTTGTCTGTCATCACAAACTAATGAGATAACAATTACATCATATCACACAAAATACGAGGATGATTACGACAGCGAAAGATATTGGACAATGTCGTTGTTGTACGGCTATATAGTATACAACCTATGTTATGTTGTTCAAAGGAAACCAGACGAATTTCTTTTCATTCTTACCCATTTTGTAAAGAAACGTAATTTACCTGAAACAAAACAATAAAAATGTTTAGATATATCATATATAGGTAAATATAACTATGTTAAACATACGACATAATTATCTATAGCTAATACTTGTGTATTAGCAAAGGAATAATAAATTAAATACAAATCCCCATTTCTTAGTAGGTACCTGCTCTCCCTTTGTTTACGCCTCTTGCCGTCGTCCATAGAAATATCGAAAGAATCGTCAAAGAAATCCCAAGTAGATTTATGAAATAAAAGGTCTTCGTAGGTTTAAAAGGATTTTCTTAGAAAAACAATAACTTTCATTTCAGTTATAAATATAATATTTCCTAGAAAATGTAAAGCACGAAAATTCTCTCAGCGTTAAGAAAATACATAAATGATAATCTGAGCACATTATGCCGGCGAAAATGTAGCGCTAAAATAGAAATATTGACATTCACTTCGTGTTATGAAAACATTTATGTATGACGTAACGGTGTGTTCTTTATGGATCAGAATGACCTAAGATTTTGGCGCTACTTTTATTTGCTACCTTCAAATTTGATATTCACTAAAAAGACACATATTTGTTTTCAATTGGAATTTCAAATTTCAATTTTCTGGATGCAGGTCGCTTCCAACAGATGTCGAGATCCTTGGGGGAGGCCTTTGTCCAGCAGTGGACTTCCTGTGGCTGAAGAGAAAGAATGTCAATTCGAAAGTCTTTAGGCTTAAAGGACTGTAATACATACCTTATAAACAAAGTATAACAACGGGACTAAGTATGAGAATGATACTGGTTATTGATCATATTTAATTATGTTTCAATATTTCGCTTAAGACATTGTCGCTGCAATTGAGACCGCACATCAAGACGGCGGGAAGGCGCCCGCCCGATCGTCCACACTGATAAATATCTGTTCAATATGCTAATTAATTATTTAATTAACATGACTCACTGATGCGTTTATTGTATCGGACACGCGATGCCAACACTATGCAAATACACTTTTTGTACGTCCTCCTAGTCTTTTTAATTAGGAAAGAGCGAAGGAAATTACGGAGGAAACGGGTTATCTTGGGTGAATTTCGATGCCTAAGAAATTTAATCTTAAGGTTTATATTTTCGTTATTGTTTGATTTGTTCTTGTCCTACGTCAAAGATAGTTAAGGATTTTATAGATTTGAATTAAAATTCATTTTTCATATTCAATGTATTATCAATAGTAATATTCGATAGTTGTCATGATAAATAAAACAGATAAGAATATTATGCTAATTATTACTATAATCCTATACATATTTTTCCTGTATAAAATAGTTCTGTCGAGTAACGAGTCGATCAACAACACAATAAACATTTTACAGTGTATACGTTTGTTTGAACTTCGTGTTCGCGTTGAAAAATGACAAACATGGCAGTTTCACAACATGGCAGTTACCCGGAACGACCGTGTGTACTGTATACCTGCTGTGTAGTGAATTGTGAATGGCCATATGTTCATATGTCGCCTCGCGGAAAAATCGCAAGCACTTAAGTCTAAGAGCCGGTGAAGATAGACCGTCACCCATCTGATAACCAGATAAGACATATTTTTTATCAAATATTATTGATTAACAAACATGCCTATGATAATTTGCCTATCGAAAAGTTTTCATGCCTATTTTTAATTGAATCCAAGATCTCGCGGCTGCATTGTCAGATCAGTCAGGCAATAACAAACTATTTAGATTAGTATGAGCAATGAACATGAGTATATTGATGTTATTATAATTTTAATGCAAAGAATCTTTAATCGAAGTATTTTGCTCTTCACAAGTAGTAGGTGTTTAGAATGTGGCGGGTCTCTAAACCTTCAGATTGCATAGTTTGCTATCTGGATTAAGACTTTGCGAGCGTCTTAAAGTCCTTACATAAGATTGACGGGTGTCACAGTGACCACCGTGTTAATTATTATGGCTTAAGATAAAGTGTAAGTTGACCACCGTGATATTCAGACACAATAAAATATATGGATTACATCTTGGTTGGGTCGTTACAAGATTATTAATAATTTTACAAGTTAGCGAGTGTGCTTGCGTGCATTTTATCTTATATTTTATGTTTCGTTAGATAAAGTAATGTTACTTGGTAGTTGGTTGTTATTTCAAAGCAATTACACATATTGTAGGATTGAGTACCTACACTCGAGAATATAAGGCAGGTCCTATCTAGGCAGTGGTTGGTACAACTATCCCCGCGAAAACTAACATGACGTAACAGCATTGGTTTGTCGCTCTTTTCAGCCAATAATTTCACGAAGGCTCTATATCCTTTCTGTTCTACCCCTTCCTCAAACCCAGATATGCAAATGCCTAAGTACTCGTAGTTTAATTGAAGAAACTCACAAACAGACAGCAACACGATCTGTAACCGGAGACAGTAGTGTTGCCGCTGAACACGATCTAGCTGTGATAGCAAGATGTGTACAATAGCCGCGAGACGCGACCATTGTCCGCGCGACGCCACTGCGGTCGATCGCGGCCGATCGCCGATATTGTCTGTGCCACCAACGTGCACTGTCACGTGCATGAATGCAACTCAACTGCTTGTTGTTTAATGTAAATAATTTATACATACATAAACTCACGCCTTTTTCTCAGAAGGGGTAGGCAGGACACCCACATTTAGCCTTCTACCTACGTTCCGTCCCACGATGTGATAGGGAGCGAGCCTATCACCATATCGGACACACATTACTAACTCTTGGCTGATATACTATAATTAATAGAAAAATTCAATATCACTTTGCCCGACCTGGGATTTAAACCCAAGACCTCAGTATTGTAATCGTATACTTTTCGGTCTCGCAAAGACCAGACTCGCAACATAATATAATTGTGTACCTATAACACAGAAAATAATGATATTTCACAAAGTAATGAAACTTAAAAATATGACTCATCCAACAGCTGTAGTAATGTCAGTACATCAAAAACTGACGAAAAGTACACGCATCTGTCCCTGAAAATATTTATAAAATTAAAGCGAAGAGTATGGTTTATGCTGTGCAGTGGAGTCATTAAAACGACTCGGTAAAAATGTAATGTCATTGGAGTTACCCTAATTATCCACAATGCTTGGAAAACGATAGAGACTGTCCCGCCCTCACACCCGCCACTGCAACTCCTGTAAGCCAGGATCAACAGTGGCACGCATTTTAATGACACTGAACAGTGAAGCTCAGCGCGTCTCTGGGAATGTCTAACTTGTCTTTAACCCGCAACGAAATCAATCAAAAAAGTTAAATTAATAGGAGGAGTTGGAAATAAATTATTGTCCACTTCCCTCCCTAATAAAGCGGGTGACAAAAACAATGAACTAAAGAGGTAAATAACCTCGCATAAAGACGTTTACAGCCAGAGAAGCCAGCTGTAAAGCACCACGGATTAGTCATTATAACATTTAAATGGGAACTATAATGTAAGCTGTTATACTTGATTCCAATAATAGGTATGGCAAAATCGCCGGAAAGCACGGAAATTCTTCCTAGTCTCCACAAGGTCCGTGTAGTATACAACTCCAGATGTTATTTGCATACTATCCAGCATGGTTTTACGCTCATTCTGCCAAAGACTACACTCCCACAGTATATGATGCGCGGACTGCTCATATTCGCAATAAGGTGTTGAACATGAGCACGCAGGCGAATCAACGAGCTTAAATGAGTACAGTTTAGACTTAAAGTTACCATGGCCCGTAAGAAACGATAACTACATATGTCATAAATTACATATTTATCGGCACTTTTACATAAGTAGGTACTTCATTACTCTTCTCTGCCTGATTATGGTCTCGACGAGGCGTGGGATTGACATTAAAGTCCACTTGATGATGTTCGGGTCTACTTAAATGTTATAGTATCGTTACGTTAATTCAGTAAACCACAAAAAACATTTATTTCTACCATAAAACGTGCAAACGGCCAAAAATGATGTAACAAAAATTGCATTGATTTACTTTAACAGCCATTATAAACTGTATAAATGCATATCTGGTTAGAACACGGGACAAGCACGGCACAAGCGACTCCGGGGTCAAAAGCCACTCAACCAAGTGGCAGGTTATCAGTATAATTTTATTACGCGAACACGAAACATGTATTGTGCTACGCGGTTGTCGCGATAATTTATTTATCACATGATAACGAGTGTAGTACATTATGGACTATTGTACATTGAGTGTCCAATAGCTGTTGTGTTACACTTAAAATAGGCTAAGTGTCGATTGTCGAATAGGCAAGGCTCGTTGCGTTTTGATGCAAGGTCAAAACTTGCATTTTAGATGAATTTGTCACGTTCTAAGAGACTTACGTAGTAATAGGCATTAGGGATTATCGGTCTGCCTGGTAAATGTGAGCGCCTATCTTAACACTTAGTCAAACTGGAGTGGGTGGTTTTTATTGTTCAGATGAATCGTTATGCTAAATCCCTGGGTCTATTTAAAAGCATTCGAAGATCAAGAATTCTTTGATTCGTGTTGTTCTGCTGGGTATTGTCAAGGTTCGTGGGCAACCTAGAAAACATTCACAATTAGACTGTTCTTCAGTTCATCACCTTTTTTTAAAGACAGCTTGCACATAACGACTTGACATGACGTAGGTATTTCCAGCCTAAAGATGATACTATTTGGAATTGCACGTTCAATATAACACAAGGTATGTGGCTTTTATACAATAGAGTAAGATATTGGCTGTCGTGTAGAGACCACCCATCACAATCATCGCCAACAATGCTCAACTGTAAATCGCATAGCATGTGCAACCGCTACGTTCATCGACGCTTTGAAAATACCGAGGCCTGTTGTAACGCAGGCTCTATCAGTTTATTTAAACGGTCAATTCATATCACATATTATGTAACTTAGAATATTCATAATATAGAGAGAGCGCTGGTACTCCAAAAACGTAACTAAAAGTTGTGGTTCCGGGCCACCTTCTTCTGCTCTCAAACATGCACGAATTTAAAAAAGGAAAATTAAAGAAAATAGTTTAGGAATATTTAATTCCACTAAAATGCGTTTTAGATAGATAATAACGAAATATACTTTCGGTTATCAAAGGAATTTGTTGCCATTAATTTTTAGATTACACATGCAATGCTTTCCATGAATGCCAGGGAAAGTATTGCACGTGAACTCATAAAATGTATAACAATGTGCGATATAACCCACTTACGTACCTATTTATTTCAACATTTTAATTTTGCGTATAACGAGCCCGAAAAGCAATTAAAATATTGTGCCCAATATTAATTGCGTCCGACGTGAAAATGCAAGAGCTTTTATACACCGTAACTAGTAACAAAAAGTATTTCCGAGAATATACGCAAATACTACGGATTAATACTTACCATTTTAATATAACATAAAGGTAACTATTTATAGCCTATTCTTCATACTATAAATAAGAATAGCATAAGAAAATTATCAATGAAACGCTCACAGTTGCGACTAAAAGCTTTATAGACTGAATAAAATTTTCATAAAAGCACACGTAGGCTCCGACAATGCCGTATGAAACATTGATGATGTCAAACGGTACAATGTAACACTCCGCTCGCTAGTACAACTTGTGACGTATGCATATGGACGGAGTGTGGGGGGAGAGGTGGACTCCACTATGCTTACACATACTCAAGCCGTTATCCCAGAAGGGGTAGGCAAGGGCGCCACCAGGACACCCACATTTCGCCTTATATGTTCTGTCCCATGATGAGATAGGGGGCGAGCTTATCGCCATATCGGGCACAAATTCCTGACTCCGGGCTGATAAATGAATAGAAACACCCAACATCACTTTGCCCGACCCGGGAATCGAACCCGAGACCTCAGCTTTGTAATCGTACCCTTGTAAAACTACGCCACCGAGGCAGTCCATACATTATACATGTCTAACTGTTTGAAGTTTTTATACTGATGGTGATATCTGAGTCAGTTGTCGCGTATTTCCGATTACACATTAACAAACTAGTGTAGTAGTGAATAATAGAAACTGCGAGAGACTTAGGTATCGTAACATCCAGACTATAATTAAATATTTGTAGTTCATACATCATTCATCGGTGCGGTGATCGAAGCTGTGGCAATTTGTTTGACGAGCGGGGTCCTTAACCAACAATACCATGGAAGCAGTCGAATGTTGAGGTAAGTGTTACCTTTTGTCTCGCAGCGAAACAAATAAATTACTAAGGACTATAGTCCTTATGGTATGTCATACGGAGCCTCCATCTGAATAAGATTAGCATATGCGAGAAATGTAAGGGTGACATGACATAAAGGAAGGAATACAAAATGTAATTTATAATCGTTACGCGACGCAGCACTTGTATAGTCGTCCTCGAATTTTTAAGTTCAGCATTCGATTCTGAAGTTGACAAAACATTTTAGAGTGATTGAGCAACTCTTTAGCAGCCATTAGTTTATTACACTAATAGTCCTAGCAAAGGACTTGGTTTCAACAAGAAAACATTTTGTAAAATAATTAAAGACCCAAATTGCTTCGCGACCCTCCAAACAAACACAAATTATAAGGACAGTTACATAATTAAGATAATAATCGCGTGTACAATTAGGTGAAAGTACACTTATCGCATTTTTTTTAACCGCGCTTTTACCATACAGTTCTTCCTATAATTCGTTTTGTATAAGTAAATCATGTAAAAAAAACGCCCTTCAAATGCTCCTTTACTGCAATCCAACATAAATTAATCAAAGAAAGCCGACTCCGCTAACGAGAAACAAAAAATATTAGACAAAAGTTTTTTTTTGGCGAGCGCGAAATCCACTTTCATCCGGCTCGGCGTCCCTTCCACATTTTAATAATTTCAGGACAGTCCGTGTTTCGGTGGCGATATCGATTCCGGTGTCGCAAAATGATACGACGTAGATTGGGTGGTTTGTTGGTGTTGGATCGCTACATAGATCAATTGAGGTTTGTGGAGAACATATTTCGGTGTTTTTATGCCTGATTTACATAGTCTGTTGTTAGGACCGGAAAAGGGATTAGACTTGTGCCTAAAGATATAATATTGTGAAAATGGTCAGGACATATAGGTTTTTTTTTTGTAAATAGTTATTAAAATATACAAGTGTTTTTAACAATTCTAGAGGAAGATTAAAAATTGTATTTATCAGGTATTAATAAAATATATCCATATTAAACCACTGCAATGGCCTTCCCTGGAATTTCCGTTCCCTAATTGGACAGGATTCCTGTGCTCAGCTGTGCGGCATTGTCATTAGGCAATATTTGACGCAGCAGCCAACAACTTGGTTTGAACATTACAGATTCGAGTCCTAAAATGGTATATGGTTTTCCCGGCCTGAATTTTAGAGCTTGTTTGTTTGTAAAACAACAGTCGCAACTTTAAAAAAAATGTTTACAAATAATTTAGTCCGTGATTAATTGCAAGAGCACTCGGCCTTCCCAAAGTGCAAGCGCGTACATCGTACGGCCGTGACGTCAAACGGCGATTATGCGCCACGGCGGCAAATGCACAGTCAACAGAATGTTGCAACACACAGTAAACAACTTTAAAAATATATTGCGCCGCGGAGAACACACGTGACTCCATCCAAAATAGCAACACGCTTCGTCAATGGACGTTGTCAACGTCGACTGTTGCAAAAGCATGCGATTTGAGATACATTATCTTTCCCATCAGCTTCGTTGAGAAGACAGGCATCAGGATTTACGTGTGCTAGTATTTTTTTATTGTAGTGCAGTAGAATTACTGCAATGCTCATACAATATATCATCAGGCGACTACCCTCTTTCGAGAGGTTATCCACGCAAAGGATCCAAGCCAGGTTTATTTTGTAAACGTTTACAGCGGGGTTTTAGTTATAACTTAATAGTAATACAATCCATGAGCCTTTTCTTTCCGGCCTGTGTACGTGCAAAGGCATAAGTTTGAAGCTTTGGATATTTTCGAACAAAATCTGCATAATTCCGATGCTCCATATCGTAGTGCCAATCAGCTCACTTTCATTGCATTTGGCCACTATGTAGCGTTTCCAAACAAAAATATAATCGGCCATTGAGCTATGTTACTGTCATTTTTGACTAGAACAGAAGCGGACGCGGCTACAAGAAATTATGTTATTATTTCCATTGTATGTCTAACGTTCAAAAAGGTTACTTTTTGGCAGAAGGCATTTTAGTCTCACGCCGGCCTGATGCTTGAAAGTATGAATCTTACCCCACTCGTGATGTTTTCATCACCACTACAGAAAACAATAGGTAGTTAATTAAGAATCCTCGTGTAAACTTCACAAGTATTTGGTGTGTGGGTTTTGAAACCACAAACCGAACCTCAATAATATGATCAGTAATTTCCCCAACGAGTACATACGCATTTTTCCTTTAAAAACATTGTTACGCAACCGGCGTGGCGCGACGAAAATACAATGAAATTACTGAAAATCGGATTAGTGAATGATAAAAGCGAAAATTCCTGGATTTGCGGTTTCGTGTTAAACGATTACGTTTATTTTCGTATACGAAGCTAATCTCGGAATAAAATCCGTCACGTATGTTGGAAATTCCGTGGGCGGATATCCGGCGGTACAGTATCCGATCAAATCGATACATTTTGTATCTGTATATTGTATAATGTAAGGCTCAGAGAAAAGTGGAATGCGCATTTTGTAGAATTTTTGGCTCTGGATTTAATGACTGTTGGATTCTGGGATCAAAACGATGACTTCAGGTATAATTAAAACAAAATAAATTTCATAAAAAAAAAACTGTTGTTACTAATTAAGTGCACACTTCAATATAAATGAACACAATCTTGAACTAAATCATTAAATGAAAAATATCGTACATAAAACCATCAAATTACTAACAACTTCCTTGCAACATAAGGACTTTAAAAACCCATATAATATTTAATAACACGAAGAAGTTCCACGTCACCTTAAACTCAAGTTGGCATGCAGATGTCACCACAGTATGGTATTTCAGTAGTTCATTACTGACTTGTAATGAGCTTACTGCGAGACGGTGCGTCGCGTCGGCCGGTAATCCGACGCGGCAGGAACGGATTACTATACCCGGGGTTTTTTAGGTTAACTCTGTTTTATAGTTGGTACGAGGGTTCTTAGCAACTAGTGCGTAGAATAATAAATGAGCGACAATTGAAGTTTCGAAGTGGCTGGGGATGGGTCGTTGTGGAAAAGTCACTGGAAGTTTACCAAGTTCAAGCGATACATCAATTGTTAGTCTTGCTTAATATCTGACAACGTATAGGTTGCCGCGTTTCGGTTGGATAATAAGAATATCAGAGGCCGATAAATCTTTCCCTCTTATTGTACATCATCAAATAGACTTTTAAACAAAGGGAAAATACATTAAGCTCTTCTTTCTGTGCCTCAGGGTAGACATAAAGGAATATGTTGCTGGCTCCGGCTTTCGCCAGGGGCGTGGGATTGATTGTCTGCATCATGCAGATGTTACTGCAAGAGGACTACAACTTCTCGTAGGCCCTCGGGCAAATTAGGGGCGGCAGTTCATATTGACCGACCGAGAAACGTTTGGCGGCTCGCTATACTGTTCCATCCTCGCTAAAATACCTAGAGAATTCCCACAGTGGATGATTGTCATAATGGTTCAAGACAGGGTTAGAAGGCAACTAGCAATTTCAGGTCGTCATTACTTCACACAATAACTATTCTCGAAGCAAAAAACAGTAAACGCAACAATAAGTCATAAAGTTTAATGCCAGTGTGATAATAGAGATATTTATTGCCTTTGTAGGATCAACAAAGTTTTGGAAGAACCAGAAAATAAATGTGGGTCGAACTAACCAGTATATAGGTTTAGGTAACAGATACGTGGCCTTGTGGGTGCGAAGGAAATGAGAGAAACGGCTCAACAGCCTAATCTGTAATTATTCTGGTAAACGAGAGTTTTATTTGTTCTCCTGTGAGCGCTACTGCAGAGAAAAGTTTACGTAACAACTAAACCAGGTGCCAAGTTCATTGCAGTTTAAACAAAACAAGCAGAATAAGACTTTTTTGTTGTATTCATTGTGATGATTACAATCAACAATATATTTACCGACATTTTTTTCTATAAAGGCAGGTGTATTGTGATTTGTGTGCCAGATATTTGGGTAACCTACGTTTGTTCTTTTCTGAATTTGCAGAACACACATTTGCACATAACACTTTCTAACTGATATCGTCAATCTGTGAGTGAATGTTTAATGAAATATTACAAGTCTAAAGCTAAATCATGTTTTTATCTAAATGGTAATTGTTCATGAAAACGTTACAGCGAGTAGTATAAAGGGAAGTGCGAAGCGACATTACAGTGCAGAAGATCGATGAAGTGCTCAGTGCTGAGGGTTTCCATTGGAGTCGATAATGTTCTATACATTATCGACTGGGAACGTCAGTTGACGGGTAATTGGTCTACTAGACCACTGTCTCCACCGCAACGCGCCTTCCACAGTGCCTAGACCATACAGTATTTAAACACACGTCTATTTACTGATAAAAGTTTATTTTGATATAAATTGTTGTACAAAGAATATGAAAATGTTCGAAAGCTACAAAGTAAGGTAAAGCTACAAAGCGACATTACAGAGCAGAAGATAGTTGAAGTGCGCATAGTTGAGAGTTTGTAGCAGACGTCTATGTTTAGAAGGGCACGTCAGTCGCCGGGTTATTGGTTTCTGTACAAAACCACTGTCTCCACCACAACGGTCCTCTCACAGTGCTTAAATAAAAGTAGCTCAATACTAGGTTAGGATTAAAACATTTAAACACCTGCTAACACACATTTCCATTCACTTCATGAATACCACTATAATTAAGTAGAGTCGTGTGTATTGAACAGTATCAACATTAAAAGTTACAAATAAGAATACAAAATTTCAAATATAATTAAGTTCCAAGAATAGGTAGGTGTGCAGTTTTTAAAATTGTGGTATTACACCAGTTTTTTAAAATACACATTTTCAAATGGATGCAAATTCTTTGAATTAATACTATGTCTGGTTATATCTACGAAATACGAAATATGTATCACCTTTATGTTAATACAAGTTCATTGAACTGCGACAGTTCACAAAACCATGCAAATTGTATAATTATCATACCATAGTAACTAGTTTAGACCGAATATTTTATATTAAAGCCTAATTAGTTAACATAGATAGTGAAACAGAAATATAGAGTTCTCTGAACCCAGCATTAGCATTGACATTTGCCTATTAATTTGTACTATGTAGTAACAATTGAGTTACTGTGTTCACCTCAACTGTGTTCTGACGGTGCCACGGTCCCGAGCGGTGCTCCGGTATAAATTCTTTATAGCAAATGAAGATAGTATCTTTATACTTAATCTAGACGGTACTTCAGAATATTTGCAGTGCCATACTCTGAATTCTTGTTTTATGAGCTCGGATACAAGCCGAATTTATTGTCACTTACTGCGTAATGTTTTAAAACAGCCTTTTTGAAATATTGTTTCCTTTAATCCCTATCTGATAGGTTTAAGTCTTTTCCTACAAAACAATATTTTTGAATAGGCCGAAAAGATTGTTAGCCGACCACAAATAATGATCATCTCTCATGCAATATTATTTTTAAACGGCATATTCTATGTGTTGTGTTTTAAATTCATCAATTTGCGCTTAGCTAGCGTGATGAACCCCTCGTAATCGTAGAGAAATCTTTAACTCAGCATTTTTACAATTTGAGTTAATAATAAATCACAACTTAATCCCAATCCGTCATCATCCGACCCTTGACAAAAGTGATTCAACCGAATGGAATGCTAAAAATATCTCGTATTTAAATAATCCCCTTCCCATCATCGCGCCTTCGCGACAATGACAAAAAACCGTGTCATTTAAACTATAAAATAGTTACGCTTAAAAAAATGTCTCGGATGGCGAGTCACGGAGGCACAGCGAGGCCGGAGTCAGCGCAACGTGTCCCGAGTCACGTACCGCGGGATGAACGGGACACCCCGATCCAGCCGTGACAATCGATCACTTTCAGCGCCCTCGCCTCGAGGGGGGAGGGTGGGATTAATGTTACATGACGGTAATTATTGTTTTTTTCTCGTTGAGTATATTAATTCGTATTTTGTGCTGTATTTGTATAGGGGCTTGCAGGTTTTAACATCTCCACCTAACCCCGAGCCCTTTAATTTAATAGATAATGATTCTCTCTCTCTCTAAATCTTTCCCTCACTGCTGAGGATCGTGACTCCGTTTGATTCCGTCAACCAGTTGTCTCCATCGGTTTCGTTCAGTAGCTTGGTGGAGTGCGTCGCAGACAGGTATTTTTAGTTCCTCAGATATTTGGTCCGACCATCGTTTGGAACTTCTACCTCTAGGTCTTTTCCCTTCGATTAAAACATGTATTTTCCCACATTTATATTGTTGTCATGAAAGTGATTTTACTTCCGGCGGTCTTATGTAAATAGTCTTTAGTCATCATTTCATTATTTTTAATTTTCATACTTTTAGTAGCGATTAAACACTGCATTTAGCACAAATTACAAATAAATGTTGAAAGCGCACTTTAAATCGTGGTTTATTACTTTTGAAGCCAGTAGGTATTTCAAAAAGGTTTCCGCTACGTGTAAAACCACTCGAAATTCCGCGATCGAGGTATTTTAATATAACGTAGTGCTGTACGCTACAAATATTTTTTAATTGCTTTTCCGGTGTACGATGCGCGTAATTTTAATGTGGAATTGAGTACATACACTCATATATAATATAGAGCTAATTTGGTCAAATTGGATCTTCAAAATTAACCGACAGTCAGGCAAAACTTATCCGACCCGCGATCCGAACCAATTACCTTACTGCTCACCTAACTAAGCTGCCTCCGAATCACTATATATTGTACATATGTTCAATGCCAATATGCCTAACGCCCTTAGTAGGGATGAACAAGAAGCGCCCCTGGGCGAATAATTTGTCACCATCAGCGCCCTACAATGAACGGGGGTGGACACAGGGCGCACGGCTCACGACACGACAGGGTGATAAATTGAACGCTTTAAGCCTCATGTAGGGGGATGATAATGCAAGTTCTATCCTGGCAGAATTAAAACTTATGTCAAATATTTGGAAGACTGGTCTGTACAAGTTTGAGTACAGCTGTAAACATAAATATAACAATTATTGTAATTTAGGTGCAAGACTGTTAAAACAGCGTCATATGGTGAATTTTGGAACTTTCGTGCATGAACTAAGAACTACGCCGATAACGTAGACAGCAAATATTGTAGGACCGCATGATATATTGCTATACATTATAAATACTGTTTATTCTATCACCACTTCAATAAGCACAAAACCGACTTAATGATGTCTGATGAGAGGCCGCAGATTCGGTCTCTACCAAAATAAATAATAGTGATTTAAAACAATATAGATAATTTATTAGTTTGATTAATAACAACAGATTCGTGTCATTACCACGTGTGTGAGCGGAGTCAACGACTTTGACTCACCTAATATTTTTTGTTGATGTTTTTGTCAAGTCCGACGTGACAATGATTCATGTGTAATGTAGCAAAAGGAATTGCTAGTGTAATTCTTAGTATGACGTGTCACGATTTAAATGAGTAAGGAAACCACCCGTTAATGCGGAGGTAAAACTATTTATATTTAAAAAAATACGATACCATATTTCACAAAAAATATAAGTTTTTGCTGTGCCTCGAACAATGCTGTTAGTTTTTTATTTTAATTTACTTAACCAATTTTATTTTAATTATTTAAATTCGATTTCTATCCACAAGTAGGCATAAACATTAACACTATAGTTATGCTTAATTTTTAAAAGCTAAGCTAATATACGATGCAGAGCTAAACAAGATATTGCCACACTACCAACATAGATGAAAAAATATTACAAAGGACATACAAATGTACTGCGCACAATATACATTGATGAAATCAATTTGCGAGGACAGATAAAGTGGTTGCGTCAAAGCTTTCTGTATTTCCAATCCAACATCAAAGGTAGTAAAAGAAATTTTTCGTCGGCAACTAGTCAAAAAATATTTGTCGTACTTATGTCTGTCTAGTTAGATATGAAACACTCGTACAACGTACTGAGAGGTATATTATTAAAATCGAAATACATATACCTAAATATAAGTTAACGTAATCCTCAAAGGGGTAGAGAAACATGCCCCTAGTGGAGCTTATAACTCGAAAGGATTATTTCCATCCCAGGACGTAATATACTCGTAGTGCGAGTCTATTGCCATGCCGGGTACAAATTCCAGGCGTCGAACACCTCATATGAGAATTTTTGAATCGAAATACTTAAATGCCGAAAGTGGGTTATGTAACAGCATATTAAATATTATTCAGAGATCCTTCTACCTCCCGTGTTACACTTACGCTGCAACGTGACGTGAGGAGTGTCGCCTAATTTTTAAACTTTTACGACCCACCATTCATATTTGATTCGTTCTAATCCCGGGATCATAAAACGAATCATACAAAATTAATTCAACAAATAAAACTCCAATTAAGTAATTAAAATCAGTTGCACATCCATGCGCTCTCTCTCATGTCTCACTCCAACCAGCGGCCAACAGGTAGATAATAAAGGAATTAAGTAGGGTCTCTGAAAGAGCGTGTTTAATGAGGGTAGTTAGTAGATACTACGTGGTAGATACGAGATAGTATTGTGTATGATCAATTACATCCTGTCCACTAACAAACCTACCACACATTTAGTTAGTATAGCAGTTTTCAAGATAATGCTTATAGCAATTTTAAAATTAGTATAGCAATTTAAAAATAAACAATAAACAATAAACAAAAGGGGCCCGGATTCTGGGCCGAGCATATATAATGCGGGTAGTCGGTAGATACGGGGTATTATACAGGGTATATCAAGACCGCGACCGAAAACGAAGCCAGGTGGTTGTATTAGTGACTTCAGACACAATGCAAATAAAAAATGTATTTTTTTACTTATCGTCGTATTCGGGTTATATGTACATAGTTTCCCTAAAATAATTATGTACACCTCTTTATTTTTAAACACGCAATGGTACGTAAGGGTTTAAATTAGTATTTTCGCAAAAACTAGGTATTTACCACCCAAACACGATGATTTAAAAAAAAATCGAAAAAAAATATCTGTCACTATTTTGGCGAAATTTTTATTTGCGTCGTGTTTGTAACTACTACAACTACCACCTGGCTTCGTTTTCGGTCGCAGTTTTGATATACCCTGTATACTAGGTATTAGGTACCCGATAGTTAGAAGTAAGTACGCATGCAAAGTGAAAGCGCATCGTTCGATTGGGCTGAACGGGCTGGAATGGCTCCGGGCTCGCCGCACTCTCTATTACAAGTGACGGCTGTACTTCATGTTGTAGTAGGTTGGAGCAACAAGGGTTCACTGGGGAAAAGTAGAGGTTTTATGTGGTAGGAAACAAATGCTGGTGGTATTTAAGTATCTTGTATAGCGACTATCGTAACACTACAGTGATTAGCCCTTATAGAGACCACCGAAGATAAGTATTAGGTTTCGGGTTCGGGTTAATAGGGAAATTTGCCCTGGGTTTTGTCATTAAACTGTAAAAGTCTTACTACATCAGTAATTACGTTGAGTTTAATACAATCTATCTATCCATTAGGCGATATTCTGTGAGCGTAGCGTGCGAATTCCTAAATCCAGTACTTAGTATCGACCATTTATAAAAATAATATGGTATTATTTAAAAACTATGCACTATTAAATAATAGTGCATAGTAGATAAGATAATCGCAAACGCAACCGTCCATGTTGCATAGGCATAACAAGACTGTGACGGTTCGTATAAGCACATGACGTTGTAACTCGGACATAAAACATAACACTAAAATAATACACAAATTGTCCATCAGCACTTTTCCCAACAGAAGTAACGGCAGTACTTTCATCGAGCTATAAATAGCGGCCAAATCTCCACATCAACAAACAGCGAAGCCTGTCAATCATTGAACATGATTCATTAATCATTGCGTGTCGGCCGGTGCACGTGTACCGGCGCTCGGGCCAGTTCGGCCACGCTCGGGTTCTCTCGTGTTTTTCCGCTCGCGCATCGGAAAAAACAGCGATCAATTACATTATACATATCAATGGAAAAACTATAGACAGGTTTTTGCCATTATGTCGAGATTAAGAGGTTTTGTGTTTATAATCAATGTTTGTTTGTGGTTTTAGATAAGAATTAATTTAATCATCACATACATTAATATACAGTTATTATAACATCAAAATCGGTGAATAAAACAAATTCAATGGATAATGATTTGTTTTGATAATTGATACCACTTCATTTTTCTTGAAGTACCTACCTAAATTTATTCAGCAAGTGTTTAACACAAAGACTTATTTTTCAAAAATACTAAAACTATTATAAAAATCTATTGCATTTTGAATGAAAAATCAACAATCTTTATGTGTCGGAAGACTATTACAACCTCTCTGTAAGCAATCACAAACCAAGTACGTATGTCATCTATGCCTTATTAATACAAGGTCCTATTCTCCCCTATTCTCTTAACAACACGAGTAATCAGCGACCTCTTGTCCCTATTGCCGCGTTGATCTCATACCAGTCAGTTTACAAGCAATCCCTGGCCCTGTTCTCCCCTCAACCCCGAGCATGCTAGGACTGTCAAACAGTGACACACACATGGCGTACAGTTAATTCGTATGAATCACCGCGAATCGAATGCGTTGCGCGTGCCTCACAGACGCGACGGTGTGAGTCACGGACGGGTTTCGGAGGATCCTCACGAGTCGTGTAGCCGGCACCATTGGATATAATCACTGTCTGTCGGTGAAGTGTCGATTTTATTATGAGGAAATATTTTTATAATATTAGATAATGGTGCTAATAAAACGGGACTGAATACTCACTCAGTAAAGGAAGCTTTGAGAACGGACGCTAAAGATTACAGATTTAAAATTGCTGAGTCTAATATTCTCTTCCCCCTGATCATGTCTGGGTTAAGATTGATGAGAAAACTTACGCAGCCATGTATCATTAAAATATACGTACAGTACTATTATCGTCTATTTACAACAACATAAATACAATAATAATATTCACAGTTGATGTGGACCAAAAATCGACTACAATAAATAGACCATAGTACCCATCGCACGTAATGAAGGCGTTGAGACGTCAATAAGTTAGGAGCATGAATCACTGAGGACGGGTCGACGAATCGTGTCGGAATTCTGCTCACGCCCTGCAGTGTATAGCGATATGATCCTAGCACCCGGAGTGGGGGGTGATTAATTACCCATCGGAGCTTACTGGGTTCTCTTCCTGCCAGTCTCCTTATACGGTTATTGAGTATTCAATGATCGACGATAAATATTTTATAGTAGTGTTATGGGACAATAATTTTATGTGTACAGATGATATATTTAATTCTTAGAATTAGCGTTGTAATTACCCTTAAGAGCAAGTAAAGACCTTTCGAAGAAAAACCTTTTCGGAACAAGTAAAGACAATAAACAAATAGCTTTCAACACTTCCTGTTTAAGCTATTGCCGATCCTAGCTCACATGAGATAATTGTGTAGATATTTTAAAACGAATAATAGCAAATCGATGTAAAATTTAATACACGATAGAAGTATCAATACTTAGAACAACTAGAAACTTCACACAAACTTAACCCTTAATTAAATTATATGTACATATTTAAACATACGTTCACATTACCCGGCGGAGATAATGTAATAGAATTTAATATTGCAGGCGTGTAGGCTGCGCGGCGTGACTACTGCCACTACTGCCTAGGCAACCTTTAGTTCAGTGGGCTAAGTTCAAAGGTCGCGGCCGGCGAAGCGATATGCACTTTTCACGCGACTCTCTTTGTGTACTTTCGTGTCTTTCATATCCGGAAAAGCTTTGGGATTACAACTGTATACATACAGTGACTTGTAATCCTGGTTTTGTGGTAAGAGTCCTGGTCTCTTAAGTGCTGGATTTCTGATTAGATGAATGAGACATCTAAATTTACTAAATACTAAATAAAATACTCATTGGCAAAACGGAAACTTATGCAGAAAAGTCGATCAAAGCACTGCAAAGTTAACAGCCTAACTAATCTTCCTAGTATAACAAGGTACAATATATACGCAAATTGCAGTCTATTGCACGGTATGATGTGAAACATACTGTATATTTACCAGTATTACAACCAATGCTAACCACTAATAGTTTTACAATTGACACACAAAACTGTTGGCAAGTAATATTTACTTTCAATTTATGTTGAGTACATTTACATAAGTACTTGAGGAAAAAAATATGGTTTAGTCATACATTTTATATCTGCAAGACGAATTTACACACAAAGTTTTGCATATATGACAAAAATCACACAATCATGACAGTAATATGAGTATACTAAGTAATAAGGTATTTCAATGATGGACACCGTGGCGCAGTTGGTTAGACGCCGGCTGTGAAACGGGTTCGATCCCCGAACCGACAAATGTTTGTTGAATGTTTATTCGCATTTGTTTTGGGTCCGGGGGCCTGTGACATCGAAAAGTCTTTTGTAGTTTCTAATGTCCACGACATAAGACTCGAACTAAGTGTAGGGTCATATATTTAGTTTATTATTCAATATAATAATAATAATAACGCGGTGAAATTTGAACGGAATACGATAGTACCGAATTGAAATCTCATTGCGAATTACAATTTGAGTATAATGGTGCCCATGTGAATCATAATTATTAACAGCCACAGTCATGACAAAGGAATACAAAAAAGTCTGAATCTGAAATAAAAAAATGAATCAAATCATGCAAGCACATCTACCTTCACTCACATTGCAATTAATTAAACAATTATTTCTCGACAACTGGACGAGTGCTCTCATTACGTTCTCACACTTTTTTTCGCGGCCTCGTGTCTCGTGGCTAATTAGCCGGACATGTGCCTCGGACACCGTCAAGGTCGACTCGCGGGGAAGTGGAAGATGAAGGGGGAGGGAGGGGAAGGGGAGGGGGAAAGGAAAAAGCGACCGCAAATACGAACTAGGATACGGAAACAGGATGTGGGAATTACTAAATGCTAAACAAATATAATGTAGTTAGAGTGTAGAGGCCAGTTGGTAATGAACCGGACGCGATTTGCTGAGACGTCGCTGGTTCCAATTACAGGGTATATTTGTGGCTTGTCAGTCTTGTGAGTATTGATAGTTAATTAATAATTGGTATGTACATGATACGATGGTTTGGTCATGTAGAGAGGATGGATGAAAGGAGAATAACCAAGCAAATATACAAGGCGAGGGTGTATGAGAGAGTCGGTAGGAGTCGAACTCACCGTACCTACACCATCCAAATCGGTGATACCGTCAACAAGGATCAGGTCAAAAGTACACTGAACCGACGAGAATGTATGAAGAGATTGATGAAAGTGGATGAAGCGAAAGTAATATGTTAGGATCAAGCAAAGTGGCGAACCATAGTCTCTGCCTACCCCTATAGGATACAGGCGTGATGATTATGTATGTATGTATGTACATCAACAGTGAAGGAAAACATCGCGAGGAATCTATATGTAGGTATACGAGAAACTATTTCATTGTATTAGTGATAGACATCCCTCGACAGATATTCAATCTGGATAGCACTTGGACTCACTTAAACTGCTTAAACAGTTTTAGACAGTAAACAATCGTAGGTACTTCGTCGTAATATTATGTTTGCTTTTAATTCGAAACCTGCTCGCAACTATCTATCTACTACAATAATTACCCTAGCAGGTAAATTCTCATGTAATGTGACGTGGCGTGGAAAGTCGCTCGGTCAAAGTTTCTCAGCAGTGGGCGAGCGGCGCCAGGGTGCCTCATAAATAACTCACTTTCAGCTAAGGTAAATAAAACGCTACAAATCAGCTGCACTTAATTAGGTCGCGCCAGGTCTGCAGCTCATCCGAGACTCGGGGGTGAGTCGCGCCGTGACTCACTGCGGTGACTCGTGTTTTGTATTTGCTATGGTTTAAATGGGGATTTAAGGTTTCAGAGTCGCGAAATCTTTACTTTACTTGGTTATGTTTTTATTGCATTTGTTCTGGTGGTAAGTAATAATCGGATAGGCGGCTGGATAGGTTTCCTACCGGCGTTAGATTATAATAAATACTATTGATAAATTGCTTCTTCATGCAAAGGTTATAGGAACCTTAGATGAAAAATAATACTGGATAAATGCAATTTTATATTTTAATCTAGTTTGTTACACAGATTTTTTATCCGACATATATAATGTTATTTTCTATCGCTCTCATTAAAAAACAACGTTTAAAATGTGTGAAATGTTTTATAAATGATGAAAAATTCCAGCTGGTAGGGAAAAGTTTAAAAAAACACTGGGTTTGTACCGGCGTGAATGCGCTGGAATGTATGCAAAATACGAATATTAAACTTTATGCGAATACGTCAATTTAAACTTTATGGTTACTGCGTGTTTGAAATATTCACGGCGGGATTCCATGATTTAAGTCGCTTTCCATTTTAATATTTGTACCACCACGACGTTATAATTTAAAAAAAAATATTTTACAACCCATATACGCCCACTACTGGGTAAAGGAATTTTCCACAACTGAGAGTTTGATGAAGAGCTTGGACAACTGCGCTGACCTAATGCAAGTTAGCGAACTTTGAATACCTTTGAAATACTTCCAAAAACATCAAAAGCATCGTACCTCATATAAATCAAAACAAAATGTAATCCATTTAAGTTAACTGAACACTTATATCATAAGAAAATTAAGTATGGCCAATTTTATTTTTCCCTTGGAATCTCGATCACGCAAAGGGACACTGGGGTTCATTTGGTTTCGACGATGGTCCTAATGCGAGATAATAGTTACCGAAGGGAATTTATTATATCAGGTATAATAGTGAAGACATTTAAGCTATTAAGCTTAAATGTCTTCATATACAATACATCCCTGGCCTATTAGTGTGATACGGTCATACGCCCTCGCCGTAATACTAGAAGGGCGGCGACCCTACATTGTCTCTTCACCCTTCTACAAGGGTTTTAGACTTTAGCAATTGTTCTGAGTAAGAATTTGAATTTGTCAACTATTTAACTTTGTCAACTTTCTCTATCTCATTTTAATTACTTTAATAATTCCTAACGACATGTATACTACCTCTTATCCATTTCTTGTTCAAAGCAGTATGCGTGAAACGGTTACGTATTAATGGTGAAAAGCTTTTTTCTCTTTTTTTATGACTTCCGGTTAAATTAACATGATAGCGATGTGACTATGACAGAAATTTTCTTTTGGCATTACTGATGTCCATGATCGGTAGTAATCGAACACAAGCAGATTGTCTGTTGCACTCTTAGCAATTATGTATCAACTCATATACGTTCCACTGCATGGCACGAGTCTCCTCTACAATTGAGAGTATGATTAAGAGGGGTTAGGCCATATAGTCCACCAAGCTGGCCTAGTGCGGGTTGGCGGACTTTACACACCACAGATTTTTTTTCAAATCGCTATGGTATGCAGGTTTTCCTTCACCATTATAGTGCGTCGTTATCGATTGCCAATACACATATGATTCTGAAAAGTCAGAGGTGTGCCCTGGGATTTGAACCCGCGAACCAATTTGTTCCAATAAATAAATCGCGTCTAGGCTGTTACCAACAGGCCACCATGCACTTAGCAATCATAACTGACTAAAAAATCAATACAAACTGTAAGTACGACAGCAATGCGTTTTTTAATACCAAGTCTAGTAGATTTACTATCGCACATTCCGAATAGACATAAAGCTGGAGCGTGTACCGCCAACAGTTTTATTACAACAGTTATGTCGTTCGACTCAATACCTCACGCGGGAGTGTATCATAAATCCGCACAAAGAAACGAAAACTTTACCAATAAAAGTAACCGGATTATATGAAATCAGGCCCGCATGAAACCCATAACTCATGTCTTTTGTACATACTGTAAAGCTATAAATTACAATAATGAAATGCGTAGGCATATTGTGAGTGGATATTACATGGCTGAAGGACTCACTTAATAATACATTATGTAATGCTGGTTTGTTGCTTCATAAATTATAATCGTAAAAAATAAATTATTATTTTCTATTGCTGTTTGAGTAAAATAGCTCTGTAGGTTAGAGGACATTGTTAGTTACACGTCAACAAGAATGATGTGTTTTATAACTTGACAAAATTATTTGCCTTTCTCACCAACGCACCCGTGAGGTCATGGGTCATGGGATTAGTTTTCGATTAGGACAATCATACAATTAAGGAACCTAACTCATCTGGGATCGCAAGGTCTGAATCTCTGTGTGTTACATGTCACGACTGAATACCATATCTATTATGTTGTTTGCCAACGCGATAATTTGATTAATTTGTGCCCGATATGGCGATAGGCTCGCCCCCTATCACATCGTGGGACAGAACATACAAGGCGAAATGTGGGTGTCCTGGTGGCGCCTCTGCCTACCCCATCGGGGATAAAGGCGTGAGTTTATGTATGTATGTATAATTTGAAGTCTGAAAGCCTTTATCTTTGAAGTGGGATAAATGGTCCTTTCCGACAAGGACAACAAAATTACTTCATTAAGTATGCTGTGTTAGTACTTTATATACCAATTATAAAACTAACAAGGTCATTGGTCGTAATTATTTTTTAGTAATACCATGTACGAACTGTGTCGCACCGGAAATTACACAGTGAGGCTCATAAAATTGTGACCAAGTACAATAAACTACATATAAAAGTTCACGCCTTTGTCCACAGGGTTAGGCAAAGGTGTCACAAGTTCCACCTATATTTCGCTAAGTTTATATCCGTCCTAACATATGATACAGGGTGTTTTTCCATACCTAGCATTAAATACATTTTCATTAAATATACGTAACTCATAGTTACGGTAGAAATCATAATTGCATTTATACACTAATGCCCCCATAATTGCAGCGTTAAAAACCTGCTTTTATAAACTTCAATGAACTTTCTGCTGAACCCTTGTGAAGTTCAAAAGCCATCTTTACAGGCCATAGATTCTGAACGAAGCCTGAGAAATACGCCCGGCGTAAAACTAATCGCGTTTTGTAGGAAACTTTTATTTTCCGCTTTTATTAAATTTTTAGCGCAGTTTTTGCTCGTTCGTGGCTCATATTTTCAGTAATTGAATATGAAAATAACGTGCAGTTTAAATGGCTCACAAAGTGCGGTTGGAGTTTGAGCAATAGGCAATAAATTTTCGGGTTCTTAAGCTGCTCACGAAGTTTGTGAAGTAGCTCTTTAGTGTTTTTACATGCTAATTTACAAAATTGTGACCTATCGGTATTACCAGGGAAAATGATAAGTTTCATATATAATTTTGAATACAAAAGTTCGCAATTACATAGGTACAATATAATCATCGAAAGTATTTAAAAAGTCCTATTACTTTTGATATCAAAACAATGCGACAATAACTACGCTGTATAAATAAATTGTTTTATTTTCTCAACGTCCTTGGCCCTGAAACCCAGTATAAAAGAACAACATCGCTGGAATGGGACTGTGTCGGCTTTGTTTATCTAATCGCTTCGACTTGTCGATATTTGCCCGCACACAATTTCTCAAGTAGGCTAGGAATCTCGAGAGACTTGGCCAAATGGCAAATATGGCAAGGCCATACAACTCTTAGGTTTTTCGATCGATCTTGTAACCCCGGCACAGAAAGCTTCTACCTAACCCATTGTGTTAGTAAAATATAGTCACAATCAGTACAATTTTTTTTAGATTAATTCGTACCAATAAGGTACCAAGATGACGTATCTAAGATGGCAGACGGCACTAGTATGGTAAATGTTGTCTAAAGAAGACACCGTTGTTCCGCAAGTTCTATCAACTAGCTCGGGGCACGGATCGATTGTAACTAGTTTTTCTCTGGCAAAGTTTTATCGGTATAAAGGAAAACACGTACCGGCGTCTGCACCACATCACTCCTTTTTATATTACCGTGCAAGTCATTTTAAATGTAAAAATGTGCTCCATCGCGCATTAATGAACCATATTGACAGCCTCCGTGGCGCAGTTGGTTTGACGCCGCCTGTAAAACGAGAGGCCGCGGGTTCGATCCCCGCACCGAAACAAATATTTGTGTGATCCACAGCTATTTGTTTCGGGTCTGGGTGTTTGTGAGACCGAAAAGTCTCTCGTAGCTTCTGATACCCACGACACAAGACTCGATCTTAGTGTGGGGTCAGGACTATGTATGTGACTGTTGGGTGTATTTATTTATTATTATTATTATTATATTAAGTCTGTTTTAATCTTTTAAAGCCTAAGGATAACGTCTGAGTAAGTTGTTTATAATTTACGTTTTATATGTCTCTTCTCGTTTAAATTAATAATAAAAAAAAATAAAAAAATATATATTGAAGACTTTTTTTCATAACATTTTTACAAGCAACCCATCTCAACTGCCTAACAATCAAAATACGTACAAGTGTTTGATGCGACGCGCCCTAACTATCGGAAGCGACATTGATACGCGACGCCCGGTGTCAGAGTTCCCGTTTGTAATCTGAGCGCGACCCGCCCACGAAGACTCGACACTCGACAACGACCCTTACTGCGAACTGTTATAGTTATGTAATGCACCCTTACTCGCACACCTCTCGATCCCATTCTGCAATATCAGCATTCCTAATGTTATAAAACTATCCACACGTCATACAGCTCAGATCAGTCCAGTTCCATAATTCAATCCTTCCTGACGTCCCAATTGACGGTTGTGATTTAAAGTGTAATTTCGTTTTTCATTTTTTAAAAAACCCTAACTCCGTATCCGTCATAACATTTTGGTGGCAGCGTAAAGGGATTTCAAATATCCCCGGTACGTCTCTGAACATTAAATACCAAGGAAGTGCTTTGTGACGCGTAAGTGCAGCTGGCCATAGTGCACCGAACATTCCATACTGAGTTCCGGCCCGGCTGACCTGGTTGTGCGTCGTCACGTTCCTGCTTGAGGACCATTGCTGAGCAACGTTTGTGCTGCAGCCGTCTCCAGAGCAGAATCGACAAGCAGAGTAAACTACACCCACTGTCACGCGCTGTGACCGGTGTAATTCTCCAGCAGCGAAGCACCCCGAGACTTATTAACAGGCAGACATCACCACATCTCAAGATTTCAAGATATGTCGTCATTCATTGTGTTATCAGCATTCTTGTGAGTAAAGTTTTACTACTTATCTGGTCATTGCTATAAATTCATATTTCATTTATTTTTCTATCTCTTGCATTTAATTGTTGCCCAACTGTATATTGTGTTAAATACCGTCTTATAATAAATCTGTAAACATGGCTGAGAGATCACAGAGCCCCAAATTTGAGAAACCCGAAATAGCTATCACTGATACCGAAGAGGAGGGACAATACAATCATCCTCCCCTCCAAGGACCTGCCACTAGGGCAGCGTCAAAAAGAAAAACGGTTGCAACAAAACCGGAAGTAGAGCTCACAACTCTACTAAAATTCATAAAACCTTATGATGGCAATCGGGAAAAGTTAAATTCATTTTTAGTCAATTGTAACAATGCATTCGACCTCGCCACAGATTCTCAAAAAGATATTGTATTTAAATACATATTGTGCCAATTAGAGGGTAAGGCGGAAACCGCCTGCTCGATCAAAGAGTTCGCCAACTGGCAACAGCTTAAAGATTTTCTCAAAACCCAGTTTAGTGAAAGGAAACATTATGCTCACTTAATAATGGAGATGCAAGAGTGCAAACAGCAAATGAATGAACCTGTCAGTCAGTATGCTCTTAGATTAGAAACCTGTTTATCCCAACTTTTAACAGAAATTGCGATATCTCACGGCCATAAAAACAGAGAAATGGTGGGACGCCAAGCTTCTATGGATGAATTGGCTCTCCACCAATTCCAAATGGGGTTATCACCCAAAATATCTAACATTGTAAGGTGTAAAAGTGTCAAAACACTTAATGAAGCCATTAATTTAGCAATTTCTGAAGAAAAGATCTAACTCTCCTTATCCCGACAAAATCCGTCTAACAACCCACATTATACCAGATCGGAAAGGCCAACATTCCCAAAACCCATCCGTCGCGACCTTAATCGCTTTAACCCCAATCCAAATCCAAACCCACAACGAAACTCTAATTTCCATCGTCCTTATAATACAAATAATTCATCCCCCGTAATATGCAGATACTGCAAGATCCCTGGACACACCATAGAGCAGTGTCGCAAACGCGAATACAATAACAATCGATTCAACAACTTCCAACAAAATTCATCGCGCACACCTCAGCGTATACACTTTATTAATGACGATACATCAAACCCTAATTATTCTGAAAATCCAATCGAACTTGCAGGGGGTTACGATACGGTCGATAACGGTCCAAAAAACGAATAGTCGTCTCGTCCCCGTGCCGTACGGGACTTAATGTGCAAAAAATCGGCACTCAAAATCACATTCCAAAACCTACTATTTCAAAGTACACTAACAAACAGGGTAACCAGCCCCAAACTCATAGTGTCTCAAATACTATTTCAAAATACACTAACAAACAGGGTAATCAGCCCCAAACTCATAGTGTCTCAAATACTATTTCAAAATACACTAACAAACAGGGTAATCAGCCCCAAACTCATAGTGTCTCAAATACTATTTCAAAGTACACTAACAAACAGGGTAACCAGCCCCAAACTCATAGTGTCTCAAATACTATTTCAAAATACACTAACAAACAGGGTAATCAGCCCCAAACTCATAGTGTCTCAAATACTATTTCAAAACACACTAACACACAGGGTAACCAGCCCCAAACTTATAGTGTCCCAAATCCTCTTAAATCCAACGTTTACGAAATAACAAGCAATCCTGAAAAAACGTTATTACCTCATGTCCTAATCCAAACATCCATATCCGACCTACCGTTGTCTCTATTAGTAGATTCGGGTTCCTCTGTAAGTCTATTAAAATATTCATGTATAGAAAGACATCCTAAACTCGAGAAAGAATTTATCCAATTAAAGGGTATTGACTCAACAGAAGAACCAATAAGTACTCGCGGTCATTTCAAACTTAAATTACATCTCAATAAATCCACAATATCACACAAGTTCCATGTAATCGACATTGTTCACTTACCTTATGATGGAATTATAGGTTCCGATATGCTTAACGCTTTAGGATGCACTATAAATTATACTGATGATCAGCTCCATATCGGAAAATCATCCCTTAAACTCTATTTCCATGATCCTGCTTATATAATCCCTGCCAGAACAGAAACTGTTATAGAATGCTCTGTATCGAATCCTGGAATTAAAGAAGGGCTAATACTAGACCAAAAATTGTCTGACACCCTACTGATTGCAAATTGTCTCGTAAAAGTCAAAGAAAATAACAGAGTTAATATTTCTGTTGTTAACACCTCAGAAAAACCTGTTCACATAAAATCAAACTTAAATTTAAAACTCGACCCTTATGACTCTAGTGTGGAGTTTAAAAATCACCCTTCTGGTACAATAAATCATATTAACCACACAACAAACAGCTTTAAGCGCACCGAAGAAGTACTGAGACAACTCCGCACCTCACATCTCAATAATGAGGAAAAAGATGTTCTATTACAACTATGTTCTGACTTTTCCGATATTTTCCATTTACCTGGCGAAAACCTTACTCATACAAATGCTCTTAAACACGAAATTAAAACCACAACGGATATTCCAATACACGCGAAATCATATAGATTCCCAGAAATCCACAAAGTCGAAGTTCGCAAACAAATTGATAAAATGCTAGAACAAAAAATAATTGAACCTTCCGATTCCCCTTGGTCGTCACCCATATGGGTTGTTCCCAAAAAACTCGACGCTTCTAATGTTCAAAAATGGCGAGTTGTGATAGATTACCGAAAATTAAATGACATAACAATCGGTGATACTTATCCTATTCCTCAAATTACCGAAATATTGGACCAACTCGGTAACAGTAAATACTTCTCTACATTAGACTTAGCATCAGGCTTTCATCAAATCGAGTTAAACGAAACGGACAAAGTCAAAACGGCCTTCACTATTCCCGAAGGTCATTTCCAATTCCTTAGGATGCCTTTCGGGCTCAAAAATGCTCCCTCAACCTTCCAAAGACTTATGAACTCGGTATTATCTGGTCTTCAGGGCATTCGATGCTTCGTCTATCTCGACGACGTGGTCTGCTATGGCCACGACCTCAAATCCAGCATTTGTAACTTACAAACAATCTTTCAAAGAATCCGAGATTTCAATTTAAAACTCCAACCAGATAAATGCGAGTTCCTTCGACACGAAGTCTGCTATCTCGGACACATCATCACCGAGCAGGGAGTTAAGCCAAATCCAGAGAAAATTAAAGCCGTAGCCGCGTTCCCAATTCCAAGAACTCCTAAAGATATAAAATCCTTTTTAGGTCTTGTCTCCTATTACCGTCGTTTTATTCCAGACTTCTCTAAACTCGCGAAACCTTTAACCAACCTCCTGAAAAAAGATACACCCTTTAACTGGGAAAATCAACAACAACTTGCTTTCGAAACGTTAAAAAATAAGCTAACCTGTGCACCATTACTAATTTATCCAAACTTTTCCGAACCCTTTATCCTTACCTGTGATGCCTCAAATCACGCCGTCGGCGCTGTTCTTTCACAAGGGTCCATTGGTAAAGACCAACCAGTCGCGTATGCTTCACGAACACTTAATAAAAGTGAATGTAACTATAGTACCACCGAAAAGGAATTATTAGCCATATTATACGGTTGCAAAACCTTCCGGCCTTATCTTTATGGGCGTAAATTTGTTATAGTCACAGACCATAGGCCTTTAAAATGGCTATTTAATCACAAAGATCCCAGTAGCAAACTCCAACGATGGAGGCTAAAACTAGAAGAATATGACTACGAAATAGTTTATCGTAAAGGAAAACTTAATTCAGCAGCCGACGCCCTTTCCAGATATCCAGTGAACCCTATTTTTCCTGAAAATAATGATCCAATAAATCCAACTCCTGGGAATAACGCTAATCCTCGTGATCCCCTTCTACTACGTCCATTACAACCTTTGAGCTCATTAAATGACGAAAATCAAAACTTACAAAATCCTTTCCCATCCTTGTCTCCACCATCCAATGTCTTTGCAGACAATCTTAACCGCGACCTAGACGGAGACCTTCTAGACTTGTTAAACACACCTTCGTATAACCCTCACGAACTATCAACCATAGATCCATCAGAACTAATGTCCTTGAATGATATTCTCCAGCCGACGGAAGTCAATCCAACTTCCTCTTCTGACGTTCCTGAAAAGGAAAATGAAACCGCTAACTTACCTCTCCACGAAATCGAACCGGAACCTCAACCGTCCACTAGTCAGGAAAATCCTGAAACCTTACCTTATTCGCCTTGCCAAGATAACCCTTCCACAGCACCTGAAACCTTACCTGATACATTTCCCCAAGAAAACCCTTCCACAGCGGCTGAAAACTTACCTTTGCCCGACGAAACTTATACCAAATTCCTTAAGTCATCCGGGACGCCATTTGATACCTCTATTGTAGAACATAACGAAGACCTACTTAAGGGAACACAAAAATTAATTATTATACCTACCTCTATAGACACGGACGAGTCAATGCCTTACGTCGAAGAAATCCTCGCGAATTGTCCGGAATCCGATCGGGAAATATTCCTGAAAACAGAAAGGACATTATATACATGTTCACCATTAAAAACCGCTGATAAAACTTACCTGTTTCTCTTCATAAAAGTTCATCATTTTGACGATTGCTCGTATCCAGATATATTCAAATCATTAAAGTACGCGCGAGACGAGATAATTATGTCTTATCCTACAATAAATGAGATAAGTACATCCGACTTCAAAAATCCATTCGATAGACATTCTTTTATCAAAATATACAATATGTTTAGTTATTTGTTTGATGGCACTAATATAAAAGTGCATGTTTACCATAATAATATAATATATCCTTCATTGAGTGAAATACCCAAAATCTTAAAAGAAAACCATGACTTACCCATTGCAGGACATCTCGGTTCAATCAGAATGTTAAACCGCATTAAAGAAAAATACTATTGGAAAGGGATGCGTAGCGACATTGATTATTATATTAAAAAATGTCAATCTTGCCAAATAAACAAAAGTTTACGCAAAATTAATCGAGCGCCCATGATAATCACTTCAACGTCCACATCCCCATTTGAGAGACTATCCATCGATATCGTAGGCCCTTTACCCGAATCGGGAACAGCAAAATTGCGATACATCTTGACTATGCAAGATGATCTCACAAAATTCTCATTAGCATATCCACTTCGTAGTAATACCGCCGAAGAATCTTGCGAGTGCCTCCTCCATTTTATATCTTTGTTCGGAATACCGAAATTAATACTTACGGACCAAGGCACGAACTTTACCGCGGAACTGTTCAAAAAAGCGTGTGAGTTTTTGAAAATAAAACAGTTATGGTCCACACCTTACCATCCACAAACTCAAGGCGCCTTGGAAAGATCGCACTCCACCTTAAAAGAGTACCTAAAACCCTATGTAAATGAAAACCAAGATAATTGGCCGAGATATGTCTATACCGCAATGTTGGCTTATAACACCGCGATTCACTCGACTACACATTATTCTCCTTATGAACTATTGTTCGGACATAAGCCACACATTCCAGACTCCATTTATAACGATTCATACACTACTACATATCCGGAATACGTTAAAATGTTACAACACCGTATGAAACATACTCGTGACAAGGCTCTTGAATATATCCAAAAATCAAAATCAAATTCGAAAAACTATTATGATTCCCACACTCGACCCGTTGAATACAAGGTCGGAGATTACGTCCTAATAAAAAACCATGTCAGATTACGCAAAGCCTTATCACCAGTATGGAAAGGACCATACAAAGTGGTCAAAATCCATGGTAATCATACACTATCAGTACTCATTAATAGGCGACATGTAAAACACCACTTCGACGAAGTGAAACATGCCAATACCCAGGACACACCTGACACAACCTAAAATCATTACATTATTTTATCTTGTATTTCACACATACTCTTATATACATAAACTTTATACTTATACACATTATACAATTTACCTTATATACAAATTAATATTATATACATAATATTATATCCATGTAAAATCAATCCCTTATATTTTTCCTTTCCAGCATACTGGCTCACGGTCATGCCGAATATGTCCAGCAAATCAACACAAGTTCTGGTATCTACTTTGATCCAATTGGCGAACTTAATATTCGAGTAAGCTATTTAGATATAGTAACACCCTTCGATATTTCCCACATCGAACCCCACATTCAAAATATAAATGCCATATTAGGCACTATACGTTTCATGTGTGGCCAGATCGAAATCGAAGCATCCAATAATTTAGAGTGTCATAACATTTTTCAACCATTAACAATTAGATATAAAGATATAGTTGCCGGGTACTCTGCAATCTCTCACCTAGTAACCAAAAGGTATAAAAGAGCCGCATGGATAGGTGGTATTGGCACTCTATCCAAAACCATATTTGGTACCTTAGACGAAGATGACGCTATCAAATACGATAACGCTATCAGAAATATTCAAGATAATGAAAAAAGATTGAGCTCATTAATAAAAGATAATATATTAGTAACATCCTCATTTTTGAATAAACTAAATAATACTTTACACGAAATCAAAATTAATGAGGGCAGTCTTAAAATAGCTATCGACGAATTCTCCTCCAAATTAAAAAACATGACCTTTGTTACTAATGAATTAATAGTCAAAACAAATATTAACTCAATCTTAAACAGCTTAGAGGCTTGCATACTTGCGTTATCATTTCAACTCGAAGACATAACAAACGCCATCCTGTTGGCTAGTCAAAACATTCTACACCCAGCCATATTACCACCCACATCACTATACCAAGAAATCGTCGATAACTATAGACACTTACCTGTAGGTGTTAAACTTCCTGTTAGCTTATCAATAAACAATATACATACCTTGATGAATATATCTTCTGTTATTTGTTATGGTCTTAATAATAAAATTATGTTTGTTCTGAGAATACCTCTAGTGTCTCCTAAAGATTATGACTTGTTTCATAATATTGCTTTACCTGTACCACATAATGACGTTGACCCAAATTCTTATAGTTTTATTATACCTAGCCATAAGTACATAGCATTGACCAGAGATAAGTCGGAATATTGTAACTTAGACTCACTAAAAGAATGCATCACGATAAGCCCAAGTAGCCGTATTTGTGATGTGACAACCGTTTTTCCGACCGCCGCAAACCCGAGCTGTGAAAGTGAGTTCATGACAAAAGTGATAAGTGTTTTACCAACGCAGTGCAAAACGGACTTCATATACGGACATGTAGATTTGTGGAAGAAACTGTATAATAATAATTGGATTTATGTACAATCCCAAACCAACAAACTATATATAGAATGTCCTGATAAAGAAATGGTCGATATAAATATCCTAGGTACCGGAATGCTTAACATTCCAAATAATTGTATAGCATATTGTAAAAACACAAAATTAATTCCTAGTTTCAACAGTGTAAAATTAAATATAACTATAAATAAATCAGACTTTAGTCTTATAAACGATTCTTGCTGTAATTTAGATAAGATTAAATTGTTATTGAATAATGAGCCTCCAATGAAAATGGAAAATCTAGATTTAGATGTTTTCACTACAGAATTAAAAACTAAATTAAAGTCTATGTCAGATAAAGCTGACGAATTAATAAATGAACCGTATTTTACCAAATATGAGACCCATTATTCAATTTTAACTATTGTTCTAACTTGTGTAATATGCCTTGTTTGTATTTTTAAATTGTATTATTGTATTAAAGCAAACAACCGTCTTACCCGTCTCTGTCCTAAATCCTCAGCATGCGCTCCAATAACCTTACCTGAAAATCCATCTCCAGATCCGGAACCCATCATTCCTGCTAGAATCATTAGAAACATTCCCGAAACCGACAATACTCCATCTCCCCGCATTCGAACAAAAATTTGAACATTCCCTTCCTTGTCCTTCCCTAAATTTCCTAAACATCGAAAATATACCCCGATGTTTAGTCTACCCCAGGGAGGTGTTATAGTTATGTAATGCACCCTTACTCGCACACCTCTCGATCCCATTCTGCAATATCAGCATTCCTAATGTTATAAAACTATCCACACGTCATACAGCTCAGATCAGTCCAGTTCCATAATTCAATCCTTCCTGACGTCCCAATTGACGGTTGTGATTTAAAGTGTAATTTCGTTTTTCATTTTTTAAAAAACCCTAACTCCGTATCCGTCATAACAGAACGCTTGCGATTCCGCCAGAATGTATTCACACCTACAGCTACGTAAACATTTTATGCGACATGTAACCTAGCTAAGTAAGTTCCCGCTTGTATTTTCGAGAGGGTAGGCAGAGCTGCCATTATTACCAACACCCGTTCGCCAAGCTTATTTTTAACATAACTTGGTGTGTTCACGAGACTCTATTAGCACACACAAAAACGAGACCCAGGCAACTTATGTCATTTTTATATACCTATAGACATAGAATTTAATTTTCTCTAGGATAGTTAGTCAAAATAAAAACGAATTCAAAAGGACAAATGAGTCGGCTCCATTGTTAGAGCAACAAGTCACAAGAGCGTTACTGTTGCGTTGTCCATCCTGGAAATATACTCCAAAAACTCACGAGTCATAGTTCTCCTATTCGACCAATAAGACAACAATACGTTATGAAGATAGCCAGTAAATCCACGAGACAGCCTCTGCACACAGGGTCCGGCCCACGCGGAGCACCGCGCGGCCGCGTCAGCCTGGATTTATAACTGGCTTCAACTTGATCTGTAATGCGGGACCTTGGTTTCTTCGTTCGACTGTTAGGCGTGATCTACACTAATGCGGATATTCAATATATTTCATTAAAATATCATAAATGCATCTACTAGACACATGCATAGCCGCGACACCATATGAAATAGTAAATACTAGTCTTATCATGGGTACCAAATGCTGCGAGAAATTGTGATGTTTCACTTAAACCCGCAATAACTTCCTATGGTATGTATGTACCATCGCAATGTACACATTGCGGTACGGATATCGAATAGATCGAAAAGAAAATAAAAGCGTTTCAAAATAAGACAGTTCGTGTTTCTGAGGGAGTTTCTTGCACCGTTGATTCTTCAACGTTCCCCGCTATAGCACGTTTCTTACCACAGACAAAATTATCGATTAAAACACCTCGTCAAAGACTGTTTGATATAAAATATTTTAATTTTATTCAGTACCGGAGAATCGAATATCCTCGCTAAATGTACATGATGCCTTACACAGGCAAGCGCCCGCCTTGCACTTCCTTTTTCACGTACACGCGGCTATTTCTGCCACAACTGGTTGAGCGCTGCGCTAAGTATTGAGACGGCCGTAGTCGAGGTGGGTGTATTGGGGAATCACTATGGGGGGTTTGTGCCTACTGATTGAGAGTAAAATAATATTTTGTTGATGAAAGAGCTTCCAGTTTTATTTCTACTGCGATTTCCCTCCATTGACGATATTATAACATGTCAAAACACAATTAAATGACAATATTAAATCACAATTAAATAGTTGTTCTGAAATTCGCGTGTAGCCTAAACGTATACGCAAATGTGATAGATAACGGAGGGAAGAAAGGAAAGCACGTTTCTATAATCTTGCACTGTGACTTCCATCTTATTGTTATTCATTTGTTTACAATGTACATAGTACTATTTTCAATTACTATTTGTCAAGTACTCCTAGAGCTACCAAAGCCGATAAAATATTATGTTAATGTGTGTGTACCATATGATGATGTGTTGATTTTCAGTGTTTTACGTACGCGTTGTTTCTGCATTCATGCCATAAAGAAAGTTGTATTACCTGTAACAAAACAATATAAGTTTAATAGTTGTCTTGCAGGGAGCTATAAACGTTAAGTAGAAAACATAATTTCAACGTAAATACACCGGGGGGTCCTTGCTAACATAGAATTATGACCTGAATCCGTCCGCCATCGTTATTAACTTAAGACATATCACGAAATAAAATAAAACGAAATGTAACAATATTATATCGCAGTGACAATAAAGAAACAATAAAACCGAGCGGCACAGTATAATCTTCGTCAGTGAGACAAAACTGAAATAAATACTTATTTCCTCATTTGACGATGATTATCTATTTAGCCAAATAATATTTACAAGGTATTTTTCGAGCTTGTGCAAACTTATTGACACTGTTACAGAGTATAATTCCCACCGATTTCCCTAATTAATATCAAAGGAATTATCAGTCCCCTACAACTTTACACATTGTCAACGCTTCTACGAGTACAACCATGTAGTGTAGTGTGGAGTAACTCCACAGTTAAAAGTAAAAGGAAGTAAATCAACTCCGTTTGAAGTCTCCACTTAGCAACAACAGTGACATACGTAATCTACGTAATTACTGTTTTTTTCCGTGTTTTATACGCTTGTCTGTATTTCCTCTGGGAAACAATTAAGTATTTCGGGGTTTTATTGCCTTTTAATTAGTCCCTGCGTTACGGGTTAATGCTGAGCTGTCATGGTTATGTTAATTAGATTATCTGTTTTGCTTTATTGGTATTGTTAGTGAATTACATTCTTTATTTGTCCCTCAGTATACTATTAACACGCAATGAACGTCTAAAAAGAATATTCTTTGTGTGAATTACTATGAAAAGCTACCAATCGGTATAGGAATAACCAAGTCATCTAGTATCTATTCTTCTTCGACTGCCTCTTCAGTGCTGAAGGTTTTACATATTGAATTTTATATATTTCATTAAGAAATTTAAAAAAAAACGTAATCCTGTGGCGGATCAATCTGAAACTCAGTTTAAATATCCTATAGGATTTCTATTTGCAAGAGAAACAGTTTCGAGCCGCTAGTGTTGATTTGAGTGCATTGAACTCGCTGATAAACTTAGTCTAGACAAAATCCTCCAATAATTGTTCACTAACTTTCTACCGATAATAATTATAATCGTTGTGCCGGCGCACGTAACAGGAAATACGTAAGCGATTCGTCGTGAGGTATTATAACGCAATTTACTGTGTAAATCGGAGTCGTGATTGAGAGGGGAAGTATTGTCTCAACTTGCCTAGACAGTTGTTTCTATATTCTGCAAGTTTAAAAATAGTAAGTTCCTCGAAGTAATTAAGGAAGTCATTGGACGCAGGCCGCTTCCAACAGGTCAATGTGGAGATCCTGAGATCGAAACATGCTTCGGGGAAAAGACAACATATTATGTAGGAAGGCATATGAGACGAGTTACAGCAAGTTATTTACCGCTTCGGTCTGTAGCAAAGATAGAGCTGCAAATTAACTGTGATTGTAGTTGCTTTATCTGCCCTGGACATTTAAATGATGATAGGTTGTCGGACGGGGAACCTAAGTATTTGTCTGCGGTAGTATGGCGTTACTAGCAGCGGTAAACGACAGTATCAGGAATTCGTATATACGCGAATCGTGCAAATTACACTAGCGCGATTCAGTCTCTCGTGACATTTCGTCTGATATTTTGCATGACATGTGCGTCTATAAATTAAATAAAATACATATCATAACACACACCGATTTTGCACTTCAAAATAAAGAAATAAAAGTACCGTAATACAAGATATGTTCAGATCATTCAAAAAGCAAATATGAAAAGTCACTGTATCTAAGTATTGAACGCAAAAAATATTAATGAGTGTCAAGTTTTTATATTACGAGCCATTCGTCCCTAAACACGGAGACATATTAATCAAAATGTAACTAAAAGTTTTAATTCATAATGCTAAATATCTTTTGCGAACATATTTTGTAGAAAACTTGGCGAGATTTTATCGTGAAATATTATTAAAATTCTATATTGACAGCGTACGTCATTTTCGGACATTTGCCTTCTTGCATATGATGCCAAACCCAGCTGCCTACTGGCCTAATAGATATAATACAATATATATAGTAGTAGACGACGAGCTAATATAGGTATGTATTTTTACCATCTATGAAATGTAGGTGAGGTACGATATATTCAAATTATACATGTTGTATAAAGATTATCTGGACGGCTGTCTAAAAAACTTATACAGTTACGGGAAGTAATAAAATCCTTATAAATCTATGTTTTTGTAAATAATTAAGTTCGTGGACAACTCGACCTCGACATCAAAGCAGAACATCACGACCCAATCAATATACGCTTGTAGTGACAGTAGGTTTAGAAACTACGCGTTAAACTTATACTGAAATAGTCTTCCTGTTGTCTAATAAAGGACGACTTAAGAATTAGTCACACGAGTAACAGCCTATTTTGGTACACTTCGAAATCCTTCATTCAATCCAATCAGATCCATATACTCATACATTGATATACTCATACCATATACATTCATATACTCATACCATATACATTGATCATGCACGTAAGAACATACTATTGCATACATTCATATCACTCGTATTTTAGATTACAATATGCTCATACCAAGAAATAAGACAGTTCGATTACTGAATTATACCTTTTATTTCAATATTTAACATATGGGCCTCCAATCATAGCTAAACCACAGCACCTGCCCACGGCACCGATGACCCACAAAGCCGCCAAGCCCTTGCCGCAGCATCAACAGAGATCAACGCACCCGGTGACTCATTGCCTTTCTCTCGTCTGCTGGCCGTCTGCGCCGCCCGCCCCGCGCTCCCCGCCTCGCCGCGACGTGATAATAGACTAAATTGCCGCTATCACTAGCATTATTGCCAGTATTGCGATTGCCGTTTGCGTTCTTGCGATGCGATTTTATTCAATGTTTCGTTGAATGTTTGCGTTATTTTATAATTTGTGTTAGCATTGAATAATGTTTAAATTTAAATTTCATTTCAGTATTATGGATCATTTAAGTAGGCATATTGCTAACTAAGCGATCAGTATAAAGCATGCTTTAGCCTTTAGGTTCCCATCCATTGTCAATTCTTCTTCGTTCGAGTCAATGGCTCAAAATGACTAGACCGTTAAACCTTTACAGTTTCCCGGCCCAGTAGGTCGCTAAAGTTATGGCAGCGTCAGTAGCCTCCATTATATCTTTTCATGTGCAGGTGGTAGGACACAGTGGGCACTTCAGTAAATGTGACAGATTCTGATCTGGGGCGCCACAGTCACAATCGGACATTGATTCGTAGCCCCACCTAACCAGGTTTGTCTTGCAGCGGCACACACCTGTGCGAAGACGGTTAAGTGTCTTCCAGACAGGCCACTGAAGTGCTTTACCAGGGGGCAGGTGTTCCGAAGGTGGGATGTAGTCCGATGGGACGGGGTACTTCAAGGCCCAGAGATGTTTTTTCGTATCCTTCGCATTTGTGGTTGGTTCTGTCACTTCAAGAAAACTCCTTCGGCTTTTTAGACGCTTCCGAGGCATGACGTGGCCGAACAGTGGATGGCGTTTGTTGGATTCCTGTTGGTGTTTTTCGGTTTGGCAGGCTACCTGTCGGCGAACGTCAGGTGGTGCTATTCCTGCAAGTGGGTATAATAAATTTAAGGGGGTTGGTTTCAGGCAGCCCGTAATTGTCCGGCATGTCTCATTTAATGCGACGTCAACTTCTTTTGCGTGTGTAGAACGGTGCCACACTGGGCACGCGTACTCACCGACAGAGAAGGACAAAGCGAGACCAGTTGTTCGTAGGACTTCAGGGGCTGCTCCCCAGGAAGTAGATGTCAGACGCTGTAGAAGATTGTTCCGGGATCCAATCTTTTTTTTTAACATTTATGCAATGCTTTTTAAAAGTCAATGCTCTATCCAAAGTAATTCCTAGGTAACGTGGGTGGGGGCAGTGCTGAATCTCGACTCCTCCCCATGATAACTTTAGAGTACGTTTAGCGTGGTGGTTGCGAAGATGGAAGGCACAGGACTGAGTCTTGGTTGGGTTTGGTCTGAGAGCATTGTCACTATAGTACCTTCCTAATAGATGTAATGCTTCCGCTAGTCTTTCTTCGGCTTCTTAGAAATGGGTCGTTTGTACAGCCATTGCAAGGTCGTCAGCGTAGATGAAGTGCTTCATATTAGGAAGTATTGGTTGATTATAGAATTAAAATTATAGAACATAACGGGCAAGTATTTATTTAGCTAAATTAATTATATAACACTATTGGCTTTCATTCATCGGATGTTTAAACCACTTTGCGGTTTGTCACAAACCCCAACATCCCTTGCGTCGGGCCGACAAGGAAGGTCGACCCATTATGCCTTTGTACTCGTACAATACATAAAGCTATTATCTTTATAGTTTGTATAACATTTATTCAAAATTACATACACATAGCTAACATAACAGGCATTTAGTAATCAATAAAAGAAACTAGCACATTTACAATTGATCGTTGACCGCCCTCCACATACAACCGGACATATAGCTCGCTTGTATACACGCCGCGGTTGGTCGCACATCCCGCGCATCCCCTGCCCGCCGCGGTGAAGGCCGCTCCATTATGCCGCTTTATACTCGGACAATACACATATGAATACGTTTTATTTCATACGAGACTGTTGCAAATTGACTGACTTGGGATTACCCAAGTCAGTCAATATTCATTAGAATATCAAAGCATACATATTTATACAAACTGGCGAGATTTGTCAATGATTAATTAACTAGTAAAATGGACAGCTTAATTTTCACTTCGAATAAAATACATAAACATCACTCTCTTTTTCAAGGGTAGGCAGAGATGCTACCAGCACACCCACGTTTCGCCTTTCCTATTAAATGGTTAAAGATTTGTCACTAGAGACCGCTTTTACCGCAATATCTAATCTCCATCAACAATTACCACGGACTTGTGATTCTCTCGTGTAATCTTCAAGGAATAGTTGAGCAATGTCATCTACAATTTGAAATTGCAATATCACAGTCCCCGACATAATATCATTAAAGTAGAGAACGCATACATAACACGCTATTCGAGTGAACACTGAACAGCAAATCCAATTTCCACTCGTCCCGCGGGAGTCACACAGCTATAATAATAAGCGGGAACATTGCGAGCGGAGGACGTTATTAAAATAAACACGGTACTTATATGAAAGAAAGTACAATATCGCGGGACGAAAGACTTTCGACTTGGCAATATGAGATCCGCAATAACAAACTTCACCCAGGGACTTTGTCGCTGTTGGAGCCAAATTGTTTACGCTTGTTGAGCTCGAAGAACGCTGAGTGTTGTTAGTTCGCAATTCTGTAGGTTCGTTATTAAGTTTTTAATGTTATGGTTGCTTGATAACGCATTGGAAAACAGGGGAAAAGTTTTCTGTGCAATTAAGCTAAGTGATTAAATGTTATTTATTGTTAATGTAATAAATACACAAACAGACACACACATGCTCACGCCTTTCTTCCTGGGGAAGTAGAAAACTGTTCTACCACCAATACCCGTATATTCCCGCAATAAGTTCCGTCCCCAGATTTGTCAGTTAAGGAGAGCATCGCCGCACCATGGGATATCTCAAACTGTAAAACTCATATAAAGTTGAACTATAAAAACAAAATTAGGATCTTACGCTCAACAACTCATATACGCTGCCACCAAACCATTGAGATTACCAATAACCTTATAAACAGTCTTCATATTAGGTTTCTTCTTTAATCAGTCATTGCGCCGATATATTGAAGGCTTATTAGAATTGAGCATAGAAGATGTAAAGAAAAACTGCCGCGGGAGTCAGGAAGTCTCACTCGCACGGATGAAAAGCAAGACTGTTACGTCACCCCAGTTTTCCGAGATTGTGTTACTAACATACAACCATTACATACTAGTCTGTGATTAAACGAATGTCCCACCCATTGACACGAGATGCGTTCAATTATTTTTCCGTTTCGCGTGACATACGCGGAGGATCGCGTACATTGCTTGTCGACTTCCACCGCCTCCCATTTGAAAGTTAATTGACAATTCGCTGAAACTCATTTGCGTTGTTTTCAACTAATGCATGAATGGTTTGAATTGCGACTGTGACCTTGCTCGTTTCGTGTTTGTACACAACTGACATTTGATTTTTATATATGGGGTGGCAGTGATTGGGGTAACTCACACTGCAACTTATCAATATAGATTTATTATTCACTAGTCTTAAGGGTGCATTTTCATGACCGTCATTAATTTCGCAGTGGAAATAAATGAAGATAGTGTGATTGACATTGCAAAATTGAATACAAATATTGTGGTATCCTCTATAGCGCTGTAGTGGTGAATGCAATTGTGAAATTAGAGGTCACGGGTGCAATACCGGCCCAGGGACAAAGTTTGTGTCTTCAATAATCATATTTTGTTTCGTGCTTGAGTGCTGTATACGGAAAATGCCTCGCAGCATGTGATATGAACGACACACACTTTTACTATGACATCGAGAAGAGTCCTTGTGTGACTTTTCGGTATATTCATTAAATTTTAGAATCATATTGAGTATAAACTCGTTATAATATAATCACGAACATTTTAGTTTTAATGATAGTATGAGTCCCATTTCTAGACAAGTTATTGACTACAGTGGATGTTAGGATGAATCATTTCCGCCCTTTGTTGTCGTCTTTTTAGATTCCTACTGACTGACATTGAGTCACAATAAAAATACCTGTTTACGAAACAGATAAAAATAAGAAGGAAATGTCCTCAGTAACAACACCAAACATATTCACTCGAAACGTTTATCGATAGACAAATACGAATTCCGAATAAAACTAATTTATACAATAAAAATCTTTCAAATAAATACTATAAGAATATATCAAAATGAATCGCGAACCTCCGAGTTCGCAAAAGTCACCGTACATACATATTACAGGAGTATTTACAAACACGATACACTCACTCGGTTTACGTCACAGTTAAGTAATGGAATCTAGGAAATCCGCGTTAAGCAAATGAGCTGGGATAGCTCCGGCGAGGGAGAGTCCATTAGCGGCCCGCGATGCTAAACGTATTAATTACGGTGGAATGTTACCGGTGCTTTTTCTCATCCTGGGTATTTAGCTTGTTTTTACTCTGATATTGAATTAACGAGTTTTTATTTAATAGAAATTCATTACTTGCAATTTGTATCTTTTTATGTTTCGAATGGAGTTACGCGGGCCGGCGTTTACTACTTTGCCCTATGTTTGATATCGTTGTTTCAAGCATTTTTTGATTCGTTTAAATAATGTTATTTACATTTAAAACGTATAATATGAAACTGATACACTAGCGTAGCTTCAGGTAAGATGAGAAGAAACGCCTAACCCGTTGGGTATCAAAATTCGTCAACAAACCATTGTTTTTGTTATCCCATTCCACTCGGCGCACTCAATTTGTGAATTTGGTCAAACTATTATAGTGTGACTGCCTCGGTGGCGTGGTTGTACTGCGGTACGACTACAAAGCTGAGGTTTCGGGTTCGAATCCCGGGTCGGGCAAAGTGATATTGGATTCTTCTGTTCATTATCAGCCCGGAGTCAGGAATTTGTGCCCGATATGGCGATAGGCTCGCCCCCTATCACATCATGGGACGGAACATGCAAGGCGAAATGTGGGTGTCCTAGTGGCGCCTCTGTCTACCCCTTCGGGGATAAAGGCGTGAGTTTATGTATGTATGTAGTAAAGAATCCAGTGTACTATAAACAACACAAAACACTATCACCTTCAATATCTCAACTTGTAGTCCCTTTTCGTGTCGAACAATAACAATGAAACGCTTAACAGATCATAATATCAAACGTATCAAATTCCACAAGCGTAAAGAGCGCAAAAAGCTTCAATGTCAAGACAAAGGAGCAAAACAAAACCGATCCACCGTAAAAAAAAACTCGGTGACACGAAAAATAATTAAAGCCATTTAACTCGGTGTTTATTCATAAAATAAGGTTACACTTATATTATAGGTACATGTTTTTCCTGATTGATTGTGTTTGAAAATAAATAAGGGGTGGGTTCATTTTTCTGCACGCAAATGTATTTCGTCACGATACAAGTTTTTACGCATTTGCTTTGAACGTGTTTCCGAGAAAACGGCATTTTTGGTTTACCGCACGTTCGACATCGATTGCGCTTTTCCGTCCGAAAATATTTAAGGTTTTTGTGGGAAGTAGGTTATACGTCCTAATATTAGGCCAGGAATTTTGCTGCTGTATTTTGTTCGGTCAGCGAGATTACCTTGGAAATGAAAATGACTGGTTATCATGATGGAATATCATGCATTGCATTCTCTTTCACCCCTACTTTTATAGATACATACATACATACATAAACTCACGCCTTCATTCCAAAAGGGGTAGGCAGAGGCGCCACCAGGACACCCACATTTCGCCTTGCATGTTCCGTACCTTGATGTGATAGGGGGTGAGCCTATCCTTTTATAGTTATTATTATCAAATTAATATACTTAGATGGTCAGTGGTACCTAATGTTCATTGACTGCAGATATTATTTTTCATTAGGTACGCTGTTCCTTTTCCACTTTCGATCAGTAAAAAAGCATCAATACATTATTTGTCGAATCTGTGCTAGGAAAATTCACAAAGCGCAGTTCACTCCAACGGTCTCGAACGACAAGACACGTAGACATCTCGCGACGATCAGCATAATTGTGTCGGCCTGGTTAATTAATAATTAATTGCACGCTCCGGCTAAGGGTTCTAATATACATGCCATCTAATTAAATCAGATATTAATTACCAATTATCGAACACGAAACACTGCCTTTTCTACGGAAAAACAAAAACGTCATTGGCGTGACTATCTCTAATACTTAGGGAAGTTATCAAAGGATTATCTGGTAGTACATATTATGCATAAATCGGAAAGTAATTCGTATATTTTTTCTTATTGTTGTTATCAGAACGAACTGACTATATGTATGTTGCGTTTTTATTTTATTTGATCACAGTTTTGTTTAACGAACCAAAAAAAAACATCGTGAGAAAATACAGGTAAGAGTTTTCGATTAGAATTATGTGTAGAACAATATGTATAGAATTCATATGATTACAGTGTGGTACCCAAAAAAAAGTTGTAAAGCCCTTGAATCGTAGGTCCTATTATAATCCGGTAATAAAATAATTCAAATCTAAAATTACGCTACAGTGCATAAACGGTAATTAAACCACAATACTAAAATCTAACCAGTAATTTAAATACTAAATATCCAAGCCATTAGTCAGTTAAGCTCGTACAAAATGATAGTAATTAGCATAGAAACAAATAGTTATTAACATAAACACAAAGTATTAACGGACGTTCGTTTTCATGGGCCGCTCGTTTCATTGCGAACATTTACATACAATCCGTTGTAATATCTAGTCGGAGTGGTGGGCGCGCCCTTATATTATTGGTATTGAATTCTGGTTGATAGCATTAGATTTAGAGTATACGGATAATCATAATTTAAAACATTTCTGTTATAGGGGTTAAAATAAATAAATAAACTTAAACCAAACATCAAGAAGCTTGTCTTGTGTTTTGGGATCAGAAACTACGAAGAATCATATAACTATAATTAGGTACATCTTTACAAGGTCCTAAGCATCTTGTTGATTACCACTCAACAAGGGTTATTAAAAGTCAAAATTTAATATAAGTGTACGTAAATAAAACTATATTTGGCCTATTCCCACAACACTACACAATACATGCTGGATTAAATAATTACCTATGTTTCTACATATTAAAAACGATAATAAACAATAAATATATTCAAGCTGCATAACAATAGCCCAAGCATACAATATTTCAAAAGGAAAAGTGGCCAGGCGACCCACTTGTAGACCACCCATTCATAATTACAGGACAATAGACAAAAAATAACTAGTTCAGTGGCGCGACACATATTTTTGGGCATGCTTAAAGGGGTACGCACACAGTCGCGTTTCATTCATAACGCGTTTCCGAGAAAAAAGCGTGTGGGCGGAGCGACAGCGCGGCGGGCAAAGAGCTATTATACCAGAGCGGACAATGCTGACAACTTTAGTGCGCAAGTTTTGTTGGTTTATTAAAAATAATAAATACAGTTGTTGATGGAATGGTCATCACCATACATTATTACAACAAGCGCAAGGTATAATGACCTGATTACCCTCGCAAAGTTTACTGGATATACTTTTAACGGGTCGCAAATTCCTTGGGGGAGGTTTACGTTAATAGCAATAAAATACCTATATTTGAAGACAATCCAGAATCAATTGATTTTACCAAAAATATTTCGTTCCAGTTAATTCCAATACGTAGAGTATTGCCTTTCATGTGTGAATAATGTGCTCCCCGTGCTAAACTGTCTAGATCGGCTGAACGACACAATTTTCGTGCTGGATGTCTGTTCTATTCATAACACTTCAATGGCTCGGGGCGGCGGCGCGGCGGGCGTGAAAACGAAATTCATTAGCTACATGACACGCGGCCACCAACAACTTTTTTTTATATAACGAGTGTGTATGACTTTGGTATTTACAATGCACGAGTATGAAAAATTTACCTGCCTTTGTAAAATGTAAATCTGTGAAATAGAGTGTTTGAAATAAAATGTACTATGGTAGGTAAAGTTTTGTGGAATTCTACCTGAAGTCATCATTCAGAGTATTCCTACATAATAAGGATATTATGATATTAAAATATTTTAAACATCACCCATAAATTACACAAAGCTACCAAAAAACACCGACTCGGCACTCTATTTAGCACAAACTCTTTGAAACATGTAAACAGTTCATCAAAATATTTATAGCATTTAGTAATTTTTCATAGAATCCCATTCAGAATTAGGTACACTAACAACATGAGTATGACAAATCGAATAAAAAAACTGCTAACATAAATCATCTACCTCCCACCTTTTAGCACCACGCGTAGCCCGAGTTTCACTTTCAAATAAAAAAATGACACCATAGAGTTTAATAACTGTGCCGTTGACCTAAAGATGAAAGTTAAACACACTGAGGCTAAAATATGAATCTTAATACACAGCAAATAAAATTCGCAATTGGCAACGGTCGACGTTTGGGCGGGACAAAAACAGCGGCAAAAAACTAGACGATTATTTATTATGATGAATGAATATAAAACTGTTCCGCGTTGTCGATACACAAAAGATAAAGTGCTTTGAATGGCAGGAAAGTGTTTATTGGAATTGGCGATAGTTGTACCGGCAGGCTCGGTAGATCTTTGATGGGAGCAGGAAAAGTAACAGTCATTGCATAGGTACGTGTGGGCACATCCAAAAATATGAGTAAATATTAAAGTACATTTCTATTTGAGCATGTCTGGAATCCAATGGGAAATTATAATATATTTTATTTACTGTACAATAAATTTTATATAATGCTTTTCCTGTAGGGAACAAAGAAATTGTGCCGTCTTTAATATTGTGTGATTCGACTCGAGACTTAAATAGAAATCAAATTCATTAGGGAATTCGATCTCATGTTACTTTTGATATCGAGAATATATTAAAGATTAAATCATAATTGACATAATGAATCATAATGGATGGTCCTAGAATAAATATCGCTTGTATTACTCAAGTAAAGCTGCCGTCGTAAAATACATTTGCTGAGGAATAATAGAGGAAGGCACACAACGGTATCGCGTGTCCAAACATTGGGAAGATGTCGATAAACGGCGAAAAGTGGACAATGGACCCGCGACCCGGCCGCCTGCCGATGATTCATTCTTTCTAGGAGTTGACATACTCAACAAATAAATATTGACCTGCCGAAAAAGATATTAATGGGGCCAAGCGGAATTAGAGCCCCCTTAGTGCGGTCCTTATAAGAGCAGCCGAGGTTTATTGACCGCAGGGCAGATACGCGCTGAGTCGCCACAATCCCCGATAAGCCGGGACACAAGTTTGTGAAAGACGCTCGGAATACTCGATAAGAGTAATTTACAGCTTTTCACGCTCATCATACTTGTCTCGATTGTTATCGATAGATCGAGTGTGCGCTGAATTATTAACTTGCATAAATTCCAATTTATACAACGTTATTGAACATAAATCAACTCGCTGGATCGGTGAAATTTGAACAATGTTAAGCCTTTATAAATGTTACTGGGGATTTTTAAGTGAATATAAAACAGACTATTCTAATATCTATGATATAAATAGTCGAATATCTCGCCAATCAGGATTGAATAACAAATATTTGAATGCGTCAGAACAATGTAAATGCGACAAGTTAAGAAATTTTAATGATACTGAAGTAAAGCGAAACAGGATTTGTTACACAATTCTACGCAACAAATGAACCACAAAAGTGAAAACAAAACATTATAAAACATCCACGTGGAACGTAAATTATTGGAGAAAACTCGCTTAACCCTGTCGACTGCCGCCAAGGCCGACGGGCGCTGGCAATGCCACAGTTTCACATATTAGCATAAACAACCAAACAGAAACAAAAGAAACAAATAAATCATTAATCTGTGATGCAAATTAGCGAGCTTGACATTTCCTCCTGTACTGACGGTTATTATTGACATATTGGCTTTGTGTCAACGTGTACACACTGAGAATTGCGAGATAAATTTCGATATCGGGCAATCTACTTTGTATAATCCGGTTTGAAAAATCTAATAATGTTGTACCTACCCGGGGCTATCCTGTCAACTATCATCCTATCAAATCTTGGGAATAAAGCAATCTGGGTGTTTTGAGGATGGGAATAGTCACCCCTATCTTGATGTATAAACAGATGTCAGACATGCGTTTATGTATGTGTATGTAGTGATTTTAGTGTACGACATTGGGTGAATGTATGTCGTGGGCTGATGAAAGCTGGACTTGTGACCTTTGCAGCGCGAGGTCGTGTCAGGAATAGCGCGCCTGCATCCACGCGTCACCTCGTTAACAAAAGATTTATAGACGCGGTCGAGACGAATATTTATTGAATTTCACATTGTTTATCATTGTGTAGACTAAATAAAATAAATTCACCACATTTTGCTTTTTATATAGATGTGTAACAATAATAACCATTGAAATGGTTATAAATAGGCTATTGTTTAGGATTTCAATTATTACAATTCCTGCTTTAATGTCGAAATACAATATCCGTATAGTTTCGTATCAATTTTTTTATTCATTTAAAGTAGAGTTTTACGAAATGTTTAATCAAATTTTCTTCATTAAAACAAGTTCGTCACTCGAATCCTCTGTTCGAAACTAAACGCGTATCAACTTACACATGGGAAATATTAATCTGAATCTTCAATATAAAAACCATCTAACGCCGTATTTTATTTCTTCCAGTATCACCATCATAACTCAATTTATTGCCCGTCATTCCATTCCATCACATGCGATCGTATTTTTTGTTTTCAAAGCTAACATATGGTAACAATTTCACTGCTTCGGAGAGACTATAGAAAATATTTTTATAGCATAATTTATCCTATCTTGTAAGTTTTATTAAACTAATTGAGGGTGAAGGGAATAGCACCTAGATATCTTATCTAATTGGTATTTAGCATTAACGAGTGACTCGTGCTCGTTTTGGTCAATTACTAATATCATAGGTTATTGTAATAATATGTAGACTATCACCGGCCTGACAATGTATTTTCGCTAAAAGAATTCTGTAAATCTGATCATTAGTTCGCAAGTTATGAGTGCTAAACGCTAAGCAAGTTCGATATAGCATATGATTAACACAATTGCCAATATTTAATTGAATGCCAAAGAACAACATTGTAATTATAATCTCTCATAAACACTAACAAAATATTTTAATCGCAACATTCCCATTTATTAATAAAATTTTAGCCTGTATTCTAACTGTCAGCATTCCAGAAACACAAGGATTACATAAAATATTAAATTGATACGGACAAGATCTCGCATCTCGACCAAATGTTCAAGCAGACCGAAATAATCACCAAATTAATTCAAAATATATCCATGTACAACCAGTCAGATACTTAATCCGGATAAAATTAATTGCTCTCCAAATACAGTGTTTACACAACAAGCATAAGCAGCCATAAATTATACCGTAAACATCCCCTTACAACTATAAACATGGACTGTTCAAAGTAGTCCAAAATTCCATCAAAGCACTCGACTTGTTGAAACAGTCGACGGCCATCAATAAAGGAGCTCCGTTGACACATCACGTGTAATAAGGGCCGAGTTATCCGCAAATAAAAATTCCGCGCGATCCAATACAGTTGGATGTTGGAACAAAGAAAGCTTGGCTCTATTTCCAGCGCTTTTATAAGTACACCGCCCACTCCATCTTCATCTATTATTATATCTCCACTGGCACAACAATGCTTTCTCCTGTACAGTAGGGTTGTCGTGTGCAAGTTCCTAATCCTATTGTTGTAGGATTTAATTATATTTATTTTATACTATTACGCTGACGGCCACGACTTTGGTTTTGTGTTTTGCATTATTTATGTTGGGTAGAGATATTATTATATTTTTATAACGATTACAATATTTAACCACAGCTTTACTATTTGTTTGCAATATAACGCAATTATCTCAACACACCGAAATCCAAACAATCTCACAAGGAAAACTTGAGCACTTGACATTTTGATATATGAACAAATACTATCAAACATTACTCAAGAGCGAAGTCAACAGAAAGTTACCTCAACTAAATTTACAACAGGGAACAAACAAACGGTTGTTGAACGAAATCTTTTCAACAATTTTAAAAGTAGGAATGGAGCCAAGTCCTGAAATTCGCGAAGCGCCGGAGCTTGGCAACCCTGTACGCAGTACGTACATAATTCATTTTTATTATACACTGGGAAGAATATTCGTCACTGATTCAACCGTTTCAAGTGTGAATAAATTATTACTCGTTGTTTTTGCATGTAAAAACGGTGGAAAGTGGGAATATATTAAAATTTTACGAGTGCGGTGGGAACGGTTACGCCGGGACCAACGGGAGCACAGCTTTGTTCAACACGTAGGATAAAGCACCAAAAAATATTTCACATCCTTTTAATTACACTCTAATTTAATTAATGCATTTTCCTGTATATGTTTTGTTCTATTGCTTTTAGCTGCAAAAAATTAATTAGCATGCGCATTATAGTGTACTTTATGCGTAAATACAAAGTTTCGAGGAATTTATTACTTATTAATAATTATGAATCGTGCAGCATGTTACATTCATGAAGCGTGGAATGTCAAAGTAATTCATTATTTTCCGCCTTCCGTTTTGTTTCCTCGTAGTCTATGAAATGTAAAATAGATTCTTATGACCTTACAGTAAAACGTAGTTAATACGCTTTTAAGTATAACTTCCCTATTTGATTGAATGATTGCAAAAAATATTCTAGAGCGAATAATGTGCGGAACCAGTCAATTAGGCTAGTCATCAGTTAAAGTCACCTGTAACATCACGTGTCAATTTGACGACGCGACGCTCCAGTAACACTAATCCTACGATTACACTAATCAGTAACTTACTGGCCACATAATCTGCCAATTAGCGTCTTTACTTAAGTTATTTTATGATTATGATACTTGATGGTAAAAATCACGTAAAACATCAACTCACGTTTTTATTTTTTAAGAAAAAAAATAGGTATGTTGTCAGCGGGACGCAGGGCGCAGGACATTTGACGTAATATTGAACGAATTATTCGTTCAATTTCTTATGTCATTCACATCACCAGTAGCTTGTTACTCACTCGAAACTTTATTTTCACTTGGGAAATCGACGGAAGATATTCGACACTTACACTTGCCACTTAACGTTAATCAAGAAGCAACTAATCAACGGTTTACTTGAAGATGGTGAATGAGACTCTTAAAATATTAGTAAGACAAAGTTCCGACTTAATTCTGCTGCACCGCGAATTTTATACAGTATGATTTTCTTATAACAAATTATTTCTTGCAAAAAAAAACTGCTTTAAAACGAATTACAGTAAGGGTCTATAAAATATTTAATATCTTTCCAAAGTAACAAGCGAATAAATAGCGGCAAATCCGATAGGTGTTTATTTATAGCCGACGATGACTCTCTCTTTCGCAAAGATCAATTCCGAGTATTTACTTGAAACACAACTCGCAAATGATACCGGGAACAAACCCGCTGCTTGTGAACACAATCTTCTAAGAATTATATCACCACGTCCACAATTTTGGAATCCAATGCGTGGAAATGATAATTATGACACGTCTGTTATTAACAGGACGGTCCATTATGTGGCATTTATGTATTTATAATAGCCCCCAATGTTGGGCTTAGGGGCTCCCCTAAATAACCCAAATTGGTGACATATGTTTTAATTTTAGATAAATAGCTGATCCGAAGTCAGAATCGTCACCACCCAAAAGGGTTTCCGACGTAAAACTACCGTTATTCAATGATAACAAACATGACTTGAAGCTTACAATACTTTTCGAATCGAAACAATCTTTCTTTCTTTGTAGCGTTCATCTGGCCCGTCCCGAGGTTTTCAATTCATAATACTCTGATATTAACGAATTTGATATTTTTTGTCACCAAACGCGGTTACTTTCCATCATTGATTCGTATCATTGGAATCACTGCAAGTTGACGTACATTCATACTTTATATATACAACTGCTTTCCCATAATCATTATCAATAAATTCGGAATTTGTTTACACAAATACTTTACCGTGTAGTTGACGTGTTTCAGATAAAGCTAGTGCATAAGTCCTAACAATGAGGAAATGTTAGGGCCATTAAAATACAGTTTGTAAACGGTGAGTCGTTTATGGAAATTCCGCTAGGTGATGGCTTTAGCATCTATTTTGCATACAACAGGAACTAAAATAACACTGCTATTACTCTTAGGACTTTCTATTGTCTCAGCCAATACAGTGTAGAGTCTAGAGTCTAGACGTTCTAAGTTTCCTTTTAACCGACTTGACTGAAGTACAAGTGGCAATTACTCACAAAAGGCGTACTTCAGAACCTTTGGTATTTAAATATTCCGACTGGATAACGCCCAAATCCGTCTTTTAAATTAACTCTCAACACGAACCATATAAAAATACGCCGTGTTAGTATTGCCATTTTTTAGCACAACGCTTATCCACTAAGCAATCAACCTGCACACAACCTGCCACACGCGAATCCTATCAAAAAAGTGGTTTAATTTATTAGTTATATTTAGTAAATCCATAACAGTGATGGAAAACATCGTGAAAAAAGTAGCATGCGTGAGGGTTCTCCGTCTGAACTTCTAAGAGATATAAAAAATATAAACCCGCACTCGGCCAGCCCGGTTTAATAAGGCCTAATCCCTATCAAACGTTAAAACAAACCACTTACCCAGTTGTAGTACTTACGCATATGGACTGATTTAGCCTAAGACTCAGTTGCAATTACTAACTTTAACGATAACTTTGACACCATCAAAATCCAAGTTATCATTAACGTTGGGTATATTTATACAAGGGAATACAAGGACGAATTTACATTCAGCTTCTGATAACAGCCGCCCCGGAGCCTAGAAAGTGACAGTGATCGCGGTTGCGCAAGAGCCGAATCGGCGGTCGATGACCGACTGCGCCGCGGCGGGGAAAGTGCTGTGTACAGCACACTGTACAACTAATGGGTTTAATTATCTCACAAGTCTGCCCACTGGGGTTGCCTGTCAAGCCAAGGAAGGGAGAAAGTGAAATCATATTTGGTCACAGCAAAGGAGCAGGGGTCACCGTCATATTGTCTTTCATGCTTATAATAGCTGTCGTCATTTTGCGGTGAATTATCATTATCTATTGTCTGCGTGAACTTTATTACACGCTTCTGTGCCATTATATGAAATGAAAATACTAATTTAGACTTTCATCACATTCTGTAAACTTTAAAATTGAACTAGTGAATTTGGATTAAGTAATGAAACAATTACTTCTGCAGAAATTAAAGGTTAAGGATTCTTAGTTCTGTTCTAGAAAGACGATGAAAGCAGATTTTGTTGCAAGAATAAACATTTTAATGCATAACATCATTTGTTGTCTAACTACAACAAACTTCATCATCATCATGATGAAGTAACAAACTTAATTACCATAATTTCGAAATATCAAATGCTAAAATTAGCAAATCAGTACCATGAACACAAAAAATCGGTTAACTAAAACGTGAATTAATTTCTGCATTATGTGTGCCAAACAAAAGGAAACATGTCATATTTAATCTCTACTTTCCATTCAATTTGTATTACATAAATAATTTTGACAACTGATTAATGACTACAGTTTATTGCCGTGTCAGTCCGTATGAGTTCATTGAACTTTTCATTATTTCATGGACCTGCATTATCCAAACATTAACTTTCACTCTTAAGAAACTATACTCAATGTAAGAACATGAGGTAATACCAAGTCCCAACAAATAGCGAGTCTTGAGCTAACAATTTTTATTAGCCTGTTATCTAGCTAATATTATGTAACTGACTCTCTGGTTTAGTTGCAGTATGTATGGCCTGAGAACACTGAGGTTCTATTCAAATTTAAAGTTAAGGATATCACTGTGCTTATTATGTTTTTGGTTTTAGAAATTTCATTTTAGTTGTGCCGGATTTGAACTTGTGCCTGGGATGGGAATATTTACTGTCATATGTTGGCACAAACCTAAGCTAGGTAAACCTCGGGAACCGTAGCAGTATCTAAACCTTTCTTTGTGGCAATATGAAAGTTAGCTTATCTATACTAATATTATAGAGGAAAGATTTGTATGTAGGTAAGTATGTTTGTAACAAATTGGCTCAAAAGTGCTGGGCTGATTTTAAAAATTATTTCGCCATTGGAACGCTATATTATCACTGATAATATTAAAGAATGTCGTTGATATGTACTGGACTCAAAAATTGTCTGCACCCAGGCGAAGCCGGGCCGGGCCACTAGTGTAATTATAGCTAGCAGCTTGGATTTGTATTAAGTGAACAATGCTATCCAATGAATGTAATAGCACACTTCCTCTAATAATTGGGAAATTTACCCTTTATTATCCATGTTTATGCCATATTTGTACTTCCTCAAATGCCTAACATTCAATAAAATATTGAAATAAAACTATTTTATACGGATTTTATCGCGATTTGGTTTAATTTTTACATTTTTTAACTTCCCGACGTTTCGATTACTTTACAGCTTTCGTGGTCACGGGGCGGACTGGTGTACTGTGTCCGAATTGAATAATTTTTAATACATCTTTTAAAACCATACTTCTAGGTAGGATTACATCTGCATTGAAGGTGCTTTATGAAAACACCAATTTATCTTGCAAAGCTGCCAGAAGAAAAATATCTGTAGATCACAGAAGGGTTAGGCAGATGTGCAACCAGGACACCAATGTTTCGCTTTATGTGTTCTGTCCCACAATGTGATAGGGAGCGAACCTATCGCCATATCGGGCACAAATTCCTAACTCCGGCCTGATAATGAACAGAAAAAAAAACAATATCACTTTGCACATATGACATTAATTACTATTTAGTATTGATTTTGATAATTAATTGATTCTAATGTGATAGTGATAGACATTATTAATAGCAGATATCATAATTGCTGAATCATGATACCATAATTTTCTTATATTTATTAACATGATATGCATATTCCCTTCTCATTTAAGGAACAACATAGACAATTATAAAAATAATACAAGAATTGTGCCATATACCAATATCTGCAATAACTTATGTGATTTATTCTTGCAATACAAAAATCATGGATATATTCTTCCAACTAAGTAATTTCTCCTAGTTTAGTTTCCTCCCAAAACATGGTGGAGTGTGAGTCAATGATAAAGAATTGCTATCATAACAATAATAGTCATGAATTAATGACTCAGGAGCACAGCTTTTGAAGTATTCATATTCAATTCAATTAAGCATTGTATTCATATTTTTGGAAATTGTTGCTATTATTTTCAAGTGGTACAATAATAATAAAACTATTGAACAAAATCTTTCTTACTTAGATACTCGTCAGCGCTAATAGTATTATAATAGATAACCTACAGCAAGTTATTATTTTTAGACCCAAGAATATAATATTAATTGTTGATCATTACTATTAAATTGGTTTATTACCTTTATTCTCTAAATAAGTTGTAAAAGCAAAATATTATGAACATAAAAGTAATTTTTATGTATAATATTAATACCAAACATCCTAAATTAGTCTAATATTCATGTAGAATACATGCAGAGAATGCTATATCTAAAAATATTTTTTGTTGATATATATTTATCTATGTGAAATCTATGTGAGGAAATCTGTATACTTCTAAAATCCTTGAGAGAATTTGTAGAATCTCCTGAGGAAGTTAAATACATATTATGTGTGGTTTATAAAAAATATATTTTCATTACATGACAATTTACTTACAAGACATCTCAACAGTTCTTTTTATAAAACAGTACAATAATCGGAAAAGGTCCATACACTACAGAATTTCTATTTGTAATGTCTGCTTATTGCACAATAGTGGCAGAATAAGGTGCAAGCCTTCTAAATTGAACTCTCAACTGTATATACAATGATAAAATAGTAGAATGATATAAAATTATCTATAGCATAATAACTTCCTGTAAGTAATACTTTGCAATCAGTTCAGTAAAATTTTATAGTTGCATACACTATGCATATTAAATAATACACTAACATTTAAATTAATAATGCTATGGAGTGATTCAAAATTAAGTTAGCATTTGTATGCATTATGACATATTCGAATAAATATATGATCATGAATGATTTATGGTGCGCTTATCTTTGTCTTTGGGGAGTTTACCTAATGATTTATTGGTCAATGTCTAGTGATTAATTTCAGAGTTGTGAGGAAATTACAATAATTTTTCTTGTTAATCATTTATAGACATGTTATTTAGGTTGGTATGACTTTCAGATGAAAGCATTGTTTTGAAATATATTTTTTATATTTATTATTCAATGGTGCACAACAATAGAAAACCTTCAACATTTATGTCATTAACAAATCAATAATAGATTTTAATAAGATTACTCTTGAAAAAATTCCGCACATCATCCATCTCATAACACAATAAAATCAGAACAGACATGCGCAAATACAAACAGATAATTAACTGCGTCTTATTTGTGTACGAGCTGGTAACCTTGCCAGTCAGCTGACGACTGCCTCGATTCGTAAAGACCCAGAAATCATCACGTAATTGAAATAATAAGTGCAAAGAGAGGGCACATACCTCCTCGCGCCGCTTCAGCCACCGCCCGCAGGGGCTCTCCTCCAGGATTTCGCTTTCATCCTCCGAATCCTCCCCGCTTTCTCTCGGCGACTTGCGCTCCTTGTCGATGCTCCGACCGCCCGACATATCACCGATCTACCGTCACCACTACCACAAACTTGATCACCACACAATAGTAAAATATCTCACAGACGTTTTCAACACGAAAACACTTGGTATATTTTCAAAATACACTTTTTCTCGTAATCATAATATCCAAGGCTGTACAGCGAGACGTCACTGTCGTTATTTCACAAACCATTATTCGCGACACGGCACTTGTTACCGACTATCCTTTACGGAATATTATAGTTCAATTATTCCTCTAAAGTAAGCGATAACACACAGCGTCTCCAGCGCGCTTATTCATTATAATTGAAATAAATTGTTCGCCGGCGTAGCTCTCTCGTATTTCCATCCGACACAAATATAAAACCGTAGGCAAACACTTTTACTTTTTTTACGTCTGAGCATAGACAATAAGTGCAAAAGTGACGTTCGATATTTTTTGATAATAATAATAATTCCATTGTACACAGAATTTAGCTGCATGATATTTTTTTAAATTCTTATGGGAAGATTAATTAAAAATATAAAATGGATAAATGGTGCAATCACCAAATATAAGGTGAATAATTTTAACGCCATCTATGATAATTTTGCGAAATAAATTGCGTTCATAAATTTATAAAATTTTACGTTTTAAAATATCATAATAGTATAAATATTTTGGTATGATTAAAATTATTACACTACACTAGTTTGAATATCAATTTCAACAAACCACAGATTTGTAACATTTAAGATAATAAGGCCTCAGTGAAGAAATTTAAATCTCTCTTAATTTTTTGCATTTTATAAATCTTTTAAAGTTAAGCTGCATTATAGAACTAAAATTTAATAAAACCTATTTTAATAGGTACGTAATGCACATTATTTTTAAACTGTTGAGGTTAAATAAGTAATTTTATTCGTTTTCTAAATTTAGATGATCTTTTGGGGCGACATCTATTGAAAACTTGAGAAAATTTTAACAGAAACGTATAGCATTATATCTCAATAGTATTTTTGCATAAGCGCTAGATGGCGCTGTATATATATACAGCGCCATCTAGTTTATTTTAAATATATTTAAAATAAACGGTATACTTACTGAGTTGGAACAGTTTGAATAGTTCAACCAACCATCCCATATTCCTATTATAATTTAAATAATTATATTTTACAGTTGTTTCGCTCTCTTTCAAATACTTACTACGAGGGTGAAAGTAATAGTTGCAGCACGGGAGAATCCCTAACAAATCTTACCTTTTTTGTTCAAAGGTAATATACATATAATATATTATTAGGTTCCCTTTCCGATACCTAGGAGAGGCTGAGCAATGGCTCACACTAAACACAATGGTGTTAGTACTTCTAACTCAGGGCTCAGAACTATTACTGGTCCTTTTATTGAGAGAAGAGGGTGTGGAGGAGGTCATGTATTCCCCACTAATGTGCTCTGACGCATGTAGAATAGTTAGGTTTGTTTAGGGAGTTCACAAGACGTTCGTGCCGCTCTGTATTTAGCTCTTAACCTAGCTTTTTATGAGTGACCTAAAAGAACCCAGCAAGGACATTAAGAGTGGCGTGATTAGAAGCAGGCATTAGCAGGACGCTGCCGCACTGGTTACACAAGAACACTACTTTTAGAGATTACACCATGATTACACTTGTAATAGAGCCATGGATTTAAAAAAAAATTAGAACTTAGTGATAAAGTGAGATAATGTAAGCTAGTGCAAAGAGGAATGGCATGCCAAGATAACTTCATGAGGAACATAAGCTTGCGTATTGGATGTCTCGTATTGGATGTCGTAATCTGAGCTGAGGACATTTTAACATTTGCCCCCAAAGCCTGAATCTTATTTAATTCCTTTCGTGGTGTGATATACTTTTATAGCACAGTTTAATTACACAATTAATAGAGTTTCTTAACGGGGAATGTTAACCATCCTATGGTGACATAAATAAACAAACAGCACTTAAAGATTGAAGCAGAAATGTTGGTCTTTGAAAATAGGTGAAGAAAGGAGTAAAAAATCAGGGGAGGGTGTAGGGATTGTTTTTTTTTTTTTATTCAATATTAAAAGGGCTTTGTCGCTAATGCGATTATGTCGCCCAGGGATTGTTAGTCATTCAGCAATCAAGACAAATAATTTAAATCAAAAATACAAAACTTAATGTGAGTTACAAAAGCAGTATTTCTCTCCGAAGTAAGCAGTGTACATACAGCCCGATAAAACACAGAAGTAGCTGGTAATGTGGCACTTGCCGGCGTGTTGTAGTAAACTGTATTGAAGGGCCGAGCGATGTTACGGCCGTTGTTCCAATACCACCGACTAAATTACTGTACGGTCATTTCAAATTGATTTTGTTAGGTTTTAGGATGCTCAAAACAAATTCCTTTAGGCTGGATGTTATTCTAACTGCCTTACTTTTATTAATGGAAAGTAGATTTCTATTTAATGGACGTTAGTGCCGAACGATTTACTTTATATAAAATACACGTACATTTCAAACGTATCCATTTTCATCTGTATTTTGTACTACATGATGTTATGGTATGGTAAAAAAAATTGTCCTCCAAGAACAAAATTGTTCCATCAGTGTTTATTTGAGTAATAAAAATCTCTCTTTCCGTTGAAATAATAAATGGACCTATAAGAAACAACCCATTCGATCTTGTGTAAATAAAACTAAATGTTCAATGATTTTATTTGAATCGCGGCGGAGGCGAACCATTTTAAATCGATAACATTTTTGTTTTAACATTGAGATCTGGAAGGACATACCTTATAGGTATAAAATTATACATACATAAATACATTCCAACGTCTCTCTAACATTGCTGCATAATTTAGGTTGGATATAAAATAAATTTTAAAACGTTTTTCAAAATAATAGCAATTAATTTTACCACAATTCGTTGCAAATAATTATTAAAGAACCGTTTCCGCAAAATAGTTGCTCCACAACTAGACAAGTTAATCAATTCGTCGTATTAGTTAAGACAGGGGAAACTGTAGATACAATATGTACGGCCTTCAGGAATGGAGAATATATTTCTTCCCTTCTAGACATGTTAGGTAGATATCCTAATGTATAAAACACGTATATAAATGTTTAATTTATTTCCCTTTTTATGAAAGCTAACAAAGACAGCTGCTAATTTTTAAGTCTCTCTCTTCAGCCACAGGAAGTCCACTGCTGAACATGGCCTATGACCCCCAATCATCTCAACATACACCTGTTGGAAGCCGCTTGCATCCAGCGACTTCATGCGACTTAACCAAGTCGTCCGTGCACCTCATGCGTGGGCGTCCGACACTGCGTCGTTGAGTTTCTATATAACATTAACACCATGTATTGAAGCTAACCTAGATCAGTTAAATGTCAATGTTGAAAGTCCAATTGCCTGCTGAACGCCACGTGCCCACAGGAAATGAAACGACTCAGACCCGTCCGCGTAATCAAACCCATTTTATTATACACCAAAAAAGAATTCAGTGTGTTTCCATACAAATAATAAAGCGAAATTGAGTTGTTTATATTCATTACATTGACTAGATAGTTTTAGTAAATCTTGTTAGTAACGTAAAATTTGGAGTACTGTCGTTTGTTATTGCAGTGTACACCATAAATAGGTCTTTGTAAGTCTAGATATGCATCTACTCTACTAATCAGTCCATTATTAACACTACTGAGCCCGGGACTGTTGTACAATCAAGAGCTAAACTTAGACAGCTTAGACGATCCACCTCGATAGCTATTATAGGGCGGCCGATTGCATATACCTTAGATGGTATCCAAATTTGCGTGAAATGTTTCAAAATTGTAAGGCTACAAATAAATCAACAAGATTCGTATAATTTAAAAATAAACCCATTTCAGTAAGAAAGGATCCATTCACGCAGATCAAAAACCCCGTGAAGCGTAATAAAATAACAATAAAACACTTTAAGCAGCAGGAGAGCCATTGAATTATTTAATAATGGAGTTCCAAACAGGGCATTAATTAACGGCTGCGCGGCGCGGCGAGGAGGTTATTGTGAGCCTTCGTGGAGACACCGCCACCTAAAAATAGCCGCAGATAAAAAATGATGTACGATGAAAAGGAAGCAGTTTTGGCGTACCGTTTAATTTTTGTATAAAATTAAGGAGCCTATTGAATCTGTTTATTAGAAATTGAACGGAAATAAGAATAATGGTTGTATGAATAATCTCGAATATTAATTAAAAATGTAATAAAATTTATGTATGTAAAATAAAAAAAAAATAATATGGTGGAGAAACTGAAATTGTGCCATAGTCTGACTTTGTCACTAATTTAATAGAAGCTAATTTGAAAATATTATGACAGTAATTAACGGAACTCTTACTAGCTTGGTGGAGTTTAAGCTTGGCGTGGTTTTGTGAGGCTGTATAATCAGTTATACGCTCTTAAGAATTTTCCGTGAAAATATTCTTCAGGCGTTTCTTTTAATCGGCAGCTACCGGAGTTAAAAATACCTTTTATGTTTATCTTATCGTCGTGTTCCTTTAATATTTGTTAATAAAGAAAAGAAACAAGTTCACTAATTTTGTTTTGGTGTGGGTGACCTGGACCATTTCCCACCGGAATAAATAACTAATCATTAATGAGTTCAAATTCCGATCAATGGATCTGATGTATGTTTTGAAATACACTAAACCGATGGCTCCAATGAACACTCCTCTAACTCAAAATTTTGTAATTTTCGTTTTTCACGTAAATTGCTTTATAATTTAGTAAGTATTACGCCCACCAAAATTTAGAAAAATATTGTGAAAAATAAAGAAGTTTTCAGGTGTACATAACGCTAACTATATGTACTTTTGGCAATCGTGCGATAAACATACCGCCATGTTAATATAGCGGAGTTTTTACGGCGCGCGCGGCGGGCAGCCTGCGTGGAACATGCCGCCATCTAGAATTGGCGGAGAGTCATTTGTTAATATTTACTCTTTTTGACAGTTGGCGGTGTATTGCCCGTTTGCGATCACTTTTTAACCGACTTCAAGAGGAGGTTATCAATTCGTTGGGTTTTTTTTATGTATGTACAGCGATTACGCTGAGATTTATGATCCGATTTACGTAATTCTTCTTTAGTTGGATGCAAAATAGCTGTCATTTGGTCCCATAAAAATGGTTCTTTTTGCAATAGGTTCAGTATTAAAGTCAAGTTTAAGTGAGGTAGAGAAAAAGGAGTAGGGGTTAAGAGGGGGGTGAGAAAATGTAAATACTTAATGTCCTCCGTAGCATTGAACCGATTTTAGTGATTTTTTTGTCATCTGTAAGAACATTTTTTTTAATGTACATATTTGTTTACGTGGACGATATAATTTTAGTTTGTGTACGGTTTTAAGTTATTGTAGACGTTATGCTCTTATGAGCGTTGCTAACGGAAATTAAGTTTAGCTTACAGACACTAAAAAGTAAAAAAAAAACAAGAAAACTACGTATAAAAAAAAACCGACTTCAAGTACTGAAAAGTATAAAACAACTTAATAAAGATTTAATTTAATACACCTCTTATGCAAACCTATAGCTTTCATATCAATAAAATACAATTATTTGTATGTGCTACCTATTCATAGGTTCAAAGTCGGTGCCAAGTCCTAAACAAAATAAAACTTAATACATATTATAAACAGCTTAGTTACTGTAAAGAAATTCCTACGCTAAAGATTAACCTGCATAAATAAACCTATAAGCAGTGTGAATTAATATGAAACAGATGAAAACTTTACGATAATAAATAATATATACATATTATATATATAAATGTACACGGAAAGCCTTGCACTGTTATAGAGATGAAACAAGATGTAATTCTCAACTTCAAAAACGCCATTGTTGTAAACAAATTCAATGCTTCAAAAAATTGGGTACTAGACAGCCTCGTGTGGAGGCTTTGCCACAAAAGACATATGAAAACGTTTTGGCAATTAGCAGAGCTAAGTACAAGGAGTTAGTTTATTTTTGTATTAATAGTGCATAGTCCTTCAAAAATATCACAATTTTTATAAGAATTTTTCAGTGACAGGAGAACCCGAAACGAATAATAATTATGAAGAAAATTGTTTAGCAAAATTCAAATCATTTTTGTTTTCTTAAATTTTGATAATATTACATTATCTTTTGTTTATGATTATAATTTTTGAAAAAATATTATAAACATTAATATTTCAAAATATTGTCAATACATGCCATTGCTTGATCTCACCATCTCTTTAAAAATTCCTGCGAACATATTACTGTGATTTATTATGTAAGAATATTATTTACTACAAGTTTTTAAGTTAAAATTATAGTTTTATTCGTACCACGAGAGTGCTGTGTTATTAACACTCAGCTCCTGAGGTATCTTGAGGACCGCCAGCTGATTAGTGACCGCCAGTACGGTTTCCGTCACGGTCGTTCAGCTGGTGACCTCCTCGTGTACCTCACGCACCGTTGGGCGGAGGCTTTGGAGAGTGGGGGTGAGGCGATTGCGGTCGGCCTTGACATAGCGAAGGCGTTCGATCGAGTGTGGCATGGCGCCCTTCTAGCGAAGCTACCTGCGTATGGTATCCCTGAGGGACTCTGCAAGTGGATCGCCAGCTTTTTGGATGGTCGAGGAATAAAAGTCGTAGTGGACGGCTGTTGCTCCGAGACCAAGACCATTAACGCTGGTGTTCCACAAGGATCGGTGCTATCGCCTACACTCTTCATCCTGCATATCAATGACATGTTGTCTACCGACAGCATGCATTGTTATGCGGATGATAGTACGTGTGACGCGCGATACATCGGCCATCAGAGTCTCTCTCGAGGTTCCATTGAGGAAAGACGGTCTCAACTTGTGTCTGAAGTCGAGAGATCTCTGGGGCGGGTCTCCGAATGGGGTGAATTGAACTTAGTTCAATTTAACCCCTCGAAGACACAAGTTTGCGCATTCACTGCGAAGAAGGACCCTTTTGTCATGGCGCCGCAATTCCAAGGAGTTACTCTCCAAAGATCCGAAAGTATTGGGATCCTCGGCGTCGAAATATCAAGCAATGTCGACTTTAGGAGTCATTTGGAGGACAAAGCCAAACTGGCGAGCAGAAAGTTGGGTATCCTGAACAGAGCCAAGCGGTACTTCACGTCGGGTCACAGATTGACGCTCTACAAAGCACAAATCCGGCCCCACGTGGAGTACTGCTCTCACCTCTGGGCAGGTGCCCCAAAATACCAGCTCAACCCACTTGACTCCTTACAGCGACGAGCTTGTCGAATAGTCGATGATCCCAATCTTACGGACAAATTGGAACCGTTAGGACTGCGGAGAGACTTCGGGTCTCTCTGTGTGTTCTATCGTCTGTTCCATGGGGAGTGCTCCGAGGAATTGTTTGAGATGGTACCAACGTCGCCCTTCTACCATCGCACCACCCGTCACCGCAGCAGAGTTCATTCCTACCACCTGGAAGCGTACCGCTCCCGAACGGTACGTTTTCAGCGTTCTTTCTTACCACGTACGTGCAAGCTCTGGAATGAACTCCCTGCATCGGTGTTCCCTGAGCGCTATGACCTGTCCTTCTTCAAAAGAGGCTTAAAGAGAGTACTCTCCTTAAGGTAGGCAGCGATTTTGTTGTGCTGGACCCCTGGCACTGCGAAGTTCTCTGGGCAGCGGTAGCCGCTTACCATCAGGCGGGCCGCTAGCTCGTCTGCCTATAACGGCAATAAAAAAAAAAAAATATATATTAAGGCATTTTGAAGATTTATAATAAAAATAAATAAATATTCTGTTTAAATCTAAACTTTGTTCCGAATTATACTTCCCTCCTACATAAAATAAAATTTTAACAACGTTTTTGGCTATATTATACCAAATAGATACTCCTTAATGGTTTCTTAGATTTACACGAATGTTACACATTGAACTAAAACTATTATATACGTTATATTTAAAAAAAAATTGAGTCCGTCCGTGACCACGAAAGCTGTAAAGTAATAGAAACGTCGGGAAGTCAAAAAATTAAAAAAATTAAACCAAATCGCGATAAAATCCGTATAAAATAGTTTTATTTCAATAGATACTCCTTATTATTTAAAAAGCTTAAACCAACTAGGGTGCAATCCTACGATTTTCTTGAATATTTACTAATACAAACCGCCAAGTCCATACACATTTTGAGTAACATTACGCTATATTATTGATAGCGGTTTGTATCACGGCCGAAGATTTTCTTATTATTATAACTATACAACGCCAACTTTTATAAGTTGATAGAATAGGTCTTATTATAAGAAAATAATGGTTATGATACTGTAAAATACTTACAAAATTGATTTTTAACGTAAGTAATATGTGTTTTAGTTCTGACACGGATTTAATTTAAAGTTGTGTATTCTTGAGTGTTCCCTCATATACTCCACTAACTGTGAGTTAGCGGAGTGTATCCTAATTTTGAATAAGAGTTTTTTCTGTTACATTCCGCTAAGTAGAGCTAACATTAAAACCAGAAAGATGTACAAAATATTATTAATGGGGTTTAAAGCAACAGTAAATCAGCTATTCACACAAAAAAACTCATAATTATATCTGCAATAGTAAAGATTTTATCAACTTTTTTCTTTCAAATGCTCCTCCTGTAAACCTATGAATTTTGAGTTAGAGGAGTGTTCATTGGAGCCATCGAAACATGTTATTCTGGGTACTTGGTCGACCAACACAGTGACACCAGCTGATCGAAATGGAATATGACAATACTGACATGTGAGTTGCGACATACGTGCTTGTGCTGCTATGACAAACTTTATTTATTTATTTATTTATTTAATACTTTTTTGCACTACATATCCAACGCAAAACAAGTTTATAATTTCAGAAATGTTTAAGGGTGACATGGACCATATAAAAAAAACAATAATAGCTCAAAAATATCTTTATTTTAATAAATTGAATATTAAAATAAAATTTTGAAGCCGCACGTGTAGCTCGATTTATGTGTAATTTGGTTTATATTCTAGCTAAAGTTTAAGTAACGACATGGTTAATTAACATTAGTGCTGATACAGCAGGTAATCTATCACGCTTTCATGTTAACACGTAGAAATTCGACTTAGACTACATTTATAGAATTATAAGTCTTTATTTATGTGTGAAATGTGTCTCGAATGATGAATTGGTTTTTACAGTTGGATACATTGCGGTATTTAAATATATTATGGAGCTTTGAGGCTATGACAAAATGACTGATTATAATATTAAAACGAGAAGAAGACTTACCCGAGATAACACATCAATGTATATCAAATGCTGCAGCCGTTTAGTATTTCATTAAACAAGTAGCCTGCTAAACGATTTCATTTTTAATATCCCTTAACAGATAATATTTGTAGGTATTGCTTACAAATATTTACTTTGATTATTGTTGTGTTACCTGTCCAAGTGAACCTGCGACTTAAAAAGCTAACTTCATAGATGATAGAGGTTCCCTAATCACTGCTTAGTAAATTATCTCAAGAAAGACATAAGAATCCAAAGACGTCACTACAAATAAAAGAAAATTATGCTATCATTTTCCAGCTTGTCAACGTCACTTGATAGTTGGACCCCCGTCAGAACTGTCACGACCAAACCCGAGCACTGACGCACGGCTACAATTTGTAAGCGATAAGTAATCAGGTGCGATAGAAACTGTACTATCTTCAAACATTGTAAGCAGTCAGTCTTAACTACCTACAGCCTAAAAGGTCCGCTTTTTTCTTAAGAAGTGAAAATGGCATTGTTATCTCATAGAAAATCAAGAAGAAGTTCGTTCGCGGCACTTAATATAACGGTTTTACACAACAATAAAACCGATATTATGTGCCGAAAAGGAAAACATACAGCATTGTTTAGAAGAAGTCGTGTATACTTTAGCCTTTTTATGTGCGGATATCCGGTCAATCGAGTGTATCTTCATGACTGTAGGTGGCGCCACCAGCTAGGACACGACCCAAGGAGGGGGTTGTGGCTTCTTCAGCGCTCATAGTCTTCACCAGGAAGAACTTTCTGCAATGCTGTATGTTTTCCTTTTCGGCACATAATATCGGTTTTATTGTTGTGTAAAACCGTTATATTGATGTGCCTCCGGAAAACATACAGCATTGTTTAGAAGACGTGTTTGTTATCTGCTGGTGAATCATAATTAATACACAACGCTATGATGAAATTAAATACCTATGTTTAATAACATTATAGACTTTATTACCATACAATATTATATCAGTTATACATTCTAATAACTGTAATGCTATATAGTTAGTAATATTATACATGTTATATGTAAATACCAATACTATTATACACATGATCATATCTTATAGCTAGATTAATATTATGTAACAAAAATACTATGTTTAAATCACCAGGAATCAACAATAATTTATACAAGTATACATTATTATATCTATCCCTTGTGTTAATTTAGGTTGGGCAGAAAGTCTTAAAAATGCATTAGGGGATTTAGGACTCTCTTTCGGGAGCTCTATTTTGCGACAGTAATGGTTAAAAAATGTGGTGAAGGATCTCCAATTACCACGGGATAATATCTCGTCGATAGGAACATTATCTAACCATCCTAGGGATGCTACTGCTGATCTGCAGCTTCCCGGTGGTGCATTAATGCCACTATCTTTAAGTACTGTCCGAACCCAATTCCCTATTAAAGTACGTGAGGCTACTTTTGGTTTATTGCCTATTGTAATAAAAAGATTATTTAGGTCTTTGACATTTGATCTTTGCGGTATAGTTTTTTGTATCAAGGCCCTCACTAATGTTATTGGGCATATGTTACTGTCTTGGTGTTTAGAAAGTTTCCACGCGGATTGACGATGTAAATGGGTATCGGTCTTGGATCCGAAAGCCGGAATGAAATATATTATATCGTGTCCGTTGTCGAAAAAACTATCACTCGAGATTTTAAGCAGAGTAAGGTCGTGCACTCTGCGCCCCGACGCTAATAACAGTATCATGGCTGTTCTACGATTTAGGTCGAAAAGAGTATCTTTAGGTGGGTTTGACGAGAGCCAGTCTAGAACTATTCTAGGGTCCCATGTGGTAGGTAGTTTAACTACCTTGGGTTTAGAGGCGCCTATTGCTTTAAGGGTATGTTTTAAAATAAAATTTGTAAAGAACTGTTGTTCAACGCGAGGTCCGCAAAAAGTTAAGACTGCTGATTTATGTACCAGAATTGTACTGTATGACAAATTTTCCCTTAGTAAAAGATGTATTAAAAATCTGGCCACGTCAGCAGGTAGGGGACATTTAGGATCAACGTGAGAGTTGGAGCACCATGTCAGCCATCTTTTAAGAGCTGGTAGATATGTTGACAAAGTGGATTGTCTCCAGCTATTTCTCAAAAGGTCCTTCTCTTGCGTTGACCAGTCCTTTATTTGTGTGCCCCACCCCCAATTTTCCAAACATGCAGGGTTAAGGTCTGCACTTGTGGAGGAGGTTGTGACGTTGTCACATCTATTAGGGTCTCTGATAGGTTCTGAAGTGAGTGTGGCTGGTCCAGCGCCCTCGATTTCAAGTCTTGGAACCAGAAGGCTCGTGGCCATTCCGGTGCTACTATCAGATAGGTTCCTATTGCACTGTTTAGGTGAGCCAGTACTCTGGGCAGAAGGTTGGGAGGAGGGAACACCCATGCGAGATTGTACGACCATGTTCTGCTGAAGGCGTCTGTATAGCTTGCTGATCGATCTCTGGAGTCTATCGAGACGTAATTTTCTACTACGGCAGACTTTTGACTTGCGAATAAGTCTATTTCCGGTTGGCCCCACTTTTGAAAGACTTCCGTAGTCGCTGGGGGCAGTAGATGCCATTCTGCGGGCTGTTTCCCTCGGGATAGCCTGTCCGCTATTATATTGTATCGACCTGGCAGAAAATGTGCCGACAAGGTGATGTTGAATTTGTCTGTCAGGTGTAGCAGTTTGAAGGTCAGGGCTAGCAGCGCGATTGATCTTGTTCCGCCCTCCTTTCGGATATAAGCAATCAGGGTTCGATTGTCCGATTGTATTAGGACATGTGAATTTTGCAGTGTTCCTACCTTTCTTGTGATTGCTGCTATTACAGCATATAGCTCCTTCTTGTTGCTGTGCCACCTTTTTTGGTAAGTTGACCAAACACCTGACATTAGTATGCCATCCAGCTGGGCTCCCCAACCCAAGTCCGATGCGTCCGTCGCAAGGAAATGGGTGGCAGGTTTTTTGTGTATTGTCGAGCAGTGACATGTGGCTCCGCGCCACCATCTCATCTCTCGATACACCACTCTTGGCGTTGGCTGCTTTTGGTGAGGTCTCGTTTTGTCGAATTGTCGCAAGAAGATTTGAATGTTGCGACTGTGCAACCTGCCCCGAGGCACGACAAAACTGGCGAAGTTGAGTCGACCTAATATGCTCTGCAGCTGCCGGAGATTTAACTGACTTTTCCGCAAGCAGCGATCCAACATGTTGTTGAGCTTTTGTCTCTTTGTTAACGGCAAGGACATCGTATTTTTTGCCGTCTGCCAACGAATGCCAAGGTACTCTAAATCTTGGGTTGGTTTCAAGACAGATTTTTGGTAATTGATACTCCAGCCCAGCTGTTCCAAGTGCCTCACGGCTTCCGCAGCCTGAAGACATAACTTGGAATGGTCTTGGTTGACCAAAAGGTAGTCGTCTAGATAGACTAGAACCCGACATCCCTTTGAACGGAGGGTCTCCGCGACCCAACACGTTATAGAGGAGAACAGGTGAGGCGCCGAGGCCAGGCCAAAAGGTAGGCACGTCATTTCGAACAATTGTCCCTGGTAACTGACTCTTAAGAATGGTCTGTGCGGTTCCGCTGTTGGTACATGAAAGTAGGCTTGAGATATATCCAGTTTTATCATCCAGTCTCCATGTTGCAGGAAGTCTGGTACTGACGTGTGTGAAATTAAGCGGAAATGCTTCGTCTTCACGTATTTGTTTAGGTTGCGAAGATCGAAAATAGGTCGCAGAGAGCCGTCGCTTTTCTTTCGGAGGAAAACCTTGGATATGAAACTCGGTGTTTTTCTGACTACCGGTACCAAAACGTTTTGATCTAAGAGATCTTGAATTATTTGAGATTTTGCCGGTGATGGTGTGGTCGCATATTGCCTCATGACCCTTGTTGTTGGCATTATAAGAGGAGGTTTCTTGTGTAGTGGTATTCGAAAACCAGTGATTGCCGATATTATAAATTTGTTTGCTCCAATTGCTTTCCAATGGTGTTTGAAGGTCACTAGGCAACCTGCTTTGAACCGAGTCGAATAGTCATTTTGTTCCTTCCTTGTTACGAAAGGAACTTTTTATTTGTTTGTAATTGTCTGCTTTACCCTTGTATGGACGCTTCGGTTGTTGCTTTCTGTGTGTGTCATTATTAAAATTATTTTTGTACTGAGTTTGAGTTCTAAACCTTGATGTTGATGATGTAGATTCGTTAAATCTACGTTTGGAAGGTAATTGGTTATTTTTTGGTGGTCGTGGAGGTGACAACCACATATGAGGACCCCCAAAGGATTGAACAAGTGAAGCCAGTTTCGTTTTGTCAAATAAAAACTCTTCACTGGGCGGTATATTATTAAGAGCAGCTTGGACATTTTTATCAGGGATCTCGTTTAAGAGTCTCTTACGTCTTGTTTCAATGCACTCGGCGCGCTTGCCACATACGATTTGCAATGTCTGTTCAGACGATTTGAAAGAAGAGGACGAATTTCCGAAGGTCTCATTAATCTTATTGAAGAGGGTATCTGGAGTTAGTTCAATTGGATTTTTATGCGACCAATCGACAATGTTTTGTAAGCCCGATTGTAACAGTTCCCTTTGATGCAACAATGCGTTGGTGATTGCAGCAATAACTTCCTCTGTTGAGGCCAGGAAATCTTTGCCTTTAGACAGACTACGCATTTCGTCGTTAATTTTTAAATTACAAAAACCGGGAAATGCAAGCATATCTGTTAAGGCCTTCTTGTAACGAATATGCTGCCATTCAGGAGAGTTAAAATGTTGGAGGTCTATTAACTGGCGCAAGCGTTTCTCATCGGCTAGCTTGAGAACTTTTTTATCATCAAATTCCGTCTTACATTAGGACATTGTAGCGATTTTGACGCAGTGGCCGACGGGTTAGTCAAAAATTCACTGTGGGTGTTGTGGGTATGTTCAATCGTGTCAATAGGTATAACATCGGCACCTGCTGTACCTTGCTGTTGCAGTAAGTAATTAGTAAGAAAACTGACCTGGTTGCATAGTACGTCGATCCGAGGATCGACGGTTACCTGAGAATGCAATTTCCTTTTCTTACTCGGCGGCTCCTCTAGTTCGCTGTCTGATGAGCTGTTGTAGCTGGAGGAGCCCTGATCTTGTTGTTCTGCTCGACTAGGATTCCTTTCGGGCGTCGCCGAATTGGAGAGAATAGAGTTAACGGCTAAATCGGTTTCATCCATCTTATTACTGGATATATTACTTGTTGTAGGTACGACCGACTTATAATTTTAAATAATAAATTACAACACTTATTGATAATTTAATAATCGAACTGTACTATTAAACTGAAATCTTAACTTTTACCGGAGCTCACAACTGAAGTATCGACCGCACTAGGCAAAAGTACACAACGCTATGAGCGCTGAAGAAGCCACAACCCCCTCCTTGGGTCGTGTCCTAGCTGGTGGCGCCACCTACAGTCATGAAGATACACTCGATTGACCGGATATCCGCACATAAAAAGGCTAAAGTATACACGACTTCTTCTAAACAATGCTGTATGTTTTCCGGAGGCACATCAATAACAAATTTTAAAGCGCTGTAAGTTACCCAATTCTAAACAAAATTTGAAATAATCATATTTTAGCTTATAAGGCGGGTTCTCAAAGAAGATCCATAGACTGCAATAATCACTTTTTATTCGGCGAACCCATTGTTTCTTTACTAATAATAAAAGAAACACTTTCCCCAGCAAGAACAAAAAAGTAGCTTCAATTGAATTTAAGCAAACCCATTATTCCAAGTCTGTAGGGACTACTTACAAATGCAAATAAAGTTACATTTAAACGAAATTTAAATGACTCGCGGGAATTTTGCGAAAACCTTAAATTATTATATGCCACATGCATAAACTGCTTTGTTGTATAAATTTATAGTCGACTGCAACCACTATCTGTAAAATTGATAGGCAATTCAAAAGTTATTATGCACACACGTTGACACCTGATAGTAACAATTTATTGTTTATATTGTTTACTCACGGGCGTAATAGATGGCGCTATTTTAGAGTGCACAAACGCTGCCAGTATACATTTTTACATACACATGCCATTATTTCAGCCAATTAAGTTTGTTTGGCGTAGAATTCTTGTTATTACAACGAAAATGGCTTTTACTGGCGAAAAAATTGCGTTATAATGTGGCTGTCGCCGTGAAATGGCCTTTTATCATGCTTAAGTTGTACGTAGTTAAAAATAATTAGCAGTTTATTAAGTTTTGGGTTGTTATTAGAGAAAATATGCGATGCTATCTTGGTACATTAATATAGTTGAAGGCCCCTTTATGTTCCACGGTAATTCTGAAGCAAAATGTGCGTTATAGAAGCGAATTTAAGATATTTAGGTAAATATATATTGGACATTTTTTTTATTTATAGAATTTGTTTAATATAATTTTCTTTAAAAATAACACTTGTTTATTTGTGTTGGCTGTTTTGCGTTACATAAATTTGCGTTTGGACTTCAGAAGATATTTTTCGACGATTATCGTATAACAGTTAAGAGCGGCCAAAGACAAGTTTATATGTAACATTGGGTTTTGAGACCTGCATGATGCGGAAATAAACAGGAAGGAAAAATATTTCTTGCTAAATAACGATACGCTCCAATTCACATGAAATTTTCTTATTACAACTACAAAAATTACAAGATATTAAAATTTGAAATGCTTTGAAATAAAATTATATTTTACGGATTTTATCGCGATTTGGTTTAATTTTTACATTTTTTAACTTCCCGACGTTTATTATAAATAAAATAATTAGTTAAATTAAGGGTAGTTAAATTGTAACAGTCACTGAGCGGATGACTTATACCTCAGTCCGCCCTGCGACCACGAAAGCTGTAAAGTAATCGAAACTTCGCGGTCAGGAAGTTAAAAAATGTAAAAATTAAACCAAATTGCGATAAAATCCGTAAAATATAGAATATTATTTCAATGTGTAACATTCGCGTAAATCTAAGAAATCATTAATTGAAATGCTGCGAAATTAAATTTCTTCGACAGTAAAAATACGTGTACTTCTTAGTATCTTTTGACAGGAATTTACTTTAACTCGTAAAATATTTAGTACTGCCAAATTGTGTTATAAAGTAGGTGTTTTCTGCAAGAACGTAATGTTAGTACCTATACTTTCAAAGTGCTTTGAAATATGCAGCAAAGGCTCAAGGCATGCGGGGCTTGCATGAGCTGGCTTCAAGTCGCCGGCATATTTAAGTCATTTTAAGGACGCATTGCAGGTGCTTACAGATTTGAGACATATTTTGTGAGCTAAGTTAGTGCACCTGACCGGAAAATAAAATAAATTTAAAAAAATATTTGAAATTTATTAGACTTTTACTTACCATTCCCTACCTACTTACTTTAGATTTTGCGCAAAGCCTAAAGTAAGTCACATGATTTTATTTAAGAAACTTTAAGTGGTGACTTGATGGGCAACAAAGGAAAAGGTTTTATCATTTACTATATAGATTATAATCTTGATAATTTCGTAAAGATTCAATCCAAAGGTTACGCAATTAATTTTGTAAATAGCCACAAACATGCCCTTTTATTCAAAGAAAGTAAACTCACAGGAAGGTCATCGGAAAATGTATTTTTTGTACATGTTACGCCCTTATAACCATAATATGACAATAATTAAGAAACAAAAATACAATTAAATTATAATTATCAGTGTTAAAACTGCACTATAGATCGTATCGTAACGTCTCGTATTAAACGTCCCACTGCAAGGCACGGGCCTCCTTACAATCGAGAGAACGATTGAGATACAGGCCGTATAGTCCACCACGCCGGCCTAGTGCGGCGTGCGTTTATTAATAGGTAAGCCTTACACTCAACTCTATTCTATAGCACATATACACATAATATGCTGCGAACGTATGTAGCTCAACATGATTACGGCAGCGACTAGCTGCGTAATACGTGTTAGTTCCACCGTGTGATCTCCTTTGACAGCGAGCGAGGTGGGAACTTGCTTCCGCAGGTTGTCTCCTTGAGTTCTAAGGGTAATTAATTGTCTTCAACAGTATTATACATTAACTTACGTACATATCCGCCTCTGTGGCACAGTTGGTTAGACGCCGGCTGTGAAACGAGAGGCCTCGGGTTCGATCCCCGCACCGATACAAATGTTTGTGTGAACCACAAGTATTTGTTTCGGGTCTGGGTGTTTGTGAGACTGAAAAGTCTCTTGTAGTTCCTGATACCCACGACACGAGACTCGATCTTAGTGTGGGGTCAGGACTATGTATGTGACTGTTGGGTGTATTTATTTATTTATTTAAGTCGCTCCAAAGTAACTACCATGTATCTGATTGTATTGTATTATGAGCGGTGGAATCATAATAAAGTATTTAACCTGAGAGAGCCATGAAACATAATATACATCTCTAGCCGATCGGTGCCATAATGTTAACATGTTAACATCCACATATTAACTATTCACCATGTTATATTGTCATTTGGTGTTGCTGAATTTCTTGGTTGATTTAATCTTTAAAGCTTTACACGTTACGAGGCAGTGGTAATATATCCAAACGGTACCAAAGATACAAAATAATTTCTTACCTTTCCCTTAAATATTTGCCAGTCCTACAAATTAATATACGTAACTCGATAACGTAATTAACGTGTAATTAAAATTAAAACACACGTAATATGATATAAAATTCATCAAATATTTGTACGCAAGCGAATATGTTGATTATTCCGGAAGCGCCGGATTCCCTACGCACGAAATTCATTTAGTCTACGAACGCAAAATAAATGGGTGTTGGTTTAGGTGTAATAATGATCGCTTAATGATGTACCATTTGACGTTTCACCCTGTACTTACTGTACATAATGTGTGCGATCACAACCTTAATGTTAAGTAAGATGCAGCCATACATTTATGCCCGTATGCGGGAAGGCGTTGGTAGAGTGACCATTATAACAGTTGAAACCTGTAGTTTGTCAAGCTTTGTTCCATCCTGAGATGAGATATGAAGCAACGAGCATAAATTCAACTCCCGGAAATTCATATGACATTATCCAAAGTCACAAAATATCTGGAATGGTCGCCCCACATGGGATTCGGAAACAGAAAACACATTCACAGCCTACAGATGCTACAATTAGCCTAATTAAGCGACCATCTGTCTTAATAATAAATAATAAGCTTATTAACACTAACTAGTATCTAATATTGGAGCCACTACCTATAGATTAAATATCTTTTATATAGTTGGCACTAGACGTCGTTTTTATTTTATGAGACAGTGGTTCGTTCCAGCCAGGTCGACCTGATCCTCTAGCATTCTAAGGTACGAAAATAATGTAGCTCTACCACTTTTACATAGGCTATCCCTTACCTTAAACAGAAACAGTATTAAAATAAATTAGTCTAATTAATTACAGCTTACAACGATGCTGGCTTGTACTTTGACGAAGTTTAACGTTCGCTGACATTTTCGAACTAAACTTGTCTCATTGAAGATCTCAAATTAAATTATTGACTTGTATTTGATTCCCAAGTTTCTGAGAGCAATTCATGACAACTTTTAATTTGATTTTATTTATACCACTCAGTATAAAATGCTTGTAACAATTTGTTTCAAATTGCTCCGCTTTGTAACTTCGAAGACAATGGGTTGGGCAAAGAAAATTCAACTTCGGAGTTTTCGAGTGGCAATAGTTTTATTTTTAGGTATTTCGGTTTTTTTCTAGCTTAGCTGAATTATTGCTAAACAAAGTAAAATCGCCATAGAGCCCGGTTTGCTGCTTTACGCATCCAGTCGCTGCCGGCCCTCTTGTGCAAGTCGTCCCGCCATCTGGCCAGAGGACGTCCCACGCTACGTTTTCCAAGACGCGGAAAGAGAGGAGAGGCCTATGTCCAGCAGTGGACTGCAACGGGCTGATGATGATGATGATGATGATGAAAGTAAAATCGAAGGTTTTATCCGCGCTGTTGTTAAGTTTTTAAGCTGGATTTTTTATTATGAGTATATTTTACACTAACTTTATAACTACGCCCTATGTGTGGTTAATTCAATAATGTTTTTCATTAAAACAAGGTGCGTTCGCGAAAATCTGTTTACCAGAACGTAAATTCCATCCTAAGCCTTTCAGCTTTAACGGCAACACGAATAAGTAGATACAACATTTATTATTGTAAATGGCAAAAGGGTTTTGAGCAAATATACACCACTAAAGTGTAAGAATGCACTCGTATTTTCCGTCGATGGTCACAGACCGGTGGCTGTAATGCAGTTTCGTATAAACCTTTGAAAAACAGCCAACAAGAAAGATCTCCTCCGTGGCGCAGTTGGTTAGACGCCGGCTGTGAAACGAGAGGCCGCGGGTTCGATCCCCGCACCGAGAGAAATGTTTGTGCGGCCCACAAATATTTCTTTCGGGTCTGGGTGTTTGTGAGACCGAAAAGTCTCTCGTAGTTCTGATACCTGCGACACAAGACTTAATTGATCTTAATGTGGGGTCGGGACTATGTGTGTGACTGTTGGGTGTATTTATTTATTTATTTATTTATTATTATTTATTAAATAAAGGAAAGATGTTCGGGCATTTTGCTGGTAATGTTTTTAGACAGAAGTAGCCAACATTACATACTTAGAGCGTTTGTTGTGAGAAAAATATTGTGAGATATACGTACCTATAATATTGTAGAATTCTTTCTTTAATTCTTAAATATTTGTATTCAGATAGCGAATACATTTTGTAAATCATACACCTAATATCCAGTGCAGATTCATATAAAAAACCAATATAACTATGTCGACTGGCGAAATATTACTATTGCTGCAGCATTGCTTAATAAATATTCTATTGAAACATTGCATCCAATACCAGGTGCCCTTTGCAAGCAATACCTAAAATACTAAAATAGCGCTTTATCTTTCCAATACTCAATATTCCTAGATTTTGCCCCATCTCAGGGCTTTTCTTCCTATTATGTTAATAAAGGAAGTTATTTCCTCGCTAGCTACAACAAACAGTCTGTGTACTGTGCAGGATCCCTTTAAGTCTGAGGATGAAATTAATTTGCGATCGGCTTCGATGGAAATTGTAGTATAAATGGCGTCGCGTGGCCGGGCTGCTTCCGGGCCCCCGGCGAGTCTTACTAGCGGTGTTCGCACTGTTTTAATAAACACCGCGTTTATTTAGGTAATTTGATGTTTACAAAAATATCATAATAAATTAAATTACTGCTGAGTATCATAATCATCGCCTCATTGAGATAGCTACTATGAATATACTAGTAACAATTAAACGAAATAACATTTAATTATTCGAATACAAAGAGACAAAGAGCCATTTATAAAGTTTCGGTGACGATATAAACCAAATTCAGTAGAAATTTAATTAGCAAATTATCGCTATATTAGATTTAGGTGCGGCTATACTAGTAATTTTAACTTCAAACTTCAGTATTTTAGATTGTTAATGAGTTAAGTAAAACCGAGATATTTCTCAAAACGAGTTATGCGAGCTTCAAAAACAAATTGGAATGGTGTCGAGCGTGGGAGTTATTTAATCATTTCATTCATTCAGATAATTGTTTTGTTTTTTATCCATGTGTCTCAAGTTTTGTGACGAAGTGCTTTAAGGTCGTGTCATAAATATTTTAATATATTTTTTTATTATAACATGTTTTTAGAGGGTAAAGGAGGGGAGGGATGTTCTAGGCGACGTCTATGTTGAGCAGTTGACTTCAGAGGCAGAAGATAAAGGTACAAGTGCGTTTGAGGTAAAATTTCATAGATGCATAAACATAACGCCGTTTTCACAGAAGGGACAGGCAGAGGTGCAACCAGGACACCCACATTTCGTCTTATGTGTGCTGTTCACAGTTTGGTCCCACGATGTGGTAGGAGGCGAGCCTATCGCTATATCGGGCACAAATTCCTGACTCCGGGCTGATAATGAATAGAAAAACCCAATATCACTTTAGCCGACCCGGGATTCGAACCCGAGACCTAAGCTTTGTGGACATACCGTAGTACAACTACGCCACCGAGGCAGTCTGTGCATTTTTAACAGTTAATACTTTTCCAATAAAAAAAACCGCTGCCTGAAATCAGTACAGTGCGAATGTATTACAACACGACTGTTTCCAACAAGGTAACGTCACAAATCCTATTTCCGCGTATCACGGCGGCAAGTGCAGACTCTTTTTGAAATCAATTCACTTGAGCCGGAAGTATTGCGTCAAAGCAGACTTCACTCGGACAGCTCGTTTACCTTCTATTTCTTCGTCGAGTTTTATTTTAATATTTATAACGCTTTGCTGTACACACATACAATATATCTTATTAAGAGTTATATTTTGTACCAATACTAAATAGATGCTGCATATACTACATACTAGTTACATAGATAGAGTAAGCTCAGGGATCTATTGAACTCGGCCTCAGAAAAGAAAACGATTTCTAACTACTATAGGGATTGGTCGTCTTTTACATTGTTTTTTATGGGATTGCAGGGAAATGAGCCGACGGGATTATTGATGGTAAACCACTTCTTGCAAACATACAAGTCCAGAGAAATTGTCGGTCCTTTTAAGAAAATATTGGTTCATAATTAATTTTAATATAAGACTGACTACTAGTCCAATAATATTATTAGATAATTATTTCCCTTCTGTATTGGGCTATTAGCACCGACTAAAAATTTAGGTTATATTGTCAGATTCAGTGAATTTACACCTAGACGTCAATATTACGAGTATATTTTTGTCCAAGAATAATATTTCAAAATTTTTATTACATTATAAAAGTTTTAGTAATAAAAATCAAAAGGCGTATTAATAAAATGTAAATATTGTACATGAGTAAAAGGGAACGCTAATGGAAACAATAAATATTCATTTATTTCATGCTTTATTAATACTTTTTGCTAACAAAGAAAAGTCAAAGTTTATACACTTAACTAGGAGCTTTTACTGAGGAATCTATATAATCTTTCTTTCTCCTTCTTTTAAAGCCATCCAAAGGTTGTCTACTAGATATCGCTTATAAGCGTACAAGACCGCCTTTTGTACTTTTATTATATGTTATTTCGTTCTTTGTCTATGTACAATAAGATTAATGAAATAAATAAATAATCACCCTAAGGCACAGCTCACCACTGCTGAAGGAAGATTTTATCCAAGGATACCCACAATGATCTGTCGGTAAAAGTTTGTGGGTGACAAAAGAAAAAGAAAAATTGGTTCATCTGGGGGTCAATTATTTAAACCACCCGTGAACATCTGCAACCCCTGACTCCATATAACATTGAAAGGAGGAGTTCAGAAATCTCTACATAGAGATAAATATTTGTTATTCTCAAGTACTTACATTACATTTCTGTTTTAAGTTTGTGGAATGTGTGTTTGGAAATATTGTTGTTACTTAATAAAATTTTGTATAGGGCATCGAAATTGTATTTTAGTGTGGCGTTAGGAGAATAATATAACATCGGCATCAATTATTGTTTGATACGAATGCACAGTCCACCCTTGGTTAAGAACAATGAAAAAATAATAAGCGTACAAATAGAATAGCCTTAATAGCCAAGTCTAGTAGAGCCTCGGCTAGTAAAACTTCTCCAAATGTTGGTACTTTTGCAATTCCAATAAAGATAACTTTCGAGGGGGCTATCAGGGTTTTAGGAAAAGTTACGCTCGATTAGTTTTAATGAGTGCAAGATAAGTTTTATTGTATTACAGTAATGTTTATCTTGACATTTAAAAGCAAATAGTAGCATTAAATAAATAATTGCATTTAATTATATTTGGTTCATTCTGTGCAGTCCCTAGTATCAACTCACCTACTTGAGATTATAAAATGAAAATGTTGCAACACAAACATGTACCTTAATTAATTAACGCTTGTTTCGATAATTAAAGGAACATTATGTTCATAGTAAAACCAGGTAATCCAATACGGATAGATTCAAATTAATAGACAAGTCACAAGAGCGTACACTCTCCTTAAAGATCAGCAACAGTCCGACTTTACTTCTAGTTTTAAACAATTGAAACTGGTTAGAATTGAGAAACAATAGATAAAATAAACTGTAAACATATGTAACACAAATTCAACAAATATAAATTATTGTTTTAAATCGCATTCTACACAGCATGCGTTAATAAGTAAGAAAATAAAAGCATAGTGAGTAAGGCAGCAAAGAGGGCGAGAATTTGTCGTCGGTTCAGTTAGGCTTGGCACGACAGGCGCGCGCCGGCTCAACGGGCATCAGTCAATGCGCTGCCAGTTACCACATACTGCTGCTAAGAGTCGCCAACTGAGAAAAACAATATAGTGGACACCCAGGACCGTTGAACCTAATATGCGTTATATTAATAATTATAATTTGTGTATAATTTTCAAGAGTTGTATTCTTTTCTTTTCTATTAATTTTTATAAGACCAAGACAAGCACTAGCTTTCGACTAAATAAAGTATAATCAAAATCCACCCATCCAGTACATACTTATCAGGTAACAAACTTAAAATAAACATACTGTCGAATTGAGAACCTCCTTTTTTGAAGTCGGTTAAAATAAATATGTAACTACCGAATCATATTTTTATCTTGTTTATGTATCACTTAAATGAAGTAATAAACAAAACAAATCCTGGCTAACCGCCTCAACCGTAAGTAAAGCCAATTTCCAAACAATTTTCTGGATGGAAAATAGGCACGGCCGTGAATTATGGGCGCGCGGGCGTGTGCTGGATTTTTTAGTTCTCTCAAAATAAGCTACTTTTCCCAGCATTTTGGTTGTCTTATAATTTAAAACGTTTAAAACACTGTTTACAACTAGACGAATAACTGTGATATCCGATACCGTACTATACCGTTAATTAACTCACGCGGAAAGATTTGCTTCGAAAAGGCTGTATTATATAGAAAGTTGACTTTAATATTTCCACGTTAGCTCTTAAAGTTACGGTATGTTTATTTTTTGCTGGTTCAATTGGCTCCCGGATATCCGACATACTTTTTTCAGGGCGGTGTCGCACTATCGAATTTCTCGGATTATACAGACCCCTATTATAACTGACGCTAGAGACCGTGTGGTGGTCACCGTGAGATAAATCTGCGCATCCATTGCTATCCAATGAAAGTATTAAAATTGCGATCTAACTCTTCAAACGAAAATGATAACGAATTTCAACGAAAATGTTTCATTCATTTGAGAAGATCCATTTCTCTGCCACCTAATTTCGACACGGCATTACTACCTTTTACTTTCCTCTCCACTTAAAGTCGTCAAGTAATTTTACAAGTTTTCGTTGGTTCGTAATGGTTCTATTACCTAATTTTCGTGCCTACAATGGGTAATATCGTGATAATCTCGGATTCGTAACGAGTTAATGATCGTCCCGGAAAGTTTGTAATTTCTTCTTTTTTGGAATATTAAGTCCGTTATTTAAGGCGTTTTAGTCCTTTATTTAAGTGCTTTTAGAAGTTTTTATGAGTCGAGAAATGGAAGAGTGATGTTTTGTAAATAAGATCTAGTTATTCTTTATGAATGTTAAAAGCGATAGTACTCAGGCGACGGATCACTTTATTCCTTGGCTTTATACTTTTTGTCATGGTTTTACAAAATGTCTATATTGTACTGCAATCAGTCAAGTTAAAAGCAAATCAACAATAGAGGTGGAGTTTTGATTAGCAACAGAAAATATGAATAAATGTAATATTATTATTGTAGATAAAAAAGTATAGTCAATGTAAGTATTTACTAGCACATATTTATTTGCAAAATGATGTTTTTTAATAAAAATAATTGCAATTTATGCAAGTTTGTGTTTTTTTATATATTACAATATTATTTTCACTTTATCATTTTCGGCAGTTCAGACTTAAGGCGAGCGAAAGTGGGGAAATTACCCGGAAATAACGAAATCAAAAACCAGCGTTTCTTTGATCGAGAGGTAAATGACTAAGGATTTATATAATACTAAATTTACATTTAAGATCATTTTTTCGCATCCCTCCATATCAATGAAAGCTGTTTTAAATGTACGAAATGAATTAATGTTCTAACAGTAACTAAAAATATATATTTTTAAAGAAAATCTATCATTGGCGAGACCGTGTATTCCTTTAAAATGAGATATTACCTACATGCCAAAGATTTTAATGATTGTGCCAATATGGCAATAAACTCGCCCCCATCACAATGTGGACGGAACATTCAAGGCGAAATGTGGGTGTCCCGGTAGCACCTCTGCCTACTCCTTCTGGGAAAAATGGTTTATGTATATATGTATTTCAATGATTAACCAATCTGACGTCTTGTAATGGATTAAACAGGCGCAGGCTCAAACAATTAATGTAGCATTAAGATTATTTAAAGGTGTATATAATACATGCATCCCAATTTAACAACAGTCACTTACCTATGATTGTTCTTGAGCATGAGACTATTGAGATGATAAGTAAATAAACATTCCAAAATATACAATATTTTTGTTTTGATAATAAATTATTTCACAAAACACATTGTATTAACATAATATTATAAATGCAAGCCTACGAGACACTACAATATTATAACATTTTATTATTAAACTTAACAATATCTTAAACTAAGCGATACAATGAAGCATAAAAATAAAACTAAGGGTAACTTCACCTCTGAACTGTCAAGTGTCAAATCAAGTGTCAATATGTAAATGTATGAAAATTATGAGTTCAGGTTTTTATAGAAATTTTACGATGATACTACGCTTAGTTTATTTAATGTTGCAACAAATTCGTCTGGATGTGCCCTCAGAGGGACGTTTCAACTTTATCTGAACAAATGTATTGCGTTATCTCGATGAAGATTGGTTTTAGAGTTCAGACATACTCAAATCCTAATCATAAAGGCAATCAAAAAGATAGTTTTAATGTCGGCGATCTGGACTAGACGGGAGATAGAATTTTATTGTTCGGCTGTAGATTGTATAGGTTATTACTTATGGGGAAATAAAAAAAACTAGGAGGAGATTAATGACAGTTAGGAAAGCGAAAGAGATAGGTTTGGTCCATATGTACATAAATAAACACACCCAACAGTCACATAAAATAGTCCTGACCCCACATTAACATCAATTAAGTATAATATAACAATAAAATAAATATTAAGTCTAAGAAATAATAGTCACATTATTTATTTATTCATTTTATATTTCCACTGGCACAGCAAAGTAATTTCAACGCTGCTGATAGTAAATGTAGCTCAAATAAAGTATCTACAAGCAAGAGATACCGATCTTGCCGATCAACACGATGCTATACGGTTCCAAGCCGGATATACACTGGCTGAATTCCAAACAAGATTCGCGATACACCTCGTTGAGTCTTAAAGCGTGTATCCTGTCGTCTATCTTCGTGTTCTGTTGCTTATAAGATTTAACGCAAATACATTGAAATACAAGGGCTGATCAATCTATTATTTTTAACTTTAGATACATTTTATTGATACGAAAATAAATAAAGAGTAGAATTATGGGGCCATATGGAACCATTATGGTTTCATTATTTAATCTTCGTTGATACTTTCTCGTTTTTCAGTCGTTATTTTGTGTTGTTTAGAGCAGGGGTTCCCAAGCTTATTAATTGTACTGTGACGACCTTAAGAATTTGTCATTTTATCACTACGCCACTCAATCCAGCTCCAACCCCCTTCCCTCGTGCCAGAAATATAGGCCTAAGAAATATCACTTTTAACGCTGCAGTGTTGATGACACAATATCCATGAGAAACTGAGCTCCAAGATTAAAACAGTTTGTCTTTGTCTTATTGAAGCTTTAGACTGGAGTCACATGATACTATTAGCTGTTATTCATCCTTTGTTGAAAAAGTCGATACATCGACACACGACGCCCCTGGGGCAATGTTGCCACGCCTCAGGGCGCTAGGGCAGTCATAGCACGGAGAACTGATAAAAGTATCAAGCCGATGGGCACAAGAAGTTGTTAAGTGGAGGCCACATACTGGCAAGTATTGCGTCGAATGTCCGCCCACGACGTACTGAGGCAAACTAATAAAGGTTGTTGGTTGACACTAGATGCCAGTCGCTTTTTCGGCCCAAGGGATTTTAAACTCCCTGATCATTTCAGCTGCCAATTACTTGCTAAGTGTGTCTCGGTTTTCGTTTAAACAGAACGCTTTTTTATGTATTGAAGTGTTCATTTATTCGTGTACGTAGAGGACACAGCTTTATGAAGGCTATAAATTGAGTTATCAATTTTTAAATAAACTCCACCAACAACATTTTTATTCTATAAATACCTGAAGTTTTGTGCTTCAATATACTCAGAAGCGGCTCAATTACAATCATTACAGCGCTCGGCGACACTAAAATCTTCCATTCACTTCGCAGTATTCTATTGAATCGTAAAAGATCCCAATTTCAGCCAAATTAGGAGCTCACTCGAAGGCTTTCATTCAAGTTCCATATTAATTTTTTTGTTGTTTCTTCATGAATACGGCATAAAAGGGACGTTTCCACGTGCCTCGAAAACAATGGAGTTGTTTTACGGTCGCTATTAATATTTTACTATCGCGGTTTGTCTGTGGGCGTAGCGAATTAATTCCAATGAATAGACCTTTATAAAAGAGTGTTTTTTGTTTTTAAAACGGCTGCTGTCGACCTCACCGTTCGCACGTCATTAGCTGAACAGATTGCACATAAAATAAATGAGTCTTGTAAGTATAATGCCAGATATGAGACGCGAAATATGAAAAGCCGCGGTTTTAAAGGTACCTACACTCACAATTTAATAGCGTTTTAAGGACTTTTCATGATAATCTTTTGGTTTAACATTTTCAGTAGCAGCAAATTAAGAAGCCACTTTGCTGATGAAAAATTATATGGATAACATTTAATATCGTTTCATTTTAATAAACCTTTAATAAAAAATAGGTAATGTCTACTTCTTGAAACTTATATTTAAATCAATGTAATTTTAAATTCATCTTATAATGTTTCAAAGGTTTAAATTTCTCATTTCGAAAAACGCAATATTATTACAATTATTTAAATTAGTCAGTTGTCGTTGTTTCGTTTAAAATTACATTGTGTTTCAATGTCTGCTTCCATTATTATAATTACGCCATTTCATTTCATAACAAGAAGTAAGAGTTATTTCGAGTTGAATCGGTAACAACGTTTTCACAAAAGCTTATTCATTTTAAACCCATGTTTTGTGTTTATGCCGAAACGAAATATGCAGCGTCTTAATCTACTTTTAGCTTCTTACCAAAGTATGCAATGTAATGCTCTGTAATAAATGAATACGCCCAACAGTCACATACATAGTCCTGATCCAACACTAAGATGGAGACTGTGTCGTGGGTATCCGAAACTACGAGGGACTTTTCGGTTAAACAAAAACCTAGACTCGAACATATCTGTGGATCACACAAACATTTTTTGCGACAACGTAGACTCGTTTCACATTCAGCTTCTTGCCACAACCACGAATTTATCAACACCAATGAATTCAAATACCTTCTGAGTGTAAACCAGTCATATTGGTGCAAAGCTCATTAGCGTTGCTTGAAGTAATTAGCAGCAATCTGGGCGCTCTCGCGATCAAAAGATGCCGGCACTGCTCAAAGGACCCGTGTGTACGCTGAAATTCATTTAACTTACATTAAATAATGCTATAAGTACGGCTTCTTGTTTGTATTGTGTAAATTATGTCGTAACAGAGAGATATTACAAGCTAATTAGTTAATTAGAAGGCTTTTAATATTGCAAAGCAATCATAACATAATATTATCAATTTAGGTTGTTAGTTGACACAAGAAGCATTGATTTGAAATACAAAAAATATTTTTTCTATTCCTGAGGGTCCCGGGGACAATATCTTTTTGGGGGTAAAAAGAGTTCATTATATTTTTGAGTATTTCTGACCACGTGTATTGACTATTCATGATGATCGATTAATGAGTGTGAAAGTTTGAAGCAACGATAACAAAATTGCATTCCCCTTTATAATATTAGTAAGGATTTGCTTTATATTTTTATTACTTAATTTATTGGTGTACTATTTAAGCTCAATTACCCTGGACAATCAATATAACGTTTACCCGTGGTTCCGACCATGTAGTTCAATTAATCAGGCCAAGCTTTGCTCAGGGTTCGTTGTTGTGTAACAAACAGTAAAGACCCGTCGATCATAGTGACCCGCCGGTAATGACAGCGATGTGATGTGACGGCTCGCGAGGGTCATCGCTAAGCAATACCCGGTTACATAGATTTAAACATTTTTGGAGAAGAATGGAACGTTCGATTAGACTACAAATATACCATTTATATAGTAGGATAACGGCTATAACCAGTTATTAAATGCGGTTGAAAAAAAAAGATTAGCTAACGTTGAGCAGTGGGTATTTCTAGCCAGCCATATCCATATGCCAGTCTTGTCAAAAACGGATTTACGAAGCTCTCGAAACGCGTCAAGCATTGATCGCAATGTTGAGACTTCAACCACCGTGTGCGGTAGCCGCGATCCTATTATAAGCTTATTGCAAAATTCACAACGAGTTTTCTTTCAGCCGAACCACAATGAGGCAGTAATATATTATGTAAATATGGAAGCGTGCCCAAATTTGCTTGCATAATTTCTATGCCAACTTTTCACCTTGTGCGTACTTTTTTCAGACACTACATATAACCTGCATTTTTTGTTGTAATTTTTGATACTAGGGCAAATAATAAGGCTAGAGTCACAGCTGTAATCTTAAATATTTGGCAGGAAGTATCGCCATCCCTACTGGCATTGTATAGGCCATGTCAACCGCTAATGTTACAATCAACACATTAGCACGTGTCCATTTGTCAACACCACTAGTACGGGACGACACGTCGCTTAATGTACTATATACAGGGCCACTGATTTGCTCTTCATTACAGATCTGTGTTACAGGAATACCATTGGATGTAAAATTAAGTAAAAATATATAAATAAAACTTTATTATCATTTGTTAATAGATTACAAAAATATTATATATTATTGTAGAATGTAGATGTCTATAGAATACATTCTCTTCTCGTTAATTTTTCGACAGCCTTCGTTGCGCAGTTGGTTAGACGCCGACTGTGAAACAAGAGGCCGCAGGTTCGATCCTCGCACCGAGACAAATGTTTGTGTAAACCATAAGTATTTATTTCGGGTCTGGGTGTTTGTAAGACTGTAAAGTTTATCGTAGTTTCTGATACCCACGACATAAGACTCGATCTTAGCGTGGGGTCAGGACTATGTATGTGGCTGTTGGGTGCATTTTTTATTATTTATTTTGCATGAAAACATTGATTTAAAATTTTGACGTGATACCTAACTTTTTTTGTATTTAATTAACTTTTATTTTTTTTTTATTTATTTATTTATTCGCCAAAAATGTTTCACATACACTTACAAATAACATACATTGGTAAAATGCAAAAACTTATAATAGTGTTATTGAACACTGGTACCCAAAGTAAGATTGAACTTGTGTTATGGGTACCAGAATGCTCACTTAGGTTACATTATATTATAACGCATCAGAAGTTAGTTATTTGTTCTTAAACTTAGCAGGAGTGAGGACTTGAATGTGGTTGTGTGTGTATGTGTGAGTGTGAGATATGTGTATAATAAGTATTTATATATGTGTATAATTAAGTAGTGTGTTATTTGTGTGTAATATTAATTATTTACTTTAAATACCAGATATTTTAATTAAATTTTCGGTCTCATTATAGTTTTTACTCTGCAGCCACTCAGTAACTTTTTTCTTACATTGAAGTTTAGTAACAGGAAATATATTGCAAAACTGATTTACTTTATTGTATAGGTGACTCCCAAGAACATTAAAATGTCTTTGTGCGAGTGCCGTTCAACAGCCCTGGGTGCGGCACACCTTATAAGACCGACGACGCAGTTCTCTAACATTTGGATCATATTGCAGGGACGAGTGTTTACGCAAAATTGTTTGGAGCACGAAGAGCTGTCTAACTGAAAGAACCTTACTGTCTTGGTATAATTTATTTGTTGGGTATATGAAGGGTCTGGATAACATTACCTTAAGGACAGCCCTCTGGGCTCGTTCCAGATAAAGAAGGTTAGTTTTATGTGCTCCACCCCAAACGGAGACACAGTATGACAACAATGACTGACACAAGGCGCAATAAACTGTCTTAAGGGTCGAAACATCAGCAGAATGTCTTAGCTTTTTAAAAATATAAATTACTTTTCGGACACGGGAAATGAGGGCATGTAGGTGAGGCTTCCAGTTAAGATGGTTATCAATCAATATTCCAAGGTATTTGACGGTGGATGATCTGGAAATTTGCGGGCAGTGACAGGGAGCATTAGGTGTGTTTTGGGTACAAGTGTGAACTTTAATGGCCGTGGAACAAACAGTTGGTAATGTGGAGGGTTTCGGAGCAAATGGGAGGTAAACGGATTTAGTTAAATTAACTGTGAGAAGGTTATTCGTTAACCAGGTTACCACAGCTGTAACGGCATTCTCAGCGAAATCAAATGTTTCAGACCAATTATTCCCATGTATAATCAATGCTGTGTCGTCCGCATATGCGAAGACCGAGCAATTGGGAAGTGACAGTTTACACAAAGTATTAATGTATATTAAGAAGAGCGTTGGACCTAAAATTGAGCCCTGAGGTACACCGTAAGTTATAGGTATACTGTCACTTACCAACTCCGCAATCCTGACACATTGCGTCCGATCATTAAGATAATCCTGGAAGATTTTGTAGGTTCGATCGCGTACACCTATAGCCTCTAGTTTTAATAGCAGGTTGGGAGCTGACACGGTGTCAAACGCCTTAGAAAGGTCCAGAAAAACGCCAATGCATTTTTTCCTGCAGTCCAGCTTGGTCACCAATTCGTCTACAAAGGAGCTAACGGCATCTTCAGTAGATTTCGATCTTCTAAAGCCAAACTGGTTGCCAGTTAAAAGATTGTGTGACTCCAAGAAACTTACGAGGCGCTTATTTAATATTTTTTCCAGAATCTTTGAAATCGAGGGTAGAACGGAGATAGGTCTGTAGTTGTTTACATTATGCCTGTCACCACACTTAAAGATCGGGTGCACAACAGCCTTTTTAAAAACCTTGGGGAAAATGCCCTTATTTAAACAGAGGTTACAGATATAGGTTATGGGCCGGACAAGTGTATTTGAACAGGATTTCAAGAGAGAAGATGGTATCCCATCCCATCCAATTGCAGCACCTGAGCGAAGCTCAAGGATAAGTCTTTCAACCTCCATCTCATCCGTGGGCAACAACACTAACGAGTTGACTGAACGTGCGTCGTAATAACAGTTAGAAGGCAGACGGTTCTGAGACAGTTTTTCGGCGAGATTTTTGCCAACATTTGCAAAGAAGTCATTGACTTCATTGATTGATGACGTTTTATCAGGAGTCATATTGAGCAGCTCTAATGGGGAGGTAGTTATCCGATGAGTGTTTGTGATATTTTTTATTACTTTCCAGGTGGATTTGGGATTATTTCGAGCATTATGGAACTCTGCTTTCTCATATGATATTTTTAAGTTTTTAAGTAGTTTGTTACAAAAGTTACGATATCTAGTGTACGTAGTTTTAAGAATATAATTTGAGGGATTTCTCTTTAGTACTCGCATCATTTGGTCTCTATTACGAATACAACGGAGCAAGCCTTTGGTTATCCATGGTTTGGCAATTCTAAATTTTGAAGGAATGTAAACTGTTTTCGAGTATTTGGCTATACCTGATCTGATCATTGACACAAGCATTTCTGCAGCAGTATTGGGATCTTCGACATTCATCAATATACCAAAATTCATTTTGTTAATTTCATTAGTAACTGAAGCATAATCAACAATAGTACGGCACATCTTTGGTACATAAGGTACTTTTGGAGAATCTAAACTTAAAAGAGTGGGCCTGTGGTCAGTAAAGTAGGTATCGAAGACAATTGTAGTAGTGTTTAGTGTAGACCTGATCATCACGTGGTCTAGGCAGCTACGGTCCCGGGTAGGAAAAACATGAGAAGATAATAATCCATGAGAGGCAATTAAATTTAAATACTCATCAGACTGATGATTGAGATCGCTAGGGATAATGTTGATGTTAATATCACCCATTATAGTTAAATTTTTAATACCTTTCATCATCGAGAGCACACTATTTAAACCAAACAAAAAACTGTCAATATTTCTGATCGACGGAGAGCGGTAAAGAGCAATAACAGCGAGGTCAATATTTTTTAATTGACAAATAATACAACTAACGTCAGGAAAATATGGTTCTGAGATTATATGAGGCAAATCCGATCTCACAAAAATGATGACACCATCATTTTGATTTTTAGGCATGCTAGTGCTATAGCTAGTGTAGCCTTCTAGAAAAGGAATTTCTGAAGATATATTTAACCAACATTCCGATAAGATTAGCATGTCACATACAATTTTTATACTACTGAGAAATATTAAAAAATTATCAAAATTACAATGAACGCTGCGAATGTTTATATGCAGTATTTTTACAGATGTATTTGTATTAGGAAGCAACTCCGCGCATTCTTCAGGTTTGCATACGTATGATTTAGAAACACCAAAGGAATCAATCTCCTCTAAAACAGAGTCGAAGTCAGGCATTGTTAAAAATAATGAACTGTACAGCAATGTATACCGGTTTAGTTTTGTCTCGTAAATATTTTAATGTTTTGTTTATATGTAAGAGACAGGACAATATCATCTTACTTATCGGTCTGAGATACTGTAAGAGTAACAAAAAAGTAAATGTTAATAGCAGAAGAAAACGCAAATGATCCAATAAGGAGGAATATAAACGTATTATTATGGGTACTTGTAAAATACAGAGTGTTATGTGTGTGAGATAAAGTAAATGTATTCCCTTACAAGTGCAAGGTGTATTGTGTGTATGCTCACTGCTACAAATAGGACATAGATAATCACGAATAGTTTTAAAAATAATATTAATGTAATGTTTCAAATAATAGTTAATAAAATAGTTATGATGGGCTTTACATTTGATATCATAATAGTTGTTCTTTAGCAAACAAATGAATACAGTATTAGGTAGGCTTCTGCAGCCTTTTAAGACATGACATTGAATATATATTAATGGGCTTAATACCCTCTTTCTCGCGAAGGAATATTTTGCCATTTTGAAACCAGCAGAATTTATAGTTATTAAGCTTAGCAAAATTACGTGCTTCGTAAAATAATTGTTTCATGCTTGCAGGAAGGTGCTCGTCAACATATACTGGTTTTAACTGTCCGCCGATACCAATATGGGTTGTATTTAATTTATCAGCTGTAGGCCTTTTTTTTTTGAAATTACGAACCGCTTTAATCACTTTCATTTTGTCTGGAACTGACAAGAGCTCAACCACTATTGGTCTATTTAGCTCTTTCTTGCCCGGTAAATGATAAATGTCTCATAGCTGCTTAGGGTCCATTTCAACCTGGATGCACTTGTAGGTGTTGACCAGAATGGATGTAAGATCTTTCAAAGTTTCATTCTCAGTCGAAGGAACATTTCTGATTTCAAACGCTGAAGAACGAGAATTATTTTGAAGGTCTTGAACTTTTTTCTCCAATTCCAGTATGCAGTTTCGTTGGCACATCTGTTCTTTCTCTAATTTTGTGATTTGTAATTTTATATCCTCGTGTTCTTTATCCATATAGTCCCTCCACTTAGCCGTTTCTATGTAGTTTTTTTGTATGTCTTTATTTTGCTGTTTTACTTCCTTAATGTCCAACATTAGACGCTTTAGAATGGTATCCTGCTCTTTTTTCCAGGATGTAAGCATATTCATTATCCTGTTTTCAAAAGATTCGGTATCTCTGTCTGGAGAGAAGTTAGGCCGTTGACGTTTATTGGTATTTGTGGCAGCAGGCTCCGCATCAGATTCATTAATGTTGCCCGCTATATCGGGAGAAGAATGGACTCTTAAGAATTCTGCCTTCGAGGCCGACGGAGGTGATCGCAGAACTTTCGGCATTATATTTTGTGTTCGTTAAAAATAGTCACCGCAAACACGAAACGACAATGTCGAAGTATCACGTCTATGCGCGATGCGTTAAGCTATTTCGATGCGGCGGCACGACGATCTCTTGGCCCGGTGGACACAGACGGCGCGTCGCAACTCAATCGCCGCGGAGACCCCCGGTTCAAAACCCAGCCAGTCATCCAACTTTTTCAATATTTTCAAATCCGTCACTCACGTATGCCCCGTTCAAGACGCAACCCCACAACAGCCAGCTGTCTCACCCAAGCTCCTCCCAGAAGGCGGCGACCACAGGCAAACACACTGCAGGTGCGACAAGGAACCGACAAAACGTGTCAACCGCCAATCACAAAAAGAGCGCAATTGCGCTCAACAAAAACTAAGAAGAAATTAAAGCGCTGGCACACAGCACGTCCGTCCACTTTGGGTTCCAATAACCAACTCGTAGCGATGGTGTTGTATTTCAATAAAATATTTAACTTCGCACTTTAACAGCTATCTCACACATTTAGAAGAGAATAAAGAAGATAATTACTTAACAATTCTTCAATAAACTCTAGAGAATTTAGAATGAAAACTGAAAAGTTTTTTTTGTTTGTTTGTGCGCGCAAATCTCAGGATTTACTGGTTTGAGTTGGAAATTTATTTTTGTGTTAGATAGCCCATTTAACGAGCAAGGTTATAGGCTATATAACATCACGCTATGACCAATACGAGCCAAGCAGTAGTGAAATGTTGCAAAAGCGGGAAAATTTTATTCCTTTTTAAGGCTTCCGTTGCGTGCGCTGTGTAAACGGTTGAAATTACACAATAATCATGTATGACTGGATTGTTATTTATAAAAAGGTCGTAAAAGTCCAGGATAGCATGTGTGAGTTGTGTCTATCTAAAATAACGCATTATTTGCGAGTGGGTTTTATCCATAATATAGTATTAATCCAAAGCTCATTCAAGTATTTAATGTTCAATAGTTGCCCATAGATCATTTAATTTCAATGAATATTTTGGGTGATATAAAAAATTTAAATATTTCTGCAGCAAAATAATGATGAAATATCGTATGCGCAGTTTTTATTATGCGATTTCAATAAGACGGGATAAAAGGGGACGTAACAGGATGGGATGGGAGAAGCAGTATAGAGTTGAGTTTAAATATAAAACTGTTAGTACGCGAAATAAATAATATGTTGTTGATGTGGACTGGACTCAAAAACTATATGTACCCGGGTGAGGCCGGGCCTGGCTGCTAGATAGTATTAATTGGGGAATCCATCACCGGCTCTTGACAATGAATGTACGGCTGCGCAGGTTTCACGCCCCGTCTGTTGCAGTGTTATATCCCGCCAAATTACGCTACGCACAGATAGTAATTACCCTCCTTCATGTTATAACAAGTGTGATCATCTGAACATAATGTATGCATACGAATTTTAATTTATTATACATAAGCGTATGCAGAAGTTTCATTAGTGCGTTGTCACCAATTTAATTTACCGTCTCAAAATACATATATTAGGAGCGTCCATCGTTATACTGGGCATACATATTAGTTTTTACCTGCCTTTTTTCGGAAGTGCCTTATATTAAACAGTAGAAATATATGGAATATTTATAGGAGGCCATTGGTTCGTCTTGATTTTTTCTCTCTTTCAACTATGTCCCCTACATATTAAGTCGCTTACCCAATTTTACTCCCAAAGTTTTGGAGCGATATTTCATATTATTTAGCCTAAAAGTTGAAATAACAGTTAGTGACGAAGCTCAGGCAAAAACTGATCATCAATATAATATTTCGGGATGGTATAATAGGCTTGTCTACGAAGTTAACAATATAATAGCTAGTTATAAGTTGTTCAAAGTCTTTTCTAATATCCTTCGACATTTTATTAAAAAAGAAAAGTTTGGAGCAAATATTAGTTCTTAAATGTTCATGTTTTTTCGACTCATGTATTAATTTTTGCCTCATCAGTCTAGCGGCAGTGTTTATTCACTGTGTACTGTGAGATGGGTTCGATTCCCGGGACGGGCAATCCGGTTTGTTTGAGCTTTTTGGTTTGGAAAAACTCATATTATGTTGCCCTGGATAGCAATGATCGTAAGTTCGCTTCATATTACATGTTGAGATGGAAATAAAATTGATAAACTGTGAATGGTCCTGGCACCACAACCTTCTGTTTTGGAGATACATCAGTTAGTTTAGCTAATTCCACTCCTGTATAGAATTGCATCTGACTGAAGGTGCCTTGACAACTTTTCACATGGATTTCACTTATGGAATTAATGCCATCCAAAGACTCTATCAAGAAAACATTGCGGTACAAGGTGTGGCCAACTATTTAAGTACTATTGAAGTCGTATTCGGGTCAAGTTGTAGCCCGCAATAGTGCGTTGCCCAGTTTCTGTGTCGACAAGCTCTGTGCTACAACTTTCATAGTTCCCAGAACTATTGGCTGCAGATCACGTTTGGTTCTCAGAAGCGAAACGCCAAAGGCAGGGGGAAACTTACGTAAGTTCAAAGTTTACGGCTTATTATTTAGAAAGTTTCCGTTGTGGCACTGCTCAATATACACATATTTAAATTTAGATGGCGATTACTCCGAAACACATATTATGTAATTTCTGAGGATATTGGCATTTGGCATGCACCTTCTAAATAGCTTTAAAGTATTACGGCAAGTTTATTCCAGTGATTGGGGCCCCAAATTTCAGTGACACCCTATCATCATATTTTTCTGAAATTATGTGTCTGCATTGCACTTGGTGGTAAGTGCTAATGCCGTCCAGACAGAGTATCGAATGGCATCAAGTGGTAGTCTCATACCATTCGATACTATCATGCCGGCCCGCTATTATCAAATTAATAAACTTATGTACGTTTTTCGGTATAGACACGTGAGCTCGTTTCAATCACACATTTCCGTTTTAAATAGTTGCGAATAGAAGCAAGATATAGCTTTATCTGAAGTCATGCATAAAATAAGTCGGATATTTATCTAATTAAATAACATAAAATATAACGGTGAAGGAAAACATCGTGAGGAAACCTGCATACCGTAGCGATTTTAAAGAATTTCTACGGTATGTAAGTCCGCCAACCCGCACTAGGCCAGCGTGGTGGGCTATATGGCCTAACCACTCCCAATCGATTCTCTCGATTGTAGACTAGGCCCGTGCCCAGCAGTGTGACGTATATGGGCTGATACAATGACAATGACGTATGTCTTTTCTTTCTATTCCCAACGATTGCATTTTCTATATCTACATGTACGTATACATTCTTATACCCAAACACTATTAATGAACAGTGTAATGTAAACTAATGCAGGTTTGACGAACCTCCGTCCGCCCCACTGGTTCGTACGCAGCGAGCGTAAAATCGAAAATAAATGGACGCGCCGGCTCTTTGACACCTGCCGTGTGAAATGTGCCAGTGACACGGACGCGCCTACTGAACCCTACATTAGTACTGCCAAATTACTAGTAATAGATTTTGAAATAGTTATTTGTGGCAACTGGAAACCTTGCAAATGGAGTATGGGTGGTGGTATACGACTCTTACTACTGAACATAATTTTGCCGGTTTATTTATTTACTAAATTGCTAGATGGAGATTAACAAATTTTGCTAACAACTTTTTGAACGAGGCCGACCAAATATGCTAGACAAGTGTGCCTCTCATGATATGAGAATCGCATGCGATTATCGCATGACATAACCGCCATAGATTATCGATTTCTGAGAAATGTTTTCACGGTGCATCTTTTTTATACTCCACCGATAATTGTATCTTCGAAGCAAGAAACTCTCCCCGTGTAAATGGGGCTTTAAAATACATCTAATTCATTTAATTTTACCTTGCTACTACATTTTCTATAAGATCTTTTGTCCACTTAATAACACCCTAAAATCGACAAAGAACACAAGGCAAATGTAATTTCCATATAGCTGAGTTCTCAGCCGGTGATAACACAACATATACAATACGAATGCGGGCGGAATAAGAAACGGGGTATTGGAAGTGGTTCAAACATGTTCATAACAAGAAAGCACTCAAAGCCTGCCCAAATTATGGAACGCGTTAACCTGACGCTTTTAAGGGTCGCTCCGGGGTAGAAATAGTAAAAAGGATAAAGGGGTGGTGGAAGTGCAATGTAATTTCGTATTGTGTCTTTGAGTGCATTTGTTGTTTGCATTGTTTGCAGAAATCGGCTGGGAATTTATTGGATGCAGGTTCAACCTCACGTTAAGACAAATATTTGTGTGATTTTCGGGTCTGGTTTCTGTGGAACCGAAGACTGCCTCGGTGGCGCAGTTGTGCTAAGGTACGATTATAACGCTGAGGTCTCGAATTTCCCGGGTAGGACAAAGGGATACTATTGAATTTACCTATTCATTATCAGCCGGGTGTCAGGCATTTGTACCCGGTATGGCGATAGGCTCGCCCCCTATCACATCGTTGAACGGAAGACACAATGCCAAATAAAGGAGTCCCGGTTACTATCAGGGCACCAACGTTTCGCTTTACCCCTGCCATCCCCTTCAGCGGAAAGGCGTGATGTGTGTGTGAAAAGTTCCTAGTAGTTTCAGATACCTACACCACAAGGGAGTCTGATTGTGGAGTCAGAACTACATGACAGTTGTATGAACTTGCCTTACTATTTAATTTATTCCACACGGCTCGTGGTCAGTCTAGTACGAAGGTTGTTTAACAAACATATTCAGACTCTGAAGTCAATTTAACTTCAAGTTATTGCAGAACTGCACCTCACGTTTCATTCGACTTAAAACAGACGCTTATAATAAGTTTGTGAACTAGTCATTTAGAGACCATTATTTCCGATAGAAGCGTTTTACCGATAGTTTATTTAAATTCATTCAAACTTTGAAGATAATAAAAAAGAATGGTATCAATAGAAACTTATGGAAAGCGGGAGGAGAGGCCTTTGTCCTACAGTGGAACATCACAAGCTTGTAATATAATATCAAACTGGTATTAGTCTCATATGTGACAGGCCGTATGGGTAGGTACCACCGCAATGTCTATTTCTCCCGCCAAACAGCAGTGTAAATGCACTGTTGTGTTCCAGTTAGAAGGACATTGTAGCCAGTGTAAGCACTGAACATAATGAGACTTAACATCTTATGTCTCAAGATGACGAGCGCAGAGGAATGTTAAGCATTGCTTTGTAATTCATGGTGTTGTTTGGTTTTTCTACTGTCCATGAGCGGTCGTTGTTTGCTCGTTTGCCAGATCTATGCAATAAAAAAAGTAACTAAACCAAAAAATAAGGAAAATTGCCGTCTTTTAATTTGCTTAAACAGGACGCACAAAACAATACTTTCGAAACATGTTTTAATACAATGAAAAACCAAAAATATTTTTACTCATGTTTATGATTGACAGGTTGCGTGACACAGTTGGCTAAGAAGCTGGTGTGAAACAAGAAGCCACGTATTGTATTCCCCTAGCCAAAAAAATATTTATTTGTTCAAAAATAACATTTGCTTCAGGTTTGGGTGTTGGAAGACACATTTTTAATTTATTTAAAGATTGAATCTTAAACGGTTTTCCAAGTAAGCTCGCTATTACCTCAATATTTGAACACATAGCCCGGCGAGTTCAAGTAACACTGGTGCTCTGTATAGCCAATTAAAGGCCGGTCTAGACATAGGTGCAAACATCCGTCGATGTCTGGCGTATTACTCCCACCTGTGCACTTACACAGCATCCACGCTGTACTAAGATTTATCTGCCGTCTTTAAAGCCTTCGACTAGACTTGACTATAGAATCTAAAGTATAGATAGACGTGTATATATCATCATGTGCTGTTCTTTGCTGTAGCCACTTTGCTACCACATATTATATACTACACTAGCTTCTGTCTGCAAACTTCGTCTGCGTGATTAACTTTATTTGAAAATAACTTTATTTGGGTTTTTTCATCGCATCCTGTCCCGTCCCGTTACATCCCGTCCGTCCAGTCTCATACTCACTGAAGGCATGTAATCCAGTCCCATCCCATCCCTTTGAGTTTAAAAAAGCAACAAATATATCGGAATTCCTTCTTCATCTCACGGGAACACTAAATTTCGGGATAAAACGTAGCCTAAGTGTTAATCCAGGGCGTCTGCTACCTCCATAACAAATTTCATCGAAATCCGTTAAGCCGTTTCTGAGTTCATCGCCCACAACCGCACAGACAAACAAATAGACAAAAATTCTAAAAATCATTGTTTTGGGTTTTATTACGTTAATACAGACCCCGATATTAGTTTCGGTTACAAAGTGTTATATTTAATATATATATTAAATACAATTTGTAACCACGTAAGTAGAAAAGTAAAATAATATGCAAACAGATCATGTGGATAGAGTAAATATGATAAAATTGCAAGTTAAGCGAACATTGCTCAGCGGGCAGATTAAAAATATTTTTGTTATATTGCGGAGCGCGCGGTCTCGTCCCCTCCATTATTGGGTCGGAGATATAATATTTCAATTTTTATATTACTCCTGAATTTGGATAATCGATTCACTTTTATTGGATGTATAGTAAATCTGTTTTTTAGTTTTACATTTTAAATATTTAAAAGAAAGAAATATTTAAGTTAAAAAGTAGCGATCTATATTCGCCAGTAAATTTCTTATCGCTAAACACGGTGAGATTTTTATCTACATTAGCTTATTTAATCTCAACCATATAATGATAAATTTTATTCAGTTTTAGCAAGGATTTTCCACATATTATGAGTTAGATCCAAGCAACGTTAAGGTTTCATACTGTATGCAAAACAAAATAAAAAGCATTTATATTTCAAAGGAGATAGCAAGCGTTAAAAACTTTCCTCAAAAAGGCAAAGAGCGCGAGCACCGAAATTATTTTGAATAAGCTAAAAGGCAAGCTGTAGAGAAGTTGAACGCGTTTAATAAAAACTTATTTAGCATCAATATAAACTATCCAACTAAGAGTGAAGTAATCAGACGCACAGTTAAAATTTCATATTTAATCGCATCTACATTCTGTTGGACGCGGAATAGGGAAGGGACTTATTCGATGTTATAAAAAGGTTTATAAAACGGAATATTGTGTTGATAAAACGGAACAGACGAAAGAGTCATTGTTTAATATATAGTTTAAAATCTGATTAGTACCTGAGATCTGATAGTTTAATACCTGAGATTTTATTCCCTACGACGCTTCCTTTGGTGTTGTGGGCAACGGTGATTACTAACAATAGTTGGCCTGCTGTCCGTTTGCTTTTCGTACAGTCTTTCTTCATTGAAAATAATAGCAATCACATGTGCAGCTAAATTATATAATTTCTAAATATAACTTGTTGAATTTGAATTAGGTTCGTGGTCAACTAATAAAACGGATGACCTACCTTCCTGTGAAGTGAATTAGGGATTTAAATTGAATTTGTGAGACAAACTACAGATGAATTTTACTCTGCATTTTAGAAAACGTTACATTAGGTCATAGGTTAAGTACGAGTATACCGGGTGTATTCAGGCTGCGAAATTTTTAGTTGCGTTATGTCACTAAAACTACCACCTGGCTTCGTTTTCAGTCATAGTCTGAATATACTCGGTATAATATCGACCTTGTTTTCAACATGGGTCTAGTAGCTTAATTTTGTCTGTTGTATTTTTGTACCTAGTCGTAAATCAAAAGTTACGAGCATATTGAATTATCATTGAATATATGGAAACAATTGGAATATCCAGTGATCTGCATGCGTCCCTATCCTCAATTATCTGCATTTTTGCCACTCGAGAAATCGGATATTGTCTATATCTATAGCTGAACATGAAGTACGGCACATTTGCAAGATTTACTCTTACGGGTTTAGACTTCATATTCCCTATTTTAATAAATACGAATAGAGCTTATAGACGCTATATAAATTAATACAAATATTTTACCACCAACCAGGTTGTAATACGGAAAACTACATAAGTTATCGATAGTTGTGTCCCCGCCCAGTGCAAGCAATAAACAGGTGCATATTGCAGTCGGAGTTAGTTGCGGTTCAAGCGATGCATAATGCGAGGGTTGCTTGTAACTTCAACCCTTATTGGCTCAGGGTTACCAACACTGCTCCGTGACAACACTACTTTATACACTTCAAGGTTTGTTGTAGTTAAGATAGGGTGGATAAATATTTGGGGGACAGACGTGCAATTCACGAAGAAATTTACAAACACATACTATACAAGTCGACATATTTGCAGAGGGAAAATATGTGTGTAGACTGTAGAGGCACCTAAAAAGCCCCTCTGCTTGTTCTTTTAAAAAGTCTCACGTTTTACATCCAATATATTTGAGAGCATTACTTAGAATGTGAGTGTTTTGGTCTATGTACTGTTAACTTGCATTTACTTTGAAAAATATTTTTTTTTATTGATTTACAGTAGTCCGTATCAAATTGAATAAATATTTATGCATATAATTCTGGTGGACTATTTCATCGTTGTTTCGTGAAAGGAAGACAAACATGTGTGCACTTAATTGAAATATATGTAGGGATTTTATTACAACATGCACAGTATTTGATTCGCTTTAAAATGAACACAACCTAGATATCCGAGTCTCAGAACAGATGAGCATTACGTCTTTACGAACATCTCAGCCATAAAGTGAAACTTATCAAGAACCATGTCTACATAAACGAGAATGCACATAACACTAAAAACTTCCGGAGCACGGTATTACCGGTTTAACCGGTATCTCCGGTTCAGCCGGTATCTCCGGTTTAGCCAGCACCACCGGTTTAGCCGGCATCGTATCAGTAGGTAAAAATCGTTTAACACGAGACCATTACCGATGGAGTGACGCGGGATTTACAACCAGTTACCGGCGTTTACTGCCGCCCTGTAACATTTGAACGCGTTTAAATGAAAATTTAACGCGGCGCGCGTAAACCGTAATCCCGGATCAGCCGGCACTCGCCTCGTCTTTGTTGCTAGCTCAATAAATTCCATTGCTGCGGAAAAGTACAGTAAGACAAATTTTGTGGGGTCACCATCGGCTTAAGAAATTCGTGGATATTTTATTGACAGCTGTTGCACCTTATTATTGCACTGGCATACGGTCGGGTGGTTCATCAAACGTCTGACTTCGTCTTCGTCAAAATAAAGACTCACAGAATGACCTTACGAAAATATTTGATTTTAGCGTGCCAACTATCGGCATATTCATTCTCCAGTATGAACTAGCTTTAGCACTGCTATATTTTTAAAGTGCTTATTAGCAACCGCTTAGTACATAAGGTGTAGTTTAATGACATGAATTTATTTCCTGTTTGGATGGGGACAGTACCTTACAAACTGCTTCCCAATTTTTTTTCGATAACAATTTAAACAACTCAATCGTCCCACGGCAATTGCTTACGCATCATCCATATCATCCGAACGTTTCAATTGCAAATTTAACAATACAAACAAACTCATTTAATTTCCATAATCCGGCTATTCGTTCCCGATTATCCGGTTGTCCTGGGAACGCGGGCCGCGTGGCCACCACGAATGTAACGTGCGGCCATAACGTGAGCGATAACCATGATCGACGCGATTTGGGAGACACCGCCTTTTATTAGACATAGCGTAAGCACAACCTTATATTTGCATCCTATGTGCTTGTTATTCAAACAGCGATGGATTTGTTATGGGTTATTCAAACGGCAGTAAATGTTTTATAGATTGTATTATCTATTTGTTTGGAAACGCGTTTGTGCGAGCTGTGTGATTTGATTTTGTTGAATTTGATTGTTGCAATCATTGTGATCGTTTTTTGGTACTAACAATTTTCTTTTTGCCAGTTGTTTGTATTACAATATTCATATTTGTTTCTAGACATAAAGGACCAGAATCCTTTATCCTCCACCTGAATTCCTTTATCAACGTATTAGTCTTAAAATCTCAATGCAACCCTGCAGTCTGTCGTTTCAAACATAATTAAACCTAAATTTTATGACCGAACATAGGAGATATTGTGCAATTGGATTGACTAAACTGACAATTATGATAATTTAACAATAAATTATGCAACCTATATAGATCCAATGTAATTTACGTATGAAGCCTGTACAGCTTTAATAGATTTCCAAATTAAATCCATTTATGCATTGAATTTGATCCGCCTCGCAAAACCGAAATGATCGGGCGAAATCACACAATCTCGCTTTCCGCTGCGGAAGCCTCATCTTTGTTTACGACTTTCGAATAAATGAACACAGAGAGCATTTTAAAAGCAGTGGTGCAACTCGTAATATTAGTTATGTAGAATGTAGCAAGCGTACGTACTGAATCGTGTTACTTTATCAAATCAGAGACTTAGGAGTGCAAAGTATTTTTTATAACTAAGTAAGCCGAAAAGCCATCTTTTATAGAACATGACTGCTACCGTCCATCAATTACGATCGTGTTACTATATTCATGTTGTAGATTAGTGTCACAATTAGGACCCAAAAATGTAAGTAATGTACTTGCCAACTTACACACTATTTTAAATTGATTGTGGACATATAACAATCGATTACAATCTACACCAAAACAAAAGAAAATACGACAAATCTATAAGCTTTTAATACTGTTTATAGTTACAAACATATGAGTAAACAATGTTGGGTTTCTCTTGACAAATCGACTGTGGTTGTAAATCGCGGTCGCGTGTCCCGGACGCGAGGCCTGAAATGGCATTTGGGTAATGCAGTGACGTCACAGGATGAGTTGTGCGATAATCCCGCAGCCCCTACATCTGCATCCCATCCTTCGCTTCTTTCATTATTATGTCATGGGTGGAGGGTACTTCTTATTTCTCTATATATTATATATTTTACTACCCATGAGTCTGATGATATTTTTCATCGGCAATACTATATACGTATTTCTAAGAAAAATTGTGAATTTACTTTTCATTTCTTTTATGGGATGAATTTCCGAAAGTTTTTTGTCAGGGGAAATCTTTCTTTGAAACAATGTAGAGCCATGTACCTTTAATAGTAACTTAATGGTACTATAAATTATATTACTTATTGGAAGGCAAAAGGCCATCTATTTGTAATTTGCTCAATAAACAATTAACAAGCTTTCTCAATCACACAGAAAGGTATTTCTAAGGCAATTCAACCAGAACACGTCTAAACAATAGTTATAATAATACAGATGGTCCTACGATTGATTCGTGGGCTGCCACGGTGTGGTTTTACGAGTGCAGACGACTTTATGGCCCGCAGTTGATTTAGCGTCCGGACGCCGCTTTACATCTCATTTCACCTCATCTACTTAGTATATTGTCCAGCTATATTCCTTGATGGACGTGTAGTTTTACGAGCTTTTTATAGTTTGGTCTGTTCGAGGCATTGTTTAATTGAAATTGACTGGATAATTATAAACCCTGCATTACTTTAGGTCTAAATGGCATAAAGTGTCTTGGGTTAAATCGCTTATGTGGTTAAAGAACTTTATTTCTCAAAAGAAATTTACATTTCACTTTATGAGATAAGTACAATAATAATAACTAAAGCTAGCATCTTATACGGATGTTTTTGACAATCACCTTCCGTAGCAGAGTTGGTTAAAAAGCTGGTTGTGACGAGAGACGATTCGACCAACGTTTGTCGAAAAGTTGAGATAAATGTTTGTGGGATCCGCAAATACTTATTCAGGCCCGGGGTGTTGTGAGATTCAAAACACTCACGTAGTTTTTGATAGCCGCGATAAAAAACTTAATACGAGTCTCTTCTCTCCCTCTTTTTATTCATAAAACAATTCCTTTCATGTTGTAGGTGACTAGAGTTCTAATAATTTATGATCACTCAGTAACAATTTATAATTCCTTTCCTTGTTGGTCTCATAAAAGGTATAAATAAAAGCCATTAAATTAATTCAGCAATGTTGAAATTGAATGAATATAAACACTTAAAAGCAATAAAGGCCTCTATATTATATATTTTACTTCACCGAGTCGTTTAAGTGTTCAACGAGCAATTACATCGAAATAACAATAAGAATTGAAAAGGAAAATTACGAGGACTTCCTCACTTAAATTAACAATTATGTATCCGAACTGTCTCGGTGGCGTAGTTGTACTACGGTACGATTACAACGCTGAGGTTCGAATTCCGGGTCGGGCATTGGATTTTTATATTCCATATCAGCCTGGAGTCAGGAATTTTCGCCCGATATGGCGATAGGCCCCTACATCGTGGACCAGAACATTCAAGGCGAAATGTGCGTGTCCTGATAGCACCTCTGCCTACCCGTCTGGGAAAAAGGCGTGAGTTTATGTACGTATGTATGTCTTATAAAATGTTTAATATTGTGCAAAAGTACCTAGAAACTATATAAACTGTTTGTAGGATATTAGTGTCCGTCAAGATTAACATTGTACTGATGGAAAACCGTTATAATGAATAGTGTTTTGGATTAAGCAAGAAGTAAATCTAGATTAATTGTGTCTGTGGATACTCTGGACTGTAATACAGTTAACATCAGGTGCATTATAATAGAAGACAGTCATTATTATTTGTTCTGGAGTTGAGACCGCGTCTTGGAAAACGTAGCGTGGGACGTCCTCTGGCCAGATGGCGGGACGACTTGCATAAAAGGGCCGGCAGCGACTGGATGCGTAAAGCAGCAGACCGGGCTCTGTGGCGTACCTTGGGAGAGGCCTATGTCCAGCAGTGGACGGCAACGGGCTGATGATGATGATTATTATTTGTGTATTTAGCCATGCGAATTTCATGCTTATGAGTGAAGCCATAACAAAAGGAGAATGCCCATTCATGATACATACATACATACATAAACTCACGCCTTTATCCCCGAAGGGGTAGGCAGATGCGCCACCAGCACATTCACATTTCGCCTATATATTCCGTCCCACGATGTGATAGTGGGCGAGCCTATCACCATATCGGGCACAAATTCCTGACTCCTGGCTGATAATGAATAGAAAAATCCAATATCACTTTGCCCGACCCGGGACTCGAACCCAAGACCTCAGCTTTGTAACCGTACTGTATTACAACTACGCCACCGAGGTACCATTCATGGTATCGGTAAAAAATATGGTTGACCCCGATACCGATACCGCTTAAAATTCATTATAGCATTTTGTATGGTTTGCCCTTAAAAGTTTTCCTGTTTTATCCCGAGCGACAGATTTATATAAAATAAAGTAATTATCATCACCTTTTATGATACGTAAGCCATTACTACAAATGGGGCTACCAGAGTGTCTATACTTCAAGTTCATTTCTCCAAGAACTCCGGACCTGGATCGCAATTACGTTTATTTTTATTGAAAATATATTTTTCCCTCCTCAAAAAAGTAGGTTTCATCGAAGGACAAAAGTCTTTGCACGGATACCAAGTGTCATAGTGAAATGGGCATTCTCCTTTAAATGATACGGAAAAATCCAAAAAATGAGGTGAAATAGTACCTAAATTGTATTTGAGACGAATAAAGCCTTAGCAAATTCATTGATCAAGGGAACAATTAAGTGAATAGATGTAAACAGTTGTTAACAATACCCACCCGGCCGCACGCCGGCGGCCTGGTTCCTCGTTATGTTTATTTTGAGGGAATTCTTAGCCGTGTTTATTTATCAAAGAAATTAAATTGACCAGGCGTTAGTCCCGATGGCTTTAGATGTCCTTAGGGGATGGCGTAATAAATAATTACTTCAACATTATATGATGCAAGCCCGTTTTACGATCATATGACTTTAAAAAATACTTGCTTTACATTTTGGACAACATTATATTTTATTTTTTAAATATAAAAACATGTATATATACATATACGTGTATATAATTAAAATTAACAATATAAACATCAAACTTTCTTTATCATGTATCTTAGTATTGACCTAGACCGAATGTTTTGCTCAATAATGTTGGATATCCACAGCGACAAACCCATAATGTCGTGTTCATTAATGAAACATTCAATGGCGCCGAATTTGTGAAGCCATTCAGCGTCCCCGATACAGGCAAATGTGATTGTCGATTGTTACTGATGAATACAGACATCAGTCAATGGTGCAACTACTTTTATTAATGACAGACTAGGGAATAAGCTTGGTATTTCTATTTATTCATATTTAAGTCTTGGGATAATTTTATCATAACAACAATATCAGCATTCAAATACAGTCCCACAGCTATGAATTATTTTTCTGTTTAATTGAAAGGTGTTAGAGTTTAGTCCATAAGGTCTATGTGTTTTGTATTGGCATATACCGTGGACACTTCAAAATTTCGTGGAGATCGGTCAGCGATGCGAATTTCTTCTTGTTTGTTTCACGTCTTAACATAATATGTATTTTTTTTTTCTAAATTTATTACTAGTTATATCTGATGTATTGGTTGTGACTCGAAAAGTTAAGTCCTTTTTCCTAAACTATCTAAGCTTTTTCATTCAATCCACCATCTTAATTCCCCGACACCTAGAAACATTTTATTTCATATTGTTCTCAATAACATTTACGGCCATGTTCGGTGTCCCGAGCAGTCATCGATGGAGGTGCCGCTGATAAGAATGCGGGTTTACTGCCGCTTTACGACGGAATATAAAATCTGGCGCACGGTTAATGCTCGCGAAACATTGTGTTTTTCATCGCGTAACTCGTAAGCTATTTTTGGATTTGATTTTATAACGCAGCTTTGTGTTATTGCCTTATGGAGCAAGAGCTAGGAGCTGTTAGAGATATGCCATAGTTTAAGGGTTTTTCCAACGCATGTATGCTCTATTGCGACTGACCTCGATGGCGTAGTTGTTCTACGGTACGACTACAAAGCTGAGGTCTTCGGGTTCGAATCCCGAGTCGGGCAAAGTGATATTGGGTTTTCCTATTCATCATCAGCCCGGAGCCAGAAATTTGTGCCCGATATGGTGATAGGCTCGCCCACTATCACATCATGGGACGGAACATACAAGGTGAAATGTATGTATGCTCTATTTGTAATGAGACATATCTATTTTTGCATCTTTTCATAGTCTTGACCGAACGTTCAGCTTTGTCTACGGCAAAAAACTGATATTCGGTCCATCTTCCAGTTTTGGGTAAGAGGTCGTAGGAGTTGTAGTTATGGCCGACGCCTATATGTTGTTAGTTTAGACCAGTTGCAAGTTATTTAAACCTTCATTGGGTATTCTTCAAATACAGTCAACCTTAATTTTTGAAATCATTCATGATTCAAATTTTTGTATGTTTTTACGAAATTAAACTGATTTATTTTTGGTTATTAAACTTTCGGCTTCGGTCAGAAACTGTTCTTTGGTCAGACACTAAGTATTTATCTTTATTTATTATATTTTAGTATCATATTATCTACGATTCATATTATAAGGTAACATTGTAACACATCATGTCGTGTTCATATCAAAAGGTATGTACAATGGTCTGTACATGTCATATTTTTTGTGAACCACATTTATTTCTTCTATTAATTTGTGTAACTATTTTTTTATGAAAGTACCTTAGGAAAATGTACAAGTACATTATTTGAGTTGATTCTAATGACTTGTGCAGCACGTATGGCCTAGTCACAATGTTCTTCAAAACGCTCTAAAATATTTATTTCATCGAGATCATTTATTTCCTGACCCATCATTAAAGGAATCATTTTTATTACTTTATTCGTTTCCGGAAGCGTTTCCCTAATATCCCGTGTTGAAGAACCAAAGATGCATTCCTAGGTTGTGGCGCTTAATTGATCCTTCGTCATATAACGTTCCAAATTATAAAAACCGAATAAAACATTGATGATATTAATGGTTGATTTTGATTAATTACCACTGCGGGGTCGTTTCCCGGATTTTTATCAAAAATAAAACAAAAAGTATACATTTTGATTGAGTAGTCTCGAGGTAATCCGTTCATCAGGCATGTCGACTTTGACAATTCTCTGCGATTCATTTGTGATGGATGAATTTGAAAAAAAATGAGATCCAATTCTACGCGTTTCCCGTGCACTCGACATTTATGTACCTTTATACTCGTTTTCAGTCGGAATATGAATACTCAAACAAATCAATTTCCGCTGACTTTACGGATATTAGTGTCATTTTCGTGATGGCTTGCTCCCTTACTAGTCTATCACTTCTTTAATATTAATGTTTTCTGCAAGACAGTTTAACAGCCCGGCTGAGTCGGTCCGTTCCTAATCTTAGGCGTGGCGCTACCAGTTCTTAAAGCCTTATCCATCCATTGCAAGAAATAATAAATCAATAAATAAATAATTACACCCAATAGTCACATATACAGTCCTGACCCCACACTAAAATCAATAAAGTCTTGTGTCGTGGGTATCAGAAACTACGAGAGACTTTTCGGTCTCACAAACACCCAGACCTGGGACAAATACCTGTGGGACTCACAAATATTTGTCTCGATGCGGGGATCGAACCCGCAGCCTCTCGTTTCACAGCTGGCGTCTAACCAACTGCGCTACGGAGGCTGTCATAATAAATAATATAATCCTTAATGAGTAGTTACAATTCAATTTCTAAAAGATTGTACAATATTTAACTACTATTAACAAACTACATGCAAATTCTCCCACAAACATCTAACCGACTGTAGCTTTTCACATTCGAGATATGATTTCTAGAACAAATTCCGCTCATCTCTTTAGCGTAGACGCAGTATTCCCACGGGAACCCGCAGTTCAACTCACATTTAATGGCCACACTTGTTTATTTGCGCTGTGCTGTATAATTGCGCACATACAGACGTGTAGAAAGGCGGCGAAATTATAATCAGAGGTGTATTGCATGTGGAAAGCTTTAGAGTTTTGACCAATGTAGGTGACTTAAAAATTAGACAAGTTCACGCTCGTACACTATCAGTATCAGCACATATTATATGTCCCACTGCAGGGCACGGGCTTCCTATACAATCTACGAACTATTCAGCTACCTTATATATTATATAAGGTTTCAAAGTTATGATTTTTTTTCTAAAAACGTCGCCAATAGCGCTGTTTATTAAAATGCCCGTTGGCTCTTACCGCTTGCCTGAGATTTAAAGGCAGCTTCTGTTGCGCAGTTGCTAATGATACTAGTAGTGAAACAAGAATAATCCACAAAATTGTTTTCAAGTCTGAGTGTTAAGATGAGAAAGTCTCCCCTAGTTTCTGTTGTCAACGACACCAGACTTGCATCTTTCTAACAGTAAACAATGTGATGTGAATATTGGGTGTATTTATCATTAACTTACTACCTACTTTTTAACTACTTTTGTTACATTTAACTGGCAAAAGGCAAATAGAATATATTTCAAAGTTATGCAAAGCTTTTTAAAAACGTCGTCAGCGGCGCGGCTTATTAAAATGTTCGCTTTCACCGCTCGAGATTTCGCCAGAATAAACCATAAATAACGCGCCATTTCTGCACCTTATTAAAAATCATGAACAAGTGCACTGCGCGATGGCAACTTTTTTCATTTGTAAACTCGCTAAGAAGTTTTTTAGTTGGCGAAACTCGTTTACCTTGGTTCTACAGTTTTTATTCTGATGTTATTATGGAGTAGCCGGGACACGCGATTGCACTCGCTGTGGTTTGTCGGCGGATTTGCTTATTTGCTTATGTTATGGTTTTTTTTCAGTTGATTCTATTTGTAAAATTGATAAAAACAGCTTGTTAATATATATGCTTATCTTAATTTTTGAAATAATTATCTAGTAAAATTCCTTATTCTCGGATACTGGGTGCCTGTAAATGTGAAAAGAAAGCGCATAGCGAGATAAGACAAGTCTAGAAAGTCAAACACGTACATACAAGTTTTTTAAAAATATTTTTTTGTTATTTATCAGATAATTTTAGTTCAGACAGGTACCACGTAAGTCCGTCGTTTGTCATGCACTTTGTATAAATACCTAGGCTAAATACTTTAACACAACTTTACGGGAAGATGCGGGTCTTGTTTTAACTTTTTTATAATATTTTGTAGATTTTTTTTTAACGTTTCATTTTAAGATTTATGTTTCGACAGTAACAATAACAGAAGGAATGCAACTATCGCAGAAGTTCGTGCCTCCAAGGAGGAGACAGTCGAGGCAATAAGTTATTATTTATATCGTAATAAAATATTTTATAATTAAATTCAGTTGCGTTGCGAATGTTCATAAATCCGACCACATTTTTGCATTTATTAGCTAAACTCTGAATACTTGAGAAAATATACACAACTTTAATAAGTTTCGTAAACTTTCCCGTTGAAGTAACGAACGAAAAACAAACACACCACGCGAAGTAAAAACTGGCTTAGAATAATCTTTGTAAAATATTACTTTGTTTAGTTTTCTGTTGTAGTTTGTAACAATGCAATAACTCGTGTAATACTCTTGTGCAATGTAGTTTATACAGTTACCTATTGATTATTTTCATGAGTCAACTGGTATACACGTATACTAAGTATATAGTAAAGTATTATCTATCTGTATATAATATTTGTCAGTTTATATAAAAGGATTTTTAGAAAGAAGATTGAAGTGGATTTATGTAAACTGATTTTACTGGTGGTAGGTCTCTCATATGAGAGAGGCCGTTTGGGTAGGTACCACCGCAATGTCTATTTCTCCCACCAAACAGCAGTGTAAATGCACAGTTGTATTCCGGTTTAAAGGACATTGTAGCCACTAGCCACTGTAACTACTGGACATAATGAGACTTATCATCTTATGTCTCAGGATGGCGAGCGCAGTGGAATGCCAAGCATTGCTTTGTAATGCATGGTGTTGTTTGATTTTGCTACTGTATATAAGCGGTGATATCGCTTACGAGCAGGCGAATGGCATGCTCGTCTCGCCATTCATCGCAGTAAAAAAAATTCTATTCTTATAACATAATTCGTTAAGTAACGATCTAAGGGATATACTCAGATAGCTAATTGAAGATTTAAGTATATTTTTATTAATGGGAATAATACACACGGGTTGTGTTTTCAATGGGCTTAAAACCAGAACATAAGAGTAATTACACACTGCTGCTTGGCGTCAGAAACAGATAAATGGTTGTACCCAGGTGGCTTTTCGTGTACGAAAATAATATTAATAAATTAGTTGTACATACAGAAATATTCTGGATCATGTTGTAAGAAATGTATACAATATTACACAGTCAACCCTAGATGATGTTTTGTAAGTACCTAATAGTAAATATTTAATATTTTTTATTTTAAATATTAGTGCTGTATCCTAAAGATTCAAGTGTGACGTAATTCTTAGCGGAATAGTTTTGAGTGAGTCAAATTACGAAACATTCAAAGATAATTAATTAATTCGTTTTCAATAGTTTTTTAAATGATTAATTTCGGAAAACCGTGGATGACACCTTGCCACTGTTTGCCTACCCCTAAGAGTGTACAGGCGTAGTTATGTACCTATAATTATGAATACTTTGGTTAAGTCAATGTTCAAATATTACAAGTCAATTGAAAGATTATAGCTAATAAAGTAAATACACCCAAAAATCACATACCTAGTCCTGACCCCACACTATAATCGAGTCTTGTATCGTGGGTATCAGAAGCTATGAGAGACTTTTCAGTCTCACAAAAACCCAAACCCGAATAAATATGAAAGAAAGAAAGAAAGAAATACATTTTATTGAAGGCGCAAACATACATAGGTAGGTAATAAAATAACAAAATATACATAAAATAAAAAACATGACAAAAATACTATTATGCAACAATATTGTGTGACTGAACTATTGCGCCGACAATGGGCCTCCCATTCAGCTTTATGCTGCAGTATGGGAAAAGCAAACTGCAGCGCTGATTTTCAACGGGGAGCCCTATATCTGTGAATCACACGAAATATTGTATCGGTGCCGAAATCGAGCCCACGGCCTCACGTTTCACGGCCGGCGTCAAACCAACTGTGCCACGGAGACTGCTAATGCACCAATATGAAGACTTATATTGACTGACTGATTCCGCATAATTAGGCTATAAACAGTGCATTCATTAACCTCTTGTTGATAGATTAACCCGTCATGTAATCATCAAAAAGTGATACCAGGGGTACACAAAGCCCGTCGCTCTGTACCCGCATCACGTGCTATCCATGCCATTTGTCGGGTTCGACCTGCGGTAATAAAGGTGGTGTGGATGTGGACGGGTTAAAAGCTTTGCACTTCGGCCCCGCACTGCAGTTTCATTCCGTGTGGAAACTAATTGCGGATGTTGGTGATTTCTGTTCGGTTTGGATTTTGTGTGAGAAAAATAATTGTTATCTATAGTGACCAAGCCTTGTCGGATTGTATACGATTCTAGATGAATTATGTGTTTTATTAAAACACGCATCTTGGATTATCTGTTCTAGTATTGGATGGATAGATTGTTTCAAAATTGAATTTAGCGCAGTTGGATTTAAGTGTTAGGTTTGGATATTAAAATAAGACGTTATTCAATTTTCTTTGGTTCTGGATATAATACATACATAATCTCACGCCTTTATCCCCGAAGGGGTAGGCAGAGGCGCCACCGGGACACCCACATTTCGTCTTGTATGTTCCGTCCCACGATGTGATAGGGGGGGAGCCTATCGCCATATCGGGCACAAATTTCTGACTCCGGGCTGATAATGAATAGAAAAATCCAATACCACTTTGCCCGACCCGGGACTCGAACCCAAGACCTCAGCTTTGTAGCCGTACCGTAATACAACTACGCCACCGAGGCAGTCTGGATATAATGAGACGGAATTTCTCTCACCGTTTCGAAATGGTACAATAGAAATTTGCTAACTGCAGTAGTTAGTTTAACTAACTGTGTCGCAGTTAACAGCGCCCGCATCCGGATAGTAACAATATTACTTATAGGGAATATAAAAAACAAAAAAATATTAAAATAAATACCAAAAAGGATGATTAGGGTAAATGATTCATTCTTATGCGTAATAGGTCAACTTTATTGTTGACAGTGATAAATTGACGCGTTAAAACATAATAGGCAGGTATTTCAGCTTTATCTACATGTGCGAAACCACCCACTCCTGACCAGTCAATGTTCGTCGACTCGGAAACTCCAGATAAAGCTATTTTGTTAAATGAGCCCGAATAGAAAATAAACAACGCACCCAAAATGATGCCTCGTCGTAGCTGTAATAGCAGACAGCACAATCATCGAACTCAATACATACTCTCAGTTCTATATAGATGTTTGTGTATGTCGTTAAATTACAGCTTGACCGGGTGGTACCACTGTCTCACAAAGAATTTACGTGAAGCAACTTTCCTGCTGTTGCGTATCTTTGAGTGAGATTATTGGAAACCCAAAAGTTGGTGGTAGTTACTAGTTTATTCGTATCAATGACAGCTACTATCATACGCGATAAATAAATAAATAATAAATACACCCAACAGTCACATACATAGTCCTGACCCCACACTAAGATCGAGTCTTGTGTCGTGGGTATCAGAAGCTACGAGAGACTTTTCGGTCTCACAAACACCCAGACCCGAAACAAATACCTGTGGATCACACAAATATTTGTTTCGGTGCGGGGATCGAACCCGCGGCCTCTCGTTTCACAGGCAGCGTCAAACCAACTGCGCCACGGAGGCTGTCAATGGTGTCGCTTTTCGGATACAACCTCTGTACATCCAGCATAATTCATGACAATTCCATGGCGCAATTGATTAGACGCTGACTGTAAAATGAGAGGCTGCAGGTTCGATCCCCGCACCGAGACAAATATTTGCGTGAACCGTAAGTATTTGTTTCGGGTCTGGGTGTTTGTGGGACCGAAAAGTCTCTCGTAGTTCCTGATACCCACGACACAAGATTCAATCCTAGTGTGGGGTCAGGACTATGTATGTGACTGTTGGGTGTATTTATTCATTTAATTGATGTTGTAGAGTATATTTTTACGATGGTGCCTTAAGTGTGTTAGTAATTCTCATAATATTATTAAGTGTACCACTTAATAGACTAGAAGCCAGATTTAAATTGGCAGTCCACGGGTTCGATTCCCACACCAAACAGCGCCGTAACTTACATGAGCCTTTTAAAACTAGGATTTAAATTTTCCAGCTCTATGAATAGAACTCAAATATTCCTATAAGCTATTAACTTTCTCCAGTACTGAAAACTACTTAATTATGTGTCAAATGGCTCCAACGTGAGATCAATGTACCCACGTGCCCGCCCGCGGCCTCAAACCTGATCCTAATGACCATCATAAAATGAACCAAATTGCCTATAAAATATGATACCCCGCGCCGGAGGACGGAGGACTCCTGAGGGAAAAGAGACAAGGTAATGGAGACAATTTTGACTTATTAAACGAACCTCCTCCAAACTGCCGGGCTTTTATTAAAAAACATTTTTTCTTTGCCAATTTACAATCATTACGTAAGATTCGCGTCATTCGTCACAAAGGGATTCGTCGTACTGGGAATGTATTTTTTTCGCTTTTGATATAATTTTAACTCGCTTTAATTTATCCTTATTACGTAAAAAAGTTAAAAAAACGATACGTTACTGAGCAGGCGAATCCATCCCACACATCTGAATGTTACCTTAGATGGTTTCCTCGCGTATTGAAAAAACAGAGCGGTAAGTCTTAACACTATTAAAAGGAGCATTGTATACATTAAAAATGTTATGTACATAATTATACATGTAGGAGTTTTTGATTTCTCTACGTAGGACGCAAAAAGTAGGTTAAATTAGGATTGGTGGACCTTCATGCTAGTTATAATTCTTCCCAACGCAGGAGGAAAGCAAAAAAGATAGATTTTACTCGCCAGTCGTTAGTCTCTTGTTAGTTATGACAACCTCCGTGGCGCAGTTGGTTTGACGCCGACTGTGAAACAAGAGGCCGCGGGTTCGATCCCCGCACCGAGATAAATGTTTGTGCGGCCCACAAATATTTCTTTCGGGTCTGGGTGTTTGTGAGACCGAAAAGTCTCTCGTAGTTCTGATACCTGCGACACAAGACTTAATTGATCTTAATGTGGGGTCGGGACCATGTGTGTGACTGTTGGGTGTATTTATTATTTATTTATTTAAAAAAAGATTGGTATCTGCGTTCACCTAGGCTGACATATCTGTCCTTTGTCAACAGGCCACCACCTCTAGGTATGTGGATATTTGTCCATATTCAGTCGGCACCCCAGGGACACAGGCATCGCCTAATGTTTTGATTAAGACTAGTCACAAACTAAACCGAACACACGAAACTTGTAACTTAATCACCAAGTTTTGAAACAACTGTGCTATGTGCGGTATATGGAACTTGTCTTTATATAGAATATACTCGATTATGAAGTATTTTCTCTTAAAAAGGATATTCTTCTTGATATTTTTTTTTGTCGAAAAAATATGGCTGAGCATCGGGAAAAAATCTCCTCCGCGAAACTTTTATCAGTTGGTCCTGCGTGTTTAGTGCTTCTCATAAAATGTTAAATCAAGCTTGTATGTTTTGAACGTTTACTAGTTATTACACGAAGTATTCTGTGCTGATGTCAAGCATATTATGTTTAAGAACTGATGTCGGTACGAAGCCCTTTTCGATTTACCGTAATTATGTCTGACTGTATTTCACGATAGGAAGCTGTGAGTACCCATTCATCTTTAACTCAATGCTGCGTTGTTAACGATTCTGTGATATATTCGTATTTTTTACATTTACTACTTTACATACATACATACATAAACTCATGCCTTTCTCTCAGAAGGGGTAGGCAGAGGTTCCCCTGGTAGCAACCAGGACACCCACGTTTCGCCTTGTATTTTCCGTCCCACGATGTGATAGGGGGCTAGCCTATCGCCATATAAGGCACAAATTCCTGACTCCGGGCTGATAATGAATAGAAAAATCCAATATCACTTTGCCCGACCCGGGTTTCGAAAGCGAGACCTAAGCTTTGCAATCATACCGTAGTACCACTGCGCCGCCGAGGCAGTCAGTGTATCAGATTTGTCAGTGTTTAATCACAAGCGGTTACTAAAACATTTCCCGCTCCTCTGTCCAGAGGGATGCGGACGCAGCTAACACGTTTACATCCACAGGACTCGGCTTTGATGGCACGTAACTGAATCACGCGGGGTAATATGGAATGCCATTACACTGGACACCCCCTCTTCAGCTCCACCCGCTCCACCCCCTCCAACACCCTCCGCTGATTGCCTATCAACCGGACGTTGCGTTATAGATAAATTTTATTACATGCAATTTTGCATCTCAGTTCCAAGGATAATTTTCATAGTCGGTACTCAGTATAATCTACATAATAAATTCAAGATATATTCCTGCAAGCTTTATTAGGATGTAAATACGCAAAGTGCTGGTTCGATGAGATTATTTACATTTCTTGTCACGATGTCTAAATGTAAATTGCAAACATAATACTCCTGGAAAAAATTGATGTCGAGACTAACTGAGGAAAGCGTACATTCTTCAGTTTTCCTGTGATAAACGTCGATAATGTTAAACAAATTAAAATTCTTGTCAAAAGTATATATTTATCGGAGCATCTAAAGTTAACTTTCACGCTCGCCTTAATGGTCTAGTGGGCGGTAAAACATAAGGGATTGAGTTTATTTCTCACTTCTACAATACACTTTTGTAATATTTTCGTCTTGAAAATTCTCATAGGAATTGCTCGGGAATGGAATCTATGTCAAACTCTTTCGTTTACACAGAGCTTATGTGTCATCTTTCACGGGACTGCATATAACACAATCGGCTGCAAATTTATGGTCAATAGTCTACAAATAACAGCCTAGTAGATAAATCCTAAATTTAGATTAGCTGTCCGCCAGACTATATTGTATAGGTGTATCATAAATTCATATCCATTTGGCAAGGGCTCGTAAAGATGACCACACGGAGTGTTACGATGCATTAAAATTAAATGTGCGACAGAGGAACGTACTCGTGGCTTTACAGCTGCCAATAATAACACTTCTATAAGGTTTTATTGGTCTGCTTTGAGGTTATGATCGGTGGTATTGTTGAATGGTTTGGTGCATGATTTAGTTTTTGATTCGTTTAATATTAGTAAAGGATATAGTATGTGGTGCGTAATTGACCCAACGCGTTTTTGTGCGGTGCGCGGGGGAGGTTAAAGTAAACCTGATTTTTAAAAGTGGGTATGTGTACCTATCTGATTCCTAAAGGGGCTGATGCTAAGCGGTAGCTAGGCGGAGTTGGCAAGTACGAATGAGTGGACTGTATTTTATCATCCCCTTCAAAGGGCTGATTCGCGGTGCGATGCGGTTGGATCGGGAGCAAGGGATGTGCACGCCTTACCTTGACATCTGCATCCTCGGCGAGGTGGCACGCGGTCCCGGCGCGATGGCGTCGACTTATTCACGACACTCGCGCGAACAGGGGCTTGTCCCGTAAAATAGCTATGCTAGCATCAACCTTGCGGTTGTAAGTCCTTAGTTATCAATTGGTACACACAAAGCGGGGTGCGATTACACAGTATAGCGCGGATTAGCGGAACGCCATTTGCACATGCGGGTTAGCGGCGGCGGGAACACTTACGTCCTTACGAGTACATGTGCGGCGCGTGCGGCGGTTCGAAGCGAAGTACGTGTGGGGCACAGCGCGTCCCCACTTCCCGTAGCTCCCGCGCGACGTACGCGCAAGGAGTACAGACATATTAGGTCAGGCGTGCGTTAGAGGGAAAGGGAAAATAGCGGGAATATGACACAACACAGCACTCATTGCAGTACTGCCAACCTCGCGAAATATGTATAGAAAACATCGATCAATAATTATACAAATATATAAATATGGCGGAACCATTCCCCCCGGCCTTAAAGGGTACCTTTAATAATAATAATAAAAATAAATGTTACGAATTACGAATAATAAAAGTAACGCGGTAATAAAGAATGACCCTAAACCTAACCTTAAAGCGGAAGCGAATAAGTGAACGACTATACCCACGGAGCTCTCGGCATCGGCTACGAATCTAATATTCGCAGCCACTAGGTGTCCTAGTCCTACGAGCTACCGTGAGAGGTATAAATTTATTGATTGGGCAACGGGCACAGTCGGACGACGGGTCGCACGAAGCTTCCCCTATTCGTCTTAACTGTCACGACGCGTGTTGCTCCATCCTTCGAAGGGTGGACTGCTTCCACCACACCGAGAGGCCATGAAAGAGGCGGTGCATTATCAACTATAATAACCACTACCGTCCCTAATTGAATGGGAGTGGAAGGCGTGGTCCATTTAGCTCGAGCTTGCAATTGATGCAATACTCAATCCTCCAGCGTTGCCAAAAGGATTGGACCATTTTATCTAAAAGCGAATGTCTCTCACGTAGATTACAGGAGTCTACATGAGACGCGGGTAGCGAACATAAAGGAGCGGTATGAAGAAAATGAGCGGGCGTGAGCGCTGCGGGCTCTGCGGGATCACTACTTAGCGAAGTAAGCGGACGCGAATTTATAAGTGCCTCGACCTGTGTGAGTACTGTTAATAACTCTTCATAGGAAAGCAGCTGCTGTCCTATGACCTTGAACAGGTGAGATTTTACGACCTTCACCATAGATTCCCAGCATCCACCCCAGTGAGGGCTTGCAGGTGGAATCTGCTTGAAGTCTATACGACTTTCAGAAAGTTCGTGTTCAAGGTGCGGGCGATAATGGTCAAGAAATTTGTATAGGTCGCGTAAATACGAACTACAACCGACAAAATTCGTAGCGTTATCCGTATACAAACACTGAACTGGGCCGCGGCGAGAAAGAAAGCGTTTTAGTGCGGCGAGAAAACTAACCGTGCTTAAGTCGGAAGCTATTTCAACGTGCAAGCAACGCGTAGTTAGACAAGTAAATATACAGAGCCAGGCCTTGCGACTCCTGACGCCCCTGCCACGCACGGGTGTGTATTTTATAGGACCTGCGTAATCACAACCCGTATGCGAAAAGGGTTTGTCGACCTGGTTGACGCGGTAAGCGGGTAAATCGGCCATCTTCGGAAACAATGGACGCGGTTTGGCCCGAAAACAAGTGTTACACTTGTATATGCGGTGACGAATAATTCGCCGAGCGGCAAGTATCCAATAGCGACGCCTAATTATAGACATTAGAAGTTCAGGACCAGCGTGTAAATACTTTTTATGATAATAGTCGACTATCAAATCAACTATGTGATCGCGGCGTGGGAGAACACGCGGATGTCTCTGCGAATAGTCGACGACTGCATTCGACAAACGGCCACCGACGCGAATTATATTCTCTGTGTCTAAGAATGGACTAAGCCTTTGCAAAGCGGGCGAACAAATCTGTTTCTTTGTTAATTTAATTATGTCATCAGTGAAATAAACACGTTGAAGAGCGAGTATGATTTGATTTTCGGCGTATTTTAAATCAGAAGAGGTTACGAAAAGTCGACGCGGTAACAATTTCGAAAAGCGATAAACATAAACCATTATGCGTAATAGTTTAGACCAAGAAGAAATACGAAGCGCGAGCGAGTAAATTAGCGAATCAACAGCGGGTGTGGTGACAGCATGTATCAACGGTTTCAAATCAGGTATGTCTTCGACATCATTATCATCGAACGAAGCGATAGGCCACTCTGCAGGATCCTTACAAGCCCACGACGGTCCCGAAAACCACAAGGGATGGTCAATAAGGGCCGCGGGCGATAAGCCACGAGATAGGCAATCAGCAGGGTTTTTAATTCCTGCTATGTGATGGAAACAGCTGGCGGGAACGTTGTCGGTCACCTTAACTACTCGATTAGCGACAAACGTCTGCCAGCGGTGCGGAGAAGAATTGATCCAACATAGTGTTACCTTCGAATCGGTAAATGCGAATACGTTCGCAATTTTATAACGCGGCTGAAATATGTCGATAACCTTCTTCATGAGTGCGGATAGAAGAACCGCTGCACATAACTCCAACCTAGCGATAGAAACAGTTTTAAGCGGCGAGACTTTAGACTTAGAACAGACAAGTACAATATTTCCAGTGCAGTTTATTACGGTTTGCATGTATATCACTGCGCCGTAAGCACGTTCGCTAGTGTCAGCAAAACCCAACAGGTTGACAGCGCAACCTTGAACTACGCCCAAATGTCGCGGTATACGTACCCCATTCAAGGCGGGCAGTTCATTGCAGAACTGTGACCAAAGCGTTGCGATGCGTTTTGGTGTAGCGTCATCCCAGTCGCATTTTGCCATCCAAAGTTCTCTGATGAGAAGTTTGGCGTACAAAATGACGGGAGCCACTAAACCCAAATTATCCCACAAACGGGCTACAGCGGAAAGAATGTTACGCTTGGTGCACCCCGGATTGGGTGCGGCGACCTTAAACGTGAAAACATCGTCGGAACTATCCCAATGCGTGCCTAAAATTTTATGCGGTATGGCGCCCCGATCAATTTCGAGACAAGAGGAAGCGCGATGCGAAACGGGTATGTCACGAAGAGCTGCGGCGGAATTGCTGGACCACTTGACGAGGTCAAATTGACCGGACTTAAATAATCCTATAAGCTGGATGCAGGCATCTGCAGCAACAGATTCATCATCCTGAAACGAATCGTCGGCCATTATGCTGAAACACACATCGTCCATATAAGTCGAACTGGATGCGATTGCGGCTGCCACTGGAAATTTGTGTCCTTCGTCTGTTATTAGCTGTCTGACGACGCGGACGGCGTGGAATACACTAGACTTCATTCCAAAACACACGCGATTAAATTCAAAAATTGACAAAGGGTCAGTGACCTGAAAGCGAAAAAGAATACGCTGGAATTTACGATCGGATTCGTTCATAAGAATCTGTAAAAACATCTGGCGGCAATCGGCGGAAACAGCGATTTTAAAGAGGCGGAAATTAAGAAGTATTGAATTTAAGTCACCTTGAAGATTAGGCCCTGAATGCAAAACTTCGTTCAAGGATAGCCCAGAACTAGTCTTGCAACTGGCATCCAATACCATACGTACCTTGGTAGTTGACTTGTCTAAACGTTGCACGCAATGGTGCGGTACGAAATAAGATGCGGAAAAATCGACACTATCAACAGGTCCTATTTCGGTAAAATAGCCTTTGGTAACATATTCGCGGATTATGTCGGCGTAAGCGGCGCGCAACATGGGCGAAGACTGCAACTTGCGTTCCAAGCAAAGAAAACGTCTGTGTGCGGTTTGAAACGAATTACCTAATTTATAAACGTCATCCTTAAACGGTAAGGCGACTGAGTACCTGCCACTAGCATCACGCGTAGTGGTGGCGCGGAAATGATTCTCACATTCAAGGTCATCTTGACTGTGGGCGGGCGGAGCGGAGATTTCCTCGAGTTCCCAAAATCTTTTAAGAAGGATGTCCAAAGAAATCTGGTCGACGACCGTACAACAAGCCGATGTCGACTTTAAACTCGATTTTCTAGGTACCAAAACTGGAGCGGAACCCATTAGTACGTAACCTAAAATTGTATTAATAGCGGGCGGTAAGCCATTCATACTGTTAACAGTACCCGGCAATAACAGATGTGGGAAGACATCTGCACCTAGAAGTACATGTACCTCTGACGGTGTGGCGAAAGCAGCGTCTGCGAGCGGCAACGTATTTAAATAATGCGCGAAAAAAGTTCTATCAACGGGAACCGAAGGTAGACTATCCGTGATGCGGTCGACAACAAGTGCGGATACGTTGAAACAAATATTATTATCAAAACGCGAGAATACTTTAAATTGCGCGGAACCTCTAATACACTTTTCTATACCACCGAAACCACGTACCATAGTTTGCGTATTCTTATTGTAATTTAAACCTAGCAACGCACAACATTGCGATGTTATAAAATTACTTTGTGAACCAGAATCAAGTAAACATTTAATAAAATGCGCCTGACCTTCAAAGTCATACACGACTACTTGAGCCGTCGACAACAATATAGTGGACAGCGTAGATCGCTCGTTACGGTAATCATTAGCGGTTGCGTTCGATACTGGCGCAGCGATGTGCAGCGATGCAACGTCGCGCGCTTCGTTGGCGGGCATCGATGACGCATCGAGAGATGTGGCGCGCGCGCTCGGAGTAGCGTGAGCTGTGGACGCGGGGGTAGCGGATTCGACTCCCGGTGCGGGCAAAGTTACATTACGTTGAGTATGCAAAACTATTTTATTGAAATGTAATAAAGTATGATGTTTTGAGTTACAATTTCGACATCTGGAATTCGACTTACAATCTCGTAATTTATGAGATAAACTAAGGCAGTTTATACAAGCGTTGTAATCTTTAACACATTTAAATCGTGCGGAAGGCGTAGTAAATTGGTTGAATTTAGGACATTTAAACAGATGAGCGTGAACGAAATTATCACAAAGACATTTCTGACTAGGTGATGAGACCAGCGTGTAGGCCTGCGGGTTAGGTACGTGATTACGAGGCTTATTTCTAACAAAATTATTATTTCGCGGGATATTGGTACCGGTGGAATTTATTTGCGTGTTAGTGTATATTTTAAACTGACTACGAATAAAATCATTTAAATCGCGGAATGTAGGTATTTCTACATCGCGGTATCTTTCTTCAAAGGCATGAACCGTCTCAGTGTCAAATCTCCGCAAGGCGAGGTACAACAGAATGAAGTCCGCTAAATCATCCAATTGCAAGTTTTTTAAAGCGCTTGCTGCGGTAATAAATTGTTCTAAAAACTCTTGGAATTTAGACGCTGAGGCGGAACCCATACTTTTGAAGTTAATCATTTGGTCCAAATAAGTGGACGCGAGTGTACGAATGTCTTGATACCTATCAATAAGACATTGCAGTATAATTGTATAATTTTCTGCGCACGGCGTAATACCCGAGAACACGTGCTTAGCCTTTTGTGAAAGTTTACTAATTAGGTAATATAACCTATCACTATCTGATAACGTTGTATTATCATGTACAATAGATTTAAAACTTGCGTAAAATAAAGGCCAGTTGCGAATATCACCGTCAAAGCACATTATTTCTAGCGGCGGCAAAGATGGTTTTTTATGTTTTAAAACATTGCGACTCGGAAACGTGTCCACTCCCGAATGGGTGGATTCAACACGTGCTAAGACGCGTTTTATGCGGCAATATAAATCTTCAAACGAAATTAAAGATTCAAAATCTGGTTTACTAGTAGGATCAGACTTAAGCAAAGCGCGGTTATAATCATCAACTGAATCTCGAAATTGTTCTGACAATCTATCGATCGATCCTACTGAACTGAGAAATGTTTCCATGCATTCCTCACTAGTAAATGCGTTTTGCGACTTATCGAAAATATTTTGTATGATTGCAAAATATGTGTTTCGCTTACTTTCCGATAAAGTAAGCTCACTGTCGGACACGGGTGATTCGGCGCCCTTTGTCCTTGAACGCGACATTTTTATATAATAATAATTTCTTAAGCGATTAACGAATGGCGGTATGCGGTAAAACTAAGCGAAATATATATATTATATAAACGAATTGGGTGCAAATTACGTTGCACCAAGACGATATTAATCCGACGCGAAGTGACCAAATTTATGGTGCGTAATTGACCCAACGCGTTTTTGTGCGGTGCGCGGGGGAGGTTAAAGTAAACCTGATTTTTAAAAGTGGGTATGTGTACCTATCTGATTCCTAAAGGGGCTGATGCTAAGCGGTAGCTAGGCGGAGTTGGCAAGTACGAATGAGTGGACTGTATTTTATCATCCCCTTCAAAGGGCTGATTCGCGGTGCGATGCGGTTGGATCGGGAGCAAGGGATGTGCACGCCTTACCTTGACATCTGCATCCTCGGCGAGGTGGCACGCGGTCCCGGCGCGATGGCGTCGACTTATTCACGACACTCGCGCGAACAGGGGCTTGTCCCGTAAAATAGCTATGCTAGCATCAACCTTGCGGTTGTAAGTCCTTAGTTATCAATTGGTACACACAAAGCGGGGTGCGATTACACAGTATAGCGCGGATTAGCGGAACGCCATTTGCACATGCGGGTTAGCGGCGGCGGGAACACTTACGTCCTTACGAGTACATGTGCGGCGCGTGCGGCGGTTCGAAGCGAAGTACGTGTGGGGCACAGCGCGTCCCCACTTCCCGTAGCTCCCGCGCGACGTACGCGCAAGGAGTACAGACATATTAGGTCAGGCGTGCGTTAGAGGGAAAGGGAAAATAGCGGGAATATGACACAACACAGCACTCATTGCAGTACTGCCAACCTCGCGAAATATGTATAGAAAACATCGATCAATAATTATACAAATATATAAATATGGCGGAACCAGTATGCCAATGGCCGTGTAATGTATACTAAACGTTAATGCCACTTGTGTTTTAGGTCATGTTGTCTATGTTCCTTCCTTTTTTAGTTATTAAAACACGCTGCCTATTATTTACATGATATGTAATGATTTATTTCCTCACAAGTTGCATCTTTCCGTACATAACAGGCCGTAGCACCGAACGGAACGGTCTCATGCAGAAAGTATGACCAAATGGACGGTGAAAGGGTATCGACTTTGCTATCTTGGATAAAAGTAACATAATAGATTGTATTTAAACCTATGGTATGCTACTGAAGAAATTTAATGGACCTTGTGTCCTGACCTATCAACGCATGTAAAGGAGCTATTAGACTCTGTCGATTTTCTTAAAAAAAAAATGACGAATGACATGTCCCTAGAGAGTGCCGATAGTAGAAATTTAATACCCTAATTAAACTGACAGAAACTTTTTTTTTTTATTTTTTTATTTATATTCTTTATTGTACACAAAAATGTAACAACAGATATATATAGACAACAAAACAACAAAGTACAAATGGCGGTCTTATCGCACTAAGGCAATCTCTACCAGACAACCATTGGATGGATTTATGAGAGGGAGAAAGAAAGGGCAGTGTATGATAAAGGCAATAAAAGCTCAAATAAATAATACTATATAAACATAAATTTACAAAAACTACATAATTAATGTATATAGACATACATAAATACATTTATATGTAAATAAACATACATATATAAATATATTACCAATATATTTAAATAAAGGAAATAATATTAATCAGTAAATCTGTTTAAGAAGAAAGGTAGTGCTCTTTTACTAGCTTCTTAAAAGATGACAGAGTTTGAGCCTGCCTCACCACAACGGGTAGTGCATTCCACAAGCGAACAGCTACGACACCGAAAGATTTGTCCTTAAATGTTGTAGTGTGGGCGGGCATTCTCAACTTTAAGTTCTCGGACGACCTCAAGGACCTCGTATGTGAGTCATGAAGAAAGACAAATCGATCTTTAAGATAAGAAGGGGTGAGAGGATTAAACAAAATATTGTAAAGAAGAGAAAGAATGTGAGTATTCCGGCGAAGTCGTATAGGTAACCACTTGAGCTTAGCACGAAACTCGGAAACATGATCATATTTACGTAGACCAAATATGAATCTTATGCAGAAATTCTGAAGACGCTCAAGTTTATTTAGCTGGTCCTCGGTGAGATCTAGATAGCTGACATCGGCATAATCAAGGATGGGGAGGAGGAGTGTTTGCGCAAGCGATTTCTTCGTGGTAACGGGTAGGAAATTGTGTAACCTTCGCAAGGAGCGAGCTGAAGTAAACAACTTTCGACTTACATCTCGAATTTGCGGACCCCAGGTGAGGCCTTTGTCTATATTCAGCCCCAAATTTCTTACAGTGTCGCTGTAGGGGATGGTAACACCATCACAAGCAACACACGGCAGCTGGGCCCAATTAAGTTTTGCTATCAACCTGGGACTGCCAACAACAATTGCCTGAGTCTTATTTGGATTCAGCGTCAAGCCATGCCGTTTGCTCCAATCGCAAATGTGTTGGATATCAACATTAATCGTTGAGATTGCATCAACCATCCTGTCCAAAGGGGCCTGAGAGTAAATTTGGAGATCATCAGCGTAGAGGTGGTAGGAAGAATGAAGGTGATTAGTGATAGAATTAATAAAAATAGCAAAAAGTAGAGGAGAAAGCACGCCGCCCTGTGGTACGCCAGCAGACACTGAGCACCAAGAGGAAAAATTCTCCTCGATGCAGATGCGTTGCCGGCGCCCGTACAGGTAACTATGAAACCAGTCAAGTGCTGTTGGAGATATGTTGAGGGAAAACATCACGCTGAGTAGTACGTCAAAATCGACGGTGTTGAAGGCATTGCTGAAGTCCAGCAACGCTAGAACTGTCAGCTTGCCCTCTTCCATACCAGATCTCATGCCATCCGTAATATGCGTCAGAGTGGTGGTTGTACTATGCCCAGAACGAAATCCCGATTGGAAAGGATTAAGGAGATTATTTTTGGAAAGGAAATTATTCAGTTGGGTATGGATCAAACGTTCAAGAACTTTGGATAGGAATGGAAGAATGGATATTGGTCGAAATTCGGAAAGTGCAGAGGCATTAGGTTTTTTAGGGATAGGAATAATGTGTGCCTCTTTCCAAGAGGTAGGAAATATTCCTGTGGAAACGGAATGGTTGAGGATGTGGGAGATTATAGGAAGGATTTCGTCTAGGATAGGAAGAATCATATTACGGCTGACATGGTCACTTCCGACCGCATTAGACGAAATAAGCGTGATGGTCTTCCTAACATCACAACTAGCAAATTGTTTGAAGACAAAAGCAGGACAATCGGGAGTCTGGCAGGTAGAAAGATGTTTAATAGTGTTATCTTTGACCATTGTATTAAAATACGATGGAGACGAAAAGTGTTGATTCAAGGAATTTATGTCTACAGATACAGGAATATAATTATTACGAGATTTACCCACTCCCAGAGTCTGAAGAAATTTCCAGACTTTAGCCGAATCTCCATTTTCAACTGAGCTGTGAATATGTCGGCGTTGAGCGTTCCTACACACCTTACTGTAGTGATTCCGAATGGCAATGTACTTAAGCCAATTCAACTCGCTAGGACGGTGATTGTATCTGGACTTGGCCGATGCTTTTTTCTTGAGCAACTCCTTAATTTCGGCAGTAAGCCAGGGTGCTGGTAGATGTTTCAACTTTATTGGCCGAACTGGTGCATGCGTGTCGTAGAGACCGATTAATTTATGTGTAAATATTAGGACTTTTTCGTCAATACTGTACGTAATATTAAGTGAAAATGCCGCCCACATCACCAGCCTTAATTCAAATTGAAATTAAATTAAGTACACTTTTCAATTACTTTAGACTTTTTTCAAAATAGAAATTTATTAATGTTTTGGAATGAAATTAAAATATTGCAATATTAAGAGACAAGTAAACTCATTTTCAACACTTATCGTCTATGATATTCTGTCACCTGATAGTTTTGCAGTGCAAAGTAATAATAATATTTTCGGTTTCACATCACCCAGACTCGAGATAAATACTTGTGGGATTCACAAACATTTGTCTCGGTATGGGGATCGAACCCGCGGTCTCTCGTTTCACAGCCGGAGTCTAACCAACTGCGCCACAGAGGCTGTCTATATATAATATTTTTTACTTAGACTTTCGTACTTCTTAATTACACCACACGCCAACTGAAGGTAGATGTGGTATAAACATGTAATTTTTCCTTACAGATACGAATCAACAGACACGTCAGTTTAAAATAAAGTATATATAATATATATATCAGCATTTCTTTGATTGAAATTAGAAAGCAGCACTAACTGGTTCGCAATATTAACGAGGATGCGATATGGCTCGCGGTGCTCAAATCTCATCGACGATCAAATGCTAATGCGGGCGATTGTATCGCAGACAGTCTGAATAGTGCGAATGCTTAATGTATTGTTCAGCAAGATCTGGATATTTAGACAATACAATTTCTAAACGGTCGCGCGGTTTCTGAAACGAAACGTCTATTCTGTTTGTTGTCTTTTATTTATATCTACACGATGCTGAACAACTTCAGTATAATCGTTAGCACTTTTACGTTAAGATTTAGAAGATGCTTAAATGTTGTACCAAAAAACACATTTGTTCGTGATATTTTTAACTACATAAAATACAATTTAATAAACGTATTTCTTGTCTTTCGATGTATTTTCAAACAAAATTGATTAATAGTAGAACTTGCGAAAATTCTGGGCAATTTAGGGACTATGCGATATAAAGATTCTTATAACATATTTGCACGTTGGCCTGGTACCTAGCATTAAAACCTTAATTACCACCTCACAGGCGATAGCTGAGATTGTAATGGCTTGTTTATCTCCTAGAAGACTACGGAGACAGTCCTGCGACTGAGGACGCCACAGATCTGACTAAGTGGCGAAGGTTCACTACAATATAACACGAACATTCATTCAGCACCAACTGTGAATAAAACAAATGAATGAATATGCATGATACTCCAGTCCACCATAAAAGTAAACGGAAGGTCCTTACACCATCCGTGAATTAAACATATGAATATTGGGACTAGCAGGAGCGTCGGCACGTTGCCAGCTCACAGCTGTATCCTAAGGGTATTTGTCACCCATTAATACCGACCTATCAGGAATTATACAGCAATACCCGATGCACTAGCATGCCCAAACGGTCTGCTCATTCATAGATAATACCCACTACCCAGGGCCTGCGACTTGGCGCGGCTCCCACCGCATAATTTAAGATAAGCGGCTAATAAACGTCGCTGCAGTGTGTTAACACAGAGCATTTGTTACGTTTTATGTCGCTTTGGGGTTCTGTTTAAGTATTTCAGAAGAACAAATAAATAAATATAACCGGATTTCAAACTACAAAGAACATGCTGGGGCTACAGTAGGTAGTGTACTTTGGTACTTTGTACCTTTGTACAGTACTTTGGTTGCTGTAGTCGAATCCGCAGCCTCTCGTTTGCCGTTGGGCTGTAAGAGTTGCTTGATGATGCTAAATACTAAAAGGCATCGTACAATACAAATTTCATGAAGGTTGTCCACAACCAAAAGCGGTATTTTTATGAAATTCCAATTTCGCTGAACGCGAATAAAACTAGATCTAGTTAATCTCTGAGGAATCGGTCGGGCCTAATTGGATTTTATTCTCTACAAAGCTATCTAGTCAATCCAATTTTCGGCAGGATAATAGGCGATTTTAAAAATAATGGCCAATACCTTGTTCATACAATTTCTGTTGAACGTCTTTAGTGAGTTGTCGTGCTATCTGTAACAAAAATTGTCGTCGTGTGGCTGCAAAATGTTGTAGTCGAAAAATAACATTTTAAATGAGACAACATATGGTTTAAATAACGTAGAGATTTAGATTGAGACAGGATAGTAAAAAAATAGAATAATAAATAAATAAATATTAATAAATAAATACACCCGACAGTCACATACATAGTCCTGACCCCACACTAAGATCGAGTCTTGTGTCGTGGGTATCAGAAGCTACGAGAGACTTTTCGGTCTCACAAACACCCAGACCCGAAACAAATACCTGTGGATCACACAAATATTTGTTTCGGTGCGGGGATCGAACCCGCGGCCTCTCGTTTCCCAGGCGGCGTCTAACCAACTGCGCCACGGAGGCTGTCAATAAAAATATATTTTTGGGAAGCTCACGTTTTTATTGTAATCCATATAATATTGTTCCTATTATTCGGATCACTAAACAAATGTAGGATTAGTCTTGTCTTTTGGATGCTCTTAAAAATAAAAGCTTCTTATACACAAATGCCCTAAATTGGATAAATAGGCTATATAAATATTATCCATGTGGGGATTGAACTCGCGACGTTATACAAAGAGGAAGTTACTCAACTTTGCGTTATTCGGTCTTCAACATAGATCTGTGCAATCAGTAGAGCATTTTTCTCAAATTCCAGTAATATTTTATATATACAAATACATACATACACTCACGCCTTTTCCCAGAAGGGGTAGGTAGAGACGCTTCCAGGATACCCACGTTTTGTCTTGTGTGTTCCGTCTCACGATGGGATAGGGGGCGAGCCTATTGCCACATCGGGCACAAATTCTTGACTCCGGGCTGGTAATGAATATAAAAATCCAATATCACTTTGCCCGATCCAGGATTCGAACCCGAGACCTCGTCGTTGTAATCGTACCGTAGTACAACTGCGCCACCGAGGCAGTCAGGCAAGTTGTATATAAAGCAAATATAACTGGCTACGCACTATTAGTCCGGGATCCGTGTTATTACTCCGACATGGCAACTAATGAACGGTCACAAAGAACAATATCTTTGACTTATTTCTTTGTATTTACTTCACGGTCGAGTGAATTAGTTCCAAGATTAATGTATTATTATATTTATCCCTAATTGGATTATGACCTACAGATGTAATCCGACTTCTTGGTAAAATAACTAAGAATGTGGTAACGAGACTAACTATCCGATGTACCAGCATGTAAAAACTTTTGGGCAAATATCATAGAATAGATTCTATCTTTTTTTTTTTATTGAGTCATGCCAAAAGATACTTTTGTACCTTTTTCGATAAAGGTACTTATGGATCACTCTGATGGGTTCATCATTATGTTTAGTAGCCGCTTCGGGATTCTTCTCTTATCGTATCTTCAGCTATAGAGTTATACGCTACGCCTATAGTGTTACCGATGAATTGTCGAGTACAGTCAATGAGATTACTGGTGATTTAATAACCCCTTCACTCTTCTTTCTCCTACCGGTTCTTCAGACGTAAAAATCTATTTATCATTAGTATTCGCTACCCATCAGGTGAGCACTGCTCGTTTGGCGCACCTTTACAGTGAAAAACAAATCGAATACGATCTTCGTCCGGAGGGAAACTGAAAATCGTAAAGTACTTTTTGGGTTTTCAGAGGCAGAACCATTGATTGAGTCGTCTGCTTGTAGCAGCAGTTTTGTGTTTTTACTCGTTGGCAGCTCTTTCTTTTATTGTGCCGTTTGAGAGCCTTTCAAAACACGTTTCGGGGCGTTCGTTGTTCGACATTTCCTTTACTGAGAATATTGGAATGTACAGTTGACAGTTTTTAGATTAATGTTTCTAAATGTGACGGTAAAATATTTTTAGTATTGTAAGTCTAAGTTGGAGATGGCTTAGCAATGGTAATCTTTTTATAGTAGAACGAAAATTGCTATTTAGATTGCTATTTATATTACCATCAGTATACAGCGATAGCTGTTTGTCGTTACAATTATATCGACTTGCTCCGTATAGGATACACACAGGCTGAAACCGAAAAACTACATAATACCTCCTTTCATGGGTTACTTTAAATACGTATTTTTTACCATTGTGAACTTTGGTTGCCGTCTGGGCTATTAGATATTTTTTCCATTACTTATTTTTGTTAGTTATAAATCTCATTCTTCCTTGTGATATGATTTACATGTTCTTAGTTCTAGTGTGGAGTTATGGTGCGATTCAATAAGCAAACCAAGGCGTCGCCCGAGGCCCATGAAATCATTTCATATTCCGCCTGCGAAACAAATCCAATATGGAAGACAATAAATCTCCTTTACAGTTTGCCATACTCGTTGCCACAGATTATTTCATACCAGACGGGTAAATGTTCTGTTTTTTTTCGACATTCTTCTATCTTGACTATAGGTAGAAGTAGTCCTAGTGTATAGACTTTATACAAAGGCTTCTGAAGAAGTATTTATTTTATTTTAAATTTGGACTACAAACATTCGTATAATCCCATATACGTCCCACTGCAGAGCACAGGCCTACTCTACAATCGAGAGAATCGATTAAGAGTGGTTAGGCCATATAGTCCACCACGCTGGCCTAGTGCGGGTTGGCGGACTTACATACCGTAGAAATTCTTTAAAATCGCTACGGTATGCAGGTTTCCTCACGATGTTTTCCTTCACCGTTAAAGTGCGTGGTGATTGACTATCAATACACACATAACTCCGAAAAGTCAGAGGTGTGCCCTGGGATTTGAACCCGCGACCACCGTGAACATGTAGGCCGCCGCGTCTGGTCCGTTACCAACTGGCCACCACGCACTTAAATTATAAAAACTATTATATTATTTATATACTGTACAGGCAATTTCTTCGTCAGGACAGAAAATGGACAAGCTTCTGGCTATTGAGAGCAGACCGAAGAGTAAAGTTACAACGATAAGGGTACATTATAATAATGATTGTAGAATATTAAGTAATTCCACAGATTTATTATAACATGTGATTTTCAGTGAGGCAGAGCTACCACATTAGAAAGTTTTCTTACACTTATAGGAGTCTTACTGCTTCTTTTAGTATATAAAGCCTTCTATATAGCTGGTAACCTATAATTATGGGTTGTAATATTCTAGATTTGTTCTAATTTAATACTGCATTTGAACACATTTTCCTGAACAAAAATCCGAGATTTTTGTTATTTGCCATACCATTTTAAAATATTCAATGTGTCGTTATATTTTTAGTTTACGAGACAGAGTGTTACACAGTGTGACTATAAACTTTTACGTTTATAAGAAATTAGTGTTATTGCACACATTACTTTTTTACAAAGTGTCATGTGAGAAACTTAAATAGGGTTTATCGTTTTATTTCAAACTGTTTTTGTAGCGAGGGTCCTATTTATGTTCATTAATCATCACTAGCTCGGAACATGTATGGCTCTTTGTTCTTTTTTATCGGCGAGAATGTCATCACTAGCAGGACGGTTTGATGTTTCTATTACGATTTAAACTTCGTAATATCTTCCCGCTCTGCTATGGACGAAAGTAAGCAACAATTTATTTCCAAGGTCTATTCATACTATTTGATTAATTACATTGGGTTATATTCAAACTAGGTATATAATTTATGTATTTCTCTAGACACTGAGCTTACGTGTCGGTATCAATAAAACGAATGTTATCGGGCCTTACACCATCAACTATACCTACAATCGAGCTCCGTATTTAAATTGTTGAGTAACCTACGATACCCAATTATGATCCATAGTGCTCATTTAACAAGCGAAAGGAGATCGGTCGATTTGGTCCAACTGTGGACAAGAAATTCATTACTACCAAAAAATTTGGCGTATTTTTTTAGATTTATTTCTCTATTTACTTTTATCCTACACCATTGGAATTAGATTTACAAAAAAATTAGGATATCATGAAATATTTCTACCATTTTTGTATTTGTCAGCAACATTAATAGAGTTGACATCTGTCACGAGACTATTATCTGTCAAATTGCATTGTTTATTTCGTCGTGTACTAATGTGTATTTAAAATTGAATTAATTTGAAAATCATATAATTTCGTTTTGTGGCTGGGTGTTGTGTTTATTCTCTACGGCTTCCCTTGCAGTCAATTGCTTACCACGATTCAACAATACTATAGCATATAAATAAGTTAAAATGTTTATAATCGTCATGTAAGCAAAAACTACGGGAAATCATTGCGCGCCTGAAGCCAACAACTACGAGACACCGATCGTAAAGGCGCAAAGGCTTACATGATCTGTAATGTCTGAATGGATTCATCCTCAATCATTGTTTTATTTTTTCATTATTGTGTACGGTAGCTTAAGATATTTTTTAAACTAGCGCATGACAAAGTGACTAACTACATACAATAAACCTGATATCAAAATAATATACTTTTAAATATTCAAATGTGTTTTTCTGTCTTCCTTGATAAGCTTACGTACTTTATAATAATGTATATTCATACTCATCCCAAACTTAAAATATAAGCCAACTATGACATTACGTATTCAGATAGCAGAAAATGGTAGATTTTGTAAAACTTTAAGAGGATAAATCTTAAAAACCCTGTATCCTAGCTCAAGAAGACTATGTTATATTTGAAGGATAAAAAATCCTTATTATTTAATTCTATGTCTCATTTGTCTCCACCATGTTTCCACTACTTGGCCCAATATTCATAGGAAAACGACCGATCTCCGAATCTTTTAAAAATTACGTTTAAAGTTTCTGAATGAATTCACGACAAAATTATTAATTGATCAAAAGCCATTTTTAAATAATGTCATAAAAGTAGGTTCGCTGCTTTAGTTCTTACAAGTATCAATTAAACCTTTCTTACAATTCCGTTTAACAATTCTGCCTCAATACTCTTTTCACGGAACGTCCAGGTAAAGTCACAGATCTCATTTCGAGTCGACGTGAATTACGTCGATATAGCGAGGGACGTTTTACACGAGAGGGTGGTTCGTCTGAATGAACCTCAGGAATGTACCGTCGGATGCACATTGTCGATGCAGTTTCAGCCGGAGGTTCGAAGTCTACGTGAGTTTGTAACTTGGTTAATTGTGCTGTAAGATAAAACGGTGTTTCAAGGTATTGATTTTTGTTTCGACCAGATATTCAGACCCTATTTTTAAATTAATTTTCAAATTATGACGTTGAATATTACGTTTTACGTACTGGTACGGCAAATTATTTTTTTAACAATTAACATACTTATGCCAGACTGAACGAAATAAGATATATGTAGGTACATACACGACGGACTGTCGACAATAATTGTACACGGTGCTTACTATCCAGGGGGATATTAGCTTTTTTTTATTTGGACTTGAGACTAGGCTGTTGTACCTATGCGGGCTATTTAACACCTTAGCGTAGGTCCCTATTATAAAATCTTACTCTTATAAGTATCGTCCGTATAGCTAAGCTATTGCTTAGCTTCTGCACATCATCTTTTTTATTACCTTACGATATATCACATGTGCAAATGAACATAAATTTAATATTAAAAGACATCGCACTCAGGTCGTAACCTCGGCTGCAATTTCATCTTTCACGATTAAAATAAAATCGCAGTTAAAACTCAAAGCAAGTTGACACGAGCTGAAGCTCTTTATCGCGGCGTATAAAATTATAATCTATTACCATAAAGCATTAGATGAATGTGCGTCGTATTTTTATTGGCTTTAGATATGTTTTAGTGGCACTAACGCGGGTGAATCGTCTTGAGACTACGTGTCGGGAATTATTAGATATAGTGGAATAAAATCACTCCTAAGCCGATAACTTTATCTGTGAAATGAAAATCCAGTCGTAAATTGTTTATTTTTGGGATGTGGATTTTTTAAACAGATATATTTGACTTTCATTGGTCGAAATAATGACACTTAACATTTAATGTCTCAGGATGGCAAGCGCAGTTGAATGCCAAACATTGCTCTGTAATTCATGGTGTTGTATGGTTTGCTACTGTTCATTACCAGTCGTATCGTTTACCTTTCGGCGAATGGCCAGCTCGTCTCACCATTCATTACAATAAAAAAATGTGAAACTAGATACTTATAATATTATGTATAAACTGAACCCGAACGTGGAACACTTACTTTAGTCATTATGATGGGATATATGAAGCCGCGTCATACAGTCTTTATCTAGGGTCACTACTAGCCTTTACAAACTCAATAACTGAACAAAATACAACACCGACGCTGTCACATCATCTTAATTTTCTGTTAATATTATACACATAATATATATTCAAATGTGCGCATAGATATCTTGCTTAAAAGTTCAAACTAACCCACCGAAACCACATGCAAATGTGAAATATAATGTAGTTGTTGGTTAGCGAAGTGTTGCGACTCGTTGCACCGCTTAAAGCGCTGAAAAGCCAGTTATTATTAACTTCCAGCCCACTTGATCGCTTTCCGCTGAATTTATTCAAGTTGCGCTCGCATTCTGTGTTTTAGTTTTGGAATTTAAGCGGAATTGTGTATTGCTGTCAACTACGACATTGTGCTGTAGTTTTAAGACACATGTTTATTATGAAACCCTGAGTGACATATGTCGAACTTGTCATTATGTTTATAAATACATCGTACCACTAGCAAGCATTAGGGAAATACACTAGACTGAGGGCAAGCTGTTAAAAGATTTAACTCCGCGAAAGAACCCCCATTCCACTTCATTACACAATATTTAAAACATAAGAGCTAAGTTAACATAAATACATATCACCAACGCTCAAATACATATTTTGTTTGTAAATGCAGTATTGTGCATATATTTAATAAATATCTTACAAAACAATTTGGTCGGCCTGCTCGAAACTGAATATCTGCAGACGAATACTACAGCGACAGGTCACACGATAAAAGCCTCCACAGAAATTAGGTCAAAGTATAAATCCAGCGAGTATTTTTCATCGAGATAAAGAGAGGTGTCGGCGTTGAAATTCAATAGAACATAATGTTTTCAGCTCGGCCGAGTTTACTACTGTTCGCGGGCTCTGTATAAAAGTGGGGAAGTTTCTACAACGATCTCCCGACGCCGTTTCACTTTGTGTCCGCTGTCGAAATTGCGGTAATCCTGCTGTAGACCACTTGAGGATTAGGGACTTTTGCAAATATTGTAGGTTTCAAGAATTTAAATAAAATATTTACAGAAAAAAATTATATCGTTGAAGACATGACTGTTACATTAAGTAAGCATCCTATCTAGTAAGCCTGGGGTAAGCAGAGACAATGGCTTTTACAGAACACTTGTTTGTGTGGCACACAGATATTTATTTCTAATAATAAATAAGTACACATAACAATCATACACAAAGTTTTGATCCCACAGAAAGATACCATGTCTTGTGTAGTCTAAGAAACTACGAGAGACTTTTCAATCTCACAAATATCCGGACTCGATAAAAAGTAATATACATAATAAGAGTGCCACATTGAACCTGCCTCCTCTTGTTTCACAGACGGTTTTAGCTAACTGCACTACAGAGAAATTTCAGAGGAAATAAATATTGAATTTACATATTTAAAAAAATATGAGGAAGCAAAACATAATTGTTAAAGTGTATGTAATTATAAACTAACTCTATTTTATGGTGTCAAATATTTTCAAATGGTATAGAAATCTTACTATGTATGTAAAAAGCATGTCGCTTAGTCATTCTGTATAGAAAACCTTTTTTACCTTGGCCGCGATAAACTATTAGACTAATAAAAATTCCAAGTAAATTGTCTAGACTTTCGTACACTTCGCATTACTTATGAATTAACTCTAAAAATCATATAGTTATTACTGAAAATGTATTCTACGTTTCTATTATACTGGGATGAAGTGTAAAGAACATAAGCACACATTTATTTAAAATTTATTTTGATTAAAAATTATATTAAGATACTGACATATCACTTTTATACTGACAAGCCACATATTTTGATTAAGTTATAGACATTGTGAAGTTAGGTTTTGTAAAGTGAGGGTGTGAAGAGTAAGAAGCTTGGCTCTACATGAGATCTGATAACGTTCTGACAGTGCGAGTCATATGATCTCGTCTTGGCAACATTTTACTAAAAATGTTTTGGTGAGTAATATGTTTTCTTGTGGTCATTTCACAAACAGCCCAAGGTGTTGCAAAGTGAAGGTGTCATTGACCAGGGGCTAGGGTGTATTAACATTCAAAGGGCTATATTAGCGCGGCTCGTTTGCGCCGTCATGGGCGCCGTAGTTTTTTGGTACATTTCTTGTTATAGGGCTGCCATATTTGTGTTTTGTCCATTTGATATTTTTTGCATTTCAAATTTATGTTCTTGGAAATGCATACATACATAAACTCACGCCTTTATACCAGAAGGGGTAGGCTATCTCGTTTTTTCTTGTATGTTTTTGAAAAAATAAAAAAATAATATGAATTGTCGTAGTGTTTTTTCTTTCAGACAATCTTGAAATGAACTGGATTGATATGTAAGAATTTAGCACACTGGTAAACCTAACCCTTTTTAATTGTATTCTCTGTTGTCGAGGACTCAAGTGTATAAGCAGTGGGCGGTGATGCGCTGATGCGGTGAAATTGCCCACTACAATTCATCTGATTGCGGTTCACTCGAAATAGAATATCCACATGACTGTATCCTGTGATCACAATTATGCTGCTCAAAACAGGACGCCTGCTATTATCCTGTACCTATTTGTATTATTTGTAGTTACATACAAACATACGTCTTATTTATAACTACCTAGAATCGAAAAAAAATGCCCAATCAAATAAGTGTTTAAAATGCCCGCATGAGTAATGCACTTAGTTAACACACTGGCTGTGAATCAAAAATATGAGGGCTCCATTCCCGCACCAAAAAATAAATTGATGTGGGTGTTGTGACACCGCAAAGTCTCTCTTTGTTTTTGGATCCCATGAAAAACTTGTTACATTATGTTGTTAGGACTATGTGTGTGTATTTAATCGTAATTAGTTAATATTGCCAGCCCTGGCGTAAAAAGGCTCCTTACCGCTGGTTATCGAGGACCCGGACATGATCATTCGATTCGTATTTAGCTGATCCTGACTATCGAAGTGGATAAAAGGCAGGGATACCGGGTGCCATATCGAATGTGCGAACAGTGGTTGTCGAAATTTTACTATCTGACGATCGGAATTGATCAGTTTACAATTCAGAGGCACAAAATTTGTCACTTGAGTGTTCAGCAATAGATTTGTATGAACAAATAATTAAATACGAATTTATAAATTTAGAAAATTGGGCTTGTTCTTGTCTGGATAATGTTTAATTTTACGTAAAGACGTGGCCCAAGACTCACAAAATCATAACGTTTTTACTGTTAAAAAGTTATGGTATCTTACGAAAAGTCAAGCCCCTAACTCTACACTATAAAATTCCAACATCGTTGTACGAAAGCATAACTTGAACAAAGTATGACTTGACAAAGTATTTATTTACTTTTTGTCACCGCTGATGACTGTCCACGATATTTCATATAAAATGTCATAAGCGTTCATAGAACGTTCATAGTACGCTACGTTGTAATGTGTAAAGACCCTTAATGTAAATCAACTCAAAACAATAACCCTGAAGCGCCTACGTCTTTGTGGGGGAGCAAAACAAAGACAAAAATTATGATACTTTATTATATGAACAAAACAAAAGACTCGTAAAATTTGCTGATTTATTGTGGCAAAGTTAACAGGAAAAGGCGGGAGGCACCACATTACCAGCGGACCTGAACGGAACATAATAAACGGAATAAAATCAGCGTTGTAGGTACTCTTAAAGTTAATAGCACTCAATTCAGTTGCTTAGAAAGAAAAATAAAAGGGCTCTGTGAATACATGTTTTTGTTTCTCAAACTATATTAAATAAAAACAGTAAATTATGCGAATGGAAATGCTGAACATTGGTTAAAGAAAAAGGGCTCCGCGCATTTACGCTCAAATGTAATGTTTAATTGCGAACACGGTTAATGTTACAGTCCTTACAATCAATATACAAATATACATGATATTTTCTGTTTTAGTGTAACAGTGAATGTATTATTATGTTATTTCAGAGTATTTTCAATTGTTCTCGCACTTTGTCCTTTCAATATACACACACATTATAACCATATCTCGCTTGTGTATTCCACTTCATTTATTATCAGGATCTTTGTATTCACTTTTGCATACCAGCATTTAAAAAGTTTGCTACGCATTTGCTTACCCCTAACTTATAAGAATTTATAGATTTTAATCATCATTAAGTTAGAAATGTTGAGTGTTAGTATAAAATAAAAGCTGTTATAAGAATACTTGATTCTTTTAAATGTCTTAACTATTTCGAAAGCTTGTCATGTCATAGTTGGGACATGGATCTTGCACCTTCACACTTTTTAAACTTGTGTCCTCAGTGAATCTTTTGAAATAAGCATTAATAAAACTCCCCCGCTAGTTAAGACCTAGACTTCCAGTATTCGCAGCTCGAACGCACTAACTTTCGTGTGTGCAATACTTAATTAGCGCCTGACCTGGAATACTGAATAATGGGGCAATTAGCTTTGAAGAACTCGACGGATCCGGATAGTCTACGGACAAGTTTGTTGGTAATTGTATTGTCTCTGAGATAGTTCGAGCTATATTCCAATGAATAATTCCAACTTCGGGTGCCACTTCAGGAATGTGTTGCCTTTTGGAATTGCGTTTTAATATTTTGTGCTAGATGCAGACATTAATAACAGCACACATCATACGTTCTAATAAATAGCATGGGACAAATCTAGGGTTTTAGCTTTAGTTAACAATGCCAGTCTATTGCGGTAAGTGAATTTTCCATATCTTTGAATGTACGAGGATACAACTACGGTGTAAAGTTCTTCATTATGTGTTCCTTTACTATCAATATGATGTATAGCAATAAACTACGAATAATAAATAAGTCAGAGCTGTATACTTTAGACTTCAATCATCGACTACTTTCTTGTTTATTTAGTCCACATTCAATTAGCCTATAGCTCATTTAAATGTAGATATTGTTATCTATAATTTGATGAATATATAATATGATGCATCACTTGTGGTTGGGATGACGTTGGTGGGGAGATTATCCAGGAATTTAGGTAAATTTAAGAACAAATGAAAAATGAAAGATGACTGTGCGTAATTCTGACACGTATAATGAATCCACAGACTAAAAACAAAAAAATGACAATTTGTGTCAAAAATAATTAGTATGAGCACGCTCATAGACCGGTGCACGTTGCGAAGAATATTTTAGCAGGCGTTTCTCAACATGCCCCCGGGCTTTGGAAGCTTGCTTACAAAACAAAAAAAAACTTTATGATGAGTCTGCAGGTAGCGGGCAGATTTTGCTGAAAGCTCTTCGGATGACTCCGTGCCTTGTCCTAATGTCAGCTACTCGGTTGATGCCGTCAAAGCCAGGGTGAACAGCGATGACCCGTCCTAGACACCACTTCATTGGCGGAAGGTTATCGTCCTTCACGACAACAAGAGAATTTAACTTCAGCGAATCGGTGCTCGTTCTCCACTTTGTTCGTTGTTGCAATTCAGCGACATATTCTTTATTCCATCGAAGCCAGAAGTGGTGACGAAGTTGCCCTATTCGTTGGAAACGTGCGAGATGGTTGTAGGAGCATGCCTCATAGCTCGGTTCTGGTACTGCGGTAAGTGGTCGCCCGACGAGGAAATGACCTGGAGTGAGGGGGGTCAAATCATCAGGATCTGTGGAAATTGGCGTGAGTGGTCGAGAATTCAAAATGGCCTCAATTTGGGTTAAGGTCGTATTTAATTCCTCGTACGTGAGATGACAATTTCCCAACACTCTGACTAGGTGATATTTGGTTGATTTGACACCTGCCTCCCAGAGTCCTCCAAAATGCGGAGTATACGCAGGAATAAAATGGAAAGAAATTCCTTCGTTGGCCAGACTTTCACCTAATGAGTTACAATTGCTCTTTAAAAATTTAGAAATCTCGTTACATGCGCCTACAAAAGAAGTACCGTTATCTGAGTAAATATCCTGCGGCTTACCCCGGCGCGAAATGAAACGGCGCAAAGCTAAAATGTACTTATGGCTCGTCAAATCACCTACCAACTCCAAATGGACAGCTTTGGTGGCGAAACAAATAAAAATAGCTACATACACCTTAACAACACGAGAACCACGCCCCTGTCTACTGACAGCTGCCAGTGGTCCAGCATAGTCAACGCCTACGCAGTTAAAGGGATAGCCTCCAGGAGAAACACGCTTATGTGGTAAATTTCCCATTAGAGGTGCAACTACTTGAGCCTTCAAACGACAGCAACGTACGCATTGATGACAACACTTTTTTGCTAAATTACGGCCTCCTATAGGCCAATACCGTTCCTTAATGGAAGCCAACAGTAGCTGTGGACCTGCATGCATTAAAACTTTATGCTCATACTGAAATAACAACTGGGTAAATCGATGAGTGGACTGTAATACTACGGGATGCTTTTTATCAAAACAATAATCTGAATTTTCCAAACGCCCCCCTACACGCATAATATTGTTTTCATCTAAAAATACACTGAATTTAAGTAAAGGGCTCTTTTTTGGTAAATTTTGTTTTTTCAATAATAAATTGTATTCAGGGAAAGATTCAGATTGAGAAATTCTAATAATTAAATTTAAAGCATTTTGTAGCTCACTGTGCGTTAGATAAGGTTCAGCAACAGGAAAACGTCTACATTTATTTATAAATAGTAAAGCGTATGCTACAGCTCGATTTAATCTCAAAAAATTTGAAAACCTGTTAAAATTAATAAAATGATCAAAAGTTTCACAAACATTAGCATTTAAGGAAACTTGTCGCGTTTCAGGTAATATCTCCGGTTTTATAACGCTAGTAGGCCAGTGGGATTCATCTAATTGTAAAAACTGTGGCCCTGACCACCAGATATCAAGGGATTGAATGGATTCAAAGTCAGCCCCGCGCGTTATGTAATCGGCTGGATTCATATGAGTCGTAATATGTCGCCAAGTGTGATTACTTGTTTTTTCTATGATCTCAGCGACACGATTCCGGACAAAAGGTTGTAACTTACTGGGCAACATCTTCAGCCAACCCAAAACAATTGTTGAGTCCGTCCAAAAAGTTACACTTTGAACTTTAACCCTAAGCGAACTAATAGCTTTCTCATAAAGACGTACACCTACTAACGCCCCACATAACTCTAACCTAGGCACAGTGGTAGGTTTAACGGGAGCTACGCGGCTTTTAGCTAATAATAATCTGACTAAACAACTATCAGTATCACTTACGCTGCGCAAGTATAAGCATGCACCATAAGCTCGCTCTGATGCGTCAGTAAAAATATGCATTTCTATGAATTTAAAATTATGGCAAATAACATGACGTGGGACGCGAATATTATTTAAAGCTGGCAAGCTACGAACAATGTCAGCCCAGAGTTTACTGACTTCTGGAGACAGCTTATCATCCCATGATATTTTTTCAAGCCATAACCTTTGCAAAATTAACTTCATGCGAATAACACATATCGATAAAATACCTAACGGGTCGAAAATCTGTGCGATTACAGACAGTATGCCTCGTTTAGACTCACAACTAGAAATTGAACCAATGGGAAAACATAGCTGATCAGTTTCAGTTAACCAATTGAGGCCTAAAGTTTTACTTGGCTCGGTAGTGCCGATATTTAAGTCTAAGGATGGCTCACTCACATTAACTAATTGGGAATCATTAGATTTCCATTTCCTAAGCGGCATACAGGCAGAGGCAAGAACATCGGTGACCTTTTCTCGAATATCCATAACTTCCTGTATCTCAGACCCTCCAGTGAGAAGATCGTCGACATAGAAATCGCGAGAAATAATTTCTGTGATTTTAGGATCCCTACACTCGAGACCTAATTGCCTAAGGCACCTAGTCGCCAAAAACGGAGCACTCGCCGTCCCGTAAGTGACGGTGTTTAATTTAAAAGTTTTTAATGGCTCTGTTTCATTAAAACGCCACAATATCTGTTGCAAATGACGATCATCAGGATGTATCATTATCTGCCGGTACATCTTCTCTACATCTGCCGCCAGAACATACCTATGCTGCCTAAAACGAATGAGAATAGATAAAAGATCATCTTGGACCGTGGGACCTACCATCTGAATATCATTCAGAGAAACACCTGATGTAGTTGGACTACTGGCATTGAAGACGGCCCTTAACTTAGTTGTAGTGCTGGTTTCCCGCAAGACACCATGATGAGGTATGTAGTGTGAGTCAGGCCTAACATCTGTGCATTCCGTCATATGACCTAATAATTTATATTCTAGCATAAACTCAGCATACATTTTACCCAAAGCAGGTTTAGCCCTGTTCCTACGCTCTAAAGAAAGAAAGCAATGCCTAGCTCTTGAATAAGAATTACCTAACAATTTAGGATCTGACTTCAGTGGTATTTTTACTGAGAAACGACCATCTCCCAACCGAATAGTGTTTTTTATATAATGTTCTTCACATAAAGTCTCTTCCCTAGAATAATGAGATGATGACTTAGGACAGATTTCCTCTAATTGCCAAAAACGCGCTAACTGGTTTTGTAAGTCATCGTTGTCAGAAGAATCACTCAAATTTTCTTTAGCGAAGTTACATTGTATTAAATTATATGAATGTGTAATATGAGCGCTATTTACCGGACCGGACACTAACCATCCCAACTTACTTTCACATAAAATAGGTTTACCATTACCTAACTCAATTTTTTGGGAACCTAAAATGTCCCAAAAAATGTCTGCACCTATGATGAGATCCACATCAGCGGGTGAGTGAAAGCTGGGATCTGCTAACACAATATCAGACGGTATATTAATCTCTGATAAGTTTATATTACCACTTGGAACACTGTCGGTAATTGACGGGAGAACAAAACATCTAATTTGATTTGAATAATTATTGTCTAAAGACCTAATACGCAAATCACACATTTTTTGAATATGAGTAATTGCACTGTTTATACCTAACACGGACTTATTTATACGTATTGCAGTTACATTCAACGTTGTAAACATCTTCTCAGTAATTAAGCATGACGTACTCCCACTATCCAGCACCGCACGCGCGATGTGTTCATGATTATTTGCGTCAAATAACTTAATCAATGCTGTAGACAACAACACCTCGCGACTGGAATGCGTAAGGTTCACGGCTAACGTCAGGTTGGATGAAGATGCTACTGTATTAGTGTGTGTACTTGTAGGCACCGACACGGCCATCTGCGCGTGCGCATTAGTAATGTTATCAGCTGATTGTAATGGTACATTATTTGCAACCGGCTTTTGTGCATTACTTAATTGAGTTACGTGAATCATTGTATTATGTTTTCGTTTGCAAATCTTGCACCCTTGCCTTTTACATTTATTTGCAAAGTGTCCACAGCTAAAACAATTAAAACAAACCTTTAACGATGGAATCAATTGCATCCGTGCTTTATTATCAAGTGCCATAAACTGCGGACAAGCGTTTAAATTATGTTCATGGTTTTTACACATGGGACAAGATTTTGTAGGTTCATTTTGACCTGTAGCACTAACTTTACTGCTATAATCTTGTACAGAAACCATGCATTTTTGTTTGGATTGGTGTTTAGTGGATGAATTAGTGAATCCTGAACTAAAATGACGTGTCAATTCTATTGTTTCAACTATACTGGCACGACCATGCAAAAAGGTCATAAAGAATTCAAATTTAATAATGTCGGTTTTCTGTAATTTGCCTTTGTATTCTTCCCATTCGCGAAATGTTTTTGAATCTAATTTAATAATGAAGAGATAAATTAAAAGTGTGTCCCAGTGCTTGACGGGTTCTCCGAGCGATTCTAGGGCGCGTAGACTTTTATTTATGTTGTCAATTAAGCGCTTTATCTGGACGGATGATTCCTTTGTGATGGGTTCCATGTTAAATATAGCTGCCACATGATTTTGTACTAGTAATCGTTTGTTGTCGAACCTATCACAAAGAAGTTTCCAGGCTACCTCGTAATTTAATGCTGAAAATTCTATTGATTGAATGACCACCGCAGCTGTCCCTTCAAGTGAGGCCCTTAAATAGTGGAATTTATTGACATCATCGATTTCACTGTTGGTATGTATCAAACTAGAAAAGGTATCGTGAAATTCCAACCAGTGTTCATAAGCTCCGCTAAATTTGGGTAACTGAATCGTAGGCAACTTGACGAGACTCTTTTTACCACAACTACTTGCTACACTCATCCTATCTTTTTCCGCAGAATAATTTATCACAATGTCTTGAGCCTTTGTGTGCAATTTATAAAAATTACTCTCAAAATCATTTCTCTCAGTGAGTTGCGCATCTAAGTCTTCAACCATGCATTCGATTTTAATTTGAACTTGATCAAACCTATCAAATAATTCGCTAATCTTACCCATGCGTAATTGTAACTCAGTGATGTCAGCATGGCTCAACGAAGCAATATTTAGGCCATTTAAATAATTAGAAAAAGCTGTTAATCGTCCTTTGTAACTGCTTCTGGTCTTTATTAAGTCCTTTACATCAGACATTCTGGGAAACAAGTGTCTCCTCGACCTGGAATTTATACAATGCAACAAGTTAGATTTAGCACTAAAAACTTACAAATTAATACAAACCAACTTAATTTAAATTTTATTAAACAATGATTTTTAGTACTCAACAACTTTAAATTAACAATTAATAACTAGCAATACTACCTACTTTAACAAATAACTGATTTTAACGAGTCTATTTAGTTATTTAGACCACTAACAGCAGAAATAATAATAACAAATAACTAAATGAAATTAAAAATAATCTCGTAAAACCAACAGTAATCTTGCTATCTACGGAAATACGTAGTATTTATTTTTATTTTTTATTTTAATTTTATGTTCACAATTTTATTGAAAAATAATAACTAATTTGAGTACTAACCTTATGAATTACGCAGCTTTTACCTAAAAATTACCTGAACTAGAGTGATGGGTCGAAATTATGCGCTTAACACTAAATAAAATTAAATATCGTGACCACTTAACCTCGACACACGTGTACCAATACTTATTCTCCACAAAAATATGTTCCTTATTGTATTTTAATAATTCAACTCGTAGTTCTTCAAATCCCGCTCGAAGGACCAATGGTGGGGAGATTATCCAGGAATTTAGGTAAATTTAAGAACAAATGAAAAATGAAAGATGACTGTGCGTAATTCTGACACGTATAATGAATCCACAGACTAAAAACAAAAAAATGACAATTTGTGTCAAAAATAATTAGTATGAGCACGCTCATAGACCGGTGCACGTTGCGAAGAATATTTTAGCAGGCGTTTCTCAACAGACGTCGTGTAGTTAATCTCATTATTATAATTATTGGGGCTGCAAGCGCCTACGAGCGATTATTTCAGATATGAATAAATTAAATAGAAGATTAAAAATACAGGTACAGGGTTAAAATTATATCATTTATAACTACTAATCGATCATTCGAATGAATTTCGTTGTTCCAGTTTGAAGGACATTGTAGCCAGAGTAACTACTGAAGATATTGAGGCTTAACAACTTATGTCTAAGGATGGCAAGCGCAGTGGAATGTGAAGCCAAGCATTGCCTTGTAATTTATGGTGTTGTTTGTTTTTGCTCCTGTCCATGAGCGGTCGAATCGCTTACAATCAAGCGAATAGCATGCTCGTCACGCCATTCATCGCAATAAACAAATGAGTGACCTACCAGCAGTGAATCTATATCGAATATCTCAAGGAGAATTTGAAACTGAAGAAACTAAAGTCTAGATAACATAAAGGATATGGTAATATCATACAATAACATTCCAAACTATATGCTTTGGAGCAATATGTACTTAGATTTTGTGTCGACCTAGAAATATCCGACTGTTGGCTTAGTCGGCTTATAATCTATTTACATTCATACTTTACGATCTCACTTTATATAAGGTCCGCTCATGGCTTTAAGCACGAAAGGGATAAGCAGAGAGGTTATTAGTTGTTATTTTTATGTCAACAACACAGAACAACGCTGCAACTGTAAAATTATCCTTAAAAAAATAAGTAAGAACTGTTACGCATAACTATTTACTTTGAAATTAAATAGTAAACATAAAAACCCACTTATGAGCTAAACTAAAAAACCTACATACATCTGAATTTTCATTACAAATACTTTCACCAAGGAAATCTTTGAAGAAAAGTTTCAAAAAGTAATTTCTAACATCAGAATGTTTGCGAAAGAAAGGACCCTCGCTTTGAAATAATTTGGGAGGGAAGCAAAATATTTGAGGTTGAGTTTGTCGAGTAACTACGGGATAGTTGTCGCCAGGTTGTCGGTCTCTCAGGCCCTTAGCAGTTCAATATAAACATTTGCCGTCGTCCATCCAAACGGTTAACGAGTAATGTAAAGATTTTAAATGTTTTGTTTGGTGAAAGTTAAAAGGTTGGGGAGTTTGCTTAAACGTTTGTAAGTAGCTGTTATTTTTGAGCGAGCGGGATGTAATTTTACTTCTTTATAAAGGAGGTGTTTTTAATATAATAATATTTCATCTAGAATTTCGAATGCTTTGAATGATTGCCGCAAGAAACAATTCTATTGAAACAATGAATTTAAATTATAACTATTTCACTGGCACTGAAAATTCTATCAAAACGAAATAACCCATATTTTATCCTTATTGTTAAAATACTTTGTTTTATAACTAGCAAAAGTAATGGTGAAACATAGCACACCTTTAGAACCATTATAGTAATTTTATGTATGAAGAAAAACATTAACTTAAAATCTGATAAGATACATTTTATCTCAATAGCCATTATTTCCACTTGCATCCTTTAATATCTTTTTGTAAATACAAAGCATTTAAGAAACGTGGCATTAGCCGTCGAATAAAGCTTGCGGTGGTTTCTCTCGGTTATCAGATAATAGGATCGCGGGAACGAGCGCCGTCTTTAGCACCTGTATTGACTGCTCTTTATTACAATACACAAATAAAAAGGGCTTTGACACTAGGAGAGGTCATAAGTAACAACTAGTACTTGGATTATTATTGGAATCAAGTATAACAGCTCACAAAATAGGTCCCATTTAAATGTAATAATGACCAATCCGTGGTGCTTTACAGCTGGCTTCCCTGGCTGTAAATGTCTTTATGCGAGGTTATTTACCGTTTCACAGCCGGCGTCTAATCAACTGGGCCACGGAGGCTGTCGAGTTATTTCTGAGCCAGGTAGATATGACAAAAGACTATAACTTATGCAATATTAAGTGCGTTATCTATTCTTGTAATGATAGAACATTACATTTAAACATTAAAAAGAAGATGACAAGTCATAAGTAAAAGTGCGTGGTGGTACCTGTTGGTAACAGACTAACACGGGTGCCACCATGTTCACGGTGGTCACGGATTCAAATCCCAGGTCACACCTGTGACTTTTCGGCGTCGTGTGTATTCATAGTCACCACGCACTATAACGGCAAAGGAAAACATTGCGAGGAAACCTGCATACCATAGCGATTTCTAAGAATTTATATAGTATGTAAATTCCGCCAAACCCCTCAAAATGGTACTCGTCGTATAGGAGGCAGGTGTCCTATAGTGGGATGTATATGGGCTGTTAATTGTAACAGCCCATATACGTCAATACAGTACAATACAGATCGTATGTAGTAGATGCGGCAGGTGAAACTGGAGCATATTTTTATTTATCGTGCCGATGCTAGACAATTAATTCTATAAGCACGAACAGTACCGTCTAAGTAAGGTTACTCGATTAAAATTTAAAAAGACAATTTTTATTACCCATTAATTTCAAATTCACAATTTTTTAGCTATCGAAAGGTATTAAAATATTCTAATTTTTTACGACGTCATAGTCTTTGCGTTTTAAGCTTTAAATAATTTAATGTGTCTTAAAAGTTACATTATACACATAATTCAAGGCTTAAGATGAGTGCTCTATGTGCATAATACACATTAAAATACTTTATTGAAATGGTAGAGAAGATTATCTGTTTTCTATTACAGTATTATGAATATGAACTTTGTGTTTTAAAGATTGTAATTTATAATAAATTAAGATTTCTTCTTTATAAGCTTTAAGAAAAACATAGATTCGTAACTTATATTAAATAAAATATTCTCTTTTCAAATATATTTTACGAAATTTTTTAAATCGTTAAATCGAAACTAAGCAATCTCCTTCAACATCGACTGTCTTACTTCTTTTTAATGATTGATATTGATAAACAATTTTCTCAATTATTCAAATACTTGTTTCTGTATCCTTATTGCAGCAGCAGGAAATGAGGCTTTCAATTTAATCATAATTAGATAAGGGAGTTCCGCATTTGTGAGTTTTTCGATTCATTTAGAATACGGGCCGGCAAAGTGAAATTTCCCTCATTCGTTATCATGTTACGTGTAAATGTAGCTCGTAATAGGTAAATGTGTGATGCGTCCTAATGGACTCCTGTGAATATTTTATACCCACCAGCTAAAAGAACAGTTTTTTGGTATTTTTGTTATATGTCCCAGTTTATACGTAGTTACATTTTGTGTATTGAAAGTATTTTTATAGCAATTACAATATGTTTCAATTGTAGTGGTCTGTTGGTAACGGACCAGACGCGGCTTTCAACATGATCATGGAGGTTGCGGGTTCAAATCCTATAGCACACTCTAAATTTTTCGGAGACATTTGTGTATTGATAGTCAATCACCATGCTCGCCCATGGATTTGTGAGAATTTCTAAAAAGTCCGCCGACCTGCACAACGCCAACGTGGTGAACTATATCACCCACCGAAATATTCGAGATACAATATGCCATAAGAGCTACCGTACTCAAATCTAAATTAAAAATTCATTAACGTGATACTTTTATTTCATACACAGTGATGTTTTGCTCGGAGTTGGAAACATTTTAAATAAGTTATATTGAGAGATCCCCAGTCGTGTAATTATAAAATGATCCTTAGCGAACCTTATGTAAGCCATGCAGATTTTACAATTTTTAAGAAAAATAAAATTTTCATCCAATCGTTCCTCTAATCACTGAGGTATGCACGTCGCGTGTGACGTCACGACGTGTTCCCACGGGAGCCGGCTCACGGCAGGATTACGAGCGCAGCGCCACCGACCAGGGATTACCGACCGACAGCTGTTGGGATCGATCGGGATCAGCCGGGATGTTGTTACATATTGACAAGTCGATTTGATCTCCATTTACCGTTTAAGAGCTATTTAATTTTAGTTCTAAAATATGTGTAACTAGATTTTATATCAAGAATGCATATGACGAAGTGTATTGGAGATTATAATTAATTGGTATAATATTATATGATTGATAGTTTGTATGTATTTAATATATTATCTACTTTTATTATCTTAGTGTTTCTAATTAGTAAAAGTAACATTTTTGTCTCACATCTGCATCTCCCAAAGGTTGAGTGGTAGAAAATGCCGTTGGCATTAAGTCCACCTGTACAATTTTATTGTATGAAGTTTAATGATTAAATAAATGCCTCGGTGGCGTAGTTGTACCACGGTACGATTACAAAGCTGAGGTTTCGGGTTCGAATCCCGGGTCGGGCAAAGTGATATTGGGTTTTTCTATTCATTATCAGCCCGGAGTCAGGAATGCCCGATATTGTGATAGGCTCGCCCCCTATCACATCTTGGGATGGCAAATACAAGACGAAATGTGGGTGTCCTGGTGGCGCCTCTGTGTGCCCCTTCAGGGATAAAGGCGTGAGTTTATGTATGTATGTAAATTAATAAAATTGAAATTTAAATGAACGAAGTTGTTCTTTGGTCTATGTACCCTTATATTTTGCTAACCGAACGGGTTTGAGCGAAAAAAATGACGATTAAGTCGTAATGTGGAGGGATGGCTTTCCTCAAAAGCAGGATGTGGAGTGCGCTGGACTGCTCTGAGCATTATAGGGAAGGTGAACCCTCCAACTATGGTCAACTAGAAAAAGGTAGATGAACCGTGTTTGATCAATTCTATAGTCTAGAATGTTCGGAACCTTGGACGGATTGAAGGATGGAATAGAAAATGAGGACCATGAATCTAATTGACTGAGCTTACGCGACATCAACACAGCCAGAGTCAAGACTGGCTACAATATGCATCTACCACTCAAATAATAATAATAATGGAAATAAGATTTTAAAAAAGGTAAAAATAGTAGTATCGATATCGTAGTGTGTGGTGCTTTTAAAAATATTGCCACGGTTCACAGAGGTCGCGAATGTTTTCGCTAGCTCAATATTGATATACAAACAGTGACGCACAGCCTCTGTCGACCCTCTTCTGGCCTCGTCCGGGCTAATTCAAGTTTTCATTCCGTTTCAGAATTTTTACATTTAGGCTAAAAGATTAAAACATTGTGGTCATTTGACAGTCAAGGTCTGTGTGTAGGCTTCTTTCAAATATGTGTATGGAAGTCCTTGGGGTAAGCTTATGTCTTTTCAGCAGCGGATTTCTTATAATGGAAAGAAGGAAGAGATATTGAAAGTGTTTATATAGTTGATACAAGTGTTTGGTTATTAAATAATCAAGTATTTGATTCGGATTTGGGTGCAGTAAAACATAAAAGTGTCTCGTAATTTTTGACACCTGCGATAAATAGTCTTACTGTTATTATCAGTCATCTGCAAGCGGCGACTTTCAACGATCTTTATTTGGTTATCTTTTCTTATTGTGGGTGACGAAAACCGTAGCTACAATAGACGACTAAAGTATACCCGTTTTGATGCAAACACAACGCGTGCAACCTACCTTTTTAACAATAACATGAATGTATTTCATTCCATTTTCTAATCTAAAACTCATAAATAATTTTAACTTTTTCCGTTGGGTCTTTTACTAAAGCGTCTTGTTTCGTTTTTTAAAGATTTATTTATTTATTTTACTGAATACATATATCTACGGCTATCTTATCTAAGGAAGACGCGCAAATTACAAACAATTACAAATATAAAAAAATATATATATCTAAAAGTTCAGGCTAGGATAATGTAACATACTTTTTAAATAATTGTATTTTCATTACGGTTCGTGACACCTAATGTAAAGAAAGTTAATGCCAACATATTTATGAATGGGGATGTGTTGAGCCTTGTGGAGACTACTAAGTTCTTGGGAATCACATTGGATCCTAAACTTCAATGGGGTCCCCATATAACTGCCTTAGCAAAAAAGCTGAGTGCTGCAGTTTATGCGGTGGGCAAGATTCGCCAATTGACTGACATTGATACGGCTCGATTGGTCTATTTTGCTTACTTTCATAGCCTTATGAGTTATGGAATTTTGCTGTGGGGTGGTGCTGCTGACATTAATGCAATCTTTGTTCTCCAAAAGCGAGCCATAAGATCTATTTATTCGCTAAGCTCCAGACAATCTCTGAGGGAAAAATTCAAAGAAATAAACATAATGACAGTAGCATCTGAATTCATATTTACTAATCTTATGTATGTCCATAAAAATATAGAGAAATTTAAAAAGTTAAGCGATGTTCATGACCAAAATACTAGAAATAGAAATAATCTAGTTAGTCATAAGACCAGGCTCCACAAAATCAGCAAATCTTTTAAGGGTTACTGTATACACTTCTATAATAAAGTTCCCACTCACATAAAAGCCTTAAGTATAAACAAATTTAAATCCACTGTTAAGCGACAGTTGTGTAATAAAGCTTACTATAAAATTTCAGATTACCTAGAGGATAATAAGGCTTGGGAACATAACATAATATAAGTCCCCTAACCGGATGTGCATTGTTTGATATAGATGTGATGTAATAATTGGTTCATTTGATTTCATCGTAGTTGTAAGCAATTTGAGTAAGTCATGCTCGCTAAAACGTCTGTGCTTGCGGCGGCGTCGTGTGCCGGGTCGGTCACTTCCCTGTAACATGGTTGAGGAGGCCGATGGCTGGCACATGCGTCATACTCGTGAACGAGTGCTGCTAGTGTGGACTGGTCTGCTCGACTTGCTTATAATGATAACTTTTAATTGCTTTAAAACTTTTACTACTATTCATTGCTTTGGTGAAGCAGTGCACTGATTCCGCGTTCTGGGTGACTTTACTTACCTAACTCAACCGTACAAAATCACTTGACCAATAACACTATTCATCGTTATTGTTCTAAATTATCTATGAACTGCTGTGAATTTAACTGCGCTGCAACCTCTGTATAATTATTGTATTGTAAACTTGTTTTAAAAAGAGCAACGCTAGAGTTTCTTGCCCGTTCTTCTCTGGCGAAAACAGCATTGTGAACCGGGTGGTATTGGAAAAAAGTGACTGAATCTAAATAATGTATGACATTTCATGGGTTCAAAAAATGTTTTCATTTCATTTCATTTCATTAATCCTTGACAAGTATGCAAAATTTCAAATCAAACCTACTTTTTGAAGAGATCGAAAATCGATTTTGAACGTTCCGTTACATATGTACATACAGGCGAAGCAAATAAAAACGTGTTAAAGACATTTGTCTACCTGGCCCATTCAGACGCATCTAACATACATGGGTTTTCTTCGTATAATCTACACTAGTAATGATATCATTGCCAATAAATGTGTCTGAGGGCAGCAGTGAATCCTTAAACAGATATAACCCTATTTAAGTCCTAGTTTATCGTCGATACAACAAATAATTTCGCTTTATATTACTGACAGACTGCTAATCGCCTCAGTGGTTTGTTTTGTCAATCCTCGCCATTGACTTTCGACCAAGCCGTAAAGCTTTGATTTATAGTTTATTAGATTTATAGGTAATTCCAATATTGTGGCTCTTTCTGTTACTCCAAGTCACTGTCACAAAGCGATGTCGGTAAGTTGTCTTTCGCAACCTAGATTCTGCTAGGGTTGGACCTAAATGAATTTATGTAGAAGATTCATATTTTCCCAAATCGTATTTAATTATGTATGCATTAATATATAGGTACTTAACAAATGCACCATGTATGTACGTTGTCATTATCCGAGAGTACGAGTAGAGGGGTAAGTTGCAAGGACGGGGGATTCTTACTCACCAAACGCAATGCCATTGGTAAACTTTTAAGTTACTTTTATTTTCCTTGACAGTGGTATCTCCTGTTAATGTCCCCTACGGACCCATGGGTGCTGCAGCTTTAACGAAATAAGCAAGTCTCGTTAAATACTTGAATTAGAAGTGAATAAAATATAATTCATAATAATTATACATTTATTTGCGAGCTTATTGACAACCTTACACCAGAGGTTATTTCTGGGGACACAGTTGTCAGGCTGCCATCACAAACGGACGTATTCTAATACTAATCCCTTTGATCTTATTTATCTAGCTTCTATTATTCAATTTGTATAATTTACTGTTTTATTTGATTCAGTTCTTGGTACGCCGTTGCGAAGATTCTTTGAGTGTCAATTATTTGAAGGTCAATAGAATTTGTTTGGTCCTACGAGTACGATTTTCTTAGCTAGATTTGAAACATCTGTGCCTATTTCTGATGCTGACTATGTTACTGGTACAAAATAGTATTGTTTATTAACGCAACTTTAAGGTTATTAAAATAAAAGATAAATGTAGAGTAGGAAAAAAAATTGTAGAAAGAGATTTTGGTTCTGCAAACATGCTTTATTTAAAATCGTGCTTTTTAGACAACCGTTAACCTAGACACTCTACAACACAGCTAGTTTGGTTTGACATGGGTACTAATGCTTTAATGAAAACCCACTGAACAATCTCTATCTTTTTCAGCCCACTTCAAAGACGCCTAATTCTTTAGGCGTTGTAGATGGCCAACGGTACGTGGAATAAAAACCTACAATTTCCAATTTCAAAAAATTCTTTCTTCGCTTTCTACCAACATCAAAGACGCTGTAATCTTTCATGTGTTATATATAATTTATAGATCTCGTACTAACGTACGTGGTACAAAATCCTCAATTCTCAAATACGAAACCAGGGATCTTCAATTGACAGTTATTCCACACAAACAAGGAGATTATGTACACAAAGTTTGATTTGTTTCCGAGGCCGGACGTGAGCTGGGGGTTACTCTATAATCCGACACGAAATTCGAATGTTCGAACGTTCGACATCCGAAATAAGTTAGGTGAAATGGTTTCTTACATTTACGCAAATTGAAATAAAACAATTGTTTACGGATTTTATCGCGGATTTAGTTTGTTTTTACATTTTTTAACTTCCCGACCTTTCGACGACTTTACTGCTTTCGTGGTCACGAGGCGGTCGTCGGCCCCGGACAGACCACCATGAAATCCACGATAAAATCCGTAAAAAATAGTTCAATTTCAATAAGTTATAAGTCTATCAGTTCTGAAAATCAATACTATTGAAATGGCACTTATCATTCACTCTGAACTTAATCTATAGTTACGACGCACGAAAGAGAATTCGAACCTTTTGTGTAGTACATAGGCAAATTCGTACAGTTTTACGTACAACATTCGAACATTCGAACTTCGTTTCGGATCGTAGAATAATCCCCCTTGTGGAGCGGTGGAGACACTTATCTACGTCGACCGCGGCGCGTGGAACGTGCGCCAGCCGCGCCGCACCGGATTGACCCACTTACTTGCGTGTGTGCAGATCAACCGGACACCTCACTAAGACGGCCTGATGATTTCGACTATAGATAAAAAGGTAATAAGTAAGCTGGAATTATGTTTATCAATCTGTAGAATTTAGTATATTTGCGTGGTAAGCTATTTTTAAGTTTGACAGCCTCCGCGGCGCAGTTGGTTAGACGCCGCCTGTGAAACGAGAGGCTGCGGGTTCGATCCCCGCACCAAGACAAATGTTTGTGTGAACCACAAATATTTGTTGCGGGTCTGGGTGTTTGTGAGACCGAAAAGTCTCTCGTAGTTTCTGATGCCCACGACACAAGACTCGATTTTAGTGTGGGGTTAGGACTATGTATGTGACTGTTGGGTGTATTTATTATTAATTAGAAACGAAACAATACTAACTTAATTAAGTTACGTGCATCTGGCTTGAAGGACTATTTTATATTGAAACATAATATTACTTACAATATTTTGACTATCTTCCTTAAATTAACTATATCTTCTAATACACAATAGATGGTTAGTTAATAGTTGTATTGGGTGTGAATTGATAATGACATTAGGGTTGTCGAACCGTATGAAACCACAACTTCGCGCTGTTTCGGTCGATAAGCGTCAGCCTGCGGCCTTCATAGATGGTTGCTTCAATATACATCAATTGCTTATATACAATATACATACAATATACATACATGTAAAATGATGAAAATATTTTAATATATACAAGAGGGAATCGAAGTAAGCGTTGAGAAAATAAGCGAGATTTTCAAAATTCAAACCAATAAAGATGGTGACTATGAAAATATATTAGTTAGCACGGAAAGAAATATTTTGGTAGCAGTGAACGTTTTTGTAGCTTAAGTTCAACGTGCATCCATTCTATCTTTAAAATTGATGAATTATTACATTCTGAAGCATTACTGCGACGCGCCACCACATATCCAAGTGACGCCGCAAAATACATTTTGATAATATTCGAACGTAAATTAATTAAATGATTATGTAACCGTAGTCGTTGAGAGCGTTTAGTGGAACGCACCAATCGAAGCGGATGACACTTTTGCAAAATGTCAAAAATATATCAAAAGATCAGTCAAATATAAGTTTTCCAACACTTGAGATTGGCGAAGTTGTCACATTTGCGACGACATAAAGTTTTTGAAATTGAATTAGATTCAACTATTACCTCAAAATAGATTCCGAATTTAAATTCCGAATTGTCCGTGGATTCATTTCAGTGAAATTCAGGTATTTTTAAGTACGTACAAAATATACGCATATGTCTGTTGGTTTTTGGGCCAAACATGTATGGGAGATGAACATTGTCCTTTGAATTTGAATTAGATTTTTAATTTGAATGTATCTACATGTATATAAATTAATAGGAGTATCAACAAATACAGTTAAAACATAATTGGCAGCGATATATTCATCCGGGTTCAATACCAGGTTACCCACAACATACCACAACGTACTTATTAAGTTATTACTTATTGTAAATTGCGGTAGACAGAAACATCAACAGTCAAACTTGATACCTGACCTATCCTCAGCAACCGACACTAAACTAACGGGCCATGTCTTCGGTATCAGACCATGAGTGAAATATAAAAATACATGGTAGTTATTGCGAGAGAGTTTTACATAATGATGGATGAAATTACTTATCTGTTCAAGTAATTTAACAATAGGAGATTGAGCTGTGAAATTCGTCGAGGCAACGCGAAACTTTTTTTACGAAATTAGATTTTCCAGGAATAATATTCGATTGAGAAATAATAAATTAACTCAGGAAGTGAGATGGATCAAAATAGCATTATGATTAAATTACTTGGAAGAAATTGATGTTTTCAAGAATATTATTTTATCTATCTTAATATTTGTAAGCAATATTTATTAAAAATTAATCTATAAATGGATCAGGGGAAATAAAAATTCAACTATGTAATTAGTTTTTAAGATAATCTGATAGAGTATACTAAGGGTACATTTTGTCAATGAACTGTGATAAACAGAAATAAAAATAATAGTAGTAACACCTCTGCCTACCCCTTCTGGGAAAAACGCGTGAGTATATGTATGTATGTATGACCCATTAGTAATTGAATACGTACGGGATGTGAACAGTTAGCTCTTGGGTTCGTTCGAATACCAGGTTGACCCGCTTTGTGTGAGATATTCAGTTGGAGACATCTGCAACGAATTTCTTGGGAAATTGTTGCCAAATGCAGCGATAGACTGTCCGATGTCACAATTTGAGACTGAAATTGAATTGAGGATGCCACTAACGGGTATTTTACCTATAAGCTACCTCTTCGTGGATTCCCGCGAGCTTATATTATATTATGTGCTTAAATTATTTTACATGTTTGTCATTCTTGCTAAAGTTTATATCATAAGTAGATTAAAATTTTACATATTAGATATGGTGAATAGTATTTCTTAGAATCGTTTGAATAAAACACGAACCTCGCTAAACGAATGGCAATTTATTTTTGAGCTAATCTTTTTATGCCGATTAATTTCTTTCAATGTGATTAAAGTTGAGTACGTATTTGGAGCTTATAATAATTTATTTTTCACTATTAATATTTACCTTTTTTATCTTTTGTCGATTTTTCTTTGCTTCTCGTAATCGATGAATGAATAATAACTAAAAATGAACTTAAAAACTATTTAAATATGTATGTTTTTTTTATTGCAATGAATGGCGAGGCGAGCATGCCATTCGCCTGATGGTAAGCGATACGACCGCTCATGGACAGTAGCAAAACTAAACAACACCATGAATTACAAGGCAATGCTTGGAATTCCACTGCGCTCGCCATCCTGAGACATAAGATGTTATGTCTCAATATGTCCAGTAGTTACTCTGGCTACAATGTCCTTCGAACTGGAACACAACAGAGCATTTACACTGCTGTTTGGCGGGGGAAATAGACATTGCGGTGGTACCTACCCAGGCGGCCTCTCACATATGAGAGACCTACCACCAGTCAGATTTATAGTCAGATAGTCAGAGTAATCATAAAAGTTAGAAATAATTAAGTCCCTCAAACTGGGATTATGATGATCTAATATACAGGGTATATCAAGACTGCAACCGAAAACGAAGCCAGGTGGTAGTTTTAGGGGTTACAAACATGATGCAAATAAAAATTTCGCCAAAACAATGACAGATATTTTTTTTAGAATGTTTTAAAAATCATCATGTTTGGGTGGTAAATACCTAGGTTTTGCGAAAATACTAATTTAAACCCTTACGTACCATTGCGTGTTTAATAATATAGAGGTTTACATGTAAATTTTAGGAAAACTATGTAAATATCACCCAAATTCGACAATAAGTAAAAAATTACAAAAAAAAGTTGTCAATTTTTACTTGCATTATGTCTGAAGTCACTAATACTACCTGGCTTCATTTGCGGTCGCGGTCTTCATATACCCTGTATATGTAAATTGTCTAAAAGTAGTCGCCGATAGTGAAAAGGCTCTTAATTGCGATACCTCTATACATATTGTTGGGGTGATAAAACTCAAATTAGCTTGTTACTTGATCCACTTGTTATTGACAAACGAAACACGGGTTTATTGTACGAGATCTTTATTGCAACTAACTTAGCTAACAAAAATTGTTCGCGCGTACTTCATACTATTGCCAATACTAACGTGAACATCCCGCCCACCAAAGGACTTAGTCCTTTACCAAACAAATTCAAATGGTGGCCGGCAAAAATAAAAAAGCATATAATCTGTTTCGCTAAGTTACACTTACTAAAATTTTAACTTAATACAAACAACTTTTTTTTAATATAAATGCTACAAGAATAAAGAATAATTGAAATGTTGTTAATGAACATAAGTAAGAAAATATAAAATTAATCTTTGTCTATTGGTAATGCACAAATTCTAGAAATGGATCTTGTAACAATTCCATTGCGACACTTAATACTGTAGACTCTTGTTAGGCCATCGTTTCCTGGATGCTTCGACATGATTCGACCTAGAGCCCATTTTCCAGGGGGTAATTGATCTTCCTTTAAAAGAACAATATCACCAATCTCAAATTCCTTTTGTGCCTTCATCCATTTTGGCCTGGCTTGTAGACGTGTCAAGTATTCATTTTGCCATCGATGCCAAAATGTTGCCACTAATCGCTGGCTCAGTTGCCATCTGGATAAATGACTAATTTTCATGTCGCGTAGATCTGGATTAGGTATTGTAATAGGTGCTTCACCAATCAAAAAATGTCCAGGTGTCAAAACTTCAAATTCTGTATCTGCAGTATCTATGGGTATCAATGGGCGTGAGTTAAGACATGCCTCTATTTGGCAAAGTATTGTAATTAGCTCTTCATAGGTTAGATGACTATTCAAGATCCTTTTTAGGTGATATTTGGTAGATTTTACACCGGCTTCCCACAATCCACCAAAGTTTGGACTGTACGGTGGTATGAATTGCCACTGAGTGCCGTCTGATGCAAGAATGTCAACTAAGTGACCAGGTAACTCTAAATTGGCTTCTTTCCATGCAGCATGTAACTCCTTATTTGCACCAACAAAGTTTCGTCCTTGATCGCTCCAGATTTGTTGGCATCGTCCTCGTCGTGATACAAAGCGATTAAAAGCGCCTATAAATGCTTCTGACGTCAGGTCACCAACTAATTCCAAATGAATGGCTTTCGTGGCCATACATATAAATATAGCGATGTAGGCTTTTTGACTTTTTGCACCTCTGCCTTTTGACATTAATATTTGTAGAGGTCCAGCAAAATCTACTCCACTATGAATAAATGGACGAGCAGGAACAGTGCGTACCGATGGCAAGTTACCCATCTGCTGAGTCCTTGAGATCGCCTTTTGTCGTGCACATATAATGCATTTATGTATGCATGTCTTAACTAGATTCTTAATTCGTATTATCCAATATTTTGTTTTAACGTAACTAAGCATCAATTGAATTCCTCCATGTAATGTCTTTCGATGGGCTTCCATTACAATAAGATATGAAAGACGATTGTTTGAGCCTAAAATTATTGGATGCTTTTGGTTATAGTTCAAATGAGCGTTTCTCAAACGTCCGCCCACTCTGAGAATATTTCTATCGTCCAGGTAAGGGTTTAATGCCTTTAATTTGCTTTCTCTTCCTACACATTTCTTCTTCAACAATCTATCTATTTCTTTAGTAAATTCTTCTTTTTGTGCTATTCCTATACATCTTAACAATGCATCTTCTAATTCAGTTGTTGTGATTGTCTTATCTATTTCTTTTTGATTCTTCAAATATTGTAAAAATCTAATACTGTATACTATTGTTCTTAGAAGTTCTTGTAAGGCGTTAAATTCTTCAAATGTAATGCTTTGTCTGACTTCTTCTATTTTAGTGTTCACTGCAATTTTCCTTATTTCAATATTAGTAGTTGTAATTTCTGGTTTCATAAATATAATGCTCTTTTCTTTTAACCAATCTGGTCCTTCCCACCATAACTTGTTATTTATCAGATTGTCTAAATATACTCCTCTGGAACCTATATCTGCTGGATTATCCTTGGATCTTACATGGAACCATTGTGTATTAGAAGTGTTGTCCAAAATGTCTATAACTCTATTGCTGACAAATGGCTTCCATCTATTCGGGTCTCCCATGAGCCATGACAAAACAACAGTTGAATCAGTCCAAGCGTAGATTTGATCTTGTCGTAGTTTCATTGCTTCTCTGACTTCAGATAAAAGGTTAGCTAGAAGCAATGCTCCACAAAGTTCCAAGCGTGGTAATGAAATAATCTTCAAAGGTGCTATCTTGGTTTTGGATGCGATTATTCCAGATTTTGTCCCTTCATCTTCGCTCTCCACTCTGTAGTATACTACTGCACAATATCCTTTAATTGAGGCATCACAAAACCCATGAATTTGTAATTTATTGATATTCTTCTCTGTATATATCCATCTTTTTATTTGCACTTCATTTAATTTATTAAAGTTCTCACGTATACTCTTCCACTCTCTTTCGTGTGTTGCTCCAACATATTCGTCCCAGTCTAGTCTTTGTTTCCAAATATCTTGTATTAAAATCTTAGCAGAAATTATTGCAGGTGATATCCATCCGAGAGGATCGAATAGTCGTTGTAAATCTCCCAATATGCTTCGCTTCGTAGTAAATGTTGATTGTGGAGGTAACCTTATTTGATGAGAAAATGTGTCTGAAGTCATATTCCACGATAATCCCAATGCTTTTATTATGCTTTCTTTGGAAATTCCGTCCTCAACGCTTTTGCTTCGTAACGATGGTTGAATTTGACCTAAAAACTCCGTACTGTTCGATGCCCATTTTTGCAATGTAAATCCTCCGCTTTCTAATAATCTAGTTAATTGTTCACTTGCTTCTATAGCCTCTTCAACTGTATTCTCTCCGCTGATGCAGTCGTCTACATAAAAGTCTTCAGACAGGATTTTCGCGCCTATGGGATAATTCAGTTCTTCATCTTTTGACAATTGTTTAAGAGTTTTAATTGCCAAATATGGCGCTGAAGCAGTTCCAAAAGTAACTCTCAACATTCGGTAGTCTTCAACTTCTTGTGTTGGATCCTTTCTCCAAAGTACTCTTTGATAGTCTGCGTCTTCTTGTGTAACGAATATCATGCGATACATTTTCTGAATATCGGCAATAAAACAAATCTTTTTCATGCGACATCTCATAATTAAATTTCTTAAGTCTTCCTGCAATTGGGGTCCTACTAACAGTAAGTCATTAAGCGAGGTATTGTTTGAGCTTTTACATGAAGCGTCGAAAACTATTCTAACTTTAGTTGTTTCACTATCTCGTACGACAGCGTGATGTGGTAAATATATGGATAATTTATTTAGGTCTTCCTTAGGTACTTTTTCCATGTGATTAAGTTGTATATATTCTTCCATAGCTTTAAAATATTCTTTTTTTAATTTCGGATGATTTTCTAATTTTTTCTCTATCTGTTCTAACCTTCTCAATGCGATACTTCTTGTAGATCCTATTTTCTCTGGTGATGTCTTAAATGGTAGTTTGACGATGTATTTCCCTGTTGACATTCTAATATGAGTTGTGTTGTATATGTCTTCACACATTCTTTCCTCTGAAGTAAGTTTTCTATTTTTAGTTTCATCAATGCTCCATAAATTTTTCAAAATGTTGTCCGTATGTATATCTTCTAAATGATGCATAACTATTACATTATTGTTGAGTTTTGGATCTTCTGAAATATTTCCAAACAATATCCAGCCCAAATTTGTTTCCTGAGCTACTGGTGAGCCTTGTGGCCCTTTCACTAAACTATTCTTTACAATTTCTGTGTATACATCCACCCCTAACAACAAATCAATCTTGTTACACATGAAATATTGTGGATCCGCTAATTTCAGCCCGTCTAAGTGATTCCAATCTTCTTTTGGGCTTATTGTCGAACTCGGTAGTTTAGTTGTTATTTGTGATTTTAACACATATGCTCTTATGTGGGTTTTAAATTGTGTGTCGTATCTCGATGTTATTCTTAGCTCCACCATATAGTTAACTGAAGTGGTTGTGGTTCCTACACCCGTGATCGAACCTTGGACTCGTGTTTTCTTCAGTTGAAGTAGTTGAGTTGCATTTTCAGTAATGAATGAGGCCTGCGATCCTGGATCAACAAGTGCTCTTAGTATGACCTCTTCACCAGACTTATTCTTGGCTAATACCAATGCTGTGGCTAATAGCGTGCTCTTCTGCTTACATGCAAAGTTTGACACGATTGACTCATCCTGAAGATGTTGTATGTTCTCATTAGCGTGCATAGAGGAAATTCCAGGTGTATTGTTAATCTTCTCCGTATCCTGTGAATATTCTCTTTTCTTATGATGAAGTAATGAGTGATGACGCTTTCCACATATTTTACAACAAGTCTTCTGTTTACAATGATACACTGGATGGCCTGATGATAAGCAGTTGTAGCATAGTCGATTCTCTTTAATGATCTCGCTTCTCTTTTCTGGATCAAGTTTGATAAACTCCTTACAATGGCATAGAAAATGTTGGCCATTGCATAACTTGCAAGTAACTTGTACGGTTGATGTGTGACATGATCGTTCCTTAGATATTTTTGGAGTATTTAACGATGATTGGCAGGTCAGCTCTAGAGTGCGTATTTTGTTGTCTAAAAATGTAATGATAATTTTTAATTCAGGTAGCTCGGTTTGATATTCCAGACTTACATATGATTCCCATTCTTGGTGTGTATTAGAATCCAATTTATTCGTCGTCAGGAAAATGATCATAGGGTCCCAACCACTTGTTGAAATATCCATGGTTTCCAAACTATTTAAACACTCTTTTGTGCTATCAATTAAATACTTTAACTGTCCTGGCGATTGCGTGTTTACTTTTCTTAATGAAAATAATCTTTTTAAAATAGAGTTAACTATAAGTCTTTTATGGCTATATCTATTTCTTAAAGCATTCCAAGCATTTTCATAATTGCGTTCTGTTATTTGTATATATTTAACAGTATTTCTTGCCTCGCCAGCCAAACAAGACTTGAGATAATATAATTTTTGCACATCACTTAATGTCTTGTTATTATGTATTAACACCGTAAATGTATCTTCAAATGATTGCCATTCTTCATATGCGCCCGTAAATGTAGGTAGATTTAACCGTGGTAGTTTCGCCTCGTTGATATGCGAGCTTCCTATGTGTGGTGACGATGTATTCGTAGGTGAGTCTTTACTGTTCTCGGTATTTAATAACTGGAGCATATCCATCATGTCAGCTTTCAAGTTCAAGTAAATTTCTTCACACTGACTGTAGCATTCTTCTTTAAAATATGACATCGACTTACGTTGTTCCTTCTTAGTCATTTTCATTAAATCCTGATATGCATTTCTATACGATTTCCAATATTCTTCTAAACCTTCCAATCTTGCTTGAACAAATCCTTTGCTTAATCTTGTTTTCGGAGCATTTTTAAAGTTTGATTTCGCCTTCACAATATTGTCCGAAAGATCTTCTAAAGTATCCAGTATTTGTTCCATAGCTGACATGTTTATAACTTGTTTTTAATGTTCGCAAAACGTTCGCTCAGTTATAATAGTTAAATGCACCACACAAATATAAATTGTATAACAGCGGTCGATCCTTATCTATTCATTAGTAAAAGTCTATACAGAAAAACTCTCCGGCAGCGATACACAGTTGAGTCACGTCGCCCGGTTCTATTATATTCAATGCGGCTCGTATTGGACCATTTGTTGGGGTGATAAAACTCAAATTAGCTTGTTACTTGATCCACTTGTTATTGACAAACGAAACACGGGTTTATTGTACGAGATCTTTATTGCAACTAACTTAGCTAACAAAAATTGTTCGCGCGTACTTCATACTATTGCCAATACTAACGTGAACACATATAATAAATTTATAACCGATCGATGTCAATACATATAGTGATATAGTTATACATAGTCGTACATGTTGGTAACGGACCAGACGCGGCTGCCTACATGTTCACGGTGGTCGCGGGTTCAAATCCCAGGGCACATCTCTGTCTTTTCGGAGTCATATGTGTATTGATAGTCAATCACCACGCACTTTAACGGTGAAGAAAAACATCGTGAGGAAACCTGCATACCGTAGCGATTTTAAAGATTTTCTACGGTATGTAAGTCCACCAACCCGCACTAGGCCAGCGTGGTGGACTATATGGCCTAACCACTCTCAATCGATTCTCTCGGTTGTAGAGTAGGCCCGTGCCCTGCAGTGGGACGTATATGGGCTGATATAGATAGATAGATGTCAGTACATGGAATATACATGAGAAAAACTAATATGGAGGGTCTGTGTTAACGTAATAAAACCCAAAATAATATTTTTTAAACTTTTGTCTGTTTGTCTGTGCGGTGCGAACCAACACCACGGTGTGAATTTTCGTTAGTTTGAGTAGTATTTTCATATAGGTACACACATATTTTCCCAAAAAGGTAGGCAGATGTCGACAAGTAAAACATTTGTCCGCCAGGCTCATTTCTAGTTTTTACCAGACCAGTTCTGGTCAGCTGTTCAGCTGCATCACTATTTTCACTGTTTTCACTGTTCGATATTCTATGTAATTGGATATTTGACTATCATCGAATTTTTGTATTATTTTGCCGACAAACACAAGTGCCATTAAAACAAAACATTTTTGTGAAAACAGTGATAAAGTAGCTTGTAACATGAGGCAAATATTTGTATTTTAAATGAAAGAATGGGGACGTAGTGGGGACATCTTACCGTCTCTTTCACTCCCGCACACTATAACACATATTAAGAATAGTGACATCACTAATTTTGTTTTGCATCCCTTTTCTTTTACACTACAAGATTTAAAACGTTTCTAACTTTTTTAATTCTGAATGGATTTACATAATTCTTTGTTTGTTAGATTTTTGATATGGATACTTTATGATGAATACAAAAACATAGTCAAATACCCAATTAGTACTATCGTATGCATTTTAGTCGCTATAGCATATCGGTATAAAAAGGAAGCGTTAGTTCCCAGGCCAATGATTGTTTGTAGCTAGTAATTATTTGTTTATATAGTGAGTTTGGCAGTTAATGAGAGATTCGGGTCAGGGGAGGGTCTATTCGGTATTTGCATAATAGTTACGCGGGTGGCAATGAGGGACAGTTGAGCGGTCGAATGGATGCTCGTGTAATTTACAATTTAAGGACGTTTAGGTTAAATAGAATTACTTATTTTGTTATTGAGAACGAGGTTTGAGACTAAATTACAGTCCAGCACTATATAAGCACAATAAACTAAACGAAATAAAACTAAACTAAGCTATGAGTGTGAAACGAGAAACTTACACCTAAAAATACATACATACATAAAATTAAAATCAATAATAATTGTAGGTGAACTTACAAACCATTTAAATATGTAGGATTTAAGTAATCATAAAAGTTTGAAATAATAAAGTCCCCTACACTGGGATTTAAATAAAAAATGAAAGTCGGAGGCGCCCTGCGCGCCGCTGATAAGCTGAAGACATACAAAAGTTTGCGAGTAGGGCGGGAGGGCGCCTCGTTATGTACCGCAGCTAACCTACCGGGATTTGAGGCTTACACAAATAAACTTAGAGTACCATCTGAAGCTATGCATAGATGTATCTAAGCTGGGTTATAATTATATTTCCCATTGTAAATATCATCGTAATCGTAATTACCTTAACAAATTAATTAAGTCTACGAAGAATATAATACATAGATAGACACAGTTGTATCTATACAAGCTGAAATGTTATGTTATATTATGTTCATTAAATACATTGTCATGAACTGCAGCATACTAACACGTTTAGGTAAGGATTTAGTTTGGCCTTGGCCTCTGCAAAAGATCCGAGTAGAAGGATCAGTTACATCGGCAACTCATTTGCAACCACCTTGAGGTACTGGAAGCGGAGCTCAGTAGTTTTGCTTTCGTAAAACAGAAGTGTGTTCTCAACAACAAAGAATAGATGGCGAATATCCAGCATATTAGCACAGCGTATATTTCTAAAAAATATTAAACTTTGTTTCTTTCATCTTCTATATGTCTTATTATTGCAACTCACATGGGGCAAGCTAATTATATTATCTTCTTAAAAACTTTAATTTACTCCATATTGTTATTGAAACAGAGGCCAAGTACTAACATGGCTAAAGACCAGTGGCGAAGGGTGACATTTTTTAAAAGGGAAGCCGAAGCTCAAAACACAAAATATGTTTATTTTCTTTATCCTGTTACTAGCTTCTGCCCGCAAACTTCGTCTGCGTGGTTAATTTTATTTGAAATCTCCCATCCCGTCCCGTCCTATCCCGTTATATCCCGCCCGCCCCGTCTCATTCTCACTAATGAAATGTAATCCAGTCCCATCCCATCTTTTTGAGTATGAAAAAGTAGCAAATATATCGGAATTCCTTCTTCATCCCACGGGAACATTATTTTTTTCGGAATAAAAAGTAGTCTATGTTACTTCTAATACCTCCAAGAATATGTGTACAAAGTTTCATGATGATCGGTTGAGTAGTTTTTGCGTGCAAGCGTAACAAACAAACTAACATTCACATTTATAATATTAGAAGGGCTAAGGGATTACGAAATGACTACAATGCGACTAGTACTAAGTAATCTGTGAATGCGACTGATAGTAAGCGTAGTGCAGTCCGAATAGAGATTAAAAATTTACTGTGCGATGTTTCACAGAATGAACGCAAAACGCGACACACTTATGCACGTGTGTCCTTATATTCGGACCTTTGCGAATGTCCTCCCACCAGCAAATTATTGCTTCGAGAATCTTACTCACCAAACCAAATTATTGGGTTTCATTTGGTATGATATTTTGGCATCTGCGGTCTGCCTATTGCGGCCGTCCATTAAATTTTAATATTTTCGTTACCTATGTACTTATACAATATTTACAATGTCCATGAAATAAAAACTAAACCATGCTTACATAATGAGAAAAATAAAAAAGTATATTTCTAAACTGCACGTGAATATAAGATTAATATAAAAGAAATAAAAACCTAGACTCAATATGTTAACAAGTACGATAGCCCCGCATTTATCAGTTGTAACATTAGTAAGACAATGTATTCCTCAGGCGAGGATCGAGCACCTCCTAAAATCTAAACACTAACTTTATTTGTAAAATCGACAACCTAAACATATTAGTACGCTCCTAACGATTAGTAATTTCCATTAAAACCATAATATTAATATTACACATTTTGTAATTAAAAACATTTAAAACTAATTGCATGAACCATGAATATATTGTAAAAATGTAAATACAACACTTATAAATACATTAAACTCCGCATTTCGCTATTGTAATAAGTAATATCTATACCTAAACACACGAAATGCCGGAGAAGCTGCGGCTTGCCTCTTGCTTTTTTAGCGTAAATTGAACCTTAAATCATTATCAATTTAAGGTACAATTTTGCGTGGTTTGTTGCATACTATACAATGCGTAACGGGCGGCGCGGCGGCGGCGCGGTGGCGGCGGGGCGGCGGCGGGCGGCGGCGCACGGGCCGCGCTAGTGTTATTGAATAAGCCGAACAATTTTACAGGAATTCGCCAGAGGTCGCACCGCGTCGCAATAAAAAGGGCTTACTGTGCCGCTTCCTAGTAATGTTTACGTATCTGGCCGACAGATGTCGTTGAATGTAAAAAATAATAATTGAGTTTTGATATTAAATAAATAAATTTGAATAATTTGCTTGTTTATAGTGTAATGATAAATTACAAAAGGGAAGCCGGTAGGAACTGGCTTCTAAGGAGCCTTCGCCACTACTAAAGACAGCAAGACTATGCCACAAATAATATTAACAGAACATCCCAAATCTCGTCGAACTCAAATACAATTAATAGTGGTTCGTCGACACGTGCCAAGCGAAACATTATAGTGTAGAACAAACATCGAGATGTCTGCGATACAGACCACTTACCAATAAACTAACAAGTGCACGGTATTACAACTATCATATTGGTATAGATGTGTTGGCAATTAGAGAGTATTTGTTAAGAATTAGTGGCCATGATAGCTTGAAGTCAGTACTTAAACAGTGACAATTGTTTGCAATCTATTAACGTGAGATGTATATTTGCAAACCATATAAGTTGTTAATAAGTGTACAAACAAATTACAAGTTGTATTGAAAATAATGCACTTATAAAAGATTCCGTGGCACGTTTGGTTAGACGCCGCCTGTGAAGCGAGAGACCGCGGGTTCGACCCCGCACCGAAAAAATATTTGTGTGATCCACAGGTATTTGTTTCGGATCTGTGTGTTTGTGAGACCGAAAAGTCTCTCGTAGTTTCTGATACCTACCACATAAGACTCGATACTCACTCACTTTGGTTTTTCAAAATAAAACAACAATATTTAAATATAGCTATTATTCCAATTTCAAAAACTTTGATAATTACACTCAAAGATCAAAGAAATGGTTCATCAGGGTTATACGCATTAAGTAACATTACGAACTAGTGGCGAAGGCTCCATGGAAGCCAATTCCCGCCGGGTTCCCTTTTGTAATTTATCATTACACTATAAACAAGCAATATATTCAAACTTATTTATTTAATATCAAAACTCAATTATTATTTTTTACATTCAACGACATCTGTCGGCCAGATACGTAAATATTACTAGGAAGCGGCACAGTAAGCCCTTTTTACATTGCGACGCGCTGCGACCTCTGGCGAATTCCTGTAAAATTGTTCGGCTTATTCAATAACACTAGCGCGGCCCGTGCGCCGCCGCCCGCCGCCGCCCCGCCGCCACCGCGCCCCCGCCGCGCCGCCCCTTACGCATTGTATAGTATGCAACAAACCACGCAAATTTGTACCTTAAATTTATAATGATTTAAGGTTCAATTTACGTTAAAAAAGCAAGAAATAAGCCGGAGCTTCTCCGGCATTTCGTGTGTACTTACGTATAGATATTACTTATTATAATAGCGAAATGCGGAGTCTAATGTATTAATTATAAGTGTTGTATTTACATTTTTACAATATATTCATGGTTCATGCAATTAGTTTTAAATGTTTTTAATTACAAACTGTGTAATATTAATATTATGGTTTTAATGGAAATTACTAATCGTTAGGAGCGTACTAATATGTTTAGATTGTCGATTTTACAAATAAAGTTAGTGTTTAGATTTTAGGACGTGCTCGACCCTCGCCTGATTAATACATTGTCTTACTATTGTTACAACTGATTAATGCGGGGCTACCGTACTTGTTAACATTGAGTCTAGGTTTTTATTTCTTTTATATTAATCTTATATTCACGTGCGGTTTAGAAATATACTTTTTTATTTTTCTCATTATGTAAGCATGGTTTAGTTTTTATTTCATGGACATTGTAAATATTGTATAAGTACATAGGTAACGAAAATATTAAAATTTAATTGACGGCCGCAATAGGCAGATGCCACAATATCACTTACCAAATGAAACCCAATAATTTGGTTTGGTGAGTAAGATTCTCGGAGCAATAATTTGCTGGTGGGAGGATATTCGCAAAGGTCCGAATATAAGGACACACGTGCATAAATGTGTCGCGTTTTGCGTTCATTCTGTGAAACATCACACAGTAAATTTGATCTCTATTCGGACTGCACTACGCTTACTATCAGTCGCATTGTAGTCATTTCGTAATCCCTTAACCCCACTAATATTATAAATGTGAATGTAAGTTTGTTTGTTACGCTTTCACGCAAAACCACTCAACCGATCATCATGAAACTTTGTAGACATATTCTTGGAGGTATAAGAAGTAACAAAGGCTACTTTTTATCCCGAAAAGTTTAGTGTTTCCGTGGGATGAAGAAGGAATTCCGATATATTTGCTACTTTTTCATACTCAAAAAGATGGGATGGGACTGAGTTACATTCCATTAGTGAGAATGAGACGGGGCGGGCGGGATATAACGGGATGGGACGGGACGGGATGGTAGATTTCAAATAAAATTAACCACGCAGACGAAGTTTGCGGGCAGAAGCTAGTAACAGGATAAAGAAAATAAACATATTTCGTGACTTGAGCTTCGGCTTCCATTTAAAAAATATCACCCTTCGCCACTGTTACGAACCATCACATACCACATACGAGTATATAGCTACAAATACCTTAAATTCAAGATATTTTCCTAAATTTACTTTTAAGAATAAACGACATTGGCACTGTCAGAGAAACGGAAGTGAATTGCCAAAGTAGCCGTACTACGTGGCAGCTTATCCTGCCAATACTGCATCTGTCGGTCTACAATTTGTGTTAAAAGTTAGGATTATGCAAACGTCTCTCGCAGTAGTCTAGACGAGTAGCGTTCAGGCTATTGTATACATTTGATGTTAATGTGGAGACCGAAGTCCATTTAATACTGTGAAATGTAGAATCACATGCTGTATACAAAAGGGCAAATACGTAGCGGAGATTGAAAGGGAGTGATATTTATTTAAAAGATATGTTTTGAATTTTAGAGTTGAAATGTTTAGGCTGTTTGCAAAGGTTTCTATGATAAAGTTCGTAATATGAGTTGTAGCTTTTTTAATATATTTGTTTGAAGTAGAAATGGGGGCTCTTTCATATTATACATCAATAAGTTTGAAATAACTTTCTGCTTTTGGTACCTACCTAGTACATCTATATATATATATATATATATATATATCTATATCAGCCCATATACGTCCCACTGCAGGGCACGGGCCTACTCTACAGTACATATAAAAATATTATTTATGCGAGCATTTTTTTAAGAAAAATATTTGTGTGTAACATAAAATTAGGTGTTGACACTCAAAAATTCTCTCGTAGTCGCTAATAACCACGACAAATGAATTGGTATATCACTGTATCCTATATGCGACAATGTTGAGTGTATTTATTTATTATCTCCATGGACCGAGCCCGTAAAGCAAAGCAAAGCCAAGCCAAGCAAAGCAACTTAGCTGCGCCGATTGACCGTCTGTTTTATTAGTTACACGCAGTTACTGTAGTGCAAGTCGCAGCGCTGTTGTTTATTACCGCTGGGTGCAGATGATAAGGTGCAGACGATCGACGGGTCACAGGCGTGCGTCGCCGCGATATGCACCCTACACCCACGAGAAACTGAAGTATTCACTTGTATGTAAAGTTGTTGAAAGCACGTGGTTTTTTTAGTTTCTTTTATATTGGAAAAGTTAATTTTTACTTGATGGTAAATAAAATCCAGATATAGCATAAGGAAATTAAAATGTATACTATATTCAATATTGACACGTAATATCGAAAAGTTCCTACGAGTATTTACGTCTTCAATAATAATCGTAAATAATTGCTTTGACCTTGGAACCGGGTTACCAATCAATGGTTGATTAATCTGTTATTCGCCTTTTGTGGTGCAGGCTTTGTTAAAGGCAAGATTTATATCATAGTTATTGTTATATGTCTTATTGCTCTAGATTATTTTTATTGTTAAATACTGTGTTGATCTACATATTATTCAATGAATATCTATTAATCGAGCAATATAACGACCTGTTAAATAAGCATAGCTGTGGAACAATTTGCCATGCTACATATTCCCACCTTTCCGCAATCCATCACCGTAGCGTGTAGGAGCAGTTAAATAGGCGATAATAATACATTTTAGTTTTCCTCCTACACATCACGTCATAGCTCAAGTATCCAAATCTTTGTAGACATCTTCACAAATATTTACCTATATCGGATATCGAACAATACCTAGAATAGAAAATATACATTATTGATTACAGGAACCACTTAGTCAGTGTGGGCATAGCTCCCAGAAGTGGCGCATACTTCATCAGTCATATCGGGTTTTAGTGTCAACACAAGAATTGTTATGAGTAAAAGTACTTCAAGAAAATTACTTGCAAATGAAAAACGAAAATACTTACATAAAATATCATATATTGTTTAGATTTAATCACTATTTTTTTCACTGCCCGGTTCACAAGGCTGTTTTCGCCGGAGAAGAACGGGCAAGAAACTCTACCGTTACTATTTTACACTTAATTATTCTATATTTAATGGGAGAATACCTATGGTGGAGCTGAATTACTAAGAATCGTTTTACAAGGAAAAATAACTAGAAAAAGGGCTCCTGGTCGGCAAGGACGGAAGTGGAACTATAACTTAAAGGAATACACTAACAGGCGGTGTTTCGATGCCTTGTGATGTACATAAGCGAACCGAAAACAATAATGAATAATACACTCACTCCTTAATTTTAAGACGCAGGATGACGATATGACGATATATCCAGCTGCTGGAATTAGGGTCTTGGATAAATTATTTGGCAGTTATTGACGAGATTTTTGAGCAACTTTAGTATGACTCAATGGTCAAAAATATATTCGAATGCAATCAATGCTTTTCGATGACCTGCACCGTTAAACAAGTAACAAAAACTTGAAGATAGTCTACAAATTATTTTACAGAGATAACGAAAACTACGTCAGTTGTCACCACAACTCTTCCTCATTTTATTTATTCTAGTTGTTATTCAACTTACAAACTCGTTGAGCAACCGGGGGGGGGACCACAAGGCTACTCTTTGAATAACATCTCGACAGACCCTCGTATTATTTGCAGAACACTGGCGGCGGAGTAATTACGTAGATTCCTCTCTGGCTCGACCGATCCACTCGACAGTAGACAAACTCAAGTTGATTTCAATAAGTCATCAAAACAATTTGAATTGGATTAGTTGCGCGTCGAAATAACATTTAATTTAGTGTCGTATGAACGGCGTCGAATTGTTTTCGACAGCCGTTGACGAGTGTCGGGCTACGCGGGGATCCGGGGAGCTTCTGAAGCCTCCGGGAGGTTTCGGGAGACTGCGGGAGGCTCGCCATTATTAATTGTACGCTTAGGGACGTTTTCAATTCGAAAACAGAGGATTTAAATAGGGTATTATTACGAAGGAAGTAGTTAGCTAAATCCTCTATTATATCGAGCCGAGATTTTATTCACATCAATTTAATATGATACTTTGCCATATGTTTCCATGATACAACTAAAATAATTTGAGGTAGCATAAGAGCCACACAATTGCATTAAATGGTGTTGACAAAAACAAAGAAAAATAGCCAGCAATTTTGAGCCCTCTGTGATCCCATTGACCGAACGAAACAATTAAAAACATTAGGTCAGTTTTCTGAAAGGAAGTAATTCATATCAATCGAGTTCATCCATGTAGTACATACTATACAATATTACATGGAGTTATGTAGATTAATCAGGGCCGTATAACAAACCATGTAGCATGATTGGGCACGGTCTGGTGTTGACACAATCTTATCAAGGTCTATTTAGTGTGTGGTGACGTCATCGATTCATCTTGCCGCCTGCCGTATATCTGTCAATGTCTTGAATATGTCCGTTGTTGTATTGTGTGTTTGTGTGTGTGTTCCATATACTGGGTGGTAATGACATGATGTCATTAATTCAAACTACGAGTATATGCAGAGTATATCGTCATCAGATCGTTCACACAAAATTGACAATTTACGTTTAACGGTATTGTCACTGCTTTTTATTATTTGGATTTTATTTTGTCACTTAATTCGTTCAAAAATATTTTTTTTTAATTTTGGTACGTCACCAAGTTTAATAATTTGAAAGAATGTAGAATGACCACAGTGGCCACGAATGCACATAATAATTTTCAACATGAACAGAATTAATGTATATTTCTATCAAAAATAATTCAGCACATTTACATTGCATGACTAAAATATTTATATGCAATGACCATTGAGCTATACAAATAAACATTAGTTATACGCGGAGGACAGATAAACAGTCGGTTTCTATAATTATTCGCTGAGTTATCGCACCATTTCGCACGTTAATGTTCATCCGCATTTTCGATTTTATTATTGCATGCTATTTATTATATTGCGAGTTCGAATTTGGCTGGGACGTGCGACATTTATTCGTATTTATTGGAGCTACTTTAAGAATGCAGAAGGTTGAAAGATTTACTTTATCTGGTCTAGTTGCAACGCGAATAGGCAGTGAGCAGCGCCATCTTCAATAATATTAGCAGATTCAAATATACATTAATATTATTATTGAATATTTCATCCCGCATATCTATATTTCCGAAAAGGCTAACATCGTGTGCCTGTTTGTAAAATCCTATGCAGTATCTTTCTGATACATGCCTACAATAATAGGCTTTAATTGGCTTTAATAGGCCTTATTTAAAATTAAACCAAATCGCCATAAAATCCGTAAAAAATAGTTTTATTTCAATGTGTAACATTCGCGTAAATCTAAGAAACTACTAGGCCTTAATTGCAGTTAATATGATGTTCGAACCATTTCATCTAGCTCTTAATGAACACATTACACTCATTCCATGCTCTAGGGGCAAGCAGAAGAGCCTACACCAACGCAACGCATGTTTGTACTTAAGGCCTATTTATTATTATTAATTAGCAATTTTTTCGACAACGGATCTTTAAAAGGTTTTGGGTTAAATTTCCTGTTTAATTATATTATTAAAAGTTAAGCGATCAGACTTGCTTTCATTTACTCTCGACATTTTCGAGAATTTCCCTGGATCGGGTTTTCCTGGAATTATGTCGACAAAGGATTGAGAAGACTTAAACGTACATGAAATAATCAACTATGGGTATAAACACTGTGGGTAGTTGAAAGCTGTGAAATACGAGGTGGCGAGATCGATGCTTGCTTTGTGACTAATGTATGTGTGATTATTTTTTAGGTTTTGCTAGGTTACATTCACTGCGATTCACGTGACAGCATGTTAATGACAATCCATATAGCAACCGCCTAGATAATATTACCTGGCTGTTTTATATACAAATTGTCCGAAACGAGACACACTTGCATGAGTTAATAAGACCCTTTGCCACCATCGTGAAAAGTGAACGCTAATCAGGCAATTGTAAATGTCTTACCACCACCTATAAATTCTAAGACAATGCTACTAATCCACTCTACTATGGAATCGGGCTTACATGTATCTGTCAGGTGTATACATTATTTATAACTATTAAACGATCACTTGTTAGTTCGTTTATTATGTAAATAGAAGAAAAACGAGCTGAAGGCATGCGATATGAATATTTATATCCAATTGGTTCTGTGTAACCTATTTTACTTCATACTTGAGTCCATTTGGCTGGATTGTATCATAATTTATTTATTTATTTATTGCAAGGAATCCGCAAACTTCAATCCTTGATGCGTAACTAGCAATTAAGTGTAAAATGACGTCAGCATTAATATAATATGACATAAATAGAAATTGTGAGGTGGCGTCGATAAACAAACACGAGGGCGTGAGAAAATAACTTCAAGAGCAATTGGAATTAAACATCGCCTGGTACCACTTCTATGTACCACTTTATTTATAGCACAAGCACGTTATTAATTTTCTACGTTGAATTTCCATTACGTTTCAAGACCGGGCGAAACGGTAATTATGAAGGAAAGACGACCCTGGAACCAACATGTACGCCAGGTACGACTAATCATCATCTTCACGGATTTTCAGAGCGGCCTCTTGAAAGCGTTTGTCTCTGAGTGTCCACTTAAGTATTTTTCTGTCCCATCGGTTTCATCATAATCATTATGGAACTTGCAATTACGATTCTAATATATTTATGTACTAAAACTGCCTGCGTGTAGCATTTATTGAAGTTCGTAGCAGCTGTAGATATTTCGTAGCCCGTAGAGCCTTTAAAAAGTTTTATCGGATCTGTAAACTATGATTTCAAGTGTAATTTGGTTTAGCATCAAAGTGATGTTAGTATCAAGTGTAGTTAACTAGAAATCAAAATAATAGATAAAAAAATAGATTACCATAATTAATTAATTATATCAATTAATGAATTAATAATAAAACAAAATTAAGTGCTAAAACATAAAGTTAACTTAATTTTGTTTTAAATACTGATATTTAATAATATATTGTTATATCTTAGGGGTGAACAGAAAAGGGGATATCTTCATATTCCCTCAAAGCTGCTCCGTATTCAAAAAGCTTAATTCAATATGACAAATATTTGATCTCAAGCAGGGACGATGAGGATTCCAATTCCTTTCATCAACTCTAATGGAAATCTTAAGGAAAGCCACCCTAGCCTAATGAAATTAGGTAAATACCAGTTTTATGTAACTGAATACGAATTAAGGTGTATTTGGACCTTTCCTGATAGTCGCGTCTTTTATTACTTTACATTTTCATATACAAATATCATGAGGAATCTCCCCAAATACTTCGGACTCGAACCGAGCTACCTGTACAAAAGTTATGGCCTGAGCATCTTCAACATTAGTGTCTGTTGTGGAGGACTCTGGTACTCGACAATGGACAATGTTATTTCGACTAGTAGCCGTACAAGATGATTTTATGTTATAAAAATAAAAATATTTTTAACGGATTTTACCGCTCATTTGGTTTAATTTTAAGAACTTCCCGACGTTTCGATTACTTTACAGCTTTCGTGGTCACGGGGCGGACTAATGGGTCCGCGATAAAATACGTAAAATATTGTTTTATTTCAATGTGTATAATTCGCGTAAATCTAAGAAACCATAATGTTATGTTAGTTAAGGTTTCATCGCTCGGTACAAACCTCTGATTTTTAAACATTACCTGCTTATTCATAGTTAATATTATCATACTTTCAAGGTACAGAATTTCGTGGTGAGTTAACAGACATACTTGATAGCTCTACACTGTACTATCGACGGTATGTGAGCCATTTCAACATCAGGGTGGATTAGAGCTTTGCTTATTTATATCGTAGAACAAACTAATGCCTAGTACTTATGCATTTTAATTAAAAGCCTATTATTTAGTCTTTTGTCTTGCATCATTAATAAACCGATGTTGCGTCTAAATAAGGAGTATAGTCTTACATTTACCGAACTAATTTAACATTAAAGTTTCTAATTAAAACATCACTTGATAAACTTTATCCAACAAGTTTTATTAAGTATACAGTATATTTATGAACTCAACTGAAAGTACGAATTTTGGAAAATATTTAGACAAACTCATTATTTTATTTACTAAAACGGTTTGTTGTACGAGCGGTAAAGAAACTTAAGAATAATTATTCCAATTATTTTGTTTAGCAAATTTACTGAAGTAAAAGTTGAAACTTTTCAACGCTGCCTTAAGATTTGAGTGTATGGTTACAACGTTACTTAAGTCAACAAATGCTAATAATACAGTACATAAATCATTTCGCATGTTCAGTATGACCTAACATGCATACTAAGCACGTTTTGTCTGACTAATTAATTACAAGACTGGACGGGCACGCGAGCTGTAAAAATGCTAATATCGCCATGGCTACGGAGTCCGTAGGCGGTGCGCGCTACGGTCCCGCTACGAGCTACGAGTCATTCATCTTTGAGTATTCTGTGTATGAACGCTCGCGAGTACTGTCAGTAGGCGCGCGGCGCTCGCACCGATAGCACGTGTGCGCTCGTCTCAACACTCCGGCAAACTTTACTCGTCGACCGTACTCGTGTGTAGTATTTATACCAATAAACTAAGGATACTTTATAGTTTATTGTCGTGATTTCTGGACACTTTTAAATACATTTGTTTGTTTCACGGTGTTTGGGGAAGAGCGGGATCCGCGGCGCACAGTAAGTAACTTAACATGGATAATTATATTTTTTCACGTAGTAATATGTGGCGGGAGGCAGTTATCGGCCCGGGGCGAGATAGCGCGTTATCAGTACATGTGTAATTAAAAAGTAACCGGGTGTTTGTTCGCCGTAATCCGCGTTTTTTTTAGTTGTTATCTTTGCCCAACGAGCCTCAAACACAATGTACCGAGCCACAAACCAACTATATTGTAACTTTAACTCCTGATGAAAGCATTCTAATACATATTTTACGAGATCTGAAACTAAAATGAAATTCTGAATGACAATAGCTTATTGTTAATGTTATGCATACATTCAATGGAAAGTTTGACATAAATTTCATCTGAAACTTTATACATGCGTGAATAACTTTGAATGTGTTTAGAATTAATTAAGAAAACAATAACAGTAACGTCCAAAGATTATCACAAACTTGAGTAAATTAACTCATATCAAAGGCTAAACAATACAGCTAGGACTAAACCATTATTTGGATCAACCCTGGCGTGCAAGGGTTAACACTCAACAGTGAAACTGGGCACGGCTCTAAGGGACACAAGCGTGTTTTCAAGCCGCAATTATACCAATCAGGGAATAAAAAATATTCAATGTATTTGGAAATAACTATCTGCTTGTCTTTAGCAACGGGAAAAATAATGAGCGAAGAGTCTTTAACATAGTCCTGTCCAAGTTATACTAAGTGTTGTGAATTCAGAAACAGGGAGATACGACAAGCAACAAATATTAGTTGATCACACAAACATACATCTGCGGTTTGGCATCTAAACCATTCCCTCTAGTTACATCAACAGCTAACAATAACACCAAAACTATAAAGAAACAACTAGATTTAAAACACACAAGTTCAAGTTCACAAAACACTTAAAGTAAACAATGTTAACGAAGTGAAACTCCGTCTAGACTAGAGTGTAGACTCATTTCCAGGACGTCCTTAGCCCTAGGAGTTCTTGTTAATGTTTGGCTTACACTTTGTTGAAGGGCAATATATTCACTACACAGTGTTCCACTTCACCCTACTCTCCTCATACTGTTATTATACTATTACTTGCAAACTGAATATTAAATGGAATAACACGATCATTTTTCTTGCTGTTGAATTAAAATTATAATGGAAATGGTACATTTTATTTTTGTTCTACATACATACATAAACTCACGCCTTTTTCCCAGAAGGCGTAGGCAGAGATGCTATTAGGGCACAACGTTTCACCTTCTCTGTTCCGTCCCACGATGTGATAGGGGGCCAGCCTATCACAATTTCGAGCACAAATTCCTGACTTCGGGCTGATCGTGAATAGAAAAATCCAATATTGCCGGACCTGGGATTCCAACCCGAGACCTCAGCTTTGCAATCATGCCGTAATACAACTACACTACTGAGGCAGATATTTTTGATCTCTGTCTGTCTGATGATTAGTGGTCATGATGGTAAAGGTTTGGCAAAGATTAAGCAATACCACTCAGCATTTATTATTAATAATTAACCTAATTCAAAAGGAGGATCTCTTTCCAACTCTTGTGTGTTTTTGCTTATTTTTCTGTTACAACATCAACTGCAACCAACAGGCTTCGATACAAAATATGGTTTGATAAAACCATCTGATAAGATATCGAATACTGATTGAAATATCTATCGTAATGTGTACAGCTCGATATCTTTAGTAAATCCCAACCGAATCAGTTCATTATTTTAGCTGTGAAGTGCTAAGAATGATCATTTGCGTGGGAATTAATTACGAATACCTTGACTTGATGCAATCTGGGAGTATTTAAAATAAATAAATAAATAAAATAAATACACCCAACAGTCACATACATAGTCCTGACCCCACACTAAGATCGAGTCTTGTGTCGTGGGTATCAGAAGCTACGAGAGACTTTTCGGTCTCACAAACACCCAGACCCGAAACAAATACCTGTGGATCACACAAATATTTGTTTCGGTGCGGGGATCGAACCCGCGGCCTCTCGTTTCACAGGCGGCGTCTAACCAACTGCGCCACGGAGGCTGTCGAACCAGTTAAACAGAAAAACCAGTTATTATTTAATTTTAGTATTTTTATAATGGCGCCTAAGTTTTTACAGCGCACCCGGTGGTGAGTGCAGTACAATTCAAATATTATAATAGTATGCATTGGTAATAGATGGTAGTATATAAGACAGCCTCCGTGGCGCAGTTGGTAAGACGCCGGCTGTGAAACGAGAGACCGCGGGTTCGATCCCCGCACCAAGAGAAATGTTTGTGCGGCTCACAAATATTTCTATCGGGTCTGGGTGTTTGTGAGACCGAAAAGTCTCTCGTAGTTCTCATGCCTGCGACACAAGACTTATTTGATGTTAATGTGGGGTCAGGACTATGTATGTGACTGTTGGGGTATTGATTTATTTAATATTTCGTTTGTTCATATATTATGGCGGCCTTGTAGAAATTCAATATGCACGGGCTAAGCACAAAGCGTGACACGTTTTTCACCATATCATCTTTACCGTGGTCTCCACCCAGATGGATATGATGATTCTACCGCCAGTTTTTCAAGTCTCCAGCAATCTCCCTCACCGAACGAAACGCAACAGAAAAGATTAACAGCTTTACTATGAAGTAACATTCACCTCAGTTTACCGAAGAACGGGTGACTATAAGGAGATTGAGTGAAACGGCCCCTGACACCGATCGGTTTAAAGCTATATAGTAAGAAAAGTTTCGGTATCTGATACAATGCATCGTCATTTATCAGCCTCAGGATACATAAAGTTATGAACTCAATCCCGAAGCTAATCCATCAGTGTTTAGAAACTTAATTACCCGCTCCCAGGGAGTTATTGCGCGTAATACGTTTTATGTACGCTACTCATACAAATGAACCCTACGCCCTTTGAGGAATGTGCCGATCGGTACGGAACTTTTGTTGCTCCCTGTATTTAGGTCATATGTTTTAATGATTCCTACCCCTCCTCTTTTTTTTGAGAGGTAGGCAATGTTTCTGTGATTCTAATGCTGTATGGATTAATAGGTACCATACAAACGGCAAGCTACAAGCCGTTTGCCGGAGCTACGCAATTTAAAAAATGTGTAATGAAATGTCTAGTTAGACATTTGAGAACTGGTGCGCTATAATAACTAACTCATTTGTTTCTCAATTTTGATTGAATGTCGTAGAAATACTAATAAAAGAGCTCTCCAAAGCAATTTAAATGAACTTCAGCGTTATTATAAGGGCCGTAGTGAAAAGCCACGCTTCGGGAACTTTATTATGGAAAATAATAGACAAAAATAAATGAAATATTGCGATGCCTAAGAATTTTAATAAGGAGTACTAAGCTTTTATGCTTGCGCATAAAATGTTTCATATCAAGAGTATTGTGATGGAATCACTTGCGTTATTCAGTGGTATGCAAATCATAGTCCTTCAACCCTATGCACTATAATTTATGGCGCCGACTCTCAAGAATGTCAAATTATGATAATTTTACTCAAATAAACTCATTGATTCTGGTTTTATTGAAGGTTACAGAATTGCTGATGCACGCGATTTTCTAGTGATAAAACGATTTTATAATATTTTTCCTAACGTATGGCCACCGCACTCCTTTCATGGTCGATAGTATCTGTCGTCGCGTTGGTAAACCAGTTTTGGATTTGTACAATTTTGTATGAATTAAATCAATATCAAAATACTCTAACGCCATTTAAATATTAAGCTCTTAACTACGCCAGTCCCGCCTTAATGTACTCTTAACGTAATTGAGTGCAACTTAATATTTAAACAGCGTTTGAGTATTCGGGCGTAAAAACGGTATGTGAAGGACTAAATTGTTCAAAAAATAAAAGCTTTTTTTTCTTGAATTGTAAATTTATTTTTTTGGCCTACCGATTATTTAAGATTCTATGTCATTTGGAGAAAATAAACTTTACGGTGAAGGCTTTTAATATACAGGGTATATCAAGACCGCGACCGAAAACGAAGCCAGGTGGTAGTTTTAGCGGCTACAGACACAATGTAACTAAAAATTTTGCAAAATAAGCGACGAATTTATTTTACAATTTTTTAAAAATCATCGTTTTTGAGGGGTAAAAACCTAGTTTTTGCAAAAATAGTAATTTAAACCCTTACGTACCATTGCGTGTTTAAAAATTAAGCGATGTACGTCATTATTTTACAAAAACTATGTTTAATCACTCAAATACAACGATATGTAAAAAATAACAAAAAAAAAATTGACGATTTTTTTTGTAAAATTTTTACTTGCATTGTGTTTGATATCACTAATACTACCTCCTGGCTTCGTTTTCGGTCGCGGTCTTGATATACCCTGTATATCGTAAAATAGCGGCTGTTTTTTTTTCAATTTTTCGGTTCCTGTTTCAGACAGGCGATCAATTAAAACTCTATGAATGCAGTTTATATTGTTTAATTTTCAAATTAAAATTATGTCTTCATTCAGTAAAATTGTCTATCTAGAATATAAAGGATACTTTTCGTGTAAACGTGGGTTGTAGGCAAAACCACAAACGAACTTAAAAGCCTTTCCAGAAATGCTATTATTATTGAAAACTTACTTACTTCTTTAAAAGTTAGGCAACATTCATATTATTAAAACAAATTTCTCATTAAATCCAGAAAGCTTTTCAATGAATGTTAAAATTTCTGTAATATAACCTACTTCTGCTGAAGTTAGACAACAATGTATAAATAGTAATTTTATAATTTAAATGAAACTGTTAGTGTTAACTTCCAAACATAACTTATTCTATTATCCTGTAGCTTTGCCATGTAGAGCCTGGTATATTTGGAGTTAGTTCTTCATATACATGTCACTCATTTTCGAGAACATTAATACACGATTGAATGTTGTACGAGGCCATGACATTATATACTACTCGTATATACTGTTAATTAATTTATTTACATACATATAGCCCACCGAAAACAATAATTAAAAAAAAAACAACTAAGAGTGAAATAAATTATTTGTTTAAAAATGGCTAGCACTGTGTAAAACTATTTCAATTGATTTTAATTCATCAATCACCACATTCCTGTCCATTGAAAATTCCTGGCAAAATCGCTGAACCCAACACGGTTATTGGTACAACAATATAATTGATATACACTTTTTGTTTTTGCCTTTTTACTTTTTATTTTTGCCTCGGTGGCCTAGTTGTACTACTATACGATTACAAAGCCGAGGTCTCGGGTTCGAATTCCGGGTCGGGCAAGGTGATAATGGATTTTTCTATTCATTATCAGCCCGGAGTCAGGAATTTGTGCCCGATATGGTGGTAGGCTGCCCCCTATCACATCGTGGGACCGAACATACAAGGCGAAATATTGGTGTCCAGGTACCACATCTGCCTACCCCTACTGGGAAAAAGGCGTGAGTTTATGTACTTTTATTTTTTAATTAAGGTTATTGACGAATAAACAATTGAATATCTAACATAACGGTTTCTTAGACCTACGCGAAAGTTTTAATTTAATGAATATGTAACTTAAATAATTTAAGTCAACATCAAATTCGTCTACAGGGACGACAAACCAGGGCTAGACTTATAAGGAAACATAACTGCTAAACTTCGTCTGCGGTCTCGAATAAAGTTAACTTAAGCCACGGGTCTTAAACGTAGGCACCCGGAATCAGACTGGCTTAAACAGACAGCTCGGTACGAATAGAAACTTTTTACTGATAAAGCTTTAAAGTCGAGGGTAATGACCTACGGGCATTGGTTATAAAGTCCATCTGTCTAGTCCACCTGCGACAAACGTGGTGAAATGAAAAATGAACACACTACTGCGTCTCACACACGACTGATTAAAATAGTGATGGATTGAAGTTTTTAAATTGTATTAATAACTATAACTGACTGGTTCCTATTAATTTACATATCTATCAATTAATATGGCTACTGCCAGTAGGCTGTGAAATGAAAAGCGCGAGACAGTTATAGCTTTATAATGATGATTGATAATATCACGAGGAAGACCGAATTTTATAAAGCTAACAAAAATTTCATATGTTTGCAAGGCTTATAACCTCCATAAGGTTGTATTGACTCATCCAATGTTCTAACAACGTAAATGCTTGAGTACCCAAGTTTCTAATAAAGGGTTCCGCTTGAAATTCTCCGCGGACTATCCATTGATTATATTCATGCCGGGTTGGAGACATACGACTATTGTCCCTTATCTGTAGCTCTATTGTTCGGGACACAAAACTTTCTATGTAACGGATATCTTTAATTTTATGTAAGGAATTGCTACACCCTTGTCTTCGTGTTTTTCAACTCCTGTAAAGCCAGCTCTGTAGGATTATTTTCATAGTAAATACAATTATCAAGTTGATTCCTTGGAAGGACCTCAACGACCAGAAACTGGAAATATTGATTAACACATTATTCAAAGTACAACAATTTTTTCGACTTCATAATGAAGGGATAACGCTACTCAGCAGTGAATTAACGATTAAGGAGAAGGATATTAGCAACAGGTAAAAAATAAAAGTGATAGACTTCCACGCTTTAGTTACCTTGAAATACTGTGAAAATGGACTGACTTCGATCGGGGTAAGGTCTCACAGAAAAGCGAATTGCAGCGAAGAGTTTGTATACGCATTTCGTTTAGTAAGTGATATTGCTGTTTAAAAACCGATTCCTCCGATCCTTTTTTTCTGAAAAATCTGCATATGAGGTGGAAAGTAACCGCCTATGAACATCAACAATGCCAGGGGAATTTATGCCTTGGCAGCCTATGAGGATGATTCCATTGAAAAGTAGAAAGGAAAAAGTGTAGGTGTTAATTAGCATTCGCTACTCACATTGAACGAACGAAGTACAGCAGCAAAACTATAGCATCCCGTCGCTGTTTGAAACATTTTCATTGATGTAATGGCAGTGAGATGTAAAATGTTGATCTCGATGACTGGGCTGGGAAATCCTCTTTTATAGTATTGATTGGCAACTGGCAGAAGAAAGCTTTGGATAGAGGGAAGTGGAAGAAGGAAAGTGAGGCCTTTGTCCTGCAGTGAAACAGTATAGACTAAAAAAAATTGTATAGATTATTTACGGGAAAAAAATATTTTTTTATTAAAGATTGCGTTAGAAATTCTACACCTATTGTTATCGGAAATCTAATGTGTTTTACCCGTGTTCCTTATGCAATTATATCCAAGAAAATGAAAAAAAACACTAAAGTCATTAAAATAATAAAATATGATGTCCCAATTTGAATTACACATTTTTATACTTTACATAGTTCTAGCTTAAAAATACTTCTTATGTTCAAAGTAACTAATTAATAAGACTGGCTAATTATTGACTCCAATACTTTACGAAGAACGTCGAACCTCTTTTCCTTAGCCCACATTAGTTATATTTTCCACTAACCTTGCTTCCAAAGAACACAGGCTAATTAATTATTTCCAAACTCACATAGTAGTGCAATGTGCGTAGTCAGCAGATGACGACCAAATTATCGGGTGGACCGTGGAGATATTGGTCGCTTGTCCGCGCCTAATGTACGTTCTGTGTCGGCCGCGCCGTGGTTCAGGAAAATCCCCGCACATCGCCTGAATTACGTATGTTCGCACTCCTGCGGGATGCTGGGTAGTATTGGAATCACGTTTACTTTTAGTATATGTTTTAGTAATGCAGTTTCTTTGTTACGATTGAAGCTGTATTATATGAAATTATATATAAAGCAAGCGGTAGCGAAGCCTTCATACAGCTCGATTCCTACTTCACATTTTGTAATTCATGTTCTTTAAATCGTATAAATCGATCCACGTAGTCTGAGCGCGTCTGTCATTACGTTCTTAGAACTGTGGTCTACGCTATTTTTTTGGAAATAACGTCTTATTTAAATCTTTTCATAGGTATTTTATACAGCTCCAGTTCGATTTCTGCTTAAGTTACTTTAAAGAAAGTCTGAACAAAATATTTGAAAATGAAAACTTTACATCCTTCTTAATACTTGAGTAACCTAAACACACCGAAGAATTATAAAAGGTGTAGATATTTACGAAGTGCCTTCTAAAATATCCACAAAAATTGAACCAACTTACGAAACATCAACTTGAGCGATAATGAGAAAGTCAAACAAAATTCTAATCTAATTGAACGGAAATTTTCCGCCAAAAATGTCTTTAGAACTGATCAAGGTGTTTTGCTAACTTAAACATTACTGCTGCGTTCAAATTCTTCTGTTTACGTTGTGTTAAAGCTGCTGAACTAATTTGATCTTTATTGTAGGGGAATAAGGTCTAAGGGTTAACGTCTTAACTTTCAAACTTCCTTAATTTTCCGAGAAGAGTTGGTTTCGACAGTGCTTTTGGCGCGTGCCTTTGTGCTCTTACACTTTGTGCTTGTTATCTTGAGCATACTTTTGTCTATAGAGATCTTCCATTATTTTTAGGACCAGCTTTAAGAATTCGGTGATAATTTCTTGTAGATAATTTAATTTTTTTTTATATCCTGTATTCGCTTTCTAAGTAAAATACAATAGATTTGTATCTCAGTGAGAGATTTTTGTAATAGTAAAATGTCATACGATAGTAATTCATGCAATTTTGAAAAATGGAAAAGGAGCAGTATTATAATAACTATACATAAAACATTAGAAACAAAGCTGTTGATGCTGCTAGGATACCCGTGAAAATTAAACAATGCATTACTTTGCATTGAATCGGAAATAAAACATTAATCCTATTTATCATTCTTTGTTTAAAGAAGAAATAAATATTACTGCCGCAAGCGTAAATACGCCAGAACGCAATAGCTAAGCCGTGGCGACTTTTATAAATATATTATTTTAAGCTCAGACGATAAACTTAAATAATATTTTATTTAAATTAACGTATTAGTTTTATAAGGAACAAACAATAGTGTCTAAACCATTTTTTTGTATTATGTGAACAGCTGACATACGTGAATACATATTACTTTAACCATCCAAAATTTTTACCCGTTGTATAATTTTCCAACTTTATAAAGTACGTCAGACATGACGTTTAAAAATTTAAAGGTCAATCTAAGTATAGACAGTATTTATCTCATCCCTAATAACGTGTTGAATGAGGACTCGGCGAGCTGCGAGCAAACATCACGAGAACTCTAGGAATCATGCCGCCATTTTAAAGTCAACGAGGACTTTACAAAAAAAAAATTATAGAGTTTTAATCCACTTGACGGTATTAAAAAAATATAAATGTACGAGTATGATAAAGATTAGTTTGATGTCGGTTAACTTTGAAATTACTAAACCAATTTTAATTATTATTTCGTCGTTAGAAAGCCATTGGATCCAGAATTAACATAGGCTATATGTATAATTTCAATAATACTCATATTATAAGATTTGTGCCTGAAATACCGGTATAAGTGTAGAAATTTATAGGAAAACCGCTAGTGAGCTGCTTTCTCCGCGTACGCTGACTCGATGATTCGTATACTCGAAGAATTTCGTATAGGTATTGTGGTATCTATACGAAATACTTGTAAAAACGTATGTGTACAAAATACCTGGATTCCCAACATAGCATAGCAAATAACAAAATGTTGAGCTAACAAGTATTATTCTCCGACATAAACATTTACAACTGGAGAAGCCAGATGTACTACGCATAAATATTTAGATGGGTCCTATAGTGCGAACCGTTACGTTCGGTTCCAATAATAGGTATCGCAAAATTCCGGAAAGCACATGAAGTCATAGATTTTACGAGGTCTATTGTATTGTTCTATTTATTTTGGCACGACAATGTATTTATACTTGGTGGTAAGCGCAGTTTAGATAGAGTCCACCGATGTGAGATGGGAATTTCGCCTTTGGATACAATTATGCTTCTTTGTCCGGATATAAACAAGATGAACCCGAATCACGAACAACTTAAAAGAGTCAGTATGAAAGGTGTTTAAATTATACAGTCGTCGTTATTCGGTTGGATATGAATAACCTGACCCTGATAGGACTGCTTTTAATCCTAAAGGATATAAGGCAGTAGTCTGTTTAGAGGTGGATTATATGGCCTGACCCCTCTAAATCGTACCCTCAGTAAGATAATGCCCTGCCTTGCAGTCGGACGGACACGCATGTCAGCCGTTCACTAAACTACTACTAGACTATCTGTATTCACAGTTATGTGAGTATTGACATACCGACGACTCAAGCAACTTAAATGAAAATAGTTTGCTCCTGAAGTCGCAATTTCCAGGCACAAAATTGACCTAGTAGATATGTTTATCATAGAGCAATAATAAAGTTTGGTATTACTCATTCGACTTGGCCGTATTTTGTCCCCAATCGAACTGGCTAATAAAGTTGCATAGGGTCTCAAATGCAAACCATTTTATTTCTCGGGGGATCTGTGTTCAATAATTGACTTGATATGGCTGGCGTTGTTGATTATATTTTTCATCGTTTATTTTTATTGTTACAAATAATGAGTGAATTAAACTCTAGCAGTAACTCAAATTAAAGCCTTTCACAGTACAAACAGTGATGGATTTTTCCGGGCAAAGTCGCAGGCTAATTAAACAACGCGGCGCGGCGCCCCGTCGGCGCCGCCAATTAGCGCACATTCAACGCCTTTGCTGACTCCCACCGGACACATAGAATGTTTGCTTTTGAACATGTTGAGAAGGTCGCTCTATATTCTTATAGAGAGATTGATGCGTTAATAACTGAGATGAAACAGTTAATAATATCTAAACTAATTACATCAGATCGTAAACCCAGATGCAAAATTTGCACCGAAAAGTGCAGTTCAGTTCACAGAAAATATTGACATATTTAAACGCTGCCCACTAAACCTTCACCAGTTCGTAACGTTAAATACTATGAGTATTTCAAAACAATAATGCGTATTTTAACTTGATACATTCTAATTGCCGTCATGGTATGCAACTACGTAGGGACAGAACCTTTAATGTTGTTCAAACGTAAGACTTAAAACACTAGCCTAGCAAGTATCAAGAGCCTCCCTCCTCCCCCCACTCAGCACCGTCCGTAAACTCCTGTTTAGATGTCATAACTGTCTATTATGTATACATTGTGGTCGGATCGCGCGGCTTTGGGCGACTCCATTCCGAAATGTCAGTGTAAACTCGTGTTTATTAACTTTGTCGATATCAGCCGGGGATGTTGTATTAAGTATTGCATTCGAATCTTAAAAAGTAACTATTTCTATACACTGAATCCGATACCGTTTTACAGAAGAACTTTTAAACCAGGTTCGAGTGGTGGACTAAAAGGCTTTTTGAAAGAGTTGGTGCCAAGTAGGCGGTCAGTGGTAAAAATATAATCCGAATCATTCTGAACAGTGGAGAAAGCCTTGGTACGCGGTCTTAAGCCTTACACTAGAAAAACAATAATATCTGGACTGAACATTCGGTAGAGTACACAGATGTTTACAACAAGAAAGATAATACAGACAAAATACAGCGTTTACTTTTTAATTTCGCAGTGTAACTAAATTCAAAGTTAATATTTGTATGGTCGTAGTTTCGAGTTTGAGTTTTAGTTTCGGCTGGTGATGAGTCAGTAATACTTTTGCAAAGTGCTCTGGGATTTTGTTTCAAAGTCAAACAAGCAATTCATTTGTATTTATCAAATCACTAGACGATTTGATACAATTGAATGCTCAAAGTTTATGGCCATTATTTCGATAGGTTCATTCTTTACGTTTATCGCCGTCCTGAGTAGGATTTTCTAATACCTACCAAGTTTGACAGACGAGTTCATGATTATAAGGTGTATATGAAAAGTTAATATGATGCTTTTGTCATCAATCTTTTATTGACGTCATATCTTTGATGGTTATTCACTATACGACAGTTGACAGTCTTATAAGTTAGCCGGGTACATTACGGGCAGATTAAGTTGGTTTGGGCCTCCGAATGAGTAAATTGGAGCCTCTACTCGCGTTTTAAAGTGCTGTGCTCTTTAGTGCTAGTATAAAACTAAATAAAACAACGTACGTCTTTAAACTTTGTTTACGTACACAGATAAACAGCACAAACATTTATCACGCCACGTCGATGCGTTTAACGTACAGAGAGGCAATAAAGTTAACATTTATGATGTACGAGTTAAAACAATTGAGCGCGCGAGCTGTTGGCAGCACTGTTGCGAGCTCTGTATAGAGTGATATTTATGGACAGTAAGGCGAACAATCGGCGGCCGACATAAAGACTGCGGTTAACGACTGGCTGCCGACCGCCGTCACCCACTACAGCTAAACATACGGGTTTACGCTGAAAGTGTTTACGATGATGCGGGGATGGTAAATTGCGTTGTATATCGATTGTATCGGGTGTGGGACTTAGCGCCGGTTTTAGGCGGTATGAAGGTTATTTAAATTTGTTTCCGGAATATTTCAAAATAGATACAAATATGTCAAACAAAAGGGATTTGAAAGCATACATGTTATTGTTTACATTGCATTAATACATTCGTTGAAATGTTACTGTAACAAAACTACACAACTAAAAAGAAGCTACACAACCATTCGCATAGTTTTATTTAGTGTAACTTCTGCCTGTAAACTTCGCCTGCGTGATTAATTTTAAATGGAATTTCCCATCCCGTCCCGTTATATCCCGCCCGTCCCGTGTCATTCTCACTTAAGGTATATAATCCAGTCCCATCCCATTCCTTTGAGTATAAAAAAGTAACAAATATATCGGAAAAGAATTTCAGGTAAAAAGTACACATACATACATAAACTCACGCCTTTATCCCCGAAGGGGTAGGCAGAGGCGCCACCAGGACACCCACATTTCGCCTTGTATGTTCCGTCCCACGATGTGATAGGGGGCGAGCCTTTCGCCATATCGGGCACAATTTCCTGTCTCCGGGCTGATAAATCCAATATCACTTTGCCCGACCCGGGACTCGAACCCGAGACCTCAGCATTGTAACCGTACCGTAATACAACTACGCCACCGAGGCAGTCTGGTAAAAAGTAGCCTAAGTGTTAATCCAGAGTATCATCCTCCTATTAATTTAACTTTTTGATTGATTTCGTTGCGGGTTAAAGACAAGTTAGACATTCCCGGAGACGCGCTGAGCTTCAATGCTCAGTGTCATTAATATGCGTGCCACTGTTGATCCTGGCTTACAGGAGTTGCAGTGGCGGGTGTGAGGGCGGGACAGTCTCCTAAAAATCCAGAGTATCAGCTACCTCCGCACCAAATTTCACCAAAATCCGTTAGTTAAGTTTCTAAGTTCAGCGCGCACAACCGCACAGACATGCCACAAAAATTCTAAAAATCATAGTTTTGGGTTCTATTACGTTAATACAGACACCCCATATTAGTTTTTCTCATTTATCTTCCATATACAGACATAGATCGGTATCAAAATTTATTATATGTGTAGATTAAAAAATATTGATAACGTCTTTACATTTTTAATTCATCACAGTATAAATAAATATATTTTGCATTTGAATTTTTAAACACTGCATTCTTTTTTTAAATTATTCAACCTTTAAATAAGGATTAAACTAACATGTAAAAGTAAACTTACTTATCTTACAACTTTATCTGTAACTCGCAACAAATCTTTGACACTGGTCTCGGCAGTGCCACGCAGCGTCTAGAGATGTCAGACATCCGCGGCGCGCGCGCTTGATATGCTCGCCAAGTGCCCATAAAACTTTATGATGAGAGTAAAGTCCTTAATGAAAGGCTAGTCGTAAACTTGCTGCCTAAACTCTTAAAAGTATAATTATGCTTTATTGGTCACTAAAATAAGGAAAACAAGGTTACCGACCATCGGCTACCTGCTCCTTAACTGCCTTGTTCATCTAGACTGAGGATGGAAATTAATGTCCAATCGGATATTTAATGAATCAGGTTAATATTGAATGCTTGTAAACCTAAATTAATATCTTGGATGCTTCAAGCGCCAAGAAGTGGTAGTGTTGCTGTGGGTCGTAAAAGGAAAACAAGGCACAAACAGGGCAAGTCAACCGGGGTTAGACTGTCCAACTGAAAACATAACTAAAATAACAGATTAAAACTTGTGTTTCATTCAGTGAGAGATTACTGGAGACCAGAAATGGAAGTAAATTCGAATCCGTCCATAGGGCGACCTTAATACACTTTAATGGAAATCCAGTGATTCATACGAATTTGCGATTTAAGTGTACCATTTGTTGTCAGGCAATACTCTTTTACGTTACGCAATGTCACTAAAACACAATTTTACACCTATATAATATTTTTAAACACCTGTGATCATTTATACAAAAATATGTCACTATGAATCATGTGAGTCTTTAAAACCCACAGTCTTAAAAACTGTAGAACACGAATATTAACAGCAGATACGTAATAAAAGAAAAAACACGTTCCATTTATCACGGGCCGCGGTATGACCTTTACCGTCTGAGCTCTCGACACGATGTGTTCTATTTAACTGCGTTGAATGGAACGTCATCGGCCACGCGCGGCACGAGAATCTCTGTAGCTTTATATTCAAGGAAATGCAAATGGCGGACTCTTAAAGTCATTTTGCACTCGACTGTTTTTATGAAACTTGAGGTTAAGACGATAATGAAGGGAGTGGTGGCGCGTTTGAGCGGCTGTTGAGAAAAATGTTCGTGATTCGCAAATATTTGGGTGTTGTAAGACTAAAATATACAGATTCAAATACCCATAAGACTTGTATCTCTGTAAGGCCTACGTTTGTAATTGTTAGTGAATTTATATTATGTTATACATGTTGATAGCCTCTTGTAGTATTATTATGCCGTTTATTACTGTAAATGTTTCTTTTTAAGCAATAAGGATAAATAAATCAATAAATAAATAGTATCTGCCTCAGTGGCGTTGTTATACTACGAAACGATTACAAAGCTTGCGGTCTCAGGTTTGAATTCCGGGTCCGGCAAAGTGATATTGTATTTTTCAATTCATTATAATCAGTCCGGAGTCAGGAATTTGTGCCCGATATGACGATAAGCTCGCTCTCTATCACATTGTGGGAAGGAACATGAGGCGAAATGTGGGTGTCCTGGTAGCACCTCTGCCTACCCCTTCTGGGAAAAAGGCGTGAGTTTGTACATGTTTATAGTTTACTCTGATTATGTTAGGTTTGTTATAACTTAGTTCAGTTTAGGCAGCTGTCGAAGACTTAGGTTTCGTGTTTACGAGCGCCGCGTGGGCACACATATTGTTCAGAATATTATGTTTTAGTATAGTAACAAGTTTGCTAGAACTTGACTGTTTTCATAATTCTCTGTGTAATTTCCACTTACTGACATCAATTGTTAGACGTATAACGGAATGAAGATCCTGGTGTCATATAATGGTCAAAACTTGAATATGATGACCGTAATGACCCACTGCAGGGAAAATACCTCTCTTGTTGCTTGATTTATTGATTGCTATTGACATTCTTATATATCATTAAAAAAAATCTTGTAATAATTGACAGCATCCGTGGCGCAGTTGGTTAGACGCCGGCTGTGAAACGAGAGGCCGCGAGTTCGATTCCCGCACCGAGAGAATTGTTTGTGTGAACTACAGGTATTTGTGTCGGGTCTGGGTGTTTGTGAGATCGAAAAGTATCTTGTAGTTTCTGATACTCACGGCACAAGAGTGTGGGATAAGCTATATGTATGTCACTGTTGGGTGTATTTATAATAATTGGACATAAAATTATTTGAATTTAACTATGTCAAACCTCTCACATTGATTTCACCTTCCCACTCTGGATCTCTTACTTTGCTTTTTTTACACCCTCATATGAAAGTAAATAAGATCCGTCACAAGGAAAACGTTCCAAGTGACGCGGCGCACCGGGCCGGCAAGCAAACAACGAAGCGTGGCGGGTAATAATGATCATTAAACCGCGCGGCGACTAGTGGACGCGACGTGGTAGGGCTGCACCATACTGAATAGAAAAGCCTTATATCATTTGAGCAGAATTCAAAGCTTTGTTGGGGAAGTGAGATTGTCGGAGACTTTATTATTGTGGTATATTTATATCACCATTATACACGAATGTGGGAAGTCCGCCAAAGTAGTTCCTCATTCATGGTCACTCTATTTGTTTTAATTCGCACCAACCATCACCTGCATTGCTACTTACGAGTCACTTTTACATGCCAGTATAAAAAAATAACTACTGACGATCGATAATTAATCAAACGATTCACTTATGAGTAAGAAATAAACAGGCAATTCTTTTCGTAGGTGACTACAACAACAAAATAAGAACTCCACATTAACACTATAAAAGATGCATTGACTTTAGAATCTGGCTAGGTTGGAGTTCTCAATGAATAAATGCCAAGCTTTTGACAACCCTAACCGAGAGGAGAAAACGAGCATCGGGAGGGGTGATAGTCGAACAGTCATGGAAGTGAATTTGAGGAGTATTCATTATCTCTTTCACGCAGGGTTCAGGGTTGGCGCAAATCACTCAGCGGTTAGATTAATGGCTCGGAGCATGTGCTGCTGACAGGTGTTCGTTTTTGTGCCCTCATTGTGTTTGAAGTATGGAGCTCCTGCGAATAGGTTAGATATATAAATAATAGTAGGGATTGATTTCTGTTAATATTAGATAGAAGTGTTCTGGTTCTCTATCTCAAAATCGGGATCGCAAACTATTTTAGACGTGAATAAAATGTTTGTGTGAATGTAGAGTTTTACGGTATGTTAGAAATTTTGGAATAAATATGAAGCTCAGGATTAAAACAGAATAAGTCACAGCATACTTTCTATGTAACTTTTCTTTGTATACTATATCGTAAGAATAAATTTGCACTTCTTATAAATATGTCCTGTATACCATTTCACTTACTTACGTAAATATATTAACATCATAAATATAAGCAGAATGATTTCATAATCTCAGCGAGCTGGATAAATGGTTGGAGACGACATTGCCGCGCCCCTCGCATAACACTCACAGAATAAGTCGACATTTTTTCTTATTCCCGACATCCCTTTCGGTTTTTGCAGATTCATCAATCTCTTTTTGCACGCCCGCCGATTTCTAGTGCTTTTTGTACGACGAGATATAAATCTTATCATAGTCCGAGTGACTTGACGCTGTCTTTTGAATATAAATGTTGGGCAAACAGTTTTCCAAATATTCGTAAATAAGAGCATGAACTGTATCGAGAAAAAAAATCTGGATGAAATCCTGTCAATGGACTAGTTCTGAAAATAAGAAATGCTTTCGATTTATTTGGGTAGCCAGTCGCCACGAAATTCAGTAGACATGGTTTAGATTTTTTTAAACCGCTGAAAAACAGCGCTGTGTTGTGATGTTACAGCATATTGAAGATCTGGCCATCTAGTCGTCATTTAGAGATATAATGCCCTTTTTATACTGGCAAGCCAAAGTAAATATCATATACCCGCTGGTAAGTCCAAGGCAATCTGAATGTAGAGCTGTTCGAAACCGAATATACAAGCTGATCCCGACACTTGACTTACTTGCGTGGCTCTACCACTTTAAATTTCGAACCACCCTTTTATTATTATCAGTGCATATCTGGCTTATTTTGTTCACAGCTGTTATTATTTTGGGTTGCACCGAATCATGTTACCGAATACCCCAATTTTGGTGTTCTTATTTCTTGATTAAAAATAGGACAAATGACACGCATTCTAATAATTAGGTATATTGTAGTATACTTATATTTGTACATATATTTGTTTTTTCTTGTGTATGTTATAAATAGGACTTTTATCATAACTTTATATTATAAATGCCAAATTGAGGTTATTTGTTACGCCATAACTACAGAACCTATCACCAGGAGGTGGTATACGCGTTGTCAGAGGCACATAAAACAACAAACTGGGGCTACTAACCTTACATCCAGAACAAGATACTGTTCCCGAGGGATGGTTATCTATAAATGCGCGAGAAGCTCCGTTAGGTACATTTTCTTGGTGAATCCATCGAACCGATCGTAATGACATTTGGCACAGGCCTGGGCCTGGAAGATGCACTTATGCTGTTTTTATTATTAAATTTAACTCTTGAAGATAAAGAAAAGAGGGTTATTAACCTAAAATAAGAAACAATTTGTCAGATTTATTTAAAACTTGTTATTAATGAATCTAGGCTGGGCGAAGTGATTTCATCTGATCGAAGCCGGGTTAAAATAAAATAATGGTGTATTTTTTAAAGTTTTTTTCTTATGTTAGATTTATAGTGGTCGATGATAGTTTATAGCCGGCGCGCGGCGAGTGGGCCCGACACAGACTAATGTCCACGTCGCGATGAGTTTTTGCAAACCACCCGCTCTTGGCAGATTTGTAAGACAAATACGCACTAGTTTTTTCTCTGCATTGAGGATAACATATTATTGCACGACGAAATATAAAAATGTCGAATTAGTGGGCTGTGCAGTCATCAATGCTAATTGCAACCTAGTAACGAAATATTTTATTGGAAAGTGTGTCCTAATAACATACATACAAACATAAACTCACGTCTTTATCCACGAAGGGGTAGGCAGAGGCGCCACCAGGACACCCACCCACTTTTCGCCTTGTATGTTTCGTCCCACGATGTAATGGGGGGCGAGCTTATCGCCATATCCGGCACAAATTCCTGACTCCAGGCTGATAAAGAATAGAAAAATCCAATATCACTTTGCCCGACCCGGGATCCGAATCCGAGACATCAGCTTTGTAATCGTACCGTAGTACAACTACGGTACAATTACAAAGACTGCAGTCTTAATAACTACTGGTAATATTAAACAAGGCTTAATATAAATAGATAAATATAAATAGATGTTAACAAGCTGTTAATAAAGTGTTGCTCTTTGCACCGTTGCCCACAACGGATGGGTTTGTGTTTTATTACGTACGCAGACAAATGCACAACAAGCTACCTGCCTGGTAGTAATCGGTCACCGCATATTTGCTTGGTTATATCAGGGCTGCCTATAGTCCAACCGCTACTAACAGTAGCTTTTGTAGTTTTGTGGTACAAAAGTTATGTATTAGATGTTTTATCAACAGCCACAGAAAACTCAGTACATAAAATAGGCATTTTCGAAAATATCCACAACGATTTATTGTAATCAGGTTGAATCCAATGAATTTCTGCAATAATATATTAGGTATGAGGCAAAAGGCAAGACGAGCAATCGCCATCTAAATAACACTAATAAACGATCAGTATTTGAAATAAAACTATTTTATACGGATTTTATCGCGATTTGGTTTAATTTTTACATTTTTTTACAAATCGCGATAAAATCCGTATAAAATAGTTTTATTTCAATGTGTAACATTCGCGTAAATCTAAGAAACGATCAGTATTTGTTTTTATTGAAATACCACAGAATACCCGAAATACCACTGAAGAAAGCATTTCAACGGTCTTTAGTCTGTACCACGATTAAACGAAAACCCAAATACAGCAGCTTCGCTATCTATAAAAGACGTAGCAACCGTTCGCCAATCAGAGTATTTATTTGTGTGGGTTTGGCCAATCGAAGCAAATAGTGGCGAGATAGATGCAGTCGATTTGCCACGATCCATCGTTAGCAGACCGCCGTACAGTTTCTGTAATTGGTTTGTTTATTAACTAGACGGCGAGAAATGCGATGCGCGTTGTGTTCGCTCTAACTTACGGCGACGTCAATAAATTTCCCGCACGTTGCTATCAGAATACATGGGTATTTTATTTGGTGTATAGTCATTTGCGACTGCTTCGGTGGCGTAGTTGTATTACGGTACGGTTACAAAGCTGACTTCTCGGGTTCGAGTCCCGGGTCGGGCAAAGTGATATTGGATTTTTCTATTCATTATCAGTCTGGAGTCAGGAATTTGTGCCCGATATGGCGATAGGCTCGCTCCCTATCACATCGTGGGACGGAACATACAAGGCGAAATGTGGATGTCGTGGTGGCACCTCTGCCTACCCCTTCGGGGATAAAGGCGTGAGTTTATGTATGTATGTAGTTATTCGCGATTGGGCTAAAAATGATAGATGTATTTTTTAAATTAGTAGAATTAGATACCCATATCTGAGAGTATCTATAATATTTTTTAGTATCTATTTTTAGAGTCTTTCTCACTAGATAATTGTGTGTTAGTGGATAAACGGATTAATTTGGTAGCCAGTCAATTTATTTAACTGGTCAAACTTAGTGAGTTTGATCATTAAGTAGAATATTGTTGAGGTCTCTAAGGAAATGAAATGAATCAAAATGCTAATAAATATACCCGACAGTTATTTTAAATTTACGCGAATATTACCCATTGAAATAAAACTGAGTTTAACGGATTTTTATCGCGAATTTGGCTAACATAGCTGTGTCATGAAACGAGATGAACAATCACGGTAATGTATATAACCTTGATACCTGATATAACAACGTTCCAATGACTCGACAAACTCACGAAAATTGGGTAATCCAGTCCATTACATCGTTGGCCGTCTCATACCGTCAAGATACATTTGATTGTGTTTCCCAATGTTTCCTTTTGTTTCTACGAGGGTAATGCATTATTTATTTACGAACCCGTTGTGAATGATGGAATGTTCTAGAACATCGCGCCCGCTTGGCAATCAACATGTGTCAGAATGATTTCGTTTAGCTAGGTTACTGAACAGTCTTTAATCGTCGGATTTCATTCGGGTACATTAACATTGGCAACATTTAACAACTGAACTGTCAAAATTATCCATCGGAATCTAGAACCAAATTTTACCAAAAATACATTTTAAGCAGTAGTAACTATAGCCCTCCAACTATCTAGAGGGCCTTACATTCCAGGTCTGCACCGTGCAGGGGAACTGTCAATAGCCCGGTGAATGTTTTGTTTCCACAAGCCGACGTATATAATCAACGCAATGGAAAAAGATAGAGAGCATCTCTTTATGTTATAAATATCGCTATGTCCATCCTTCGTGTTCGTGTGATGTCAGTGCGATGTCATTGCAACCATTTTGTAAACAAACATGACGTTTGAAACATCGTCGTAAATGAATTACTTTATTTTCGCATGTTTTAAGTATTTAAAGGTATAATATAATCAAGTGAAGTGTATAATGTCGATATGTATTTACATAAGCAACAATATCAAAGATTAAATGATTATAAAAACATCAGCCTGCAAAACAATACAGAACTTCCTTTTCATTCGAATTTACGAGTATTTTGATTCATTTTACTTAGAGAAAGCATTCTATTGGTATTTTTGTTTGTGTCGGCCCAATTCCAACCCGTGGTATTCGTGATAAATTGAATATAAAAAAATCCTGCAATAAATATCATATCCTTACGTATTATTATTGTTGCCAACAGTAAGCAGCTAATTTTCCCATATGCGCCGCGCTTAATAAATATGAATTGAACAGTTTTTTGTATAAACAATACTTACAAATAAGACATGATTGTTATATTATATATTTTTACACTGCACGAAATTGATAATTACATCTGTTCGTAATAGATGAGAATCCTTTTAAAGTAAAAAGAGCTCTAAACTGGTAAAAATAATATTATAAAAGTAGCTCTCTCTACTAACCTCTGCCTCTACCTCCACTAAAAATGTAATAAAACATAATTTTATACTCAGGATTAACTCAGAATATTCAATTCAAAATATATATCTTATATTTATTGGACAATAAAGTATCGAGTATTATTATTGCCTTGTTTTTTTTTACTAATATACAATACAATATCATTAAATATTAATAGGGAGGTGTTGAGGTATCTTTGTCGAAAATCTCATATTTAGGAAGACACTTTTACCAAGTTATAAGTTTCAAGTACGTGGGCGGAACCGCCACCAAAATCTACCTAGTAAACAATAAACACTTTATTAAAAATATATACTTCGAGATCTCTCCTAAAATTGGGAAATAGTTTTAGTCGTGCAACACCAAGCGTCGTATTACATGCTAATCGTAAATTCTCTATCTCTCTTGGTCTTTGCATGATAGCTGTCACTGCACACCTCCCCTCACTTCATGCCCCGGCTCTCTAGATAGTTGGAGACCTATAGATGGTAAATTTTTCTTCCTTATTTCCCTTGATCCTTAAAAGGTGGTAAAAATCTGCCCATAACAAAATATGTTTCGGGTATTCATGAGCGAAGGTGATTAGGATTTTTTTCCAGCTAACTTTTTACATCGACCAGAACGAATTCTGGATGCAATAGCTTATAATTAGGATCGTGCCATTCTTTCTATTATTTCTCGCACATTTAGGTCCATGGGACAGCACTCCCAGACCATTAGTTCACGGCTATAAATAATGGGAGGTGTAGAGAGTGCTGAGACGCAGTCAGTGCAAACGAACGTGCATACCATCGATGTACTCCGGCTATTTGTGGACTAAAAAGCGGGCCCGCTTTGTGAACTGGAATGTTCAATGTTAGTAAACATTTTAATGGATTGTAGAACGTAAATAAACGGATCAATCAGATTTTTCCGATCTGGCTGCAGGCTAAGAAGTACTAGGTTCTATTCCTAGGTGGGGATCCACGATGTAGTTATGTCTCGGTGTAGAAAATCTCGTATGAGTTGGCCGGCACTGGAGTTCCTGCCAGGTATTAGATAAAACTTCAAAAATAATTTTGAGCTATAATTTAGGTTAAATTATTGCCATTTTCATGTAAACATGCACCTACCCATAAAATATATGGGATCTATGGGAGTATAATGTAACATTACACTTAATCTTAGACGGTCTTGAATTTAATAATATATCCCATACCTTTGGTGGGACTTACTACGTACTTTTGCCCTTACAAAAATATTCTAGCTCCATACACTACAAGAAAATTAAATTAATTTTAGACATTTGGCTCTCGCAAACAAAACGCCTTTGAAACAAATTTAATTTCACTTTACGAAGCGAAAACGAAGAGAGGCCGCCTCAACTGATTTTTTACCAACAAAAATTAATTCTAGCTTAATAAATTTATCTCGCTACGACAGTCTTATATTAACTTACGTTAAGAATTTTAAGTATTTTAAATGGATGCTGGCAATTATGCTGAATTACTCTTTTTTTAATACGACACGAAAATGTGACTGTACTGCACATATAGCAATGGCATCCGAGAGTGTTGACTGGTCACATACTTATCTCTTACCATTCGACATAATATTGTCGGCCTAATTAATTGTTTTTTCGCTACGGTTAGAGAATCCAGGATTGTAGAAAGGAATAAGTGGTCTGGCAAATAATTCCACATCTTATTGGTGAGGCAAGAAAATGAGTTGGCAATCTTTGTGTATATATTTTTTTTATTTTCACGACCGGCCACCTACCTAAGCGCAGCCTTGTCAATACACACGGAACCTAAAACAAATAAAAACTGGATTTTCGTTTCCTCGAAACCATTTAATCAATCGTACTTTGTCATCTTTCTCAAGCTGTTCAATAGTAATTCTGTATGCACTTGTACCCTCTTGATTCAGATGTATGCAGTATTACACGTATTCAACATGTGTATGCAAATGGCGAGTGTTTTCTGATGTAAATACAATAGCTGTAGGTTGGCAATTGTCGCTTCTCTCACGTACTGAGAGCATATGTTATCCAATAACCAAGCACACTCGCTGACTACTAGATTGTTATATTGTAGTTATGTTACATATAGATAAGTGTCATATTATGTGACAGGATAGGTACCACCGCAATGTCTATTTCTCTCACCAACCAGCAGTGTAAATGCACTGTTGAGTTCCGGTTTAAAGGATATTGTAGCCAGAGTAACTATCTCGCTATTCAATGAATGCAATGCCATGTAATAAATAAAAAAATCGGTAGGTAAATGAGATTGTCGAAGTTGCGATATCCCTGACACCCTCTCATCATCCTCCATCATTGCTTCCCGTTTCCTTTTTATGTGAAGGGAAGTAGCCCGAGTGTCAATCTACAGTTCGCTTATTTCTGTTCTAAGAAATGGGTGCAAGTCTAGCCATGCCAGCTATTAATTAATAGCCAGGTACAAGTTCCCAGTAGCTCGTATTAGGTTAAAAACAAAAAGTCCTACTAAGTGTTCACCTAACTTGAATATAGTATCAAGGTGTGACGGGCGACCCTACAATCATGTCGGGAGTAAATTCTTAATTTCTTGATTCTTGCAGCTATAAATGTGATTCTTACACATTTCTTTGTATTCTCATTTATCTCAGTGTAAAAAAAAAATATATTCCTTTATTTTCTTTAATAAAAATAATTTTCCAGACAGAAAACTCATGTCAAGTGCCGTAAAGATGTTTAACGGCTAAGTTAAAATAATATCTTGGCTCTTTCTCCGTCGTAATTTCATCACGCCTATACATAATTAAGTAAATTTGGCAAGACCTCTTGAAAGTGTAAGCAGGGGAGAGCGGGGATGGCTGGCACGCCGCCAGGGCTTGATGGCCCGCACTACAATGTTATCTTTTTGTTAATTTACAACAGGGCAAGACACTGTTCATTTCGTTTTAACTAGCTTGAGAAACTTTAAATTGGAATGATTAAATCAAAGTGTTCTTTATTCAAATAATCTTTTCAAGATCTTTTGATACGTCATGAATACTATTGGTATAGGATCCCTATATACAACGACCTTCACCGAGATGCTTATTTAATGAAACGTATTTTAAATATTATTTAATATGCCAATAAATATATTCCATATGGGTTGCCTCACAAATTTTAGTCCAGAGTATTTTTAATTAATAATTTAAAAAAAAATGTTTTTTAAACATTCCACCCGTTTGATTATTAGATAAATTCGATACCAATCGAAAGTATGAAGCCCATAGAATATGCAAACGTTAGGTTGCCTATTCTTTTCCGGTCACAACTATCGGGTTGCCAGGTGTAAACAGGTAAATCTATACTAGCATTTTGCAACGGTCTGATTATTGAATCAAACTTTAATAAAATAAAAGATTATTTTATTATGAACACGGTGGTATAGGGTTGCCTGCGAAAAATCAGTCCCGAATTCCGGTTGTCGAATTTTAAAAAGTAAAATACCGCTGCGAGTGAATGTGTGCGACTGAGAGGTCCCAAACCAACCATCCCATGCGATAGAAAAGGACACAGCATAGCAGCTGTTTAAAGTCCGCCCATTTAAAGAAAGAGAGTGCGCATGCTATTTGTGCTTGGAAATGAAAAGGATAGCGATAGACTCGCTGCCTGTACCGTTCAAGCCTGTACCGCAATGAAGAAGGAATATATAGATCGCTATAACTTGTTAGCAAAAAATGAATTAAATCATGTTTGACGTATTGAACGAAATGGGTATATGATATCACAAAGCGTGTCTAATATTTTTACAGTAGACTTTATTATGCTTATACGGATAATAATACATCATCACCAGCAGACTCTTATCCAGTTACCAATTAAGTTAAAATAAACCTTAACGAGGGTGAAAAAATGAAAGCACCCAGCAAGCCAACTACAGTGTAATTAATTGCTTAATTTTCCATTAACATAAATGATGTTTCGGGCTATACATCTCCACTGCAAATTGACTTTTTAGGCCCGGTTTAAATTTATAAGGTACACATTTTGAATTCCCTTTTGAGAATAAACATATTTTATTAGGAGTGACTTTTTTAATATTAATTGAATTCTGATAAGGTACTATGATACAAGTCTGGAGTTGTAATTCTATATCAGCCCATATACGTCCCACTGCAGGGCACGGGCCTTCTCTACAATCGAAAGAATCGATTGAGAGTGGTTAGGCCATATAGTCCACCACGCTGGCCTAGTGCGGGTTGGAGTTGTAATTAAGATAAATTATTTTCTCTACACCCTAAACCACAATATAATATTTTGTATATCAGGAAACTGACCGTAATATAAAAAAATATATTACATACCTAACCTTTACAAAACTTAAAAGAAAAGGACGGGAGGAAAAATTGGTATTACGCTCTCAACAATCCCACTTATCGAACAAAACACGACAGCATAACCGTCCCATCACGTTGGATTTCCGTGAAAGAGCGGCACCGTTCTCATTCCTACCATTGTCTAAAGTAACTACTGCGTGGCTCTGCCAATTTGAAGGATATTATATTATATTTATAATTAAAGAAAAATTAAGTAAATCAAAGCGTTATTTAATTCACAGGTATGGCTCTAACACTTAGGTATTTGTAAGTTTCTTTGATTTCTTGTAAATTAAATGCCTGTAGATTGTATAAAATAAAATTAATTTTATACAGCGTTCATATCAAAGAGCTTGCTTAATTAAAAATAAATAACTTTTCGTAAATGTAAACCTCATTTGATATTATAATTACCGAGATTTGCACATCTCTGTGAGCATATTAAATACATTCCTAGAAAAATATTATTAAGTCCCGTTTTCATAAGAAGAGTTACAAAGAAGGAATGAATTAACACGTCAGTTACTTGTTTCTAATAAATTAAATTATTTTATTTTAGAATTTGTAAAAAGTGAGCATAATTGATAACGAACCAAGAAGACAAACCATAAATTCGGGCCTAACGTACACACTGACAAACATGACTTTTCGCAGTAGCGTTTTTGTGCCTCCAAGTGCGTATTAGACAAAAAAATATCGGAAAATAAATGGACTTCAGCAGGAAAAATATACGAGTATTTCGGGTACGTACTAATGTTTGCTCGGGCGGAAAAACTGGCAAATAGTGAGCCAATACACGTAACACGTGGCGAGGACACAGCTCTGTGTTTGTGTTGTTATGCCCAGTTATTATTTTATTGCAAGTGGACTAGAAAATAGTTATTGTGTTAGTAAATAATTACATGAGAACCCCTGACGTCAATATAGTTGCTGGCATTTCGAAATGGCATAATAGACCGATGTGATAGTAAAACAGCGACAGATAAGGGTTTAAACCAATCACAAATCGATATTCCGAACGATATTGTGCTGTCACTTTGCAACCAGAATTTAAAAAATTGAGTAGCATGATTCCACCCGAACAAACAACCATTGTAAGTTGGATAAAAGCTTTTAAAAAATAGAAGAAAAATTATAGACCCCTTATATCGATATGTTATATTATTATTTTCTTAAAGAAATAGCATTGCCCGTGATTATTTTCGTTACAAGAAAATAAAATAGACGAAGCTACTCAAAGATATAGAAATGTTATATTGATGTACATCTTAACAAGAGTTCTTGTACTTGTTCTTAGGCCAACAAAACATATTTAGTTGATGTCTCCATTGTTTTTTTATGATTCGAGTACCATGTTAAGTGTGCCAAGTACATGCCACATATTCCCAATAGGATTACTATTCATGGACTGTAAATAAAAATGTCCTAATGGTTTCTTAGATTTACGCGAATGTTACACATTGAAATAAAACTATTTTATACGGATTTTATCGCGATTTGGTTTAATTTTTACATTTTTTAACTTCCCGACGTTTCGATTACTTTACAGCTTTCGTGGTCACGGGGCGGACTGTCCTAGTTGAGGTTAAAAAGGTCTGCTAATAATTCTGTATCTGATACAGAATGATACAGTGTATCATAACCCAGATGTTTGTGGTAGAAATGACTTACCTACACATGATGAAGGTACTGCCTGTAACAGAAAAAATATATTCAGTAATTGATTTATCGGATACCATACTGTGAACACTAATGTGGAAAGTTCTATTAACTTTTTTGAAGCGCAGTAAAGTTACAATACCAATGGATTGGCGAAACATGTAATTAGTGTGTAGTTTCATTACTCTGAATTATTTTTGTAACACTGTATGTTCCCTTAAAATAATAAAATAAACCGGGGCGGTAGCAATATTTAAATTATCTTTATTTCTGCGGGCCGTAGGGGGTGGTAGCAACGTTTTATAGAACGCTGACTTCAAATACAAATTATTCTCCTGCGTTTCTTTCGTAAAAGAACATTCTGGATAGCTGTATTTGGTGTTATATTAATTTACAACCGGAAGTCGTGTTAGTGTAAAAATACTTCAGCAATTATCAGGTACTTAGCAACTCAACCTCGGTATTACTCCATATAATGTAGAGTTAGCTATTACGAGCGCTGTCGCCGGGGCCGATCGCGCTGATCTCATCCAACAGCGCTAATCCGTCATTTGCATTCAAACGTGCGAGCGATCTCACACGAGCCATAAGTTACGAATGCTATGGATTGTTTGTTTGAACTCGTCCTATATTCAATCGAGATTAAAACATCCGTGAATGTGGGTTACGGCAGAATTGTTTCCGATGTGTAACTTGGCTAAGACTCTTCTACTATTAACAATTTTCACTGCGGTGTTGGAAATTATTTATGTCGTATTTTGAGTTGATTTATTAATTTAAAAATACTTTAACAACTAGAAGTGATAGTCTCGTGTTTGTACTACGAAAGTAAATAGTGTTAAATATCTACGCCTTTGAATCTCACGAGTTAGGAACATTGCGTGCAACATATTACGCTTAATTAGAAGCAAGTGGTCTGTCGAGCTGGGCTGTAGGGCTCAGCTTCAGTGGGGCCATAGATAATACACTATATAAGAAAAGTGGGGCAGTGCCGCGGGAACTTGTCTTACTGTTAACTGTGTTTTTATAGTGCACGCGTCATACAAGATTCAAATTTTAATACGTGTTTGGTAAAAGGTTCTATCACGGTGAAGGAAAACATCGTGAGGAAACCTGCGTGCCATATCGATTTGTAATAATTTCTATGATATGTAAAGTTCGCCAATCCGCACTAGGCCAGCGTGGTGGATTGTATGGCCTTACCCCTCTTAATCGTATTGTCGATTGTAAAGGAGGCTCGTGCCCTGCAATGGGACCTATATGGGCTGACACAGTACAGTACAAACGGTTCAGTTATTGTATTGAAGTGATATTAGGAATGTGTTGTGGTATAAAACAATTTGAGTTTTATAAATTATTGAATTGAATTATGTGTGGATAATCTGTCCATGAGCGGTCGTATTGCTTACCATTAGGCAAATGGCATGCTCGTCTCGCTATTCATTGCAATAAAAGAAAATATTAGGATGTTGAACTGAACAAAACTGAACTGAATTGAGCAGCATGTTGTAATAAATTAATTTCGTCAATAAAAGCAATATTAAGGAATCCACACAATCAGCTGTATTGAAAATCACCAACAAATAGAAAAAAAACCATAAACTATTATGGCTTCTTGTCTTTACTAGATAATTAATCCCCGCGAGTCTTATTGTGTACAATGACAACGTGCTTTATATTCCCAATGTCTGCCGAAATTACCAGTAAACAATTGAATCTAAATCCCGTCTCACGACAAGACCCGTCAGAGACTGAAACCAGTCCCGTTCTGTGCCTAATCTATTTTACTAATCAATACTAACGTAGATTTGATTACACGATTAGGGAATTCTAGGCTTTGTGTTCCGAATAATCTAGAACCCGCACAGATTAAAATACTAGAAATAGTCGGACTTGCAGGAAACCGTTGGTAAGGCATTTTCTAGTCCTCTTAGTGTCCTCGTGTCGTAATACGAGTTTAGTAAATAATACTTGAATGATATCCTTTAATTAATACGCTAAGATGCTACAACAAAGTAAAATAAAAATACATAAAATGGGTGCCCAAATATAGATCCAAACTGTAATCATAACTTGTCATTGATCTATAATAATATCAAAGGTTCAATAATTTTACACAAATATACGTATAACGTTATGTCATTTTTAGATTTATTTTAATATGTTTACCAGATACAAACTGTGTGGCATCAATACCTCTATAACACTAATTGAAAAGTATAATATAAAGCCTAAATATGCAGTATAATAGTGTATACCAACCTCCTTGTTTAAATCTACTTCGGAATGTAGATAGAGCTATCAGAGCGATTGCGTATTTATACGGGGCTGCGGTTTATCCCGTCTCGTAAGATGTATGTACGTACCGTCATTTTCTAATTTATCTAAAGCTGTTGTTTGTTTCAGGTCGCGAGGCGTGGAGGCAACCTTGAAGGTGAGTTATTCAGATATTCACGAAATTTTACATCTTACGCGTCTGCGTGGAGTATTCTATGTGACCTCTACCTAATGTTTTTTTCTCTTATAAACAATTTTTCAAGGTTAGAGTACTTCGTCAAATGGAATCATATTAGACTGGTAATAAACAAAATTAGTTTACTAAAAATAAAACAAAACAGTTTCGCAAAAATAGTTTATTTGGGATTTTTTCTATTTTTTCTTTTTATTAAGTCAATGTAAATGTTAGAACTAATCATATTATTATACTTAGTAACATTTTCTTAATTCTGCTCTACTGATTAAAAATCGCATGTAAATACTATAATATATAATTAGTTCGTGGAATATTCGGAAACATACTTATAATGTATACGCACAGGTCGAACCTCTGTTAACTTGGTAATTTTAATGCAATATTGCTATCACTATCACCACACATTATTAAATCCATTACATTAAAATTGAAGTAGATAAGCGTTATCATTAAAAGTTTTCCTGACATTTAAACCGATACAGGTTTACAACAAATAATTGGAGAGCGGTGCGAGTGGCCGCTCAGACTTCGAGAGCTGTTATCCACTTGATAACGCTTTTAGAGCACGTGGGCGCTTAATACCTCCATTAGCAACACTATTCTATTTTTATAAGGGCTATCTGTGAGTGCGGGTTACGTAATTGGACGTAGAGGGTTAAATTCAGGCGGAAAAATAGAGAGAGAGGTCATCTCTTTTTCCTCAAAGACTAAATAAATTTAAGGTTTTAAACAAACCTCGTCGCCGGTTATATAAGTTAGCAGATTGAGTGGGAATACCAGAGTTAACGCACAAGATAGTAGAGTATTTGGTAGCTGGTGATATCTATTGATGAATTGGAATCATTAGTAACGACTGGTAACTTAATATGCCCTCCATATAATATTAAATTTTTTCAATTCTCCGTTTTTTACTTATTTATACTGACAGAAGTATGTAACAACAATGCAGCTGAAGGCAACTGCAGAGCAATCTAGATAGTTATACATTAGTAAAAGATCTTATCTCTCTACTTCCATAGTTTCTAACAATAAAGAGCCGCAATGATTCTTTCTACGCAACACCTCAAAGCAGATGATCTGAAAAGATACCAAAACAGACAGCGCTACCAGGCGCGGAACTAACTTTAGCCAAGTTGAATATATCTAAGATCTGCGGAACTGCGTGAATAAGCCGAAGGAGTTTTTAAATACTTTTGTTTTTATTGCCGGTTTCATTGCTGTTTCTTTGTAGAGGCCTTTAAGAGCCCGCAAAATATTCTCGCCTCGATACTTTTTTGGGTAAACAGATTTGGCGAAAACAGTGTTTTTTGCTGGGTTATTATCGTTTAAGTTTCAATTTTCATGATATTACTATTTGTATTTCTCTTGTATTGCTATAGCATGACAAAAGGCTCTTTCTTTATCACACCAACAGATGAAAATAAATTTAGGGAACTTTTAGTGCCACTGGTAGCATCTTTGCGTATGTTGTCATACTGTTGTGTGAGGTGGCTAAAAATATTTTACGTAACTTATCGCGCGCACACACACACACACACACACATTTTTTTGTTGTTGTTGTTTGTTAATTAATTAATATTTTATTGCTTTAATTATACAAATACGAACATTATTGTATTGGTTGTTGATACGATGTTGATAACCCCGACACAGACTGAGTCTAGTGTGGCTATCACAGTACATACATTTGTATTTGTATTTGGTATAACCATAGATGACGCTAACCCTAGAATGGATATTTCTAGTCCGCCACAGAGGTCCAGCACGGGTTGATAAAGATATTCAGGAAACAATTCGTTATTTTTCTCATAACGCTGTAAAAAACTACGCACAAATGCATAACCTCGAAAAATTACCGTTGTTTGCCTTGAGTTCGAAGATGACAATATATTCCTTAAGCTATTGCTTACATTTAAACAAATGTAATTATAATAACAAACTAAGGCATCGTCCCAAAAATAACCGCTTACAATTCCCTATCGATTATACAGTTAAGTACATATGTTACATATTACATCTTGGTAACATCACCAAAAGTACCTATTCCTTATTTTCTTTACAAACGACAAGATCATATACATATGTATGTATGTATGTGTATATTAGCGTCCTTTATAAAGTTAAATAAGTCTAACTCAATTTATTCGACAGATTGTTTAGATTTTTAAGTCTGTTATTACTGATTTTATACATAAATAAACTCACGCCTTTATCCCAGAAGGGTAGGCAGAGGCGCCACCAGGACACCCACTTTCGCCTTGTATGTTCCGTCCCATGATGTGATAGGGGTCGAGCCTAGCGCCATATCGGGCTCAAATTCCTGACACCGGGCTGATAATGAATAGAAAAACCCAATATCACTTTGCCCGACCCGGGATTCGAAAACGAGACCTCAGCTTTATAGTTGTACCGTAGTACAACTACGCCACCCAGGCTGATTTTATATGTACATATATTTTGTTTACGAACTATACGGGGCATTTTTTTAAGATTACATATGAAGCACTCTAATGTGGTATGGCTACTATCCATGAAGACCCAAAAACTTGGGACATCGTAGCTGTGTGTTTAAACTTAAGAGAATTCAAGAATATTAAAGAAAAGTTACGAATAGATTATCCAAAATTCTATAGCCCGAAGAAAATGTAAAACTATTACTTTGCTTCGATGTTTTCTAAGTCAGTGGCCAGGTTGTCGGTAAGATTTTCGTATTTGCTCGTATAGCGAACATTGTCGGTATACATTGATGAAAAGTCTTTTATACTCTCCTACGCTTGCATGCTTCCCCCACTCGATTTTTTTTTAAGCCCCATCAAATGACAGCTTTGCGCTATATCTACGCTTCACCTTCATACTGATTCGCTGGCGTATAAAAATTCCGAGCATATCCCTCCCCTATAATAAGAAATACCGCCCGTGCGCTCACGCAAAAACCCAGTAAATGTTTAGTTAGTTAGTCGAGTTGGCAAGTATTCCACGTCGGAGCTAACTTGTAATTGCACGCGTTTTTCAAGGGCGGGAGACAACGGTTACCGCAGATTAATTATCAACAGTGTAGCTTGAAATAGTAGCGTCATTTAAAATAGTGTGTAAAATATATTTTATTTAAAACAATGTTTTTGCATTTTGATAGCCGCTGTGGTGCAGTTGGTTAAACCCTGATTGTAAAGCGAGAGGGCGCGGGTACGATTCCCGCACCGACTCTAATTATTGTGCGATCCACAACCATTTGTCTCGCACCAGTGTTTAAAAGGCTGAAAAGTCTCTCATAGTTTCTGGTACTCGAGACACAAAGCTTGTATCTTGTCTCGTTTGAGTGACTCACAAGTTTTTGTCTCGGATCTGGGTGTTTCTGGGTGGTGTCAAGACTATGTATGTGACTGTTGTTTTTTTTGTATTCCGTTAGGTGTCATCGAGTCAGATATAAAACAAATACAGGAAACATGCATTCACGTGACAACGCTAATTAAAAACACATACAAGTTTTAGTGACAGTTCGTACAACAAACGAATATTAAATTACGTTGAATATCCAGCGGATATTTGTTTGTTCGAAAGATTTCTATAGAATACATTGTTTTCTCTCTTAGTTTGTATAAAAAATATTATTCTTTATTTTGACCTGACAGCTATCTGACCAATATTCAATGATAGTTCATGAAATATTGCATTAATTAAAAGCATTTGAAAGTAACTGTGTCGCATTGTAATAACGTTATTCCCACATCGGTAACTTTAACTTTAGATTTAAGTCACCTAAGAGTACAAAAAGATTTGATATATTTTATCGACGTAAGATTGTCTTTGTTTATTAAGTGAGACTTTTCTCAGAATGTTAAGACCATCAACATACGCAATGTTTCTTTATCCACACGGCTATCGTTGTTAAGAGAGGGAGGCTAACAGGAATGTGAGTTCTCGGAATAATGAAAGAAGCCGACATTTCTTTCACATTTCAAGTTACATACAAATTATTATTAATAAATCATACATTTAATTATGTAGCATCGTCCTCTACCGCGCTAGACAGTGTATCCCGGCCTGAAGCGTACATAAATAACATTCTTTAACACAAACACTTGTAATTTAAATGGGACGAGTTTCAGAGAAAAATAGCTCGCACTTGGAACGAAATGACGTCGAATAGTGATATATAATATCACTCAAGCATCGCGCCTTCTATGTAGGCTAATAGGCTAAGATCACATGTACCCGAGATTATTTCTACACCAAATGTGTGACGAGCTTGTGACCATGCTTTCACTTCAGCCCCGGAAACGTCGTGAAATTTTTCGAACCGAAAAATGTTGAAATCTTTTTGTGTAAATCGAAACTACATATGTTAATATGACGTCAATATAAAGACTGAAATAGAAGTTAAGTAGCGTTGAGAAACGAACACAAGGGCGTGAGAAAATAACTTCAAGAACAATTTGTAATCAAACATCGCCTGAGTACCACTTTTCTCAACTTCTTTATGAAAGTGTATTATAACATTTAACTTCAAATTTCTATATATAATTACAATAACATCGACAGATTTTTTTTTAGAATTTTTAAAAAATCGCCTATTTTGGGTGGTAAATTCCTAGTTTTTGCGAAAATAATAATTTAAACCCTTACGTATCATTGAGTATTTAAAAATAAAGAGCTCTACATCATTATTATAGTTAAACTCTGTATTTATCACCCAAATGCGACGATAAATAAATAATTACAAAAAAAAGTTGTCGATTTTTTTTGCTAAATTTTTACTTTCGTTGAGTCTGAAGTCACTAATACTACCACCTGGCTTCGTTTTCGGTCGCAGTCTTGATATATCCTGTATATCTATATATAAAAAACATAAATAAATAATATTACATCATACCTAAGAGAAATGATACGTATAATTAATACATTTTCCCAGTTATTTTCTTCCGCCTCGTAGGTATATAAACGCCTACCGGTGTAGTATTTGTAATTGTATAAGGTTTTAATTAATACGAAAACTCCGCGGCACATAATTAAACCATCACTGCGTAATCGAACACCGTTGTAATTGTAACGCGGAAATTATGACATCATGTGAAACGTGCTTACAAAGATTTAATTATAAAGGAATATAATTATTATTTATAATTATCGACAGTTATACATAGCGTGGCCGTCTAAATGAAATATTGTAGTAAAGGAATTCTTGCAATATCACAATTTTCGGTTTTAGGTATGTATATGAAAGACCTAGTTAGTGATTCTGTCGTATGCAAAGAGCTGTTTGGGTAAGTATGTCTATTTATCTATTTCTAACGGGAATCAATCAATGTGGTAGCATGGCTGTTCATGGTTTCAAGGACATTGCTTTGACTAAACACATAGTGGGACCAAGATTGTGGGAAGTGCCGACGCCCAATGATATTACCATTTGGAAATAGCATGTGAGTATTCCAAGTCTGGAATTTTTGTAAAACCTGAGGTTAGGTTCGACACCAATTATACGTATAAAGCTTGGCCAACTGTGGCTAGTACTCTGAAGTACCATAAATGGCACATGATCCTCTATATCACTATTATGTCTCTACATCTCAGCCTACCCCTTGTATACATTTCAGTAGCCACGCATATTTACAAAAAAGTAGGTTTTCTACATTTGGCGAATATTTTCGGGACATGATAGGGGGCAAGACGATCGCTATAAATCCTCCGAATGAATCGTAAAACGGACGCAAAGTGGATTGGCTGGCCTTCGGAGTCGAAGCCAGGACCGCGCGTTTCAATGTAGGCCGATGAGAAAATTGATTATATCAAATTGATGTTATTAATAAATCGCAAGTATGTATATTTTATTATTTAAATCATTGATTTATTTATTGACTATGAAAAATAAAAAAGTATTGTAAATTTTAATATAAAAATAAAATAAAATTAAAGCAATTATTACAATTGCAAGATGTTTTTAAAAATGGCATGTCAAAAAGGATCAACTTAATTATTTAATTTCGACAACATTCGATTACATCCAAGTGCGTTTCAAAAGAAATTTAGTAATAAAAAACTATCTCCACTTGCAAAAAATATTAGAATGAAGTAAAGAAATTTATAAATATTTTATTTAGTACAAATGTTTATTAAATTACCTTTGATATGAAATGTTACAAGCACCGAAATACCTTATTCCACGCCCTTTGTTGTCAATATTTGAGGCTAATAGAATAAAGCGGTCTTCAATAGAAATATATTGCAATATAAAAGGCTACTGCAAAAGAGCTTCGCATATTTTTCATAAATATTTTCATAGATAAGTTATTGGCGTCTTTTGCCCGCTGCGCTGATAAATAGTTTTTCATTTAAAATATAATCATGTGTGTGTGGAATTTATATGTAAAACACGCAATATAATATGTGAAATACTAATATTTACTCGCGAACAAACCAAGTATTTGGTTTTGCGAGACTATTTGCAAACATTTTTATACTTTCTTTCAAATTACTATACAGGGTATATCAAGACCGCGACCGAAAACGAAGCCAGGGGGTAGTATTAGTGATATCAAACACAATGCAAGTAAAAATTTTACAAAAAAAATTGTAATTTTTTTTTTGTTGATTTTTACATATCGTCGTATTTGAGTGATTAAACATAGTTTTTCTAAAATAATGACGTACATCGCTTAATTTTTAAATACGCAATGGTACGTAAGGGTTTAAATAACTATTTTTGCAAAAACTAGGTATTAGTGGCGAAGGCTCCTTAGAAGCCAGTTCCTACCGGCTTCCCTTTTGTAATTTATCATTACACTATAAACAAGCAAATTATTCAAACTTATTTATGTAATATCAAAACTCAATAATTTTTTTTTACATTCAACGACATCTGTCGGCCAGATACGTAAACATTACTAGGAAGCGGCACAGTAAGCCCTTTTTATTGCGACGCGGTGCGACCTCTGGCGAATTCCTGAAAAATTGTTCGGCTTATTCAATAACACTAGCGCGGCCCGTGCGCCGCCGCCCCGCCGCCACCGCGCCGCCGCCGCGCCGCCCGTTACGCATTGTATAGTATGCAACAAACCACGCAAAATTGTACCTTAAATTGATAATGATTTAAGGTTCAATTTACGCTAAAAAAGCAAGAGGCAAGCCGCAGCTTCTCCGGCATTTCGGGTGTTTAGGTATAGATATTACTTATTACAATAGCGAAATGCGGAGTTTAATGTATTTATAAGTGTTGTATTTACATTTTTACAATATATTCATGGTTCATGCAATTAGTTTTAAATGTTTTTAATTACAAAATGTGTAATATTAATATTATGGTTTTAATGGAAATTACTAATCGTTAGGAGCGTACTAATATGTTTAGGTTGTCGATTTTACAAATAAAGTTAGTGTTTAGATTTTAGGACGTGCTCGATCCTCGCCTGAGGAATACATTGTCTTACTAATGTTACAACTGATAAATGCGGGGCTATCGTAGGTACTTGTTAAAATATTGAGTCTAGGTTTTTATTTCTTTTATATTAATCTTATATTCACGTGCAGTTTAGAAATATACTTTTTTATTTTTCTCATTATGTAAGCATGGTTTACTTTTTATTTCATGGACATTGTAAATATTGTATAAGTACATAGGTAACGAAAATATTAAAATTTAATTGACGGCCGCAATAGGCAGATGCCACAATATCACTTACCAAATGAAACCCATTATTTTAGTTTGGTGAGTAAGATTCTCGAAGCAATAATTTGCTGGTGGGAGGATATTCGCAAAGGTCCGAATATAAGGACACACGTGCATAAGTGTGTCGCGTTTTGCGTTCATTCTGTGAAACATCACACAGTAAATTTTTAATCTCTATTCGGACTGCACTACGCTTACTATCAGTCGCATTCACAGATTACTTAGTACTAGTCGCATTGTAGTCATTTCGTAATCCCTTAGCCCTTCTAATATTATAAATGTGAATGTTAGTTTGTTTGTTACGCTTGCACGCAAAAACTACTCAACCGATCATCATGAAACTTTGTACACATATTCTTGGAGGTATTAGAAGTAACATAGACTACTTTTTATTCCGAAAAAATAGTGTTCCCGTGGGATGAAGAAGGAATTCCGATATATTTGCTACTTTTTCATACTCAAAAAGATGGGATGGGACTGGATTACATTTCATTAGTGAGAATGAGACGGGGCGGGCGGGATATAACGGGATGGGACGGGACGGGATGGGAGATTTCAAATAAAATTAACCACGCAGACGAAGTTTGCTGGGCAGAAGCTAGTAACAGGATAAAGAAAATAAACATATTTTGTGTTTTGAGCTTCGGCTTCCCTTTTAAAAAATGTCACCCTTCGCCACTGCTAGGTATTTACCCCTCAAAAACGATGATTTTTAAAAAATTGTAAAAAAGAAAACCGGCGCTTATTTTGCAAAATTTTTAGTTGCATTGTGTCTGTAGCCGCTAAAACTACCACCTGGCTTCGTTTTCGGTCGCGGTCTTGATATACCCTGTATAATAATAAATTTAAAAAAAAACTTCAAACCCCAAACAAAGTAGGAACGTAAATGCTTTAGTGACTGCTTAGCTTTTTGTAATTTTCTGACATAAAAATACACATTATATTTGCTTTCATAGAATAAATTCAAAAGTATTTTTAAGGGGAAATCAGAAACCATAGGGGAATAAGTAATATGTCTCAGTAATATTTAGGTGAAGCGTGAAGATGTCCATGAAAATTAGTAAAATTTTCCTTTGATATGGATCGACAAGTTTCTTGTAAAAATCAGTTTGTAACTTGAAAGATAAAATTGGGACAGCAGAAGTTGATCAAAGGATTAGATTTTATCCGGTGAAAAGACGCAGACCAAGGGTTTAAAAATAGATGTCAAGTTTGAACGAGAACATTTTCGAAAATTATAATCAGTTATAATTAAAAAGGTTGTTTCATTAATAAAATCTCTTTGATCCTCTCGTCTGAAAACGATCAGATCGAATAGTCATTCCTTTTTAAATACTACAAATCTGTTATAATGTGGACTAAACCAGTATGTATCTTATTTTCTTTATCATGGCACGGCAAATTGATGATAGTGTTCCTAATAGTAAAAGTCCCTCGTAGTTCCTGATACCCACGACACAATACTCAATCTTAGTGTGGGGTCAGGACTATGTATGTGACTGTTGGGTGTATTTATTTATCATTTAACGATCACAAATCAATCACCATTATATAATTTTCAACATCTCTCAGTCATAAGAATCTAAAGCAACGTGTTAATGCGTTTTGGAGTGCTACTGGCCGAGTGGAATAATTCTAAGGCCGTCATCTTCGCCCACTTGTCTCAAGTGTCGATTGGAGAACACTTGTGGAGTAATTTTCCGGATAAAAGACCCACTTGTCGACTAATTTGGACCAGATAGTTACGGTTTGTCGGATTTCATTATAAGTTTAGGCAACGTGAAGCTAGTTTTGATAAAGGATAAGGAGAGAGAAATAAGCTTCGCGATTCTTCGAAAACTATTTAGGTCGTTTTTTTCGTAATTTAAGGATGCACATAAATATCTAGTCTCAATAAACTAGGGATACATCTCAATCCAAAGAAGTAAGGGAAAACAATACAAAATAATAAGGATCCTTTCCTTAAACATCGTTACACTAATTGACAACTATATTAATACAAAATACGACGGCAATAATACTAAAATGCAAACAAACGGAATTATAACAATGTTTACTCGCGCTCTGTCTAATGCAGTAAAGTGCAGTGCGGCACTCGTAAACATTATGTGCACAAATACACGTGCAAATTGGACCAAATTCAGTTAGCTTGCTTACTGCTGGCAATTATTCTCATGTACCAGCTAATAGCCACTGACGGGAACAAACAGCTCTTAGAATTTAAGTTAGTGTGTTAACTTGTTGGTAAGCACCACTATTGAACTAAATGCATATAAAATATTTTATTAAGTAAATAATAAAAACACGAGCTTTTACAGTATGGCGATAGGCTCGCTGTGATAGAGGTCACATTATGGGACGGAACATACAAGGCGAAATGTGGGTGTCCTGGTGGCGTCTCTGTCTACCTCTTCTGGGATAAAGGCGTGGGTTTATGTATGTATTATGAATGAGCTTTTGCGTTAGGATTAGTAATAATGTAATCATGTAAAATATATAAAGGGTTATTCTACGGTATGTAAGTCCGCCAACCCGCACTAGGCCAGCGTGGTGGACTATATGGCCTAACCACTCTCAATCAATTCACTCGATTGTAGAGTAGGCCCGTGCCCTGCAGTGGGACGTATGTGGGCTGATATAGATAGATAGATAGATATAAAGGGTTTATTCTAATGACTCAATTTATGGTTTTTTACAAATGCCGTGCTGAGGCTAAATCTGAAGGCTGAGTGCTTTCCATTAATAAAATTCATAAACTGTCCAAATTCCTATTTAAATTCGAACTGCGTATAATGGTATGCACAATTGGCCTCGGATTTGGACGAAATATGAGTTTCTCACAACTAGAAGGCAAATTAAAGTGCATTATTACTTGTATAGTAGTTTTATTAGGTTAGTGCGTCATACTGACTGAGACGAATAAGTAGCACCTTATAGCGCACGGGTTGCGACGGTACACGTTTCATAAATGGCAACTGTAATTATACGAGCATGCACAAGAGGGACGCGAAAGACGTTACTTAATTTTAAAGTGAACTGAAAGTGATATCAACTAGATAACAGAATTGATTTTTGAGATGGCGGATGCCTTCGATTTTATAGATCGTTTTTATATGTAGCCCAGAAAAAATAACACTTATTAAAAATTCATAGTTAAATCCAGTTTATGATTTCAACTATTTATTTTATTGTAAAATAAAGACCGATAATGGAATTTTGTTTTAATATTTAAACCATGGATATATTGACTGTTGCGTCCGCTTCTGAACCGTTACTGAAAGTCGTACATTTGTGTCAACCACCGTAGATAACCTTCTCAATAGATTGTAGTTAGTCATCGTATCATAAAAAAATATGTAACCTTCAACAGCCTCGGTGTAAACTTTATGAAATCGTCCGCAGCGGAATTAATTTCCTAGCTCGGTAACAAATTGGCGGCTTGTTCTGAATAAATTAAAGCCGTGCTCCACTACCGCGCTATGAATGTGAAAGATCACTACCCCTCTCTCTACTCCCCCGCCCCGCCACTCCGCCGCACACATCAATTATTGTCACTACTAGTACTTACAACGTGGTCTAATTACTGCGGAGTTATATTATTTAGCTCCATGCCAAGGTGTTCTTTGACAAGATGTACTGAGTTTTTACAGTTCACAGTAACCCAGTACTGTGTATTATTTTTTTAGGGCGCGTCAAGTCATCAATGTCTTCCAAAAACAGACAAATAATTTGTTATATCAAATATGTATGTGTCTTGATGCATTTTACATCGAGGAAGGAAGTGGATGGTGAGAAATGCAGGGTTTTCAATGATTTTGTTCATTAAACAGCACTGCACGAAAACTAATACTTCACTTTAATTTTCTATTCTTTGAGACATTAACGGCCCTAAATAAATTAAAAAGTCACCACATTTGAAATCAAAGAAATTGAACATAATAAACATAATATCGTGAAACAATGAACATAATATCGTGTAGAAAACTGAACTCCACATTGTCCCCCACGAGGAACCAGATCCTACCGAACTAAACCATAAGATGTCTGAAGGGTTGACGAGGGTTTAACAACGCTCATAGAAATGACAATTTAATTACAGCCTCAATATATGATATTAAATTTTGTCTCATAATTTATTTTTATCAAGCCCCTAAAGCTTTACAATGCTACGATTTAATTCGGGAGACTAAGCACTATAATTCTACTTCAGCGAAACATTTAATTAATATTTGGCTTGTGGTTCCATTACAAAATTAAGGACAAGACTTATCTAAATTTAAATTGAATGTTAATATACTTTTGTAGAAAATTATTATAATTATAATAAGTAGCGTATATAAACCTTTTCTTTTAGTTTTATTTACTCGTCAAAGTGACTGCGCTCCCGATAATAAGTTCAGTGCATTTGAAATAAATATCTATCTCATTTACGTTTACGGTTTGAGTTACGGTTGAACCAATTAAGTCGCCATGGTTGGCATGAATACAGTGGTGCTTTTTAGAATTATTCAAATATCCTACCACTAACTAAAGGGTATCCAGTAATCTCACTCACCGAAGGATACGCAACAAAAAAAACTAACATTTATACCATCCTGGCCCAGCTAAATGTACTGCAGTACCTTGAACGTCCTATAATAACTCTACCACATCACGTGACCTCCAACTTTCTACAACCTCTATCAAAACAAAAGTAATAGATTGCTCTGCCCTTGAGTTTTAATCAATGCACCTCGCATATTTGCTTTGCGCTTTCGCTAGTTAATTCCATTAGTGCAAGTATGTCTGTATGAGTCGACCACCCACTTCATAGTTATTCCCGTATCAGCACTCGCTTCCAACTCCGTTTCCAAGCACATTACAGAAGTGCTTGTTAATTTATTTCCAGGTTTGAGCGCTTGTTGGAAATTGTGTTATGTTATCTGTTTGTTCTAGTTATACTTATGATCATCTATGTAGGTATATCCTGACTTATTGTAGACTACATCATAAGTATTCACGTCGAAATCCAATTGAATCTCTTTTAATTTTTTTAACAGAATTTATCCTTTAATTACATGGTATCGATGGAAAGACATTTTTCATCATGACTCATGATGCACTATGCTCCTGTCTAATACCAATCCTTTCGATTCAATTCAATCACGAAGGTGTCGTTAGGTCCACCACGCCGACCTTTTGATGTTGGTGCATTTTACACTGGAAATTCTTCGAAAATTCAGAACAATACCGATGTAAATACGAAAAAACTCTGTGGCAAATGAAAATACTAATAATATAACTATTTACTGACACAGATAAGTTGAAACCTGTTCTCGGAGTTGTACGTGTCACATCCAAATAAAAATCTACAACTAATACATACGAGGATTCTATTATCCGATGTCATCGCGAAAAGACATCAAATCGAATTACTCGTAAAAGTAATTCAATAAGTTGCCTCACGCCTGGATAACGCTGAGCACGTGGGCGGTTTTTCTCAGATCTACCAATCATTTCATACTTTTTACGTATTTCATCGCTGGAGTGCGTGCAGCTACACGAGTTCTGTATTCTTGATGTATAATATTTTGAATTGAAAGTTAACTAAATAAAACATCTGGAATAATGATATATAAAAAAAGTTTTGTTGTCTCGAAATCTTTAGTAATTAGGTATATTATTTATTTTCAGATAATATAGTTACCAGAGTTAAAAACTATATTATATTTCAGAGCCTTTGTCATTAATGATAATCAATTGTCGAGTTGACTATCTCCGAACTCAGCCATTACCAATCCCACCATACATTCCGAATTCCGTTTTAAACTCAGTTATTTGTAGATTCAACAAAAGTTTAACAATTTCATTTGTCGTGACGAGTTAAATGGCGCCGTTTACATCGGAATGGCGTGTATTTTCTCTCGGCGATGCGTTTAACCGCATCGAGATCCGCTCAGCGTATTGTCAACATATCCGTCTCACTCAAATCCATTATTGTACATTTGCCATGTTTATTTGCCAAAAATATATTGGGATAGCTTTGGTTTTGAATTAATCTTCCATTAGTATAAATTATTGTAAATATATCTGTTTTATGATAGGGCCATTATCTTCAAAGTTTTTAGATATTTTGGCATTTGCATATTTAAGCAAAGTCATATTAAATTAGATATAGCTGTTTTTGTATAAGCTGTTGAGTTTCCAAATAAATAAAATAAAAATAAAATAAAAATATTATGACTGCCTCGGTGGCGTAGTAGTACTATGGTACGATTACAAAGTGTAAGTGTGTGAGTGTCTCGGGTTCGAATCCCGGGTCGGGCAAAGTGACATTTTACTACACCCACCCACAGACAGCCACTTTTGTGCTCTGCCAGGCCCTTTCTGGGAAAAGGTCGTGAGTTTATGTATGTACCGTTTATCCTTGTTGAATCCATAGCAATAGTTTATCGATAGTTGTATTCAATTAAATTGATGTTGTCGCCACACCAGAATATGTTTACGATTAACTAAACATATACATATAATTCTCTGTAATACAAATAATTGTAGGACTTATAATTTGTGAAGGGTAGTTTATATTTAATATTATGTTCATAATTCAGTCCTGTCAATTGTTGGTGGGGCAGTTATTATATAAGAGCGTGCATTGTGAAAAATAAGTTAGTTAAGTGTAAACTGTAACCTCTGCATTACTAAGAAATAAACAGTAGTATAACATTAAAGAGTCTTTTAAACACCACTCTTTACATAGTAACATTTTTAATACTTTAATATGACAATAATACGACATGCACGGCAATACGTAGTTTTATTTCAAAAAAACAACCGTTAACTCTATCACAGCTACACAAAGCAGTATTGCAATTTAAAGTGCAGGCAACATTTCAGCGTTATTAAAAAGTAATTTGGTACAAGTATTTTCCTGAATGTTCCTGAATGTGAGAATATTTTTAATTACAACTAGAACAATGGGTGCGTTGCGACCGCGGCGTCGCCTTACAATTCTATACTTTTTAAATACGACGTCGACAAGGCTAAGGATTTTAAATTAACATTCTTAAGAGATGTGGTTTGGCAGTAAACTTAAGGAATTCTTAGTTAACGAAGACTTTGAACACATACTTTCAAGATACAAGCACTGTGGACATTCAACATAGCAGCATTGATCGTGATTGCAATCACATGATTAAATTGTTTTATTCTGTAATTCAATGAAATAGTTTTAGGTGTTTGGCTGTGGTTTAGGAACCAATTTCATAATAGTTTAATGCACAATGAGCATTACTTGAAAGCGATATGACGGTACTCCTTTTTTTATTGCATAGTTCCGGCAAACAAGGTAACAGGTCCCAGGTGAGGGTAAGTGATCAGTGCCGCCCGTGAACATCCACAACGCTGAATCCACAATCTTAGATGTGCTGCCAGCCCATCATTGGTAAGAGAATGGGAAGAGAAAAGGGGAGAAATGCCCAGTAGAGCATCCAGCTATCTCACTCACCGAGCGAAACGCGACAACGAAGCTTTCGCTTCACGTCGATTTCCTGTGAGACAGTGATACCGCCCCGGACGAGCCTGCCCATTCATGCTGAGTGATGACTGACAACAGCGTGGCTTTATCACTCCTAAGAAAAATAAAGTTAAAAAGTAAAAAAAATAAAGTATGAAAAATTGACAATAATTGATTTGCTCATAGTAATGAGAATTAGTAATTGGTTTCAAGTCACCCGCAGTTTCTAATTAGCTTTATGAAGTTGTTGACAGGTTTTCTGCTTCATTTCTACTCGCTGCCATGAACTGAGAAAAAATAAAAGGTTGTTTTTTTAATATAAAACTATATTCTCAGATTCAATTTTAAAAGTTAAATAAGAATGGTGTGCAAGATTAAAAACTCTGGCTTACCGCGTAAGCCATTAACTTCTTACTGAGAACTTGCTAAAATAGGTTATGAATTATTACTTTGTTCTTTCTGTTTTTTTTTTTTTTCATTTAACGCCACAGGGAAAATGCATAAACAAACATTATCTACGATGCCGAGAGAGTTAGATCTTGTTATAGAGTCCAGCACTAGGAAGACTTGGTGCGCTTCACATGTCTTTAAAAATATTGTAGAAAACTTTAATGTGTAGGTGTTTCACAATGGTTTTCATTTAATGTTAAAGTTAATAACAATTTACATTTGCACAAAATACACATATCCAAAAAGACACAAGTGAACTCCATGTGTTCGAACTTTCGACTTGTCCCTCGTTAGTCACAAGATACAAGTGTCGAGTATACCGTCACGCTGGGCACACATTCCTGCGCTGTATGAGACTTCTTCAATCCAGATAACATAAATTACCTGACCTGGAAATAAAGACCAGAACCTCAGGGCTACTATGTTGCCGGTCATGTCTTTTTATTTAATTAACGCGTGATAACAAGGTTGTTGTTGGTTTTAATGTTGATAAACAGTAATTAGAGGTAGTGTAGGGACCGTGGGGAAATCAAACCTATGTTTTTGTAGTACAGGCGCGGCAAATGATGGATAGTTATCACCTTGAAGGAAAACCCATTGTCTACAAATGCGTTGTTGGTTTTTGTGCGTGAATAGTGACCATCCAACATCCTGAGAGCTTAAGAGCTTTATCTACTGAGAATGATCCTATTAACATGCAAGCAACTCACCATGTTTTAGGAAATCGCTTAAAATACCAGGGCGCCATAGATTGCTACGTTGCTAGCACTGAAAAGGTATGGAAAAAGGTAATAGCTCCGGCAGAATATCTCTTAAAAAATGATCTTAAAGTGGAATTGATTCCTGGCCGAATGGTTGTAATATCAGCTGCGTGGTCACTGCTCAGCCTCGACGCCGTCTAGAAGGAACGTGCGATGCGGTAGTTAAGTTAAAAGCGAAGAGCGGCCTGCAACTGCACTCTGCCGTAGCTAGGGATGTATCGCCCAGGTAATATATCGAAACAGCATATCGATGCCTGTGTTATAATTATGTGGTAGCTTGTTGATAATAACCTGTACGAGATCTGCTGAGATGATCACGGGTTGGAATCCGAGGGCAAATCTCTAAATCTTACAGAATTCTTCACAAGCATATCTTTGGTATGTAAAATTCATCAAACGGCTACGAGTCGACATGGACTATGGCCTCATTCTCTTTATTCGAATTGCCAGTAGTAGAAGGTCGTGTTGGGTAATGAGCGATTACGTGCATACAAATATTGATATTAATTCCAATCAATCGACACTTTTTGTAAGCGTAAGTCCCACAAACGACCAACAGAAAGGATGTTAAATATCCGTTGCCGTTTATATGAGTCTTCAATGGTAGAAGCAGCAACGTTTTTTGTAAACGGACGAGGAAACAAAATTAAAAAAATAATATTATTGGGGCGCGCACACTTTTATCCTCAATGATGATAAGGTATAGCCAGCCCAACGTTGCGTAGAGCGGCTCTAGTGTGTCAGGTAGATGGTCAGCTTTGTCATTGTCTAGAAGGAATGTATGAAGTTGTGGTAATTAAGTTAAAGGTGAGGAGCGGGCTGCAACCGCACACTGCCGTTGCTAGGGATGTATTGATTTCATAAGATATTGAAATAGAGTATCGATGTTATTTGCACAAAAATCAATCATCGAATATTTTTTTAATATTTAAAGTGACTTTAATAGCTTCTTGTAATGTCGCTATAAACTAAAGTTTTCATGGTTTCTTGAATTCATTGTTCTTTTCATTCTCTTTATTTAAATTGGCTTGAATAACAACTTAAAGAGTTGCTTATTGTTATGTAACTATTTATTTTAATGAGTAATCAAAAGATAAAAAAGAAACAAAACTATAGAAAAGTGCCATAATATAAGAGAGGTCTATAACCAGCAGCGGGACTCTACCGGCTGTGGATGATAATGATGATGAACGAGAAAATCGTTTCAACATATTGTTGTACGCACTAAGCTCTAGGCTTCTGCCACAGGAATCAGAAATAAAATTTAATAAGTAAACAATAAACATAAACATAAATAAAAAAGATCATCATTTAGGGCAATTACTTAAAGCACAAATAATATTGTTTTAAAAATCACGTGAATAACTATGTGCATTTCTTCCTTTTTACTACAAATATTGAAAGATACCAATAGATATTGGACGAACAAGATTTCTTCGTATTCATAATTCCGGGTATCGATACAACCTCTGAGAGTGACATCTCTAATTGTTATCAAGTTGGCGGCAAATAGAGCGGAGCCGCGTCGCCATGGCAACGAGATGGCCTCACGCCGCGCCGAGCTACGAACCAGCAAAATCGATATCAATACCAAGATATAACGTGCCTTTTGATGAATCATTTGCAAAAATCTGAGCAAAATAATAAACAATAGAATATTAAAGGAGGTCGTAATGAATTTATTTATTATTCGTTTATATTTGAATAGGATTTGAATCTTTTATCTTTTGACAGTCCTCTTACTTCTTTTATTATGTCCACCCTTTAGTCGTTTGAAAGATTCTCTTTGAGCGATAAAGTTATTATTTTTGCTTTTAAGTACTTTACTTTTTATTGTGTTTCTAGTGTAAATTGAAAGTAAAATAAAATTGTAAGAAACATAAATACTCACCTTTTTCCCAAAAAGGGTAGGCAGAGGTGCTACTATGGTACGGTGGGTGTCCTGGTAGCAACCAGGACACCTACGTTTCGCACTGTGTGTTCCGTCCTACGACCTATCGCCATACCAGGCACAAATTTTTGACTTCGGACTGACAATGAATAGAAAAATCCACTATCGCTTTGCTCGACCCGGGATTCGAACCCGAGACCTCAGCATTATAATCGTAGCGTAGTGAAACTGCGTCCCCGAGGTGGTCATAATAAGAAATATTTTTCTAAATTGTCGGTGCCCTAATAGAGGGGTTGTGGCACTTATAGCTATTTCAATTGCGTCACTTAAACTTAAGTGGACCTTTCAAGTAGCTTAGCGGATCCTTAACTACATAAATATTGCCCGATCGCCCTATCTCTTAAATTTAAAGGTCCCACAACATTAAGAGACCCACAACCATTAGATTATCATATAAATACATTTCATACCAAAAATATACATCCCTTTTCCGATATCAAATGTATATTTCATTGTTACGAGTGTAATTTAAAAATATTGATGTGGTTTCGGTCATCGATTGGTTTTTAAAGCTTGGGTGACAGCCAGCAGGGTCTAGTGAGCAGGTGAAGTTTGCATAGTCGCCAAATTTATTCACAACCTTTTACAACCTAATAATAATTCGTATATTAAAATAAAATGAAATTTTCGTAAGGAATATATGGATATTTGTTTATTTGAACGCTAAAACTAATAATCAGACTTTTTAAAACTTTTCAGTATAACAATTTATTTGAACATAACGGCACTGTTCAGGACTATGTATGTGACTTTTGGGTGTATTTATTTATTTATTATTTATTTTACTATTGCACTTGAACCAACATGAAATAACACGCCACATACTAATCACTACATCTACTAATCAAGATATACGGAGCGCCGGCTTCCACGTAAGACAAGCAAATCTTAGTGCAGCAAGGTTGATGCATAGGCAGCAACAGCCACCGCAGCATCCGCCGCCACAGTAATCACCGCAACATATCTAAAGAATATGGAAATGGTACGAGTATTTAAAGAATCGAAAATAAGAGTTCGAAGTGAACTAGAATTGCAGGAACTGCTTTCTCTAAGATTTTTATAAACTTTTATCTTTTTTTTAAATTATGAATTATAATCATTTAAAAACAAAAAGTGTGTACAGGACAGCACGGCAAGGGCGGGATGAAAATAAATTATTGCTTGTGTGGAGTGGGGTTAAAAATGTCTTAATATCGGGGCTCTTGTAATTTAATATCACCACAATCCGTGTAAACAAAACACGCCAGTTGAACACAAACCTTTTCATTGCACTTTCAAACCCAGTTATCCAACAATAGTCCCGTCCATTTGTTTCACAAATCCCGAATGATAGTGAAAACATTCCCGGGGGAACACCTCGTAGTCGTAATGCTAATTTATTAGATTTCCCCGCTCCGCTGAGCTAAGGAGCTCTCAATAGGTTTCGTCACAGTGATTTATCTGAACGGAAACCGAGTGTATACAATACCAGGTGATTCAGTTACACTCTCGTGGTTACCTTTGTGTTATAAATTTAATTAAATGTACGCTTCCTCCTGTGTCTTTGCGAGGGTAGGCAAAATTCAGTTTCTCTCTTTCTTCAGTCGCATAAAATCCACTGCAGAACATAGGACTCCCCCTAGGATTTCCGCGGAGATTTCTTGGAAGTAACAAGCAAGACTATCACCTAACAGGGCAGCTCATTTGATAATTCAAGAAACGAAACACTCATATTCAATCAAAGTTTCCGACATGAGAATCGAATGCAACACCTCGCGGTTCACAGCTTCTACGCGCTACTACTATATCGTTGACAGAATTTACTAGCCCTTCCGAAATTATGAGGGCCTCATAGCTGAGTGACCGAACGGGGAGTCAAGCTTTATACACAAAAAGTTGTGTGGGCAGTCCGATATTTGTTTCGGATAAGGGTGCTTTGTGAATGTCAATTTTGTTTTTGCTAAAGTTTCAAAAGCGTCCCTTTCCGACCTCATTTGATATGGTACCGAGCCCAACACACCTTTAAAACTCGCGTAGAGGAAATTCATGTTGTCACGCAAATTGAATGGCGATAATTTCCTGTATAGTAAAGCAAGTTATTTATCACGTAATTCTGACCTTCGCTAAGATACAATTCTAATATCGTGGTTATCAAAAACTACGCTAGACTGTTTCATTCTTTCCAACACGGAAACTTGTAACAAATTCTTGTAGATCACATAGATATTTATGTTACTAATTTAGAAATAACTGTCTACATCAGGGATCAAACCAGTTCTATCCAGTTGTCAATCTGATTACCTACCACAAACACAGACTTTATTTTATATAATAACAGCCGGCCCAGCCCTGGGCGAGAGTAGTTCTCATATTTCGTTTTTACCGAAATTGACACCAAGCGGCGATTTTCAAATTTAATTGGATTCGTCAAGGACCGGCCGAAATATTGACACCCGGGCTAGTTTTCAGTATTCGTCAAAAAATAGAAACGTCTCTCGTAACGAGATTTCTTTGTCGGCCTGTCACAGCTGCTTTTAGAACGGTGGATGTAGATTTGATACACAAAAGATGTGACATGTACGTGAAATCGGTCGCGAGCAAAAATGTTTTTGTAATATGTAATGTTTTTGTAGTGTGTATTGATAGTTAATCACCACGCACTTTAACGGTGAAGGAAAACATCGTGAGGAAACCTGCATACCGTAGCGATTTTAAAAAAGTATTTCTACGGTATGTAAGTCCGCCAACCCGCACTATGCCAGCGTGGTATGACGTGACTGTATGGCCTAACCACTCTCAATCGATTCTCTCGATTGTAGAGTAGGCCCGTGCCCTGCAGAGGGACGTATATGGGCTGATATAGAAGAATGTTTTTATACCTGCCGTCGTATTATATTTGCGTGAAGATGATTTAATATGATTATTGTGCATGTTCATATTTAAAATATTTTTATTTGAGCTATGTTTTACGAACTTCGATAAATTGTTTTGGTAAATAGGTGCAAACTCATGCAATATAGACGAAAAGATTCCAGCATTTTACTGCACACAATTCGATTCAGCAAAGCCGCTATTTTAAATAACTTATATAGTATATAAATAATTTTATTTTAATTCACCAGGAAAACATTTGACAAATTGTTACGTTAACAAGAAAAAAATTCATAAAGAGTTTTATATAAGAAATAATTTCGTCTTCATTGTGGGTCTAAATCATTTCTCGAACATTGTCAATGTTTTAAAGGAGCTTTAAGATGCCTCAGTTGTCAGGGACACGCAGCGATGGGAGTGCGGGGCAGATAGGGGAGAACGGGACATCACGAGGGGGGAGGCAAGGTTAAGCCAATTAAAACTTTCCAACAGTCGTCATTACGTGTTTTTATATTTCGTTTTACAAGCGAAGGGGTGTGGGGAGGGGAGAAGGAGCTGCTCGTGCCAACTCGATCTGTCGATTTAATTTGAGTTCGACGTTTATTGTGTGTCGTATTTCTATGTTTAATAAAGCATTTTTATTTACCTTTGATCGTAAATGTATTATTTAGAAAAAATAATCACGGTTGTTTTCCCTGTTTTCTATTAATTATCGATGGAAAAGTGATTTATTCCTAGCAGGACGAAGAAAGAAAACAATTTTCTTCGGGCGCAATGAAAGCGAGCGTAAAAGTCAATGACCTCGGGGGCTCAGTACTAGGGCAATGTAAGAGGGGAACGACTATCCTTATAGGATCACTAAACGAAAATACGTAATACACAAGTTGTAGCATTCCAGCTAAAAATTACTATGCTTTTTGCTGCCATGTTTTTGTAATCACAAAATATTGTTGTAGAAGTAATGTGCAATATTTATAGTAGCTATGGCTTTGGTGTGCTAAAATTCTATTAGCAATGAATTTTTTACACTGTTTAGAGACATAATTATATAGGTAGATATTCCACGAAGTATTCTATACATAAAACACTTCAGATGTTAGGTGCATATTGTGTACGAATGTTAATGAAATGCTGACCAATTGGTAATAAATTAAAGATTTTGTTAATCGAAAAAATTAAGGCACCCTGCTAAATTGACTTTTCATGTTACGGTAAAAGGAGCTCATTATTAAACTGGTATGGGCAACACGTGGGTTTGCAAACTCGTCAATAAAGTACAATTTGTGCGGCAGATAAATTATATTATATAATGTGTATCTGCTTGATTCCGAAAGTATAGTTCGAAATCACAAAGCTATAGCTTCGTAATCCGGCACTCCTGAAATGAGTTGGTGAGAGGAGAGTATGAAATATGATAAAACGATTCCTTGAGCTTGTTGTACGAAAATATCATGTTGTTTTAAACAATAAACAAGAAAATGTAGCAAAACAAGTCATCTCAGCTAAATATTATGGTATATTTTGTAATGATGCAAATTGTTTTTTTTTTGGAAAAAAAAGTTGTTTGTAAAAGTTGTGTAAGCTATTTGTACCGTGACCGGCGTTTTCGCGGCAAATTGTCCGTGAACATGGGTAAAAATGCTTTGATGTTGATGCGTGCACGGTAATTAGACGGGATAACTCAGCAAATATCTTGACTATCATTTTAAAAATCTATATTTTTGACGAGAATCTGATACACGATATGGTATTAGAACCTAGTACCTTGCTGTCAATATACTAATTAATTATTATCCTAATCGGACTATGATATAAACAACATTAAATAATTAATAGTGAGCACACGCAACATCACCAAAACGATAAAACTGCAATTGGTTTTCTGGTCGCAGTTCCGCTGTATTTTTTCGCCTCTTATTTTTCCAACATTCCAATTATTGCCGTAAATTAGACAGAAGAGCCGGTCATCGCGTTTTCACTTGCACAAACAACGTTATTCTGTTTATTTTCCTTCTTTTTCGCATCTCATTACTGGCTCAAAGAATTTTTAATTAAACATGAATAAGCATTCGTACACACGGCTAGAGAAGGACAGGTAGAGACTGAGAGAGTGAGATATAACGTTTTCATTATAAGCGGTTAAGATACGGTGTAATGTGATTTGCGTATAATTTGGGCGGAGATTTGTGAGGTTGTGTGGAAAATGGGTATAATTGTAGAGCTAAATTGCTTTGTCAAGAAAGTGTCGCTTTTCGTCATTTCTTAGGATTATAGAGGTAAGTTGTAGGCGTGTTTTAAAATGCTATATCATTTCAGTAAGCAATCTCGTGGAATTACAAGTATTTTTATTAACTTTAGACTCCTGGGTGCACAATGTTTATTAGAAAAAAATCGGCTCGCTATATAAAAATATGAGGTAATGAATTACTATTTAATAGCCTAATTTAAATAAAACTGGATAAACAAAAGAAAATTAAGAGCTAGATTTTATTTTATAATGAGACAATGTTTATTCAGTAGTTTTCTAATGGAATTTGACTTCAGAAAGGCGTAATGTTTTGTATAAAATAAAAGTAAGGTCTTTAAAATTGGTTTCTCTAGAGTCGTACGCTTAGAAATTTAAATACATTTTTAAAATTCGACTTAAAAGCTCTTGTGAATAGTTAGAATCCGTCATTGCTGCGTATTACAAGGCAATGACCAATCTATGTCAATCTATCGTTTTCTCTTTCATCGCAGATTTTTTCTTTACCGCTGCAATAGGTCAGTATGCTGGACTATGGCCTTAACCATCTCAAATATAGACATCTATGCAGTGGAACTAAAGGAGCTGATTTATATTATTTTTTCTCCCAAGTCTAACCGTAAAGCCGGCAAAATATTACCAGAACAAACAAAAGTACTGGCCTTGAAGACGTACAGTTTAAAAGTTAACTGGGTCGGAGGTTCCCGGAGACCCCTCGTTCCCCGCGCCTCCCGGGTTTACGTACCGGAAAGATACGGTGCCGACACGTTCCGGTACACTACACCGCGCTCTTTGATTTTCATGATTTAAACCGGGATTCCGGTGTTTAAGATGATGAAAATTATTGCTTTTTTTTCTCGCTTATTATTGGTTCTTGAACTATTTGTTGTACGCTTTGTATGAATGAAGAAGTTCTTAGCTTTTCTATTCGAAAGTATGTAAGTATAATGGCGAAATTTAAGATAAAAATAAAATTAAACATGGCATAATTTTCGTATCCGTCGGAATAGTTACTGCCGTACAAAATGATAAAAAACTCTTCGTTGTGATTAAAGCATTAATTTGTAATGTTCTAGGTATACATATTATATCCACTTTTGTGTAGGCAGGCATAATTGTAACATTGTTTTAGAAAAATATTCTAGAATTAATACCTTTATAATTACTGTGGCGAGGGATAATGGGCATTTACAGTATTTTAGATGTTTTTTATAAAACATTAATGAAAAATATAATACTTTGTGTTGTTAAGAGTTTCTTGTTCAATTAATTATTTTCTCCAGCTACAACATGGTTCGAAACGTTGACAGCTTTACTTTCCAATTAAAAATATATTTTAAAAGGATACAATGTATTTTTACTTTAATGATCATGTTTGTAACTTTACTATTTCTGTTTATACATATTTTTTTCGAGCCCCTGCCTTCGTCCCTACTCCCTCTCCTAAGCAAAGGCCTCCCCTTTATATTTCCACTTGAGCCTGTCCTCGGCGAGCTCTTGCCATTTTAGGTCGAATGCATCCAACTCGTCTCTACACCTTTCTGCTCTCTCTCTCTTCACCTTTCTCTGCATCTTTGGTCTTCCGCGTTTTTTTCGGCCATTCGCGGGAATTCAGCTTGTAGCCAGCCTGGCCCAACGGTTTGGGTGCATTCGAATCATGTGTCCTGCCCAATTCCATTTAAATGAAGTCACCTTGCGTCCTACACCCTCAATGCGAGTTTTAGAGCGCATTTCAGTGTTTCGGATGTGGTCGGTCAGCCTAACACCGAGATACTGCGCTCCATTGCTCGCTGGCAAACCTTGTGTTTGAGCTTCTGGGACGCAGTTAATGACCACGTCAGGATGTCATAGGGAGAGCGGAAGGTCATCTCTAAGAAATTCTTTTAAGGACCAGTTGCTCTTTCAAGAATTTTTGACTCGTCTAGAAATTTCCCAGTCTGTCTTCACAGTATATATATTTATATACTGATATGTGTATTTTGATAATAGATATCAAAATACCCATATTAATTTATTTGTACATATTTATTTTAATTGTGTTCGTATTACGAGTATTATATTAGAGCTAAATATAAAATTTATGTATAAACTTTATGAAAAAACAAAGAAATCATTATAAGGTACTGGAAAATAAAAATATAAATTACGCTCATTCATTTTCGTATTTCATTCATGTATTTCTTTAACAAACTCTCGTAAAAGCAAAATTAATTCATAAAGATCTCGAAAAACAACTAACTTGTAATACAAAGACAAATTAAGGTAAATTCATAAAAAGATTTAGTTAATACCCACGCTATAATCGATGCCGCCTACTCGATTTTCCCAAAGGAACATATTGGGGTATTCCGGCTTATAGATATTTAACATTATGCCCAATTTACAAAAAAAAAAATACCATGACATGATCGTTCTCCCTTTTAGGAGGGCGTGGGAGAGTACAAAGGTGAGAGGGCGTCCCCCTCTCATTCATAAAGGACTCTCAGTTTCCCTCCAGGCGATGGCCCACAAATGTTAAAGGTTGTGTTTCTCTCATACTCTTGTTACTATTCAAACACGGCCTACGCACTGTTACTCGACTCTGTTTGATATTTGAATTAACATTATAAAGACCCCAATTTTTTTTGTGATTATCATAGTACGGTATTATTTATATTGTATGCCTACAATGGCTCCATTACTGAATATTGGGCCTCTTTCACTTTATATGGAAAGGTTTCGGGCGTTAGTTCACCACTGACCCAATTTGGGTTGTTGGTTTCTTGGATGGTGACTTATTAGTCTAATGAGTGAAGTGGAGATTGTATGCGATTACTGCCGTTCATGATCATCCAATTGAATATCCATATGTCCAAACAAATGGTCGAGGAACGATTTTCTGTAAGTCATACACCCCTTTACTTGACACATATAGTGCAGTACATACATGCTTAAGCCCACGCCTTCGTATCCAAAGAGGTGAACATCGGAGAAACTGGTACGAGCTAGTTAAGCAAACCTATTTCCATTCTAAGATATGAAACATTGCGCATTGCGCTTAGCTCCTCAGCTAAGCGCAATGCCAGAAGTAAAGAAGTATACACATTAGCAAGAGATTTTTGTGGCGAAAGTACAATATCACACTTTATACAACAAAGAAGTCTTTAATGAGACAGTAATAAAGCACGGAGAAGTAGAATCGTTCAATACGGCAGAGCGACAATTAACCGTCGTTCTGTTTGCTCGGCGGCAATATGGTGCAAGTTTCAGTGTAGACACGGACGCGTAATTGAGCCTAGCAAATATCGCAGGAACCGTACGTGTTTACCAGTCCAGGGAACAAGCAGGCTTTTGCGGCACGGTAAAGTACTTTTCATCTAATGATAATATGATATGTATGTCTTCTATACTGGTGTGGTTTAATAACTGCACTGCTTCTGATCGTAAGGGCAGGGAATACCAGGTAAAGGATCTATCGGTGACAAATAATTGAGATAATTAAGACAGCTATCTTGAATCTGGATAGGTACATTGGCTGAATGTCGGATGCGATACACTTATGTCTGTCACAACATGTTTATGTATGATCATCGTGATACATTCGATTCTTGTGATATCTTACCGCCAACAAAGCTCTGGGGTCCAGATAGAATATCGTTTCTCGGATTCGCACTTACTAGGCTCAATTTGGAATGCGATGAGGTCCAGAGGGAATATCGTTTCCCGGCTTCTATTGCGACTTTCTTAAAAAACAGCTCAACGCTTATATTCCTTGTTAGGGTAATATCTAGTGTAACATTAGTTAATTGAACATAGCTTAGTTAGAGTTAGTCTTGTTAACAAGACGCGTGCGTAACTTAAGGGTCGAAATGTAAATTACTTTTGGCTTCGAATAGATTTTGCACAGTCAAATATTTGATATGTTCTCTCCTGGCCCATCCCATCCCTTTGAGTTTGAAAGAGTAACAAATATATTTAAATTCCTTGCTCAACACTACATTTTCCGGGATAAAATGTACCGTATGTACATACCCTATCCAGGGTGTCAGCTACCTCCATACCAAATTTAAGCGAAATTGGTTCTGCTGTGTACAGACAAACAGATAAAAATTCTAACAAGCCTTGTTTTGGGTTCTACTACGTTTATACAGTCCCCCAATAATAGTTTTTCTCAAATATCTTCCATGTACAGACATTGATCGGTTACAAATTTGTTATATGTATAGATATAGATTATATTTTTGGGTTTAATGGTCTAAGGTTTATATTTTGAGAACAATTATACTACCTACTCTATCTCTTTTTGTCACTACCGCCCCTTCTCTTGACACAACGTTAAGCTACCCGGAAAGGACATTACCATCCCGGTAACAATTGGGCCGAGTCTCGACCAAAGTTCTATACGATACCACCAAATGATCTTTCGTCTTTACTAAATGTGTTCATTCGTACCAAAGGCCTTTAGGCAATCTACTCATATTCAAGACAAATAAAGAAATGGAACTCCCTTTCACATTTATGAACTTTCAGCAAACAATTCCAGTAATGTTACAATCAGCCCGACCCCCCCAGCGTAATACTCGTATAAAACCAAATAATTCATTCATAATTTCTCCATTCATAATTTGGATGTCTGACATTTACGAGTAGTATGAGACTACGGTAGTGAGTACGTTTTAGTTGGCATTTTGTGAACTTCGCCCACGCTATGAATGAGAGTAACTGAGACCCCGTACCTCTTTGTTTTCTGAGTAAATCTTAGTAAGCGTAGGACGGCCTTGTAGAACCATAGGCTTGGGGCGGATGCAAATTAGATCTTGGATATCCTTGAGATACTGTTTACAGTTTACGTGATGAATTTTTGATCTTCGTCTTATATTTTCAACCACAAATCATCATCATGAAAGAAAGGAAAAATACGGAGTCTTCGAAACCGACGAGCGTAGAGATGTATGTAGAGATTAATGACAGTAGATGAAGCGAAAGCGGTATGGGGCGTAGCACTTGGCATTCAGTAGTCTTTGCCTACCCCAATGGGAGAGAGGCGCGAGTTTATGTATGTAAATCATCAGTCATGAATTAGGATACGCTTGTTGATCCTGCACTGATCCTACCTTTCCATCATGATTATTATGAATTTGGCATTAGAATTAGTCTGATTCAGGAGAAATGTGATAAAATTGCGTTGGTCATAATGAACGCTTTTCGACTGCAACAAACACGAATATGCTGCCACCAGCCTGTTTTACCGGCGATCTCACTCACCGAAAGAAACGCAACACCAAAGGCATTATTTTGATTATCTGTGAGATAAGTCATGTTCATTACGCAATGTTAATCTTCTGTAAAGCATTGGCTATTTGATAATCTCTACCTACCCCCATGGGATGAAGGCATGAGTATTTATGTATGTTCCAATAAGTTTGATATATATCCCTAGAGAAATGACAGGGAAACTAAAAAAAACCTGATTGACCGCTCCTTTAAAAAAAAAAATAGTTTCTTTTATAAAAACTCGTATCACAGGATAATTTATTGATTATAATTTGGTTGTTATTACTTCCGTATTAAATTCCGTCGTCGGACGACCGGGCAACGCGGATAATACGAAACTCGTGTACATCATTATTATAAACAGCTTACTGATCATTTGTCCTGGCTCCAAATTAATTTGCTTACAAAATATAATAATTAAGGAGGAACAAAATTGTTCAGCCCTACGTTACTGTGAATAAAAGTTGTGGCTTTATTTATTTATAACTATAACTTCACGCCTGTGTCCGTGAAGGGGCAAGCAGGTGCCGACCAGATCTACCCATAGTTTGACAAGGTTATTTTCGTCTTATGATGTTATATTCTCAGGCACAAGTTCCTGAAACTGAAATTGGCTGAACTGTTCGAATTTATTAGTAGGACTCCTACGTATGTGATGTCTGCCAATCCACATTAAGCCAGAGTATTAATTGAAAGTACTTTCCTCAATAGAGTTTATATTTGTTACCTAGAGGGCCAACGCCAAAATAATATTCCAATTCATTCTAGAATTGATAAAAATCGTGTTTTGTCGATCGCTGTTTGTATTCTAATAGCCAGCCATTCACAACCAGATTGACTGGATAACTGCCTGAAAGTCGTATCTTTTGTAGAAAATTGCTAATGTATGGAAAGAATATGCCTTACTTGTTAACTGTACCCAATACAAAGGGATTATAATAAAATATAGTTCACAAATGATGCCCGAGTCAGGTCGCGGTGAGAATACGCATCACATCTGAATGGGTCTGACGGGTTAGTTTGTGCGTATATGATTAGCTAATCGCTTAGGCTTCAAAATAGACATCTGATTGCGTCATACAAATCTCAATTACATTCAAACAATTCGTATTTAAATATTCTATTAAGTATTAACTATTACACAACAACCAGCTGTCGCTTCCAAGCTTACATTTACACAACAATGTTGTATAACATTTATTTAAGTCAGACAACGTTCAATTAGCAAGAATTCTTAGAATCCTGAATCCCTTCTTTCATTTTTTTTATGTTTCATGGTTAGTTATTACTACAGAAGTTATATTTATTGCGTTTACCTACTTAACGGAACCACTTTCCACTGAGAATGTTTCTAAATTTTCATTTTTTTAATATTACCCATTTAGCATCTTATAACATTTTTGAAATATCGTTTGAACAGACAAGTTATATTTCTATGTTAACTCTAGACAGTGCTCTAAATATTACTATTTTCAACTCACTATAGTATGCATTAGGTATACAAAGACCGTTTAGACATATTTTAGTGTTTAAATACCATTAGGATATGATTTTATATACAAGATATACCTAATATTTTTATGCGATCCATCTACACCAAAAATCTCAAAATGTACCTATATGCATTGATGTTTGTTCACATCACAATAGACGTGCGAGAAGTAATTAAATTTGATCACTAGATAATTTAATAAAGCCACAAACATTAAGGAGTAACACTACGTTATTCCTTACAAGCCGGTATGAGAAGCCCGAACACATCGGCTTTGCGCGCGTAATTCTATTGACAGGATTAATTACGCGCCTCTTTCAAGAAACCTCGCCATGCTGGGTACTATTACTCCAATTTCCTTCTTCCACACTAATTCAAGGAGAATTTAATGAATCAATTATTTCGTTGGTGGTAAGGATTTGTTCTGTAATGGAATTTTTTTTTTTTTTTATAAAAGTACGACAAAGTAACTGAAGTGCTCCTGATGGTAAGAACAGTGCAAGGAAAGCAGAAGGGCCACATGCGATTGTCGATAGACACATTTACATCAGCCTGGTCGAACCCGGATAAACACAGACTGAATGCAAAACATTACACGTTTGCGTGGGCATTATGACTAAAGAAAAGTATGATAGCGTACTGTAGTCTCTATCCCAGTGAATATTAAGAACACCATCAAAATCAATGACAATATGAGAACGATTAAAATGTATAAAAATATAAATACGAAATCGTATACAATACTTATTTTCAACATACTAGTTCCTTACCAAAGCTAACCACACCTGCTGTAGTATAAACACAGGTGGTAGGATTAGGGAAGCCTACAATAAAGACTCGGCGAATAATAATCATAGTCTTCGGTATACTTCAAACGAATTTTCAATATGGGCGGTTTCCATCGCTACGATCAAAGCCGTGCTCTATATCACACAAGGCAAGGATTTCATTGTTGAAACTAAAGCCTTCTGTGCATATTCTCGGAAATCTGTCGCTACATACACCTTTTCAACAAAATACTGGGGTGTATCTGAAGCTGTGTTGGTAGTTCGTCGAATGGTGAGAGACAATCGTCTGTAGCCACTCGACACTATCTGGATTGCATTGTTATCACTACTAGGTGTGTTATCGTATGTACTCATCTTTGTCCTATCAGAATAGAAACAAAACAATTCAATACTAGAAAAAAATGACAGAATCACCAGCTGCTGATTTGGCTACTCATAATATGGTTGAAAAGAAACATTTCTTACGACGTTCACTACCTACTTGGAAGGATACTGCAACAGCATATTTTAAACTGAAAAATATTCCCCGAAATATACCCAATGGTCACATACATAGTCCTGACCTTAAACTAAGATATAAGACTAGCAAATTATTAAAAATCATAAGTAAATTTACGTCCACCTATTCAAAGCTAATATTTGGTTGTGCATCACACAAACTCCAAAGAAAGAAAAATATACATAAATAACATATTACATTTTGTCATGAAGGGTACAAGACAATTATTTTGTGCCTCTATTTTATTTTCTGTCTTGATAGTTTCGTTGCGTGTTAAAGACAAGCTCGTGTCCTTAAAACATTAATTTGGTGTTCAGTGTCAATTTTTTGCGTGCCCCTGTTCATCCTGGTTGACACGAATTAGAGTGAGTGATTAGGCTGGACAGTCTAAACATAGCCTATACCTAATAGCATTGGCCAGTTAATGAGTTGATGAGCCAAAATAAAAGACTAATTGTACGTTTACGATTCATTTAGTGGGTTGATGAAGGCCGATAAGAAATATAGCTTATTTGTATCCATTTATATCTGTTTATACAATCTGAGGTTTATGCCTCAATTATTCCAATCAAATAAGGGGAAGGGAGGAAGCGAGTTATTATTACCGCTGTGTTGCTGTTTGGCTTGTTTTCTTGATTTGGATTTTATTGGAATAATTTTCGGAGTATCAATATTATAATAATTATCTTTGATTGGTATCGATATAAGAGTACGTTTCATTTGTAGGCACGCTTGTCGTTAAGATTGAGTTACGCATTATTCATACTTTAGATAGTTTGTGTTGTTAGACTATAAAGATAGTTAGTTATTACGAACAAAATAAAAATAAAACTGATTGATTAACGTGGGGCCAACGAAAGTAATTTTTTTCAGCTCAAGATCGCCGAAATTGATCTAAAATGGATATATGTATAAAACTTCTGCCTACTCCTTCACATATATGTACATATGGCGTGTTACAAAGTACGTTACTGAAAACAATCATGTTATCAAACTCCATATTTCCATCCATCAGGCGATTAAAACATTTCAAAAATATTTATGCAAAGTATATTCATTTCGAAATTTCTAATCAATTAAGAATGTTTTTAACGATCATTAATTATGTAACAAGTCCGAAAACTCTTGAATTAATTAAAAGTTGGCGATTTGCCGTAACTTTTTTAAGTAATCTTTCAGACGGTACATTTTACGTTGAATCGGGGCCTCGTCTAGACTGATCTGATTATGATAGGACATACACGCTCGTTATTGTTATTGTTCAGCGAATCAGCTTGCTTGTTGCACGATGCATATATTATTTAATCAAATAACAGTTTACATGAAATGTAGATTGGTGAAGAAATGGCATTAAACTATACGATAACTACAAGTAAAGTATTGAAAATACTTCAGAATTTAATAAGCGCGCGATAGTATAGATTTTATCCATTTTCTGGAAGATAAGTGGCTATGATTCATAAATTATTTATTAAATATATATCTATGTTGTACCAGCCTATAATTATAAACACAAAATATGAGCACGAGACTTTTCTACAACAGACCATTCGATTGGGAAGGAATAGTTAACATTCCACCACACTGACCTAGAGCACAATTAGTTGGCGGAATTACATATCGTTTATATTTTTGTAAGATCTCTATAGTATGCATATTTCCTCACCATGTTTCGCTTTAGCTTTAAAAAAGTGTGTGGTAAACACAATACGAGTATTGTAGCGGAAAACAGCGCAATGGTATTTTGCAGTGAAACTCAATCACATCATATGCACAATATAACTTTATTAGGTCCAATATATTAGACATCGAACAACCAACAGAAAATACAACCACACTAAAACAAAACCACTAAAATGTCGATACAATACACTATGTATAAAATACAACATTCTAAAAACTGCCAGCTTCAATTTATAGTCTGTATGCTTAACAAATGTGGCTACGAAAAGTCAAATGTATGCTTGGATTGGAATTTGTTCGTATTCTAATAACAATCTATGAGGGGAATGTTCATGATAATCATTCCACGCATCCATAACTTTTCACAAGCAATTATGCGCGTACGGATTCACTGAGACATGTAAGTCCCGCTCGGAAAGTTGGCCAAATTGTTATATGAAATATTTTATTGAATAGAATAGGCGGGGTCGGTTAACTAGTTGGTTAACTAAACTAACTGTTCGCGGGTCGCGAAACTTTATGTTTGATAAATAAACGAAGGGAGCCGATAGGCGGTAAAATTGTTGGCGTTGTGAAATGAAATGTTTTATACTCTGGTCGAGGACAGGGACGGCTAAGTTAGTAGAATGTGTTAGGGTAAAATGTTCAGATGTTTATTTATTATTAATTAATGATGTCCAATTTATTAAATTAAATAAATAAATAAATTGTCTTTCAATGGCTACGAACATTATAGGATACCCGAATTGCAATTTCGTGCGCTGAATAATGTTGATTCTTTAGGCTGAGCTAATATATTAAAGGCACTACATTTTGCTAATGTATTGAACCAGACTAACTCCGCTGGTTCAGCGACCTAAAGTAAATCATGGCCTCCAAAACGAGAGTTCTCCAGCTGCCTCTAGGCTCATTGTCATTTCATTTCATACTTGAATCAACTTCATGTTTTTGCATCCTGCAATCTGTTAAACATTAACGTACGGCGTATTGCTTTCCTGCACGAAAAATATCTTATGAACAGAAACATCAATTCCCAACCATTACTTATCAATAAACCTCCAAGAACCTATCACAACCAACAAGAGTAAACAAACCATAAACAGATAACCGTAGCTTGAGCTGTAGTTACTAGTTATCTGTTTGTTTAGTGTAAGAGCGGAGTTACAGCGCGTTATAGTTTTATCTTTATGAGCGCAGCGCGGCGCTGTCAGCTGACTGTCGCGGCGGCACGCAGGCGACCTGTTGAGTCTACTTCATTTGAAGAAACATTGTTGCACAGGGACAATTATGTTAATTTGCAGTAGTTCTGGTATAGTGGCTGTTAGCTCGATTTTTTAATGATAATTAGGGTAAGATATATATTTCATATGCGTACGATTATGTACCTGTAAGTATTGTGTGACTGAAAATGTTCTCCTAGGAACTCCTTAATATCCTACTTTGTTTACGTTTGTCTACTGCATTAAAAATCATTTTAGATTAGTCACATTGTAGGCTCACGTGTTTGCCCAATGTATTACGTATAAAAAGATCGAAACAAAATGTCAGTAAAATAAAATGTCGAAAATAATAGTGACGAAAATCAGTGAACAGCTGAAATAAAAAAAATCCGTGGTTTGTTCAAACAAGAAAGAAGTAACAATGAGAGAACCAAACGAGCCTAATGACGCGTAAAAATTGCTGACCTACTTGAATCGAATAATTTCTGCCTTCATAATATACCGACCAATATACTTGTTGTTTACTCAAAAACACATCATGATTTACTAAAAAAATCTATAATTTATTATATTTTTACAAGACAAATGATGAGAACACACAATTTCCTTTTCCAATCATCTAATAAATATCAATATAACAAGTAATTTATTTGACCTCGTTTCGTCCTTGCACTAACATTTTTACAACCCGCAATTCGCATGGAAATGTTTGTGGCCAAAAAGACAATACTACAAAACCGACCAACATTAAATCTTATCAATTCCATATCTCTTCACACACTACTTCAACACATGCGCATAACTTGATCAGCAAAAAAATCCACACAACAAACTTGCATGGCATTTTGAGCTTTATCACACTGTAAATAGAGTCCAAATTTGTTGTTGATTATGTTAAAGTGATTCAACCCTCCGGCGGGCCGATAAAGCTCGTTATTATCCCCCAATAATCCGGTAAGGAGAGGGCTAATCTGACCCGGCCGGGACGCCGAGTGCCGCGATCAGGAAGTATACGTAATACAACCGCGATTCATATCTCTGCCTAATGTAATTGCTATTCAATCGCTATGTCGACTGGTTCTGCTCTGATTCACTTGGAAAATATGCTTAGGTTTATGTAATTGATTCAGGCAATTTTTATTTATTAAACTTCGTTTTTCTATGCTGTCGGTTCGCAGCGAGCGATTACTTTGATATCACGGCTGTGAAAGGTGATATCTTACTATGAGTCTCATAAAGAGGCTCAATATCACTCAATGAGGTACAGTCATCAATAAATGCACCCAACAGTCACATACATAGTCCTGACCCCACACTAAGACCGAATCTTGTGTCGTGGGTATCAGGAACTACGAGGGACTTTTCGGTCTCACCAACAGCAAGATCCGAGACATACATTTGTGGGCCTCACAAACATTTACACATAAACATTCACAAACAGTGGGGATTATGACCCGAAGTCATATAAAAATTAAGGAGTTTTGTTGGAGAACAAAGGTGACTGATACAGACCAAGAAGATCAGCAAGATAATCTGGCCGAGAGCAAGGGATATAACATCGAAGACTGTAAGCTAGTGGAGTCAAAACCTTTTAGAATAGATGCCACCGACTCTAATCCATACCATACATAAACTCATGCCTTTATCCCAGAAGGGGTAGGCAGAGGCGCCACCAGGACACTCACATTTCGCCTTGTATGTTCCGTCCCATGATATGATAGGGGGCGAACCTATCGCCATTTATCGGGAACAAATACCTGACTCCGGGCTGATAATGAATAGAAAAACCCAATATAATTTTGCCCGACCCAGGATTCGAACCCGAGACCTCAGCTTTGTAACCGACTCTAATGCCATAAAAAAACTAGCTTCAACATGGATCTGCCATTTATAACTCATTCATTAATTTGAAGTAATCTTGAGAGACTAATTAACCCCAAACAAATGACTTTTAATAATGAGTTATATCGTTTATACCGGTCTAGCTTCCCCAGTAATATATTGTAAGGACCAAAAACTATTTTATGACAAAACTTAGTTTGAGAGTAATAACTCTGGCGCCAAATTGGCCGCGTATAATTTGATTGTCCCGAAAGTGTTCTCAACGAGCGAACAATCGAACGTGGACCCGACTACAAACCATAGATTAATAGAGTTACTACTTGTTTGAAAGTGAAACTGAATTTATCAAAGTTTGGACGAAGTTATGGATAGTCTAGTGTTTCTCAATGTGGGTATAACGCCTTTTGTGGGCACTGGAGATTTGTAGGGGGAGGTCTGGGGAATCAAAATGGATTTCAGAACCAATATAAACTTCCTGATATTTTTTAAGCCAACGATTCTAGATTAGCTTTTGCTTTATCTTATGTGTATCGTCGCTCATATCAGACAATGTTGTGCTGTAATTAACTACGCAACAACAACTACAAACATTCGCAATTTCCACTTACAAAGGCACTGTAATTTCAAATGGTTTGGCGCGCATTACGCGGCTCGTTTATCGCGACCGCGTACAGCGAGGCCTGGCAGGATGGCGATGCCAGTGCATGTGAGCTAGCGCATTAAGCACTAATTTTGTGCTGGCAACATCGCCTCACTGAGCCCCGCGCCAATTGTGCAGGGTTGCCAGGTACAACTTCGTCATTACATATTAATTGGCAATATCCTAAGCCGATGTGAAACAACTGATGTAAGTTAGAAGTTGCCATGAATATGGAAAAGACTTTGCCGAGTACTTTGAAAATTAGTATAATGCGATCCTATATGTGTCTGTACTAATTTTATTTATTTATCTGTTAGCCAATAGTTTTGTATACAGCTGTAAAGGTTTGTCACCGAGAATAAGTACCTAATGTTCTGAATGTCTCATATGTATGTTTTGTATGATGAATCGATTGTGTCTATTAATAAAATAAATAATAAGATGTGGAACCGGGTGGTATTGATGTCCCATGTTAAGCATATCGATCGTAAAATCGTAAGCAAAGTTGTTCTGAAATATAGGTAAAAAACATTAAGTTTGGGATGAGGGATTTACAAAGGGAGAAAGATCATACGAAACCATAAGAATAATAGAAGAAACTACTCTAGAGGACATGTTAATTATAAAAGGGTTAACTAACGCCTTACAGCAGAGGGCACGCAATGAACAAAAGGATCATCTGAGACTAAGTGAATGCTTATGATCACACACAAGTCTAAAGGGATGACAGACATACACTACTCCTTTAAAGATGATTAGCCCTCTGGCAAGCACATTCAAAACACAACATCAAAGCTATTTTCATATAATATGTCATGTTAGTCGTGAAAGTGATACTGAAAGGTGCATTTAAGCTGTATTCAAAATGCGGTTCTGTACTTTTAATGTATTATTTTCTGATATTTTTTAGCAGCAGACAATAACTTCCAAATTCCTGGTGTTTAGATATCTGGAAATTTTATGGTTTAATGCTGCAGCTGAATGTTACACCAGATTCAAACGAGCTAGCTGAAATTTCACATACTAATCTCAGCTTGGTAGCTATACAATATTACGATGCCCTACATTGATCAGATTAACGATCTGGGAGGCCACTCATCAATTCCACAACATTTCTTTTATTGCGTTGAATGGCGAGACGAGCATGCCGTTCACCTGATGGTAAGCGATACGAACGCTCATGGACGGTAGCAAAACCAAACAACACCATGAATGAATGAATGAATGCCCTTCGTTCGGCATCCTGAGACATAAGATGTTAAGTTTCAATATGTCCAGTAGTTACTCTGGCTACAATGCCATTTCAATTATTATATGTCCGAATTGTCTCGTTAACTGTCCTCATAACCGGTTTACATAGGAAACTTCATCTCGAGTGTAAAGACATACTACAAGTAGTCTCAACTGTAACCTTCCAAAGTAGCCCCTCCCCCTCCCCCCTCTCCCCACAGCCTCTGCCCCCAGCGGCTCGGTCCATTAATATTGATTAAATAAATTGGGTACATTAAATAGATGTATTTATTGGTTATCTTAATTGTTCGAATTACTCGATCCATTTATATTTTGCTTTATGTTTATAGGCACTTTCATATATTTTATGTTTATTGTTGAGTGATAGGTTTATATTATTATCTTGTTATGAATATAAATAACAACGACATAGGTAATATTGTTTATTCTTATTAAATCTTATGCAAAATGAAATCAATCTTAAAAAATGTAAATATACCTTGGTTCTGTGGATTTGGAATTAAAATGGACAAAAGAAAAGCATCGAAACACTGATTAACTGTGGATTTGTTGGCAGAGATTTGAAATGAAATTTAACTCAATCTGACTAAAAGCCTTCAAAGACAAGGGGAAGTTATCTCTCACTTTGAGATTATTCTTAACTTTTTCCGAATATCCGGTTACCGGGTTTTAAGTTTTACATAAAGATTCCATTAAAATCGAAATCGAATCAAAATGCTAAAAATACAGGGTATATCAAGACCGCGACCGAAAACGTATTAGTGACTTCAGGCACAATGGAACAAAAATTTCGCAAAAAAAAATCGTCAACTTTTTTTTGGTAATTTTTTACTTATCGTCGTATTTGGGTGATAAATGGTATAGTTTTCCTAAAATAATGATGTACACCTTTTTATTTTTTAACACGTAATAGTACGTTAGAGTTTAACTTACTATTTTCGCAATAACTAGGTATTTACTACCCATACACAACGATGTTTAAAAAAATTAAAAAAAAATCTGTCGTTTATTTTGCGAAATTTTTATTTGCATTGGGTCTGTAACCACTATAACTACCACCCGGATTCGTTTTCGGTCGCAGTCTTGATATACCCGGTATATTATTATTTAGAACAATATATCAACATTCTGATTTCCTCTCAGCCCTGTAGTTCCAGCCTCCATTGCCGGGCCTAGCGCCAACTCGCCGCCAATTTGCGACGGACCGGCTAATTCACGCTGAATAGTGTTATTGTTCCCGTTTTATTGTGGAACTAATGGAAGGATTCTCCCCAAACTAAATGTTTCAAGAATATATTTTGATGTACTAATAACACCCTGGTAATGAAACTCATAAAAAATGTCTTGGTCTTGACTTAGAGAATAATCGGAAATGTAGTATTCTCTTGGCATGAGCAAGGAATTTAAATATTTTTGTTACTTGCATGCCTTAACTGCGAATGAGACGGGACAGGGCGGGATATAACGGGATGAGACTGGACGGGACCGGAGGGGAAAAGTAGTTCAGAGGGCGGTATTGAGTTAAATAAATCGGTACGGGAAATGATATGTTGTTGATGTAGACTGGACTAAATGGTGTCTGCACCGGGGCGGAGCCGGGCCGGCCCCTAGTATCAAATATGTTTTATTGGTATATGAAACATTCGAAGACTCAATATTCATCTTAAATATTTTATGTTCCCCGAAACTTCCACTATTTTCCTTATTTCCAAAACAGTAAGTCGACATGAACAAAGGGCATGGAGTTATGCCCGAGGCCGCAGCACTTGACGAGGATTAACTAAAGCACAATGACAAGGAGAGCGGAACTCGAGTCAATAGCCCGTGGTTACTTTAACGAGAACGCAATGTGGAATATTTAGGAGAGTAAGTACTATTTGCCACGATCATTTATTAATACCAAAAATAGCCACCGTACACTATGATAATATTATGTGAAAAAGGCCGTATTTTAATCGTCTACAGAACGAAATCAGCATGTATGTACTTGATAGTGAGTGAAGTGCATTCTCAATAGACCGGTATGGTAATGTTCATTGAGCCTATACGCTGGAACCAAAACGCGACACACTATCGTGGATGATGTCGGATTTTCTGCAATCGTGTACGCTATAATCGGTATCTGATAGTATATGAATATCGAATCTAATCAATTAGTGTTGAACTAAGGTTAAATAATGACCGATATAGATTGGTAACTTAACTTCGTCGGGTTTTATTCAACACAAAAGCGACAAAGAAAACAATTTCCCAAGCCAATACACGAGAACATTATAAGCCGTTTTCCATTACGAATAATATCAATAGTAAACAATAAGAATACGAATTCATAAGCCTACGTTTCTATATAATTTCATAAGTTGTTTCTGAGTAACTTTGTGTAATAGAAAACATACTTTCGTATAACATACATTTTGTGGGATTTCCTACTGATAATACATATTTTGATGTTTTAGTGCGTAAAAAAAAAATGTTTATAGTCTCATAATGTTCTTTCTCGTAATATCTCGTCTATTGGACAGTGCTGATACATATTCACATTTATAATCATTTTGATTATAAATGTGTTATATTTTTTATTCACATTTGTCGCTAAGCGGAGATTAAATAAATTGAATTAAAAGACTTTACTTTAAATTTGAAATTAAAATTCATTCCTTAAACTAATTACAACAGATAACTTTTTTATGATGACCCAAGTTCGCGGCGAAAGAACAGTCGAGAAGAAAAGTGTTCAGACGAAAACCATTCTTCATTTCCCTTACTTAAATATACTATTGAACGGTACAGTCACGGTCGCTGCGTTAAATTAATTGTTTGAGCAAACGAAAACCCCCGTGAAGATATTCCGCGGAGTGTTTGTACTATCATGCTTACATAGGCCTGTTTAATTCATGCTTCTTAATGGAAAGTCTTTGATCGCCTTCCGGATTATAGGGTGTTGAGAAAAAATGTTGGACTACTCTGGATTAAATGAATAATAAATAAATCTAACTGCAACTTTACACTGAGATAAACGTTGAGTGTTGTATAAAAATAAGACTCATCGTTCTTACAGCAGCCAAAGCTAAAACAAGCCAAAAAAAGACAAATAAGGACAATATCAATAAAATAGTAAAACGGCATTATTCCAGCAGATTTATATATAAATTGACATTGATTCTGCTTTTATCAAAATGTTAAATTATATTATTTTTTTACAACCCAATGTAAAGCTAATTAAAAACCAACAGCCACTTGCGGTAAACGACACCCGCTGCCATGAAATATTGTACTATACATTGCGGCTTTATGACAGCACATTTGTTTTTATTATAACGCAAATTAATATTGTTTTCCATTTGTGATAAAACAGCCTACTTCTGCCTAGATTTGTTTTTTCCGCGAAACAATATACAATACCATATTTTAAATAAATCTTAAATTAAACACGATAAAGAGCTGAACTCATATCGGAGAGACTAGCAGGGTCTAACCCTGAACAGGAACGAATGGAGAGAGGGTAGAGAGGCCTTTGCTCTGAATTGAGACAATAATAGCTAACGTAGGTATATAACAATACAAAACCTACATTAACGTGACCGCGGAAGCTATGGGCAAAATGTAATGAATAATGAAACAGAAAAATATAATATGACAGGATCGAGCAAAGTGGAAACACTTAGTCTCTACTTACCACAATAAGATGAAGGCATTATGATTATGTACGAAAATTTCTACGGACCATTAACGAGCCCTTCACCACGGAACAGTATTAAGCGGTTGGTTATTGTTGATTAGTTACACTTCCTGCTCGGCGCGTGTTTATTCTCCAAACACCGCACCGCGCACGCAGTGTTATCGCAACAAACCATAAGCGCCGTGCGTCTTGAATGTAAATCCTGCGTACATAATACATAAAACAGCGCGCTACTTTGTGTTGCTTTAAAGGATTATTGGATAATGACTTAGGGTTCTTAGCGCAGTTGGTAATACGGTATTATGTCTGCTGACGTGATTATATAAATTCAAATCCAAATATTATATCATCCATACCACATCGAGTAAAAATCAATTAATGCATCCGTGGTCTGTTTGGTTAGTATTGACTTTGGTATTGCTTGAGTTACCCACATTTTTGTTATTATTTCATGTTTTGTTTCTATGTATGTCGCTTTGTGCGCTCAAATTATAATATACCTACAGCTTTAAATATTGTTTCTCAGTAAGTGAATTATGTGTGCAATTCTTCATGAGAAATAAAGTTCTTCTTAAACCTAAGAGCGAAACGCTCGGGTCAGTATGGTTTTTTGACTATTTTATAGAATGGTTTCCGGGTGGATTCGAATATCCTACTATCCGTTTTTGGAAGAATGATAAATGGTCACTATGGAAAGCTATTGTTAATTATAATAGCAGCACTCAGTTCAGCGGGGAAGGATAGTCTATAATTCAAAAGTTTTACCGGTATTTATATCATTATAAACTAGGTACTTATAACCTCAGAAATCATAAAAATACATTATACTAAGCCACAAAACCGCATACAATTATATAAATATAAAATAGCATAATAAGTCAACTATTTCAAATATTATAACAATATTGAGATTCCACAAAAGGTATAATTTGGGAGTACACGCAACTGAAATACGGATCGCTGGTTCATCTGTATGGCTATAGAAATGGCTTCACAATACGATGCTCATAATGTTAGTGGGGTAAGTGGGTCGTTGAGAGTTATCAAAATGTATACACCCCGCTGGTTCCATCATAACTTATTTTATTATAAAGATGTAAATAAGTAGCTCCTTCGCAATATTTGGGACATCTCCGTCTTTTTGCCTTTATTCCGTAATTTCATAAGGCAGGTCAACTGTCTGTCATATTTTTTATAGAAGGATTGTCTCGGGAAATCTGGAGAATTTAAATTTAAAGTGAATTGTCTTTCTCAGTTCTTATTGCGATAAACTTTTTTCAGTTATTTTTTCAGGCATTAAAGGATCAGGTAGAATAGAATTAAAATTAAAATGGCAGGGGTTTGTGTTGGCTTTAAAAAAGTATAGTAATCTTTCATTTCTTGTTTCAGAATTATATCGTTGGAAAACTGCGGTCCTTTGGGTTTATAGAGCATCAACTTTGGTGAGTAACAAATTGTTTTTGTGGTAATATTAAAACATGTAATGTTTCAAAGAAGGTCGATTATTGTTTTTGGTAGTCGCAATTTAACAATAGCAGTCGTTAAGCGGCTTCAGAAATTACATGGATGACTTGAAAATAACAATAATTCGTTAACCAATCTATTGTGGCTGTGTTTTATAAATGTGTGTGTGCAATAAGGAATATTGTATGGTATTGGTCTTCATCTAATATAGCCTTAAAAAACATACATACGAACGAAAATATGTACACACAAATCGACTGCATATCAATATATGATTTAAAGTATTACGAACATTTAAAATGTACATTTCTTTTAAACTTTAAATAAATCATGGAATTGAATAAAGTATTGTAAAGAGTTAACTCGCTTGCGTCGAGTAAATAAAAACGGCTCAATAACATTGTACTTGGCAACCGAGCACAAATAAATACCTCATTGTTATTCAAATGCCGTGGAAGAAATGGAACGGTTTACAATACATTTTAAGAGGTCAGCTCGCCATGTACGGTTTTACTCCTGGCGCCAAACGTCTCTTCTATATTATTTATTTTAAATCGGTTTAGTGACGTGGACTGTACCGTAAAGGTCTGGTCGATTCCCTGGCCAAACCTCATGACTTATAATTTTTTATACAATAATATTATCTTGCCTAAGTTGTATGTATCGACATTTAAATGATATGAGTACTAAAGTATATTTAATCAAAGTAAAGCTACATTAAAAATCAGATAAATAAATTGAATATAAAAAAACACAATTTGAGTTACTCGACTCAATAATTAAATCCATTATTTGGCTGTCATTCTAGAGTCTATGGATAATACGGGGCTCTACCCACTATAATAGAACTATGAATAAATGACAAAATAAATAGTATTTGTATAAATTAATATTTAACGCTACCGACCAACGACAGAATGATCTAATGGGGCGCGTTTTTATTTACTTATATAAAATATACTCTTTTACCCGATTCGTTTCTATATAAATATACTGTGCTGTAATGAGCAAACCCATCGGCGAAATAAATTGCGATCATTCAAAACCACTTGACAATATTGCTTCGCTAACGACTTAAAAACATCTATATTATGCTCGCTTCGAAAACACCCAACCTTCAGATTTAAGACACGAAAATAAGTTGGGTATAAAAAGATTTCGCTCCCCATAATAACAAACTCGGATTTCATCAATGAAAGTAATTTTCACCTTTCGTCGGCAACCCGGGGAGATTTATGTTCCAAATTTCACAGCGAGTACGTTTTGCCTTATTCAAATAGGCACTGGATTTATACGAGGCCTATTTAAAGGGTTCGGATGTAAAATCTTGTGGAAAATAAGTTGGTGGAAGTGCTTTGTACTAATAATACTTTCGTAGTAGATTATTTCGTAATTTGCTGTTCAGTTTAATCCAACTAGTTTAATCCAGTTTGTGAATTGTTGGCTTAGAAAAACGTAGATATTAATATCCTTTTGGATAGTGACCTTCATATACAACAATAGAAAAAACTATTTGCTTTGATGTGGTTCACTTTTTTATCAATGGTTCATTATAAATGTTACTTTAGTCAGTGTTAGAAATACGACATGCATTAAACCCATATTGTTTTATTACCGGTTTTATCGAGAATGAATGCCTTACTAGAAACTATTGAACATAAAAAATACAATATGTAGTTCCGATAGCGATGTGAGTTATTACCGTTTTTTTTTTCGAAACTTGGAAGTCCGCCATTTTAAAACCAATAGGCCTATTTGGCAGTGTCACGAGTGGCGAGATTAGCCTACGCTGGTGTGTGCCAAACTATCTAGATATTGTACTATTGCTATTTTCAATACTATTGAATGTCACATCGTAATAGCCAATACTTTAATTTATTTCATGGTCTACTTTAGATTTTGTTTATGTACACAGTATTAACAATATGATATAATTCTGAAATGAAATAAAACTTCAATATTTAACTTCTCTTTTAACAAAACGTGATGTTACTCTTATCTCACAATTAATTTATTTAGTCTGTGATCGAGGTTCCTACTTATTTTGGATTTAAAATTGTAGAGCTACACTTTAGGTAATGTAAGACTACTATTATATAGAAATGGTTCAGCTTGTCCGACTGCTGGCGTAAAACCTGGCTCTCTCTGAAAACGAACGTGTGGCTACGATATTATACAATTATGTTCCAACGTATTTTAGAAGTCCATAGGCAGCGTTAATTACAATAAAGTGTTGTTTTGTCGTTATTTCGGTGGATATGTACGAAAAAATATTTATAGTGTGAATTGTGAAATACTAGTCCGAACGTGACCACGAAAGCTGGAAAGCAATCGAAACCTTGGGAAGTTAAATATGTAAAATTAAACCAAATCCGATAAAATCTATAAAAATAGTTTTATTTCAATGTGTAACATTCACGTAAACTTAAAAACTATTATGTACAGTGTACTTTGATGCGGAAGAATGTCTGTAGACCTATAAAGTATCACAGTAGAGACCAGAGTCAAAAATTTGTGATTGTTACAATTCCACCTTCCGCAAAATTTACTCGCGGCCTTTACTGAAGCATTATACCATATAATTTCGAGAAAATTGTGGGAATTTGTTCGCGGAAACCATACATCTGAATCATGTGATGGCGAGTCCATCGAGATGGACGTTTATGAATCATATTTTTATGTGAATAACAAAATATTTACACGTTCCCAATCAGCTCGCCGCGGTATTTCGAACCGACACGTGCTTTCCCGATACCAAATTTATTCTAACGTACATACATAAACTTACGCCTTTATTCCAGAACGGGTAGGCAGAGGCGAAACCAGGACACCCATATTTCGCCCTGTATGTTCCGCCCCATGATGTGATAGGGGGCGAGCTTATCGCCATATCGGACACAAATTTCTGACTCCGGGCTGATAATGGATAGAAAAACCCAATATCACTTTGCCCGACCCGGGATTCCAACCCGAGACCTCAGCTTAGGACAGAGATAGCCTTGACAAACTGCGACAGTACTATTAGTGACACCTCCACCTAACCTAGAGAAACGAGCGTGATGTCATTTATTTATCCTGTTGTACTATTGAACCACAACCCCTTTTGTTTACCACGAATGATAAATCATGAACATCATGAAGCGGCGCCTCGTTGTGTATATAGAGGTGCTTTGTTATTTAAACACGCTGACATTAACTGGTGATATAATGTCTTGATGAATCAATTTTATGCTAGATTTTGTATGGAATTCCTTGATTTATTCTATTGTGCTGGGTTAACATTTATAGTTCCATCAAAAACTGCCTCGGTAGTTGTACTACGGTACGATTATAACGCTGGGGTCTCGGGTTCGAATTCCTGGTCGGGCAAAATGATATTGGATTGTGCTCGATATGACGATAGCCCCCTATTACATCGTGAGACGCAACACAAAAGGCGAAATGTGGGTGTCCTGATCGCACATCTAACTAGCCCATCTGGGAAAAGGCGTGAAGTTATGTATGTATCAAAATATTTGGTAGTAGGGTATTTGCATCAGACAGTATAGTACAGACAGCATTAGACGCAAGATATAAAAGCTGTTACAGCGGCTTACGTAATTGGCTTACAGATTGAAATTAAACAGTTTAAGCTTACGACTATGTCTGTACTTTAAGAAGTTTGCTGAGGTGCCATAGAAAATTCTTAGGAATTATTTGAGTTCCAAGATTTCGCATATTGTTGTTTAAAACTTTTTGTCATGGAAAATTCATACGAAATATTCCAAACCGAAAAAACCACAAACAAAATTCAAGTCAAGTTACGACTTGACAGTTCTCAGTGATCACTATTAAGACCAACACAAGTCAAAAGGCGACAAACTACCATTCGTCGCCAGTCGATACTCTGGACGACTCGCAATTACTATCAGGTTTAGTCTAGACTCTAGACTGACTACAACGGACTATAAAAATCTTAAAAAAGATTGGTACAATAAACAGAATTTCTTTGTACATTTTAAAATTCAAGCAACTCTGTGCAATTTGTTTGCGACTACATTTGCGTAGAAATGTTTTAGTCTTAGTCAGTGGAATTATAAAGTAGAATGATAAGTATTCCATGTTTACCCTCAAGTTTCACGGTACGCACTCCTGCGTATTTCGTCGAGATGTGTACGCATTACGCACCCTAGCATAATATTATGACTAATTTGCATTTACCCGAAAATCATTATAGTATGTATTTCTCTGTCTATAACACGGGAAATAATGCGGGATAAAAAGTAGTTCGTAACTATCCGACAATTAAATTATTTTATGCGAAAAATATGGTGATCTGTATTATTTCTATACACATTAGTTTGATTATTAATATTTCAGATATTAGATGTTAATTTTAATTTTTCACCTAGTTTGTCACGTCAATTCATATTTACTACCATTGAAAAAAAAGGTAAAAAATTGATGGTACCTGGAAGCGAATCTGCCTACCCTTTCTAGGAAAAAGGCGTGAGTTTATGTTTGTATGTAATAATAATAATAATACACCCAATACAGTATAATAATAATTATATTGTAGTCACTTTGTTGTGTCAATGTAAAAAAATGGTATCCTGCTTATTTAATTGTTATAGTACCTAGGTATTGGGTATAGTTATTTCATACAGACTTGCTTTAACAGTTTCCTATACTATAAACAGGATTATATATTGCTTTAGTTATAAATAATACTCCGCGTAGCTTCAACAGCTCTCACCTTTGCTTTTAACTTAAGCGCCTTAACTTTCCGGTTTCCTGTTCCTTGGAGCTGCAACTCCTTTGAGATAAATTGTTGTTTAACTATAGCATAACCGGCAAATATTATATCTATACAGGATATTGGGTGGTTATTACTTTTAAAAGCATGGAAAATTCAAAGACAGCGATAAGCTGTAACTGGGGATTATATCTTGTTAACTAAAATATTTGTGAACGATATTTGGAGCAGTATTTAAAAAGTAAAATGGAACAGCCACCCTGACAAATATACAATTTGAAAAGCAACGTCTTTATTATTGTGTTAAGTTCTTCTGTCATCTTGTTTTTTTCTCTGCCGTCTCACTTTAAAGACATCGGGACTATGATTCAAGTATTGTAAACTTATGAGGGACAATCATGACTTAAGTACCATTAGGTGAACAATTATTTCTACCAAAATTATAAATCTGTCGATTTATTACTAATAAGGTGGACGTATGTATGGACGGATTATTTGTATGGACGGATGACCTGGTTATGGTCGCTGGATGCAGGCCACTTCCAACAGCTCTATATGGAGATCCATGGAGGAGGCCAATGTTCAGCAGTGGAGTTCGTGTGGCTGAAGAGAGAGAGAGAGAGAGAGATTAAAGATAAGCACGTAGGGCATCAGAACAAGAGCAATAAATTGCATTACCCGCGCCATGCTCTACACTTGTATGTAATCTGTACGCGTCGTCGCATCAGATAATGTGTTGCAGCTCGCACTGATTGCGAACCCTTTGCAATTACCACTTGATTGTCCCAGCTGTAGGAATTTATCGGAAATTGCATCAGCTACATTACATCCTATTGTGTAAGCGGGATGGGAGTCGGTTAAATGTTTTTAAAATGTTTAATGAGGTGCTGTGTTAAAATTCAAAACTAGTATTTTATACAAAGCTAATGAGAAAATAATGAATCTTATTAAAATCTGTCTAATAAAACATACCCAGAATTTAAAGTTGAATACTCGTATCATTCGATATTTTTTTGTGTACGAACTACTGACGCGCTACTTACTGTATACCTTTATTATTTCAGTTAATCTTATCATGTCTCTATGATTAAGTTTAAATTCTCTGTCTATTTGGATAGATAATTGAATAAGCTATAATCTTTGTGTAGCCAATCCCGATTTTAGAAATAAACTCTAGCGAATTTTGGGTGGCATTAAGGTCACCTTTATCAACTCCTTCGTGGATTACAGGCATTAGATAATAAATGAATTATGAATGAAGTGACCTTACCTAGAGTTCAAACCTAAGCCCATGCCCTGACACTAATGTTGTATGCGACAATAAAGGTGTTTACAAAGTGTCGGCGGCAGATTCCGTTGTTCGCGCTACGCTCGCATTATGTGTAGATATGTATCAGCTGCTCTGTTGGTTTGCATTGTACGTAAATAGCGAACGACGTCAGAAACACGTATGTTTGACCTCCAGCGCTTGAGAAACAACAAGAATTCAACTGCAACAGTACTGTATCAGACATCACTCATTACTGAACAGTTTTCCACAATCGAGGGTTCAATTGACAGGAATTAGACCACTACGCCGGTCTGTAGCGAGTTGGCGAACAATTATTATAATCTTCAAGCCCTTATATGTACGTCTCACTGCAGGCAAGGGACGCGTCTAAAATTAAGAGTTTAATTGAGATTGTTTATCACAAAGTTCTCCACCCTGGTCTATTAATTAACAGACATTACATACCACATACACTTGCAAACATGTCTATATAACGCAGATTCCACGGTGTTTTCCTTCAACGTTAAATTGTTTGGTAATTGACGATCCATTTTGAAATCCAAGTAGATTATAATTACTAGTTTGACCTAGTTGGAAAGTCAGATCTAATACCTGAGTACCTGAGTACCTGACGCGTCAAATCCCCGAACCCCTGAACACGACACCTCTTAATGTATACGTGAAAATGAGATTTACATTTGTGGAAAAGTCAGCGCGAAATAGCACCGAGTTAATTGCGTAATTACGTTAACGCGTTGCCGAATTTGTTCGTTCATTTTGGGAGCGATCAATGTCTTTAAGCGAATTAGGCGCCACTTACTTAAAATTATCGTTTAAAAGGTTGTATTGGATTTTAAGGCCAGTCCAAGGTATTGAGAAACTGTAGAAAAAATATATGGCATTTTTTTACATCCAATAAGACAAATCTAAGGCTTGTTTGTAAATATCGCCATTCTTGTATAAACACCACTTGTAAAATATAAATGATTACGAGTTTCTGAATACAATTTTTTAAAATAGGAGTACAAAACAAGGAAAAGTGTCACGAAAAGAATTAAGACACTGAAGCTCGGTAAATCTCTTGGGAAAACTCTTCTACCCACAACGAAATTAAACAGAAAGAAAACAAACAAAAATATTCGGTAGCTAAAAATTGTCCACCTTCCTTTATAGACGAGACTGAATATATGTAAAGCTAAGAGATTTTACCCGCCGATATACAGATGCGTACATGTCATCTTATAACAAAACTATTCTATGATAGTTCCGGCTGTGAAAGGTGAGGCCGCGGATTCGATCCCCGCACCGAGACTAATATTTGTATGATCCACAGGGGTTTTTGTTGCGGGTTTGGGTGTTTGTGAGACCGAAAAGTATATCGTAGTTTCTGATACCCACAACAAAACACTTGATCTTAGTGTGAGGTCAGGTTATGTATGTGACTATTGGGTGTATTTATGTATTTATTCTAGATTGTCATGATTCAATTGCAGTGGTATGATAATGAAATTCCGCAGTCGATATTAACCCAGCCAATTTCTAGGAACACTCTCCATTATTAAACTAAAAATTGGGAAGAAAATTCGCGGATATTTCGCAAGCCCAGCGCCACGGCGAGCATGAATTGAACTGCAAAAATAGACTTTTAAAAAGCCTTTTACATACCTTTCGCATTTTCAGTCTGTAAAGTGCTGCATGGCACCTGATGGTGAGAGCAATTCCGAGTAGATAAATCAATTGGCAACATACAATATCTGTCGCCATTGGACACAATTCTGTATCTGTATCAGCCCATATACGTCCCCCACTACAGGCCACGGGGCTTCTCTAAAATCTAGAGTATGATTAAGAGGAGTTAGCCCATATAGTTAGATACAATTTTTGTTACTTAGCTCCATTCTAATGTAGAACGACCTAACCTCAATTAGTAATCCAGAACTTTAATATGTGCCCCGCTTCGCGATATCGTCGGGGATAGTGCAAGTCCGCGAATCTACCATACGTAAAGTCCCCGTATCTGCCATAGATACAATTTTACAGGAGAAGGTTAAAACTTAATAAGTTTCTTATTTCAACTAATTTTGGGGTCATTTTTACATTAAGTGGTTATTTAAATGTGTTCTATCTCCTGTTATGAAAAGATTTTATTGAAAGATCATAATTTAGGCTCTGCGGCAATTACGAGGATTTGATTTGACCATAGATTTACTAAAATGGGACTCTATAAGCAAGTTGCGCGGTATTGAAATCGGACAATTATTCTTTTTACATAAACCTAAATGCAATTAAATCTTATATTACTTCAGACGGTATGTATATAAGGAATACTTAGTAAGGATATTACTAATCTTAAACTGATAAACGCAATATAGGAGGCTATTTACCTGTTAAAGAAAAATGACTGCCTCGGTGGCGTAGTTGTATTACGGTACGGTTACAAAGCTGAGGTCTCGGGTTCGAGTCCCGGGTCGGGCAAAGCGATATTGGATTTTTCTATTCATTATCAGTCCGGAGTCAGGAATTTGTGCCCGATATGGCGATAGGCTCGCCACCTATCACATCGTGGGACGGAACATACAAGGCGAAATGTGGGTGTCCTGGTGGCGCCTCTGCCTACCCCTTCGGGGATAAAGGCGTGAGTTTATGTATGTATGTAAGAAAAATAAAATGTATTAGTTTTGTCCACAAATAATAGAAAATAATATTAGGCACTTGTGCATATTAAAATCAAATTATACATAACTGAAATATTTGAAATAAACAAAATAAAAGCTTTTTTAGCGAACAAAAAGAAACCAAATTAATAATTTGTATTGATTTTGATAATGGCAATCTATCAGTATGTAAGTCCGCCAACCCGCACTAGGCCAGCGTGGTGGACTATATGGCCTAACCACTCTCAATCGATTCTCTCGATTGTAGAGTAGGCCCGTGCCCTGCAGTGGGACGTATATGGGCTGATATAGATAGATAGATAGAATCTATCAGTAAAAAGCTGTGGTGGAATAAATGGCTCAATTCTTTTTGGCCTTTGTGGTAAAGATTGAAATACGTCATTGTAGTCAAGTTTATAATCAATTGTACCATTGGGATTGTACTTTAAAACTCTGATGTCATCCACACATTTTGCACTAGCCCCTCTTCCAGGGCGGATATAATCATAAATTAAGTTACCTTTAATACTATAATCTTTAAAAAAGGTGTGGTCTACCATTGCTACCTCATATGGAGATGGATTTATTCGAGCTTCTTTGGTAATGGAAATCAAATCACTTAAGCGGTGTCGATACTATTTTATTTAGCGATTCCTTGCTTTCTTTAGGTCGAATGGAACTCACATGAACACAGTGGCTGTCAATCAAGTCTTAGCGCGGATTGCCCGCGAAAACTAAAATTAGATTCATTTGTCAGATACGCGGAATTATCCAATGCTAGTTACGCGGATTTGCACTATCCCCGACTATATGCTATATTGGATTGCTCAATGTAAGGGTTTCACTAGTGATACTGCAATGACTGCAAAATATTACCAAATAACAAACATTTGCTTCTGGATGTAGGGAATACAAGTCTCACGCATAGTTTCTGATACGTATCACCTAGGAAGGTTAATATGTTATGTCATCAGGCTTGCGTATACAACTCTGCGGTATATTTATCATATTTTAGCGTTTTCATACAACCCAAAAGGTGAGATAATTGTCACATAAAATGTACCGCGCGGCTTTTATAGCGGTCCCGGTGTGACAAAATTATGTAACGACCAGGGACCATCGCGTGGTGACCACCGCAAACATTCCTTAATTAACCGTAAAAACTTGCTTATCATCCGTTTTACTGGCAGTTAACAGCGTTTAACAATTAAAATTATATTTCGCAAAGGTTACAATGAAAGTGGGAAAATTAAGGTTTTGAATATGAAATTTGAAAATTATGGTATAATTGATGTTTAATACCGGGTCAGGTTTTTGTTTACACGTGCTTTGCTTAAAATAATAATTTTTGCTTTTAGTTTTTTTTATTCTACAGATGATACAAAAAATATTGCGCTTAATTTCTCGTCAATTCTGTTGTGTTCCGGTTCGAAGGACATTATAGCCAGAGTAACTACTGGACGTAATGGGACTTAACATCTTATGTCTCAGGATGGCAAGCGCAGTAAAATGCCAAGCATTGCTTTGTAACTCATGGTGTTTGGTTTTGCTACTCTCTATGAGCGGTCATATCGTTTACCATGAGGCGAATGGCATGCTCGTCTCGCCGTAATTTTTTGTTATGAACTAAAAACGGCGTATATTTGAGTCTAAACTTACATAGTCAGGCCAGCGCACTGATTTTGATAGATTCCTAATTGAACATGTAGAGCGTAGGGCGTAATAATATATTTTAAGTGGCTTTCCCCCGTCTACGGACAGGCGTGATGCTTACAATAAACACATAGTTTAATAATTATACACCTGACTATTCATATCAAAACATACAAAACAATTGCCAATCACAGCAGAACTACAATAACAATCAGCGATCAACCTCGAAACAGGCAGAAGCCAATCAATCAGTGCGATGGGCCGACCACGCGGTCGCCAGATGTTCCTTCGCAATCCATCAACGTCTCCAAATCAATACTAAAACACAGGGTTTTACATAAATATCGTGGTAATGGAATCCTTAGTAATGGGAATGTGTGTTTGTTTGTTATGGTATACACCTTAGCTATTAAACCGATTGTCTTTACATTAGTTAAAATAACTTTTTGCTAAATGGTTTCTTAGACTTACGCGAATGTTACACATTTAAATAAAACAATTTTTTACGGATTTTATTTAAAAAATGTAAATATCAAACCAAAACCGCGATAAAATCCGTAAAAATTAGTTTTGTTTCAAATTTTTGTTTTACATTCATGCGCTGTATCGACCGAATTTGCTTGAGAAAACCCTGAAAGAAACTGGGATCGAAACCTAGTTAGTAATAAAACTCCGCTTGTTTAACATGCACACATCATTTTAATGGCATCGACAATAAATGTCCATGGTGAGTGTTATACGTGTTCTATTAAGAGGATTTACGCGAGTGTACGTGCAACGTTTACGCTATCTAAATTGATTCCGGGAGGTTTTTAGTGGTTCGATCGGCGAGCCGTTCAGACATCGCTACGAGGAATTTACGGGCATGAGTCACAGCTTTAGATAGGCTTCTCTAGGTTACGGCGAATATCTTTGCGTAACTCGACCGACTAGTAAGTCTTCTAATGGTAAATACTTACCATCATGGTGAAGAGAGAATGCCAATTTTACTATGAAAATACGGTGTGAAGATTTTTGTCCCTCGATGAAACGTACTTTTTTATGTAGGGAAAAATATATGTTTTCAATAAAAATAAACATAATTGCGACCTAGGCCCGGAGTTCTATAATAGTATCTAGTAGAATGTGATGATAATTAAATTATTTTATAAAAATCTGTCGCCCGGGATAAAACAGGAAAACGTTTGAGGGCAAACCATAAAAATACTACAATGAATTTTAAGCAAAATTGGTAATCGGTATCGATATATTTTACCGATACCAAGAATGGGCATTCTCTTTTCAAGCGTGTTGCAGACTTTTAAGTTAAATACTGAAATGAAAACATATTGGTTATGTATCTCTCAGCTAAGTGATTGTCATGATATACTGGAAATTAAGAAAAAAACTTCATCATAATTATTCATATACTCTTTACATTAAACTTCGTTTTTTTCATCTCATCTTAAAATACCTAAACCACAGTCACACGCACAGCCTTGTTCCTACAGTAACATCTTATCTTATGTTGTGAGTATCAGAAACTATAAGAGGCTTAGGTCTCGCAACGCCCCGATCTGAAACAAAATATATTTGTAAGTCATACAAATATTTATCTCGATATTAAATCGGCAATCTCTTGTAAATCAACGTTTAATCACGTCACCTGCTCTTGCACAAAATATCCTTCCAATCCAAACAATCATAACCGTCACTAATAAACCGCAATGAGATTTATGAAGTGCTTATAACCGCTTCAGTTAATTCACACATGAATTACAGTCAAAGCACTCAGTTTGTACACGAAACCTGTGACGAAACGCTCTCGGGGCGTCACGACGTCGCGACACTAATTGCATCCCACCGCAGATCAGACATAACCTCTTTTCAAATGGGCCATGCAATGTTAGGATTACTGTCTGTCCTAATACCACTACAGCGTGATGGGTAGCGGCTCTATGATTGAATAGACGAGATTTGTGGGTGGAGTAGCTTCGATGGATTGACGTAAATACTAACATATCAGTTTGGAATTTATTAGTGTGCTAAAATAACCTGTTGCTTTGTGGTAAATATTCATCTAAGTGTCTAAATTGGCTCAGCTCATTTTTTTAATTTGTATCTAAGTAAAATATTTGTCTGTCTCCAACCATTATCTATATATTTTTTTATAACTACACCCAACAGTCACCGAACATATATTGGAAGCGGTCACGATTAAAATCACATATTAAAATATTGTATACTAATAATTGTTAGTAAACTACATTTCTCATATAAATCTTTTAATAGAATTGACAAGAGAAAAGTCATTGTATACATATTTTTCTGTGACCATAAAGTTGCCAGAAATACAAGTGTCCTTTCTTGGTATCTTAAGTATATAACTATGAAAGACCAAGTTTTTAGTCACATTCAAATTGCAATTCACTTTACTAAATTGGCACTACTTCTAGCTGATACACCCGCGGCTAACAAATTTCCTTTAAACCAACTCAATACATCAGGCAAGCGTAGCGTCGGCCGTCCAGTGGATTAATGACCTAATAAATGTTGCAGGCAGTCGCTGGCTGCAGGCTGCTTCCAACAGGTAGTTGTGGGAATTATTGGGAAAAGCTTATGTGTAGTGGACTTCCTCTAAAGTCTAACTGAAGACAAAGATAAATAAAAAAAAAACTATTATGTAGTTGCCGAAGGGTCTTTTGCCTCCTCTTGTCTTTGTCACTTCTATAGCTCCTAAAAGTCTGGCAGCACATATACTATCTATGTGTAGTAGATATTCAATCGCGATAGTAATCAGCTATGTACTCGTTTCCAGACCCAACCACTGAAAAGTAAAAATAGTACAGTTTAATGCCGAAATCCAGACCTACCCAATTAAATTAAACTAAGGCTCATATTATAGTAATAGTATCGAGATCTTAATAAACCAAACAATAACCCGGAAAGAATGTTCGGAGGCGGCACTACGCGCCACATCAGCCGACTCCATGAATATTCACGCCAGCATTATTTATGTATGAGTGATTTTACGCTAGTTTGTTTCCCAAAATGTGGAGCATGTTCACTGCGCTAGTGAGATTATTATACTAGAAGAGAGCAATTAATTAATTGAGCGCAAGTTTTTGTTAGTTCGTAACATTAGTCTACACAATCCCTTATTGCTCCTGGAATTTCAAGTTTCTTGAAAATTATTTGGGCTTATGCATGAGTGAGAACGTGCTATAACACTCAACTATCAAGATTAAATAAATAAGTTGCGATCGCAGGCTGCCCGCAGTTTAAACGTTCCAGAATGTATATGAGGCTAGAATTTTGTGTTATGTTATTCGAACAACTTCATTTTTGTTAGAAGTCAAGTAGGTCGTGGTTATATTTAGCGTCACCCGCCATGTGGTGGGGCCAGTTCTCAACGTGGAGCCGTATTTAAGCTTTAAATATTTCGTCCTGTACCGCTTAGAGCAATTCAGCACTTTCAAATATTGTTATCGCTTCTATGAATAATACGTCAACGTTCCTACTCAGCTTTCGTTTAATTATGCGTGTTTTACCGCGTCTTGCGGCCAAGTAAGGAAATTCAACATATGTACATATGTAGGGTAAATACGAGAGCATTAAGTTGTAAAACGGGCGGCTTTGTGTCGCCCGCGCATAACTAATGTAGTGGTTGACTGGCTTACATTGAGGATAATCGCAATACTCTCGGCTAAACACATTGGCGTAGGCAGACTAGTGACTATAGCTTGCAAATGTATAGAGAAGATAATGTGACAATCGAGAGGTTCACTGAACATAGTCAATCACATTGGTTTACTGCAGATTGCCAGATTTCATATACTATATCTTGTAAAGTTAAGTAATTAAGGTAGCCTACTAAAAAATTGCTAGTTATGTTGTAGCTTGGATGAAATTACTTACGTCAGGTCCGCGCAATTTCTTTTTTATGTAACGCAAAATAAATTGCTCTTATATTTTTAAGGCTGTCCGATCCAGCCCGCGAATAAGACTTAAGACCTCATGCGTCACCGCAGAACATTTCAAGACCAATGAGGCACAAATTTAATTAATGTTTTAGCATGTACGAAAGCCGTCGGCTCAGCGTAGATCTATTAATTAAATTTACTGACGCGTGAATGCTAATAGGCGATTACTTCTTTTCAATACCCCTGGAGCGTTACTCGAAAATTTCTATTAGTTATCAACTCTGATTATTAATTACGAGCACAAGTTTAGCTTCGCAGACAAATTAATGTAATAACACGGCTTAAACGTTGAATTTAGCAGTTTTCACGCGTTACTCGTCGGGCGCGTTTAGCACGTTTAAAATGTATGTTTCGTCATTTAATTATTTGGGTATTCATGTACGTGCACGTTTATATTCAAATGTCAAAGGTGGCCAGAATTAATGTAGTGACTTTTTACGCCTATTAAAATTATTTCGCGTAATTGCTGTCTGTAACTTGATCCTGACATGTCTGAGCTATATTTAAATTTACTTTTTAATGAAGTTTACTGGCGAAATATTTACGTAAGCAAAATACGATTTGACAGCTAAAAAGTAATTATTTTTCTTTTTATTGCGATGAATGGCGAGTCGAGCAGGCCATTCGCCTGATGGTAAGCGATATGACCGCTCATACTGAGTAGCAAAACCAAACAATACTATGAATTACAAAGCAATGCTTGGCATTTCACAGCGCTTGCCATCCTGAGACATAAGTAGTTACTCTGGCTACAACGTCCTTCAAACCTGAACACAGCAGTGCATTTACACTGCTGTTTGGCGGGAGAAATAGACATCGCGGTGGTACTTACCCAGGCGGTCTCTCACATATGAGAGACCTACCACCAGTAGAGTGTTAGATTTTTTAATACTATTATTTATTATAAGATTTTTTTATTACAATCGTTATCTCTTTGATTTATCTCCATGGAATCCTAAAGTCACGCGATTTATATTCTAAGAATATTTGGATTGACTCGTAATGATCGTATTATAGAATACGAATAGTATGTACATATATAAAGTTAATCGCCAGTCTCCAGTACTCTGTGTGCGCGTGTATAGATAATGCGTGTGTAGTTATTTACTTTACAGTAAAATGTAAACTTTCATCACACGTTTTTTGGTTTTGGCCAATCAACTAGTGCAAATACGAAGCCAATCTGGTTTGTTTGCTTCATTCCAGTTTGATTGTCAACTACCAATACGTTTGATTGTAAATGGCTAGGCTGAATGTTCTGTCACGTAATTTTGACTCAATAGTAATTTCAGTGGCCACATAGACAAAAACAGCTTTGATTGTTCACCTACTAGATGGAGAGACATGTAGGTACTGTAACAACCCATATGGTGGTCGAAAACCAGGCGGATATAAATATGATATACCTAATTACTATGCAAAATCAATTAAAAACATGCACCAACGATAAGTACGTCATTAATAAGACACTGATTCTCATCGACGTGGATTTAATGATATTTTCCTATTGCAGTTTGCTAATTTAATGTCGATTTAATTTTATTATTTCACTGTTCGTTATGAAATCAGCAATTTCCGTTCGTTCTGATGCTAATTAGTACTCAATTTAATTTGTGATCGGTTTGATGTGGTCGATGCTGGCGTAAATAATGTATAAAAGTGTTTATTTATGTCGCATTACAGGTTTTATACTAATTGGTTAAATCATGACGACATTAAACTACAACAATTAAACGCAAGATTGGAATTACAGTTAATATTAAAACCTGTGTTGGATAAAAAAAACTCATTTTAAAACAAACACCGAGCTCTACATAGATTAAACAATGTATCTTGATACGTTGTTTGTCTATAAGTTGATCTCATTCACTCATACGTTGTCATTTTTCTAAAAGTATTTGCTTTTAGCAAGACAATGTCAATTGATAACGCTTTATTAATACATTTATTCATTTTACATATTAAAAAAAAAACCTATACCCAAATTTATAAGTTTATTTTTTATGTTCGGATCCCTATAAACTTCCACTATATTAGTCGTTTCAACAATAACCTATCTGAAAGTTAATTTATTTCGTCAAAATACATTTTTGTTTGCAATAAATTAATGCAGTACATTAAATTCTACTCGTATATTTTAAAATATGATATCAATCAGCGCTGAATAAGATTCGCACGTTGTAAATCTAGCGAGCTGTTACTCAGCCACAACACTGGTCGCATTGTTTACACGAGTACAACTTTAAAAAATTACAACATTCAAAATATTTTAAGCCGTTCATACATATATCCATCGAGTGTTTTCAACAGATCGTTTGTAAATAGCAAACAATAAAACGCGATGTAACGCGAAGTTGGCGTAAACAGCGTGTAAATCAGGACTTTGTTTACGCGCGCAGGCGGCGGTGTGATGCGCGCCCGCGCGCCCGCCGCCGACGAATCGATCACTGCCCGCCCGCCCATTAATTATAATGATGAAACTAAACACCTCTGTACTGTATTTTAGGATTAAGGTTAGCGCATCACTTTGCCACCACCACGCGTTAAATTCTCATAGTAATTTTAAAAGGTAAATGAATATGAATTTTCATTTACGGCCTGGCTTCGCCTGTTACATCAACCATTAATCATTAACAACCTTGAGGTTTCTAAGACAGTTTCTCTGTATTTTTTTTTTTGACGCGTGTTAAAATAAAACATGTACAAGTTTCTGATCCAGACATTAGACAGTTAACATTTATATAGGTTTATACAACGTGTTTTTCTGTTACAAAATCGACAAGCCGTACCAAAAACTACCAATAAGGACCAACTCTCTCTATCAAAGTAAATATTAAATTATAAAAGCTAAATCGACTCAATGTTAGCACATCTATACTCGCAAGTACCCAGCGTCCAGTGGCGACAAACATTCCAACAGGTCCGTAATTTTGTTTACTCGCCATATTACCGAATGTCTGTTGCTTTAAACTTCTATCGTTTGGCTACGCTGGTCTGCCAGTAAGTGTGGTAGTTAGCAAAAACATGAGGGACGGAGTGGCCTAAATTTCTTCCAAACTTCGCTAGGAACTTTGTCGCTTGGTTTCTCGCCATAGAACTTGCCAAAACTAATTATGGGTCAAGTTAAAAATATATATTAGATGCAAGAATAAAAGTTAAGTACAGCGGTATTTTGTTTGGTAGAGTGACGCTGTCGAGAATATAGCATCCTTGCAGATTGTAGCCAGAATGGTGATATAAGAGAGACAAAGTAGGTCTCACTGAAAACCAACGTGTAGTAGCAATAGTCAATGTTCTCGCATTTCCGTTGATAAGATACTTTAATCTTCAGTAAGAATCTTCAGATATACCTCTGAGATAATAAATCATGTAATTATTTATAACTACCCCACAATATGGTGGTGAAACAATAACTTCGTAAGGATATGTGCATATAAAAAAAATCGATAAAAGAATGCCTACAGCCTGGCCGAGGTTTAATAAGTCCTGGATGCCTTCTGTACTACTGTGAAATTAGCTATAAATTAACTCTGGTTTTCTATTATAGTTTATTTATTTCCTATTCTATCTGCCTTTATACTACCCACAATGTAATACCGGGGAAACGTGATTAAATGCATATTGTATAATGATTCTTCTTCTTTATATTATTAACATTATTTCTGAAATTTAAGAGCTTATTTTATCTTAATACCACCTCTCGCAACTTAACGAATGACAAATGAAGCATTTTTAATTTCCATTTTTAACAGTGTCGATATAAATTGTAATGTATTAGAAAATATGTAGGTGATTATATTGTTTCTTGAATCGTTTGAAGAGAATAATTCATAGTAGATTTGTATTGGCAATAAATTATTACGTTTATACAATCCGCGAAGCATATCTCATTGTTTTAGTAAACGTGAGTTCTGAACACGGACCATCTGCCTTCATAAATTCGCTAATATTTGTATTTATTGAAGATAAGGTAAACAAATCACAGGGACGAACCATTAAACGATTATTACTCTGACGCTATTGCCTCCACTGTTATGAATGATTTATTATTTTAAAACTAATTTAACCTCACTTTATGTGTTTCGGTTTCAACGAGCCTATTATTCATTTGAAAACGAAAGAGAGAAAATATCGGTTATAGGAGTTTTTCAGTCGCCTGTCGAGTGTCGACACAAATATGTCGGTCTGCTCGAATTCTAACTACTTCTAGTATAGATACTCATAGAATTATGTTGATTAGCCTCTCGCCAATTGATACCAGCGCTGTAGGTACCAGCAGATGTACTTTAGTTACCATCCCATGTCAAAGTATAAAATAAATTGAATAATTAAATTGTAAATGTATAAAATCGTAATTTCATCTTGAATAATAACACAAATGTTTCGCGAATCAATCATTACTTAGCTTTTAGTTATCTGTTTAATTAATCAAAATAAATTGTTCGCTAGAAATATTTATTGTGGGACTCCAAATCCCCAGACAACTTAAATTGTTGTAATGTAATTATTTTCAAGTGAAAACTTTATTTACAATGTCTGCAAATGATTGAATTCTGCCTCTTTTGTCAAACGACTCGTAGAAATTTACGCATTTTTTTATAATAAATGAGCTTTACATAGTTGAGTGCGTACCAAACATAGAAAGCTTTGAAAAAAATTCACCTCGCAATTTGTTGGATTTTTTTGTGTATTCATAGTTAATTATTACTTAGATAAATAATAAGAAAGCACCATACCTCCTAAGGCGGGGAAACCAATCAACCTCTCCCCCCCCCCCCTTTCTCCCTCCGTTTGAGCCGAAGCAGTTCTGTAGAATCACCTATGTTACAGCCCACATTAAGCCGCCCAGCAATGGTAACCCTGGGTTCTTTAGAGATCTACGAATGATTTTCGAATATTTTATACTAATATTATAAAGAAGAAAGATTTGATTATTTGTTTGTTTGCATTGAATACGCTCCGAAACTACTGAACCGGTTTGAAAAATACTGTCACTGTTAGGAAGCTACACTATCTCCGGGTGACATAGGCTATATAAAATCTTCAAAAAAATTAGGGATCCTTACTAAAACTCCAATAATGTAACCCAAGGTGTAAAAAATACCTAAAATATTCTTAACATCGCGTGTGCTGTAAAAACTATAATATGTTGTTGATGTGGACTGGGCTCAAAAACTATCTGCACCCGGGCGAAGCCGGGCCGAGTCGCTAGTATATTATATTCTGAAGTCTGTACATTAGGCTAGCATAGTGAACCGAATGACCTTTTTGAAACAGTATTATTATAAAGAGTAGGTCGTATCTTTACGCTTAGTATTGTGTGGAGTATTATATACCTGTAACAATAACCACCTGCCTCGGTGGCGTAGTTGTATTACGGTATGGTTACAAAGCTGAGGTCTCGGGTTCGAGTCCCGGGTCAGGCAAAGTGATATTGGATTTTTCTATTCATTATCAGCCCGGAGTCAAGAATTTGTGCCCGATATGGTGATAGGCTCGCCCCCTAGCACATCGTGGGACGGAACATACAAGGTGAAATGTGGGTGTCCTGGTGGCGCCTCTGCCTACCCCTTCGGGGATAAAGGCGTGAGTTTATGTTTATGTAACAATAACCATCACCAGCTTTGGATTTGTTAGTAATAATAAAAAAAGCCTGGCAACATTTTGTGAATGTAAAATATAAATGGGTAATGGTTGTAACAGTGGTTCTCTGACCGCGCCGTAAATTACATGGCCGTATAATTAAACACGTTACACGCCTTAACAATTCAAATATTTAATTCCTTACATTCGGGTTTTTGTTTAAAAATTTCAGTTTCATTATTCTGGAATTTGGAGTCGTTAGACGTGTGTATCGGGTCACATTACTTTTACAGGCAATTATTTGTTTGCCGTATAATGTTTTAAAAATTTGAAAATTTCAGATTTTTCCTAGAATTTTTCAGATCTATTAACCTAGATATGAACAATGTAACCAGGTCAGAAATAAGTCAGTTAGCTCGTTAAATTACTGCGTATTAGAAAGGTGGAACTCATATGCTTTTAAATTACAAAATTGAGTAATTAATAAAGTCCATGCGAAACAAAGGATTGAAGTTACTGTTACATTGTAATTGAATATTAAATGGGGAAACAAGTAACACAAAATGTTACATATATTATTTAAGCCAATAATAATATAATAGATTCAAAGTGTCCTACTTCCTGTTGTAATCCAAACTATTCGATGTATCTAAGGTTCAACGTCAACATAATCTGTCACATGTAAATAAATTTCCGAAATGAGCAAGCCTGGCCGGCCTTAATCGCGTCCCGAGTACAGGAGGCGCTCCTCAAAGCAATTTCACCGCATATACATTTACATAAAGCTCGTCTTAGAAAACAGGGATAGCGGGACGCCCGGACTTCTGAAAAAAACACCCCACTGATTTATGGATAGCCGATTTAGTATTCAGCGGACTGTAAATCAAATTATGGAAATAAATTACGTCAAGTCAGTCTTCAGTAGTTAATCACCGGCGCTGTCAAAATATTTTGACGGCCGCGGCTTTTGAGGCACGTTTCGGCGGACGCTCCGGGAAAGGTGATACGGGAACTGGGAGTGCGGTGGTACGAATGTCAAACTCAGATGCAAATAAATCTTTTTTTTTAGTATAGCGGAAACGGGTATTTTTAGGCTTGATCATTCGTTCTTTCAAAGGTAGGATAAACATAGAAACGTTGGGTAGAATTAAAGGCCAGGGCTAAGTTTGCCATTCCATATTTTCCCAAAATCTTCCAAATTGGCATCTCATAAACCAATATTTCCTTTTTAAATATTCTAACATGAAGCTAAATGTACTTAGAGGCGAGGCCGTCCGCAAGCGAAATGAACAAATGGTTTAATCTGAGACGTTTACAAAGGGACGCGAGCACCGGACACGCTATATTGCAGGCTGGAAGACTTAGTTAGCCCTCCATTATGACCCTGCTTCGAGGATAATGTTATTATATTCTCTGATGTATCGTTTAGTATTCACTATGTAGATTGTAGAAGATAAACTCGGCTATCATTTATAAGAACCACGAGAATGTATTAACTAATTTTTAAATATATTGAACATAATTAAATATTGTTAAACTAATTAGTATGAATCCCACGACGCTCGGATGTCAACCAAGAAGCCAGAATATGTAACAATCTCGTTTATTTTTAGAGTCAAGCAGTATGAGTTGTAACTGAAAGAAAAACTTTCCGAAATAGGATAACTAAATACAATGTTACACACGCAAAATATTATGATGTTTTTGTCCACAGCGCCACATCCAGAAACCAAGTAACGAGCTCAGTTCCACCGCAGTTTCCATTTGCGCAAACAATTTTAATAAACATAAAGATTAACTGAAAACTCGTAAAAACGCGCATGCCAGCGGAAAAACTCATTGAGAACAAAGTTTACGTGAAAATGTGCATGGCTGGGGTCCAATGGGTTCCAATAAATATTTCAATTTCCCGATAGCGGTCAGCGAGCGGGCGGGGCGGGTAAGGGAAGAGAGGGGGGGTAGGGCAGCTATTTAGACGTACTTCTAAATCAAGGGACTGGAAAATTAGCTGTCATATTCCCTGATGGTAAATAAACCTCGTTGTGGTTTAATTCGAGCCCGAGGCACATAACTTTGACTTTTTAAGCTATGTGTGTTCTTGGTTAAGTAATGTTTACTTAAATTAATAAAAGAATTGCTTTGCCGTGAGACTTACTATGTATGGAATGATTTATGTTGAGCCTACGAGAACCTTGCTACCTCACTGAAATGAATCGCTTTTACACCAAGTTTTCTATGAGACAGTAGTACCAACCTTATCGAGGCGATACATTGAAGCGTATCAAATCGACTACGCAGTAGTGCCACCATCCTAAAATATTATTCCGAACCATCTAGCCCTCGAAGTTTAGCGCTCCATACGAATTGTTTGCGGCAAATAAATTACTACGTAGTTTCTTCGCGCACATTTCAGAACAATAATAAATTATGAAGTTTGTGATTTATAAAGTTCTCTAGAGAAAACTATATAATTAATTATTTTTATGAAAAAACTTCTATCCATATTTGGTAAGCCGCTTACTTATTGTACGATATTTTCACTAAGAGATAGGTCCCTCCTAGAATTAGCGTCTAACCAAACTAACCGGCTGTCGAACAAATAGTTGCAATCATTCCTCCTTTTCTTGATCAGATGGAAAGCATTAAAATACCCCTGATAACATAATTATAGAAACCCATCTTCTTTATCACAAACTTTAATTTCACCAATAATTTCAGCCTAATTGGTAATCATCGTCATCATCATCATAAGCCCGTTGCAGTCCACTGCTGGACATAGGCCTCTCCCAAGGTACGCCACAGAGCCCGGTCTGCTGCTTTACGCATCCACATACACACTTTGAGGCAGATTATACAGAATTGGTAATCAATACCCGTTAATCCACCCCAAAGCCCTTAGAATTAAAATCGTGTTAATTTAGCAAGTTGCCGCGAGGGAACACTGCGGTAATATACTAATACTCTAATTGAAGTGGCAGCCGACTTAATTAATTTCAAGTATTGCGTACACCTGTTAGTACAATGCTCGAGTTACTTACACTACGCTGCTTTTGTTTCTATGTTTATTCGAATAAATAATATTGGAAATTATTGCACAAAAAAGAAGTGAGAATATTGTGGATACTAATAAATGTATATAGTATTTATATTTATAGTAGTATTTCATTCAGGGATTATAAATACCATTGGTATTGGCCTTTATCCTCGCCATTCAACTATTTTTATATTTTTTCAAAATGTCATAAATAAATAGTCATGATAAAAAATATGGTACTTACTAAATGAACAGTAAATAATATAAGATAGCAGGATCTCAGTACACGCTAAATCCAAAACGATACACTCTTACCCATGAGCTTGTAGACGATGACGGTTTTTCAACTAATGTGGAAAGTGTCCGAAGTCTACGTAAATACCACCACAAATCTTACCACTAACTAAATGTTACAAAGTAATAATCTCTACTAATATTTTACATGTGAATGTAAGTTTGTTTGTTACTGTTGGAAACCTAAAAAATAACCTTGAGACTCTGAGTTCAATGTAACGTTTATTCTCCAGTAAAAGTATAACAAGAATGAATAAAATATATTAGAAAATAACTAATGACAGGTAAAAGCACTCCAGCGCCACAAACGACAACAAGGTGCAACTACTCAAATAAATACTATTTATGTATTTATGTTTACTATTTCAACATCCTCCCTTAAACATAAATCAAGCCCATCTTGGTAGAACAATATGCCAGCTTTGAGTATGGTGTCGCTTTTGTAAGTGCATCAGCTACCATCATATCCGTCTGTATATATTGCACATCAATGGCTCCTTCAATCACTTTATTCCGAACAAAATGGTGCCTCACGTCTATGTGTTTAGTTCTAGAGTGATAACCATCGGAACCTGAAAGTTTAATAGAACTTTGATTATCGCTGTAAATAACCATTGCCTCATTCTTCAATAGAGGCCAAAATGTTTCCTGAAGCTGCTTCAGCCACATAGCTTCTTGCACACAAGATGATAAAGACATGTACTCTGCTTCGGTTGTCGACAAAGCAACAGTAGGCTGGCGTTTAGAATTCCAGCTGATTGCTCCTCCTTGGAACAAGAATGTGTAACCAGTGCAAGAACGCCGATCAACTTCTGAGCTTGCCCAGTCTGCGTCACAAAAACCATAAGTCATATTTTCCTTTGAATTTTGTTTATAACTCAATCTATATTCTTCTGTGCCCTTCAAATAGCGCATCACTCTTTTCAATGCTATCCAATGTGACATTTCTGGCTTATTGTTGTATTTACTCAACATATTTATGACAAAACTTAAATCTGGCCTGGTAACTTGTGAAATGTACAACAAGCATCCAATTATCTCTTGATAAGGAAATTTATTCAAGATACTTGACTCTTTAGATTTTTCTTTACACTTCGTATTAACATCAATTGGAATCTTAACACTTTTGCAATCAGACATACCATATTTATTTAATACTTCTCTTATGTATTTTTTCTGATCTAAATATAAGATTCCTTTCTTTCTGTCTCTTTTCACATGTATACCAAGACAATATTTTATATCACCGAGATCCTTTATCTTAAATTGTTTTTGAAGTTCTTCCTTGATATAATTTTTGGATTCCATATTATTTGTGAATAGAATTATATCATCAACGTAAGTAGCTAGGAAAACCATATTGTTGGTATCCTCAATTTTATAATAAATACAAGGATCTATTTTGTTCTGTAATAGTCCCATTCCTCTTAGTACAGAACTAAGCTTTTTATTCCACTGCCGGCTTGCTTGTTTCAAGCCATATAAAGATTTTTTTAATCTACATACTTGTTTACCATTGGTATACATTGGTGGTTGTATCATATATATCTCCTCCTCTAAATCACCTTGAAGAAAGGCTGATACAGCATCCATTTGAGAAATTTCTAAGTCTTCTGCGTCTTCTGTTTTATTTACAAAGCACAAAAATACCTCTAAAGACAATGCCAAGCTAAAGGAAAAAGGCCCTCGTTGTTTCAATTGTAATAAATTTGGACATTACAAAAATCAATGTACAGTGAAAAAATGTAACCATGACAACAATAACAGTTTTTCAGCAATTTTTTCAGCTTACAGCAATGTGAATAAAGAAGACTGGTATATAGATTCAGGTGCTACTATGCACATGACGAGACGTTCCGACTGGATGTATGATATCCAAGCATCTCCGATTCAGCAAATAAAGGTGGCTAATAATGATGCTGTCTCCGTGCAAAATATGGGTAAAGTAAACATTCATACCATTTTTTGCAAAGATGGGTGTCCAATCCAGGTGAGAAATGTTTTATTTATTCCCGAGCTGTGTGTAAATTTGTTGTCAGTTAGTCAACTAACTAAAAATGGTTGTAAAGCCATGGTACATATTCCAAAACAAAATCGTTTAAAATGGGATCGTAAATCAAGAGAATTACTTTTGGTGGGATATTGTGACAATACGAAGGGTTACAGACTGTATGATCCAGCATGAGTGTTCCCAACCATTCGTCATCAACTACGAAACCAATGTTTCGTAATTTGTATGCAGTACTCATTACTTTATTTACATATTCTTCGACGTTTGCGCAGTTATCCAGTGTTGTGTTGATTAAATCCCGCAATAAGCCAACTTTCCTCGATAACCCGGAGTCTTCGAAAGCATTTCGTAGGTTTGTTTTAGGTTTATGAGAACTGGGCCCATAACCTGTTGGAAACCTAAAAAATAACCTTGAGACTCTGAGTTCAATGTAACGTTTATTCTCCAGTAAAAGTATAACAAGAATGAATAAAATATATTAGAAAATAACTAATGACAGGTAAAAGCACTCCAGCGCCACAAACGACAACAAGGTGCAACTACTCAAATAAATACTATTTATGTATTTATGTTTACTATTTCAACAGTTACGCTTTCACACGAAAACTACTCAACCGATCATCATGAAACTTTGTACACATATTCTTGGAGGTATTAGCAGTAACATAGGCTACTTTTTATCCCGAAAAGTTTAGTGTTCCGTGGGATGAAGAAGGTATTCATATATATTTGCTACTTTTTTATACTCAAAAGGATGGGGTGGGACTGGATTATATTCCATTAGTGAGAATGAGACGGGGCGGGCGGGATATAATGGGACGGGACGGGACGGAATGGGAACTAAAGTTAACCACGCCGACGAAGTTTAAGGGCAGAAGCCAGTATTATATGTATATTCCGTTTAGCAATCATTGGTTAGAACAAATCAGATTATCAATAAATAAATATGTTAATCTCGTACCATCAACATGGTTTGCATAGTTATTCGCACATAACCGGTGATTATAAATGATATGATTATACACGAACATCATTAGTTTATGCATTAGAGCTAATATTGCGTTTAAGCCGCGGTGGACACCTGCATTACCGGCGCATGCAAATTGTGATTATTGCCAATACACAGTGAGCCGACATAATAAATTCATAACCGAATACCAGACGCTAACGCAATTACGTGGTGCGCGTGTATGTACCGCAATGCAAACAACTATAATTGATATTGAATTATACCGTTATGGTTATAGTTTCTTTGCACGGGAATAATTATAAATATTAATATGCATAGGCCCCTCCCAAAGTATGCCACAGAGCCCGGCCTGCTGCCTTATGCATCCAGTCGTTGTCGGCCCTCTTCTGAAAGTCGTCCCGCCTGTGTTACCTGGACATATGCCTCCCGCATATGTCCAGCAGCGGACTGCAACGGGCTGATGATGATGATGATGATTAATATACATATCCCTGACCCCAAGTGATGTTATAAGGCTGGTGGTAGCGTATGTGTACGAACTCGGGTAGGGAGCACCGTAAACACTGTAAAAATCCTCCACAGTAACCCACGTAAGTTGCGGTTTCGGGTTCACCTGTGTATTTTTAATACAATCCAACCAGCATACTGGAGTATAAGAAAGCCAACACGCATCTATGTACATTCTATCTGGATCACACTGCACATGCAATCAGGCGCATTGTCGTCACGTTATGATGCTAGTATAGAAAAACTCAGATCCTTAAATAACAGAGATTTTAATATGAAATTCGTTTAAACTATTAAATGAAAAATTTCATTCATTATAATTTAGGAAACGCATCTGCCATCAAGTACCCGCATTTAAAACGCGACATTGTAGGACCGCTATCGACATGAGCGTAACCATTTGTTCAATCGCTGCAGCGCGGTTATCCCACTTTAATTACATTTTACGCTGCAAAAAGTTCAAAAAGCTCACGTAAAAGCTTTTTGGAATGAGTGCGCGGTTAACCCTTTCCTATAAAACTGATTTTCTATTCCACTGGGTACATCGAGCCGCCGGAGTTTGCTTTTATAACTGTTAAAATATCAGAGTTTTGAAAAGCTTTCTAAAATTCTCAGTAGTTTTTATTGCGCAGCGGCTTTTACAGGTGTTAGAGCTATGCTGCACTCAAATTTAACTTTAACCTATGGCTTGAGTAAGCGATACCAACGTCACATAGAAAAAAAGAATATAAATAGTTGTACTTTAGCATATTTCTGTCAGTGCCATATTTTAAAGACTCGATTTTAGGCTCCGACGTATTTGAGATTAAAAAACTACGCTACATTTGTTTAGGCGAACACTGAGCAGATACAAAAATCTTTTACTATATTATAATATAATACTCTCCTCTTCCTACTCTACTAAAGTCCAATCCCCCCAATTATTGGGTGGTAGTGGTCATTCTATTACGTGAGACCCTGTTCCGCTAGCCAGAAGTGTAATAAAATAAAACTCCTACCTAATCCTGAAAAGTAAAACATTGTATGTATTATTCATAACATCTATACAATACTAATATTTCATGACGACCTATTTGTAGTGTAGGTACAGTAGGCATTTGTCTCTGCCAGGCAAGGACGTAAATAATAAAGATAAAATCGATGACCCAATAGTAGAAGTTCCTACGAATTCCCAGTTTATTAATCAAAACGTGATTTTAATATCCGAATTTGATATTTGTTGATGATATCTCGGGAAATATTGGTTCTGCGATGTTCACGAAGCGTGGTGACCTACGCGAAGCAATTATACGAGTATATATGGTAAATATTAATTTTGCAAATATATGAATATATTAAATACATTATGCGGTGGAGTCTTGCTTGCGTTAAAGCCACATTACAAATGGATGGGCTCAACCGGAATTTTATTAAAAAAAAAACGATGTAAAGTAATAGTTATCTTGATGACTTTCACTAGGCGACTCAAGATGGTAGGATATTAATATCCACCCCTATACCGACCACTATAGACCATAGGGGTTAACCCGTCAAATACGACACACAAGCCTGACGTATTTCGGGTTCAACCTGTGTACATTCAGGCTTGGAACAGGCCGACATAATTGTGTCAATTGGCGAGAAATAACCACCTCTCATCCTCAGATACTCAACTAGCATTGTTCTTGTCATCAGACGTCATCAACATCAAAATTAGTATATGCATTGAATTTTTCTCCTCAATTTCCAATTTGCTATTCAGCTGAAGGAATAAAGAATCGTTCTTGCTTAATTGATTGGGATAATTTCATCAAGTCACTTAATCTTGATTAATTGTTAAAGAAACCCAATGAATTTCCATTACACCACTTAGTTGGAAGTTTTCCTCAGATATTTTTGTTGATCTACTTTATAGAAAGGGTCGGTTTAGAGGAACTGCTGAGTAAAATTCATTTACCAAATGAGAAATTCATCGACGGCGATTTAGCTTACGTAGACTTTGATAGTCTTTAATGAGAATATTTGTCTGAATTAGTGTTTTTTTCCATCCATTTACTTAAACCTTAGTTTATAAAGTGGCGAGATTATATGTGCTCTGCCATCCTTAGATTTACGCGAATGTTACACATTGAAATTATTAAACTATTTTAAATTAGTTTTATTTCAATCTGTAGACTTATTAATTATTACGAATACATTCAATTTTAATATCACAATGTAAAGTCTGCGTTGCCAAGGATGTTTGCGTTTACATATCTCGAGATTTGTATCCTTTACATTGCGGGATGATGAAAATACAAATTAATTGCTAAATATAATAGTTATCATAGTCATATTTAGTTTCTGCAGACAATTTATGATATTGTACAGTTGTAGTTACTTAAAAAATAGAAAAATAAAAAATCAATTAAAAAGTCCAGAATTTCCGAAATCAGTGCAGATATTTTTTTTTTTATTTATCGTTAGATCTCCAACAGGGAATGTACATATTTAGATTAATAAATACCTACAATATAAACTTACAGTCTTATTCTAGTGTAATCCTTCAATTATAGGAGACAATAGCGTTCTAAATAATAAAGTTAAACTAACACAATACAAGCGTTAAATGAAGGTAATTAAATTAGAAAAGTGTAAAATTAACAAAATTATAAATAGTAGGCTTACAAAAAAGAGAATACAAGAAAATTAAATTTGTCGTGTGTTTGTAAAATCATTAAGAAAAAAATCTAAACAACAAAAGGAATACAAAATTTCGAACAGCTTCCTCTTATAATTAGACAAAACGAGAATATATCAATGTCACTACTCAATGACGTAAAATAAACAGAACATCCCTCATTGCATCCACAAAGTATCTTCTCTTATCAGTAAACCAATCAAATCGGCCAATAAATTGCTCGTAGAATGTTCGATCGCAATCACAGGCGATGCGTCAAGCTTACTGCACAATTGATGCTACAGGGAGTTGGCAGGAGTGTAGCTCCCAGGCAGTTGGAGACGTAATCCTCGGGATCATTCGGCGCACGTCGGCTAATTCCGCCGTTGATTAAGCTGACTGACCGAGATCGTATTATGCCAATATCCGATACTGTATTTTGGGACTGTACCTTGTAGAAACATAAATATTGGAGATTCTGTTGGATTTGAAGAGGGACTGTACAAGGATTAATGTGTATCCAGCGGGTCAGCGCACACACCCAGCGCCTTTGACATCACAACGATATCCGAACTCCTTCACACCACTGTCCGTCGTACATACTCATAATTATATATTGCAAAATCAATATACCTACCCACACATTAGTGTGATCAATAATAAACATGGACTGGTAATCAGTAATATATCCTGGATTTTTTCCAATTGCAGAGTGATCGGAGAAATACAGACATCCTACGTGTATATTACATTACTTTAATTACAGCCATGTTATGCTAATAAATTCTAAACCAGGTTCTCAATCTCCAGTATAAATATTCCACGTATAATTAACAATCTACGACGTGTTGTAAATAAAGTTAATAAAGGAGCTATTTTAAAACACTAACTCGAATTAACACGTCTGAATAAAAATCCTGAAAGCTTTTATAATTATAACACTGAAAGTGTCAGCGCGTTCCGGTGTGGTAAACCACCGCTTCTATTGACCGTGACACGTTTTCACCGATTCAGTTGCATTGCTCGCTATAAAGGACTGAGAGACGTAGCCATACATTCACAGCCAGCAATGTAAAGGAAACTAATGAGTATAATCGTTAGCGGTGCGACGTGGTAATGAAGGACGACGGGCTGTACAATTAACGTATCTACTGAAATAAGTTGGTTAACTGTCTTAGCTTTTATAAATATTAAATACGATTAAATTTCTACTATCACCGTGTTATTGAAGTTAGGTCGTTTTTTTTAAACATATACCTTATCGTTAAGGAGATCTTAATATCTGCTTATAACAGGCGTAAATTTGGTTCAAATTGGTAATATGATTGCAATTCACTATCTTTACAGATCACCCAAATACGTCATATCACAAAACGCATTGTTTGACGTAATTTTCATAATGTAAGCAACGAGTATTTATACTCATAATCTAATAGTAATAACATGATACTCGTAATGTAATAGTAATCACACCCAATGTAATAAAAAGTGCAGAGAGGAAACCTATTTTATTACTTCGCACAATAGCGCTTTTTTGCGACAAATGATCGTGATGAGATGATATATGCCTCGTTCGGTTTACACAACCTTTAATTAATTAACAAATCAATAATATTAGAATGGCCTGAAGTATATATAACACATAGTTTTGACATTGTACCCCTCAAACGTCGAGTATATTAAGTTAAAGGACTCAATATCGTAATAAGAAGGGAACACACGTGAGCCCATTATTAATTCCACAGATTGAAGCGATCGGCACCAACTTGCAAACTATTTACTAAGAGAAGAATTGTTGATAACGCACTGGGGTTTCATAAACCGGCGTCTGTTTCTTTATTAAATATGTAGTAATTTTAGCAATTTCAATAAACAGGAGCTCGTATATTCAATTTTAATTAATACCCGTCTGCGTAGTCATCAGCTACAGAAATTTCCATTAGCAAATTAAAGGCCGCATTGTCAGCCGATTTAAAAGGAATAAAACCACGAAATGCATCGTTAAGGCGTTTATGTACTGAGCCAAATTAATTACACCAGTAGAGGCTAATTACATTACCAAATCAAATGGTTCTTTTAAGGATTTTCCGGCTATAAAATGTTACTAGGGGCACAATAAATCTAATTACTCTTAATTACTTTAATGTGTTTATTTTTATGTTTAAATATTGTTGATACGGTTGTTTAATCATATCCTATAATTTTAAGGTTACATTGATGCGTCGCTAATTCGTAAGCTTTCTGAGACGCTTTGCGCTTATCATCAGATGGTCACTATTCTGAGCGAAATAAAATATATATACATACATGTTTTATTACATACATAAACTCACGACTTTTTCCCAAAAGAGGTAGGTAGAGATGCTACCAGGACACACACATTTCGCCTTGTATGTTCCGTCCCACGATGTGATAGGGGGCGAGCCTATCGCCATATCAACACTATCAGACTTCCATTACCTTCGCTGAAAGAGGCTTCTTAAACTTATCCCCTTCGTAAATAAAGTCTGAATATCGATCGCCCGCTATATCATTCTATAACATAACAAAGAAGCCTTTGTAAGAAAACAGGAAATCGTTGAGCAGAGAATAATATTCCTCCACATTTCCTTAAAATATTGTGACATCGATGGGTACATTCGTATGAATTTAAACAACGTGTTAGGATCACGAGGCGGGTATATTTGTAATATGTCGTACATTGCGTGTTACGTTAGATACATTTTGACGTGGTACGACTAGTGTAATGGAATATGTACGTTGTTATGCATTATTTGTATTACGAGATATTATTTGTATTACCTTGGTGTAGTAACTTAAAACACATACATACATACATAAACTCACGCCTTTTTCCCAGAAGGGGTAGGCAGAGGAGCTACCAGGACACCATCATTTCGCAGTGATGTTCCGTCCCACGATGTGATAGGGGGCGAGCCTATCGCCATATCTGGCACAAATTTCTGACTCCGGGCTGATAACGAATACAAAAATCAAATATCACGGGCCGACCCGGGATTCGAACCCGAGACCTAAGCTTTGTAATCGTACCGTAGTACAACTACGCCACTGAGGCAGTCTTAAAATATTAACCGTAAGTCGTAATCTGATGAAAGGATAAAATCAAAGTCGATGAAGTCGATTTTTCTTGCGGTAAAGCCATTGCCTTCAGTACGTTCGCAGAAGTCATTAGTGTTAATGCACTTTTTGCATCGTGACGCGAATTAATGAATAATATCGACTGCAAGTGTAACGTGGATTAAGTATTATTACTGCAATTTGAAGCTTAATCCTTGGGGCTTGGCCAGTCTTTAATTTAAAAAAAAGTAGGCCAGAAAAAAATTGTGGATAAAAAAGTCGTTAGCGATAAAACAATTGATTTTTGTACACATTATAATACTGGGTATTTAGGGTTCATTATTGTTTTATTTTCATATTATCCGTCTTTAACTGTCTATATGACAGCCTCCGTGGCGCAGTTGGTTAGACGCCGCCTGTGAAACGAGAGGCCGCGGACTCGATCCCCGCACCGAAACAAATATTTGTGTGATCCACAGGTATTTGTTTCGGGTCTGGGTGTTTGTGAGACCGAAAAGTCTCTCGTAGTTACTGACACCCACGACACAAGACTCGATCTTAGTGTGGGGTCAGGACTATGTATGTGACTGTTGGGTGTATTTATTTATTTATATTTGTAACGTGTTTTCAAATGGTCCTTGTCCCTTAAAAAGCTCGCTAAAATAGCACCTATGAGTCGAATTGACGCTGTTGTAAATCTATCCCTCAAAATAACGAGAATCAAAGTTTAATGTATGTAGACTAAAAAACCCTGCAATTTTAAGCAATTTCTGCAAATGAATGAAAATCCAGAAAGCTATTAACAGGTAGGGATTATGCAATTAGCGCATACAAAATGAACTTCACAGTTGAAACTTTTCCGTTTAAACAATTTTAAAATTTGGCCAACTCCTATAGCCGGGTATAATGAGTTTCTACTATTTGCTGAAAAAACTTAAATTCTATTTGGAAATTTATATCAATAATGAGTAATAATAGAAGGGATTTTTTAATGATATGTAATAGTATAATATTTGTATTTGAAATTTAACTTTATTCAATCTTATCGTAAAGACCTTGTATGTATATTTTAGATATTGAAATAAAACTATTTTATACGGATTTTATCGCGATTTGGTTTAATTTTTACATTTTTTAACTTCCCGACGTTTCGATTACTTTACAGCTTTCGTGGTCACGGGGCGGACTCGAAAGCTGTAAAGTAATAGTTTTATTTCAATGTGTAACATTCGCGTAAATCTAAGAAACCATTATATTTGAGATATTTTTGCGAAAACTGCATACTTCTCACAGTTTAATTATAAAGTTAATATTAAAACTGTTTTCACTTCGCAATATTTATATTTCCTTTGTTCTGAGCATTTTAATTAGTTTGTGCATATGATACTTATTGGAAGTAATATAATACATTTAATTTGCAGTTTTAGCCGTTTACCTCTAAATGGTACGACAAAGAGTTTAAATGCAGGCTTTTAGTAAAGTCTTTGAAACTGAAACAAATGCAATTAAACACAGTCTTTGGAAACAAAGCGTTATTGAATAAAGCCATGCATTAGTACAAATAGTTTCAATTATGGTTATTTGTAAGTTATTAATTTAGTAGAAGTAACACTATTTTTATAAAAAATATGTAGGTACTGTTGTCGCAAATGCCTTGATTTAACAGTGATAGAAAACTACACTTTAGTGTCAATCCAACCGGAGTGCTATCATTATCTTATAGGTAGCCAAATGAATTATTACATTCGTTGTTGCGTTTCGTTCTTTGAATGAGAACCGGTAGTGCCCCACAGCGCCCACCTTACTCGATGGTGGAAAACCATTATTAATACTCTGGATGCGGTGACCCAATACCAATAAAAAATATTCTAAATTAATAACATGTGTAATTTAAAAAAAAATTATTGACTTATTATATAGTTTTTAAAACAAAATCCCGCCCATCAGTTCAAGGACAGCATAAATATTACGATCAAATATTTAATAAAACAGTCCCTTATTTTCGAACGACGAGGGAATTTGTTATGAAACTATCCCGAACTACACGAGCACGGTCAAGCAACAATACCCCACTCTACAGAGGACGCTCATTTGTCAACAGAGCATAATAGATTAGGGGTAAGGGATATTGTATGTGCTCCCTTACCCCTTGTAATTTTTCTGGCTTGTTATATAATTTTGCTACTCATTTTATTATTTGAATATATCTGGGGCATTTTGAGAGAAACTTTATAAGTATTTAAAGACATATTATATTCATGTGTAGGTATTTGAAGTTCTCACTTGTAACAATAAATACCTGCACCAAAGTCAGTGACAGTGTTCACATTTCGCCGGAATTTTACATACACCCCATAGATGTCTATGGATAAGAAGATATATTTTTCAAACCCTAAATAGGTACTTAGAGTAATGAAAATAAATATTTTACAATATACAAACAATTAAGCATAGCCTTGTGCCACAGTAAGTTGCCTATTCTGCTTCGATGCAAAATAATGCCATCATTTATCGTTCATCACTTCATTAATACATCTCCGAAACTAAGTAATCCCAAGTAATAAGCATTGAGCGATCTTATATTACCAAATGACGCAGTAAACTATCTTTAAAATATCTTCAATATCCGTGCAAAAGTCAAGATAAAACGGCTCTACATGAACTATTCCGATATATCTGAAAACGCCGCGTCAAGTGCAGTCGCTTGCTTGGCACGTCCTACCGACGAGAATTGCAAAGAGCTGTCTGTGAAAACAATACGGACAGTGGTGCAACTACAAGCGCACTGGTCTTTGTATCGGAACTTAATAGGACAAATGATGTCTCGCCTGATGCTATTTCTGTTTAAAGATTGAACAGGAATGTAATGGGCTTGCAAATGTTATCAAATTTGAAATTTCAAAATATCCGTGAAGGATCTTATAGAAGTGGTAGAGCTTTGCCGGATATCGTCAAAGGTATAGTGCAAATTAAACACGATAATCGGCTTCGGGTAACCATTTTACTGTTGCGCTTCGTTTGGTGACTGAGATAGCGGAGGATCTCAAATCCGATTATTGGATATTCGAATCCATCCGGACTGTAACATAATCGACTCACGCAAGTGTATCGTGATTCAGAACTAGCCTTTGTATATCCTATTTTAATCACGCTGGTACTGCATCAACGAGTAAAATATAACCATCTGAGGCCAATGAATACTCTGCTTGCATAGTACTGCACATGCTGTTCATCATTGTAGGAATAAAACATGATATTATGTCAAGTTATCATACTGCTCTTCGTGTACTGTGGCAGTGAATATGGTTTGTCGATATGTCTGAAGACTCGACGCGATCAGCTCGCGACTCTGTCACAGCTGCTCCCGGATCTTGCATCAATATCGCATGCACTTTCATGTGATTTATCAAGGAAAGCTGTCTAAAACATTGGTGTTATTGTTAAATGATTTTAAACCATATTTCAATTTATTACTTATTTAATGTTACGAAAATGTGACTATAATATACATGATGGTAATTGCCTTAAAATGCCTCCTACATTCAGATGCCTCAAAAAATCATTTAAGTACTCGTATCTTTCCAAAGCTTAAAAATTCTGGAGTATCATAAATATTAATTATTAATATCCAATGAAATAATTTTCACATTTTAAAATAAGTGTTCTTTGGTGTTTGCAATTTATGTTGTTTTGAATTAGAAATCACATGCGCCACGTTCCAGTGGCCATTTGTACCGGGCTGCAATGCTGCTAAACAACCGCATGCAATTCCCAAACCACAGTGTACCGACCACTGCACTGCACTAATTCTCACTGAAATACTAATGTGGTTTTTGCAGGCACAACTACGATTTACAGTTTTCCGGACGTATTTGTATGTGTGTGTAAACTCACGCCTGTATCCCCGGAGGAATAGGCAAACGAGACTTGTAAAAGAAGCCTCTAGTGACACCCAAGAATCTCTGAAGATGTAATAAGGGATGAGCCTATTGTCATGCCAGGCACAAATTTCAACCTAAAGCAATTTATATGACACTTACAAACAGGAAAATTCACATAAACTAAATATAATTAGGAACAAAAATGGCTAATTTGTTTTTAATTGAGAAATAAATTTTAAGGAATATGTATACCTTGCAATTAAAGTTGATAGAAATGAAACACGAAATCTACAGTTAGTAGGTCGATTATTTTTCAAACTAATTACCACTGCACTAGGCAAATTTTCGCTAAATTATTAACATTATTTTAGCATGTACATCAACTTGCAGCTTTCAGTCACATTTCCATAACAGAGCATGCAAAAAGATGAATCGTCGCCGACCTTATTCAAATGTAGGTAGTTATGCGACATCAACACGCGATTACCGTCCGCGGCCACTCGCCCCGAGAATGTGTGATGCATACGTGTGATTTATGGACCAACTCGCTTCAACTCTAACACCCCTCATTGTAGCACCACAGTTCCTTTCACGTCGCGTATTATCTTCGCGTTGAGGTTTGAAACTAGTTCTTGGCAGTTTGAAACGTGAATATCAACAGCAGAATATAAATCATTCATTAGTCTGCATACATGCTCTCGCCAATTATGTCATTGAACGTCTCTTAAGAAATATTAGCTCATACATGCCAGGAAGACTGGTGGGAGAGCGTATTATCTAAGTCCTAACTAGTGGCGTTCCTGACCATGGAAATTACGAGAATGCATCAAAATATTGATTAAAGTAAACCATGGCTATATAATGTGCTTATAAATCATTGCCGATTTCATTTAAATTTATCTCATATTTTAAAATCACGCCTAACTAAAATACCTCATGAAATATCCGCAATATCAGTGAATCCGATACACAGATTCGCTCGACGTGCGTCGAATGTCATTCCGGGAACGCAAGGAGCGCACGACAGGTTTGTATCCGCCACCGGAACATCGCAGCTCGTCTTGTTAGCACTCTCGATTGTGGTGTCTCGTATATCATGGATATTTTGATGCGGAACCATACGTGTTTCGGTTTTACAACGGTTTATTCTGTGCGGAATGATCGCTGGTATGATATAAAGGGATATAGTATGTAGTATAAAATGGTACTTGCAGTTGTTATATTTATGTAAAATTTTAATTTACCTTTAAAATAGAGGTTTTTGTTAAGGATTTAAACTTTTAATAAGAATATACATGGGAGTCATAAATGATAAATGCGTGTTCATAACTACACTAATCGATGGAAAAATATAGAAAGAATCCACCTAAATTTTTATATTAGTTTTCTCCTATTAAATAAACAATGCAGGCAGAAATCACGACAAGTGATACTACCATACGACATACCTATCACGACACGATTTGTATGAATAAGAAAATTCCACAAAAAATAAATTCTTTGGTCTAGAAAAAGGACAATTTAAGTACACAACATTTATTTAATGCAACTATTTTACGTAGATTGAACCAATTTAAGTTTAAACTCAAAACTTGAAGTCGTTTTCTTTGCTTGGCTCTAGCAAATAGCAAGAATATTTTACATTTTGAGTCTGTAAACTTATTAGCCGTACTAACAAATATCCTTTCTCACAAAATGTTAGCGAAAATATATCAAAAGCGTTCTCTAAAGTGGAAAGAAAAAATGCTGAAAGGTTATTTTTCAATAAGTGCCGTCAAATGAGACAAGTGTCACCGTGGCGAATTGCATGTGATGCACTGTGCGGCTTATTGAAACTTTACACGACTCCCACTTCAAACTGAATTCTACTCTAACACAAAGTTTCAAAGTCTTGAATCCATTGTCCTTACATCACAAAGCGTACCCGACAGCGTTGTAAATTGCGCTCTGACGTTGTAGAGATAAAGTTCTCATTCAATTATTCACATTGTTTTCCCTCGCAGAATATCCAAAGAAAAATGGCTCGATTTGAAACAAGACAGATTAAGCATAGCTAGATAAAATCTAGTGTAACGTCTGGATATATTTTTTTGATAGTTCGTCGACTTTGCCAAGAGATAAAACAATGACGTTTTCGTCTAGTCTCCGACGAGAGAACTTCGTCACGTATTTTCACTTCTGCGAAGTAGTTCCCAAGTTGGTAAGTGCTAAGTCGAGCTGTGTTGGATTTCAGAAACATTTACTGCCTTCGACACTCCATTGTTTTTATTTTACAATAGAAACTTGTTACGCTTTGATTTATGCCAGTAATTCATTAAAATTTACTCAATGCCCACTGCTATTATAAAAATAAATGCTTTTAGTTCGTCTTTGGTTTATCTTTGTTTGCAGCGAGGAACTTGTTAAAACCACATTAAAATACATATGAATATTTTTGAAGTGATATCAATCAAAATACGTTTGCAAGGCACGGGTCTTTGATTAAAGATCAGGCCTAAATCCATCACGCTGGCCTAGTGCGAGTTATTGGACTTCACTAAAATATAGGTAATATTTTACGGATTTTATCGCGAATTTGGTTAAATTTTTTCATTTTTTTACTTCCTGACGTTTCGATCACTTTACAGTTTTCGTAGTCTTTGTCTGCCGTGAAAATAAGTTTTATTTCAAGCAATATACCTTTCAAATTCAATTAAGGGCACTAAGGAGCGCTAGTTTTTTTTTTTTGAAATCTTTCTTCACTTTCAACATGAGTGATAATTGATAGTTAAGTAAAGTATTTAGCATAAATACACATAGTTCATTGGCGGCGTAGTAGAATAACCTAATAAAGTTGCATGTCCGGGAAAGAAGCAAAATTATATCTGTTTCATATAACTATGTAGATTCTTACCATTGTGTGCCTAGAATTGATAACTATTCGTATAACATTTATTAAAAAGGAATTATTTTACATTTCTACTAATAGAACGCATGCTCGTTCATGTTCTCAATGTCGCTGTTCTTGCCGAAACGCACGTGTGGTAATTCCAAGCTCATGTCAAACAAATCCTTTTCGTATTAGAATATATTGTGATTGTTTACCTATACGGAAAACAAACGAATACTACAAAACAACCCTGCCTGCTTACTTATTACAAAACATGTTACTAGTGTATTATCTATGCGTGTTGCCAAATAAAGATGTCATAATTTTGCATTAACTTGTTATAAAAAAGGTCATTAAGATAATTTATTTCACTACTCCAAGAGTGTGACTTGACTAGTATTATTTTTCTATATTAGTACCACTGTCAGCCACAAATAACGTCGACCTCCAAGCTTAGAAGCCATGAGAAATTCTCATCATTCGCATTCCCAATTTCGGCTTACATAGGATTTTTCTCCGAACTACACCGGACTATGTCTTTGTCCGAAAAAATATCGATGTTAATACCACTGCAAGCCACAAATACCGTGAACCTACAAGCCTTGATAAATTCTCGTCATTCGCATTCGCAATGTCGGCTTACCGGGCCTTGTTCTCAGTACCACACCGGACTATGTATAAGCCGATAAGATTCCTACGTATGTATTCCCTTTTTTACTGTATCATGGCTGTGACGAAAATAATCAGTTGACTCATATTCTTTCCTTGACGAAACTGTGATGATCCATTTATAAAAACAATGTTATTTCTGTTCTAAAAAAAATCATGCATAAAATGTATTGAGAATTGACAAAAGGCGATACTAGCGGCATGGCATGCCAGGAACAAATTTAGTTTTGGCGGCTCGTATTAGATTTCTCAAACCAAAAGAGTGAAACAAAGTGCATTCCTTGGTTTGAGAATCAAACTTAAGACCAATGAGGTATCTTCGTTTAAAAATACTAAAACAATAATAAAATCGTCATCCAAGATAATCAAAACAGAATAAAAAGTTTCCTCCAAAGTCAGCTTTATATATCACATTTTATGCATGCAAGCTCTGTCACGAAGATTCGCCATATCTTTTAGGAACCATAAAATAAATATAAAAAATTCCAAGTGGTGTCGTGATTGTGAGAGATTTGATGAAAGTGGAACACGGTGACTGCGAGTGATATAACACATGGAATGTGGATTTGAAGACAGTCCTGGCTTCGGACTGACAAAATCGTGCCCGACCATCCTGAAAAACGAAAGGAGGTTGGGGATGAGATACATAAATTAATACTGAACACATACTGGTAGCACACACAGTTGTAATATTAAGTGTGTTGTGCAGTACCGTACGTATCAGATATTACGAGAAACTTTTTGACTTAAACAGAAATAATATATCGGGGTCGCATAAATATTTTGCCCTGCCATATCACATCCAAGCTCTTAAGGTCTCACCAATAGGTCAATGGGGACTACCAAAGGGGCACTATAAACTGTACCGATAATATTCAATTGAACAGAAAGCGAGCAATATCGTCCCAATTGTTTGAATGCTTAAATTGCATATTACATTCAAACATACCCCACTCTCCTCTGCCGTTTCATTCCCCTGGACTGTCGTGTACAAAGTTGCAAGACTATAGCTAGCACATCAAATAGCACGATTGAATTATGGATGCACTGCAGGTTGTAAGGTTAGATTCAGCGATAAGTAATGAAATAGTTGCGAGGTCGCAATTCAATGTTACGACCATTGTGTAAAATGACAAATATCAGTACTTGCAGTTTAATGAATAATAAAATACTTGTAATGAAAACTGAGTTTAAAATACATTGGTTTTCCGTGAATAAAGATTGAATAGTTTAGGATATTTTTTAAGCGGTAAGAAAACTACAGCTAAACGTGAACTAGCACGAGTCGGAGGTTCGGATCTTAAGACGCACCTCTGACTGTTTGGAGTCATGTGTATAATTACTATTCAATGACTATGTAAACGAGCATACGTGGACCTGATTACCGTCGCCCATGAACATCTGCAACACCATAAGGTATAGAGATACGTTACGTAAAGTCGTCAGGTCGTATTTGTCCAGAAAACATCATGAATGAATATAATTGAGCGAATATGCATGGAAAATAAATTCTGCATTTGTACGTAATATAGATTAACAGTGATACCAAACAGTCTATCTACCAGTTTTGATTTGTTTATACAGGGTATATCAAGACCGCGACCGAAAACGAAGCCAGGAGGTAGTATTAGTGATATCAAACTCAAAGCAAGTAAAAATTTATTTTTTACATATCGTCGTATTTGAGTGATTAACCATAGTTTTTCTAAAATAATGACGTACGTCGCTTAATTTTTAAACACGCAATGGTACGTAAGGGTTTAAATTACTATTTTTGCAAAAACTAGGTTTTTACCCCTCAAAAACGATGATTTTTTAAAATTGTAAAAAAAAATCCGTCGCTTATTTTGTAAAATTTTTAGTTGCATTGTGTCTGTAGCCGCTAAAACTACCACCTGGCTTCGTTTTCGGTCGCGGTCTTGATATACCCTGTATGTCATGACAGATAAAAGTTTTTTTTTTCCCTACAAACGTGCCTAAAGAAGTATCACTTCAAAATTCAACAATGATACTACAACGTAAAATATATGTTACTAATAAATATTATTACTAAAGACGCTCATGATACATTTATAATACATTCGGAAATAAATACAGTCATATATTATTTAAATACACAAACATTACGCTCCGAAAACAAATAATATTGACATAAAAGAGATATATTTGGGTAATCATTCTCATCCTGTAAACACTTACGCAAAACTTCGAAACGTCTCTTAACGCATATACGAGTACAATACGCTTACGATATTAAAGTTTTGAAACGTTTTAACTGGTGGTAGGTATCTCATATGTGAGAGGTCGCCTGGGTAGGTACCACCGCAATGTCTATTTCTCCCGCCAAGCAGCAGTGTAAATGCACTGTTGTGTTTCGGTTTGAAGGGCATTGCAGTCAGAGTAATTATTGGACGTAATGAGACTTAACAGATGGCGAGCACAGTGGAATGCCAAGCATTGCTTTGTAATTAATGGTGTTGTTTGGTTTCGCTACTGTCAATAAGCGGTCGTTTTGCTTACCATCAGGCGAACGGTAGGCTCATCTTGCCACTCACCGAAATTAAAAAACAAGTACGCTTAAATCACATGCTTAGTAATCAGAGATTATGAGCTGGTACGTAGTTGCATTTAGCTATTGTTTTTTTGCGTAAACGGGAGCAAATTGTAAGTCAAACATTCTCTCCTGCGCAATAAAGGCATTAGAACACAAACTCGCGAACAATGTTATCTTTTATTTGTACGAAACGCAAATAGATCACGTTTGCGAACTCGTCTTGTTTAATATATGCTAAATCAACATATGTAAGGACTTATTGGCTTATTGAATGTGTGTGTATGAATCCTCTAGTCTAGGAGCGTATACCATAAGAATCTGTGTTCGATTTTCAGGTCGTATAATCAATGTGTGACTTTTATTAAAATTTCAAACTAATTGGTCAATTTCTGCCCGACATGAATTTATACTGGTCTCGTTTTACATGATGAGAAAGAAATAAGTTTGGTGAACTGTGGATGCTAATTTTAATACCACTACCGCTTTAGGGATTATATTTATTTCCGAAACTCATTATCATATTTATGATGCTTTTGAGGGTGTGTAATTTAATCGTTTGCTTGTGAACACGCAGAAATATAACATAATTCCTAGACTTCTAAATGTACTTTTGCCCAGTAGGTAATCATAAAAATATTAATAACATTATTTGTGACATCAAAGAAAAATAATTGTACTAATAATATGTATGAGTGTAGGCTACGTACTAATGATGAAAGAATGAATAATGAATACAAGTCCAATTATTAATATAACGTGAAAACCTAGCAACATAAAAAAGATATTGGTCCGTCTAGAGTCTAGACTGTCCAAGGTAAGGCAAATTGTATTCCATTATATTTATTAGAGGTAACTTGGGGAAAGTGGCGCTCTTGATAGATTGCGCGCAGCCTACGAATGGGAGCAGATAAATCAATATACTGACGGTTATTCATTTTCTACGAGGTAAGTGGTATTCAAAAAACAAGCATTAGGTTTGTACAAGAAATATAGATAAAACGGGCTTTATTGTGGAGACTCGTGTTTTGTAAAAAGTTATCTTTTACCTTTTATCCTAACACTTTTATGGGATACGTGCACTTTTTTTTTGTGAATGTTTCAATTGGATTCGTCTTTTTAAATTTTAACCGATTTTCAACTTTAACCCTTTTCATGTATGCAATTTACTACGCAATGATAGACTAGTGCAGGTTCGTACTCTTGAATTTAAGTATTTAAAGTAATTTCAAGTATAAAGATGTGCTCACGAAGTTTACCATCGAAAGAAGGGAGAATCAACTATGAAAAAACAAAAGAAAATGAAAATATGTACTATGAATACACACATAACTTCGTATAATCAGAAATGTGTGTGTTGAGTTTAAACCCGCGATCTTTGATTTGGCTGCCTAGTCTTGAACTAACTAAGCCAATAGTTATTCCAAATCACGCTTACCAGAATATACTTGCTTACCTCGTGACCACATCAATCCCGAGAAACAACAAAACACAACTACACGTCGCTGTAACAATAAAACAAACTTCTGCGAATTGAAACGAGGTGCGCCGTACATCAGTACACGTAATTAACGAAGTAAGTACATGCCCCCGAACACGTTTCTAGGTGATCATGAATGTCCTCGACTGTTGTGCCAAATACGACGTGACGTCAACTTTATGGCTGCCACACATGTTCAAGTGCATTTGCGCAAACGCGAGTTTGCAGCAGTCTCGAATCGAAAATTTCAACGACATTTGCGCAGTTATTTGCCCACACATGTTCCAGTAACTAGTGGAAACTCAGACTTGCACAGTTATATGGTTACGTGTGGGGCGGCCATTACACACGTTTTACTGCCACATCCGAAATTTTCACCTAACGCCGCCAATTTCGCGTTCTTTAATTTGGGTAAGCGACAGTCATGTAGGTTTAGGTTCTGCTGTAAACCCGGCTGCGTATTGAGTACAACTGGCTTTATTATTCAGTGCGTTAAAACGTCCGTGCTTACACACCCATAACAACGATACACCTGAGGCAAGCCGATAGCCATAGTCCGATATACATATTTACCCAACGGAGGCTGCTCGGATCTGATGGATTATTTCACCACATATTGTCCGGGAATTACCTTTGGTTCTGATTTAATTATAATCCCTATGTTTAGACATGACATGCTGGCGTCAATTTGGCATAGCCCACATTAACAGATTTGCCCATCAAGTATGGCTATCAGACAGATCTCTCGGGTAAATCAGTGGGTGCATGCATAGCTAATAAATTAAATAGAGGTAAAACACAAAAATCTGAGCCGTAAATTTTTATTATGCCACTTAAATAACCCTCTCACCATTGCCTACAGAACGCATTTTTTTCTAAACTGAGGTATTTTTTAACAATTTTGTATCCGTATTCAGGGTGATTTACTTTTTATGTCGGTTTTTAGTCGCGTTATCTCGTAATCAGCGACCTTCTTAAATTATTTAACTTGGAGCTGTGGGTTTGCTCGTAAAAATGATTTATAACCAGCCCTTTGTCGGTGGATAAAGCATTCTAACTTATTAATATAAAAATAATGTCTAAGAGAACCGTAAAAAATATTTGCGGCGTATATTGCGTTCCCGAATTTTTTTCTCAAAGGGCTCATCATGCAATTCATAAAAGGGTAAAAAAAATTATACTCTCAATACAAGAGGATGACACAACATCTTGGTTGTAGTTTACCACACTCTATTTGAAAGAGTTAATAAATATTTCATTATAATTATTTGATTATTTTTTCGTAAAATATTAACTTCAACGCGAATAACGTAATATATATTTTTAAAAGTAATAACATATCTTCTGCATAAATAAAATATGAAATTCTTATTGAAATTGCTCAAATGGCACCAATATAGCGAAATATGTCATGAATTTGGCTATGAGTTATTTCACATCACTTACCCGTTTGCACGATACGAGGTTATAAAAGAAGTGTCTGCCGCTGGTGAAGCCGAAACCAATTTGGTAATAGAACGAGACGCCGCTTACACCTGACTTGACGTGTCAATTCAATGAAATATAAGGTACAATACGAGTACTTTAGCTTATCACGATAGGCAGGATCGAGCCATAGCTTCTTAAACAGAATTAATGTTACTTGGAATGCAATTATGTAGACAAAAATTGTATTTAAACATATTAGTATGATAAATAAAAAATATTAAAAATACCTACTGTTGGTAGGTTGGTATCTTTGTATATTTTAGTACTACTACAATAATGCCACGCATTAGACTAGCGTGGTGGGCTATAATATGGCCTAACACCTCTCAATTGTACTTTCGATAGAGGAGGTCCGTGCCCTGCAGTGAGAATGCTATATGAACTGATATAGTACCGTACAGTACTTCAAAAAACTTATCTTGACGAATACCCTTGCACTGCATCAAACGAAGCTAACTTAGGAGGCACAAGGAACCAAGTCCTGAAATTTAAGTTGGGATTTCCGTGTCAGATCCGTTGCATACTGGCTTTAAAGAAGCCTCGCCAAGCTCCAAATTTGGAAGTCGAGGTAATAATGTACATCACAATATTCATAAATAAAATGTTTCGAGAGTATTTGATCAATTTCTGTGACGAAAGCGTAGGAAACAACGTTTTGTGCGTGTTTCCTCAATCGAGTAATCAACTTGTTATTACTTCCGTCTTATATTGAACTGTTTATTTTTAAGCTGGTAATTTACCTTTATTCACAAAGGTTTATTGCCGGAAATCTGCTGTACTTAAAAAGACTCTTATCTGAAGTGAATACAATAATTTATTATTTTCTGGTATGCCTTTGTACCCACCAACATATCTGAGAGTTATTTCAAAAATTCATTAAGTATATCAAGTCCGATCAGCAATGAACAACCGTGGTACATTAAGGTCTGAACCCCTCTCAATCATACAGAACGCCAGCGCACAACACTGCAACCATATTTAAAAGAATCACATTCAAACTAAAATCCTCACACAAAGTGAACCGTAAAATAAACGAGCCAGAACTCGAGTTGTGTGAGTCGCGTGGGCTTATTGCGTTTCCGTTCACAGCACTGTGCGAAAACTATGCAAACTGCAGGTTGAATCGGAAAATAACCGATGATTTGCCGAGCGGCGCAGACACCTCAATAAACAGTTGGCGCGCGTAACACAACACTATTCCATGCAACCTGCAGGTTCGTTTGTTAGGATTCTCTTCGTATATTCTATCTGATTTGCAAGTTTATCTAGTCGTTAGAGGCTCTTTGGCACACACAAGGATATCGCGTTACGGATTCTACATATGAACTTAGGTTTTAACCAAGCTTTCTTAATTGTATCGACCATTGGAATTTGGAAGATGTTCTCTCACACGTAGATACTTGAGATGAATTGAAATGCATTTCCCATTGGGTGTATTGCAGTCAATTGGTCATGTCAGTCTAAAAAAATTATTAATATTATTTTTCACGAGGAAGGAGAATATTGTAAGAAAATGTGACCGTGTCAATGACGATTTAGTACAGTCACATAATATGCTGCATTGGGTCAACTTCACATTTTTAATTATAGCTTAATCCTTCTTATAAACGAGCTAGTACGAAATACTAAACAAACCCACAATAAAACCACACATAGACCGACTTTTGTATGAACTAAAGTTCACATATATTTTCTAAAGTAGTGGACAGGTAAGTGCCATCCACAGTTCGTCGAGTTTATTTCTGTCGCAAATATTAGGGGGTTAGCCTATCGCCAAATTCCAGTCCCAGGAATCCATATGATATTTTTCGAACCGAAAAATTCACTCTAAATAGAGCGCCCGACCTAGAAAACAACCTGAAAAAATAACCTTATAATTCATAAATACTCACGAGCAAGGTATGGAGGTATATCTGAAGAGGTATTTATAATCCCATTCGATAAAGAACTTTTATAAAACGAAGTATAAAGTGTAGCGCCGGGAGAGGTGCTTCTATGGAGATAAAATTGCCTTTAAGAATTGGCAACTTCAGGTGATTTTGCTATTGAAACGCAAATTTTGTTTTGGAAATTCTACTTTATATAAAACTTCGAATAAATAAGCGTTGGTTTTGATTTTAACTCGGGATGATAATATTGTGCGGATGTTATTATATTAATTTTGCTCTCGCGAAGTTTACGACCATGCCCAAAAACACTTTGAATTGTTGGAGTGACTGTTTCAGAGTTATTAGTACTTGTTTAAAAATGCCCAGTTACTTTTAGAATAGTAGTTCTCATGACTTTCTTTTTTTTCTAAATTCTTCTTTCGAAATTCTATAGTTACGGATATATTTTGAATGAGCCCGGATAGTCAAGACCATCATCTGTTCTGTGGTCAAGATCTTATAGATGTATAATAGTGAAAAACTCGTCATAGCTACTCTTGTACATCGCTTGTTGAATTCTATCTGGGCACAGCCGACTTTAAGCAGACCTACTTATTTGTATCAATCGATGAGAGATAATTATCTTTCGCCTTCAGATACTTTATCTGCTCTGAACTGGTTTTACCACCAGTTGTATTGCAGTCATTTTGTCCTTCAAGTTTAAAAACGTTATTGCAATGAATATGTTCCCTTTATTTTAATTTACACACAATTATTTTTTATCGCAATATGAGAAATAAGGAAAAAATATTTTTACTTACACAAAATACTTTATACAATTTCCTTTTTACCTTTGAAGAAAATTTTGTTATTTGCGAATTAATTTTCGACTTCACAAGTTCCATTACAAACGCCCTCGTCTTACTGACACTCATTTTTGAATAAGTTATAAGTAACATTATTACCGTCTCCTTTCAAAAGAAAAAATATAATTACATTCTTACTTCGCTTATTACCAAAAACAATTCTCGTTTGGTAATATCTTGGTAATACAGAAGAGTCTCGTTTTAAATAAATTGCCAAATCGAAACAAGGCCACACCTGTCCGCCTTTTCGAAGGTCCATAAGTAGCATATTTAAGGAAACTCTAGATCTGCAGGCTAGCGTCCAGAACTAAGGACTTCATGATCCTAGAGGAGGATCGTGCTCAATAGTGAGAATACATAGGCTGATGTAATCTTTCTCTCTTACATCAGCCACAGACATCCATCGCATTTTATTTATTTCCAATAAATTTGTACATCAATAGGTAATACTAAACTAAACAAAGCTGAGATCAAGTCTCTAAAATAATATAAAATTTAGTTAACATAAATAATTTTAATAATTCTTGTATACCAAGAAAGATTACCAGTGGCTTTCGCACCAGGCATTGGCTGTATCGCGGAAATCGTCGGAACATAATGTTTTCTGAATGTTTCCATTCCTTTTATGTTCTGTAAACATTTACCCAATGTTTTCTGTAGCTATTTGTTAGATCTGTATTGTCTAGGCCAGCGCGGTGGACTATATAACCCATAGACCATAGTCATAACCCCTCACGATCGTAATGTCAATTGTGGAGGAGGGCGGTACCGTGCAGTGGGACGTATATGGGCTGTTACAGATATAGATACAGACATATACATAGGATATTTTATTATTATCTCTTATCTCTATATTACGTTTAATACCAACTCAAATATTACTAGTAACTCCCGGTTCGCATGTAAGAAATACTTAAGACTTGAGAAACACCATTAGCCGTGTATAAATAAACAAATCAGCCAAATGGAAGAGCTCAATTAAAGCAGCTACTAATTTAGCTTAATCAAAAGCTGCGAGCTACGGATATCTGGACACGCTGTTCTTGTTTATCGTGTGTTTGAGGCATAGTATAGATATATAGACATGATTAGATCGTATTAATTGAAAAAGGAGTCTGTAGAATATTTCTATAAGTCCGGATAGCAACCGTGATGGTGAAAAAAATAAAAAACCGTTTTTAGTTCAGTTTGAATAAAGCCGGTTTCGATCACGGCGGCACCACAGGCACAGTGTCGACTGTTTATCGTCTCCCGCCCATACATACTGTATTAGATTGCACTGCTAATGCCATCAAATAAATTGTATAAAAAATGATCAAAATTAGATGCTGAATTTTTAAAATATCAGCACTTTTGGCATCTTAGTTGCTTGGTGCATCTAATAATATTGCAAGGTTACATGAGCGAACTTTCAAACCGAAAAATGCACGCATAGTCGTTTATAGTCGGTGATATTGCAGTGTGCTCGGTGCTGCCACAATTTAAGTATTTTTCCCAAACACCCAGACCCCGAGACAAATATTTTGGGCCTCAGAAAAAATTGTCTCGGTGCGGGGATCGAACCCGCGAATATAAAATTGGGGCGCCTCATTACAGACAAATGTAATAATGTGAGTGCGTCACGCAATTTTCTCATTACAGACAATGGGAAATAAAACGGTTGACATTTTGATAAATATGCGGCGTTGGATGGTCGGGATTATCTGTTAAAATATACGTATTCATGTTTAATACCCGCGGTTTTGGTCACGCTATTTAAATATTGTATTTCTGACTCAGATACTAACAGATTTATAAAACATGTTCTTCTCTTAAATTCTTGAACAAATAAGCAAACTTGCAAATTGTGTTGCATTACCATCTAGAAATCTAACAACTCCGAACGTACCGAAACTGGATCAAGAATGTTTGTGCTTGACTTGGGAATTGAACTCAATACCTCACAGTCGTTACTTAGGCTGACGCTAAAACATAACGTCAATAAATGGCAATTATCTATATATATCTATATAAATATTTATGGAATCAAAGTTGAAACGTTTTTATCAGAAAATGCTTTTTGAAGTGAAACTTCTTTATCGGGGTTGGAAAAATTTTTTCGTTACGCATCACATTCTTCCGTTACGCGCCATCTTTTTTTATTTAGTAAATTAGTACCCACTTCAGTAAGCCACACCCCCAACCGTTTCCAAGCCCCACCCAAAATTTTAAGTCCCACCCACTTTTTTGTAATTTGATCCTTACCCCCCCTCTGGCCTTCCCCCACCCTAAATCCAAAACAGTGCCCAATAGCCTCCCCACGAAACCTCCCCCCCCCCCCCCGCTTACCCCCACCCTAAAAAATTTACCTCACCCCCCCTACTCATATCTCCGGCATTATCCATCGTAGACCCACCGACCTTGGGTTCATTGGAACCGGCTCGGTGAGGGCTACAATCCTGCCCCAACAGAATTCCCGAATTCCCCCTCCACAACTTTCCCCACCCAAAAATATTTTAAGGTGCCCAATAGCCTCCCCACAAAACCTAACCTAAGGTCGTGGACCCACCGAGCTTGGTATCCTCGGAACCGTCTCGGTGAGGGCTACAAATTGGCCCCGATAGATATCCCAAATTCCCTCAAAAATTTCCCCCCTCCTAAACTTAAACTTTATTTAATTTAGCTTTATTTTACCAATTCTGTAAATTTGTAAATAGTAGATCATTTTTCGAAATATGATGTCATAAAGAAGTTTCACTTCTTACGTGTGTACACTAATACACACACATTTTTTTATTTAACCAAAGATAATATACGAACATCTTGATGAACATGCTGAAACGAAAGTAATATGCCAGTGTTATATTAAAGTAGAGATCCATAATCTGCCTACCCATATTGGATAAAGAAAACACCTTATGTACCAAATGTTACTTGAATATTGTTAAGCCTAATGTCGTTCAATACTTTCAACGGAGCAAAGAATAAAGATAACACTCCCAAAACCTATAATCTGCGAAATATTCACACTCACAGTGAGAATATGAGTCGTAACAGGGTAAACAAGAATAGTACTCTAAACATAGCAAGTATATTTAGACAGGAATTTGTGAGTCCACGCCCAGCCGTGTCGCACTCCGCGATATGATTATTTTTATATGATTCTCATGTAGCACCGCGCGTCTAGACGACTCCATATAAAGCCTTCAATACGAATGTATATAATATACAAATGTATGTTTCTCGCCTTTTATTCTCCCACACATTATGGGTGTGGTATGTAGAGTGTGAATTTCAGTGTTATGTAAACATATTTTGGAGACCTCAAAACAATTTTTATGAGCGCCTAAATGGTGTCGCAGTGTGTTTGTGAGTATTTATTGTGTGAAGAATATTTGCATTTGCCTAAATAGCAACCATCGTACATGAGATATTAAATACGCTCTGATGACTAACGTAAGTACGCGTATAACGCATCGCACCATAATTATTAGCGTTACGTCACAGGATGGACGCCCCAACGTATATCGAACAAAACTTTAGTATTGTTTTTACGGACAGCACAAACACCGTATCAGCCGTAGAAAAACTTATTACTTCAGAATATTTTCACATATTATCACGAAATCATTAAAAACGATATTATAACTCCCATATCATGCCTAGTTTCCGACATGAAAAAAGATAGACAAATAAATCATTCTATCACTTGTTTTGATGTGAACAATAAACAGTAGCAATCTATACAAGATAGGCACTTGTCACGCGGCGCTCGCGTGTCATCAATCTGTCTACCTACAAGTCTCCACATACGCGACGAAACTGTTTGTCGTTCATTTGCGAATGAGGACGACGACCCACTGCCTAAAGCTTACTGATTTCGTTCGCGAAGTCAAGTATGACATATTGAGGAACTGTGTTTTGTTTAATTTGTATAAGTAGAGTAGGGGTCGATATTTTATACTAAATGTGATTACTTTTGTTTAACTCTATACCAAAAAGTTTATCTAGCTTGATAATAATACAGCGCCTATATGTACATCACGACCTTACGAAGTGAACCATCTTTTCCGGCACAACACGTGCAAGAAATAATTTTAAAATATTTATAGTCAAGTTGGACCACTATGTGCAGAAATTATCCAGCCCAAATATGTTATAAATGTATCCTAATGTTATATTTCATTTTGTTCCAGATGTTCCCGTGATTGGAGAGGGCTAGCCACGCAATAATTTACATACGCAAAATGTAAGTCTAACTAATCTTGCGATGATGTGTGGTAATAGCACGGGGACAAGGTCAACCGTTCAATATAGACCATAACTCATTCGATTCCCGACCTGAGCACATAACTGCGAAGGCCGCCCAGTATAATAACATCGAAGTACGATCCATCATTCCAAGTTGAGTAACAGCGCTCGCCTTCCACACAAAGCGAATCAATTGGGATTTTTTTGGAGAGAATAACTCGTCTGGCCACGTATTGATATTGAAAAGTCGGACGGATGAATTAATTTTGTTCAATTCTGAACTGAGTGATTTGCCATAATTGATTGGGAAATATCGGCATTTCTAAACTCCCACGAGAATTCTTTTAATAAAATCAGAAAAGCTATTGAGGCTATGTATATGATAAGGGCGCGATAACGGTCACTCACATTACGCGGGATCTAAAACAAAATGACAGCGATAAAATTTTGTAGCTCATAAAAATATTTATATGAGGAAATGAAATTTATGCCAATCAGATAACTTACGTTCGCAAAACGGAGATATTAAAACGCTGACCCCCCACAAACCGAGCACATCAGATTATTCACAAATAAGGAAACCTACACTTGTTATCAGTTTTTAATTGAAAACTCTGCAATGTTCTCAATGTAATTTAATAAACCAAGATAAACTACAATGGCATGAACACGTGGTGTAACCGGAGCGCGCGCACGCCGCCCTCCGCCGTCACACAGATATCAGGAAAATATTCCTCAGTCGCAACACCTACTCCAAATCGATTCTACGCTTTTCGTAATACTTGGTTTTTGTTGGCAGGTGATTTTGTCTCCTGGTGCGAGTTCCTCTGTGTTGTCGCCATGGAGCTAGAAGACGTCGAGATGTACGGCCACGCCAACTACAGCTATGACGACAACGGAACCTATAACGGTACCCTGGAGAACTGTCCCAACATCAACCTGCCTATCGTGTACGTGGTGACCCAGGTGCTGTATGCGCTGGTGTGCGTCATCGGCCTGCTCGGCAATACACTCGTCATCTACGTGGTGCTGCGCTACTCCAAGATGCAAACCGTCACCAACATGTACATCGTCAACTTGGCCATTGCAGACGAATGCTTCCTCATCGGTATTCCGTTCCTCATTGTCACCATGTCGATGCGCTCCTGGCCTTTCGGGCGCTTTATGTGCAAGGCTTATATGATATCCACAGGCATTAACCAGTTCACGAGCAGCATATTTCTGTGCATTATGAGTGCTGACAGATACATTGCGGTGTGTCATCCTATTGCTGCACCTCGCCTAAGAACGCCATTCGTGTCTCGGATCGTATCAGCTGCCGCATGGACCGCTTCGGCGTTAGTGATGACGCCGATATTCATGTACACCACATTGATACCGACAGACAACGGTCCATCTTGCAACATCGTGTGGCCCAAACGCGACTTCAATAAAGGCCAGACTACTTTCACTCTCTACTCCTTCGCTCTTGGCTTTGCTGCTCCTCTCACACTGATTTTCGTCTTTTACTGTCTAGTCATACGCAAACTGAAGACTGTGGGACCAAAGAACAAGTCTAAAGAAAAGAAACGATCACACAGAAAAGTGACAAAATTGGTGCTGACCGTTATAGCAGTGTACGTGCTTTGCTGGCTGCCATACTGGGCGTTCCAGGTGGCGCTGATATACTCGCCGCCCACAGAGTGCGCGAGCCGCATCACTATCACTGTGTTTCTAGTGGCCGCCTGCTTCAGCTACAGCAACTCTGCCATGAACCCGATCCTGTACGCGTTCCTCTCCGACAATTTCAAGAAGAGTTTCCTGAAGGCATGCACCTGCGCGGCCGGCAAGGACGTCAACGCTACTCTGCACGTTGAGAATAGCGTGATACCTCGGAAGCGCGGCGGCGGCGCGGCACGAGCGCAGGCCCGGGCCATCGAATCGCGCGGAGGCCTCTCCGTGGCGGTGGGAGGGTCGCGGTCGGAGGCATCCACAGCACTAACGTCGCGCTCGGTGGCCGCCAGCGAGGTGCTGCCGCTGGAGGCGCGGCCGCCCACACTGGCGCCGCTGATAGCTCCAAACGGCCTCTCGCATTCGCGGCTCTGAGTGCGGGCCTCGCGCCGCCGCCGCGAGCCCTCGTGCGCCGCGCTGGAGGAGGACACGCTCATCGTGTCCATAGACTAAGCGCGGGACAGTGAAGCGTCGCGTCGGCAGCTGGAAAGGCACGAGCCCTGCCTCTCGAGCGGCCGCCCGGCTTCGTGTCGCGCCGGTGCAGTGGTGTGTGTTGCGTGCGTGTGTACTGACTGTCTGCCGCGACCTGTGGCGGTGGAGTTGCGGTGTTATTGTTAAGTTAAATTTTGTACAAATTAACGCGAGTCGACTCGGTCTAGGGTTGTAACGATGAATTTACTAAAGTGTAAAGGTGTTATTATCGCTTAGCGAACGTAAGGATCAAAGTTTGTATACCACTACGTATAGTTAGGTTTGTATCAATTGTACATATCGTGTAAATATTCACTGCATTGTCATTATGTCAACAGTTGTAATAAAGTTATGTTCGTCACGCGTGTTGTTTCATTTGTGTACCTGTTACTAGTAAACACTAGGTCTTGTACGTGTGTGTTGTACAGATATTATATTTCCACGAAATGATGAAAGCTAATATTACATTGGAATATTAAATTCTGCGTGTGGGAAAATAACTTTTGCACTGACAAGGCTGCCGCCAGATTAAATAGTACCATTGTGGCAACGTTTTGTATTGTGATAAAAGATGTTTGTTTTATTATTAAAGACAATGATAAGAGAAGTTAATCGCCTGATGGTAGGCTAACCCCTATGAACCAGTGCAACGCCACTCAGAACTTATTCTTAAGCACTCCATGGTACATCATTAGGTATTAAGTCGCTTAATCTTCAATAAACATTGGCACATTTACACATGGCTGTTTAGCGGCACAAGTAGACAAGGGAGTAGTAGGTACTTTGCATGCCGGGGACCTACCAAGTAGCAAACAGGTACGGTATTAATCTCGATAAAATTATTCGCTAAAATACTAGATTTTTACTTGAGAATATTGTTTATACTGGCAAGAGAAATTGATTCCAATGCTGATGGTAAGTGCAGCGCAGATCAGATTGAGTATCCAACACGATGGTTATACCATGACGGTGAAGCCAGCTTGATTGTATCTGATATTATATTGATCATTTAAATAGGTCACTTTGAACCTTTTGCTATTCCCCGTCGACAGTAAAAGTATATGCGATAGTGTTAGTAAATCAGGCCGTCACAATTGTGCCGGCTGGAAAGAGATGCAGATTGCAAATAACTGAAATAGACCAATTTATCAAAGAATTTATCTAAGATTACGACACCCTTAGCTACATCTAGAACGAGTCAGACATAAAAATATCAGACTTTTGGTGTCCCTATTTTAGTAGGCTAACTATAAAATTATTTATATAACACCTTAGATATAATGCCATAACAGTTTTTAAAACTAAAGCCCCATTTACATGGACAGAGTTTCTCGCCTCTAGGATACGATTATCGTAAGGATACAAAAAAGTTGCATCATGCAAACATTTGTCAGAACACGATAATCTACGGCGGTTATGTTATGCGATAATCGCATACGATTCTCGCCGCGAGAAACTCTCCCTGTGTAAATGGCGTTTGAGGCGGCATTATACTATACAGCTACTTAAACTACACATAGAATAAACGAGCACTATAAAATAAAACATTACAGGTCTACCTTATTAATAATCTCTAGTATGTCATGTTTATTAAGTTAACTTTTACATTATTCATTAATCTCGCGGTGGACTTACCGCAGTGCTCAACCCTACATTTACTGGTAGCGAAATAGCCTTTAAAACGCGTAAAAAGCAGTACAATTTTAAAATCGCATTACTCAGGAAACTGGTAATAAATAACAAAAATCCGCTATCGAGCTCTCATCGCGAACATACATCAATGAGGAGTCACTGGGCTAAAAATACTGAGCTATTTTCAACCCGATCTTCACTTGTATAGTGAAACTGATCGAGACGCTTAATAAACTCGCAATAACGAGTAATGGAGGATAATTTTATAATTTCCAATTTTGTGAAACCTCTTCGATTGAACCGCTTTTGTTTATCGTAATCGAATTTAGGCGTAGCGCTTCAGATGATTAGCTGTATACGTCATTCGTTCTGTAAATAAAGTGAAGTATGTCCTCATAGACATGATGTTTGACAAAAGTATTAATAGCTTTAAGAGACATTATGACACTTTAAGAGACATTATGACACTTTAAGAGACATTATGATTCTATAAACTACCCTCGAACATGGACGCGTATTAGTGACCAAATATTTAGGCCAACTTTGGATAAAATATAGATGTTCCAGTTCTACTTGGAAGAGACAGTTTCGCTTCGAAATAATAAATAATAAATAATAAATAATAATAATAATAGTTTTTATTATTGGCACAATAAAGATAGACTAAACTACGAGTTAACACTTTTTTTGCCTAAAATATTGTGCCAACAATGAGCCACTCTTTCAGCTTGTATGCTGCGATATCACCTGAATAATACCGCAGCGCTGGTTTTCAAAGAGAAGCTCAAGTGACACACAGACGTCCAGTCGGTACAAAAACAAATTGGAGCACAAACAAATAATAACTATTTCTATAAAAAAGACAATGCATACAAAATAAAATAATACAAATACAACAATCAGCCATCAGCAACCGTAGTTAGTAATAAGAAAAATATAAACTATTTGAGTGGGTAGATTGTTGCAACGATCACCCCATAAACATTCATAACCGTCATTATGAGCCACGCGTACGATAGCCAACGCGCATCTTAAGACTAATTTAAAAGTAATATAGGTAATTAAGCTATTCATCTTGTTACACGAGTGGCATCAAAACAACACAATTTTCGCAAACGCGCACTTTGAAACAAATTACAATTTCCGTCCATGAACTTAAGAAAAGACAAAACACGGTATTTCATGGAGTTCAAACTAACAAACACCATGTGGTAAGTACAGGCTACTAAACTCGCTAAACATTTAACATTATTGCTTTTGTTTAGATAATAAATACTTCTTTAGATTATTTTTGAATGTATATTTGTTATTTTTAGCTCGACATGGTGGAGGAATATTGTTCCAACAACGAGTGGCAGCGTATTTAAATGAACCTCTGAAAGCAGAGGTCCGATGTTGAGGAATCGCAAGTGGATTTGTTGCCGAACGGGACGCATATTTGAAGTTGTCCTGTCTCCACATCAGCTTGTCATACAAGTATTTCGGTTTTTTTTCTTTTATGACGCCAAACAACAGGGTAGCCAAGTGTAGTTCCCTACGGGCTGCCATTTTAAGGATATTAGCGTCATTTAAAAATGGCGTGACATGGTTGCGACTGGGAATATTGAAACAGAACCGGGCACAGGCGTTCTGCACGCGTTGAATTAAACGCACTGTTCGAGAAAGTAAACAAGGGCCATACACAGTGTCACAATAATTTAATCTTGATAAAATAAGACTATCCACAAGTAACTTCCTCGATTTTATATTAAGATACTGCCGAAACCGGTACAGTACTTTTAGTCTATAAAAACAGTTTTTAATAACTTCGTTTATATGTGGCTCAAAGTGAAGTTCTGGGTCCATTATCAGTCCTAAGTTGCGCGCTGTTTCAACCCTATTAATATTTTCTCCCATGATGTGTATCCGTGGCGCAGCCGACAATATGAGTTTGATTTGTGTACTGCTTCCCAAAACTATAAAGTTAGACTTTGCGGGGTTCAGTACAAGTGTGTTGGAGTTGGACCATGACACTACCCCAGCTAGGTCGTTGTTAATTTTATTGACGGCTGATGCTAGTTCATCATACTTAAACGATAGATACAGCTGAATATCATCCGCGTACATGTGGTATCTACATTCCTTAAGAGAGCGTGCAATATCCGCGCTATAGATAATATATAACAGAGGGCCAAGAATAGATCCCTGGGGAACACCTCGAGTCACTGGTCTGGGAGTGGAAAATAAAGAAGATCCATCCTCTTTTTGTATCTCCACATACTGCGAACGATTGGTGAGATAACTATGAAACCATCTTACGGTGTCTATTTCGAAACCATAGTATCGCAATTTGGATAAGAGCAAATGGATATTGATCGCATCAAAGGCTCGCGAGAAGTCAAGTAGAGTCAGAATAGTTCCTTCACCTCGATCCCGTGCCTCCAAGATATTACCCACCACATCTGAAAGAGCGCTAGAAGTACCGCGACCCTTCCTGAATCCTGATTGAAAATCAGGAAGAATATTGTAGTTATCAAGATACTCTGTGATTTGTGAGTATACCACACGCTCCAGTACCTTAGAAAGACATGGCAGGACACTTATAGGGCGCAATTCCTTGAAACTCTGGGGATTGTTGTTTTTAGGTATAGGCTTAACAATTGCACAACGCCACAGATCAGGAAATGTGCACGTTCTGATTGAGGTATTCACAATGGATGTTATAACTGTCAGAGTTTCAGGAAGCGTCATTCGGATCATATCTTTCGTGATACCATCAATACCCTGAGCATTAGTCTTAATCCTTTTTAAAGCAGTTAATACAGTTGTCTCGTCAACTTCTTTCAAGCAAAAAGTTGACGGACCGTGCCTGTGATATTCGAAAAAAGTTAATTTAGATATGGCCACCTCCTGGTTCCCAGGAATGTCTAAGAATGCCCTATTTATATTTTCCGGGTCACAAAGATGGTCTGGAAGAACATTTAAATTTTCTGAAGGGTAAACACGTGATTTTAAATTTTTCCATAATACCTTAGAACTGTGTATATTCTCATTAATGTGTTTATTAAAATATGCCTCCTTCTCATGTCGTAATGATTTTATGACTAAAGCTTTTAATTGAAGATAATAATCTTTGTGACCCTGCTTTTTAGTACGTAAATATTTAGCCCTGGCTGCATTACGTAGACTACACATTAATTTAATATTCGGGGTAATCCAAGGGGTGGGCAAATTTTTAAAGGAATTACGCCTAATTGGGGCATGAGCATCAAATAGTCCAATTATATTAGCATTGAATATAGAAAGCATAGTGTTTACGTCTCCCATGTTGCGTAACGTGTCCCACGGAATCAGTTTTAGGTCACGTTCAAAAAGGTCAAGCGCAATGCTCCGCAATGGACGATGCACTACCAGCCTTCTAACAGCCCTATCCTTCTTTATATCTAAACGACACGTGATAAAAGAGTGGTTTCCTAGTTCATTAATGTGTTGTACGCAAAGGTCTCTATATCGTGCATCAGTGCAAATAACATCAATAAGTGAACTACTGTCATTGACGAAATGCGTTGGAGTAGTCACTATTTGTACAAGTCCGCAATGATTGACAAACTCCAGTAGACGCTTAGTTTTACTGCCCTGTACATCTAACATATTCACATTAAAATCGCCGAGCAGGATAACGCTATCATAAGGCGCCAATGCGTTAATACTCATTGTCAGCGAGTCAAGGAATAAATCTAGGTCAAGCCAGGGTGGTCGATATGCAGTACCAAATAAGAGAGTTTTGTTATTTAATTTAATATTCATCCAAATTTGCTCGACATTTGGCTGGTCCGGATGTTGTCGGACTCGCGCACTTATACCTGATTTGATGTAAAACCCGACACCCCCTCCGCGTCCCCCACGTATCGTTACCGGTCGGGGAATATGTCTTAAACGATATCCCGGTACCGTAGGTGCTCGATTCTCCTCGCCCAACCAATAATCATACAACTATAAAATATAAACAATCATACTGTATTTAATTAAGTTTTAGAAAACAGTGAGTTGAAAAATGTATCCCTGTTTATCTCCCTTCAGGGACAGAAAGTCTACTGCTGAAAGGCCTCCCCTAAGAATCTGCGTTCGCCAACCCTCATGCCAAGCGTGGCGAGTATTGGCAAAAACCATCCATATAAACAATGTATAAACCTATTCATTATAGTCACCAATTGTGTTAATCTAACTATAAATATCATTAAGTTCCGTTCACAAGTGTAAAGCCGACTACATATTTGCATAGCTCATTATGTTCCAGCATTGAAATAAAATAAAAAAAGTTCATTTTATTAATTAATAAATCTGATCGGTAACCAACTACAATATTCTACGGAATTGTTAACAGTTAATTCTCGTATATTTTACACGGACCAATATATTGCATAAAATTAAAACACAGTGAAGTTTTATTATTATTGGTAATTAAAAAAAAAAATTGTGGTATATTTTTCTTTGAAATTTAATTTTGTTAGGAATTATGCAACATAATACCTCAGTGTTCGAGTGAAAGGATCTAAAGTAGTGTGTGTTAGATTTCTGGATAACGTTATTGACGTTTATGGCGTTTTCGATTCGATCACTTATTTTTATGTAATTTCATAAGTGGATCGTAATTAAGAACTCCTATGATTTATTTCAAATAATGATAAGGCAATAAAATTTGTGTCTGTAAATAGTTCATCAACCTCTCCGGTTAGTTATAAAAGTACAGGAATTAAATATTAGCACATCATGAACATCAATTATTCCATTTAAAACTGACTTCATAATAAAAGTGATAGATTAACAAACGGTTCATATCATTGTGAGTGACACGCAGTAGGCTACATACATGGGCGGTGGGCACCTCGTAAAACTGTCCCGGATGTGTTTTATAGAAACTTTGCGATTTCCACCCCCGCCCTCCTTCGCCCCATCTCTCCTCTTCCTCCGGGTTTATGAGGCCGCCGGCTGGACCGAGCCGAACTTTTTATCGTCCCGTTTTATGTGCTAAATATTTTATTTATTGTATTTCTATTATAAAGTATTTATCGCTCGCGAGTTGTGTTTGATGAGTTTCGCTTCTGTGTCAAGATAAATAAAAGTGGAAAATATGTTTTGCGAAACCGATTTTGGGACAATCGAAACGCTTGGAAATTGGGAGATATTAATTATGTCATTGGTTTGAGTAGTAAGTAACGCAATGAAGAATAAATTAGTAAAGAATTTTATGTCGGACCAAGTCTAGTGTAAATATTTTAAACTGTTTATGAAATTTTGACGCGGTTTAATGGCAACAATGATATCAAATACATAACGCTAACATTCGGCAATTTTCAAATCTTTTCTACCAATATTTCAACATTTTAGACACAAACTCACGGCTATGTCCCTGAAAGGGTAGAAAATTTTTAAACTAGTTCCATATGCCATGCTGCGTGGAGAGAACCGTGCGACATTTTCCTAACAGCCTGCAAATATACATAATTTTTCTGGTGTTGTGGCTGTACGTGTGCGATGGTAATGACTTGCCATCAGTAAATCTGTCTGCTCATTTGCCGAATTTATGTATAAAAGTACATAAAGTCCACTGGGCGAAAATAAGTATTGTAGTAAACTCCAGACAAAGGTAGGTTCTTCCAGACGTACTTATAAAACTGCTAGCCTAGTAAAACACACGTGGTGCTTCATTGCACGTGTCTACCACAAAGAACTTCGTATGTGTACGATGTAAATACCGCCCGCTTTATCAGTTACCGTAAAATTTTATGAAGGAAGACTTATTGTTATTTAGTACTATTTCCTACACTTCCCTTTCTTGAAGCCACATTATTGTCTTATTGATTTCCTGACGGTTCTACAAATATACTTAAATATACTTTGTATATATTTTTCTAAAGGAGAATTTGCTATTTAGGGTCTTTAAGCTTATTTTGCTAACACGATAAAATTACTTCAATACACATGGTGATTAGTAGTATAATTCAAATAGGGTATTCACCAACGAGGGGTATCTGTAGAGGTATATCTTTATATTATGGATGTTAGAAACTGCGAAATAATTTTGAGACTGACATTAAAGTAACTAGAATCAAATGTTTGCATATTACTCGGAGTGCAGTGTGGGAATCGAACCCTGTAGTTGCACAACTGGGGTCTTAAATCAAATAAAATGAAACCGATATCACTTGTATGTATGATATCAAAGACTTCGTAAACACCTCATCACAAGGGCGACATTAGGGATTGCAATTGCTGGATCCAGCATACAGCAATCCAGCCGGATCCAGCGCCTTTTTAAACATGCTGGATCCAGCATACATCTTGATCCAGCGATGCGGATCCGCAAACGTATCAATTTCTATTGTTTAGTTTTGAGTTGCCGCCATTTTCGAATCGGCGCGGCAACGTTGCCGTTCTGTCACCATAGCACGTGCCGCATGAAAGGCAACGCCGCCCGCCCCCTTTCCCCCTTACCAACTGTATCGCTTATGTTTGTTTATTTTATAAATCAAAGACAGTTGATGAGTTGAATAACTGCTCTCGTCTCGATAGAAAGTGTCTTTGTGTCACTAAAGTGCATATGAAGTGCGTGTTGGTTGTTGTTTGAGAGAATGAATGGTAAGTAAAGTAAAATGTTTATTTTTAATTTTAGTATTAATGTTGATTTGATTCATGTCTCTTACTTTCTCGAAGAAGGAAAAGGAAGACACGTTTGGTGAGGTTCGTCAACACATCGCGAAATCTTTTTGTTTTTGTTTTCTTATTTAAACCGATCTTATTTTATTACCTACCTTTAATTGCAGGAAGTAGGTACATATCCTACAGTGGACTATTTAGTTATTTAGAACTTTGTGTGTGTGTGTATGTGTGTGAGTATTGTTGCTATTAAACAAGATTGCTAAAATGCGCAATTTTGATTGGAAAAAAGCTGTGCCATGTGTATAAAGATAGGTTTTTATAGGTTTTTCCAGTTCAAAAACGCGTTCAAACTATTAGTCCTCCCGTAACCACGGTGCGGTGCTTGCAATAGCGCCAAAATATCGGAAATAAACAAAAGGAAGTTTGAACGCAATTTGAAACCCGAAATACCTACAAAATGTGTAATAGTAATCGCGACAGTTTAAATAAAATATTACCTTATTGGTTTTGTTAAGTTATTGCATCGCGATAGTTGTATTTATTTATCTTTAGGCATACTTATACTTATCTTATACTTCACCGATCTTTTCTTCATTACAGATTTAACGCTGTTTTTCGGACAGTTTAAAATGTCGACCAAGAATTCTAGCGACGGTAAAAAAAGTTTGGGGGACTTTTTCGTAAAGTTGGATAGTCGAAGTGCCAAGTGCTCGCTATGCCTAAAAACATTGCTTATTAGCAACCGCTCCACTACAGGGTTAAAAGGGCATTTACAAAAAGTACACTGTATCAGTGTCATAAGTAATGTCAGTGGCAACAAAGCTAGTTCACCCAACAAAGATTTGGATAATGCAGATTCACAAGCTTCCACTGATGCTATAGCAACTACTTCAAAAAATGAAGATTATCAGGAAGTAGTTCCGAGCAAGAAGACCAAGAAGACTATTGATTTCTACTTTGAAAAGGAAAATTCTATGGAGAGTTTGGTCACTAGGATGGTGTGTAAAGATGGCTTTAGTCTAAGTACATTTTGTACATCATCCGACTTGAGATTATTATTCGCAAAATCAGGATTTCAATTGCCGACTTCTCCAAATACCATTAGAGCGATCATTTACAGATATGCAGAGAATATTCAAACTGATTTCATTAAAGAATTCACTAATTTAAAGCAAAAAGGACAAAGATTCTCATTGAGTTTTGACGAGTGGACCTCCCAAAAAAATCATAGATACATAAATCTCAACTTGCACCATGATGATAAACATTTCAATTTAGGGTTGATAAGAATTCATGGCTCCTGCACTGCCGAACACTGCATTGAATTATTGTCGGAAAGGCTGAATATTTTCGGCTTAGTGATGGAAACCGATATCATTGGTATCACTACCGATGGCGCCTCCGTAATGGTAAAAGTTGGAAAACTTTTGCCTTGTTATCAACAATTATGCTACGCTCATGGTATCCAGTTGGCTGTGGTGGACGTGCTATATAAGAAGAAACCTCATAAGGAAGTAGAACAAGCCGCAACAGATGAAAGTGATGAATGCGAAGACGATGAAGACTTAGAGACAGAGATGAACGATGGCTTGGCAGTTACAGTAGAACGAACATTAGTGGACTCTGGTGAATTAATTCCACGATACAGCGCACTGCTCATGAAAGTACGCAAAGTTGTAAAAATTTTCAAAAAATCACCCACCAAAGATGATTTATTTTTGCAAAAATATGTTAAGGAAGATAAAGGTAAAGAACTAAGTCTGATTCTTGATTGCCGCACGAGATGGAACAGTTTGCTCAGTATGCTGGAACGTTTCTACAACCTAAAAGTTTGCATCGATAAAGCATTGATAGACATCGGTTCTGAAATAAAATTTTCCGGCGATGAATGGTCAATAATCAATGAGTTGATTGTCAGTCTACAACCGTTGAAACTGGCTGTAGAAGCTCTTTGCAGAAGAGAGTCCACATTGTTAATTGCCGACACAACCCTGAAATTTGTCTTAGACAAGCTAAATAACCAGGGCACTTCCCTAAGCGCCGAGCTAGCTGAAGCACTACGCAACAGAATCGCAGAACGACGCCTCTCCGAAGTTACTGGTACGTTAGTGTACTTGAAAAATCCAAAAAAGTATGAAGAAGCAGTAAAAAAACCTGGCTATTTTCCATTGCCAAAAAAGAATGCGATGCGGCAGGAGATAAAAACATTGTTAAAACGAGTAAATAAACAATATATTGTAGAGCCGGTGCAAGAAGATACCATGGAGATAGAAGAAGATCGTGTAGATGATGACGCAGAACCCGTTAAAATGACTTTAGAGCTAGAGCTTGAGATAGAACTTAAAAGAGAGAAGGAGAACTTTAATAAACAAAAGCCAAGTGGTCAATTAGATTACGAAAAGATCCTGAAAAAAGAAATGAGCGTTTATGAGAGCGAAGGAGTGCGAGGTGAACATTTATCAATGGTTTATGAGTATTTAATGACCTTAAAACCGACCAGTGTAGAGGCCGAAAGGGCATTCTCAGCAGCCGGGTACATATGCAGTTCTGTGCGAAGCAGGTTGGGAGATAAGACTATAGATAAAATTTGTTTTCTAAGGTCTTACTTTCAGAGAATTCAAAAAAAGAAGTAGTCTCTTATCGTCAGACTTTAAACTGCTTAATTATTAAGGATTAACGAGCAGAGAGAAGATTATTTCAAAGCTTTTTTTGTTTGATACAAAAATACTATTGAAAATTGAAATAGTGTTATTGTTACGGTCCTTTTTTAAAAGAATGTTAATTAAGTTAATTTTAAAAGAATTTGTGAGACTGATTGCTACTGATTAGCCGTCCTATCATTAAACATAAGCGTAATTAATAAGATAGTGCTTACTTAGAAACATTATCTTAAATGTTATATGAATATAAGGTTATATGTTTGTTATTTAATTTTATGTTGATTATTTTGATCTCAAATTATTAAAAAACCAAAGCAAATTAATATAAGATATCACCAAATGAGTGGAAGATTTCAAAGATTATCGTAAGAAGTACAAATTAATAAAAAGTCTTAAAAATGTCGTCTTTTTATTTTCGTTCCACGTTTTGCTGGATCCGCGCTGGATCCAGCTGGATTCAGGTCAATCCAGCAAAAATTCCGCTGGATTGAAAACGCCGCTGGATTGCAATCCCTAGGCGACATACATAACAATTGATGAAAGCCAGACGCATTGAGAAACATAATAAAAGTCAGTTACGCAGCAACCATAAAACATGGCTCCTCTCTCCGTGCCTAGTGTGACGGAAACATGGGTGTCTCGTGTGTATACAGGCTGATATGTTCTTGAAAACAACGCCAAATATAACCCAATGTTAATTTGTTAAAATCTCTTGGTGTATGTAAACGTTGTAAAGATTACAGAAGTAATATATTTTGTATCAATGTTTTTAGGCGGAGTATTAGTATTATTGATGCGAAAAAAAATATTTTGTTGAATTATTTTTTAAACCTATAACACATTCTAAACCGTGGTCATATTATTCGATGATATTTTTACAATATTACACGAAAATGTTTATTTGTAAATCCACTGATACTCTTTTAGCCGCACTAACCTTCGTATCATATAAAATATAACTAAATAATAAATATATAATATACATAATATTAATTAAATTTACTTTTTCTTCGAGGTCATAGATAGTAGATTTAGTAGAGCAAAAACCAAGTCGAATATTTCTTATATTGGAATGATAATGCAGATTATATGTTGAATATTGGGGCGGCAGTCTGTTCCCTGTAGACTGTACAAGTGACACGTTCGAGTAAAAACAACCCATCAATCACTGAGCGACGTGACACCGACGTCGAGCCATGAATATGCGCGAACAAATCAACTGCGAGCCCTACCTAAATACATAGGGTTCTGTACCTATAAAATAAATCATTTATTATTATTCTTTAAACCATAAGTTAGTTGCATCTTGTATCTTTAAGTGATCAATGACCCAGTTAAGAACCCATGAAATATAGCAGGTCGCATTTGAACTAAATTACATCCAATTTTTAGAAGCTAATTATCGCTCATTATAACGTAGGACAACAAAGTAGGGAAACCTACTATATACCAAAATACATGTATGAGTATTGTGCATAAGAAATGTTTAAAGTAATTAAATCTCGCCAGTTATGCACGATGTTGCGTTACCACAACTTTCGGCTGCTATGCCTATTACCAAGCCTATCAAAATATATTCTACTAATAATCTAAATATGAAGTACAAATAAAGCAACACAACGCTACAAAGTTCGAGTCATACAATCGAATAAATTTTAAGATAATTGTGGTTGATGCTTGCTTACGGAACCCGAAACGGAGCCTCTAAGTGTCGGTTACATCACTTAATGCAGTGTAAAAGACATGAATATACTCAAATATGTTTCAACTTGTTTAGCCACGGTAGGAAATTGTCGTAATCATACACGACGGATATATTTTGTAACACAGCCATGCGAAATATTAATATACCGTGCTTTACGTTGCGGCTTTATGAAATATTATACAACTAAATTTTATATGTGTAGTCAGCAATTAACTATTGATTCCCATAACTAAATGGTTAATCTTTATTGCCTTGCTGTTCGAATATCAATTTGTATGAAATGAGAACTTTAACGTCCTGGGTTCGATTCCCAGGTCAGGCAATACAGTTGAAATGATGTTTTTAAATTCGAAAACAGACAAGACTGGAAACATCCCAAAAAGGATAATGCCAGAGTCACGGACAGGCGTAGAATCATGAACCAAAGTGTTATTTAAAATACACAACAAATAAATAAATAAATAAATAAATATACACCCAACAGTCACATACATAGTCCTGACCCCACACTAAGATCGAGTCTTGTGTCGTGGGTATCAGAAGCTACGAGAGACTTTTCGGTCTCACAAACACCCAGACCCGAAACAAATACCTGTGGATCACACAAATATTTGTTTCGGTGCGGGGATCGAACCCATGGCCTCTCGTTTCAACAGGTAGAATAATAAGAATAGTGCACTAAAACCTTTCCGCTTCTTGGACATTTCGTTACACCCTGTACACATGTCATACTGTCCATACTTCTAACATTAGTAAATTAGACCGAGGAATAGTGGAACCGCATTACATAAAGTGTATGACACGGTACTTCTCAACCATTTCCCCGCGTCTCGAGACGTTTGACACAAATACGAACTCTCCATACATCACAGACCAAGATCCCAGAGCCGCTAGAACTACGTCAATTTTGTAAACTCGATTTATGCGCGATTAGTAATTGAATAAAAAAATGTTAATTTGATAACTCACAAATTACATAACGGATTACATTTTAAAATTCACATTTGATAAAATATTTTCAAATTTCCAACTTTTCATTAGCATTTTGGGTTACTATGTACATATTTAAATATTCCAATAGAATTAGGCAGGTATAGTGATGTCGACCAGCGAAATATAACCAACTTGCATCGGTGAATACTCAGCACTGCACGTTTCATCGGGTACTTTGTCGATACTTTTTGACCGGCATAAAAAATAACTATAGGATGTTCAGGCAAACACACCGAAGCAAAATTACGTAGATCTGACGGACGTGGGATCTTAGTGTATTCATGAGTCGGTCATCCAATGCCAGACGGTTGAATGGCTGCACTCAATTTAGCTAAAACTTGTGGAATGTAGACTTAAGTTAGTGGCTGTTGTACTCACCAAGTGATATAACTTTTAGATTGTTTCCAACTTTGCAGTTAACAACAGTTTTGTTCAGTTTATAATTTAATCAAAAGGAGAGTACCTACTAGCAACACACTAACTTAGTCAAATGGTACACACTTAGGATAATTTTCAAGTATTGGTTCATTGTAGAAATATTTATCGAGTCTTAGAACGGGCAACCCACGTAATGTAGGTCTTTTGATTGAAAAATTACATACAGATTACTTGGGATGGGAATTCACATCTAGCGTGGCGATAGAATCGTCCATTTCATATTTTGAAACCGAAAGAAGCTCTGAAATCTGTTGGTGCTACAAAACATCTGCTCACCTGGTTAACTACTATTTTTCATTCATAGGTATTTGTAATTAAGCTTTCTTTTTACAAGTCCAATGTCCATAAACTTCCTGATGCCTGACAACAGCTCATCCGAGGGTCTGTGATTACAACCATCCATAAACACTCACGCGTCGTAGCAGTGGTCCTGACCTTTACGAAGTGAGGTGTACAATAAACATTAAAGTAAAGGATATTTTTTACCTAGCCACCAACAAACAAATCAAAGGTGTTCCTCTAAAAGTATTGAAATTTTGGAAACCATGAGCAAACACGTAAAGAAATAATGTCACAACTGAATATACAAAGAACTTCCAATGTTTATACAACAGACGCCTTTCAACTTCGAACCTAAACCGTCACTCAAAACATGTTTACAAAATACGCGAATCCACTCAATATAAATAGTTGCCCTTCAATAAGAGCTGTACAAAATTACCGAAAAAACTTCAAAGTAAAAGTCAAATGTAAAATCAGCAATTCACAAAAAAGGGTCACGAAATCCACTCCACACATCAGAAATCCGTCAAAGCAGTAGTACGCAGTGTCTTGGATTTACACGCAGCGAATAATACAGATTACAACCAAGCTCGCCCACACGGCCGGACCTTTGCATATCAATGAGTATCGGACGTATTTGCACACAAATGTACGTGGCGTAGGACTACAGACGGGCGCAATACCCGCACCAATCTTCAATTATAATTTCATTATTTAAAAGAGGATTTGCTGGCATCATCTATGTTCTGAAATCAAGAATTTGGTTCAATTTTCGTGACTACGAAAGCTAGAAAGCAATCGAATCGTCGGGAAGTTAAAAATATAAAGCTAAACCTAATTCGTGATAAAATCCGTAAAAATAGTTTTCTTTCAATGTGGATTCTATATCTGGTCAGCATTTCGCTTATCATCAGATGCGGTCGCTTAACTGTATCAATATAAAAATCTAATTTCAAAATCTTTATTTAAATAAATAAAGAATCAAGAGTACCTACGTGGCTTCCCGAATGTCCTCTAAAAATTAGGTCATTATACATCAAACTAGGCATTTGAACTATATAACAGGGACGTAAAACAATGAAGTCCCAGACAAAAAACGAGGCCAGCTGAAACCCAGCCGAAAGGAGACCTAATTTAAAAATTCTTTCCTGAATAATTGCCTTCCTTACCACAAGAATATTAAATTTACAAAGTACATTACAAGATACGCTACATATATTTCTTTTAGAAAAATGAGAACACAAAACATGTTAGAAATGTTTTAACTATTTATATTGCTAAGCCTAAATTTTAAAACACGTTTAAATGTAATTATCTAACTACGACAAAGCCGAAGATTAATTTTCCATTACGTGTATACTTGTATAGAATATTACCGATCATAGAAGATACAAATAAAAGGGTGTTTTAAGTCTTTAAAAATTATGTCACGAAATTCGGTTTTGGAACCCGCATACAATTAATATGACAATATTCAAGAAAAATTATAGGTGGAATCTTTGGAATAGGTCATCTTCATATATGTGCGGTTTAATGAAAAACTCTATCAGAACCATAAATATAAAAAAATGCACAGTCAAGTAAATAAGTACTTAAGTGAGTAGACACCTAGCAAAGACAGACGGTAACACAAAGCGTGAAGCAACTACCCATGCACATCCAAAAATACATCGCACAATAGAAAGCTTTCCGAGCGTGGACGTTGATTTATACATGGATATTAAGGACTATGATAAATGGTGCGGCTTAATCTCTAATCCATACATATAGATGTATAGTTGGATCGCTGGATCGGTGAGTCGGGGTACTAAAAGTTCACTGCTATATTTATGACTGAAATTGAGTTGCTAAGTACAGATTTATACAAATATTTATGACGTAGAGAAACGAGCCTTCGGCTTACGTGATGGTAGGGGATTATTGCCACTCATGATCACAGATCCGTTATTATCCTCTCAAAATTAAAGGAACAAGTCAATGAGAACTAAGGAACTCCTTCCTTAGTACCTATGTACAGTTGTGCTAGGTGAATATAAAAAAGGTTGCTCTCCAACTTTTTAACACAAAATGTCTACTTTTTTTAAACCCTGCTTGCGAATTATGCGTAAATCAAACAAAGGTAGATATAATCCGTTCTACGAAATTATGAACGAGAGGAAAGCTGGTAAACGTTCGTTTCGGTATTTCGAGCATTTCGAAAAGATTATATCCATTGATTAGATCATTGTCAATAACCTTCTAGCCCAGCTCTTCTCAAGGTGTTACGAACGAGTTCGACACCTACCAAAAGACCTATGCTGACATACTGATTACAACTTCACAGTGACAACTTGGCAGGCTAAAAACGGACATCATTCGATTGACATGCATTCTGGATCATTGTTATAAGCCTTCCTAACGCAGTTGGTTATAAGCCAGCTGTTTAATAAGTGGTCGTAAGTTCGAGACTCCGAAATTCTTGTTTAGGGTACGGATGTTCTGGAACTAAAAAATATTATTTCATAATTTATAATATCCATAAGAGACGTCAATGGACGGCTCATTTGCAAGGCTTGGAGTGCGCACATCACACAATACATTTAATTAGCGCTGCGAGTGGCTGGATAGATTGAGGCGAGGTTTTCAATTATGTCTCTCAATGTTCCATTGAACGCACATTCCGCTCTATTATACCCTTTATTGTGAATATTAACCTATCTGTACTTCAAAAGATTGTCTATAAGTATTTGTAGTTAGTATATTTTCTGAAGTGCCTGAAGAAGTTTGGTTCAGAAGTCCGATAGTTCAGAAAAAGTTGGTTTGCATTACCATAACTGCTGCTAGGCGAAGATAAAACTATTGAGGCTATTTCAGTCCAAGATAATGCTTGTTAATTTTTATTTTTCAGGAAATAAAAATTATAGAAAGATTATAGTAGCGGTTGTACCTTTTATTTATGATACGGATTTAACTATGCAAATGCAGAATACGGCAGAGTTTAACTTTGTTTTATTTTAATGGGCATTTCGATAAATTACTATCTGTTATCTACGCCAGTGTTAAATAAATGATGCGCTGCAATCCTACACAGTATCAAACGTTTTCTCAAAACTAACTTTATCACGCTACTATTATTATAATTACAATCGGATATATGGTATATATTAAACCCCATATACTAAAAATTAATAACCAATTTGAAATAAAAATCTGTGCGCACGAAAGTAAGAGTGCCTTTCCATTTACCCTGAAGTGGCACAGTATAGACTCTCTCTTTCTCTCCAGTCACAGAAACTCCACTAATGAACATGGGTTTCCTCTAAGGATTTAATGTTTTCTTAGTGTATAGGTTCCACCTGTTTGCCTCAAAAGTGAACGTAGCACACTTTGAAAGAAATATGACAAATATGACTGCGATTGATTAAGAAGCATTATAATTCAAGCTCATCCACTTTTAACCGTATCCTGGCTGACCACTGGTTTGAATCCGTTCCTTGACTGCTCAGTGTTTGTTAAGTATTTATTTATTTATTTATTTAAACCTAATTGTACACAGTTAATTATTAACATACAGAAACAGAAGAAAAAAAAAAGTACAAATGGCGGTCTTATCGCATAAAGCAATGTCTTACAGACAACCATGGGATGGATTAAAGAGAAGGAGAAAAAGAGGGCAGTGTAAAAAAAAAGAAATTAAATAAAGAATGGAAGACAAATAAAACTAAATGAGCATATAAATATAAATACACAGACATTACATACTTACATAACAAATAAAATAAATACATAATAAATAGACATACATACATACATACATATATAAATTTATATACAACAAGTAAAGAGAATTCAGATGTAGGAAATAATAATAAAATCAGTTTAAAGAGAGAGGTAGTGTTCTTTAGTAAGCATCTTGAACGATGACAGTGTTTGCGCCTGTCTCACCACAGTAGGAAGCGCGTTCCACAATCGAACTGCTTTGACAGTAAAGGACTTGTCCATAAATGTCGTGGTGTGCACAGGCATTCGCAGATTAAGATTCTCAGACGACCTCAAGGATCTCGAATGTGAGTCATGAAGAAAAATAAATCGTTCTTTAAGATAAGAAGGGGTAAGAGGATTAAATAAAATATTGTAAAGAAGAGAAAGAATGTGAGCATTCCGACGAAGTCGTATAGGTAACCACTTGAGCTTAGCTCTAAACTCGGAAACATGATCATATTAGCGTAAACCAAATATGAATCTTATGCAGAAATGTTGAAGTCGCTTGAAAGTTTATTAAGTTGGTCTTCGGTGAGATCAAGATAGCTGACATCAGCATAATCAAGGGTGGGGAGAAGGAGGGTTAGCGCAAGCGAAATCTTCGTGGTAACGGGTAGAAAGTTGCGTAACCTTCGCAGGGACCTTGCTGAAACGAACAGCTTACGGCTTATTTCACGAAGCTGGGGACCCCAAGTAAAGGATTTATCAATAAGTAGACCCAGATTGCGGACGGTTTCACTATAAGGGATGGTTATACCATCACAATAAACACTGGGAAGTTGAGTCCAATCCAGCTTCGCGATCATCCTGGGACTGCCAACAACAATGACCTGGGTTTTCAATGGGTTGATCTTCAAACCATGAGCTCTACTCCAATCACAGATGTGCTGAATGTCTGTATTAATAGTAGCAATCGCACCGAGAACCTGTATAGTAACTGCCTCGGTGGCGTAGTTGTATTACGGTACGGTTACAAAGCTGAGGTCTCGGGTTCGAGTCCCGGGTCGGGCAAAGTGATATAGGATTTTTCTATTCATTCAGTCCGGAGTTAGGAATTTGTGCCCGATATGGCGATAGGCTCGCCCCCTATCACATCGTGGGACGAAACATACAAGGCGAAATGTGGGTGTCCTGGTGGCGCCTCTGCCTACCCCTTCGGGGATAAAAGGCGTGAGTTTATGTATGTATGTATGTAATCTGTATAGTAAGCATAGTAACATTCTACCCATTTGTCTAATCTAAAAATTAAAGTTGATAAAAATAAGCTTTTTTTTGGAACATAAATGCGAAAACTTTTAAATGGTTCAAAGATTACTAAATTGTATTGTATATAGGCATAAGAAACTGTTTGTTTTCCAAATAAAATAAAATTACCCTTTGTACCTGTCGCGCACAAGTAAATTTGCAAACCGCATTGTAATGATATCAATTTTGCAAATATGAAGACATCAAAGCAAGCAGTATATTATACATAATATCATGAAATTTAATAACAATAACATGTTTATTGCTTTTAAAATTATTTTACAAAATCAAAGTAAGTATTTTATGCTGTATTCATAAAGAAATACTTCTGTTTGCGAAAGACAAGATTGAATATGTCAATAGTAACCGAGCACTATTTACATAAGACCATCTAAAGGCTTGGTAAACTTTAGTTTTAAAATCTTCAACACAAAATAACACTTAATAAAAAATAGGATACCTATTATGATTTATTCTACCCATATCAGAGTCATATTTTGGGTTCAATTTCTAGGCACAGCAATTCACTTCAACGATCTCATTCATATACAGACATAAAACCTACTTTTGCTATCGAACGTTTTGTCTTTTTCGTTAAACTAAATTCTAAAGTCGTTCGAAAGAGACAAAACATTTGATAACTAAAATAGTTTTTAAATATGTATGTCTATCAAGTCTAGGGTGTATGAACTAAACCCATCGCTATTCTCCTGTGTTCCCACTGGCAAACCAAAATCTCCAATCTACATCACTCCTAATATTTTCCCATTTAAAAGAAAGAAAATATAATGTATAGGATCACGTATTTGATGACTCGAGGGACGAGCTCGATCGAGGTCACCTACAAACCGAATATATTCACATCGCAGAGATACCGCCCGTGCCGCACTTTTGATTGAAATATTATTTGTTATGAACACGTCGACGCAAATTACTTCCAAAACTAATTATCCGTACATTTCCCTTGTTTACACAAACAGACGTGAGATATGGTAGACGCTTTGATATCGACATTCATTCATGTATGATTTATGGAATTATTTCCTTGTTATTTAACTCAGTTTATTTTGAACATACAGAGGTAAGCGAATAGTTGGTAAAGTGAAGCTAAAACATAATTATGATCTCATGTGCAATTCTCAGGTCGAGCAATCTGTATAACTTAAGTTAGAAATACTATAAGTGACTTGCATGAAATGTTTGCATACAATAGTTTCACAACCTTCATATCGTTAATACATATTCGATCTGCCTAAAACTGTGTTTAGAAACAGAGGTGACAACTTGCTATAGCTTATATTTTTTTCGCCAGACATCTTCTATATGGTTAAAGGTGTCGTGTTATCCCAAATCGCGCACGCTTCACGGCTCTGCCACGAGCGCCGCGTATATTCGTCGGAATGAAGGGTTGTTCGTATTATAACAAAAAGTTTTAATTGATTTAATTCCCCATCGGTCTCGAACGGTCGCTGTGGCAGTACTCCAACTGAGGGGTCTATTTGCAACTTCACTCGACATTTGAATAGAATTATCGAATTTGATATAAACCGCAGTAAGTACTTTAGAGAACACTAAAATACCCTAAATAGAACAACAAATATCGGCTACCACCAATAACCTAATGTATTTGTAACAAACTTAGCTGATGTACCATAAGGTTCTGGGTTCGTTTGCCAGTGATTCTCGGAGACAACCTATATTTAGCAGTGGACTTTTTGTAGCTGAAGATGAGACGATGTATAAATAAAACGCGTATATTATACATAATTATGTATATCATCATACATATCATATCGTCTGGTTGATATTTCATATCGAACTTCCAGATTGTATTCGTACGTAAGCTCCTGTTTACATTGAGGGAAACGCTACTTTTATTGCAACCTCGATCTTTGAAATGAATTCATTTCTTCCTTGCGCGTTCTATCGATAACATATCTCACATTTTATAATAGGAGTGTAGGTCAAAGTATGTCGGTTGAAGTCGTTTTAAAACTGCCTCTGATTTGCACATATTTAATTCAATGTATTAGTAAGTATCTTTTACTGTTATCGCAAATTGTGCCGTTTCAGAAAAGCTAGTTTTACAAAGAATCGAATTTAGGAATAGCAATAAACATAATATTTTTTTATAAATAAAGCCTTGATTTTATATTTAGTATCATGTTTTTGTGTATTTTAAAACTAGACTAATACGAAAACCCCAAAATAGACACAAAAAGTGTTTTATCTTGTCAACTATACTTGCTAACGTTAAAGTGGGTCAAAATTTTAAATATCTTGTTTAGTGTAGTAATATAAGAAAAGTTATATGTAGTTAGCCCAATTTAAAAGGCCAAAATTTCCCCCAGTCATAAAAGTGATATGTGAAGACGGTCTCCACTTGTATTTCTGAAGTACGCGTATCTTTTAAGTGCATATAATCCTCTCCATTTCCGCTTTGCTCAAATGACGTGAGGTTGGCGGCTTTGAGATCTTGCTCTATAAAATTTCCATATTTTAGAAATACTTATTTAGCACATTGCAATAAAGTTTGGGTTCCGGCCAAGCTATAATACGTGGTTGAGATGAAATGGCTCGAAATGCATTTGGCTGACCGCGTGAGAAATACACTCTGACAGATATACGAGAAGAGTATGAAGATTTTAATAAATAATGTCTCTGATATTCCTTACTTTCGGCAGTTTTATTTAAGGCGTTTTGAGTGGTAACAAATGGGCTATACTTCTTTTTACGATGCATTTTAGGCTATAGCTGAAAATTCGTGTTGCGCTGATAGCCTGTAAGTGTGGAATTAGGTCGTGTAGAAGAATAGCTTATTTCAGTTTGATGTTTCTTCAGAGCGAATTGTGAAAATCTATACAGATTTTCGACATTGTTTCTCCATGTCTACAGTCCCGAGAATAGTTCCGATTTGGTTTGATGAATCTCTCTCACGATCTCAATTTGAGGCCGAGATTAAAACGCTTCCTCAACTTCATCACAGTTATAGCTACCGTGAAATCGACTATTCACATAACTCCAACATTAATTTCGTATATTCGATTATTTTGTTCAGCAGTCTGACATATTAAGCGTTCGTTTGGTTTAATATTTTATCTTTATATTTGAACGTAAAAAAATTAGCTATTACAATGACAGCCTCCGTGGCGCAGTTGGTTAGACGCCGGCTGTTAAACGAGAGGCCGCGGGTTCGATCCCCGCACCGAAAGAAATGTTTGTGCGGCCCACAAATATTTCTTTCGGGTCTGGGTGTTTGTGAGACCGAAAAGTCTCTCGTAGTTCTGATACCTGCGACAACAGACTTAATTGATCTTAATGTGGGGTCGGGACCATGTGTGTGACAGTTGGGTGTATTTATTTATTTATTATTTAAATACCTCAATCATTACAGCATAATATTTTGTAAAAGAGTATCTTAATTGAGTTTTCTACAAAATAGTAACGAAATAAAATAAAACTATTAACTATAATAATTTTCAATTAGACGAAATTAAAGTGATTTAAAATGAAAATCCTTTGTATAACATATAGCGAACTTAATAGTGCTCTCGACAAGGCAGTTAAGATACAGAAAGTATTTAAATGAGCTGTGGATGTTGTTTAACATTTGACAATTTGTTTTTAACTTTTGACAACATCATAAGATAAAGCATGAAAGAGCCAAAGATAATAAATGCAAGGCCAGACCAAATTCTAAGCCACGTCCGTCCATTACAATTCGCACGATGTTTACCTACCATCACCAGAGCTTCAAATATCAAATGACCTATTTACCAACATGACTGACGTATCTAGATTACATGGTTACATTCAATTCTAGCGCATTGGCGTACCTGCACTCTGGGAGCAACAAAACGGACAATAAGCTGTGTTTGAGGCCAAGGCACTAACGCCAGGCATCCTTGAGCCACTTGCGCCCTTTCTCTTCTGAATGCTTTTAATATTCATCTTCGTAAGTCGTAGTTAATCCTGCTAATGTAATGCGAGTTAGAAAAGGTGTTTGGGTGTTTGCTAGCAGTAAAAGATGAAAATCGGTGCACAGATCGATCATGTCATGGATTAACATTGCTACTTTTTATACCCATAATGGGTTCCATTGAGATATATTAAATTTGATTATTTCCAAGTTTTAAATAGATGGTGTCAACGTTGCCTAGATTACACTAGTTGTATCTTTGTTACCGGGTGTTAGTTTAGTGCTATAGGTGTGTATAGAAATTACATAAATGTTACATAAAAGCTCAGAAAACCTAAAACACGGGCGAAAACCGCGTGGGGATTGTAGTGTTTCATAACTTTGCGCAGCGGGATTGCACCTGTAATGAAATTAGTTATTCATAAAGAACTAAAATGAATTCCGAGATGAACCTGACCTTTGAAAGGCATTAGTATATTCTGCATCTACCCACAAGCTGGTGGTTAGTGCACGATGTTTCTATATGCACGAAGCACCACGATATAACTGAATCCTTTATGAAAACGTGCATTGTCTAAAGGGTCTTTTAAATTGTTCTGTGTTTAGATTATGCATTCTCTATGTTAGTTGAAATTCTAAATTATTTCTTAACAAGTTGTCCTGAAGGCACATGGAATATAATATTACAGCTTAATATTCCACTAATATGTTTAAAAGTAAAGATTGATATTTAATTATAATTAATGCTCAAAATACTACGATAAAATGCTTTTTTAATCTAGGTTTTAATGTTTTACTTATATTTTGAATTATGAGACATATTCAAAACCCAAAAACAGTCATGTAGTAATAGTTATCTAAAGTTCTAGGGTTATAGGTTTTTGTGAGTACTTATTACTTAAATAAGAAGAAATTAATTTATTAATAGACAATCGCAACACGCAAAGTACAGTAATATCATATGATACAGTTGTTCATCGAAATACTGACTAAACTAGAATTATTTTGAATACAGAGAACACATTCATAGACGTCTTGAAATCCCAATGCCTCGCGGGGGTAAGTGTTCCCAGAATAATTTGTTAGCAAGCACTTGCGCCTGTAATACATGTTTGCCCTAAATTTGAGATAGGTTTTACGGCGAATTTAGTCTGTAGTATTTCGTATTTGAATATTATCATAAGCACCTAGTTGTCTGCTACATAATCTATTTACAAATACAACGACAATAAATATTGCTTAAAACAAGAAAGCAAGAAAAACATGATCAAAAATAAAATTATTAATTTTAAAATGAAAAATCCTATAATAGGAGTTGTTGTAAAAATATTTGCAAACTATGGATAGCACTGGTGGCATCTCCACGTTTCCCTTCGGGGATATAAGCGTGTTTACCTAATCGTTCAAAACTTGTGGTTTTCTTTTAACATTACACAGCAAAAATGAAAGAAATATATTTATCATAATCTCATGACCATACTTCTTACTGTTCCCCTCACGGCGTACCTACATACTTGTTGTTTTGTTTTTCATTCCTAATAATTTAATTCATATTTCACCTTTATTTTATATCCTTTTTTCCTTTCTTTCAATAACAACCCCTCATTTAGCATGCGCGTCACGGCGCGTGTGAAAGTCATTACGTGCATTAAGACGGTGGAAGCCGTCTCCGCAACATAGGTAGAAAGTGGCAGTTTTTTAGTTTTATTGTCGACGGTGGCGCCCCCGGCGGGCCGAGCGCCCCACGCTATAACTCACCACTAATTCTAGCAATAGTTTTGCTTTCAGTGAATAAAGGGCTTTACATCTGTACTGAACCACTACTATAAGTATCAAAACGTATTTTTGTTTTTATTTATTTTATGATGATGTTATGTGAATAAGCTGCAATAGGATCATTACTATTACAACAAAATGCAAAACAAAATTATGTCAAACTCTTCCTCTTCTGTTCGTTTTTATTGCGCACTTACAGAGTCATATTTTGTCATTTATCACTTTCCAATCGGCTGCCTGCCCGACATCAACACTTTACAGATGAAGACTTTTAGTCTACCAAGCTTATCTTAATGCGGTTGGTATACCTCAAATACTTTCCAAGTTCTTATGTAGAGCTCAGGTATTCAGGTTTTCTCATGTTGTTTTTTTTTTTTCCTTTAACGTTAAAGCAACTGATAATTTACTAACAATACATTCATCATTACCATCATCAGCCTGTGGCAGTCCACTGCTGGATATAGGCCTCTCCCAAGGGTACCCACAGAGCCCGTAGGTAAGTAAAAAGAAAGTTAGTAGGTTGAAGTGGAAAAGGCTACATTTGTCGCAGAACAGATAACCGCTGGAGTAAACGTGATCTGGAAAATACAGAACAAAATATCATAATGAAATATTTAATATACATTTAAATTACCGCGCATGTTTAATTTAGTAACACACGACACAGATTATAAATTGAAATGTCAGTCCCCACAGAATATGTCCGCCGCGCCGCGACCCTCTTCTTAATTGTTCGCATAACAGCCGTGTACGAAACCGCTGTATTACTTTTATATTTGCCTAAATTTAGGCAAAAGTTTACAAATGACACTGTTATTAAAGTTACATTATGTATTACGGCTACACACATAAAGTAAAGATTCTACATTACGATTAAAGTCTTGTGTCGTGAGTATTAAAAATTACAGAAGACTTTGTTTCACAACACCTAAACACGAAACAAATGTTTATATCTAAAAAAAATATCTCATATTAAAATCACCGCTTCTAGTTATACATCCAACACTTATAGCAAATGCACCATAGCTTATTTCGCATTTGTGATCGTAAAGTCAACTACACAAACCATTAGTAAGGCTCGCTTCGACTAGCCGCACTAGACGAGGGTAGACACCTAGACACCTGAGTAAGGCCCGCGTCCAGACGACATAGACATAGATTAATAATACGGATACAGCGCACCGAGTTATAAGTTTTTTAACCCCAGGGCTGCGTGCAACCGTGGCAGTGTTTACGATCGTCTCGACTCGATCGTAGTTAACTGCAGTGTACAATAGTAGCGGAGTGAAACTATAAATGTATGCGCGTGCAACATCTTTATAGAGAGAAGTTGACTTGAATCTTGATTAAGTGTTATGGCTGTTCGAAAAAATACAATCATATTTTATGTGACATTTTGCCGTGGATATTGTAGGTTACTATAGTTGCGTCAATAATGTGGCCATGCTATGGCAGAGGGTTTGCTCCATAACAAGTGCAATGAATTCTGTGTAGTGATAATGCCCTAAATTAAGTTCATGCGTAGTTGATGGCTAAATTGAAATACTGGTTGCTACTTGCCGGCTTAGTGAAATTCTGACGCAATGTAATAAAAATACTGTCGGTATTTTCAATTTAAAAAGTCTCTTTCACAAAGTGATTGATTGTAGAATACTTTTTCGAAACAGATTGTTCACGCCCGAATCTGTCAATGTGCGTATTTAACTTCCCGAGACCTTACCTTCTTTATTAATCGCTTGTCGTCACGTCAGGCCTTCGCGAATGTCACTGTGAATAATTATGGCCATTCGATGTCCCGTCCCATCCCTCCCAACCCCTCCCCTGCCCTCTCCCAGCCTCCCTCAAGGGATTACACGGGATTAGCCGGCGAGATTCGCCCACAGATTTGCATAGGGGGCGTGAGGAGCGATAAATATGCGGCCCTTCCGACCACGCCATTTTTACGCGCTTTTTATTTCTCTTTGTTTACGGGTTAATAAAATATGTTTTGAGCTGTTTGCATATTCATTTTTGTGTCATAAGGGTCATTTGTCTCCCTCTGATGAGTGAAGGTTAAAGTAATAGAATATATTATGTTGATGGAAGGATTCCTAAAACCAAAAGACGTTACAGGGTGATTATGTAAGAGATGAGATTTAAAATAGAGCCTAGTTTTTAAGTACTTTTAAAATGATACCCAATAAAAGGTGCAACATCATTTAAACTTTGCCAACGAGGTACGTTTATTGATATCTATAAATGCTAAAATACGACAGACTGTAGATTTTGTCTTTTAAATAGCTCATTTGGTAAAAAAGAACCAATGTTTGATTACATAAAAGAGGTGTTTTGATATCGCATAAACTCGTGTTTGCAAAGCGCATGGAAGCAGTGTGTATTCATCTAGATTCTGGACCCTCTATAATTGTTTCCATACAGGATCGCTAAGCGGATTTCAATAGAAAACTGTGAGGCCGTGTAAACAAAGTTGCGACACTGATGTACAGCGTCTCGGGTCATTGTGAACGAGCGTCGACCTCACCATTTACATGTGTAAATATCCAGCGTACAGTCTAGGGAGAGGGTAAAGGGGGAATGAAAAGTGGCCTTTGAAAACTTTTACAAGAAATTTTATTGCCATTCGGTCCCTAAATGCGATTCAAACGAAACTATTTTGCTTTTTGATTGTGAAAAATGAGTGGATTTTGTATTGCTACGATTTAAATGATGTCCGTTGTATACAACAGACGATGAATTATAAACCATATGATTATATAAAGTGCCTAAAAAGTTATGTTGTACTGATCCCATATGGATGTGGGATTCCAGCAATTCGGGTTGAATATCTGTTTACTCACAAATGTCTATACTTCCTTATAGATAATTTAGTTAAATAATATCATGGAGTTCATTAAATAAAGGCTAAATCTGCTTCAAACCCATTACAACAAATAATTTCTCTCGAGGAATTCTAGGCAAATTGAAAAATATTCTAAAAGGCTATTGGACTAAAATGTTGTAGGCTCTTAATAAAGGGTCAGCCGCAATCGTCGTGTGTCGGTATGGACGAGTTAATAAAATGCGTTGGGGTGATGTTTGCCTCGTCGATCAAAACGTCCGCGTGATTGATGGCACGGACGCCACCTCGCCACTTACGTCGATGTGTTTAGCCATGGAAATTCGGCACTTGGGCTTGGGTTACACCTTTTGTGGAATAGTGGAAATATTATTGTTTTAGGTTAAACTTTGTTGTTGATAGTGGCCCGTAATTTTTTTTGGAATCCTGAAAATCGTCGAGAAATATCGGCAATCCCGAAACCAGGCTGTTTTCATTGAGCTGAACTAAAATGTTTGTATATCTAAGTCACACAATATGCTTATGCTGGACGTTGGCTAGTGAAAATTAAGCTTTTTACGTAAGTTTGGCAAACAAACACGATCACCTCAGGAGAATGATAACCGTCGCCTCTGAACATTTACTACCTACACTTGGATCGTAGCTGCGTTTCAGGTCTCACAGAATATGAAGGACTTCTGGAAATAAAATTCTGCCGGTAGATTAATAATGTGTCAAATAAAGATTCATTTGTGAAGTAAAGGTTTTCATAAGTAGGTAGTAAATATGAACAGATGTCTAACATAATATAGTACGAAAATAAAAATTATAGCATCTGCAAATACAAATCTACAATCAAATTGTACGGCTTTATAAACGGGAACATTGGTATAAAATTTAAAGAGCGCGGATATCCTGTAGCGCACTAGTCGGGAGCACATTTGCCTCGCTCGATTGCCGTATTTAAATGCACTCGAACCTTTTCCCCACTATTATTTCACCTGAACAAAGGCCCGTAGCTCGATTTTCCAAGAAATAACCGAATAATACTGCCTTCGACTGGTTTCAACCGTGTAAATCTGGTTCGAACTGAATACAAAGATTACTGTTATGTTAGAACAGAAAGTGCTTTCATGCCATTTCTTGTTAGTATTACGATCTGTACTATTTTTATATATCTGGCTGCTCTTATCGGTGTTCTAGTTAATGTATTTTTATGCAATATTACTTTATGGGTAAAGACGCCAAAAGATGTTCAAATGATAAATAAAATTTGGCCCCCACTTAAATAGGAAAAACAAATTAATTATTTACTATTTTTTCTAAAACAAGAGAGTTTATTTGATATTTAGAGTATGTTACATAGCGCGGTATAATAACATTTTAGCCTATATTATGTATTTGGGTATTTTTTTAAATTTTAATTTTGGGTCGATTTTAACTTTCATAGAAAAACAAATGTATTTAATGTATGTAAATATCATATGTATTTGAGGTTTTTGTTTGTATAAAATGAATAAAATAATGACTAAATTGCTCACTCAAAATGACATCACATTCATAAAACATGTGTAATCGTCGTTAACCGGACAGATAGGAACTTTTTACACACAGAAAACATCAATGTGGTATGCATGTTAAAAGAATACTATTGTAACATTAAGTTATGTGATATCTACGAGTATAAGTGACACGTCTACTTCAACCCGCGCGATAATCTATGGCACCGACTGTGACTACACTTGTAACTGCACACTTCCCTTAAAGTTTATAAAGCGGTGCCTACAATGCCACACCTCTTAACTCAAATACAGACCAAGTATATGTAAGTGCTATACTACAGTTAGTATTTATACCATGTGAGTAGCCTGTTAACAAACAATGACGGTGGACCATGATACCTGAGGAATATTAAAGGCGTTACGTATTTTTAGCGATGAAAGAAACTCACATTTTAAACAAGATTTACTTAAGTGTTTGTAGTCTATCTCTAAATATGGCACACCCAACAGTCACATACATAGTCCTGACCCCACACTAAGATCTAAGATCACACATATGGTTGGGGTTATCGTCTACTTAATAGACTATAGGTCTACCCCTGAAGGGGTTGAACGTAAAATAATAAAACAACATACATACATAAACTCACGCCTTTATCCCCGAAGGGGTAGGCAGAGGCGCCACCAGGACACCCACATTTCGCCTTGTATGTTCCGTCCCACGATGTGATAGAGGGCGAGCCTATCGCCATATCGGGCACAAATTCCTGACTCCGGGCTGATAATGAATAGAAAAATCCAATATCACTTTGCACGACCCGGGACTCGAACCCGAGACCTCAGCTTTGTAACCGTACCGTAATACAACTACGCCACCGAGGCAGTCAATAATAAAACAAATATAGTTGAAAATAAATTCTACGATGTATGGAAGAAAGAACGCAGAATAAAATGAAGAATATTTAAATCTGTGATAAATGCAAGCAAAAATTACCTTTCAGTGAAAATTGAACTGTCAGAGTACTGTTTGAACAGTGAACATTAACGTTATTTTTAAAGGTGTCAATACAGTGCAATCGGATATGCGTTGGTGTATAAATTAAATTGAACGTGCGAGAGCAAGATTGTGTGGCGCGAGTGGGCGTGAGGTGTGGGCTGGTTTATTCTGAATAAATGAGAGAGGATATCGGCTTTATATAGACCTCCGATAACTATAGAAAGCCTGGTGATTGCGGCCTTAGACTGTAGTCTAAGGCCGCAATCAAAATGATAAATTGAAAATTGATAAATCTTCAAACATAGTCTGTAGACTATGTTTGAAGATTTATCAATTTTCAACTATACCACTTGTTGCGGATTCAAAAGATCAAACCGATTGAACCGAATATGAAACCCAATGACACAAATATGAAGTTCAATTTAATATATTTCAAACGGTATGTGAAATTTTCGTATCATATTTACGGCTGGTAGCATTAATAGAATTCTACAGAATTTATATTATATGTTACTAATATTTACATGTAATGAAAGTTGCGAGAATAGCGCTCCAAATTGTTGTAAGCTCAAAACAGTTTTTGTTTTCAATTCTCCAACATTTTGTTCTAACTCTTAGTTCAACCGCCGTGGTTAAACTCCATACTAAAATCGAAAAGCGGCTGGCTGGTTAGCCGCCAGCCCAGATAACCACGAGTGCGAAAGAGGGCTTACAGTTTCTACATTGGCACTTACACTACTGCAATCTTGAATCTAGAAACATTATGAAAACTGGACAAGTGTACAGCCTATACCCAGAATATCACGCACTTGCATTGTGATAGGTATAACACCTTTGTTTATTGTATCCTCATCTCTATGGATATTTATTTATTTATTGAATTAAGTTTCTTCCACAGTATACACATTATCACTATTAATACGATGAATATGAATGTTCTATCACCATCGAATACACTACATTCGGTTCCCCAATAGTTTGTGTATTGATCGTTTTGGTAACCCGTTTGCTCTTTCAGCACTCCGAAGCTAGAGCAAAACCAAGTGTACGCTAGTTGCAAGTGAGCTGTGTGCAGAGCTCTGCTATACTTGTTTACTGTGTCGACTGCTCGGCATCAATTTTATTTACCCGGCCGATGGCGCTAGCCGCCAAGCGGGGACGATGCGCGTCGACCGCCGACCTTAACTAGCGTATTTAAACACGGATTTCGCTCTGTTTCAGGATGTAACACTTCTTTGTTGTTTTTTAGACTTTATTTTAATAGATTTATAGTTTATTTATCATTTTCAATATTTTATATGTTTTTAATTCACGTATAAAAATCGATTCGGTCTAGGGGTAACCTTAAAAAAAAGGAGGCACATTAATACTGTTTTGAATGATTGATAATATTTCCTAAACAATAAGTGATCTTTTAAAAATCACAGCAAATTTACACAGCATATTATATTAATTTAAAAATAATATTTAAAAAAAATACCAAAAGCTAGCCGACGCCATTTACTACTTTGGTTATATGATTGCCGAATATGTTGTTACTTTATTGAACTAAAATAGATAATTATAATAACAAATCTTAAAAGCGCGCGTCAGAGAGATTTTTCTTTGATGTCCCATTGTGTATAATAAATCTCAGAATATACAAATATTTCTGTAGGCACAGAACCGATACATCACTCGTCAGTGGCACAAATAAGTTTATTATTATATCCGATTGATGATCAAAATTAACATCTTGAATAACCACGGGAAACCCAGGCTGACAAAAATAAGAACTGATGGCTAATGGGGAAGATTCTGGAGTTGCGGCCACGTAACCGCCGGTTTTAGTTGCAGGATGTCGTTGGATGCAGGCCACTTCCAACAGGTCGATGTGGAGATCATTGGCTAATGAGAAGAGATAGAGAGAAAACACTCAAAATAACACTTGAAAATCAATTTTGTTATAAAAGATCAGCAAACAAGCAAACGATTCTTCTAGTGGCCAGTGATTGCTGCTTAAAACGCGAAAAGGAAGAAAGGAACATTCGGTCTCTGGCAAACCCACCCAAAGAAGCAGGAAAGTAAAACCTTCGTTTCACGTCAATTTTCGGTACCATATTGCTCTACGAATAGCCCTAGAATAGTTAAGGTAACTAACTATAGTTTGGGTTTACTTAATTTAAACCTTTCTACCCAATAAAAATAGATGAAAACTAATGTGACTAAAATGTTACAGTCATAATGGTACGAATTTGGTCGAGCTAAGCCATGATTCTACCACTTAAACATGCTATAGGAAATTCTGATACCGAAAAATCATAACACATAAATACATACATAAACTTACTCCTTTTTCCCAGAAGGGGTAGGACTAGGCAGAGATGCTATAATGTGATAGGGGGCGAGCATATCGCCATATCGGGCACAAATTTCTGACTCCAGGTTAATAATGAACAGAAAAATACAATATCACTTTACCCGATTAGAACCGACACCTCAGCTTTGTAATCGTACCGTAGTACAACTACGCCACCGAGGTAGTAAAAATCATAATATAACTAGACAAAAGCCGAACCCATGCTACAAGTGAGCCATTTTCACAAGCCGGTTCATTCAGACGGTAATTGAAGAGAAATCAATTTGCACGAAGTCTTTTGAGTTGCCGTCCCAGTTTCGAACAAGACGTTCCGTTGATTACATTGCCGCTTCCATTAAATCTATTAACCAGACTCTTGTCAATCAACATCTCGTGCGACAATCGCGCCAATTAATTTATGCACGTTGAATTAAAACTAACTTCGCAAAAACTAAAATAGTTGAATAGCAGGGAATCGTAGTTGTCAATATCTGTATCAAATATGTGAGTCAGAGAATTCCCTAAAGCAACTCGTTTCATGTCTGTAAATATGTGGAGTCAATGTGAAACCAAATACTTGGTACAAGATCCTTTTGTGGTGCAGTAGGTAAAGACGATGGCTTTCAGACTAAAAGCTGAAGGCTTGATCACAACACCTATTGCCTTGAGTCTGGGTGTTTTCAGACTGAAACATAGTTTTACAGATACTTAAAATCTCTACTTGTGTAGCGCTGGAATTCAATTTTAATTTATTTATGTCGGTAGGTCATATTTTTATACAGACAGAACTTGTACTCTTGATGAAAAATACCCCAAAATCAAATCAAAATCTTCTTCATTCAAGTAGTCTTTTACAAGATCTTTTGAATCGTTAATTTCTGCTACCACCGCTTCGGAACGTGTTGTAGCTGTGAAGAAGAAACGGCGCAAGAAACTGCCTCAGCAACACGAACTGTCTTCATTTTTTGCTTTTTTTTTTCTTTCTTTTTCTTTTTTTTAAAGGCCAGTTTAAATTACAATGGTTGATTTATCTAAATGTCACAATATCGTCCCTATATCCTTTACCATACCTCTAACACCGGGTTGGCAACACAATCATCAGTTTAGTCGTCAAGGCGGGAGGTCGTAACAACCAAACCCACTTTCAGATTTGTAATATTCGTAAGGATATGTGGAACAAAAAACGTGTGATTTTCGTTGCTCAGTTAAACAAAAAATGTTAAATTTTTAGTGCGTCGTGGAGGCCGCAATGTGAGAAAGCAATTCTGTTACCAATTCCATTTTGTAAAGTTTATTGAAAAAATGATGGTACAAATTGTGTTACGCTACGTGCAGACTCCATTTTTAATAAAGGTATTTTTAAATAATAATGCTCAGTTTGAATTACGATCGAGACGATGTAAGATGTTATTTTTAAAATGTTTAACTAAATTTTGTTTTTCTCTAAGCCCTAAGATTTTAAGTATAGAAAATTTATTTATTGACTGTGAAATAATATTTACTGTTAGTCATCATCATGATGTTAGTCGCTGGATGCAGACCGCTTCCAACAGGTCTTTGTTTCGATCCATGGGAAGCTTATGTTCAGCAGTGGACTTCCTGTGGCTGAAGAGATGGAGAGATTCATCGTCATCATTTTGAGTCACCTTTCAATATAAAGCATATTGAAATACGATCATGGGCCTTCCTCAAAAATATCAAAGGCACCTGTTGAAAGCGATCTGCATCCAGCGACTATCTGTATCCTTCATTAGGTCGTCAGTTTATTGGTACGTAGATATTTAAAAAAATGTGAATTCGTAAAGCAAACGTTGTTGTATCAACTGTTTTCATTTTAAATTTGATTCGTTTTAAGCCTGGGTTTAAACTTTCAATCGCAAAGCTTGATATTTTCTACGAACTGAAGTACAAGTCCCTCATTATAATTTGTAATGATGTTCCGTGTCTAACAGAAATTAAAGGAAAATTTTAAATCAAAATTGTCCCTGTTAGTGCATGTAGCGCTTAGTTTTCACAATTTATTAACATACACCTGGTATATTAAGTTGAGGGGAAAATCTATGAGAATTCATTCATATGTATTATGAAATAGTGTATAAGCGAGCGCACAGGGGTCCTATCGAACCGGCCTGACTAAATTAGAAGTCGAAATATTTCATTCAAAGCCTACACTATATTAATTTTAAAGGTAATCAAGAGGAAAACCTGCATATCTACGAGGTCTGAGCAAAACCTCCAAAGAATGTAATCACCACTAAACTTCACTGAGTAACGGACTTATGAATTAAACCATGTCAATCGAAGAGAAGATCTATAGTGGTTTCTTAGATTTACGCGAATGACATTGAAATAAAACTTTCGTGGTCCACGAAAGCTGTAAAGCAATCGAAGCGTTGGGAAGTAAAAAAATTTAAAAATTATACCAAATCACGATAAAATCCGTAAAAATTAGTTTTATTTCAATGAGTATATTTATGTTCAGCTCTGAGCCGTAAGTAAAATAATATTTATTTATTATCCTCGAATGAAAAAAAAACTACAAGTAATATCTAGAGAAAAGTCATTTCTGCCACAGTATCGATGTAGTATATAACAGATACGCACTATGAGTGCAAATAAAATTATATCTAACTACTTGGCGTTGCTGTAATCTTATGATTATTTTTCATTAAACTATTCTAGACATCTGTGATCATCCCAGTCGTATGCACCAAGGTTCTCGAATTAGAAAATGTAAGACTTTTCCTAAAATTTTCATTTCAATTTCAATATAAATTTGGTAATCCGAATATCATAGTGTGTGAAACTTAAGTGTGCGCTGAAGGTTCTGCATACAATAATATGAACAAAAGTTACTGGCAAATTTTTACTAATTCTCAAAATAAATTTTAAATATAGATATTTGTCCCCAATTAATAAAAAATTAAAGATAAATACAATTTTTAAGGTAAACCCCACAGTCAGGTATGGCGTAGTTCTCTTGAGACCGTTCGGTTATAGAGCGCCAACACAAATGCATAGAATAAGACAAGTGAACTAGCAACAGCTGCTTCACATTACAATTAGCATGTTGATATTACTGTTATTAAATTAGCTCGACCAGATCGTGTTGGGACGCGCGGCACGTAGTAACTGCGACGCTGGGAGGGTAGCGAGGCTCTAGCCCGGGACGTGGCGCGGGGGTTGCTTAGGGAGAGCGGGGGTGCAATCTCATGCAACAATACTAAGCAGAATAGCATCACGCACCCAAGCCGCTAACAAAACTTCACAGTGAAGGCGACAGCAGCGGTAGTACAACTTCACCCAATAAGTTGTAAACGCCAATAAGTTCAAAATGTGGCAAATATTATATTAGAAAGTAGAATTTCAGTGAGTTAAATTCAAATACTCAGGATGTAAATGGACTGAATTTTTCTAATTTCTATTTCAGTGTCAGATTTATACATATAAACTGTAGATTACATTAAAAGTATAAACAAATAACATTTTTATTTATCATTTATGATAGAAATAAATACTATGTTGAGCTTCGGGAGTATTAGTCTTACCCAACATTTTCATTCCAGATTTTCCTTATACTACTACTAAAATGTTAACTGTATCGGTGAAGTGTACATTCCTTGCAGGAAAGCTGCATTTATTATACGCTACTTAATTGAAATTAAAAAATCCCCGACGTGTACAGCAGCGACTAGCATGTCCCGTTGGTACAAGCGTTGTCTTTTTGCTGCGACGATTTGCATGAAAAATTCATGGGCATGTGCGAAATATAGTGGCGCGTCTAATTGTATTACCGTATGCAAACGACGCTTCACGAGTTTAATGAAAAATTCCGCCGCGCCACTCGTAAATACACTTGCACTACTGCTTTTGAATTTCTATGTGTTATTATAACGCGCGCTTAGCATTAAAACGACCGAAATGAAAATGAATTATATGTATATACTATATAGCAATAGCTGTGTTAACTGTAGTGGCATTGTTCTCTCTTTCGCATTAGATAAAATAACAGGATCATCAATCGTTTATGTTCTATTGATAAACAGACGTCGTCATAAGTAAAAAAGTACTATAATCCCGTTTGTAGGCGTAAATAAGCTTGATATATACAAACACTACATCACGGTTGGCCTACCTGATATTCTAGCACTGGCCTCACGCAGATGGTACATTTTACCTTCGATTTATATAGAAAGCTCTGAGGTACACAAACGAACAGACAAACAAATATTTTAATATAAACACGCTCTTTGCATTACATAATATGCAATATACATGTACATATGAAGATTGACTGCTTGTTAAATTATCTTAGTCGAGACCGCGATATATGTATAAGCCCACACATCGTATCAATATTAACTGCGTTATAAAAATTCATAACTTCTTATCCCAACATAATACTAGGTGTTCTAGACCACGTATAACTGAACGCTCTAGCGCATATTTTTCATAAGTCCATCAAAACTTATTACCAAAGAATATTTGGCTGGTGGCCAGTCTCAAAATAAGTTACGCCAAACGAATGTATAGTTGTAATTTCAAAGAACGAAACACACTTAATTATCTTAGATATACTACGCCTATAAATATGTACTCTTCAATCTCCGGGGGTCTTTTAGCTAAGTATATAAAAATTACTTATTATCGTGTAGATTCACCATTATTAGTCAGCCTTGTCACTATATGGCCTTTCCAGTCTACTATATAACCACGCATACCGGACATGTATTCAATTATGAGGTATACCTTAGCCTTAAATCAAAATTTCACGTGCATAACCTAAGCAGACCAGAACACAATATGATGAGATTGATGAAAGTGGAAAAAAAGTTTCCCTTATTGTCAGGATCGAGTAAGGTGGACATCCATACTGTCTGTCTCAGTATATGACACAGGCTTGACAATTACGTATTTATTTATTTATTTATACTCTTTATTATACATCAAATTAGACAGGAATCAGATAACAAATAAAAATTAAAATGGTACAATGGGTAACCATATCGCATTGAGCGATTTCTTCCTAGCAACCTTTGGATGAAAAGGAATTGTTGAATTGACAAATTGGCATACGTATGTATATATTATTAACCTTACGATAGAAAAGATTCAGTAAATTCGTGTCGTGTGTACTTCTTAAGCTGAATTCAAACATTTAGCGAAAGTATAAGGCGCTAGTCAAAGAATTATTGGACCCTCATCCACAAGTTACACGTGAACTAAACTTAGATTCGCTTGTGTTTACACACACTGAGCAAACGCCGGCGACGCGGGCGAATAACCTGTGCTACTGACGGTACTCTATATATTACGTGTGATTGTCACCCTAGTGTGGCATGAAGATTACCTGTATAATGTATATTATAAGTGGGACGAACCTATCTATACTAATAACCGAAGTCCTGTATTAAGACTAGTAGAGGATGTATAAAACTTGTATCTTACGACTGCTAAAGATCAAAGGATCTTTACATACATACATAAACTCACGTCTTTCTCCCAGAAGGGGTAGGCAGAGGTGCTACGATGACACCCACTTTTCGCCATCTATTTGTCGTCCCACGATGTGATAGGCGGCGAGCCTATCGCCATATCGTGCACAAAATCCTGTCTCCGGGCTGATAATGAAGAGAATAATCCAATATCACTTTGCCCGACCCGGGACGGAACCCGAGACCTTAGCCTTGCAATCATAACGTAGTACAACTGCGCCATCGAGGCAGTCGGTAAGGTTCTATACTAATAAACGTAGGTCCTGTGTTCAGACTGGTAGAGGATGTATAACATTTGTTTCTTATGACTGCTAAAAATCAAGGGATATTTTTCTGACAAATTGCTATTTAGATATAAGTTTCTAACGTTTTGTAGTTATCTTGTCTACAGTCGATAATAATATATTTCACGCCTTATGTGACGACATGGAAGAAAACATAAAGGTGACTTTTTTACTTACAGGATTACTATTACTATTAATTACAAAAATATTGTTTTATTTTACAAAAATAACAATGTTTCTTGTACGACAGTGTATTGATTGGCAGTGCATTATTTATTGTAGTAGTTATTTTAAAAATAATTGTATCGATTCATCTCCGGATAGGATGGGTAAAACATATTTTTCGTTGCGCCCGTTTCCCCATTGCCTTATCAGTTCTCCCGCCTACCAATTTTGTTTGCGAGGGAACGTCGAAAATATTTTAACCTGCTATTTGTTTCAGCCACGATGCGTTGCAAAGACTGTTTGTTAGATATTATTCAAAGTAAATTTATATTGAATTTTCCGCCTTTATTATCGATCTAAGGGATTAAACTGGTAAACCATGCCACTTGACATTATTACTATGAGACTTGGCTTGATTATTTATGAAACTCATTTCGATTCAAGAGCGATAATTCTGCTAGTGTCTTTTAAAAGTATTACAATTTTATGAAATTTAGACCAGTGTAAAGTACTTATAACAATAAGGTCAACAAAAGAACTCCTATACCTTGGTATAATAATATGACATAAAATTCGAATCAATTTCATCTGAAATACCTACAAACTTCTCTAATAAAATAATCCTTGTAGTGCATTTAGCAAAATACGTGACAATCTAGATCCTTATAACAAAAATGAAACCTTCAATATAATCCAACGCGTCATAGCCGGGCAATCCCTTCCCGTATAAACAATTTGCCTGGCGCCGCGCACATAAAGGCCATCTGTCGAGCGTCACAACAGGACAGCGCCCGAATACCCGACACACTGACCTTTGCTAATTTCATAAATCCGTAGTCAAGCAAAGCTATCTACTCATATTGGCAAATACGGCGAGTGGCTTCAATATACCCAGTTTATTAGCACTGTGTGTTTTGTTAATAAAGGGTACACACTTCGTAATGCGGAATGCGACGGCGAACGGGTTGCCCCGGATATTGACTGCCGCAGCGGCGCCTCGGGATACTGTATGTGAGACGAGAGACGGAGGCTTCGACTCCCACACCAACAATGTTTGTGTGATCACAAGTATTTGTTTTGAGTCTGAGGGTTCGTGAGACCAAAAAATTTTTTTTATACTATTATCTCTTTATAATTTCTTATTAGCGAATTTATTTATTTTGCCGCAACTGTTCCATGCCTTTCAATATGGCGCAACAAAGTAACTACAGTGCAGTTGGCGGTAAATGCACTTTAATAACGCTGGTAATACATTATTTTTATCAATTTCATTAAACACAAGTATGCCGGAGGGACAACACAGGCTGAACGCACGCGATACACTTTCGTAAGTGACTATAATGGCTTTTACCTTTTGTGTTTGGGTAATGTCGTCCGGATGAACAGAGATAAACAAGTCAAAATATTATTTGAATATCCTCTATTTCCATGTGTACAGACACAGATAAATGTCAAAAGGAGTGAAGCAACCCTTGTCAATCAGTTCGCAGCACACGGAACTAAAAGGTGACTTAAGATCCCACGATTGCCTTTTATGGCCCCTTGGGGATCACTCAGAAAAGGGGTTAATTTTTTAAGACGTCTAGCCAGAGAGATACATATCTATTATGCATTTAAATTTAAATAGTATTTATTATTTTTATAGTTTAGAACGTTCTGACCGCTACTACTATACAATCCTCGAAAATCAGCAGCATCTATTTACTTAATACAAAATATCCGAAATATCATCCGCATAATGTATGCAAAATATGTAGCACAATCTCAATCAAGTAAAGAATAATCATTTATTTTTAAGAATCATAAATGTTGGTTGGTTGAAGTAGAATATAAAACAATTGAAATACCGTTGGAGACAGAAGCTCAAAAAAAATATGATGAGTTCTGGGTACGTAAAAATATCGTCGTATTTTTCTAAGCCCTTTAAAAACATGAACTCGGCGATTGTATCGCTGTCGCTACCCCCGTCGGGCAGAACACAGCCAAACCGTCGCCGATGGCTCACGTGAATTTTTTCCGCTTCCCTCTACAATCCGGTACATATTTTAGCAATTCCTTGCTAAACAATAAATGTAGGTAGCAATAACACATTTACACGGGGAGAGTTTCTCGCGGCGAGAATCGTATGCCATTATCGCATGACATAACCGCCATAGATTATCGTGTTTTGACAAATGTTTACACGATGCAACTTTTTTATATCCTTACGATAATCGTATCTTCGGGGCGAGAAACTCTCCCCGTGTAAATGGGGCTTTTATGTATTTTTTCTTTAGTAAAAAACGTGAGTAGATTATATAAACTATCCACATTAGCTTACTTCTCGAGTTCTTGATAAAAACAAACTAGTATGCGCTACACGTATTTATTTATTAGTTTTATTATTATTAAGTCATTTTTGTTATATGTTGACTTTGACGGTGAAAATGTTAGCTTTTTTCATTTAATTCTGCAAAAGGTAATCGTTATAATTACTAAACTACATGGTACTAGATTAGGTGTTAAGTTTCCTAATACTCAGTATATTCACTGATTACGGCGGCCTTCAAACCGGACCGCAACATTATTTGCACTTTGATACATACTCACCTAGACGGCCTCTCATACAAGTGAACTCTGTATCTGTATCAGTCCATATAAACTCCACTGCTAGGCACGGGCCGCTTCCACAATCGAGAGTATGATTGAGAGGTATCAGACCTTATAGTCCACCACGCTGGGCGCTGGCCAACTGCGGGTTGGCTGAATTTACATACCATATATTTTTTGAAGTGAAACTTCTTTATCGGGGTTGGAAAAAAATTTTTCGTTACGCGTCACATTCTTCCGTTACGCGCCATATTTTTTTATTTAGTAAATTAGTACCCACTTCAGTAAGCCACACCCCCAACCGTTTCCAAGCCCCACCCAAAATTTTAAGTCCCACACACTTTTTTGTAATTTGATCCTTACCCCCCCTCTGGCCTTCCCCCACCCTAAATCCAAAACAGTGCCCAATAGCCTCCCCACGAAACCTCCCCCCCCCCGCTTACCCCCACCCTAAAAATTTTACCTCATCCCCCCTACTCATATCTCCGGCATTATCCATCGTAGACCCACCGACCTTGGGTTCATTGGAACCGGCTCGGTGAGGGCTACAATCCTGCCCCAACAGAATTCCCGAATTCCCCCTCCACAACTTTCCCCACCCAAAAATATTTTTTTTAGATTCAACGATGGAAATATCGCCAATTCCTGAGGAATCTTCAAATGCAGTTACTGTTCAAGTTGATGTCCATCATCGGCATTGTTCACAACTCAGTGCATCAGTTGCTACCTCAAACCATGTCTGTGTGAATGAAACTCAAGCAACGAGCGATGTTTCTTCAATCCACCAGTGGCGAAGGGTGACTTTTTTCAAAAGGGAAGCCGATACTTCTGGTGACTAGTATTATTAAATTAACAAGTACTCATACTTATATTTTTACTCCGTTATGTACGTAAGATATTGAGCGACATATTTGCTTAGTAATACTTACTATATTTTCATACAACACTTGCACGGAATAGTACTGTGCCCGTTAGGTGCTTTTTTTAACGTTTTTAAAGTAAATTTCGATTCAATGCAAAAGACAACATTAGCCTGTTTTGAAATTGATCGACAAAAAAATTTCAAACGTTCCTTATTTATAAAAAAAAGATGAAGAGATTGATGTAAGTGGACGAAAGTAAAACGATGCCAGTATAGAGCTAACTGGAGATCTATCGAATCTGGCAACCCTCATGGGATGCAGGCGTGGGTTATGTTTGTATGTCCTATTTTGAATCAACGCTAACAAAAATACGGCATTACAATATTTATTAAATAATTAAAACTTGACAGTTGCCGTTCTTTCTCTGGTACTTAAATGTATTATCAAATTTAATATAATTTCCAGTGCGTTTTTTAATTACGTAAATGCAGCATTTTTAAAATTACCTCATAATAATGCAATTCATGAGATAAAACGATACATACGACATTATCAAGTTTCATTCATCATTAAAGTTTTGCTAAATAGATACATTTGTTTGTACTTCGAAACCAGTAAAATTTCATAAATTACCCACTAATTAAATACAAACCTAAAAATAGACACCGCATTATACATATACACTGAAACAACACAGTAGTAAATAATATTTTCTAATTATAAACACGAAATAAAAGAGGCGCGAACTGGCAAATTACTTTATAAGCCGTAGGCCCACCGGCATATTCACAAGCGAATACCGTCGTATTTCTACAAATAAATTTAGACCTTAAAAGCTACGAGTTTTAAGGTGCAATTTTGCATGCAGTTCTGAGCAACAAACGTGTAACAGAGATGGCAAATAATGCGTTGGAAATGAGCGCGAGAGCAACGGGAAGTCGTGCTGTGTCCTTGTAGCCTGACGTGACGTCATCGGGATCTAGGCGGCCGCGTGTTTCGTATGCATGTACTTACGTTGAACATCGCGCAATGCGTTTGTCGTTGTGTTATTAATTGATCGATAATATTTTGTTTATTAATATCGAATAACATTTGTTTATTGTTTATATTTATTTTAATATTGTTTATTATTTGATTATTTTCTTCATATAACTTGTTTAAAAAAATGTAAATAATTAATAATTTCCTTTAAATTATAAGGCGTGCTGCTAGGAATCGGCTTGTATGAACCCTTCGCCACTGCAATCCACCCTGGTTATCCAAAAACAGCTGCAGAGCGAATGCGAGAGTATAGAGCTCGGAAAAAAAAAGAAACTCTAACGGTGAATCATCAAAAACAGATTTTTTTTGAAAAATAACGTCATAAAGAAGTTTCACTTCTTACGAGTGTACGCTAGTACACGCACACATTTTTTATATTTTATAAATAAATACTCTCAACAGTCACATATGTACATAGTCCTGATCCCACACTAAGATCGAGTCTTGTATCGTGGGTATCTGGAACTACGAGTGACTTCTCGGTTCCACAAACTCCCAGACCCGAAAGAAATACCTGTGGATCACACAATTATTTGTCTCGGTGCGGGAATTGAACTCACGGCCCCACGTCTCACAGCCGGCGTTAACCAAGTGCGCCACGGAGACTGACTATGGTATACAGGTTTCCGCAAGATATTTTCCTTCACCGTTACAGTGCATGGTGATTAACTATCACTACACACATAACTCCTAAAAGTCAGAGGTGGCCCCAGGATTTGAACTCGCGACCACCGTGAACATGTTGGCCTCGTCTGGTCCGTTAGCGATGGGCCACCAAGCACTTACAAGAAAACTACCACCCAGTAAAACTCATTTAACTTTCAATGGTTTGAGCTCGCATACACTACATGTCTGTTACTGCCATTTTGTTACAATACAAACAGTACATTGTTTTGGCAAACATTTTGCTATATCGATGACTGTGGGTTCTCCACTCTGAGTACGGAACTTATTCCCGTCAGGCTTCACACCTGTGAGTAATGCCGGCTGGAATTCTCATTTACCTTGCAATATTTCACTAACAACAATGAATTAGGTAACAGGCAAAACATGACAGCGTTTAAACTGGATACGAGATTTAATATAGATTCTTACTTTCTACCAACCTACAATATGAGATTTTCAGTTTGCACCACTGTGAAAGAACTGTCATAGGAATTCCGAAACAAACAGCTAATGCAGCAGTTTTTTAGAATAAATCCATGAGTAGTGATATTGATTGTGTAAGCGGTTAACAAAAGACGTGAACGTACGGTTTGTTATGGTGGATCCATACCGCAGTTACTTTTTGCTGAGCAACATTTGAAATGTTATTCTGCAACACCTGATAACAAAATTTGATATGATATGCGGTGACAATCAATAACATTGCTGCACATTGTTGCTCTACAAAAGGAAACGGTGTGGATGCACCATTAGGCTCCCATATCTTACTAACCAAACGAAATACAATAACATATTTTTTTAACATTTCAAATACGTTTTCATAATACGTAACATTTTATAACATTTTTAACACGTGATTGCCTCGGTGGTGTATTTGTGCTACGCTATGATGACCTGGATGCACCTTTGCCTACCCCTTCTGGGAAAATGGCGTAATGTATATGTATGTATGTTACATTTTTATAAAAGTCACGAATTTAAGGAATAGAAATAGAAATACCACACCTTCCCGTGGTATTATGATCGGGAGACATCAATAATCACTAAAAGCTTAGTTACTACAAAAACTGCTGAATAATTCAAGAGTACCAATAAATAATGGAGCAACAATTGTAATGCCAGCAGAGACGGACTCAACTCACACATATTAGCAAAAGGGCTATTAATTTTAATCCAAAAATTCCACACAAAAGATTTCGAAGAGATTAATAAATATACTCAACATTATTCGCATTCCCCAAAATTTCGGATTTATTTCGACCTTTTAATTATCATGTTGACCTGAAGCAGTTTTCTAGGCTGCGCGTAAGTTTTAAATGATTTAATAAAGACCTTTATGATCCCGGAAAAAAATACAAATCTTGTGATCAGATATGATTTTGCGCAGAAAAAAGACGTGTAAATGGAGTATTAAATATCACTGATAAAGTATACAAAGTATTGTCCTTCAATTGTACCCTTCTCGCAATATGGCGTTGTATAGCATAAAGGTTAGCCGTATTGTTTCAGCTTTGTGAAGGAGGTCGGGTGCCCGCACAGAGCGGTCGATCCGCGAAGACGCTACAACGCGGGTTAGTGTCTAGATATTTGTTTTTAATTTCGTCACAATGATTTGTTTGACGACGCGAATGAATAAACCCGAGCAAACTGGAACGTTTGTTCAGCGAATTGTTTCATTTCGCTGTCAATTTTATTTGCTTCGGCTTTTGGGCGGGACGTTGTTTCATTGCAAAATTGGAATATAATTTAATTTTAATACTTAATGCTTACGTTTATTAATTCTTTGTAAGTTGACATTGCAATATTTACTGAATATCTGAGCAGAGACTCTTTTTTTTGCTCAAAATCTACAGGAAGCTGTGTCATTTGTTCGATCACTGAAATATCCGGCTCCATTTCTGTCATATTTAAGGTTTTGTAAGTGTTGAAAGGCGGTTTTTAACACTCCTTCAAGTAAATGCTATGCTATTCATTTCTCCGCTTGTCCTATTAAACTCTATTGCTACTCAATATTATATGTGGACAGCACAGCAATTACCAACTAGGCGCATTGCAGTCACGTGTTTGTATCAGCAGAAAAAGCAAATTCATAATCACTTGTAAGCCAATAATTTACATAGAAGCAACTAAAAGTTTATGAAAAAACACGACGTGCGCAAAAAATTGGGCAATAAACAGCAATTTCGGCGCGTAATCGGCGGTGAGGCGACGCTGGATTAACGAACTCTTGTTTACCTGTGTGTCTAGCACGCTCGTGTGGATTTTGTGCAGCCATGGACAAAATAGTAAACATAATAGTACAAGTAACTTGAACTTACATATATAATCTCACACTTTTATCCCAGAAGGGGTAGGCAGAAGCGCAACCAGGACACCTACATTGCGCCTTGTATGTTCGGTCCCACGTTAACGAACGATAGTACTTGGTCTATGTATCTGTAATTGTATCAGCCCATATACGTTCCGCTGCAAGGCATGGGCTTCGTCTACAATCGAGAGTACAAATGAGAGGAATTAGGCTATATAGCCTACCACGCTGGGTTAGTGCGGGTTAATGGACTTTACACACCAGTTCAATTCAATTCACAAGGATTTCACTAGATTTAGTGTTTTCGGTATCATAAACAAAGACTTTAATTATAGTGATTATAGTATTATAGTTTAACAACAGATTTGATTTTACTTAAAGTTGACAGTTATCAGGCATGAGGCCAGTTATATAAAAAAGCCATTCTCTTTTTTAAAATATGGATCGATATGATGATTACAGGTAAATGAGAGATTGATTTTTGGTTCCAACGCTAATAGTCCGTGACCAAAACGGTAAGCATATGCTAGTTGTACATTGAGTAAACTCTACGCTTGTAACGCGTGTTACACGCATAACCCTTATTACTCTATCGGACAGAAGAGTAGCATGATTGGTAACGTGTTCTTTGAACGTCTGACAGACAGGCTCAACCGGCCCAGATTGAAAGCGCTTCATACCGAGTGAAGTATACCATTGTTGCGGAATGAGTCATCGGAATGTACGCCTCCGCACTGTACACAAACGGGAAACATTTATTAAATTTTCCAACTCCTGCGCCTGCTGTATTATGGTAAAGGGTAGGTGAAATCACAGATTTTTGCCCAGACGTATTATGATGTGGTCAAAAAGCCTTACTGTTTTCCTGGAGTAATTGTTGACAGGGAAGAGGTCAATCGTAAAAGTTAAGCGATATAAATCTGCAATCTAAATGAAATAAATATTTACACACTCATAGTCCTTACTTCACCGTAAGACTTTGCGGTCTTACAACCCCAAAACGCGTAACAAATATATGTGGGTCATACAAACATTTCTGTCGGTGCGGAGATCGAGCCTGCTGCTTCTCGTCTCACTGACACTTTACCAACTGAATTACGGAGGCCTTAAACAAGAAATCAGCTTTAAAATTTTAAAGTCCTTATTTCAGTGTTTAGTAACATTTCGCTTAATCTAACACAAAGTTTGAGTATTTGGCTTTTGTTAACTATAAATTTACAACCATAATAATTAAAATACTTCAATTAAAACAACATAGACTACTTCAAATAACAATTACTGGAAAATCCACAGAGGGCGGCGCTATCACGAGAACTGTTTGCACTCAGAAAGTACCGAGTAAGAATAAACGATCATTGTACGGAATTATTCGTTCAGATTGTGGTAAACAGCACACAACTTTAATGTAATATAGCCACCATATTGTCCTTAGAGAACAGTTAGTTAAAGACCTCAGCCTACATAATATTATGTATTTGTATTTCTGAATACTTTTATAACTGTGCGATATTGATAAGAAATGGGCTTAAGAAACTTTTTTTTTTTTTTTGCAAGCAAAATATTTGTTTCCCTTATGGTACGTTAATGACTAAAAATAAAGCCATCGTTGCGCCATTGAAGTGAGTTTGCCCACTTATTTAAAACCTGTCAATATAACACACGAATAATTGAAAATTCAGATCGTAATTAAAACGCTAAATATATCGAGTGATTAAATCGAAAATTAAAAGCCTGGTTTAATATTTTCATACGCGGTAGTCTATATTTAATGGTAAATGTGCATTTAATAACGAAATCAGGCAATACCCACACATCAACTGAAACACATACCATTATAAGGGGATTTAATAAAGCTACCACGCCAGTGTGTGCGTTATTGCGATTGTTTTGTTTGAAGCCTTTCAGCGTTGGTTTTTGAGCCACGCTGTTGTCAGTCATGACTCAGCATGAACGTGCAGGCTCGTCCGGGGCGGTACCACTGTGTCACAGGACGTCGACGTGAAGCGACAGCTTCGTTGTCACGTTTCGTTTGGTGAGTGAGATTGCCGGATGCCCAATACCCCAATATTCCCGTGCCCAGCAGTGGGACGTATATGGGCTGATATAATACAATACAATACAATACTCCCTTTTCTCTTTCCATGCTTTTTCAGGGTACCCGTTTGCTAGTTTGCCGGACCTATACAATAATATTTTTAAAAAAACATGAGTTTGTTTAGCCACAGGAATTCCACTACATAAGCTATCTGCAATAGTTAATTGCATTTATCCACCTTGTGTCTGAAACTAAAAAAAACATATCGCCATAATTAGAGAAAGTTTATTAATTACCCGACAATTGAACGCCCCATTCACATTTCGATTTCAAGTCACGCGCCGACTATCGAAAGGTCAGCGGTAATTATTGACGCCCGCTGTATGATATAATCTATGGAGTACCAACATGCATATGTATGGCGTGATCTTTAGCATGTTTTCAGCCGGTGTGAACAATGCGAATTAACATTAGGGGGACAAATGGCAGGCCAAATGGCAGGGTCGGCGGATGCGGGCTATTAAAGGCTTTCACGGCGCCCCGGAGGTCAGGGTCGTGAAATGCCGCCTCATCGCCTGTCGCTATGTCAGCTCTTGGGTAAGTCGGTTGAACTCTATACATAAGTTCATGCCTATATGCCTGAAAAGGTAGGCAGAAACACACCAGTGTCACTCAAAGTTCGCGGTGTCATTTCCATTCTAAGAACTTATAGGCTGCCGGTGGTCATGCCAGGCACAAATTCTAATAAATGGAGCTCATGAGATTTATTTTTACGCAACCTAGGACTCAAACCTTGGAACTCACATTCACAGTCCATTGAGTCTAGATGAATGCATGAAATAATAGAGCCAAAATCCATTCATAATTGGAAACCAATTTAGTAAAGAGTAATAAAATCGTTAATATTTACAATTTTAACCGTCTCTCTCATATATTTATATAACCCATTAGATGTTATTTGATATTGTCTTGAATATCTCATTTTATTCAAAATTTTAATGGACTGTAACTTTTATTTTTTATAATGTTGGAATACTAAAAGTAAAAAGAGATATGGTTTAAATTGTTATAAGAATTAAATACATAAAGGAGATGCACTTGACGTTGAGTGCAATACAATCAAAATACAAACAAAATGTAGTATCTGCACGAAAGATGTTTGGGACCTATTTAATACACAGACTGAACCCGAAACACGGTTCAAACGAGATTACCCGTCTCAGTTAGTACCTACCAGTGAGTACCAGTAGTACCAGGAGTAGTAACTACCCGTGAAAGTACTTATGTGTAGGACAGAATCCTATTATCAGAAAAGATTGAAGAAGATTGAGCAGGAAGGCCGACTCTGGTACCGGACGGGAGATAACACTCAATAGCATAATTTATAAAGAAAGGAAAAGAAATGAATACTAATTTTGTTCGTTTCTCAATAACATTGGAACAAATCTTATAAGGTTTGTTTCTATTTACAAATTATTATATTAAGACGTCGCCCAAAGTTAGTTATGAACACATGTTTATAGCTCTAAGTATTTGTCACAGCGTAAAGCCAACAGCCTACGCCTCACCGATTACACTGGGATACACGGGCGGCGCGTGCGGCGAGCTTCATGGGCCGGCTCGCGCTTGGCCACCCGACAAGACGCCGCAACGCGTTGTCACTCGCTGACCCATTTCCACGGACGCACAATAAAAGCTGCGGATGAGTTATGGTCTGCCGCTGCCCCGTGGGGTGTGACACACTGCCCCGTGGAACAACGAACTTAAATATTAATAAGATGTACCAAGAGATCTCAATTATTAAAATTAAATATTTTTTAAACTTTACGCCATATATGCAAGCTGCTTAAGACCGGGATGTTTAGAGCTAATCAGGGGTGACCTATCTCAAGTAGACTGTGATAAACTGAGTGTATTACAGCCATGACAACATTATTTAATCGACTGTTGCTATTGTCCACTCAATTTTTCAATTCACCTACTAAGGGTAAAAAAAATAAGGAGTCGGCAACGTTTCAACGATTTCCCAAATGTTAAAGAGTACATTGTTGTCCTAGTAAGTCGCCTTCAGGTGACATGAATCGCTTATTGTCAGTACTTATATGTATATTAAAAATATCCAAAAATATATTTTGGGATTAAATTGTCGTTAAATAGGCCTCCCTATTCCACACCCACAAACAATAACAATTTTTATAGCGCAATATTAGCTAGTGAGCACAGCCGTGTGTACAAACACATACACAAACATAAGTCATTTGAGGCTCTTCTACCCCGGGCGGTCAGTGACCCCGTACCCTCGCAGGCGCGAGGCGATTGCAACTAGTTTCGAACAACTATAAAAAATATCTATCGCTAATGGATAAATAATGTTGCAACCAGAGAGCTGCACTCAAAATAACGGGTGTTTGAACTCCGACCAACAACCGTTCCTTTCTACTATTATCTGTAATGGTATTTCAGCTCACATTTGGCCACTACTGAGCACGGAATTCCCATACACCGGACAGTTCAACTGAGACAGGTTAGGCCACAGTCCACTACGATGTACTACATCTCTATGGTATGCGTATTGCAGGTTTCCTCACCATGTTTTCCTTCACCAACTACTAACAGTAAGGTTAACCTAGTTAAGCAATTTAACCGAACAATTATAAATTATGGTTAATCTGTCTTCTGCAACAATCACCACATATTCTGAGAAGAAACTAACGGAAAAAATATTTAGTGGCATAAATATTTAAGTTACTAATTGACCTATAAACTTTAAAATAAAATGAGACAATTGCACGCCGCGTGGACCAACAGTATTCGGATCGTTGGCTGGAGTTTATAGAGATTGACCTCTACTGTACTGTATCAGCCCAGTATTAAACACAGGACTGCTATTAAACTGTGAGTTCGGTTTGCATGGGTTAGGCCAAAGTCCTCTATGTTGACCTAGTGCAGCTTGGCGGACATAACATCGACCTCTATGAACTCTAATTCGCTAAAAGCCTTAATGACGCAATTAATTAGGAAACCCGCTGTGGCACGAGAGCCCGCGAGTTTGATCCCCTCGACGCAAACCTACATAATATCTATCTATCTATATCAGCCCATTACGTCCCACTGCAGGGCACGGGCCTACTCTACAATCGAGAGAATCGATTGAGAGTGGTTAGGCCATATAGTCCACCACGCTGGCCTAGTGCGGGTTGGCGGACTTACATACCGTAGAAATTCTTTAAAATCGCTACGGTATGCAGGTTTCCTCACGATGTTTTCCTTCACCGTTAAAGTGCGTGGTGATTGACTATCAATACACACATAACTCCGAAAAGTCGTCCCCCCCCCCCCCCCTACATAATATATTTGTTTTAAATTTGGGTTTGAACAAATGAAGTCTCATGTGGATTATTATATCTTGGACACAAAAGTTGGTATTTTATGGTTTGTCAAAATAAAAAAAAACAACTGCAGTAATCTATGCCCACTCGCCACTAGTGAACTGCTTGGCGAAATAATGAACCACGCTGACATTGAATAATGGACAAAGACATTTCGAGAGTAATAACAGTTTTAAAGTCAAAACTAGCATTATCCCTAAAGTTTAAAGTTATCTCAACGACTGTTGCCCTTCAATAACTGTCAAGGCTAAGGGACTAACGTGGCCCTTGAGATTTTTGGACAGCATGGTCGGCAGTAAGTCACTACGTTAGGCCACTCACTGAGTCTCCAGGGAACAATGCCATTATACACTTACGTGTGTGATAATTTACACGTATATGCAACGCAATTTGCAACACCTCTTTTGCACATTAGTAAATGACAACATTGTATAACCAGTCACTGTTTAGAACCAGTGTGATGAGAAGTATGTGCAGTGTATTATTTTGCAGACACATAGCTTCCATCATATTATTTGTTACATTATAAATTCACTACTGAAATCTGAATGGTTAACCCCAATGATTTACAAACGACGAGCTGTCTTGGAGAGTAATGTGTCTTAATAATTCTATGTATTTATTCAAACAGGTGTGTTAATAACCATTAACGATCTTATTCATAGTCAGTTTATAATGTAGATATCGAATGTTTTAAATTCTCCGCTCAAACTGAATTCAAAAGCCGTTCGAAAGGAACAAAACATTCGATAATAACTAAAATAGTTTTTGAATTGATTATGAGGCCGTAAATGTAAATACTTAAAATGAAATATATCAGTGTTGTAAATTTGGTCAAAAGTTCGCCCCAAAAGCTAATGTTACTGTGACCTTATCGAACATAAAAGGATTTTGAGGCTTAACTTCAGCACACCGCTGGAACTAATGTAGATAGACTACATTCGTATGGAATCATATAATAATAATCCAGTGGAGTAGAATTACTTTTATTTGTAAATAACTAAACGCAGTAGGTTTCTTAAGGCGAAAATGGAAAGTTTCCTAGAGCCACATATTATCAATTGATGTGGCGTAGTTGGTTCGACTCCGGTTGTGAAACCTATGACCGTGGGTTCGATCCCCGCACTGAAACAAATATTTGTGTGATCTACAGGTATGTGTTTCGAGTGCGGGTGTTTGTTAAACCAAAGTGTCTCGTTAATTCACCACGGCACAAGACTCGATCTTAGGGTGGGGTCAGGACTATATTGTATGGGACTGATGGGTGGGTATATGTATATGTGTGTGAGTATATCTTAGTTTGAAAGTGTGCCTATGTAAAACTACGGGGAAGTAGGGCGGTGATGGCAACAAAGCAATGATTGATGTCGTCTTCCTCACTCAGTCACATGTTGCGATCTATCAGGCTTCGACGACGTCACCTTGAGTTCATTACGATCAATAATGTTGTTTTGTGGTTAAACTATTAATTGCAAGTAAGACATTTTATGTTCGGTCGACCGTCAGACATCAAATTTTTGAGTAATAGGTCTTCTCACCGTACCTTTGGTCCACCAGAATAAATAATTAATAAACTTTATATAAATAATAATAAATCAAATGGTTTATTATTATTAAGTACTCTGTGCATTGACTTGAGGCAGTCACCATGTATTTCATAACTATCACTTACTATACAATTCATTCATTAAATAAACTCTTCAGTAACTCTATAAAACACAGTGTTCGCATTAGCAATGTTTAGAATATTTTATTTTGGTTTTAGCGCGGTAATGTATGTGTTTTGATCGGAGAGAGTAATGAGCGCATTATTCATAATGCCAGTAATCCGCCCGAGGCCGGATTATACAAATTACCGATAATTACATGATAATTTGTTACGTACATCACATATTTCAGCCTTAAATAATCTCATTCCATTTTATGCCTTTTCATTATGTATAATCCCATGCTAATATATATTACAAAGAGGTATTTGAGTATGTATGTAGGGTATTAACTATAGAACTATTTCACCTATTTCATAAATAATTTCAGCGTTTGAAAGGTATATTATCCCAGATTAACATAGGCATATTATAATATAGTAGAAAATAGGTATTAGGGCTTATCTGAAACATTAGTATGTAGCGCAGATTTGTAGAAAACATAACTGAATTGTAGTGAGGTGAAATTGTGATTGACAACTAATGGTACCTACTCCAAATCATCGTAAGGACGTATAATTCTCTTCAGATAAGTTATAATATAATCCACCTCCGGCTCTTCATAGTAGTTTTGAGTAGTTACTCCACTCGCTTTCATCCTTTACAAATTGGAATGTATCACATAGACTGAAGCTTGGCTCGTTGAATATCAATTTAACCCACATCAATCTCGAATATCCGGCGGTTTAACAATTGCCGCGTCCTTCCGCAGCGCACAAAGTAAGCTTCAAATGTGCATCGTCACGCGAGCTTTTAATTACCGGTTGGCGGCGCCAATGTCTCCAACGTGCCTTTCGATGTTATATTCTGTACGATGTTGTATGGCTGGTGTACAGTTGGGGCAATGTGACTAACACCTGTTATTTGTTTTGTTTTTAATTAAATACTTTACGGGTTGAAGATAAGGTAGTGCCTATAAGAGACTCGCCAAGTTTCAGTACACGTTGTCGATTCTGTACATGCCACTGTTAATCTTATAATCCAGATATTACGGTGCTATGGGCGTAAAATTCCCAGTATAATGTGTGGATAGAATTTAAATTCATGAACATGAAATTGGGGTACTTAAATATAATTCGAATAATCATGGAGTTCGGAGAAGCTGTCTAGTTATAAAAAAATGTATTTAAAGCGAGCTGCTGAGCGGAGAGGTAGTTTCGAAAAATTTACTGCACAAATAAAAATGCTTTTGGTGATTTCAAGTGCATATTAATATTACAAATGCAAAACTACAAATGTTTTTACACTTTTATGACAAAAAATTAAGCATATCAACGCATCATACTAAAATCAAGTCCAGGGTTATCCTGGCTAGTAATGATTTTAAAAAGCTTATTTATTTTTCAAGCAAATTCATTCCTTAAAAAAATATACAAACTATGAATGATAAATAATTATCTGTAATCTGATTATTTTTCAATCTTAGGATTTCAAACAAGAAAATAATTACAGGCGAGAATGGTGCGATGGGCAGAATTGTAGCGGAAAAGTGTGTTAATTTCATCTGGGTGGGACAATGGCGGGAGCAATCAGCGTGGCCGACACCTGCAGAGCCCGCCCGGTACAAAGACGCCACGTGGCGAACGAATCCATCAACCCAACTATTGTGGAACAAATTGATGCTATCACTACAGTACGCTGTCTTGCAAAACAATGTACTTCGCTTGGCTATTATTGCGCCGGTGCCCCTTCCTGCCTGTAAATCTTATAGTGACAGTTTAATAATGAGTAGGAAGTAGTTCATCAACGTGTATGGAACCTTGTGCGAAGAATATGTAAACCATTCTTAATGTTATTATTTGAATCTTTGGATGCAATTGATAAAAGTTTTTTATTGGCCTTTTACAGTATATACCTATATCAATATATATTTGGACTGGCCACATGTCGCAGAACAGATAACCGTGTTTTGGAGTGGAGACCGCGCCTTGATAAACGTAACGTGGGACGTCTTATGGCCAGATGTTGGCACGACTTACATAAGAGGGCCGACAGCGAAAGGTTGATGAAATTATTTTCATTTGACAATTAAAGGAGATCGGTCGATTTGGTCCAACTGTGGACAAGAAATTCATTACTACCAAAAAATTTGGCGTATTTTTTTAGATTTATTTCTCTATTTACTTTTATCCTACGCCATTGGAATTAGATTTACAAAAAAATGAGGATATCATGAAATATTTCTACCATTTTTGTATTTGTCAGCAACATTAATGGAGTTAACATCTGTCACGAGACTATTATCTGTCAAATTGCATTGTTTATTTCGTCGTGTACTAATGTGTATTTAAAATTGAATTAATTTGAAAATCATATAATTTCGTTTTGTGGCTGGGTGTTGTGTTTATTCTCTACGGCGTCCCTTGCAGTCAATAGCTTACCTCGATTCAACAATACTATAGTATATAAATAAGTTAAAATGTTTATAATCGTCATGTAAGCAAAAACTACGGGAAATCATTGATGCGCGCCTGAAGCCAACAACTACGAGACACCGATCGTAAAGGCGCAAAGGCTTACATGATCTGTAATGTCTGAATGGATTCATCCTCAATCATTGTTTTATTTTTTCATTATTGTGTACGGTAGCTTCAGATATTTTTTAAACTAGCGCATGACATAGTGACTAACTACATACAATAAACCTGATATCAAAATAATATACTTTTAAATATTCAAATGTGTTTTTCTGTCTTCCTTGATAAGCTTACATACTTTATAATAATGTATATTCATACTCATCCCAAACTTAAAATATAAGCCAACTATGACATTACGTATTCAGATAGCAGAAAATGGTAGATTTTGTAAAACTTTAAGAGGATAAATCTTAAAAACCCCGTATCCTAGCTCAAGAAGACTATGTTATATTTGAAGGATAAAAAATCCTTATTATTTAATTCTATGTCTCATTTGTCTCCACCATGTTTCCACTACTAGGCCCAATATTCATAGGAAAACGACCGATCTCATTTGCTACTAAATAGAATGTCCTCATTTTAACGGTATATTACTCGTATCCCTCCCAATGCCTTATGAACATACATACATACAAAAACTACGAGAAGTAACCAAATATGAAATCATTACTGGTTCTAACGTAAAATAAATGAATGTACGGGCAAAATTTTTCATTTTTTGTAATTATTGAAAAGATTTCGATGTTTTAAAATTCCAAAAAATCCACATCAACATCGAATTTCGAGTAAGTAAAAATGAGGATTTAATGAAATTGTATTTTTTGTTGCAGCGACGAAACCCTCAAGCAATTTTAATTGAACTCGAACTAGTCTCGGCTGATCCCGCCGCCGTGATAATTGCACACGACACAAAAAACATACACCGACCACACAATCCTGTACTTTCTTTACTACATTTCAGCAGGCTTTTTTGTTTCTTTTCTCTTTTTTCTATTGAAATACCTGTAAAGTGTTTGTGCATCTTGGTTACTTACAGAAGTTACCAATATAAATGTAAAAATACACCCAAGAGTCACATACTTAGTTTTTACCCCACATTAAGGTCAATTTATTCTTGTGTCGCAGGTAACAGAACTACGAGGGACTTTCCGGTCTCACAAACACCCAGACCCGAAAGAAATATTTGTGGGCCGCACAAACATTTATCTTGGTGCGGGGATCGAACCCACGGCCTCTCGTTTCACAGCCGGCGTCTAACCATTAACCAACTGCGCCACAGAGGCTGTCAATAGATTCTGAGAACAAACAGATATATGTATAAAAATGAGCTACCAACACAACCGAGTCGCATAAACGAAAAAAAACACTCGTGATGTAATCAAAGCCAATGAAATGGCTCTACCACATAAAACACAAAGGTAAAACAAGTGATTAATACAAAAATTTAGACTAGCAGTGTCAATTAATAAGGCTCCACTTACACGGGGATCGTTTCTCGCCTCGAAGATATGATTATCGTAGGCATATAAAAAATAAATACTATTGTAAAATCTTCATAAAATCCTGAGAAATATGTATGTGAAGTCACTGGTTTCCTAAGATACAGGATATCTCCTAGTTTAGGAACCAGCGATCTATAAAATAGTACAATGGAATTTTTAATAAATAAATTAAATAAACAAATAAATAAATAAAAAGTTGCATCGTGTAAACATTTGTCAGAACACGATAACCCATGGTGGTTATGTCATACGATTCTCGCTACGAGAAACTCATCCCGTGTAAATGACGCTTAAATTTAATATTTTTGAACAATGGGAATTGTTCACGTTACACGTTACAAATGCTATTCATTTCCCATAAAAAAGATATACAAACAGTTCAACAACTTTTTCCTTTATTACCGGCAGTAAATAACTAATAAATTCCACAAACCCCGAGCAATAATGTGGAAAAATAAAATACACCATGAAACGTTTAGGGGGAAAGAGCCCGTCGATTGTTCCCTCACAATAGAGCCACGTAATGGAAAACGCTTTGCACTTATCGCCCTTACAAATTATTACATGGCCTTTATGGTAAATAAATTCTACTATATAATATTTTCTCTTATCATCCATTAGTAGCTCAGATTGTCTGATGATTTATTAAATAGCTTTGCATTAAATGGATGTTATTTAATTGAACTACTTTTAACATGGGCTTTTGTAATCGCAAGGAGTAAGTCTTTATCTATTATGTGGCTTTAGATACGTATTAAATTCAATTGGATAATAATTGTGAAGTATGTATTTATACACACCTATCCTTTCGATGACAATGTCTTTTGCCTTACATGTAATACTACAGTCTAAACGAAGCGGGATTGGAACTGCCGTTCTCCGAGTATATCTGATCTGCGGTTATTTCTTCTCTTAACTAATCTATCGCTCATACTTTCCTTCAATGTGCTGCGTGTCCTATTTCGGTACAAAAAGCCTAAACGCGATCTCGAGACAGTCTAGACTCGTCAGCTATTCAATTGAACATTTCACTGAATTCCTAAGCGTTGCGTACCGCCTGTCGCGTCACTCTGATATTCGCCTAAAAAGAAATAACCCCCTCCCCCTCCCCCTCCCCCCTACTGGGCCGCGCCCCGCGCATAGCAACTTGTGCCAATGCCAACAAAGGAATTTATAATCATATCGCTTGCCGTTTTGCGGGTTCAAAGCTCAGAGGACAATCAAATACACAAGTATATTTGTATTAATATCATTTTTTTTCCACTGCGATGTCTGTACTTCATGTGAACTAACACTTAAATGTTGGAGGTGAAGTATTTTATAACTTATTTGATTTATACCAGTTCACTTCGGTTTTCTTGAGACAGGAATCAAATGTAGCAAAAGATGTACGACTATTGTGTTTCACGACAACGAAAATATGACCCTGTCTGCAGTGGACAACTAGCTCTAAACAAGACCAAGTAGGTACTTCGTATCCGATTTTAGTCCTTAATATTAAAAGAGTTTAACATTTAGGTACCCGTACATGTATATTTCGTTCAGAAGTTCAAGTTCTGGCGAACCATATTCACAGGCGATTTGTCACGAACGCGGCGCGGCGCGGCGCTTTCCACACCATGTTTACTTTAATTCCATTTGTTTGTCTAAAGCATTGGATTCCATTCCAACGCGTCAAATATTTTTCAGATAAATATTCTATACGGAATATTCCGCAATGAAAATAGTTATCTATGTATTTTATACCATACTCGATTGTACACTGAATAGAAAACCTAGAAAAATAGAGCCGTAACTATAGTATATTCGATATCGGGGACTTTTTATATACAACCTTAGCATTAATCCAAGCAAAATATAACCAGACAAACAAAAGACCGAAGTCATCCTAGTGCCGAATAGTACTGCAATTTAATAATCTAAAATTACAATAAAGAAGCGGTTAATTTATTAATTTTGTGATCGCGAGCGTACCGATCATTGCTCCGTAAGGTTTTTGAACAAGATATAATATACCACATTATTTATACCACGTAACGTGTTTCCCTGTGTGGTACAGTACTCAGCGTGTGGTTGTTGTTTACATGACGTTTCTTTGAAAACACATGTCGGGCTTCATCCCGCTGTCGATCCGAGACGTAATCTCGACGCAATCTACAAGAGAACGCGGCTGATGTCTGATTACACACCTTTACATACATAACGTATGTTCCAGACTAATGTTATTATTACATATCTATTGTAACGTGTTGAATCCAAAGCGAATCTTTCCCCCTCTCTAAAAACTAATGTTCATGTGAAATGCATTTTCAGCCTTAACACATAGTAACTAGATCTGTAACTAACTATATTTATTAGTAGAAAAGTAAGCTACAATCTAGTAATGTCTTAATAACAAATGAACCGCGTGAAGAAGGAATTGAACGAGGGATGTGCGAGAGTAACGGAGTGTCACTACTGATTTGGAAAAGGTCGGGATGAATGAAAATATTACTGGGAATGGATATAAATGAAGGTGTGAGACATATTGCGTCGATAACAGGTGAGGTGTAACAAATGACGACGAATCAGCTGTGAATCCAAGTGTCAGAACCTTCTGTATGAAATAATTCGCGCGAGACAAATTATTGTAATAAATTATTATTGGAGATTTTTCTATGTCTTAAGCCGTCGCGCTGAGTCACTGAGGGCAACAATAAAGCCTCCGTTTCTGTTTATTTATTGTAGTACTTTTATGGCATTAGAGGCTTTCTATACGAGAGTCGGCAGAGAATCGGCTGGTTACCGGGGTTGCCACAGTGACAGCTTTGTGTAAAAATAGATACGTATAAGTACAAAGACGAGAAAATTGTTTCATTTTCAAGAAATCGACAATCATGCCGTGATTACTTTCATAACGAACATAATATTACACTTATCAATAATTTAATAAAAGGTAACAATTACTCAAGTAATGTTTTCATATGTATATAAATCATTATCTTAGTGGTATTTTCATAGTCTGATGTGTCAACTTAATAGAGATTTTTCTCGGTTTTGTTCCGAGTGAAGATAACTTCATATTATTCCGATTTGAAAACTAAAAAAAAATCCTATTATAAAAATTTTGATAATAATAAAAAAAATCATTGTTTAGGTCCGGCAAACGAGCAAACAGGAATCCTGATGGTAAATGATCACTGCCGCCCATGAACATCCACACCGCTTGGATCATAGATGTATTGCCGACCCATCAAGTCGGGAGGGGAGCGAGAGAGAAAAAAGATGGGAAGAGGACATAATCTCACTCACCGAATAAAACGCGACAGCGAATTCTTCACGTAGATTTTGTGTGAAACAGTGGTACCGACCCCGGCCGAGTGTGCCCACTCATGCTGAGTCATGACTGATAACAGTGTGGCTCTACCTCTTCCAGAAAACCCATTTAATATGCACCAAATCTTTGCACTGGTCCTGTGTAATTATTTGCAGCAAAAAAAAATTGAAAGCGCTGTAGATATATATAGTTGCATATACAGCGCTTTCTATTTTCTATCTGCTGTTTTTCATAGGTAGCTTTGGAATAATGCTTTATTCCAACGAGAATTCTATACCGACGTATAGTAAGATATATTTTAAGTTTAAAAAAATAAAACGAAATATTTTGTGGTAAACCTAATTAATTGATTTTACATCGTACCTTCCAGTATCTGTCTAGGACACATTACCTAGATGAGTTCGGACTCGCCGGCGCTTCGCTAAGGTGCCAACTAGATCGTTACGAGTACATTATTGTCACGCTGCTGTGCCGTAATAATTAGTCTTGTACTGAAAATGATCCAATGTCCGACACACGTGAGCGATGCGGGGTCCCACTACGTGCTTATTAAATATTAATAAATACTTTGACAGGTTTAACCGGATTGGTAGTTACTCTCACTGTCTAATAGAAAATGGGCGTGACGCAGCGGCTTTGTCATTGTGGCTCGTTCGGTGACTTAGATTACCGGTGGTTCAATATTCCTTTCCCCCTCTCATTTTCCTTTACTCCCCCTACCATTTTGAGAAGCCAACAAAGCAACTAAGATCTAAGTATTGGAGATGTTCATAGACAGAAGTAATAACACAAGTACATACCGAGAGGTGAGCAGTGTGCTCGAATACGAAAAAAAATGGTGGCCTGTTCAATAGCCGCTTCGTGCCTTAGTTAAATGTGCTAAGTTTTAACTCTATCTACGAAAGGAATTGAAATTCGCTATGAATGCAGCCCCACCCGACGGTATAAGACGCAGCTGAGCGCGTGCTCGTGGCAGCCGCGGCCGGCGCCAGCACCTTATGTCGCAAAATGTTTGATTAATATCCGCTGCGACCAGACGCCGCCAACAGCTTGTTGCCTTTGTTACTCACGCACCGTGACACCCGCCGCTCACCTTCCACGAACGGTATTAATACATGAACACAGGATTAATTTATTTATTTAAACGCTCCTAATAGGCTTGGAGCTCAGAAGCCAAACGCTCCTCTAACGTAAAAACACGGCCTGATTGCTTGTGTATTTTGTTAAGGTTATTAAGCTGTAAGTCAGTATTCTTACTAACTGCCTCACTGTAGAGTGTAAAATTGACTCTTACTAACAAATTAAATTAAATAGAAATAAAAATAGATTATTATTCTTTGGACAAGCCCAAATCTTTCTTTATGTGTAAGTTAAGTAAACCAAAGTGATTTATATAAGTAGACCTTGTTTTGTTTCTAAAAACTGCCGATGGTAATATTATGAGTTATAACCACGTGGGACATCAGTTGTCGAGGTGCGATAACTGCCCGTGATACAAGCGCGGGCGTGTGGCGCGACGTGTCATATCGCTCTGATGTCACGTAACGCGCAGCCTCGCGCCTCGCGTCGCACCTCGCGGTAATCCGCCGCGCGGCGACACCGTCACGCGCGCTTTGTGAAATACGGCCCCATTCATACGCGTCTTCTTTATTTGCTTACCGCCTGCCTATCTTCATAAAGCGAGCGACCCGCACCGCCAACTCCAGTTGGAGCATCTTACATGTCAGTTTGCCGCCTACCTCTAATGGGAAGTGATTACAGCCCCGTCAACACTTACTTCATCTGGCGAATGTAGGGGCGTTGGAATTTCAAGGACGAAATAAAAAGATTCAATTTGTCCAACCCAACAATTCATGACAACTACGCATCTACTCTATATCAGTTTTCCATACCAGATGGTAAATCCTGTTAAGATGTACCTTTTCTGCTTTAAAAATAAGTGCCTAAATTCATCTAATTCTTCAATCTGAGACGTTATTCTCATACTTTGTATCACCTCTTTCGTGTAATGAAATTGCGTGTAAAAAAAGGATTGCCACGATATTGTATTCAGTTATTGTTAGTAAGTCCCTCACAAGGGAGTGGCTGTCTGGGTAGGTACCACCGCAATATCTATTTCTCCCACACTGTTGTGTTCCGGTTTGAAAGAAATTGTACCCAGAGTAACTACTGAACATAGTGAGACTTAACGTCTTATGTCTCAGGATGGCGATCGCAGTGGGATGCCAAGAATTGCTTTGTAATCCATGGTGTTGCTTGGTTTTGTTACTGTCCATGAGCGGTCGTATCGCTTACCATCAGGCGAATGGCATGCTCGTCTCACCATTCATCCCAATAATAAAACAACGTTATGTTCAGTAATTAGGGTAGGTATACCAACGCGTCAATCAATTAATAACAAAAACAGACCTTCCACGAAACCCATCTGAATTCAAGAATATCGTATTTCATTGAAATCAGTGAAATTGATAGGTTTTGACGTAACCAGTTTCGACATCTGGTTTTGTGAGCTGCGACTGAAACTTGATTATTGGCTGGCGCTGGCTACTGATTGGCTGCGGTGTGATCGGCGAACATTTCGAATTTCTAGGTTAATTATAAACCCGAAGATGTCAGTCATAATTTGCAATGATTGGATATAAAGTTTGTTTAATAATTGTGCTTATAACACGCTGTAATTAAATTCGTGTTACAATTATGTTTCGAAAGTTTATAATATTAATAATTTTGTAAAGCATATCTACCGTGAAAATATATTCACAAAGGTTCTCCGTATAGAAATAACTTACTAACTTATTTTGACCTTTTAAGCGAGACATCAGTAATAAATTAAATTTCGAAGACGGGCTATTTTCAGAGAGTTCCCGTGTTAATAGTACCTCCCCTACAGCTTCCGGAGCCGTAAGAGCCTCGTATTAGTTCGTCGCGTCCCACGGCTCCGACGACTGATTAAAACACGCAGCGACGTAGAAACGACTCACTACACGACACACGACACTACAAAACTCATTATTGCGATGCCATTTCTCAGAACACGACAATTAACATGTTGCTCACTCGAGGTACGGTGTCGACTCTCGCCGGGTATCATCCTCTCGTGAGGACAAACATAACTTTTAACTTAACAAGCACCATAGAAGACTAAAACATTATAGTAAGGATTAAGCAAGTAAAAATTAAGTTTAAATATATTTGAAAGTTCATAATGCCGAGATTGAAATTAATGCCCTTGTTGACAGACTCGCCCTTCCTAACTGGGAAAAAGATGTAATCGTCTTAAGATGGAAAAAATGTCGACGGCCTGAGGAATATTATCCTCCGTTCGTCAGTCTGATGACACCTCAGATTATTCCTTCGGGAATGCAAGCGTAACATTATCCAAGAAAGCATAATATATATGTGAGATTAAATTGTTAGTATATGTAAAACAAAAACTGCCCCGGTGGCGCAGTTGTACTACGGTACGATTACAAAGCTGAGTTCTCGGGTTCGAATCCCGGGTCGGGCAAAGTGATATTGGAGTTTTCTATTCATTATCAACATAGAGTCAGGAATTTGTGTCTGATATGGCGTTAGGCTCGCCCCCTATAACATCATGCGACGTAACATGCAAGGCAAAACGTCGGTTTCCAGGTAGCACCTCCGCCTACCCCTTCTGGGAAAAGGCGTGAGTTTATGTATGTATGTGTGTAAAATGAAAAAATAACTTAATTAGAAAAATGATATAGAGACTATTTTCTACGACATATTATTGTTAGAAAGGTACACATAATCGTTCCGACAACCCAGAGCGCAAGATCTTGTCTATGCTTAAAATTGATTGAATACAAAGTCAACTTTATCTGAAATCTATCAAAACAGCAAACTTATACAAATATCATTGAACCGTAATTTATGAATTTAGCTTTATCCAAATAGTATCTTAGAGTACCTTTAGTCTAGACCGAAATCCATCTTATATTAAATTGTTTGGTGAATCAATTGTTTTGGCTATCGCCTTAGTAAGCCGCTCATTTGCGATTACTGCACAATTGGAAAGCAATCAGCGAAAGGAGACAATTCAATTATTCGGAGCACTGCGTAACACAAGCTATCTGCGTAACACAAGCTATGGGTATTACACCGACGTCAATAATAACATTAGGTAAGTATCTAAATTGAGTTTAAATTATTAGAATCGTGATTTAAATATGCAATAGCAAGTATTTTATATTAAAATTATTACGTATAAAACACGATTCAAAACATAATAATTTCCGTGCTATGGCATTGCCACAACGTTGATCGATCAAGGTGATTTTCCAGAAAACTTATTGCCTGATGCGTTCATAGCTAAGTCAATCATAATATTATTATGCTAGCTTATTGCTAGAAAACCGTCACCCGTTTTACACAGCAATAAGTCGCAACGAAACAATATATTGAGAGATGACATATCGGTTTGAATTCAAACTTGCATGAAGTTTTGTGCAACGTGTGTTGGCTGGACGACCCGCCAATAAAGACATTCATCTGTCGATGTATCCGTTCGATTGTGATGCGTTTGCACTTTATCGATATTGGCGGATCGGATATATATTCCCTCAACAATTCATATGGTAATTCTGATAATATATATTATATTTTAGGTCAATGGACCGGACCCTGTCTTTTTGAATTCATGCAAAAGGACCAGATCAAAGGACAGTCAATCAATATTTACTTTTTATACTATTTGCTTATGTTGACATTTCCTATTGATTTTAAGTCCCTCGATATACGCATATTACAATCTACGAAAGGTACATAATAACGCGTGGTTACGATCGAACTTAATAAGCGTAGTTATCTACTATAATCCTCGACATCAACATGTAAGTATCGCTAGCAATAAAATACATATTATAATGTTAACAGCTATGTTTGAAAAATATAAGTACGGTAATATACGTGAAGAGAAGTGAGAACTCACCATAACACCGCTCCCGAATCCGCACACCACAGGTGTTTGTTACCACACACACACACTACACTTGTACCACACCACTGCCGCTAAGTCACTCCAACTACATTATCCAGCACTTGCATCACACACTAATTAATAATTACACTACACAAGATTTACATCCAATTGTCCACAAAACACCCAAAATTGAAAAAAACGCAGTGTTGCGTCGGATCACGCGCCACACGCTCGGCGCCACTCCGGCGCCACACCGGCGCGCGCCGCATGCTTGACTCGCCATTAACACGACTCGAATGCACACAAGAACTACCCTCCATTATATTAAATGAATAAAAAATAAAAGAAAAAAGTAATCATTTTATTAAATGATATTTTGAAACTGAATTATACATAAATAATTAAAATACATACAATTAGTAAGATAACTTTGGCCCAGTATCTTTGTAGTTCTGAATAAGTAATTTTGATCTATTTGCTTCTATTTTTTTGTTTTTATATTCTCAATGCTTAAGAATTACTGAAATATAAATTATCAAAATACGTAGTTCGAATATTATGGTAATAAGTTGTATAATTAATACCTTAATTTAAAAAAAACGGTCATGTCTTCTATAGTCAATTAAGGTAACATTGGCCCAGTATGTAACGTACACAATTTGATCTAATGTGCCTCTTTTTATTGTTTTAATCCCTGATGTACAAGAAAACAGCAGTATTAGAACGTGTTTTGTATAGTTAAAGTCTAATTTTCACCTAGTTTCATGCATCTTCTGTTAATAAATAGTGCAACGGTAAAATTTTAATTTGGCACAATTTGTCTGGTAAATGGAAATAAGACTTTAACCTATTTCATCCCACTTCTGAGCAAAAGTCTCTCTTCTTTTGCTAGATAATTTGCGCTCTAAAGAAATTTCAGGCCACATGACATTTTTTAGGTCTGCCGCGTCGTCGTCGATCATCAGGAATCAAAAAATAAGAGAATCTAATAAACATATGATCACACATATCACCACACAATAATTTTACTGTTCTATACTAAATCTATGGTTTAACACGTACGGCAAAGCAAACTTCCTTAAAGGTAGTCATCAAAGTATGGTCGAAAATGAATATCAAAACTTGACTTGTAACTTTTATTTTCCCATTTTAGTTCTGACCATGTTTCTGTAAAAACTGTTTATTAACTGAAAGGTAAAGTATCAATTAAATATGACTTATGCATTTTTTACAGCTTATACATTTCTCTCGAAAATTTTATAAAAAAGTAAAATATAAAGCACGGATATTTATGCAAAGAGTATTAATATAAACGGATAAAACAATATACTTGGACAATGTTTATATATGTAAAGCGACGCGTGCATCTCATGCAAATGCCGGCGACATTTACATTCGACGAATATTCCACGTACTGGCGGAAATATGAGGCGAAATCGACGCAATTATTTATATTTTATGAAATAAAGCAATATTGAATGAATTTCTACGGTATGTAAGTCCGCCAACCCGCACTAGGCCAGCGTGGTGGACTATATGGCCTAACCACTCTCAATCGATTCTCTCGATTGTAGAGTAGGCTCGTGCCCTGCAGTGGCACCTATATGGGCTGATATAGATATAGATATAGAATGCATGCAATTGTTTTAAATAAATGGATCGCTATTTGTATTTATTATGTACTTCTAAAAACCAAAGCACTTTGGCACACAAACACTGAATGATTTCTCTACACGTCGCGTCAGATAGGGTCACTTTTGTGTCTATTCCCACATTTCTATAATGTTTACCTCCTGTGATCTAAAATGGTAGTGGATGTTTTTATAAGTACTTTGAGTTGCGCAAAGAAACCAGGCTGACGTCGATGAAATTGCTGCTAAAGTTTTTCCTTTTCTTGTCCTTTTTGCTTCCATTTCCTCTGCAATTTTGAGAAGACGGGCACACACACACATGCAATGTGTTGGATATGTTCATGAGCAGCGGCGAGCATTTAATAACTAGTGAGTATTTTGCCGGACCTCTCACAAAACTACAGACAATGATAGACTTCGCAGTGGTTTTATTTTTGTTACGGAACCTTAAAAATACATCGCCAATCCTTGATGTCTAGTTGAATAGTTCGGTTGCGATCGGTTCTGCTGAAACATGAATATTTCTATTTGGCAGCTCCAATTATCCCGCGCCGTTTATTTCCCCCGGGCGAGTATCTCATCGCCGCGACCACACTAGCAAGAATACTAGACTAGTATTATTTATATTTGTAAATTAATCTTTATTACTATTATTTATTTTATTATCGATCTTTAGTCGTCAAATTTTGAGGCATTTATATTTATGATATATTATTCACTTTGAAGCTTTTTACTGTTAATCATCCATTTTGAAGCGGTGGTAGTGTTATTTCTAAAGATATTGAGTAATATTCATTGAATGGATTATACGTTATTAAAATAAATTGTGCCTACTTATAATAAGTCGCCATCTACTAACTATAAAGGGCAGACATTGAGATGTAAAATGTCTAAAAATGCATTACTTGGCTAGACTTTATGAAATCTTGGGAAGGCTGATATTTAGCGTAAAAAAAGAGTTAGTTTCTCATAATTTGTAATGTGTATTTTTGCCATTGTTTTCTAATAAAGGCTGGTACATTAAAAAGCTGAAGAATCAATTCAGACCAACCGGCACTCGATCGTAAGCTTATTGCTAAAGCTTACGATTTCGATTTGCAAGAGCGTTAGCGGTCGGTGTGGACGCAGGCTTAGTCAGTTTTTCCATCGGCCGTCATCTGTTATTGGCACGCTGTCTGCGCTACAGAGGATTGCCTCGCCGACATCGCCGCTCGCCGCAACAAACGCTATCCAAGAGTATTGCAACGAGACGGGTAATTACTCCACGTGGGAAAATGCTGTACGCCAAAAACAAATAGAAAACAATCGACGCAAAACTTCTGAAAAACATAAAATTTACACATTACAAGTGGTAGAGCCAAGTTGTTACCATGACCTAGCATCAATGGGAAAGCTCTCCAGGGCAGTATTACTGTCTGACAAGAAATTGACGACTGACGTAAAGCGACAGCTTTGCCGTCGCGTTTCGTTGGGCGAGTGAGACTGCCGGATGCCTAGCACTCCTTTCCTCTTTTCATATTTTCTCTTTCCCGTTCTCCTCCCGAGTTGATGGGCCGGCAACATGTCCATTATCCAAGCGTTGTGCATGTTCATGGGCGACAGTCATCACTTACCAATTACCATCAGGTGACCTGTTTGCTCGTTTGCTGGAGCCATGCAGTAGAAAACCTTAGTATTTTAAACTTAGTATTTTGGTAGAAAACCTTAGTATTTTTTAGGTAAAGTATGAGCATGAATTACCTGCATTGTGATCATGCAGATAGCCGCGCACCTCACACTTCACCATAATATTATGGCCTGACATTTGATTTGCTTTCTTTAAACATTTAAATCGGTGTTTTTTAACGCTTTCCTAGTTCATAGAACACTCTGCTCATAATATATTAGCGTCTTCAATAGCGCAGTTTTCCATTGATGAGAAACCAAATTACTACTACAATATTCGTACTTAAATACTGAGTCGATGCCGAAGAATAAGTAAATATTAGAAAACATTAAGTATTAACGGTACTTACATAATAGCTCCGAAGGGAACCCTTGTGTTTGATAAGGGTGGTGTGTCCGTCTGTCAGATGTTTCTAACTTCTTAACTAAATTGAATGAATCTATAACTTATAAACGACATTATTTATACTCTGTATGTTATACAATAAAATAAAACAAGTGCTGCTGTAATATTTATACGTTAGTACGAAACTCTCGGCATTCAACTGGCTCGCGTATTTGGCCCTGTTTTTGTTCATCAATATTTTATTTCTAAATATAATTATGGTACATTGGTTTTCTTAGCGGCCATAATTTTTATTACTCTATGGGAACTCTAAGCGTTCCAAAATTGGACCTGGCTAACAGCATTGTAGTCATATGAGTGGACGAGACAACACTTTATAGCAAATTTTCCCTAATGTTATAAATAAAGATCAGGTTATATGTATTTCCATATTTAAACTATTTTAAGAATAATAACAGTTAATTACTAATTCAATTTGTAGTTTCAACAGCCCCCGTGGCGCAGTTGGTTAGACGCCGGCTGTGAAACGAGAGGCCGCTGATTCGATCCCCGCACCGGAACGAATGTTTGTGTGATCCACAGGTATTTGTTTCGGGTCTGGGTGTTTGTGAGACCGAAAAGTCTTTCGTAGTTTCTGATACCCACGACACAAGACTCGATCTTAGTGTGGGGTCAGGACTATGTATGTGACTGTTGGGTGTATTTATTTATTTATTTATTAAACACTGTCTTGTATTATATAATTGTCTGAATATATTTAGCCAATGAAAAAACGTGAAAAATAACGAGGTTTCCATACTTTGAATTGAAAAGAAACAAAAAAGTTTTATTCTGTCTTTCGACCAGGTTTCCGAGAACGACACTCGAGTCGAGCACACTATAGGGCACACACTCAAACTAATTATTCTCAACAAATGTATTAAAGTAATACTTGGAGGAGCGCAGTACTGCCAAGAAACTATGCATTAAGTTAATTAACATCGCGAAATAGTACATAAACATTCATACCGGAGGTTGGCAGCAGTGCGCGGAGCGGGGGCAGTGCTGCCAACACTCCCACACGACCCTCGAGGTACCTCCATTACGTACCGCGAAGACGCTGCAAGCTGTAATGTTCAAAACACGTAATATTCTTATATTGCACTTACTCACTATGCTACTCGGTAATAAATTTAATTATGAACCTTGAGTGTACTGTGTTAAACTACTAATATAATTAGTGCCAAGAAAAATAAAACCAGAGAAAGTGAAAATGAAAAACTTGTTGTATAAGAAGGCTAATTACAATGTATGTTAAGTTTATTAAAGTGCACATCTTAATACTTTTACGCTGAAATTTTAAAGTGTAGATGACCTTGTATATTCTTGTGTAATAATATCACTTGAAAAGTGTATTTTTATAACGGATCAATAAAAGTATATTATCTGAAAAATATCATCAATTGAAATTGTAAAAAGCAAATATATTTTAGTAAGCTCGTAAAAATGCATTTGATCGAATACACATACGAAGTCGTAGCGTTAGTCTACGGCATTGCAGTTCGTAGCACGGTCTACGTCGTAGATGTGGTCATCTACCTCCCACCGAAGACTTAACTGGAATGAAATTAAGTAAATGGTTGTTACCTCGGACCCTCGTATAAAAGATCCGAGTAATATTGCTGTTGAGTTTATTCAAGTTATACCTGGATAGCGTAAGGGAGAGGACACGAAATACTATGCATTTGTAAGGAGTTTGTTTAACTCGCGGGTACACGTGTATAAGCCTGTATAATATAGCGGGAATTACGGCTGGGTAATGAGGGTCATAGTGTACCTACGAAATCGCTCTCATTACGCAACCTTATATTATACGCATATTATCCTGAAATATACAAAAAACACGTGCTAAGTTTTTTTTTTAAATTAACCTGGATTATATTTTTTTTATTTTATTAATGTAAACTTATGTATATAATGTGAACTTGTATGCCTATGTAAAACAGAATAATTAAATCATAAACACATATAAATCAAAACTCAAATTCTACTACATTTTTCTCTGGAAAAGTCTTTAAAAGTGCTACTACACGCTTAATAAGTCTTAACATATGTAATCAAATCAACATTCAATATAGATCTATGCACCAAATAGGATCAGTCCTCAGTCCAAAAACAAACATTTTAGAATGAACCGAATTTGGTAGCAGCTTCGTTGTTAAATAATATACTCGATGTAGAAATGTGGGATGACTGGCTGTGCAGCATCTTTCCCCGTAACAACACAAATATTTATTTATCAAATACATAAATAATTCAATTGTTTAACATTAGCACATACATTATAAGTGTGTAATAAATATCGTGATAGTTATTGTTTATTAATTTTGGCACACAGGACGAAATCGATTCCTTGTGTTAATTTATTTTCATAAACAAAACTACTGTAAAGCCGTTCCGCTCATGTGTGTGATCGCGGTGTAGCGTTTATCGCGCGTAGTTAACATAATGCAAAAGGTGGATTAACTTCGCATTGATTAACATTTCTATTTAAAAGATACTGCAAACAAAAGTAGCCATCGTCCCCGCCCCGCGCTGCCCCGCACCGCACCCCCGCACACCGCACTTATTAAACAGCAATACTAATAAACGAACAATATTCATTTACAAATAGTTCTGTATAAAAGGGCCGAGATTGAATTTAATTCAAATAATTCCAACTAACCAAATGTAATAAAAGCGTTATTTGGATTTTTCTTTCACAGTAAATATGCTAAGCAATTATTAAAGGTCGAGACCTGCTAGGTCATGCATTAAACATTGAATTTTAAGAGAGAATTTGAAGTCCTTTAATTGAAATGGTAGAACCTTGCTACAGCACGTGAAGGTATAGTATCTAAGTGTATAACTTGTAGTTGTCATATAACATTAAACAATAAAAATGAAAAAGATGCTTGTTATTTCATATGAAAGTCCTGTGTAAAATATTCAATTATTTAATAAAAGCGCGCTATTTCCACGACCAACATAAATACTGGTAAATACGCAATTAAAGCAAGTTATCGGTGAGTTAAGGAGAGGAATAGCGCAGTTGGTCCGCCGCCAGCCGCGCCGCCTGTCCACTCCCTGTGTCCGCTGGCATTCATTCTAATATATTTTTATCTATTACTGCATACTGAGCACTGCAACCAAGTCATTATTGTTACAAATAAATGTAATAATATTATCGGTGTAAAATAAAAATGTACTCTCCAGAGTGAAAGAATAGAGATCAACTCGACTATTACAATAAAAAAACATTAGGAGCAATTTGCCGCGCGACCATCTCAAAGAACAGTCGTCAAACTAACGTAAGATATAGTCCTGGCGGCGTCATTAGCCGAGGACCAACCACAGCCTTTGTGAGTTACCCCAAGCGATAGTAAATTAGCAATACTTGAACAAGCCAGCAGCCACCCCTTTTATTCCTGGTTCAGAGATATTCTGTGTATAATTATTTTGTTATTCATTGATATAAGAACTGGTCGATAGTGAGTAGAACTGATCCACTTATCCTGTTATAACAACACGTTTATTTTATTCACAAATGTCCAGGTGTGACAAACTCTCAGATCATTATATCCATACCAAAGAAGTACAGCAAGCATTTATCTCACTGCTAGCTTATCTCAAGGTTATCTCACTGCGGAATGAGCGACTTACATTAAATCGACACGGCAAACTTTGAGTTAATTATGTCGTGTAATGAAATTATACTTATTAAGAAATATTACTTATAAATTATAAATGTCAAGAATCAGATAAAAGTAATAATACGATATCAGAGGGGAAAAAACGTTTCTAAAAATTACGAATAACCACACCCTCAGTGCAACTTATAAAAATAATATGAAAAATGTTGTGTTTCTATCAGTAAATCCCCTTTCAGCGGCACCCCACAAATATAATAAAACTCATCTCTGCATGAGTGGTGGCTCTTCCAAATGAACGTTTACTGTAACTTTTAATCTACGTCTGAGCCATGGATTTACGCGGCAAATGCAATTTTGAATGTGTATTATACTATTCAGCAGCCAGAAAGCTTTGTTACACAGACGGGGAGGGAATAATACGCACCACGAGAGTAGGTAACTACTTTACAATTTAGAATTGCTATACTCAGAAAAAAATAATGGTTAATTTAATAGACCTTTAATGTAGATTTTCTTCTTGAAATATACACTAAGAAACTACTAAAAGTTGTAATAAAATATAAAAAATATATTATTTGCCTAGCCCATATTGTACGATGTATGTTTGTTATAAAGAATTAACGTCTTATAATATTAACCCATATAAATACTATTTGCATTCCATAAAGTTTAGTTACTTGTCATCATGAATGCAAGATTTTAAAATATAAATTTATATCAAATAATGTCTACATCAGTCTAGACAAATATTAGGTTGCTTGGATTAATTCTAGTTTGAGAGGAGTCAAACTAAAGCCTATACATAATAATCAGGTGAGAGACGAAGGCAGCGCGGCGGTGCGGAGCGCGGGGGGTCACCGAATCCTCATTCCAAACACGAAGTTAGTTAACTCTGCGACGCGACGCCGCCCGCACACGCCCCAGTACACCCACAAAGTCACAAGCCACAATATACACCAACAGAAACATATATATACACAAAAAATATACTGGGTCTTGAAGCTTCGGTGATGGTAGCGAAGATTACAGGCGTAACTTTGGACATTATAAGAGAGTAAGAATACAATAAGCGCTCTTTATTTCTCGCCGTTGGTTAGGTATAGTCACCTAATAGAGATCTCAAATGCACTTATCAGCTGCATTGTACTCACTTTATCATCATCTTCTTATTCCTTTCAGTCCGTATCAACCCACTGCTGGGTATAGGCCTCCTTCAATCATGACATTATATATGGTTTTACGTGAATCTTATCCACTGCTTGCAGATATACTTAACATCCCGGTAAAAAACGACAGCAACCCACCCAACTAATATACTAAAAGGCTTCTCAGGTCTCAACAAATATACGTAATAGGGCAACATTGCAATTAAAAAAAGTTTTATTAACCAAGAACTGATAAACTGCAAAAAGAAGAGGATAACCACTTATCCTAGCTCATATTTTTTCTCTGCGCTCAACTCTACTAAAGATTTTAAAATTGAACCAGCATCACAATTTCATTACACTCAGAATTTTTTGTTGGTTTTATTTTAAGAAATGTTATTAGCTGCCATAGCAAATGCAAATAGAAAAGCTCAACTGCAAATTACATCATGACAAGAGTAAAAAAGTGTGTAGACTCTAAATATTTCTATGTAAGTTCAGAGAAATATTTAAGAACATATTCGCTTATCCATACCAGGTATTGAAATCAAAAGCCAATGAATATGGTCTCGCATTTATTATTACTCAATTTAAATAAATTAAATTATTTTGCACTTTTGTCGAATAAAAGCCAAGAATGCGCAATGTAAGCAAATATATATTCAAGCAGGTTGTATTACCAGACTTTCTAAATGTAAATGGTTGTGGACAAAATCTAATAACAAATGCAAAGGGAAGCCTCAGTATCGCGTGGGCAGCACAGTCACTCTGCCTCGGTGTAGTGTACAGTGTGCACTCCGAGTAACAATATTATTACCGCAATCTGTAGCCGGTGCGTCCCATCGCGTCGCCCCGGTACACTCGCGGACGGAAGTTTGGTGCACCCATGTTGACGTCGTTAAAACTTCACTATTTATTGTACACACTGCGCAACACAGCTACCGACTATTGTATAATTTTTGAAAGTTTACCGGAGAGCAAACACTACGCTCTCATCAAAATTACGATGTTATTTTCGCCAGTTATGGCTCCAACTTGCCGAGTTACTTGTGAGAAATATACTTTTCACGTGAGTTTGGGAATTAAGTTTGAGATTAAAGCGTTTGTAGCACTTGTAAAATTATACAGCTCTAAGTTATAGTCGCAAAAGTGCAGCACATATACGTTACAATGTATTACAAGTATTATTATTTTACTATCAGTACGAAGCCGACTTACTGGAATGAAAAACAAAACACACGTTTTACAACATTATGATATTGGCCATGACATAAGAAACTATAGAATAATTACTAAAATTCTGACCTTGAGTCCGTGGCCGCCAGACTGTCGTAGTTTTATAAAATCTGAAAGTTTGTCTGCGCATGCCTCTGACACAGGCATCACACTATCAGCTATTATAAAGTTCCGATCGTGGTGGCTCTGGAAGTTATCAGCTTTAATATGTGTGGCGTGATGAAAGAACCATCAAGTGTCCGGCTACCAAAGAATCTTTTGACAGTTGCCTTCACAACATAATATATAAAATTCGGCTTTTAAACTAAAACGCGGCAAAATTAAATTTTATTAAAGTTTAAAGATATCGTAATATATAATTTTGCATTTTCTAGAATAACACCATGAATCAAAGCAATGCTTGGCATTCCACAGCGTTTGCTAATTAAGACGTGACGTGATATCAATGATTAATTAAATAAACGAATACAGGCAAGGCGTTTTTCACTGGTGTGGTTCAAGATAATTAACAAACGGTTTTATTTCGTCGTTAACTTTGTGTTATAAAAATCTATGCTTATTAATATATCGTAAGCGAGCACTTACCATGGACTGAAGTGTATAATTTTGTCTGGAATCGATGTCTGGAATTGATAACTAATCTCTAATAACGATCTAATTCAGTCCGCCACTTATTTTTTAAATTACATTTATAGAATACAATGACGCTATTGTTAGATCCATTTTCTATTATTTTCCAGAATGGCTATTTATATTTTAATTACTTTTACAGTTCTTTTATATTTACGCGGCGCGGTGTTCATTCATAATGCAAGTAATATAAACACTGAATATTACATTCTTCGGAAAACAGCTGAAATTTAGTTATTATATAAATAACGTGGTCAGCCGTCCGCCCCGTGACCACGAAAGCTGAAAAAAATTAAACCATATCGCGATAAAATCCGTAAAAATTAGTTTTATTTCAACAAACTTACATTTTACTATGCAAATACTTATTCAATTTTGAACAGGATTATGTGTATTTTTATAGAAGACTCCTGTGAAACTAGACACCGCGATAATATGTGCTAGAGCCACGCTGTTAGTCATCTCTCAGCATGAATGGGCAGGCTCGTCCGGGGCAAGTTTAACCAATGCGTTTATGTTGTTAAATTAAACATATTTATCATATGAATACTTATTTAAGATAATAAAACCATCAAGATAAATATTCTTATGAAATTAAACATTCAAAAGAAAAATAATCCAAAAATACAATAAGCATAAGCTATCTCTACATGAATATTACTTACCATCAAAGCGCGACAAAAATAATATAGGAAGTTCACCCAACCCGTCATAGAAAATGCCGACATCTTGGATCCGTTGTGTAAGTATATTTAGTAAACGAATAGTCCTGCCAGTTGGAGTGCTATCTATATAGCATGTGGTGGAGCTGATAGCAATTGTTGCGCTCCACATCCAATTCCTCGCGTATGTTACTGAGGAACATAGGTGGATTCGCCAACACTGCTGAATTGTCGACTTTATTTCATAGCAGCATGCAATAGTGCATAATTGTTGTTAGTTTCCGTCTCAAAGATAGCGAATTAAATCCAACCATGCCCGCCACGGAGAAGAAAGATTTTAATGAATGGATATTATCCATATTATATTAAGGTGATAGTGTCCTCGATAAAACCTTTTACATGTACGATTGCTACGCGATACGTGCTTATAGGGAAAAATAATTGCAAGGATGTACTGCATAATAAATCACGCAGCTTAAGTCGCAGGCATCGGCTAGTAAGTAAATAAAACAAACATGTTTAATAAAAACACGCAGTGTCCGTCGGAAGCGTCCCCGAGCGTACTGAGCTCGTGCGGCGGACAACTACTAACTAGACAGTACACCACAGAGTACATTACTATATATGCAGTACACACTGCCGGACGTGTGCACTCGTTCTTACCAAGTATCTCGTACATACATACATACCCAATGCGGATTACTTTTTGTATTGCGACTTTAGTCACATCGCAATAAACCACATAACTACAAGCTACGATAAACTTACGTTGCGCTGTGGGAGTGACCGCTTAGTATGACGTGTGCAGTTAAATTAACCACTATGCGATTGCGCTTAATCGACCAGGGGAAGTACACAATTTCAAGATATGACGTGAAGTAACTACTTTTTCATTGTTGGTTGTGTAGTTAGTAACGTTGCCAGAGACTCGACAGTTTTCAAAATACGACTAACATCTCTTTGGTATTATCCATGTTTGTATTCGACGCCGTAGGTAATGCCAGGTTCTTCTGGTTACATCAAAAATTAAGTTTAGGAGGGGGGAAATTTTTGAGGGAATTTGGGATTTCTATCGGGGCCAATTTGTAGCCCTCACCGAGACGGTTCCGAGGATACCAAGCTCGGTGGGTCCACGACCTTTATTGGCCGAGATAGGTTTAGGGGGGGTGAGGTAAACATTTTAGGTGGGGGTAGGGGCGGGGGGGGGAGGAGGTTTCGTGGGGGGGCTTTTGGGCACCTTAAAATATTTTTGGGTGGGGAAAGTTGTGGAGGGGAAATTCGGGAATTCTGTTGGGGCAGGATTGTAGGCCTCACCTAGCCGGTTCTAATGAACCCAGGGTCGATGGGTCTACGATGGATATTGGCGGAGATAGGTTTAGGGGGGGTGAGGTAAAAATTTTAGGTGGGGGTAGGGGCGGGGGGGGGTAGGTTTCGTGGGGAGGCTATTGGGCACCTTAAAATATTTTTGGGTGGGGAAAGTTGTGGAGGGGGAATTCGGGAATTCTGTTGGGGCAGGATTGTAGCCCTCACCGAGCCGGTTCTAATGAACCCAAGGTCGGTGGGTCTACGATGGATAATGCCGGAGATATGAGTAGGGGGGGTGAGGTAAAATTTTTAGGGTGGGGGTAAGCGGGGGGGGGGGGAGGTTTCGTGGGGGGGCTATTGGGCACTGTTTTGGATTTAGGGGGGGGAAGGCCAGAGGGGGGGTAAGGATCAAATTACAAAAAAGTGGGTGGGACTTAAAATTTTGGATGGGGCTTGGAAACGGTTGGGGGTGTGGCTTACTGAAGTGGGTACTAATTTACTAAATAAAAAAAGATGGCGCGTAACGGAAGAATGTGACGCGTAACGAAAAATTTTTTCCAACCCCGATAAAGAAGTTTCACTTCAAAAAAAACTTACGTGTCTTACCACAACTAGCATCTCCATGGAATAGAGCACAGGAGGTAGAAACCAGGATATCGCCTGAAAACTAAATTAATGGAACGTGATTCCGAAACGACTTTCTTTTTTATGAATTTTTTCTCTTCTTTTTTATACCAATGTATGGTCACCTAGTATTACCACGGCACACTCGTAATTCATGAATTACTGCTACGACAACAACACGACATTTGTATTATGTACCAACACCCGCCTCACATTCCCTAGTAAACACCAGCGACCTCCCAGCACCGCTGGCCGTCGCCCCCTGTTTCATCACATTGTCTCGCTTTGTCGACCAAGTTGCTCGCCAGCTCTCTACAAAACGGTTATTAAACTTCAATTAAACGGCCAACTGTAATGTTTGTCCTCCACTTCCGAATAACTTTTCATCTCAAAATGTTGTTCCTATACAAATTCACTTTAATAAGTAATTAACATACTAAGGTCAACACTCTTGAGAAATTTCAATGTATTATGTGGCGTATTTGGCTTGCACTTGCTGGGGAGATTATTTTAACCTTTCCAAGGAGTTCATTTAGATTAGTGGCAGCTGACAGATGCCTTGTAGAGACATACACGAGACATGCTATGTTTGTGTCGCAAAGATAATTTTATTATAATAATTTTAGTCATTGTCTATGAGAAGGAGAAATATGTTTTTCAGGGATGTAGCGAACAAGGCTATCGGAGGAACAAGGCTCGTGGCGGCTAGTCTCTAAGAAGGTTGTTAAATCGTTGATCCTGGTTCCTTTCAACATTCTCACCTGAGCCCGCGCTAATAGAGGGCATTCATTCCCGAGAATAGATCATACTGCGCCCCTCTCCTACAAATGATATAGAAGATTATCACATTTCATATTTTCATTTCCACTAAAATAACAAGATAAATGTAGCCTACAATGTTATGAAACATACGCCCAGAGCGTTCTCTATAAGTATTTAATTTTCCAGCAAGCTCATAGATCCCATACATAAAATGGGAAATATTCAAATTTTTGCACAACGAACTCAACATAAAACGTACTGATGGAAAATTTACGACAAAAAATTTAGATGGAACAATCCTACATGCGCTTTTTATATCTAATTTGTACGTAATAGACAATATATTCATAACATTTTTACGTCTCTTTTACGTTGTTCATGAAAAATATAGTATGTCTGAATAAAGTCTTTACTTCGTTCAAATTGAATAAATTAAATATTACACGAAATTGAAGCACCTCAATAAAATAAAGCAGTGCATTTAATTTGTATAACCTGGTGTCGACCGGCCCAGCCCGGCTCGGCCGGCTTAAGACATCGTTGTCATTACACCTGTACACTATTGTTAAATATAACTCAAATATCGTCTTCATAATCTAAATTGTAGTCATTCACAGAAATATTTTCCATTGGTGAAATTATTAATTATTGAGAAATACCGAAGCCTATGTTCCACTGCAGACTTCCTGGACATGTTTTTCTCTCCTACCGCAGAACAATTCTCTAACATCAACTCAGCATATTAACAAATCACGAACATTTATAACAAAGCCATGTGTTTTTGTCAGCGAAATAAAAGTACCTACAATTATTGGAATAAATAAAGCACTCGAACAAAATATCATATGACAAATCGATGTTCGACACTCGATAAATTAATTACTGGGCGCGGGTCTACCCCTCTTACCCTCCCCCTCCCCCCTGCTCTCAACCCCTGCTCCAGTCTCGATGTTTCTCAACACATCTCCAAATGTAATCACGGCATTCCATCACTTAATTATAATAACAATAATATTTAATCTGACTGCCTCGGTGGCGCAGTTGAACTACGGCACGATTACAACGCCGAGGTCTCAGGTTCGAATTCCAGGTCAGGCAAAGTGATAAATATTGGATGTTTTTATTCATTATTAGCTCGGAGTCAGGAATTTGTGACCGATATGGCGACAGGCTTGCCATATCGCCCTAACACATCGTAGGACGGAACACACAGGGCGAAACGGGGAGTCTTGGTTACTACCAAGACTCCCCGTTTTTTTTTTTTAGAAGGGGTAGGCAGAGGTACTCCTCTGCCTACCCCTTCTAAGAAAAAAGGCGTGAGTTTATGTATGAATGTATGTAAAACATTAATCGATTTCCTAGTTTACGCGATCGACAAACGTTATTTCCGCGCCTTTCATACAATTTGTCAGTATAGTATTAACGTTGTAACGTTACTAAATTGAGAGTATGACACACATACAAATGGACGTGAAACACGTGTTTGTTAGTTATCTTCGTTGAGCTGGCTAACTGAGTTAGAAGAAGAGAACATCAATGTCAATTTGTAGGAGTGTTGGCTCTTACTGCCTACATGCAGTGTCGCGAGCGGCGGCGCCACATCCCTCACGCGCGGCGCACGAGGAAGTAAATCAACTTCCACTCGAATAAATCACGCCTTTATCTAACTAAACATATTAGCCTAAAACGTTTTCTTAGTACGGCCGTGTTAAACGAAGTAACTTCCACAATAACACATTGTTACAATTGAATCATGGCCCTCTCTGTATTGTTAGTCCGATCAATTATTCACTACACTTCTTAATCTATATTGGGATTTGAGAAACGTATATTCAAAACTTACATTATAACGCATATACATACATAAGCACACGCTAGCTTCCCCGAAGGTGAAAGCGGAAGCAACACTAGTGCCACCCACGGTTGGGTAGAGTATTTCCGTTGTAAAAAGTGATAGAGATTACTCTCTACGTCTTACGCTCCTTACCCTTCTAGACGTAAATTATAGTGGCGGACAGCTCATTTGAGGGTTTCTAATTAGAAAAGCTCACAGAAGACGAGTCAGACCATCATTTTTTTTTTTTGCAATAATACTAAAAATAATATGCGAGGTTGGGGGTCGGTTCACATCAGCTGCGACAGTGATAATATCGCGTTCGAAGCCCAGGGCACGCCGGGACTTTTGGAAGTCATATTGTGTCTTTAACGAATCTCTAAAGGTTAAGCAGAATATTGTGAAAATGTATATTGGGTGCGAAGTCCTCCAACTCACACTAGACCACCGTTACTCACATTAGACTGAGGTCCACCCCCTCTTACTTTAATATTATTAAACCCGGGACTGAATTAAAGTACTCCGCATAGCGCCACCTACCGAATCAACGTAAAACTTTTTGGTAAACCTTATCTCAAACAGTGAATCGGTATTAATGTAGAGACGTAGTAAGTGTTTTGTAACCAACCACAAAGATGGCGCTGTGAGTATATAAGCTATATTAACAAAGTAAAAATTACTACAAACTATTTTCTTTATTATGGAATTATTATAAGTACATAATATAAGATATTCATCGCGTTATTTGTGTTGAAAATTTATTGTTCCAACTCTATTTTATTTCCAGTTATGTATTTAAAATAGTTTGACCCGACTAACAATGTGCAAACTAATTTCATAAACGAGTGTATGAATTGTTGTGGGAAATATGCATGTATGTACTAGTACAAAATAACTCGAATACAATATTAAGTATGATAATTACGGTATTTTTTTACAAAAGTTCGTGATCGCCAGCACGCGCGTGCAGTGTGTGTAGCGGTGTGAGCGCCGAGCGTGCACGTCGGTACTCGGTATGAATCGGTAATATTTTCAGCAGTTTTTAAGCGTTCGCTAATTGTGTGTAAATATCTATCGGATCTTGAGTCGGGTGCGATAGCGCGGGCCGCGCGGGGGTGGGGCGGAGCGCAGGGGCGGGCGCGTTATCAGTCGCCGTGTCACAGTTCAAGGGGCGCAGGCCGCAGTTATCGCGCGTTATCCGCCGACAGTTTATTATCTTGGTGTGGATGCGTGTTGGTGCTGGGAGCTGGGCGCACGCTCGTCGCTGCTCGCCCCACGTTGCGACACTAGCGACACGGTTTGCAACAGCGCGGCGGTCGCCGAACACGGCGCGGCGAGTGTCGACTCGTTGCCCAACAGCCAGCATTTGTCAATCAACACGTGTTGGACGCGCCTGTTGTTCGTCGCCGCCAGCGCCACTCGCGACATCAGTCGTATTGCAATCACTCCACAATGCTTCAACATTCCCTCAAACTTCACTAGACTGACCACTTTCCGTGTTAAGCGATTTTTTTTAACTCTCCGAGCTTTTGGTAATAATGTAAATAGAACGAAATATTATAATATCATAAGTCTGTTGGTCGTGTCGCGACAAAATGTCTGGCCATAAACTGATAATAAATTCAATAAAATTCAACATTGACATTTAAAACGAGAAGTTGTACATCCCAGAATCGGTATGGTGGTAGCGGCTTATATAGCAACTAAGTAAATGTGCACTACCACTACTTATTACCTGTAACTTTATAGGTTTGTTGGAGAATAGAGTGTGCATAGTGGTCGCTGTAAATATGTATGTAGTACGTTTACAATGTCAAATACGTTATTGTGAAAATTGTATTATAATCTAACAACAGCATACTCGTATTTTGGGGTAGAATGATGAGGTATAATAACGCTCGTGCTGTGAAACTAATGGGGCTTTCACGTGGCCGCCTGTCACATTATAATGGTAACAAATATGCGCGAGTGAGGTGTTGGCGTCGCCGGCGGTGGCGGAAGCACCCGCGGGCCGCACCGCGCCTCACCCGAATAATGGACTTGCCTGTTATAGGCGTTATGTAACGCGAGCCACTTAGCAACAGGTCGCCACTTGTGGCTTCAGCCATGACTGTGTCGCGACTCGCGGACAACGTGTCAACACCATAGCAATGTCAACACTTTTCAAAAAGCTTTTAATAAAAGAAGTTTAACGGAAGCTAATCGATGTAGACTAAATTAGAAACATACATACATAATGAGACTTAACATCTTATGTCTCAGGATGACGAGCGAAGTGGAATGCCAAGCATTGCTTTGTATTTCATGGTATTGTTTTGATGCTACTGTCCATGAGCGGTCGTATTGCTTTCGAATGTCATGCTTGTCTCGCCATTAATAGCTAAAAAAATAATGGTTTCTTAGATTTACGCGAATGTTACACATTGATTTTTACATTTTTTAACTTCCCGACGTTTCGATTACTTTGCAGCTTTCGTGGTCACGGGGCGGACAAAGCTAAAAAAATACTTATTAATTGAGCGGTATTGTGACAGATCTCTGCTCTATTGCTGTAAATACTGTACTGGTTTGCATCGACTACTGGCGCACATTGGTCCTTATTATTCCCTTCTCACCCAACACTTACCACATAACATACTACCCAATACAAAATACATCAAACCTTAGCCCTCTGCGGGTTTGTTCACCCCACAAACACTCAGAAGAGAAATGAATCACTTCCCTAAACGAAAACCACAGGCAGAGAAAATAATATATATTATCATACTTACTTATTACATATCTATGTATAATGTATTTACTTACACTAAAATTATATTCCGGAAACGGTTGGAAAAAACACACATTCTAATTTTTGGCGTAATTTTATGGCTTACGAACAAATCAATTTATATTATATTATACGTATAGATAACCTACCTAGATAGTATTGGAATAAAATTTTGGTATAAGTACATAAACCGTGGTCACTTTCTATATACGGCCTATAAAATGTGGTATTCAGCCCACCTGGTGGTCACTGTCGTCGGACATGTGTACAGCTGAACCGCACTACCATTGATTACTTGCTCTATACACAATTCCTAGAACTACAACAAATCCTAAATACGATGCTGTATGTGAAGTTTCACAAACATAATATGAGACAAAATAGACCAAACTTTAATATGACAATTACTATACGAGTTTCAAATTTACTATACGAATGAAATATTCATTACTATACTCTCTTTGCCACTATGCTGACAATAGTGCACATAAGGTGCGGTGCAGTCAACGCTATGTTAGCAGTATGTCTGTCTAAGGAGCGTTTTGTCACATACATAAACTTCCGCCTTTTTCCCAGAAGAGGAAGGCAGAGGTGGTACCAGGACACCCACGATTCGCCTTGTGTGTTCCGGCCCACGATGTGATAGGAGGCGAGCCTATCGCCATATCTGGCACAAATTCCTGCCTCCGGGCTGATAATGAATTGACAAATCCAATATCACTTTGCTCCACCCGGGATTCGAACCCGGGAGTTGAGTTGTACTTCAACATTGAGATTGTGGTCATACCGTAGTACAACTGCGCTACTAAAATAGTAGCAACTTCACTGCTCTACCGATTGTAGTAGAGTTTATTCCTTGTACCTAGAAATAATAAAATCTCACTTAGTTCGCAGCGATTTTTCACTCAGTGTTACCTGATCAATTAATTATCCTCCTTTAAATAATAAATTAAAAATTGTCAAGACATAAATTGTAGAAATGTTTGTCCAGTTTCATTTTAGATATTCATTGAGTTATAAGTACCTGTTCTTCGTAAACTGACTCGGAAAGGAGATATCGTCAAAATTCTGCTTTTGGATGCCATTTTTTCAATATAGCAGCGCGAGCGGCAAAGATACGACGTCGCAAAGTGAAAATTCGAAAAGAGCACCTCAAAATCTATAAAGTCACCCATATCCAAGACTCCCGGAAAACTTGGCAGGTAAAACTACCAAATGACTGGACTAGTATTAGACATACACTAATATAATAAAATATTAAGAGTGAAAAACTGTTCCTCAAATTTTGACAACAGCATGACAACAACGCATTTGGACGCCAAACGATCACAGATGATCTATATGAGTTGCGATGAGCGCTTAACAATCAAGTTAGAAAATAGATCGTATTCCTATGATCATCATCATCATCATTAGCCCGTTGCAGTCCACTGCTGGACATAGGCCTCTCTCAACCCCGGTCTGCTGCTTTACGCATTGCATTATCCCATTCCATCATTATTCCTATATAGGGAATAATTTGAATATGTGTAACCATACAAAAAGCATTGAGCTAATGTAAAAGAAATTAAGAATCATAAGCGTAATCATCTTCTGGCGATACTCGGTGGTGTAACTACGTCTCAACTAATAAAATGTGGAGCAATCATTGGACTAGATTTAGTCGATAACGCATAATGAGCGTCTCCGAGCGCGTTATCTCTTGTTTGCCAGTAAAGTCCACACTAACGAGCCGCATGACCAGGCGATCACAGCGCCACCTCGTGACCAACGCATTGTGTTTGATGTCGAAGGTCTAGTAAACAAGTCATGACAGCCAACCATGAACACCTCCACATCATCGGCAAGGGCATCGTTGATGTAAGGTTAAACAATCCGACACACACGACTGTGACGGGATCATCGTATTTGCTCAAGCTCCAACTACTGCACGTCGATGTAATACCCGCCATAAATACCTATGATGTTGTCGGGTTCTAAGTTCATCGTTAACACCAGCTGAATTCGAAATTTAACAGTTCTACACTTATATCAGCTTTATTTTTACCTACTATGAATAAATTAGGCAATATAGGATCCCTGTGCCTGCCACGAATCTTCTGTTTCTCTTTAAGGGCCTAGCATAGTTCACAACGAAATTAACGACCTACAGCGAAGCTCCACGACTCTACCGCTCTAAAATCCAATTATTTAACTCATCCATTTTGGCTGATGGATGGATGGATGGATTGCTTGACAAAGACAACCGAATGTCAATAAGACTACGACCGACTTTAAGAAGTGGTAGAGTCATGCTAATGTCAGTCATAACTCAGCCTGAATGCGCAGGCTCGCCCGGAGTGGTACCACTGTCTCACAGGAAATCGACAACTTCGTTCGGTGAGCGAGGTTGCCGGATGCCCAATAACCCTTTCCTCTTCTCATATTTTTCCCTTCCGCTCTCCTGCCCATTCGTTGGGCTGCAACACATCCATGATTGTGGGTCCAACGTTGTGGATGTTCATGAGCGGTAGTGATCACATTTGTGTCCTTTAAATCCTTCCCAAATGGGCTCTAAGTCATGGATCTAAACGATCTCTAAGGATTCTGGGTATTCGTAGACAGTCCACTCGAATAGTTAATTTACGTGTACTTTTTGCTTACAGTATAAACAAAACAACGTATAACACTCTACACGTCGATCTAATAATAAACACCTGTGTTCATTTTTTACTTGCATACATTGCATATGATATGTAAGAATGTATATAGCACAACATAATTGTACCAAGCGCGTGTTGACTATAATCGCCGCACTGACTTAGTAACAACGCCTTCCGCTATTTCAAGACCCGATTCAGGACTCAAATTCTAAACCATTAATATTTTATTAGGATAAATATCGCTAAACATCGATTAATAGCTGTTGGTTTTACTGATGTAGTATTCCATATTTGTGTCTGTTAGGTAGTGCTGTCAGTATAAAAATAATAAAGGGTGTGTGAGACATCATCATACGGAAGCATATTGATAAGATAATAATACGCCACGTAGGTATTGTCACTGGATAAGCTGCCTTATAAACATTTGTAGGAATTCCTACGACAGGTAAGCGATATCTTATATGTGAATTTGCATTTTGGGGCCCCGTGGTTACCAGGCAGGCAGAATGGGACCATAGCACAAGAATACCGCTCTACTTTTTGTTCCGTGATATTTTCTGTGATATAACTTATAAGACTTATAACTTATGAGACGCCCCAAAGATCAGTCTCAATCAACAAGGTAATGGAGCCCATCTGTAATCGAGCATAGCAATAACACGTTCAGCTGAAACGATGTATGTACCTCATTAATACAACGCCCGTATCAGCGAGTGTGAACTATTGACCGTCGACTTACTGACACTCATTCAATCTCCGCGCGCCCGCAATCACGACGTGATGCAAACGTTCTCGAACCTTCCGCCGCAGCGAGCATTATCATTAAATCAGACCAGTCTATAAAAACGTAAACTGTAGTGTTTAATTATGCGCAGTCCGCTTGGTTTTATAAGCAACGAGTAAAGCGACACCACACACTACAATAACGTGTTCGAATATAGTTGTATTGATCCCTGGACAGCTCGCAGCAGCGTGACGCGGCTCGGCGGGACAGGTGCGGCGCCCGCTCCACCCACCTGGCCACACTCACGAGCATTGTTCAGCTATTACACATTAATGCAATTAGAGCTCATTAATATACCGTGTCACTTGTGAAATTAAACTTTTAACATATTACATTCTCCAAATGGCGGGCGTATTAAACGCACAGCGAGTCATTCCCACGGGACGGCTACGAGACTACTTGTATGCAGGTGCTTCGCGCCGCCTAACGGTCGCCTAAACTTAGTAATCTTGTTTCAACGGTTATCCACACTGAACACTCGCGGCGCGGCTCCACACGCGACCGAGACCTGTTCCATCGCCGAGGCTTCGCTAATAACGCCCAAGGTCGCGCGGCTCTATCACACCTTACGGTAGCAATGGACACCAAACTGAGCCTTGCCCATACAACCCACTCAGCACCAACAATGTATAACGTCAAGGCGTGACCACTAAACACATTGGTGAAGCGGGATAATCGCATTCTAGATATGTACCTATGTGAGAGACTATTTGTAGATGTATTAATTCATTGATAACGAGTTTGTAGGACGTGAGGTGAGGTGTGTGGAGGTGCGGCGTGGGGGAGGCGGGGATGTGACCGCGTGTCGCAGCACGCAGCTCGAGTGGAGCCGCCGCCGCTGGTCGTCCGCCGAGGCTCGCGCGGACGGCCCTGACCCGCCCGCTTGCTCTCCTCCGACCAAATATTTTAATTTCAACTACCTAGTTACAGGCTCGCACTTGCCACCCCACATGGGACAATAATTTAATAGATCATGTATTGTACTAATAGATTTCTGTTCTAAATATTATTTAGGTTTAATTATAGACACCATTGAAAATTGCGTACAGTTTTAAAAACACACAGAAGACGTCACTTTCAGTTGTTCCCAGAGTTTTCGTATTTACAGTACAACAAAAAGAAGTGAATTTGATTAGGTATTTCGTACTTTATTGGAACGCTGATAGCTCGAGTCACGTTCTCCGTTCTCCATAATAAACACTCACGATTCAAGTACTTAACATTTTTATGTAAAGCTGATTTTAGTCTAATCTTTGCCATCTTTGTTATCGGCATAACTGGCGCAAATACATCTAAACATATTTTATACGAATCCCGGGAATTAATATTTATCTATTTAAAACATAAACAAAAGAGGTACGTGACGCATCTCGCAAGCGCAAAAATACAAAATTCCTCTTTCCTCTTTGCAATACAAATATTATTAAAATTCTCGGTGCGTCGCATCTCGCACCGCCGCCGCGCCCGCGCCGCGTTGATCGCTCCGAGCTCCGACTACACATCACTCACATAACTATGCACATACGTAGTGCTCGTGTCTCCAACTCCGCAAGCGACGTTTTAAATTCTGTATACCAACCACTAACAACTTATAAAACATTGTTTGAAATTATTACTAATATTGACTAATCGAAAGTCTTTGTCTTACATCAAAGTGTTTTTACATTTAATTCCTAATCTACAAAGTTATTAAAAAGCTAAAGTTGAATGGCAACAAACTGTTTAACTATGCAAGGTAGCGACGTGGTGGTGCCGGGGCCCGGACGGCGGCGGCGAGTGCGCGCCTGGCCGCGTGGCAACCGGACCGGTCAGCGATAACACTCAACAGCCACGGGACACCACGCCATAATATAATACTTCTCCAATTCTATATTACCCAATTGATAATAAATCGATATGGCAGCGGATAAGGCAACAGATAGAGGTTCAATCCTGAGACGAATCTAACCTGTCTTTTCAGAAGTTTCGTATATATTTGTTGTTAGTTATAGGTAACATTAACCATGAATAAGAGCGTCGTAAGCAACCTTTAAATCTGAGTGATAATCAAACGTGAAAGCCGCACATTCACTTTTCAACAGTATGGTGGAATAAGAACAAAACTTCTCTTAATCCTTAGACCTTACTAAACAGTTGAATGTATTCGGGATGATATAATATTGTTGTTCAGTTCCGTAAACAGTAGGGGCCACATTCCGCCATTACGAAGTGAGCGTAACGAGCAAACAGCACACAATGTGCGAATGATATCAGTCCCGTCTGGCGTCCGCCGCGACTGCTGACTAATTATAGCAGTGCATGAGAACAACAAACAACACAGCGCGTGTTGTGTGTGGTGTAGTGGCGGTTGGACGCTGGTCGCGGCGATAGTACGTCGCCTGCGCCGTCATCCCGCCGGCATCCGACACAATCGCACCAGGAATATCAACATGACACATTGACCATCGCACTATAAATAAACAGGGCACATTAAGCGCTGCATGTCGCGGACAAGCTGCGAGCGCCGCGTCGCCGCCACGTTGCCGCCACGTCCCCGCCACGGCACCGGGTCTACGTCATACGAGAATGTCACCCGGCGAGGAGATAACTCTTGTAATTATTCATAACTTGTCACACAACGCGTTACTTTTTTAAAATTTTTGACGAGAAGAAAGCTTCGTTTTTGTTCCCTATCCTGAGGCGACTGAAAGAGGTTCTTTTGGTCTGGTAGTCAAGCCTTCCAGTCCGACACTCCTGCGAATATCGCTGCCGGCGAGGAACCCTAACAAATCGACAAAACACTCTCGGTGACACTATTTTCGACTCACTTATCCAAATGAGAGAATCCCAGAAATTCGGCGAGCTTCCGTTCTCGGAGTAAACAAAATGCTTAGTCGTGTCAATTGAAGTTTAAAAAAAAGTTTAGTCTCTATTGACAGGTCCTCGGAGGGTGCAAACACTCCCAGTGATAGAATAAACTGCGGCGCTCAACACCAACGTAACTTCCTCAGACTAAGTATAGGTATACAACTTCTAAGAATAGCAATGAATTAAAAATATCATGTAGGAACTGGTTGATTCCACTAATACTAAAATAATGTTCTATAATCCAAATATAAACTAGATTGTACGTTTTGTGCATGGTCGTCGCTTTGAAGGTGCCGGTGCGCTGTCAAACGAGCACAATTAATATTATGTTAAAACAGCGAAGTAGCCGCCTTCATAAAGTATCAATTAATTCATCAAATAATGATGAATGGCAGTAAAACAAACATTCCGCGCATGTTTGTAATGATCTTGTCGTTTGTGGCAGAGTGATGCGCGGGCGCGGCGGTGGAGCGGCGGTGCGGGGGCGGCGCGGGGGTGACGCTCGCTAAAATGCTCATATAATTTATCAGTTTGTTGACACGGCAAAGTTTACGCGACGATCGTTAGAAAAAACATCTAATAAAGATGAAAATACACATACAGGTTCTTGTAACCGCCGCCTGTCTCAGCGCGACCCCGCCGCGCTGCCGGCCAGCATTATCTCAGCGCGATCTACTCACCAAACCAGTGCTCTTCATTTGATTTCATCGCATTATAACTATCACCGTAACATTCTACCGGCTACTGGAATTTATTACTAACAATTAAGCCGTCTTATTTAAGCCACGTGAGCCACTCGCTGCCTTATTTCTACACCTACTTCAAAATTAAAGTTTTGTTTATCTCAGTAGCTATTATGTCCTAGTGCTATTAACTGCCTGAGATCTTTAACGTTTTAATAAATAAATACATCCAACAGTCACATACATAGTCCTGACCCCACACTAAGATCGAGTCTTGTGTCGTGGGTGTCAGGAACTACGAGAGACTTTTCGGTCTCACAAATATTTGTCTCGGTGCGGGGATCGAACCCGCGGTCTCTCGTTTCACAGGCGGTGTCTAACCAACTGCGCCACGGAGGCTGTCAATAATACTATAACATTGTTTTCATCTCTATAATTGAAACTTTTTATAGGATATAATTGGCATACAAGCGAGCCCACCTGTTGCTGAGACGATCGCCGTCCATAAACACGTACAATACTTGGAGCATCGCGGCTGTGCACAGGCCACTTTACTAGTGTATGATATTGTCAATCAAATTAACCGACAAAATAATATACGACAGCTTTAATTATACTCGTGTATTTTCCGCATGGGGGTTTATATCCTACATATAACATCGAATATTCTTCAGTTTTCAAAGGCCACGACAACCATTCGAAAATGTAATAGCTTCGTAATAATTAGTATGGATTTTTTTGGTCTCTGCGGCGGCGACGGTGGGTAGATGGCGTGGCGCTCGCGGACGTCTCCACAAACAACTCGCGATAACGAAGCTTATCGAAGCTCCCTTAAAAACATATCGTCCTCGTTATCTGTCACCGCGCCACAGAAATAGACCATCCAATATTTATACTTAATCATTGTAATCGGAAAATAACGAATGCTCCCGATAACACCGCGACCTCTCGCTGTCCTCGGCACGACAAGCCAGAATGCTCCCTGCACTCATCACGCAGAGTTCTAATTAGCCTGCGCGCATGTTAGAGATGATAAGCGCTGCCCCCTGAACCGAGCGCGTTCTGGAAACGCGATATCTCAAGAACGTCCTATCGGTGGCCGGGGTCGCTGCGACTCTCCTCCAATCTGTCGCAACTCGCCCCTGCCAGTACCTACTCCGCAATAAAACGCATCACATGTTCCAATTCAGCCCTAACCAGATACAACCCGTTCACACAGCTATTGCATCCACTGCATTCTCTACGCTCTGAGCTCTATACGGCCGGAATATAAGTGGCACTTTCAACAACAGATTACAGAAGATAAAGGGGACACATTTGAGAGTAGTGTTGTGATTGAAGTCGCCTGTTGGAGAGCATGTTCCTGCCCATATAGGTGTACATTGAGTAGTGAGTGCTGGCGGGTTGTGTCGCGCCGCTGTCGCCGCAAGGCTGTCGCCGCGACGGATACAAATTATCCACAAGACGCAATGTACCGGCAAGCAACAAGCTTTGGTCTGCCGCATGTACGCATGTCAAGGAAATGCCCAACATATACCTGTGAACCTAAACATAGAATGTTTCAGTAACAATTACAACGCTTTCTATTATGCACATACATAATTAGTACTAGCGCTAGTTGCCGGAGATCGCAGATTCAAACCCGGGCCATACAGAACTAACACAAAAACTCAACGCAATATGTTGCGCTGGTTGATTGGCACATTTATAACCATTTAGCTATAGGTACCTACGTTCTATTGAGAGCACAAAAACAAATATTTTGTTGAATATCGACAGGCTGTCCGAGATTTTGCTTCCTGGTAACGTTTTATGATGAAACATGACCCAGTTTTTATGTAAATGATGCAAATCGAAGTCGAATTTCCAGTAATTAGTCCCAAAATATTTCCGTGAACTTTCTCTTCTCGACAATTTATGATGATGGAGTTAAGTGTTACAGAAATAATATTATAATGGCAACCAATGTACTGGGCACACTTTATTTGAAATAGGGTATTTAAATATTATCGATTTTTTTAAATATTTCGTGTACTAACATAAATACCATTAAAAAAATATATTTTAAAACGAGAGTGAGAGCATTGTGGGGACATCTTTTACACGCTGTAATGCAACACTGTAATGCATATTAACACTGGTGATTTCACTAGTTTTATTTTAAAAGAAGAAAAGATTTAAGACAGCCTCCGTGGCGCAGTTGGTTAGACGCCGGCTGAGAAACGAGAGGCTGCGGGTTCGATCCCCGCACCGAAACAAAAATTTGTGTGATCCACAGGTATTTGTTTGAGATCTGGGTGTTTGTGAGACCGAAAAGTCTCTCGTAGTTTCTGATACCCACGACACAAGACTCGATCTTAGTGTGGGGTCAGGACTATTATGTGACTGTTGGAGATTATTTATTATTTAACTTATTTAATACTGAATGGATTTACAAAATTCTGTGTTTGCTATATTACAGATATTGATACCTTTTAATATAAAAAAATGGAGTCAAATACTCTATTAGGCGGTTTAAGGCTTATTCCAACATGCGTATTGGGTACACTTCACAGTTACACGCCTTAGAAAAGCCTTCACCGTTAAATGAAATATTTTTTATATGAATGAGCACAGCGGTACAGTTCCGGACATGAACCTTTATATTATTATTAATTAAGTGATTGAGCTGTCATGTCGTCGCGACCAGTACTTGTACCTGCAACCACCAGTCACCACCCACGCGGGAAACCTGGCCACAGGAAATTCCACCTACGACCGATACTTCAACATCACTTCAATACCCCCTCACTACCTCGGTAGTTAAAATAGTCTTACGGCGGGTTTCCATAATTTATCTAAAAAAAAGATATCATTAGATATTTAGACGCATTTTATGTTTCAGCTGACAAAGATAGATATAGATATGATGCACGTTGCATATATTTACAGATATTAGATAGCTAGGTAAGATAAATGTATAAATCAATGTTTATTTATTGAAGCGTAGAATTGTATCAATATAGTAATCGTAGCTATTTTAAGCTCTCGTTAAAGATAGATAGGATATAGAGACCGGAAGTTAGCCATCATCAACACTGAGAACATTATTGAAGCCTTTCCATGAAACATAAAAGTTTGCTAAACGTTTTTTTTAATCTACCTCGGCATAGTGGCTGGTACTGCATCTGATAGCAAGTGCAATGCAGTGTCTCTACACTGCCGAGCGATACTCTTATCGATCGGCAAAACATAATTATCTGTTGCCATTGGACTCAATATAGAAATTTGATAGGACTAATAAAACTGTTTCTGGAATGAAGCACTTAATTAAGCATGCTGTACCATTACCGAATTTTCCTTATAACATAGCTGTTTAAAAAAAATCGTGTATTATTGGGAATATGTGTCCCACAGTCGGCAAGTCACACAACTCGATGGACATGTACGCTAGCTGTGCGAGTGTGTGTCAGGTTCCACTGGTCCGCGGCCGCCCGCTCGTCTGACTTAGATCGTTATCGCGCCGGGATCACCTGCTTACTGCGCCTCTCCACGCTCGTGTATATCCACATTATAATATTTCCTATCAATGTACTCGTTCAAGTGTTTATGGTGGTTCATTTGGTTTTTAATTGGAATGCCGGCGCGGTGAAGGCTTCCGAGAACCGCGTGGAGATCAGAAAGTGGCGCACCACGCCGCCGCCGCTCACGAGACAGCGACCCGCGGCGCTCCGCCCGCGCCACCGAGACGGATTTGGACTGATATGATCGATGAATGTGTATCTTGTGTTTCGCTACATTTATGATACAAAAATTACGATGCAGATAAAACCGTCGTCCCTAAACAACTGCGAGTTTAAAAATAACATGTTAAAAATCCTTCATACTGAACACGATAAAACCAACAAAACAATAACGGGAAATCATAATAGAAAATACAACATATAATGTAGAGTGCGTTTGAAATACTATATTCAAATCCCCTTTATCACCAGGCTTGTTTGTGAAGGAAACATTTAATACTGTTTCCCAGGCCGGTTAATTCGCATTGGTTTGAAATGCATAGTTCACTCGATATTAGATATTATAATCTTAAAATAATTAAGTATATCAAATCCTTTCTGCAATGAAAATGTTAAAGAGTTGTTCTAATGGACTCATGAATCATTCTAATGTTAAAATGTTAATGTTAACTACCTGTTTCTATGTTGCAACGCAATTCCTGAGGTACGGACGAACTCTACATAATATTGGTTTCGCACCTTATCACTTCTCATACATAATTGAGCTCAACTTTATTGAGCGATACCAATTGTTATCAATGTTGTGATAATATGTTTCACTAAGAGTTTGTAGAGCCCCCATGTTCTTTTTCATACACAGATATAAGCTTCCGCCTGTATCCCTAAAAAGATGCGAGCAATGCCACCCAAAGTTCTTAAAACTTATTTCCATCCCAAATCGTGATAATTGAAACTGATTTTAACGATAAAAGCCTGTCCTCGGCATTGCAAAACAAAAACTCACACAAAAGTTCGAATTAGGAAACGAACCTACAACAACGTGATGTACAGCCGCACTTGACCAGTGCGACGACAAATAAGCTCTACCACCTAGAAGATAATTCATATTTGAATTCAGTGAAGTGGTATACCCGCCATGTTTTACATAATTTAGTTCTAGTTTAGCTTGGTTTAGTTTGAGGAAGTGTTGGTCGAGGAGTAAGTGTTGTGACTTGTGTGCGAGGACTCGGGCCGCGTGTATTGCGTCTATAAATACAGATCCTGACATGTGCGCTGTAATTATCTCGTCTAATGTGACCCGCCGCATGAAAAACCTCATGCTCAGAACGAACTACACTTTTATTGCAATCATTTTTATTGAAGCCGCGTCCCGTGACCGAATTACTTAACTGACGTGTTTAGGCAATAAACCAACTAGTAGCATGCATTTCATGAAACAAAAAAGTTCTATGTAGGTACTTAGTAACTACATTGATAAAGTGGATCAAATGCTTCCATACTACTGATCTTATATATTCACCATCGTCGATTTCATACACGGCAATTGGATTGTTTCCTCTTACTGTGCCTCCTAAAGTACATTCAAGCCACGTTGGTAAAGTCACGGCCAGTGATGAAAAGTCCAAGAGATTATGATCTTAATTACTATGTTTTCCTTATGCCATAACATCTGGAACGAATTAGGACTTTGCTCTTGGCCCGTGCATCTGGAGTCAACATTTGCGGTTCATACAGGCATTGTCCTATTAGGGAAAACGTTCCCGCGACCTCTGATGTCTCATCCGGCTGACCGCCACGTCACGGTCAATGTCAATGCATGAGTTATTGGCGTAATTTACAAAAAGGAAATTACAAATGCATCTAAGTGTAATTTTAAATGATTGTTCATCGGGTTTTACGCCACGCATTACTAGTCCATATCTACATTATACAGTATAGGTACCTACAATCAATATCAATAATAAATTAATTAAATTTACCAAACCAAGATAAAAATAAACTTTAAAATATTATTGCATCATAAGTTAACAGTACTTACCTACATACTACAACTTTTAAATGTCACAATTAAGTAACTTATGAACTCATTGGCTTACTGGTAGCATGTAGCTATCATGGACGTATTATACTCGTAATAATACGTCCATGGTAGCTATGCCCTGCTAACTATGGTCTTGGGGTTGACTTGGGGTTACCTAGGTTTAGAAAATCATTCTAATTAGGTTATTTAGTGTGAAGAACATGTCACGATTTCTACCGCCATGGCGAAAGCGTCACCCTTGTTATTTTGTGGACCAAAAACAAAGTTTGCGAAATGAGGATGGTAGTATATATATAGTAATACGTAGTACCTCTGACTACCCCTTCAAGGATGTAGACGTGACTTTGGGAATGTAAATGAGCAATAGCCTAGTTCGAAGCATACCGAACAGTCAATTTGAGAGTCGTGCGAATCAAAACTTCGTAGAGAAACTGAGAATTCGTACTCGCACCAGCCGTGTCAAACCAGCGCGATGGATTGAGAGCCAAATACCTACCGTTGTAGAGGAGGCGCGTTATCAACAGTGGAGTGTAAAAAATAAAAAGTGCCATGATAAAATTAATATTACAATTAATTAAACATTATGCGAACCTAGTAGAGATAAGCAAAATCCCCCAGTAATGTCCGATTACACTATCTTCGTACAAGGCGACGACGCGATTAACATTACGGCCGCGCAGCGTTTAATACAATACTCAACGCAGTAGGAACTACTCGTAGTGGCTGCCCGAGATGAGTGCTGAACCGCAAATTACCACCTGGGAACTTTACGAAAATTATGATTACCTACTTTGAGAGTTTTTCGTCCCACGACACCAAAATGTGCAATAAATAGTCTTGTCTTGGATGTCTGGGTGTTGCTATCGGAGCCGCGGCCTCTCAGCCGGCCTTTCATAGTCGGCTTTTAATCCAATAGCGCCACCGAAGTTAACCAACGATCCATCTTTATTTTCACTTAAGCGTTAAAATATTTTTGAAGTAAAACTTCTTTAGGCGCGACTAGGAGGTAACTGGACGACAATGCGTCACGTTCTTGTACCATCCGGTTTTCAAATATTTTTGATTTTGACAGCTCGCAGTAGGGATGAGGGTTGTGTATAATCGTTAATGAATCTATTCGATTATTATTTTTTGGAACTTGTAATCGATAATCGCGTGATTAAGGTATGGATTTTATAAAATAATTTCTTCAAACTTCTTTTTTTACAATCATTGTGACACGAGAGGTGTGGGTTATGCACCAAGACATTGAGCTACTTTATCAAGCTATATCCATATACGCGTACATGCTTTTTAAACTTCGTCATAATAAGACAACTTGCATGCAAATAAACAACAACATACGCGTATGTAGCTTTAGTTATAATAATAGACAATTTTAACACATAATCGTAACGTAAGTGTCCAGTAGCGACAATTGTGCGCGCCTGCGGGACCCCGCCCGCCTCCACCCGTCTCGCTGCTGACACGTATCGTGATTTAACACGCAGATAAGCCGCAGTAGGAACTGATCACGTTTCATTGATAGATAAGTGTGTGTGCGGCAATCAGCGGCGACCTACACGCGAGCAGCGCCACCGCCGCTATCACACCGCGCTGGGCTGACCGGCCCACAATGCACTATCTGTGAACAGCAGCATGTTCAACCCCGCACCTGTACACATACGATAACAGCCGGACTCACCAATATCCGCACGACACGTGGTGCTCCAATTCATTACACTTTTAAACGATTTTCAATTACATAATTACTAGTATTTAATTTCCTTACAGTTTACTTCAACTATAATAGAGAGAGTTGTGTTTGTCGGTGCAGTGTATATTTTATTTAATGCAGTTGCCTTGAAGGTAATAATCACGATGCCTCTGAGTAAACGAATTAAACCATTGGTTCCGGTTATTATCTATAAAGAATAATATAATAGATAGTTAAAGTGCAGTGCAACGTTATGCCTTGTAACATCAAAAATTATAGTTCTCACTAAAATTTTTCCGTGTCAAACTACAAATGAAAACTTAAAGGACTAATTAATGTAATGTAATATTATTTCTTTGAAACCATATGACTTAATTTCATCTAATAAACCCTTATAATGCGGCCTATATACATATACATACATACCCGTAGTTCCCTACCCATCAGTGGAATGATGCGGACTCTACATCAAGGAACCATTTAAATCGAGTAACTATGGCAGACTATCTCTTTTAATTTTATTCGTGTATTTCTTATAATATTGAATGTAATCAATTATGCAAAAAGATAATGGCGACTACCTCAATGATTTAATTAGGTTATAAACACAGCCTTATCTGATAGAAGTAAGTAATACATACATACATACATAAACTCACGCCTTTATCCCCCAAGGGGTAGGCAGAGGCGCCACCAGGACACCCACATTTCGCCTTGTATGTTCCGTCCCACGATGTGATAGGCGGCGAGCCTATCGCCATATCTGGTTCAAATTCCTGACTCCGGGCTGATAATGAATAGAAAAATCCAATATCACTTTGCCCGACCCGGGACTCGAACCCGAGACCTCAGTTTTGTAACCGTACCGTAATACAACTACGACACCGAGGCAGTAATGTGATAGAAGTAATAACAAATAATTATTGTAAAAATACTTTTTCCCGAAAGAATTAACGTCAGGCAGTCAGCCAGTCGTAAAATAGAAGCAAAATCATTCTGCAAGATGAGTAAAAGTATAGATGAAACTTGTCACATCACGCATGGCAGTGTGTTATATTTCGAGTTGAGGCTTTGTATCTATATCCGGTTCCGACAAAGCCCGGCGTAAATGTGTCGACCAGCGATAGAGTTATTTTGCCTGTGGATCATCTATTTTTCTTATTCTATTGTTTAAGAAGAAACTCAACCCTAGTTGGGATTGAACAGCACATACAATCAAGTGCATTGTAGTCATATTATTTTATTTAGATAGTATTTCTCGTATCAGCAATCTGTTTGATAAATTAATGTGTAAAAATGTCGTGTATTTTTACGCGAACCATGTTGATAAGGGCCGGTATAAAGTAAGAAAAACACATATGACAATATATTGACATATTCAGAATTTCGCTTGACAGCACACCACCCACCGGTGTCGACGGTGTCAAGACGATATAACTGGGTGTAGAGGTGGTGGCGCGTGGTGCGTGGCAAGGAGAGCGGGGTGCGTGGTGGCGCGGCGTGCACTTGACCAAACAGCGGCGCTGGAAGTAGATCGCGGTCAGCACAGTTTGCTCAAACACCCCGCTCACACACACACGCAAGAGCACCCAGAACTTGCTTTTTAAGACAGAGGAAAAATAACATGCAATTCACTTGATTGTAAACAACAGATCTAGTTTACCTAACCTGCGCTAGGTGCGCCTTTGTATCGAAGTGTAGACTGTAGTATCTTAGCCCATTTTTCTGCCGCTTCTGCGATATACTTCGTTGCGGATTAAAGACAAACTTGTATCTCCAAGAGCCTCGATGTGTTTCGATGCTCAATATTAACTGTTTGCAGGAGACGTTGTTACACAGGAGTGGGGTGAGGTTGTCGGGTACACTCTGATGAAAGTGCTCGTCGCTCTTGCACACTATATTTGCTATTCTTCTGACGGTAGGGTAATTATAGCTGATTAAGTATAGTGATGATGTCGGCTCAACGTGATTCTGACCGACACAAATGTGCTTGCGAGGCTAGACGGCATACCATCATTGCTTTTCTATTTTAATGTAATTATATTAGCGGAGTATGAGTGCTAACTCTCCAAATGAGTTAATTGCGCGTGGCGGCGCGCGCGGGTCGCTTCCGCGCTCGCAAACACACACACGCACATACACATACATACATGCATACACACACCACCAGCGCGCACACATATGTGCTTATTATTACACGTAAGGTTACTTCGTTATGACACTTGGTTAGTTTTTGTGTGAATTAATTACTATAAGCCCGCCATTAACCCACGTATTATGTAAGAAGCGAGCGGCGCGGGTCGCGGGAGCCGCGCCGGCCGCATGTAAGCCATTGTTCTGCTGCTCGCTGTTCGACAAGGATTATTATTTAATGCGGCGAAGTGTTTGTGCTGCGACGCGGCTTGCGGTAGCGCCGCGCCTCGCCACGCGCATACCTCTTGTGTAGTACCGACATAACCTGCTCCACGCATATCCACTATAGCTAAGCGGTAGTATTTTGATTACGATATTGGCAGTTATGACACGTCTGTACACAACCTTGTGTAACGCAGCGAAAAAACGAACAACAATAGAAATAAAACAATGAATAGTTTTTGCACAGTTAAAGTTGAATGAATTGGCGCGCGTCGGTCACAGTGGCGAGTGCCGCGGGACATCTCAAACTATTTATTGTGTTTGGGACTCAATAAACGTCCGTAATGACATAGCTCGCTGCTCGTTGTTCATAGCGGAGATCGAGGGCAGTGAGTAGCGCGTAGTGGCGGCTGGCGAGCTGAGCGCAGGGTGTGGAGCGAGGAGCGACGACGCGACGTCGTGGTCCACGCTGTGGGCCGGAGTGTAGTGCACTCGCGCGGCGCCACTTGAATCACTAATGCGACGCGCTCGCCGATTCAGGTTCAATGCTAGTTTATAATATCCTACAAAAACCATACTTTGAACAGCGCATTAACTCCGCGCTGTATTATTCACAAGCCTCGGCGCTAGTTGCTAGGCGAGCTACTCGTCACGGCCGCGCCGCACACTCCGCCACACCGCCACACCTCCTCGCCACCACCACACACTCCGAGACCGTGGAAACTATATTAAAGCCTAATGCTTTGGTGTTAATCCAACTGTTTATTTCGAAAGCTATTGTATAGAATATAGATGATGTCGGTAGGAATTATCTCACGTAGCTTTCTCTCCGGTATTTTCGGCGTATTAATAATACTAAGTAATGTGTAGAAATCAATATGCACGGCGCAGTGTGGAATCAAACCGGTGTTACTCGTCTGAGGCGAGGCGCTGCCGGCGGAGCGCTGGCCCGGTGTCGAGCTCGCTGTAGTGTCGCAGAGAGACCGCACCGTCCCGCCGAGTCTCATAGAGTTGCTAATGATGAAGCCTTTCGCAGCTAAGCAAGTCTGTCACGGACAACAAACTGTTGAATACACCGTGACGTCGCATTTTCGATAGGGAGCGGTGCGGGGCGCGCGAGGGAGGCGCCTCGGTGCGGGGCAGTATTTAAATTTTATACGTTCCAGTATGTCGGTTTATATAACACGCTCGCGCCGCGCCGTTGAAACCGGACAGCAGCAGCGCTCCGCACACTCGCTGCCACGAGCAACACCGCGCCATGCACACACACACACTCCTAATTACATGGAATACCTTACTCACTGGACATACACCATAACAACACTCACAGTTATGACTCTATCAATAAAAGGCATGCAAACCGTGTACACCAAAATACACGCAAATACGTGGACTCGATTACTAAATATTCCTTGAATACCACTCAGTTGCTGGCTGTAAAAATGTTCTGTTATCTCATTGTAAAAATGTGTCTGCTGGCGCTGATCACGTCTGTCGTCCAAACAAACAGACCATCAGGCCCCGACCGACCAGTGGCTACAAACATACAAAGACTCGCGCCACCTCTAACCACCTTGGAAACCAACCAGATGGCCGGGTGACCTGCTGACCCACTCTTCAATACGGGGACACAACTTAGAAGTATAAGGTTCAGACTCGTTATAACAAACTTAATAATATCACATATATACACTTGTCACAGACCGCAAGCTTAATCTCGAAAATACCAATCGCTTTTGTTTCAAGAAAACCTACCAGTTTATTTAATGACATTATCACATGATGCATTGCGTAATGTAGATTTAAAATAAAATGCAGAACACCGTTCAACGCGACGTGACAATGAGATAAACTCATGTAAAGTATACTTTTATAAGGCAGAGAATGTAGCGAAGTACGACAAATATACGAGTAATAATTATTGCAGGCAGTGTTGGCGGGCGGCGGCGGGCGAGGGTGTTGAAATGCAATCCACGGGACATTTAACACCTTCACACAGACAGGCTGCGTGAGAGAACCGTAATAGCTTAGTGGTTTCTATCATTGACTCTCACTTGCGGTGAGCACCTGTGTCAACTGCCGACCTGCCGAGCACTACTACACTCGACACGAGTACAGAAAATCACCAGTCATTGTTAATAATTAATCAATCATACAATTTTAGTGGACGATGTCCGTTGCTCGCATATCGTACATCTGACACATGGTCCGATTTGATATCATCATACCCACTAACAATAGACACACAACCACCCTCTCGCGGCATTATTAAAATTCTCATAATATATTATCAAGTTACAGTTGTCATGAAAAGGAAAATATAATTCACATTGTTGACACGAGTGTTGCGTGTGGGTAGTCAAGTGGCATCTTGTGCGTTACTTGTGGTGGAATAATAAGCTGATGCGAGCGCGCCCGAATATCTTGCGGCGAAGAAGCCCGTCTGTTGAGCACGTGGTCAGAGTAATTGGGCCCTCGGTCGCGGCCGCTAAGCCGCGTTGCACTCGCGCGACCCTCGCCTGTGTGTGTGTGTGTGTGACGTCAGCTCGTTAGTGCGCGCCACGTGGCAGCGCTCGCCGTCGCCCCACAAATGGTTCACATATAATTGTAATTACCGCTCACTAAGCACTCATAATTAACTAATGTCTTCATAAATAGTGCGCTATGTGCTGTGTGGATGTGTGCGCGGTGTCGTCGGAGCTAGTAGCAATGTGAGCTGTGTCATAGTGCCGTGTGTAGTGAGGAGTCAGCACATTCTCGGCGGCGCGGCGTCGTCGGCGGAACAATCGCACTTGCACTTTTGTAAAGTGAAGGCCGCGAAGCGACACCGTCGCGTCGGTCAAACAGCTTTCAGCAACAATACTATCCAATACGTAAAAGTAACCTAAGCCACATTGGCTCTTATCAACCGATCAACAAAATATTACCAGTGATTGGGAAATATGTATTTCGAGACATTGGAGTACATACCTGCCAACCTCACATCTATAAAGCTTGACGGTGTGACTAGATAACAAGCAACCCCTGCAACACGCATGCATTTTTAAGGGTAGAAATTAGATATAATTTAATTTCTATTTTATTTTATCGAGAAAGAAGCGCCTTTAGCGCTCCCGCTGACTAAGTTGTCATAGACAAAAAGGCGTTGCTTTCTTTCGACAATGATAGTAACAAGTTGTGTCGGCTGTACATTGTACATTACTCAGTACACTCATTAGTCATTGTTTGTGGGCGGAACTCGGAGGCGCACGCGCGAATCACTCATACATAGGCGTAGACTGTAGAGTGTCTGTCTGATAACAACAATCGACAGCAACAAACGCATGTCGCTGTTCAATCGTATTGTGAACAGCAACCTTGGCGCAGTTGGTTAAGACGCTGGTTAAGACGAGAGACCACTAGTTCGATCCCCACATCGAGGCAAATGTTTGTGTAATCCACAATATTGGTTTCGGGTCCGATCGTAATGGGGCAGAAAATATTTACTGTCTGGCTATATTTTCTGTTGATTTCCTCATACTAAACCGACCAAGCTTGCACTGCGCCACTATTATGTCCTAAACTCCCAAAGATGTAAACCAAAAATTAACCAAATTGGAGTTGAATTCAGATTATCAAACGGATCAATCGATCTCTAGTAAAACAAAATAGCGAGGTGTGTCCCCTCGTGTACACAAGCGGCCCCCGCGAGCCGCAGTACCTGCTCGTAAACCCGCACCACCATCGATTATAAGAGATGCCGTTTAATTAGATGTCCGGACAACACGAACCGAATCGTACGCGTCCAATCACCTCCACAAACGAGTTTATTGCTCCCACCAACATGTACGCTCGTAGGGATATCGATACACTCCAACATTACGTGGCCGAACAACATGAGAGAAGAAAACGGGGGAGAAAATACTTATATGACGCGAATAGTTCTTACTCTGAGTCTAACCTTTTATCGGGCACACCGATGCAGGTTCAGTGGAAATATTATGAGGTCATTAAGCTGGCTTTGTCCACGCTTTGTAATGTCTGTACCAAGAACTAGCAAAAAAGTCAGCCCCATTATTACTTATATGACTTGTTTGCAATGTAGTACTTGTTGACATTTTTGAGCGGATATTGTGTGGTATTGCCGTCGGTGCACCAAGGTCCTGTATGTATGGAAGGAGCAGGTGGTGGTGGCCGTTCAGCGCGGTGCTGGCCATAGCGCGCGAGGAAAAGACAGCGCGGTCCCACGGCGCAGGCAGCGCCCGTCGATGGGTCCCAGTGGCGAGGACGCGGGCGCGGCGCCACCCGCACCACCGACCCCACCTGTGGCGCGCGGCGCGGTACCTGTGGCGCACCCACACCGCGCCCGCCGCGCCCGCCGTCACACCACGCCACACTCAGCTGCTCAGAACTTCCTCTCACACACCAACTAACAACTGTTTAGTAAAATTCCCCAATAACTGAACTTTGCAGAACTGATAGCCACTGACCTATGTTTGGCTTCGCGTAGATAATGCCTCAGATAACTGCCGCGGACATTCCGAGCTCAACGCGTCACCACTTTATACTACTGGCATAACTCCACTATACCAACTTTAAACTTACGGCTAAAGATACTTTTAGAATCACCAATCTTTAACGAAAGCTAACAAAACTACTTAACATATTTTTGAAGTGGTAGAGTTCGATATATTGAGCATTCGATGCTGCCACAACTACATAATAACTTGACGGCAAGCAACACGCTACTAGAGATTACAAAAAACATGTAAATGCTTACGAGAATCCAAAGGCTGGCAGAATTATTTGTTTCGATCATATCTGAGAGAACAGCCTCTAACAAGATTATTCGAACCAGTTTGCTAAACGTTTCCATATTATCTTTCGCATAATATTGTTCTCAAATGAAGATTAAACAACACGTTTATAACAAACGAACAGTTGTACTTGTATGTGTTTGACACATGAATGACATTCGTTTGGGTCATTATGCGTTGCGAGTAGTGTTGATGGGTGTGACTCGGTGCCGCGCGTCAATTTGTCAGCGGCTCGTGGCGCCCCTCGGCGTGGCCCGGCGTCGCCCGGCCGAGTGCTCGCCAAACACTTACAGCCATCAGCACTATGCCACTTGCCACCACTCCGCCGGGCTAGTAGTAGTAGCTTCCGGTTTATGCCTCTACACTGTCTTATCAGCTTTAATGAAACTGTCTCACAAAGACAGCTCTATACCGAGCTTGTAGCTCCATGTGCAACTTGCAATTTACATTTATGGTGTGTTAGGCTGTAATCAACTTACGCGTACCCGAAAATAAGGTTTATAATTCTTATTTTGAAAATGCTAAAATGAGCTTCAATAGGTTAAACGCGTCAAGAAATAATGCAAAATCATTAATCCTCACTATTTGTACCATGTCGTTTCTAATAGCATCTAGTAATATTAATATTCCTTCATTGGAAATCATATAACTGTGACTATATAAATGTGACTTTCAAGTTTACAATGCTCGAGCACGCTCGAGATAAAAATGTAAGTGGTAACAAGCACAAGCATTAGTTATAGTGTTTGGCTCGAATGTGCAAGATTGGTTTGTCTCTAATGGATTAGAAGGAGGGCGCTTGACCTGTGGAGAGCCGTGCTTGAAGTGTGAAGTTTTTGGCAGTCCGTGACGTGGCGCTGGATCGATACGCGGCCGTCAGCGCGCCAGGTGGGGCGGCGAAGGCGCGGCGCCACCACCGCCGAGCGCTAACAAACGAGCCGCGCGCACACCAGCCCTACCCAGCGCCAGCACGGCTCCCTCGCCGAGCCGCCTCATATTTACACGTGAACAAAACGCGTTCACGCGCTGCGCCCTTTAATCTATATTATAATGATGCTTTATGGGCCCATCGCATTTAATTCCCTATTACACTATTCTTTTCCTAAATGTTACTGTAATGAAACATATTTTATACAAAGCCGTCACTTTGGAGTAAAATACTTCGGAGGGGCGGCCTTCATAGCATCATCAAATTAAGTAATTACATGCGATACACTATTGAGGACCCTATGAACTTAACATTTAGATATTCTCTATCGAGCTGGTCGAGATTGTAATACTTAGGTTTTGACATGTATTAATATTATTGACTAGATGAGTAACAAAACGAGCGGCATATAAGCACTGAGAGGGAAGGATGAAAAGAGGAGCAAATAGGAACATGCCAAAATATACATTTTGCGTAATCAATACGTGATAAAGGGACAGAACTTGGAAAAGACAGAAAGAGCTCAAAAGAAGTACTGGTCTGGCTGTACAAGCTTACCAATAACAGACATCATACATATGATAGGTCCCTGCAAATACCTGCTCGTGAGAAATGTATTTAATTGTAATTTATGATAGACAGGAGTAAGGCGGAACGTAAGAGAAAACAGTTTTTTAAAGAGTTATATCCACGCTGTTGCCACTCATGACTCAGCAGGAATGAGCAGGCTTGTCCGAAGCGGTACTACTGTCTCACTGAAGACCGACGTGAAGCGAAAGCTTTGCTATCGCGTTTCGTCCGGCGAGTGAGATTTTCGGATGCCCCTTTCCTCTTCCCATCCATTTTCCTTCCCTCTCCCCTCCCCACTTGATCGTCCGTCAACACATTTGTGATCCAAGCATTGTGGATGTCCATGGGCGGCAGTGATCACTTACCATCAGGTGTTTGCTCGTTTGCCGGACCTACTGTATAAAAAAAACTATTCTATGGATATAGCGTATCCAGCAGGGCCCGACGCAACACGACACCTCACCTACATCACATTACCGAACCAACTCTATTCGTTCACAATGTCGATAGGAACTACATCCACATAACCAATTTAGATGTTGTTTGTCTCGCATTTTATTGCATCGCCGGATGAGGTGGGCGCGTGGCGTGCTTAGGCGCTGTTCACACCAAGCTTATTTCTAATCTTGACTCGGCGCTCGGAACTCACAGCGCTTGGTGGCAAGTACAGTGCAATGCAGATGGAGTATCCACCACTATAAGATATCGATCCCTCGCTATCGACACTTTTACACTGGCCTGATGAAACCACTTAGCATTAATTGATACCGGTGCGCGACACACTTGCATGAGACTCTATAACGGGTTTGCGAGCAAATCTTACGGAGGCTGCTACCAGCGCGGATACCATAATCCTTCCTCCAACAAACAAAACAATCACGACGTGGAAACAGTGAGGCGGCTGCTATGTGAACACATCGGAGTTGGCAACTACGAGTACATAATTTGCTCCACTTATCAACGTTAAATTATTGAAAACAGATATATTGAGTCCTCGCTGCCCGATAACGTTCTGTCACAGTGTGTAATCGTTTAATAATCTTAGGTTTTATATCACTCATATTGTAGCTATCGGATGGACAACATTTGCCACTGGAGCCTCGGGCACCACATTGACTGCACTGCACGATGGACAGTGCGATACCATGCAAAGAGTGTCCATTAGCAACAGACATACCTACGACACAATTAGGACTGCATAATGAACTCCTACTGCACACTGTGATCAAATAACCCAGGGTTATGTCGGTCGGTAAACTCTTCCACAGTTCAAATGAGTCTGCCAACCTTTTGGTACAGAGTACAGACCACACGAATTCATACAAAACGTTTCATAACGAGTGCGTATTTCTATTCATGGCTTTAGGTATGGCATATGTTAAGTATGAATATGTTGAGTCGCCGCGACCGGGACCCGCGCCCTCCCGCCCTCCAGCTGCCTCGCTCATTCTATGTAAATGTTTACGCAAGCGCCAGGTATTGTGGCGATGCGCGACGTGGAACACTACACTACACTAGTCCACTAGGCTCCATACATACCGGCACTCTTCCGCGGTTTCACCACACAGTCTCAGCCACCAGTTTTAATCCTGGTTTTATTATATCTCATATTTTTAAAACGGGCAATTGGCAAGCATCCTGTGGGGAGATCTGTAACTTTTCTCATGATACGCAAGTAGTTTTGCTGTACTGTCGAGTCAACGCATGTGTGTATGGTAAGCTACTGCCGCCTCTGGATCGTCGGAGCTGCGCTGTTCAAGGGCTCAGTATGCATTAATTAGGCCTTGTTAATCATTAGACAGCTTCTGGGCCGCAATTATTTGAGACCTGACTGTGAAACGAGAGGTTGCGGTTCGATTACTAAAAATATTTTTGTGGCCCACTATTTGTCAGTCCGTAAACGTCTTACAGTTTCTGATAGCCACGACGTAGTGCTCGATACCTCACAGTGTGGGCAGGATTATGTGTGTGAGTATTGGGTGTATTTTGTTATTATTCATATTAATATATTCATATAATATTCATTTTTTATCAGGTTAGTGGACGCGGCTCAATGTTTAAAATAGTCCACATTCACTTTAGCTCGTAACTAAAATATGCGATATTAGTGACGCTCGACACGATAAAGGCACGCATAAAACGATAACAAAACAGCTAACTTTCTAATGCCATAAAACTAAAACGATGTTGATGCAGGCGGCGGGCGGCCGTGCACACACTAGACCCGCCGGTGTCGTGGCGTGAGCCAGGCCGCGCGGGCCACGCCGACTCTCTTACTACCCGCCAATACACTATTAACTATGATGTACTTTCTGCAATTCTAAACTGGGAGCTCTATCGATACTTACGTAAGCTCACAGCTCCGCAAACCTGTATCGCTGATAGGGTATGCAGAGATGCCCTAGCGCTACCAACAGTACGAACGTATTTTCGCTGTGTATACACGCTGCTACGAGACCTGCAAGGCTATTGTTACTCGTAAAACTTTACAAGAAAAATCATACGTAGTCAAGGGTAAGAGACATTTATATGAGTGGCTGCGTGTGTGTGGCACCTCAACCAGCGCGAGTGCGCCGCCAGACTCATCACACCACTACTCCACCACGCCGCCAGACATATATATTCAGATAGCCAGATATATTCTCTAATATCCTTGATCCTGACACCAAATACAAATCGACCAACATATCCCTAACTATGCCACAACTCTTCGCTTAACTTGCACCGCGCATCACAAACAATGTGTACTGGAATAATACACAGAAATATCATCATTAACTGTGTTATCACAGTGAATAGTACGGATTTTATTCCAAATCTTCATCCATACATAAACTCACGTCTTTTCCCAGAAGAGGTAGGCAGAAGTATTATCAGGACACCCACTATTCGCCCTGCGTGTTCCGTCCCACGGTGTGATATATGAATATATTCCAAATCTATAGAAAATCTCTAATAGATAAAAGAAAATTTAATCAACGATTATTTAACTTAGGCAAGTATTGCTGGCTAAGCGGTGACGTGCGAAACTGCAAACTGATTTGTAATTATTTAACTGAGCCATCAAATAAGCTCTGAAATAAGCACCAAACTCAGGATACATATTGTAATGCAGCAATTAGTACCTACAATTATTACTTAATGTTGAGAAACTTTGTGAAGAAAGGCCAAGGATAACGAACTCGATAATTGTGTGATTAAATACACACTGTGACTGATAGTTTGCTTCTTCTGTACCAATATTGCACACATGTCGTTAACAAATTCGTGTATTACGAACAATATCCAGTTTATAGTTCCGGGACTAAAGTACATTTTTTATCTACAACCAACTTATTGGAGTGACACAATCCCAAACTATATGCTACCAGCAGACGTTTCAGCAGGCGTGTGATGTGTAATGTGTAGTGTGTTGAGTGGCGAGGGAGCTCGCGCGCATTATTCATAACCTCTGTTTGACGTCATCCGCTGTGAATGATAATTTTTATCGCTGAATTATTTAGGCTTCTGTTGATAGTGCCATTGTTCAGTACGAGCGCCGCGCGACCAGCGCTTGTCGAGGCATTTACCTACATTCATACTTTACATCACTTGTGTGCAATGATGTTAAATAACGATGACGCTCAGATTCCAGGGACACGTCTTATACCTCTCACACACCGCAAACCTCCTAACAGCCGATGGTTACGTTATGCCATAAAGGCGTTGTATTGTGTGCAGTTTTAAGATAGCCTTTACAAGAGAACACAAATGAGCGAATGCGGATTAAATACCGGAGGCGTATTGTTTGCTAGCACAACTTGCAGCCCAGGCGGTGGCGTGCTTGGTAAAGTATGATGGTATAGTTGCCATGCTTCAAAAGCGTCATCAACTTCTGCTATGCAGCTATTAGCCGCAATATCTAAAGCGTCGCTTCCTGGTCAGTTTGGCTCTATCATTTAATGGCAGTTGGATGTATCGTTATGTAGGAACAGCGATGGCTGGCGGCTGAGTAGCGGTTGATCGCAGCTCGCTTGCCGCGCGCCACGCAACATCCATCGATATTAAATGGGAATTAGCGAGTACAGTTAGGCGACAAGACGCGCGCATCAGCCGAGTGCATCGCTCGCGGCGGCGACCACGTTCATTCATAAAATATTATGTTGTTTTTCTCGAACAATATTTGTAGGAATATGTATTTGCAATACGATAACGAGCTCTATTATAATAATTGAAGTTAACGATGTGGCGTGCTCGGCGGTGCGGCGGGGACGGGGTGTCGACGCGGTGGCGCTGCGGTGGCGGCCACGTGGCGCGCTCGTCGCCACATGGAGAGTACACGCGGCGTGGCTGCGGACACTCATTAACGCCGCGTAGAATATGTGTCCGGCGACACCGCGACACCGCTCCTATCAGCAAGGGGCGAGTTAAAAATACCGCTGGGCCGCGGGGAAGTGCGACGCGGTGCGCGGGCGCGGCTCGTCACCGCGGACAATTCTCACCCTTACAGCGCAAACATTACGATTCCCAATCGATTATATTTGGCTTTGTTTCCAAGTCTTCGGCGTCCGGGTTATCGCGCGACCTCTTATCACCCGCGCGCTCATACACACACGCACACATGCGCAAAGGCGCACCACATCGCCACGACTCGCGCTTTAGCTCAGCATTCTGAACATTCGAGTGTGTACGCTGTACACTATGTACATGTACGACACATCGGCGCACAGAAATGGGTCGCGTATGTCGCCACTCGCCACATGTAATTAGAGCAACAAACTGTTTATTGTTGAGCAGCCGCACTCGCCCGTCAGACATAATACTATTTGCGTGAACCCGTGGCTGATAGACGCGAACGGCGCTGCCCTGCTGCAGAGGCCCGGAAGCGTGGCACTGCTGGGTGCTCAGAGTTCGCCACAAATCAGCGACGTGACTACATTAGAGCCCGGCGAGTAAGCGCCGATAACAACGCGGTGACCTCTGCCAGCAGATGGCCCGCGCGACCCGCGCCACACACACACACATGCACACACACGCGCACACACACACACATATACACACAGCGCGGCGAATCCACGTGGCGGCGGCCGGCAGCGTGGTGCCTACATGCCAATTAATTATACAACTATAATGATGGTGCTCGTTCACTTTAGCAACATGACGGCGCCCACTACAGCACTGCACCATTATACTATCTACCACTATTTTGATGTATAAGTACTGAGATCAGTGAGTCATTACATCTGACTGTACGGTCCAGCGTACCGATCGAGGATCGAAATCATCTCTTTATAACGTCGTTGGCTTTAACAAACACGCGGATCCATTCGAAACCTGACCTGCATAGACTGATCCTGGAACACGATCCACTTGTCTATATGTATATAGACACTAATCACTTGTATTCGGTGGTCTCATCCAAGCGGATGAAGACATCCAAAGGTCAGTAATAATTTTTACCACATGTAAATAAAATTATTTATATGTTAATTCCGCATTTTTACATGAAGGACGAAGGTTCCATCAAACTAAAGAGTTACAAACAATATGCTCTTGATTACGGATGCAATCAACTGCCTCCACCCTGAGATTAAAGTGTGGTTATGGTGAAGGTGCGCAATGATCGATGCCCCTGGTCATCGTGAGAGGTGACCGCTAGAAGTGGTCAGGGCTCACAGTGTCCTGGACTACTGGAAGCCCATAACTCTACATAGGTAAATCTCTAAGAGCATTTCTCTCGCGTCATGATCATGTCGAGCCTTAATATATGTATGTAGAGTTAAGTGGACAAGTAGGTATAATGTCCGATAAATTCCAATGATTTTATAACATTTAAAAACAGTTCCAATTAAAAATCAAGTAAGGGAAATTTCAGAAACTTTTAAACAACGAGGCATTGGCTGGTGTTCGTGTGCGTGTACCCGCCCATATAAATGTATTTTATTTAAATAATTACATATCAAAATATATGATAAGTTATTCGGCCCAGTTTCGAGTGTTTCTTTAATTAGTATATTGTGTGGCTCGTCGACTGCGCGAAGTCCACCTCGACCGTACACCCGCGCCCCGCACGTGTCATCAGTACTACACTATGAAAAAACCAGTAGGCGAATCGATTTCATATTCCATATTATACAAGATTCAGAAAAGAGTATACATTAAGCCAGTAATACTAGCAACACACTGATGACATGGACAACGTACATTAATGACGAATCAGTAGTTTAGACATATTATGTGTGTACATTAACGCCGCAAAAGACGGACACACAACAAACAACATCGCCTTAAGCGACAACATCACGAAATATTATACAAATGTTAGTCAAAGATTCTGCGCCAGTCTGTGTTCTGAGTGCATCACCATAATCAATTCAATTCACTTTCACTTTTCTATCCATTCATGGTGTATACATTAAGCAGAATTTAGATAGTCATATGTTATTTTTTCGCTCTTCTCTCGACACAAAAATGACGGGCTCCCCGAAACCGGATATTCTAAACCGAACCTAATACGCGACGCACTTGCGTCACAGCAACAGATTGCCTACCACTGTGTACAGTAGTCGCTGTCCCAGCAAATAGCCAAGTAGCAACGCAATGGAATAACTTCAATGGCAGTTTATGTTGATGCGTGGTGTGGTGTCGAGCGGCGCGGGCGCTGCCGGCGCGAGTGCTCGTGCGCTCGTGCGCTCGCCGCGGCCTGCTAATGCGCTCGGATTGTCGATAATTGTGAGCGCAAACGTTCGCCGGTTCAACGCTCGGCCGGACTCGACGCACGTCATACAACAGGACACCGTATATATTGCATTCAGACACATTATAAAAACGAACCGGCTGTCTGCACAACACCGCCTTCACCACATACATTAATGTTGTGCCTTGCCAGCAGCCAGAATGATAGAGGTAGATGTGAGAGCACGCCACTCGACCTTCAGCATCTGGCTCTTATCCGCCGCTTCCCTCCAACCGTCTATTCGCCTGGCCGCGCGGCGTCCTGCCCTTCTGCCATGTTTGCTGTACACCAGAAACCCACCCAAGCGGCACTTGATGCTAAGTGCAGAGCAACACAAACAGAGCTTCACCGGCAAGAAATGTCTATCACTTGTTCAGTTACTGTACTTCGCTGTTTTGGAAGGTACTCGTATCATACATTACAATAATGTAGTATTGGCCGCAGCCATACTCCGTTAAGCTACTTTTGTAAGAAAGTAAATTCGCAGTTTACACAAATAACATTAAAAAGCGTAAAATGACATATTTAACTCCACTCCCACTAATCATTAATTAATTAATAAGTAAAACAACATTCTGTTATAAAAATGGCAATGGCAAAATTAGAAGTAATTTCAAGTGAACAGTCATTAGTTAACTAGTTGTGTTTTGTATAATATATCATGACGTGTGGTGTTGCGCCAGCAGTGAGGCGCTGTATCCGCGCCCCGCGCCGCACCGCCGCGCCGCGCCGCGCTCGCATGAAATTTCAGTGGTATCAGGGTGCGGCGAAGTTTGGTGAATGATGGGGGCGTGCGCGGGGGTGCGGCAGTGCGCGCGGGACGTGCTCAGGTGGAATAATTGTCACAATAAACAGTCGGTAATGGAGTGGCGGCGCGCCCAACGAGTTAATTAGTGAAATGACACCCCGCCGCCCGCGCGCCCCGCGCCGCGCGCCGCGAGCCACCCCAACGCGGCCACTCCTCGCCGCTGACCGGCTGAGCCCATTACCTATACAAGTACATGTAAATTTTGGCAACTTTTTCCACGAGGATGACGCAACGACCCTGCCGTGCCACGTAGCGTGCCGCGCGCGCTCGCGGCGCTTTCCCACAGGAGCATGTCAGTATCGCTACACTCACTAAATAATTACAATACAATATTAGCTTTACATGCTTTGCTACAATTATGTCCTGAAAACGAGCTTTAATCATAAAATACATTTTCATTACGCATATGTGGCACGATAGTGCTATTGCGACACATAAATCGAAGTGCCATCGTATATCAAAGTCTCACCAAAAATTTGGTTGTCACTAGCAAATTATGTGGCGTGCCTATAGCAGCATGGCGACCACGTTAATAGAAAACTAATTATTTTAATTCACGATCACCCTTTGAAGTACCGTTTCTGAGCAGGTCGGCATAATAGTGTCGACCAGCGATCATTTATTTGGATTGCACTGCACTTACCTACATATGGTTGTGGTAACATTATAAAGAAGCCATTCAATTTCAATTCAATTCCAGCTCATTACCAAAAGGTTATTTATTTCACGGCTTGTTTCAACAGTGTGGAGTGACATCAGAGACATTTACGCTGTAGCACCGACTGCGATTCACAACGCTACTCACACATGTCGTCACCGCTGTTACGCAGTGTGTAGGCTACGTTGCAGCACCATCTGCACGCACAAACCATAGCCCACGTATCGCTCTACCTTTGTGTACGCGAACAGATTCATAGTAATCTCGAATTCAATTGCATTCGAGAATTAATATCACTGTGCGGTTGCAGTAGTATCGAGTGGACAACACTCAGTATTATGAAGCCTAACTCCCATAAGTCTGCTTCACATGAGACACTCCTGTTGAGACACATGTAGTCCAACGACTAGGTGGGTAGGGTATGCCGGCGACAGGCGAGGCGCAGCGCCGGCATGTGTGTCAGTGTGTCGACCACATCACTTATTGGAACTCGGTGAGTGTGACAATTGTGTCATAAATTACTTTAAATTACGATATCGCGCGCGCGCCGAATCCGCCGACACTGCAGCGGACGTCGACGCGGCCGCATCACACTACTGCACGACTCTCTAATGCACTACTACAAACCAACACAAAATGTGCCATCCTACAAACTAAATATATACCTACTTTGAAGACAACTTATGCATTCCCACAGAGTCTCCAAATTACAAAGACAATCAAAATATTCAGTAAAATTGATTTCTTAGAAGATTATGAATGGCAACTCGCTGCAAAATGAACAGCAGATAATTATTACCTTAAACTCAGAAGCGTTGTGCGGTGCGTGCGGCGGGCGCAGTGGTGGCGGCGTCGGCGCGGCCGGTGCGCGCGAACCGGTCGCGCTGCTCACCTGCTGCCATGCCATTAATAAGGCTCCGTTCCATCGCGTACACCTCGCCAACAAACCTTGTAGCTTCTACAACGAACCAAATAAGCAGTCTACGTTACCTACAAAAATACTGAGTCGATGACGACCTCAGAGAACCAAGGAAAATTCTGTTGTTTATATGCAACAGTGTATTAGTACTCTTACTCTTCCAAAAGTGAATAAAGAGTGCGTGGTGGCCTGTTGGTAACGAACCGAACGCGGCTATCGACACGGTGATCGCGGGTTGGAATCCCAGGGCACACCCCTGAGTTTTCGGAGTCATCTGTGTATTCATAGCCAATCACCTCGCACTTTAATGGCGAAGGAAACATCGTTATGAAACCAGCATATCAGAGATTTTCAATAATTTCTGTGGTATGTGGAGTGCGCCAACCCGCATTGGGCCAGCGTAGTGGACTATGAAATGAAATGAAATGAAATGAAAAATGAAATGAAAATAATTTATTGAATCCATTAAAATGTTCAACATTGTTTAGACTCAGTCATTTTTTGAACTACCACCCGGTTCGGTATGGCCTAACCCACTCAATTAGTTTCTCGATTATTAAGGAGTCCCGTAGTAGGACTATGTATATGGGCTAGTATTATTATTTATTGTTATTATTTTACTCTTCTAAAGGAACCTCTACGATCTATTCGATCCGTATGGGTATATTAAAATAAAAAATCATGATCATCATCAAACATTTGTCTCCATACGATAATCAATCCCGCAACCCCTGGTTTTTGCAGTTCTCGAGTTAACCTACTACGCCACAGAGGCTGACAAAGGCTAAGAGAAGCACGTCACTGAACAACAGCACTGTCGGCTGGACAGGCGACTAATTGAAACACTCGCAAATAATAACCGTAATACATTTATTTTTATGCTAGCGTGACAAACTGACTACGGTACATCTGATCACCTTCTGTCGCCAACCTATATAATGATGCAGGCCTGATGGAAGTCATCCGGTTTGGATAATACACGCATACGCTAAATTGAAAACGCCACCCACTTGCGTGGGTCACTGCGACGGGTTCTACGCCATCGTGTGCGGTGGTTGCCGTCCGGCCGGACTCGAATGGCCTACCATCAGCAAATACAATTACATTTTATTACATGAAAACCTTATATATATTGTATAAATGTTCAAGAGGGGTATTAATATTTTTAGAATACTTTTTGCCATTCAACCTTCTCACGCTATTGAACTATCGCCGCCTGTTATAGAACAAGAGGATTTCAGTTCATTAGAAACAGTCGCGAGCTTGCGCACGGCTTTCTAGAGTTTTTTCCCAATACATTGAATGATATATATAGGAGCGCATAACAAAAACAAACGAAGATGTTTATGTATATATATAAGTGCTATATCGTGCAACGCTTGGAGTACGTGCGTGTTGGTCGCTGCAGCTCGCGACGCGCCCGCAAACCTGATCCAAATTAGCGCAAAATTGCTTACGGTACCACTTGCGCTCGTTTCTTTTCACTGGCGACACAGCGCAGCCAGCCACGCTCCAGTCATAACCACAAGCCACGCCGACACACCGCGCGCCCGGGCTGGAGCTTGTCCAGCCATGCTGATAGACCCATCCCTTATCACACCTAGACACGGAAACAAACACGGAGAACTGAGGGTTGTACGAGCGCTACCCTGCTCACACCTGCGCTGTACAAGCGTATACTTGTAATATATTACACAACCACCAACCATGATGATTCCCTTGCGTGAGCTGCAAGTATTTGATCTCAGATACATATGATTGCTTATTCCATGTATAGCAATTGAGAACAGTTGTATTGAATGCCGGTGCAACACGTCTGGCCGGCTCAGGTGTGGGCGCCGCGCGAGACGTTGTTCATGGCTGCTCATACCGCGCTACACCGCGCCACGAGCGCCACGCACCGCGCCACGAGCGGAGCCGCAGGCACATACGACCTTAGTCCATTACATCGGAACCTGTTGCATTAGCATTCGCCATGAGAGCGGCGGCGGCGCGGCGGACAGGTGCCGGCCGCTGCCGAGCGCCGCCGCCGCGCGTTGATGTCTAATGTTAGCCACCGCGCGCGACACAGCCTGCACACCGCCTCGCTACTTCGCGTCTCTCGTGATTGCAATACCTCATACAAGCCAGAGTCTCCGTGACGTAGATTATGCTTACAAGCGACTACGTCTTCTCATCTAGCGGTACTAAATAGTTAGTTACTATACTTCATTTTATATTTGTGCTTCATTCGCATGGTAGTAGAGCGTACTCTGAGGAGCTTATAGAGAAGCAGATCCCAGTACAGCGCACAATCCACGCTCCTGGACCCAGTTACGGGATTTACATTAAAAGTATTTTTAAATGTTGGTTCATGTGCACTAAATCCGCCGCAACGCTGTATGAGTAGCGAATAGTGTGGATCTTTGAACTTGTTTCAATTTTTGTTGAGTGTAAATATGTAACCGCGATGGTTGGCTATCTACACTCATTTTATATTCGCTGGTGACTCCGCGGCGGACCAGACTGCTGGCTGCTACGAATAGATCCCTGCAACTACTGCTTCTACTTTACATAGTATAAAATGAAGTCGCTGCAGCTGTCTCTTCGCTTAGATATTTTAAACTCTTCAACTGATGTTAATGCAGTTTTCAATAGATAGAGTGATTCAAGCTCATAGATACATCTTATAGTGCAGAAAAACTGAGAAATTCAAAAATCTTTATCTTCTTCTACTATATCTTCTATCTATCTATACATATAATAAGGAACTTCGTTCCAATAATTTAAACCCCTTTGTATCATTATGACATTAAAAATAAAAAATGTGTACATTAATATTTTAGGAAACCTATTTATGTATTTACCACTCAAATACAACGATAAGAAAAAAAAAAGCATTTTTTGCAACATTTTTAGTTGTATTGTGGCTGAAGTCAGTAATACCTGGCTTCGTTTTCGGAATACCATATGAGATATATTATTTATTTTTTACGTAAAAAAAGTGGGATTTGCAAATAAAATAAAATTTATTGTAAAAGTGTTTATTGATCAAATAAAATATGCTGTACTTAACTAATACACAGTTATATAAACTAATTAAAAACAGAAACGACACAATCAGATATAAAATTACGGATCAGCAACAATTTTCTTGAAAATGTTGCAGAGTATAGTGCGCATGCGCTGTGTATGTGTGTGTGTGTAACTGTAGATTGTAAGTAATATTGCTTGGATTTTATGAAGATATCTAAAGATGTGTCCGGGCTACTGTATTTAAATGTTTACTGATACAATATTTAATTATCAAAACATATATTTTTTAAGTGATCAGATAGCACTGAATATAAATATTCAATATTTGCAGGTAATACAGGTTCTGATTAGCAGAAACCTACTACAATACACCAAGACATAGAGACAAGTGGATAGAGTGAAACTGATACATCAGAATGAACAGACAAAGTGAAGATCCTCAGTGTATGCAGACTTATAAGATACAGCCGTGACATTACATTGAACACTACCCTCGTCTCTACATCCAAGCGTGTCACTATACATATATATTAACAACTAACAGGTATACATTTTTAACTTAAACATAGCCATAACATGTTTTCTCAAAATCTTTAAACAAGATTTTATTTGAAACTATTAATATTATTGAAGTGAAACTTCTTTATCGGGGTTGGAAAATTTTTTGCGTTACGCGCCATCTTTATTTCTAAGTCACATTTTTGCGTTACGCGCCATCTTTATTTATTTAGTAAATTAGTAATACTTAGTAGTAATCCTGTGTATTGTAACTGTATTTAGTACGAATCCCACACTAGTGTATCATCCCACATTTGGACATAATACAGTGTATACCATTAGAACACATTCTGTACCCACTTCAGTAAGCCACACCCCCAACCGTGCCCAAGCCCCACCCAAAATTTTAAGTCCCACCCACTTTTTTGTAATTTGATCCTTACCCCCCCTCTGGCCTTCCCCCGCCCTAAATCCAAAACAGTGTCCAATAGCCTCCCCACGAAACCTCCCCCCCCCGCTTACCCCCACCCTAAAAATTTTACCTCACCCCCCCTACTCATATCTCCGGCATTATCCATCGTAGACCCACCGACCTTGGGTTCATTGGAACCGGCTCGGTGAGGGCTACAATCCTGCCCCAACAGAATTCCCGAATTCCCCCTCCACAACTTTCCACACCCAAAAATATTTTAAGGTGCCCAATAGCCTCCCCACGAAACCTACCCCCCCCCCGCCCCTACCCCCACCTACAATTTTTACCTCACCCCCCCTATTCCTATCTCCGCCAATATCCATCGTAGACCCATCGACCCTGGGTTCATTAGAACCGGCTCGGTGAGGCCTACAATCCTGCCCCAACAGAATTCCCGAATTCCCCCTCCACAACTTTCCACACCCAAAAATATTTTAAGGTGCCCAATAGCCTCCCCACGAAACCTAACCCCCCCCCCCCGCCCCTACCCCCACCTAAAATTTTTACCTCACCCCCCCTAAACCTATCTCGGCCAATAAAGGTCGTGGACCCACCGAGCTTGGTATCCTCGGAACCGTCTCGGTGAGGCCTACAATCCTGCCCCAACAGAATTCCCGAATTCCTCCTCCACAACTTTCCCCACCCAAAAATATTTTAAGGTGCCCAATAGCCTCCCCACGAACCCTAACCCCCCCCCCCCCCCCGCCTCTACCCCCACCTAAAAATTTTACCTCACCCCCCCTAAACCTATCTCGGCCAATAAAGGTCGTGGACCCACCGAGCTTGGTATCCTCGGAACCGTCTCGGTTAGGGCTACAAATTGGCCCCGATAGAAATCCCAAATTCCCTCAAAAATTTCCCCCCTCCTAAACTTAAACTTTATTTAATTTAGCTTTATTTTACCAATTCTGTAAATTTGTAAATAGTAGATCATTTTTCGAAAAATGATGTCATAAAGAAGTTTCACTTCTTACGTGTGTACACTAATACACACACACATTTTTTTATTTATAAAATATCCCTGTGGAAACGGAATGGTTCAGAATATGGCAATAATGGGATAGATTTCCTCTAGGATAGGAAGAATCATACTTATAATGGCTGACAGTCGTTTCCCATTGCATTTGATGAAATAAGCACTATTTTAATGTGTCAGGAACATAGTCAAATATACGGAATCTGCGGGTGTGTCTGCTCTGTGGGTCGCGGAGGCCCTCTCGAGCGCGCGCACCATTCCGCTGCAGCACAGCGCGGCACGCCACAGCAGCGAAGGACGCCGCCGGAGCCAGCGCGGCCCTCTAGTGTATCATTCGATATGGTACCAAACGCGCCAAGTGGACACTGATTCCAATGTACATAGTTGTGTTTATGGCACGTTAATGGCGACATAAATTTGAATGTTAATGGCGGGCACTGCGCGGGCGCGCTGTCGTTTTCCAACTGTGCGCGCACTGTGTCGTGCCGCGGCCGCAACCAGTCCGCGCGTATGGAAAAACTTCATCGTGTCGGCACTCGAGCACTGCGGGCTGAGCCGCGCCACCACTTCACGCGAGCTGAGTGAGCAACGTTCACCGGACCCCCCCTCCTCGCCGCCACCCCCGCACCCACGCCGCGTCGTCACTCAGCGCCCTCGACCGCTGTCACCTGTGTTACCTCGAGGACTCATTACCACCACAAAATGTTTACACACATCCATTGATATGATAAGCTAATTTTTATTATAACAATATGATATAAATAAATTAAAAAAAAAATATATATAATATATCAGTGGGCACTCATTTATTATTAACCGTCTTGTTTAGACGCTGGGGTGTTGTACGTTGCACGGCCACGTTAATTTACAAAGGTACTGGTATTTGGCGTGAGATGGATGCGAATTGAGCACAACACCTGCGCCGCTCTGTGTGCTCCACACAACAGCTCAACGCTCAGCCATGAGTTCACCGGCTCTAATGCAACAGCGTAGCTACAATATGCTAAAAGTCTCAAAACAATAATACAGATGCTGTTACTCTGTGTGAAGTAAGACAGTGACGTAATATAACTCCAATACTCACTACATATTACTTCTGTAAATTTTACGTTTAGTTTCATTCGTGAAGTTGTCAATAAACGTCAATAATAAGCACCACAAGCTTGCAAGTCCGGTACAGATCATGCAGGATAGCCGTCGTTGCCGGCATCGTGCTACACCTACATCGTGCGCATGAGTTTAATACTACTCTAACATACTAAATTACAATATTTTTGTGGAACAACGCGGAAAGCAAGCTTGCGTACTGACGCGCAATCATACATTGATGACTAGTTTATTTATATACCTACAATCTACATGGACAATGTAGACAAGTGAGTAGGAAATGTATGTGGTGTCGGTCCATGCTCATGAACGACGTTCACCTCTGCGGCGCATCATATCGAAACCATATCTATTACGATACCAACAACAGGTTAGCCGAAAGATTTCAAAAGTTTGAAAGCCCTGCGTATAACTGTAGGGTCGCTTCTTAGAACCCTTTGTAAAATACAAATGAAAAGTATGAAGAATTCGACAAATATAGTTTGATGAATGTCGCGGTGATGTAGCGTCCCACAGAGCCGCCAAAGCAGTTTAGCATGGAGTTTATAGCTATCGCCGATGAGCATCAACTAGCTTGCGAGTGGAGCAGGCAGCCTGCACCTGCGCCGCATGCACACGGCGCGGCGCGGATATTAATAGCGAGTGGCGAATGTCGTCGCCATGTCGCCGCCGGCGTGCTGCTCCGCCGCTGCATCCTCACTGCAAGAGATGTGCTTGCACTCTCTACATCGTTATTGGCTTTATTTGTGCCTAAACTCGCCGCTGAACAGCTAGTTAATTTTATTAAATGACGTGTAACAAACTTGCACCTTTATACGGGGGATTTTCTCGTTGCATCAATGACAAAAAGATCGGCATCGATAACCAAATCATACCCTAAGGAGGAAACCTATAGCTCACAATGGACGAAGCCTCCACTGTGAGCTATACGCATAGATACATAGTGGCTTGAAAAAATGACATCACTACAACTTCGGTAAAAACAATGTCGACCAAAAAGAGTACCGATTGCTAACAAACACATCTGCTGCTATTTGACACAATAATACTGGCCTATGGTACTGCTTCTTTACACTTCGACTGTAAGACCCGGAATTAAGGAAATCTGCCGTCCTTCCCATAATTCCACGTTGGCTGGACATCGCCCACGGGTGGCAAGAGCGTCGATACAAACTTCGATAAAGATGACGCGACGACCTATATCACTTCAGTAGCATATGGACGTCAACAGCAGCAAATAGGGACAAACAGAAGGAGTTGAGGGAGACCATTGCGCAGCTGTCGCATAATATACAGGATACATCCAGACTGCGACCGAAAACGAAACCAGAGCCAGAGCCAGAGTATTAGTGACTTCAGACACTTCACAAATAGAAATTTCGCAAATAAATTGTTTACTTAACGTCGTATTTGAGTGGTAAATACATAGTTTTCCTGATATTATTACGTAAACCTTTTTATTTTTAAATACCTAATGGTACGCAAGGGTTAAAATCATTATTTTATAATAAACTAGGTAGGTATATACCACCCAAACACGATGATATTTAAAAAAATGCAAATAAAACTTGATTATTTTACGAAATTTTTAGTAGCATTGTGTCTGTAATCACTATAACTACCACCAGGCTTCGTTTTCGATTGCACCCGGTATATAGGTTCATACAAAAAAACAACGTTTGCAAAAGAATGAAGTAACAAACCTCTGTGATGTTCGTCACTTATGAAGGACGACGCGTGAAATTAAACATTGACGCTTTTTGTATAAATTATGTGATTAGAAGGGATGAGATGCGATGGTAAATATAGGTATACAAAAGTTGTTACGACACGTAAAGTGTTGCAGGTGCGGATTGGACTTAAAAAATATCTGCGGTCGAACGAGGCCTGATAGGGCAGCTAGTATTATATATCTGTATGCATCAGGCCATGTATGTGCCACCGTAGGGCACGGCCATAGTCCACTGCGCTGGCCTAGTGCTTGTTAGCAGACTTTGCATTCCATGAAAATTATTTTAGTATGCAGGTTTCCTTATCATATTTTCACCGTTATAGGTCGTATTAATTGACTATCAATACACACATGAGTCTGAAAAGTCTGAAGATGGGCATCCTAATTTATAACCGCGACCACCGGGAACATGTTGCCGGCGGTGACTGATCCGTTACCAACAGGCCACCACGCACTTATATGTACGCATACATTTAATTATCTCGAATCGAAGCACGTGTGGTTTTTAGTTCAGATATCTTGATAGCACACGCAAAGCGCTCGTCATAATCATTGTGATATCGACTATACAGGAGTTACTTTATTGATATCAACGTATAAATAAAAAGTATAGCAAGACAGCTTTGGAACACTCCCTACGTAGAGTCACAACTCACTGAGATCAACAGCGAGCTGGAGGCGGCGCGGGTGTGGAAACACGCGGTGTCGCCGCGCGTTAGCTGAAGGGCCGCGCTCGATTCACGCTCACTCTTGACCGTCATTATAAAGTTTTTGCTGTTGTTCAAGAGCGTGCGCACAGTGCACAGAAAAAAACATGCTCGTGTGTCATAACGCCCAGCCGTGTATGCTGAATACTCTTGTGAGCTGAGTTGCCCCGCATATGGAATATGCCTGTATTGTTGGATCTCTAGACTGCTGCCACGAAGGCATGTACACAGACAATAAATTTTGGCACAAGGATTGAAGCAAGTAGTCCGTGGCGTGGTGTCGCCAGCGGGCTGGCCGCGTGTCGCGCACTACACGGCGCTGTAGTGGCGCGGACTGTGACATGGGTGGAGGCGGGAAGGGAGCCGCGAACCGCGTCTGAATCATTGCGCTCGGGACGTGCAGTGCATCGCAATCGCTTACTACATTTTCAAAGATCCAATTACGAATACATTTAGTATGTGGGAGCGGCTGTTGGGTCGGCGACGCATGGCCGTCCTTGACAGCGCCCGCCCCGCGCGCCGCGCGCCGCTGCGATGTCGACAATACCGCCACAAGGATGCGAGCCACATGCAATGAGGTGCCTGCAGGTTGTTCCAAATCATCAGTCGTCAAATCATCAATCAATCATTATCTTCGAGACAGGTGACATTGCTTGCAAGCAGGGCAAGTCTTGCGAGCTTCCCACACTAGAACCATGTGACATGCATATAATACACAAGTCTCCGTCGTATGCAATATATTTTAAGAATCTTCAATAGTTTAGTGAAAACCCTAATAAGCGAATCTAAACTGAAAATTTCACAGAAGAAGGATTTTTTTTTAAGCTTCATCGTGTTTAGGTGCTTAATACATAGTTTGCTAAATTGATATTTAAAACCCTTGCGTACTATTGCGTCTTTAAAAATAGAAGAGTGTACATTATTATTTTAGGAAAAACTATGTATTTACTTAACAAAAACGACGATAAGTAATAAAATTACAAAAAAACTACACTTTTTTACGAAATTTTTAGTTTCTTTGCAAACTTGGGGGAGGCTTACGCTCAGCAGTGGAGTTTTTGTGGCTGAATAGACAGATAGATAGATTGCATCTGAAGTCGCTAACACTACCACCTGGCTTCGTGTTCGGTTGCAATCTGGATATACCCGGTACAAATAGAGGGTACTTTGATGTACTACAAAATACTAGACATCAGCCGCCTGAATGCGCCTCATTTTAATATGGAAAGAATATAAAAGTTATTATAATTACGTAACTTATACTACTTCTAGACATTTTAGTGATTATTAAGAGGTTGTGTAAAGTAAGGAGACGCACGACATCGTCATGCCACTGTGTAAGTATCGGGGCGGCGCTGCATGTACGACTCGCTGCCGGACACAATACTTCAACACGCCCTTCGTTGCGAACACAAGCGCCACAACGCTCATCTACATGAATGTGATATGAAACTTCGAAGCGACCGAGCTGCGAATACTCTTTGTCACAATGTAAATGTCATCAGAGTGATGTGCGAACATTAGTGTAGACCGTGCAGCGCGAGCACATGTGCGGCGCGACGCGGAGAGAGCGGCGCGCACTCGCCGCTGCCGTTTTAAAAACGAGAATTAAGAACCGAACGAGATCTGAAAGCAAGAAAAGTAACGGTATCGGACATAACCGTCCGAAGCCCGATAGCCCGAGCGGCGGCTTATGGGCGCGTTGTGTACACACACATGCGCGGCGGCCGGCGACCGGCGGCCGAGCGCTACATGCGCGTATGAATATATAAAGTTTATCGCGGGCGCCCACGGCCGGCCCGGGGTCGCCGACCCACCATCCACCAAATGGACGCGCGAGAGCGCTGTTGTCATGTGCGCCGCGCCACCGCGCCACACCTCGCCTCGACCGGCACATACGCCACACACGCGTGCCTCTTCTAACACATAGCCGCGGCAATGATACCTGCTACTGCAAGCGGAGTGGCGCCTCAGCCTGCGTCTCGATGATAATGTGCGCCGCGTGATGGCACAACTCACTGGCAAGAATTCGCCACGATTTGACAACACGCGCCGACACTCCATATCAAAGACCTTATCTAACATGAATATGCTTGAAAATCACATGGAGAACTTATTGGTTGTATATAAGTATATCCCAAGATCTCTATGGTGTGCTAGTTTCCTTCCCCGTTAAAGTGCTTGGTTATCAACTATTATTATACATATGACTCCGAAAAGTCAGAGGTTTACTCTGGGACTCAAACCTGCGACCACATTTTCGGTCGTCCGTCCGGTTCGTAACTTACAGGTGACGCTACTTGATAATGATAGAAACAAAACTATTAATAAGTATTTAAAATCGTATATAAAGAAATGTAAAAATGTCTCATAAAAAAAATTAATTGTATCAGATGCTTGAATAAAGATAGTGTTCCCGTGTAGTTTAAAGATGCGTACTGTGTAGTAAGATACATATGCTATATTGAAATTGCATTGTAAGCAAACGAAAGCTTGCCAACACAAATAATAATCAGTATAATCTAATAAATTGTCGACTATTTCGACCTCACATCATTATAAAGAAACATACAAATTAAAATTTATATAATTATAAAGGAGCACCAAGAACATTTTGTGAAATATAATGCTATGTATTAGCCATCGGTACATTAAGGGTGCGGATGGTGTGTGGCGACGCCTGGTGGTACCGTTGCGCACCTCCCCCGCGACAAAGCCCACGCCTCCGTGGCGAGTCCTCCAGCATCCAACCGCGACCGTTATAATTTAACGTGTGCTCGCCGTCGCCTTTGAATTCTGCACGAGCTCCGCGGTGCCAACACACACCGTCGCACACCTCCAACCCACGGCCCAAACCGTCCCCAACGCTTAAAATTCTAATAAGCCAAACATCTATACTACTTGTAATATATAAAGCTAAAGGGTTTGTTTGTTTGCATCTCTGGAACTGCTGATTTGATTAAAAAAACCTTGTAGTATTGGATATTCCTTTTATCGAGGAAGGCTACAGGATACTTTTTATCCCGTATAAATATATTATATGCGGTATTTTTATTGCGGCGAAACCGCGATCAATAGGCTATATATTCAGGAAATATGAAATTTGAATAGCATACATGGCAATATGTGATCGACATTTTAAAGCTTGTAACTTGTAACATGTAACTTGGAAGCTCCAGTCGTCGCACACAGCGCTCCGCAGGCTAACAAACAAGCACCTCAGCTGGCAGTATACGCATCTCGGTGCGGTGAAACGAAGGTTGCCGGGACTCAATGGAATGATCAAGAGATGACGACTTTTCAACTCATCATCTCGGCGACAAAACGACATCGACCCTTAACAAGGTCGGAGCCCGTGAGCGAGGGCGACGCTCACAGAGAGCAGCGGCGACTTGCTCGGTATTTATAGCGCGCCACCGGAGTGCCACCGGAACGCCACCGATGCCACCGAGCGCGCACAATGATCACTAAAAATAATACACTAATAATCTCGCTCGCCCGCGCCGACGCCGCCCAGCACGCGCCGCCACACGCTCGGCGACGCCACGAGCCCGCCGCCGCCACCACTTGCTTACAGCCTGCTACAGGCGGCGCGCCGGCCTTCGGCTCGCAACTGTTCAAACGAAACGTGCATACACACCTAAAACCATTTTACAATGCTCCACTGTATCAACAAGCTGAGTAAATTATTTCGCTTCAAACTCAATAAGCTTGTTACCAACTCGCCATCGCTACGGCTATCATTACTCTGCCTCTGTATGCTTCGTTTTAATAAAATGCCACAATTCCATTTCCATTCAGCTTTGCCAGATATCAACTGTCCAGCGGGCTATCCGTGTCGTTATAATTGCATGAGGCTGTGTCAAGTGACCGTTGATGTCTTTTGCAGGCAGGTGGCAGAGCGCTGACGTGGCACGCGTCGGACGCGGATTGGCGGGGGCATCGAGCGTGCGGCGAGGGGGTGAGGCGGTGGCCTGACATGCGCAATCTTAACAAACACACCAACGAGAATAATGTCGTAGCTTACATGACTCCTAATCAATATATATCGGTTGATATGTTATACTAAATCTATGCAATACGAAAATCGTGATAAAATCCGGAAAAAAGTTTTATTTCAATATAATATTATATTGGTGAGTAAGTGATCAGATTAAAAATACTCTAATTATCGATACTTATTATTAAGTCCGTACCTATTGCATTAACCGTTGCATGTTTAACAGAGGCCGACACTAGCCTTCCCGTTGTGATTACACCGCTATAATTACAACGTACAAACTTTAACATGGCGTCGTGCTGTGATTCAATTTGGATGTATAATTTCTTATTTGTAATAAAACAGCCAGCACACATTATTGCAATCCCAAATAAGATACTTTTGACATGTGTCCCTACACACCCATACTACTACCCTTACCCTTAGATACCCTTATCTAAACTTTTGGATTAGTATGGGTCTGGCGTACTAATTATAAGAAATTTAAACTTAACACTGATCTGTTGGTTGAACCAGCTGCAACCGGTTATGAGTAAACCGCGAAAGGGCCATCTCGGACACTACCACGGTCTCGCAATTAAACTATCGCGGAGTTCCTGTGTTTGTTGGTTTAAAGAGTGAGACTAGCAGCTATTACCGAAGACTATCCGAGCACAGCGACACACTCGCATTATTAATTGTGGGCCCAATGCAAGCAAAATATGCCTCTAGAGAAGTCATCAGAGTCACTTGTAGACTTCAAAGACATGAAAAGTCAGGTTTGCTAACAATCAACACCAGAAGTGAAATGATAATGTACTCTGTGACCACGTGTTCACACTACTTGCGCTAATGTTCCCACGAGATACTATCGGGCCAACACGTTCATCTCAATTATATTGTTACCATCTACCGGTTATAACATTTTACAATGATTACTATTTTCTTGATTCTGCACATTTTAATTTGAAATCATTATATTTGTAATTTATATACATACACTTTTTAAGGTGAAGAAAACATGGTAAACAAATAGTGCCTATTGTAGAATTTCTAGTCCGTCAACCTGGTCCTGCACTAAGCTGAGTTCTCGCCATAACAATTGCTGAGCTGAGAACTATAACTTCTAAAGGAGTCGTAGACTTTAGAAGTGGAATGTGAAAGTTAATTGAATTTGCACAATAATGTTCGTTAATAACTTATCATCAAGTTAATACAAGCAAATTACTGCAGTTTATTTGACATAGTCAAAATCAATATTACATCTAAAGATATAAAAACTAAATACCCACTAGACAAGCTTACACTTTAAATTTACCAAATGCTGCACTAAAATAGGTTTGGACGCTGGCGGACAGACCACACAATAAAGATTGCAGAAGTCGCTGGCTGCTGGCCGATTCCAATAGATCGCTGTGGAAACTTTCGGGGAGGGCTATAGAATTTGTTGAAGAGTGGAGTTTCTGCGACTGAAATAGGAGTAGTAAACCTTCTACTGCGTTAAATTTGTTCTTATCCACGACCTTTACAAAACGAAAAATCTGTGTAAACACGAAAGAAATTTAAATAATACGATGAATATATAACAATATTCACACACTGCAAATTATTATTTTGTAATAATCAGCGACCCTTTTAGTTAAGTAACGCGCCAACAAATAAAAAATATATTATATCAAATACTGATAATACATATCTATAGATATTTATTGAGCATACACTCTCCGAAAAGAAAAAGTTATTCTACGAAATTCTTTAGAGACTTAGATGATACCTACTCGTACAATCAGAACTACTGTACTAGATGATAACATGTATCTAAGGCTTTGACAATGTCATCGCCATACATTTGTGACGTATTTGACATTGCTAATGTATAGGATTGACGTTTTCAAAGTCAAAGTTATAGGCAAAGTTAGTTCGTGCAATTGGCCCTTAGTCTTGGGAAGGAGCACGAACATCTCCTTCCTGTTTAAAGGACGTGCACATGTTTACATACTTTCATCGCGCCTCAGTGAACATTTGTCGAATGAAAGCCAACTCCGTCAATGAAATAAGCGCCATTAATAGGTCGTTTACGATCTTCCGTCGCTGAAAGCCCTGTTGTCAAAATAATGAATATTAATAATAGTCTTTCTTTCTTTACATTTTGGACATGATAATACTATTACATTACGAGTATAAATGCTTGTTGTTAATATTAAGAATACATATCTCAAACAGTGCGTTAATAATTTTTTGAGTTTTATTTCTAGTCCTACACTTCGCTACACGCCTATAGATTTTAGATAGTAATCTGTACTCAATAGCATTAAGGACAAACTCACTAACAGCGCACTGTGTGCGTCGCTGCGGCGTCATTATACTCGCACACGCAAAACATCACACACCATGTAAAGTAGGAAACTAGTATCGTATCGGCCCATATACGGCCCACTGCAGACCACGAGCCTCCTCTACAATCGAGAGTACGATTGAGAGAGGTTAGTATAACAATAATACTGTGACTCTCAGTGATGACATCACCTCTGACGCCCAACTTAATTATTCCATCAGAATATACTGACTACAACCACACTGTGGCAACTTTACTTGTTTAAGAACCCCATGCAAATCTCTAGCGAATTCTTGAATCTTAGCAAACGATCTGTGTATCTGTATCAACCTATACACGTCCCACTACAGGGCACAAGCCCCGTCCACAATCGAGAGTACGATTGAGAGAGGGGTTAGCCCACATAGTCCACCACGCTGGCCTTCTGCGAGTTGGCTGCAAACGATAAGTAAATTAATTTAGCTGAAACTCGTAGGGATTGTAATTTTGCCGCCACGGGCTGGAGGAGCGGCCCCGCGGCACGGAACTCAGGGCAACAACTATTGCCGCTGCGTGTCGGCAACGCAACAATCCTGTGCACAGCGCGCATTGCTATCAATAAAGTCCAAGCTATCGAGTGCAGTTCTACAAAGGTATTAGCGGAAGCCAGGGTTGACGGCGATGTTACACCACGTCGTGCTCTGAACCGAGGGCCAGCGCCATCCGCACCGCACCGGCACATCGCAAGCGGTCGGTTACACGATGCCCGTGTTCACAGAGCAACCGGCAGAAATGCGCCGTGCACTGGCCGATAAGCGTGCCCGGATGCCACCGACCATCAACATTATGGGGGTGAAGACGAGGTTCACTCCTCACCGGCTTAATAATATCGCGATCCAGAGCAGGTGATGCCCGGCCACAGCGTGCAGCCCGTGGCCGCCGCGCGTCATCGCTTGAAATACGGCTCGACTTTTACTCGAAAAAGACGTCGAAAGCGCCTCGCTCCCGGAACGACCGCGCTTCCACACTGACAGAATAAAACCGGCCTGCCGTCAGTGCCAAACCCGCGGTCAACGACTCCCGAAATAGATGCACAACGCGCGCACCTATAGGAAATTAAGAACCGGTCTCGAACGCGGCGACACTCGCGCCGCTGATAAAAATTCAATTCGAAAGCGGAATCCACCTGAACGATTAATTCGCGGCAGCTTTCACCGGGCGCTGCGGAACTACAGGCGCTACAGGCGCTGCGCCGCTCCAGTGTCCGCGGCCACGCGGCGCGCACACGCGGTTTGTTTACCAACCTCGCGACCACTCGCCACTCCCGCACCGTTTGCACCGACACAGATAAACAAACTGCCTGCTCACTCACCACCTCATCAACACTAATCGCGCAGACCGACCCAGTGGACACAACGCGCTCGCACACAACGAGGCCGACAGTTACAGAAGCGGAAACCATAATAATAATTAAAACAGAAAGGAGGTTGCATTTCAAACAGCTACGAGAAAACGAGCCGTGAGAAGAGTTTACGACTTTCGGGCCTTGACCCGCATTTTTACATTCGAATATCCGAAACTTTCCATCCTCTAATGAATAATGCACACCTTCTCGGTCGGTAATCACCCGGCTGGTGAATTAAACAGCGTCCATATGACGCTGGCGACGACGGCAGCCGCAACGTCGACCTCAAAGGGGGCCTTTACCGGGGAATCCTAACTATCAAATATTATTCCTATACAAATTTCGCCAAACAAAAACTTCTTAAAACTATGATACTCTCCGCACTGCTATTATAGGACATTTTCTATCCAACATAAAACACAAAATAAGAAACAAAAAGTGTAGGTCCGTCAGTGAGAGAGAGGAGCGGCGCGGGTGGCGAGTGGTGAGCACGGCACAGGCGCGGAGCGGGCGCTGCGGGGCGAAGGGGGCGCCGCGCCAACTTAATGAGTCGAAAACGCGTGCTCGTTGCCACACCGAGGAATTTTAATTAGTTAAGTGGGTTACGTGAGCGGCGACGAGGAAGCGCATTGCCGCACGCGCACCCGCGCCGCCGCGCCGACACCACGCGGTGAGTCCGCCGCGAACGTGGCGCCGGCGCCGCTCGCTCGACCCTACACATTAACTCTACCGAACCTTGCAAGTGGAACCGATCGTGTGCTCCACCACAACCTGTTTCCTCAAATCAGCATCCACAGACGGGCGCCAGTGACGCCCGCGTCGCATCGGCGACCGCCACCGAATGTCCTCGACGTTATCACCCACACGTTGCATCAGAACCAAACTGCCAAATCACACAGTATGAGCGACGCCGCCGCCGCTGCCACGTTACGAAACTACCGAATACCGGTCGGACACACGTGACGTAACTGCGCGCCGCGGCCGCCCCGAGCCGCCTGCACACCAGCTCCTGCACCACGTCACCAGCGGCTGCGGGGCTGCCCGCGTTACCTGCAGCGAGCGCGCTCCTCTGCGCCGAGGCCTGGCTCGGCGCCGTCGCGGACTCCAGCTATTCTTCCGCGGGCGACTGTCTTCGAGCTGCAGACGTAGAACGTGGAGCGCGGACGACATCTTTACCTGACAGTATTAGAAAATTGCTATACGACTCTAATGCTGCCCGGTAAGATGCGAACCGCAACTCCGATTAGGCGATGCGAGCGGCGCGAAAGTTGAATACGCAGGACGAGCGCGGGCGAAGCATGGGCGCACCGCGAGAGCACACGTGCGCACGACGAGGGCGCTGGACGCGGACTGGGCCGGGCGGCGCGGCGAAGCGCGCTCGCTGGGTGCGGCAGAGGCGGCGCCGCCGACCGCACGCCCCACGCCCGCGACACCTCCTGCGCCACCAGCGACTCCACCGAAGCCACCAGCACCACCACCGACCCGCTCACCCTCTGCTCTCCGCCGACACCGACGCGGGACGCATCTTATCGATCCACAAACACATCCACTCTACATACATATCACTGATCTCGAACGGTTCAGTCATTTAACATTATTTAACATAATATCGACGCTGCATGATTGATTCATAAGAATCACAAAGTAAACTTTAATATAGTATGCTAATATTTTTTTTCTAGAGCAAGACCCAATTTTTATAGGTATTAATAATAATAAACGAGTTTGGTCAGAAAATCATTGGCATTATTATGAGTGTAAATGGTTTAACTACTGCGGAATCGAGCAAACGAAGTTATTTCGGCGTCAAAATAAAACCTGTCTTCAAAATAAAATCTTTCGTGTCACCGCGAACGACCCAGCTTGTACCAATAATTCCCACTAAAAGGTACGGGCGTCCCCAACATTATGAAAGCTTAGGCCACAATCCGCCACGACGGCCTATTGCGTGTAGTCGGACTTCATATATAGCCCAAATTTTAGTTTGGTTCTCAATGGTATGCAGGTTTAACACATACGAGTAGGTACATATGTACTACATACTTACATAAACTCAATTGCCTTGTTTTTAAGAAATTGCCTTGTGCGATAAGACCGCCAATTGTACTTTTTTTGTTGTATATCCGGTGTACAATAAAGCTTTAAATAAATAAACTCACGCCTTTTTCCCAGAAGGGGTAGGCGGAGGTGCTACCAGGACACCCACATTTCGCCTTGTATGGAACGTCCCACGATGTGATAGAGGGCGAGCCTGCACAAATTCCTGACTACGGGCTGATAATGAATAGAAAAATCCAATATGACTTTCCCCGACCTGGGATTCTAAACAGAGACCCCAGCTTTACAATCATACCGGTGTACAACTACGCCACTGAGGCAGTCAGTAAAGCAGGCTTAAACAATAATAATAAATAATGAATACACCCACAGTGAGTTCCAAGTTTTCTGTCGTGGTTATCAGACTCTACGAGACTTTTGAGTCACAAACAACCAGACCAGGAACAAATACTCGTATTTCTATGTCACACCAACATTTGAAAAGTTTCTCTTAATGTTGTAGGTAGACACAAAGAAATAATTTATTAAACATCCCATGGCTAAGACAATTCTCTGTATTGTATTGTATCAGCCCGTATATGTCCCACGGCAGGGCATGGACCTACAGGGTACGATTAAGAGTAGTTAGGCCATATAGTCCACCACGCCGACCTAGTGCGAGTTGGCGGACTTTGCACACCATATAAATTCTTACAAATCGCTATGGTATGCAGGTTTACTCACGATGTTTTCCTTCACCGTAATAGTGCGTGGTGATTGACTATAAATAGACACATGACTCCAAAAAGTCAGAGGTGTGCCCTGTGCCTGTGCCACAAATTGTCACCTAATAAAAAAAAACTCGCTATACGTATAATGCAGTAAAATTAATTGCAATATAGTAGAGATACCCGATCTGATTCGATCTTTTATAAGATCGATCTTTTACAGTACTATCTTCGATTTTTTGTATCGATTTTTACGCATACGATTTCGACCTAGACCGGATCGCATGCTCGTAAGATCGCATGAAAAAATTTAATGAATAAAATTGTAAATAATAAATTAAATTAAAAGAACTTAAAAAAATACTTTTATTTAAATGTCCTAAAAAGGAGAAAATAAAATTTTCCTTTAAAATTTTAACTATCAACTTATAACCTCATTATATACAACTTATATAATCATAAAAGCTTGTCGCGAGTACCTATTTAATTGAGTAATTTAATCTGCTAAGCTTATTTTTTTTTATTTCTTTTTAAATTAAACCAAATCGCGATAAAATCCGTAAAAATAGTTTTATTTCAATGTGTAACATTCACGTAAATCTAAGAAACCATTATGATTATAAAAATTTTAAAACTTTTCGATATTTACTACAAATTAGACAAATTAATATTTCTTTTTTAATAAATACCTCTTGCTGACATGACTGATAAAGTGTAAGGGCCGCTAAAATTGTAGCCCTACTTGAAGTTTGCGCGCAAAGCAGACGGGCGAAATTGGGCCTGACGTTACAGATCATCTAAATATATTAGCGTGTTGCGAAGTTTCAAACTAAAAATGTAATTTAAAAAAATATCTATCTATAGCATTTTTGGAGATATGTTTTCACAATATAAACAACAAGCATTTACACTCGTAATCTAATAGTGTTAACATATTCAATGTAAGTTGTAACATATCCTATTAAATGTTATACGAAACCACTGAAGTTATTTCTATGATAATAAATATTTCAGCTCTTTAATAGAAACGAAAAATATTGGCGTGCAATAATTTTGAACAATCAGCATTATTGGGGTAGAAAGAGGGATGAAATATTGTTGTCAAAAAATCATAATTTGACTCTTTGCTACTTATGACAAATCGTTTCATGCATAATAGTTTTATTAGAAATCACTAAGATCGGAAAACCATAAATTTATTACATTGTTTACATTTGAAAAATAAGTATCTTTTTAATTTTTAGTTTTGTGTAGTACATATAAAATTCTTATTTGTAGTCAAAATTTATATTACTGACCTCCATTTTAAGAGGCACCCTTTGTTCGAACAATCTAATTTCATAGTCCAAACTATAATCTGATTATGTTTATTCAAAATTAACTTTATTTGGAATTTCCCATCCCGTCCCGTTATATTCCACCCATCCCGTCTCATTCTCACTCAAAGCATGTAATCCAGTTCCATCTTATCCCATCCCATCCCTTTGAGAATAAAAAAGTAACAAGTATATCGGAATTCCCTCGTCATCCCACGGCAACACATTTTTTTTTTGGGAAAAAAGTGTTAAAAACCTATGTGTTAATGCAGGGTTTCAGCTATCTCCATACCAAAGGTCATTGAAATCCGTTAGCCTTTTCTGATTGCTTCGCGCACAACCGCACAGACAAACAAACAAGAATTCTAAAAATCCTTGTTTTGAATTCTGTCACGTTAATACAGACCCTTCATATTAATTTTGCTAATTTATTTTCCATCTGCAGACATTGATCGGTTATAAATTTATTATTCCGGGTTTTCTACTAGACTGCGGCCGAAAACGAAGCCATGTGGTAGTTTTAGTGACTAAAGACACAATGCAACTAGTCACTTCGAAAAATAAAACAATGACGACATACTTCACAATTTTTAAAAAATCATCATATCTGGGTGGTAAATGCATAGTTATTGATAAATTACTAATTTAAACTATGGCGTACCATTGCGTCGTTAAAAATAAAGGGGCGTAAATTTTTGTTTCAGGCTAAACTACGTATTCACCACCCAAACACGACGATAACTAAAAAAATTACAAAAAGAAGAGGTCGCTTTTTTTCGAAATTTTTATTTTCATTGTGGCTGATGTCACTAAAACTACCACTTGGCTTCGTTTACGGTCGCAGTGTGGATACACCCTGTATGTATAGATTAAATCAAGTACTTGATTACCATCTTTGAAGAGAGGATAGGATTGCATGCTTTTCTTCATGGGGAGACTGAGATGAGACAGAACCAGATATAACGGGACGAAACGGGGTAAGCAATATAGTCGACGGCGGTCACATTGGTTATAAATATAAAACAGTATGTATACATATCAGCCCATATACGCTCCACAGTTGGGCACGGGCCTACTTCACAATCGAGAGAATCGATCGAGAGCGGTTAAGCCATATAGTCCACCACGCTGACCTAGTGCGGGTTGGGGAACTTACATACCGTAGAAATTCTTTAAAATCGCTACGGTATGCAGGTTTCCTCGCGATGTTTTCCTTTACCGTAAAAAAATAATAAAATGATAAAACAGGACTCAGAAACAATCTACGCCCGGGCGAAGCCAGGCTGGGCTGTTAGTGTTACATATAATTAAAAATATATTATTAAATAAGTGTAGAAGTATTATTTAAGAAAGTTTATCAATCTTCTTATAGTAACAGTCTATCTAAACATATCGGATTTCTATAAAACAAAGACACTTAGGTACGTACAATAAGTGTGTAAGTTGCCGTACTATTAAAAAATAAAGTATTATTAAGTAGGTGAACTAAATAATATCGATTATCGCCGAAAATATCATGTACACTTATGCCACCTCTGCTTTCCGCTTCAGGCAAAAAGTTACATTGTGTTGAGATAATTCATCGGCGAAAGACGACAAAACTCAGAGGTATGTCCGGAATTTCCCCGAACACCTTTACGGTACACTAGCTCACGTTAAATCGCTATTATTGACTGGTCTGTATTTGCTACAGTGGTTTTAGCGGTGCTATCATACCTTTCAGTATTGGAAATAGTGGGCGCAATTTTGATTTTTTATTGTTATTGATCTAATGGGTCCCCAACTTAATATCTGAGAGTCCCTTTGGCCTTTCTTCCAATATTCTTAATTGACAATCGGAGAAGAACATTTTGGCCGCTTATTTGAACTCTTTAGTTATTAATCCGATTAGTCTCAGAACCGATATCCGAGTGAACCTTTTATCTGATATAGCGGCCCAGTCCACACTTCCTTTGGGTCTCCGTACGCAGAATTAAACTGAAGCCACTTCATTCGCCCGCGGAGAACAACATGTAGGTCTCTAAGCGTGCTTACATGGCTCAGTGGTGCGTTTGACGCGATGTTCGCTGAGGTGGTGTTTATATCCGTCAGGTCGCGGTGCAGCTTCTAAACTAAACCTCTTAAGGTAAGGCCAGAGATGAAGGCTGGCTGAGGCAGCTCCTCCTTTTATTTAGCGTTAGCCATTGTCGTGGGTAGACTACGCCTTATCAAGTTAATGCTGCGTGCGTTTCATGCACCTATCAATTAAGGTAGTGGTTGTGGAGGTGACGGCGCGATCTTCTATTGTGATAGCTTGCATCTCAACTGAATATCGACTTTGCAGTTCAGGCTTCCTGCGTTCTAGCCGCCTCCCCACTTTACTATTCGTATGTTTGTATATCCGTTCATTTTTGTTACGTTGTAAATGCGCTATTTCTATGGCCAACTCTTTATCGACCAGCTCCATCTGAATTCTTGCTTTTTCTTCTGCGGCGCGTAATTGCGGCGCGGCTGTGTAAGATCGCGTAGACGAAGATGTTATTTTTGATATACAAATTTTGGTTCTTGTTATTCTGCGTACCTCAATTGACTGTTGTTCCACCTTCATGCTTCCGGAATGAACAGGAGAAGGAAACCGAAGGTAGTATAATAAAAAGGAATGTACGAGTACCATGTACAACAAATAAATAAATATAAGTAAATGCTATATAATTAAACATATTACATATACTAAACAAAATATAATATTATACACTATAAATACAATATAAATAATACAAATATATAAATAATCAAATATGTAAAGGGGAAAAAGAGCAGAAAAAAAAGAGTACAAAATAATACAGAAAAAACAAGAAATATTCTATAATATACCATTAAGTTACTGTTGTGATAAATAATGCGTTCTGACTAGTCTCTTAAAAATAGGCAGTGATTTTGGTCATATTTTCTAAGTCCAAATATGAACCGAATGCAGAAATTTTGAAGTCGATCAAGCTTTTCAAATTTCGCTTCGGTGAGATCAAGGTAGATAGCATCAGCATAATCAAGAATAGGAAAAAGAAGAGACTGGACGAGTGCAATTTTCGTAGGAATAGGTAGAAAATTTCGCAATCTTCGCAAGGACCCCGCTGCAGCAAACAATTTACGACTAAGTTGTTGCAATTGGGGACCCCAGGATAAGTTACTATCAATGAATACCCTCAAGTTTTTTACGTTATCACAAAAGGGGATAACACAGCCATTAAATGTGACCTGGGGTATTTGATTCACATTCAACTGAGAAACCATCCTGGAGCTGCCAACAACAATGACCTGAGTTTTAGCTGGGTTTACTGTGAGCCCGTGCGTCCTACTCCACTCATTTATTCGAGAAAGGTTTTTATTAATTGATACAATAGCCTCTGTCACCCTGTCCACCGGAGCGTGATAATAAATTTGTAAATCGTCTGCATACAAGTGATAGGAAGAAATAAGTTGATGGGAGATAGAGTTAATGAACAATGCGAAGAGTAAAGGAGATAAAACGCCGCCCTGAGGAACGCCAGCAAAAGTATCACACCAAGCAGAAACTGCACCTTCAATGCGTATACGCTGCCGGCGACCAGTCAGGTAACTATGAAACCAGTCAATTACCGTTGGAGATATATTAATAGAGCGAAGTGTGCTTAACAGGACATCATAATCTACAGTGTTGAACGCATTGCTAAAGTCTAGCAAGGCTAGTACCGTTAGCTTCCCGCTCTCCATGGCAGATCTAATGTCGTCTGTTATATGAACCAATGCAGTGGTAGTACTGTGACCAGGACGAAATCCGGATTGAAAGGGATTAAGGAGATTGTTATTTGTAAGAAAGGTGCAAAGCTGATGATGGATAAGGATTTCAAGGACTTTGGAAAGGAACGGTAAAATAGAAATGGGCCGATATTCAGAAAAGGATACGGGATTGGGTTTTTTGGGAAGAGGAACGACTTCTGCAGCCTTCCACAAGGATGGGAAGACGGAATAGGAGATCGAAAAATTAAGGATGTGACATAGAATAGGAAGAATTTCGTCAAGGATAGGTAGTACCATATTCCGGCCTATACAGTCATTACCAACCACATTGGAGGAAATCGATAAAATGCTCTTTTTAACATCACAATCAGAGAATTGACTTAAGACGAATTGAGAATAGTTTGGGGTTGGAATGGAAGAAAGATCATTAATAGTTTTATCTTTAGTAGCCCTATCAAAACAGGCCCTATCAGTATATATCAAATGAAATATATACCAGTTTTCAAGTTGGACCTGCACCAACATAATTGTGAAAACTGCATCTCATTTGGTGCGGTAGTTTTTGAGTAATGTGCAAGCAAACAAAAAGAAACACCCTGTATGTAAATGTTATATACACCAGTTTATAAGTTTAACCTGCAGCAATACAACTGTGAAAACCGCATTTCATTTGGTGCACTAGTTTTTGCGTGATGCGCATGCAAACATACAGACAGACAGACAGACAAAAATTCTAAAAATAATTGTTTTGGCTTCTGTTGCTGTTATAAAGACCCCTCGCGTTAAAATTTCTTATATATCTTCCATGTACAGACATCGACCATTTACATTTTTATTATATGTATATAGATTATGTATAGATTCTGAATTGATATTGATTAATATCAACGTTTTACTTTGTTATTGGCTCAACTCGTCTTTAAATCTATATCTGCGGGACCCTTAGTATCCATATTCCATGATCTATATTCACAATCAAAATAAAATGTTGTTACCGGCGTCAATAACCATTTAGTTATTAATCTAATTATTGTTCTTAAATTCCAACAAAGTAATAGTATGCTTTGTTTGATGTGAGCTTTAGGGGGGTAAAAAGAGGATAATTATTAGCTGAATATACCTAAAACGAGATGGGCTAAGGGGAATGTTGCACGTTGATTTTTGTAACAAGCTTACAATGTCATAGAGTTTACAATGTAATAGTTTTAGCGGTATTCGCCAGGTAATTTGTTTTCCTTTTAAAGCCCACATTTTCTTTAACACCCAGACGAAGTTGCGGGCAAATGTTAGTATAACATATATATTTACTGAATTAATATTTACTAATCTTATATAATTTAGATTCAGTCACTTTTTTCCACTACCACCCGGTTCACAAGGCTGTTTTCGCCAGAGAAGAACGGGCAAGAAACTCTAGCGTTGCTCTTTTCAAAACAAGTTTACAATACAGTAATTATACAGAGGTTGCAGCGCAGTTAAATTCAGAGCAGTTCATAGATCATTTAGAATAATAATGATGAATAGTTTTTTTTTTTTTTATATTATAGGGGGCAAACGAGCATGCGGTGCATGAGTGTTATTGGTCAAGTAATTTTGTACGGTTGAGATAGGTAAGTAAAGTCGCCCAGAACGCGGAATCAGTGCAATGTTTCACCAAAGCAATGAATAGTAATAAAAGTTTTAATGCAATTTAAAATTATCATTATAAGCAAGTCGAGCAGACCAGTCCATACAAGCAGCACTCGTTCACGAGTATGACGCCTGTGCCAGCCATCGGCCTCCTCAACCATGTTACAGGGAAGTGAGTAGTGACCGACCCGGCACACGACTCCGCCGCAAGCACAGACGTTTTAGCGAGCATGACTTACTCAAATTGCTTACAACTACGATGAAATCAAAGTAACTAATTATTACATCTATATTAAACAATGCACATCCGGTTAGGGGACTTATATTATGTTATGTTCCCAAGCCTTCTTATCCTCTAGGTATTCTGAAATTTTATAATAAGCTTTATGACACAACTGTCGCTTAACAGTGGATTTAAATTAGTTTATACTTAAGGCTTTTATGTGAGTGGGAACTTTATTATAGAAGTGTATACAGTAACCCTTAAAAGATTTGCTGATTTTGTGGAGCCTGGTTTTATGACTGACTAGATTTTTGACCTTGACTAGTATTTTTGTCATGAACATTGCTTAACTCTTTAGATTTCTCTATATTTTAATAGACATTTCACCCCCTTGGGGATCGAATTTCCAAAAATCCTTCCTTAGTGCTCCCCTACGTCACAATAGGAACCCCTGTGTAATATTTCAAGTTCCTAGCTTTAGTAGTTTCGACTGTGCGTTGATCCAGCAGTTCGCTTTTACAATACTTCAACCCTTATTTTCACCCCTTTAGGTTTAATTATAAGAAAAAGGAGTATGCAGTTGTTCTTGTTTCTAGATGTGTAACTAAAAAGTCAAGTTTGATATCTGCAACTTCAACGGTTTCGGTTTTCCATACACCAGTATTTTACCCTTTTCACCCCCTTAGGGGTCGAATTTCCAAAAATCCTTCCTTAGTGCTACCCTACGTCACAATCGGAACCTCTATGTAAAAATTCACGTTTCTAGCTTCAGTAGTTTTGGCTGTGCGTTGATCCGGCAGGAAGGAAATAACCCAGTTTCTAAACATTTCAACCCTTATTTTAACCCCTCTAATGTGAATTTTTAGACAAATTGAGTATGCAATTAATTTTGTTTTTAAATGATTTATTGAACTGTCAAGTTTGACAATTGTAACTTTAACGGTTTAGATTTTACATACAACAGTTTTTAACCCCTTACACCCCCTTAGGGGTAGAATTTTCCAAAATCCCTTCTTAGTGCTACCCTACGTCACAATAGGAATCCCTGTGCAAAATTTCAAGTTCCTAGCTCCAGTAGTTTCGGCTGTGCGTTGATAGGTCAGTCAGTCAGTCAGTCAATCAGGTTCCTCTTTTATATATATAGATGACATTTCATGGGTTCAATAAATATTTTTCATTTCATTTCATTTCATATACAATAATACTTTTAAATATTATTAATTGTCTAAAACGTAAATTTAATCGTCTAATATTATAAACATAGGCCTCAAAGGAGGCTTATCTGTCGCCTGAAGTACGAATGCATTATACCGAGCGCTTAAGATACTACAGATTTAAATTAAGATTTTGTCTGCACCTGCCTGTCTGTATCAACCCATATACGTCCCATTGCAGGGCACGGGCCTCCTCTACAATCGAGAGGACGATGGGGAGGGATTAGGTCATAGCAATAGTCCACCACGCTGACCTAATCCGGGTTGGCGGACTTTGCATCATCATCATCATCAGCCCGTTGCAGTCCACTGCTGGACATAGGCCTCTCCCAAGGTACGCCACAGAGCCCGGTCTGCTGCTTTACGCATCCAGTCGCTGCCGGCCCTTTTATGCAAGTCGTCCCGCCATCTGGCCAGAGGACGTCCCACGCTACGTTTTCCAAGACGCGGTCTCCACTCCAGAACACGCTTACTCCAGCGGTTATCCGTTCTGCGACATATATGGCCAGCCCATTGCCACTTCAACATACTAACTTTCAGAGTGCATACCAAGAACATTTCTACAAATCACCGTGGTGTTCAGGTTTCCTCAAGATGTTTACCTTCACCAATAAAGTGCGTGATGTTGAGTAAAAACACTCACATGACTCCGAAAAGTCAGAGGTGTGCCCTGAGATTTGCACCCGCGACCACCGCGAACGTGTCGGCAGCCGCGTCTGGTCGGTTACCACTTGTAGGAAGTAGGAACGTATTGGCTTCTAAAATAAAATATTAAGGTTATAGAAGTCGATAATTTGTTACACTACCAATTTAAAATCCAACAATCATACAGACTAGTACTATGTAATCTGTGATACAAACCTTACAGCACACCTTACAGGCATAGACGAAAAATCTAATAGACTGCTGTATAGTGCCTATTCAGTCCCACAGAAAGAGATGCTGCTTATAGGTTTTGCTATAAGATAGAAAGAGATCGAAATATAAATTTTCTGTCCTGCACCGCGTGCCGGTTTTTTCAATGTTGGAATTGAAATTGCTAAACAAATTTTGACATAAGACTGTCGTATCGTGTTTGTGTTTAGTATCGGAAGTTTTCAGTGATTTATAATTGTTTAAATTCTAAAATCTTTGCTAAATCCATCACAAAATGGTGCGGTGTAGCGTACTTGATTGTAAAAGCGACAGTGGTGTGAAAATAACAGGATTATCATTCCATGGGTAAGTAAATAACTTTAGTAACAATTAATAGTATCCAGCAGTATTCAAATTAACTAGTTTGCTATAAAATCTTATAAAAGAGATAACACTGTAATACATTGTAGTTATACATTTGTTTATCTCAATGTTATTGTAATTATAATAAACACGTAAACTTTATAACCTAAAATGTCAGTGTGGCAAGAGTGAGATTGTAGTATTACCCCGTACCCTGTATAGTAACCCGTATAGTTATATATTGTTGATCTATCATACAGCTGGACAAAAAAGTGTAAAAAGGGAACTAATCCTTTATTTCGCCTGGCCACATTGTTACATCTTTGACATTTGTGAATTTTCATTGGATTCCGCGCTGAAGATTTCGTTTTTAGCCAAATACTTGCAGTGAGAACCTTTATTTGAAGCGACTAGTGATACAAAATGAATAAAACTACATTGACATATATTTTACCGATAGACAAGACATGTCATAGAAATTATTTGTCCCAGCTCAATAGCGACATCTACTTTATTGACTTGATATCATACAAATTATGGCCAAAGAAAAACGTGTCACGAATAGATAAGACAATTCATATTAATCGTAACTCTTCGTTATATGATGTCTACATATTAATACCGACAACTAAAATATAATATAAAATAATAGTTTCTTTTACATAAAATAATATGGTTTCTTTTATTTACCGGATTTATAAACATGGCGCCTGGTGAGCACATTATTTATTATTAATAATCTGAAGGTAACCACGTTTCTTCGCCGCGATTCTTCTGAACAAATTTGATCCACAATTCTCTTGTTTCACGACATGGCCGAGGAAACCTTTTAATTTAAATAATAATAAAAATATTAATTTAAATGCTTTTAATTTTTTATCTTATATAAATACTTCAGTATCCGTTACAAATCTGCGTCGATATTGTCGACTCTGCGCATACAAATACTCGTTAGTCTTTGACATGCATGGCCGCCCGTCATCAACCGCTGCCACATGTCACAATTGTTGATATTAAATTAGATTAAATGTGTTTTTAATATAATAAGTTAAACTCACTGGTGAAAAGTCACACCTTGACTTTTACTTATGTTTTTGGAATTGTTCGAGCAGTATTTTAATGCACACGACGGCATTTTGTCGAATAAAACTTCGCACTGATACGTGTCTAGTTCTAGCAAGCGCTTGACATAGACTAAATGAGTTGGAGCGCCTGGACTCCAACTCGTGTTACAAACTATTTGCTTGAGGTGTCTTCTCTAGTACGTAGTACATTTATATAACTCAATGTAAAACTATTAGAAGTTCCGCAAGGGAAATTATTTATAAAGTTTACCCACGCTGTCTTGCAAAATATTAAGCAAAAACAAGTTTATCGGACCTCGATGATGTTTACCAAGGAATCGCCGATATGACTGGTAAGTAATTGGAAGTTTATTTTGTTATATTTCAGTCAATCTCATATTATTCTATGGATGTAGAGTGGTTTTTAATTCTTGTCCTACGTATTCTTTCATAATTAGCAATTTTCTTATCAAGCCTCTAGGTTATGTTTACATTCAAGTGACAGAATCAGTTTAGAGATTGACTACCACAACTTGATACTTTTTTACTTGATTCACCAATAATTAATTAGTTATATCTTTGAACACTATTTCTGATTCAAAAAGTGGAGGTTTTTCTCTTAATAATAATAAATACTAGTGGCGGTACTTCCATACAAGCCCAAAAGCCCGGCTTGCCCTACTTAATACGTATATACTAAATTCTGAACGAAACCATTACATTCAATACAAAACAGTAATTACGAAACATCTACCATTTTTGAATTTACCGCGCTCCGTCGCGGCATGGCGCTCTTCAATGAAGCGCCTGCGACGGCGAGCCGAAGCGCCGCGCTGCCCGCGCTGCGCTACGCTTGTAATAAATTCATTCAATAATTATTTTACCCCTCACGTAGAGCGTAGCTCCACGCATTTTTTAAAAGACGGTACGCACAAAACATATGTCTGCCTTTTTCTCTCTCGTGTGCTTTTACGAGGCTTTTGGCAACGCATGCTATCTCTTTCACACTTACGGGTGAAATGCTACACTCTGGCACTACGAATGTATAGCTACAGATATCTATATATAGCAATAATGTACTAAACCAAAAGCCCGGCTTTTGACCACAGAATTGTTTTGAGTGAACATCGTACGTTTGAAGGTCGTCATGTGTAACATTATTTGTTAACTAAATTTTATTTATTGTTATTAAATCATGTTGGTTCTTTTTTAAAATATATTAATTATTTTTTATAATACAAATAATGAGGTTTTTATATTATTTCATAAATTATAATTGCATGTTGTAATGTTTATTTTTCCGTTTACTAGCAATACTGTACGAATTACTACTAACTTCATAAGTATTTTGATATTGTGCAATTAGTACGGTTGTAGGTTAATTATTCGTGTTTTTAATGTTATTTAAACTTTTTGATACGAAAATGATTTGTAATGTTTCCTGTGATGGTTTTAGTGTGATGGTGTGTTCATTGCCGTTATAAAGGTAATGTAATTCAATTATATTGAAACTGGCGCGAAAACTACGCCGAGTTTGTGCATTTCTTAAATTCGTGATAAATCTCAAGAGGCATTTTATCGGTTCAGTTTACTAAACGACGTAATTCGATTTCTACATGCTCCCCTTTATATAGGTTATTAAACAGCGGCGTGTTTCATATGTTTTTCAAGAGACACTTGTGTATTAGAATGTTTGAATTAATTCTAATGATTTCAATGATATTGTGGTTCTTTCAAAAGGCATGCTATTACTTATAATTAAAATTACTTGTAAAAACTTAACCTTAATGTATTTATAACAATTTCTGTCCGCAATTTTGGTTAGCTGCGAAGTCAAACACGGGACCATAGTAGCTATCGTTGTGCTAGTGTAATGCGGGGTATTAAAAGTGCTCAGTAGTTATTGCAGTAAAAATTTACGGTTGCATGACCACAAGCTATCTATATTTGTATTACCTAATCCTAATATTGTATAGATTGTGTGGTAGGTCTGCCGCCGCGCCGTAAATTCGATTTCGTCGTTCTTAGTCTTTTTTAACTTAAAATAATATTGGGCTTGCCCTACTCCAAAACCCTAGGCACGCCACTGATAAATACACCCAACAGTCACATACCCCATATACATATCGGCGCAAGTTGCGGGTAGTCTATAAAATTGAATAAAAACAAGTGTCTGAGTCATGTTGTTTGTTCAGTACTATAAAAGTGGGGCAAGCTGCTGTCAAGAGAACAGTTTGTCGGGAGCATTTGAACTGTGAATAGCTCCGAAGTATTGTTATTGCGAGTATTATTATATTATATTGTGTTCAGCCAAAACCAATAATCATAATAATAGTTAATAATTAAAATATCTGTTGATTGTGTGAATGTCAATTATAATTTCGGTGTGATTGAAATAAACAAATATGAGTGAAGAACATGGTTTTGATCATCGAACCTCCCCTCCTCTTACATCAGAAGAGGGGACGAGCCGACGCCACCATCCATCGGCCTCTTCTTCAGAAAATACTACCATGACTCTCCTGGCAAATACATTTAAAGATACTCTGTGCGAGATGATGGTGAACTTATCTCAAGAAAACCGCGCAGCTTTCGCCGAAATGATAACATCACTCCAGTCAAACAATAACCAAGGAGTTCGTATATCGGAAGTATATTTTCCAAGCTACGACCCAGATAAAGGAATGGACGTAAAAGAGTGGGTGAATTTAATCACAAGAACACAAGAAGAATACAAACTTAAAGATCACGAAGTGCGGCTAAAAGCTGCCGGCGTATTAAAAGGAAGAGCACAAACTTGGGCCGACGATGTTTTGCTTAGAACTACGACATGGGCCGAAATGAGAGAAGATATGTTGCAAACCTTCGAACCGGAATCCAGGTATTTTTCGGAGATTTTGAAGTTTCGACGATATACAATCGACAACGCCAACAGTATCCCAGAATATATATCGACTATCTGGAAAATGTTTAAGAAAATTGTCAAACCAAACCCCACGGAAAAAGACGCAGTCGAATTCGTGCTTGGAAGCATAACTGATGACGAACTTCGGACAGAGCTTCTCAACAGTAAATCTGCAACCGTTCCTGAATTAATCTCCATTGCAAAAAGTCTACGCAAACGAAAGATAACAGACCAGGATAATTTGCCAATCAAACGAGCAAAGATCGAAAGAAACCGACAAGATCAGAACATAAGTTGTTTTGTGTGTGGCAAGCAAGGCCATAGAGCGCGCTGGTGTAGTAAAAATGCCATAGCACAGAATAGACCTGATATAAGAAATGCGGCACCAACAAACCCACCTGAATACAGAAGAGAAGAATGTTCATATTGCAAAATTGCAGGACATGCCTATGAAAATTGCTTCAAACGACAAAACAAGGAGAAAAGTGTCCACATGTGCCAAAAGGGTAAGACTGTTTCCAATATTTTAATTGCTAAAATAGATGGCAAAAAGTATCAAGCAATGTTTGATAGTGGTTCTGATTGCTCTTTGATGAGAGAGTCTATAGCCAGCCGAACCTCTGGAGCCCATAAAATAAAAACAACGCATCTGAAAGGCATTGGTCCCGTACCGATTATATCACTGAGCCAAGTCAGTTCTGTTTTGAATATCGACGATGTTTATCTTGAATTAGATCTACATGTAGTCCTAGATCATGAATTACCCATAGATATTTTATTAGGCAGAGATATATTAAATATTCCGGGCATAGAAATAACCCTCAGAGAAAATGGGATTTCCCTAATTAGAACCGCGCTACAGGACCGCAAAGAAATTTGGCAATTGTCATCCACAACTATTGATACGGACATAACAGATAAAGAAGACCTGGACACTCTAATAAAACTTTTAGACAGTTTTTCTAGTTCATTTGTTGATGGAGTTTCGGGAACAACGATAACCACAGGTGAATTAAAGATTCGATTAAAAAACCCCAATAAAACTGTTAATCGAAGACCATATAGATTAGCCCCACTTGAGCGCGAAAAGGTCCAGTCAATTATAAAAGACCTATTAGACAAGAAAATCATTCGCGAAAGTAACTCTCCATTTGCAAGCCCTATTATCATGGTGAAAAAGAAAAACGGAGAAGATCGGCTTTGCGTTGATTACCGGGAGTTAAATTGCAACACCGTAAGGGACCATTATCCGCTTCCGCTCATATCTGAGCAATTGGACCAACTCGCTGATGCTAAATATTTCACATGCCTAGACATGGCAGCCGGTTTTCACCAAATACCCATATCAGCTGATTCTATTGAAAAAACGGCTTTTATAACCCCTGATGGGCAATTCGAATATTTAACTATGCCTTTTGGATTAACCAACGCGCCATCAGTTTACCAAAGGGCTATCAACAAAGCCTTGGGAGATTTACGTGGGAAAGTAGCACTCGTGTACGTTGACGATGTGCTTATACCAAGCCGAACTATTTCTGAGGGAATTCAAAAACTTGAAGTAGTGCTTAAAGCACTCACTGTTGCTGGATTTTCGATTAACATGAAGAAATGTTCATTTTTGAAGACTTCAGTAGAATATCTTGGTTTTGTAGTAAGTAACGGTAAATTAAGACCCAGTCCATCCAAAGTCGAGGCCCTAGCTAGATCCTTGCCACCCAAAAACGTAAAGGAACTTAGGCAGTTTAACGGACTTGCTGGATATTTTCGCCGTTTTATACCGAACTTTTCGACACAAATGATACCCTTATATAACTTGACGCGAGCAAATGCCAAATGGGAGTGGACCGTCGAACATGAGACTGTGCGCTCCAAGATCATTGAATATTTAACATCTTCACCATTGCTCACAATCTTCCAAGAGGGACATCCAATAGAGTTGCACACAGATGCAAGCGCAATAGGACTAGGAGCAATCCTAATTCAAAGAAAAGAAGGTCTTCAGCACGTTGTAGGATACTTCAGCATGAGAACTACATATGCAGAATCAAAATACCACAGCTATGAGCTCGAAACTTTGGCGATTGTCCGAGCAATCAAGCATTTTCGTCATTTCTTATATGGAAGAAATTTCACGATAATAACAGATTGCAACGCGGTTAAAGCATCAAGATATAAACAAGAGCTCCTCCCAAGAATACACAGATGGTGGGCCTTCTTGCAAAACTTTCAATTCGAGATCGAGTACCGAAAAGGCGAAAAATTGAAACATGCAGACTTTTTTAGCCGAAATCCGCTCAGAGTAGTCGCAAACATATCTACCAAAGATGATTGGCTTATGGTGGAACAACGTCGGGATCCTAGTTTGAGCAAAATTATTCAAGACATTCTTAACAACCACAACCACACGGAATATGAGTTAAAAAATAAGTTATTGCATTTCAAATCTGAGTGTAACGGTAAAGTTAAACTTGTGAAGGTTGTCCCACAGTCATATCAATGGAGTCTCATTAACACCTACCACGAGGCTCTAAAACATATGGGATGGGAAAAAACATTAGCAAAACTTAAAGATAACTTTTGGTTTCCAAAAATGACTTCAACGGTCAGATACTTTGTGGAGCATTGTTTAGTGTGTAAAACGATGAAGGGAAATTCCGGTTCTCAACAGATCCGATTGCACCCTATAGATAAAGTACCGGAGCCATTTCACACCCTTCACATTGATATTTCTGGCAAACTTAGCGGCACTGCAAGTAAAAAAGAATATGTATTCGTAGCTATCGATGCGTACACAAAATTTGTGATTTTGCAGCACGCAAACAACAAAAACCAGTCTAGTGCTTTGAAACATCTTCAGGAAATAATTTTTCTGTTTGGAGCCCCAAAACGCATAATAGTTGATGGAGATGCCGCTTTTCTTTCCAATTATAAGACTTACTGTAACAAACACGGAATTCAACTGCATCATTGTGCCGGATATACAAGTAGAGGGAATGGCCAAGTCGAGAGAATTATGAGAATATTAAAAAATGGCCTGACTATAATTAAAAATACTCAGAAATGCCATTGGGAAAGATCTCTCGGGACGCTACAACTGGCTATTAATTGTACTATATCCAAGGCGACGGGTCAAACACCTATTGAACTATTAACCGGTAAGAAAGGAAGTGTGCCGCCAGAATTACTCAACATTATAGATGAAGAAAATGAGCGAATTAATCCAGAAACATTGAGAAAAATTGTGTTGGAAAGGATGACCGAACAAGCAGAAAAGGATAAAGAGCGTTTTAATAAAGGAAAAGCAAAAGTCAAAAGATTTGAAAAAGGAGATTATGTACTATTAAGGGAACCGCCAAGATTGGGCACGAAGTTAAGTCCGAAATATGATGGTCCTTATGAGGTTAAGAAGGTTTTGCCTCACGATAGATACGAAATTCGCAGGAGTAACCAACGTGGTCGATCTAGAAAAGTTGTTCACGAACATTTACGAAGCGCTCCTAAGTTTGAGGTACAAAATAATGTGGCCGTATCGGCAATGAATAGAGATAACGAGTACTGTGATCTTCATGATGATGATGAGCATTTTATTCAGGAGCAGGTGATAAATAGACGTGTGTAATATGTATGAGTTTGAGTACTATCGTGGCCAAAATTAGTGCTGAGACTATGAGGTCACAAGAGTGATATAATGAGTTGTGACCGAAATTAGCGCTGAGGCTATGAGGTCCGTGACCAAAATTAGCGCTGAGGCTATGAGGTCCTGAAATTATACGTGTAACGTGCGAGACAAATAATCTCTTCTTTTCAGATAAATGAATTGGTAGGGCGCAGGGACGCGCCTGTCGTCAGTATGGCCGTATCGGCGCAAGTTGCGGGTAGTCTATAAAATTGAATAAAAACAAGTGTCTGAGTCATGTTGTTTGTTCAGTACTATAAAAGTGGGGCAAGCTGCTGTCAAGAGAACAGTTTGTCGGGAGCATTTGAACTGTGAATAGCTCCGAAGTATTGTTATTGCGAGTATTATTATATTATATTGTGTTCAGCCAAAACCAATAATCATAATAATAGTTAATAATTAAAATATCTGTTGATTGTGTGAATGTCAATTATAATTTCGGTGTGATTGAAATAAACAAATATGAGTGAAGAACATGGTTTTGATCATCGAACCTCCCCTCCTCTTACATACATAGTCCGGACCCCTAAGATCGAATCTTGTGTTCTGTTGTGGGCGTCTCACAAACACCCAGACTCGAAACAAATGCCCGTGGATTGCGCCACAGAGGCTGATAATTATTTTCAATCAATGATGTGTTAATTTCTACATAATTTTCAGGTTTATCCGTCAATACTGTTAGAAAAATTGCTCGTGAAGAGCAACTAAATAAGGGTGTATTCTCCACACCTGGAAGACATAAACAAGGTCGTCCGAAAAAGAAACTTTTATTTATGTGCCATCAGGCAAAAAGTTCAGTTTCTCTACACAGTGAGAAAACAGGTACTACTTTAATGTAATTTAGCTTGAAGTTGTAATCTTTCTTGTATATTATAGTTTATAATAATAATATTTTTATATGCATTTGGTTTTTATAATCTTAGTTTTTTTATATATGTAAAAAAACTAAGATTTCAAATAAAGAGGAATAATAACTTGGTATTCAATTGCTATGTTGTTGGATACATATGAATATTTTCTATAACTAAGTATTTATTTACTTTATTTTCAGGTCCTAAAATTGCGAAATTTTCTTCCGGGAGTAAGGGACGAACTGAATTTCAATGGAAGTCGTAAACATATTCTGAGAAAAGTTCTGAATCGATATGTTCGGATATCGAATATTTAGAAGAGAGTTGCTCAGACTGAAAGACACACTGAGAAATGTTTTATCTGAAAATTACAATTTTGTTACTAAAGTTCTAAATAAACTAACAAAATGAATAAATATTGGTTTACTTTTTTTTTGTCTTATACAAACACACCTTTACCATAACTCGTATGTCAAACTGTAAACATTACACCCAAATAATTAAAGTAATATTTTATATAATCATTTTCTATAAACCTACCAATATTCAGTCTTAAATTAAAATCAGGAGTCGATTTTCGATGGAGTTCGGTCTGTATACGTTTTTATAGTGACTATTCAAGTTAACATTTTAGTTAATTATCCGCTATTAAATAATGTAGTTTGATTGAATTATATTTAATTGAATGTTTTTATCTTATTTTAAACTAAGTATCAAAACTAAAAACCGAACTATACGGGGATGCCATATAAACAGCTCAGTGGCGCCTCCATTTATTTTTACATTTTTTTGCCAACCTGTACGTAATTTTGTACACTTTGTAAATATATGTATACAGTAATAAATAAAACAAACCTATCAAACTGTTGCATTTTTATTTATCCTTCCTTCTTCCGTGTTTGCAAATTTTGTATCATTCTAAAAAGCCGTTACCTAATAGTGGGTAATTGTACCATACTTGGCAACCCTAAACCAATTAAGTACTTTATTTGTTGTCCCTTTCGGTGGCACGGGGTCACTACGTCTATTAGATATTTCGTCTATGATGCGTTTACACGGAGAGCGTTCTATGGCGATTTGTGTGAAAATATGTCATTTAAGCGAACGACAAATTTCGCTTATTTTCTTGATTTATTTAATATTTCAGTACTGAGCTACTTTTATTAAATGTAATTTATTATGGTGATTTGTCCAGTGCCTGGATGTGATTGATTTTAGTGTAAAAACAAGAATAATCATAGTTTTTCATAAGATCGTATCACTTTTTTCAATGTTGTTTAGTGACAATATTGTAGAATTGTAAGACAAACCTTGTATGTATATCGGTAGAACAGAATGTCCTTATTCATTATTTAAATGCGTAGAGAGCATCCATTGCCTATATAAAATGATATCATATACGTGAATTTATAATAATTTCAACCAACATTTGCTAGAGATTGATTGACAGTTTCGATCAATAATATTATGTCGATAAAAATAGTCAATGACCATAGAGATTTCACTTCATTTTATAATCTCGTAGTATAACATCAATTCTATAATAACAGTTATTACTTCACTTTATTTATTCACTATTGATATTTGCTAAATATTAATTAATATTTCGTGTGCGTAATTTACCATTTCTGAGCCGGTTTCAAATTAACTGTGCCACGGAGGCTGCCATTCTAATAAAACAATAGAACATTAGATAATATTATAAGGAATGCTTTACAAAACTTGTGAAATAAAATTATTCTCAAATATGACGATTTATCTTTATTTACTTGTGTTTACGTATCTGTGTTGAAATAAACACAATCATTATTTTTCTGTTAAAATACCATGAAATGTCTCATATATATCTATAAAATTTAATTTTATTGGTTGGCCGTAAGGTATATCGATATGATAGTATCGACAGTGCATGGCGCAGCATTATCTGTCACGCACACATGCAAACTTCACGCACACTATCATAATCTCGTTTTGGTTTCACACAAAATGATACATTGCCGATCTATGTTATACTACGGACTGTAAAACTTAGCTTGATAATTTTGACAGGTCACGCCTATAAAGTTAGGCATTCTTTTTGTTACGATGTCATACAGATAAATACCGTACTTCATGGATGGGTACCGCCCCCTTAGAGATGTGCCACACATAACGAATAACCGCAGACTATCAATAATCGGTTTTGAAATGAAAACAATACATAAAAATAAAAATAATTTGTTTCTCAATTGCCGAAATATGTTCCATTAACAGTACTGATTACATGATAAAATATGTGCATTGAATAAAAGTTACCCAGTCATATTTTTTGGTGTTATACTAGAAAATGGATATAAAAAATAGTATCTATTGACTCCACGACTGTAACAATAATATTTCTAGTCCGGTTAATAATAAATAAATAATAAAGTAAATAAAGAAGTTTAAAGAAATTATTTTATAAAATCCATACCTAAATCACGCGATTATCGATTACAAGTTCCAAAAAATAATAATCGAATAGATTCATTAACGATTATACACAACCCTCATCCCTACTGCGAGCTGTCAAAATTATCAAGCTAAGTTTTACAGTCCATACATCTATGCGCGCACACTTATCTGGCGAGGAGTCTACCGTATAACCGCCTCTTTCGGGTGGCACTTTTTCAAGATATGTAAAGGCATTATGTTGCATACAGCCCAGTCGACAAATAAATTATAATCAAATTAATATTTAAACAATATTGCCCCATAAACATATTCACTATTGCCCAATAAACAATTATTTTCATCAATTATTAATATAATTTTAGTAAATAAATAAATAAATACACCCAACAGTCACAAACATGTCACATGTTCATATCTATTACGTACACATTATAATATATGACACGCAATAAAATCTGTGTTTGTTTATTTATAAAATAAAAATCAGTTGTTTGTATAAACGAAATATACGAATCACTTGCTATTATTCATAAGACAAAGCCGTATGACCGGTAAGTTGACGTCAGTTACGAATAAAAAGTGTATCAATTGTCAACTCACATAGTAATGTCAGAACGGGAAAATAATAACTAGCGTCACCGTGTATAGTTTTATTTGATTATCAGAAATTAAAGCTATTTGTTTGATGTAGTTAACACAGTGCACGTATTTAAATATTTGACATCAAGGAGAAAATGGCACAGCGTTTCCCAGCAGGCGGGCCCGCGCCGGCGCCGCCGCCTGGCGCTCTCCAGCCGCAGCAGCGCTACCCAGGTCCACAGCAACCTCCCGGCTCACCCATGCCACCGAGACCGTATCCTGGACCTAACTTCCCGGTAAGCATTGTCATGATAAATACATCTACTAACAACAACTACAAAATGTTTGTGTACAATGTAAAATCTTGCATACACATTTTGGGCCCTACAATTGTTTGTAAACTAAAATCTGCTTGAGGTACATATCACGTTAAATTAACGCAATGATATAATATATTAAATACCATTATCTTCCCAAGCCTTGTCTCAATAGCTGGCACTAAGCCCTAATATAACCTGCAGATCTGTGCAAATAGTTTCCAATATTATATATATTTTTATAGCCAGCTCTTGTCACACGATTTCCTTAATAACATCTTACATAAAAGTTCCCAATTTAATTTAATCTGTGGTGGCTTTGCTGCATGTCTACCAGATATATTATTATATACCTTGGTAGTTCATACTTTTGTCACTCGCCTTGACATGAAGGGAAGAATGGGTGGTACATCTACATAATACTAATATATTTAAATTTTGCCTTATAGATAGGGAAGCCATGAGGCTAAGTGGGCAGTTACTGGTCACAAACTGCAGCGCGATGGCCTGGAAGGCCAGAGACACTGACATACTCCTTTCGCGATGAGGTTAGCCTCATGGCTTCCCTAACTATAGGGCACCAACTTCCTCTAAGTGGGACGTTACTTGAGCATCATCAGGATTATGATTAGTTTACATGATAAGAAAAAGAAAAGGTTTAATGGAGTTTTTCCATTCCGAAGTGAGGAAAGCTGCTACACATCATCCCAAAAAAAAAACAGTTTATGGAAATACTTAAGTGTGTCAGATATTAATATTTCCAAAACTTAAGTGTCTCCCTTATAACAAAAGTATGTTAATCTGCCCATTTGCTTGGTAGAGGCGCCACCTTTACATGCATATTTTACACATTTTTCATGAATATTTTGCATTTAATCCAGTTCCTATTAATGAATAATAAAACAGCATCTTATAGAATATTACATTAATAATTCAGAAATAAATTCTAGTATAAAAAGCCTACATTCTGAAAATAAAACAATGTACATAAGTAAAAACATAATATATATAAATAAGCTGATTTATTGAAGTAGACATCTTTGCATAATAGTTAACACCAATCTGCTGCAACACATCATCCTAACCAAATGTCACTAAAATTATTATTTTAAGCTACATATTGTGGCTTCCATATCATTACAGGGCAAACAAAATGGTAATAAACTGTGCGAGCCGACTTAATTACTAAGACAAAAGTACACAGAGATAATTGCAATTATATTAACTTTGTCGATGACAAATGCTCTCAAGTTTTCATTGTGTTCCATACAGTTTGGAAAATTAATTATATTCATTTTCATACTTTCCCAATATCAAATCTTCAGCATTGTTTATAATTTCCAGCATACTAGTTCCATTTAATATCATATACTTAATAATTGTAATATAGTATTTCTTCTTCCTTCATAACACATTTGGTTAACTGCCGGTTGTGAAACAAGAAACCGCGGGTTCGATCGACACACTCAGAAACATGTTCTGTGGCCTATAAATATTGGGTCTCGGTGCTGTGAGACTAAAAATTCTCCCGTAGATTTTGATACCCACTAAACACGATACAATACTTGCATTTTAGTAGTTTGTGACTTGTATGGAGTCAGAAATCAGTGTGCGACTGCTGGATGTGTATTTTTCTTCAGTCTCACAGTCTCAAGAACTTGACTATTGAAGAAAGGCCATAAAGGACGAATACCAAGAAAGTTAACGAGGGATGAATGTTATGGTTGTATGCAAATATGAAAAGTTAGAATTATAAAAAATTGTGTCCTGACACATGAGATAATTTAAATGGGCCTCATCAGTTGCTATTAGAGGAAGAAATGTATGTTCTTATGTATAGGAAAGTAGCAGTACATAGATTAGATATAGCTCGTTGCGGCAGGCTCGCAGCGGGTTCACGCCGCCGCCGGCGGGCGCGGGGGGCGCGGGAGGCGCGGGCGGGGCGGGCGTGGGGCGCGCGGGTGCGGGCGCGTACGGCGCCGGTGTAGGCGCGGGGGTGGGCGCGCGCGCGGCCGCTCCACCGCCGACGCCGCACGCGCCGCAGCCGAAGCGCACGGCGGAGGCTCGGGGTGCGGCGCCGCACAAGCCGCTGTACTCGGGCGAGCCTTACGCGCCGCCCGCCGGCAAGCGCAAGCGGCGCCTCGCCGACAAGATCCTACCGCAGAAAGTGCGGGACCTGGTGCCGGAGTCGCAAGCTTACATGGACCTGCTCGCCTTCGAGCGCAAGTTGGACGCCACTATCATGCGCAAAAGACTTGATATCCAAGAGGCTCTGAAGCGACCCATGAAACAGAAACGAAAGCTGCGTATTTTTATATCAAACACTTTTTACCCTGGTGAGTTAACAAGGATAACGTCGGTAGTGGAAACAATTAGATTTCTTCATAAGTCTATATTATTGATCCTCATGATTGACAGGACAAGGCGACAAAGCCGTTCCTTCGTGGGAGCTTCGAGTCGAAGGCCGCTTGCTTGACGATTCAAAGAATGATCCAAACAAAGTATGTGTCGTTCGCCACTATTCGTTCACTAACATAAAATCTTGCGTAACCGCTTATACTCGTCTGCGCACATTTTCAGGTAAAGCGGAAATTCTCATCGTTTTTCAAGTCATTGGTGATAGAATTAGACAAAGATCTGTACGGGCCCGACACACATCTGGTGGAGTGGCACAGAACGCTCACCACTCAAGAGACTGATGGATTTCAAGTATGTTCATAGATATTATGATATAGGCGTGGCCGTCGGCAGGTGTCGTGGTGTAGTAAGTAACGCGTGCGGTGTCGCAGGTAAAGCGGCCGGGCTACAAGAACGTGCAGTGCACCATCCTGCTGCTGCTAGATTACCAGCCGCTGCAGTTCAAGTTGGACCAGCGCCTGGCGCGCCTGCTGGGCGTCCACACGCAGACGCGGCCCGTCATCGTCAACGCGCTGTGGCAGTATGTGAAGACGCACCGCCTGCAGGACCCGCACGAGCGCGAGTACATCGCCTGCGACCGCTACCTCGAGCAGATCTTCGGCGCGCCGCGCGTCAAGCTGGCCGAGGTGCCGGGCCGCCTGGGCGCGCTGCTGCACGCGCCCGACCCCATCGTCATCAACCACGTCATCGCCGTCGAGCCGCCGCACGACGCCAAGCAGACCGCCTGCTACGACATCGACGTCGAGGTGAGCGCGACCCGCACTCCCTGCACCACACTCGCCACTCTCCACACTCACCACACGCACCTTTCCTTGCAGGTCGACGACACTCTGAAGACGCAAATGAACAATTTCCTTTTGAGCACCGCCAATCAGCAGGAGATTCAGGGTCTCGACGCTAAGATACACGAGACGGTAAGTCGACGAAACGTACTTCAAACCGATTCCACGGATCAATTCCGATTCGATCGAACCGGTGATGCGATTTAATTCGTTTCTCGCTATTCAATTTTCAGGTGGACACTATAAACCAGCTCAAGACGAATCGTGAGTTTTTCTTGAGCTTCAGCAAGGACCCGCAGCAGTTCATCCAGAAGTGGCTCGTCAGCCAGTCGAGAGATCTGAAGGTGAGTGCGTCGCGCCCGGCCGCGCCGCAGCGCGACACTCGCGACCGACACGACGCTCACGCGGCGCCGCTCTGTCCGCAGACCATGAACGGCGGCGGCGGCAACCCCGAGGAGGAGCGGCGCGGCGCCTTCTACGCGCAGGCCTGGGCCGGCGAGGGCGTCGCGCGCTACCTGCACGCGCGCCTCGCCGCGCGCCGCCGCGACCTCGAGCTCGCGCTGCACGCGCCGCCCGCGCCGCACCACGCGCACCACGCGCACCTCGCGCGCCTCTAGCCACCGTCGCCACCGTCTCTTGTGATCCAGTAAAACGTCTAGAGCCACATTCGATGTTTTCTTTACCGACCTCCTTCGAATCTCGCCTCGAAAACATTTATCGCGTGTAAACATTACGCGAGAGCAGTTACACGTGCACGCGATCCCGGCTCGCTACTGCGCTCATCCATCATGTTATATCTAAATGTTACATTAAGATTTAGTAAAGATACGAGTGGGAATTAATATCTTACAAATCCGATAGGCGGCGACGAAAACGATGATGTCACGGTGTGACATATCCAAATGCAGAAGGGTGCGAAAATTAGTAGATACCGGTCGCCATTAGAAGTGAACGATCGTTCCAACTCGGCTTAGTCATAGAATCGGTACATTTAATAAACATTAAAGTTTATAAAGAATGCATGAGGCCTCGCCGCGCTGCCCCAGAACAAACACCGTCGCCTCGTAATTCCCACGATAACAAGTCGCTGACGCGAGTTTACTCTATAACCTGCGCGCGCGCTATTGTTCATACTGTACGTAGTGTCTGTGTACAAACGGTCCGCTTCGAGTGGATCGGTGTGAATTTGTGAAAACATCCGCAGTCGCGCTCGTGAGTCATGTCTATTGAGACGGGATCCTCAGCGGACGTCAACAACAGTAAGTGTGGCCCTTCCTCGGAGCCCCCGTACTGTATCTCATCTCCATATTTTTAACTCGCTTTTATTAGCTTCGCCTGTATGTGTTTATGTATGTAACGATATCTTTGAAGTTCATTTTCGAGCACTTCAAAACGTCGGATTGACTACAAATTTTTGCCATAAAAATAAGAACTGAACAGAACTTACTTGATATTTTGCATACTTGTCAAGGACCGATGACATGTAGATAAATGTTTTTAGTTAAATAAATAAATAATAGTTAAAATGTAAAAACGTAAACGACCCAACAAAGCGTGGAGTGCTTACAACAATTACTTAATTACATAATCTTTTTTTTTTACTTTTTTAGTTGGGTACTTTACTAAAGCGTATATTTTAATTTTTGTTATCTATTATTTATTTTATATTTATTCTCCCTACTTTTCCCACTCTTGTATTTTTGACCATCGTCGAATGATTTCGCTTGTAATTCTTAGAGCGACCACAAAGCCAGGTAAATTCTTCCATTTCCTTGTATGGTATTTATGTCCAGCCCGCAAGCCTGATGCGGCTGGCTTAGAGAAAAGTTCTTAGGTTATCCCAAGAGGTTTTCTTTAACTTTTTACTTGTTACTAAACTACTTGGCTGTGCTTCCTTGGATCGAAGCCGCGATCTTAATCTCGAGACCCTGTTTTCCTCCCACTTGATTATCGTTTAAAATAAGTCTCAATTAATAATTTAATTTTTTTTACGTCAAGCGCAAGACTTTAGCTTGTGAACTGTGAAGCTACTAAAACGCGCCACTGCAGTTAAGTTTATGAAAATATGTTATTAATAAATAAGTAAAAATAATAAATACACCCAACAGTCACATATATCAAGTCATGTCGTGGGTATCAGAAAATAGTGGTGTAGATTACACAAACATTTGTTTCGGTGCGGGTATCGAATCCCCGGCATCTCGTTTCCCATGCGGCGTCTAACCAACTGTGCCATGGCAGCTGTCAAAAATATTGCACCAAAGATAGGTCTAATATCAAAATAAAACTGATCCCTTTGCTGCAATTTAACACTTGATATCTAAGATGTAAATTATAGTAAGGAACGATAGAAAAATGATTAGGTCCATTTAATAAAGGACAATGACCGGACGGACACCTCAATGCACTCATTGAGATACACACGATCTCTAGGCATAATAACTATCGAGATCACTCCTGAAGCGACTTCGGCACAACTTTATCCGAGACGAGTGCTATCACAGAAGTAAAGTGCCAACTTAGCTACTAACTCGATTTTTTAAGTATCAACTGTAGATCAGGTCCAGGCGAATTTGATAAGAGGAGCTCATTCAATTTTCTTTCGTACCAAATTTGATTTATTTCATAAATGTATCTACTGTCCGATAGTGGAGTCTCATCATGTATTCGTTTAAACTTAAACAACGCAACACACGAAGAAGCTTCGTTGAAACACCTGTCGTGTTATCACATGTTTGTTTATGTAGATTTCGTATTGCTAGTAATATCACTGCTAGCGACCTTTTAGATTAAGATCTTTAAAAAAGGCGCCTATCTACGTCGATCACTGTCGGCAATTTTATTTCATATAGGTAAGATGCGTGTTAATGGAACCCACCGACTGCTATTACCTATTGTTGTTTATTAATATTTTTGTCATGTAGCAGGCAAACCATTAGTAGGTATATATTTAAATGGATCTTCATTTACTTTTGTTTATTCATGTTAATAGATACTAATATATACAGGGTATATCAAGACCGCGACCGAAAACGAAGCCAGGAGGTAGTATTAGTGATATCAAACACAATGCAAGTAAAAATTTTACAAAAAATATCGTCATATTTTTTTTTTTAATTTTTTACATATCGTCGTATTTGAGTGATTAAACATAGTTTTTCTAAAATAATGACGTACATCGCTTAATTTTTAAACACGCAATGGTACGTAAGGGTTTAAATTACTATTTTTGCAAAAACTAGGTATATACCCCTCAAAAACGATGATTTTTAAAAAATTGTAAAAAAAAATCCGTCGCTTATTTTGCAAAATGTTTAGTTGCATTGTGTCTGTAGCCCCTAAAACTACCACCTGGCTTCGTTTTCGGTCGCGGTCTTGATATACCCTGTATAAAGCAGAAGAGTTCTTTTGTTTGAACTTTGAACGCGCTAATCTCAGGAACTATAGATGCGAATTTGAAAATTATTTTGAAATGAAATGAAAATATTTATTGAACCCATGAAATTATATACATTATTTAGATTCAGTTACTTTTTTCTACTACCACCCGGTTCACAAGGGTGTTTTCGCCAGAGAAGAACGGGCAAGAAACTCTAGCGTTGCTCTTTTCAAAACAAGTTTACAATACATTAATTAGTCAGGCTAAGGACAGGGAGAAATACGAGAAGCTGACGGCCAACCTTCAGCACTGAAGAGGCACTCCAAGACGAAGAAGAATTATACAGAGGTTGCAGCGCATTTAAATTCAGAGCAGTTCATAAATAATTTAGAATAATAATTAATAGTAATATTGGTCAAGTGATTTTGTACGGCTGAGTTAGTTAAGTAAAGTCGCCCAGAACGCGGAATTGGTACACCGTTAACCAAAGCAATGAATAGTAATAAAAGTTATCATTATAAGCAAGTCGAGCAGACCAGTCCACACAAGCAGCACTCGTTCACGAGTATGATGCATGTGCCAGCAATCGGCCTCCTCAACCATGTTACAGAGAAGTGACCGACCCGAAGAAGTTTTCACTTCAAAAACCTATAATTTTACGATACCAATCAAAACGCTCAATCATAGCGATTATTATTTCCAAATAACATAGGATTGTAAGCTTAAAGACTGCCTATTCACGCTTTATCACGTCGATACATCAGCCATGGTTTGTATTTATATAGATATCCAAAGATTGATAAATTCGAACATCGACAAGAATCTTATGACAAAATAACCGGCAGGTTTTTGTCATATCAAGGTGAGAAAAATATACTTACCTACATATCTATTGATCTTATTAATCAGTGAGTGAAGTGGAACATCGAGTGCCCAGAGTGGATTTAGTTTTCTTGACTGCTTTTCCATATTAAGCTCCAAATAATACGCCGGTTGTGTAATCATAATTCCTCTATTCTTTTCCAACATTATGCTCATTAATACAAGGGTTTTCTACAAAATACAACTTGCATGTTAAAATGCCTACAACGTTACTTCTAGAACATTCACAGCGCAATCCCGACTCGACCATCCTTCACATCAGCCGTTGACAATCCGTTCTATATTCAAATCCTTACTACATTCTTCTTAATACAACGGCCAGCACCATCGTCATACTCAAATTGGGTTAGTTTACTCATCGCTTATAAAAATCATCCGTAACAGTCGGCCAGGCTGCCTGTCCATTGAGGCGGAGCGAGACTGCGGAGCGGAGAAACGGAGAAATATTAATCAATAGGATTGCACAAAATCTACGCTCAGCTCCTCCTATTTGTTAATATTTCTCTGTTGCTCCGCTCGGCAGCCTCGTTCCGCTGCAGCAGATAGGCAGCCTATAGGCTACAAACATACAATACTAACAAGCATATTTTACGATTCAAGGTGAGGGGGTAGCCGATACACCTTAAACGAGTCTTATATTTGAAGTTTGAAAATGCAAGCGCTGGCTGTTGCATGCGCGCGGGGGTTGCAGTGCGGTGCTGTGGATGCGCGCAGTGCAGCGGCGAGGGCGGCGCAGCGGACACGTGGCGCGTGTGCGGCGCCGAGGCGGCGGGCGCGGCGCTGCTCGTGCTGCTGTCGTGCCTGCCGGCGTGCGCGGCGCCCGCGGCGGGACCCATGCACTCCGCGCTCGCGTCGGGCTTCGTGGTCGCGATGCTCGTGCAGGTGACCAATGGCCGATGATGAATGTCCGATGGCGCTCTTCCGTCTCGGCGACGCGCCGGGCGTCGGACGCGGACTCAATCGCACGGTGTGTGTCCGCAGTGCTTCGACCACATCTCGGGCGCGCAGATGAACCCGACGGTGACGCTGGCGTCGATGGTGTGGGGGCGCATCTCGGCGGCGCGCGGCGCGGCGATGATGGCGGCGCAGCTGGCGGGCGCCACGCTGGGCGGCGCGGCGCTGCACGCGCTGCAGCCGGCGCCGGTGGCCGCGCTGTGCGTCACGCGGCCGGCGCCGGGCCTGGCCGTGTACAAGGTGGGTAGTGCGCGTGCGCGTGTGCGCGTGCGTGCGTGCGGCTGACGGTGCGTGTGTGCAGGCGGCGGCGCTGGAGGCGGTGCTGGGCGGGTGCTTGGCGCTGGCGAACTGCGCGTCGTGGGACGAGCGCAACGTTCACCTGCGCGACTCGTGGCCGCTGCGCATCGGCACCTCTGTGGCGGCCATGTCACTCGTTGCGGTCGGTCACCTTATTATTAAAACTGACTTAATTCCCTTGGTTGCTTATCAGTCTAGTCGCGACGTGTAAGGGGTGTCAATCGTGAACTTTGAGTTTTACTTCTTTTTTTTGTATAACAACCTAAGTATTACTTTTTTGCAAAATAGTATAAAATGAAAAAATGCGGTTATTTACCAAGCTATTTTATACAATATAGCATTATGCTTTATCCAATTAAATACATTATTATATGTACGTTGTACATTTCATGTAGATCAAAACTGCCCTTAACAGCATATTTTAATTAAAATAGATATCTTAGAAGATATCCGAGAATTAAAAAGCGGAGGCACAGCAGCTGTCGGGCCGTACGGTTTATAAATTTAATATATTTAATAAATGTTCAATAGTACCTACACAATGAAAGTGATGACATTGCAGGGCTCGCTGACGGGCGCCAGTATGAACCCGGTGCGCAGCTTCGCGCCTGCGCTGTGGAGCGGCGTCTGGGATCACCACTGGGTCAGTGCTCAGTCCCCGCCCACTACCCCACTGCTCACTCGCCACTCACTCGCCTTACTCAGCTACCTCTGTATTTCGTAATGGATATGTTAACGAAATACAGAGGTAGCTGAAAGCCTCCGTAGCGCAGTTGGTTAGACGCCGCCTGTGAAACGAGAGTGCGGGTTCGATCACCGCATCGAGACAAATGTCTGTGTGATCCTGAAATTAGCGTGTCTAGCGCGCGGGTAGTTACAAACGTTAGCCGGCACCTAGCTTACAAGTTACAAGGCTCCTGGGTTTTGCGGTGCCTCCTCCTAGTTTATGAATATTATCGACAGGTGCATAAGTACTTGTAATACAAATAATTAGACAATGTTTTTTTGTATGAAACCGTGAAGAAATCTCAGTACGATTGTAATCAGACTCATACTTGTGAACCGCTTGAAGTGCATCTATAATATAACAATGTGTATTTGCTGCCAAGGTGTTAATCATAACACGCCACCTCGTGGCTAGTAGTGACTCAGTAATGATGAATAATAATAAATGAAACTGTTGAAACGAGTCATTACTGCGTATCATGCAGCAGACTGTAGTCGGAGGTGAGGCGTCGAGCGTCGCGTGTCGAGTAGTGAGCCGGGGTGGCAGTGAGTGCTGTATGTGTGTGTGTGTGTGTGCAGGTGTACTGGGCGGGCCCGCTGTGCGGCGGCGCGCTGTGCACGGCGCTGTACCGCGCGGCGTGGCGCCCCCCGCCCGCGCCCGCGCACCCCGCACACCCCGCGCCCCCCGCGCCCGCGCGCAAGGCGCCGCGCCCCGCCTGCACCGCCCAGCCCTAGCGCCATCACCGACTTGATATCACGCGCCATCCTTTACGCTTCACAGTGTTGCCGCGTACTTCACTTCCTGTCCCCACTAGTCAACCGCGTCCCCAACAAAATGCTCTATTGTCTAACACACAAAATTAATAAATAATCCCAATTCCTATCTAAAGATCGATCCGGAAAATAGACCAATCAGAACACATCAAATGTGAGCGTGTCGGCAATACCTTGAGCCCATTGGTTAATTTCACGATCGATCTTTAGATAGAAACGAAGATCGTTTATTAATCATGGCCATAAATCTGTCTACATCTATCCGACTTCGTTTTCCTTGCGGTTTTATCAAATATTGCCGGAGGCATTGTACAATGCCATTGGGAGTTTTTAAATCTGTTCTTATTAAACTGGTGGTTCTCCAATTACACAATAATGCACCCTTTTGAATGCCAGAAGCTTTCCGTATGTGGCACAGTCCTCGTTCATTGCGTTTAAGTGTATTCTATTATGAACGCTCAATTTAGAAGTATCTACGCACCACTCCCCACAGACGTATGAGCCTCTGCTACTTGTGTTTTTCTTTATTAACGGAACTGATGAACGAGCACGTCTTTCACCTGAATATTTTATTTCAAAACGTTTGAATTTACTTTCAGCTTTGCATAGCTTTTCATAACGCTGTTCACCCAAAGACAATAAATCTTATGACCATTCCGCCCAGTAATAAAATGTAATTTTGAGATACCTATTACCTAGTCTGTCTGGACTGACCAACACATACTATTAAGTAGGTTTATGGCAGTGCATGAACTCTGTCTTGTCAATATAAAATAGGTACTTAAAGTAAATTAATGAAAAATGTGGAGGACGCCATGTTTCTTTTTTGTTATTAAAGGGTGCGTTGGTCGTACTAAGTTTGATACCTGTGGGGTAGAGAGTAAAATTCGCTTCCGCTTTAGGATCCGATCACCAAGAACGGACATCCGACCACTGGGGACGGGCTCAAAAACATGACAGCCTCTGTGGCGCAGTTGGTTAGACGCTGCCTGTGAAACGAAAGGCCGCGGGTTCGATCCCCGCACCGAAACAAATATTTGTGTGATCCACAGGTATTTGTTTCGGGTCTGGGTGTTTGTGAGACCGAAAAGTCTCTCGTAGCTTCTGACACCCACGACACAAGACTCGATCTTAGTGTGGGGTCAGGACTATGTATGTGACTGTTGGGTGTATTTGTTTATTATTATATGAATTTGGCAGCTCGAATCGGCCACCTAAATGTATACCGACATGTAATGACCTTAATAAATTATACATGTTTACCAATGCGTCCTGTTCAGTATAAGAAGTAACGGAACAAGTGGATTATCACAATTAGATAAATGACCACTCCCGTCGACGATCACATTTATACTTTGACCTGCGACGGGCAGGTATAATGGCCGGGTGCTGGAACAAGTTGTAGCGGTCAGTAGTGTGGTGTAGTCACCTATGTGCGGTATGTGGTGATGGTCGTGTAGTGACGACCCACAAGGTCTCGTGTAGCGAGCCAGTGGCTTCGGGTGCAGCGTAAGGGAGCAATCAAACACTCGCAACGTTCGAACGTATATTACGAAGCACAACACAAACAAGAGTACAGACACAATAAATATCCAAAATACAAGCGTCTTAACACTACACTAATTGTCTACACACTAAACTATAAACTACAACTAAGGAAGGATAGAAAAAGCGACAGTCCTTACAGCGAATACAGATAAAATTATAATATGCACAAGCGTGCGGTATGCAGCGGTTAGCGGTACGTGTGCACAGAGCAATAGCGTAAGCGGATCGAGAACGGTGTGTCGCACGGGCGATCGTGAGACGACTGGTCAGCGGCGGCGCGCCGACTGGCTGCGCCGGCGCAGGCCCGGTGACGTCACGACTACCTGAGTTGCCCTATTGTTCCGACGGTCAGCTGGCCGACCGTTATCGCTTGTTTCGCTATAATAAATCGGTGTGAGGACTGTATGTGTGTTTGTTGATTATAATTATTTTAATATCGTGAAAGTGTGATGTATGAATGTGTGTGTATAATGTTATGAATGGATGACTGTGTTTAATGTATTGTGGGGTCTCCCCACATCACTCCCCCCCAGAGACCTGGTTAGGGTCGATAGAAATCAGGAAACCGGACTCGCCGTCCAGAGCGAGTTGTGTTGGGTATCCTGCTATCCTGTGGGATAGTATCCTGAGTGGTTGGGCAAGGTACTTGTGGTGATGGTGATGTGGGTGGCGGTTCACCTGCATCGCTTAATATATAAGCGGGTTTCAGTCGGTCCACGGTCACGTTAACGACTTTCCCGTGTATGATGAGCTTGTACACTTTGTCTGTGCGCCCGACAACCTTGTAAGGGCCTGTATAAGCCGGCTGGAAAGGAGCACGCGAGGCGCCTTCTCGGAGGAAGACATGATTCGCAGTGGCCAGATCCTTAAAAATAAAAGTTTTATTTTTGTTGTGGCGTGATGCTGCCACTGGCTTTAGTTTTTCAGCGAACGATCGCAGACGCGCCGTGAAATCTGAGGTGTCGGTCGTGCACGGGGTACTTAAGTTGAAAAATTCCCCGGGGAGTCTCAGGGGCTCGCCGTAAACCAACTCGGCGGAGGATGCTTTAAGGTCCTCTTTCAGCGCGCTACGAATGCCTAATAGCACCAACGGCAAGACTTCTGTCCAGTTGTCGTTAGCATGACAAGTGATGGAGGCCTTCAGCCCTTCAACCAATTATGTAGCGGCCAGTAGTGTGGTGTAGTCACCTATGTGCGGTATGTGGTGATGGTCGTGTAGTGACGGTGCGGTGCGTGCCAGCTGGTCGGGTAACTTCTGGAAATTCATATAAAATTTTATGAAATTTTGTATCGCCAGTAACAACTTTTACGGAGTACAATAAACTACTGTTATTAGCTAGGCTAGCTACGGACGTTACGGAAGTAGTACCATCAATAAGGCGTTTACCTCTACAATCTACTATAATATTGTAAAAATTTAAAAAATCCACGCCTATGATGGGTTTTGTAACGTCAGCTACTACAAAACTCCAAGCAAAATCTCTACGTAACCCAAAGTTGAGATTCAAGTGAACATAACCGTATGTTTCTATGCTAGATCCGTTAGCGGCGCACAGCTGGAAATCCGTTGAAGCACGACGTTCACGCAGCGCCGACCGAGGAAAGACACAGAGGTCGCTCCCAGTGTCGACCAAGAACTGCGTCCCCGAAGATCGGTCGGTAATGAAAAGGCGACCAGCAGAGGGTGGGCAATCGTCCGTCGCCATTACAGATTGCCCGTGGCGTTTCCCGCCACGCTGTAGTCACATGGCTTCAAGCATCTCCGCGCGTTGGTTCCGAACTTGACATGGTACCAACATATCGGGTGTCGTCGGTAGTTGGAGCTTGTACGGGTTCTGCTTCCCGAAGAAGATCGTCGGCGTTGTGGTCTGGAACGCCAAGGGGCTCTGTCCTTAGGCCTATGTTCTCGAGCTTGGTCGTCGAGTTTTGCCTCCAGTCGCTTCACCATTCTTCTCAGCTCTGCTATCTCCCCAGATGAACTGCCGCAGGAACACACATGGGAAGTGGAGGTAGATGCGACATTAACGGGCGCAGTTAGATCTTGCACGCGGTCGGCAAGGTCAGCCAACTGTTGGAGAGAGTGGGTAGTTTGGGACGCCAGCAGGGTTTGTATCTCCCTTGGTAGCCGGTCACACCATATGGTCCTAAGAAACTCTTCCGGAACTCGTGGTCCAGCCAGATCTTGGAGGTGGCGCAGGAACTGGGATGGCTTCCTGTCTCCCAGCTGTTCATGTGTAAGAAGCTGGCGTACTTTGTTCTCGTGCGAAGCCGTAAGCCGCTTGATAAGTTCGCCCTTTACGCGCTCGTACTTATGAGTTTTCGGAGGGCTGACGATAATATCCTTAATCGTCTTGGCATGCACCATATCTAAATTCATGATGACGGTAGTGTACATTGCAGCGTCATCAGTGATGCCTAACAAATTGAATTGGCCTTCCAAAAGTGCGAACCAGAGTTCGGGCTCGTCCGGAGAAAACGTTGGCATTTTAAAATTTGGTTTGAATATTTCGGCCGTTATTGTCTCTGGTTTAACGGGCGTGCACACTTTTTTAATCCGGCGGGTTACCTTATCGTCTCCATGACGCGGTTTCACGGTTATATCCGACTCGCTGCTGTCGCTCATGATGTCTTCTTTGTCGGGGTCACCAATTATGTAGCGGTCAGTAGTGTGGTGTAGTCACCTATGTGCGGTATGTGGTGATGGTCGTGTAGTGACGACCCACAAGGTCTCGTGTAGCGAGCCAGTGGCTTCGGGTGCAGCGTAAGGGAGCAATCAAACACTCGCAACGTTCGAACGTATATTACGAAGCACAACACAAACAAGAGTACAGACACAATAAATATCCAAAATACAAGCGTCTTAACACTACACTAATTGTCTACACACTAAACTATAAACTACAACTAAGGAAGGATAGAAAAAGCGACAGTCCTTACAGCGAATACAGATAAAATTATAATATGCACGAGCGTGCGGTATGCAGCGGTTAGCGGTACGTGTGCACAGAGCAATAGCGTAAGCGGATCGAGAACGGTGTGTCGCACGGGCGATCGTGAGACGACTGGTCAGCGGCGGCGCGCCGACTGGCTGCGCCGGCGCAGGCCCGGTGACGTCACGACTACCTGAGTTGCCCTATTGTTCCGACGGTCAGCTGGCCGACCGTTATCGCTTGTTTCGCTATAATAAATCGGTGTGAGGACTGTATGTGTGTTTGTTGATTATAATTATTTTAATATCGTGAAAGTGTGATGTATGAATGTGTGTGTATAATGTTATGAATGGATGACTGTGTTTAATGTATTGTGGGGTCTCCCCACAAAGTATAATATGCATAATAGTATTTACTCCACTGTGGGTACAGTCAAACCGAAAAGTCGCTCTTAGTTTTTAAAACCCTTAATGCTAGTTAAAAAATATTTATAGTTTATTTATTTACTACCTTTGCTGGATAATCAGTATTATTTTAATGGATTGTACTATTTCATTATATTAAAAATAATTTATAAGTATAATAAGTACCTACTTGTTCATGTAGGTATAACGTGTATCATAATTAATGCACAAGCTAATGGTTCAGGGTTCAGAATAAGCTACTGTTATGTATGCCTTGGATGAATTGCAAAGGCTGCCATCAGGATTGTAAATGTTCCAAGTGTTACGAGCAATCGGTAATTGCCTTTGAGTGCAATTTGAGCGGCCGCGGCGCGTCGCACCTACAACACTATTATCTATGAACACTATGTTATACTACATCTATGAGTAGAGCAGTCTGTGGCGGCGCGCGTGTCCGCGCCTGCCGGGGGAGCAAGCTGCTCAACACTTCACTAATATGTTGTATTATATATCTAAATTGTTTTACTCACCAGTTCAATTTGAGATTTCCTTAAGGTATTATAAGTTATTATTTTTCAATCATTCATGTAAGTGGTGTTAATGCAGTGGTTCATTAAAATAATAATAGGAAATAAATAAAAAATAGTTTATATATATTGTGTTTTCATTTGGAAGATGATTAAAGAAATAAATAACAGTTAATTAATTCCAATACAGAAACTTCCTTTATGATCCAAAGCAGGGTTTCCCAAAGTGCCCGCCGCGGCGCCCTGGTGTGCCGTAGAATGTGAAGGAGACGCCGTGAAGCAAGTCTCTCAATTTAATGTTATATGCCTAGGGGCCGTCCATTAATAAAGTGATGTTTCTTAGCATTTTTAACTTTCCCCCCTTCCCCTAGGTGATACGTGGTGAAGTTTAAGACTATCCCCCACCCCCCACCCAAAATCACGTGTATTTTTTAGTACCTACACAGAATCTGATTTTTTTTAGAATGTCATCATTCAATACAGGTATAAATAAAGTATCATCTAGGACTTCTTTCGTTGCCTGATAACGACGAGTCAAGTTCACACTACACGCCGCTTTTCGGTTTAGAAATGTGGATTGGACTAAAACAATTTCAGTCCGAATCTGATTTTCGTAACATCCAAGAGGCGTCAAAAGATATTCAAATAATAACATAATAATCTTCCCAATCGTCCCAATGCGGAGCACGAGCCTCGTTTATAATCGATAGTTTGACTTCCCGGCCGTGGACTATGGGCGCTGGGTTAGCGCGTATTGGCGGACTTCACATACCATAGACAAAAACTGTCAATGCAGGCAGTTTTCAAGTGCTGGGTAATGATCATTACAAATATCACTCCGAAAGCCAGAGGTGTGCCCTGGTATTGGAACCCGCCGCGACAGCTGCATTCGGTCTGTTACCAACGGGCCACCACACACTTTTTTACTTAAATAAAATACTGTGATATTGCTTATTACTTTGTCGAGCGTGTACACCATCGAATTTCCGTGACCGTATACAACTAATGCCACATTTACACTCAGCCCTGTAGGACAGGGAAGTGGGCAGCCCGAGTGTGTAAATAGATCACTCGCACTGCCACTGCCATTGCTTGGCGCTCCCTCAAGTGTCAGTTTTTCGTGCGGAAGTAAAGACGTGCAGCCTGAGCGCGAGTGCGCGTTTACATTCCGCCAACTTGCTCAGTCGCCGTCGGCAATTTCAATAATAATAAGAATTAATTGCAATTTGTAAATTAAATAATTAATAATTTAATTTGTCAATTTGCAGTAATCGGTATTTACGCCGTTCTATTGCGATTAATTTCTTTCATCCACCATCTTCTTTTATGACAGCGTCTTCTGTTTCTTCGTTGTCTTTTTAAAACATTCAGATAGTTGTTTATACTGAGCAGAAATAATGCCGACACCGCAACAATTTCGACGTCATCCATTGTTGCCAGTCGTTCGGTGAAAGAGTAACGCGGCTGAGTGTGAACACTCACTCGCGTCGATATTGCAGCAGAAGTATTTAGAGAAATATTTCCGACAGCGGCAGGAGTAATGGCAAGGGCTGTGTGTAAATGTGGCATAAGAGTGGTTAAGGCCTAGATTACCACACACTACACAGTCCACGCCGTTGCATTGGGATGAACCAGTGAGATTACTAGTACACAGCGGACCTAACATAAAAACTTATTGGAAATGGAAATTGTTTGATTTTTAGTTCAAAAAGTAACTACAGTATTTAAGTACATATTATATAAAATTGCTTAGAACGTGAAAATAATGTAAAAAATTATGGTCACATTTTTAAACATTAATAAACATTGGGTAAAGGTTTTATTCACCAATGGCCTACTTTCCTATTAATAAATGGAAAATAGTAATTGTATCCGGGTCAAGCTGATTCGGGTCACTAGTAGCAAATTACATCTTAACGTGTTGCACAAAATTATAGACAACTGACCCAACGTTTCTTCAAACTAAGCGGGCACGAATTTAAAATGTGACCGTTTGGTAAGTTTCTATTGTTTAAGAAACACGCTATTGATTGACGATTGATTTACTTGTGGCAAAGAATTTCGTGAACAGCAATTAATTACCACCATTAATACATTCGATTGAAAAACGTAGATACTTGAAGACGATTAATTTATCTGCTTCCAGTATAAAAATATTTGGTTAGGTGAAGGTCGCGCAACCGATACCGCGCGTTACGTAATTATTGTCGCCCAACCGCCACCCCGCCGCGCCCGCCCCGCACCGCGCGCCGTTGTCGCCTACGCGAAACATATTATTATTACTGCACTGCGCTAGATAATTATACGTATTACGTTCCTTATATTTTAATTACCTGTCGCCAAAATACGTTTTGTAAAAAGTACAACGCGTGCCAACAATATGATATATTTAAAAGCATTAAATATAAACACTAGTACTTAGGTAAGTAATAAAGTTATTTATGCAAGTGTTTTAGATTATGTAATATGTTAGTTAAACAAAGACCGGTCTAATTTATTCTATACTCTGTATGAAGGTCTAAAATATATGTAAATGATGCATATTTCCGATAAATTAATTACTTTCTCCGGAATATCTAAATCTAGATACATGTTTAATGTAAGTAATCCCTGTCTGTACATGGAAGACATATGTATGAGAAAAACTAAAATTGGGTCACTTTATTAAAGTAATAGAACCCATTACAATGATTGCTGAAATTTTTGTCTGTTTGCCTGTTCATCTGTGCACACTTATCTCAGAAATGCTCTAACCAATTTCGATAAAATGTGGTATGGAGTTAGCTGACTTTTGACCCTGGATTGACATATAAATACTTTATTTTGGAAAACAAATTACGGTCCGCACAAAAAATAAAAACCCCTAAAATATTTTTTTTTAAAGAGAGTAGGTATTATAACACGCGGGTGGTTATGTTCATTAGGTTTCTCCGGTTTATTATGATGTAAATAACAATATTTACTTTATTCTACATCAAAACCGAGAAAAATACACAACAAAACTCATAATAAACTATATTTACTGTGATGTTAACAGTAAAACTGGCGATGTTATCGCTGTCCGCGATGTCTTCCAGACAACCTTTGAATGGACTGGAGACTTAGATGAACTTTCATGAAAAAAAAATACACATTGTATTTGTATTGAAATTTTACATTTGGGGGAGGAGGGGAGAGGTGCAATTTTGTGCGGGAGTGCCGTCGTTTTTAGAGGTAGGGACTCCACCAAACCAATAGGTATATAATCATATCCACTTAACGTAGATAAATAATGACGAATTATGTACCTATAAGGATTTAGGATTTCTATGTTTTATAACAGGCTATACCTACAACTTGGCCAACGGGATAACCACAAATCAATTATGTCGTTATTCGTAGTTTATTATTTTGAGGGATGAAATTGGGGTTAAAAAAGATATGAGGAAGTACCTTTCTTTAAGTGTGTAAAACATATTATTTCTTACAAATGAATTAATAAATCACACAGACAAGTTTGCAGGAAAAATCTAGTATAAGACGAATATAATCTTATTTCACAGTTGGTCCGACAGTTATTTCCCCCTTCTCAAAATATTTAGAGCCAACGTAATCAGAGTCACATTACTCAATATTTGGAACGTTTTCGTATGCGATAATTAAATATGTATAATGTATAAATATCAACCACAATGTTGCTAGTAGACCGGCCCGGCTTCACCCGGGTGCAGATAGTTTTTGAGTCCAGTATACATCAACATATTATTTCACGTACCTACTAATCGTTTTTTCCTACCCCGTCCCGTCATATCTCGTTCGCTCCCATGTCATTCTGTCCCATGACGAAACGCATGCAATCCTATCCTCTCCTATCCCGTGCCATCCATTGGAGTTTTTGGAAGAGTAGCAAATATGTATTTTTGAAGTCCTTACTCATCCCACAGGAACACTACATTTTCTTCAGGGCAATACATCTTCTATCTGTTCATATAATACATTTTTAACCGATCGATGTCTGTACATGGAAAATACATGAGAAAAACTAATATCTGTATTAACTGGGAGTCTGTATTAACGTAATAGAACCCAATTTTTTTAGAATTTTTGTCTGCGCGGTTGTGCGCGATGAACTCAGAAACGGCTCAACGGATTTCGATGTTTGGTATGGGGTTAGTTGACACCCTGGATTAACACTAAGGCTAATTGTTATCCCGAAAAAATAATGCGGACAGTATCTCCCCATGCCGGGCTAGAAAGCTCGTTACTAACGAAATATCCTTCTTGCTACCTTTCCCGAGGCATGAGGAAAGCTTAACGAGCTTTACCTTAAAAAATCATAAGATGTGGCGTTTCGAATACAACATACGTAGAACAATACGCAACTAAAAGCAGGGCCTGATTAACCCTTAGGCTAATTAGGCTGCAGCCTAGGGCGCGAGGGTCCGGGGGGCGCGCTGACATCTTATCTTCGCATGCACTATTAATCTAGCGTCATTGCTTTTACCCTACATATTTAACTAGACCGAGATAAAACACAAAACCTAAACTGTGAACTGAAAAAGCTTAAGTTGTGATGAATCATGTTAAAATTTTCACACTTGTAAACAAAACTTTAGGCTCATTGTAATGCACCTGGCGGGGGCGAGTCCTCATTATTAGCCTAGGGCGGGCCGAACCCTAGATCAGGCACTGACTAAAAGTATACTTATGTGGCGCAGTTGGTAAGACGCCAGTATAAAATATGAGATCGCACAGGTTCTGACCTGTTTTCAGACCCCACACCGAGATAAATGTCTGTTCATAGTTTTATAATGTAAGAATGGGCGTTGTACGACACAAAACTTGTGGTTTTTGATAGTCACAACCCAAGACGTGGTATCCTATCGTGAGCTCAAAAATGTAACTGTCTCTGGACTTTTAGCTTAGGAATACACCTAAAAGTCCAGAAACAGTTATAGATATATTATAGAGGCTCGCACCGGGCGCAGCAAAGTCTAGTTACGGCACTGGTCTCAACCAGCGGCGTAGCTAGCATAGGTGGCACCCGGGGCGGATTTTGTAGGTGTCACCCCAAAACTCAAACACAATGTATAAAATAATAAAAAGTAATAATCGTTTACGTTTTATTAAAATAAGAGTATTACAAATAGTAGTATATTATGTAAAACAGTATGCCAAAAATTAAAATTTCTTCCTTCTAGCTTTGACACTTGCGAACTCCGAAATCACGTCTTCAAAATTTATATTTTGTGTTGCTTCATGTTCTATTGTTAAAATACCAAGATTATTTAATCTGGTTTCAGTCATTGTGGACCGCAAGTAATTTTTTATTAATTTCAATTTGCTAAAACTTCTCTCACAATAAGCAACTGATGCACATATTGTTATAAATAACTTTAGTGCGACCGTTAGATTCGGAAGAGATTCTGTAAAATCCCATTCCACAATGAATTTTAAATAGTCCAGTGTCACCCAATTAGAGACAGTAATATTAGACGCTTTTAAATGTCTTCTCAATCTTGGTATTTCTAAAAGTAGTTCTGTTTCTGATACTTCATCGTAAAGGTTAGTAAATTTTGATATTGCAAATTTTAACTGTTCAGTGTTTGCCGAAAGCAAAGTCTTCGACTGTACAACCTCAAATAATGAAACTACGTCTTCAATGGACTTTACTCTTGTTTCGAGTTCAATATTGAATCTGTCAAGACATTCTAACATGTCCTTTTGAAGTTCCGCTCTAAGTGTTAGTCCAGCATCGGTGGACGATGCTAACTCACCGGGTATGCGCTTCTTGCGACGAATTCGTCGTTCCATCGAACGAAATCCCTTAATGACAAAATGGCTCACGAGTAAGGAGTACTACTATATGAAGTTTTTATTGCTCTGTCTAGTTATTCCTTAGTCTAAGGTGGGTACATTATTTGTATTTATATAGGTATCAATTTATTAACCCGCTGGCCAACCCGCACTAGGCCAGCGTGGTGGACTATATGGCCTAATCACTCTCAATCGATTCTCTCGATTGTAGAGTAGGCCCGTGCCCTGCAGTGGGACGTATATGGGCTGATATAGATATATAGATATAGATCAATTTATTATGCTTGTGGTACAATACTGTACTTAGGTACCTAGATTATTTTATTAGTAGCGGTTATGGTCTTGATTTTTATAGGTAGAAGTAGAAAGAACTATAACTGATGGTCAAAGTTGGGCTCGGGTGTCACCCCTTTTGGGGTGACACCCGGGGCGGACCGCCCCTGCCGCCCCCCCCTAGCTACGCCACTGGTCTCAACCCATATTCATCCCCTCTTTTACAATCGATATTACGATTGAGAGAGGCTAAAAGTAATTGTTCCTTATTTTTTTAGCAAAATAACACTTACCCACATAAATAGATAAGTACCTATCTTAAATGTTTTAAGTGATTAAAAATATTTATACAATATCGGATAAATGATAAGATAACATAATAATACTTGTCTGACAAATGCGTGCATTAGTATTTTACAAGGATCGACTATAATATTTAGTCTATCAAACACACAGCTGCTTCGAGTCGGGCGCGAGTTGCGTGTGGCAGTGTGGCGCGTGGCGTGTCGTGTTGTGAGTAGCGTGTGGCGTAGCGGCGCGGCGCGACGCTTGCGAGTCAACTCACTTCGGTGGACGGTGGATAGGTTGCGTCACGCAGCGCCGCGCTACATAACATAATTGTGGCGACCGGTGACCTACGCTCGCCGATAACTATTTGCCCCCATTCTGCTACTAAAAGACGATAACAACATAATAATATGTAACATTATATTTTTCGAAATCTAAATATGATTGATGCACTAGTATAATAAATTATTTTTGCACTCTTTGCGAGCATTGCATAGAGACTGGTGATAACAACACATTGGATTTGATTTACACGAATGCTGAGTGGTGCGCGCCGCGGTATGCGTTGGCGAGCCGCAGGGTGGCACGCGTGTGCGCCGGCGCAGTCGCGCTCACTGCTCGCGACACATGTATTCATTACTTACTCGGTGTCACCCACGCTGCGCGTTATATTCTTTGAACTAATCCAATTTCAGTGAGAGTGGCACTTGTCGCTGCGTTAAGGATGTACTTTCGACATCACCAGATATGAAGTCTCCCGGAGCCAGGAGCGCCTCGTTCTTGTAACCCGTGCCAGGCGCAGTGATGAAGGGTTACAAATATACACCAAATTGATTTTTTTTTTTAATCGTGCACCCCTGCGACACACAAACCAACACACCGTATTGCTTATCTCGCACTACCTTATCCCTGTTGGTGAGGGGGTGGCACTCCCGCAATGTGACTTGCGACCAACATGACCACTTTAGGTCGTCTGTCCAGAGTCTCTCGACAGAGAATTCCGTGGCAAATACTAATACCTTTCCCCTGACCTCTCTGCACTCATCTAAATATTTATTTATGAGAATTTTTTGTATACTTATACTATGTATACTATGTAAGTATTTTTTTAAATGAACGCAACTGATGCCTTTGACTTCGCATAAAATTAGCTATTAAATTAAATATTTTAGTTCTTATTACATAATCTATATCTACCGTGGCTATTATGTGCATATAAAAAAAACCATGGGTTAACTCATTATTTATTTGTTATAAGGAGATACGATTTCAATTTTGAAATTCATATTTACAAAACCCGATATTATCACACATAGTTTCACCCTCGCACTCCCCGCAACCATTTTAAAGTGGATTTTCAGTATAGGTATGGTGTAAGTATGGACATGTAATTGAAAAAGAAAAGGTATTTTGGCTCAGCTATTTTTAACACGCTTTTATTAGCTCCGCCTGTATGTATGTAAAGGAATCTTTGAAGTCTATTTTCGACCACTTCAAAACATCGTATTCACTTTAAATTTTGCGTACTTGTCAAGGTCCGATGACAATACAATAATTTAAAAAGTATGTGACATTATCTTGACTAGAACGTCCAAAAAATATATTTTTTTATTAAAAAGTGGATAATTTGTGCACAGCCGCCTTCCTTTGATATGATAGCCGTTGATCACTGTAGATAGACGTTTTTTAGTAAAATAAATAAATAATAGTTTAAACTATTATTTATTAATATGGTCACTATAAGATGTTGTTTGGTTAGCTAATTACGTAATCACTTAATACAGAAGGTCCCTTAAGGAGATTGAATAAATTAACCGACTTGGTATTACATGGATCACACAACTTTTTACGGTAGAAGAACTGACCTTTTATTTTAATTTTTACCATAGAGCCGCAGGTACCGCCTCGGTGAAGACAAACTCACCGAGTTGAACAAAAACGTTGAAATATAATCGATAAATGTCACTATCGTCATATTGCCTTTCTCTATTTACCCGAACATCTAAAAGCTGCACAACCAGTAATAGCATTAAATGATTAATAGCATGGAACGGATCATGTGAAGGTAAATTTCAATGTTATGACACGCGAGTACGAAGTTATACGACTCGTAGTGCAAGTTGCAGGCGCCCGCGCCACTGCAATGCGAGAGCGTGGAGCCGGCGCTGCCGCCTCCGGAAAGCTCGGCAAGCTCGTCGCGCGCCGCGTGCTGCCGCGAGCCGCGCGCGCCGCCAGTCCGCCTGCGACGCTCGCTGCCGCCGCACCGCACCATTGCGCCTCCGCGCCTGCGCACCTCCGCTCCTCCGACACACTCGCCGCACTCTCTGCCGCCCTCGCTGCTGGACAACATGCCTCTGCGAGACGGTCAGTGCTCAGCCCTTGAGATAGCCGGCTAGCCCACCACCGACCCGGCTCACGACTCCTTGCTCACCTCGATATTATATTTGTGTTGTATTATGTATAGCGTTAATAATGCTAAACATTTTAAAAATACCACATAGTCGCTTCGCCCGCTCGCTCTCTAATGTCAGTGCGAATTTTGTTTTATTCTACCAGAAGCTCAATCCTAATGTTAACTAGCGCATTTATAAAAAGAGGTTCTTAACCAGCACGAACTCTCCGCGCGGCGAGCCGCGCACGCTGGCACCGCCGCCGCGCCGACCTCTTCTGCCTCGTGCGTACCCAACACGCGCGAGTCACTGAAGTCTCACCCGCTTCAGGTTAAGTTTCGCGGCACAGCACCGCCGTCACTGCGCACTCATTCTGAACTGACTTTTTAAATTAAACTTTACAAAGTATTATATTAAGATATTTTACGATAAATGAGTTCCGTACGATAGCTTGAGAAGATACCATCTCGTCCTGCGATATTCCCCACGGTATTAATTAATTATTGATTTATTTCCAAGTAACTAGTGTTATTGGCGGTGCGATCGAAGGTGTGAATCAAATAATATATTCCAACACATGTATTTAGAATTTCAAATTGAAATGACTGACGCATTTAAATGAACAGACCGTGGGCGAGGTCGCAGCGGTTCCTCGTGTTCCGTTAACGTTTCACATTTGACATTTGCACCCAACACCAAGACGTGACGCATATATCAAAACAAAGTAAGTGTCCGCAACGATAAGAGGCTCGGTGAGCAAAGCCAGCGGCGCCTGCAACACCATGCGCGGTGCGCCGCGCCGGCCGCCAGGCGCCGATCAACCACTCCGCGTGCATGCGACAATATCTAGTATGCTAATCGAACGGCTACGCGGGCCGCGCTCGCGACTTAAACGCCATTTACACGGGGAGAGTTTCTCGCCGCGAGAATCGTATGCGATTATCGCATGACATCACCTCCATAGATTATTTTGTTCGAGACGAGGCGAGAAACTCTCCCCGTGTAAATGGGGTTTAAAATGCGACAACCTTTATTTGCCGTACAGGCGGTACAACGCGCCGCGCCGCGTCATGTTGCTCGTTTGCATAATGCGCAGTTATCCCGCCACTTGCTGTCTAATCTTATGACGTACTTTGTTCCACCGCCTGCGTAGCCTCAAAAGGATTATATACTTACTTACGCCTTTGTATGATTCATTGGGTTAACAAGTTAAGTTATTTTGCTAACACCACCTATAACTGTTTCAGCAAATTCTGCCACTTCCCCGGGAATAAGAATTTGAAACAATAAGAAGTCCTTCAAAAGAAACGAACAAAAATACCATCAACTTTCATTCAGATCAAAAAAACACAAGCCTGTCATGAAAGCAGAACATTATGTCCGAAAATGTTCCTAACGGATGTCGACTGTCGAGTCTAGCTGAAGGGTAACGTGTGCGGCGGCCGGTTTCAGATACCGAGCGAGCCGGCATCGCGGCGTGGATCCGTCGCTCGTGGCGCGCCCTGGTGGCCGAGACGGTCGCCACGGCACTACTCGTGTGGCTCGGAGTCGCGTCCATGATGCCGGTGAAGGGGTTGGGCTCCGTGCAGCTGACGCACCCCGCACTGGCGTTCGGCTGCATAGTGACCGGCAACGCGATGATATTCGGGCCCGTGTCCGGTGCGCATATGAACCCCGCCATAACGCTGGCGGCGCTGGTGCACGGGCGCATAGAGCCGGTGCTGGCGCTGGCGTACGCGGTGGCGCAGATGGTGGGCGCGGTGCTCGGGTTCGGCGCGCTGGCGGGCGTGACGCCGGCGCACGCGCTGGCGGACCACAGCGGCTGCACGGCGCCCGGGCCGCACGTGAGCGCGGCGGCCGCGGCGGCGGTGGAGGCGGCGCTCACGGGGCTGCTGGCGCTGGGCTGCTGCGCCGCTTGGGCCGCGCACGACGCCGCGCGTCCCGACCACTCCGTGCCCGTCAAGCTGGGGCTCTTGGTGGCCGGCCTCGTATACGCCGGGGTGAGTGCTCGTGCAGGCTGCACGCCAACACCTCGCACAAGTTGTGCTCCCGCTCCTCTCGCCGGCTTATCTTTCTTGTGTTTCTGAATTTCAGGGTTTCGCTACTGGTGCCAGTTTGAACCCGGCTCGCAGTTTCGCACCTGCCTTGTTCCAAAACTACTGGGAGAACCACTGGGTGAGTATTACAGCCCTGTTCAAAACCGTTAAAGAATTAGTCCCTGAAATTAAATTAAATGAAAATAATTTATTGAATCCATTAAAATTTTCAACATTATTTAGATTCAGTCATTTTTTGGACTACCGCCCGGTTCGGAAAGCGGTTTTCACTAGAGAATAACAGGCAAGAAGCTCTAGTGTTGCTCTTTTAAAAATCAATTTACAATATAGTGACTATTACAAGTTGGTTTAAATCAGAGCAGTTCATTAATCATTTGTTATAATTTGCAAGTAAGATATATTTTTAATACGAGTATGTTTATGTTATAATTAATATGGCTGGGAGAAGCCAAGTAGCCCATAACGAAGAATCAGTATACTCTGTTTCGCCGACGCAGTAAATAATTGTCAAAGCGTTAAGTAATCTATTCATTAATTACAATGTAAGCAAATCGGACAGACCAGTCCACACAATCAGCACCCGTTCATGAGTATAACGCATATGCCAGCCATCGGCCTCCTCAACCATGTTACAGGGAAGTGACTGACCCGGCACACGACGCCACCGTTTTCTTTATTTTTATGGAAATACATTAAATTTTCAAAAATGTATTGTAATGCCTCTGTCTTATATTTATTTCTTAAAAACGTTCTCTTAACATAATATCTGGCTTTAGTTATTAGTCCTTATTAGGTTTATTCAAAGGCCATAAAAATAAGAACGGAACTGAGGTTTATTAAATTCGATAATGAAAGATTTCATAATAAACCATAGCTTGTAGACGATGTAGGTAGTACTTATCTAAATGTTAATGTTGACATCGAAACTGGAAATAAAAAATAATTTAAAATTAATAAACCCGGCTTCAAAATTGTAATCAAAAAGGGACTTAAATATGCCACCAATTTTTTGAGGTCGGTGCCAGCTGGAAAACTATAAGATATTTAACATCACGCTACGAACTACGCGGATAAAACTGCGAGGAGTAGTTGTTGGCATACGTTGGCCGTTTTTGAGACTCTGTCCGGACATCTAGTTGTATTGTTGATCGAGGAATTCGTCGTAGAACAGATGTGATTGTAAATGTGGGTGGTGTGGTTGCGTGCAGGTGTACTGGGCGGGCCCGCTGGCGGGCGCGGCGCTGGCGGCGCTGCTGCACCGCTTCGTGTTGAGCGCGCCCGCGCCGCGCGCCGCCGCGCCCGAGGCCGTGCCGCTCAACGACAAGCCCTGACTCCACACCTGACTCGCACCACGCGCCGCCGACACTCTTGCTCAATAATGCTCTCTTATTGCAATAAATGCATTTATGTTGTCAAAGCTTCTTTCTTTATCGGTAATCCGAGTATTCCTCACCAAAAACAATTCCTCCGAGAACTCCCGTGGAAGAGTCGATAGAACACGCAGAGACCCGAAGTCTCTCCTCAGTTCTAACGGCTTTACGTTCTCCGTCAGATAGCGATTATCGACGATTCAAAGAGCTCGGCGCTGTAAGGAGTCCAATGGGTCGAATTTGTGTTTCAGTCGGCAGTATATGGAGTGTCAAGTTGTTTCAGTACGTTGAACCACAGAATACTGACAGAAGTCAAGCTCCATACAAAGCGCGCTAAATCAACGCACACAGACAGCGTTCACCGACACGAAATCTCAGTGCGGCTCAAACCAGTGCGAGCGCGAGTTTCACGCTACCGCGTGAAGGCCACGTTGCGTCGAGCCGCGCGAGTGGTTGGTCGATCGTAAGGAATGTAGTGTTTTAATTGTAGGTATCATGTATGTTTCGTGAAATAAATGAATAAAAGTTATTACACTTGTATATAAAATTCCAGATTATAATCTATATATATATAAAAGAAAGTCGTGTTAGTTACACTATTTATAACTCAAGAACGGCTTTACCGATATGGCTGAAAATTGGTGAGGAGGTAGCTTAGAACCAGGAGACGGACATAGAATGCTTTTTATCCCGTTCCCGTGGAACGTGACAATAAATAAAAATAAAATATTTTCCCATACAAAATGTTTATAGGTTTCGTAACTGTCAAACATTTAATGTTCATCCTGTCGATACAGTAAACTCTTCCCTCTAATTAAAGAACGTTTTTAAATAAATGTTTCGAATCTACTAATGAAAAAGGATTGACATTTAAATTGGTTGTCAAATATTTTTTCCAAAGGGGTTGAAAAAAGGGTTTGAATGTTGTGTCGAAAATCGAAATCACTTCAGTTAGTTCTATGAAAAATTATATTTCAGCTCTTTATTACAAAAGAAAAAAATGGCGATCAACAATTTTGGAAAAGAACATTATGCAGGTGAAATAAGGGATGACATATTGTATGGAAACCAAAATTGCTGGAGCACCCGTATTACTGATCCGATTTTGCTAATCCGCAATCGCTGAAGTTTTTACATACTAATAAACTCACGCCTTTATCCCCGAAGGGGTAGGCAGAGGCGCCACTAGGACACCCACATTTCGCCTTGCATGTTCCGTCCCATGATGTGATAGGGGGCGAGCCTATCGCCATATCGGGCACAAATTCCTGACTCCGGGCTGATAATGAATAGACAAATCCAATATCTCTTTTAATGTCATAAGTTTTTAATGTCAAAAAATCGTAAGGCACACTATTATTAGAGAGATGGGATAGAATAGAGTAAGAGGGACGGTATAGGACTGGGATAGTTGACAGATTTCATTTGATGGGATAGGACGAAATGTAAAGGCACGGGATGAGACCGGATGGATAATGAAAAGAAAGAACGGGACGGATCAGTGACTTGACAGACGGGACGGGACAGTATTGAGGCGGACAGGTCATAGTTTCAAGAAAAAGGGACAGTAGAATAGCTACGTCGAGTTTAGGTTTCAAAAAGTTTAGGTATACAAGAGTTTGTACGAAAAATAACATCTATCTGATGTGGAGTGGAAACAAAAGATATATGCACCCAGGCGAAGCTGGGACGGGCCGCTAGTAATTACATATAAATTTCTTTAAAAAAGCACATAATATGATACAAAAACAATAAAAAAAATCTTCGATTAATGACATACACATTCTCAACGACTACATAAATAAAATTAAAATTTATTTATTTTATTATTGCTTTTTATATATTTTATTTATTATTCATGTCTTACTCTCAACAATCAATCAAACGATACGAGTGCTATTACTACGATACTTGTTTTCGCATAAGCCAGAGTTAACAACCCTTGCGCGACCACCGAGCGTAGTGTGAGTGTAGCAATAAAAGTGAAGTACATACACAAGCTTGACTTCTGTTAATATTCTGTGGTTGAACTTAACGCGTAAGCGCCATGAAATTCACGGTGCTTACAACCTTTTCGTCGCGAGAAAACTACACCCTGAAAGCGGTCTAGCGCTGCACGTTTGTACTGTATTAGACGAATAATTATTGTGTCCACGCTGCAGCGCACTTTAGTTTCAACTTTTACCAAAATGGAACATGATATTTGTATGTGATGGCTTCTCTATACGTATCGTAGTATAGCTCAATTTTGTTTATAGGTTATTATTGTATTATTGAGTTCGTACTTTTTTTATTGCAATTTATTGGAGTAAAATTTTATGATTTAATTATGTTTTTAATTTCCGGTAGGTTTCTACACTCGGCCAAACACCGGATATCCGTCTTAGCTTTAATCCTTAAGCACCGGGCGCATTTCGATTGCGGCAGTTAGCGAGTCTCACACATTCGATTCTTTGTAGTCAATCAAAATAAAGTAACGTAGCAAACAAAAAACCTGCGTGATAATGGAAATGTTTATTCATACAATTATAATTAAAGTGTAATATCTATGTGCGCAACGCCGACTGCGGCTCAGTTCAGAAACCCAAGGCGGATACTAAATCATATCTTGCGTATTCACCGACACAACGGGGACTTGATGTCGGGCTCATTACCGGCACGTCACCGAAACGAAACCGACACAATAACGAATCGGCGCCTAGTGGCCGCACCGCACTCATCAACGACCGTTTCCATTTGCCCGGTTTTGTCACGTCTCAGCTTTGTCGTCCCGGTGCGTAACATCTCGGCGACGCCCCCGGCGCATGCGGACCGGCGCGGGAGTGTCGGAACTTGTCAACATCAAATGGTAATGCGGAACGCTTCGCTTGACTCGTGACTCATTCGAAACGCGAAGAGATAACGCTTCTCGGACTCAATGAATCGAATGACCGTCCAATTTTCAAGTGGAAATACATTTGCGGAGATGAACGCATCCGGTAAGTGCGGCGTGTGGCGCGGGCGGGGGGGTCAGCGCGCGCGCGGGGGGCGGGCGGGGGCCCGCGCGCGCGCTCATAACCGCTTGAGGATGCGCCGCTTGTCCTTGGCGGGCGGCGCGCGTCGTTCGCGCTTGGCGCACGGGCCCTCCTCCGCGCCGCCCTCCGCGTCCCGAGCCGAGCCGCCTTGCTGCCGAACAAAACGAACCGTTAGCCATGGACAACGAGCCTGCGTTACAAGTGTCTCCAAAGGATCGGCCACTCACCTCGGGGCGGCCCCTGGCGTGGATGTCGGTGAGCAGCTTGGCGCGCGCGAAGTATTGGTCGTAGTGGTCGCGGAGCAGCGCCGCGGCCTCGGCGTTGAGCGCGGAGTCGTGGTTGGGTGCGATGAGCAGGCAGCGCAGCGCCAGCAGCGCGTGCTCGAGCCCCAGCTCGGGGCGCCAGTCGCGCTTCAGCGTGTTCACGCACACCTCGCCCGTGTCGGGCGCCACGTTGGGGTGGAACAGGCGCGTCAGGAAGAAGGCCCGTGGGGGAGCCGCCGGGAATTCGCGCCCCAACACCAGGCGGACCCGAAATGTTCCGCCCGCGTACGGCGTTTCCGCTGAAAAACGCCCAAACGTTAATTTTATTAGCACATTCCACGTCTACACAATATTATAGTTATCGATCACTATACCTACTCATTATATGCAAGTATATTTTTGTCACAAACTTACAAAACTATAGTTCATATAGCGTCAAGAAGACAACCCCAATGGATCAAACTAGTTACTTCATAGCCTCTGCTAGTAAACGCAACGCGCGCCATTCAGAAATATGTGTATGTGTACAAAAGACAGTGTATTTAATAACCTATTAAGTAATATTAATTATTCAAGTTTTGCGAACTTTTTGGTTCAGCCCAACAGTGACCATAAACTACCTAGTTTTGTTAAAAAAAGTAAAATTCAACTATAGTTTTTAAGGTGATAAATTTACCTCTATCACAAATTTGGCTTCTACTAATGCATAAATTACCATAAAAAATTACTATAATACAATCAATGAAAAGTGCAGTACAATCCCAATACAGTATAATATAGTATGTACTAGAGCTATGGTTCCATCCCACCTAGCAAATCCTGCTAAATTCGCAACTCATCGTGAAGAAAAAAAGTATTGGTTAAAGTTAAACAACATTTACTAACAGTAAAATATACATACAGCGATAGCATCAACTTCATTTTTAGTGCCTTTTAGTTGCAATGAGCTTGATACATTCAATTTAAATAAATTTGTTTTAATGCTAATTATAGCTGGAAATCCAGCCTCACATATAAGAAGTAGGTACTGTTATCGTATCCTATCAATTCAGGCCCTGGAAATTCTGCAATGAGCGATAATAATCTCATGCCTGTCAACAACACTATACCAGTTTGCATAAAACTTGATATACACAAGCCTACTCCAAAATGCGACACATTGTGTAGCTCACTATGTTTTTTTTTTGCTATAGTGTATTTTGCTCAAAATATGCAACAGCGAAGATGTTACTTCACACTGCTTTTCATTGACACTGTGGTACAGAATATACATATAACATCATACTTACCACATCACATACAAAATGTTACCACTAATATAGTATAGTAATTTTGATGTTTTATTTTAGTAAGACAACCACATACAGCCTTAACATGTGAAATGGTTTATGACCACATGAGGCATGACACATCTCGTGCTGAACTTAACATGCCTGATAGCTTTATACTATCACAATGTGGCAATCTGTTTTGCCTCTATTTTTGACAGCAGTAACAAACAGCTATTGTAGAGTATATGCTAAGTTGCTCAGTTTACCTAGTTAATATTGAGCATGAAACATGTTTGTATTTATTATTAAAAATTGTTAGCATTAAAGTCATTTAACAATTTTTATAGGAGTATTGTAAAAGTTAACAATTTATTTTTTGTGAACAATTTTTATTATTAGGCCAATGTAGTGGACTATAAGGCCTACCTCCTCTCAATCGTACTATCGATAGTACAGGGGCCTCGTACCCTGCAGAGGGATGTACATGGCCTGATACAGATTGCAGTGATGTATTGACTTTACGTATAGCAGTGTCTCTTTAGGTCTGGGTCAGAATGCAATAACGGTATTATCAGATGTCTGGCAATATAGTGTGATGAGTGTGTGACGGTCGCGCGTACCGGGCCCTTCGATGAGAGCAACCACGTCGGTGAGGTCGTCGTCGCGCAGCTGCAGCTTGACGCCGGGCGGCGGGTGCAACGCCAGCCGCCGCAACTCGCGCGCCACGCCGCGCAGCGCCTGCGGACACACGTTCTCCACGTTCGACATCGCACCACGCAGCCCCGCACTTCTTACGAGATCATCACACGCTTACTGCGAGGCGCTCTCTACTCAATACCGAACACAGACACAACTTAATCCTCGACTACTTTAATAATACTACAGGTTCTTTTCATTCAAAATTCGGATCGTTTGTCCTTCGTGGCAATCTGATTTCGCTTATGAATAGTTTGTCAATAATAAAATGTTTTAACTCTAACACCGTTGAAATTACTAACGAAGTAGATATTCAAAGAAGCTTCTGAAACGATATTGAAATTTGAAGCCGCTGTCATAGTGTTGCCAATTAATATATTTGTGCCAGTTGTTCACTATTCACTATCACAGAAAAAAACGCCTGACGCCTGACAGTTTTACTCCTTAGTCTGTGCCTGACAGTCGACAGACGCGTTGTAATTATAAGTACGGTCGTGCTCTCGGACGTTTTTAACGCGCTTTTATTAGTTTCGTCTTAAGCATAGATGCAATATATACATCTACGGTTTTATGTATGTATCGGAATCCTTGAAGTCCATTTTTGACAATGATTATAGAATAAATTTTTCTTTATTCTTTAATCATTGATTTTTGAGCACTTCAAAACGTCAGATCATGGACGTAATAAACAAACAGGAATGAGGACTCACGAAACAGTTTTTTCCTGAAATAATACGTATGCCTGTCGAATAAGGTTTAATTTGCTATGATCAAAGACACGGAGGCAAAACGAGGAGCCGACTGCCGAGTGAGGTAGTACATGGAGGTCTGTGTCTCTTTTCTTTCGCTAGGGTGACCATAATAAAATCCTATCTTAAATATATTTTTTAACCCCCTTTAATAGCTTCGCCTGTATGTATGTATGTAATAGATTCATCGACTTGAAATTTTACATACTTGTTAAGAACCGATGACAATACATACATACATACATAAACTCACGCCTTTATCCCCGAAGGGGTAGGCAGAGGCGCCACTAGGACGCCCACATTTCGCCTTGCATGTTCCGTCCTACGATGTGATAGGGGGCGAGCCTATCGCCATATCGGGCACAAATTCCTGACTCCGGGCTGATAATGAATAGAAAAATCCAATATCACTTTGCCCGACCCGGGATTCGAACCCGAGACCTCAGCTTTGTAACCGTGCCGTAATACAACTTCGCCACCGAGGCAGTCAATGACAATACAGTAATTAAAAAAAAGTATATGAGATTATCCTAACCAGATCCCTCAGAAATTAAATTTAGGTGTAAAAACAATAAAATGTAGTAATTTGCGCGCAGCTGCCATCCTTTGATATGATAGCCGTAGATAGAGGTTTTTCCAGCCACCTCTGTGGCGCAGTTGGTTAGACGCCGGCTGTGAAACGAGAAACTACGGGTTCGATCCCCGCACCGAGACAAATGTTTGTGAAGCCCACAAGTATTTGTTTCGGGTCTGGGTGTTTGTGAGACCGAAAAGTTTCTCGTAGCTTGTGATACCCACGATACAAGACTCGATCTTAGTGTGGGGTCCTGCCATGTATGTGACTGTTGGGTTTTTTTGTGTATTTAATTTATTGTGGTCATCCTATTAGCGCGGGACACAATCCTTCACTCAACATCTCTCGCTCGGCTCGTTTTTCCGATCAGAGTGCGCAGTCCTGTTTGTAAAATACGTCCATGTTTTGTTCATAGCATGACGAACATGTAATTTCACATTTGTGCAATGTCAAATGTCAATGACTATTGATCAATGATAGTCATCTTCAAGATTTAATGATTCGAAATTGTGGATTGGAAGTAGAAACCGTGGATCATATTATATTTTTCAACTGTAGCAATCTTCGCTCCTCTTTATCTAATTTTCTAAATGTCGATATCTCTAGTCCAGTTAATATGTCTTACCTTCTAACTCTTACTAATACTTCATTCATTTACACTCTTGTTTTTGTAGAATTAAATAATATTAATCTCTAATTATTATTTTTATGGTATTTAGTGAAAATAGGAGTCCAAGGTTTCGTTTCTTTTGTAACTTGTTGCCTATGAGTGTTTATATAATTTCGTTTTATCTTTTTAATTAAATCTTTAATGTATATAAATATTTTTGTCTTAATTTCATCAATGTTATACGTTTTGAATTCTCAATAATTATCATAGATGATAATTATCCAGTCTTTTTTTTTCTTCTTTATACTTTTAGACGTCTTTTTTGCATATTCTGTTTTCCAACACTTGACACTTTACCAATGATTATAGAATAAAGAGGATAGAGCATAAGGTCACGTGACACGGGTCCCTTTGTTTTACCAACATGGCGGCGGCTCCGCCCCTAAAAATAGTGATACGCTAGTACCGAATTTTCTATCGACATCGATGCATCAATAGTGGCAAAAATACGACTGACAAACTTTGAATGTACATAAATATCAGTGTATAAACTTGTATAACTTTTTTAATTTTCGCTTTACATGTCAATTGAGTATAAACAGGGGATTTTAGGATTAGACAGTAAAGTCATTCAAAATTAAATCCGATAAAAATAGTTCGATGTTTTGATATTTTATTCATACTATGATTTATTTCATGGTAAGTTTTACCTGATGATTGGATTGGATTTGTGTCAAATAATACACACGTGAAATAAAATACAACTTTATTAATATTTATAATTTGCTTGCGACTTCGTTTGCGTGTATAAGACAGCCTCCGCGGCGCAGTAGGTTAGACGCCGGCTGTGAAACGAGAGGCTGCGGGTTCAATCCTCGCACGGGGACAAATATTGATGAGACCGAAAATTCTCTCGTATTTATTTATTTATTTATTTATTTTATTCTTTTTGTACACTAAATAAATCTTAATAACTAAACGAATATTTAATATTAAAGTACAAATAGCGGTCGTATCGCTCGAGGCAATCTCTTACCGACTACCATGGGATGGACATACGAGAAGGAAAAACATAGGGCAGTCTTAAGTGTACTTTTACAATAAAGCTTGAATGATAAAAATAGGACAAAAAATGAAAATATTTTAGCTTGATAGATAAAATTTATACAAATATTATATTATAAGAGTATATAAACACGTAAAATAAGAACATATATTAAATAAAACCATATACATGGATATAATTAAAAAAAAAAAAAAAAAATACACATACAGATAGACAAATACGTACATTTATATACACACACATGTGCACATTGCACACATTTATTTAAATGCATAATAAATCAATGCACTAGTGTGGTTGATAAAGAGACAAGTAGTGTTCTTTGACCATACTTTTAAACGACGACAGTGTTCGTGCCCGTCTCACTGCATCAGGGAGAGTATTCCATAATCGGACCGCTTGGACTGCGAAAGATTTGTCCAAAAAGGTCGTAGAGTGCACGGGCATTTTTAACTTCAGGTTCTCCGACGATCTCAAGGATCTCGAATGCGAGTCATGAAGAAATATAAAACGATCTTTAAGATAAGAAGGAGTGAGAGGATTAAACAAGATGTTGTAAAGAAGAAAAAGAATATGAGTATTCCGACGAAGTCGTATGGGTAACCACTTGAGCTTTACACGAAACTCGGAAACATGGTCATATTTGCGAAGACCAAATATGAACCGAATGCAAAAATTTTGGAGACGCTCAAGTTTATTAAGTTGGTCCTCGGTGAGATCGATATAGCTGACATCGGCATAATCAAGGATGGGGAGAAGAAGTGTTTGAGCAAGTGAAATCTTCGTGGTAACGGGTAGGAAATTGTGTAAACGTCGCAGGGACCGCGCTGAAGCAAACAACTTTCTACTTACTTCACGAAGCTGCGGGCCCCAGGAGAGAGATTTGTCCAAATACAAACCTAAGGTTTTAACAGTATCACTGTATGGGATTGGGATACCATCGCAATAGATAGAGGAAATCTGATCCCAATCTAATTTTGTAATCATCCTGGGGCTACCGACAACAATGACCTGTGTTTTGGAAGGATTAACCTTCAACCCATTAGCATTGCTCCAGTCACAGATACTTTGGACGTCTTCATTAATTGCTGCTATTGCATCTTCTATCTTGTCCAGGCGTGCTCGTGTGTAGACTTGGAGATCATCTGCATAAAGGTGGTAGGAGGAGCGAAGATTATTAGTTATGGAGTTAATAAAAACAGCGAAGAGTAATGGAGATAACACGCCGCCCTGAGGGACGCCAGCATTTACAGAGCACCAGGAGGAAAAACTTTCCTCAACACAGCTCGTAGCTTCTGATACCCACGACACAAGACTTAATTGATCTTAATGTGGGGTTAGGACCATGTATGTGACTGTTGGGTGTATTTATTTATTTATTTATAAAATAATGTGGACGTAAAAGAAAAATACATGAAATCGCAACAACTATTTTATTGTTACCTCTTCTTAAATTTTTTACAAACATCAACGTGCAACATAAACGTAAAATAATGCACCCAACAAGCTAAGGTCGTGTACGCTGTCGTCACATTGTGTTGCAACCATTAGCGTCGCGTATCGAAATGATTAACGGCAAATTTAAAATATCACTTTTTAATTATTAATTTTACCAATTTAGAGATTATTAAAATTAAAAAAGTCCATAAGGTCTACATCAATAAAGATTACAAAAAAAAAAACATTTTTACTTATTTTGGAGCCTCGTGCATATTCCCTATTGCCCAATTTGATAATTGTAACTGTAAAAGCGACGATTGTTTTGTTATTTTTTTTGTATCGTCGTATAAGAGTGGTAAATACACAGTTTTTCCTAAAATAATAAATTGACTGCCAAATTTCCGTGACAGTTCTTAACAATATTTAAGGTAGTTAGTCATATATACTCAATAATATTGCCAAAGAAATATATTTACAAAATTTAAACTTATCTTTTTAATATAGAGTTTTTAAGTGGCCAGTTCTAAAAACTTAGTAAACAACAATGACAATATGTACACTAAACTAACAACTTAAATATATAACTAGAAATACAATATCTACACAAAACGAACAGTTAAAATGTAAAAATAGAAATTAAACAATTAGCTAAATAAAGGAATTGTGGCGGACATCGCGAACGAAGGCAGGAAATCAGAATATTTTTGAAATGAATCAATCAAACAAAAATACACTTACGGTACATACATACATTGTATAAACATTTGTATAAAAATTTGACAGCCTCCGTGGCGCAGTTGGTTAGACGCCGCCTGTGAAACGAGAGGCCGCGGGTTCGATCCCCGCACCGAAACATATATTTGTGTGATCCACAGGTATTTGTTTCGGGTCTGGGTGTTTGTGAGACCGAAAAGTCTCTCGTAGCTTCTGATACCCACGACACAAGACTCGATCTTAGTGTGGGGTCAGGACTATGTATGTGACTGTTGGGTGTATTTATTTATTTATTTATTTAAACATACATGCGGTGAATAATGTGTGCTATAGATTTTAATCCATGTATAAATATTGACTGTATCGGTGGTGTAGTTGTACTATGGTACGGTTACAATGTTTGAAGTCTCGGGTTCGAATCCCAGGTCGGGCAAAGTGATTTTGGATTTTTCTATTCATTATCAGCCCAAAGTCAGGAATTTGTGCCCGATATGGCGTTAGACTCACCACCTATAACATCGTGGGACGGAACATACAAGGCGAAATGTGGATGTCCTGATTGCACCTCTGCCTACCCCTTCTGGGAAAAAAGGCGTGAGTTTATGTACGTATAAATATTAATATTATGATAAATATATTTGTAACAAAACTAACAAAAAATGCAACTGCTACATAAAAATAGTAATATGATGTATTCAACATTTTGATCTTAGTGTGGATTATTAGGTAAAATATCATAGTTATTACAATTTCACTTACCGGGAATATTGTTGGGAAGCTGTTATCTTTCAGTCTTGTTAAATTCAATGTTTTATTGATGCAGTCTTTTTCAAAATGTAAACAACAAATAAATGTATTTATTGAAGGGTTCCAATAGTGTCTTCCGATATTTTGTATCCATTTTGTCCTGGTCAGTATGTTTATAGGTAATCTAAAAAATATATTTAATTTCACTTTCTTTGTCGTTCTGAATATATATATTCTATTATTTCTTTTTTTGAAAAATAAACATCAAAATATTTAAAAATGATAATATCGATATGAATAATTTCGTATCACATCCCTAAACTTGTGTGTAAACAAACAATACGGTTGTTATTCGTACTACTTGTATAAATAACGCTTAGAAGTGTCTAAAACTTAATCAACAAGATCCTTAAACAATTATAAATGATAAAAACAAACCCAAAATGTAAATTTAGACACATATTTGTTATTATTTCGTAAAAACAGTTACTAACCTATGAAAATAAATTTTGGGGTCCTTTTTGCTTGAACTCGACTATCATCCTTTCACACAACACTGAGGCATTTTAAAAACTTTACAATTAATCTAATAAGCACACTTAACAAACTTAAGACACGAGATTAACAATGAAAAAATCGAAATTCTTTGATTGTGCAGATTTATTTACTCCTATTGACAGATAACGCCACAGTTTGACATTACATGCAGAAAAGAAAAATGGCGTAATTTTCGGCCAAGGGCGGTCTCAGTGTGGTTAGTGAACAAAATATTGCCATATTCGGAACAATGGAGTTATTATTTGTCTCTTTCATTAAGGGACAAGTTAGCTTTGTGTAAATGAGACAGATACATAAATGTACAATTCCGCGTCGATACTCCTAACATAATTATAACTTAATATATAGTACTACTTTTGTGCGTCATCCTCTTTATTCTTTAATCATTGCACTTTACTCCTTAGTCTGTGCTTGACACCATAGATAATACACTATATATGACACTTGACACTGTGACTTGACTTTACTCCTTAGTCTGTGGACTTGACAATTGACATCTGTGTGTGCATCTGTGCTTGACAATTTGGCGAAGTTGTTGGATTTGCGCTGTGGATTTGCGTTACATAGGGCCCTAAAATTTTATAAACATTGAAATTGATTTTAATAATTCTTCAGTAGTTTAATATTTTTTCTTATTTTAACGTCTTCCGTGTAGTTTGTTTAATTATGCATTAGTTTCAGCTAAGGTACTAGATTTCTAAAGGTTCAGTACAAATAATTGTTGGGTGAGGGGTGTAGAGCGTAAATATTTGGGCGATATTGGAGTAAGAAAATGCGCGGGAGTGGATGTGTGTCGGGCGCGTCGGAAGCGTCGGATGAACAGCAGGGGGTGGAGCCACGGCGCTACCGTGTGCGCGTGTGCCTGCAGCGGTTCTTCAGCGACGAGCGCGCGCGCTGCTACGTGTGGGTGTGCGCGGCGCGGCGCGTGCGTTGGCTGGCGCGGCGGCTGCAGCGACTCTTCGCGCTGTCGCCCGCGCTCGCGCTCGTGTCCCGCGGATACCTCTTGCCGCCCGACGAGCCAATAGCCTTATTGGCGCCTGACGACCTCGTTGAGTGCGTACATTGCCTTTAATTTAAGTGCCATGCCATCTATACTACCTATACTATGACTTGGCTCATAGGTTTATAGATTGACTTAAATAGACTTTTGTATGTATGTATGAAAGTATGCAATCACCTATTGTGGTCTGTGTATGCTTATAGGAAGAAGCATGTTTTTTTCGCATTTTTTCATGATCTCCGCTGTTTCTCTAAAGAGAATTATGGTAAAGTACTCTGTTTAGGTGCAATAATGAAGAGTAAGGGAGCAGTTGATAAAACTGTTGGGGTTTCATCTTCGCTTCCTCACTTGGAAATAGCAAAGACCTTTGTGTGTCTCTTATGGTGTGAGTTGAGTTTAATATCTAGTATTTGTTACCCAGAATGTTTCATGGTAACTAAAATTACTCATGTAACAAGTATTTTAGCATACCAGTGTAGTTTAGTTTTAGTCAGCATTGACATCTGTGTGTATGTGAAACAGATTCTCCTTGTATACAGGTAGGTTTCAAATCTTCAGTAGTGTGAGACACCGCAGCTTACTGAGATTCTATTATACTTGAAATATATATTTTTTCACTTTGTTAATATTTAATTATAATATATGATTGGATAGGTCAATTAAGTTATTAGCATTCTATCTATCTGTCTATTCACACACAGACCACAGGAAGTTCACTGCTAAACATAGGCCTCCTCAAGGATCTCCTTATCAACCTGTCGGAACAGCCTGCAGTCAGCAACTTCCTGCATTGTTTATTATTGTAAGATGCATGCGACGATAAACCGTCGCGTTTTTAGATAAACACAACACTCACTGTTCTCCTTGGACAGTGACATCTCTCCTTCAAGCGGCATCCATAATAATGTTTTAAACTGACTCTTGCAGCGTCATCCCTCTCTCGGGAGGTCGGCCCGTCAATGAGAACGATGCGGAACCGATCGACTGGAGCGGAGGCGACGAGCTTGACGCCACGCCTGCCGCCCGCACTCCCGACGCCGCCGTGCACAACGGACGCGCACACTCCCTCGAATCGGCCGCAGAAACGGAGTCACTGCACCGGCTGCAAGAAATGAAGCGGCGCGCGCTGTGTCTTCTGGATGACGTCGCCGGCGAAGCGCCGCACGAGCCGCCGCGCTCGCGCCGCCGCCGCGTGCGCCGCCGCCGCGCGCCACGCGCCTCCTCGCCCGCCTCGTCTGACCACTCACTCGTGACTCGCAACTGTGGCGCGCTCGCCAGGGCGCCGCGCGCCGTGCGGGCCGTCAGCGCCGCGCCGGCGCCGGCTCCCCCCCGCGCGCCGCCCGCGCCCCCCGCGCCGCCCGCTCCCGCCGCGCGGTAGCACGACGCCAGTAGCTGCCTCGAGATGCAACTCGCAAGCCAAATCACGATGGGGTGTAAAGTGTGCTTTCTTACGAACTCACTCGATATCGGCGATGTATCGGCGGGATTGCTTGGTGATGCCGATCGCGACAATGTTATTCGTGACTTGCCCATTGGTGGCGAAGGTGTTAGGATATTAGTCGGCGGCTCCTATTGTATGTAGATATAGTACAACAGCATTAAAGCGGATACTTTATTTTTAAAAGGAATTGCATCGGTGATATGAAACGCCGTATTTTTAAGTGTGTTATTGCATGAAAAACGTTTTTTTAAATCAATAAACGAACGGCCCTTTAACAGCTTAAAAATAACAAAGCGCCGGGGAAGGACGGAATTACAGCAAAGCTTCTGAAAGCGGGCGGAACACCGATACTGGAAGTCATTCGAAGGCTCTTTAATTCCGTTCTGCTAGAGAGCACAACGCCAGAGGCATGGAGCAGGAGTGAGGTGGTACGGTTGTTCAAAAAAGGTGATAACACCGTATTGAAGTATTACAGGACCATCTCACTCTTGAGTCATGTCTACAAGCTGTTTTCAAGAGTTATCACAAATCGACTCGAACGCAGAATTATGACTTCCAGCCTCCCCAACAACCGGGCTTCCGAAAAGAATACAGTACTATAGACCACATTCATACGCTCCGGCAAGTTATACAAGTTTCTCAACAAGAGCTTTAAAATGCAAATGGACAAGACGAAGTTAATGTCGAATATCCATGTCGTAGGGATGTGAGAACATTGGAAAAGAATCGATTAAATAAAAATCCAATTTTTCTTTATCCTATATTAATCGATTCGTCAAAAATCGATATTTTTATATAAATAATCGAATTCAGCAATATATCTATTTTTATCTATTATTTTAAAATCTACAAGCTTTTTATATTCCAATAATAAACCTAAGAGAGTCATGTTAACTGTTGAAGAAATATAAATGTAAAGGTTTGAATCGAATGTAGTATTGTCTTTGGACATAGATGTAATATAGTTTGAAATTAGAACCGTGTTCTTTGTCGTTTGCTGTATCACAATATTAAAATATGGTCTAGAAATCTTACGCAATTTTATTCAATTATCCTAAACTTTTAATAAGGAATATAATACAGTAATAATATATATGAATATAATTGTTAGCTTATATCTTAATAAATCATTATAATTAAATCCACTATTATTTATATTACAATATCCATATTCATATTGATCCTCCATGCGTTCACAAAAAGAAACATTCGATTCGTGAGACAGTGACAGTGGCTTCTTGTTCGAGACGTCGTCGAGGCTGGTGATATAGAAATTATTTATTACGAGAGCGAGGAGATAATTTGCATAGAAATATTTATCTGGCTATGTAAGTTCATTCAGTAACATATTTTCTATTTTTATTGTGTCCAATGTCACTTAAAGGAATTAAATGTATTTGCGTTAAAAGAGTAATGTCTAATTTTATTTACTAATCCCTATATTCTGAACTGCGTGCAACATAATGTAGTATATCTTTCACTTTCGATTTGGCGACGATATTATTAAACACTGAATTTTGTATTACTCTTTTTTATTTCACAAAGAAACTTCCAGAAGGAAATCAAAAAACGAACACCCGGAAAAAACAAAAAACAAAACAAGAACCGCTTAGCTAGCGCCACCTAGCGGCAAAATCTTCTATTATGTAGCCAGTGTCAATAGTGGCGGCAGACAAGTTCGCCGAACACCACCGAGCTCCACCGAACATCGCCGACACTCGGTGTACTAGTCAAGCAGCACGTAACAATATAGTAGTCTTCTAAGAAGATGGTCAGACGACCTGGTAAAGGTCGCGGGACGTCGCTGGATGCAGGCTGCCTCCAACAGGTCACTGTGGAAATCATTGGGAGAGGCCTATGTTCAGCAGTGGACGTCCTTTGGCTGATGGATGGATGGATGGATAGTAGTCTTGGAAAAATCGCTGGAGGACCTACGCCTTATGCTCGACGACCTCCGACGAACGTAGAGTTTCTCAACAAGTGGTCTTTAAAATGAACATGATCAAGACGAAGATAATGTCGAATATCCATGTCGTAGGGATGTGAAAATATTGGAAAACAAAAATCCAATTTTTCTTTATCCTATATTATCCGATCATAATCGATTCGATATTTTTATTAACCGACTTCAGAGGAGGTTATCAAATCGTTAAGATTTTTTTCTTATGTATGTTCACCGATTACTCTGAGATTTATGATTCGATTTACGTAATTCTTCTTTAGTTGGATGCAAAACAGTTGCCATTTGGTCCCATAACAAGTTGGTGAAGACCTGATGAATATCGTCGGACTTGAAGAGTAGAACTCCTCGAAATTGAGCAGGTTTCCAATGGTTCTTTGTGCAACAGGTTTAGTATAAAAATCAAATTTTAGTGAAGGTGAAGTAGTGGGGGTGAAGAGGGGTGAGAAAATTACATGCATGTAAATACTTAATATCTTCGACAGCTTTGAGCCGATTTTAGTAATTCTTCTTTAGTTTGATGCGGAATAGTTGCCATTTGGTTCCATAAAAAAGTGGTGAAGACCTGATGAATATCTTCGGACCTGGAGAGTAGAACTCCTCGAAATTAAGGATGTTTCCATTAATGTGCATGTAAATACTTAGTATCTTCGGCAGCTTCAAATCGATTTAAGAGATTCTTCTTTAGTTTAATGGGGAATAGTTGCTCTTGGGTTCTATAAACAAATTAAGGGAAGAGCTGATGAATATCTTCGGACCTGGAGAGTAAAACTCCTCGAATTTGAGTAGGTTTCCAATGGTTCTTTTTGCAACAGGTTCAGTATTAAAGTCAAATTTTAGTGAGGTAGAGATAAAAGGGTGGGGGTGAGGAGGGGGGCGAGAAAATGATTATAATTCAAATACTTAATATCTTCGGCAGCTTTAAACCGATTTTAGTGATTCTGCTTTAGTTTGATGCAGAATAGTTGTCATTTGTTCCCACAAATAATTGGTGAAGACCTGATGAATATCTTCGGACCTAGACAGTAGAACTCCTCAAAATTGAGTAGGTTTCCAAAGATTATTTTTGTAACAGGTTCAGTATTAACGTCAAACTAGTGAGGCAGAAGAAGGGGTGGGGGTGAGTAGGACGTTGAGAAAATTAAGTTACTGTAGGCGTTTTGCTCTTATGAGCGTTGTTAACGAAAATTGAGTTTAGCACAGAAACTAAAAAGAAAAAAAGAACCTACGTTTAAAAAACCGACTTCAACTACTAAAAAGTTTAAAATAACTTAATAATGATTAAACACCTCTTATGCAAACCTATACCTTTCATACAGGGTGTATCAAGACCGCGACCGAAAATGAAGCCAGGTGGTAGTATTAGTGACTTCAGACACAATGCAAGTAAAAATTTCGCAAAAAAAAAAACAACTTTTTTTTTGTAATTTTTTACTTATCGTCGTATTCGGGTAATATGTACATAATTTCCCTAAAATAATTATGTACACATCTTTATTTTTAAATACGCAATGGTACGTAAGGGTTTAAATTAGTATTTTCACAAAAACTAGGTATTTACCACCCAAACACGATGATTTTTAAAAAATTCTAAAAAAATATCTGTCACTATTTTGGCGAAATTTTTATTTGCATCGTGTTTGTAACTACTAAAACTACCACCTGGCTTCGTTTTCGGTCGCAGTCTTGATATACCGTGTTTAAATAAAATACAATTATTTATATGTGCTACCTATTGATAGGTTTGAAGTCGGTGCCAAGCCTTGAACAAAATAAAACTTAATATTATAAACAGCTTAATTTAGTTGTAAAGAATTTTTTACGCTAAAGATTAACCCTCATAAATAATCCTATAAGCATTGTGAATTTATGTGAAACAGATGAAAACTTTATGATAAATATAAATATATTTATAATATTAACACCTGAATATGGTTATATTAAACCTATATTATGCTTATATATGAATATATTAATTGTGGCCCTCAAAAGGGCATTTTTGTTTGCGTATTGTGTGACGATTACACAACACCACTTTTGAAAAGAAATTAATAATGGAAATAAGTAATAATGAATACCTACTATCATAAAAACAACTTAAGCAGATAAATTATACAAATATATAATAAACATATAAATTAGGTTACAACGGATCAAAATTTTACTATATTTCGAGACGAACGTCTACGTCTTTTGCCCGCTTGGGTTGTTTTCATTGTTCTAGACTAGAGTTATCAATATTTTTGAATATGCGACTCCTTTTCAGGTAAAAAACTTCTGGCGACCCCTATGGGCGATAGACAGACTAAAAGTTAGTGATTTAAAACACTGTGTTAAAGAATTTCTCCATTTTGGACCTATATTTATGAATAACACCTATACTCTGTAAGAATGGCGACTTCTTGAGTAAGGCCCCCAGGTGTTCGCGACCCACAGATTGAAAAACACTCTTGTAGACAAAGCTATCCCGCTCAAGGTCACGCGCGGCGAGTGTAGGTACCTATTCTATTTGGCTTGGCACCGACTTCAAACCTATCAATAGGTAGCACATATAAATAATTGTATTTTATTGATATGAAAGGTATAGGTTTGCATAAGAGGTGTATTGAATTAAATCTTTATTAAGTTATTTTATACTTTTTGACCGACTTCAAAAGAGGAGGTAATCAATTCGACTGAATTTTTTTTTTTGCAAATGTTTAAGTTGTGTGTGTAAGTTACACGAGGCATTGTTAAACAGTTTAATTACAAACACATACACAATTTAATTACGTGTCCTTGAGAATAAAAAACAGTCAATAACAAAAAAAAAACATTAACTAATAATTATCCCAAGTTACTTGTCATGTCACAATAAAAAAAAGAAATAATGTCAAACTCATTTAGTGTCCTATCATAATAAAAATACAAAATCACAATTGTCGGCGCAAGATCGACAAGATAAAAGCGGCGCGGCGCAGCGCGGCGGCGCAGGAGTATCCGTGTTACATCCGTTCCGAAAGAATAGCGACGGCGCACTAAAATAACAATTTCTTTAGCAAACATTTTTTATTTGTTAAGATGCAATAGCAACACACTGACCTATTTCTATTTCTTTTACGCGCGGGATGTTTTGCTATGATTTGTCTCTCTCGTAATGAAAGTGCAGGTGTGTATTTATTGCTTCCCTATTTGCATCGGCAACTTAATTTAGTTGTACTTATTTATGTGACTTGTATAAGAGCGGCAACAGCGCGTAGATTTTAGTAGGATCTATCGTTTTAAGGTGTTTGACCTGTGCGTTAGACGTAATCAGCTGTTAGAAAAGTTACATCGTGTTCAAATGGGGCAAAAACTTACAAAATCATTTATGACTAAACTACTGCTCCTATTTAATAAATTTTTAGTACAGAACTTTGAAATGGTACCTAGTATATGCAGTTTAAAAAAAAATACCCATCGGTCGTATCAACTTTGTATAAATTCCAAAATCCGAAAAGTTATCAAACGTAAAAAAAAAAACCCAAAATACGAAAAGCTGTCAAAAAAAAATTAAAAATGTTTTTGTTTTTGTTTTTGTTTTTGTTTTTGTTTTTGTTTTTGTTTTTGTTTTTGTTTTTGTTTTTGTTTTTGTTTTTGTTTTTGTTTTTGTTTTTGTTTTTGTTTTTGTTTTTGTTTTTGTTTTTGTTTTTGTTTTTGTTTTTGTTTTTGTTTTTGTTTTTGTTTTTGTTTTTGTTTTTGTTTTTGTTTTTGTTTTTGTTTTTGTTTTTGTTTTTGTTTTTGTTTTTGTTTTTGTTTTTGTTTTTGTTTTTGTTTTTGTTTTTGTTTTTGTTTTTGTTTTTGTTTTTGTTTTTGTTTTTGTTTTTGTTTTTGTTTTTGTTTTTGTTTTTGTTTTTGTTTTTGTTTTTGTTTTTGTTTTTGTTTTTGTTTTTGTTTTTGTTTTTGTTTTTGTTTTTGTTTTTGTTTTTGTTTTTGTTTTTGTTTTTGTTTTTGTTTTTGTTTTTGTTTTTGTTTTTGTTTTTGTTTTTGTTTTTGTTTTTGTTTTTGTTTTTGTTTTTGTTTTTGTTTTTGTTTTTGTTTTTGTTTTTGTTTTTGTTTTTGTTTTTGTTTTTGTTTTTGTTTTTGTTTTTGTTTTTGTTTTTGTTTTTGTTTTTGTTTTTGTTTTTGTTTTTGTTTTTGTTTTTGTTTTTGTTTTTGTTTTTGTTTTTGTTTTTGTTTTTGTTTTTGTTTTTGTTTTTGTTTTTGTTTTTGTTTTTGTTTTTGTTTTTGTTTTTGTTTTTGTTAGGTTAGGTTAGGTAAGGTTTGGGGTGCTATGTCGGGAACCTCCACGTGGTGCACCCTGGGCAACGTGGGTCATCGAAGTTGCGATTTTGCAACTTCAATGGCCAACGGCAAATATCCGACGGGGAGGGCAGGGGGTTTGGCGGTCGTTGTCTTTTGTGGCGGCCGCCTCCATCTGTCGTTATTTTAGGTGGGGCCCATCTCTGGGCCACCCTCCGGTTCTATCCCGGAGGTCTCGGCGGGCTCGGTGTGCGCTTACCCCGCCACCGGGCGGGCTGTGGGAGTGTCCCTCCCACAGTCGCCGTCGCATATCGTAATCCGGTTGTGAAGTTTGTGGTCATGTCTCGCATTCTCACCGGATCGAGGGTCCTGGCTTAAACGCCCGGACCGCGAGGGAGGATGCCTCTATAAAAAGTACCCCGAATCCCAAGCGGCGGCGCACCGCGAGGGGATGCATGGCTGATGGGAAGTTCAGTCTCTAGTGCGACCCCCGTCAGAGTACCAGCCGACCCTCTGACGGGTTACGCTAGGCTTACCCAGGTACAGGGGGCACTGCCTGGGTGGACCTTCTTTTCCCCCATACTCGTGGGTTTCAATATGGAAAATCTTTTAAAACAAACACAAACCAAAGACGTAGTGGGTGAGACAGTACCTAGGGTACTCGGTGAGCGATTGGGCGTGTTGTCGGATTCGGACAGTGCGACCAGTGTTATGAGTGTGGCGAGCGGTAGCAGCGTGAACTCAAAACGTTTACGCAAACGCCCGAGGGAGGTCGCAGACTCAGGGTCAGACTCGGCCCTTAGCGACACAGCGGTGCCGGCCCCCAAGGTTGGTGCCAAAAAAGGAGGCAGAGGTAGGCCCGCTACCACCGGCAAATATGCCGGTATCGGCCTATCCAGGCGCGAGGCTGCGGCTGCAATGAAGGCCGCAGCGGCCGCCGCAAAACTAGAGGAGGACGAGCGGCAGATTGCGGCTCTGACGAAAAGGGTGACGGAAGGGAGAGTCACCCGCCTGTTGGAGTCGTCGTCTGCCGTTTCGGATATGGAAGTCGAGGCAGAGGAGCTACCTGCCTCCGACTTAAACCAAAGAGTGGCTGACGCGGTTGCAGCCATAAAAAGGGTGAGCAAGGTCTCAAAGGGCCTTAGCGGCTGCAGCCAAAAGGCATTGAAAGAGGCCACGACCTCCATTCTGGAGAGTGCGCAGGTGCTTCTGACCCGCACCACTACCGAAGAGACGGCGCTGCTGCGGGCCCAGAATACAAAGCTCGCAGCGCAAATGGCGGAGCTCCGCAAGGAGCACGAGGAGCTAAAGGCGGAGATGGCCAACTTCCGCCGCGAGCACCTCAGGCGGGAGGTGGGCCTTCCGCAGCCAACGCCGCAACCACAACCACAGCTGCCGTCGCAGGAGACGGAGTTGACTCGCCTGATCCGTAAGGAGATGGCGAGTTTTAACGCGCGCTTCTCTGTGCTTGAGGGGAGGATCTTACGTCCCCCCCTAGCTGCAGACCAACGCAGCACACCGGCGCCGACGTATGCAGCTCAAACCGCAGTGCCCCGTGCCGCCCAACCGGCACAAGTGGCTGCTGCCACAAATAAGAGGACTGTGCACACTGCCGCCCCGCAAAAGGAAACTGCGGGGCCTAAATCAAACAGGCAGTCGAAAAAAGAGGCAAAACTGGCCAAAAAGACAGGTGCTACGGCTGGTCCGCCTGCGCAAACTGCAAGGCCAGTAACGCGGGAACCCGCCCCTAGACCTGAGGCGGAGTGGACGGTTGCGGGCGCCGCTAAAACATCCAAAAAGGCGCGCCAGCAAGCTAAAAAGCAGGCCCAGAAGCAACAAGCGGCAGCCAAGCGCCAGACCGCGAGGCTCAGCACCCCCCGCTCTACAGCAGTTGTTCTTACACTGCAGCCGGGGGCGGAGGAGCGGGGCCTTACATATGCCAAGATCCTGGCAAAGGCGAAAGCCGAGATTTCGCTGAGTGATCTTGGCATTACGGGTATCCGGTGCAAGAATACTGCTACCGGCGGTCGACTTCTGGAGGTATCGGGAACAACCAGTGGTCCTAAAGCAGACGCCCTCGCTGATAAGCTCAGGGCGTCTCTTGGGTCGGATGACGTTAGAGTGTCTAGGCCAACCAAGTGCGCAGATCTGCGCATTTCGGGCCTGGACGACTCCGTCACGCAAGAAGAGGTCGCCGCTGCCATCTCGACGGCCGGAGGATGCCCGCTGGACCAAGTCAAGGCGGGCACGATACGCCGGGGTGTCTCCGGTCTCGGGACAATTTTTGTTAGCTGTCCCGTAGCGGCGGCCAAAAAGCTTAAGGACAAACGGCTGCTGGTTGGATGGGTCTCGGCGCAGGTCACGCTCTTGGCGCCCAAGCCCTATCGGTGCTACCGCTGTCTTGAAGAGGGACATGCGGGGGCACGGTGCACCGCTGGGGTAGACCGCAGCCAATTGTGTTTCCGCTGCGGTCAGCCCGGTCACAAGGCTGGCACTTGCACTGCCACGCCGCACTGCGTCATCTGTGCGGCATCTGGCAAGCCAGCCGACCACAGAACCGGGTCTAAGGCCTGCGCCAGGACCAAGGAGACGAAAAAGGCAAGGAGACAGCCGGCTCATCCACCGGCTAGTGTCACAGAAATGACAAGGATGGCAACCAGCTCCTCGCAGCCGGTTCACCCGCCGGTTGCGGCAGAACATCCGCAGAGGGCTGGGGAGGAGACAACGGCCATGGAAATTCAATAATGGCCCTACGTCGTCTCCTCCAAGCCAACATAAACCACTGCGCCAGGGCTCAGGATCTCTTGCTCCAGAGCATGGCGCAGTGGTCGATCGATGTGGCAGTTGTCGCCGAGCCGTATTTCGTGCCACCCAGGGATGACTGGTTGTGCGACACGAACCGCTCGGTGGCACTGCTCATGAGGTCTGCCGCCGACACCCTTCCCTTCGAGGCCGTCACCCGAGGGCGGGGCTATGTCACGGCAGTTTGGGGTAATGTTATGGTCGCGGGGGTGTATTTCGCCCCCAGCCTTTCTCTCGCCGACATGGAGGTTATCATTTTGGAGTTGGGCACGGTCGTCAGTCGTAGCCGTCCTCGTCCCGTGATCGTCCTGGGGGACTTCAACGCCAAATCTACGGCTTGGGGTTCCCCGGCTACGGACGCGCGGGGCGAGTTAGTGGAGGAGTGGGCGGTCGAGCAGGGCCTGCTTCTCCTGAACCGGGGTTCCGTGCAGACGTGCGTGCGGATGCGGGGCGGGTCGATAGTGGACCTGTCTTTCGCTAGCCCCGCTCTCGCGCGCACCGTCCAGGACTGGCACGTCCTGGAGGGGGTGGAGACGCTGTCTGATCATCGATATATTCGATTTAGCGTCTCCGCCCAGACCTCGGTTGGGCCGGTCCAAGCAGCCCCGGTGGGCGTTGGAGACGGCCCGCGTTGGGCACTGAAGCGGCTGGACAGGGAGGCTCTCCTGGATGCCTCCATCGTCAAGGCGTGGCTGGACTCTCCAGACAGGCCATCTAACATCGACGAGGAGGCGGAGTGGTTCCGGGAGAGCATGTCGCACATCTGCGACGCTGGCATGCCCCGAGTCCGGCCGTTACCATCTAGGCGCCAAGTGTACCGGTGGTCGCAGTCGATCGCGCAGCTGCGCATCGCTTGTGTGCAGGTGCGACGCCAGTACACAAGGTTCCGAAGAAGAAGACGCCGCCGCCCCTTTACAGCGGCGGCCGAACAGGAAGAGGCGGAACTGTACAATCGCTACAGAGAGGCGAAGAGCGCCCTCCAGCTGGCCATCGTCCGGGCAAAGGCCCAGGCCAACCAAGAGCTGCTGGAGACTCTGGACCGAGAGCCGTGGGGACGCCCCTACCTTATGGTGCGGGGCAAGTTGCGCCAACGGGCTCCCCCACTGTCCCGGAGTCTCCAGCCGCAGCTGCTGGAGGAGGTGGTGTGTGCGTTGTTTCCGTCGAGACCGGAGCACACACCACCGGCTATGGTTCCGCCTCGCAATGTGCCCGACGCGGAAGACGACATTGACGACGACGTGCCCGAAGTGACCCGGGTAGATTTGAGAGCGGCGGTGGCTCGCATCAGGAACACCGCCCCAGGGCCCGACGGCATTCCAGGCCGTGCATGGGTCCTGGCCATGGAGGCTCTCTGGCCCCGACTAGCGGGGCTCTTGAGCGCATGTTTGGAGCGGGGCCAGTTTCCAAGCCGGTGGAAGACCGGAAAGCTGGTCCTGCTCAAGAAGGAGGGGCGCCCCGCAGACTCACCATCTGCGTACAGGCCCATCGTGTTGCTGGACGAGGTGTGCAAGATTTTCGAGCGAATCATCGCTAGCCGCCTCGTCCAGCACATGACCATGGTGGGCCCGGATTTGGCGGACAACCAATTTGGTTTCCGCCAGGGGCGCTCCACGGTGGACGCAATCATGCGCGTGAGGGTCCTAGCGGAGGAGGCAGTCGCCCGGGGTGAGGTGGTCTTGGCGGTGTCGCTCGACATCGCCAACGCTTTCAACACCTTGCCCTGGAGTGTCATTCGTGAGGCACTCCGGTACCACGGGGTGCCGCGCTACCTCCAACGCATTGTCGGGGCCTATTTGTCGGAAAGATCGGTGGTGTACCCGGGTCGAGAAGAGTGGTGTCGGCGAGAGACGTCGTGCGGCGTTCCGCAGGGATCGGTGTTGGGGCCGCTCCTGTGGAACGTGGGGTACGACTGGGCTCTGCGCGGTGCGCTTATCCACGGCGTCGGCGTCATTTGTTACGCCGACGATACGCTTGTCACAGCGCGTGGAAAGTCGTACCGGCAGGCGGCCATACGCGCGACTGCTGGTGTCGCGCACGTCGTGGGTAGGATCCGGCGGCTGGGCTTAGAGGTGGCATTGCACAAGTCTGAAGCCCTGTGTTTTCACGGGCCGAGGACGAAGCCGCCTCCGGGGTCCAGCATCATTGTAGGAGGGGTCTCCATCACTGTCGAGTCGACGATGAAGTACCTTGGACTCGTCCTCGACAGTCGGTGGAACTTCGGGCCGCATTTTACACGGCTCGCCCCCCGGTTGATGGGCGCCGCTTCTGCGCTCTCGCGCTTGCTGCCCAACCTGGGGGGGCCCAACTCCTCCTGCCGGAGGCTCTACATGGGGGTCGTACGGTCGATGGCGTTATACGCCGCGCCAGTATGGGCGGACTCCCTGACGGCCCGTAACATCGCCGCGCTGCGAAGGCCGCAACGCGCGATGGCCGTCAGGATCATAAGGGGATACCGTACGATCTCCTTTGAGGCAGCGAGCCTCCTAGCCGGATCCTCGCCCTGGGACCTCGACGCAAAGCTCCTCACGTCGCTCTATTGGTGGCGTGTGGAGGCGGTCGAGAGGGGCGAGCGCCTGGTGCCTCGACAGATAGAGGCACGCAGGGCAGCGCTCCGCCAGGTCTTAGTGGCGGAGTGGCAGACGCGCCTAGCGCTACCCACGGCAGGGCACGCCGCTGTAGCGGCGGTAAGGCCCGTTCTTGAGGAGTGGCTCAATAGGAGCCACGGCGCCCTAAGCTTCCGGCTGACGCAGGTGCTTACCGGACATGGGTGTTTCGGGAAGTACCTGTGTCGACTAGGCCGGGAGCCGACGTCCCAGTGCCACCATTGTGGTGATTGCCGCGACGATACGGCGTTGCATACGTTGGCGGAGTGCCCAGCTTGGGCCGAGCAGCGCCGTGACTTGGTCGCGGCCGTAGGTGCTGCGGGAAACCTCTCGCTTCCGGCCGTTGTGTCTACAATGGTCGGGAGCAAGTCAGGGTGGAGAGCTGTCGCCACCTTCTGCGAGGCCGTTATGCTCGCAAAGGAGATGGCGGAAAGGGAGAGAGAGGCTGCCTCCTCTCTCCCCTCCCGCAGCAGACGCACTGGGCGTCGCAGGGTGGCCGACTTCCGGCCACCGTAGGGCGCGGCCTGCGGACGACAGACTCGGGGCGTCTTGTCGTCCGACCAGCAGCAGGCCTTGAGGCGGCGGCGTCGTGTTCCGCGCGCGCCACGTAGTGGAGTCCTGCGGCCGGGGTGACGGCCGCAGTGGGTGACGGGGCCCGCCCGACTATGGCGGGCCAATACCCGTCGGGGGGTTGCGACGAATGCTTCGGCGATACCCGACCCTCCGACACACGGGTACGAGAGGAACACGGGTTGGTTTTTAGTCAGTAAGAGTCTGACAGTCCCCTCCGCGCCTCCCCCGGGCGGAGGATGTCCATGAGGATTTTCCAACCCGATACCAAAAAAAAAAAAAAAAAAAAAAAAAAAAGGTTAGGTTAGGTTAGGTTTTTTTTTTTTTTTTTTTTTTTTTTTTAAATACTTGTCCCTCCGATACCGTTCAGAGGATTTTACTACAATAGTTTAATAATTAGCATACATTCGTTTAAAAACGACTAGAAAAAATAAAAGTTACAAAAGTAAAAATATCACACATAAAGTGCTTCGTCTGATGCTAATTTAACTACCTATCTGAACGATTACAGTCATCCGACAACTACAAGATACTACTATTTTACAGTAAAAATACAAGTATGTACAAAAAATCAGATAACTTTAAAAACATTAAGACTTACATACTTGTTAAAAGAAATTTAAAATCATTGTAAAATTTACACATTTTTAGATATAGCATGTCTTCTTCGTCAAAACCACATTCCTTGGCAACTAGGTTTATATAATATCATATTATATTAAGTAGTTGCCCCGGCTATTTGTTTCTTTCCAACACTTTACATGCTATATCTCTACAGTATCTTAAAAATTTTGATCTTATTTCACCGGTCTCCAGTATACTGCTTAGGTTATCTTTACAAACTTTTACATCGATTTCGCTTTCGACTTTCAGACGTTGATACAGATATACTGGGCATTCGGTCAACACATGCAAAACATCTTCTATGGCCGCTGGGTCACAGACGCATGAGGGGCTCTCCTTGCACTTGAAGCGATTCAAGTACTCAGAGAATCCCCCATGACCCGTGAAAATCTGCGTGAGAACCGGGTCCGTTGGCATCTTCCGGATTACGCTGTATGCTTGTCTGGCGTCAGGGAAAAACAGCTTGGTCACTGAAGCTGTTTCTCCCGCCCGATAGCGCTCGTTCCACTCGTCAATCGACGCCTGTCGGATCTGTCGCTTGACGAATGATACGGGGCATAGGTCATAGTCGGGCTTCTTTTTCAGCGTTTGGGCCGCTGCTTTAGCGAGTTCGTCTGCGCGCTCATTCCCAGCCAACCCCACGTGCGCCTTAACCCAAAAGAGGTTAACGGTTTTATCGCACTCTACGGTCTTACTCAACAAATCGTTGATGCCAAATGCAATGGGGTGGAGGGAGTTTCCGCTCGCGACGGACTCGAGCGCGGCCCTCGAATCGCAGAAGATGCTGTAGTCTTTACGTCTGCCCTGTAAGGCCATTTGCACAGCTTTCCGCAGAGCGAGCAGCTCTGCCTGGTAAACGGTGCAGAACGATTCCAGTTTCATTTTGGTGGCTTTCGTCTCGGCATCGCCGTCCCATAAGGACACCGATGCTCCGACTTGGCCACCAATTTTGCTGCCGTCGGTGAATACCTTGACGGTATTCGCAGCCTTGAGGTTCAGCTCTGCATCGTTCACCACGCATTCGAACTGCAACGCTCTACGGTGAGCCGGGTGTTTCGAAATAGCAAAGGGCACAGGACATTCCACCTCTCGGTCACCCACCACTTGCTGAGTATGTCCCTTTTTCACTTCATAAAGAAGCGCCGCTTCTCGGACACGAATGTCTAGCGGAAGGATCCCGGCAAGCAGCAGGGCCGAGTTTAGTGAAACGGTCCTGTAGCCCTTTACCATTTTCTGTGCAAAACCCCGCTGAACCCTAGCGAGCTTCTTCTGTATACAAATCTTATTACTCGCTGGCGCCCAAGCACTGGCCGCATATAATATCGTGGGTTCAACGACTGCCGTATACAGGGTTTTTACCACTTCAGGTCCCAGTCCCCACTGCACCTTTGCTGCAGTAGCCAGTCGTTTGTAGAAGCCTATAGCCTTCCTACAAACTTCCGAGACGTGCGTGTTGAAAGTTAACTTATCATCCACAGTCAGGCCCAGTATTTTAATTTCGTGTGACAGGCCAATGTCCACTCCGCCCATGCGCAGGATTGGGGAGTCGTACTTTAGTCGTCGTGTTACGACCATAGCCTTCGTCTTCTGAGGAGCGAAATTCAGCTTATTCCGAACTCCCCAATCCCGCACATACGCTAGCGCCTCATTGGCCTGTTTCTGTATTTTTAGTGTCTCATCTCCGTGAAACACTAACACAACGTCATCGGCAAAGGCTTGGCAGTAAAAGCCCCGCTTGTCGAGCTCCTTTAGCAGTGGGTCGAGGAGCAAGTTCCACATGATAGGACCACCAATAGACCCTTGTACACATCCCTTGGTGGTCGTTCTCATGTGTTCTACTCCGGCGTAGCGAACTTTGACTCTACGGCTCTCGAAGTAGCTGTCTACTAACCGTCTTATGTTTTTCGGACAACCTTCCTCCGCCAGTCTGACCTTAATAGCAGGCCACCAAGCACTGTCGAAGGCTCCCTCTATATCCAGTGAGATCAGTGTGACAATTTTCTTGTCACTCACTTTACCCCTGATGTACTGGAGTAGGGTATAGAGGGAGTCTTCCGTGCCTCTTTGGGGCATAAAGCCAAACTGTCGTGTACTCATCCTAGGTAGCAGATGCCACTTCACTCTTCCCACTACCATCTTCTCCAGAATCTTTCCCAGCACCGGCAACAAGCCTATCGGTCTGTACGATTTAACGTGTGTGTAGTCCTCCTTTCCGGGTTTACGGAGGACTACGACCGTGGCCTCCTTCCAGATGGTCGGGAAGTGGCCATTTGTGAGGCATTTGTTAGCCAGTGCGAGGAACAACTCCGGATCCTTAAGGATAGCTTGTTTGCAGATGTCGGCTGTTAGACCATCTGCTCCGGGGGCTTTTTTAGGGTTGAAGCTGTTCACAGCCGCCAAGGTTTCATCCATGGTAAATGGCGGATCGTGATAATCACTATCCGCTAATCCGTCATTTATGCTATGAGCTTCTGCCCTAATCCGCTGGTGTTCTGCGTTATCGTCCTCCACCCGGTCCTCCGGGTAGAAGACTTCCGCCAAAACCTTCGCTGATTCTTCTGGACTAAGGGTAACTCCGTCTTTCTTCAGGGGGAGATCTTCCTCTCTCTTCGACACTCGCCCTATCACGCGATAAATGCCGTCCCAAACGGTTTCTTTTGCTTGTCGTTCGCAGAATGCTTTCCAGCTGTTAGTTTGGGCCCTTTTAGCTGCTGTCTCATACTCTTCCTTTGCTTTCAGGTACTCTCCGACGACGTAGTCCCTGCGGACTGCTGCTGCCCAGCGGATCCTTCTCCTCCTGGTGACCATGGCTTTCCTCAGTGAGGCTAGCTCATCAGACCACCATGGAATAGTAGGCTTTCTATTAATTTTGAATTTCGGTATGCTCTGATTACAGGCTTCCAGAATGACTTTAGTGTAATCTTCTACTATTCCGTCTATTTCTCTTTTGTTTTTTAAGTTAAAGATATTGCAAGTATTAAATTTTGAGTCTAATTTTAATTGGGCGAATTTATCACTAAATTCAGCCCAATTAGCCTTTTTGGTATTAAAAATCCGAGTAGTTCTACTAATTTGGATCTGATCGAGTTTGCCAAAATTGAGGTTAAATAAAATGGTGTTGTGGTCGGAGCTGACAAGGCCTTCACTGATCCGCCAGTCGTTCACCTGGCCGAGAAGGTCCTCTGTGCATAATGTAAGGTCCACATAGCTTGTAAAGCGCTTACCACCCCTAATTGTATCGAACGTGGGCACGTCGCCTTCATTGAGCACCTGGAGGCCCCATTCTCCTATGCATTCTGCTAGGTCCTCTCCCCTGCTGTCAGTACCCGCGCTGCCCCACCACATGCTTTTAGCATTGAAGTCACCGCCGATGAGGACATTGGTGGGACCCAGTTCGCTAACGATCCTCCCCAGTTGTTCCAAGTATGGCCCTATGGGTTTATCCGGCTCAAAGTAGACGGAGACCACGGCGATTTCCCGGCCTCCAGCATATATGGTCACCACTGAGATGTTGGTCGTGGTGAACTTTGGACATGGCTTGACTTTGGTGTTATCGTCAAATACTACAATAGCGGCCTTAACCGTAGTATTGTCCACGCCTACATACTGGAAAACCCTCACGCCGCCGTAGTCCCTCACCCTACCTTGAGCACCCACATATGGCTCCTGGAGTAGAGCGAACGCCATTTTTCTGCTCGCGGCCTCCAGCATAATCTCCTGCGTAGCCAACTGCTTTCGCTGGAGATTAGCCTGGGCCACGAGCAGTGGCCGTGCTCCTGCTGGGGGATCGTTTTGCTCACTTACCCTGGGGACAACCTCAGCAATACGCTACCGCCGTCCGCGCCAGGGCATCCCACTTTCTCCTCACCGGACATTCGCTGCTAAAAGCATTATGGTCGGCTCTATCGAGACCCGACCTGACGCAGTTGCAACATGTGGGGGGCGCCTGTGCCAAGCGTTTGGCACAGTCCCTACCCAGGTGCGCACCCCCACAGTGACTGCATGCGTCAGTCTGGTCTCCACAAAACCGCCTCCCGTGGCCATATCCGAGGCAACGCGAGCACTGGACTAGAGGGGATTGGTCCTCGACCTTCACCCGTTGGACGTCTATATGAACCGACCCCTGCTGGGTAAGTCTCTTCCACAACTCTGGAGAGACTTGTAGCACTACGTGCGATGTGAGTGCGTTCCGCGCGCCCTTCCGAAACTTTACGGACATGCGCGCGCAGTCCCCCTTCACATCCCCAATCAGGTTCCGGTTCTGTGATCGGAGTGCCTTGACGATCTCTTCGTCCGTGTTGTGACTAAGGACGTTTCTTAGGATCACTAGAGGATCCTTATTCTTTATATCCTCCATCTTGAAACGTCCTTCCCCTTTCTTTATCTTTTCTTTTACCCTGTCCAGCTCAACTTTCGAACTACAGCCTAGAATCACCTTCCTGTCCTTAGCCTTCCTTATCCTGTCGATTTGTAATCCCTCATCCCTGGCGTTGACGGTTTTGCGGATCCGTTCTAGGACCTGCTCGCCCGTCTCGTTCTTGTCCTCCGAGGCGATGACCACCGAGTGCATCGCTGCCTGGTTCGGCCTTGGCCTCGGAGGTCCCGTCAGAACGCTGGCGTAGCTCTGTCGTTGGTCCCAGTCTTCTTTCTGTTGCCGGATCGCTTCCGTCAACGCCGCCATCTCTTCTTTGTTTCTTCTGAGCAATTCACTGTGCTCATCAATTTTCTTGATGAGCTCCTGCTCTCCTGTTCTCCTGCTATAATCATCCTTCCTCAAAGTGTTGTTCTCTTTCTCCTTAGGTGTTCTCATTCCTGTACATTCCGCTTCTTTATGCTTTCTACCTTCCTCAGCTTCCTTCACCAGCTTAAATAACCTTTCTGTGGCGTTGGTGACCTCATTTTTAATTTCCGTTTTTAGGTTGCGGCTGTTGCCAATCGACAATTTGATCCGCATGAGGCAAGCTTTTGCCTCTGCGGTGCGATTGGCAAAGGTGGTGGGTGCCGCGGGTTGTTGAGGCCGCTCAGCCACGCTGGTGACATCCGCCGCTTTCCTCGCCTGGCCCGTACCCTTTCCCTCCGGTTGCGTCACCGTAGCCCTCTGCCGCGACGGCCCTGCCAGCACCGGCTCCGCAGATTTCTCGATCTGCGACTCGATGCTGCGCCTGGCCTGCGCGACTTTGGTACCGGTCGCATCCTTTGGGCTGGTCTCGTCGGGCGTTGCGCTGCGGCGGACTGCTCGGGGTTCCGCCTCCTTTGCGGGAGTTCTGAACCCGAACATCTTAGGCGCTGAGGGTATCACCGAGGATTACTTTTGACAGGACAGGTTAACACTTGAGGGTGTAAATAGCCCTCAAATGTGTACACACAGATACCTCAAGCAGTAAACGAGTCACGGTAGTTCTAATAATAATATTGTTGTCGGATCTATCAGAGGGACGCGTCAGTTTATAAAACTTTAAGCTTGCAGGTGTATGTGGCCTGCAAGCTGAATCAATAAATTTAAAATTTAAAATTCCCCACAGGGGAAAGGTCTTAATTCTATCTTACAAACTAACTTAACCTATGTCAAAATTTAAAACTTTAAATAATTTAATTTAAAAAGTTTGTGTTCCAAGTATCTGCGCGGGGCGACGTGTGCGGGGTCGCACCGGTTAAAAGCCCTAGTAAATGGGCCAAATTTTGAATTTAATATAAGATTTTAAACAAAAATTTTTAAAAAACCAAAAATTTTCAAAAAGGTAACCGGATGCAACTCGAAAATTCTGCCGGGCAGGGATTGTAGGCCTTGAAGAGACCTACAATTTGAACCCTAAAACGGGTCTCCAAGCCTAATATTAGGGAAGTTAGGACGGGAGGGGGTGAAGCAAAAAATTTGCGGGGAAGTGGGGGGGAATCTTCACCTCCGAGGGGGTGAAGGCGGGGGGGGCGGGGGGGGGGTAAAACTTTTGGGGGGGGGGAGTTTTGGTTGGGGTCGGGGAAAGGGAAGGAGGTCGGTCGGGAAGGACACTGGGCTTCGGAACTGCTCGGCCTTCGGGGTCCACGCTCGCTGACCACGTGACGTCACCGAGGGGTCAGGTGGAATCGGCTCTGGTCGTTGTACAGGGACTTCCAGAACCGTCTATTCGAGAGTAGATGTTGTTTACTCGAAATCCACCGACTGCAAGCCGTGCGGTGACTCACTTGTTATTGTCAACAAAGCATGGAAACCTCCACTACGCAGCACTCGCTACTACGCACAGTGAAACACTGAGTCACACACAGTGTTACGATTCCGGCACAATACAAACATTTACGCAGTTGCGACGTGGCCTTAAAATTTACTCCTGGTTGGTTTTCGCCCTGCAAAAAGCCGAAATACTGGTGGATTCAGAAAATTTTTACTCACCAGTATACCTGATGAACAGCCCCTTCAAGTCTAACAAAATTGTTAAGGGGTCACAGATCGTTTTCGACTCCTACAAGGTTCTGAAAAGTGACCAAAATTTTTCAACCACCAAGATGTAAATAGCTGTCACAACTCACGTTCAAAATTGCTTCTGAATGGATGACCAGGTAAGGGATGTTCTCCTCTGTCTGATGGTGTGTAGCCCTTCCACCAAGGAAGTCTCCTTCGGCTTCTCTGCCGCGTGACGAAAACCAACTTTTGGCAATATCACCGGAACTACACACAGAAAAAATCCAAAACTTGGATCAGACACTGGTCTCCACTGAGATCTTCACTATTGCACCGGAAAAACACTACGTCGTCGATTTAGTTTTTGCAGCGCACGCAACTTTCACTTTTTAAAGATTTAAGAAATCACTAGAAGTCCCGAAAAAGCGCGGTTTTTGGCTTTAAGCTCGCGATTTTTACACACGGCAACACTTGCACTGGGGTGGTAAGCTGTGCAAACTTTCGCGAACTTTCGGGAACTTTTTCCACCACTTTCCGATTTTAACACTTTAAAACTTGCGGAGCGGGGGAAAAACGATGCGCTCGTGGCTGCGGGTGGCTTGCGACTCTGGTTAGGTTAGGTTTTTTTTTTTTTTTTTTTTTTTTGTTTAAATCCTTGTCCCTCCGATACCGTTCAGAGGATTTTACTACATAAATTTAATGATTAGCATACCTTCGTTTAAAAACGACTAGAAAAAGTAAAAGTTACAAAAGTAAAAATATCACACATAAAGTGCTTCGTCTGATGCTAATTTAACTACCTATCTGAACGATTACAGTCATCCGACAACTACAAGATACTACACTTTTTTATTTACAATAAAATTACAAGTATGTACACAATATCATATAAACATTAAAAACATAAGAGCTTACATACTTGTTAAAGATGTTAAAAACATTGTAAAAATTTACACATTTTTAGATATAGCATGTCTTCTTCGTCAAAACCACATTCCTTGGCAACTAGGTTTATATAATCTTATATTATATTAAGTAGTTGCCCCGTCTATTTGTTCCTATTCAACACTTTACATGCTATATCTCTACAGTATCTTAAAAATTTAGATCTTATTTCACCGGTCTCCAGTATACTGCTTAGGTTATCTTTACAAATTTTCATATCTATTTCGCTTTCGACTTTCAGACGTTGATACAGATATACTGGGCATTCGGTCAACACATGCAAAACATCTTCTATGGCCGCTGGGTCACAGATGCATGAGGGGCTCTCCTTGCACTTGAAGCGATTCAAGTACTCAGAGAATCCCCCATGACCCGTGAAAATCTGCGTGAGAACCGGGTCCGTTGGCATCTTCCGGATTACGCTGTATGCTTGTCTGGCGTCAGGGAAAAACAGCTTGGTCACTGAAGCTGCTTCTCCCGCCCGATAGCGCTCGTTCCACTCGTCAATCGACGCCTGTCGGATCTGTCGCTTGACGAATGATACGGGGCATAGGTCATAGTCGGGCTTCTTTTTCAGCGTTTGGGCCGCTGCTTTAGCGAGTTCGTCTGCGCGCTCATTCCCAGCCAACCCCACGTGCGCCTTAACCCAAAAGAGGTTAACGGTTTTATCGCACTCTACGGTCTTACTCAACAAATCGTTGATGCCAAATGCAATGGGGTGGAGGGAGTTTCCGCTCGCGACGGACTCGAGCGCGGCCCTCGAATCGCAGAAGATGCTGTAGTCTTTACGACTGCCCTGTAACGCCATTTGCACAGCTTTCCGCAGAGCGAGCAGCTCTGCCTGGTAAACGGTGCAGAACGATTCCAGTTTCATTTTGGTGGCTTTCGTCTCGGCATCGCCGTCCCATAAGGACACCGATGCTCCGACTTGGCCACCAATTTTGCTGCCGTCGGTGAATACCTTTACGGTATTCGCAGCCTTGAGGTTCAGCTCTGCATCGTTCACCACGCATTCGAACTGCAACGCTCTACGGTGAGCCGGGTGTTTCGAAATAGCAAAGGGCACAGGACATTCCACCTCCCGGTCACCCACCACTTGCTGAGTATGTCCCTTTTTCACTTCATAAAGAAGCGCCGCTTCTCGGACACGAATGTCTAGCGGAAGGATCCCGGCAAGCAGCAGGGCCGAGTTTAGTGAAACGGTCCTGTAGCCCTTTACCATTTTCTGTGCAAACCCCGCTGAACCCTAGCGAGCTTTTTCTGTATGCCGATCTTATTGCTCGCTGGCGCCCAAGCACTGGCCGCGTATAATATCGTGGGTTCAACGACTGCCGTATACAGGGTTTTCACTACTTCAGGTCCCAGTCCCCACTGCACCTTCGCTGCAGTAGCCACTCGTTTGTAGAAGCCTATAGCCTTCCTACAAACTTCCGAGACGTGCGTGTTGAATGTTAATTTGTCATCCACAGTCAGGCCCAGTATTTTAATTTCATGTGACAGGCCAATGTCCACTCCACCCATGCGCAGGATTGGGGAGTCGTACTTTAGTCGTCGTGTTACGACCATAGCCTTCGTCTTCTGAGGAGCGAAATTCAGCTTATTCCGAACTCCCCAATCCCGCACATACGCTAGCGCCTCATTGGCCTGTTTCTGTATTTTTAGTGTCTCATCTCCGTGAAACACTAACACAACGTCATCGGCAAAGGCTTGGCAGTAAAAGCCCCGTTTGTCGAGCTCCTTTAGTAGTGGGTCGAGGAGCAAGTTCCACATGATAGGACCACCAATAGACCCTTGTACACATCCCTTGGTGGTCGTTCTCGTGTGTTCTACTCCGGCGTAGCGAACTTTAACTCTACGGCTCTCGAAGTAGCTGTCTACTAACCGTCTTATATTTTTCGGACAACCTTCCTCCGCCAGTCTGACCTTAATGGCAGGCCACCAAGCACTGTCGAAGGCTCCCTCTATATCCAGTGAGATCAGTGTGACAATTTTCTTGTCACTCACTTTACCCCTGATGTGCTGGAGTAGGGTATAGAGGGAGTCTTCCGTGCCTCTTTGGGGCATAAAGCCAAACTGTCGTGTACTCATCCTAGGTAGCAGATGCCACTTCACTCTTCCCACTACCATCTTCTCCAGAATCTTTCCCAGCACCGGCAACAAGCCTATCGGTCTGTACGATTTAACGTGTGTGTAGTCCTCCTTTCCGGGTTTACGGAGGACTACGACCGTGGCCTCCTTCCAGATGGTCGGGAAGTGGCCATTTGCGAGGCATTTGTTAGCCAGTGCGAGGAACAACTCCGGATCCTTAAGGATAGCTTGTTTGCAGATGTCGGCTGTTAGACCATCTGCTCCGGGGGCTTTCTTAGGGTTGAAGCTGTTCACAGCCGCCAAGGTTTCATCCATGGTAAATGGCGGATCTTGATAATCACTATCCGCTAATCCGTCATTTATGCTATGAGCTTCTGCCCTAATCCGCTGGTGTTCTGCGTTATCGTCCTCCACCCGGTCCTCCGGGTAGAAGACTTCCGCCAAAACCTTCGCCGATTCCTCTGGACTAAGGGTAACTCCATCTTTCTTCAGGGGGAGATCTTCCTCTCTTTTCGACACTCGCCCTATCACTCGATAAATGCCGTCCCAAACGGTTTCTTTTGCTTGTCGTTCGCAGAATGCTTTCCAGCTGTTTGTTTGGGCCTTTTTAGCTGCTGTCTCATACTCTTCCTTTGCTTTCAGGTACTCTCCGACGACGTAGTCCCTGCGGACTGCTGCTGCCCAGCGGATCCTTCTCCTCCTGGTGACCATGGCCTTTCTCAGTGAGGCTAGCTCATCAGACCACCATGGAATAGTAGGCTTTCTATTAATTTTGAATTTCGGTATGCTCTGATTACAGGCTTCCAGAATGACTTGAGTGTAATCTTCTACTATTCCGTCTATTTCTCTTTTGTTTTTTAAATTTACAATGTTGCTTATATTAAATTTTGAGTCTAATTTTAATTGGGCGAATTTGTCACTAAATTCGGCCCAATTAGCTTTTTTAGTATTAAAAGTCCGAGTAGTTCTACTAATTTTTATCTGATCTAATTTGCCAAAGTTGATATTAAATAAAATGGTGTTGTGGTCGGAGCTCACAAGGCCTTCACTGATCCGCCAATCGTTCACCTGGCCGAGAAGGTCCTCCGTGCATAATGTAATGTCCACATAGCTTGTAAAGCGCTTACCACCCCTAATAGTGTCAAATGTGGGTACGTCGCCTTCATTGAGCACCTGGAGGCCCCATTCTCCTATGCATTCTGCTAGGTCCTCTCCCCTACCGTCAGTACCCGCGCTACCCCACCACATGCTTTTAGCGTTGAAGTCACCGCCGATGAGGACATTGGTGGGACCCAGTTCGCTAACGATCCTCCCCAGTTGTTCCAAGTATGGCCCTATGGGTTTATCCGGCTCAAAGTAGACGGAGACCACGGCGATTTCCCGGCCTCCAGCATATATGGTCACCACTGAGATGTTGGTCGTGGTGAACTTTGGACATGGCTTGACTTTGGTGTTATCGTCAAATACTACAATAGCGGCCTTAACCGTAGTATTGTCCACGCCTACATACTGGAAGACCCTCGCGCCGCCGTAGTCCCTCACCCTACCTTGAGCGCCCACATATGGCTCCTGGAGTAGAGCGAACGCCATTTTTCTGCTCGCGGCCTCCAGCATAATCTCCTGCGTGGCCAACTGCTTTCGCTGGAGATTAGCCTGGGCCACGAGCAGTGGCCGTGCTCCTGCTGGGGGATCGTTTTGCTCATTTACCCTGGGGACAACCTCAGCAATACGCTACCGCCGTCCGCGCCAGGGCGTCCCACTTCCTCCTCACCGGACATTCGCCGCTAAAAGCATTATGGTCGGCTCTATCGAGACCCGACCTGACGCAGTTGCAACACGTGGGGGGCGCCTGTGCCAAGCGTTTGGCACAGTCCCTACCCAGGTGCGCACCCCCACAATGACTGCACACGTCAGTCTGGTCACTACAGAACCGCCTCCCGTGGCCATACCCGAGGCAGCGCGAACACTGCACAAGAGGGGATTGGTCCTCGACTTTCACTCGTTGGACGTCGATGTGAACCGACCCCTGCTGGGTAAGTCTCTTCCACAACTCTGGAGAGACTTGTAGCACTACGTGCGATGTGAGTGCGTTCCGCGCGCCCTTCCGGAACTTTACGGACATGCGCGCGCAGTCCCCCTTCACATCCCCAATCAGGTTCCGGTTCTGTGATCGGAGTGCCTTAACGATCTCTTCGTCCGTGTTATGACTAAGGACGTTTCTCAGGATCACTAGAGGATCCTTATTCTTTATATCCTCCACCTTAAAACGTCCTTCCCCTTTCTTTATCTTTTCCTTTACCCTGTCCAGCTCAACTTTCGAACTACAGCCTAATATCACTTTCCTGTCCTTAGCCTTCCTCATCCTGTCGATTTGCAATCCTTCGTCCCTGGCGTTGACAGTTTTGCGGATCCGTTCTAGGACCTGCTCGCCGGTCTCGTTCTTATCCTCCGAGGCTATGACCACCGAGTGCATTGCTGACTGGTTCGGCCTCGACCTCGGGGGTCCCGTAAGAACGCTGGCGTAGCTCTGTCGCTGGTCCCAGTCCTCTTTCTGTTGTCGGATCGCTTCCGTCAACGCCGCCATCTCTTCCTTATTCCTCCTGAGCATCTCACTGTGCTCATCAATCTTCTTGATGAGCTCCTGCTCTCCTGTTCTCCTACAATCATCATCCTTCCTTACTGTGTTGTCGTCCTTCTCCTTGGGTGTTATCTTTTCCATACGTTCCCCTTCCTTATACTTTCTCCCTTCCTCAGCTTCCTTCACCAGCTTAAATAACCTTTCTGTGGCGTTGGTGACCTCATTTTTAATTTCCGTTTTTAAGTTGCGGCTGTTGCCAATCGACAATTTAATCCGCATGAGGCAAGCTTTTGCCTCTGCGGTGCGATTGGCAAAGGTGGTGGGTGCCGCAAGTTGTTGAGGCCGCTCAGCCACGCTGGTAACATCCGCCGCTTTCTTCGCCTGGCCCGTACCCTTGCCCTCCGGTTGCGTTACCGTAGCCCTCTGCCGCGATGGCCCTGCCAGCACCGGCTCCGCAGATTTTTCAATCTGCGACTCGATGCTGCGCCTGGCCTGCGCGACTTTGGTGCCGGTCGCATCCTTTGGGCTGGTCTCGTCGGGCGTTGCGCTGCGGCGGACTGCTCGGGGTTCCACCTCCTTTGCGGGAGTTCTGAACCCGAACATTTTGGGTGCTGAGGATTTCGTACGAGGATTTCTTATCGACAGGACAAGGTTAACACTTGAGGGTGTAAATAGCCCTCAAATGTATACACACAGATTTCCCAAGCAGTAACGAGTCACGGTGATTCTAATATTAATTTTGTTGTCGGATGTACCAGAGGGACGCGTCAGTTTATAAAACTTTAAGCTTGCAGGTGTATGTGGCCTGCAAACTGAGCAAAACAAAATTTTAAAATTTTAAAATTCCCCACAGGGGAAAGGTCCTAAAACTAACTTAAAACTACTTAACCTATGTCAATGTTTAAAATTTTAAAATAAATTAGTCTAAAATGTTTGTGTTCCAGATACCTGTGCGGGGCGAAGTGTGCGGAGTCGCACCGGTTAAAACCCTACTAAATGGGTATAATTTTGAATTTATTATAAAATTTTAATAAAGTTTTTTGAGACCAAAAATTTCCAAAAAGGTAACCGGATACAACTCGAGACTTCTGCCGGGCAGGGATTGTAGGCCTTGAAGAGACCTACAGTTTAAACCCTAAAACGGGTCTCCAAGCCCAATACTGAGGAAGTTAGGACGGGAGGGGGTGAAGCAAAAATTTTGCGGGGAAGTGGGGGGGAATCTTCACCTCCGAGGGGGTGAGGGCGGGGGGTGGGGGGGGGGGTAAAAATTTTGGGGGGGGGAGTTTTGGTCGGGGTCGGGGAAAGGGAAGGAGATCGGTCGGGAAGGAGACTGGGCTTCGGAGCTGCTCGGCCTTCGGGGTCCACGCTCGTCGACAATGTGACGTCACCGAGGGGTCAGGTGGAGTCGGCTCTGGTAGTTGTAGAGAGACTTCCAGAACCGTCTATTCGAGAGTAGGTGTTGTTTACTCGAAATCCACCGACTGCAAGCCGTGCGGTGACTCACTTGTTATTGTCTACCAAGCATGGAAACCTCCACTACGCAGCACTCGCTACTACGCACAGTGGAACACGGAGTCACACACAGTGTTACAATTCCGGCACAGTACAAACAATTACGCAGTTGCGACGTAGCCTTGAAAGTTACTCTTGGTTGGTTTTCGCCCTGCAAAAAACCGAAATACTGGTGGATTCAAAAAATTTTTACTCACCAGTATACCTGATGAACAGCCCCTTCAGGTCTAACAAAAATGTTAAGGGGTCACAGATCGTTTTCGGCTCCTACAAGGTTCTGAAAAGTGACCAAAATTTTTCAACCACCAAGATGTAAATAGCTGTCACAACTCACGTTCAAAATTGTTTCTGAATGGATGACCAGGTAAGGGAAGTTCTCCCCTGCCTGATGGTGTGTAGCCCTTCCGTCAAGGAAGTCTCCTTCGGCTTCTCTGCCGCGTGACGAAAACCTATTTTTGGTAATATCACCAGAACTACACACGAGAAAAATCCAAAACTTGGATCAGACACTGGTCTCCACTGAGATCTTCACTACTGCACCGGAAAAACACTACGTCGTCGATCTACTTTTGGCAGCGCACTCAACTTTCACTTTTTATAATTTAGTGAAAACACTAAACGTCCCGGAAAAGCGCGGTTTTCGGCTTTAAGCTCGCGATTTTTACACACGGCAACACTTGCACTGGGGTGGTAAGCTGTGCAAACTTTCGCGAACTTTCGGGAACTTTTTCCACCACTTTCCAATTTTAACACTTTAAAACTTGCGGAGCGGGAAAAAAACGATGCGCTCGTGGCTGCGGGTGGCTTGCGACTCTCGGTTAGGTTAGGTTAGGTTAGGTTAGGTTAGGTTAGGTTAGGTTAGGTTGTGGGCCACCGCCGGTCGTGTCTGGGTGCTGGCCGTCGAGTCGCTGGGTACGAGGCTCCGCGGCCTTTTCTCCGCGTGCCTTGAGCAGGGCATCTTCCCGTCGCTGTGGAAGACGGGCAAGCTTGTCCTGCTCCGCAAGGAGGGGCGACCTGCAGACTCGCCGTCGGCCTACCGGCCCATCGTGTTGCTCGACGAGGTGTGCAAGCTCTTTGAGCGCATAGTCCACGCGCGCCTCGTCGAGCATTTGGAGGACACGGGCCCGGACTTGGCGGACTGCCAGTTCGGGTTCCGGCGGGGCCGGTCGACAGTGCACGCGATTCTGCGGGTCAAGGCACAAGCGGAGCGTGCGGTGTCCCGGGGTAGGGTCGTGGTGGCGGTGTCTCTCGACATCGCCAACGCGTTCAACACCATGCCCTGGGCCTGCATTGAAGAAGCACTGCGGTACCACGAGGTGCCGCCCTATCTCCGGCGTCTGGTGCACGCGTACTTGTCTGACAGGTGCGTGGTGTATCCGGGCGCCAACGGGTGGCATCGCAGAGCGGTGTCGTGCGGTGTTCCGCAGGGGTCGGTTCTCGGCCCGCTCCTGTGGAACATCGGCTATGACTGGGTGCTCCGTGGTACCAACCTTCGGGGCGTCGCTGTCGTCTGCTACGCGGACGACACGTTGGTGACAGCGACGGCCAGGACATTCCAGAGGTCCGCCCTGCTCGCCTCGTTCGGTACCGGACTGGTGGTGGGCAGGATTCGGCGACTGGGCCTCACGGTGGCCCTCAACAAGACCGAGGCCGTGTGTTTCCACGGTCCTCGGTGTGGGCCTCCGCCTGGGGCCCACATCACGGTGGAGGGCGTGCGGATTCCCGTCGAGTCGAGGATGAAATACCTCGGTCTCGTCCTCGACAGTCGATGGGATTTCCGTGCGCACTTCGAGGAGTTGTCGCCGAAGCTGGTGAGGGCGGCGGGCGCACTGGGGCGCCTGCTGCCCAACACTGATGGTCCTGGCATCCCTTGCCGAAACTTGTATGCTGGAGTCGTGCGGTCCATGGCCCTCTACGGGTGTCCCGTTTGGGCCGAGTCCCTGGGCGATCGCTGCGTCCGCCTGCTGCATCGTCCGCAGCGCATGGTGGCGCAGCGGATTATCAGGGGCTACCGCACGGTCTCGCATGAGGCGGCCTGCGTATTGGCGGGAACTCTGCCCTGGGTGCTGGACGCAAAGACCCTCTCGTCGGCTTTCTTCCGACGAGAGGAGGCGTCCGGGCGTGGGCAGAGGCTGGTCCCCAGAGAGGTTGAGGCCATGTTGGCCTCCCTCCGCAGGACCGCCGTGGAGGAGTGGCGTTCCAGGCTGGAGAGCCCGAGTGCTGGCGTGAGGACCGTCGCGGCAGTGCGACCTGTCCTCGAGCAGTGGCTGGACAGGCGCCACGGTGCGCCGACATTCCGGCTGACGCAGGTGCTCACCGGGCACGGCTGCTTCGGTGCGTACCTGTGTCGCATAGCCGGAGCTGAGGAGTCCGCCGTGTGCCACCATTGTGGCAACTGCCGTGAGGACACGGCCCAGCACACGCTTGAAGAGTGCCCAGCCTGGGACGAGGAGCGCAGCGCTCTCGTCGCGGTCGTAGGAAGAGACCTCTCGCTGCCGGCCGTGGTCGCCGCCATGGTCGGCAGTAAGAGGTCGTGGCGAGCCATGCTCTCCTTCTGCGAATGTGTCATGTCGCAGAAGGAGAGCGCCGAGCGGGATCGGGAGCAGACCGATCCCGCTCGCCGCCACAGAAGACGAAGGAGGCGCCGGGATGTCACCTAACCCGGCGCCGGGGAGGCCACGCGGGGCCGCCGTCCCTACCTTGGCGGCCCCCGAGACGTGACGCAACACGCGTCTCATGCCGCGTCGCTTCAGCGGCAGTGCACATAGAGGCGGTCCCGGCGCGCTCTGTATCAACGGTATCCCGGGGCCGTCTCTGAAGTGCACCGATGGTGGCCGACGCGGGGTTTTTAGTCGGTATTTCGGCGCATAGAATCACGGTAGGGACCCGACCCAGCGGCCGCCCGTCCACATCCACGGGCGGCACAACATCTCGCTGGGCTCGGAAGGCGCCGGTGAGTCCGACACACCCTCACCCCTCAGGGGGTGGGATGGTCCGTAAAGGGATTTTCCCCGCGAGAAAAAAAAAAAAAAAAAAAAAAAAAAAAAAAAAAAAAAAAAAAAAGGTTGTGGGCCACCGCCAGGGGCCCACATCACGGTGGAAAGCGTGCGGATTCCCGTCGGCTCGAGGATGAAGTACCTCGGTCTCGTTCTCGACAGTCGATGGGATTTCCGTGCGCATTTTGAGGAGTTGTCGCCGAAGCTGGTGAGGGCGGCGGGCGCACTGGGGCGCCTGTTGCCCAACACTGATGGTCCTGGCATCCCTTGCCGAAACCTTTATGCTGGAGTCGTGCGGTCCATGGCCCTCTACGGGTGTCCCGTTTGGGCCGAGTCCCTGGGCGATCGTTGCGTCCGCCTGCTGCATCGTCCGCAGCGCATGGTGGCGCAGCGAATAATCAGGGGCTACCGCACGGTCTCGCACGAGGCGGCCTGCGTATTGGCGGGAACTCTGCCCTGGGTGCTGGACGCGAGGACCCTCTCGTCGGCTTTCTTCCGGCGAGAGGAGGCGTCCGGGCGTGGGCAGAGGTTGGTCCCCCGTGAGGTCGAGGCCATGTTGGCCTCCCTCCGCAGGACCGCCGTGGAGGAGTGGCGTTCCAGGCTGGAGAACCCTAGTGCTGGTACGAGGACCGTCGCGGCAGTGCGACCTGTCCTCGAGCAGTGGCTGGACAGGCGCCACGGTGCGCCGACATACCGGCTGACGCAGGTGCTCACCGGGCACGGCTGCTTCGGTGCGTACCTGTGTCGCATAGCCGGAGCCGAGGAGTCCGCCGTGTGCCACCATTGTGGCAACTGCCGTGAGGACACGGCCCAGCACACGCTGGAAGAGTGCCCAGCCTGGGACGAGGAGCGCAGCGCTCTCGTCGCGGTCGTGGGAAGCGACCTTTCGCTGCCGGCCGTGGTCGCCGCCATGGTCGGCAGCCGGAGTTCGTGGCGAGCCATGCTCTCCTTCTGCGAACGTGTCATGTCGCAGAAGGAGAGCGCCGAGCGGGATCGGGAGCAGACCGATCCCGCTCGTCGCCACAGGAGACGTAGGAGGCGCCGGGACGCCAACTAACCCGGCGCCGCAGAGGCCACATGGGGCCGCCGTCCCTACCTTGGCGGCCCCCGAGACGTGACGCAACACGCGTCTGTTGCCGCGTCGCTAAGCGGCGGTGCACAAAGAGGCGGTCCTGGCGCGTCTGTTAAACGGTATCCCGGGGCCGTCTCTCAAGTGCACCGATGGTGGCCGACGCGGGGTTTTTAGTCGGTATTTCGGCGCGTAGGTTTATGGTAGGGACCCGACCCAGCGGCCGCCCGTCCACATCCACGGGCGGCACAACATCTCGCTGGGCTCGGAAGGCGCCGGTGAGTCCGACACACCCTCGCCCCTTCGGGGGTGGGATGGTCCGTAAAGGGATTTTCCCCGCGGGGAAAAAAAAAAAAAAAAAGAAAAAAAAAAAAAAAAAAAAAAAAAAAAAAAAAAAAAAAAAAAAAAAAAAAAAAAAAAAAAAAAAAAAAAAGGTTAGGTTAGGTTAGGTTGGGGTGCTATGTCGGGAACCTCCACGTGGTGCACCCTGGGCAACGTGGGTCATCGTAGTTGCGACTTTGCAACTTCAATGGCCGACGGCAAATATCCGACGGGGAGGGCAGGGGGTTTGGCGGTCGTTGGCTTTTGTGGCGGCCGCCTCCATCTGTCGTTATTTTAGGTGGGGCCCATCTCTGGGCCACCCTCCGGTTCTGTCCCGGAGGTCTCGGCGGGCTCGGTGTGCGCTTACCCCGCCGCCGGGCGGGCTGTGGGAGTGTCCCTCTCACGGTCACCGTCGCATATCGTAATCCGGTTGTGAAGTTTGTGGTCATGTCTCGCATTCCCACCGGACCGAGGGTCCTGGCTTAAACGCCCGGACCGCGAGGGAGAATGCCTCTATAAAAAGTACCCCGAATCCCAAGCGGCGGCGCACCGCGAGGGGATGCATGGCTGATGGGAAGTTCAGTCTCTAGTGCGACCCCCGTCAGAGTACCAGCCGACCCTCTGACGGGTTACGCTAGGCTTACCCAGGTACAGGGGGCACTGCCTGGGTGGACCGTCTTTTCCCCCATACTCGTGGGATTCAAAATGGATGACCTTTTAAAAAACACCAAAACTGATGATGACGTAGTGGGACCTAAAGTACCTCGGGTACTAATTGAACGGATGGGCGTTCTGTCGGATTCCGACAGTGCGTCCAGCATAATGAGTGTGGCGAGCGGTAGTAGCGTGGGCGCAAAACGCATACGCAAACGCCCAAGAGAGTGTGGAGACTCAGGGTCGGACTCGGCCCTGAGCGACACAGCGGTGCCGGCCTCCAAGGTCGGTGCCAAAAAAGGCGGAAGAGGTAGGCCCGCCACTACCGGCAAATATGCCGGTATCGGCCTATCCAGGCGCGAGGCTGCGGCTGCAATGAAGGCCGCAGCGGCCGCCGCAAAACTAGAGGAGGACGAGCGGCAGATTGCGGCTCTGACGAAACGGGTGACTGAAGGGAGAGTCACTCGCCTGTCGGAGTCGTCGTCTGCCGTCTCAGACATGGAGGTCGAGGCAGAGGAGTTACCTGCCTCTGATCTTAATCAGCGAGTGGCAGACGCGGTTGCAGCGATTAAACGTGTGAGCAAGGTCTCAAAGGGCCTTAGCGGCTGCAGCCAAAAAGCACTCAAAGAGGCCACGACCTCCATCCTAGAGAGTGCACAGGTGCTTTTGAGCCGCACCACTTCAGAAGAGACGGCGCTGCTGCGGGCCCAGAATACAAAGCTCGCGGCGCAAATGGCGGAGCTCCGCAAGGAGCATGAGGAGCTCAAGGCGGAGATGGCCAACTTCCGCCGCGAGCATCTCAGGCGGGAGGTGGGCCTTCCGCACGAAACGCCGCAACCGCAGATGCCGTCACAGGAGACGGAGTTGACTCGCCTGATCCGACAGGAGATGGCGAGTTTCAACGCGCGGTTCTCGGTGCTTGAGGGGAGGATCTTACGTCCTCCTCTAGCTGCTGACCAACGCAGCACACCGGCGCCGACGTATGCGGCTCAAACCGCAGCGCCCCGTGCCGCCCAACCGGCACAAGCGACTGCCGCACCGCAAAAGAGGGCTGTTCCAATTGCCGCCCCGCCAAAAGAAACTGCGGGGCCTAAATCAAACAGGCAGACAAAAAAGGAGACCAAACTGGCTAAAAAGGCAGGTGCACCGGCTGCTGCGCCTGCACAAACTAGGCCAGTAACGCGCGAGCCCGCCACTAGACCTGAGGCGGAGTGGACGGTGGCGGGCGCCGCCAAACACTCCAAAAAGGCGCGCCAGCGGGCCAAGAAGCAGGCCCAGAGGGAACAAGCGGCGGCCAAGCGCCAGACAGCGAGGCTCAGCACCCCCCGCTCTACAGCAGTGGTCCTCACACTGCAGCCAGGGTCGGAGGAGCGGGGCCTCACATATGCCAAAATCTTGGCAAAGGCGAAAGCTGAGATCTCGCTGAATGATCTCGGCATAACGGGCATCCGGTGCAAAACTACTGCAACCGGCGGTCGCTTATTAGAGGTGTCGGGAACGACTAGTGGTCCCAAAGCGGACGCCCTCGCTGACAGACTCAGGGCGTCTCTGGGCTCTGATGATGTCAAGGTGTCCAGGCCAACCAAATGCGCAGACCTCCGCATTTCGGGCCTGGACGATTCTGTCACGGAGGAAGAGGTCGCCGCTGCCATCTCCAAGGCCGGAGGATGCCCGCCGGATCAAGTCAAGGCGGGCACGATACGCCGGGGTGTCTCCGGTCTCGGGTCAATTTTGGTCAGCTGTCCCGTAGCGGCGGCCAAAAAGCTGAAGGATAAAAGGCTGCTGGTTGGATGGGTCTCGGCGCAGGTCACGCTCCTGGCGCCCAAGCCATATAGGTGCTACCGATGTCTTGAGGAAGGACATGCGGGGGCACGGTGCACCGCTGGGGTAGACCGCAGCCAATTGTGCTTCCGCTGCGGTCAGCCCGGTCACAAGGCTGGCACATGCACTGCCACGCCGCACTGCGTCATCTGTGCGGCATCTGGCAAGCCAGCCGACCATCGGACCGGGTCAAAGGCCTGCGTCAGGCCCAAGAAGAAAAACGCCAAGAGACAGCCGGGTCATCCACCGGCTGATGCGTCGAAGAAAGCAACCAGCTCCTCGCAGCCGGTTCACCCGCCGGTTGCGGCAGAACTTCCGCCGAGGGCTGGGGAGGAGACAACGGCCATGGAAATTCAATAATGGCCCTACGTCGTCTCCTCCAAGCCAACATAAACCACTGCGCCAGGGCTCAGGATCTCTTGCTCCAGAGCATGGCGCAGTGGTCGATCGATGTGGCAGTTGTCGCCGAGCCGTACTTTGTGCCACCCAGGGATGACTGGGTGTGCGACACCAACCGCTCGGTGGCACTGCTCATGAGGTCTGCCGCCGACACCCTTCCCTTCGAGGCCGTCACCCGAGGGCGGGGCTATGTCGCGGCAGTTTGGGGCAACATTATGGTCGCGGGGGTGTATTTCGCCCCCAGCCTTTCTCTCGCCGACATGGAGGACATCATTTTGGAGTTGGGCACGGTCGTCAGTCGTAGCCGTCCTCGTCCCGTGATCGTCCTGGGGGACTTCAATGCCCAATCTACGGCTTGGGGTTCCCCGGCTACGGACGTGCGGGGCGAGTTAGTGGAGGAGTGGGCGGTCGAGCAGGGCCTGCTTCTCCTGAACCGGGGTTCCGTGCAGACGTGCGTGCGGATGCGGGGTGGGTCGATAGTGGACCTGTCTTTCGCTAGCCCCGCTCTCGCGCGCACCGTCCAGGACTGGCACGTCCTGGAGGGGGTGGAGACGCTGTCTGATCATCGGTATATTCGATTTAGCGTCTCCGCCCAGACCTCGGTTGGGCCGGTCCAAGCGGCCCCGGTGGGCGTTGGAGACGGCCCGCGTTGGGCATTGAAGCGGCTGGACAGGGAGGCTCTCCTGGATGCCTCAATCGTCAAGGCCTGGCTGGACTCTCCAGACAGGCCCAATAACATCGACGAGGAGGCGGAGTGGTTCCGGGAGAGCATGTCGCACATTTGCGACGCTGGCATGCCCCGAGTCCGGCCGCTACCATCCAGGCGCCAAGTGTACTGGTGGTCGCAGTCGATCGCGCAGCTGCGCATCGCTTGTGTGCAGGAGCGACGCCGGTACGCTAGGTGCCGAAGAAGACGCCGCCGCCCCTTTACAGCGGCGGCCGAACAGGAAGAGGCGGAACTGTACAACCGCTACAGAGAAGCGAAGAGCGCCCTCCAGCTGGCTATCGTCCAGGCAAAGGCCCAGGCCAACGAGGAGCTGCTGGAGACTCTGGACCGAGAGCCGTGGGGACGCCCCTACCTTATGGTGCGGGGCAAGTTGCGCCAACGGGCTCCCCCACTGTCCCGGAGTCTTCAGCCGCAACTGCTGGAGGAGGTGGTGTGTGCATTGTTTCCGACGAGACCGGAGCACACACCACCGGCTATGGTTCCGCCTCGCAATGTGCCCGACGCGGAAGACGACATTGACGACGACGTGCCCGAAGTGACCCGGGTAGATTTGAGAGTGGCGGTGGCTCGCATCAAGAACACCGCCCCAGGGCCCGACGGCATTCCAGGCCGTGCATGGGTCCTGGCCATGGAGGCTCTCTGGCCCCGACTAGCGGGGCTCTTGAGCGCATGTTTGGAGCGGGGCCAGTTTCCAAGCCGGTGGAAGACCGGAAAGCTGGTCCTGCTCAAGAAGGAGGGGCGCCCCGCAGACTCACCATCTGCGTACAGGCCCATCGTGTTGCTGGACGAGGTGTGCAAGATTTTTGAGCGAATCATCGCTAGCCGCCTCGTCCAGCACATGACCAGGGTGGGCCCGGATTTGGCGGACAACCAATTTGGTTTCCGCCAGGGGCGCTCTACGGTGGACGCAATCATGCGCGTAAGGGTCCTCGCGGAGGAGGCAGTCGCCCGGGGTGAGGTGGTCTTGGCGGTGTCGCTCGACATCGCCAACGCCTTCAACACCTTGCCCTGGAATATCATCCGAGAGGCACTCCGGTACCACGGGGTGCCGCGCTACCTCCAACGCATTGTCGGGGCTTATTTGTCGGAAAGATCGGTGGTGTACCCGGGTCGAGAGGAATGGTGTCGGCGAGAGACGTCGTGCGGCGTTCCACAGGGATCGGTGTTGGGGCCGCTCCTGTGGAACGTGGGGTACGACTGGGCTCTGCGCGGTGCGCTTATCCACGGCGTCGGCGTCATTTGTTACGCCGACGATACGCTAGTGACAGCGCGTGGAAAGACGTACCGGCAGGCGGCCATACGCGCGACTGCTGGTGTCGCGCACGTCGTGGGTAGGATCCGGCGGCTGGGTTTAGAGGTGGCATTGCACAAGTCTGAGGCCCTATGTTTTCATGGGCCGAGGACGAAGCCGCCTCCGGGGTCCAGCATAATAGTAGGAGGGGTCTCCATCGCTGTCGAGTCGACGATGAAGTACCTTGGACTCGTCCTCGACAGTCGGTGGAACTTCGGGCCGCACTTTACACGGCTCGCCCCCCGGTTGATGGGCGCCGCTTCTGAGCTCTCGCGCTTGCTGCCCAACCTGGGGGGGCCCAACTCCTCCTGCCGGAGGCTCTACATGGGGGTCGTACGGTCGATGGCGTTATACGCCGCGCCAGTGTGGGCGGACTCCCTGACGGCCCGCAACATCGCCGCGCTGCGAAGGCCGCAACGCGCGATGGCCGTCAGGGTCATAAGGGGATACCGTACGATCTCCTTTGAGGCAGCGAGCCTCCTAGCCGGATCCTCGCCCTGGGACCTCGACGCAAAGCTCCTCACGTCGCTCTATTGGTGGCGTGTGGAGGCGGTCGAGAGGGGCGAGCGCCTGGTGCCTCGACAGATAGAGGCACGCAGGGCAGCGCTCCGCCAGGTCTTAGTGGCGGAGTGGCAGACGCGCCTAGCGCTACCCACGGCGGGGCACGCCGCTGTAGCGGCGGTAAGGCCCGTTCTAGAGGAGTGGCTCAATAGGAGCCACGGCGCCCTAAGCTTCCGGCTGACGCAGGTGCTTACCGGACATGGGTGTTTCGGGAAGTACCTGTGTCGACTAGGCCGGGAGCCGACGTCCCAGTGCCACCATTGTGGTGATCGCCGCGACGACACGGCGCTGCATACGTTGGCGGAGTGCCCAGCTTGGGCTGAGCAGCGCCGTGACTTGGTCGCGGCCGTAGGTGCTGCGGGAAACCTCTCGCTTCCGGCTGTTGTGGCTACAATGGTCGGGAGCAAGTCAGGGTGGAGAGTTGTCGCCACCTTCTGCGAGGCCGTAATGCTCGCAAAGGAGGTGGCGGAAAGGGAGAGAGAGGCTGCCTCCTCTCTCCCCTCCCGCAGCAGACGCACTGGGCGTCGTAGGGTGGCCGACTTCCGGCCACCGTAGGGCGCGGCCTGTGGACGGCAGACTCGGGGCGTCTAGTCGTCCGACCAGCAGCAGGCCTTGAGGCGGCGGCGTCGTGTTCCGCGCGCGCCTCGTAGTGGAGTCCTGCGGCCGGGGTGACGGCCGCAGTGGGTGACGGGGCCCGCCTGACTATGGCGGGCCAATACCCGTCGGGGGGTTGCGACGAATGCTTCGGCGATACCCGACCCTCCGACACACGGGTACGAGAGGAACACGGGTTGGTTTTTAGTCAGTAAGAGTCTGACAGTCCCCTCCGCGCCTCCCCCGGGCGGAGGATGTCCATGAGGATTTTCCAACCCGATACCAAAAAAAAAAAAAAAAAAAAAAAAGGTTAGGTTAGGTTAGGTTAGGTTAGGTTAGGTTAGGTTAGGTTAGGTTTTTTTTTTTTTTTTTTTTTATCTGCCTGTGTTCTGCTGTAGGGGTATTGTATTTATGTCGCTGTTAAATGTGGTGTTTGATAGTGGGGGGTGTGGTCCCGGCAGAGGGGTAAGGTCTCGCGATTTGATACGATGGCCCGCCCTCTGCCGGGGTAGTGTAGGTGAAGGGGGATCTTCCGGAGAGGCAGGACTTCCACGTAGCAACCCTTCCGTCCGCCCCTCGTCGGCCCCCCTGGGTAAGTAAGGGAGTGTGCTGTGTGAGTAGGTGTAGTGAGATATGTGTGTGGTCGCAAAAGAGATTGTTGTGGTTTCTTTATTAACTTACATCTAAATTACAAAATAAAATTATATGTTAAGTGATACACTGACAATAATTAGGTTGTTTACATAGGGATTGTGTTATTTACAAGATGAGATTTGGTATAAAAATAAAAATAAAATAAAAGTGTATACTATAGAGTAAAATGGATCGCTGGTGATAATTATTGGAGAATATAAAATTAAAAATTAACGATCTGTTACGGTCTTATGACTAACAGTTATACAATTTTGAAAATCTTAGGTCTAACAGGGTTTACAATATATGGCAGCATTGTCGGTATCCAAACCAACACGGGAATTGGCTGATCATGATGATAAATGGTTCCCAAGGGGAGAGTAGAGGACTAAGGGCCGTAATCAGTCCTTTGTCCGATCCTCTCCCTCATGGATATGAGTCTCGGGCATGTGTTGGATGTTGCTCTGTGGCCCGTGTCGAGTTTGGATCCGAACCTGGTGTTATGAGCTTCACAGTTTGCACATTTGGTCTTCATCTTATCCTCTTTCATGGGGCAGTCGGCGATGGTGTGCTGTGGTGAGGCGCAGTGTCCGCAGGCTTGGCTGGAGGCGGAGCACTTGGCTTTCGTGTGTCCGAATTGCAGGCACCGGAAGCACTGGAGAAACGGGGAGAAGTCTTCAGCGTGGACCCGCATGTAGTCCACGCAGACTCGCCCCATCTCCGTGATCCGGCGCCAGACACTCGGGCTCGCTTGAAGCACCGCGTTGTAAAGCGCAGAGTTTCTGTTGTTGCGCTTAAAGCGCAGGAGGAGGTCTGTGTCACTGTTGATGAGATGTTCTAATTCGGGGTTTTGGGTTTTGATGATGGAGGGGAGTTCTTCCGCTGGAACGTCGCAGGAGACGCCTTTCAAAATTATCAGCGGGCTGAGCCGGCGGGCGGGTTCGGCGGTGACGCTTTCTGCCGTCCGCAGGCGATTGAGGGCGTCATCCCGCTGCTCGACAGTGTCAAACTCGACCCTCAGCTTGCCTTTCGATATGGACTTCACGTTGGCAGGTGCGTATTTTGCTTCACGGAAGGATATTGATTTCCGGAGTGCCGTGACTGCTTCCTCCTTGGTTTTAGCCGCGGTTGTGGGGGTTACGATTATCGCGGGGCGTGAGATAGGGGGGTTGGAGTGTGGTGCGCTTCTAGGTGTGGATTTGTTGAAGGCCGGGCGGTTGTAGGTTGAGGGGGCGATGGCTGATGCGGTAGCTGAGGCGACTGCGGCGTAAGTAGATTTAGTTTGTTCCTTCTGCAGTGCTATGAGTTCTTCCTTTATGGAATTGACGGCGGAGAGGTGGTTAGCGAGTTCCTTCTTGACGCAGCTGAGGATGTCTTCCTTGAGATTGTTGTTGCTTGCAGTGGGGGGTGCTGTTTCGTGTTCCGGGCCGGGTGGGTAGGTGATGTGGGGGTGTTTCTGTTCGTCGTGAATTGCTTCGGAAAATTGTAGCAGTTGGTGGGCGATGCTTAGAATCATGTTCTTGCCCTCCTTTTTAACGCTCTTCGGTTTTACTGCTTCCATGAGTTGTAAGCAGTATTGTTCCATCATGTCTCCAAGGAAGGCTCTGGTTACAGGGAATGCTGGGTATTCATCGCTGTGGTTCACCAGCTTGATGAAATCAGGCGGGTAATCATAATGTACCTCCTCCGCCATTGTTGCTCATGAGCAGTTCGAGGTTAAAATGAGGGGTATAACTAGGGGGAGGGGGGGAATTTGGGGATTCCGACGGGGCCAGTCGCTAGGCCTTCCCGAGCCGGTTCTAACGAACCCAAACTCAGGGGGTCTAGGACCGGAAATGACGGAGATAGGATTAGGGGGGTGAGGGAGGGAATATGGGGGGGAATTCCAAGATTCCGCTGGGGCCAATCGCTAGGCCTTCCCGAGCCGGTTCTAACGAACCCAAACTCGAGGGGTCTAGGACCGGTATCAGCGGAGATAGGGTTTGGGGGGGTGGGGAAGGGAATGTAGGGGGAATTCCGGGATTCCGCCGGGGCCAATCGCTAGGCCTTCCCGAGCCGGTTCCAAAGAACCCAAACTCAGGGGGTCTAGGACCAGAAACGGCGAAGATAGGATTAGCGGGGGTGAGGTAAGAATGAGGGGAGGGGGGGGAGGGGGGAAGGTTTCGTGGGGTGACGTTTGGGAGGGGTTTGGTGGGAAGGGCAGCGGGGGGTAGAGGAGACTGAAATGGCCAAGTCCAGGAAAAAAAGTGGGCGGGGCCAAAGTAAAAGGGGGCGGGACTTAACTTGGAGTGGGCGGGGCTAACACGGAAAAAGTGGGAGGAGCCAACAAAAGTGGGCGGAGTTTAGGGACAAAGTGGGTGGAGTTTAATATAAAAGGGGCGGAGTTTATGTTAAGTGGGAGGAGTCTATTTTGGCAGAGGGCCAATGAGGTGTTAGATAAATATAGGTGGGTTGAACAGTAATTACCAATAGGGTGATAGATAAATATTAAGTTTTAGGAGTAAATTAAATATATATTATGAATACGGGTTTTAAAAATTTTACAACTTCCCAATTTTAAAGTTAAGTTGGTTTAAGACTATGAATAAGGTTTTAAAAAGGATGTTAAATGAGTAGGAACAAAGAAAGGAAAACCTCGCTCAATCAGCCGCTATTGCTCCGATCAGGTCGTGAGTGGTGTCGTTGGATCCGGGAGGTTGCCCTCGACCAGATTATTCTGCCAGACAGACTTCGTACCTGTATGCTGTTCAGTTATGACCTTCTTCTGGTGATTTTGAAAATGACTTTTTTGTCTGTGGGTGGATTTGGCTGGTTCTTGGTGTGTAGACTGCGGGTCCTCAAAAAATGATTTCTGAACTGGTTCCAAGTTTCTAGATCTGAAGATCACGGAGTTATCACTTGATAAATGTACGGCTGAAAACTCACTGAATGTCCAGGTGGATTTGAGGCACTTCCTGATGTCCGATGGTGAAGATCTTGATGTCCAGGGATTCTTGGTGAAGTGGCGCAACTTCTGGTATATGAGCCGGCCCAAGGTCTCAGCTCCTGAGATCAGGGGAGCCCTCCGAAGTTGAAGTATGAGTTTTGAGGGTGAAAGCACCGCTCATTTGAAGAATACGGCAGCTAGAATTGTACACTTTGGTGGACAATGTAGTCCTGGCTCGGGGCTACCACTGTGGGGTCCAGGATCAATTCTAGCTGGAAGGTTGGTGAAGTTATGGAGGAAAAACTGTCTTTAACTTTGAAAAACTGGGTGTGGCGCACTTCACTGTTCGATATCTTAAAAAGTACTCACGAGAAAAATCTGGAACTTTGCACAGGGAAGGGGGGGGATATACGGAGTCGAACTGCAGTCCAAAAACTATATGTAAAAGATCGTTTTACGGAGATATGGTCACTTGAATCACTGAGAAAATTTTCACTGAAAGTTTTTCTTTGATAAATTAGTCAATTATTATCCGATTTTAAAAATTCTTTTTGATACACATGCAGGGTCACAGCGCGCACATTTTGATGTATCACACTAGTAATTTTCGCACATAAAACCTATTTTTCGGATTTTTTGAACGCGGAGCGGCTTAAAAGTGATGCGCGCGGTAAGGCGTTCGCGCTGCGACTGGTTAGGTTAGGTTAGGTTAGGTTAGGTTAGGTTAGGTTAGGTTAGGTTAGGTTAGGTTAGGTTAGGTTAGGTTAGGTTGGGGTGCTATGTCGGGAACCTCCACGTGGTGCACCCTGGGCAACGTGGGTCATCGTAGTTGCGGTTTGCAACTACCATGGCCGACGGCGAATATCCGACGGGGAGGGCAGGGAGTTTGGCGGTCGCTGTCTTTTGTGGCGACCGCCTCTATCTGTCGTTGCAGGCGAGACCCTGCATTTGGGTCGCCCTCCGGCTCTGTCCCGGAGGTCTCGGCGGGCCCGGTGTGCGCTTACCCCGCCGCCGGGCGGGCTGTGGGAGTGTCCCTCCCATGGTCGCCGTCGTATATCGTAATCCGGTTGTGAGGTTTGTGGTCATGTCTCGCACTCCTGCCGGACCGAGGGTCTTGGCTTAACCGCCTGGACCGCGAGGGAGGATGCCTCTATAAAAAGTACCCCGAATCCCAAGCGGCGGCGCACCGCGAGGGGATGCATGGCTGATGGGCAGTTCAGTCTCTAGTGCGACCCCCGTCAGAGTACCGGCCGACCCTCTGGCGGGTTACGCTAGGCTTACCCAGGTACAGGGGGCACTGCCTGGGCGGACCTTCTTTTCCCCCATACTCGTGGGAACAATATGAAAAAAATTAAGAAATTTACAAACTGTTCAGTTGTTGTGGAAAGGTTGCTTGACTCGGACGCTTCTCAAGCGTCCAGTCAGGCAACATCCTTGATGGGACCGCCTGCGGAGAGGCCCGCGCCATCCCGTGACTTCGATTCGGAGTCCGGGATGAGCAGCGACTCTTCGCATGCGAAGAAAAGGCGTACAAGGCAGCGGGGTTCGCGTCCTGTGGAGAAGCGGCAGAGGGCCAGTGATGGTGGCAGTACGGTGGATACGGACTCCCGTGCTGCCACCAAGAAACAAAAGCGGAAGCCCTCGGTTTCGGCGAGGAGGTCGGGCGCGGAGGACGATGCTATCAACAGGGTGCGGAGGGAGTACGAGGCCGCCCTTGACGATGAGCGCATCGCCGAAGCCAAGAGGGCGGAGGCGGAAGAGGCCGACCTGCTGAAGGCGAAGGAGGCTCATCCCTGGACGAAACCGGCTCCAAGGGATGTAGCCCCGGCTACTCGCAGGGAGGCTCTCACCAGGATGGCGGAGCGGCTCCGACATGTCTCCCGGACGTCCGGACACCTCAAGGGTACGTACGTTCGGGACCTCAATGTAAGCGTGTCGGAGCTACTAGCAATGGCGGAAGAGCCGCCCTCGGCGGAGCTCTCAAGGGTGGAGGCGGAAAACCGTGCCCTCCGCGAAAAAGTTACGGCTTTGGAGGCAGCTTTCACCGCTCAGGCGAAGGTGCTGGAAGATCTGTTGGCCACGGTCCGGTCACAGCAGCAGCCAGCGCCTGAGCCTACGGTGATCTCAGGCGGACCGACTGCAGACGCCATAAAGAGTCTGCTAGAGACACACATGGCGAGGGTGGACGCCAAACTTGAGGCGCTCGCCATGCGGCTGCCTCCCGAGCCGATCCTTCGTCCTCCGCTGGCTGCAGATAGGGCTAGGGCCAAGGCAGCCCCGAAGCCGCAGCCTCCTGTCGCGGGGACCTCTTCGTGGCCCGCTCTAGGAGCGGGAAAAAGAGGAGCTGCCCCTGCGGCCGCTGGCCGTCCGGCTGCAGCAGCCCGGCCGACAACGGTTGCACCGATCCCGCCACAAGTTTCTGGTCGGGAGTCACGCGGGCGACGCCGGGGTAACCGCAAGCGCGCTCCGCCTCGGCCACAGACGCCGCACCCGCCCCTGCAGGCTGCCACGTCCATGGAGACTCCGTGGACTGTGGTGGCCAAGAGGGGCAAAAAGAAGCCCAGGGCGGCCCAACAGCCGGTCCGGACCCCACGCAGGGCTCCCCAGCTCCGCCTCCCGCGCAAAGCCGCCGTGACTCTCACGGTGACGCCGGAGGCGTTGAAGCGGGGAGTAAGCTACGCGCACGTCTTGCGTGAGGTCCAGACCAAGGTGGACCTTGCCAGCCTTGGCATCACAGCTGGGCTGAGGTCGAGGCGAGTGGCCACAGGGGCATACCTTTTCGAGGTGCCCGGGCCCGAATCCGAGGCGAGGGCCGACTCCCTCGTGTCGAAAATGAGGGAGGCTCTGGACGGGTCGAAGGATGACGTGCGTGTCACCCGGCCCGTCAAGACTGCGGAGCTGCGCGTCTCGGGATTGGACGCCTCAGCCACCCCCGAGGCAGTCGCAGCGGCCATCGCGCGTCTCGGAGAGTGCTCCCCGGACGAAGTCAAGGTCGGGGAGGTTCGTGTCGAGCGTTCGGGCCTGGGCGCGGTATGGCTCCGCTGCCCAGCAAAGGCGGCGGAGAGAGCAGTGAAGGCAGGGCGTGTCCTGGTGGGATGGGTGGCGGCGGGAGTTAGGCTCCTCGAGCCAAGACCGTTGCGCTGCTTCCGCTGCCTACACAAAGGGCACGTCCGGGTGCAGTGCGCGGCTGATTGTGATCGCAGCGGGCTCTGCTACCGCTGCGGTCAACCGGGTCACAAAGCCCGAGAGTGCTCCGCGGATCCGCACTGCACGATCTGTGCAGCTGCGGGAAAACCCGCGGACCACCGGGTGGGCGGCAAGACCTGCGTTGCCTCCTCGGTCCCGCTCCGCACTCAACGCGGTGTGGGCGCCGGGGTTGTGACGCGGTCAAAACCGTCCCACCCCGAGGCGATGGAGATCGCCCATCCATAGATGGAACTTAATTTCCTCCAGGCGAACATCAACCACTGCGCCGGAGCGCAGCAGTTGCTTGTTCAATCCCTGGCGCAGTGGTCGATTCAAGTGGCTGTGGTCGCCGAGCCATACTCTGTCCCTGCCCGCGACGACTGGGCGGGGGACCTTGATGGCTCGGTGGCCGTCATCACCCAGGGCGCCGCCGGCTCTCCGCCCTTCGAAAAAGTAGCGAAGGGTGCGGGATGCGTGGCGGTCCTGGTGGGAGGGGTGTGGGTAGTGGGAGTCTATTTCTCTCCCAACAGGTCCCAGGCGGAATTCGAGAGCTTTCTCGCACGCCTGGGGGCCCTGGTGCAGCTTGACAGCCAGCCTCGCCCCGCGCTTGTAGCCGGCGACTTCAACGCCAAATCCTTGGCTTGGGGTTCGTCGGTGACCGACGCGCGGGGCGAGGCCCTGGAGGAATGGGCGATCTCCATCGGGTTGGTCGTCCTGAATCGGGGGTCGGAGAACACGTGCGTGCGGCACAACGGCGGTTCGGTGGTGGACGTGACGTTCGCCACCCCGGCCCTTGCACGCCGTGTTCGGGACTGGAGGGTTTTGGTCGAGGAAGAGACGCTGTCCGATCATCTCTACATTCGGTACAGCGTCTCGGCCTCCCAGGTCTCCACCCATCAGTCCGGTGGTGGTCCGACTGCCCGATTCACGGGCGGCCGACGTTGGGCCGCGAAGCGCCTCGATGTGGAGGCCGCGAAGGAAGCCGCTATTATTCAGGCGTGGCTCCCCGTACCGGATGGGCCGGTGCGGGTGGAGCAAGAGGCGGAATGGTTCGGGGTGGCGATGTCGCGAGTCTGCGACGCGGCCATGCCCCGGGTCACCCGCCTCCCTGCGAAGCGCCAGGTGTACTGGTGGTCGGCCGAGCTCACAGAGCTGCGCGCGGCTTGCATGGTCGCGCGCCGCCGACTCGCCAGGCACCGTCGTCGTCGGACCCGTAGACCCGGCGACGACGAGCAAGGGCGGCACCTTCTCGACCTCCACAGAGAGGCGAAGAGAGCGCTGCGGGTGGCCATCGCGCAAGCGAAGGCCGCGGCGAACGTAGAGTTCCGGAGGTCTCTGGACAGAGATCCATGGGGGCGTCCGTACCGTGTGGCGTTGAGGAAACTCCGCCCATGGGCGCCCCCACTGACACAGAGTCTCCGGACTGAACTTTTAGAGGACGTCGTCGCGGCCTTGTTTCCGGCCACCGAGGAGTTCACTCCTCCACCGATGGCGCCACGTCCACCGGCGTCATCGTCGTTGGTTTCGGTAAGGGATATCCCGGAGGTTTCGCCGCAAGAGCTAGAGGCGGCAGTGCTTCGGCTGCGGAGCAAGAACTCGGCCCCGGGGCTCGACGGGGTGCCCGGTCGTGTCTGGGTGCTGGCCGTCGAGTCGCTGGGTACGAGGCTCCGCGGCCTTTTCTCCGCGTGCCTTGAGCGGGGCATCTTCCCGTCGCGGTGGAAGACGGGCAAGCTTGTCCTGCTCCGCAAGGAGGGGCGACCCGCAGACTCGCCGTCGGCCTACCGGCCCATCGTGTTGCTCGACGAGGTGTGCAAGCTCTTTGAGCGCGTAGTCCACGCGCGCCTCGTCGAGCATTTGGAGGACGCGGGCCCGGACTTGGCGGACTGCCAGTTCGGGTTCCGGCGGGGCCGGTCGACGGTCCACGCTATTCTGCGGGTGAAGGCACAAGCGGAGCGTGCGGTGTCCCGGGGTAGGGTCGTGGTGGCGGTGTCTCTCGACATCGCCAACGCGTTCAACACCATGCCCTGGGCCTGCATCGAAGAAGCACTGCGGTACCACGAGGTTCCGCCCTACCTTCGGCGTCTGGTGCACTCGTACCTGTCCGAAAGGTACGTGGTGTATCCGGGCGCCGACGGGTGGCACCGCAGGGAGGTGACGTGCGGTGTTCCACAGGGCTCGGTCCTCGGGCCGCTCCTGTGGAACATCGGCTACGACTGGGTGCTACGTGGTACCAACCTTCGGGGCGTCGCTGTCGTCTGCTACGCGGACGACACGTTGGTGACAGCGACGGCCAGGACATTCCAGAGGTCCGCCCTGCTCGCCTCGTTCGGTACCGGACTGGTGGCGGGCAGGATTCGGCGACTGGGCCTCACGGTGGCCCTCAACAAGACCGAGGCCGTGTGTTTCCACGGTCCTCGGTGTGGGCCTCCGCCTGGGGCCCATATCACGGTGGAGGGCGTGCGGATTCCTGTCGGCTCGAGCATGAAGTACCTCGGGCTCATTCTTGACAGCCGATGGGATTTCCGCACGCATTTCGAGACGTTGTCGCCGAAGCTGGTGAGGGTGGCGGGCGCACTTGGGCGCCTGCTGCCCAATACTGATGGTCCTGGCATCCCTTGCCGAAACTTGTATGCTGGAGTCGTGCGGTCCATGGCCCTGTACGGGTGTCCCGTTTGGGCCGAGTCCCTGGGCGATCGCTGCGTCCGCCTGCTGCATCGTCCGCAGCGCATGGTGGCGCAGCGGATTATCAGGGGCTACCGCACGGTCTCGCATGAGGCGGCCTGCGTATTGGCGGGAACTCTGCCCTGGGTGCTGGACGCAAAGACCCTCTCGTCGGCTTTCTTCCGGCGAGAGGAGGCGTCCGGGCGTGGGCAGAGGTTGGTCCCCCGTGAGGTCGAGGCCATGTTGGCCTCCCTCCGCAGGACCGCCGTGGAGGAGTGGCGTTCCAGGCTGGAGAGCCCGAGTGCTGGCGTGAGGACCGTCGCGGCAGTGCGACCTGTTCTCGACCAGTGGATGGACAGGCGCCACGGCGCGCCGACATACCGGCTGACGCAGGTGCTCACCGGGCACGGTTGCTTCGGTGCGTACCTGTGTCGCGTAGCCGGAGCGGAGGAGTCCGCCGTGTGCCACCATTGTGGCAACTGCCGTGAGGACACGGCCCAGCACACGCTGGAGGAGTGCCCAGCCTGGGACGAAGAGCGCAGCGCTCTCATAGCGGTTGTGGGAAGAGACCTCTCGCTGCCGGCCGTGGTCGCCGCCATGGTCGGCAGTAAGAGGTCGTGGCGAGCCATGCTCTCCTTCTGCGAACGCGTCATGTCGCAGAAGGAGAGCGCCGAGCGGGATCGGGAGCAGACCGATCCCGCTCGTCGCCACAGAAGACGAAGGAGGCGCCGGGATGTCACCTAACCCGGCGCCGGAGAGGCCACATGGGGTCGCCGTCCCTACCTTGGCGGCCCCCGAGACGTGACGCAACACGCGTCTGTTGCCGCGCCGTTTGAGCGGCAGTGCACAGAGGCGGTCCCGGCGCGCTCTGTATCAACGGTATCCCGGGGCCGTCTCTGAAGTGCACCGATGGTGGCCGACGCGGGGTTTTTAGTCGGTATTTCGGCGCGTAGATTAACGGTAGGGACCCGACCCAGCGGCCGCCCGTCCACATCCACGGGCGGCACAACATCTTCGCTGGGCTCGGAAGGCGCCGGTGAGTCCGACACACCCTCGCCCCTTCGGGGGTGGGATGGTCCGTAAAGGGATTTTCCCCGCGAGAAAAAAAAAAAAGAAAAAAAAAAAAAAAAAAAAAAAAAAAAAAAAAAAAAAAAAAAAAAAAAAAAAAAAAAAAAAAAAAAAAAAAAAAAAGGTTAGGTTAGGTTAGGTTAGGTTAGGTTAGGTTAGGTTAGGTTTTTTTTTTTTTTTTTTTTTTTTTTTTTTTTTTTTTTTTTTTTTTTTTTTTTTTTTTTTTTTTTCTGCCTGTGTTTTGCTGTAGGGGTGTTGTATTATATCGCTGTTAAGTGTGGTGATTGATAGTGTGGGGTGTGGTCCCGGCAGAGGGGTAAGGTCTCGCGATTTGATACGATGGCCCGCCCTCTGCCGGGGTAGTGTAGGTGTAGGGGGATCTTCCGGAGAGGCAGGACTTCCGCGTAGCAACCCTTCCGTCCGCCCCTCGTCGGTCCCCCTGGGTAAGTAAGGGAGTGTGCTGTGTGAGTAAGTGTGGTGAGATGAGTGTGTGGTCGCTAGAGTGATTATCGTGGTATAACTTTATTTACTTATATCTAGGGTTACATAGTTTGTTAGTGATACACAAAAAGAATTAAATGTTTACAAAAGATTGGTGTAAATTACAAATTAAAAATTTTGGTGTAAAATAAAATGAGATACAATGAAATGAGTCGCTAAAGATTAATTGTTGGAAGAAAATAAAATTTGTAAAAATATATAACGATCTTTTACAGGTTATGATGGTAATTTTCCTTAATCTAAGAATTATATAAAATAAGAAAATTTTGGATTACTATATGTACAATATGTTTCTCAATTTTCGGAGTCCAAATCCGACACGGTTATGACTGGTAGATATTGACTCCTGGTTACGGGGGAGAGAGGAGAGGACTAAGGGCCGTAATCGATCCTTTGACCGATCCTCTCCCTCATGGATATGAGTCTCGGGCATGTGGGAGATGTTGCTCTGTGGCCCGTGTCGAGTTTGGATCCGAATCTGTTGTTATGAGCTTCACAGTTGGCGCATTTGGATTTGGTCTTGTCTTCCTTGGCGGGGCAGTCGGCGACGGTGTGAAGTGGTGAGGCGCAATGTCCGCAGGCTTGGCTGGTGGCGGAGCACTTTGCTTTGGTGTGCCCAAATTGCAGACACCGGAAGCACTGAAGGAACGGGGAGAAGTCTGCAGCGTGGACCCGCATGTAGTCCACGCAGACTCGCCCCATCTCCGTGATCCGGCGCCAGACAGTCGGGCTCGCTTGAAGTACCGCGTTGTATAGTGCTGGGTTTCTATTATTGCGCTTAAAGCGCAAGAGGAGGTCGGTGTCATCTTTGATTAGGGGTTCCAATTCCGGGTTTTGTGTTTTAATGATGGAGGGGAGTTCTTCCGCCGGAACGTCGCAGGTGACGCCCTTCAAAATTATCAGCGGACTGAGCCGGCGGGCGGGTTCGGCGGTGACGCGTTCCGCCGTCCGCAGGCGATTGAGGGCGTCGTCCCGCTGTTCAACAGTGTCGAACTCGACCCTCAGTTTCCCTTTCGAGATGGTTTTCACGTTGGCGGGTGCATATTTTGCTTCGCGGAAGGATATTGATTTCCGGAGTGCCGTGACTGCTTCTTCTTTGGTTTTAGCCGCGGTTGTGGGGGTTACGATCATTGCAGGGCGTGAGATAACGGGGTTGGAGTGTGGTACGCTTCTGGATGGTGTGGGTTTGTTGGTGGCCGGGCGGTTGAAGGTTGAGGGGGCGATGGCTGAAGCGGTAGCGGAGGCAACTGCGGCGTAGGTGGATTTGGTTTGTTCCTTCTGTAGCGTAATGAGTTCTTCCTTTATTGAATTGACGGCGGAGAGGTGGTTGGCGAGTTCCTGTTTGACACAGCTGAGTATATCTTCCTTGAGGTTGTTGTTTACGGTGGAGGATGTTGTCTCTTTTTCCGGGCCGGGTGGGTAGGTGATGTGGGGGTATTTCTGTTCGTCGTGAATTGCTTCGGAAAATTGTAGCAGTTGGTGGGCGATGCTTAAGATCATATTCTTGCCCTCCTTTTTAACGCTCTTCGGTTTTACGGCTTCCATGAGTTGTAAGCAGTACTGTTCCATCATGTCTCCAAGGAAGGCTTTGGTTACAGGGAATGCTGGGTATTCATCGCTGTGGTTCACCAGCTTGATGAAATCAGGTGGGTAATCATAATGTACCTCCGCCATTGTTGCTCATGAGCGGTTTGAATGTGAAGATTAGGGTTTATGTAGGGGGAGGGGGGGAATTTAGGAATTCCGTCGGGGCCAGTCGCTAGGCCTTCCCGAGCCGGTTCTAACGAACCCAAACTCAGGGGGTCTAGGACCGGAAACGACGGAGATAGGATTAGGGAGGTGAGGAAGAGAATGTGGGGGGGAAATCCGGGATTCCGCCGGAGCCAATCGCTAGGCCTTCCCGAGCCGGTTCTAACAAACCCAAACTCGGGGGGTCTAGGACCGGTAACGGCGGAGATAGGGTTGGGAGGGGTAAGGAAGGGAATGTGGGGGGAATTCCGGGATTCCGCCGGAGCCAATCGCTAGGCCTTCCCGAGTCGGTTCTAACAAACCCAAACTCAGGGGGTCTAGGACCGGAAACGACGGAGATAGGATTAGAGGGGGTGAGGAAGGGAATATGAGGGCGGGGGGGGGGGGGGGGGGGAAGGTTTCGCGGGGTGACGTTTGGGAGGGGTTTGGTAGACAGGGCAGCGGGGGGTATAGGAGACTAAAACTGCTAAGTCCGGGAAAAAGTGGGCGGGGCCAATGTAAAAAGGGGCGGGACTTAACTTGGGGTGGGCGGGGCTAACGTGGAAAAGGTGGGAGGAGCCAACAAAAGTGGGCGGAGTTTAGGGACAAAGTGGGTGGAGTTTAGTATGAAAGGGGCGGAGTTTATGTTAAGTGGGAGGAGTCTAATTTGGCAGAGGGCCAATGAGGTGTTAGATAAATATAAGTGGGTTGAACAGCAATTACCAATAGGGTGATAGATAAATATTAAGTTTTAAGAGTGAATTAAATATATATTATGAATACGGATTTTAAAAATTTTACAACTTCCCAATTTTAAAGTTAAGTTAGTTTAAGACTATGAATAAGGTTTTAAAAAGGATGTTAAATGAGTAGGAATGAAAAAGGAAAACCTCGCTCAATCCGCCGCTATTGCTCCGATCAGGTCCTGAGTGGTGTCGTTGAATTCGGGAGGTCACCCTCTACCGAATTATTCTGTCAGACAGACTTCGTACCTGTATGATGACCAGGTACGGCCTTCTTCCGGTGATTCTGAAAACTACTTTTTTGTCTCTGGATGGATTTGGCTGGATTTTGGTGTGCAGGTCGAGGGTCCTCAAAAAATGGTTTGGGAACTGGTTCCAGGTCTCCAAGTCCGAAGGTCACTGAGTAATCACCAATTCAAAGTACTGCTCAAAACTCACTGTGTTCCCAGGTTGATTAGAGGTACTTCCCGTTGTCCGTTGGTGAAGATCTTGGTGTCCACGGATTTGTGGTGAAGTGGCGCTTCTTCTGAAGAATGAACTGGCCCAGGATCTCGAATCCTGGGAGCAGGAGAGCCCTCCGAAGTTGCAAGGTAAGTTTTGAGGGTGAAAGCACCGCTCAATGGATGGATATGACAGCTAGAATGTTACACGTAGGTGTACAGTGTAGTCCTGGATTGGGGCTACCACTGTGGGGTCCAGGATCAATTGTAGCTGAACGGTGGTGGAAGATATAGAGGAAAAACTGTTAATTTCTATGAAAACCGGGTATTGCGCACTTCACTGTTCGTTTACTTAAAAAGTATCCACGGGAAAATTGTATAATTTTGCACAGGGGTGGGGAAGGGTGTAAGGCTTCGAACTGCAGTCCAAAAAGTATATGTAAAAGATCGTTCTTAGGAGATATCGTCACTTTAGTCACTTGGGAAAATTTTCACTGAAAGTTTTTCTTTAATAACTAAGTCAATTTTGATCCGATTTTCAAAATTCTTTCTGATCCACATGCAGGGTCACAGCGCGCACATTTTGATGTATAACACTTGTTTTTAACGCACAAAAAACCTATTTTTCACATTTTTTGATCGCGGAGCGGCTTAAAAGTGATGCGCGCGGTACGGCGTTCGCGCTGCGACTGGTTAGGTTAGGTTAGGTTAGGTTAGGTTAGGTTAGGTTAGGTTAGGTTAGGTTAGGTTAGGTTAGGTTAGGTTAGGTTAGGTTAGGTTAGGTTAGGTTAGGTTAGGTTAGGTTAGGTTAGGTTAGGTTAGGTTAGGTTAGGTTAGGTTAGGTTAGGTTAGGTTAGGTTAGGTTAGGTTAGGTTAGGTTAGGTTAGGTTAGGTTAGGTTAGGTTTTTTTTTTTTTTTTTTTTTTTTTTTTTTTTTTTTTTTTTTTTTCTCTGCCTGTGTATCGCTGTGGGAGAGTGTATATATTTCGCTGTTTGGTGTAATGTGTGTTCGCGTGGGGTGAGGTATGCCGACAGAGGGGTAAGGTCTCGCGATTTGATACGATGACCCGCCCTCTGTCGGCAATAGTGTAGGTGTAGGGGGATCTTCCGGAGGGGCAGGACTTCCGCATAGCAATCCTTCCATCCGCCCCTCGTCGGCCCCCCTGGTAAAGTAGAGGAGTGATTGGTGTGAGTGCGTGTGGTGAGTGGTATGTGAGGTCGCATAGTATTGTTGATTGTTGTATACAAAGGGTTCTTTATTAAGAAAGGTATATAAAAATAAGAGATATAAGTAAATACAGAAGAAAAAACAAAATACGAAGCTATAAAAATGGTTGTTAAAGTTATACAATTTGCATCGATTAGATGCGGCACAAGTTAATAATTGAGTACACGATAATGGTACTTGCGAAAAGTGGATACAAAACAATTAGCTTAGATGTAGATAGATATAAAGTATAATTGGTATATAATAAAGTACACTAGAATTTACACATGATTGAAATAGTAGTTAACAGTGATCAGCTATATATGGTATATTAATAAAACTATTTTATGGTTTGATTAACCAGGTTTGGCTCCAAGAACCGACGCGAGTGGTGAGCTCAGAAATGCTGCGCGTGTTATGTCCTGAGGGGACCGGGAGGAGGGCCGTAATCGACCCGCTGCCCTATCCTCTCTCTCATGGATTTAATGCGCGGACACGAATTTGCGGTCGCTTTGTGACTCACGTCGATTTTGGAGCCGAACCTGATGTTATGGTTTTCGCAGTTGAAGCATTTCGGCTTGTCCTGGTTCTCCTTGTTGGGGCAGCTGTCGGCTGTGTGTTGCTGGGAGGCGCAGTGGGCGCAGGCTACGCTTGTGGCGGCGCATTTGTTCTTGGTGTGTCCGAATTGCAGGCACCGGAAGCATTGGAGGAACGGGGAGAAATCCTCAGCATGGACCCGCTGGTGGTCCACGCAGATCCGCCCCAATTCCGTGATGCGGCGCCATGCATTCGGGCACACTTGCAGAACGGCGTTGTAGAGTGCAGGGTTTCGGTTGTTTCTCTTGAAACGAAGGCTGAGATCCGAGTCGTCCTGAAGTAGTGTTTCGATGTCCGGGTTTTGTTGTTTTATGATTGCGGGGAGTTCTTCCGCGGGAACGTCACAGGTGACGCCTTTCAATATTATCATTGGCATGAGCCGGCGTGCGGGTTCAGCCCTCACGGACTTTGCCGTTCGCAGGCGATTGAGGGCGTCATCCCGTTGCTCCGCGGAGTCGAACTCAACCCTCAGTTTTCCATTGGAAATGGTTTGCACTCTTGCGGGTGCGTATTTGGCTTCGCGGAATGAAATGGATTTTCTGAGTGCTGTGACCGCTTCCTCTTTGGATTTAGTTGCAGTTGTGGGGGTAACAATTATTGCTGGGCGTGAAGTGGGGTGGGTGGAGCGTGGTGCGTTTCTAGTAGTCATTGATTTGTATGTGGTTGGGCGGCTTGCAGCGGTGGGAGCAGCAGCGACGGATGCGGCGGCAGATGCGACTGCGGCGTAGGTTGACTTGGTGTGTTCCTTTTGAAGGGCAACAAGTTCCTCCTTGATGGAATTGACGGCTGAGAGGTGATTTGATAGTTCTTGTTGAACACAGCTGAGGATATCCTTTTTGAAGTTGTTGTCTACGGTAGGGGATGTTGTTTCTTGTTCCGGGCCGGGTGGGTAGGTGATATGGGGGAATTTCTGCTCGTCGTTGATTGATTCAGCAAATTGCAATAGTTGGGCGGCGATGCATCTAATCATGTTTTTACCTTCCTTCTTTACACTTTTGGGCTCTATGGCTTCTAATAATAGTGTGCAGTATAACTCCATGATGTCCCCGAGGAAGGCTCTGGTCACGGGGAAAGCTGGGTGCTCTGCTGAGGTATTCACCAGCTTGACGAAGTTAGGTGGGAACTCGTAGTGGTGTTCCATTTTTGGTCATGAGCAGTTTGAGGTTCAAATGAGGGGTATAACTAGGGGGAGGGGGGGAATTTGGGAATTCTGCCGATGGCGATCGCTAGGCCTTCCCGAGTCGGTTCTAACGAGCCCAAACTCAGGGGGTCTAGGACCGGTAGCGGCGGAGATAGGATTTGGGGGGGTGAGGAAGGGAGTATGGGGGGAATTCCGGGATTCCACCGGGGCCAATCGCTAGGCCTTCCCGAGCCGGTTCTAACGAACCCAAACTCGGGGGGTCTAGGACCGGTATCGGCGGAGATAGGGTTTGGGGGGGTGGGGAAGGGAATGTGGGGGGAAATCCGGGATTCCGCCGGGGCCAATCGCTAGGCCTTCCCGAGCCGGTTCTAACGAACCCAAACTCAGGGGGTCTAGGACCAGAAACGGCGGAGATAGGATTAGCGGGGGTGAGGTAAGAATGAGGGGAGGGGGGGGAGGGGGGAAGGTTTCGTGGGGTGACGTTTGGGAGGGGTTTGGTGGGAAGGGCAGCGGGGGGTAGAGGAGACTGGAATGGCTAAGTCCGGGAAAAAGTGGGCGGGGCCAAGGTAAAAGGGGGCGGGACTTAACTTGGAGTGGGCGGGGCTAAAACGGAAAAAGTGGGAGGAGCCAATAAAAGTGGGCGGAGTTTAGGGGTAAAATGGGTGGAGTTTACACAAAGTGGGCGGAGTCTGATTTGGCAGAGGGCCAATGAGATGAGAGATAAATAAAATGGGCTGGACGGAGTTTACCAATGGGATGTGCAATAAATAGTCATTGGCCAGACTAAGGGGGCCAATGATGATGTAAATAAATATTAAATTTTATCAGTAAATTAACTATGTATTATGAATAATGAAATTTTAAAATTTTGAAACTTCCCAGTTTTAAAATTAAGTTGGTGTTAACTATGAATAGGGTTTTTAAAATGAATATTAGTGAGTGGGAATATTGAGGGGAAAACCTCGCTCAATCAGCCGCTATTGCTCCGATCTGGTCGTGAGTGGTGTCCTTGGATTCGGGAGGTTGCCCTCTACCGAATTATTCTGTCAGACAGACTTCGTACCAGTATGGTGACGAGATCTGACCTTCTTCCGGTGATTCTAGAATTGACTTTTTTGTTTCTGGATGTAGATTGCTGTTTCTTGGTATATAGGCTGGGGGTCCTCAAAAAATGATTCTAGCACAGGTTCCAGGTTTCTAGGTCTGAAGGTTGCTGAGTAATTACTTGGTGAAAATACTGCACAAAACTCACTTTGTGTCCTGGTGGATTCGAGGCACTTCCCGTTGTCCGATGGTGCTGAACTTGATGTCCAGGGGTTGGTGATGAAATGGCGCTTCTTCTGGTGTATTCGCCGGTCCAGGATCTCAGTTCCTGAGAGCAGGAGAGCCCTTCGAAGTCAGGGTATGGGTTTTGAGGGTGAAAGCACCGCTCAAATGGAGAGTATGGCAGCTAGAAAGGTGCACTTTGGTGGAGAATGTAGCCCCAGCTCGGGGCTATCGCTGTAGGGTCCTAGAAGAATTGTAGCTGGAAGGTGGTGGAAGTTATGGAGGAAAAACTGTCGATTTCGGTAAAATCCGGGTATTGCGCACTTCACTGTTCGTTATCTTAGAAAGTACTCACGGGAAAATTCTCTAACTTTGCACAGGGGAGGGGAAGGGTATAAGGCTTCGAACTGCAGTCCAAAAACCATAGGTCACAGATCGTTCTGGGGAGATATCGTCACTTGCGTCACTGGGAAAATTTTCACTGAAAGTTTTTCTTTGATAACTTTATCAATTTTGGTCCGATCTTGAAAATTTTTTCTGATTCACATGCGGAGTCACAGCGCGCACATTTTGGTGTATCACACTTAGTATATTTGCACATAAAACCTATTTTTCCGATTTTTTGATCGCGGAGCGGCTTAAAAGTGATGCGCGCGGTACGGCGTTCGCGCTGCGACTGGTTAGGTTAGGTTAGGTTAGGTTAGGTTAGGTTAGGTTAGGTTAGGTTAGGTTAGGTTAGGTTAGGTTTTTTTTTTTTTTTTTTTTTTTTTTATAAATAAATTAACACACTGCAGACCCTAGGTCTGCACCCTTAAAAGATTTTATTTGTTATTGTTTGAGTTACAAATTGTAGTAAGCTTAACTATAGAGCAGCGAAGAATTGCTGCGGTGAAAATTAATGATTTAATTTTTTTGTTATTTTATTATTGAATATTATAGATTAACAAATTATTATTTATTTATTTGTGTCCTCCTCCCACTAAGTCCTTATTTCTATTAAGTTAGTGTGTTAGTTTTATGTTAACATTAATTTAAATATCTTACAATGAATTAGGGCCCCGTAGGGTAATGTTGGTATCTGGAGATTTTAACTTGATTGTCCTTTTTTTTTATCTTAGTTTTTTTTTATTTTTTATTTTTATTTTATTTATTTTTTAATTATTATTATTAATTTTTTTTTTTTTTTTTTTTTTTTTTTTCTTGTTATTATTATTATTATTTTTTTTTTTTTTTTTTTTTTTTTTTTTTTTTTTTTTTTTTTTTTTTTTTTTTTTTTTTTTTTTTTTTTTTTTTTTTCTCTTCCAGACCAACATTTACATATATTTGCTACTGAGTCTAATGTATTAGTGGGAGTAGGAAAAGAGGAGGGTTGTTTTAATGTGATTATGTAACTATGCATGTGTGTGTGTGTGTTCCTGTGTTTTCCAGTGTGTGAGTGTATGAGTGTGTGTGTGTATGTACTGTGTGCATCTGTGTGTGTATGATTGTATTGTGTGTCTTGGTTGTGGTTTCGTAAGATGGTAATGGAGACCACTTATGTGTTTATATTTTTTAATTTCTCGATTAGTGAGTAGTCCCTGTGTTTAATAGCCATTTTTAAGTTATAATCTACTATGTTACTTGGTGTTGTCTCCTCTGCTCGTCTCGTGAACTGGCCGATGGCGTCGCCGTTATCATCTGAGTAGTACACGCATTTTTCCGTATGGCGTGATAGAGCTACGACGGCATGGGAAACGCTATCATGTAACTTTAATCGTCTTCTTTTAGTTTGTATTATAAGAACTGTTTTGAATGTTAGTCCCTGTGACTCGTGGATTGTTAGGATGCGGGATCCTTCGCCTTTTCCATACCCTTGTTCTTGGAGGGTCTCCTTTTCTTGCTGAGTATGAGTTAGGAAAAGGGTGTTGGGTTGATCGGCTGGGATCGTCGCGTCCGTGTACCTTTCGAGTCTCAGGGATTTGACTTTAGTGTTGGCTGAGTAGATTCCTTTGTACACCTCGCTGAGTGCGTATGCCACATCCAGCGGATTCCTGTATGTACAAAGGAGTTCTTGAGTTATGTTGGTTATTAATTGGGGTCTTGTGTAATACATGGGGAAGAGGTTATTCCTGTCTATGTATGGTAGTTGGTTGACATCACCAATGAGAACAACTTCGTCAGCCCCGGATAATTGTGCAGCCATTACAACCGCTCCGAAATGGTTCATGAGTGCTTCGTCTACAATGAGACGGCTGCACTTCCCTGACTCTTTGAAACCATTTGCGAGGATTGAGGCTACTGTACGTACCTTTGTGTAGGCCGTTTTCCCGATGCGGAGACTGAGTTTTTCCTTTAACTCCTTGGCGGGTTCGACTGTAGTTGTTGCTATGATGTCTGTGTTTTCATTGAAGTTTTTGATTATCCATGTTGATTTGCCACACCCTGGGACTCCATTTACCCACCGGAAAGATGGCACCTTCCAAGTGTCCAAGATCGCTTTGACGTCCTTATCCCCCGTTATGGTTTTTGCCATAGTAAGGATTTTTTCGTCTAGCATAATTCTTGTACATCCGGCTGTGACGACTATATGATCTTCTGGTGGTGTATTAAAGTGTGGTTTATCTGTTTGTGGTTGTTCCCTGTCCAGCGTCACGAATCCACCTGTAGCACTATATGCTGCCATGTATGTGCCTGTAAGATTTCCTCTGATGACTTTGGAATTGGCATTGTCATATATGGCTGCATCTGCTTCCTCGAGTAAAACATCTAACAGCTTTAAGTTCTTATATTTATAGGCTTGCAGGATTTTCTTACAAATTGTTGTGTACACCTGCTTATCGCCCTTTATTGCTGCTAAGTACTCGAGGAAAGCGTTTAGGGAGTGCTCTCTTGGTCCCGACGCTGGGATAGGAATTGGTGGAATAACCTCACCTTTATCAGCTCTTGTTTTGGTTTTTGATTTAAGGTATTGTGTTATATAATTTGGTTGAAAGAACCGTTCCACCGATGTACCTGGTAGTTGGTCCTTTCTCTGTTGGTTTTGTTGTGTGGGACTTTTGAGTGTAGTTATTAATTTTTTTAAGAGTCCACCTTGTGAGGCCCTCTCTTTTGGACTGGATGTTGTTGGTTTTGTTTTGTCTCTGGAATCAGCTATCTTTTTTTGGAGTTTTTCAGATCCGCTATTGGTAGTGGAGGCTGATGGTGTTGGTTCAGCCTCTTTGGTACTTGAGATGAGGTAGCTTAGGTCCTCTCCTCTGTCCTCGTATACGATAACCTCATGATGTTTTGAGGCGAGTAGGCAACCCAGTCGGTCTAAGACCGTGCCCCTCTCGTACTCAACCACCATAGCATCTATGCTGATTCTCCTTGGTATAGTTGTTTGTTCACCTTGAATTGTGTCCCTTTTTTCCAATCCGGAAAGTAAAGTATTAACCTGTACGAAGGGTGACTTGGTCCCCCATTCGAAAAGTGCCACGGTTTTATTACGTGCTCGCACTAATCGACAGCTGTGACCCGCCAGCCCTGTCTCAGGTAACGCAAGATATTGTTTGCGTTTCATACTTGTTTTACGTGTGCTTCCGTTTAGGAGGTAACCCAATCCCGGTGATAGAGCGATGAATTTTCGTGCTCCAACTATACAGAAACTGATTCCGAGTTTTTCTGTGTTATCGTCCATAAAGAAGGCCACACCACGTACCCTTATACCCGAGGAGCCTTTCTCTGCTATTCCCAGGAATTGTTGGGTAGTTAGGTTGTTAAATGGTGGCTCTATGATGTTTGGTGTTGATGAAGTGGGTGCAGTTATTGCGTCCACTGTTGTCTGATTGTTTTGTTCAGTTAGAGTGGAGTTTCTTGCCGAAACTCTTTTGAAGATTTTGTGTAAGAAGTCCAGGAGTGGCTGTCTTATTGTCGGGTCGTCCATGAATTTTTTCATTTCCGACATGACCAGATGAGCGTCTATCCTGGCTTCTAAGTTTTCTCTGTGTATTAGGAAACGTGGACATTCCGTTATTATATGCTCCACTGTCTCTCTGACCCCAGGGTCGCATTCGCAACCAGGAGTGTCCCTTAGGTGGAACCTGTGTAAGTATTCGGCGATACCCCCATGACCCGTTAAGGCTTGGACTTGGTAGGGTGTTAGGTGAATCTTCCTGACCAGGCGATAAGCCTTTTCTACGTCTGGAAGAAAGGTCCTGGTCACCTTCCCTGTGTCCGAAGTAACGTATCTGTCCTGCCACTTGAGAACAGATTCCTTCCGGATGGTTTTTTTGATGTATGATAGGGGTACTTTGTTGTAATCGAGGTTCCCCTGTCCAAGTGCTGCCGTCTTCGCAAGCTCATCTGCTCGCTCATTACCGGCAGTTCCGACATGGGCTCTCAACCACAACAGCCGAATTTCTCTCTTTTCCGCCCTGATCATTCCAATGTTTTCCCTCACGCTCCTGACTAAAGGATGACCGAGTTTTGGCTGTTTTAGCAAGTCGAGTGAAGATCTTGAATCACTCAATATGTTTATAATTGGTTCCTTGCTAGTTTTGGCCATCTCTGTCGCCCTGTACAGAGCGTAAAGTTCCGATTGGAAGACCGTACACGACGGATGTAGACTATATGATGAGAACGTCACTTCTTTCCCTTCCTCCCACCAGGTTACAGCAGCACCGACTTTATTGTCGATTTTGCTGCCGTCTGTGTAAATATGTGGTCCTTTAACCTGGTTAATGTTGGAAGTGTTTGTTGTGATGTCCTCCAGGAGTTCGTAGTTGACCTCTACTGAAGTGGAGGGGTGAGGTAAGTTGGAATGTTTCACCTTTGTTTCCAGCTCCTGTCCGGGTGGTAAATAGTCCTGAGAGAGTCCTTTTTTAGCTCTGTACAGGTTTGCCACCTCCTGAATTCTCAGGTCAAGAGGTAGCATTCCCGACAAAACCAAAGCTGATGTCAGAGAGACAGTCCGGTATGCTTTGCAGATTTTTTGTGCAAAGCCCCTTTGGAGAGTATTTAATTGGTTTTTAACTAGTTGGAGGTTTGTAGCTTCTGACCACGCACAGGAGGCATATGTCATGATAGCTTCCACGACTGAGACATATATAACTCTCGTAATCTCTCCGTTTAGACCCCATGACACCTTTGCAGCACACGCTAGTTGTTTGTAAATATCCGCAGCTTTTTTACATGATGCGGCTACGTGCGCTTTGAAGGTGAGTTTGTTGTCTATTATTAGTCCTAGAAGTTTGATATCGTTAACGATATTAATTCTAACGCCTGCCATAGTGAGATAGGGATGTCCACATTTCAGCTTCCTTGTGAGCACCATAGCGTTTGTTTTATGTGGTGCAAAGTTTAGCTTGTTGTGTACTCCCCATTGATGTACAATCTCCAGGGTGGCGTTAGCTTTTTCTTCCAGGACTGCTGTGGATGTACCAGAGAAGACGAGTGCCACGTCATCCGCGAAGGCTTGACAGTATACTCCTTCCGATTCCAGTTTGTGCAGCAACGAGTCTAGGATTATATTCCAAAAGGTTGGTCCTCCTATAGAGCCTTGAATGCAACCTTTGGTTGTTTCCTTCTCGTATGTTGCTCTGGAATAGTTGACCCTGATCTTACGGTCTGTAAGGTAGGAGCATACCATCGAGTAGAGATTTCGCGGACACTTTTTTGTCTTTAGTTGTTGTTTTAACGTGGGCCACCAGGCATTATCGAAGGCCCCCTCTATGTCCAGGGATATGAGGAGAACGATGTCTTTTCTCCTGATTCCTTCTTTGAGGTATCCGACTAGATCATAGAGGGCGTCCTCGGTTCCTCTCTGTGGCATGAAACCATATTGCTTGTTGTTTAGAGTTGGAAGTATATGCCACTGTATTCTTATCACCAACATTTTCTCTATTATTTTCCCGAGAACTGATAGAAGACCTATAGGTCTGTAGGATTTAGGATGGGTATAATCCTCTTTGCCCGGCTTCCGGATGATTACCACATGGGCTATTTTCCATGGTTTGGGGAAGTATCCCAACGATAAGCATTTATTTGCTAGCGCCAAGAACACCTCCCTGTTGCCATTTATGGAAGCTGTGCAGATGGAAGCACAGAGCCCATCTGGACCTGGTGCCTTCCTCGGGTTTAGGGAGGAAAGCACCAAATCCAGTTCTGCAGATGTGAATGGTGGATCATCTTCCGGTAGGTCCTCTATGAAGGTGTTGGATTGTTCTCGGATAATAGTGTGATGGTGATTATCACTTTCTACCGAGTCGTCCGGGTAGAAGGTTTTGGTTAGGAGTTCTGCTGATTGAGCAGGTGAGAGGGTAACACCGTTGTTGTCTCTTAGAAGAGTGTCTTCGTGCCTTTTGGCAGTCTTTCTGATCACTCTGTATATACCGTCCCACATGCTCTCTTTTTCTTGTTTTGTACAGAACTCTTTCCAACTCTCTGTTTGGGCCTTTTCTACCTCTGATGTGTAGAAGGCCTTGGTTTCTGTGTAGTCTTTTAAAACGCTCTGTATCCGGGTGGGGGCGGCGTTTCTCACGCGCCTCTTTTTCCTCAGGACATCCCTTTTGAGCTCCTCGAGGTATTTTGACCACCATGGCGGTGTTACCTTGCCTTTCCATTGCTTTGTGAGAGGGATGGTATTCTCACAAGCAGAGTGGATGGCTTCTGTGAAGGTGTTTATTATTTCCTCGAGGGTTTGTGGTGTTGTTATTTCTCTCACGGAGTTTGGTGTGATGTTGGACTCCTCGAGGCGTTTTTGGAAGAGTGTACCGAAGCCCGACCAGTCCGCTTTTTTAACGTTGTATCTGCGCGTGGTAACGGGCTCTAGTTGTTTCAGAGCCTTCTCCAGACGCAGAGAGAACGTTATAGCGTTATGATCCGATGTTAGGAGGCCTCTATCCACCCTCCAGTTCTCGATTTTACCCAGAAGTGGTAGGGCACAAGATGTAACGTCCACTATGCTTGTGCATTCCCTACCTCCTCTGAACACCTCGAAAGTTGGGGTATCTCCAGTGTTGAGGATCTCAAAGTTTATCTCTGTGAGAAAAGAGTGGTATTCAGCGCCTCTTGAGTCTTCTGAGGCGCTCCCCCACCAATGGCTCCATGCGTTAACGTCTCCAGCTAGGATGATATGTTTTGTGTTGAGTTTCCTTATAATGTTACGTATTCTATTTAGATATGGGTGTATATCCTGATCTCCTTCCAGGTAAACAGATATCACTCCGAGCCGCAGGTTCTCTCCTACCAGTAGGACCGCTGCTTCCGTTTCTGTAACCAGCTGGGGGTCATGAATAACCTCCAGCCGGTCACAGAAAACCACAACGGCGGCTTTAACTGGTTTCTGTCTATTTAGAGAACACTGGATGATTTTTGTTCCAGAGTATTGTTTGAGGACGCCCGTGTTCCCTACGTACGGTTCTTGGAGTAGGGCCACTGAGATGTTGGTGTCCTTCGCCGTCTGGAATAGTTCGGCTGTTACTGTTTTGGAGCGTTGAAGGTTTGCTTGGATGAAGTGCAAACTCTTCCCGCCACCTGGAGTGGAGATTGTAGAGTTAGTGATTGAGGGGCCCTTAGCAAAGATAGGATACTCTGGCTCTCGCTATTGAGTCCCACTTTGCTCTTTCCCGGCATTCTACGCTGAATGCGTGGTGAGGAGGATCTTTATCTGCCCCCTCAGAGTTCCGGCAGTTTTTGCATATTGGAGATTGTCCTTCTTGTCTCCTCTTGCACTTATCCCATTGGTGGGCACCTCCGCAGTAGCTGCAGAGCTGGTCTTTCTCCTTGCAGACTGCTTTGGTGTGTCCAAAACCGAGACACTTTGTACATTGGATGAGAGGTGATTGGTCATATACCGGCCTGCGTTGCAGGCCAATATAAACCTTTCCAGCCTCTATGAGAATTTTATGGACAGCGGGGGACACCTCTAACACCGGATGGCACTCTAATTGGTTGCGGGCCCGTTTGCGGTAACGCAACTTTATGGTTCTCTCGCTCTCTCCGATGCCGTGCAGAAGATGTTTGTTCTGCGCCTTAATGTTATCGACTATGTCGGCATCGGAGAGATACGAGAGAACATCCCGGATGATTATAAGGGGGTTTGCTGTTTTAGCTATTTCCGCTTTAAGACCCTTATTTTGTTTTATTTTATCATGTATTAGGTTGAGGTCATCCCTTGTTTCGCAACTGAGGATGACCTTTTGGTTTTTGGCTTTTCTAATTTTATCTATTTTGGCTCCGGATGTTTTGGTGTCCACCGCCACCCTGATCTTCTCGAGCACATGTTCCCCGGTGTTACTGGGATCTGTTGAGGAGACGATGAGGGTGTGGTTTGGTGTGTGTTTTGTTTTGGGTTTGGCGGCGGCGGCAACGTAAGTAAGCTTTTGGTGTTGGTTGCTTGTTGCTGGTTGTACCGTTGCTGCTACCCCCGGTGTTGGTGTATTCTTTAATTCCTTGACACCTTTTTGGATGGTTTGTAGGCTCTCCTTGACCTCCGCTATAGCCACCTCTGTGTGGAGATTGACTGGTGGTGTTACCACTTCCTTAGAGGTTTCCCTAAGGGTGCGGAGGTCCGAGCCCAACTCCTCCATTTGGTTTTTTATAGGTGTCAGGACCCTGGATATGTCTTCTTTTAAAGTTTTGTAAAAGGATTCTTGTTTTGTGGAGTTCTCGACTATTGTTTGAGACATGGACTTCAACACGTCTAAGTCCATTTCAATTTTTTCCACGTGTGCGGTCGAGATACTCTCACTTTGTTTTGAGGGTGGTGACTTTGGTGGTGGTGTGTGGGGGCCAAGGGGGGTTTTGCTTTCTCGCATCTCCTTGGTGATTGTGTCAAGCTGGTGTCGCATAGCATCAATCTGGTTTGACAGACCAGACTGCGTTTGCTCCAGTTTGCTATATAGCTCTTTAAGTAGCGCATCCTTGTTTTGGGAGCCCTCCGAGCTACCCTTAGCTCCCACACGACTCGCCTTTTCCTCTTTGTAATATTGCTCCATGGATTTGAGGAGTATATTGTTTTTCCCTATGGTGTGAAAGGGTGCAGTAGTTTCGTAGCCTAGCCAGCTACGCACCTCCTGCGTTTCCTTTAGGGTTTTAGCTATGTCTGTTCTTGCCAGACATAGCTCCGCTGTTAGGTTGGTTTTTATATTTTGTAGCTCTCTAGAGTGGGCTCTCTCCACACGCACAAGCTCTTGTGCGTGTCGAGAGCGCTCCTTCTCCAGGTTGTATTTGTGTCTACTCCTGGAGTCGGAGAGCGACAGCACTGTCTCGTAAAGCCCTTGTAGAGCTTCATGTGCCGTCACTTTGCACTCCCTTTTCATATTGCCCGCGTTTTCGAGGGCTTCTTTACCTTTTTGGAGCAGATCGTTTGCAACGCGCGTCGCCATGTCCATCTCCACTCCGGAACCTCTCCTAGGAGATGAGTAGAGGAGACTCACTCTTTTCCTGTAATTGGTGGATGTTTCCGAGTCGACTGATGACGCGTCTAGATCGTCCGTATCATTGGCCGACTCGGAAACAAGCCCTGCACCTGGACCTGTCACAACATCGTGTTGGATATATGGTAGTTGTTGGGTAGGTTGGGGAGTAGTTTCCTCCACGATACTTGTGGTTGGTTCCACGTTTGTATCCCGCTCCTGATGTGGCATTTTAGGATCAGCGATTGGTAATGTTTTCGCTGCCTTGTGTATAGCCTTTTCTCTCAGCGAGCGGGCTTGGCGCGTTGGTTTGGTTTGAGTGGTCTCCATACCAAGCTTGCGCGTGGTGATGTCTGATTTGGAAGACATATTTATATTGGTTGTTTGTGTTGTGTGTGTTGTGTGTTTTTTTTTTTTTTTTTTTTTTTTTTTTTTTTTTTTTTTTTTTTTTTTTTTTATTTGATTAGTTGTGTTATATTTTCACCGCAGAAAAAACAGCAGAGCAGTGGCCAGGTGGTTGTTGCACTGTGAGTGTAGTAGAGTGGTGTTTAGTGTTTTGTAGATAAAAGAAGAGAAGTTAGTACTTATACCTATTGGTGTTTGTGAAGTGGGAGGAGAATTATCACTATGGTTAGGATCCCCTTGGAGACAGCCCAATAAGCTTTAAAATGGTGTGGTTTATGGTGTACAGCAATTTTTAAAGAAATTTAATGTTTTCCAAAATTTTGAAAAAAAAATTTTGAAAAATTTTTTGAAAAAAGTTTTTTGGTTGTGTTTGGAAGAGGGGACTGTAAAACGCTCAGATCTCTTGAAATTTTTTGTCTCCAATTGATACTTTAGGAGATAGAAGGATTTGAGTGTCTTAAACTATGAAGTTGGGGGTGGGGGGTGAAATTTTTATGGGGGGTAGGGGAATTTAAAATGGATAAACTTGTCTACAGTACCGTAGGTACTGTATACAAATCCGGTGTTAAATTTGGGCTATCTCCAATAGTTTCCGAGATATTAACAATTTTGTAAAAATAATAAAATTTTATGACCTAATTAGAATTTAAAAATCGGTTTCTCACCCAAAAAATCTGAATTTTTGCCACTAGGTGTAGTTTTATGGGGCCCTTCGATTGACGACAAAAAATTACTATGTCATCGATCGCTTTGAAAAGATATGGGTGAAAAACCGAAAAAAATTTGAGGTTAATTAGTTTTAATTTTTTTTCTCTGGAACGCCTTGAGGAAAATTTCTGGATGAAGTGTTCCTTGATGTTACTTTTTGGGGCGCAGCTGATGGTGAAGTCAGATTTTCGCGCACTCCTCTGGAACACTGACCACGTGGCCACGTGGTTTTTGTTTTTTTGGTCCTGGTGGCCTGGATCTTGGCCGCACCACGGAACGTGAGGTGTCCTTTTGTAGGTCTCTTTGAGACCTTTAAGATGGTATAATAAAAAAGGGGTGTCCTCGATCGCGTTTCCGAGCGACGGCCCAAAAACAAATAAAATTTTGTTTTTACCAGATTTTTTCCGGATTTGGAGTCCAGATGGAGAGTTTTTGGTGTAGTTGACGCTGGGATCTTGAACGGCGTCACTTTTCACACACTTTGACACTTTTTATTTGGAAATCGCACCACTTTTACTATTTTTCCGATATTTTTTAAGCAGGAGCTCTGCGTTTTCGCTGCTTACGGCTCGACGGTTGGAATGGTACTGGGTTAGGTTAGGTTAGGTTAGGTTAGGTTAGGTTAGGTTAGGTTAGGTTAGGTTAGGTTAGGTTAGGTTTTTTTTTTTTTTTTTTTTTTTTTTTTTTCTGGAGCTTCGTCCAGATCGCGTCTTCTCCCCCAATATCTGTTGAGGCCCTTTGGTGTGTGAATGCTTTCACAGCACTCAATTGTTTCAGATAAACATCTTTACATTTTTTAGTATTTTTTCAGTACCATATTTGACATATTCTTTCATGGTATCTTTATATTCTTACATCTTGCTTACTTCATTTATTTCTATTTTACCATATTATACTATCTTAAACAGTTTCTTATCAATATTACTTCTTTCTAATTTAAGGGATCACATATATTATACACTTAGTCATTTATTATGACTGTTGATTTCCTTAACATACTTCTTACTAGTTAACTAACTTAATTATATAGATTATCCTATATTTTTGCCATTTTTATTTTCTTTTCTTTTGTTTCTTTTTTGTATTTTTATTTTTCTTTTTTATTTTTATTTTTACTTTTTTGTACATACTTTTTGGTTTTTTATAGATTTTTATTTTTTATTTTGTTTTTCTTTTTTATATTTTTAGTGCTTTTTCTGTTTTTGTTTTTTATCTAGTATCTTATAGCTAATTAGTTTCTACGTTACATAGTATTTGTTCGTGTATTTTAGGTACACGATTTACACTATCTTAATTATACACTTATATATGTTACATAACATATTCTAATACAGTTTATCAATACAATACTTTGCCAATATTTCATTACATTTTTGTTCAGCGTTACATACATCTTTTGCTATACTATATATTTTGTATGCTTTTTTATATATTTATATCAAAATATAGTCAAGCATAATTTTAATACCCTTCATATTTTTGTTTATATCTAAAGCTTATCAAACCGCTGACATTGACTAACTTGCACCTTGATTTGCTGCATTTCAAATGAAAGTACGTCCAAATCATCGGATCTGTGTTTTTATTTATTTTTGTAAGTATTGTAATTTTTTGAAAGCGCTTTTTATTTAATGTTTTAATTTCAGATTTTTTTATTGTCTAGTTTCCTGGATTTTTGATGTTTCTGTTTTGTTATGTGCCCCATTTTAAAATGTATATGGACGTCAGATATGCTTGGTTCGATGTTATTTTTATCCTGTGGGACGCCGGCGGCGACCTCAGCAGTAGGCTACAGCCGTCCTCGCTAGCGCATCCCACTTTTTACGGACAGGACACTGATCGCTGTAGACGCTGTGAGCGGTGTCATTCGCCTTCGCCTTTACACAATTTTTGCACGTCGGTGCTTGGGCCGCCAGGAATTGCTCGCACTCTGCTTTTCGGTGGGGGCCTCCGCAGTAATAGCAGAGGTCTACGGTATCTGTGCATAATTTTCGCCCGTGTCCATATGCGAGACATTTAGTGCATTGCACTAACGGTGACTGATCTTCCACACGGACGCGTTGAAGATCTATATATACTCTGCCGACCGACAGTAGCCTCTGGTATAGCGCTGGCGTCACTTTGAGCACCAAATGGCACTCATGTTGGTTTCGGGCCTTGCGTCTATACATGACTTCAGCTTGGCTTATGTCAGTCGCCAGGTCCCCCAGTAAGTTATCATTTTGCTTGTGTAAGGCGGCCTTAACCTCCTCGTTGGTATTATAAGACAGTACATTTTTTAGTATTACCAACGGGCTTTTATTTTTCGCCTCCTCGAAGGTGATCTTCGCGCTCTTTTTTAATTTAGCCTCTATCTTATCTAGCTCGGTTCTGGTGGAGCAGCTGAGGACAATCTTCCCATCCCGTATTTTCCTCAGCTTCTCCACCCGAATTCCGCTTTTCTTGGCGTCCAGCGCTCCTTTGACGTATTCAATCACCTCTCCCGAAGTGTCCGTGTCGTCGGTGGATGAGATGATGAGAGAATGTGTAGGCTTATGTTCCCATGGTGTTTTGGGTTGCCTTACTGCATCTGCGTACGCGGGAGAGGTTCCAGAATCGGAGTCCCGCTTCTGTAGACCCTCTACTGCAGTTATTATTTTTCTTATTTCTCCCACCATCTCTCTGTCCTCCTGTGCAGGTGTGATGCTAGTTTTTAGGGCCTCCACTTTTTCTTCAACCTGGTTAACTATCGATTCTGTCTGCGCGTCTATTTTATCAATAAATGCATCGAACGAGCCATCAACAAAGTTCTCTATTTGTATGGTACTTTTATTCATCTCTTGTTTTATTCGTTCACATGTTTCCTCCGTTTGGTTTTCCTTTGTCATAGTGGTGGTTGTGTTAATTATTTCCACACCCTCTTCTATTCTTTCTATCAATTTGCTCTCCAATTCTTTAAATCTCTGTTCTAAATTTTTCCCAATATTTTGCAAAATTTCCTTATTTGTTGTAACTGTCTCAGATATAAAGTCAACTGTTTTTCCTATTTTGTTCGTCTTTTCACCACCTCCTGTCTGTTCAAAATGTTTCTCCATGTCACTAACCAACGAAGTCAACTTGTCAATCATTTCAAAATTTATCACTTTTAGGTCTCCTTTTAAATTCTTGGCTTGATTTAAGGCCGATTTGGCCTTTTTTCCATATTGCATAGCTTCTTGAAGCCAAGACGTACATTTTTGGTCCCCACTTAAGCTTCTCCTATTTGGAGGGTACTTTGTCAGTGGTTTCTGGGTGGGGTTACTCATGTTGATATACTAAAGGGGAGAGCGCTAAGTCAAAAAGTCACAATATACACTATTCGAAGTGTAAAAGTCTTATAAAAACTATGTCAATAATAAATTTGTAAATAAATATAAGTTGTATACCTAGCCTAGTATAATGTAAGTGTTATTGCAATAATGCAAGTCGGCGCCAATCAGTCAATATAAACGGTCTAATATGGAAAATTTGGAGGTAAAAATTTTTGGAGGGGGGAAATTTTTTATGGAATTTGGGATTTCTGACGGGGCCAATTTGTAGCCCTCACCGAGACGGTTCCAGGGATACCACACTCAGTGGGTCTACGACCTATATTGGCCGAGATAGGGTTAGAGGGGGTGAGGTATTTTTATGGCGGGGGGGGAGGGGAGGAAGGTTTCGTGGGGAGGCTAGTTATGAATTAATTTTTCGGAGGTAAAATTTTTTGGAGGGGGGAAATTTTTTAGGGAATTTGGGATTTCTGTTGGGGCCAATTTGTAGCCCTCACCGAGACGGTTCCAGGGATACCACACTCAGTGGGTCTACGACCTATATTGGCCGAGATAGGATTAGAGGGGGTGAGGTCTTTTTATGGCGGGGGGGAGGGGAGAAAGGTTTCGTGGGGAGGCTATTTATGGATTAATCTTTGTGATGGTAAAAATTTTTTGGAGGGGGGAAATTTTTGGAGGAATTTGGGATTTCTGTCAGGGCCAATTTGTAGCCCTCGCCGAGACGGTTCCAGGGATACCAAACACAGTGGGTCTACGTGCTATATTGGCCGAGATAGGATTGGGAGGGGGTGAGGTAAAATTTTTGGGGGAGGGGGGGGGGGGGAGGTTTCGTGGGGAAGCGATTGGAAGGGTTAAAATTTTTAGATGGTGGGGGGGGAATTTGGGAATTTGGTTGGGGCCAATTTGCTGGTCTCGCCGTGCCGATTCCGAGGACACCCCACACGATGGGTCTGTTATTTAAATGACCAGTGTTAAACCAGCGGGGTGAGGTATGGTGTTTCGGGGCGCGGGGGAAGGGCCACGGATCTGTTTTTAACAAGTAGGCGGGGCTAAGATAAGTTAATAGGTGGGCGGGGCTTATTGTACCAATCCAAATTAAATTAAATAAGATTAAATTAAATTACACGTGGGCGGGGCTTATTGATCCAATGAGAACTTCAATAAATTCCCACTGGCCAAGACGCTAATTGGGGGCGGGGCTTATTGGTCCAATGAGAGCTCCAATAAATTCCCACTGGCCAAGAGGCTAATTGGGGGCGGGGCTTATTGAACCAATCTAAATTAAGTTAAATTAAATTACATTAAGTTGCATGTGGGCGGGGCTTATTGATCCAATGAGGACTTCAATAAATTCCCACTGGCCAAGAGGCTAAATGGGGGCGGGGCTTATTGATCCAATGAGAACTTCGATAAATTCCCACTGGCCAAGAGGCTAAATGGGGGCGGGGCCTGCGCCTCCAATAGCTGCTTCGATAAATTTCTATTGGCCAAGTATAATCCGCCAATATGAATTACAATAAATTTTTATTGGCCGGAGTGATCCGCCAGTGATGTCGTCAATAAATTGTTATTGGCCCGTTTGATTACCAATGGATGACACAATAATTATTTACCGGCTAATGAAGTCCGCCTATGATGTCGTCGAAAAATACCTATTGGCCCGTGATCTACCAATACGTGGCTCAATAAATACCTGTCAATAAATATTTATATTTATAGATAATTATAGATAACCCTGAGTCATTTATTTGTTTGTTTATCAATTCCTTACTTATTACTATTATGAGTTTTAAAATTATATGAAGTATAATTTCTTATTCATAGAACAATTTTAGGATGTTTTATTTATTTCTTAAGTTCTTTAATATTAATTTTAATTTTAATTTTTACAATTTTTACACAATTTTAAAGTTTCTAATTATTTTAATTTCTATTTATTGTATTCCTATTTCTATATTTTACTTTTTGTATTTTTTTACCATTAAGTTTTATATTACAATATACAAATAATTTAATTAAATTTTTGGCTATTTCTTAATTTTTTGGAAAAATGGTAGGAGGTCTTTTTATTACTTAAAATATAAAGTACTCTAAAGTGCTTTATTACTATAGTGAATTCAGAAATTGATTTAACCAACAAATATATATAGAATCTAGGACGCCGTAGTTGGGTCTCAGCAACCACTAAGCTGCGAGTCCCCGATGCGGCGTTCAAGGTTATAACTTTCTTATTTAAAATATTCTTAATCGTGCACAGAGGCACACACACTGGTCAATTCTATAAAGTCTTAAATACACGGTAAGTTATACAATTTTGGTCACTAACCCTTAACTAATAAAGTTCTTTTTCGCCTGCGCTTGCTATCGCAGTCACCGCCGCAGGTGTTCGGTCGCCTTATCTTATCTTGTTTACGTCACTGGGGCTCCGGTGCTCCGGTGCTCCGCTGACGGGCGCGCCGGTCCGATGCGTTCGCGATGTTTTAAAACTATTTTGAGGTCCGGAGTTTCTGGTCCGATTTGCACCAAATTTTGTGACAACTTAGGTATTGTCCCAAAACCGATTTTAGTGCAAACCAGAAGTGCCTATGTCCTATAGGTAGGGGCTGAGAGGCTATTTTCACTTTTTGTGAAAAAGCTTCACCTTACTTTATGTTTTATTTTATATCTTTGGTTTCTTCTGCTCAATTTCTTCGGGATTTGGTACAGGCACTAAGGATGATCCACCGCATAGGATAGGCCAATAAAATTGGATGGTTACAGATCGTTTCGGGGATCTATGGCCTCTCGAAAGTCGCTGATGCAGTTTTTCACCGTTGCCGCCCTAGTAAAAGTTTGATAACTTCGCGAATATTCGTACTAGAATGGTGGAATTTTCTGGAGACCCAGTCCAGGTTATGGCACTCAGGATAGGGCTTTCATAAATTAAATACTATACACGATTTCTAGTAAAACGATCACAAAGTTCACTTTCTAGTAGTTGTCCATATTTAAAACTTAATTTACCTTATTAATTATTTGTCCAAAAAATCCAAAAAGCACTTTAATATGTAGAGGAGATTTAGGCACTTTAGGCTATATAATTATTCAAGTTAGTGTTCATACAAAAATACTAAGTTATTCACTGATAAAGTTTCACTGTCACAAAAAAATTTTTATTTTCCGGCACAAATTGTTTTATAACTCGGCCGTTTTTGGGCGAAAAATTTTGAAACTTTCCAGGGATGAAGGTAAGGTCCTTGCGCATCAATTAGCAGTATAAAAAGTATAGGTCGCAGATCACTTCGCGACGCCGCACGCACAAATGTACCGAGGGGTTGGTCGAATTTTCGATTTTCCGGTGATAACTCACTGGAAAATGGTCCGATCGAAACCCGGTTTTCACTATTGTGTCGAGGGTTTTTACGCGCACATTTTGGTGTATTACACGACTAATTTCACTGTATTTTGCGTATTTTTGCGAATTTTAAACTCGGGAGCGTCGTAAAACGATGCTTGCGGTCCAGCGCTAGGGTTGTGACTCGGGTTAGGTTAGGTTAGGTTAGGTTAGGTTAGGTTAGGTTAGGTTAGGTTAGGTTAGGTTAGGTTAGGTTAGGTTAGGTTAGGTTAGGTTAGGTTAGGTTAGGTTAGGTTAGGTTAGGTTAGGTTAGGTTAGGTTAGGTTAGGTTAGGTTAGGTTAGGTTAGGTTAGGTTAGGTTAGGTTAGGTTAGGTTAGGTTAGGTTAGGTTAGGTTAGGTTAGGTTAGGTTAGGTTAGGTTAGGTTAGGTTAGGTTAGGTTAGGTTAGGTTAGGTTAGGTTAGGTTAGGTTAGGTTAGGTTAGGTTAGGTTAGGTTAGGTTAGGTTAGGTTAGGTTAGGTTAGGTTAGGTTAGGTTAGGTTAGGTTAGGTTAGGTTAGGTTAGGTTAGGTTAGGTTAGGTTAGGTTAGGTTAGGTTAGGTTAGGTTAGGTTAGGTTAGGTTAGGTTAGGTTAGGTTAGGTTAGGTTAGGTTAGGTTAGGTTAGGTTAGGTTAGGTTAGGTTAGGTTAGGTTAGGTTAGGTTAGGTTAGGTTAGGTTAGGTTAGGTTAGGTTAGGTTAGGTTAGGTTAGGTTAGGTTAGGTTAGGTTAGGTTAGGTTAGGTTAGGTTAGGTTAGGTTAGGTTAGGTTAGGTTAGGTTAGGTTAGGTTAGGTTAGGTTAGGTTAGGTTAGGTTAGGTTAGGTTTTTTTTTTTTTTTTTTTTTTTTTTTTTTTTATGTGGGCTTTGAGCCCACTCTGCTCCCCTTGACTAGTTAGTCAAAGTCTTTTATTTATTTTATTTAAATTGCATACTCAAGATTTCTAGGTGTCACTTGTTTCTGAGTGATCATCAATTTTTAAGATATCTAACACTAGGATAAGAATGTTTGGGGTTCAACATTTTTTTTTTTTTTTTTTTTTTTTTTTTTTTTTTTTTTTTTTTTTTTTTTTTTTTTTTTTTTTTTTTTTTTGCAACTTATTTTCTATACATAATTTTATCTTTTATCTTCTATTACATTTTACTTATTATTATCTACTGTTATCTTATTCTAGTTATACATTTTATCTTTTATATTTACTACATGTACATAATCTCATATTATGTATTTCAGTAAATTTTTTCTACTTGTTATTATTATTTACAATTTTTACAATTTTTGTACAGTATTCTAAGAATTTGTATCTGTATTCCTTATTTTCTATTAATTCTGCGAATGATTCACTTTTTATTTCTACATCGAGTCGTTGCTCTATTTCGAACTTATGTTTCAGGAATCTCGGACACTGGGTTAGGATGTGTACTATATTTTCGCTCTGTGCAGGATCACAGGGACATGCTGGACTCTCCTTGCACCTAAAGCGATTTAGGTACTCGGAGAATCCACCATGTCCCGTGAAGAGTTGTGTTAGTGCACTGTCCTTAGGGAGTTTTTTGATGATCTTGTAGGCCTCCACAGCGTTAGGGAAGAACAATTTGGTGACAGAGGCGGTTTCTCCGGCTTGATATCTCTCATTCCATTCGTCAAGCGACTCCTTTCGGATGTGTCGCTTGACGAATGAAATGGGGCACTTGTCATAGTCGGGCTTTTTCTTCACGTTTCGTGCTGCATTTTTTGCGAGTTCGTCCGCCCGTTCGTTCCCTACTAACCCTGCGTGCGCCTTGACCCAGAAGAGTTCGATGTTTTTATTCGCATCTTTGAGGGTTTTCGCACGGTTTTTAATTTGGATCGATAGAGGGTGTAGGGAGCGCCCGCTTGAAATTGTCTCCAATGCGGCTCTGGAGTCGCTCAAAATGCAGCAACGATTCGCTCTGGCTTTTATTGCTTCATCGAAGCCTATTTTTAATGCTAGGAGTTCAGCCTGGTAAACGGTGCAGAAGTTTTCTAGCTTCAACTTTCTGGTCTTGGTTTCGGTGGCACCGTCCCATATAGACAGTGCCGCCCCAACCTTGCCCTCCAGCTTGCTTCCGTCAGTAAATATTTTACAGCTATCCTGGGTGTTTCTATTTACTTCTGCATCGTTTACCAGGCCGACGAAACTCAGAGCTACTCTTGTGGCTGGGTGCTCAAGATGCACGAAGGCTACAGGACTCTCCACCTCCCGGTCACCTGCTACTCGCCGGCTGTACCCCTTTTTGGTCTCGTACAAGAGGGCCATTTCCCGTACTCGGATGTCGAGTGGTAGGATTCCCGCGAGCAGCAGGGCCGAGTTCAGTGAGACAGTCCTGTAAGCCTTCGTCATCTTCTGCGCGAAGCCTCGCTGCACACGGTCAAGCCGCCTCTTCACGCCTACTTTTACGCTGGCCTGTGCCCATGCACTGGCCGCGTACAAAACCGTTGGTTCGACCACCGCCTTGTATAGCAACCCTATAACTTCAGGACCCAAACCCCACTGCACTTTTGCTGCTCTTTCCAATTTTTGGTAGAATTTTATGGCTTTGCAGCAGACATCCTCTACGTGTTGGTTGAAGGTCAACTTGTCGTCTATGGTGAGACCTAGAATTTTAATTTCTTTTTTCAGCGCAATCGCCACACCACCCATGCTCAGGATTGGGGAGTCGTATTTTAGTTTTCTAGTTAAAACCATAGCGCTGGTTTTCTGCGGTGCAAATTTAAGTTTGTTTTTGACTCCCCAATCCCGAACATGCGCGAGTGCGGCGTTTGCCTGTTTTTGGATGTCTTCGGTTTTCGCCCCATCAAACACCATCACAATATCATCGGCAAAGGCCTGGCAGTAGTCACCCCTTCTGTCAAGTTCTTTGAGCAGTGGGTCGAGGAGCAGGTTCCAAAAGATGGGACCCCCAATTGATCCTTGTACGCATCCTTTGGAGGTCCCTCTTTCGTGCTCTTGCCCGGCAAAGCGAACCCTAACTCTGCGGCTCTCGAAGTAGCTATCCACTATCCGTCTCAAGTTTTTCGGACATTCTTCCTCCGACAGTCTGACCCTGATAGCCGGCCACCACGCGCTATCGAAGGCTCCCTCTATATCTAAGGAAATTAGAACCACAATCCTCTTTTCCTCTATCTTCCTTCTAATGCGGTTTATAAGAGTATAGAGGGAGTCTTCGGTGCTCTTCTGGGGCATAAAGCCAAACTGTCGGGTACTCATCCTAGGAAGCAGATGCCACTTCACTCTTCCCACCACTACTTTCTCCAGAATCTTCCCCAGCACAGGCAACAAGCCTATCGGTCTGTACGATTTAGGTTGCGTGTAGTCCTCCTTACCGGGCTTTCGGAGGACTATGACCGTTGCCTCCTTCCAGGTGGTCGGGAAGTGGCCTAATTCGAGGCATTTGTTTGCCAGTGCTAGGTACGACTCTGGGTCCTCATGGATAACTTGCTTGCAGATGTCTGCGGTGAATCCATCTGCTCCAGGGGCTTTCTTTACGTTAAAGCTATCTGCCGCTTCCAATATCTCTCGCAATGTGAATGGCGGATCCGGATCACCATTATCAGGTCCATCATTTATCTTCGCGGCCAGCTCTCTCGTGCGACTATGGTGTTCGTTGTCGTCCTCTGTGTTATCTTCTGGATAGAAGACTACCGCCAGGAGCCTCGCCGATTCCTGTGCACTGAGGGGTATCCCGTTCTGTACCAAAGGTGGGTCTTCTGCTCTTTTTGTCACCTTTCCCATTATCCGATAAATCCCGTCCCAAACATTTTCCTTGTCCTGTTTCTCACAAAAGCTCTTCCAGCTGTCTATCTGTGCTTGTTTAACCATTTTCTCATATTTTTCTTTTGCTTGCAGGTACCTCTCGACGACTACTGCTCTCCGGATCGGCGCTGCGCATCGGATTCTCCGTTTCCTGGTGGTGGTCTCCTTTTTCATCATGGTGAGTTCTTCGGTCCACCAAGGTAAGTTTATTTCGCTTTTCCCTTTCTTTTTAGGCATCATGTTATTGCATACGTTTGTTATTAATTCTGTGTACTCATTTACTAACTCGTCTAATTCTTCTTTTGATTTTATATTTTCTATTCTACTTCTATTAATTATTTTTTGTGTTTTTAGTTGCTCTATTTTTTGTTTAAATGTTTCCCAATTTACTTTTTTAGTATTGTATTTTCTGGTTGTTCTTTTAATTTCTGTGCTTTGCTTCTTTTTACAGCTTTTTATTTTAAAGGTTATAGCATTGTGGTCAGAACTCACCATGGCATCGTCGACCTTCCAGTCCTCCACCAGGTCTAGGATATCGTCTGAGCAGGCGGTTATATCTATATAACTATTATATAGTTTCCCACCTCTGATGGTATTAAAAGTTGGGATAGTGCCGTCGTTAAGTACCTGCAAGCCGTGCTCTATCAGCCAGGTGGAGACGTCCTCACCCCTGCTATCAACCCTCGCACTGCCCCACCACGCGCTCTTTGCATTCGCGTCTCCCCCCATGAGGATTCTGTGGGGACCCAGTTTTTCAACTATCTCCCCCAACTGCTCCAGGTATGGCCGTATGGGTTTATCCGGCTCGAGGTAGAATGAGACCACTGACAATTCCCGTGTTCCGGTGTTCACTCTCACCACCACTATATTGGTTGTGGTGAGGGCGGACACCGGAGTCACTTTCCATTTTTCATTGAAAACGGCTATTGCCGCCTTCACCGTCCCTTGTCGACCAGTCGTCTCCTGGTAAATTCTGACTCCGTTGTGGTCTCTCATTCTACCTTGAGCTCCCACATATGGCTCCTGGAGCAGCGCTAGGGCCATCCCCCTTTGCTTTGCCGCAAGCAAGAGTTCCAACGTCGCTATTTGTTTGCGTTGCAGATTGATTTGAGCACAGAGGGATGTCTCAGCGCCTGTCGGGGGGTATGTCTGATCCGGTACTCTGGGGTCCACTTTAGCAATATGCTACAGCTGACCTCGCCAGAGTTTCCCACTTCTTCCTCATGGGGCAATCCGCACTAAATGCGTTGTGAGCGGCTCTGCCGAGCTTCGCCCGTTCGCAATTGCAGCACGTTGGAGGTTCCTGCGCCATCCAGTCAGGGCAATCTGACTTATGGTGAGGCCCTCCGCAGTGGCTGCAAGCGTCCGTTTGTTCTCGGCAGAAACGCTTACCGTGGCCGTAGCCGAGGCAGCGCGAGCATTGCACCAGTGGAGATTGGTCCTCAACCTTCACCCTTTGTACATCAATATGGACCGACGCAGCTTCGGTCACAATTTGCCACACTTTCGTCGGCACCTGCATGATCACATGGCATGTGTGTGGGTTCCGTGTTTTCCTGCGGTACCTGACCCTCATCTCTGCGTCAGCTCCATCAATATTACTGAGAAGATGGTTGTTTTGGGTAAGTAGAGCTTTTATTATTTCTTCGTCAGTGTTTATGCTCAGTACATTTTTTAAAATTATTAGTGGTTGTTTGTTTTTAACCTCTTCCATGCTTAGTTGTCCCTCTGCTTTTTTAATCGTTTCCTTCACCCTTCCCAATTCCTCCCTTGTTCTGCATCCTATTATTACCTTTCTGTCTCTTCCTTTGCGTATGTTGTCAATTTTAAGGCCTCTTTCTTTTGCATTTATCGTCTTGCGGATTTTCTCGAAAACTTCTTCTCCTGTGTCCGCCTGGTCCACTGAAGTTATCACTATTGAGTGCATAGTTGCTGCTGGCTCTCGTAGTCTAGTTTTCGGCGGTCCGGCGGTCACTTTGGCATAGCTTTCTTTGTTCATTAACTCTTCTCTATGTTTCTTAATTTCGTCGTTAAGTTTTATCATTTCTTCTTTGTTTTCTTTAAGGATCTTGCTATGTTCTTCTAGTTTTGTAATTATGTCATTTTCTACTTTCTTTGTCTCTGTTTCTGTATGTTTACTAATGATTTTTTCTTTGCTCTTTTGCTCTTCTTGTACGCCTCTTCCTTCTCTATACGCTCTGTCTTCTTCCGCTTCTCTTACCAGTTTGTAAAGCCTCTCTGTGGCTTCAATCACTTCCGTCCGTATCTCGGTCTTTAAATTACGACTGTTGTTGATTTGGAGCCTTATCTTCACTAAGCACGCTTTAGCCTCTGACGTCCTGTTCTGATATTCCGTGTCCCGTTTTGGGGATTTGTCAAGCGGACTTGAGATTGTCGTTGGTGGTTTTTTCCCTACTATTTTAGGGTCCGTTGGGGTCGCCCGGGGCCTCTGTCTCGCAAGCCCGGCGTTGCCAGTCTCCTCGACTCTTTCGAGCTGGGATTCTATGCTACGCCGTGCCTGCGCGACAGTGGTCCCGGTCGCTCCTTTCGGACTATTATTATTTTCCGGAGTCTTTGGTTTACCTGGTTTAATACCAGCGTCTTTTGCAGGGGTTCTAAAGCCACAACCAAACATTATGCAGTGGGGTTTGGATAGATGTCAAGGGGATGCGTCACTTTTCGAATAAAATCTTTACAGGTGTAAAGAGCCTGTAAAGTTATGTTTTGTGTCAGTTTAGATATTTACTAATATTTAATTTTCTTTGTTTCAGGTGGTGTATAACAGCTCGTCGCGACGTGTCACAGTCAGGTAAGTAAAGTTAAGTTTCTATTTAAGATCACAACGACTCAGTGTAAAAATAAAAATAAAATATAATAAAAATATTATAGTCTGATATCAATTTATCCTATTTTAGGGGTAAACTTACAAAGTAATTCTTAAAATAACCTTACTTACTACTTACGAACTAGTTTGGCCAATTTTCGTCACAAAAAAAAATTTTTAATTTGTCAATAATATTTTATTCCAAATTTGAATTGACCATTTGATAGGTCTCCCAAAGCCGAGTCCAACAAGCCCAATCTCGGGTGGTCTATCTCAAAGACAGCTGAGATGCAAGCGTTGAAGTTTTTCCAATATGGCTGCCGGAATTTGGTTTCACCTATATTCTCGGCCCCTAATGTTCAAAAATACCCGTGCTTGGGCTCGCTTGACTCGTGGTGACCACGCCGATATGCCAGGGTTGTCAGTGTCAAAAAAAATTTTCAATAAATTTTTGGTCTCTTTTTTGGTCCTATAGTAAGGGCCTGGTCCTGACTATACTGGCATCCAAAACCGCAGCTCTCTACGACTGATAGTTTTCGAGTTGCAGGAGTTTGAAATTTTTCAAAATGGCGGCCAAGATGACCGGATTTTTCTATTTTCTCTCCTATCAGTCGCAAAGAGACCGTGTTTGGGCTCAAAATTTGTAGAATTGTCCGTTCTATATTGCTATGATACCAGAATAATTTTATATAGTTAAGAAAAGTAATAATCAGCAAAATAATACAAAAAATTATATATCTCAAAAACTATTAGGAATAAAAATTTTGAAAAAACACTAGATTTATGGATAATTAAAGGACTATTTTATACAATTTAAAAACCTGCTGAAAGTTAATTAAAAAGGTAAACACGTGTTTAAAAAATTTTGTTTTTTTGGCTGTAATTCGAAAACGGCTTGTCGGAAAAATCTAAAATTTTGGTAAGAGATTCTTTCTATGAATACCTTCAAGGCAAAAATTTAAAAAATATAGGTTGTCGATTTCGTTTTCGTTTAATTTAAGTTTAAATTTTAAATTTTTCTCAAAATACAACTATTTTGCTTACTTCGCTAATATAGGACTTCTTTTCTTCCAATTTTCAGGTGGATCCGCGTCCCTCGTGGTAGCAGCCTGCTGATCCCAGCGTCAGAAGTTGTCGCACGCTGCTAGAAGTTGGACCTCGTGGCAACGTGGTACTTGTTTTTTTGTTAATAATTCCGCGAGTTCCAATCGGCTCGCGGAAAGAGGGGTGTCGTTGGAAGCGGCTCGCTGAGGACTACACGATGGCACCAAAAAATCGGTATGTCGCCGATCTAGTTTCCGAGCGCCAGGCCAAAAACTGATTTTCTAACCTCAAAGTTAGCTTTTTTCGTCCAAAAAATTTTTCTGTCGCACTTCCGGGTCTTATCACTTATTGCACCTTATAGCACTTCACTTTCCGCACAATTTGGTGTATCACACATCAAAATCACTCAACTTTTTCCTATTTTTCCGAATTTTTTCGTGCGGAGCTCCTTTAAAAAGATGCTCTCTCGACCGCGGATCGAGTGCGACTGGGTTAGGTTAGGTTAGGTTAGGTTAGGTTAGGTTAGGTTAGGTTAGGTTAGGTTAGGTTAGGTTAGGTTAGGTTAGGTTAGGTTAGGTTAGGTTGGGGTGCTATGTCGGGAACCTCCACGTGGTGCACCCTGGGCAACGTGGGTCATCGTAGTTGCGATTTTGCAACTTCAATGGCCGACGGCAAATATCCGACGGGGAGGGCAGGTTTGGCGGTCGCTGTCTTTTGTGGCGGCCGCCTCTATCTGTCGTTTATTCTAGGTGGGGCCCATCTCTGGGCCACCCTCCGGTTCTGTCCCGGAGGTTTCGGCGGGCCCGGTGTGCGCTTACCCCGCCGCCGGGCGGGCTGTGGGAGTGTCCCTCTCATGGTCGCCGTCGCATATCGTAATCCGGTTGTGAAGTTTGTGGTCATGTCTCGCATTCTCACCGGACCGAGGGTCCTGGCTTAAACGCCCGGACCGCGAGGGAGGATGCCTCTATAAAAAGTACCCCGAATCCCAAGCGGCGGCGCACCGCGAGGGGATGCATGGCTGATGGGAAGTTCAGTCTCTAGTGCGACCCCCGTCAGAGTACCAGCCGACCCTCTGACGGGTTACGCTAGGCTTACCCAGGTACAGGGGGCACTGCCTGGGTGGACCGTCTTTTCCCCCATACTCGTGGGATTCAAAATGGATGACCTTTTTAAAAACACCAAACCAAATGATGACATAGTGGGCGAAAAAGTGCCATTGGTACTAGTTGAGCGGATGGGCGTTCTGTCGGATTCCGACAGTGCGTCCAGCATAATGAGTGTGGCAAGTAGTGTGAGCGTGAACTCAAAGCGCTTACGCAAACGCCCGAGGGAGGTCGCAGAATCAGGGTCGGACTCGGCCTTGAGCGACACAGCGGTGCCGGCCCCCAAGGTCGGTACCAAAAAAGGCGGAAGAGGGAGGCCCGCTACTACCGGCAAATATGCCGGTATCGGCCTATCCAGGCGTGAAGCTGCGGCTGCGATGAAGGCCGCAGCAGCCGCCGAAAAACTGCAGGAGGACGAGCGGCAGATTGCGGCTCTGACTAAAAGGGTGACGGAAGGGAGAGTCACCCGCCTGTCGGAGTCGTCGTCTGCCGTCTCTGACATGGAGGTCGAGGCAGAGAATTTACCTGCCTCTGACCTAAACCAGAGGGTGGCTGACGCGGTTGCAGCCATTAAAAGGGTCAGCAAGGTTTCGAAGGGCCTTAGCGGCTGCAGCCAAAAGGCGCTGAAAGAGGCCACGATCTCTATTCTGGAGAGTGCTCAGGTGCTTCTGACCCGCACCACAACCGAGGAGACGGCACTGCTGCGAGCCCAGAACATAAAGCTCGCAGCGCAAATGGCGGAGCTCCGCAAGGAGCACGAGGAGCTGAAGGCGGAGGTGGCCAACTTCCGCCGCGAACACCTCAGGCGGGAAGTGGGCCTTCCGCACGAAACGCCGCAACCGCAGCTGCCGTCGCAGGAGACGGAATTGACTCGCCTGATCCGTAAGGAGATGGCGAGTTTTAATGCGCGCTTCTCAGTGCTTGAGGGGAGGATTTTACGGCCCCCTCTAGCTGCAAACCAACGCAGCACCCCGGCGCCAACGTATGCGGCCCAAACTGCAGCGCCCCGTGCCGCCCAACCGGCACAAGCGACTGCCGCACCGCAAAAGAGGGCTGTTCCAACTGCCGCCCCGCAAAAAGAAACTGCGGGGCCTAAATCAAATAGGCAGTCAAAGAAAGAGGCCAAACTGGCAAAAAAGGCAGGTGTCAAGGCTGCTCCGCCTGCACTAACTGGCAGGCCAGTAACACGCGAACCCGCCACTAGAACTAAGGCGGAGTGGACGGTGGCGGGCGCCGCCAAAACCTCGAAGAAGGCGCGCCAGCGGGCCAAGAAACAGGCCCAGAGGGAACAAGCGGCGGCCAAGCGCCAGACAGCGAGGCTCAGTACGCCCCGCTCTACAGCAGTGGTCCTTACACTGCAGCCAGGGGCGGAGGAACGGGGCCTCACATATGCCAGAATCCTGGCAAAGGCGAAAGCCGAGATTTCTCTTGGCGATCTCGGCATAACGGGCATCCGGTGTAAGACCACTGCAACCGGCGGCCGCCTACTAGAGGTGTCGGGAACAACGAGTGGTCCAAAAGCAGACGCCCTGGCCGATAAACTCAGGGCGTCTCTAGGCTCGGATGACGTTAGAGTGTCCAGGCCCACCAAGTGCGCAGATCTGCGCATTTCGGGCCTGGACGACTCCGTCACTGTGGAAGAGGTCGCCGCTGCCATCTCCAAGGCCGGAGGATGCCCGCCGGATCAAATCAAGGCGGGCACGATTCGCCGGGGTGTCTCCGGTCTCGGGACAATCTTAGTTAGCTGTCCCGTAGCGGCGGCCAAAAAAGTCAAGGACAAACGGCTGCTGGTTGGATGGGTCTCGGCGCAGGTCACGCTTCTGGCGCCCAAGCCCTACCGGTGCTACCGCTGTCTTGAAGAAGGACATGCGGGGGCACGGTGCACCGCTGGGGTAGACCGCAGCCAATTGTGTTTCCGCTGCGGTCAGCCCGGTCACAAGGCTGGCACCTGCACTGCCACGCCGCACTGCGTCATCTGTGCGGCATCTGGCAAGCCAGCCGACCATAGGACCGGGTCAAAGGCCTGCGCTAGGCCCAAACAGAAAAATGGCAGGAGACAGCCGGTTCATCCACCGGCTAGTATCAAGGATACTACAAAGAAGGCAACCAGCTCCTCGCAGCCGGTTCACCCGCCGGTTGCGGCAGAACATCCGCCGAGGGCTGGGGAGGAGACAACGGCCATGGACATACAATAATGGCCCTACGTCGTCTCCTCCAAGCCAACATAAACCACTGCGCCAGGGCTCAGGATCTCTTGCTCCAGAGCATGGCGCAGTGGTCGATCGATGTGGCAGTTGTCGCCGAGCCGTACTTTGTGCCACCCAGGGATGACTGGGTGTGCGACACGAACCGCTCGGTGGCACTGCTCATGAGGTCTGCCGCCGACACCCTTCCCTTCGAGGCCGTCACCCGAGGGCGGGGCTATGTCGCGGCAGTTTGGGGAAATATTATGGTCGCGGGGGTGTATTTCGCCCCCAGCCTTTCTCTCGCCGACATGGAGGATATTATTTTGGAGTTGGGCACGGTCGTCAGTCGTAGCCGTCCTCGTCCCGTGATCGTCCTGGGAGACTTCAACGCCCAATCTACGGCTTGGGGTTCCCCGGCTACGGACGCGCGGGGCGAGTTAGTGGAGGAGTGGGCGGTCGAGCAGGGCCTGCTTCTCCTGAACCGGGGTTCCGTGCAGACGTGCGTGCGGATGCGGGGTGGGTCGATAGTGGACCTGTCTTTCGCTAGCCCCGCTCTCGCGCGCACCGTCCAGGACTGGCACGTCCTGGAGGGGGTGGAGACGCTATCTGATCATCGGTATATTCGATTTAGCGTCTCCGCCCAGACCTCGGTTGGGCCGGTCCAAGCGGCCCCGGTGGGCGTTGGAGACGGCCCGCGTTGGGCACTGAAGCGGCTGGACAGGGAGGCTCTCCTGGATGCCTCAATCGTCAAGGCCTGGCTGGACTCTCCAGACAGGCCCAATAACATCGACGAGGAGGCGGAGTGGTTCCGGGAGAGCATGTCGCACATTTGCGACGCTGGCATGCCCCGAGTCCGGCCGCTACCATCCAGGCGCCAAGTGTACTGGTGGTCGCAGTCGATCGCGCAGCTGCGCATCGCTTGTGTACAGGAGCGACGCCGGTACGCTAGGTGCCGAAGAAGACGCCGCCGCCCCTTTACAGCGGCGGCCGAACAGGAAGAGGCGGAACTGTACAACCGCTACAGAGAAGCGAAGAGCGCACTCCAGCTGGCCATCGTCCGGGCAAAGGCCCAGGCCAACGAAGAGCTGCTGGAGACTCTGGACCGAGAACCGTGGGGACGCCCCTACCTTATGGTGCGGGGCAAACTGCGCCAACGGGCTCCCCCACTGTCCCGGAGTCTCCAGCCACAGCTGCTGGAGGAGGTGGTGTGTGCGTTGTTTCCGTCGAGACCGGAGCACACACCACCGGCTATGGTTCCGCCTCGCAATGTGCCCGACGCGGAAGACGACATTGACGACGACGTGCCCGAAGTGACCCGGGTAGATTTGAGAGTGGCGGTGGCTCGCATCAAGAACACCGCCCCAGGGCCCGACGGCATTCCAGGCCGTGCATGGGTCCTGGCCATGGAGGCTCTCTGGCCCCGACTAGCGGGGCTCTTGAGCGCATGTTTGGAGCGGGGCCAGTTTCCAAGCCGGTGGAAGACCGGAAAGCTGGTCCTGCTCAAGAAGGAGGGGCGCCCCGCAGACTCACCATCTGCGTACAGGCCCATCGTGTTGCTGGACGAGGTGTGTAAGATTTTCGAGCGAATCATCGCTAGCCGCCTCGTCCAGCACATGACCATGGTGGGCCCGGATTTGGCGGACAACCAATTTGGTTTCCGCCAGGGGCGCTCTACGGTGGACGCAATCATGCGCGTGAGGGTCCTCGCGGAGGAGGCAGTCGCCCGGGGTGAGGTGGTCTTGGCGGTGTCGCTCGACATCGCCAACGCCTTCAACACCTTGCCCTGGAATATCATCCGAGAGGCACTCCGGTACCACGGGGTGCCGCACTACCTCCAACGCATTGTCGGGGCCTATTTGTCCGAAAGATCGGTGGTGTACCCGGGTCGAGAGGAATGGTGTCGGCGAGAGACGTCGTGCGGCGTTCCACAGGGATCGGTGTTGGGGCCGCTCCTGTGGAACGTGGGGTACGACTGGGCTCTGCGCGGTGCGCTTATCCACGGCGTCGGCGTCATTTGTTACGCCGACGATACGCTAGTAACAGCGCGTGGAAAGTCGTACCGGCAGGCGGCCATACGCGCGACTGCTGGTGTCGCGCACGTCGTGGGTAGGATCCGGCGGCTGGGCTTAGAGGTGGCATTGCACAAGTCTGAGGCCCTGTGTTTTCACGGGCCGAGGACGAAGCCGCCTCCGGGGTCCAGCATCATTGTAGGAGGGGTCTCCATCGCTGTCGAGTCGACGATGAAGTACCTTGGACTCGTCCTCGACAGTCGGTGGACATTCGGGCCGCACTTTACACGGCTCGCCCCCCGGTTGATGGGCGCCGCTTCTGCGCTCTCGCGCTTGCTGCCCAACCTGGGGGGGCCCAACTCCTCCTGCCGGAGGCTCTACATGGGGGTCGTACGGTCGATGGCATTATACGCCGCGCCAGTGTGGGCGGACTCCCTGACGGCCCGCAACATCGCCGCGCTGCGAAGGCCGCAGCGCGCGATGGCCGTCAGGGTCATAAGGGGATACCGTACGATCTCCTTTGAGGCAGCGAGCCTTCTAGCCGGATCCTCGCCCTGGGACCTCGACGCAAAGCTCCTCACGTCGCTCTATTGGTGGCGTGTGGAGGCGGTCGAGAGGGGCGAGCGCCTGGTGCCTCGACAGATAGAGGCACGCAGGGCAGCACTCCGCCAGGTCTTAGTGGCGGAGTGGCAGACGCGCCTAGCGCTACCCACGGCGGGGCACGCCGCTGTAGCGGCGGTAAGGCCCGTTCTAGAGGAGTGGCTTAATAGGAGCCACGGCGCCCTAAGCTTCCGGCTGACGCAGGTGCTTACCGGACATGGGTGTTTCGGGAAGTACCTGTGTCGACTAGGCCGGGAGCCGACATCCCAGTGCCACCATTGTGGTGATCGCCGCGACGATACGGCGTTGCACACGTTGGCGGAGTGCCCAGCTTGGGCTGAGCAGCGCCGTGACTTGGTCGCGGCCGTAGGTGCTGCGGGAAACCTCTCGCTTCCGGCTGTTGTGGCTACAATGGTCGGGAGCAAGTCAGGGTGGAGAGTTGTCGCCACCTTCTGCGAGGCCGTAATGCTCGCAAAGGAGGTGGCGGAAAGGGAGAGAGAGGCTGCCTCCTCTCTCCCCTCCCGCAGCAGACGCACTGGGCGTCGTAGGGCGGCCGACTTCCGGCCACCGTAGGGCGCGGCCTGCGGACGACAGACTCGGGGCGTCTTGTCGTCCGACCAGCAGCAGGCCTTGAGGCGGCGGCGTCGTGTTCCGCGCGCGCCTCGTAGTGGAGTCCTGCGGCCGGGGTGACGGCCGCAGTGGGTGACGGGGCCCGCCTGACTATGGCGGGCCAATACCCGTCGGGGGGTTGCGACGAATGCTTCGGCGATACCCGACCCTCCGACACACGGGTACGAGAGGAACACGGGTTGGTTTTTAGTCAGTAAGAGTCTGACAGTCCCCTCCGCGCCTCCCCCGGGCGGAGGATGTCCATGAGGATTTTCCAACCCGATACCAAAAAAAAAAAGGTTAGGTTAGGTTAGGTTAGGTTAGGTTAGGTTAGGTTAGGTTAGGTTAGGTTAGGTTAGGTTAGGTTAGGTTAGGTTAGGTTAGGTTAGGTTAGGTTAGGTTAGGTTCCAGGTCTTAGTGGCGGAGTGGCAGACGCGCCTAGCGCAACCCACGGCGGGGCACGCCGCTGTAGCGGCGGTAAGGCCCATACTTGAGGAGTGGCTCAATAGGAGCCACGGCGCCCTAAGCTTCCGGCTGACGCAGGTGCTTACCGGACATGGGTGTTTCGGGAAGTACCTGTGTCGACTAGGCCGGGAGCCGACGTCCCAGTGCCACCATTGTGGTGATCGCCGCGACGATACGGCGTTGCATACGTTGGCGGAGTGCCCAGCTTGGGCCGAGCAGCGCCGTGACTTAGTCGCGGCCGTAGGTGCTGCGGGAAACCTCTCGCTTCCGGCCGTTGTGTCTACAATGGTCGGGAGCAGGTCAGGATGGAAAGCTGTCGCCACCTTCTGCGAGCTCGTGATGCTCGCAAAGGAGGTGGCAGAAAGGG